>CM077313.1:59289799-61789799 GCA_039655065.1 Glossophaga mutica
TTAATGTTAAATTGTATGAGTTCTTTATATATTTTGAATATTAACCTTTATTGGATATATCATTTGGAAACATTTTGTTTTGTTGATCACTTCCTTCATGGTGCAAAAGTGTTTAGATTGATTCTTATTGCATTTGTTTATTTTTGCTTTTGTTGCCTACACCTACTTTTACATTTAAAAACATCCTATTATGAAAGCAAGGGTCTAAATGATCTGAGCAAATCATTCCATATAATCTAATCAGAACACATTTTAGAGACACATATCATCCAAACATTTTTCTTCTTTACTGTTTCCTTATTTATTCCAGGCAAGCAAAAAAAAAAATGTAAGAATAAAAAGATATTCAACAAAAATGTGTATATAATTTGAAAAAGAACCAATGATTATAAACTCAAATTTTAAAAAACATTTTTCTGTTTAGTTTTATTAGAATTATTACCAGTGCACATTAATCAGTATAACCACATTTTGATAACTAATTAGTCAACAAAATTTTAAACATCTTTTAATGAAATGAATGGGTACTTTAGTTATTTTATGCATACATGGATTAATATAACTTGTTTCTAGAATCATCCACTATTCAGCTTCAATTATACCCCTTTTATCATTTTAATAAATGTCAACAATAAGCAATATATTTCATGTTTCAAAAAAATAGGTGGATGGGTAAGAAAGGAATTCTAGCATAGATATATTACCCAATTATTTAACCCCATTCTGTGTTGCATGGCAAAATTATATTGAGATCTTTTACCAAAATTACTTTTAATGATTTATTAGCTCACAACTCAGTTAGGTCTTCCTGCAATTTTGTTGAAAGCAAACATTAGAAATCATTTGAATTGTAAAAGCATTTGTTACCCATTAATCAAAATCACGCACATCCTCAACTTTTAGGAAATCTAAATATAGACTTTACCAAAACCTATCAAGTTTCTTAGTTTTTATAAAAGTGTTTGAAGTGAAAGGAGGTATCTCTGGTAATGGTTTGTTTCACTGTTTTGTTGTTGTTGTTCTTTGGTACACTGGGGATTTTTCACACAGGGTCAGATGCACCAGAGCAAAATTCAGGATGTGCCAGAGTAAGTGGGTGAGAGTGATGGGGGATGTGGTAAGAGAACAGGGAACAACAGCTTAACTGAAAGTGTGTTCTCAGGCAAATTAATTTTAGCAGAGTTGAGAATTGCAATTGGAAATTGGAGGTGGAAAGTGACATCCTTAACACTGCCCATGCTTGCTTCTCCCTTGGAAAGTGTTATTTTGCAAGGGAACGTGACTCCCAGTTTGATAGGTACTGTTATAACAAACTCTGTTATAATAGACTCTGTTATAACTCTGTTATAACAGAGTCACACACAGTACCTCTCTCAAAGTAAAAAAAAATGTTTATAGGACAGATGCTAAAAAATTTCAAGAAAATAATTTTTGCCCTGGCTGGTGTGGTTCAGGGGATTGAGCGCCGGCCTTTGAACCAAAGGGTCGCTGATTCGATTCCCAGGCAGGGCACGGTGTTGCAGGCCAGATCCCTAGTAGGGGGCGCTCGAGAGGCAACCACACATTGATGTTTCTCCCCCTCTCTTTCTCCTCCCCTTCCCCTCTCTATAAATAAATAAATAAAATCTTCTTAAAAACAGAAACTAATTTAGCAGCTAACACTTCAACTTTGTCTATATAACTGTTTTCCTTCATCTTCTGGAAGCCTGTATGTTTGCTTTCAGATGGAATCTGTCACTACTTTGATAAACCTGATTTGATCCAGATATCAGGCCCTCCACACAAAAAGATTGTCAAGCTTAAAGGGTCAGCATTTTTACTGAGACCTGACACTTAGGTCACTACAGTAGTGGCAAGTAGACTCATAAAGAGCAAGATAAATGAAATGAACTTTAGTTAATATTACCATCATTATTAATATGATAGGATTTATGCTTTAATGTACTGCTTAAAATACTACATTATAGTTACACATACTTATATATTATTTTACATGATATTTAACATTTATCATAACATACTATATATTAGTGCTTAGGAGAAGATAAAACGATTTCACTTAATTTTTGTTATGTTTTTCAGCAAGTTGACTTTTGCCCTTCTCTGGGAACGGTTCCTAATACTTTCAACTTAAATGACTTAAAATAAAAGGCAATCAGGAAAGCATTGGTAGTAAAATGACATACACATGTCAAAGTACTTAAAATGCGTGTCGTTAGATGAGATATAAATTATAGAGATAGCAAAGGGAATAGAATGTTACAGGGATACTATGCTTGGCAAGAATGCATTTTATTCAACCCTAATACTTAATATTTTGATTTAAGGCTTAGATGGCATTCAAATCTCTAAATCAATTTTTGACCCATTGGCAAATATGAGTTTTTCTTGATTTTTGTATTTTCCCCTAAAAATAAGTTCAGTGACTTATCATAGCGTATTCAAGGGGCCATTTGCACATTTAATAGCTCTATTTAATCAGAAACACTCAGACTGTTTCCTTGAAAATACACATGGGTGTAAATTCTAATGGAAAATGTGCTTGGCAAGGTAACTTTGGAGCTTGCCAAACTCCAGACATCTTAGAAATGCTTGAGATCTTTTAATGAACAAAACATACTACCAGTTCACTGAACCTTGGACTTATGTGTCAGGGAAGTAGACAAAATACCAAATATGTTGTCATGCTTTCATTAAACCAAAGTCAGTCTCATGTGTTTGAATTTAAACTGAAGGCTTCTCCCACATTTCGTTCAGCTGTGAGATGAATTAGTGTGATCGAACCAATGGCAGATTCCAATAAAACTTGTCGTCAGTTACATGCAATCATCTCTGAAGGAGAGTTGTGCGTGCATTTTTGGAGCTCTCCATGGAAGAACGTGGCGGCATGTAATGAGTTGTCTCAAATTCATATCAGTGAGTGAATTTCCTACCAGTCATGCAAGTATTTTAATTAGAAAGAAATTAGTAAAATTATATGCCATGTGCTTTTTCCGTAAAAGCTTTTAGAGTTACATTATTATTTCCCTCATAATAGGCCACAGGGCAGTGCAACTCCCCTGGTTTTACATAAGCAGCCTACTTTTCATCATGTTCAATGCAAACAAATGGGTAATAGTTCCTCTTCTACTTGACCTAGGCTGTTTATTTTCTCCTTCGATGTATTACCTAAAGCCTACACTCAAATAATTATTCCTTTAGGTTAAGATTAGATACATATGCATACACTATGTCAAGTTCAGTATAGGCTTGTGTATATGAGGAATTTTACTTCTAACTTCAGAACAATTTACACACCAACATATAGGGGAGAGGTCTCCCCCAAAACAGAGTTATCTTCTGGAGGGCAGGCCCTTTGTAGTACAGGCCTCCCCCTCTAGGTGAGAACCCATCTGTATCCATGTACCAGCTGGCGTTGTTGTGAGAGGTTGCATTGAGCTTCAGCGATTTTTTCTTTTTTTGAAAACTCAATGCATTTGCCCATTTCATGATAAGTGATTTACAAGCACAACTGCCCATACCATGCTGAGTGTTCAGCAGTTTTTGACCAAAAATGGCCTGACCCCTTGGCCCCACCCTCCCTATTTACCCTATTGACTTTTTTTGTTTGGATGAAAAAAAATCCTCAAAGGGAAACATTGTGCCGATGTGGAAGAGGTAAAATAAAAAATGGCAGACTCAGTAAAAAGCATCAAAATCAATGAGTTCAAAAACTGTTTCGAGCAATGGAAACACCTCTCAATAGGTGTATTGCATCGAATGGAGAGTACTTTGAAAGTGTCTGAAATCTAAACATGTAAAATTAAATACACAATCTTTAATAAATAAATTCAAGTTTTTGGGGGTTCCCCCTCATACATTATATATTATATAAAACTGGTTGGTAGAGGGGAAGTTGTAGTATAAAAACTACTTGGTGAATATTTTGTTTTAACCCTACTTAAATTCGGATGCCTCAAAACTGAGATAATAAGAACTCTTTCTTACAGTTTATTCAGAAGAATTACCAAGAAAATTCTGGCATTTGGGTGAGAAGGCAGAAGGAAGAAAGAGGTAAGTGAAGCTAGCAGCAGGGTGTCTGATGCATTCTGATTTAGCAATTTCTGAAAGGCTGGGCCACAAGTGGAAAATATTGGAATGCCATGAGTACAAATGTTTTAAGAAGACAAGAATTCTAATTAGCCTGGATGGGAAACTCAGCATGAGGCTAAATAGTTGGTTTGATGTTTTGAGTCATTATACTGGACTATGTCAGTAGGATTTCACAATACTATTGTGATAACACAAATGTTAAACAAATTATCCATCTCAGAATTTCCTAAACAACACTTTACAGCATTTGGAGACAATTCTTTTTTCTTAATATTGTAGTGTTTTCTTTGTTGGATTCCCTAATGAATTTAGCAGTCTTTATACTTAGCAGGAAATCTGGACTGATCATTTGAGGCCTGTTTTCTTTATACATTGTGGAGTAAGGGTTTACTTTTGGACACCTAATAAATCACGATCTAACATCTAAGAAACAGACTTATTGCCACATTGCCAAATAAAGGAAAGAAAAAGAAAAAAAAAAAAACCCTCAGTGTTAGTGTTTGGTTTGTCTTTCACCTATAGGACAGTAATGAATCAAGAAGTGATATTCTCTAGTAATGCTATGCTAGACTCTATTAATAATATGTTAGTGCCGCAGTCTTGCTATGTAGGGTAGTAATGATTTTGTATTTGCAAATGGTAAGCCCTGCCTTGTTTGTAGCTCACCAAGGAATACGACCATATGTGATGCTTTTCTATTTAAGGCAGTGCCCCCACTGTTGGATAGATTGCTGTTGACAGCTTTTGACCAGAGGGAGCCATTAGATTTTGCTGGCTAGCAAACAATTACAGCTTTGATATGAGCTACAAGGTAAAGATTAAAAGGAATACCTATGCAGAAAAATATGTTAGCTCTGTGTGGTCTCTAGATTCTTCTTGAGCAAATGAAAAAGTATTTATATATAACAAAAAAAGGCAAAGTAAAAAAAAAAAAAACTTTTCAGGACTCTAACAGGTAAAACGAATTCTGAAAAAGACATGGGAGAAGCCTAGTGGAAACTTCATATCACGGAAGAAAGAATTCAAAGGATTTAATTGAAGATAGTAAATACTTTTCAACTGATACTATTGTTGAGAGAGGTTTAAAAATGATTTCTGTATTTGGAAATATATTGATTTTATTGCTAGCAATGTAGTCTTTATAAAGCAGTTGTATTTGTGTCTTAAATATAGTGATGCAATAACACATTTAAACTGAGCAGGCATATGGACAAATTAATGCTATCAAATAAGAATTATTTTTATTGTTTGGATATCATTGAATGTAATCTAACTCACAGTTAGTTTGAAACATTGACTGGATTAGGAAAAAAGACATAAACTATGACAAATTTAGGACAATAGATACCCTGTGTTTATTAGAGAAATCAACGTTAAATGTTTTTGTTGCTAAAGCACATCTTCTTTTGGCAGATGTATAGATCCCAGAGGGAATCTTACATAGAAAAGATTAAAATGCAGTCCTCCCTGTGTGTGGGGCTCTGTGTACTAAGATTTTCACAAATTGGATTTATATAATTAGTATTATAGCTTAAACTTTGAAATAAAAATATTTTGATATACATTATATTCTTTTACTATGATAAAGTGAAGTATATTTTAGAAAAAGTACATGCAAATAGATTCAGCAATTTGCTTAAGTACTAATACGCCATTTAATTTTTGCTGTGCTTTTAACTTATATGGATATTAGAATCAACATTTTTTCATCTGGATATTTTTGTCAATATCCACCTAATATGGATAGAGTAGAAAATAATTTATTAAACAAAATATATTTTTGGTTTTAGTATATTAGATAAACATGTATAATTTTACAAGTATATACTGCTTTAAAGGGTGATATCTTCTATAAATACAAACCTACTTTCTTTAGAAAAAAATGCATGTTAAATATTTTCCCCCACATTTTTTCTTGTAAGATTTCTGAAACAACCTTAGGCTGTTTTAATGTGGTTAATACCTTCTTCTGTTAAGACCAATAGTTTGGTTTTTGAAAATAAAACTATGATCGTGGTGCAATCGTTGTGACATCTAAAATAGACTTTCTTCCCTGAATCTGAAGTCAGTAGTCAATGATCTGCATAGGTGAGAAAATGTAACTGCCTTTATAATAATGTGGAACTAGATAATATTCACTTGCTAATCTAGATTTGTAAACCTGTGTCCATTTGTAACAGCGGAGAATTTAACGGTGGGAAATTGTAACCACCACCCCCCACTTCTTTTGGCATTGTTTCTGTAAGTACTGACTCTGATTAATATATAGCTTGTAGATGAACAAGCATGTTTGTATAAGCATCCTAGGAACTAACTTCAAAAGATACGGACCACAACCTCCAAGGTATCCCAGCTCTGGTAAATGCTAGGATGACTAAACCAGGGTGAGGCATGTGGACCATCACCTGCCTTACCTGAATGGTCTGCGCTAGTCTGTACAAAAAGAACTTTTCAACTACCTCCCTCAGTCTCTTTGTTCTGTTTCCTTCTCCCTTGTTACAAAAACTTCTGCCTCCTCTGAGATGTGGAGATGGGCTTTGAGATGAGTCCCCCATCTTCCAGGTGGCTGGCATCTTGAGTATTGGTGTTTGAAGCAGCAGGCAGCCAGACCTGTGTTCCACTACAAATTGACACACTTCTTTCAAATTTAAGGTTATGAAAGGCCTGACTCTCAAGCATGTTGAATTACAAGCAGATAATTTCATTCTAATAGAAACGTGTAGTGCTTATTTTAGAAAATACATTATTTGTTTTACTTTGCTTCTATAATATTTCCCTATCTGTTTAAAACAGAATAATAATATTTAGCATATGGGTTATTGTGAAGGTTATAAATTACTTTGTACAGTGTCTGGCACATGGTAAATGCTCAACAAATGACAGATAATTTTATTCAATTGTTATTGTTTTATCTATTTTTAGGGATCAAGAGCTTTGTCATAGCATTAAAAGAGCCAAGAATTGAGTTTAAAATCAATCTGTCCTCAGTAGATATCACATGACAAATATGTGATTAAATATATTTAAAAACTATGATATTTTTCTTCTTGGCTGCCATATAGCTAATTACAAATTACATATAGAAACCTCTTTTCTGTATATAGAAAATCTGAAAAAATTCAAAGTTTTATGTATATTATTATAAGCAACAAATTTTTAATATTTTTGAATCAAAATCACAATATTTTAGAGGATACTCAGTTAATAACATACATATTGTTAGAATTTTAATGAGTGGACTTGAAAAATTACAACTAAAGAAAATCAAAATTATTTGAAAATACACAAAAGAAACTCAAGTACTGTAAGAGAATGATTTTGAAAAGTAAGAAGTAAATAATCCCATTTTAAAGAATACTAAGATGCCCTGGCTGGTGTAGCTCAGTGGATTGAGCACAGGCCTGAGAACCGAAGGGTCACTGGTTCGATTCCCAGTCAGGGCATATGCCTGGGTTGCAGGCCAGGTCTCCAGTGGGGGGTACATGAAGGCAACCACACACTGATGTTTCTCTCCCTTTCTTTCTCCCTCCTTTCCCTTCTCTCTAAAAACAAATAAATAAAATCTTAAAGAAAAAAGAATACTAAGAAAGAAAGTAATCAATACATGTTATTGGACAGAGAAATACATTTTGTTCATTACTTGATTTTATAACTGCTCTGAGGGCATGTAAAAATATCTGTCCACATTGGTGTCAAAATTCTTTTTTTTTTCCTTTTGCAAAAGCAGGAATCACTTTATTTTTTAATCGTTGTTCTATTACAGTTGTCCCAATTTCCCCCTGTTGCTCTCCCCTGGCCCATCCACCACCCCTTCCCCCACTCCCATTCCCTCTATTTCCACAGTGACTCCCCACCCTGTTGTCCATGTCTGTGGGTCATTTATACCTGTTCCGTGACTAATCCCTTCCCTTCTTTTCCCCATTATCCCCCTCTCCCTCTTCTCTGGTCAGTGTCAGTCTGTTCCTTGTTTCCATGCCTCTGGTTCTATTTTGCTTATTTGTTTGTTTTGTTCATTAGGTTCCTCTTACAGGTGAGACCAATATGGTATATCAGAAGTCAATTTCTTTTTTTATCAGTATTTTTTAATTGTTGATCTTGTACAGTTTTCTGTCTTTTACTCCCACCCTAGCCCACCACCCCAGCCCTCCCCACCTCCCTCCCATTTTCACCCCCCATAATTTTTGTCCATGTGTCCTTTACACTTGTTGCTCTAAACCGTTCCCCTTTTCCCCTGAAATTCCCTCCCCTCTCCCCTCTGATGACTGTCAGCCTGTTCTCAATTTCAGTGTCTTTGGTTATATTATGCTTGTTTGTTTGTTTTGTTGATTAGGTTCCTGTTGAAGGTGAGATCATATGGTGTTTGTGGAAATTCTTGATCTCTCCACCTCTTTCACTGACCTGTTTCTTCTCCAGTTTTTTCCTTTCTAGTCAAAACAGTACTAGCCTGAGTCAGAAGTCTGAGAGCCACACTTCAAAAACTTCCTGTCATTCACTCTCAATGAGTTGTCTATCACAAAGTCCAGAAGATTCTACTTCAAACTATGACTTACATTGGTCCACTTCTCCATGTCTATAGTACCACTATGCCTTACCTGGATAATGGCAACACGCTTCAGTGTGGTGTCTCCTCGTTTCTTCTTGCTCCCTTTCACCTAGTCTTCTCATAATAGAATAAAAGTGTAAAACAAACCTGATTTCAGTATGTCCCTATTTAAAGTACTGATTAGTTTCCTATTGCTAAAATGACCATTTCTTTGTCACCATCACCTACACTTGGGTCCATTTCATCTTTCACTGCACTTGATGCAACCTGGCTTTCTGTCTTTAGACATGTCCAACTCTTTCCTATCTTGGAGCTATAAAATCTGCCCTTTTCTTTGTCTGCAGAGCTCATCTCCCAACCGTGCCTCAGGAAATCGCTCTTTAAACAAAATCTCACTTTAAAAGATAAGGTGTTAGAGAGAACTGTTTTAACCAAACAAAATAAATTATATCTGTTCTGTTATTCTGTCTTGCCAATCCAATTTCTTTTTCTTTCTTAGCACTTATTTACTTTGTTCTCAGTATTTATTTATTTTACAATAAAATTGTTAAAACAAACACAAATGCAGGGCATAATAAGTACACAAGTGTATACAGACAACTGAAATCCACTTTCCTGAATATTCTAATTTTCTCAAATATTGTGATAGGAAAAAATTATTACCTTTATAAGGTTTCCCAGTACTGTACCTCTTTTTGCCTCTTCTAGCAGTGTCTGGAGCTTTTGGGTTTTCTGAGTCTTTGTTAACAATGGGCAGTCTGATGAGTATGAAATGAGTAGTTATAAGCTTCTTCTTACTGATTTCTTAGGAAACATTTTCTTATCTTTACTGCCCCAAAATATTTCCTTATTCATATTTTGTGACTTGCCTTGATAGTATTTTTATTTCCTGTTTGAGCTATTTCTTTTTATTTATTTTTCATTATTAAATTCTGGAAAAGTAATATATGTTAAAAATATTTTCTCCTAGTTTGTATATTGTTTTAAATTCAACATACTTTTAATTTGCTTTATAGTGTTTTGTTTTACAGAAATGTTTAATTTTAGGGTAATGAGATTATTGGTTTTTTATTTTAGGAATTTTATATTAATTATTTTTAAAAAGCTTTCTCTACTAACTCTCATTTAAAATATTGTCTTAAAATTGGAGACAATAGCTACTATTGTCTACTACTTAATCTTCCTATATAAAGTTGTCATTTCTTGACAAGGTCAATTAAAACCCCCTGAAAAGACTGTAATAGAAATTACACTACATACATAGAAACATTAGAATTGTTGGTAATATCAAGGTTTATTTTTAAACAACATACATGTCTTATTTCTCCATTTTAGAAGCTATTTTTATGTACTGCAATAAAATTTTGTAACATATTCCATGAAAGTATTACAAAAAGTTATTTGTTTCATTTATTTATTTGCTAAATGTATTGAATTAAAAACACTTTGAATCTTTGTGATCATCATCTTTTTCCTTTAAAATAATTTAGTGTACAATGTTAATAGAGGGTATGAAGTTGTGTATGTATGTATTCTTAGGGTTAAATCCAATATGATCAAAATATTTGATGAGGGAAGAAGATTTGGGTTTAGGTGGTGGGCATGCAATGGAATATACAGATGGTTTATCATAAAATTAACACTTAAAACCTATAGAATTTTATTAACCAATATCATCCCTATAAATTTAATTTAAAAATAGAAAAAAGTTATATTTCCAACCTTGCTGAGTTTTATTTTAAAATATTTTATTAAGATTTTTTCAATAATTATAAATAAATGTATATCATTTTCTTATATAGCCTTTCTAAATGCCATGCAAAATATCTTGGATAGCCAAAAAGTGGTAACAACCTAAATGACCATCAACTGATGAATGACAAAGTGTAGTGGATACACACAATTAAATGTTATTCAACCGTAAACTGCAATGAAGTTCTGACAGGTGCTACAACATGGATGGTCCTTCAAAATATTGTGCTGTAGGAAAGTAACCAGACACAAGTGACTGACTGTGTATTTCATGATTCCATTGAAATGAGACTTTCCGAATAAATTTCTTTTCCTGTTGTCTGAAACAGTTTGTGGAAGTTAGTCATTGCTTATTTCTTGAAGGTTTTAAAATATCCTTTAAAATCATTTGTTATTTTTGAGAGATAAACGTTTACGTAATCACTATACTTTCAAAATGCTCACTGGCTTATGCAAGTTTATTTCTTACTATGAGAAAATGTGGTTAGTGGATATACACATTAGAATATTTTCTATTTGATTCATTTTTAAATGTATTGGATTTTTAAATTATAGTATACATTGTATTATTACATAATATGTTATATATTATATTTTAATAATTTTTGTATCTCTTATTACAAATCTGTTAGTTGTTTTGTACAAATATTTATTCTCCTAATGAAACTTACTAAATATATAAAATCAGTCAATAAAGTCACAATCATTTTGGGCCAATTGCAGCAGAAGTTTTAAATTAGATTCTCAGGCAGTTTGATACAGAGGTTGCAGGTTAAACTCTTTTGTCATATATGTTATTCCCAACCACTTTCTTATTAAACATTTGTTCTTTAATTTTCCATATTTGGTCTTCTTAAATTACTCATATTTATTTTATAATCTTAATCTACTTATTACTTTTATGACTTTAATCTATTTTGTATCCTTGTTTCTATGCTTCATTTTGTGTTAATTTCTTACTACCTTTTACTTACAGTTTATTACACCTATTTAAAGTCAATCCAGATTGTATATGATTTTTGTTCTTTCAAAAATTATTCCTATTATTTCCAAGATTTCTAAATTGTTTATATTCATCTATATTGGTTTCATTTTTCTTCATTTGGTTTTAATATATTGAAATAATATTTTGTTATAATTTTTAGAATCCCAAGAGGAGTAATGATAAATATGTTTTGATTATTTTCTTATTTTAATTTCCTCTGTGATCTTGTGATTATTGTTGTTCTTAAATTTTTTTGGTAGCATTAGATTTATTCATAAGTTTTGGTATTCTGAGTTCTAGGTTCTCCCTCCCTCTGTACCTCCCTCCCTCTCATTTTCTGGTGGTAGAGATATTGTTCTACCAGGTCCCTGGGACCTCAGTCCATAATCAGGTCTTATTTTGAAAGTCTGAGGGATTTACACTGTAAAGTAGTTCAACGATCCAAGAAACCAACCATGAAAATTTTGTCTCAGTTTCTGGTTGGAAGGTTGTACTGTATCCTCCTTCCTGAAGCAAATTGCTTCATACTAGGCAGAGCCCCAGCATCAGGAGTTGTTTTCCTTCTTTCCTGCGCCAAGTAGAAATCCCCATTCCAACCACTGGCTTCCAGCAGTGAGTTGGCTCTTTTCCCAGTGTATACCCAGGACACATTTAATGTATTCTACCCCACAGAAGTTGACTTCCTAGTAGCTTCTGACTGCTTCTAGATCCAGAATCCAACAGATGATCAGCTTCAATTCTGATTATTTTATTCTACTTCTTTTTAATTTCCTCAGTATGGAGATCCTTCTCTTTTTTCATTATTATTTGTTGTGCTTTTCTTCACAATTTTTTTAAATCTATTATGGTCAATAGATATGGTTATCTATTTTATCTATATGGTTATGTATTTGAATTGGTGGAGGGTTGGCTCAAATTGTGTGTTTGCATTGTCATTTTCCAAGTGCTGCACTATATTTTTGAACATATTTTACTTTGACTAAATTGTAAACTCAGTAAAAGCAGTGACTTTGTTTGTTTTAGTCATGATACTCAAACTTGAGTTGGCCTTTAATAAATATGTGAAATACTATGTATTATTTAATTCATTATCAGGTAATCCAGTAACAAGTTGACAATAATAATGTAAAGCCTAGAGAAGCTTTAGCAAACCAAATATCTATATAAAAATGTCACTTAACAACACTTAAAATTATTGCATATAGAGAGGTTGATCACAAAATTTTAGTGCAATTAACTAAATGCCAAAAGCAACATCTCAAAAAAATAACCATCTCTTTGCTAAACAAAAATGTGTCTATATCCATGAAGTAAAGTGAATATGAAAAATGAAATAATGGAATAAACAAAGAAACAGAAATACTATTTAACAACTTAAGAGCTTCACCATTAGATATCAGGAACTTAGCTTCTTAGTCACTCAGAATCTAAGAAACACCTGTAGTCCTCACTAACTAATACACATTAAATAACACTAGCATTTTTTTTTTTGCCTAATATATGTCCAGCCATCTATTAACTGCTTTATCTATAAGTAATTATTTAAATTTCAAAGGAATTTCTGATACTATTATCACTTTAAGTATAAAGATGACTGAAATGCAACTGAGCATTTGAGTTATCTGTCCAACATAAAGAAAATAATATTATATACTTACAACCTTTATAATTGGAGTTAGGGAATCAAAGACTGAATTAGGAATATGAGGATTAGGAATTGTGTATAAGGTAGGGCTGAAACACAAGAAGGATTCCTGAGACTGAGAGAAAGGAAGGAAGGAAGAGAGGTATGGTCCAGAATGGTATGACAACCACTGAGTCACAGGGCTGGGCTTTCTTAGGTTTGCGGAAGTTCAGGGAAGAGGTAGGAGGGCAGCATAGGATAACTATCAACATCTACAGGGAAGTGCAGGATGGACTACCACATTGTGGTGTGTAAAATGCACACTCATGTTTTTGTGTATATTATACATGGGATTAATTATTATACCCATTACTATATCCATGGTATATAATCATTAAACCCATGTATAATACACATCCTTATTTTTCCCTCAAAAATTTGGACACAAACTGTGCAATATACATGGCAAAATACGGTCTGTGAGGACCGCTCAGAGCCAACCCCAGCTAGGAACTGCGGAGAAGTTTTGGAAGCATTTTCATAATGTGAGCTCAAGGTCACCAAATGAGCAGAGAGAAGGGGTAACTTGGTCAGAGAAAAGTGTGTGCGCAGGAGTTTCCACCAGACCATTCTGTGTGTGTTGTTTTCCTGAGACTAGGCGGTCAGTGCCATGGGTCCATTGTTCAGGGAGTATGAACTAAATGTGCAGTCCCTGTCACACCTAAGTTCTTCTACGCACCACAATCAATGTGTGTCATGAACCCAGCAGAGACTTGCTGAGGAATAATGGTAGAATCAGCACACATGCACACACACTCTCCTGCCTCCCCTAAGCAAACACTCATTTTCAGAGATAGTATAATTTTAACCTAGAGTTAGAAAATATTTTTTAACTGCCTTACAATGCACAATGCTTCTCTCTGTGAGGCAATAATTCATTTCTGGGGTCAGGTCAGAAGAGTGTCAGTTTCTTTCTTTTATCAATGAGTTCTGAGCATGTCCTTCAAACTGGCCCGGAATAAGAAAGGAGCTGAAAACTGAGAGGTTTGTTGTCCACTCTCCCTGCTATAATATGAAGAAGGCAGAATTTTAATACTAGCCTTCATACAAGATATACCAAAATCATAGCTCAAGATTCTTATTTTCTTTACTTCCTGATCAGCGGACAGAGAAGGAAGGAGGAAAAGGGGGCATTTTTAGTCCACTTATTCTTTTGACTACATTCTATTAGAGCAATAATTCAAGTGTTTGTTATACTACTTGGATACCTTAAACAAATATATATGGTGTACCTAATAGTTGATTTCTAATTTGCATTGCCAATGTTCTATATACTACTACATATAAATTAACTCAGAGAGTCCATTCATTTTCCTTTGCTTTTAACAAGCAGTGATTGAATGTACTCTGTTCCAGGAATGCGCTAGGGGCTGAGGTTACAAAAACATGTCAGATATAATGTCTGCCCTCAAGGAATATTCTAATAAGGAATATAGGCATGTAACGAATGATTACAGTTTCATGTTTGCTAAGATTAGAATGTGATATGGAAGATATAAAATTACAGGAATAAGTACCCTAATAAGATGAGAAATTTAAGGGAATTTTCCTGAAAAATGAAATATTTCAGTTTTATATAATAAATGAAGGAAATAATAGAAAAGGTATAGGTCAAAAGTTCACAGAGTTATTAAGTTATTAGAGAGATTAATGACTGCTGAGGAAACTAAGGACTGCTCTTATTTATCACTAAATCATGAAGTAACTATATTTTCTTTATATGGATCCAGTTAACCCTGATTTTTAAAAAATGACTTATTTAGTTTTTGTGACAACAGTGCTAACTGTCCCTGAATGTATATTGTCTATTTCCTTAGAAATAGGACCCCAATTTTTAGATAGGCACAGGGCACCTTATATAAAGCTTGCAGCTAAAACTGGCCTATGAGTAAGTTGAAATTCATAGCACAGAAGCAGGAGAAATGTCCTTAGAACAGCAATATGTTCTCCTCCACCCCTTCCTCCTTCCCGGTGTCCAGTACATGGTGGCCGATGCAGAGATAAATGGAAGCTGAGGATAGCAGAGAAAAATCATAGAAGAAGCCCAGGTTCCTGACCTCACAGAAGAGCTTTTCTCCTTTGGGTTTGTTACTTTGAACACCTTCTGTTGGAGAGATAAACAAATGTGTATTTTGGAGTTTTTCTACTACTCAGAGCCTCCCCACCTCCCTCCAAAAAGCAATGAATACAGTTTTATTCTTACATTCCTAATTTTAAAATATATTTTGTAAATAAACACAAAAATTAAGTAGAACATTTATAAACAACCTCTCGTGGGCTAACACTTATACATGGTGTATTATCTTGTGTCTACCAATGTCCTGCAAACTAGCCACTGTTACTACTGCTCCAGGTCATAGAGTTAATGGGGGGCAGAGACAAGGTTTGAACCAGGCAGTATAAATCACATGTCTGGCTCTGCCTGTGCGGGATGTTCTGCCTTCCTAACTAGATGCAATTTAGAAGAAGGAAATTCACTTTTCCCTACAAATAAAAATCAAAGTATAAATTTAATAAAATCAGTCATCACTTCTGAGGTATGTTTTCTGTGTTTGTCACTAAGCATGTAAAAGATAACATATTTAAAAACCAAGGCATAGAATGATAATTTTAGGTATTTATGTTGTAGTAATTATGCACTTGAAATAAAAATAGGTGCAAAACTATAAGCAGACATAAACAGAGACATAAACTTGCAAAAATATAAATTAAATAATAATGTTTAAAATTTCCTCTTAATGTTCAGATGTCCAATTCATATAATCCTGCCATGTCTTTATTCTTCTGAACTAATATAAGACTTCTCTTATTAAGTCAGAAAACAGTAAGATTAGGAAACCTTTCTTATGAAATACAGGTAGTCATATAATTGCCAAGCTGGAATAGACCTTAGAGAAAACCTAATCCAATCTTTTAAATTTATTGACAAAGAAACTATTGCTCAGAGAATTAAGAAAACTATATATTGTAGCAAGTTACTTAAAGTTAGAATTAGAGTTAGATTTAGTTCTCCTAATGATCAATGTAGTAATAATTCCACTACATCTCATGCATGAACATCTTCTACTTCCATTTAATGGAAATGTAGGCAGTCTGTTTAATGTGACTAGGCAACATCTCTGAAGTACAGTAAGGATGAAAGCTATAGATTGAAGGTTCTAATTAATAGCCTTTTGTACTCAATGGACTAGCTGTTCTAGGGTCTTTGATCTGGAGATGGTTATTGTAGGTTTATGAACCACCTAAACCTGCATTGCAGAATGTTTCCATATATATTTACCCCATGAGAGAGAGAGTCAATAGTTTTTGCTAGATTTTTAAAATGCTGATGATTTGGAAAGACTGACAGCCAGAGGCCTCCTCAAATAGAGGCCTCTGACAATCCTCTGAAGTATTGTTCTTTCTCACCATCTAATGCAGTCTTCTGCTCATACAAGGTTTTTTTCTTCTCGAGGACAGATGCATATATTCAGGAATCGTGCCATAATTTGGAAAGAGAGACAACAAGCTCTATGAAAGAGAGAAGGGAAACAAGAATGCCCAAAATTTCCCCTGGATAATTATCCCATTCTGTAAAGCAGAAATAAATGCTGACTTGTGGGTGGCTTGGATAAAACACTTGAAATGAAGAGGTGCAGTCCCGGTTCACATGGGCAATTCCAAGGATGCGTCAGTAAGAAGAGTCTCCCTTAAATGTCTTCCCTCCTTAACACTTAGCAAAACAAAGTAAATTGTCATTTAAATAATGCAGTCCTTTGTGAAAATCTATTAAGAAGCTCATCTGATTTCACAGCTATTTCTCATGAACTTGTTCTTTACAAGTAGTGATGGCTTTGGAGCTGGGCTAAAATTGTATGTAACAGCTCCAAAGCCCTCACTACACTTAAAGAACAAGCTCATGTGAAACATCTATAAAATTAGATGAGCTTCTTAAAGTGCTGAGACTGTCAAAAATACCAGTCACGCCACACATCTCACACTCTTAACTAAGAACAATTCAGCACAGTTAGGGGTCTTCATCTATAAAGAGTTTCAGTATAAAGTAAACATGGCGAATGAATTCCCGTCCTTCCCTTGGAGAGGTCGCCTTCAAGGTTCATTGGCAATACAAGATGGGAAGGCTTGGCCTGTGCCCACCTGCTAAGAATTAAACAGAGAGCCGCAGTCTGTTGTGCAATCAATGTCTGGTCTTTAGTGGCAGGTCCCAAATTTATCACCAGAAACTCTGACATGCTCATAAGCCATTTATTAATTTGTGTTAATTTGGGCATCATGGAATTGCTCTAACTTGAAAATAGCAACCATCCCAAAATGTGAGAAAATTCTCAGGCAACATAGATGCATGCATTGCTTAGGGGGTAATCAAGTTTACCAAGCAGGTTTTATTGTGCTCTTCTCAGCATGGTGCTTAGTATATAAAATCCCACCACATGTTGTAACAATAAAGTTATTGCTTATCGACCAGACCTAGTTGACAACCAACAAACACTGCCATGAATAATTTCAGGCTGGATTATAATCCTCTCCTTGGTAACCTATCAGTGTGTGTCTTGTAAGTAGTGTTCAGTAACACTCAGGGTGGCAAAATCACGGAGGAACATGCTCAGAAATAAACAACAGCAACCACCACAAAAGAAAACTAAAACAGAGAAAAAAGCTTATCTGTGGAGAAGTATCCTCTAGAAAGGAACTAATTTACAATGAATTAACTAAAGTATATAGTTTACATAAGGAGAAAAATAATCTTTTTTAAGGCATGAATAATTCTAGACAACACCATGTTTTTATTAAAACCTAATCTTACAAGTAACACTGGACTATTCTTAGGGATGGATGGGCATTTATCACCCTCCTCTTTGATGGAAGGTGTTGATACATTTTTGGTGGTAGCTTAGCTACATGGTTCTTTAACTTCTTCAGAAGTTTTAGATGAAGACCATTTGAACTTAGTGATTTATGGCCACTTAATTTTTCATATTTTTTCAATCAGGTCTTTGTTTTGATTTCTTTGACAGTTCTTTACCTTCCTTCTCTGTACAAAGTAACTCCAGGATAGATACTTCTTCATCATCTTGGAGGGACTGCCAGGCACAAAGCACCTATTCAGTCCCTTCACATTCTTTGCAGTCTCTTTGGGTAACTTCATTCCCAACATAATCTAATATACCAAATGAATCTCCAGTGGATTTTGCAGTTATGGCATACTTATCTGAAAGGGATTATTTTTGTTTGTTTTATAAATAACTTTGTTTTTGTGTGTGTGTGTTAAACATTATCAGTAGAAGTCAGTGTTCCAGGATTCTATCCCTTGTCTTTCTTTCTTCCCAAACAAAACATCTTTCCTGAACATATTTTACTTGTGTCAGGGTTCATGAATCTCTAATTATGCATCACTGAGCAGGTTCTATGATATTTCTATGGATTTTAATTTCCCACCTTTTCTCTGCAGAAGTTTTCTAGCAAATCTCCCTTTTATTTCCTTAAACTTTCCTTTGAAAATTTGAGTATTTGCCAGTGTTCCTTTGATATAAAAGTTTCTATGAAAATCTCAAGCTTGTTTGTGCCAGTGCTACTGCAAATTTTTAATTTCTCATCTTTTGCTCTCAGATCAATAAGCCAGAAGTGTTAGAAGCTATACCAACACTCTCTACATACCAAAATACTGTTGTTATTTTTAAAAAATCATGATTATCCAACATGATTTTGACAAACTCCGTGGCTTAAATTTTTAACAATGCATTGAATATGCCACCTCTTAAAATGTGCCACTGTGTCAAAGTAGCAAGAATAACAAGTTTCTCTGTTTATCAACTCCGCCCCACCCCCATGCCCTAAAACAGGCTTCTGCTGTAATGCAAAGCTTATGTCCTAAACTTCAATAAGGTAAATCAATCACAATGAAACATAGGTTTCTTATTAACATATGCCAATCACTCCTCGGCAATCTACCAACACTTACATAGAGTAACCGTAGTTTATCCTTCTTTACACAAATAAAACAATGTGTCTCTCTCACTTTTCTGACCATTTCAATGTAATGTCTAATGGCAGAAACAGCAAACTAAGAGATGGTGAACCTATTCTTACACCTTCCATATTCAATATATATATAACCAAATAGTTTTGTATTTCCACAGATTCTCTTTGGCAAGAAACCATTGAAGAACTGCCAAATTACTATTATAACTGAAAAGCATACAAATCTTTCAGCAAACCCTAAAAGCAAGTTTGGGGGGAAAAACAGTCTAAATCCAGTACATATTTTGCTGTTACCAGGGAAATTTTCTCTCAGCCTGGATCTCAGAGCACCTTATAATCACCCATTTCTCTTGCACAGATCATTCGAATCTCCAGATCACTTGCAGACCTCATTATCAATGTTTCCCAAACGCCTGCAGTGCGCAGGGAGGACACCTGGGTCTGTAGCATCTGGTAACAATTGCACCTAAATTCAGATTCAGAGCATCCCATTTTAGAGGAGCTCAGGTCTCTTATCAAATGAACAGGATTGAGATAAATGTTTTCAGTTAATAGTGTTCCCCAAAGTTCATAAGTACCCAGTACCTCAAAATGTGGCCTTATTTGGAAATAACATTGTTGCAGGTGTAATTAGGTAACATGAGATCATACCGGAGTAAGGTGGACCCAAATTCCAATATGACTGGTATCCTTATAAAAAGGGGGAATTTGGACATAAAATCATGCACACAGGGAAAATGCCATGTGAAGACAGGAGTTATGCTCTCACAAGTAAAGGGACTACTGAAAGCTAGGAGAGAGGCTTGGAACAGGCGCTGGTGTTCCCTAGTGCCTTCAGAGGGAACATGGCCCCAGGGATGGATACCCTCATCTCAGATTGCCAGCCTTCTAGACTGTGAAGCAATGAAAATAAATTTCTCTCATTTAAGCCATTCAGTTTGTTATACTTTATTATGGCCTCCACAGCAAATTAATGCAACAAACTTCAGCATAGTTCATCAATTATCAAATTATGAATCAGGTAAATATGGTTGGTAAGTAGAGAAAAGGAAAATAAATAGGAAGATTTTAGAGGCTTATTATTTTTAAATGGAAGTGTGAAGTTTTTCCTAATTTTCAGGTAAGTATCAGCTTCTTTCTCAGTATCTGCATAGCATTTATTACCTATCTATATTAGCATTACCTCATCATGCTATTATAATCATTTGTCTGCATGTCTATTTCTCTCTTGCTCTGGAGATCAGAAAGGGCTAAGACAATGTATAGCTCTTTCATCTCAGAATCTACTAATGACACACAATACACAGTAAAAGTTCTTCAATGTCTTCAGACAATGATGAAAGTAGATTTGCCACAATATTTTAGAAATTTAACCAGATCGTTCTGTTAAATAAAGTTTTCACTCAAAATTATTATTTGTTTTTAACCAAGACTCATGAAACAATTCAACGGACTGGACTCTGACTATATTGTTTCCAAGGCTATCGTTAAAAAGGACGTGCTGTGTCTTATTTTAAAGGGTCCTTAGAGATCAAATATACTGATGATAAAGTAGACTGGAAAGTAAGAGTGGAAAGACAGAAAACAGTCCCTGGCCTCTGAACTAGGTTTCTATTTGTAGATTTGTTGTCTGTTCCTTAGAACCTACTATTAAGAGAAGGTATAAAAATTTTGCCATGTGTTAACCTCTATTTGAGGCCGGATTGTCCTGCTTGGCTGGGGATGGAAGTGTGCAAGCTGACATACGCACTGTAATGTGAACCAGACTCAGTCGGGTATTCACCACCGTCTCCTGCCAGGTATGCAAGCCTTCCAGATACTCTGCTGTTGTTTGATGATCTGCCTATAAATTCTCCCAGTCTCTGAGACTGAGCCCCAGTTCCTCCTCCCCCTCCTGCTCCCTTGGACCTCCACTGTGTCTCATCTGCACTGAGCCATCTGACACAAGTTACTATGGCGCAGTTTCACTTTCATTTTGCTGTACCTTTTACTATATAACCCTGATTTCTGTGCTTCCAAGCTCAGCCTGATAACTTGTCTTCTTTTCTAATTGATAATTCAGTTTTCTTTTCCTGACTCTGGATCTTAACCTCCTTCTCATTATCCAAGCTACAGCACTCCCCTGTCAGGTGGGAGCCCAGATTTCAGTCTTTGTCCCCAAGCACTGCAGTTCATCCAGGAAGGGGGCTCCCCCAGTGCTATTGACATGAACTACTACAGGCAAGTTCCCATATAGTGACCAAAGGGGAAGAAATAAAGCATGTAGAAAAACAATATTTATCAAACTCATTAGTTTATGATATATATTGAGTATACTCGTAGATTAGAACTAAATAAGTCTTCTTTGTGCAGAGACTATTTCTTTTGGAGTCTTAGCAGTATTCAGCATTTCTTTTCCATAGGATTTAAGTTATTTAGAAAAATCTGGCTATTTTGCATTTATTCATATATTTCCCATCATCTCAAAAATATTTGATATAGTTGGAATGGAGATTAAAAGTTGAAGGCCTCTAGATTAAAAGCAATCTGAAGTTTTATTTTCTTGAGCTGATTAGAATGTTTATAAAGTATACTTATTGTTAAGAGGCAAAGCCAGTATATTTTCTAACCCACCTATCTCTACCTAAAACAGAAACAAAATCAAAAACTGTGAATTTTGAACTGATCTTCGGAGGAAAAAAAGATCTGGCAACATGATGTTTACATTCCCACATGGCTGGAATTAAGTGCTAGTGTGGTAGCATAGGTTTGCTATAGCCCTCACCACCCTCTATTTTTCCTACCACGCTTGTTTCACCCATCAGAGATAGCTTTTGGTTCCTGTATGACTTTAAATAACAGGTAAGGAGCACATTTTGATTTGCCATGCAAATGATTAGGAACTAAATCCTGCTCTGTATAGAAAAAAAAAATTCCAATGGTAGAATCGTGCCTATTGTCAAGTATAACTTCCGCATGAACTGACCTGCTCAGTACAGTTACATATGTCTCAGGTTGTAAGCTTCCCTAAAGCACGGAACTTTGACCCTATGGATATAGGCTTTTTGTTCAATAAAGAAAACCATCAATTATGTTACGTTGTTTGATACCAAAAATGCTTTGATCTTTTGAAGGGTATTTATTACAAAGGAAAGCAGGGTGAGAGTCCTTTGACAGACATGAGACTTTATATGAAAACCTCACGCTCTGTGACTTACAGCATGGAACCATTGGTATAAAATGTTTCGGATCTGATCTACTTTACCTTTCTGGGTTAGATTTCTATCTTTTCCATTTACTAGCTATGTACATGTGGATAAATCTCAATCTCTGTGGACCTCAATTTCTTAATTTGTCACATTATCTTTAAAGTTTCATATATGATCTCTAAATACACGCTGAGGTATTTAAACATCTTCAATAAATCTCCATGATTAGCAAGTTAGAAATTCTTGGCCACAAAACAAATATTTCTGGTAGAATAATTTTGTAAAAAAATTAAAATTATTAAATCCATTGTTGTTTCATAGGTGGAATACTGAATTATTTTTAAACTAACTGTATATTCATCAGAATATGTTCAATTTTTCTTGTAATTTCACCTTGGAAACTTTATTTTAATTATCTAAAGCTTTAAGTTTATTAAAATGCAATAGTAGCTGTCTGACACCTTACTTAATATGTGAATCTAAAAAAATTCAAACTCATAGAAACAGAGTAGAAAAGTAATTGCTAAAGAAGATGTAAGAAAAGGTTGATAAAATGATACAAGTATACAAACTTTCACAGTGGTCTGAGGACCTAATGTATCACATGATGACATAGTTGATAAGACTGTACTGTGTAATTGAAATTTTCAAGGACGGTAGAATATTAATGTTCTCACAAAAAAGGGACACAAATATGAGTGGTGATAGATGTATTAATGAACTCAATGGGAGGAACCTTTTCACCATGTAAATGTTTATTAAGTCATCACATTGTACTCTATAAATATCTTACAAATTTTATTGGTCAATAATACCTTAATAAAGTTGAAAAAAAAATCCCTCCCCACCTTAGGTAATGGGAAAAAAACTTCACAAAATAGTCAATCTGCACTTCCTCTGATGACCCTAATTCATGTCATTTTCCTAATATGATAAACTAGAATCTTGGGAGTTAGTTTTTTAAAAAATGTTATTTATTTGTTTATTTTTAGAGAGAGGAGAAGAGAGGGAGAGAAACACCCATGCATGACAGAATTGGCAGAACCTTCTGGTTCACAGACTGGCCATCAATCCAGTGAGCCATGGCAGTCATGGTGAATGTTGGAGTTAGCTTAGCTTCCTCTCCCTGTCTGACCCTGAGGCACCCAACCAGCTGTGTGATCTGTAAATGACTCCTACCTGGTCCCGCCTAAACTTCTGATGTCTCCTAAACAGCCATCTATGCAAGCTTAGTCAGTCCCCTTAAAACTTTGTCACTGTGTGTTCACAGTGGTATTTCTGCAGCATGTTTTTAACTATTTCTTTCATCTTAAAATCATTGTTCTCTTTGTCAGCAGTGTGAAGGCACTATATCATCGTGGTTAAAACCACAGGACTTGAAGGAGGTGGCAAACCAGGGGTTGCATTGATGCTCTAACAATCCTTAGCTATGTAGCCTCAGGCAATAGCCAAATATGCCCGAAAGGTAGGGTCTATTTAAAATACCAATCTGGAAAAAATACTATATACTTTGTAGATGACACCACTGAAGGCAAATTAGGACCTATTGATGGACGGAATTGGGATATATAATTTTTTTCTTTCTTAAAGATTTTATTTATTTATTTTTAGAGAGATAGGAAGGGAAGAAGAAAAAGCAAGAGAAATATCAATGTATGGTTGCCTCTCACTCACTCCTTACCAGGGACCCAGCCCCACAACCCAGGCATACATTGCCCTGACTAGGAATCAAACTGGCAGCCATTTGGTTCACAGGCCAGCAGTCAATCTACTGAACCACATCAACCAGGGCTATATTTTTAATGCAATACACTGAAGACTCCTCTCTCACCCTCAAAATGGAATTTAAAGTTTGATAAAAATGATTTTTTCAACCCTAAGTATATTGAAGTAGAGAAAAAATGTCCACAAATTAAAAAAGAAAATTCAATTATCATATAGGAGAGACAGAAAGTTTAGGAAATAACAAAGAATGCATCCAGTCTGAGATTTTTATATTACATGGTTTCACTTTAACCGAATGTTCTTAAATTTAAATTCTAGTTCAAGTATATTTTGTATTTAAATTTTAGGAGTATTTTCATTTATAGAACCAAAATTCAGTTTACAGAATGTCAAACTTCTTTATTAGACAGGTGTGCATTTAAAAATAGTTCTCTTGAACTTAAAATTATTATATTTAGAGATGTACAAGTTTAACTTTATGCTGTTTTGAGAAAAATTAATAAATTTTGTGATAATCTATTCATTTGTAAATACACATATCATGGACATGTCACAGATTTTGTGATTATTCTATCTATTGTGGTGCTCCACCCCCAATTGATTCCCAAATATTGACAAATTCGAAGGATCATTTTCTGCTTTGAAATGGATAGATTATTTACTGAAATAATATTAAGAGTGTGTATGGTTCAGATATCATTTAATTTATAAAAATTTTCTTTTGAAATACTTTGTCCTTTCTGAATGTATTTTAACCAATACATTTTGCCACTGAGATATCTGTTTGCTAGTAATCTGTTTCTTTTAAGCCTGGTTGTAAAGAGATAAATTACCATAGACTCTGATGGCCTTTTTAATGCTTGTCCATGGGATTAAGTTGAGACCACCAACCAATTTCCTATAAGCCATCAAGCAACATCATATGTTAACAATTTTCAGTCTCTTTTTATCTGGTTTGGATTCAAAATGGTAACCTGGAGGTGAAAGGTCTGATTATAAAAAACTGGCTCCCCTGGGCCAACCAACCATTTCAATTTTCTGAATTTAAGTTAATTATATCATTTGAGTTTAATGGAATTATCAACATGTTCACCTTCATTCTGAAAAAACACTTCCCCTGTTCATTAGAGTCAATCATCATTTATCTAGATTATAAAGAATATCAAAGAGAATACAGTATTATGTTTGATGTACTTTATTATTTGACTTAGGAATTAAGGTGTTTTTTAGGGTTTCATGAGGGTAACACATTTTTATTCAGGGTAGAAAACCATTTTGTTATGTTCTCTTGGAGCTTCTATGTGAAATTTGCTCACAGTATTACTTCTTGATCTGAGATTATTATATTTTCATTTCAGTAACTTACATAAAAAATGAACGGAACTTTTAGCATTAAATAGTTGAATATATTTACTATTGTATCTTCTAGCCCTTATAGATGTACAAGTGAATAGTTCATTATTCTATTACCAGGGACACCTGAGTCAGAGGGCTCCTTGCCTTGCCTTGGTTCTTGTCTTGCTTGCAAGAGACAAATTCAAACGAGAGACAAACACATATGATGGAAATGAGATAGCAAATTTATTTATGAAACACATATGGGTACAAAGCTGCAAGCAGGCACCCGACTAGTCTGAATGTCCTACATAACTAGTCTTACTTAATTCCCTATATAGAGAGGAAATAAAGTTGTTAGTAAGTTTGCTAGTAAGTTTGTTCTATATACTTGAGCACCTGGCTACAAGCGGGCACCCAGCTAATCTGAGTGTGATGACTATCGGGGTTCAGAGGCTGCATAACTCAGCTGGCTTCTAGGTTCTTCCCCCTCCCCTTCTCTAGACTCTGGAATTCATCCACAGTACAAATGCTCTCTTCTCCCAGCTAGTGGAGAAGATAGAGGCAGACTTTCAAGGGCTCCCCTCCTCTTGTTTTATCATAGTTTTGCTTGCGATGTTCAGAATGGCAATCTTATCAAACCAGGCTCAGGACTGCTAGGCCAATGAGTCAGACAGGTCTCCCTTTCGTTTCCAGCCTCCTGTTTTAAGTTCTTTGTTAGATTGTAATGGTGGGGGCCCTTCTTTATTTGCCCTCTGGCCACTCATTCCTAGCTACTACCTACAGTAACAATTCTAAAACTTTATAAATGGGTAAACTTTTGACTTAGAAAGTAAAAAATGAGGCATTTAAATATTTATATTTTGTTTGTATTTTTTCCCTTCAAGAACCTTTTAAAACTCAATGTTGTATTTATAGTTTGTTTGGTTTTGTTTGTTTGTTTCCAAAGGAAGAATCCCAAGTCCGGTTAGGCTTCAGGCTTCACAAAACTTTGATCCCCTCTTTTGTTCAACATGTTACTATTACAGAAAATATTGAAAATCCAGATTTTCTGGGCATTTCTATAGTCATAGATGTCTTCAACTCTGTCTCTAGGACAGATGGTGCTTGACCCATATTCATATTCTAATATTTACTACATATTCTTATAGATTTATCCAATTAAATCATTATGCCCCCAACCATATGTATTTCCAAAAGCTAATATTTTAGAATATTCTAAAATGTGATTTTATTATTTTAAATAAAAGTATTATTTTTAAAGTGACTGTAAGTTACTAAGTATTGACACCAATATTTGATTCAGTAAGTTGATATGAGATAAGAAATTTCCTTTTCTACCAAAGGCAAATTTTACCTTGAACTGATCTACAAGATATGGAGCAACTAGTCTCCTTTAAAAAGTTCAAGGCAGCTGGCAACCTTTGCCTATTTGATTACATTTTAAAAAAATAGCATATTCACCACTACTTTAGACCAATTTTCAAGTAGCAGAGAAGTAGGAATATGGAAATGTGAAGATATTAATTAGGTTGTACTCAGTGGAATAATAATTTTAAACTGCTTAATTATTTAAAACTTTTATGAGTTACATAAAATATATACACATCAATAAGTAGTTTTAGCATCATATAACTCATTTTGGTTCCCAACTGGTATAAATTTAAAAATTACTTACTCATCCATTTACTGATTATATTAAATTGATGATTTAATTTCCTTTTATGCATATTTTAATTTGCTTTTATTCTTTTCTTAAATAACATGTATATTACATTTTCCTAATTCAAATCTGAAAAATAAGTATAATGCCAAATACTTCCATTGCACCTAAGATGGCATTCCCTATCTCAGCTCTTAACACATTTTAATACTTTAACACTATTACTTACGCACCAATATTACAATCATTTTATAGCTGAAAAAAAGAAAGGTGGCAAATGGTCATGTAGCCCAGGTAAGCAGTAGAACAAAGAATTTTCACACAGGTACCATCTCTAGAACCCATACTCTAACCAACTTAAAATACTCAAGTATACTTACATTTCAAGGAAGTGGGACAGGAGAAAATCAATGACAACTCTCAGAATTTGAGTATGGTGGCCATTAATTTAGGTGGCCCCTTCAGGACTAGAAAAACAGTGAGAAGAGGAGCTGGGCATGCCACTCAAGGCCTGTTCCATTAATGTTTGATTTAATTATCCAGCATAAGTAGATCAGCAAATGACCCAGGAGAGGAGTTAATGCACATGCCCAAACTCTTCTGAGTTGCTACTTAGCTACATCATTTTGTACACTTACAGGTTTTAAAGCTGCTACTTTCCCATATTTCTTCTCTCTTGATATTTACCCAGTGATATTAATTATAATTTCACATGAGACTAAGAAAAATGGGACAATAATATATGTGTTTTTTTTTTTTCCTTTGTAAGAGAAGCTATCCAGTGGTAGTTGAATATAGAAACCTGAAAACCAAGAAGATACAAACCTGGGAGTCACCAGCATATGGATCAAGGATAAAATCATTTATATGGATGAAATAGCACACAGAGAGGATAAAGAATAACAAAAGCAATTAACTGAGAAAAGGGGATCCACAAAAAAGAATAAAAAGTAACAGTGATAGGACAAAGAAAATCACATGCATTCAATAATTCAGTCAATTATATAATCTGCACTTCTTAGTAAGTCAGCCATGTAAGAATTATCTTTAGACCATGCATTTATTAGTTATTTTTTGACAAAATTTGCTATTTAGTCCTTTCAGGTAAAACCCAAATGTCCCAGATGCTAATATTTTCTGTTTCTAGTAATACTTGAGTACATTGAAATGATTTTAATGCAGTTAATTATAAATCATTAAAATAACCATATAAATATCCTTGGCTGGTGTGGCTCAGTGGACTGAGCACAAGACTGCCAAGCAAAGGGTTGCTGGTTCAATTCCCAGGGAGGGCACATGCCTGGGTTGCTAGCCAGGTCTCCCGTGGGGGTCGCTCAGGAGACAACCACACATTGATGTTTCTCTGCCTCTCTTGTTCCTGGCTGCCTCCCTCCCCCCTCTAAAAATAAATAAATGAAATCTTTAAAAAAATAATCATGTAAATAAATCATATCTCTACTTTCGTTTGGAAGCAGATTTTTGGTTACAGTGAAAAAAGTTTATAAATACTAGAATATACTGGCTCAGAAACATAAAAATCCAAGAATCATTTACACACAACTGAATCCAGGAATGCAAGCAATATAAAATATGACTTTTTTGTGCCTTCTGCCTCCTCAATTTTACTCCTTGATGGTTTCATGCTTAGGAAGTTTGTCTTCTTGCCATCATCAGATATAGTTTGGCTTATGCTTATACCTCGCTAGCAATGCTAGAGGAAAGGAGAGAGAATCCTTTCCCAAGATTTATATCAGTATTTTCAAAGGAAATTACTGAATCTTTTTCTTTTATATACACATGAAATTGAGGAAGTGAAGCCAGGTGATTATAGACTCTAGCAGGTGGAAGAGAGCTCCCTTTCTTAGAGAAAAAAGAGGCAAATATTCCAGAAAGATTAAAATAACAGATATCCACCACATTGCTCAAACATATTTTAGTTAAAGCTCAAACATCAATATTTGAATGATTTTGTGACCCATCAAAATATGTTTTAAATAAGTATATTTTCCTTTTATTCTTTACATTTGCATAGAATAATTTAGAGTCCAAATCAAATTAATTGACTACTCCTCTGTGTTATATAGCCAGACATACATAGACCTCAAGAGTTCTCATGAAGAATTGAAAGTGCTCTGTTTTAAATTTGTTAACTATTTGTTTAACCTGTGCTGTCAGAAGTACTATAAATCCATCCTGGATAATTGTCTGTGCTTTTCTTTTGCTATCTACACTTGAATGTCACTAGGGACTATGTTTTTTTCACAAGTAACTAATTATTATTAAATTTAAACATTTAGATTAAGAGATGTGGAAATAGAATAAAATATCAGAAAGTCTACCCAGGAAGGAAAGCCAAAAATGACACATCTGAAAAAGTCAAGAATATAAATAACCACTATGCCAGTGGAATATCAATTTAAAACATAATCATAAACTCAATTGACTATTTCTAAAGCATTTTATATAAGCATATGAAAGCAATGCTAAATCTTACTCTTTTTTCCTGAAAGCTATTTACAATTTGAGAACAAATTTGCATATTTTATGCTTCAGTCATTCATTTTTCAAAAGATATTTGATGAGCAACTATTGCGTAGCAACCATAATTTTTGATTTTGCAGATAAACAAAGTACTTGCCTCATTGACTGTACATAATAAATAGAGTTCAAAATTATAGCTATAAAAGAAAGAAAAATTGAGAATGGCTGCTAGGCCTTAGACTTAGCATACTGAGTAAATGATGGTACCATTTACTGAGATGAGGAAGAAAAGCAGAATGGGGTGATAGGTGGGGGAATTAAGCTCTACTTCGGCCATAGTTTGACATGACTGCTGTAAAGTTCAGTGGAAGCATTAAGTTATAGCAGGTATGCCAAATGGAAGTATCAGTCAATTGGATATAGAGGCCTGGAATCAACCAAGAAGTTAAGGCTAGAGACATGCATTTGGAAGAAAAATATAGATGGTATCTGAAGACATAAGACAATAAAATATTGTATAGGAATTGTATGCAGTTAGAGAAGAGGAAGGGACCATGAATGAATCCTAAGGTACCAGATAATTTAGAGATATGGAAGAGAAGAAGTGAGCTACAAGGATTATGAAAAAGTAGTTAATGAAGTGGCAATAAAATTTAGGGGCTAATTGGGGAATTTCAGGGTAGATGCAAATAAATTAACAGTTGCTAATAAGTCAAGTAAGTTAGGGATAAAGAAGTTAGAAATTTTGTGATTATTAGTAACCACAGCAAGATAAATTTTAGTTCAATATTAAGATAAACAAAGAGAAAGCTGAAGAAAAAAAGAAAATTTATAATTACCTCAGAATGTTTTCATAAAAAGAAATAGAATAAGTGGGTGTTAGCCAGGGAAAGCTTTTTAAAATACAATTGTGGGTTGATGGGAATAATCCATGAGAGTAAAACTTTGTTACGTAGCAGAAACAAAATGGATACACTAGAAAACAAAGCCTTTAATGAGGAGATCTAGCAAAGCCGTGAAGGGGTTCACCTCCAAATCAACAGTGATGTTTCATAGATAAGAACAGGAGGAAAGAACTGACGTACAAGTATAGACACAAGTAGTTCTGTAGATAGATTTGCTTCTTTGTTATCAGTGATTTTATAAGCAAGGGCATTAGTGAGACTGAAAGGTGGAGGAAAGTGTTGACAATCTGAAGAAAGAGGAGAAAGTGTGAAGTAGTTCAGGAGACCGGAAGGGAAACGCTGGGGCCCAGGAGGGGCTACACCCTCAGAGAAAGTGCTGAGAAGACGAGTGCGTTAATTCATGATATGCTCACAGAACAGCTCTAAGGCACGATCCTATCCAATGAACAGCTGAGCCATGGCTGCGGTGCATTCCGTACTCTAGACTGGGGTTCATGTCCTTGATTCCATAGTGAGTTTTGCAAATTGTAGCAAATATTTGGATATTATGAGGAAGATAACTAGATCCCTTTGTTTTCATCAGAGTAGTGTGTATAATAATATAATAGTGAAAAGGGAATAAATGTTATCACAAAGGATGATTTTTTTAATATGTAGCAAAGGAATATGCTGAAATGAAAGAACTAAAGTTACTTAAATGGAAAGACATTTGACCCTAGTGAGATATAAGGAAATACTGATTACAATAATAAATAAACTGCATAATTATCATAATACAAAACAATAATAAGATACCATTTGCTACCTTGAAATTTGTTAAAAATAAAAATGCCACAATGTCAGCTTTTGCAAGGATTTGGGAAAACTTGTGTTGTCTGCTAGTACAAATATAAATAAGCACAATCATTTTGGAGACCACTTTGGCAATATACAGTAAAATTGCTGTAATTTACTATAATACAAAAATCTCACTTCTAGGAATGTACCTTAGAGAAACTTGTGACAGCTTCAGTAGTTGTACACAGCTAGGTATCAAAAGAAATCCATCTTCATAGGAAATTAGATAAATTGTGGTACTGTTATAAGTTAGAGTGCTCTGGAAAGATTAAAATAAATAAGCAAATTATATGGATCAGTATGGATGTCGCAAGAAGGAAATTGAAAATTTGAGTGCAGACGGAAGATTTGTTTTGTAAATCTGATAGTGGGGAAATGACAATGCTGCCACCCTTTCATTTTATTTTCTCAGTGAATTAGAAGGTGAGATCAGAAGCCAAAATAAGGTGGAGGAAGGAAGAGGGATGTGGAGGTTTAAGAAAGAGGAAAGGTGTAGTCTTCAGAAAAAGCCATGAAAAAAATTCACTAGATATATCCAGCATTAACAAACAGACATAAACATTAATAGTTTCATCATTTCAGCACTAATAATCTTAATTAATACATCTGAAAGTTAACTATGTGTACCAGCTTGGTAAATTAGGCTTTTTCAAAATAACCAAAGTAAAATATGGACATTACATTTTATTAAAATAGGACTGTTTTTGCTGTGCCCCATAGATTTTGGATTGTTGTGTGTTATGCTGCATAAATAAAATGATGTATAAAAATTCCAAGATCCTAACAACAGATACAGGAAAACATTTGATAAAATCCAGGGCCCATTTATAGTAGAAATTCTCAGTAAAATGGGAATAGAGGGAACATACCTCAACATAATAAAAGCCGTATATGACTAACCCTCAGCCAACGTCATAGTCAGTGGCTAAAAACTACAGGCATTTCCCTTAAGATCAGGAACAAGACAGGGATGTCCACTTTCACCACTCTTATTTCAACATTGTACTGAAAGTTCTAGTCATAGCAATAAGTCAAGAAAAAGAAATAAAAAGGATCCAAATTGAAAAAAGTATAACTTCCATTATTTGCAGATGACATGATATTATATGTAGAAAACACTAAAGGCCTGGGTTGGATAGTTCACTTGATTAGAGCATCATCCCGATATGCCAATTATGAATTTGATTACAAGCCAGGGCTCATATGAGAATCAACCAATGAATGCACAAATAAGTGAAACAACAAACTGATCTCTCTCTAAAATTAATAATATTAAAATAAGAAACTAAAGACTCCACCAAAAAACTACTAGATTTGATAAATGAATTCAGTAAAACAGCAGGACACAAAATAAATATCTAGAAATTGATTGCATTTTTATACACAAATAATGAAATATCAGAAAGAGAAACTAAAAAACCAATCCCATTTACAATTGCATCATAAAAAAAACAAGATACCTAGGAATAAATGTAACCAAGTAGGTAAAAGACCTCCACTTACAAAATGATAGAATACTAAATAAATAAATTAAGAAAGATACATATAAAAGGAAGCATATACCATGTTCATGAATTGGAAGAATTAATATCATTAAATATCTATACTACCCAAAGCAATCTCTAGATTCAATGCAATTCCTATTAAAATCCCAATTGCATATCTCACAGAAGTAAAACAGATATTCCAAAAAATTATATGAAACAACAAAAGACCCCAAATAGCAACTGCAATCCTGAGAAAGAAGAGCAAAGTTAGAGGTATCATACTACCTGATATCAAATTATACCACAAGGGCATAATAATCAAAACATCATGGTACTGTTATAAAAACAGACACATAGACCACTGGATTAGAATAGAGAGCCCATTAATAAACCCATGCCTTTGTGGTCAATTAATATTTGACAAAGGAAGCAATATACAATTGGGTAAAGATAGTCTATTCAATAAATGGTGTTGGGAAAATTAGACAAATACATGCAAAAAGTGAAACTAGACTACCTTCTACACCCTATACAAGAATAAACTCAAAGTAGACTAAAGTTATAAATGTGAGTCACAAAACCATAAAAATCCTAGAAAAAAAAACCATAGGCAGTGAGATCTAACACATTTCTCATAGCAATATTTTTTTCTGATATATCTACTCATGCAAGGGAAACAAAAGAAAAAATGAACAAGTGGGATTACATCAACTGAAAAGCTTTGGCACAGCAAAGGAAACCATTAACAAAATGAAAAGACAACCCACTGAGTGGGAGAACATATTTGCCAGTGATATATCTGATAAGGAGTTAATTTTCAAAATTTATAAAGAACCCAAACAACTTAACACCAAAAAAACAAACAAACAACCCAATCAAAAAAAAAATGGGCAAAGGATCCCAATAAATATTTCTCCAAAGAGGACATGCAGATGGCCAATACACATATGAAAGGATTCTAGCCCTGGCTTGCATGGTTCAGTGGATTGAGTTCCAGCCTGCAAAACCACATGATCACTTGTTCAATTCCCAGTCAAGGCACATGCCTGGGCTGCAGGCCAGGTCCCCAGTTGGGGGCATGTGAGAGGCAACTGATTGATGTATTTCTCACACATCGATCTTTCTCTTCTTCTCTTCCTCCCTCCCTTTTCCTCTCTCTAAAAATAAATAAATAAAATATTTTAAAAAACTCAAGAAAGAAAAAATAAAAGATGCTTGATGTAATCATCAGAGAATTGGAAATTAAAACCACAATGACACGTTACCTCACACCTGTCAAAATGACTATCATCAATAAACCCACAAATGATGAGTGTTGGTGTGGATGTAGAGAAAAGTGAACCCTTATGCAGTGTTGTTGGGAATGCTGACTGGTGCAGCCACTGTGGGAAAACCAGTACAGAGTTACCACGAACAGTTAAAAATGGAACCTCCTGTGACCCAGTGATTCTACATCTGGGTATACATCTAAAGAAACCAAAACACTGACTTGAAAGAATATGTGCACCCCTTTTTCATTGCAGTGTTATTTAATATAACCAAGATTCGGAAACAGCCCAAGTGCCCATCAGTAGATGAGTAAATAAAAATTGCTGTGGTACATTTACATAAAGGAATACAAGTTGGCCATAAAAAGAAGGAAATCTTACCTTCTGCAACAGCATGGATGTACCTAGAGAATATTAGGTAAAATAAGCTTGTCAAAGAAACACAAATACCATATGATTTCACTTACATGTGGAATGAACAAAATTAACAAACAAAAGAGAAACTGACTCACAGATACTTAGAACAGACTGACAGCTGTCAGAGGGGAGGGTGTTTGGGAGGCTGGGTGAAAAAAGGTGAAGAAGAGATTAAGAAAAAATAAAAACAGACACACACAACAGCACAGTGATTGCCAGAAAGGGGATGAGGGAAGGTGAAAGAAGGCAAAAGGGAATAAACAGTGGCAGAAAGAAACTGGCCTTTGGGGGTGAGTGCACAATGCAGTGTGCCGATGATGTGTTATAAAGCTGCACACTTGAAACCTGTGTGGTTTTATTAGTCTATTTCACCTCAATAAATTCAATTACAAAAAAGAGAGAAAAGTGCAGATGGGTGTGTACAGATGAAAAAAGTTAATATCAACAAAATTTAAAAATAAAATGTTATTAAAATAAATAAAAGCTCCTAAGTCATTGTAAGCACACATGTTCAATAACTACATGTGACTAGAGGCTGCAGTTTTGAAGAGCACAAATCCCACAGAACATTTTCACCATCCCAGAACGTTGGATGGCCTTTGGCAAACATTGTATGTGATACATCCGAGTACACATCTCTGTCTTTGCAAGTCACATGGTCTCCGCAGCAACTTCACAGTTCTATGGCTGTCATACAGCAGCAACTCTGAACAGTTAGTAACTGAATGGGTATGACTCTGTTCTAATAAAACTTTATTTACTGAGATGGTGAGCAGGCCAGATTTGGCTTGAGGACTGTTTGCTTAACCAGGGACTAGATCATTTTTACATAAATAAGATTCATTTATCCAAAGGTACATGTACAGCAAAAAAAAAAAAAAAAAAAAAAAAAAAAATCACAGAGATTTCTAAGAGAAACATTAATAGAATACTTGTATAACATAATAAATTGTGTTGACACAAAGTAAGCTGTTTTGCACATAACCCAGAGAACCTAAATCAATATTCAAGTGCAATAGTTGAAGCTCTCTTTGCTTTCTTTTTATTAAATTTTCCCTTTAAAGTAGCCAACTTTATTTTTAAACACTTTCTGTAATGCTTTTATGTATATAAAGATATTGCCTATAAGAAAGTAACAGTACATGTTAAAATCTACATCTTTGTACGTATTTCAAATTTGGCTTATTACTGTCAAATTCAAACAAAGGCATCTGCCTAACTCTGAAAGACAGGAGTTTACAAATAAAATGTTACTGGAAGTAGAGGGCTTATTAGCCACTATTCCAATGGAATTGTCATTCTGCCAAAATGCCTTACTGGTGTCTATTAAAACTTCACTACACAGAACACTGGGCCCCTTCAAAACCCTATAATTTTCAGAGCTTTGCAGTGGCTTTGTGGTGTATATTTACAGGGTGAGACTTTCTCCCTGGGTTTAGGCTATATATTTTTCCTCATCTCTATGCCTTTAAAAATGAAGTCAAACCCCATTTTAAGTGTTAACTTAAAAAAATTAAAAGTTTAAGTTTCCTGACTTTTTCAGACACTGAAATGAAACATGATATAATTCTATAGTTTTATATATTTTTTCTTTCTCTTTTACTCCTTCTACTTTGTTTTCATATGGTACTATATATTACATAGATAGATATAGTATTTTTATTAACTATTATGTTTAATTTTCAAACAAGTCATTAAGAAAAAATTTCAGTGTCAAATTTGATTTACTTTACTAATGCAGTGAGAGTTACCTTCTGATTCGTGGATTTCCTAAAATCTTTCATAATTTAAGTCATTTTGTTAATTATTATTTTTAATCCTCACCAAGGATACATCTACTGATTTTTACAGAAATAGGAAGGAAAAGAGATAGAGAGAGCGAGAGAGAGACATCAATGTGAGAAAGAAACACTGATCAGTTGCCTTGCCTCCTGTATACTCCTCAACCCCAACCAAGGATTAAACTAGCAACCTATGCATGTGCCCTGACCAGGAACCCACTGCCTTTCGGTTTAGAGGATGGCATTCCAGCCAATTGAGCTACATGGACCAAGGCATAGTCATACTGTTAATTAGTTGGCAGTTTTAGCTAGAAAATTATTTGTAAGCTATATGTTACAGTTTTGAGGCTAGATTAGAGTTTAGAGAAAAATATATAATAAATATAGAGTTTAGAGTTTACTGACTATAAGTAGTCACTAAAAATATTCTGAAACAGCCCTGGCTGGTAGGGCTCAGTGGATTGAGCATGGGTGGTGATCCAGAGGGTCACTGGTTCAATTCCCAGTCAAGGCACATGCCTGGGTTGTGGTCCAGGTCCCCAGTGAGAGCCATGTGAAAGGCAGCCACACATTGATGTTTTCCTCCCTCCCTTCCCTTCTCTCTAGAAATAAATAAAATCTAAAAAAACTTTTTAAACATAATTTTCCTTTCCACACACTATGTTCTAATTGTTATATTAACCCAAATACCATTGATACTCTGTATAATAAACATGCAAAAATATGTAATATCTTTTAATTGAAAGAATATAAAAGTATTTTTGTGACAATATGAATAATGACTGATAAATAAAAGCATGGATTTCCCAGTATTTCCAGTTTAGTTTTTATTAATTAATTATTTTTATTTTATTTTTTAATATATTTTATTGATTATGCTATTACAGTTGTCCCATTTCTCCCCCATCATTCCCCTCCACCCTACACACCCTCTTCCACCCACATTCCCCCTCTTTAGTTCATGTCCATGTGTCATAGTTCTTTAGCTTCTACATTTCCCATACTATTCTTGCCCTCCCTCCTCCTGTCTATTTTCTACCCACCGTCTATGCTACTCATTCTCTGTACCTTTCCCCTCTCTCCTCCTCCCACGCCCCTGTTGCTAACCCTCCATATGATCTCCATTTCTGTGGTTCTGTTCCTGTTCTAGCTGTTTGCTTAGTTTGCTTTTGTTTTAGGTGTGGTTGTTAATAGCTGTGAGTTTGCTGTCTTTTCACTGTCATATTTTATCTTCTTTTTCTTAGATAAGTCCCTTTAACATTTCGTATAATAAGAGCTGGGTGATGATGAACTCCTTCAACTTGACCTTATCTGAGAAGCGCTTTATCTGTCCATCCATTCTAAATGACAGCTTTGCTGGATAGAGCAATTTTGGATGTAGGTCCCTGCTTTTCAAGATTTCAAATATTTCTTTCCAGCCCTTTCTTGCCTGTAAGGTCTCTTTTGAGAAATCAGCTGACAGTCTGATGGGAACTCCTTTGTAGGTGACTGTCCCCTTATTCCTTGCTGTTTCTAGAATTTTCTCCTTCATTTTAATCTTGGGTAATGTAATTACGTTGTGCCTTGGTGTGTTCCTCCTCGGGTCCAACTTCTTTGGGACTCTCTGAGCTTCCTGGACGTCCTGATAGTCTGTTTCCTTTGCCATATTGGGGAAGTTCTCCTTTATTATTTGTTCAAATAAGTTTTCCACTTGTTGCTCTTCTTCTTCCCCTTCTGGGACCCCTATAATTCGGATGTTGGGACGTTTAACAATGTCCCGGAGGTTCCTAAGCCTCTCCTCATTTTTTTGAATTCTTGTTTCTTCCTCGTTTTCTGTTTGGTTGTTAGTTTCTTCCTTCTGGTCCACTCCATTGATTTGAGTCCCAGTTTTCCTTCCATCTCTATCAGTTCCCCATGCATCTTCCTTCATTTCATGGATTGTAGCCTGCATTTTTTCATCTAGTTTGTGAGCAAAATCAACCAATTCTGTGAGCATTTTGATGACCAGTGCTTTGAACTGTGCATCTGATAGGTTGGCTATCTCTTCACTGCTTAGAGGAATTGGCTCTGGGGCTTTTATCTGTTTTCCAGTTTGAGCCATTTTTGGTGGGATTTTTGTTGTTGTTGTTGTTTTGGTTTTAGTTTGGTCGCAGCTATTACGTAGTGAGGGGTGGAGCCTTAGGTGTTCGTCAGGGCGGGGCAGCCCAGTCGCCGGGTTGTGACGCTGTATGTAGGGGCGGGGTCTGAGAGGGAATAATGGCGCCTGCTCCACTCTCTCTGGATTCAGTCCCTTCCGCCACTTCCCCGACTGTCTCCGCGCGCGAATATGGGGCCACCTGGTCAGCCAGCCACCTTGTGCGGCCTCACTGGGTCTGCACAGTTGCCCCCCTGTGCCCGGGGTCCACTAGCTGCTGCCTGTGGGCCCGGGGATCGCCAGCCGCCGCCTGTGCACCTGGGAACTGCCTGCAGATGCTGCTTGCGTCCCCAGGTCCGTACCTCCACTTTCTCCTGCCGCGACTCCGCCCCTCTTACCGGTCTGGATGAATGGTTGTTGGACTTCCGTACAGTTCAATTTTCTATAAGTTCTGGTTGTTTTCTTGTTTCTAAATATTTCTTGTCCTTAATTTTGGTTGTTAGAGAAGGCACAGCATGTCCGCCTACACCTCCATCTTGGCCGGAAGTCCTTAATTATATTATTTTTAATAAAAATAATCTAACAACAGCATAGTGTGTCAGAAGACCTGAGGTATTTACAATTAATTGTTTTATACGATTTAATGATTCTTTTGATAGCAGCACACAACACATGACACTCAAAGAGATGAAAGGCAGAGCTTTCACTACTGATAGCTCCAAACAAGAGGCCGTTGCTGTACAGGGTCACACAGAGGGTTGTGTCTGGGGTCAGGGCAACAGAAAGGTGGAGTTACAGAGCATAGTTTACGTATGGAAAGTGGGATGGGATTAGCCATGTTTCATGAGCTCTCGGTAGATGGTTAACTTGAATGATTTCACAAGCTCTGGGGAACAGGGTGTGTATGTAGCTACCTGGTACCTGGACCTGGGTAATTAGGGTGGGTGCCTAGAGGACCAGAATATGAAAGCCCAATAAGGAATGTGTTTGAAATGCAAACTTAATCATCTGTTGAGGAAGAGGAACTGGTGTAATCTCTAGCCAAGATATCGAAAACAAAACTAAACTAAATTCCATTGATGTTTTGACATGAGTTTTGAGCTCAATTATTTAGTCTATTTTAGTGACCCAAATAGTAGAAGAACCTTCCAGACAGTAGGGCATAATTAAGTTGCCCTGTGCTCTCTGGAAAATATATTATTATGAGAATAAAAAAAGGAAGTAAGTAAGTGGAAGTATAATGAATCCTTGTAGGCTGGACCATAACCAAGTTTCTCATTTAAGTGACATTAGTCAAGAAAATCTGAAGTTCCTGAGGTTTCTAACAATGTCTTGATAGAGTTATAAAATATGTTAAATATGAATTATTTTATATAATAATAACAGTATAATCCTTGAATCAGGGTGACAGTTCCAACAATTACATTTTTGAAGAACATAAACTGGTAGTTTGGTAAGGTATATGTAAAAATTTTCCTCCCCTTATGTCCAAATTTCTTAATTTTTTTCTTTTCTCTTTCCTTTTTTCCTTTCTGTTCCTTTTTTTTTTTTTTTTTTTTTTTTTTAGTGTTTTTTGGCACTAGGTATCTTTGGGGACTTCTCTCATGGCAATGGTTGTGTCATTTAAAGAGCTCCAGGCCTGGTGTGAGTGGGGATTTAATTAGCTCCTTGGAGTGCCACAGAGACACCGTGGGCATTTTCCCACTAGAACCCTGAGGACTGGGCTTTATGGTGCACCAGAGCCATAAGCAGCAGAAGAGCCCTGGGCCCACAACCCAGAGAAGCCCAAATGTAAAGCACTCTCTGACATAGCTCTGATTTTCTCTCTGACGCAACTCTCCCTTTTCCCTCCAAACTGGCCAGTCCTTCCTTAACACCTCCACCCAGCCTTATTTCCCTTCCTGTTTTGAGATTCTAGCCATGGTTCTCTTTTTGTCTCCTTCCGAGTAACTCATAGTCCAGGACTTTTAGGGAACTACAGGGAACGGAGGCAGGAAGTCTTGGGGACCTGCCTCATAGCCTTCCCATCCATGTGGAAGGAATCAGGTTTGCATGTAAGAGAGTATACCTGCCTGTCCTCGGGCCTGCTGTTTCCCTTGCTGAAGTATCAGTCCCTTGGCACAAGATTATTGGCTGGCAGGGCCGGGGGGAGCTTAAATTGTTTGAGTAATTCAGTCACTTTGGCTCATGTTGTAGGGGGTTCAAGATAAGGTTTTCATTTTCTTATCCCTTTGAATTGGACACTGATCCCCATGGGTGCAATAATGGTCCTGGGTTACAAAGAGACGATGCTTTCTGGTGACAGCAGTGACATATGTAGCAGTAAAGAAGGCTAATGAGACAGCTGTAACCACCCATGCAGTACGACGTCAAGATAGGAGCGCTATTTTAATAAATAACTTTATTATTAGTTTATTATATCTAATATAACACATATATTAGCATTTATATTAATATAATCAATTGTAATTACATGTAATATTAACAATAATAATTGATTGCAATTATGGTGATAGTCATCCATGAAGATAAGTAAAACTATTATATTGTATGATTTTAAGACAAAGCAGCATATTAATATCTGATGAGGTAAATTTAAAAGAAAATTGCTAGAGATAACAAGAGACATTGTGTAATGATAAAAGGACCAATCTGTAGTAATCCTAAATGTGTATGCATCCAAAAAAGCATTCAAAATATGCAAACCGAAACGGATAGAAGTCAGAGGAAAAATGGACAAACCCACAATATAGCGGGGGACTTTACCCACCTTATTTCTCTCAATAATTGATAGAACAACTAACCAGAAGATTAGTAAGGATACAGAAGAGCACAACGACACCATTAATGAACAGGATTGAAGTGACTTTTGAGAACAATCCTCTAACAACAGCAAAATGCCTGGTCTTTCAAGATCCACAGAACATATACCAACATAGATCATATCCTGGGGCACAAAACAAAACTCAGCAATTAAAAAAAAAACTGGAATGATATAACATGTTTTCTGACTACAATGGAATCAAACCAGAAATGAGTAACAAATTCTTTTCCATGGATATAAAAGTGTCTACAAAAAAAAAAAAAAAAAAATAGATGGAGATCTTTTTTGATATCTCAGCTACCCAAATTTATAATTCATTTTATACAATTATAATGTAAAATTTATAAATAACAATCAAAACCAACAAAAGCTTTTATATATTTAGGCACTGTGTTTATTTAAAATAAACTGTGTTAACTTTGTATAAAATAGAATTTGAAACTTGGGTAAACTGGAATATGGTTTTCCAGCACTTCTCACCAGTTTCTGACATCCTTGTCTCTTATTTTCCTTTTTAGAGATAATAAAGGAAAAAAATGACTGAGCCAAGTGAGATTATACATTGATAATGGACCTATTTACATTGATAATTATATAGGCAATCACTGAGGAAAGTTTAACATACACTGCACAAAGTAAAATAAAAATTCTTGACAATCATGTGGGGCTAAAATTCTCTTGATATTCAGGGAGAGAGTAAGCTTAAATGGGTACAATTTTAAAAAGCTTCATAATGTAAGTTCCATTCTGGATAGTTTTAAACTAATAGATAGGATTTTAAAAGACAGAGAGTACATTCTAGATGTTGTCAATATTATAAACAAAGACAAATTTGAGAGCATATGTCCTGATACACACTCTCAAATGAAAGTGTATGATATGAAAATAGACCTGTTGGACCCATTAGAGGTTATTGATATTGATAATGTCAGTGAATGATATCCTAAAGATTTTGGCATCATGCAAACATAGCATACTCTCATCTGCGAGTAAATCCTTCCTCTTTATTTTTTTGAGTCTGTTTGCCCTATGCTAACTTTGTCTAATAATATCAACCTGATACGTTGTTCATCTTACTTTAAGAGAAAAGGGCCTGAAAACTGATACAGGGGTTAAGAACAAAGTGTAAAAGTTTAGGTGGCAACTAGTGAATCTTTAATAAATTGGTACACATACCAATAGAAGAAATGGAATAAATGTCAACTTTATTTAGTAGACCATATGTATAAAAATTAGTAACTTCCTATCAGGAGGTGAAGGTAGAGGAGAATTCAGAGTATAGGTGTTTGGAAAATGGTACTTTAGCGAACATAGGCTGGTGGTGACTTTATGGGGGCTGGAGATACCAGATGGAAGTGCCAAGTAAGCACTCCAGTGCAGAGTCAGAATTGAGCACCCAACTCTACACTACAGAGGGAGATCATGTAGTTGTCTGAATAGACCTACAGATTGAAAAGAGACTGTAGCAAGAAAGGGATTGAGGATAGTCTTTTAAGGGGGGAAAAAAAAGCACCCTTGAAAGAGAAAGAGATCAACAAAATAGGACAGAAAAGAAGAAATACCAATTAAATTCCAAGTGAGGGAAGTGACAACAGTGTATACGTTGGAGGAGTGGTCAAATTAAAAAAAAAAAAAACAAAAAAACAAACTCATCTTCTAGGTGTGGGAGAGAAAAATAACATAGCATACACTTAAGTATCTCTGTAAATGATGTTGCACTTGCCACCATCTCTTTCGGGTGTCCTAAGCAAAGGGTGGCATTGCTTTGCACTGGATATTTCTTTTTGACCACCAAATAGTGATTCTGGAAAGTATACCATCCCATGGGTAAGTTATTTATTTTTATTTTATTTTATTTTTTTTGTCTAGAGATGTAAAAACAAAATGTTTTAACAAGATAATAATCTTGGAGAGCAGAGAGCTTGGCACCAAGAAACTAGAGCATTGGTAAGATATATTTTATTTTTTTTAATTTTTATTTTTTAATCAGTATTTTTTTAATTGTTGATATTGTACAGTTTTCTGTCTTTTACCCCGCCCCCAGCCCACCACCCCAGCCCTCCCCACCACCCTCCCATTTCCACCCCCCATAGTTTTTGTCCATGTGTCCTTTATACTTGCTGCTCTATTTTGATGAGAAGAGTATGCCAAACTCAGTCCCTTAGGTTTCCAGGCCTATCTGATTAAGCTGAAGCACCGGGAAAGGGCCCCCCAGGAGGCAGACTGATAGCAACTCCCAGTCTCCGCCATGGAGCAGCTCTGTGTACGAACCAGAAGTTCAGAGGGTTGCGTAGATGTGTGTTGCCTGGTATGATGATGGATGATCATTTTCATCTGGAATATCAAAGAAATATTTAATATATGGTGCTTTTATGAAAGTCAGTAGTCAATGTATTTTTGGAAAATTTTTCTAAAAACAGCAAAAATAAATGGTTGTGTGCACTTAAAAAAAAAAACTAATATTTGAGCACGTTGCCTGAATCTGTAAACATTTTTGAAGGCAGATGAATTTCAAGATTATTAACTAGGTTTTGATCATCAAATCTTCCTTTAATAATGGTCTAAGAAACAAGAAATAGGTAACGAAAGATCATTTTTCTAATGCAATGAGAATCTTTTCAATTAAGCTATTTGTTTTAAAATTAAAGTGGAATGACATTCATTTCTTGTTGCAAAGATTCTGTTTCCCCAGAAGCTGCCAATCATTTATTTATTTACCAATACACTCTAATAATTAAGATCAGGCTTTACTTTTGGTTGGTAACAAGTGTGACTGAGAATGAGGACTAAAAAGCTATATGTATATTCAAAGATTGTCTCCTTCCTATTTCTTCTGGTTATTATTCTTATTACAATTCAGATAATGGTAAAATGAAGTACTTTGCATTTCAACAAAATGGGTTTACTTGTGAGAGCTTGATAAAGCGTTTATTTCCCTTTCTTCTTCTAGTCTTATTAACAAACACCTTCATCCTTGATTGCTTTTTTAGTTTTCTCTTTAAGCCATAACTATTTTATTATATCACTAAGAAGTAATTTAAGTATCTAAGGATAGTTCAGTTTATTATTAACATAAACCCCAGACTGTTACTTTAACAAAATTTGCTAGTGAGTGAAATTCAGCAGAAAACAAATCGATATTTGATTCTCTCAATAAACATCTACTGAATATTTTATGGGACTAGATTGTACTTAATAGTAGAAATAAAAGATAAATAAGAGATATGTTCTGTAAGTCCCGTGCACAAGTGTATAGAGGGCATGTTTTTAAAAGAGGCCAATTATGCTAAATGAAATAGCCAGAGAAAGACAAATACAACATGATTTCACTCATATGTGGAATCTAATGAACGAACTGAATTAACAAGCAAATAGAGCCAGACTCATAGATAGAGAGCAGATGACAGCTCTGTGAAGGGGAGTGGACTAGTGGATGGAGAGACTGAGCGCAAAAGGAAAAGAACTCAGGAACGGGACACAGATAACAGTGTGGTGATCGTGGGGGCAGGGATGGTTGATGGAGGTGGAAGAGGAAAAACGTTTTTTAAATACATACATACATACATACATACATACATACATATAAAAGGCCAATAGTTTTGTTTTTGTTTAGAGAACTTTCTCATCCAATTACACAGATAATTGGAATAGGGGTGGATTTTGACCTAAGATGGATAACTACTGAATATCTTTTTCTCTCCCCTAAACTTTAAATAAGTGATTAGAATATACAGGGTGTATATAGGTTTACAGTTGTAGTACAAATAAACAATACAATAATTAACTAACAATAATACAAAAATAAACTCTATGTTTTGCATAGTCACAACTGCAAACCTACTCTTACCCACCCCTGTGTATATCTGGATCCTAGAGCATTATTTGGGGATGACCATTGTGTGTGGGTCATCTGCCATGTGCAAAAAGATTAGTAAAGCAGATATTAAAAGAAAAATAGAGGACAAAGTCATTAACAGGGCACAGAGAAAAAAATCACTTTCTGCTTTCTTGTTCTCGTATGCCCAGCTATTGTAGATGTAATTGAGTTTTGTGAGATTTCATATTAGCTTTATTTACCAGCAAAGAAAAGGGGACAGGAGAAGGGAGGTGTGGAGAAGGGAAGGGAGAGAGAGAAAGGAAGAGGGAAAGGAGAACAACAACAACAAACTGAGCAAAATGTCTATAACCACAGAGGTTTCCGAGAAGAGTAAATAACCGCAAAAACAACAATTACAATGATTAACATCTATTAAGCCCCTATCTCTGCCAGGGGATTGTTTATTTAAGTTTACATGTATTAAGTAGTTTAATCATCCAGACAAGCATTAGGTAATTACTACCATTATCTCTATCATACAGACGAGAAAACCAAGATGCAGAAACCTTAAGTAACTTGTCCAAGGTTACTGTCTATAAGGTGCAAAAGTTGGGAACTATTCTCTGGCAAAATACAAAAATGGCCTCTTGGGGTTGGGGTTACAAGTTTAAAAATGTAAGTTGTATTGAATTCACTTGTTCTGGTTAATAAAAGAAGAGGAATTCGCAACTCTTGGGAAAACCCAAAGACGTGGTGAAGAGAAGAGCAAGTGGAAAGAGGTTAAATATTGCAGTACAGCAAAAAGGGCCAGGAAAAATATTCCTGATGAAGGAGATATTTAAAGAGAGTTTCAACAATGGAAATTTCAAACAGAGTGTAAATTTGTTTTGCCCTGTAATATAACCTCTCTCCTGGAACCTTAGTTAGACTTGTGAACTTTACGTGAGATAGGTGATGTATATCTTTATGTGTGTGTCAGGGAGGGGGCAATGGAGAAGCAGTGGGATTTCAAGTTCGCATCAACGTGATAACTTCCTTCAAGGAATCAGGGTCAGCCGGGGCCATGAAAATGTTATTTGTCCTCTTCATCATTTCTCCATACCAAGGCTCCCCAAATCTTTTTGGGACAGCTTGGACTTCCTCTAGTCTTGGGAGTGAGGAGTTTGATGCAGGTTTTCCTTGGTAGGATTCCCAAGTACATGAAGTCTGTGTCCAACTATATAATGTCAAAAATAGAAACATTTATTGAAGAAGATACAATAAACATTGTACATAGGACAATGATGCACATTGTCCTAAGTACACAGTCTCGTTCAAGGTAAGTACAGTGGTACCTCACACAGTTCTCCCAGCATCTCTTCCGCTGTTCAAAACATTGCAAAATCCCTTGTTGGGATTGCCATCAGCTGCCCCATTGTATTTTCCTGAATCTCACTGATGGCCTGAAATCTCTTCCCTTTCAAAGGTGACTTTAGTTTTGAAAAAAAAGGCAGAAGTTTCAGGGCATCAAATCTGAGAGTCACCTGGGTAATTTGATGTTTTACAAAAAAAAAAAAAACAAAAACAAAACAAAACAATAAACTCTGCAGGAGATGTGATGCATGAACAGGCATGTTGTTCTGATGAAGCTGCCAGTCACCAGTTGCTCTTAGCCTTTTTGGCCTGGAGGGGTGTACTCATGATGGGTGATACCTTTCCAACCAAAACACACAGCTAACATGGTTTTGACCTTCTGTGACTCTGCCGCACCTTCTTCAGGTGTGAAGAACCAGGAGACTTCCACTGGGACGATGTGTATTCATTTCTGGGGCGTAGCCATAGGTCCACGGTTCATCTCCAATTATGATCTTCTTGAGGAAATCTGGCTCATTGATAATGGTTTGAATCAAGTCATTAGCAACTGCAGTACAATGTTCCTTCTTCTCTGGTAGGAGAAACTGAGGAATAAATTTTGCCATGACACTTTCATGCCAAGATCCTGTGTCAAAATCTCAGACACTGTAGTTTTTGGAATCATCAGATCAGCTTCTAGTTCTCATATTGTCAGTCACTGATCTTTGTTGATTGCAGTCTGTACATGTTCAACATTCTTAGGTGTTCTGCTTATTTCAGCCTTCCAGAATGTGAATCACTTTCAACAGATTCTTGACCATCTTTGAAGCATTTGTGCCACACTTTTATTTGTGCTTCGCTCATTGCATCATCCCTGAAAGCCTTCTGAATCATCTGAATAGTTTCCATGGAGGAATGTTCAAGCTTAACACAAAATTTGATGCAGATTTGTTGCTCCAATTGCTCAGTCATTTTTAATGCAAAGGCAACACAGTACACATACTTACTGAATAGCGTCTACCACCCCCACTGACTAGTACAGTGGAAGTCATCATTGCTCATGCACGTGCATTCCAGTCCACTCTCCTTGGCTGCCAGGTTACATCAATATAGCCAAACTGCTCTCATTATATTAACAATGGCTGCACTTTTTCCGGACAGTCCTTGTATATCTAGGTCTCATTAATATTAAGCCTCCTTTTTTTGCTTGAATTTCTTTGAATGAGTTCTTTTCCTTTACACCAAACAAACCCACTTTATCAAATATTATGAGCAATAACCTAGAATTGTAACAAATGGGAGCTCTAATTTTAACAAATAATCATTAGTGCAGAGAATACATGAATTCAAATGAATGATTATGATATAGTGTGATTAATGCCATAATAGGTCTATGCGTACAAGACTAAGAAATAGTATAGAGAAGACAAAACAAAGTCACTTTGAAATGTGAAAGCCAGGATATGCTTTTATGGGAAAGCAACCCATAACAGAGTCTGGATGAGTAATTTTTAGATTAGCAAATTAGCCAAAAAAAAAGTAAAGTCACAGGGAAATGAAAGAACTTACAGTATTTAAGAGATTAAAAATGATTTGGTGCAATTTTAACACCAGGTATGTTTGTGGTTATCTGGATTTTAGGTTAGAAAGGATTTGACATTTAAATGTGGAATGTTATGAAGAAAAGAGAAAAATCTCATTTATTTAAATCATGTGAAAGGCAGGTTAATTATTAGAAATCTACTTTGGTGGCAATATGCTCTATTGATTTCCATGGCAAAAACTATGAAATACAGAAACAAGTTAGACACTTTCATATATGAAAGATGTTTTAAAATTATATGGAAGGCACAACTAATAATGAACTTTGGTGCCAGAATATGTGAATGCAGGAATAAAGGGTAAATGGTAAAATAGAGTGAGACTGTTGGATGACACCCTTAGCTTTTGGTGTGGGTCTCTGGCCTCTTGGCATTGCCTTTCTTTTATTTTTTTTCCTTTGGCTTATTTTTTGTTTTCTTTTATTTAAATCATTTTTATGTTTTAATTACAGTTGACATACAATATTAGATTAGTTACAGGTGTACATCCCAGTGATTAGACATTATATATCTTACTGAGTGATCATCCCAATAAATCTTGTACCCATTTGATACCACACAGTTATTAAAGTATTATTTACTATATTCCCTATACTGTACTTTACATCCCCATGATTATTCTGTAACTACCAATTTGTATTTTTAATCCCTTCACTTTTTTCAATTATCCCCCCCAACCTTCCTCCTATTTGGCAGCCATCAAGATGGTTTCTGTGTCTGTGAGTCTGTTTCTGTTCTGCTTGTTCATTTATTTTGTTTTTTTTAATTAAATTATTGGATATGTATTTATTTCCATATTATTGTTCATCTTTTAAACTTTTTTTCTTCTTAAAAAAGATACTTTAACACGTGTAATACTGGTTTGGAGGTGATGAAATATTTTAGCTTTTTCTTGCCTGGGAAGCTTTTTATCTGTCCTTTGATTCTAAATTATAGCTTTGCTGGGTAGAGAATAATCTTAGTTGTAGGTCCTTGCTTTTCATCACTTTGAATATTTTTTTGCCAATCCCTTCTGGCCTGCAAAGTTTCTGTTGAGAAAGCCGCTAACAGTCTTATGGGAGCTTCCTTAAAGATAGCTACTTTCTCTTGTTGTGTTTAAGATTCTCTCTTTGTCTTTAACATTTACCATTAATTACGATGTCTTGGTGTGGACCTCTTTGGGTGTATCTCATTTTGGACTCTTTCACTTTGTGGACTTGTATGTCTATTTCTTTCACCAGGTTTGGAGAGTTTTCTGTCATTATTTTTCCAAATAGGTTTTTAATTTCTTGCTTTCTTTCTTCACCTTCTGGCAACCCCCATAATGAGAATGCTTCTGTAGTTGAAGTTTTCCCAGAGGCTCCTTACATTAATTTATTTATTTATTGTTTAATTTGTTTTTCCTTTTGCTGTTCTGTTTGGGTGTTTTCTGCTTCCTTTTATTACAAATCACTGTTTTGATTCTTTAATTCAGCTATTCTACAGTTGATTCCTTTTAAATTATTCTTATCATTCTTCATTTCTAGTGCATCCTTCATTTCTGACTGGTCCTTTTTAATGCTGTTTATGTTCTAAGTTTCTTGATCATCCTTATAAACAGTGTTTTGAACTCTGCAACTATAGAATTCTTATCTCAATTTTGTTTAGTTCTGTTTCTGTAGTTTTGTTCTGTTCTTTAATTGGAGACGTGTTTCTTTGTCTCCTCATTTCAGCAGCCCACCCTATGTTTTTTTATATAAATTATGTAGAGCTGCTATGTCTCCTGGGCTTGGTAGAATTGCCTTATGTAGTAAGTGATCAGTGAGGTCCAGTGGCACAGCCTTCCTGATCGCCAAAGCTGGGCACTACAGGCGTGCCTTCCTGTGTGGGCTATGTACATTCTTCTGCAGTAGTTGAGACTTGATTGCTGTTGGCATGCCAGTGGGATGGTTTTACCCCTGGGCTGATCAGCTTCAAGGACTTATTGTGACCACTGGCCATCATGGGGGATTAGCTATGCAGAGCAGGACTTCATTCAGCAAGGCTCTATGTCTGCTGAGTTTGCATCTTGTTGTGCTGCTTATGAATGTGGTTGGGTATTGCTTTGATGTGATCTGAAGCTGTACACTGGGTATGCTGGCTCTCAGACCTCATGGGAAGTACAGGCCAAAGTCAGCTCCACCTGTGTTCTTCCTGGGCCACCTGGCAGAAGTTACGGAGTCATCTGTACATGGCTGCTACTTGTGCTGGGCTTGGAGGTGTGAAACAAGATCAGTTGCCACTAGTACTGGGACTGGGACCACTTAGTGAAAGGTACATGGAGGCCAGATGATGCTGGTTTGAGAGATTTTAGGAAAGTCTGAAGCATAAGCCAAGACAGGTCATTTGTATAGAAAAGCCACTAGAAACAGCTTGGGTGGGCACACAAGTTGGGTGTGGTGGGATCACAGGGAATTACTAGGACAGGGAAAACAGTGTGATCAAGGTTGATGGAGACTCAGAAATGGTACCTGCCTTCTAGCTTTGTTGGGGGAGGGCTTAGAAAAGGAACTATAAGTGCCTCTGTCAACACTTCTGCTAGAAAAAGCTGCCCCTCCCCCAATTCCCATCCCTATGTCAGAAAATTCAATTCCTTGCTCTACGTTTCCAGTGTCTTTTTTAAAATTTATTTTAATTGTTGTTCTTGTACAGTTTTCTGTCTTTTACTCCCATTCCACGCCCCAGCCCTCCCTACCTCCCTCTCATTTCCAGCCTCCCCAGTTTTTGTCCATGTGTCCTTTATACTTGTTCCTGTAAACCCTTCCCCTTTTCCCCTGAAATTCCCTCCCCTATCCCCTCTGGTCACGGTCAGCCTGTTCCCAATTCAGTGTTTTTGGTTATATTTTGCTTGTTTATTTGTTTTGTTGATTAGGTTCCTGTTAAAGGTGAGATCTTATGGTATTTGTCTTTCACGGCCTGGCTTATTTCGCTTAGCGTGATGCTCTCCAGTGTCTTCTGAGCTACTGTCCCAGCATTGGCGCTCAGAGAGAGCAAGTCTAAGTCTGTGCATGTGTGGGCTTTTTAAGAGGACCTGCCTCAGTCTTCGCTGGTTTCTACAGCCAGAAGTTATGGGAACTTCTCTTCCAGGCACTGGAACTCCTCACTGAAGAGCCTGGTATGGGGCTGGGACCCTTAGTCCTTAGAGGGGCCCTCTGCAGCCAAGATATCCTTCCTAATTTTTATCCACCACATCTAGTTGAGGGACCAACTCATTCCAGATCTCTGCCCTTCCCACTAGTCTTGATGTGGCTTTTTCTTTAAATCCCTAGTTGTAGGTTTTCTGTTTAGCTAAGTTGCAGGTAGTTCTGAATGATTGTTCTATAGTTCAGTAATAATTTTGATGTGGCTGTAGGATGATGCAAGTACCACTTTTATGTACACCACCAAGTTGACCAGACGTCTCCCAAAATCCATGTTCTTTCCTGGCATTCACTTTCAATAAAATGGAAAAGACGGTGAATTTGTTTTTGGTGGGAGAAGGCTAAATTCCATTTAACAATATTCAAGTGAGAGAGTCAATAGGCAACAGAGAATCATTCTGATGATCAGGATAATTAAAAACAGATATTTGTAAGCCATAAGCTTATGAGAGATAGTTAAAACCATAAATAAGAAGCAGAGTAGAAACAGACTGATAGATACAGAGAACATTTTGAGGGATACCAGAAGGGAGGGGTGAGGGATAGGTGAAAAAAGGTAATGTGATTAAGAAGTACAAATCGGTAGCTACAGAACAGCTGAGGATGACAGTACAGCATAGGGAGTATAGCCAATAATGTTGTAATAACCACGTATGGTGTCGGATCGGTACTAGATTTATCAGGGTGATCATATCATGAGTGACATAAATGTCTAATCGCTTGGTTGTACACATGAATCTAATATAATGTATGTCAACAGTAATTGAAGAATTAAAAGAAAATTTAAAAAGACAAAAGAAAAATCAGATTTGTCAGCATACATAGTTTAGGAAACTAGGGATTGCCAGAAAACTGATGTTTTCTGTAAGGAAGAGAAAAGACAAATGGAGTTAGAGCCAGGGAGATCACTGATACAGAAGCCAAAGGAGGAGAGGTTTGACCATAGAAAGTTCTGCAACAAATTAAGGTAAAAATGTCAAATTTAACAATAAACTATTAAGTTGATAAATGGCTTTTTAGAGCTTCCCATGTGTCTGGCTTGATGGAAACCTCAGGGGATTGAATGGTAGATCAGAGGCATGGCCCTGTTACTTGTCAGTTATACTGTGCCATGGAAAAGACGAATAAAGAAAAAAATCCACAGATAAATGAAGATCATAACTGAGGTGGTAGGAGCTGCTCCCTTTGGGATAATATTTTAGCTTAGATATAAAAGATGAGAAGGAACTAACCAGGGGGAAATATGTCATGAAAAGTTCAAAAACATGGTCAAAAGAATTCAGACAGGAAACTGGCATGTTTTTAGAAACATAAAAAAGAATCTATGTAGTTGTAGAGATAAGGTCTGAGGAGTAAACAGGGCCAAGTCATGTTTATTTTAAGGCTGAAGAGTGTCAATCTCATGACATTTTATTAAAAACTAACAAAAAGGGGTTAAAATTAAAGTGTATGACTGTTAAATTTCAAAGATTCTGAAAGGAATTAGGGAAAATAGATACATTCTATTAAAGATATTGACAATGAAATGATTAATCACTCACACTTGGAACCATGCTCTATTTTGACATCTATTTCAACACCTTTTCCTACTTTTTCCCCTGTGAAATAATTCTTCAAAGAATGTGATTGTTGTATGGCCTGCATTGGAAATTGCTTATCTGCCAGAAGACAGGTGAATGGCCTAAGGTGAACCAGTGAAGTGTTTCTCTAATACTGTATTATTTCAAGTTGGCTTTGTACAAAGTCTGTTGAGAATACCACATCTTCACAGCTAACCAGGGGAGAGATTTTTTTTTTTTTTAATTCCTTGGAAATTATCAGAAGAATAAGATCAGCACACTGAGAGCAGCACAAACAGAGAAGAGACGAAGGGCATTTTTAAGATTTTTAAATCCTTGGGGCCAGCCATCAATGAGGCCTCTGCCCAACCCAGGGTTTGATCATTTGACCTGATAAATTAATCTTTTTGTTACTTTAAATCATTTTGAGTTTTGGTGTCTTAAAGGTGTATTGGACTGATTTATATGATGGCCATGTTTTTTCTAGCATGACTGGAAATAAAACTGAAACTTATAGTTGGTAATAACTGCATAAAGCTTGGAACAGTAACGTATGATAGGGATAATATAGTTTTAGTTGCATGATTTGCTGGGGAGAGCACTGTTGGTATTACAGCATGAATAGAAAGAGAATAAACAAGTCCATGGCCAGCTTTGACATTCAGAGTAAGACTAGACAGTGGAGATGAGTGCAGAACCTGTCAGTTACAAACCTTACCTTCCCCAAACCCCTGAGGACTGGAAACCCTCTCACCACATGCAACTTGGAAGGAGAAGAGAATGGGAGGAACAATCCCTTAGGGACTGGAACTTTCCATTGACTGACAGCTTAACTGAGAATAACTAAGTTACTCTTATGGACAAGTTTATGCATCCCTATTAACTAGAAAGTGGGTAGTTTGTGAGAAAGATTACAACAACTGCAGAAAAAAATTTAAAAACTACATCTTTTTGTCCATGTGAATGCAAATGTGTGACTCTTCCACACTAGTAATAAAAGGGGAAAAAATCAAGTGGCTTTATTAAAGAATCACCAATGAGGTGCTCAAGTTAATATACATTTAATAATGTCCAGGTGTTAGTCACAAACCCCCACCCCTACTACCCACCTGCTGGTAGAAAGTTTTTATTATCTTTAATTAAAAACATTATCTTTTCACCCCTACCTCTGAAATAAACATGCCATCACATAGCAACTTATTTTATCAAGAGTTAATAACATTCATAAACGAATAAGCTTTGATCTGGCAACTCCCCTATCTCTAGTAAAATCTCCCATTCATTTTTATTAAGTAACCCTTGTGACACAGCTTTTTATTAGTGTGATGGGATAAAAATCTGAACATCATTCAGGTTTAATGTCATTGATGTAAGAGAGGTAAAGTGCAGTACTTGACAAGTTTATGAAAATTACAGGAGGGATTAATAGTATCAGGGGACCATTAAAACCTCTCTGATCCTGCAGACTATAAAGTTCCCATGCCTAATAGTTTGGGATTATCTCAATTTCTTGCTTTTTCTTTTTTTCTCTTAAAATATATCTGAAAAGATGACCATTTTGGATATTATTTATGTATATTCTCATGGAAGAAGCTTTCTTTTATTCTATGATGTTGAACTGTCTGTCTTTGGAGGCAACATTTAATCATGAATTAGTCTCTAGGAAAATAAAATCTGCCATTCAATGGAGGCATTTCATAAAGTGGGTTTTCTGCGCTAATGTTCACTTTCCAGACAATTTCAGTTTATGAAGACCTGCATATCTGCACATTTAAAATTCATACTATTAGTAAAGCTGAAAATGGAATTTTAAGGGAGAAGTGTTTTTTATGTACTTTCCTGTCTAAATAAAAGTTCAGTAGCACAGTGGAGGTAAACTCTGGACTTCACAAAAGCGTAACAACTCACTGTTGTATTTTGTTCTGTGCAAACTGAAAATTCTTTTTTGCTATATTTAAATTCAAAAGATAAAAATCACTGCAACAATTTAGTGTTAAATTTGAGTTCACAGTTTAAAGGCACTTTAAAAACACCCAGGGTGAACAGTAACTTGCAAATTGTATACTAATAACTACAGCTTTCTTTTTCTTTTTGCTGGATTAAATAATTATTTCACCAGAGAAGCAATTTATGACAGATGAATAATCATTTTATGTACAAAAGAAAATTTCAAAGAGAGATAACACTCATCTTTATTTACTTTCCTTATTTACTATGAGTAAACAATATAAGCCTAAACATTTTCAGTTAGAGTTGCCCCCAAAATGAAGACATAGTAATTTTATTTTATTTTTTTATTTTATTGATTGTTATTACAGTATTCCATTTTTTTATCCCCTTTATTCCCCTTCACCTTGCAATCCCCCTCCAACCAGCAGCCCTCTCCACCCCAGTTCATGTCCATGGTTCATACGTATACGTTCTTGGGCTTCTCCATTGCCATACTATTCTTAACCCCCCACACATACCTATTTTGTACCTATCATTGATGTTTCTTATTCCCTGTACCATTTCCCCCATTCTCAGCCCCCCACTCTCCACTGATAACCCTCCATGTGATCTCCATTTCTGTGATTCTGTTCCTGTTCTAGTTGTTTGCTTAGTTTGTTTTGTTTTTGATTTTAGGTTCAATTATTGATAGTTGTAAGTTTGTTCTACATATTTTTGATAATCTTCTTTTTCTTAGGTAAGTCCCTTTAACATTTCATATAATAAGGGCTTGATAATGATGATCTCTTTTAACTTGATCTTATCTGGGAAGCACTTTATCTACCCTAAATGATAGCTTTGCTGGATAGAGTAATCTTGGATGTAGGTCCTTGCCTGTCATGACTTTGATACTTCTTTCTGGCCCCTTCTTGCCTGCAAGGTTTCTTGCAACCATACTCAAATATTTCTGTGAGCATCCTGATTACCAGTGTTTGAACTCTGTATCTGATAGACTGGCTAGGTTTTCTTCACTTAATTCTGTTTTGGGAGCTTTGATGTGTTCTTTCATTTGAGCCATAATTTTTTTGTCTCAGCACAGCTGTTTTGTTGTTAGGGGCAGAGCCTTACGTATTCACCAGAGCAAGGCTACCCACGTGGCTGCATCGTGACTCTGTATGGGATGGAGAGTGGTCCCAGGGGAAACAATACTGGTTACTAATCTCAGCCAGCTTTCAGTCACTTCCCCTGCTACACACAAGTAAAGTGGGCCTTTCTGGTGCTGATTCCTGGGTGTGTGGGCTTATGTGTATTCTAGAACCCTGTGGGTCTCTCCAAGGAACTCTCCAGTGAGTCTGGGAATTCTCCTGCCACCGCTAACCCCACAGGTTTTTACCACCAGAGGATTGAGGCTCTATTTCCTCACACTGGAATCCTGGGTTACATGGTCTGTCTCACTCCCCAGTTGTTCTTCCTGGTTATCTGCATGGAAATATGGGACCTCCCCATCTGCCAGCTGCTACCTTACCACTCATCCTTTCTGCTCCAGCTGCCTATCTCTGCCTCTCCTACTGGTCTGAATGAACGTGTCTTCTTTAACTCCTTAGTTGTCAGACTTTCATACAATTTGATTTTCTGGTAGTTCTGGTGATTTTTTTTGTTTTTAAATTTGTTGCTGTCCTTTGTTTGGTTGTGCGAGGAGGCAAAGTATATCTACCTATGCCTCCACGTTGGCCAGAAGTTCCTGTAGTAATTTTAAATTCTAGAAATTACTGGGACTACAATCTTGTCTAAAGTTGATTTTGTGGTACTGAAACTCCTCATGTGCAATGATTTAGTTATGATTTTTATTAAAATATAGTATTTTACTTATTCTTAATGGCATTGTAAAAAATAATTTAGCATCACTTGAAAAGCTTTCAAATCCTTAACGCTTTTTCAGTATTAAAAAATAAAACCAAAAACTAAAAGCTCCACCTTTCCTGGAAATGAAATGCTGGAGCCCTAAATTAACTCAATATTCTAAGTAAAAGCAAACTGAATATATAGTCTATGTAAATCTATCTGCCTTTATGATTATTTTTTATACATGGGTAAGAATGTTCCCAGTGATTAGAGGCTAATGATCTGAGTGTAATTCACAGTTGCAATGCCATGATTTGCGAAGAGTTTAATTAGCCAATGCACAATTCTAATATTTAGGTTCTTTTCTGAACATGTTCTACATATGAAATACATTACAATTTAAGCTGCTGTCAGTCCTCTCTCCAGATTGGCTGGCACCATTAATTTAATCCATCAATTTACCAGCAGACCATTACTTTCTCAGCGGTGTTCCCTGTGGACTTGCATTGCTCACTTCGAACATATTGCTTTAATAAGATAATTATTTCAAAGAACTTGAGTTATCTGAAGCCTGGGAAGGAGCGCTTCAGAACCTGACAAAGTGCTTTCTGTGGGAAACGGCTTTGGAGATCATAGAGTAAAATGTGTATTTGGCCTCATTTACATAAAAATATCCATATCCAGCACAGCTTTTCACAAATTAACACAAATTTAATAGAATATTGAATGGTATATGACTAAGTTCTTCCATTTCTAGGATTCCAGATGTGGATTTTTTTATGTTGGTTAATTTACTTTATGATTAGTTGTTAGAACTTAAGACATCTGTTGCCATTGTGTAGTCTAAAATATTTTGATGGTATTACTAAATGCCATGTGTCTATCAGTGCCTAATCATGTAGCTAATGCTCAAGAAATGTCCTGGGTAGACTTTTCTACACAGATGTGGAATACCAAAGTGCTGATCATGAAATTCTGCAAAAACAGCGCTTATTGCAAGCAAGTTCCTAGTGAATTTAGGTAGAAAACAAAGTGGTAAACTCATACAGAAAATAATTCAGAGTTTCATGATTTTATTTGATTCTTCATTGCAGCAGCTATAATTATATATGTTTTCTGTAATTGCATACTGTGTTTAAGAAACTTAATATCACTATTATTGATTACACCGTAGCTCTTTGTTTTTTTTCTGCAGTTCAGGAAAGTAAATCATAGTATGCCCAGTCTCAAGGTGGAACTAATGCAAATCAGACTCTAATTAGAAAGATAATCACACTGCTATCCCTAAATAAATTGTATATATTCTTTCTTATTATTGTATTACTATCCAATTTTTATGGAATGCATATCTGTTAAGGAAATTTAGAGTATTAACTTCAAACCCAGGCTCAATTCTTTTTAACTGTTGATAAGAAAGGCTATAAAAAGCTGAGGTGATGACAAGATGAACAGCCAGGAACCTGGTAAATCTCAGAAGTCAAAAGATTACACTTCAAATGAAATACTGCTAAGCAATTTTATTTACCTATGCAAAATTCACTATAGTGTCCATTTTCCTCTGTTCTTCTTTAGGCCTTAAATACTATCATTGGACTCATGTATATTGATACGAAGAACAAAAAATATTCTCTCTGGGATATATCTTCAGTTAGACTTAGAATAGTGATGATCTTTTACTGGGCAAAATGCTAAGGAAAAGAGTGAAAATTAAGAGTATGTTACTAAACTCACTTCGTTTTAAATTTTATATACAGAAAAGTTGACACCATTTAGATAAACTGGAAGAATATCATCTAACCTAGGGAAATGAAAACATTGTAGGAGAATAGCAAAATAGTTCATACCCTTTAGCAAATTTTGGTCAGTAGAATTTTGTCAGATTCTGGCTTCACTATTTCCCAGTTGTGTAAACGTTAGCCAAGTTGCTTAGTATATTTGTGCCTCTGTCCCTTAATGAAACGAGAATATAGAGATAACTCCTTTGTAGAAGTTAGTCTAAGAATGAAAGGATATAGTGGACTTAATGTGTTCAGTTTAAAGTTCACACACACCAAGTACTCAATAAATTATGCTTATTATTTCTGTCTTACTGTTATTATTACTTACCCTCCTCCTTGAATATTATGAAAAGTTATCATTATGCACCAAAATATAATTCTGAAGAAACTAAAGTAGATACTTAATTCTTATTTTTTAAAAAACTCTCAATATCCACTATAATCAAATGAAATCTTTGTTGGCACTTTAGCTTTTTAATGTAAAGAATAAAAATGCCATTTAGTGTTGAATTTATTCTATCACCTGGAGTATATTTTATGGTTAATAAATCCTGGTATACACATAGGAGGCAGATGATTATGGCCAAATATAAGTATAACCTATAGAAGTATTATTAAATTAATCTAAAATGCACAATGAAATAAATGCATTAAGTTCTAACAATACTTTTCAAAGTAAATAAAATAAGATGTCCACTGCATCATCAGGCCTATTTAAGTCTCATATAGAAATAAGGAGTAATAAAATGGCATAATAGGTAATGTAACCACTGTGTCTGAACCCTCTTTAAGTAGCTCATGGCAAGTTCCTACCCAGTGCTCCCACACATGGCACATGGACCAAATGATGCTGGGATAACTGGACACACACCCCCAAACACACACACACAATGAATCTAGATATAGAACTTACAATACTCACAAAACTGAACTCAAAGTGGATTACAGATCAATAAATATGTAGAACATGAAATTATAAAACTCACAGAAGATAACATAGGACAAAATGAGGATGACCTTGGGTATGGTGGTGACTTTTTAGATACACCATCAAGGGCACAATCCTTGAAAGAAATAAGTGCTAAGCTGGAATTTATTAAAATTTAAAAATTCTATTTTGCAAAAGACAATGTGAAGAGAATTTGAAAAGAGGTCCCAGACTCGGATAAAATTGTGGCAAGAGACATATCTGATATAGGACTGCCATCCAGAATATACAGAGAACTCTTAAAACTCAACAATTAAAAAAAAAAATCAAAAAGGTCCAAAGACCTTAACAAATACCTTCTCTAAGAAAATATACAGATGACAAATAAGCATATAAAAAGATACTCCACATGATACGACAGCAGGCGAGTGCAAATAAAAACAGCATTAAAACAACAAAAAGATACCATTACATACCTATTAGAATAGCCAAAATCTAGAATGCTGAGAACACCAAATGTTGACAAGGATGTGGAGCAAAAGGAACTCTTATTGCTGGTGGAAATGGAAAATAGTATAGACACTTTGGTGTTTCCTTCCCAAATTAAACATACTCATATCATGTGAACCAGTAGTCACACTCACTGGTGTTTAACCAAAGGAGCTGGAAACTTATGTCCACTAAAACCTACACATGGAATTTTATTCACAAATGTCAAAACTTAGAAGCAATGAAGAGTCCTTCAGTAGGTTAATAGATAAATAAACTATGATACATCCAGACAATGGAATATCATTCAGCACTGAAGAGCAATGGACTACCAAATCATAAGGCATGGAGGAGACTTAAATGCATATCACTAAGAAAAAGAAGCCAACCTGAAAAGGCCACATACTGTATGTTTTCAAATATATGACATTTTGGAAAAAGCAAAACTTCGGAGAGAGTAAAAATATCAGTGGTATACAGGGTTTGAGAAAGGGCAGAGATAAATAAGAGAGGGGGAAAATACAAAAAGGATTTTTAGAGAAGTGAAAATATATTGTATAATAGTATGATGGATACGCATCATTTATACATTTGTCTAAATACATAGAATGTACAACACCAAGAGTAAACCTTGATGTGAACTATAGACTTTGAGGTATTACGATGTGCCAGTGCAGGTTCATCCTTGGTAAATAATGTACTATTCTGGCAAATGATGTTGATAATGGGGAAAGGCCATTCATGTGTAGGGACATGAGGTATATGGGAAATGTCTATACTTTCCCCTCAGTTTTGTTCTACATCTTAAACTGTTCTAAGATGATAAAGTCCTAATTAAAAACAACAACAACAACAACAACAACAAAAACAGTTGGTGAGAATTACCCCTCAACAATCACTGTAAGGCCACATGACATTAAAAATTTTCACAGGCTGGCTTAAACTTCCTATTTAATTTTATATCAGTTTTTTTTCCCATTTCTGTACAACCAAGTTGTAATATTTGCTCTGAATTTATTCATGTAGTTTCTTCCCCATTGAATATAATGTCTTCACATTTTCACATATTTGAATTTTACCTCTTCTTCAAAGTTCAGCTCAAATTATATTTTCTCCATAAAAGCCTTTCTTATCCTTCAGTCATAAGCAATCTCTCCTGGCCCTGAAATACTCCAGTGTTGTCTTTGTACCTCTTATGTAAGTCATTGCTTTTCACATTCTTCTTCGAGTTATATCATTTTTAACTTCTACCTATTTTGACAATGATAGATTCTTTTAACGTGGAATTATGTATTTTTATTTTTTTGTTTCCACAGCATTTATACTACATATTTTTTCAATAAAATATAATTGGTTTAATGAATTAAAATTACATATCCAAGTATATCTTAAAATCACAATACTGCTTGAGAGGAAATTAGTGATTATATGGCAAATATAGCTTCAGATTTGACCACTCTATGCTATGATTTTATGTATGCTTTCTATAAATTTTTTTTTTTTTAAACTTTTATATTTTATCTTTTTGGGTTTTTTTTTTTTTTTATTTATCTTTTTAGAGGGGAAGGAAAGGAGAGAGGGAGAGAAACATCAATGTGCGGTTGCCTCTTGTATGTCCCCTGCCGGGAACTGGCCTGGCAACCCAGGCATGTGCCCTGACTGGGAATCGAACCGCGATCCTTCGGTTCGCAGGCCCGCGCTCAATCCACTGAGCTACACCAGCCAGGGCTGCTTTCTATAAATTTTTAAAAATTATTATTCTCATGGAATTTCATGGCTAACTGGGACTTCTAGAAATCACCTAAAATCCAATCTACTTTTGCAGTAGATTAAGCCACTGGGACTCAGAAATATTAAGGCACTTGCAAACATGATTTATTTATTTACTTACTTACTTACTTACTTACTTATTTATTGGCAAAGAGAAGTCAGCACCAAGAATCTCATGTTCCAACTTCCAGGCTCATGAACTATCTACCAGTTCTTAGTTTTTAACTTTCTGGTAGCTCAATTCAGAATTGGGTGCTTAATAAAATGGGTTCTTTTTTCCACTTTGAGGTATATTTTACTTATATTTTCAAGAATACTATTAAATTACTTTTTAGTATATTTTTTGATTTATGTAAACATCACTATAATTGACTTTTCATTCACTATAAACAAAATCATACAATATGTGGTTTCTTATGAATGACATTTCAATGAGTATGCATTTGAATTTCAACCATATTGTAGTATTTATCAGCAGCTAACTCCTTTTTATTGATGACTAGTTTTCAATTTTGGATGTACAACATTTTGTCTACTTCTTCATTAGTGATGGAAATTTAAGTTGTTTGTTATTAATAATGCTTCTATGAATGCTTCAATGACCAAGTCTTTTGTGTGTACATGTGCTTTTATTTCTCTTGTGTAGATACCTAGGAATGAAATATACTGGATTTATGGTACATTTATGTTTAACTTTTAAGAAACTGCCAAACTGTTTCCCAGGTAGTTTGCAATTTTACCTTCCCATCAGCAAAGTGTAAGAGTCCCTGTTTTTCTCCAATCCTCAACGATATGTGTTATTTGTAATAATGGGTATGAAATGATGTCTTAGTGTGATTTTATTTTTTATGTTCATTTTTTCTTTAATTATAATTTATTTTTTGCATTTTTTAAATTAGATTTTATTGATTATGCTATTACAGTTGTCCCATTTCTCCCCCTTCATTCCCCTCTACCCTGCACACCCCCTCCCACCCACATTCTCCCCCTTTAGTTCATGTCCATGTGTCATAAGTTCTTTAGCTTCTACATGTCCCACACTATTCTTGCCCTCCCCCTGTCTATTTTCTACCCACCTCTGTGCTACTTATTCTCTGTACCTTTTCCCCCTCCCTCCTTCCCCCACTCCCCTGTTGCTAACCCTCCATGTGATCTCCATTTCTGTGTTTCTGCTCCTGTTCTAGTGGTTTACTTAGTTTGCTTTTGTTTTAGGTGTGGTTGTTAATAACTGTGAGTTTGCTGTCTTTTAACTGTCATATTTTTATCTTCTTTTTCTTAGATAAATCCCTTTAACATTTCATATAATAAGGGCTTGGTGATGATGAACTCCTTTAACTTGACCTTACCTGAGAAGCACTTTATCTTCCCTTCCATTCTACAATGACAGCTTCACTGGATAGAGCAATCTTGGATGGAGGTCCTTGCCTTTCTTTACTTGGAATACTTCTTTCCAGCCCCTTCTTGCCTGGAAGGTCTCTTTTGAGAAATCAGCTGACAGTCTGATGGGAACTCCTTTGTAGGTGACTGTCCCCTTATCCCTTGCTGCTTCTAGAATTCTCTCCTGCATTTGAATCTTGGCTAATGGAATTATGATGTGCATTGGTGTGTTCCTCCTTGGGTCCAACTTCTTTGGGACTCTCTGAGCTTCCTGGACTTCCTGGTAGTCTGTTTCCTTTGCCAGATTGGGAAAGTTCTCCTTTATTATTTGTTCAAATAAGTTTTCCACTTGTTGCTCTTCTTCTTCCCTTTCTGGTACCCCTATAATTTGGATGTTTGGACAGTTAAGGATGTCCTAGAGGTTCCTAATCCTCTCCTCATTTTTTTGAATTCTTGTTTCTTCATTCTTTTCTGATTGCATGTTTGTTTCTTCCTTCTAGTCCACTCTATTGATTTGAGTCCCATTTTTCCTCCCATCACTATTGGTTCCCTGTGCATTTTTCTTCATTTCACTTATTGTAGCCTTCATTTGTTCATCTAATTTGCAACCAAAATCAACCAATTCTGTGAGCATCCTGATGACCAGTGCTTTAATCTATGCATATGAGAGGTTGGCTATCTCTTGGTCGCTTAGATGAATTGGTTCTGGGGCTTTGATCTGTTCTCCTGTTTGAGCCTTTTTTTGGGGGGGGGGGGGTCTGATTGCTACTGTTTTGTATGGGGGGGTGGAGCCTTAGGTGTTCCCCAGGGCAGGGCAGCCCAGTTGCTGGCTTGTGACACTGTATGTGGGAGCGGGGTCTCAGTGTTTTTAGGTTTTATTTCCTGGTGCTGGGGCCCTGGGTTGTGAGTGCTGTCTTATTTCCCGTTTTCACCTGGATTATCTGCATGCAAATATGGGACCGCCTGGTCAGCCAGTCACCTTGTGCCTGGGGCCTACCAGCTGATGCCTGCTCGCCCAAGTCTACCAACCTCTGCTTCCTCCTGCTGCGATTCCACGCCTCTTACTGGTCTGGATGAATGGATGAATCGTTGTCAGGCCTCCGTAGAGTTCAATTTTCTCTCAGTTCTGGTGTTTTCTTGTTTCTAAATCCTTGTTGTCCTTAATTTTGGTTGTGCGAGGAGGCACAGTGTGTCCACCTACGCCTCCATCTTGGCCAGAAGTCCTCTCAGTGTGATTTTAATTTTAATTTCTCTAATGCCAAATGATATCAAATATATCTAGATGCTTATCGTACATTTACATATCTTCTTTGGTAACTGTCTATGTAAATCTGTTGCCTATTTTTTTCATTGTTTTTTAATCTTATTATTATTCTATGGTTTCTTCTTTTTCCATTCTAGATACAAGCATTTCCTTAAATATTATTGAAATGTTGTTCTTTAAACATTGTTGTGTATGTTACTTATTTAAATCCTAGACTAATTTTATTACTTACACCATTTGCTGATAATGAAGAGCTAGCTTATGCCAAAACTGTAACATAGCATGGTGACTCGAAGGGAAGACAAACCATTGACATCAGTACTGTTGGGAACCTCACACAATATCATTATTAGCCCAAGACTACTGCCATCTGACAGCTAGTGAGACAAAGAATGTGAATTTTCTGTCTCACTCTATTCAACCTCAGACACCAGTCCTTTGCTTGTGAACTTTCTCCAACTCTTGAGGGTAAATTGAACTTCAACTTTGATCAGACTGTATCTTTCACTTTTGTGTAACCTCGTACGTCATTCATCTCATCAACCACTTTCTAGGTATATTGTGGCTCCTCTGTTTGCCAGTGTCAGTGTTTCTAAATCTTTTCTTTAAAACAGTTTACTCTTTCTCTTGCTTTTACTTCTTCTAGAACCACTGGTTTATCCTTCTTAAACTTTTAAAATTATAACTTATTGGAGAAAGTTTCCATATAACGTTGACCTGAATCATTACAAAATCACATTTCTCATTTGTCTACTTGGCTTCCCTCTTGAATTAAAGCTGGTGTTGTAATTTGCTTTGTCCCACAGGATGTGGCAGAATTAATGTTCAAATTTCAGATCTTAGTAATTAAGAGATGTTATACATTCCATATGTGCTCATTTGGAACCCCCAAACTACCTGCTGTGGGAAAGCACAGACTGCTGGAGCATAGGAGGCCTTGTGGATGAGAACTGGGGCAACGCAGATGGGCGACAGCCAACATGAAATGCTACCACTGAGGCCATGTTAAACCCTCCAACCCTATCAAGCTTCCAGGTAACTGCAGCTGAATGATTGATGCTAGGTGACCTCAGTAGGAGAAATGTCCAGACTACCAATCCACAGCATCATGGACAATAATGAGTCTACAGTTGCTTTAAATCACTAAGGTTTGGGTTAGTTTGTCATACAATCATAGATAACTGAAACATTAACAATCAAGGTTCTTTATTTGTCATCCTCTTTGATTTCTTCTGGTCATTTTCATTAATATCTTATATATATTTTTTTAAAAAACCAACAAATAATTCTTTTTCTGGAAAATCACTCTTGACTTTACTGAGAGAATTTTAAGGATTCCTTGTCCTATTAATTATGTCCTATTAAATGAATAAGCCTACAATTTCCTGTATGCACACATTTGTTTTAGTGTTGTAGAGCCATACATGTCCTTCTTGGACTTATGCAATGAAGGCAGTAGCCTCTTCTTCTCTGCTATTTTTCTACTTAGTATAAGCTTCTATGATTGCATTGTTCACCCTCTACTGCAACGTTAGGAGTCTGCTTGTTTATCTCTTTTTATTATGTACTTCTTATGGTCAGAGATTGTGTCTTGTTGACCTAAGTATCCAATGTACCCACACTCTGCCTGGCACAAACCCAGAATTAAGTAAATGTTTAGTGAATTAATGGATGGATAAATAATGTATCAATAGAATCAGAGATTCATATAGCAAAGGAAGGACTAAATGAGTCCCTTATTTAAAAATGTCTCTTTAATTTGCTAGTTCCTTTTCATTTCTACTCACAACATCTCTAGAGACATAAACAAAGAGATGTACAATCTTTTGTTGTGTTTTTATGTGTGTTCTTTTTCTTTCCCAAACAGATTTTAATGTCTTGGGATGTGGGAACATAACTAATACTATGGTGTATTTCCTGGAGGCAAGTAATTTAGGCCATGACTTCCTGCTTCCGTATATTTGATCATTTTATTCTTAATTTTTCTGCCTAATACTCATAGAGCTATGTGAAGCCTTTACTACTTGTAGTTAATATTGTTAGTTTCAAAAACTTTCTGATACCTGGCATTACTGGAAACATCACAGCTTCCTGTAGAAAAAGGCTGGAAATCTAGGAATAAGTACTAACGTTATTGCTGGCTCAGATAAATCTGGATTGCAACCAGTCCCTCACACCCAGCCATCAATGCTAGTGAAGATTTAACTTCCAGGTAAGAAATTTTGGGAACTGCTAAAATTTTACATATTTGTTTCTGTTATTCAGTTAATTCAGTTGTTGACATCATGGCAGTTATTTCTGGTCAAAGAATGCCTTATTCCGGCCAAGAAAATTTGTTTCTTTTGCAAAGGGATCCAACGCTTGTATAAGCAACATAATTCAGAGCATGTGCTCATGGTCAAGGATCAACAGCATCAGTGTCACACAAGAACAGTGACACACCGTATTGTTGTTTAGATATTTCTAATTTTCCAGACTAAGGTATATGTATTTTTTCAAATTAAGTTGCCTATACTACTGCGTTTCCACTGTGTGACATGAAAGACCATATATATATATATATATATCAACATATTTCTATATTTTTATATCTTTCTAGAGAGTACATTGCTTGTGAATGTTTAGTATACAAAACTACTGAAGTCCTAAAAGACTTTCTATCTTTTAACTAAAAATATTACATATTTTGCCATATTTTTCTATATTGTTGAAGTGTACTTGTGAGATTAGTTCCATAATTAACAACTCCCATTTGTTGTACTTGGGACTGCTGTTTTATTGCTCTGGTAGAGAAAAATAGTAATTAGAGAAATTACTGCATTTATTGCATGCCATCTCTCAAGATTTAAAATAGGCTATTCTCCAAAAATCCAGTGAGAAACCAAAAGTGCTTTATTCTTTGTATAATTGCCCGAAATTTTACTGTTAAGTAATTTTGATTCTTTTAAGACTTTTTCTATATAATTGTTTGGTAGATTTGCCAAACTTTATAATTTACAGTAATGAATAGAGATTGGAACCTTACTAACTTTAATACCTTTTAAAACTTATAATCTAACAAATGTTTTAATGTAAAAATAAATGATACATAATCATCTAAATTTTGTGTAAAAGTATGTGTGTATGTGTTGAAGAATAGGTGCTGGTTGTTCAGAAAAGTGGATGGTAGTTCAAATGGACTTTTACTAAAAGAACAAAAATTAACTTCGGAGTTATCCCAAGGCTAGTACTTTATCCAGTTGCCCTCTTTTTTTCCCTTTAGTTTTGTATGAACCCTTGGAGTAAGAAACATTTGGCTGTATCCAAAAAAAGCCTTAATGAGTCAAAAAGAAGTCAGAAAACATTTGCAACTTGTAAAAGTCTTCTCCTGATTCAAAACGACCACATCTTTGTAATCATTCTGTAAACTGGATCTCATTCAACTCACTGCACATTTAACAAATTCCCTGTAATGAAACTTGGTATTCAAGCAGAGTTAAAGAGTACTCACTAAGGAATCTGTCTAAACAATGACGTTTACGTAGATAAAGAAATAAATGAGTAGCCTCAATGATAACCAGCAAAGGATCTACTGGTTTAAACAGATGATGTCTTTAGGAATCTTTCTTCTTAAACAACAACAAAAAATTGCTGATTCATAAAAATATAATACGTATATTAATTAAATGCTCAACTAATTGTTTGAAATTGCCCAGCATAATAAAAATTATAAATTTCTTACATTTCACAAGGCAATTAACTTTGTAGGAAACTCTGTGCTAGACTAACATTTCTTCTTAGAATTAATAAGAAATGTGTATACTCTTTCTTGCAGTTAACTCTATTATAAATCAAGTTACAATGGTAGTTACTACTTCTGAGTGGATTCCTAGTTCACTGAGTTTGTCTGCTCTCCTTAGTCAGATTTTCAATCCCCTGAAATCCTTCTCTGTAGAGGTCAGCTCCACTAAGTCCGAATAACAAACACAGACATGCCAGTGGAAGAATTCTACAGATCTCAAGGAACACAACTTTACATTAAAACCCATTGTTAGAATTACCAAAGAATGAGATTCTACTTTTAGAGCTCTTGCTACTTTCAATACATGCTTCTGTGTTGCTTGGGGTGCTCCAGAAATTATAGTAGTTAAGATGTCTTAGTTGATCCCAAGGAAGAAAAAGTTAGCAGATTTTTTGAATTTATAACTCCTGTTCTAATGCTGCATTCTCTCCCTAGTTATCAAGCACATATTTTTCTTATTAAAGATGTTTTAAGAGGGTAGGTCATCATATTCCTGTCAAGATTGCCCCTTGTCACGAGTCAGAATCATCCAGCTAATCTCTAGTGATTTCCTTCAAGCACACTGTTTCACTCGAAAGATATTTACACTAATTTTTAACCCCAATGTTTCTTCCCTCAACAGAAAATTCTTGAGAAACACTTGAAATGCTTATGTTCTGCTGATGTGGAATGAATTAAAATTAAAGACAGAAGGTCTCTTATGATGTGTGTTTTCTTCAATCCAAAAGTGGCTTTCAAGAATTCATATTTCACTGCCAACTTTAATATTAAATGCTAAAACCATGAAATTTTCAGTGAACTTAACCTGATCCTGTGGCTATATAGACATAAGGCAGGTTAGAGAGCTATTAGTCATTAACAATTTACCATGATGATTAGATTCTTGTAACATAAATTTAGAGTAAAATCATCCTGCTTGCTTCATACCTATTTCTCAGAAAAGGAAGTTATGAGTACATATACATACCCTGTAACCCAATATATGAAACGTTAGGGAGTCTTGATAAATTCCTTTCCCCCCCAAGTGTATTCTCTTATTTTATATGTCTGAAAAGGGTTGCAAGACCAAGAATTGTGATGAAAGCAACCAGGATTTCTCAAAAAAAAAAAAAAAAAAAAGGTAAGAGAGAGGAAAATAATACTCAGTCTTTTATATGAAGCATTAACTTTTCAAAGAATAAATAGTATAAAACAAATTCCTCAAATATTTTAAGCTGTATGCTATTTTCCTTATTGTTAGAAATTAGAAATGCAGCTATAATAACTGTAACAATTATGGAATAAAAACTAGAGTTTTATGCATTGTTTATAACTGCAAAATTTTACACTATTTTAATATTATTTGTTATTATGGAATCAGAATAATTTATTTAGATTTCTTTCATAAAAACATTTTTTCTTTATGGTCATAATAGCTTAATATTTCCATCAAGTAGATCCAAATTAAATCAGAGCTTTGTAAAATTATGATTCATGGATAGTTATTACATAAAAATTTTTCAGAGACTTATTTCTCCTCAACATATTTAATTTTTTTCTGATAGTTTTCCAAACAAGATCTATCACTTAAGTAATTCATTGGTTCTTAATGTGGCATCTCAGTCCCTAATACAGTACCTGTCACATCTGTGCCTCCCTTAGTGGTTGATGAATAAATACATGATTACTATCTTCAAACTCAACTACATCACTCATTTAAAGATTCAAACTTGTATGTGAAGTCTCACTTCAAGCACTTTTTACATTTTGACTCTTAGAGAGAACAAGAACCATAGAAATTCTGAGTCATATTAAAAAAAAAAAAACTAGAGAACAAGATGGGGGAACAAAATAATACATTCAATGCAAGGACAGAGATATTTATAGTTTGCAGAAAGGATTAGACATATGAGTAGATAATGAATTATATAAATAATATCAGATTCTCTAGATACAAAATAAGGAAACCAAACATCCTATGTTGAATCTAAAGAAGCTCATAGGAGTCTAATTATTCTCAGATATCATCAGACGGATTCACTTTAGCATGTCTTTACTCTTCCCAAGATCTTTGGGAAGATCCTTGATCTTTGACACTTTTTAGTATGACAGTTCTTTTATTTTCCCAAAGAGATTTTGCATCTTACTAATGTGTTTTCATGTTTATAACTATGATTTTAAAAGACATATTCCAAGGAGGGTAGGATTGAGGGTGGGAGGTGGGGATGGGAAGGGAAGGTGGGGTTGTGGGGGGAAAATGGAGACAACTGTACTTAAACACACAAAAAAGAAAGAATACAAGAAAAAACAAAAAAATAAGTGATATTACATATGCATTAGTATGATTACTATGCTTAATAATACATTAGCTATTATTACTAAATTTTGTGTAAGGATTGTAAAGGAAATGGAAAATTTTATTCTCTTCTTATATTTAGGTAGGATTATATCACTACCACTATAATTTAAAATAATGTTTATAAGAAAATATTATACATGCGAAAGTCATTTTTTAAATATATTTTATTGATTATGCTATTACAGTTGTCCCATTTCTCCCCCATCATTCCCCTCCACCCTACACACCCTCTCTCACCCACATTCCCCGCTTTAGTTCATGTCCATGTGTCATAAGTTTTCTAGCTTCTACATTTCCCATACTATTCTTGCCCTCCCCCTGTCTATTTTTTTCCCATTATCTATGCTACTCATTCTCTGTACCTTTTCCCCCTCTCTCCTCCTCCCACGCCCCTGTTGCTAACCCTCCATATGATCTCCATTTCTGTTGTTCTGTTCCTGTTCTAGCTGTTTGCTTAGTTTGCTTTTGTTTTAGGTGTGGTTCTTGATAGCTATGAGTTTGCTGTCTTTTCACTGTCATAGTTTTATCTTCTTTTTCTTAGATAAGTCCCTTTAACATTTCATATAATAAGGGCTTGGTGATGATGAACTCCTTCAACTTGACCTTATCTGAGAAGCACTTTATCTTCCCTTCCATTCTAAATGACAGCTTTGCTGGATAGAGCAATTTTGGATGTAGGTCCCTGCTTTTCAAGACTTCAAATACTTCTTTCCAGCCCCTTCTTGCCTGGAAGGTCTCTTTGGAGAAATCAGCTGACAGTCTGATGGGAACTCCATTGTAGGTGACTGTCCCCTTATCCCTTGCTGCTTCTAGAATTCTCTGCTTCATTTTAATCTTGGCTAATGTAATTACAATGTGCCTTGGTGTGTTCCTCCTTGGGTCAAACTTCTTTGGGACTCTCTGAGCTTCCTGGACTTCCTGGTAGTCTATTTCCTTTGCCAGATTGGGGAAGTTCTCCTTTATTATTTGTTCAAATAAGTTTTCCACTCGTTGCTGTTCTTCTTCCCCTTCTGGGACCCCTATAATTCGGATGTTGGGACGTTTAAAGATGCCCCGGAGGTTCCTAAGCCTCTCCTCGTTTTTTTTGAATTCTTGTTTCTTCCTCGTTTTCTGTTTGGTTGTTAGTTTCTTCCTTCTGGTCCACTCCATTGATTTGAGTCCCAGTTTTCCTTCCATCTCTATCAATTCCCCATGCATCTTCCTTCATTTCACGGATTGTAGCCTGCATTTTTTCATCTAGTTTGTGAGCAAAATCAACCAATTCTGTGAGCATTTTGATGACCAGTGCTTTGAACTGTGCATCTGATAGGTTGGCAATCTCTTCACTGCTTAGAGCAATTGGCTCTGGGGCTTTTATTTGTTTTCCGGTTTGAGCCATTTTTGGTGGGTTTTTTTGTTGTTGTTGTTTTGGTTTTAGTCTGGTCGTGGCTATTACGTAGTGAGGGATGGAGCCTTAGGTGTTCCTCAGGGCGGGGCAGCCCAGTTGCCGGGTTGTGACGCTATAGGTGGGGGCGGGGTCTGAGAAGGAGCAATGGCACCTGCTCTGCTCTCTCCTGGATTCAGTCCCTTCCGCCACTTCCCCTCTGCCTGGACCATCTGTGCGCGTGAGAATGTGAGACCACCTGGTCAGCCAGCCGCCCTGTGTGGCCTCACTGGTTCTGCACAGTTGCCCCCCTGTGCCCGGGGTCCGCCAGCTGCTGCCTGTGGGCCCAGGGACCGCCAGCCACCGCCTGTGCACCTGGGAACTGCCAGCCGCTGCTGCTTGCGTTCCTGGGTCCGCACCTCCACTTTTTTCTGCCGTGACTCCGCCCCTCTTACCAGTCTGGACGAATGGTTGTTGGACTTCGTACAGTTCAATTTTCTATGAGTTCTGGTTGTTTTCTTGTTTCTAAATATTTGTTGTCCTTAATTTTGGTTGTGAGAGGAGGCACAGTGTGTCCGCCTATGCCTCCATCTTGGCCGGAAGTCCAAAAGTCATTTTAAAGTAAGAAAATAAACACTTAGAAAGTTTATTCTCTATGTAAATTTTATTATTTCATGACACAATTTTTACTAGTTTTTTATCAGCAACAGATTATTGCTTATTGACTTTCTATGTTGTATTGAGTTTAAAAATAATAAATCTCACAATATATCTTCATATCTCTACAAAACCTGTATTTTAAGAAAATGTTAGTACATAATAGGCTGTAACAGGGAGAATTCTAGCCCTAATCACATTGAATAAATAGCATTTGACTATTAAAATGAGGAAGTTCCAGAAATATTTGTCTCACCATTTGTAAATTAATTGTTTTTACATAAGAACTTGAAAATGTCTCAAAATTGTAATTATTTTCCTTCTATCAAGAAAAAAAACTTCTGATTTTCTTCTGAAAATAGAATAGGTATAAAATGTGATCACATGAAAATACATTCTAATTTACTTTTATTTCCATTTAGAAATATATTCTGAAATTTTTATATGATCATAAATGTAAGTAATAATAAGATTAGATTTAATCATTAATAACCACAAAATAGCACTAAAGTGTGAAGAAGACAGCTGCTTCACAATAACAAAAGTGGAAGAATATTTGAGCCAAATGTACATAAATGAAAGCCAATCCAAACGTAATCATCAGTTTTCAAGGAGAGATATCGCAGAACTGTCTAGTTCTTCACACTGCATAGGTAAAATGACTACCTTTAAATTTTTGAGGACAGAAATTACACATGCAAAATGGGTTATAGTTCCTTCAACATTCCGCTGCAAAAAGTTTTCTGCATGCCTAATTGGCAAATTACAGACTGAATCATGTTTAGTTTATTCTGAGTCAGTAAGAGTTTATCAGCCCATTTCTTGATTTTGAATTCAGGATAGCCCATCCAATTACATGGGGCTACCTTGATTTTTCTGAGCAGGATCTTTGATTACAGTTACTGTAGATTTTCTGTATCCTACAACTGTAGCCTCCTAGCACATAGCATTATTAACTTTTGTGGCTAACTCTGCTACAGTTGGGAAAGCTCTTATCTCATCACAGTCACATTCCTATCTGTGCACAAAAGTAATCTGCACCTCTGCTGAGAGAGGGTCCCTAGGATGTCTCAGATACTTTAATAATAGTAAATGTCTCAAAATGCATGCAAATAAAACTCTGGAGCAGGGGTCCCCAGCCCTGGGCCCTTAAGAACCAGCCACATAGTGGTAGGTGAATGGCTGGCCAGTGAGCATGAAGCTTCACTTGCATTATGCCTGAGCTCCGCCTCCGGTTTCCCCCACCCACCATCCCTGGAAAAATTGTCTTCCATGAAACCGGTCCCTGATGCCGAAAAGGTTGGGGACCCCTGCTCTACAGTGCAGTCAATTTTTATGCAACCGTAAATGTGAGGTGCTAAACTTAACTACAAATATGTGGGAAGGTAATTTAGGGATTAGTCTAATTCCTCCAAAGTATAAGCTATCATATAGTAAACATATATACAGATATTCTATGCACTTTAACTACAGTGATTTTTTTATTCCTATTATTATCCTAAGAGTTAGGGTCCATAATCAACTCTGCCTTGCATATGAAAGAACAGAAGTTCAGAGAAAAATTAACTTTCCTGAAGTTAATGGCAGAGCTAAGGTTCAGACCCAATCTGCATGACACCAGAGCTCTAGTTGAGATCTTTATAAAATATCTTTGTTGCTTGAAAAAAATTCACAGTACAATTTATATACAAAGACATCCATCAATAAAGGACATTTTAATGTGTTTTGACAAATATATATGCCTATGTAACCACTATCATAAATCAAGATATAAACCATTTTCATCATTTTAAGAAATTGTATTGAATACCTTTTCAACTAATTTTACCCCCATTCCTAGCCTCAAATAGCCTCTGAATTGCATTCTGTCACTGTAGTTCCATGTTTCATTCTTCAATATAAATAAAATTCCACATCATTAATGTTTCTGCCTTGTCTATCCCTCCACACAGTATTTTTAGTATTCATCCATGCTGTTATGCATGTCAGTATATTATTTCTGTTATAGATCATGAATATTATATCATTTATGTTAGCTGATATTTAAAGCAGTATAATTTATTTTTAATGCTAATATTTCTCTCTTTTATCAATATCTATTAGGGTTTTTCTTGCCATTTATCTATTCATAAACCTTTGGGTTATTTCCTGGTATTGGCTGTTATTACAAAGCTGTTGTGAATATTTATGTCAGGTGTTTATGTGGATAATATATATATATATTATATATATTCATTTGTGGATATATATATATCCATTTTTCTTAGATAATCAGAAGTAAAATTGCTCATCATATGAAATTGTATTTTTCATTTTATAAGACACTACAAGTGTTTTTAATTCTCATTTCAATAATGATATTGAAAATTTTTTTCATGTGCTTATTGGCCATTTGTATTGTATTTCTTCCTTAATAAAGTTTGTGTTCAAATATTTTTTTTGCAAAATTTATTTTTATCCTTCCTTACCTGAGAACATGCTTGTTGGTTTGGAGAAGGTGTAAGAGGGGAGAGAGAGAGAGAGAGAGACATCAGTTCGAGAGAAACATCAATCTGTCACCTCATATGTGCCCAGACAGGGACTGAACATGTAATCCAGGCATATGCCCTGACCAGAATCAAACCCATGAACTTTCAGTTTATGAAACAATGTTTCAATCACTGAGCCAAGGCATTTTTGCCAAAATTTTAATTGGGTAGGTTTTTTTTTACTATTAAATTCTGTATTTTTGGATATAAAAGCATATCATGTATATAAAGGTCTGTCTGGAAAATATCCACTGATTGTTAATATTACGAGAATAGTTTGTGAAACATTGATGTAACCTGGCAGCAAAGGAGAGTGGACCAAAATGCACATGGGTGAACAATGATGACTTCACTGTACTAGTCAGTGGGGGTGGTAGGCACTGTTGAGTGAGCAAGTGTACTGTGTGGCCATTGCATTTGAAATGACTGAGTGAGTAGAGCAATGAATCTGCATCAGATTTTGTGTTAAGCTTGAACATTCCTCCACGGACATGATTTGGATGACTCAGAAGGCCACAGCTACGGGCAACTGGTGATTGGCAGCTTCGTAACAACGATGCTCCTGCTCATGCATCACATCTCCTGCAGAGTTTTTTGGCAAAACCTTAAATCAGATGACTCAATCTCCCTACAGCCCAGATTTGGCACCCTGTGACTTCTGGCCTTTCCCAAAACTAAAATCACCTTTAAAAGGGAAGAAATGTCAGACTGTCTTTGAGATTCAGGAAAATACAGTGGGGCAGCTGATGGTGATTGGGAGAACTATGTGAGGTCTAGAGGTGACTTATTTGAAGGAGACTGAGGCATCATTATCTTAGGTATAATGTTTCTTGTATCTTGTATCTTCTTCAATAAATATCTTTTTTCTTTCTGTAATGTATTTTATTGATTATGCTATTACAGTTGTACCATTCAATAAATATCTTTATGTTTCACAGTACATTGTTGGATACCTTCTGGACAAACCTCATGTATGTGTGTATACACATGTATCTCCAATATTCTACCAGTTTGTGGATTCGGGACCCCTTTAAAAGAACAAAATTTTTCAATTCTGGTAAAATAGGTCTTTTTTCCTCCTGTGGTTTGTGCTTGTTGTATCTGATCTAAGACACACTTGTCTACTGCATGTTTCTGAAGATTTTTCTCCTATTATTATCTTTTAGAAGTTTTATAACTTTAGTCATACATTTAGGGTTATTAAATGGTTCAAGTTAGGTAACTATCGAGAATATTTTATTTTATTTTATTTTATTTTATTTTATTTTATTTTATTTTATTTTAATTTGTGGTTTGGATTCCAACTTCTTTCAGCAATTTTTGTTGAAAAGATTCTTCTTACCCCATTGGATCACCTAGGAATCTTTGTTGAAAATTAAATTTGACATATATATGTGGTTTTATTTTTAGAATTTCTATAATGTTCTGCTGTTTTATAGAACTATCTTTACATCAATATTATAGTATATGATTACTGTAGCTTTACAGTAAATATTAAAATCAGGTAATAAAAATATTTAACTTATTCTAAAAACAGTTCAGTTATTTCAAGTCCTTTACTTTTTCACATGGCTTTTAATATCAGACTGTCATTTACCAAAAAAATCTGCAGAAATATTTATTGGTGTCAATATTAAATTTAGTGTACAGAATAATTTTGGAAATAATTAAAATATACGACAAATATTAGACTTTCATTCTGTAACTATGGCATGAGTCCCTATAGAAATCTTTAATATTCCTCAGCAACATTCTGTGGCTCTCACTGAACACTACTTGCACATATTCTGTAACTTTATGTCCCAGTATTTTAGCTTTATGCTATAGTAAATGATGTTGTTTTCTTAATTTCAGTTGTTAATTGTTCATTTCTAGTATGTGGAAATTACTTTCCTGCATATTCACATTCTATATTAATTTTGCTAAAGTTTGACTTTAGGTATATCAGTCTTGCTTTTCTTAAAACTAATCTTCAGTAGTATTTTCTATGGATATGATGGATAAATATAGGGTTTTTATTTTTAATTTATAAGCATTGTGTTTCTTTTTATTTTCTTCTTACAGTGCTTACAAGCTATAGAACAATGTTAAATATAAATGTTGGTAGTGAGCACTTGCCTTGCCTTGTTCCCTACCTTAGTTGTCAAGAATTCAGACTTCCACCATTAAAAAATGATTTTAGCTGTAAATATTTGAAGGTGATCTTATGAGGTTGAGGAAGTTCTTTTCTATTCTTTTGCTAAGAGTTTTATTTATTTTATAATTTTTTATTGTTGTTCAATACAGTTGTCTCTGTTTTCTCACTACCACTCCCCCCCACCCCACCCATCCACACCTTCCACCCTTGATCAAAACCCCACTTTGGTTTTGTCCATGGGTCCTTTATACATGTTCCTTGATGACCCTTCCTTTTCTTTCCCCTGTATCCCCCTCCTGTGTCCCCTCTGGTTATTGTCAGTTTGTTCTTTATTTCAATGTCTCTGATTATATTTTGCTTGCTTGTTTGTTTTATTGATTAGGTTCCACTTATATGGGAGATCACATGGTATTTGTCTTTCACTGCCTAGCTAATTTCACTTAGTATAATACTCTCTAGATCCATCCATGCTGTTGTGAAGGGTAGGAGCTCCTTCTTTCTTTCTGCTGCATAGTATTCCATAGTATATGAGTGGTTGTTGAAATTATCTAATTCTTTTACTGCATCATTTAAGATAATTGCATTATATTTCTCCACAGTTCTGTTGATAGGGTGAATTACACTGATTTATTTTTCTAATACTAAATCAAACATTGCTGAAATTAAGTCTAGATAAAATTATTCTACTTTATTTATTGCTGGATACTATTTTACAATGTTTTGATAAAGATATTAGTTTTAATGTTTATAAAAGCCATTTAACTGTAATTTTATTTTTTGTAATATTATTGTTTTATTGGAGTACTCTTGGCTTCATAAAATGAGTTGAAATGATTTTCTTCTATATTTTTGAAAAGCATATTAGAGTATCAGTATTATTTATTTCATGAATGCATAATAAAACTTATGGATAAAGACAATGGGGCCTGGACTTTTCTATGTGTGAAGGTTTTTAATTAAGCCATCAATTTCTGCAATAGTTAGAGATATTCAAACTTTTTAGTTCTTCTTAAGTCAACTTTCTTGTCCATTTTATCAAAGTTGAATATATTGACATATACTATGTTCTTATTATGTTTTTAATAGAATCTCTAATAATGTTCCCTCTTCTGTTCCTGGTATCAGCAATTTATGTTTTCTTGTTCTAATTTTATTGACCAGTCTAATTAGAACTTTTCTAATTTTATTAATCTTTTAAAATATTAATCTTGTGACATTTAGAAATGTTTCTATATTGTTTATCACTCTCTATGTATTCCTGCTCTTACATTTATTATTCCTTTATTATATTTATATGTGGCTTAATTCACTCTATGTGTTTTAGCTTTTTTAAGTGGAAACTTAGTTGTGGGGGATTATATTTTTCTTTATAAGACTTTAATACTAAAATTTCCCTTTAACACAGCCTCTGTCTTATGGATTTTGATATGCTATATGTATTAGTTAAGACTCTTTTAGGACATATACAAACACAAGTCACATAATTGTGAGTGCTTGGCAAGTTCAAAATCAGCAATACAGGCTTAATGGAGACTCAGGGAGGGGTTCATACTGCAGTTTGAGTTCTAAGACAGTCTGCTGGCAGAATTCTCTGCTCTTAGGGAGAGGTAAGTCTTTTCCAGTTAAGGCATTCCATTGATTGAATGAGTCCCATCCGTATTGTGGAGTGTAATCTGATTTACTCAAAGTCTTCTGATTTGAATGTTGATCTCATCTAAAACAATGCCTTCACATAAACATTAAGAATAATGTTTGACCAAATATCTGGGAACCCTGGCGTAGCCAAATTGACATGAAATGAACCATCACACTATTCTTACTTTTAAACATTCTATTTCAATTTGCATTATGCATTCTTCTATGATTCTTGAGTTAGCTAGAAATGTTATTTTTTTTAATTAGTGAATATTAGGAAATTTTTGAGATATCTTTCCAGTATTAAATTATAATTAAGTACTGTGTGGCCAGATGATATATCTATGATTTCTTATCAAATTTGTTGAGATCTGTTTTTTGGCCAATAAGAGAGTTTATCTTGGATAATGTTACATGTATAAATTCAAAATATGTTTATTCTTCTGTTCTCAGGAGTTCTCCAAATATCAAGTACATATTGGTTGATACCATTGTTCACGTCTTCCATATCCTTCTTCTATCTTATTTTTCTATTTGTTATTCGAGAGGAAAGTAGAAGTCCCCAAGTATAATTTTGAATTTGGGTTTTTCTCATTTAAATTCTAATTGGTTTTTAATTCATGTATTCAGTTCATTATTGGATTCTTATACTTGGGATTTCTGTGCATTAATGTGTTTATTCACTTTAAATTGATTGAGATTATTGGATTTTGAATTCATAATTGTCATAATTTTCAGAAAAATATTAGCCCTGATTTTTACAAATATTCTTTTCTCCTTTCTTAACATTGTGTACCATAATTATGTGTTTCTTAGGTAGCTTAATAATATCCCACTTGTAATTAGGGTTTTTTTTTCATTCTTTTATCTGTTTCATTTTAGAAAATTTCCAGTTCTCTGTCTTTATGACCATTGATATTTGTTTTTTACAGTATTTAATATAATTTATTCCTATACAATATTTTTTAGTTTTAGGAACTATTTTTCATAATTTGAAATACAATGTAGTTGTTTTTTTTACATCTTCAATTTCTCATTTTATTAGTTTTTCTCTAAATACTTATATATTTATAGTACCTGTTTTATCATATTTGTCTTATTATTCTATCATTGCCTTTGTGTCTGCTTCTATTATAAATTACATTTTCCTGCTTTTTTGAAATCTAGTAATTTGGGATTGGTACTAGAAATTGCTTTACTATATCAATTATTTAAATTTTGTTGTCTTTCCTTTTATAGATAAGCTTTGTTTGGAAGACATTATTTTCTAGTGAGTTTCATCCCCTGGAGACCTGTTTTTAGTTTTCTTAGAAAAGGTTTCATATAATCTTCATTCCATCTCAACCAATAACTCATAGTCATCTCAACTATTAAGGAATGGCTCCTCTGGGTTCCACTGAACAATCTGAGTAGTCTCTGAAGGTTTTCAACATCCACTTAAGAGAGCTCAGGTGTCTCCCTACCATTTGTGCACACTGGAAATATTTCTGGTACAAATCCTTTGTCATTTTTTTCTTCACCTTATAAAATTTTGGTCTCCATATAAGCAGGTTGATAGTAAGCAAAAGCTCAAGGAGGTCCAAAAACAGATTTTAAAAGCCCTGTTCGAGTATATATTTCTCCTTGCAAATCCATCTTACAATTCACAGCCATATCAGACTCTTGAAACTCCAAACTTCATCAGTTCACCTCAGTGATACTGGTGGGTTATGCTTGATTCCCCTACTCTGCACCTACAGTTTAGACATTGGTTCTAAGAAGAAAGCCAGGGAGGTTGTAAGTTTCATCACCTGCATTGTTTCCTTTTTCATAGAGACCAAATTTGTGCTGACTTTTCTCCAAAGTTTTAAAAGCATTGCCTCATATGTTTTCTCATGTGCACTGGTGATTTATAGCAGGAGGTTCAGTCTCATGTTTGCTGCTCCATCATGGCTGAAGCAGAAGATTGAGATTTAGTTCATTTTGCAGTCCAGACTCTTAACTACCCTCTTTGCTGCTTTTATTGCCTCCTGATTTCTCTGTAAGTGCACCATGAGCCTATGACAAATTAAAATCAACAAGTCTTTTCAATGTGAAGTGATTGAAGCAAAATTGTTTAACTTATATTTTTACACAAAAGAATATATGTTGGTATAACTTAAATGTGTGTCTTCGTATTTCCTGTTACTGAACATACACACTGGGTCCATCTTGATTGTGTTAACATTGTAGAAACTATCACTAACATTGCTTTTCATTTCCAAATGAAATTAAAATTGCCTTCTATTCTTTTTCTTTTTCTTCTTGGTAAAAACGTTGAGCCATACACAACTAAACACATATCAACTTTACGTAAAAACCTTTATTCAGTTTGGAGTCCACCCATATACATCTTCTCAGTTATCCAGTTGTTGCATATTGAGATGGTATCCAGGCTCTAGGGCAGGGGTGCAGGGGTGTCAGACTCATTTTCACGGGGGGGCCACATCAACCTTGCGGTTGTCTTCAAAGGGCCAAAATAATTTTAGGACTGAATAATTGTAACTACTCCTTAATTTCAAGGAGTTGAAATTACATTACATTATAATGATACTATGATAGGAGAAATGTGAAACATCATCACTTGGGGTCCTTGGGCACAGGAGCAACTTTCTGCCAGGCATTTTCAGAGAGCCAGAAATGCCAAAGGCTATCAGGGAGCAACATTCTGGATAAATGGGATGAGAGGCTCAGCTGGTGTCAGCATCCTGGTCCCAGAAACTTCCTCCTTCCTATTCTATCTCCTGCTTTGCAATCACTTACCTTTTCTATAATCCGGACACATTTATCTTCCTTATCTATGAGCACATCATGAGAGATTTTTGACAGCTATTATGGCCTATGTCTTCAGCAATCATTTGATCTAGGACTCTAATAACACAGTCGAAAAGGAAATTAGGCTTGTTTGACATAACTTGTGCCTTGTGAATTCATGCTGGCTTCTAGCATTCCCAACATTCCTAAGAGCACATAAACCATATGCTTAGGAACCCAGTAAAGAATTCTCTGATGGCTTAGGTATTCTTGAACTTTATCCATTTCCTCAGTTTTAAAATTGAGCTATGTACTACTTCTGCTTATTTTTCATTCATTTTAAAAGTCTGAAAAAATGCCATTTTACAAATTACCTTTACTAGTTACATTTTACTAATGTAGCTAATTAATTTTGGCCTAAAATATAAATTGCCTCAACCTAAAAGACTTTAATTAAAGAGACTATAATAACTGCTTTTTGCCTTTTTTTAAATAAAAGGCCTGAACTTTGAAAAATTTATAAAGGTTAACTGAATGATCTCTTACTTTAGGACTCAGGAAGCAAAAACAGATTGTCTTTACTCTCATGAAAATTATAGTTGAGGAAGGAAACATGTAAAAAACATTCACATAAAATATGTAAAATAACAAATGCTATAACTTTTAAAGATAGTCATAAAGCGTTGTGAGAGCAGAAGAATATAACTGAATTTGGAAGGCTTCCCTGAGGAGGATTTTTAAATTGAGCAGCAATAAATAAGCAAGGGAGCCAAAATGAACAGGGATGCTGGAAAAAGGCCGAGCTTGTTTGCTTGGTTTTACAGCCCTACTGTTTCATATCCAGCCATGTTTCTCACCAGTGGCCATTCTCTCTCTGTTCCACATTTATGCTACATTGGGTATTTGTTTTTCCTGATGAATAGCACTTAGAACACTGCCTGGTATAAGGCTCATTTAATAAATATTTGCTGATCAAATGAGTGAATGAAGAAAAGAATGAATAAAACATAATTACCACCCACTTTTCCTGTATTTATCATATTTATTCCTACTTCAACTTGCTGTCAGGTACAAAATTTTACCATTTCCATATAGTCACCATTTTACTTTCACAGTCCAAGTCAAACATTCAACCACAAATCCCTTTGTCTTGCTCTGCTCTGGGTTAGTCTTTTCTCACTGAACTCCCATTCCATCATAGTATCTGTCATGTTATTTAGGATGTCATTATAGGTGGTCTTTATTGCTACCTCTTTGATTTCTGTTCATCTGTCTACATATCTTTGTTCTTTAAAGTGCCTGGCCTACAGCCCCACCAAAATGGTGTCCACAGATGGTTTCGTATTACAATACTCTAATTTTTGAAACAGAGAGTGCTATATATGTCTCAATTTTCTCCCATCTATCATTTATCAATGTGCTCAGTACATTGAGGTATTTTTAAAAATTATTTCTAATTAACTTATTGAAGTTTTACTATTAACCTCATATGTAAGAAGGATGTATGGAGAAACTGGAATCAAGATAAAATCAGAGCAATGGGGATTGAGGAAATCCATAAATATTAGAAATCAAAGCACGCACATTATCAATTGCAAAGGAACCAGATAGCAAGGTAAGCCAGTGGGACAGATATAAGACAAGAGCTCAGAACAACCAACAAGACTCAGCACTATAGAAGATATATGGGTTCTGATCACACATCTCATGGAGCATGCTTAAAGGAATCTAGTGAATAATTAGCAAGGGGTCAGGAAAATACTTTAACTCAGTAGGTACAAAATGTCAGTTACTTTACACAATGAATCTCATTCAGTCTTCAAAGACCCAGTGAAAGCATTTGACTAGCTCAGTCAGTATGGCATGGAACTCTTAATCTTAGGGTTTTAGGTTCCAACACCACAGTGCATGTAAGTACTTCTGTCTTGGCTGGTTGGTTAGAGCATCATCCCATAACCAAAAGGTTGTGGGTTCAGTTCCTGGTCAGGGCACATACCTGAGTTGCCGGTTCAATCCCCTGTCTGACTGCATATAATCCCTGGTCCCAATGTGTACAGACAGCAACCAATTGATGCTTCTCTTTCATGTCGATATTTCTCTCTTTCCCTTTTTGTGTTTCTAAAAACAGTGGAAAAAAATGTCCTCAGGTGAGGAGGAAAAAAAAACAGCAGTGAAGTGTTGTCATCCCTATTTTGTAAATAAATATTCTTACAGACTACAGTAGGCTCTTTCTGTCCCCAATGGGGGATAAGTTCCAAGACCCTCGTGGATGCCTGAAAGCATGGAGAGCACTGAAGCCTGTGTATGCTGGTTTTTCCTGTACGTACAAGCCTGCGATAAAGTGTAACTTATCAGTGAAGCAGAGCAAGAGAGTAGCAACAATAACTAATAATAAAATAGACAATTATAATGATATACTGTAGCACAGGTTATGTAAATGTGGTATGACTTAGTAACATAAGGGTCACTTGAACACAAGCACTGTGACATGGCAATAGTAGATTGATAACCCAGACAGTCACTAAGTGACTAATGGGTGGGAAACATTTACAGTGTGAATACACTGGATAAAGCAGTGATTCAAATCTCAGGCAGGATGAAAGGGGATGGTGCAAGATTTCATCATGCTACTCAGAATGGTGTACAATTTAAAACATGAACTTCTGGAATTTCATCTTGGACTACATCAACGGTGGATAAGTGAAACTGGGCAAGGGGTCACAATAATATTGGTATATTTGGGCATTATAATGTATATTGTCCAAAAAATACTTAAATGCAACTAACTAATAAGTCTCCAACATGGTTTATTCCAATGTTCAAATATTCCAATGTTTCAAGTGAAATTTGCTGTTTTGTTTTTGTTCTTTTTGTTGTTATCATCTGGTAGTACATGTTAAAATGAGTTTACCTTAGTAGTTGTAAAATATTAGACATTTTACACACGTGATATATTTTTTATGCATGTGAAGACATTAGGAATAAAAGCTCTGAAATGTCTAAGATATCATTAATTTAGTGAAACACTGTGAGACAATTTCAAGACTGCTTTCATTTATTTGTTCATCTTGGGTGTTATCCTTGAACTCTTTTTGGAGAAAGACCTTGGCAATATCTCCTAAAATACTCTTTCAACTGCTTTTTTATTCATGGTTTGAGTGTTGCTTTGATCACTTAATTTACTTAAGAAGCTATCAATTTTACTAGTAAATCAAGACTATTCCCTAGATCAGCTATACATAGTATATATCCTCTGGTTTTATTACTAGAGAATGTAACCTAGAACTTTCTGACATCAAAAGCATATTTGTAGCAAATGATATTTATAAATGTTTGCCTGAAGAATATGCAATTTATTCATAAAACCTGAAAAGTTTTTCATATATATAAAGATAAAGATGAGTTCCGTACTTTATGTATATATAATTGAGATTTGAATTATAGCACCTACACACAAATGATAATTTATATATTATATAATTTATACTTAGATAATTTATACCTAAAATTGGGATATTTTACATCAAATTTGAGGCTTCTCTGAAAAATTGATACCTTGCCACAGGGTACCCGCATGTACACATGGCAGCACCCCACTTGAGCTACATGCATACTACCCTCCAGTTTCCTGAAGTTTCCTCTCATTCCCCCAACCCTATTCCACTCATCTCACCTGCTTAGCTTCTGAAGACCATGTGAATTCAGGACACCTGTACTAAGCCTGAATACTTGTAAATATTGTTTTTATTCCCTAAGGATTTATTTTATTAAACTATATTTTGTTGGTATGTCTCTGTTACAAACCAACCATTACTTTTACAAAACAGCTATGTGAAACTCCACATAGACATCACAGGAAGAATGCTGTTAAAAGCACTATCCATTGTCATTCATTGTGTACTTTTCCCATCTGCATTAAGAGGGAAAGCTATTCTTTAAAGTATAATTCGCACTGCATCCAAGTGGTTAAAGAAAAAGGCTCTGAAGCCAAACTGTCTACATTTGAATCCCAGCTCCCAACCAAAATTACCGTGTAATTTTGGAAGTTATTTAACCTCTCTCTGCCTCAGCTTCTTTATCAATACAATAAAGATGTGAGCAGTGATACCAGTAAGATGGCAGAATAAAAGTTTGCCCTGACATATTCCACCTCAGCAATAATAATTTGCATCCATCCACGCACAAAAGTGCCTTTGTGAGAGCTCTGGAATCTGGGTAAGAAATTATGAAACCTCAGTGAAATCCAAGTCAAAGAACCATTTTGAGAGGGTAGGGCCATGCCTTGGTGGCTGACTCACAGATTCTTGGTGGCTGGTATTCATGAATATGGACCTGAACACATCCTCGTAAAAAGGGAACTCAACTACAGCCTAGTCTGGCTTCAGTCCTGTCACTATCACCATAATCCCAGACATCTGAAAGGAGTTGCACATTTTGGGCTCTTAAAGAAGAAGCCCACAGAAGACAATCCCAGATGTGGACCCTACAGTGGCCCATAATCTGGCTCTAGCCTCTCTTGGCTGCAGTCCAGGAGCCCCTAAAGGAAAACCTGACCAATTTGGTCCAATGTGGATTCTGAAATGGCCCTGTAACTGGACTCCAGTCCTTCCCAGCTATAGTCTGTGAGCAGTCCTGCTGACCAGGTACCCAAGGGGAGATACTCCCCCTTGCACCTTGAAGATCCTGAAATGGCCCTGTACTCCAGCCATAGTCTGCAAGCAGTCCTGCAGACTTACAGTTCCATTAGGAGACATTTCCATTAGTGTCCCTGGAAGCAAGCCAGCCAGCCTCTGTTAGCAGAACCTTAAATGGCTCTATGACTTGGTTCTAGCTCCTACCAGAAAATATCAGGGGAAAGTCTTGCCTGCCTGAGAATCTAGCCAGAAACATACCTCATATAAAAGACCTGTGAAGAAAACTAGAAAACTCTGATGAACAAAGTCAAAGAACTACTTAAAAGTAGAAATATTCCATGTTCATGTATAGGATGACTCAATCTAATTAAGATATTCATTCTCCCCACATCAATCTATAAATTTAATATAATCAATCAAAATTCTACCAAGTTATTTTATGAATATTGACAAAATAGCTCTGAAGTTCACATAGAAAGACAAAAGATCCAGATTGGTCGACACAATATTGAAGGAGAGCAAAGTTGGAGTAGGGTGAAGAGAGATAAATGGCGCACAGGGGATTATTAGAGCAGTGAAAACATTCTGTATATTATAATGATGAATGTGTGTCATTATACATTTGCCCAAACCCATAGAAGGCATAATGCCATGAATGAATCCTTCATTTAACTAAGAGTAATTGATTATGAATGATTATGGTGTCAAGGTAGGTTCATTATTTAAAAAGTACCATTGTGGTGAATGATGCTGATAATGGGAGAGACTATGCATGTGTGTGGGCATGGGATATATGGGAAATCCCTGTACCTCCCTATGAATTCTGTTGTAGACCTAAAACTGCTCTAAAAAAATAAAAGCTTAAAAAAAGGTAAGATTCAACAATATGCTGACCACAAGAGATTCAAATTAACTTTAAGAAAAACATAAGGTAAAACAGAAGATATAGACAAAGATATTCCATGCACATGGTAAACAAAAGAAAGCAGGAGAGGCTATACTTATATCACCTATGTACTTAAATAAAATATCAGAACTGAAGGAAGAAATAGACAGCAATAACTTCATAGTAGGAGACTTTAATATTCCACTTTCAATACTGCATGGATCATCCAGTCACAAAATCAATAAGGAAGTATCAGATTCAATTTACACCACATACCAAAGGACATAACAGATATGTGCAGAACATTTCATCTATACACAGGACAATCTGTAGGATAGATCACATGTTGTGCCACAAAGCATGTTTTAATAAATTAAAGAATATTGAAATCACATCAAGTATATTTTCCAACCACAATGGTATGAAATTAGAAATCAATTTCAGCAGGAAAATTGAAAGTTTTTTACAAATACATGAAAATTAAACAGCATACTCCTGAACAAGCAAGTGGTCAATGAAAATCAAAAGGAAATGAAAAGTATCTTGAAACAAACAAAAATGGAAACATAGCATACTAAAAAATATGCAATACAGCAAAAGAAGTTGTAACAGGGAAGATCATAGCAATAAATGCTCACATTAAGAAAAAAATATTAAATAAACAAGCTAATTTTCTTACCTCATGGAACTAGAAAAAGAATAAACTCAACCCAAAGTTAACATATGGAAGAAAATAATATACATAAGAGCTGAAATAAATGAAATACAGATTAGAAAAATAAAGTCAATAAAACTAAGAGCCGTTTTTTTGAAAAGATAAAGAAAATTGACAAACTTTAAGTATAATAACCAAGGGGAAAAAGAGAAAGGATGTGAAACTCTAAATGAAAAAAGAGACATCACAGCTAATACCACAGAAATACAAATACTGCTAAAAACAATTAAATTAAATCACCTATGGATGTTGGATAAATTTACAGAAATATATCTTACCATGACAATAAACGGTTACAAAATCTGAATGAACCAGTAACAAGGAGATTTAATTAGTAATAAAAAAAACCTCCAAAGAAAGAAGACCAGGTTTCATTAGTGCATTTTATCAAACATTTATAGAAGAATTAATGCTGATAACTTTCAAACTCCTTCAAAAATAGAAGAGGAAGGGGAAACACTTCCAAATTAATTTTAGTTAGTATTACCCTTATAACAAAGCTAGATAAAGAAACTACACAAAAATAAATTATAAGTGAATACACTGATGGACATGGATGCAAATATGTTCAATAAAATATTAACAAACTTTACTCCTCAGAACATTAAAAGGAGCATGCACCATGACCAAATGGTATTTATTCCAGGGATGCAATGATGATTCTTCATCTGCAAATAATGTAATGTGGTATACCACATTAAAAAATGAAGAACACAAAGCTTATTATTATCTTAGTAGATGCAGAAAAAGCATTTTATAAAATTTTTCATGATAAAAAACACACTTTCATGACCAAAACTCTCAGCAAATTAGGTATAGAAAGAATATAACTCAGGATATTAAAGACCATACAAGAAAATCCCAAAGCTGAACCAAAAGCTTTTCCTCTAAAATCAGGAATATGACAAGGGTCCCCACTAAGTTACTTCTATTCAATGTAGTATTAGAAGTCCTAGCCAGAGCAATTAGGCAAGAAAAAGAAATAAAAGGCAGCCAAATAAGAAGAATTCTATATAAGATATGGAAAAACCCTAAAGCACAGGTGGCAAACACAAGGCCTGCAGGCTGAATCTGGCCTGGCATCTTGTTTCTACCTGGGTGGCAGCACTAAGCTCCTTGCCCCTAGTTAAGGAGTAGTTACATTTATACAGTCCTAAAGTTACATTTAGCACTTTGAAGGCAACCATGAGGCTTATGTGGCCCCTGGTGAAGATGAGTCTAACAACCTTGCCCTAAAGACTACACCAAAAGTACTGTTAGAACCAATAAAAAGCTTATTAAAGTTACAGAATACAAAAATCAATGTATGAAAATTGTACATTGTGTTTCCATATACTAACAGCAAACTATTTGAAAAAAATAAGAAAACAATTTTATTTATAATGGCATAAAAAGTAATAAATTACTGAGGAATAAATTTAACCAAGCAGGTAAAAGATTCATATACTGAAAACCATAAGAAAATAATAAAGAAAATGAAGAAGACACAAATAAATGAAAAGATATGCTGTGTTGTTAAACTAGGTGAAAACATATGCCACCAATGTGATGATTTTGCCACCACCATAACTTGGTCAGTAGTAGTATCATTAAGAAAGTTGGGTGGTGGTGGGGGATGATTTATTAAGCAAGGTGTGAGTACACAAAATACTTATTAATTTACATATATGGTATTATAATGATTTTTACATTAACTTATATTAATGTAGTAAAATGATAATAAAATGGTATTATAGTTAAAAAATGTCCATACTACACAAAATGATCTACAAATTCAGCACAATTACTTTCAAAATTCCAATAGCATATTTCAGAGAAATGAAGGAATATTTCTATAATATGAATACGACAATAAAAGATCTAAATTATCAAAGAAATCTTGAGAAAGAAAAGCAAAGAAGATGTGTTACACTTCCTAATTTCAAACCATATTACAAAGGTACCATAATCAAAATAGTATGATATTGGCATAAAAACAAATACACAGACCAATGGAATAGGATGGAGAACATAGACATAAACCCACACATACATGGTCAATTAATCTATTAAAAGGGTTTTAAGAACACACAATGGGAAAAGAATAGTCTCTCAAATAAGCAATGTTGGGGAAACTAAATATCCACATGCAAAAGATTACATTGAACACTAATCTTAAGGTATATTTAAAAAATCAAAATGGAAAAAAGATTTAAACATAAGACCCAAAACTGTAAAACTTTTAGAAGAAAACATAGGGGAAACCTCCTTAATATTGGTCTTGTCAATTTTATTTTCTGATTTTGGATATGACACTAAATATATAGGAAATGAAAGCAAAAGTAAAGAAGCTGGACTACATCAAACTTAAACATGTCTGCCCAGCAAAAGGCATAACCCACAAAATGAAGAGGCAATCTACAGATTGGGAGAAAATCTTTGCAAACCAAATATCTGGTAAGTGGTAAATATCCAAAAACTACAAGGAACTCATAAAACTCAATAGCAAAGAAAGACCCAAATAATTTAAAATGGGGAAAAGAATAGACATTTTTCCAAAGAAAATGCACACTTGGCCAATGGGTACAGTAGAAGGTATATGAGATCACTCATAATAAGGGAAATACAAATCAAAACCACTAGTTCATATCGCCTTACACCTGATAGAGTGACTATTATCAAAAAGATGGGAGAAAAATTCTGGTGAGAATGTAGACTGGTGCAGCCACGATGGAAAACCACTTAGAGGTTACTTAAAAAAATCAAACATAGAACTACCCTATCATCCTGCAACACAATCCTGGGTATGTATCTCTGTAAATTAAATCAGGACCTTGAAGAGAAATCTTAACTCCCATGTTCACTGCAACATTATTCACAACAGTCAAAATATGGAGACAACCTGAGTGTCTGTCGATCTATGAATGGCAAAAAGTACATGGTATGTAAACACACACAGAGTAATAATTTAATTATTACTTACTTAATTATTGTAAGTCTTAATGTTAATTAAGACATTTCATTATTTACATAATTATATAAATTTTTATAATTTATACTATAGAGTGATACTAAATACACATACTTCTCAAGTGTCCTTTGTTTTTTTTAAATGATTTTACTATCTCCTGGTTTCATCTTGTAATGAACTCAGGAAAATTTTTAACATATGTTCATTTTATATTTGTGCTATATCATTATTTTACCTCTTCTAATTTTACTTTAATGCCAATGATGCTCCCTTCTTGATTTTGTCTCCTGGAAAGCTCCATAAAAAATTTATGATTCACCATATAAACCACTAGAGGATTGCCTTCCACTGGTTATTCTGCCCCATTTTTCCTGTAGTTAGAACCCTTTACCTATGTCATCATGTAGCACTCTGTATTGGTATTAGTGATCCAGGCCATACACTGTACTACAATTAATCTAATAAATACACATTATTTTGCACTATTTTGTTATCAAACTTGCATTTCATCTCCTCTGTTACAACTGTCTTGAGAATTAGAACCATGCTTTATTTTTTTTTTTTTGTTTATTATCTTTTTCTTCTTAGTGAACAGAATGGTAAATATTTTAATGACCAAAAATTTTAGGAAACTCTCACATGATAGTAGTTTAGGAAACACTCATGAAAGTAATGGGAGCATATTTAAAAGCCATTTTTAAGGCAACAGTAAGAAAATATCCCACAACCATGGAAACCTCCATTTCTCTGAGGAAGTATGTGTTTTTTTTTAAGGAGAGATGTAACTTTTCATGTAACAAATCAATTGAATAATATTTTACACAGATGTATCACATTTCCCAGAGAACAAATCAATACCAATGTCTATTTTACGGCACTGGATCCTGAAACATAAAGAAGGTTTGTGACACACCCTAACTCACCCAGCAGGCATATTGCAAATCTGGCAACATAATTCACTTTGAAATTAAAATGTTAAAAACTGTCTATATCCGAACAATCAGATTGAGTCCTTTTCAAGGATTAGAGTACTATCCATCTGTGGGGAATACTGAAGAAGATAATGGTGATGAAAACTTGACAACAACATGACACATGAAAGGAAATTCCCGCTATGATGGGAGAGGTGAAAGCCACATCTGTTATTAACATTAAACAGGAATAGGCCACATAATAAAAAATGGACTAAGGCAATGCAAACTACATTGCTGTTTTTTTAATTACTTTTTATCTATCAGACCTTTATATTAATAGATTAATAGCCATTGAACAAAGGTATAATATGCATGAAAATATTAGCAATTTTACAGATAGAGTTCTTTAAAACATCTGGTATTAGTCAATGCATTCTAGTTCTTTTTTCATAACTATAAGAGATAAGCTTTATATGTGATGATAAATTCATGATAATTCTAGAATTATAGAGCTCAGATGTTTATAAAATTCATTTTATAATTATTCTATTAGATTTCCCCCCATTATTGTGGGTACCATATGTTTTTAAAATAGTGGTGACTAGATGGAAATATAGGTTTTGCCCATTTACTGCAGTTGTGGATTGAATAGTCAGTGATACAAAACTCAGCTAGAAAAATAAGTAATATCCTCTGTACCCTCCCTTTTCTTTTGGAGATCCACATTTAGATCTAACTCAGTCTTGGATATTTTAATGCTTTTTTAATGCTTGTAATTTATTGGGAATATTTGTTATTAAGCATATAGATTACATATATTTACAAATGCCTATCAAGTTGCATCTTCTCCAGAAAAAAATCTTGACTACATTCACCCTTTGTTTTCTCTATAAACTTAGATGCTGAGCATGTTTGATGTATCATGTAGATGGAATCATTTCCATTTCCTGTCCTGGGGAGACATGCATTTTCACATTAAAAAATCTAGGGACTTCAGTTTGCATGAAGATTGAGTCCAACCACCACTGATTTACTGACTTACCACGTGTGGAGCTAGAATGATGAAGCGGGGATTATATGTTGCTTAACAATACAGAGATTGTTAACAAATGTTAATCAAATAATCACTGGGGTGAGTTAATAATTCTGTGTTTTCTTTCGTATTTGGCCATCATCCATACCCTACATACAGCATATTAGTGATTTGATTGCGTTGCATATGTAACTTTGTTCCATGATTGAGTTACGGCTTTTCTGAAAAAGGATGAAAGTGAAAGATGGCAGTGATAATGACTTTCTTATTTCTCCAGCATTTTAGTAGGTAGGATCTCCTACATAGTAAGTAGATTTAGCCAAGTTTAAAAGAGATTTGGATTTCCCTTTTAGAATTATAGGTGATTACCTCAGTTGTATTTACATCAGTGAAGACCCTTGGATCTATGTGCACCTGAGATGCTTGATGAAGATCAGAATTTCTGCTGGAGTACATGGAAACCCTCAAATGACAGAAAGATACTCCAAGGAAGAAAACATTCTACAAGACAAAACCTAAGGAATGAATGAGGGCAAACTACAGACAATTTCGTTTTCTAGCTTTTTGCTATTCCTTCAAATTATCACACTGTCTTCTCAGCCATCCGTTTGTTTTTTTTGGTTGTTCATTGTGGAATGTAAGAGAGGTATGCAGATCATGACAATGATGTAAATTAAATTTATCCCCTAATGAAATTCAGAATAAATAAAATGGAGTTGAGCCAGTAAAACATATTGGAATATGGTTTGGCACCTAAGTTATAGATTGTTATTTAAACTGCTGCTGCTTTGTCAAATTCTCATTAGGTTAGTAAGAGGCAAAATCAATTAATATTTCTAATTCCTAATTTTTCACCGCTAAAATAAAAATAACGAGCTTATATCACCTATTTATTGGGAGAATTTAATGATAGAAAACATGTAAATATCCTAATACATAGCAGGCACTTAGTACATTAAATAGGCATTACAGTGATAGTAATAGAAGTATTTCTAGGTATGAAACAACACGCGAGGCATGTGTCACAAAACTTAGGTAAACATTAATTCCAGGTGACTGGACATGAACTCAGAAAACTATGGCCGGGACTAATGCTGAATTATGATTAAAGGTAAAATTGTCAACTGATAGAAGTTGATATGCCCATTTTCTATACTGAAGTTCTAAAAACAAAAGCTCTGCTGGAGTGGATGCCTTGACCTAGGAACCTAATTGTACAGTCTGGGTCTAGAAATAGTTCTGTAGTGTGAAGTACACTTGGCTATCATTATATATGTATAAACATATATATATATATGAAACATATATATGTATGAACATATATATATAAAATTTTTGGTCGTGGACATAATTAAATATGCCATACTTTATTTCCATAATCTCTAAGCAATCTTCTAATTACAAGTTAGTACATTGTGTATTTTGCCTAACAAGATAGAATATGCTTTTCAGCAAGATTACATTTGTCCCAATCCTTAATTATTATTAATTATTGAACTAGCTTGATTTATGAATCAACTACTATAAATTTAATTAAATAAGCCAGATTTCTTAAGTCCAGTCATTCTGAATCACTGAAAATCCAAGAATTTGGAGCCACAGAGCTGGGTACCAGCTTTCTCTTGGACACATTAGAACAACAATTTCTTATGCTTGTAAAGCTCACTAATGTCTTACTAATATGTAGCTTTTCTGAAAAAAATATCATTTGAAGATTTTTATTTTGCAAATGCTCACATAATATAGTTATCCATTTAGTTTCTATAGATTTAAAAATAATAATGAAAAAGTAATTAAGAATTCAAATATAGTACTCAATAGTAACTGTGGTGATTAGGGCTATTAAGAAATATTTTCTCTTCTTTCTTCACATTGGATAGGGCACTTCTTTACCTTTTTTGACAACATTAAGCCTAACAATGTGACCCACCTTATCTAATAAAGCATGATCCTAAGCAACATGTTTTGCTTCTGAGCAGCAAAAGCATGTTTTGCTTCTGAAAAGCTTTAAGAACATGTGTATAAATTGCTGCATTCCCTTTACCTGATTTGATGATATGAAGTCCTATGTTAAGATGGAGCTTCCATCCCTGTGGGTTCCCGAAGGATTACAGTGTGTCTCTAGACTCTCCTCTCCCTGCTAGTACTCATAGAAATAAACCACTGATATTTGGGGTTACTTCTTTCTATAACATAACCCAGCCAATCCAAATTATGTGACAATTAGCTGCACATTTTTGAGAAAAGGCATTTTATGAGTTAAGACATCACATTGTTCTAGAAATATTAAATGATTTATCAGCCTATCAACCCTTAGGTCCTCTGCCATTATTCTTCTGAAGAACTGGGAGTCCACAGATAATATAGTAAAGTACTGCTTGCATCATTGAACACCCCAAGACATATATGTTAATATTGTGAAATCTCAAATAATGCAGATATACATTCCTATACCTAAAATTTAAATATTGTGTAAGATGTGTTGTTTCTGATGTAGACAAAGATGAAATCTTACTTTTTACAGATTCTTAATGAATAGAAATTTCTGTTCTTATCCCTAGTTCCTTTTTATCAAAGGCTAAAACCACTTACACCGTTTAGTTCGTATCCATCAACACTTATAATATTCTTTGCACTATACTTCATGTTCTTATGTATTATTCCAGCTAATCATCAGCACAACCCTACAAGGTATTGCTATTCCATTATACAGGGAAGAAATTGAGGCATATAAAGTTCAAAGTGTGCTTTTGGGTATACAAATAAAAGATGACTGAACAGGTGCCTCTTAGCAATTCTGTATTATTAAAAAAAAACTTGCTCAGTTTATTCTAATTGCTATCTCATCATAATCATTAACTGATCACTTATCTACTATATTTTCATATGTGATTAGGCCTAAATGATATTGTATATCAGCAATGAAAAATATCACACATCTCAAAATGGTAAAATTTGTAATTTTGTATGTTTAAATGTGTTTGATTGTATTTAAATAAATACACTTTGTTAATGCACACACAGGGATAAAAATACATAGGAGAGCTACATCGATGATCTTTGTACTTCTGTGTGTGTATCTCAATAGGGCTTGAAACTGAGGTGGATAGCATGATCTAGTTAGTTAGCTTAGTAGCTTGTAGGAGAGAAATATTAGCTATTGAGCTGTCCCCCAGTGTGGTACATGGCAGGGAAACTGCTGATATGATGATTTATTAAACAGCATGTTGCCTTTCACTAAAGACAATACCTATAGATTCCAAGACGGAGAGAACCATTATTCATTTTCAAGTTAGTGTGGAGCACCAAGCACATTTCTTTTTCTTTTTTTTTTAATCAGTATTTTTTAATTGTTGATATTGTACAGTTTTCTGTCTTTTACCCCGCCCCAGCCCACCACCCCAGCCCTCCCCACCTTCCTCCCATTTCCACCCCCCATAGTTTTTGTCCATGAGTCCTTTATACTTGTTGCTCTAAACTGTTCCCCTTTTCCCCTGAAATTCCCTCCCCTCCCACTCTGGACACTGTCAGACTGTTCTCAAATTCAGTGTCTTTGTTTATATTATGCTTGTTTCTTTGTTTTGTTGATTAGCTTCCTGTTAAAGGTGAGATCATATGGTATTTGTCTTTCACTGCCTGGCTTATTTCGCTTAGCATGATACTCTCCAATTCCTTCCATGCTGTCGCAAAGGGTAGGAGCTCCTTCTTTCTTTCTGCTGCATAGAATTCCATTGTGTAAATGTACCACAGTTTTTTGATCCATTCATTAACTGATGGGCACCTAGGTTGCTTCCAGCACTTGGCTATTGTAAATTGTGCTGCTATGAACATAGGGGTGCATAGATTCTTTTGGATTGGTGTTTCAGGATTCTTAGGATATAATCCAAGCAGTGGAATTGCTGGGTCAAAAGGTATGTCCATTTTTAGTTTTCTTAGAAAATTCCATACTGTTTTCCATAGTGGTTGTACCAATCTGCAATTCCACCAACAGCCAAGCACATTTCTGTATTTGTGTGCTCCTTAATGCGAAGATAAACTTATCAAGAGTTGAAAAATCTAGCAGAAAACAAGAAGAACTAAATGTTAGCTATTTTTTCATGAATGATATGCAAATGTAATAATACATCCATAAATAATAATCACTCAATTAAACTTTAATATTGACCAAAGAAAATAGCTGAGGAAGAGTTTTCACAGGCAGTAAAATATATACTTTATGTTGTTCAAATAAATAAGAACACATGCTTTAATATAAAACTTGACTTTGCTAGCAATTTGAAACAAGTTGTAATGATATTTTTTACTTAAACCACGTCATAATTTTTCTCTGTGTTTTCAGTAAAATATATTAAATAAGCTATTAGCTAAGTGTTGTATAATAGATTGTTTAGTTTTGTATATAATAGGTACCTATACCAAAAATTGTCTATATACTTGTGTATTTAAATTAAAGCAATTTCATTTTAACTTCCTTAGACAAAGAGAGTGAGAGTAAAAATAAAAATAGAATCTTGTTATGCTTGGTAATCATGAATGTAAAAAGGCTTAAATACATCAGATATTTCCTTGTTAATCAAAGAAATATGTGAATGGATTAATGGAATATTTCTATCAATGACGGCTTTTTTTAATCAATGAAAATGTAGCAGGCCGTTGGAGCAATAATCACAAAGCCTCTTAATTTAAATGATTCAGGATATAAGGAGTAAATTTAGAGACCCACATGAGTGAAATACAAGACCTGAACTTCCTGAATGATTCACTTAGGGCTATAACAGGCTATCAATAAAAAGCTATGAACTCTCTCAACCATATGTAAAAAATATATAAATAAAATGCTGCACACACAGCTAAATCTCATGTTGCAAATTCTTTTTATATCCATGTTTAAATTTTAAGTTCTAAAAAGAATACCCAAGAGAATTGTGGACAAGGGCTGGTGAACTAGGGACAGAGAAATGCATGGAATGCCTGCAAACAGCTTATTTTATTAAGCTCTGAAATAACTAAAAATGGCAAGAGAATGGTTATAGTAGCCTAGTTTCTGGGCCCAAAGCCTGTTCTTCAGGAGCAATCTGTGTTCATTTGTTTATTCTAAAATGCTAAAATTCCTGACTCAAGCTTATACAATGAATCTATTCTGGAAAATCTTCAGGCAGCTTCAAGAATCAAGCATTACAAAAAGAAAACTAAGATGAATGAGAAGTTATATGCAAAGCATCTGCTGTCAGTGTTGTTCTGATTTGTCACAAGGGGATGAGCAAGCCATGCAAGCACTCTCAGTTCTCATGGAACATCATGCAAGTAGGGTGCACTTTTGCCCCCCAAAATGTACTAAATTTTTAAGTGGTAAATAAAACAGAATTCTATTGATGGTATGATGCAAAGACATCTGTTCACTCAGGGATTTATATCTTGTGCACATTCAATTTTAAACAGTGTTATCGTAGATGGTGTATCAGTTAGCTGTTGTCACCTGAGCGCTAAGTAATATCAACCACAAAAGCCTCAGAGATATATAAACATATACATTTTTGTAGCTCACAAATCTGGGAGCCAGCTATATGATGGTGTTCTAGGCTGGGCTAGGCAGGGCATGGCTCTGTTCCAAGTGTTTCTCATTCTCCTCCTAAGACCTCTGGACCAGCTTGCATTTATTCTTCTCACCTGCACAGCAGAAGTGTAAAAGGGCAAGGCTAGTATTCCAAATGTTTTTCAAGAAGGCATAATCTTTGTACTATTTCTTTAGCAATTTACATGGCAAAGTATATACCACTTGTAGAGGTGAGATGAGGAAAGAGAATAAATATTTGTAATCTATGAGAGAAAACCTCTCTGTGAAATAGTACTTACACAAAGATCTGATGAAGTTAAGGGAGCAAGCTATGCTTAAATTGAAGGTAGCAAATTTTCTGACAGTGGTTAACACTGAAGAGCAGCAGTAAAGAATTAGGACCATAACATCAAAGTAGCCAAGAACTGACACAGAGTAAAGAAACAGATTACAAAGCAGAGTATAAAAGAAGAGGTTACAGTAGTTCAGGAACTACTGTAAAGGACACATAGACAAAACCAAGGGGGAGTGTGGAAGCAAGGGAGGGAGGAGGGTTTGGCTGGAGTGTGGGGGAAAATGCAGACAACTGTAATTGATCAATGATAAATTATTTTTTTAAAAAAAGAGGTTAGATAGGTAACAGGAGACTAGACTTATACACACTTTGTTGGTTGTATGGAGTTTGGCTTTGCTCTGAGATGAGAGATTACTGGAAGCTTCTAAACAAAAGAATGACAGGGTTCAACCTCACTCCCAAAGAATCCCTATGGCTACTGTTTTGAGAATTGAATTTAGAGGGACTATTCGGAAGCCATGAAACAAGGTAGGGGCCCAGTGCAGTAAGCTGATGAAAAGGGAAATAGTAGAGGGGATGACGAGTGCTGGCCTGTCTACAAAATCTGCAAATATTTATTGATCAGCTACTGTATGCCAGGCACTTTATGTAGCTTTATCTACCAGATGTGTTTTGAAGACAAGGCCTGTAGAATTTGGTAATGAAGCTATAATAAAAGTCATGTTTCATTAAAACAAAATATAGAACCTCCAATTTGTAGGAGAGGGAAAGAAACCTCCAGATTCAGTGAAACAACAGATCAAGCCGCCTGCATGTTTTGGGGGCCTGATCACCAAATGGGGAGTTTCCTCTTTTAAACTTTTGAGGTTCTGTGTTTTAAGAGGGAAATATTAAGAAGAAAAGACTTTCCCTAACAGCAAATATATATATGAATAGTAATGACATAAGGAATATTGTGTTGAATCTGTAATTTTAAGCTAGTATTAAAGTGTAAATATGGAGTAAAATCAGAAATATGAGGGATCTAAAGCTGCATTAACTATTCTCTGCAGTTAATTCAAGTTTAAAGCTCCACTTGCTTCCTATAGCATTTGAGCAGAAAAGGAGTGAAGTGCTGACAGCTAAAAAGAACACAGAGCATATTTCACAATAGAACACACCCCTCCAAATGACCCATGAGAAACAGAAATGGACCATGTACTGAGTATGTTAAAGCAATAGACTTAGAGGAGGTTGAATGTAGGGATGTGGCAGGAAGAGTTGACTAGAAATTGAAACCAGCTCTTTGAGGTGGTAGGTTTTGAGTCGCTCCAATGCATTCCTCCCTTATGTTACATGGTATGCATAAGGAGGTCATTTCAAAAGGTTGACAAGTCTAGTGATAATAAGTGGAGATGAGCTGGAACTGAAATCTGTGACATGTCTTCCGGCATAGAGTGCCAAAACACACACAGAGAACCCAACCTGTGTAGCTGAAAAGAACAGATCCCATATACAGAATTACATTTGCTCCTCTTCACATTCTGTTAATAACTGTGTTCATGGAGGCTTATTCTATGTATTAAGAATAGCTCTGCATTTATCTTTTAATTTCCACTGAATACATTGAAGTTACATATAGTAAAAACTTCTATTGTTGTCCAAAAGTATTAGCATTATTGCTTTTGATGAAATTGCTCAAACTGAGTACCAGTGAAGCTATTTTCTTCTTATGTACTATATTAGGTAACAATTCCATTCTTGGTTGATATCATCTAGAAAGACATGAAAGAATACGTGAATTTGTGTTTTGGAATTAAGTTAGGGTTTATGGAAACTTCTTTAGGATAGAAAAATTTAAAGAAGGCACATTTGAATATAGTCATTCTAAAATGCGGGGGCCCCTATCCTGGGCGCCAGAGGTGGGGGGGCTCCCTCCGTCACGGATGAAAATAAAAACTACCAAGACATGACTGCTTGGGGAGGAAAGGGGTCAAACTCTCAGAGGAGAATGACCCAGAGCCCCTTCCTCATTAGGCTTTTACTGGGTTCCAATACAATGGAATACAAATTTAACATGTCAAAGAAATCTGAGGGCTTAATCCGAGCCAGTGTTTGTCAGGAAAGGGGGTTGCCAAACTTTGGGAGACATACTCATTTCCTCCTGGGACACTTATCATTTAAATGAGAACATTCTTAGCAAAGCAGGTTTCACAGGGCTTTAGGAATTCTTTCTTATGCCCGATCACCCAGGGAGCCATCCTAGCCAGCACAGGACTGCACCGCTCACCCCCACAGTTTCAGGCTTTAAGCCTATTAGGAAGCAGGAGACAATTCCCAGATGGAAATGAGGACTCGGGCTATGTCAGAATAGCCGGGGGGCGAGGGTCCATCACATCCTCTTTACTGCAACCCCCCAGTCCTTCCATGAGGCCTCCCAAGTGGTTGCGTCTGGCTTAGGTTGCCCCTCCCATGAGGAGTCTTACCCGTCATTGACTAACCAACCAAGCATTGAGGCCAGAGATGGATGAGGCAGAAGCAGTACTCCTGCCAGGGAGATAAGCTTTGTCTCCTTAGTAGGTCACGTCCTTGTGACAGAACAGACCCAGATGAAGTGGGTCCCTTGGGCTCTTACACAGCCTACCATGGGGTGAGGGTTACAACTCCTGAAACCAGGCTGAACGGTCCGCAACACTAAAATACAATGACTTTATAGTTCTCTTAAAAACTTTAAACTCTACCTTAAACATAGATGATCCAAAAGTATTTTTAATATTCTTGACTACTTGAATAACTATTTACAGTAAATAGCCCCGAAACGTGAAAGCTGTGTGTTATAGAGGATACTGGAAACTGCTTGTTTTCAGGAATAGAGTTTATAGCTGGTATATTTGAGCTAAAGTTTCCCATTTTTTCCAATTAATGTCTTAAATGTATTTTCTCATTTCATTTTTACAGCATATAGGAAGAGAAAGATTTCATATTTCTTTTATTGAATATTCAAGAAAAATGTAAAAGTTTAAGTAACTTGTCAAAATCACCATGGAAAGAATGTTTGCTATTTTTATGATGGCATACTGGGTGCAAAAATTAGATCAGAGATTTAATTTTGCTTAGTATGACTGGAAATAACCTCAGTTATCTTTTAAATATCTTTTGACTCTGGAACTTTAATTTTCAAATCTTGCCTGAGCCCTGGAGACCTTCGATGTTGCTATACAAATTAAGAAGATCAGAACCTAAGTGTGAGATATTTCAAAGTGTAATATAGTTTCTGTTTCCTACAATATGAAGAATTATATGTTAAGTGAAATCAGTCCATGTACAGCATACTTAACACACCAGATTTTTCTCAGTTTCTAAAACAAAAGTTGTCATCCATAAACAAAAGCATGTGATGTGTCCCCAAACAGTTCATTCAACGTCCTAATTATAATTCTACTCACTTAGCTTATATTCAGTTCAATAAACATTCGAGTGACTATTTTATGTCAGGCATCAGAAACACTTTCAGCGAACGTAGTCTAGTGAGGGAGACTGACAACAAAACAGAGAATTTCAATAATGAAAAGTGCTAAATTAGAGATTTGCAGAAGTAGCTAGCTCTTGGTTGTATCTCAGACCATGGGCAGTTAGCCTCTGGTTTATTCAGAGGGTAAATGCCTTTCTAAATCAGCCAACTCTGAAATCTGGACTACCATAAGAAGAAAATTGAATTAATTTATTTTTAATTATCCATTTCCAGGATCAATGGAATGTCAAAAAATAGGAATTTTGTTCATATAAAGGTGACACTTAAAAAATAAACTGAATTATCTGATTTTGTGACTTCATATTTTTATGGAGAAATACATTAACAATAAATAAATTTTATAATAACTCCTCACAAAAAGGTTGCTTTGAAAGTAATGATAATTAATATATATATGTGTTATGTACATTATATAATATATATTGTTTATTATATATATGATTGAAGATAAGATGGTCTAGAAATAGGAAAGTTTTTTTTTTTTTTTTTACAGTTTTAACCAGTCATAGTTGTTTCAACCAGAAATTCTGATGGTCTTTTTAAGGGGTAAAAAAGTACAAACTAATGTAAACACTTTGTATCTTCATTGATGTCCAAGTTTGCACTATTTTTTTAATTCATAAATATGGCAGGTAAATGACATTGCTTACATTCTCAAGCATTTTTGCATACAATAGAATAGATTTTCTGAAATATAATTCAAGACAAAAGTATGTTTTATGAAAAAGAATGGAGAAATAAAGTCCTATGCAATAATAAAAATAGAAAAATAATATTTTTCTTTTATTAATATTTCATGAATGATAACTTTGGAGTATCCCCTTAGCAAATATGGTCTGTTATGTTTGAAGTTAGAATAAACGAGTTTTTTCAAGAAATGAGCTGGAAAATACTGTCTTTACTTCATTACATATATCTTTTTCCTCATCATAATAATTTGAGGAGTATTTAATGTCAACCTGCATTTCTACTCTCATATTTAGATTTTAAAAAATTATTTTTCATAAATGCTTAAATAATGGTGCACACAAAAACCATACTTCAAAAATGGGCTAAAGGCATTACTAGTTTGGATATGTTATGCTTGATTCCTCATTGTTTTGGTATCTTCCAAATGATGTAACTAATATGGTTAGACTTTAAGTTTCTCAGTAGGACTACATTTAATAACAAGACCACTTGTAAGATATATGCTTAACTATCCCACTCTCAGTCATGCTACATGTTAGATTTACATTAGGTAGTAAAATTATTTTTTTAAGAAATGTAGATCAATCAAGTATACTTTAAGAGACTTATTGTAAGTGAAATAAGCCAGGTGGTGAAAGACAAATACCATATGATCTCACCTATAAGTGGGACCTAATCAACAAAACAAGCAGGCAAAATAGAACCAGAGACATGGAAATAAAGAACAAATTGATAGTAACCAGAGGGGAGGTGGGGGGAGGTAATGGGGAGAAAAGGGGGAAGGCTTTTCAGGAACATCTATAAAGGACACATGGACAAAACCAAAGGGGAGGTAGGATCAAAGGTGGGAAGTAGGGATGGCTGGGGTGCAGGGGGGAGTGGTAGGGGGTAAATGGAGACAACTGTATTTGAACAACAATTTTTTAAAAAGAAACAAAAAATAAAATATGAGAAAAACTCAAAAAATTTAAATTTGAAAAATATTATACTAAAATTTCCATAGTATCACAAGTTTTATACTCTCCCATTTCTTATATGGAACAAAAATAACTTGTCTGCCCCAAAATAAAAGAGTTGTAGGCATGTTCAATAAAAAAAGAATGGTGTAGCACTTTTATGGATATATATGATTATATTCTTCTTTAAACTTGCTCAGTATTTTATTTTATATGATTCAACTCTTCTATATATTAATTTGCTATTATTTTAGCACTTGTTAATGGTCACTTCCTCTGAGAAATAGTAGGAAAAGTATAAAAATCCCTATTGTATCACCTAGCAAGATTAGCATTTTAATTAATTTATTTTTTAATTCTCACCTAAAGATACGTTTACTGATTTTACAGAGAGAGGAAGGAAGAGAAAGAAAGATGTTAATCAGTCACCTTCCTGTATGTGCCCTGACCAGGGAATAAGCCTGAATCCTAGGTATATGCCCTGACTGGGCATTGAACCCACAACCTTAGAGTATGAGGACAATGCTGCAACAAACTGAGCAACCCAGACAGGGAAAAATTAATATTTTTAAATTGTCAGATTTCATGGCACATTGGTACTTATCAAATACATGCCATCACTATTTAAAAACAATTGTTCTTGGGAAGTTGCTGAGATATTACCATGTTATTGAAAAATATATTATCAACTGTAAAATCCATTGTAAATTGGATGTACTATTAAGAAAGAAAAAGATGTTGCCAATTAAACCATAATGAAAGTTCATATACAAATGTTAGGCTGCATCTTGATTCCAAAGTTGGCAGAAAAACTTTTTTAAAAATGCAAATTTGGGATTTGATGAAATACAGTAATAATCAAAGTAATAATGATTCTTTAAATATTATGGCAGAAATTGGTTATTTTTTTCCTGGGTTATATTTCCTAGTTTTCATTTTAATTAGTTGTGGTCATTTACTTACCCAACATGGCATGCTCATGAAACACTTCTTTACAGAGTACAATATCAATATCTTTACAACACATCTTGACTGTACTGACCAGTTTGCTGCCATAAAGAGAAATAATTAAAATATTTTTAAATAATAGGGGCAGCATTTAAAATTTATTAGAACTTCCATCTTACCACTACAACAGAAATAAGACAGGCCTTTTCAAATAGTTCAGTAATCAATTTGGGGCAGTTTGAAATGCAAGCATCAGTCCTCTTAGGTTCTTTCACTGTAAGAACCCGTGGGATTGTGAGTAGGAAGATGTCACTAGTGAAGCCTTCAGAGCATGTAAACACAGAGACTGTGAACACTATAGAAAGACACTGAGGAGTTCCTGCAATTAGTACTTCAAAACAATCTGATGTGATCCTGCATATATCTATGCTATACATTGATCATATGAGTCAGTATATACTAAGTTATGTTACAATAACAAACGATCCCTAAATGTTGAAGGCTCAAAACCACAAACACTGATTTCTGGCTCACAATCAAGCCTCTCTTTCCCTGGATTCACGTGATATTCAATTTTGTATTGTCACTGTCCTCCCCAGCAAAAACAGACTTATTGGATTGATGGCAGAGAGAGACTGTGGCTAACAAGGACATGGCAAAGCGAGTTATTAAAATTTAATTTGAAGGTGAAACACATCATTTATAATCATATTTAATCAGCTAGGACCAGTTACAGATCCCTACTCAACCACAGGGGACCAACACCCTACTGAATGTCAGAAAGGTGCAGACACGGAAATATTTACTTTTCAGCGTTAATAACTACCATCTGGACCAACAAAGGCCACAAAATGTGATGAATTGATGATGCCAACACTGACTACAAACAAGGATGAACTAGACAAGAATGGGGGCAGAGATTTTTTTTTTTTGCTTTAAATTGCTAGTTTTTCACCAATTCCTTCATGTTGAGTATAGAATTATAGAGTAATAGCAAAAATCATGTGGCTAGGGCTGTATGTGAATGATTGATAATACAAAAACACACATAAACATAAACGTGTACATGCATAAAGGGCATGGCTTCAGCCTTTCATCTAATTCTTTTTGGTTTCATTAAGAAAGCTCCCAGGAAAAAAAAGAAAGGAAGGAAGAAAGAAACCTCTGTGGCTGATCAGTTGTCTGGATGCTATGCAGTCCCTGGAGGGTTGCAGACAGAATTCTGGATTCTATAGTTAATAAATGAGAATAACTGAACAACACATATGCAGTATCTGTCAGGGTCCTGTGTGAATTCCATTTACAGTGCAAAATACACTAGTGTCAATTGTGTTGCTAATTATATTCAAATACTGATTACAGTGTGAAGCTTAAGAACATTAATTCTGGAGCAACTCTGCCTAAGGTCAAATATAAGTTCCATTATTTATTAGCTATGTGATATAGAAAAAGTTGCTGAACCTCTCTGATGCTGAGGATCATAATAGTACCCACCTCATAGGGTTGCTGTGAGTATTAAGTGAACTAAACCACACAAAGCATTTAGCACAGTGCTTGGCATTAACATGGGATGAGAACAACAAGATCCACAAGAATAACCAAAGTCTGGAGGATAGTGTTCAGCTCTATAGACCACACCTTTCCTCATCTCTAATTTGACCTTGTTGAGTACTGACTGCCCTCATTCTACAAAAAGAAGAAAAGTGGAGCATGCAGAACCCTTTTGAAAAGCCACACATGCTTGCTTCTTTTTTTTAATGTAATAAATTAAATTTTTAATTTTTTATATATTTTTTGCTTGCTTCTTTTAAGTAAAGAAAAGTTCCCCACCCTCACTTGCCAATTCAGAATGATCCATCTCGACATTTTTTTTTTTTCCTACAGCAATCATGTCTTCCCAGAAAGTTTCCCATTCTTCCTGGTGTCTAGGCTGACTGATTATCAGATTTGCTTTCAGAAACTGTCCTAATACATATTCAAAATATCTTCTTTTCTTTCATTTTTTTTTCCAGTTTATCAGCACATCCCAGAAAAAATAACATAAAGAAAGGCTTATTGTATGGTAGCAGAGCTTGAAATGGCTGCAGAATTATCGCAAAGTCTTATTCATGGTTTTAACACATCAATTCCTTCTGAACAAAGAAGGACAACAGAGATTCACATTAGTATCAAAGACTGAGGGAAATAAGGCATTTCTCTATCCCTGTCAGTTACTCATACTGAATTCCATTCATTTCTGAGCTGAGGATAGCAAGAGTTAAATGCATATTACTGGTAACCCGAAACTCCCTCATGGCTTCTGCTTCCTGCCATGTGCTCTTAATCTCCAGCTCTTGTTGGCTCACTACACATTTGAACTTCTTTACTTTCAATAGAGCAGCACTTCCACTCATCAGTTTTTTTCTTCTTGTAACCTTTATTGAACACACTTCCACCCAAGCTGCTTCAGAACTTCCTTCTTGAGTCTCGTTTTCTGAGCATGGGCTCCTCTCATCCTCAGAGCAGATGACCCTGTCTTGCACTTTTCTGAGAACATTTCAACTTCCTCCTTCAGATCTTATCTAGATGAGAAATGTGCTTTTCAAACTACAATCTGGTACATATGTAGTTATTATCTATTAATAAACTTTGCCTTAAATTATGATAGCATTTTCATGTATTCCATTTTTTTTTTCCTGTATGGAATACAAGGAAATCAGGTATTTCTGTGCCAGAAGACAAAGTCATGTAACGATCACATGATCTTCAGAACACAAGATAATTTGAAGTTAAAAAGGAAATGGATCCAAGCAATCTTCCCTTAAACCACATTAGCTTTTAAAAGGAGTCATATTAAAGCAATATCTTTATTTAGAGATGATTTAGGAATAAAGGCAATTTGTATAAAAATTATTTCAGGCCATACTGTATACCTTTAGATTTTCAGTCAAAATGCTGACCAGAATGCCCCTCTGAATGATGTGTCTATATGGAAAACACTTCAATTTAATTTAGTGTATTTTCTATAATCTCTGATTTTGAGCAATTGTACTTAAAAAGTGACATTCCATGAGTTGCATGGTAGTGGTGACTTGGAATCGTGCAAATTAGATTTGCTCTCAGTTACTGCTTGTGACAGATGTGCCTCGATATCCCTTTTAGCAAAATTTGGCTTAAAAGGTATTTTTTGATCCTCTGTTTCGATGTTTAAATGAAATTCATTAACAGCTGTCAAACTCCAAGGAAAAATGTCAACATTAATCAAGACATCATCTGAAGGTGTCAGCTTTCCTTCATTTACCTCTTGTCCCCAGAAGGTACAAAGCCATCAAGTGAAAAACTCCAGGTAATGACGGCCTTTGTTATTTGATAAATGTAATTAGAAATATTCATAGGCCTGAATATTGTTTCAAGTTTCCAATAACACCTACCTTTATTTCTGAAATAAAGTAATAAATATTAGAAGCTTCTCTTTTACTGTAGGTCCGTACACGGCCATTCTCGGAGTTTGCTTTTTCACACAGCGTCACTGTAATGGTTTGATTCATTGCCTCTGTCACACCAGGCATATTCCATTGTTACCTAAGACTCCCCAGCAGCCTTTCCAAATCAGAGCCTGGGAGTTTAAGTAATCGAGGGTGTTTATTCCATGGTTTTCAGCTTATCTAATAAGGGGAAAATTAGTAATGATGATCAGTACCTTTGTATACAAGTTTACAAAGGAGGGTCTTTGAAAAGGAGGGTTTTGCTCAACTTCACAACCTAATAAAGATTTTTTTTTCCTTTTGAATTATTTGTGCTACTAGAATGCCTAGGTGACATGTTATACAATTATAATGAGGTTAAGTATTGCTTTTCAAAGACATTTTCAACAGAAAAGCATATTAATCAAAAACAAAGAAATGGTTTAATTTGCTAGATTAATCTTTTTCTCTTTTTTGAAACAGAGAATAGTACTGTGTGTATGTGCATGTGTGGATATGTATAATTATATGTTATAAGATTTTATATATATATACACATAAATGAATTTGGCAATTATGGAAAGCTGAGAAAAGATTAAAATGTGTTTATTTATTAAGATGTGGTTAATATTAATACATGAAGTCCCTATAACAATAGCATATTCTCTAAATTTCAGAGATCATTCTGTTTATTTTCCTTGTCTTGCACATGATTATACTCAGTCCTGGAAAGGTTAAAGCATTTGCTTCAAATTCATCAACTAATTTTAACATAGTTGAACATAAAATTCAGTCATTCTCCCAGGTAGTCCAGTATTATTACCAGTCTTTATTTTATTATGTTTATATCTATTACCATTACTTTTAGTAAAAGTAGCTAATGCTTATTGAGTGTTAGCATTATGCCAGACTATTTGTTAAGCTCTTTACATGGTGCAGGTTCTAAAGTAACATGTATTATTTACTTTCATATTCAGATTAAGAAACAGATGTACAAAGTTATTAAGAAACTTGTCCAGTCATTTGGATAATAAGTTGTAGGGTATCCTTATAACTTTTGAAATTGCTTTCCCATGATATCTAATTTTATTCTTATGGAAATCCCATTGCGTCTATAGAGCTGGAAGAGCTATATCAAACTTTACAAATGAGGAAGCCAAGTTCCCAAGAAGTTCATTGCTTTTCTAAGTAAATAAATCTAGTAAGTGGCAAATTCATGAATTGAGCCAAAATCTCCAGCAGTTGGTCTCCTGCTTTTTGTATTATATCACATCATGACATTTTAGGTGAGTCAGATGTTATAAAAATAACTGTTGTTTTTATTTTGCTGTTGTTTTTGTTGTTAGTTTGCTAATTCTATGGCAAAAAAAACTAATTTAAGTTTTAGATTCCAATTAAGTGCTATTTTTCTAAAACTGGTATAAGAAACAAATAAGCAAAATAATAACTAAGTACAATTGAAATATTTAAACCTCATATAAAATGAAAAAGAAGTAAACATTGTTTTAATGAAGAACAGATCAAAGCAGTCTCTTCTTTTATCTACCTATCATTTATCTATCTGTCTCTATCAATCTATCATCTATCCATCTGTCTACCTATCTATCTAGAATGTATTACCTTCACCTCTGCTGATGCAATAATTTCTACCACAGAAAACATTGCTTGGCTCACAGTAAAACGTTAAGGATTTCTTGAAGTACACACGCACAAAATATAATGACAACAGCTGGGTCAATGTGGCTTATTATGCTCTTCAACAGAAGTGATAAAACTACTCTGAAAAATTAGCACGAAATATTATTTTTCATATAATATTAAAACACAAAGGCCTTATTTTAGATGGTAAAACTAGGGCCCAGAAAAATTATCTTTGCTCAACTTTCAGAAGAAGAGTAGCAGAATTAAGATTAAGATATAATTCAGATCAGTGTTCTTTGAATGGCACTGTATTCTATTTCTGATATAAGGTTGGATACATAGAGAGATAAGTAAAATTTTAGAGTTTTACAAATCAAAAGATAAAGCCATTGAGCATTTATTCATTAAATTGTTTATAATTAAGTTTTGTAGATTCGCAAGATATATTTTTATCTTTAACAAAAAATATTTCTAATAAAGCCATAAAAGGCAAAATTTGTTCACGGATTTAGTCCCTTTTTCTACAGATCAGTATACTAAAGGTATAGTATAACACCTATCAAAATCTCAGTACCTTTTTTTTTCTTTTGTAGAAAATAGCAAACTAGATCCTAAAATTTTTATGGAGATTTAGAGTACCTGAGAGTAGCCAAAACTATTTTGAAAAAGAAAAAGCAAATTTGGAGAATATGCTATCAGATTTCAGAACTTAGTATACAAAACTACAAAAATAAAAAAAATTCCAAAATTGCTGTGGAGTAGGTGAAAGCTACACTCACATCTTCCCAGTGCTAAACCAGATTTATGACTAAATTATAGAGAAATCAACCTGAATAACCAACTGAAGGACCGCTGAACAGGAGTATAATAACTAAAGAGTTACAGAAGCCACATAGAGACTGGTAAGAAGGGCAGAGACATGGAGAGAGCTGGTCTCTGTACTCACATGTGGTGACCGAGAAGGCAGAGGGATAACTCAGCTGCAAAGCATCCCCCCCTGAAAAACATGGGTTCTCAATTCCACACTGGGAACCCAACCCAGAGCACCATAGCCAGGAAGAGGAGACGGCATCGCATCTGGCAGTGAAAATCAGCAGGGACTCTGTCTGCCTGGGAGAAGAGGGAGTCTACTAGAAACCCAGGTGCCCTCTTGAAGAGCCAATGCTCAGGATCTTGCTCTCACCTGGGGCTCTGGTAGAGGAAAGGCAACTCAGGGTATTTGGGAGTCATAAAAAGAAGATCTTGATGGCATGGCCTCAAAGAGAGCTCTGGAGGGCAGCCACAGACTCTCTATACTGGTCCCTATCCTGTACCCCACTTAGCTGCCATCTTCCTAGGGCCCAGCACTCCTATTCTTATAGCACCACCCTCAGGAGTGCACTAAAACAGAACTCCAACTACTGGCAACACCCTGCCAAGCTCAAGTCCTGCAGAAAGGTCTGTTGTTGCACTCAACAGGGATATAGGTTTGCTCTTTTTCTGGGGAAGCTCAATAAACTGTATGGCTTGGGATGGGGGCCAGTCTTGTCCCCATCTTGCAGGCTCAGACAGCACCACCCTCAGCTGGAGACTCTTTGATCTGTCCTCCCAAGTCTCAGTGGCTCTGTGCTGCTCAGTTCTGTAGGGAGAAGGGAGTGCTAATCAGAGCTGGGGCCTTCAGAGCATGTCTCCCTTGGAGGCTGTTGTCCTGGCATCAGGCAGACATTGGGTTGGGGTTGTGCAGCTGTGGAGCAAGGATATAGGGGATTTGCTTGTCCCCCTCCTTCAGGCTCAGTCGGCACCATTCTCAGTGGAAGACTCTTTCGATCTGTCCTCCCAAGTCCTAAGTCTTGGTGGCTCTGGACTGTGAAGCTTTCTCCTGCAGTGGGGCTGGCTGGCTGCACCCAACCAGAACCTGCAAGAACTCCTTCTGGGGAGCTAGGGTAGGGACTGAGTGATATGGTTCTGGAGTAGGAACCACTTTCCTCCCACTGAGCGCCTAACTGAGTTACCCCCATTCAGAAGACACAGGAAGCCCATCCTCCTGACTCCAGTCACCCCACAACACCAAGCTCATGCCTTGTGGAGAGGTCTGTGGGTTGTGGCCAGTTTATGTCCACCATACAGTCATTTTTTGAAAGGCTCTGAGGAAGACCAGGAAATCTCAGGAGGTGACACAGTAACTGATGGGTAAAGATGGACCTCAGGGAGCCTTGGACCTTTTATTGATCTGCCCCATCTTAGAACTAGAGAAAGCTAACCCTTGTGCATGGCTTAGCCCCTCCCATCCATACTCAGGCCCAGTAGCCACAGCCACAAACAGTTAATAGTGTGGTAGCTTCATATGGATAGCCCAAGGCCAGTTACATACATTAATCTGCACCAGAACCCCACCCAAGTGGACCCAGAAACAACACAACCAGTGCTAGGCTTCAGACCACACCAGAGTTCAACCCAACTAACCACATAAACCACACACCCAAAGGGGATTCCAGCAGGCACCAGAGCCTGCCTGGAACAATTCTGCCTTAGGGGCCAGATGCTGCACAGTGATCTAAGTCTATCCTTTTAGTCAGTTGGCAGTCAGAAATAAAGAATACAATATTTAAAAGGAAGAATAGACTAGAAGGAATCAACAGCAAGTTAGATAAAGCAGATGATCAAATCAAGAATTTAGAGGACAAGATAACAACAGAAAGCACTCAAACAGAGAAAAAAAAGAATTTTAAAAAGTGAGAAGTCTAAGGAACCTCTGGGACAACATCAAATATAACAACATCTGTATCATAGGGGTATCAAAAGGATAAGAGATGAACCCAAAGAGGCCTGCACTGAGACACATCATAATTAAAGGTACAGGATAAAGATAAAGAGAATCTTAAGAGTGGCAAGAGAAAAACAGTTACCTACAAAAAATAATGTTTTATAAAACTGTCAGCTTATTTCTCAATAGAAACACTTCTGACTATTAAGAATTGGCATAAAATATTCAAAGTGATGAAAAGCAAGAACCTAAAACCAAGATAGTTCTACCAAGCAAGGCTATCATTTAAAACTGAAAGCTAAATAAAGAGCTTCCCAGGGGGGAAAAAGGCTAGAGGAGTTTACTATAATAAAACCAACATTCCAAGCAATGTTAAAGGGTCTTCATTAAGATTAAGGAAAAAAAAGAAAAAATGAGAGGGAGATAGGACTATACATATAAAAAATAAAATGACAATAGTACCTGACAATTATTTTAAATGCTCCAATCAGAAGATCTGAGGTAGCTGAATGGATCAGAAAACAAGACCCATGTGTATGCTGTCTATAAGAGGCCCACCTCAGAACAAAAGATACACACAGACTGAAAGTAAAGACATGAAAAAAAAAGATATTAATGCAAATGAAAACAAACAAAAAAGATGGTGTAGCAATACTTATATCAGACAAAATAGTCTTGAAAACAAGGGCCATAACAAGAGACAAAGAAGGACATTACATACTACTAAAGGGATCAATTCAACAAGAGGTTATAACCCTTGTAAATATATACGTACCCAACATAAGAGTACCAACATAAGAGCATAAATATATAAAGAAAATCTTTTTTTCTTTACACATTTTTATTTCTGTCAACAACTGTGAGTTAAGTATTGTCTTTACTTTATGGATGTTAAAAACAAAGTTAAGGAAAAGAAAAAGCTAAGAGAAGTAAAGTGATTTTTTCCCATATTAAGTGGGAGAGCTGGGATTTGAATCCATGATTCTCATATGATGCCTTTTTTTCTTTGGTTTTTAAATGAAACTCTAATAATATTCTTTCTAAAATAAATGTTACGCTCATTGGTTCTCTTGTAACTTCAAAGAAGTTCCCCGTGCCTGTTATTGTTTTTTTTTTATTGTTCAAGTACAGTTGTCTCTATTTCACCCCACCCATCCCTGCCTCTCATCCTTGAAATATATAAAGAAAACCTTGATGAATATAAAGGGAGAAATCAACAGTTATACAATCATAGTAGGGGATTTTAACACGCCACTGACATCAATGAATAGATCTTCCAAACAAAAAATCAACAAGGCAAAACTAACCCTAAACAACACACTGGTGCAGATGGATTTAATTAATATTTACAGAACATTTTACCCTATAAAGAATTAGAATATACATTGTTTTCAATTGCACATAGATCATTCGTAAAGGTAAACCACATGCTAGGACACAGATAAGTCTTAATAAATTCAAAAGGATTGAAACCATATCAAGCATCTTCTCTAACCACAATAATATGGAGCTAGAAATCAATTACAATGAAAAAACTGAAAAAACACTCAAATACACAGAGGCTAAATAACGCGTTAATAAACAACAAATGAGTCAACAAAGAGATCAAGGAAGAAATCAAAAGTTATCTTGAGACAAATAAAAACAAACAGAAAACCCAAAGTCTATGAGATACAGCAAAGGCAGTCCTAAGAAGGAAATTCATAGCATGTCAGTCCCACAAAAAAGAAAAAAAAAGGAAAAAAAGAAAAAAAGGAAGGAAGGAAGGAAGGAAGAAAGGAAGAAGAAAACTCTCAAACAATCTAATCCTACACCTAAAAGAACTAGAAAAAGAACAATAAACCAAGCCCTAGGTAAGTAGAAGGAAGGAAATACTAGGGATTAGAGCAGAAATAAATTACATGGAGACAAAAAAGAAAAGCAAAGATAAATGAAACCAAAAGCTGTTTTTGAAAAGATAAAAAAGATTAACAAACCATCAACCAGACTCACCCCCCCAGAAAAAGAAAGAAACCAAATATATAAAATCAGAAATGAAAAAGAAGAAATAGCAACTGATATCAAACAAATATGAAGGATTATAAGAAAATATTATGAACAACTTTATGCCAACAAATTGGACAACTAAGTGAAATGGATAAATTCTTAGAAACATACAACCTCCTGAAACTGAATCAGAAATAATCAGAAAATATAAATAGACCAATAAAGAAACTCTTACTCCTCGTGACAGCATGGATGGAACTGGAGAGTATTGTGCTAAGTGAAATAAACAACTGGTGAAAGGCAAACATCATATGATCTCATTTATAACAGGAACCTAATGAACAAAACAAACAAATGAGCACTATAGAAGCAGAGGCATAGAAACATGGGACAAACTGACAGGGATCAGAGGGGAGGGGATAAGGGAGGAAAGAAGGGGAAGGGCCTAGTTAATAAACAAGTATAACTCACCCATGGACATGGACAACAGGGTGATGATTGCCTGTGGGATTGGGGAGGGGAGTTTGTGGGGAGCAATGGGGGAAAATTGGGACAATTTTAATTGGTCAATTAAAAAAAAAAAAAAAAACCTAAATTAAAGAAGTAGTAACCAAAAGTCAACCAGAAAACAACGTTCTGGACTAGATGGATTCAGAGGCAAATTTACCAAACATTCAAAAAAGAACTAACACCTACACTTTTTAAACTGTTCCAAAAAATTCAAGAAAAGACTCCCACGCTCTTTTTATAAAACTATCTTTATCCTAATTGAAAAACCAGAGAAAGATACTAAAAAAAAAAAAAAAAAAAAAAAAAAAAAAAAATAGGAACATAAATATAAAATCTTCAACAAAATATTAGCAAACTGAATCCAGCAATACATTAAAAAATCATACACCATAATTGAGTGGAATTTAATCTAGGGAGGCAAGGCTGATACAATACGCACAAATTAATAAAGGTTTTTCACCATATAAAGATGTAGGATGAAAATCACATGATCATATCAATAAATACAGAAAAATAATTTGATAAAACCCACAACCCACTCATGACAAAAGATCTCATCAAAGTGGGCATATAGAGATCATACCTCAGTATAATAAAGGCCATCTATGACAAACCCACAGCCAACATCATACTCAATGGGCAAAAACTAAAAGTGTTTCTCTTAAGATCATTGATAAGAGAGGAATGTTCACTTCCCCACTCTTATTCAAAATAGTACTGGAAATCCTAGCCACAGCAGTCAGACTAGAAGAATTAAAAGGCATCCAAATTGTGAAGAAGTAAAACTTTCATTATTAGCAAATGACACAATATTGCATATAGCAAGGCCAAAGGACTCCACTAAAAAACTACTAGATTTGATCGATGAATTCAGTGAAATATCAGGGTGCAAAATTAATATCTAGAAATTGGTGGCATTTTTCACACAAATAATGAACTGCCAGAAATAGAAACTAAGAAAACAATCCCACTGACAATAGCAACAACAACAAAAAGTAAGGTAACTAAGAATAAATTTAACTAAGTAAGTAAAAGATCTGTACTTGGAAAATTATAGGATACTGAAGAAAGAAACTGAGGAAGATATAATAAGTAGAAACATATACTGTGTTCACAGATGGGAATAATTAACATCACTAAAATGTCCATTACATCCAAAGCAATCTATAGATTCAATGCAATTCCTATTAAAATACCAATGGCATATTTACAGAACTAGAAAAAATATTCCAAAAATTGATATGGGATCACAAATACCCAGAATAGTCTCAGAATACCTGAAAAAGAACAAAAATATACCATATACCACCGTATACTACAAGGCCATATTAATAAAAATATCATAGTACTAGTATAAAAACAAATATATAGATCAATGGATCAGAATAAAGAGCCCAGGAAAAAACGTATGCCTTTATGGTCAATTAACGTTTGACAAAGGAGACAAGATCTTACAGTGGGGTAAAAACAGTTTATTCAATAATGGTATTGGGAAAATTGGACAGATGCATGCAAAACAAACAAACAAACAAACAACAACAACAACAACAACAACAACAAAGGAAACTGAACCACCTTCAGATACCATAGACGGGAATAAACTCAAATGGATGAAAGACTTAAAAGTGACCCGCCGCCATAGCCTCACCTAGAGGACTCACCCACCGCAGTAGCCATGCTTTCTGTCTGCTGCCTACACACCACTCTACCGGAGCCACAGCAGCTGCAGTTCTCGCCCATCAAGGGGCTCAGCCTGGCAGACAAGCAGAACGTGCTGCCAGCCATCAGTGGCACCCGCGTGCTGGCCAGCAAGACGGCCTGCAGGATCTGCCAGGAGCCGGGCGAGCAGAAAACGAAGGCACCAGCCCTCAGCAGGCAGGACAAACCACTGCTGAGAGAGAACCCCCACCTCTTTGCCATCTTCCCCATCGAGTACCATGACATCTGGCAGATGCACAAGAAGGCCGAGGCTTCCTTTTGGACAGTGAAGGGGGTGGATCTTTCGGAGGACGTGCTGCACTGGGAGGCCCTGAAGCCCTAGGAGAGGTATTTCATTTCGCACATTCTGGCGTTCTTTGCAGTGAACAATGGCATCGGGAATGAAAACTTGGTGGAGCGGTTTAGCCTAGAGGTTCAGATCATGGAAACCCGCTGCTTCTGTGGCTTCCAGATCGCCATGGAAAACACACATTCTGAGATGTACAGCCTCCTCACCAACACTTACCTTAAAGAGTGTAAGGAGAGGGACTTTCTCTTCAATGCCATCGAGACAGACGATGCTTTTTGTCAAGAAGAAGGCAGACTGAGCCCAGCGCTGGATTGGGGACAAAGAGGCCACCCATGGAGAACGTGTTGTGGCTTTTGCTGCAGTGGAAGGAATCTTCTTTTCTGGATCTTTCACATCGATATTCTGGCTCAAGAAGCGAGGGCTGATGCCTGGCCTCACATTTTCCAACGAACTTATTAGCAGAGATGAGGGCTGGCACTGTGACTTTGCCTGCCTGATGTTCAAACACCTGCTACACAAACCTTCAGAGCAGAGGGTGAAGGAGATCATCATCAATGCCATCAGGACAGAACAGGAATTCCTCACGGAGGCCTTGCCAGTGAAGCTCTTTGCGATGAATTGTGCTATGATGAAGCAGTATCTCGAATTCAGGGCTGACAGACTCTGCTGGAGCTGGGTTTCAGCAAGGCTTTCCAGGCACAAAACCCACTTGACTTCATGGAGAACATTTCACTGGAAGGGAAGACCAACTTCTCTGAGAAGAGAGTAGATGAGTGTCAGAGGATGGGAGTGATGTCCAGTCCCACAGAAAACTCATTCGTCCTGGATGCTGGCTTCTGAATGAACTGAAGGTCTGCTTTTACTTGCTGATTACTTTTTTACTTTTCAAAAGAAAAGTTAGCTACTTGAAGTATCTCAACCAGCTATACCGCAAATTACCCATAATGTTTGTTAATGACCTCTTTGAACCTGTGTAGCTACCACACTGTTAGTCCTATTTGTTAATAGTGCTAGTGGTGTCACCTGGGATAAAAGTGTAGCCAAAAGCTACTCAGATTCTTATAACAACAACAACAACAAAAAAAGACTTTACTGTAAGTCATGAGACAATAAAATCCTAGAGGATTACACAGACAGTAAAATCTCACACATTTCTTGTAGCGATATTTTCTCTGATATATCTCAGGCAAAGGGAAAAAAAGAAAAAATAAACAAATTGGATTACATCAAAGTCAAAATCTTTTCAACAGCAAAGGAAACCATCAACAAAATGATAACACAACCCACTGAGTGAAAGAATACATTTGTCAATGTTATATCTGATACAGGGTTAATTTCCAAAATATATAAAAACTTCTACAACTCAACACCAAGAAAACAAACAACCCAATTGAAAAATGAGCAGAGGACCTGACTAGACATTTCTCCAAAGAGGACATACAGGTAGACAACAGACATATGAAAAGATGCTCAACGTCACTAATCATTAGAGAAATGAAAATCAAAACCACATTGAGATATCTCCTCATACCTCCCAGAATGGCTATCATCAAAAAATCAACAAACAACATGCGTTGACAAGGATAAGGAGAAAAGGGAACCCTCGTGCACTGTTGGTGGGAATGCAGACAGGTGCAGCTACTATGGAAAACAGTATACAGTCTGCTTAAAAAATTAAAAATTAAACTAACTCCCTTTTGACCCAGCAATCCCACTTCTGAGAATATATTTGAAGAAACCAAAAACAGTGATTTGAAAGAATATGTGCACCCCTATGTTCACTGCAGTATTATTTACAATAGCCAAGATTTGGAGGCAACCCGAATGCACATCAGTCAATGAGTACATAAAAAAGCTGTGGTACACTCACACAACAGAACACTGCTAGGCCATAAGAACAGGGAAATCTCACCTTTTGAGACAGCATGGATAGATAAGTATTATGCTAAGTGAAATAAGTCAGCCAGAGAAAGACAAGTACCATATGATTTTATTTTTATGTGGAATCTAATTAATTAAATAAACTAACAAACAAGATAAAAACAGACTGATAGATACAGAGAACAGACTGATGGCTGTCAGAGGGGTGGTGGGTTGAAGGGCTAAATGAAGGGATTAAGCAAAGCAAACAGATGAAAAAATAAAGGCAGGAACATCTGTGTGGTGATTGCCAGAGAGAAAGGGGGTGTAAAAAGCCACAGGAAGAGACTTGACTTTGGGTGGGGGGTACACAATGCAGTATGCAGATGATGTGTTATAGAGTTGTACACTTGGACCCTGTTTGGTTTTCATTAACCAATGTAACCCTAATAAATTCAATTCAAAAAAGGCAATGGGGTGTTGAAACCTTAGCACAGTGCTTGGTAATTAACAGATGCTCCCTAAATATTTGTCAAATATGTATATAAATAAAAACAAATGAATATCATTTATTAAATTCTACTTAGCTAGCCAAATCCAAATTTTATTAATTTATTCCTTATTACTAGGTTATGGCTGTAATACTCTAAAAGAAATTTATAAAATTGACTAACATGTCCCCTAATTTCTACTTAAGAACTCAAGTATAGTAAGAAAATATACAAATATTTTCTCTCTGAGGTCTATAATATATCTTTTTCTCTTTAAAATATACAGGGTTGGACAAAAGTGGGTTTACAGTTGCTTGTATCAAAAATAATACAATAGTAAATAATAATACAAGTATAAACTCTCTATTTCATGTACTCACAGCTGTAAACCTACTCTCACCCTACTTTGTAGTTTGCACTTAAAATGGAGTATTGGCTTAAGGGAAGGCAGACAGAGCAATAAAACTGAGAGTTCAGAAATATGTTCTTATTATATGGTTAAATGATCTTTGACAAAGTTGCCAGGAGTACTCAGTGGGGAAAGAGGTGTCTTTTTTACCAAATGATAGTTGGACAGTTGAATAGTCGTATGCAAAAAACAAAACAAAACAAAAACCTTCCAAGTTTAATTCACATCATTATCCCAAATGAAGTCAAAATGGATCAGAGACTTAAAATTAAGAGCTTAAACTGTAACACTTCTAGAAAAAAAAAAACAGAAAAATACTTTGTGACTTTGTGTTAGGCAAATAGTCCTTAGATACCACAATAAAGGCATGATCTACATTAAAAAAGAATAAGTAAGATTTCCTCAAAGGTAAAAATTTTATGTGTAAAAGACTTCATTTATAAAAATGAAAAGATCAGTCACAAACAGAGAGAAAATATTTTCAAATTATATATTTTACAAAATCCTTGAGATTATATATATGTGTGTGTATGTGTATTTGTATGTGTGTATATATACACACACATGCACAAACCTTTTTATACACAATTATATGAAGACAAACAACTGATTTAAAAATTCGTAAAAGACTTGAACAGACATTTCACCAAAGAAAATACGTTAATGGCTAATAAGCACAGGAAAAGGTGCACAACATCATTAATCGTTATTACCATGAAAATCGAAACCAAATTGTATGGTTATAATTAAAAGGCCAACAATAATGAGTGCTGGTGAAGATATAGAAATATGGTAGAACTGATTTGGAGAAACAGTTTCATAGTGACTTAAAAAGTTAAATGTAAACTTACATACGACCCAGCAATCCCACTCCTGGGAATATACCAAGAACAATGAGACCTACAGTATCCTAAGACTGAAGATGGGAAAAAAAGACTGACAGCAAAAAGGTTTGAAGGAATATTTGGACGATTACTTATTTTAAAATTGGATGTGGTGATATACAATTCTACCATTTAACTAAAAATTATTGAATTGTATATCTACACTAATTAAATTTTTTGACATGTAAATTATACCTCAATAAATTTTCTAAATACTGATATAATTTTAATTACAAGGGCATAAAGGAAGGAACATTATGCAAATTAGAACTGCATTTATTCCAAAGTGAATAATTTAATTCCGTACCGGTATGATCTGAGTATGATTTGGGAGTGGGTAGGGAAAGAGACGTGGTGTTTTTATGAGGGAGTCGTGGAAAGGGAATAATTCTAGATGGTGGCACTGAGATTGTGATGAAGGGTGAGATCTTTTCCATCCTTCCCCTCTTGTAGCTATCCTCTCCCTTTTTCTAGTGCCATCTTTCATACATTCTTAGTATACAAGAGCCAAGTGCAGTCAAAGCATGTCCCTTTATATTTTTAAGTAAAGAGGCCCAGCAGACTAACTTTTGCATTGGCGTTGAACTCCTTCCCGACAAGTAAGTCAATTAGGATGAGAACATTTGAGAAGGTATGTATTGGTATTATTTTTTAAAAGCTGCAGTTACACCATACTGATGATCGACATTTTTTAAGTTACTGACATGTAAAGGTTTATGATTAACTTTTCTGTTATTGTTCAATGACTTATAGAATATTTGATACGCATATATTTAATTCTATAAATTATATAAAAGATGACCTACAGTATCTTAGACACAATGCTTAAACCTTTAAATATTAGATATCATATTCCACAGAAAATTATGAAAAATAATAATTGTTTTGTTTTTAAACACTTAAGTAGTATTTTTTCAAACTTCCTTGTTAAAACTAGAAAAAATTTTAAAAGATGTCTAAAATTAATGAAATGAAAATAGAAATATAATTGAAGAATAAGAAAAGCTGAAACATAGTTTTCCAAAAATATCAGTGAAACAGATACAGACAATTATTCTCAAGGTCAAATAAGGGCAAGAAAGAGAGAAAACATATATAAAATAAAAAAATATCTCAACATTGTTAAATAAGAGACTTGAAAATGTTGAGATGACCACATGCTACTATGGTAATGAACCTGAAACATTGGGAAAACATGATTTTTTAGCAAGGTAGAAATGATCAAAACTGGCCCAAGAGAAGGTAGAAAAGAAAACAAAACACAGCAAAAAAAAAAAAAAAAAAAAAAAAAAAAACCTTCAATGTAGTAATAACCGAAAAGGAAATGTCCTATAAGTAAAGCACTACTATTGAAAAACGGGCATTAAGCTTTTAAAAAAAATTGCAATGTTATCAAAACTTCCCCAGGCATAGAGAAAGCTTTTCATTTTATTTTGTAACATCAGCATGATTTTTATAATAAAACAGAATGTGAGACACTAAAAGGTGATTAAGATTGATCTAATGAGCCCTGGCTGGTGTAGCTCAGTGGATTGAGCGCGGGCCTGTGAACCAAAGGATCGAGGTTCGATTCCCCGTCAGGGCACATGCCTGGGTTGCAGGCCAGTTCCCAGCATGGGACACATAAGAGGCAACCATACATTGTTATTTCTCTCCTTCTCCCTCTCTCCTACCCTTCCTCTCTAAAGATAAATAAATAAATAAATATTAAAAAAAAAAGAATGATTATTTAAAAAAAAAAAGATTGATCTAATGAATACTCAACATTCTGAGATGTTTGTTAACCAAATTTAAAGTTATGAAAAAACAAAAATATTTTTTACAGCAAAAGAAGTGTTCAGTAAAGGCATCAAAGATTTATTATATAATAAATATATATTCCATCTGAGATAAACCCTAAAACAGAGAGTGTCCATTAATATTAATTTGTACTTTTGGGTTTTCAATTAAGGAAAATGTTGCATAACAATGGGATAAAATAAGATTAGAAACAATAATATAAAAATTGTAGGCATTCTGTCAATGTGATGGACCTTTTTTTCTTTTTTAATATATTTTATTGATTATGCTATTACAGTTGTCCCATTTCTCCCCCATCATTCCCCTCCACCCTGCACACCCCTCCCACCCACATTGCCCCCTTTAGTTCATGTCAATGAGTAATAAGTTCTTTAGCTTCTACATTACCCACACTAATCTTGCCCTCCCCCTATTTTCTACCCACCATTTATGCTATTTATTCTCTGTACCTTTTCCTCTCTCTCCTCCTCCCACTCCCCTGTTGCTAACCCTCCATATGATCTCCATTTCTGGGATTCTGTTCCTATTCTAGTTGTTTGCTTTTGTTTTAGGTGTGGTTATTAATAGCTGTGAGTTTGCTGTCTTTTCACTGTCATATTTTTTTATCTTCTTTTTCTTAGATAAGTCCCTTTAACATTTTATATAATAAGGGCTTGGTGATGGCTCTTAAATATACTTTCTATAGCCCTCATGGACTCTAGTACTGAAAACTAATGAAAACTAAGAAATATCTCTGACCACAAAGTTGTTTTGTCCTGACTCAGCTAAGATTAAACATGACTAGTCCAAAGCATCTCTGACCTCACCCTAACTGCTTCTTTGTGAAAACATTTCTTCCTTAAAAACTCAGATCTATCACCAGCATATCTACATTACACAATATGTTAAAGGATGTCCATCAAGCAGAAATAAGAAATAATAAATGTTGTGAAAAAAAAAAAAACAAACAAAACTTAGATCTACTTTAACTTCATCTTCCCTATCCAAACTAGAACTCACATACTACCACACAAGTTTACATCAAATAGAAGTAAAGTAACCATAACCTGGCTATTTATCCAAAGTTCTTTGCATTTTAATCTTGCATATCTTAACCATCTTTTTAATGGTGTGGAATGAACAAATGTATCTATTGCTACACAAATAGTTTTAAATACCAGGAAATCAGTAGGGAGAGATTGCCTGAGGAAAACTTCTGGGGTTTTTTTTCTTTAAAAAAATCTTCAAATTACAGTCCCCAATTAAGTTCAAACTTGTAGTTACAACTTCTTTTGTCTTTTTTATGTGGTTCAGTGTTTTTATGTGAGAATAGGAGGAAAGGCAATAAAAATGAAGATAGATTTTAGTTTTACCCTACTTCTCTAAGGAAGAGAAACTAGATAAACTTGGCATTTTTTCAATAAAGACCAGGAGAAAAGCTATAGCTTTAAATCTGATCTTCAGTCTAACCATTGTTCATGTGCGAGGCATTGGGGAGAAAAACAAAATGCTGACTCAGCACTGGTGGAATTTATAGTCTAGTGAAAGAGACATGCATTTAACTGAAAGTGATAGACATTCCCAAAGAAGCATATACTCAAAATACTATTTTAAAACCCCAAAAAAGGTACTTAGTGTGACCTTGGGAGGTGCAGAAAGGAGAGGTCTCCTGGACGAGAAAATGTTTGAGTCGAACCTTGAAGGAAGGGAAAGATGTGAGCTGGTAGAGACGATGCACTAACATGGACAGTGTCCAAGGAGAAAGTCTAACAGCATCTGACTGTTTACAGTCTGGATCTTCTTGTTCTTCGTCTTGTGTTGCTTACTGTTCAATACATAGAATCTCTCCTTTAAAAGAATGTGGCTCTGCACTGTGTGGTTTTAATCCATCAGTATAAAATTCAGGCCGGGTTGGGGTGCTGGCGTGTGTGTGCGAGTGTCTGTTCACGTCAAGATGCCTTCTGCTTTAGAGAGTGTGTGCTTTAAAAGGATTTGGAAATAGTCCAGTCTTTTCTGCTGACTCTCTTGTCTGCATAGGGGATTAGGAAAGACAGTGTTGGTCCTGCTTGATTTTATCTTAATCTTCATATGGATCCTTTCATTACTTAACAGTCTTCAGGAATGGGCCAGAAAGAGATGCCAGACTGTGTGTTAATTCTCTTTCCCTTTCATGGACTTCTTATATGTGAAATACACTTACAAATAGCAGGCTTGAATTATTTTGAAGCAGTGACCTTACAAATGAACTGTACTTTTAAATTACACTACCTTTAAGAGAGACCTTGTCTTTATTTTGCATATATGTACATAAAAATGTACATAATGTACAAAAAACATGAACTTGATTTGCAGGTGTAGAGCTGCAGGAGAGTTCTATAGTGCTAAATTTTAGGCTTTAAATACTAGTTAAATATAAAGCTCTATTCAAGGGGTTTTTCAAAAAACCATGCTCTCAAATAACAGTCAATAAATCATTGCAACTAGATTGTGAACCACCAAATTTAATTTCAAATAGACTCCTGATGATTTTCACAAGCAATTTACCTATGTAGAATAATGATAATTTACTAAAATTTTTCTGAAATTACAGGTAAATGTTTGCACCTGGTTGTCTTTTTTCCCCCAAAGTGGGGGTTATATTCTTGTAAGAATTTTCCTGGTTTTAAAATATCTGCACGTATTTAAAGGATAGATTGTGGTCTTTGGTAACATAATGAGCTTTTTAGGGTTTACTTCATATAATCTTGTCTTTTCCCTTTTGTACTCTGCATACTTAACACTCACATGCTAATATTAGCACTAATGCCTTAGGCCTAAATAGCAATAATTACTGGATGGCACACTGGCTTCTATTTAAGTTGACAACTCAATAACTTGACATATGCATTACATCTCTATTACACCGGAATCTAAATGGCACTTTATAAAGCATTCCTTTTATATTTAGTTCACTGACTGATCAGACCCAAGCGTGTGCTCATCATGTGTCTTGAAAGACTAGTGAATGTGTCATTATTTCTGAGACCTTGCCAGTGGTACATAATAGAATCATGGAAAGCTGTATTTACAGAAAAATGGTGGAGTTTTGATAACATGTTTCTTGGACAAATAAGAGACAATAGCATTTTTATACTTTTTTAATGTATAGTATAAAAGTAGAAGATGTCATGTGAGCATTGTTTCTTCTCTCCTCTCTTCTCCTCTCCTCTCCTCTACTGTGTTTAATCTTTTACTCACCTCACCTCTCCTTTTTCTCCTCTAAGACATTAGGCAGAGATAATAATGATGACAAGCATAGGGTTTATGTGAAATGAGGCAGTGAGTATGGTGGTTAGGGCAGTCTTATAGTCTTGGAAGATTAAACATGCACAGGGGATTTATCAAATATGTAAATATATTAAAGATAATAGGACTAAGTCTCTCACTGACAGAAAATGAAGGTACCAATATTAGAAGACTTCAGCATTGTTAACATTGCATTTTAAAATTTTTTAAAGATTTTATTTATTTTTTTTATTTTTAGAGAGAGGGGAAGTGAGGGAGAAAAGGAGGGAGAGAAACACCAATATGTGGTTGCCTCTCATGTGCCCCCAGATGGGGATCTGGCCCACAACCCAGGTATGTGCCCTGACTGGGAATGAAACTGGTGACCCAGTGGTTCACAGGCCAGCACTCAATCCACACCAGCCAGAGCTATAACACTACATTAATAATGAACACACCTAGTATTCATTTGACTTTTCAACTTCTAGATACCACTCTTCACTAAAAAAAGACCTGAGACAGAGAGAAATATCTGATTTCAGGGCTAAGAACCCCCCCCCCCAAAAATTATAATATAAGCCAGAAATATCTTGTTGGGATAGTAAAGAACTCAAAGAAAAATGGAAGTATTATGAAAGGATCCATAAGTCAGTTCTAAAGGGCTCCCACAGGCCAAATATTGTGCAAAGTGACAGCCCTGCAATCTAGAAAACTATGAAGGTCATGAAATCAAACTAAGATTGAGAAAATTCCTGAATGAAGCTGACTGGAAAGATATGAAAATTGGGTCCATGTATAACTCTGGCTTGGATGCTTTCATTAGAAAGGATTTGATTGAAATGAAACTTTAAAAGATGCTGTGGATTTGTAGTGCACAGGTGTTCTTTGCATCATTCTTACTTCTTTTCAGTAAGTTTGAAATAATTTCAAAGATCAGTATTTTAAAACTAAAGTTTTGTTCTGCATTTCCTTTTAATGCTGAAAAATAACTTTGCCAAATTGTAATTGGTATACAGAGAAGCTGCACACATTTCATTTATACAATTTGATGAGTTTGGACATGCCCCCAAGAAACCATTATCACAATCAAGATAGAAAACATACCCATCACCTGCAAGTATCCTCCAGTTCTCATTTGTGTGTGTGTGTGTCTATATGTGTGTATGACACTTAACATGAGATCTATCCATTCAACATATTTTAATACTGTAATGTTTACTTACTTATGGTATTAAATATTTTTGACAGTATTTAATACTTTTTTGAGAGACATTTTCTTTTTTTTTCCTATTTCATTTATGTTGCATGAAATTTGGGCTTTCACTAATTTCCAGCATATGATCACACAGAACTTCCCATGAGAAACTAATAGAGATAGATATAAGATCAGCAACTGTGGGAGGAGTGCTTTTGAACTTCCCTTTTATTCCCTCTGACCTGGACACCTGCATCCGGGATGGTATCTCCCTAAATTCGTCATGACAGTGAAACAGGAAATGGCAATCTTATCAAACTTCCTGGAAATCCTTCTTTCCCAAGGAAAACAAGGACAAACTCCACTTAGGCAATGGTTCCCTCCACAGCGCTTCTAACAGTGTCCTACAAAGAGAATCTGTTAACAGATACCCTGCAGGGATGGTAGTTTTATGGCAGAAGCCAACACTGAACTCATATTTATTAACTGTCGTTCAGAGTAGCAATTTCCCATGAGATTGTGCCCTCGCAAATGACACAATATAACGTTGAATGCTTTACATAAGACATGTCATTAACTGCAGAACTATTTAGAACTATTTATCATGTGGTCTGCCTCATTGTGCTTTTTTTTTTTTTTTTTTTGCTGATGCCATATGAACACAGGATTTCCCAGAAGCAAATAAATGGAACACCACAAAGAATGAGTACAGAAAGCAGTTCATGTACTTCATAAAAAAGGAACAAAGAAGCAGGATGAGGTCAAGGAGAAAATCAGGGCTGATGGGCACAGTGGGGCGAAATGTTGCGAGAGGACTAATAGGCACATGGAAGCTTCTGTGAATCAATCACCAAGGCAGATCAGACACCACATTTGCCTATTCTGACAGTCTGCTATTGCCCAGTAAAGCAGCCAAAGAATAGTCTGAAAATTATCAAAATGTATCTAAATGACAGATGTCAAAAGATCATTGTTTCCTCTAAAATCTCTGTGGTAACATTATTTCACTATTTTAAATTTACATTAATTTCGTATATATCTATTTGGGTGCCTACTAGTCCCAAAACACTGTTGGAGATAATAAGGGGTATACGAGGATGAAAATGATAAGATTTCTGACATCAGACAGCTGAAAGTCTCGGAGATGATGCTGCTGTAATACAGAAAACAACATGATACATTCCTTTGGATTTTAGCTATTGTTCTTTGGAATCTAATACCAGAGGATAACAGAAAAAGCCATTGTAAAACTTGATCAAATCTGATTGCTGAAAAGAAGGGGGAATTTAGAAGTTTAAGTGGGGATTGCAGGGGATCTTCATTTTAGGGATGATCATGTCTCTTTTCACATATCATAGGCTGGGCTGGATTAGCAAGTGGCAAAAATCACAGTCAGAGTGTCCCTCCCTGTTCAGAAAGTGGGAAAGCTCTGTGGAGTCATGATTTTCAAGGAGAAGGGGAGAGAAACAGAACAAGAAGGTGGAAATGGGCAGAATCAAGGAGAAAATATACCTGACATACTTCAATATTTACCTGAGGCCAATATCGGTACCACCTCTGTCAGTAAAACTTGCAGAGGTACGAAGGAGAATACAGACCTCGCAAACCCCTTCATTCCCCCACACCGTCAGTGCCTTAACAAGGTTCTGCTGTTCATGCTGCCTACCAGCAAATATTTGGGGGGATATTTCTATTACATTTTTATTTTTTTTTTTAAGATTTTATTTATTTATTTTTAGAGAGGGGAAGGGAGGGAGAAAGAGAGAGAAACATCAATGTGTGGTTGCCTCCTGCATGGACCCACTGGGGACCTGGGCCACAACCCAGGCATGTGCCCTGACTGGGAATCGAACCTGCGACACTTTGGTTCGCAGCCCACACTCAATCCACTGAGCTACGCCAGCCAGGTCTATTACATATTTAAATGAAAGATTTTGAAACTCTCTTAAAATGCAGCAATAATATGACAAAATTTGTAAGACTCACATTATAACAGTTTTCATTAGCTCCATGACTCACCTAGGGATTCATTAAGTAAATTCCATATTCTGTCTGGATACAGCAGTTTTTTCCCCCTCTCCATGCTTTGTTGTGGCTGTTGTTGTTTGTTTGTGTCATTTGCTCTATACTAAATACTATGAGTGGGTGTTTGGATTTCAAGTGTTTTTAGAGAGTATTCGCTCAGCACAGAGGAAAGGGAGAGGGAAAGCTTATTATTATACATTTTCTGCAAAATAGACTCCCTGTCCAGGCTTCAGATTTACCGTAAAGAAGATATTCTTGCAAGAAATATATGGAATTACCAATGTTATAATTCACATACTCCATGTTTGAATCTAAACTAACAATCTAGAGCAGGAAATATATATTTTTTGATCTTCACAGTGATTGATTTTTATGGTTTGCTCTGGGCATTTGGTTTATTAACTGTAAATCCTAAAAGCAGAGATAATTTTTTCAAAGCAATGAAGCCTGAACAAAAATGTAATGGAAAAATAAAATAAGCCTTTCAAATGTCCAAACCAGAGCAAATGCAACAGACTTTTTTTTGTAAAAAAATAAATAAATAATTGTAATATCCTAAATTTGATCATAAGTTATTCTACAGAGTCCTCTTTTGTGTAAGCCAGGACAAATTTAACTACAGGAAATCTCTGGGTGCAAAATGTTTATTAAAGGAGTTAATGTTTATGCATCTCCCTTTCTTTTCCCAAAAGTATTTCATGTTTTACATTGGTTTGAAGCAGTTCACAAGTTATTAATAGTAATAAGTATTAATATTGAGCGATAATTACTCTGCCTGGCATCAAGTAGAGGAGTTTGTCACATAAGAATTACTATGATATATCTTCAAGCAGTCTCAGATGCCAATCTGTATCATCTGTGAGGAATAGTTTGACTACAGAATAATGTAAAACAGTTTGGGAAAGAGTTGTTTTGGAAAAGGGTTTTAAAGAATTCAAGCATTTTTAAAAACATTTTAACAATACTAATTTTAATCACTTTATCAGCTTTCTTTCTTTGATTTAAATTTTGGGACAACTCTAAAGTTTTAAGACTATAATCATTTTCCATAGAATAGATGTAGCATATATAGTAATTTCCCTTAGAAAATGTCAGCTTCCACTTTATCTCCCATATTCTGCTCCCATGCTCCATCCATCATCATTTATTTGAGAATGATATTAATGTATCATAAATACTTTATTTAAGAATTGTGTTAATGTAAAATAAACATATATTTGAGTTTTGGAATTCAATTAATTGTTTATATACTTTAAGTGTTCTGTGTTGGGTATTGCATTAAATACATACCTATACATTTATAAATGATATAAATATATATAATATTACACACCTAATTAATGTGTACAAATAATATGTAATTATGTATATGTGTAATTTGCTTAAGAATACCGTATTTATGTCTTCATTGTCTATTAGCTCCCTGTGTTGCGACTGAGAAGTCCGAGGCCCTGCTGATTCTTGATTGTTGTGTACAGGTGTGACTCTTTCCCCCTTTGGAGGTATATAGGATTGTCTATTTGTTCCCGGCTGTTTTAAAATTTTTACAATGCTCTGCATTGGTGGAAATACACTTTCATTCACTGTGCTGGCATTTGATGAGCTTTTTAAATCTGAAAACAATCCCTTTAGTTAACTGAAAATTTTCTTAAAAGGCTTATTTGATGATTTCCTTTCTTTTTTTTATTGTGGAACTCATTATTCGGATGTTAGACTTTTAAAATGCCCCTCTTACTCTCTTTTCTTATCTGAACATTCCTTTTAAACAGTACTCTGGTTTGCACACAGTCTTTTGATCTCCACTTGGCCACATGAGAATGGGCCTGGGACCTGGAACACTTCCTCAAGAGATAAAGGAACTTCACGGTCTGTGCTAGTCTTATCACCATGTGTGGGAATATCCCTGTTTCATACTCAATATGTACTCCTTTGTTCTTCTTCAGTGCATGTGGGGAATATCCCCTGTTTTCTGTATTTCGGACCCATGGAGGAGAGCATGAAGTGGGTTGTGTATCTCCCACATGGACTGCATAGTGGATCTGCTGGCTGTGATGACTGATGCATTTTAAGGGGCTCTATCCTGTGCATTCTTTTCTTGGTTCCACTTGAGCCTAGTGTGCATTTCATCTGTTCTTGCAGACCTAGAATCATGCACTGGTCTCCTCCCTCAGTGGCACTCACCTGCCTTTTAAATGTGGCTGCAAAGCTTGCCCACTCATGAGTGAAGAGACTGAATCTCTCTAAAGATATTAATGATTTCTTTTTTGAAGTTTACCTTTTTCTGCATATTTTGTTTTCTCTGTTCATTTGTTGTTGTTTTTTTTTCCACTAAATTCTGTATTAAAGAATTTCCTCTGGTTTGAAGCATAACAAGTAGGTAGTTCTTAAAGTCTTACAGAAAAACTACTGCAGTTCTCAAGAATACCTGAAAAGCATCCACTAATTCCCTCATCATGCAGCAGCAAAGTGTGCCATTGTCACGTACATGCCGAGAACCTCCTGTGGATGTGCAGTCACCTCTAGAGTGTAACTGTCCAGTTGCGTCTCTTCTGCATTGCAGGTCACACTTGGGTTCCTTCAGTTGGCAAACTTCACCTGGGAACCATAGGTGGAAAGGAATTTTGTCTGAGTATAAAAACACTTAGAGGGAGTATCAGTAAAGCTAAGTTAGTAACAAATAATGTACCTACTACGTAAAAAGTTGTATCTATTCAATCAAGCACTATGGTTATTGACTTATTTGCACTGGTACTGGTAGGGATTCACAATGACAGGCCATACCTAGAGGGCAGCTTTGGATGACAGAACGCAGAGGGAAGCTGAAGATGTAAACCAAAATATTTCCCTCATGTACCAGGTTCCATATAACATACAAAATATCCCTACGTCAATTTTGAGAATCCAGCAAACAAAACAAAACAACTTCTAAGTAATTAGAAGTAAAGAGCAGAAAGAGCCATATTACTATTAAGAAAGAAAAGAAAAAGGAAAAAGAACAGCCTCTGACCCTCAGAATCAGACCTAATACCACTAGGCCATGCTGGTCTCCTACTGAGCAAAAATAATCCCATAGAATACCAACCTCAGGCTAGGTTACTCTGAGTCCATGATAAATTGAGACAAAATAAGGCCAGTTCATTATTTTTGTCTAAGTCCAGTCAAAAACAAGGTCACTGTACCGACCCCCAAAATACCAAATATCTTCTCATACTGGCTAAAATGAGTGACTTCTCACTCTTATTTACCAATCAAAGCATTATTTTCATTTTAGTCTCTTCTTCCTACAAATAAAATATATTGAGATACCAATCATAAAAATCCTTAAATTGTCCCACTTTTTCCCAGCATCCAATATACAGCGCCACCCCCTCCCCCGCTGCTGCCTTAAACCCTCCAACAAATCATGCTCAAAAGTGCCCAAATTTCAACATCAGATTCTTTTTAACACCCTCTTATTGAGATACTACATGATTACCTGATTACCCAGTGTGAGGATTAATTTTAAATATCAACTTGTGTAGGTGCTGGTTGTTTGGTTAAACACATGTATAAAGGCATTGTTTTAATACTATTTAAATTGAAATCAGTAGACTTTGAATAAAGCAGCTTGCCCTTCAGTGTGGGTGGGCCTTGTCCCACAGTGTTCTCCTTGCTGCAACGAGTAATAAACTCAGTTTTCTTGGTGGTCTTTCAATGAAGGGTATTGCTAATGTTCTGTCCTACTACAGTTCTCTTTTTTTAAACTATAGTTTATTGATTATGCTATTACAGTTGTCCCATTTTTTTCTCCCCTTTCTCCCCCTCCATCCTGTAGTCCCCTCCCTCAAGCATTCCTTCTTCCCTTAATTCATGTCCATGGGTTGTACGTATAATTTCTTCAGTTTCTCCATTTCCTATCATGTAACCAAAACATAGCAGAGAAGGATACCCTGATCTCTAAGAAAATAAACTGAAAAATCAGGATGCTTTTTCTTTTAGTTTTTTTTTTTTAATTATTCCTTCATAAAAAGAGAATGCTAAATATCTGAAAACTGTACACAATTATATCTTTTACACAATCAGTAAAAATTTTAGCAAAGTATCAAATCAATTTAAATGCATCATTTTAAAGAAGGTTATATATCAAATATCAATTATTTTCAGTTAATAAGGTATACATTCTCTTCACCTTATCAAGGATCATGAAAATATTGCTAAGCAGATAAATAGTTAAAACACATGAAAAATACTAAAAATACTTCCCATAGAATTACAGATTTCTCTCCAAGAAATGTGCTTCTTTCTCTCAAAACATCAGCAATATTACAGGAATAACAAGCATAATTTACCAAATTTGATTTAACATACTTCCTTTATTCTGGTCATCATTTTTTTCCTTCACTTGTACTTCCTGTACACAGAATTTGGACAATTTGTAATTTCCCAGTCTATCATAGCACATTTAAAAAAAATTTATGGGGATCTTGAGTGTTTAGGCTTTCTGCCAAAAATCAATCCTAATTGGAAATTGGTGAGTTCATTTACCAGGAAACTATTAAGGAAACTCTTTTTTCAAGAAATCCCCTTGGTTACACGTTAGTGACCAGTCCAGTGATTAAATCACCCTCTACTGAACTACCAGAAAAAAAATGCTTTACATATTTGTGGCCTGTTGCCACTACACCCCAGGCTATGCCCATATCAGTACTTGCAAACAGATCAGGGTAAGGTATGATCTGCATTTGGATGGAAACATTCCAAAAAAAAACCCCTGGTGCTACAGGAAGTGATATGGATAATACAGTAGGTGGTGATCTTTCCTGAGTCAATTCTAAAACAATTACACAGCGTGAGGCCAGGGAGCAGTGAAGTGTGACAGATGGTCACAAAACCAAATTTCTTTGGTGCACAATTCCTTACAGTTCACTGAAACATTTTTACAAACTTCCAACGAATTTTGTCTCCCAGGCAAATTTTTATGTAAAATATCTATATCTTTGCTTTTTTTCTCCATATTTGAATAAGAATTATAAAACTGTTGTCGATTTAAGGAATTTTAGACTGAGTGCTACTAAGGCTCTCAAAGGATCCATAGGGACCATTTGACCCAAACCTTAGTTTTATAATTGAAAAGATCATTTACATGCGTTGCAGAATTGGGACTTGGACCAAGTTTTCTGACACCTAATTCTGCTAATCTTGTTCTCACTGTTTCTCCTCTATCTCACACTCTCTCCTGTTATGTTGAAAATTCATTTGTTTTTAATTCAGAAGAGGCTTTTTTTGGTAATAAATGAACAAATAAATAACAGTTAATTTCTTTAACATAAAACAGTGATAGAATATTCTTTTTCTTTCTTTCTTTCTTTCTTTCTTTCTTTCTTTCTTTCTTTCTTTCTTTCTTTCTTTCACAGTACATAGCAAACATATCCTGGATATTTCAGCAAACTTCAGATTCCAATATAGCCCCAATGAATTCCAAAGAATTACTCATTTCATAGGAAAAATACGTAATCTTTTAAAATTTAATTCAGTAACCTCATTTAATAAATCGTTAAATTCTTCCTTTAAGGCAAATCTACATCGGTTTACAGTGATATTTCTATTAAAAAACAATAAAGATGTCTGGAAAGATAATTAAGCATGAGTTGATTTTATATACAAAGTTGTGATAACGTCCACCCCTGGTGCGCTCACTCCTGCTGAATCGCCCATGCTCTGGGACTCACCATCAGGGATACTCTGGTGGAAGTAAACAACACTTCTGCTTTAAATCTTTTGAAAAACCTGGGTGAATACAACTGGAAAAACATGTTTTTCTTGCCCACGAGCAGCTCCTCCGCCCTGACAACGGTCTTCCAGGGGCTAAAAGGGAAACTTGGTGGCTCAAACTGTTCAGGCACTTTCTTAAAGTCAAAGTGGTGGCGAGGTGAAGATTTCCAATCCCTTCTCACCGAAGTTAACGGGACAGGTGTGTAGTATTCGCTTAGAACTGCCAACAGGATCTTTGCAGAAAAGTCATGATTTCAACTCATCTTTCAAAGATCTGTGCCACAAATTCTACCAAGCGGAGATGGAAGAGCTCTACTTCTTCAAAGTTACAGAGGGGGCTAGGAAACATGTAAACACCTGGGTAGGTAACAAGACAGAAGATAAAATTACAGAGCCGCTGTCTCCAGTTCAGTTACTCAGGTTACTTGTCTGGTTCCCGTGAAAGCCATCTATTTCAAAGGAAACTGGGATAACCAGTTTAACAAGCAACAGACCAAGGAAAAACTTTTTAAAGTCAGCAAGAATGAGGAGAAACCTGCACAAAAGATGTCTGAGAAATCTTCCTTTAATGGGACCGACATGGGATTAATATTCAGTACAACTCTGGTGACACCTCACAATGTGCCTGAAATCCAAAGTAACATCTGGTGACAATCCAAAAATAAAGGACCTAACTTTAAAGTCCTACATTCAGAAAAAAAATGTGATATTGTAATAATTGTATATGGCTAGTCAGAAAATAATGACACTGACTAGTCTCTACTGATTGAATTTTTAAAATGCAAGGTAAGAGCTTCATCATTTAAACTATAGAGAGATGCTATATTCAGCCAAAATTAAAAATCAATTCAGTTGTAATGTATAAAATGTTGGGAAAGAGGATAGGAGTGATGGAATCCTTTATCTTTAAAAAGCAGAGACCTGCTGTTAACCCGATCTGATGGAAGTAAGTGAATGAATGGTAGGCTGACTATAGTTAAAAGCACTTTCATCTGTCTCAAACTTTGAGTCAGTCTGACACACCCATACATTTATACTTGCAACAATTGCTTTAAAAATTATTCATGTTATAAACCCATGCCTCTCAGTGCCTGTGTCATTTCTTGGTTTGTTCCAACTCAAAACAGTGTTTCTGCATATTTCCAAATTCCTGACTCAGCAATCTATGGTTCTGAGTCCTGGAGTTTGTCTCTGACTAGTTCTGTTGCAGCTGAATCTTGGCTATGTTCAGCTACCTCTGGCTTGATTCTAGGCACTCAGAAAACATCAGCTGTAACACTTATGGCCCTGTGATCCTCAATCCCTACACAGCCCATCCCAAAATGTTCCTGAACTTGGCTTTGTGTATCTCATCCCTGGATAACCATTCTGAAAAACTAGTCCAGTTTCTTCTAGCCAAAGAGCACCATTGCAGAAAAGCAAAGGCAGGGAATTTTTATAAAGTTCTTTAAAACAATAAGTGGTTTACTTAATGAAAACTACCAGTTAATAAGAGAAAGAACCCAGAGATGTGGATTTGGGATCCATCCCTAAGTTAGGTAACATTTCACCTTGGAATGATGACACATTTCACATCACAGCAGTAACGTGTTCAGTCTGGTTATTAATTTTACCTTAAAAAGCATATTTTCAGGATAATTTTCCAGAAGATAGTATTATTTGATTTTAATAAAATTAACACACTCTCTTACCATCCCTTGCAGTGCCCTCAAGAATTTTATATTAGAATAAGAATTAGAGTGCCTTATGTTTAATCTACTTATTTATGATAAAGATTCAATTAAAAAGTTGTTCAAATAAAAATAGATTTGGTACAAACAGGACCTTATATAGTTGGGCATATTGTATGTCTTCAATTATAAGTTCAATGTACAGTTAAAAAAGCTTTGACTGCATTTATCACTTTAATTTGAGTCTGTTAAGAGAACTTACTGAGCTTCTCCCTCTAGCAATTGAAAGCAATTCTGAGCATGCACTTAAAGATGACTTTCCTTTAGTCAAGCAATAACATTTATTGAACACCTACTGTGTGTCGAGTCTTATAATAAATTTTAAAGATTAAACATGCAGTCCTTGTTCTATAATATTATCTGTTCTAGTGAGGAAACCACACAATTAGTAACAGTGTCAGAAGTTCTACCATAGTCATGTTTAGGACTGGCTACTCTGTTGACTTCGACCTAGTGCTAGTGCTAGACACGGATGCAACAGCTACACATAACCTCTTTAAGCACATCATACTATTGTTGTGTAAGGGCAAATCACTATAGTAAGTTTCTTATTCTGTGTCTTTCCTATTGGCTCCTCTAAAAGAACCCTGATAGAAATAGGTTGAATCTGGAAAGTAATTGGAAGCTCTTACTATACATTAAATGGGGAAGAAATACAGTTAGATATGCACTTGTTAAAGACCATTTTATAGTACTGTGGGTGATAGACTGGATAGGGACACGACAAGATTGGAAAAAGACAAGTAAAGTAGCATTAGCTATAATCTATTGTGAAAGACAATATCCTGGGCAAAAGTCCAAGTAAAGTCATATAAGAAAGGGAAAGATAGATTAAGAAAATACTCAGAAAATTAAATTTTCAGAATTGGTAATTGGGTATGGTGAGTGCAGGGAACAAGTTGCTGCCTTTTACTGAGATTTTATGTGCGGGAACAATAGATCTGAAAATGAATCTGAAATTTTCAGGTTTAAATGCAGGGATCTGAATGTTGGACCATCGCACTTGCTAATCAAGTGGACATATTTTCAGAATTACTCTGGCTTTGTTCATCTGAAACTCATAGGCTAAATCTAGGTTAGTGTTAAATAGAATGTGAAGAATGGAAGAGAGTGGTAGTATATTCAAAAGAGAAGTTGGTAATACCGGAACCTGTAAGGGAGGTACGCCTCTACATAAGTAGTGAGAGATGATAAGAGAATGGGGAAGAGCCTTAAAAAAAGGCACAGTTCCAAAGCTCCCCATTGCCCATAGTCCATGAACTTAATTCACAGCTTGCCACATGTTAGTTATGTGACCATGAGTTCATACAATGTTCGCATCTTTAAACTTACTAAGGAAGTAAAGTACCGAATTCATAGAGATGTTCTGAGGATTAATAAATAAATACAGAATAATCATTCATTAAGCATTAATAACTATTATAATGGTTATTGTTAATGTTTATAAGCATTAAAATAACACTGTACAACACTGATGTACAACATTTGACACTGATGATTCTGCCATACATTTTGCCATATTTCTATAAATAAACTATTTACATAGACCTCAAAAGTAAAAAAACTAATAGATTTTTCATATCTCAGTGTAGAAAGAAACACATCTTATAGCCCACAGTCTATATACCTAAACACACTAATTTCATTGTAAATAAATTTATGTCATAAAACTACTATTTACATTTCAAAATTTACCATGTATTATTATTTATAAAAGTTAGATATACTAATTATGATTAAAACAAATGTCTTTATAGTTTAACTGCTTCTGTTTTAACATTGTGTAGAATCCTATTACTTTTTTATACAATTACTTTAAAGTGAAAGAAATTTAGATATTTTATATCAAACATATTTTCTATGAAAAATAAATCCATAATACACAAAATAAGTAATTTTGTTGATAGTAAATATTTAGGATTTATTAATAAAAATGGAATCTTTTGCCATATAACCCAATGGAGTTTGAAGAACTTTTTACAATGGCCTCTGTACCACATCATGAATAAATATTGCAGAGAGATTCTCTCTCTCATGATCAGTTATAACACCCATTAAAAGGAATGGGAAATGCATTTGCAAATCCTTTCTCCTTACTCATATCAGTGCCAAACAGCTAGATGTGTTCTAGTGATGAAGTTCCACATGGAAGAAAAACTAAGCCCCATATTTGGAAATTGACTGGTTAGAATAATGTTTGATTGCTTCATATTTTTTATAAAAATTCAAAGTTTGAAACTGTTAACAGAACATTGTCCTTCTAAAGCATATCAAGATATATGTTCCTATGAATTAGGGAACTTATTGTAGTCACTTATTACCTAATAATTCCAAATAGCATCGTAATTAGTTTCAGAAGAAGTAGACTTCCTTAAGAAACTGAAATGTTAATCCTAAATCTCATTCGTTATATAATATTTAAAAACAACTTTTCTTTAGTAATATTTTGTATATTATTAAGCAATCACATTATTTAATCAGGTATTTCATCTGAGCTTAGAGGATTATATCGCATATGTGTGTGGACACATGCAGAGTGGGGCAAAGCCCACGCTTATAATGGACTTTATATAGATGAAAATACTGAGATTCAGAAAGTTTATGTAACTTAGCTGAGGTGACAAAATGGCAGAGTCAGGAATAGAATTAAGGCTTTTGCAGTTATTTGTTAATATAAAAGTTATAAAATACCAACTCTGAATTATAGCACTTTCTCTGCTGCTTCAATATTGCAGTGGAAAATAAGCTTAAAAACACTTCCTACAATAATCTCTATAAGTAGCAAGGCAGTAGCGTCTTAACTGAGTCCCCAGTCCTGCTCTGCCATATTTCTACGTTTCATTAATCAGCAGTTTCTCACATTTACAGCTTCCTTTTCAAATAATCTCAAATACTTCCATCCTAAAAAATATCCAGCTGATGAACAAACCAAATAACCAAATAGAACCCAGGTTTAAAAAATCCAGCTCCATATTCTCTCTCAGTCATTGCTTTATCTTTCACCTCCTTTTCATAACCATCCTTCAAAATTATGCTTCCATTTCCTCATCTCTTATTCACTCATCATCTTCAAAACAAAAGTTCTTCCTTCCCACATCATTTTTAGCAAGTTTGATATTGCCATACCAATTGGACTTTTAAAGAGACTATTTTACTTGAGCCCACAACATCATTTACACATTGGATCATCTCCCTAATCTCTTACATGACTTCTGTTATAGCACCCTACTAATGTTCCTTCAGCTACACATTTCCCTTTCAACCTGTCTTTCTTTTCAAAGTTGATACAAATTAGTGTTCTGTTCATGTCCTCATTTTCTACACTCTGTTCATTGATTGAGCAATTTCACATACTGTATGACTTTAATTTTCATTTATACTCAAAAGGATGTGGCAAGTCCAAGATGCCCAAAAGCTAACATATTCTACTTAAATATTTGATAAGTCAACATCTTCAAATGTGGGTATATTGTCCTCCATCATAAAACCGGTCCTCCTCATAATTGTTCTTTCGTGAGTCTCTCTGTTCATCCAAGTGTTAAGCCAACCTCTTCATTTTTTGTCAATCACTAAATAATTGCATTACATCTTTGACTTCATCCTCAACTCCATCCCCATTGTCACTACTTTATTTTGTGTATTGTCTTTTTGCCTAAATTATTTATTAATCTTTTACACTTTCCAGTTTTATTTTATTGTCACAGTATTCTGCACAATACAATTAGAAATATACTTTATACTCTCAAATTTAATAATGCCATTTCTCTCCATAAAATACTCCACATAAAATCTAAGTTCTTCAATAAAAGATATTTGAAATTGCTGATCTGGTTTCTCAGAATCTCTCCAGCTTGCTCTTCTCAAACATCCAGGAACCCAATCTGTGGCTCCAAGTTTTAACCATATTAAATAACTGCCAGGAATCCAGACATTAGGTGTGAGGTCAGCTTTGCACATTTGGTCTCCTACAGTAGAAGAGTTTCTGCATTGCTGTCCCCTCTTCTCTCCCACCCAACCCTCACATGGGTAACTCCTACTCATTTCAATCATCCCCCTTTTTTGTTTTATGTTTCTTCTGAAAGTATTTTCTAATCACCCCCAAATCTCCAATTGTAAATTTAAATACCTCTCATGTGTTCCCACAGCATCCTCTGCTTTCCATGATTGTATCTCCACATAAAATATACTATTTTTTAACTTACTTTGTAATTATTACTCACTCATATAAACTCCAAGAGGGTAGACATTTTCTTCTGTTCTTGCAGTTGTATTTCCAATGCACAGCAAAGTGCCTAGGACATAAAAGGTATCGGATAAATGTTTTTTGTATGAATTCATTAAATATAAGTTCATATAACCATGGCTCATGGATCATAAAATCAGTTTCTACCTGTTCCTATCTAGCACAATCTTGATAAAAGTTAGAATTATTTAGTTTCATTTAAAAATTATTTCACATCTATGAATTAAAATTTGCCTTATTGTGAAAGAAAGAATGGGTTAAAAGGAAAAGAGAAATATTTGGGGACATTTTCTGTATCATTGGCATGATGTGAGAGGTGAGGTAATTCCAAAATCAAAGCATAAATTCAGTTACCAACCAAGCCCTTAAAGTATATTTGGTAAGTATTTCTAAGATGCTCATAAAAACATCTTTCATTACTGACTCTCTAAGTAATTTTATATTTTAGATATGGTGAGCTTTTAGAAAAATATTTGGATTCTCTGTTATTACTTATTTTACCATGCATTTCACCAGACTGATACTAAAAATAGATGTTTTGGCTCCTGCAACAGTTAATACATTGTCAAATATTGAATTTACAATTTGTTTTGCATATCAATCAATGTATTCGCAAGTAACTCAATCCAAAATAAACATTAAAAATACAAATTTTAAATATTTAAGATTTCTATTTCTAAAATATAACCCAAAGTCTAGAAGGGATTTTGCCACAAAGTATGACATCATCTATTATGTATTACTTTTATTGCATTAGGTAGTATAGGGGAAAATAAATATTGATTCTATAGTTACCCTATAGAGCGGTGTTTAGAATACTCAAAGAGTATCATTACCCCTAACGGCAACTAGGATAAGGAGAACTACGTATCCAAATTCAGAAGTGTGCGTTACATACATCTGTGGCCATACCACCCTGAACATGCCTGATCTCATCAGAAGTATGTGTTATCGATTTGAGGGAAGGTGATGACTGGTAGGTATTCTGTATAAAAACTTAATTTCAAATAAAATCAGAATTGTAAGAACCTGTGTTGATCATATGTTTCAATTTATACATTTATTCCTTATTTCATCATATCTTTATTTCTCTAAAGTAGAGATCCATACTTTTGTTTATTTTACAGACGGAGAAACAATCAGAGTTTAAGTAATTTGAGTAAGGTCATCATGAACCTTTGGATTAAAACTTGGAAACTGAGGCACAGAATTTTGCTTTGGATAATTTGCATGTCTGAATTCTACCTTGACACTCAATTAACGAATGAATGTATCGATTAAAATTACTTTCCCTGAGAGTTTTGAGGGCATTCTTCAATTGTATTTTTGGCTTCCAGATTTGTCCCTTAGAATCATGCTTTTTTTTATATTCCCACCCCCACCTTTTCTTCATTTTTGTTTCTTTATTTCTTTCTTATTGTTCCTTGGGTTTGGAATTTCACTATGATGCTTTAGGATGATTTTTTTCATGTACTTTTACATATTCAGTGGGACACAATTTAACTCACAGCACTCAGTAGTGAGAAATTTCTTCTTATTTCTTTCCCCAGTCTGTTCTCTTTATAAGTGTCATATTAATAGAATATGTAGAATAGTTAAACACATATCTTTATCTTATTTTCTGAGATATTTGTTATCTCAGTGATTTTTTTCTAATTATAATTTTTTAAAATTTTTTCAAGGACTCGTACTTGTTCTCTGGAATCTCTACTACTATATTGCATTGGTTTTGATTTATGTTTTTCTGAAGATATTTGAAGTTTTATTCTTTGCAATCTTTTTATTTCTATTGTTTAATTTTTTTTTGATACATAATCTCTGATTTTCACATTACAAGCATCCATAAAGTTTTCTGTAACTCATAGTTGTGCTCAGTGAGGCAGTACAAACTGAGCTGACCATTTATGTGCCTGGACAAGGCTTGCTGACCAGAAAGATTCCCTATAAAAGAGTATCTAGCATTTTGTTTGTCTTTCAAGTATCCATATATCTGATTCTTTAAAAAAGAATGAGTTTCCCTAGGAAATTTTCCCTGGTTATCCTGTAGGTATATTCCTGGCACAAATATGCCAGGGGCAGAGCCGGAAAAGTGATTTTTCACTGTTGTGTATAGCCAGTCACCTATTTTCAGTTCAGCATCTCAGCCCTGCCTTCACCATCGCTTGTTGCCTCTTAACTAAAATGCCCCAGAGTGAAAATATCCAAACTACTGGGGAAGGACAGTTGGGTGGTTGATCTGGGTAGCAGATGCGATTTAGGTGTCTAAATCCTCATACAAATTTTCAACCAATCCTCCAGTTACAGAAACAATCCTCTTCTCCTAGGGTCCTTTTTTTTTTTTTTTTTTTTTTTTTTTTTTAACTATGGTTCTTCTTTCCCCACCACCATGTTAAGAACTGTGTATTTCAGTGCCAGAGTTTGGTAAAAAGGAAAGGAATTATTTATTCAAAAGTTTTAAAGGCTTAGAGTAATGGTGGAATGTAACCATTAAATTCCCACATCCATTTAAAACACCCACAAACACACATACAGTCTCACTTCCCCTTACCAAACCAGGCCAGTCAGGGGTACCATATCTCAGGGAAAGAAATAGAGGTCCATAAATCGGCTAGGCTCCCATTCTTAATCCAAAACCTTATCCTCATGGTGGGCCAGTGGGAGTTCTTCTGCATTCTTTCATATCTCTAAAAGAGAGAGCTCTGCATGACTGCTACATCTTGCTTTCCTACTTCCTAAACCACAGGGTCAAGAAAGTTCCCTTTCCACTCCCAAACCACGTGGTTAAGCCCCAGCATGGCTGCAGCACCTGGGTTTAAATCCTGGGGAGGCTCTATCTCTGTAACTCCATTTCCGACTCCTCCCACAATCGACTATACCTGCTAGCACTCCAGTATTCTCTGTGGCAGATGTGGGCCTGTGACCTGGAGAAAATCGTCTCCAAGCTATCCCACTGGCTCTGTAATGGGGGCGCTGCCTCCCAGCTACATCATGAGTCAAAGTTGTGCATTATCTTCCTATCTCTGAGCAGGTTATGAAACTAGCCTGCTGTTATTAATATGCAAAATAACTCAATCCCTGTGCTGCAGTTTTCCCAGCCCCCAGGCTGTGCTTGGTGGGGGTGGGGGCTTGTGGCTTCTTAGTCTAAACCCTGTTAAGCCTACAGCCCATTACACTCCTTTCTAAGATTTACAGCAATCTGTCCTCAAAAGCACCTTTGTTTTTAATTCCTCTCTTAGCCATCCAAAGTTTTGAAGTAGAATCATCAAACTTTTTTAAAAAAATCAGCGAGGTTTTTTCTACTTAAATTTTTTATTTTCTTTTTCCATTACCATTGATCTCCTCTATAGCTTCTTGTTAATCTCTCTATATAAGCTAAAGGAGAAGCTGAAAATTGCATCAAAACATTATTGTAAAGCAAGGAAATTTAGTCATTAATGGACATGAGACTGGAAGCAAGGCTTCTAAAACCTAGCAGGTACTTTCCACACTGCTATCCCAAGACCACTAGCTTCTTATTAATATTTTAAATGATATGTCTTAAGTAGGATTCGTATAGCAACTAGAACAGTTTAGAAAAGAACAAGGCAGCGAATTCAGATGATCATAAATGTCCATTGATAGCAAAGTGATTTTTCTCTGGAGTGTGATCAGATAAACAAAAACTTCATCATCATCAATACTACTTATTAAATTTTTATTTATATGACAAGAGGAAAGCATGGGAAGCCCACAAATACAAAACAAATTAAGTTCACATGTTTTTTTCCTTCCAGACACCACGCTCAAAATAAACCTAAGCTTATTGTGTACATACTTTCTGAAGTCCAGAAAGGTAAAAATTTGCATTATAAAACCTCTAGACATTTTGTATTGGGGATTAAGTAGTTGGAGAACAGTTAGCACTTACAATAGCAATTGTTTGAGTGATGTGATATAGCATGTTGCAGCTTTGGAATCTGACAGATAGACTCTGGTAAAAAACTGAAATTGTGCCACTCACCCTTTTTTAAATCTGTAAAATGGGGATGATAATACAAATGTCCATATTTATGGGAATTTTAAAAAAGCATATATTCTGTGTATAATATTTTCTGGTGTTAACAGGTGCTTTGTTAATGTAAGGTGCTATAATTTTATTCATTCAGCAAATATCTTTTATACAATTATTATATGTCAGGCTCTGTGTTATTTTCTAGGGAGAAAATGGGAAATAAGTTAGGATCAGTGTCTAGTGGGATTTCTAGCAACACGGTTTATTTCGTTGATTGTTTATTTATCATTCTATTTTAGGCTCTGTGTTGGAAATCTGGTGGCAAATAAAATGATCAGACTATAATAGGAAACTCCCTTTCCTTTTAAGAATATCTTTTCAATACCCTTTGGAGAAATTGCCTAATTAATTTTGTAAAGTCACTATTAAACTTCTATCAAGATGCCGTGTCTTCGAAAACCAAGGGATAAGACAACAGGACCCTGTCCTTGAATTTGAAATCTTTAGAATATTCAACACAAGAAGGACAGTTTGGCTCCTGATTATTCTCAGAAGTTACTACCTGATAAAACCACCAATTAGCTTCCTCCACTCAGATCCTTGACTCTGTCCCAGTTCTAGCTTCTTCCAGATTTGGTTCTTCATTCTTCCTTTAAGCTTTTTGATCTCTTTCACGTGTTTACAATAAATTCACAAGTATGCTAAAGCCAGCCAAAGACTATTTTTGTTGATTGCAGCCAAAGTAACTCAACAGATGTAACAGATGTGTACTTAGTGGTGGGTATCATTTAGACTAAGCTTCAGAACCTTCAGGAAGAAATGAAGGTCTTCCTACAGTGCAGTGATTCTGAACTTTTTGTAGATGTAAGATGGACATGAAGTTTCTTCCTATAAAATATATATATATGCACAAATACATGATACCTTGAGTATGATTTCAAGGAGTTCATGACCCCCCGAATCCCTTCCCTAGGTGTCAATGGAGCCCAAATTAAGAACACCTGTCTAAATATACGATTCTCTCCTCAAAGCAGCACAAGACTAAGATATGCTTCACATTTATTTCCATCTTCAACTCCCGTTCACAAAGTGGGTGATATAGAATATGAAGGAAACTGTAAAACAACAATTGACCTAAAGCACAAGTGTTTTAGGAGCACTTTTCATTTCAAAGGGGAAAGTTCAAAAAGAATTAGTAGTAACTTCTTTCTCCTTCTTCTTGAAATATTTTAAGTATTTAGCTTCATTTTACATGATATACATGTACATTTCACCTGAAATGGAAATTACCCAGGCTGCCTATGATTATGTCAAGGCCTTAACAAAATGTTAAAGTTTTATAAACCACATAAAAATATCGAATATTTGTGGGAATCTCTATATACATTCTGTTATCTTCCTCATTGAAAATTGTAGTTGTAAATGTATGTTTAGTGTCATTGTATCAAAGGAAATTGTATCAAAGAAATTTTTAGTTTTAATTTTCTTAAGCACTCTGATTTCCATTCAAAATGGGTACTCAGGAATCTGTCATTAAATAAGTAATTTTTAATTTCCTGGTTAATAATACTATTATCGTTGCTGTAATTTAGAGACACCACATGGTGCATGAATGTACTTAAAATGGGGGTTTTATGAAATAAAATAAATAACATTAATTTGGAAAATTTGGGGATAATGATGGGAGAAGTTTCAGTTTTGGAAGAAATTGGAGAAAACATTAAGTGTAATACAATGTAGGTTTCAATTATTGTGTTACTGGTTTATTTAGAGAAATCTTTCTCAACCAGTCTGCCCATTAAAGATAAACACAGACAGATAATCAACTATGATGTTACCTGCAGAAGATCCACCACAACTTACTGTTGTGCTAACAAAAATAACTGAGTAAAACAATAAAATCTGAGTATCTCAAAACTATGTTTGTTCAATATAAAATATTTTTGATATTTAGACTAATAACATGTATTTAATCCATGTATTTATATTTACAGAATTAAATACTTTTTATTTAAGCATTTTTATGACAGAGATCAGCATCACCATCTGTTTAAAATGCATCACATTTTTTAAAGATCATGAAAGTTGTCGATGTTGTAATTCTATCACATACTTAAAATAAATATGTGAAATGCATTTCATTAGACATGCAACATATGCAGCCAATGGAAAATAAAGATTGTTTCCGTATGGGACTCTGTATTCTGACTGCCTTCAAAAAGATAACTCAAACGTAATAAATTAGGATCATTTTACAGACTGGATGGTAGCATTTGGATTTGGAACAGAAAAAAAGAAAAGAACTGCTTATTAAAGTGACTACATTACTGCCACTGTAATTTGCACAAGGGATCCAAAAGCTTTGATATCCAAGATTGTATACTTACTGTTTCAAAAAAATAAATGACAATCAGGTTAATTATCTCCCAATCTGTGTAATAATGCAGATGTGCCTGGTCTTTTCACGAAAAGGATGTGCTGATCAGGGAGCTGATCTGCAGGTTATCAGAAAACATCTAAGATTCATTTTCTTTTTATGGTTAAACCAATCTGTTTTCCAGAGATTCAAGATCTTGCAAATTAGCTCTTCCAGACTCTGGGAAAAACTTGTAAAGATTTTTTTTTCTCTTCACCTGTTTGAATTGAGAATGAAAAACAAGTGTGAAAGTGCTTTAATATTTCAAATGTGAAACTCAGGACTTTGATCAAAAAAAGAAAATCTAATCAAGATACACAGAACTGAAACACAGTGAGAAGTATAATATTTTATTTGGAGCAGACTTTGGACTGATATAGTTTTACATACAGTCTAAAAACATGAAAAACTATGAAAAAGAAGATATTTAATCCCTAGGGAATAGGCAGGCGTTCTTAAATTTAAAAGGTCTTCTCTATGAATTCTTTATTACGTGTTCTAAAGGAAAAGCCCTATCATCTTTGCAGTAGATGTATTCCATATTTCACGAAGTTCTATATTTCCATTGTGCTGTCTTTAATCATGGGCAATGTTTCAGCTCTAGTCTGGGATTTCAGGAAATTGCACAAGTAATTGTCATCACAGACAGCTTAATTTCTAGCGTAGTGATGACACAACAATTTGCCCAAGGCCAAACTAAAACAAAAAAAGTCTTTTGTAAAACAACGGGTGGTTTATTCCTTAGCTGAATAGTTTACTAATATTAGGGAATGTAAGAAAAATGGAATTTTAAGTTGAACTTCAAAACCTTACTGCAACTGATTGCTTGGGAATTCAATATTGTTATGGTGGAATAATCCTATATTACACTCTCCCTTGCACATATGAACTTTTATTTATTGAAAAAAATTGATATTACATAACCAAACTTACAGTGATAAAGTACAGATAAGAGTAAGAAAATAAAAATGACTATCTAGAGACTTAACTGTCTCTAGATAGTCATTTTTATTTTCTTGCTCTTAAAGGCACTTGTTTCAAGTACTGCTCAGCTGCTTTTTAGCTTTAAAATCTTGATAAATTTATTAACTCTGAGTTTTTGACATCAGTCTTGCAAGATTCTCATAATTTAAAATGAGATTAAATAAAAAACAGATTTGTGAGCTATTTAGTAAGATACTTGTCACTAATTAGAAGCACAGTACATGAGTTATTAAATGTTTTTCTGGAACTGTGTCATACAGACCTTTGAGCCACACTTATATAAAACAAAATTTAGATCCCTGAGACTATTAAAATTTAAGTGAATAAGATTAAAATGCAATTTATCAGAAAGAAACAATTATAATGTATAATCAAAAATCTAATATGTCTTAGGGATAATGAAAAATTGTGGTCTTTGAACAGGAACTAATTCTGCTTTTTATCACATGACTCCAACTGTTTATTTATTTATTTATTTATTTTTGCTTTTCAATATTCTAACTCCTGGATTTTATTCCACTATACATTTTGGAATCCTCAATAATTTTCACTGACTTATTTTATATAAACCAAGTTGCACAGATTTTAAAAAATAGATTCTAACAAATGACAGTTAAGGAGAATTTTCATCAAAATCTTGTATTAGTCAGAAAGTAGAAAACACATAAGGATATACGGGGGAAGCTATTTTTGAAAGTTAGAACTTACAGAAAGAAATGTCTATCAGAAGGTTTTTGAAACCTAAAGAATTATAGTCTTCAAAAAGAGATTGGAAGGTAATTCTTCCTTCCTGCCTTAAAATAGAACCTCCTGTAAACAAGTTCAGATACATAGCTATGTATACTGTTTTAAAAGAGCTCTAAATAGAGAAATTCCACCATTTCACAAGATATCTAATTACAGAATATGATAAATTTCAATCCATTTGTCACTTGCCTTTGTTTAAGTGATATTATTGTTTTTCCCTAAATGTGGTGGTAATGTGTTAAAATTTTGAAGCTTTCTTACACATATTCATTTGCTAAATATTTGCATTGAAATTTATGAATATTTAGTAAGTTATGAATAAGGATATTCTATAGATTTAGGAGTACTTGTTAGTGTGCATTTGACAGGAAGGTAAAAAGAGGTGTAACAATAACATATAATGTTTTCTGATGAATTTTAGAGGAAAAGCCAATTAGGATGGTTACATTATGACTTAGTTTTTAAACACATTAAATGTGAGATACTATACAAGTGGAGATGCACCCAAGGCAGTTGTATACACATTCTGAAACTCAGAAGAGAGGAACTGGGTTGATGATAGAAACTTGGGATTGTTCAGCATGTAGATGACAATTAGAGCCGTTGAAATTGGAAAACATAAGGAAAGGTTAAAAGTGATTAAGAGAAGATGTAGGCTTGAGCCTTTAGGTGCCAGACTCCCAAAAGCAAAGAGAATGAGAAGAAATTTCAAGAAAGGTAGAAATAGCACTGGGTGATTTAGTTGGTTAGAGTGTCATCCACCAATCTCAATCTCTCTCTCCCTCTCTCTCTGTCTCCTTCCCTTCCTCTCTCTTCCTAAAATCAATAAACATACCCTTGGGTGAGGATTAAAAAAGAAAGGTAGAACTAAAACCAGTAGAGTTTAGTATCTGAGAGGGCAAGGAGAGGAATGTTCCAAGATAGAGGCAGTTGCGAAGCAAGTAAGGTAATGAGTTTTTATTGGAAATATTGAAAACCATGTCAAGATCACTTTTATGGAAAAGTCTGAGATTTGGGGCAAGAGATGTTTGAAATGGGATGTTTGAAATGGGTTGACAAGTAAATAGGAGGTAAAAGGAGGAAAGTAAATCTAATAATACAGCAAAGTTTTCAGTGGAAGGAAGAATTAGATTCATGAGAAAAAAAGATAGAGGTAAAAACTGGGACGGGATGTGATACCCTGGGAATGTGGGAAAAGGACCTATCATAGGAGGAACAATCTTTCCTCTGTAATTTAAGATTATCAGTTGAGAACAAGAAAGGCAGATGGGTCATCTCAGCAATTGCAAGACAGAAATGAACAGAAAAATATTAAGATGTCTTGTAAGTGCTGCGGACCCTGCTAAGTTTGATAACAATGTTTACATTGATGTTTTTTTATGGGCTGTTCAATTTCCCTTGCTGTGTTTGATAACACGGAGAAAGTAAATATTTTGATTTAGGAGCTTAGGAATTGGTATTTTGTCATGCGTGATTAGGTATTTACATATAGTGAATCCAAGCTTGATAACGAAGTGAGGGTAGCAAGATTCTAATGGACAGGGAGATACTGCAGCAGCTGAAGGGATCCTGCATAGGAGTGAGGTGGATTATTAGATGTGAGAGAAGCTGACCAAGCAAGCTGAAGTTTGTGGTCAGAAAATGGGCTTATACGTGCATATATATTTGTATAATTAGAGCCATGGTCAACATAGAAGTTGTAATTTGTCACTAAAAATTCTTTGAACATATTTTAGCGGCTGAAACCGCTAAATATGAAAACTGCTTTGTGGTTTTTCTCAGGTTTTGTAATTCTAAATAATGGTGATAAACATACCTCTGCATAAATTTAAGGCTCCCCAAAACCTAAAGGACAATTTTTTTTTTCTAAGTCATCTAATGCTTTGCTTTCCAGTATTGGAAATCCCAGTCCAAGGAAGTTATGGAGAATTCAATGGAATCAACATCAAATCGGGGTAGACTTCCATCTTAACTATTAATTTTTGTGATGCTGACACTTTTGGTGTGGCAGTGCATAAGGTTTACATTTAGGTTATTTTTGATTACATAATATGCTTGGCCTGATCACTACATTTGGTCTGATTATTTACATACATGCTGCAGGAATCTTAATTTACCATACAGTTTGCTTCCCAAAGCTAGATATATCCAGTCTTAACAATTGCTGAGGTCACAGGATTAATACTGTCTAAAAAATTCCTAGTGAAAAATTTCTGAATGGACTTTGAGAAGTCTTTCTTAATTACTGTGCAGAATCTAGCAAATCAAATTCACATGATTTCTCCAACTATATTTTACCCACTGTACCCATATATTTGGGTAAATTTCTCTATTTACAAGATTTCCCAAATTTACTTAGGTTCCTGGTCTACGAGGAAATGACCTTTACTACTTACTACCTGCAATGCTGGAACCGAGTAAGTTTGCTAACAGGCCAGATATTTTTGGAGGACTTTGTAGGCATTGACTTCCTGAGTAAAACCAACCTTTGTTCTAGTTTTCTCAAAAATATTCTGGCAAAAAGGAAAAAAAATTGTTAATCTAAGCAAATCACTATATTGAGATGAAACATGACTTTGTAAAGTTTTCTGAATTCTGGAGGAATCAGTGAGAATCTGATATCAGTTAAAAATGTTGTAGGCCTGGCTGGTGTGGCTCAGTGGATTGAGTGTTGGCCTTCGAAACAAAAGGGCACAGGTTCAATTACCAGTCAGGCCAGGGACCCAGTAGGGGGCGTTCTGTCTAAAAATAATTAAATTAAAAACTTTAAAAAATGTTTTATTTCATGTCACTAAAGCAGAGTTTATTAATTGGTAGAAAAGTGTAAGAAAAAGGACTAAGGTGTTTTTCATTGAACTGGAAAAGAGAACATTAAGACAATATCAACATTATGCAAATAGATACCCATAATAAAATTTCACTCATGAGTTAACTCAGTATTATCTAATTAATCCTTGTCTTAATACATCTTGGTTCAGCAGTTTGCTATCTTGAAGCTGTCGGCTTCTAGGAAACACACACACACACACACACACACACACTCTTACATATTTATTTATTTATTTATTTATTTATTTATTTATCTGGAAATCCTGCCTCAGTTGACTGGTAAAGTTGCAAAGTTATTTAAGAAATGCAAGTTCAAAAATCTGTACCCATGGCATCACACTGAAGCTTCTACACAAAGAGACTTCTTTGAAGTCTTAATACTATAAAGCAGCTTTTACAGTCCTGTTCCACAAGGCTCTGAGATGGTCATTTTTTGTGTGTGTGTGGAAGAAATTCTGTCACGTAGTGTATGCAGCATATGGTAGAGCTTTCAGGCAAGTATCAGAATAAAACTAAAATTATCTGTAGATGACAAGGATGTAATGGTTGTGGTTAATTTATCACTGATAATTTTCCAGCATGAAAGGTCTGACAAGGAATTGTAATAAGACTAATACATAGAAATTGTTTTGTTTCTGTTACATATATAACAAGGATTATGAAGCCCACATAAATCTCTCTCCCCAAAATAGAGAAAATAACTCTAAGAATAATGATCAAGTACAACTTCAAATTTCATTAAATGAAATTAAATTTTATATGTCATTAAATTTTATATCTGAAATATGAAAATGGATGGGTATAATCTTGGTAAGGGAAAATATATTGAGATATAACATATAATAATACTGAAACTTCCAAAAAATACAAAGTATATCAGAGAGAGATTCAGCAAGACTATAATGGACTAGACTTTAAAAATGCATGGATAGATTTGATGTGCATTCCAAGTTGAAAGCCAGTGGCCTAGAAGGTGCTACATTCAGATTAAAGCAGTAGGTTGTGGCTAAGTAAATATTCATTAAATTTCATATAACAACTGACATTATGAGTTATCACACTATACTATTGTATTTAATATCATCAGACAAAACAATATAAATAATTACAGAAAAAACAGAAGACTATTCCTTGGACTTGGGTTTTGGTCAATGTGTTCTCTGAAAGTACAAACACATGGACAGTGTGGGTGTTTTTATATTTCTAGAAATTTCCTGTAAAGCATAAAATTTCTGAAATATACATATTAATAATATTTTACTTATACAAAGTTAACCTAGGGCAGGCTACTTTGGATTTGAAAATTTTTCCCATGAAACTCTTACAATGATAATACATGAAACAAACCTAATTATTTCTAATATCTCCTATAAGATGAAAGAACAAAAACACTGTGATTTTCCTGTTTGAGGCATGAAACTTTCTGAAACTTTTATACTACTTTTTCTTTATTTAGGATTCAATGTTGGGAAAGCACAATCAAAAAGTTGTCAGATTTGGACTTGATTAAGGTAAGATCTCAGGCACCTGAGAAACAACGCTTGTTTACCTACTTAATCAAAGTGACAGTAAAACATCTAAGAAGTAATATAAAAAGAAACAAGATTAAAAAAAATAGCTATTTCAAAAGTGAGGAATATTTGTCCTTTAAAAATAATCAAGAGCATCATACAATCAACATAAACCACTCCAAATTATTTTGGGAAAGCAAGTAAGAAAAAATGCTACCTAGGCAGATTACAAAGAAAATAAAGAATAACATTTTATGTTTTATAGCTATAGTCATTAATTAGTAAACCACGGAAACAAGTTTATCAAAATTGAACAAAGTTTTGTAAGATTTTAACATGTTATAGATTATTTTCAGACCCATGCATTATAAAATACTAAACAAATTTTACTCTAAGAAATAAATAAATCACTTAAAGTAAATAATTTATTTATGATTTACTAGAAAAGAACTTACACTATTAAAGAGGATGTTCTTTCTCCTGTTAGAATTTCAGATTTCCTAATAATAATATGGAAATTACACTTACCCCAGTGATCAAAGATTATATGTAAGAATTAACTGTGGTCAGCTCTGAAAATTATTGGACAAATGTATTATTGTTATAATGAACAATGTGAACTGATTTAATAGCACGACTATTTTGTGTAGCCATTAATAATTTTTATGTCCATATATTAATTTATTGAATATTAGTTTATATTTATATCAAAGAATAGAAGCAATCTAAGTCAATTTTTGGCAACTCCCTGAGGTTGCCACACCCATAAAGTCTTGGCTGCCATGTTAACCAACGCCATATCACAAATGACAATATTCTAAGTGGTATGCTAAAATTCCGATGGTTTTAAAAAGTCAGTTCACTAAGCAAAACAAAAAAAAAAGATGCAGGGTTCTTATCTTCACTAACCTAGCCCATCCTAATAAATTAGATCATAGCCATTGAGACAAGCACTGCATTTTTAAAATCAATAGAAAAAATATAGAAGATTTCAATACTTAATTTTCATTAGTCAGTCAACTACTAGCTGGTCCAACATAACCTTATTTAATTTTTATGAAGAGTATTTTTTAGAGAAGTTTTGGGTTCACAGCAAAAATGAGGGGGAGGTACAGAAATTTCCTTTATATTCTCTGCCCTAGCATATGCACAGCCTTCTCTAGGATCAACATTACCACCAGAGTGGTAACTAAGGATGAACCTACATTGATATGTCACCCAAAGTTCATGATTTATCTTACGGTTTGTGCTTGGTATTGTAAATTCTATGGGTTTAGACAAAATCATAAAGGCATATATCCATCATTATAATATCATATGTAGTATTTTCAATTCCTGAAAAATTATTTGTACTCTGTCTATTCATCTCCTCACCCACCCCAGCCTCTGGCAACTGATCTTTTCATTGTCTTTGTAGATTGCCTTTTCTTGAATGTCATACATGTGGAACCTTGGTTCTCGAACTGAATTCATTCAGGCAAGCTGATTGAGAAGCCATTTGTTCGAGATGGGAGACATTCAAGAACGAAGATTTGACTGCAGTTGAAATCATACAGTGTGCTGCCTTTACAGATTGGCTTCTTTCAGTTAGTAATATGCATTTAAGTTTCCTCCCTGTCTTTTCATGGCTTGATAGCATATTTATCTTCAGTGCTGAATGATATTCCATTGTCTGGATGTACCAGAGTTTATTTATCCATTCACCTACTGAAGGACATTTTGATTGCTTCCAAGTTTTTGCAATTATAAATAAAAATGTATAAACATCCATGTGCAGGTCTTTGTGTGAACAATGTTTTCAACTCCTGAGGGTATATATCAACTAGTGTGGTTGCTGGATCATAAGATAAGAATATGTTTTGGTTTATAAGAAAACGCCAAACTGCCTTCCAAAGTGACTGTGCCATTTTAGATTCCCACGAACAATGAATGGAATTTCCTATTGTTCTGCACCCTCTCCAGCATTTGATGTTAACAGTGTTTTGGATTTAGGCTATTCTAATAGGTATGTGGTGATATCTAGTTGTTTTATTTTTCATATCTCCAGTGACATATGACATGAATCAATTTTTCATAGGCTCATTTGTTATTTGTGTATCTTTGGTAAGATATCTGTTAAGGTCTTTGGCCCATTTTTTAATCAGGTTGTTTGTTTTCTTCCTGAGTTTTAAGAGTTCTTAGTATAGTTTGAATAACAATTCTGTATCAGGTTTCCACTTATTCAATTTTAAAATTACTAGAATATATTAACTTTTATTTCTTATTTGTTGTCTCATTTCTTTTATTTACCAAGGAAAATGTTCAAATAAAAGATAAACAGACCATCTTTTAAACAGAATTAATCCATACACTTATTTGAAAATAGACGAAAAATGCAATCGCTGTTGAATCAAAAGGAGCTGAAAAATTCATTATTTAAAAAGGCCTTATTATTGAATCACTGACTCTAGTCACTCTGGAGGATGGGCAAATGAATGGTGAGCAATAACTTCACTCTGAGATATTAATTTAGCACAGTTCCAGGAGTGCATCAACTGCATAAATAAGCCATTCTATTGAATGAGATTAATATTTTAAGCATCTATGGAATTATTGATTTTGAACATGTCGATATCATAATGTAAAGGCATAAAAATTATATATTTTATTGTATAAAAGGAAATGTATTATTCATAACTAAAATTAGATAGTTTGGAAACACTATCTTCACAACTTTTTTGCATGAAATTAATTTTTTTTAATTTTTTACGTACAATATTATATTAGTTTCAAATGTACTGCATAATCATTTAACATGTATGTGCCTTATAATCTGATCACCAAGGTAATCCTTGTAAACTTTTGTCTCTGTAGAAAGTTATTACAATATTATTTACTATATTCCGTATCCTACATATTACACCTCTGTGGCTTATTTATTTTATAGCTGGAAATTTGTGTCTCCTAATTCCCTTCATCTTTTTCACCCATATCCCCACCTTTCTTCCTTGTGGCAACAGTTTGCTTCATGTGTGTATAAGTCTCATTCTGTTTTTTTTTATATTGCACATATAAATAAAATCATACAGCATTTGTATTTGTCTTTCTGACTTATTTCACCTGGCATAATATTTTTTAGGTTCATCCATGTTGTATATTTTTATTGCAGAGTTATATTCCATTGTATATATGTATACATTGTATACAAATAAATATATACATATATCAAATGTTATGTAGATAGACATATAGATTACAAGGGAGCAGAATCTTGAGACGAGTCTTTGAGCAGTCTTCAGTTAAACACAATTTTGTCTCCAATACTTATGAATTTGTACTTTTTTATTCAATAGCTTGCTCATTGGTGTGTTCTGAATTGTATAGTTTACAAAAATAGATTCCACAGAAGCCCTGTGATTCTGGTTATCTGAATCACAGTACAGCTGTGTGAAGATAGAAGCACCAATGCCAGATTACATGGGAAACACACTACTGTGTTTAATCATCAAACGGCTTTGATCATCAGAAGATTTAGACAGAAACCACTGAACTAAAAAACACTTTAAATCCTGATTAAAAATTAAATCCAGCAATGTTTATGATTTTATGTCAGTCTATCTTCACAGTGTAAAGGAATATTAGATTTGTTTAATGAAGTAAGAAATTAGAAAATGTAATTACCAGCAAAAAAATACATAAAGCTGACAGCACAGTCAGTTCCTGACAAAAAGCAGATGCTCTGTGACTGCTAGAGGTATTATTACTCCTTCCAATTAATGTCCTAAAAATACCTGGAAAACTATATCTTATCTAAACAAAAAAGAAAAAGAAAGGAAAAAGGAAACTCATGCTGACAATAATTCTGTGTTTATTTTGATGTCTCTTTTCATACTCAAATGTGTGGTAAAAACCATTATTCATAAAATACTAATTTACGTGACTTATAAAGTAGATAACACCAAAACTGCCATTTCTAGTGTCAAATGGAGTATGTTCAAGTATTAACAAATGCTAATAGTTTTCATATTTAAGCATCTACCACTCTCTAATTCTATGCTGAGCTAGATTGTTCAAATATCCAAATGCATGTCAATTTTATAAAACTTAATATTTATTTAATATAATATAAATACATTATAGATTAATAAAATGCAAATTATTGACTCCATGCTCAATTGTACAAAATGCTTAACAGCAGAAAGTCATGTTTTCATTACTTCCAATTTTTTCTCTATTAAAAAATAACATATACTCTAAATCACATTGATTTAATTTTCTTCATTCCAGATCTTATTATAGCAGCATTATTATAGACACAGTAAATGTGGCAAACAATCAAGATAAAGTTATATAACTTATTTACCCATAATTGTTATACTCAGTTATGATTAAATAAAGGCAGCAATTTGAAATTTTTGCTATCCAGGCAGAGGGAACTAAGAATTTCTCAAAAGGGAGTCAAATATATGGTGACAGAAGGCAGTTTGACTTTGGGCGGTAAACACACAATGCAACATACAAATGATGTAGTATAGAACTGTACACTTGAAACCCATATAATTTTGTTAACCAATATCACCCCAATAAATTTAATTTTAAGAAAATTTTCACAGACATTTTTACCACATTAAAAGTAATTCCAGAGAGATAATCCAACCCTGTTTATTGACAGTAACTCAAGTTATTTTCAAATGAGTGTTGTGTGGAAAGCCCAAAGTACATTTTACCAACTACTGTATTTGGTTTCCTTTCTTATTTGTGGTTATAAATACTTTAAAGAGAGTTAATCCATATGTTTCTGATTCATTTACACTTAAATGAACATTTTATTTAACCAATCAAAATGTTCTTTTAAAGAAGCATTAAAAGTCCAGTTGGTTTTTAAAGCATTTTCGGTTTTTTTTTTTTTTTTTTTTTTTTAAGTGAGAAACTATATTGCCTCAGCTATAAATTAATTCAAAGAAAAAAATTAAACATTTTAGACACGGAACTCCATGTCATTGGAGTTTCCAATAATTAGTTCGCTCCTCCTTCTCTTTCTGAAACCTGACTGAGTTCCCTCTGAAGGACTGCTGTTTCATTAGAAACCATAAATCTGCAAGGCCAATCCTATAGTAGGTATAAATTTAGAAATAAAGGTATTAAATTTAATGAGGTAATTTAGAGCATACTACCTTTCTTTACAATAACATCTTATTTTTTGTTACATAAACTATATATAGTTGGATTCATAGACTTAATGATAATCATCGTAATTTTCAGTGGGCAACTGATGGATGTTTCTCTTTCATATCGATGTTTCTAATGATCCCCATTTTTCTCCCTCCCTTGTCCTCTAAATAAATTAATTAATTTGCCAAAAATTCAGCAGAGAAATATTTATATTTTAGGAATAAATAGAACTTTAGGTGTAAGCATTTATCTGTTAGGAAATCATCAGTTTCACTTGGCTTTCTTTCAAAGGGGTCTCAGTAACCTCTAGTCACCTAGATGGAATTGAGCACCAAGATGCTTTTCCATTTTATGGGATAATGAGCAGTTAGTTAAATGAGCTATAAAGTGCATAGTAATTGTGCCAGAACAAATTTTATTCTTTAATGATTTTTGATATAGCAAAATTATTCATTATTTCTCTTCTTATCTCACCCGATTTAAAACTGTGTTAGTTCAGGAAAGAAATTTAACACTGATGTAAATAAAGACAGATTGTTTTTTTCTAATTACTTTTGTTTTGCAATTTATAAACATTACTTCACTGAACCCTCCTAGAGATCTAAAGAGCACAGTATTTCACAGCACAGTCACGTCCATGTAAATACGTGAACAGCTGGTAGAACTATGATGTCCAGTATGGAAACCACTAGCTAAATGGCTATTTTAATTTAAATTAAATATGAAATTCAATTCCACAGTCATACTAGATATATTTCAAGTGCATTTCTCAGATCAGGATCTTCAAATTCTCTACATTGCTACTTCCATCTAAAAACACATTAAAAAATTGGACCTTATGACTTCCTATGGGTTGAATTGTGTCCATGCTCCCCGAAAGTCATGTTAAAATTCTAAATCCCATTACCTGTGAATGCAATCGTATTTAGAAATAGGGTCTTTGCAGATATATTCAAGTCAATAGGAAGACATGCTGGATTAGAACAGGCCCTAAATCCAATGTTGGGTATCCTTATATAAAGAACTGTACTCGAACATTAATTAGAAAATGATAAAAAATGAAGATATTTGGACACAAGTAGGCTGTACACACGGAGGGAAGATGGCTCTGTGAAAACAAAGGCAGAGACTTGAGATGTGCTGCTACAAGCCAAGGATTGTCAAGGATTTTTGGCAGCCATCAGAATCTAGAAGTGTCTGGCAAAAATCCTTCCTTAGAGCCTTGAAATTGTTCAAAGCCTGCCAACATCTTGGTTTTGGACTCTAAGTTTCCAAAACTATCACAGAATAAATGTCTGTTGTAAACTATGAGTTTCTGGTAATTTCTGGAAACTAATATGTATTCTGATAGTTTATAGAAACATATTAATTGAAAATCAAGTGTAAATGACTCAAAGCACAAGATCTGCCCCACTAAGGCTCATTATTTATGGCACATGCCTACCCAGTATTATTTCGTGACCAGTTTCAGCAGCCTGCCTGCACTTGGAGCGAAGGGAGTGCATTGAATATAAGCTTGTTTCTGCTCATCGCCACCACTAGTATGAAGTGGGACAAAATCAGTGAATATTAAAAATCTAAATACTATAAACTGACCTAAATTTTGCATTAATACCTTTAGCATTTCCATTTACATAACACTTTACAGATTTTGAGGCATATTGATATATATTTTCATTTGATCATCACAAGAACCATGTGACACAGGCTAGACATAACATAAAAAAAGTAGATGGTATTTCTTAAGGACAGAAGTACAATTTTATATTTACACTTATATTAAATAAAAAAGATTACTATGCACTAAGAAAATATTTTCTTCTGTTTTAAATGAATATCCATTTCCCAAAAGAGAGGTTGATTTAAGCTAATTCCATAGTGGTAGACATGAATTTTGAATTCTAGATGACTTATTTATTTATTTTTTAAATTTATTTCTTTTTCATCTTCCATACTGCATTTGGGAGTGAAAGTAGTAGTCTTCCATTAGGAATAGGCCATTTCTGCCTTGAGCTCATGGATATCTCATGTAATTTACAAAATCTCAGTAATTTACACAATTTCTTTTAAATGTACTGATTTAATGTTAGGCTGATAGGCCTACCAATTGGGATAAATTAAGACAATATTCAAAAATAAAATAAAAGACAATATTCAAACACAATATCTCCAGCTCTCTTTTAAAAGAATTCACCCACGTAAAGCAGAGAGAAGAGGAACTAAATATTCACTTTGGTTTCCTTTTATGAATTTCTAGAATAAGTACTACTAACTCTGGTATTGGGACCTAAGTTCATTAAAAAATAAGCAAAATAAAATCCCTAGAATGGTTCAGATAATCCCATGCAGTTGTGTTTAGGTAACAACAAGGGTTTTTAAAAATACAACAATTTATCCAAAGGGGTAAGAACTATTGTTCTGGGCATCTCTGCATCCCAGTGTTCATCCAGATAGGATCAAATCATCCATATCTTTGTTTATTTGCCTAAGAGAGCTTTCCTATCCTAACAGCTATCTTATAAACAGCCTAAGTGCATATTCTAGGCAGTATAAGTTCACACAAAACTGAAGCAATATGATCTTATTACAACACTGGATGGCAAATGGTGGGCTTTGAGAACTAGAAATAGATGAGAAGCAGCTGGAGTTCAGAGTTATATGGAGTCTATATTTCCATGCACCTTTAGGTGTGATATTATTTCAGCTAGATGTTAGTATCCTCCAGGATCTTTCAGGTGCTTCGGCTAATAAGTAGCTCCAGAACCATCATAAAATAATGCACCAAGAAAGAATGTGCTAAGATCCAAAACTAAGTACCCAAATTCAAACAGTTTATTATGCCCAGAATGACTTACAAATAAAACCTAAGTTCAATTTTATAAGGTGACATAAAAGATTGTTACTTAAGAGGCAAACTGGTCTAGAAAGCTTTACAGCCCCCATAATTTATTATGGAATTAATCCATTGTGTGTTGGCGCCAGGTCAGTTCTCTGAAGGGAACCTGCATGTTATCCAAATCAGACTGAGAAGACTAATGGAGAATCCTAAATGGAGTACTAAGCACACTTCAAAAAGCCAAGCATATGGAGTGTGTTATAATTTCTGAATGGTTTCCCTTGAGTCATAACATTAGTCAGGGGAAAAAAAAAACAACCAGGGCTATTTTTCTACCTAATGCCTATGGATAATCTAGGAGAAAACAATTTTTTTGTTAAAATATAAAAGCAAGTTATTTTGTTTCAAAATAAAGACTCCTCAGCTACAGTTCTTTCTCTCTTACTCTCTTGGTTCCACATAAAATTACACAGAATATTTTGGATAGAAATGCCAGAGATTGGCTGGGGTATGGGGGAGAGGAGGGGGAGAAATGCAGACAACTGTAATTGAACAACGATAAAATAATTTCAAAATAAAAAATAAATGCCAAAGAAAACATGCTACGGCATTCATTCTTTGATATTTGAAAAGATACGGGTTATTTCTTAAGATGTTACAGTTTTACTGACTGCAAAGCTAAGATTGCACTGTATACATCATTGAACATGTAAGAGCTTCTTTTTTGGACAAATAAGTGATCAGGTTAGGGAGCAGAAAAACTGAATTTGGATACTTTCTCTACCATTAACTAATAATTTGAACCACCATAGAAATCGTTATCTTCATTATGGTGATTAGGGAAAATAGTCACCATAAGCCTTTTGAAGGTTAAATCTTAATTAGAGTATTCAATGAGGTAATATTGTGGAAAAATTTAAATATATAAATTGCATTAGTATAAGACATTTTACTAATGGACTTATTTGATTATAAATGATTTATGTAACAAAATTCAATACCAGTTTTAGCTTTCTGGGGAAAAATTAATTTCTACTTAACAATATTATCTTTCTTACAATTCATTAATACCTCAAGTATGTTATAAATATATTAATAACATATATATTCATAAATTATTATTATCAATTATTATTTATAATTATAAATTATTCATTTAAATTACTAACACATGATAAATTAATATGCTAAAATATACTTACACATTAAAATATGCACATTATGTATGTAATACATAAAATGAATATTCCATCCCCTATATATATACACACACATACAAACACAGATATATATCAATAAACACATATCTATGTAATATGTTTGTTTTTAATTAATATACACAGGCAAAATCCAGAAGTCACATCTATATGATTAAAAATACATTTTATAATACATGTAGGTATGATTTTTTCTATAAAATTTCACCCTAAAAGTGAGTTTCAAATAAATGTATTTCTTCTATAAGGAAATTCTCTTAAATGTTTTATTTTTAAAAGTAACTTTCACATATCATGAATGAGGACAGGGTGACAACGTTTAGTCTCCATCCTCCAGGACCCGAAGATGAGGTACGTGGGGAGTGTGTTTCCCTCCACTCCCAGGTTCACACCCTTTGATATGCGTTCGATAGCCACCTCTCCATTATTTTCTTTTCCTATTATTTTATTGACAAAAAGTTTTAGTAATTTTAATTTTGCTTTACCAATATTTCTTACGTTAACTTACAAAATAGAGCTTAACTTTCAATCATATCATGATGCATTTTATGTCTATACTTGAAAGCCGATAATTTATTCTTCTCTGGCTGCCATGTGCAACCGCAAACCTGGAATTTGACCCATAATTTCAACTAAAGACCTCATTCACCTATTACTTTTTGAAATGTTTAAGCAAACACTTTTGAGTAGTCCAAAAGGCAACCGCAGGAGAGCCTCCTACTGGGCACCTTCAGAGCTGTGTGGCTCACTGACAGCTGGTGAGAAGGCTCTAGTTAAGCATATCTGATTTGTCCTGGTTTATGTCTCCGAAGTTTTACTGGAAAATCCGTCATCAGGTCACTAGCTGGGCCTTCACAGCCGAGCACTAAAGATATGAAGTGTAAACAGTGATTAAGTGCCTGCACGATTCTCAGATTTCCAGAGTTCCAGCCTCACAGGTGTTCATATTGCCGCTGGAACTAAGGTCTTGTTTTATCAGAAGTCAGTTACCTATTTTGGTTGGGGAATGTGTAAGGTATTGACTGAAGGGCACTGGTCTTGTTAATTAGCGCTACTGTAGAAAAAGCTGGTAAGTTGATTAAAATGTTTTGCACGTTCTATTCCTGACCCAGGTAAATGAAAAAAAAAATATGACAGCATATCGTCTTAAATAGATGAATAATATTAATTTATCTAGAGCATACTGAGCAGTATAAAGAATACACCAAGGTGATGAAGGATATGAATCCTTTCTTTGATGATTTAGTTAACTGAGGATGTTTTACTTGGAGTATATTTTTAGACACTTTCAAGGGCTGTCAGTGGAAGAGGAATACAACTAATTCCAGAAGGCAAAGTCATGGCTAGAGAGTGAAGGTTATAGGACAGCAGGTTTCAATTCAAAATAAGAACAAACTTCCCAGCCAGTTGACCATACATTACTTTAAGTTATAACTGATGAAGTACCCATTACTGAGTGTTCAGGAAGAATTAAATGACCATTTTCTATAGTGGTTGCAATGACAAGTCCCACAATGAATGGAATTTTGGATTAAATGAGATTTCTGATTTTTTTAAGGATAAGATATAATGATCCTAACATCAAATGAGTTTTTGGCATACAAATAGAAGGTATTTCAACCCAAATTCCAGGGCCTTTGGTTTGGTATACTGGGAAGTGTAGGTTTTGGAGTTCAAAACTAGGCATTAAATCCTATGCTAATCTATTTTTCTGGTCATTTTGGCAAATCACTTAAATGCCATTATAACTTCCTCATATCTAAATGAGAATTATGCAATACCACACTGTTATTGTAAGGATTAAATTAATGGAAAAGTCCAATGACAGTGTCTGGAATATTAGAAATACTTAATAAAAGCTAACTAGCATGATTACTATGTTTGTGTATGTTTAGATACTTGATATGATTTTCAGTATAACAGGACACATGAAATGTAACTCATGCAGCTATTTTGTGTGTGTGTATAGTATTAACTGGATCTGCCTTTCTCCCTCTAGCTTCCACCATTAATCCCAGCACTACTTATTCTGTACTGGCAATATTGCAACAGTCCAATCTCCTAGACTATTCACTTTTCTCCCCACAACTTGTTTTGAATCTTGTCACCCAAATTGCATATTGGACTTCATAATGCAATTTTCTTTTTAGATCTTTGAGGCTGATTCATACTTTGAATAAGAAAAAATTAGTAAATTTATATTAGATAATGATGTTACCTTGAAGATTAAACCCAATTGCTTAAACACAAACTCATGGATCCTTCTCATGTTTGCCTTTAACAAGAAATCTCTATCTGGCAGCTACACTAGCTATTTTTTTGCAAACATAAGTATGCATGCTTGCTTTCCCTCCACAGTACTCTTGCCTGCTGTCTGAAGTTCCTGCCTCTGTCATTCAGTTACTATGAAACTACCTTCTTTTATTTACCCAGGCAAATCCTCTCACTCCATTAAAACTTTGCTCAAAACACAGGTTCCCCAAAGAGACTTTCCAGATGAACACCAAACCCACAGACCACCCTGCTCATGAGCTTATGCATATCTTGTTTTATTGAATTTATTAGTGCTGCTTGAGTATCTGCATAGTTTTCCCCAGAAACTTTTAATGTATACTCTGTATCTCCTATAATTTTGATTACTGAGGTGTGTGTGTAATAAACACTGAAAACATAGCTGATCCCAAATCTTTTATATTTACTAACCTTTTATTTGTAAGAAATACCACAATTTACAATTCACTAAAGGATTAGAAAATCTGAATCTATAAAAACAAAGTAATTATTAATAAATGAAGTTATAGAGAACATTTGATAATGTTTGAGATTGTAACAAAATATGAACTTATAAGTTTATGTGTGTGTGAGTATCTATACAGACATGATTGTCCATATCATATAGAAATAATATCTATGCTCATAAACATTAGCTTTTAAGTCTTTCTTTAGATAAAAGGCAAAAGTTATTTCACAAATATTACAGAAGTATTTGATGAGAAAATGATACCCTTACCTAAAGAAAACATATAAACAACATTCTTATTTAAAGTGAATTTTGGGATAACTCAGCACCTTTGACAAGAAGTCTAGGGAAAAATTAATTATTTAGACAATTTTTAAATCAAGAAATTTTGAGCCCTGGCTGGTGTGTCTCAGTGGACTGAATGCCAGCCTGTGAACCAAAGGGTCACCAGTTTGATTCCTAGTCATGGCACTTGCCTGGGTTGCAGGCCAGGTCCCCAGTGGGGGGCACATGAGGGGCAACCACACATTGATGTTTCTCTCCCCCTCTCTCTCTTCCCCTTCCCCTCTCTCTAAAAATAAATAAATAAAAAATTTTAAAAAATAAATTTTGAGATGAACATATAACATTGCCCATGGAATTACTATAGTTAGTAAAAAGACAAAAAATACTGTGATAGGAAGACTAATAGTCCTCACAAAGATGTCACTGCTCTACTCTTGTGTACCTGCGCATATGTTACTTTATATGACAAAAGGGACTTTGTAGATATAGCTAAGTTAAGGACCTCAGATGCATTTATTAGCCTGCATTATGAAGGTGGCTGAATGTGATCACAAGGTTCTTAAAAAGAGAGAAGTTGTGTGATGAGAAAGCTGAGTGTCACACTGAGGTGATGTAGCTTTAAGGATGCTATGAAGATGGAGAAAGCAGTCACAAGGCAATGAATGCAGGCAGCCCCTACAAGGTAGAAAAGGCAAAGAAACAGATTCTCCTGGAGGACCCTATTGACCCCTTAATTCTCAGTGAAACCCATTTCAAATTCCTGACATCTCAAATAGACAAAAAAATTGTTGTCCTAAGTTAGTACATTCATGGTACTATACTACAGAAGCAATAGAAAAGTAGTACAAACACTAACTAATGATTTTGTTCGAATCTTTAGCTCCTGCACATAGGTGAAGTATAGAAATGAAGCAACTTTTCTCCTGGGGTGATAATTGCCGATGAAGGAATTGGAAGAAATCAGAAGAAGATGATGAAGCAGGGTATTTCTATTTCTCCCTTGCACATTGTAGCAAGGCCTGGCTTCATAAGCATGTGATCTGTGAAGTCACTTAGATTTACAAAGTTGCTGAGAAGGGCCCCATGCTTGTTTTCCTGCCCTGCTGTCACATCTAAAATCCTTAACAATTCTTTAATAAGGTGTTATGCATTTTCATTTAGCATAGCCCTTTTCACTGAGCCCTAGAAATCATATAGTCAATCCTGGCACAGCCTTCCTGTTTACAGTTATTGTAATACTCAATTCACTCAGAAAGACAAGTGCAATAACATATTACAACAACAAATAAAAAAGGAGAAAAAGAAAGAGTAGGAGGAGAAAAAATAAAAAAAGCAAAACTATGCTACATATTCAGAATTTTTTGTATATATAATCTTCCCCTCTTCTCTGAAATTTTTACATCAGTGTTTGTAACCAATAATCATGAGAGTTCAGTTATGATCACATTTTATCTAGTGGAGTTAATAAAGTAAAACATGTTTCCAACCTTCAATTCATTATATGTTTATTGGGCTACAGAATACTGTGATATAATTAAAAAGCTACAAAAAACTAAAGAACAATTGGTTAACAAGTTGAATTATGCACTTAAGGCTATAAAATGTCATTCTAGCAAAATAATTCAAAAATTTTGAATTAATGAACAATTTATAAAAATGAATCAATCACAACTAAATAAAATCAGTAAGAAAATTTAAACCTGATGGTATCTGTATAAGATAACTACATATTACAAAACCACTTACCATTATCATCAAATAACCAACTTCACCCTGTTATTTCCTAAATAGTCTTGATTTTGAAATTCTGAGACTGATCCTGTCTGTTAACAATGAATGATTATTCCTCATTAGCATTCTTTTGAGGAAATCCATAATTCAAATGGATAATAAAATCAACTAGTTACAAAAGGTTCTAAATATGGTTTAAATATATATGTATGTATGTATGTACATACATGCATGCATATATTTATAAATCATATGTGTGCATCCATTAAGTGCCATTTGTTATATATTCAGGAAATGAGTAATTCCTAAGTATAAACATAAGTTAATGTAGAGAAATATCTTTTGACTACCTACTTGGAAGTTGCAAAGTAATTGTTTCTTTATTTTAGGGATGAAATCCCAAAAGTACGATATTTGTAACCAGTTACACCAGCATTATTAATAAAGCCAGTTCTCAAATCAATTAAAAATTAAAGGAAAAGACTGTGCTTAGTTTAACTTAATACAAAGCCCATGCTTCAAAATGTTGCCTAAAATCTTCAGTGAAAATATATGTTCTCCCATTCAGTGAGTTGTCTTTTTATTTTGTTAATGGTTTCCTTTGTCATGCAAAAAACATTTTTGTCTGATGTAGTTTCATTTGTTAATTTTCTCTTGTGTTTCCCTTGTCCAAGGAGATATGTCAAAAAAATATTTCTATGAGAAATGTTCAAGGTTTTGCTACTTATATTTTTTCTAAGATTTTTATGATTTTCAGTCTAACATTTAAGTCTTTTATCCATTTTGAGTTTGTTCTTGTGTATGGTATAAGAAGGTAGTCTATCTTCATATTTTGCACATATTTTCTAATATTCCCAAATACCGTTTATTAAATAGACTATCTCTACCCCATTGTATGGCTTTGACTTCTTAAAGGTGTGAATTTATTACTGGACTCTCTATTCTGTTTCATTGATCCAGGTGTCTGTGTTTATGACAGCACCATGTTGTCTTGATTATTATGGCCTTATAGTATGTTCTGATATCAGGTAGTGTGATTCCTCCAACTTTGTTCTTCATTCTCAAGATTGCTGTGGCTATTCAGGGTCTTTTGTGGTTCCATATAAATTTTTGGAATATTTGTTCTACTTCTGTGAAATACCATTGGAATCTTGATAGGAATTGCATTGAATCTATAGACTGCTTTGGGTAGCATGGACATTTTAATTATGTCAATTTTTACTATCTATGAACACAGTATGTGCATCCATATATTTGTATCTTCTTTAATATCTTTCTTCGGTATCTTATAATTTTCCAAATTCAGGTCTTTTATATCCTTGGTAAAATTTATTCTTTGGCATTTTTTTCTCCTTGAAGCAATTGTGAATATGATTGTTTCCTTAATTTCGCTCTCTGACAGTTCATTACATCCAATAAGGGATTAATATTCAAAATTTATAAAGAACTTATAAAACTTGACACCAAAATATCCAGTGAAAAAGTAGGCAAAGGATCTTAATAGACACTTCTCTAAAGAGGACATATAGATGGCAAATAGACATATGAAAAGATGCTCAACATCACTAATCATCAGAGAGATGCAAATTAAAACCACAGGGCGATATCACCTCACACCTGACAGAATGGTTATCATCAATATATCAATGAACAACAAGTGCTGGTGAGGATGTAGAGAAAAGGGAACCCTTGTCGCTGTTTGTGGGAATGAGGATTGGTGCAGCCACTGTGGAAAGCAGTATGGTATTGCCTCAAAAAGTTAAAAACGGAACTGCCTTTTGACCCACTATCCCACTTCTGGAAACATTCAAAGAACCCAAAACACTAATTTGAAAGAATATACACACCTCCATCTTCACTGCAGCATTATTTACATAGCCAAGATTTGGAAGCAACCAAAGTGTTCACTAGTAAATGAGTGGATAAAAAAGTTGTGGGCTGGGGTCAGTGTGGCTCAGTTGGTTGGAGCATCATCCCATAACCAAAAGGTTGCAGGGTCAATTCCCAGTCAGGGTATGAACAAGAAGTAACCAATTGGTGCTTCTATCTTGCATCAGTGTTTCTCTCTCTCCCTTCCTCTCTCTAAAAGTAATGAAAAATGTTCTTACGTGAGAATAAAAAATATAAAAAAGGTGCGGTACATTCACACAATGAAATACTACTTCTTTCCCTTTGTAATAGCATGGATGGACCTGGAGAGCATTATGCTAGGAGAAAAAAGCAAGTCAGAGTAAGAAAAGTACTATATAATTTCACTCATATGTGAAATCTAATAAACAAGAACTAACAAGTAAAATAGAGAAAGATTCATAGACAGACAACATAACAAAGGAGTTTGGAGGGGCCTGGGTGGGTGTGTGTGAAAATATTGAGCAACAAAGGAAAAAAAGAGAAAAGAGGCATGGACATAGACAACACTGTGGTGATTCCAGGGGGTTGGGGACATGGGGCCAGGTGGAAGAAGATACAGGGGGAATAAATGGTGATGGAAGGAGACTTAACTTGGGACTGTGAGCACACAATACAGTGCACAGATGACGTGTTGTAGAACTATGCACCTGCAATCTGTACAATTTTGTTAATCAGTGTCACCCCAATAAATTAAATAAAAAGAAAAAAATAAATAAATTACAAAAAAGAAAGGTATGTGATGATGCTTGCTCTATACCATAAGGTTTATAACAGCACTGTTCAAAATAATCTTGAAAAAGTTGCTTTACAAAGAAATAAAACACCTTACTTCTCAAAAAATAGAGAATAAAATATAACATTATACAATTATAACATCACAATATAACATTTTACAATTAGAAAAATTATGAAACAACTGAATTGAGAAAAAAAGTCCGTTTAACAACCGTTGTTTGTTTTTTTTGTTTGTTTGTTTTTTTGTTTTCGTGTGACTTGCCAAGTCATTGTATATGTCTGACTTTTTCTTTTTTTTCTCCTGCAAACAAGAAGTCTGGACCAAATTGTTTCTAGGGTGCTTCCCAACTCATTTCAACATTGCTTCTAAGGGAATTTCCCCAAGAGGAAGTTGTTGCTACTAGGACTTGTCTAAGAAAAAATGATGAATCATGAAAGTGAGATGTTTGCTTTTTAAATTCTATTATCTCTTGAACAACAATAGATGTTAACACTTCTAGGGCTCAGAAAGGACCTGAAGGAAGTGCTCCAAAATTTAAGATCTATAGAGACACTGGTTGTGTCTATGATTTAGACTCAAATTTGTACAAGTCTAACTGTTTTCTTATAAATATAATAATAATTAAAATGTTGCTGTGCTGTTAAAAATAACTTTCCATTACCTTTGAGAATAGTTGTTACCCTTTCAAACTTTCCAACTAATGTAGCCTTAGTCTAAAGATCATCGTTGTGTTGTCAGAAATCTACTGTCAAATTGACCGTCATATCATTTTTTTCCCTAACCTCTGGAAGAAAGGACATTTCTTACTGATATATACAAATCAGTTATATATAATCTCATCTTGAATAAAAAGTATTTTTTCTTACTATTTATAACAACTAACAAAAAATGTTTATTTGACTTTAAGAAGTAATTCACAATCTCCCACTAAATAAGGCCCATGCATTTTAATGTGTCATTCAAGACCCTGTATAAACCAGCACCAACCTATCTTTAGAGCTTTCTCCTTTTACCCAGTTTGACACATCCCAACTTCCTAAACTATTTACTTTCCTGAACATGTTTTGTGTTTTTCTGCCCACCTATCTTCCTTCCTTGAATGTCTTCCAAGTTGTCTTTGCATTTAAAAGTCTAACCTATTTCAAGGCTCATCTACTACTAGGTCATTAATAAAAACACCCAGATCATGTTTTCTACTAAATACTCCATCTTTCCATGCCACATCAATCTCAGAAGGCATCTCACTGTACTATGTAATTTAAAAAAAAAATCCCTTTTTTATATCCCTAAAATTATTTAACACATCCAAATATATACTAAGAAAAGATCCCTTATGAGGTTTTTGAAAAATTCTTGAAACCAGAAACCATATTCTTAGCTGTTTTTCTTCCCTGTGTTATTAAACATGTCTTAGTTCGAGAACGTGCATGCATACAAAATAATATGTGATTGAGTATATAACTAGTAAAAAGGAACAAAGGGTGTCCTGTGGCTTTAATAATAATAATATAGGCTATAATAGATGGATTTCAACATCATGATTCAATCATAATTGCCTATGTCATCTTAAAATAGCTAATAAAATTGTTTTAGGGCTGTCCTGAGAAGATTCTATACCAATGTAAGAAATACCCAGTTAAAAAACTCCACTCTTTGAAGTCTGTGCAATACTAGAGGCCAAGTCACTACTCCTTACCCCCGTCCCTGGACTTACCCCAGAGCTGTAATAAAGTTTCATTAATTATAGACAGATTTATATTTTCAAAGCACTTTAGACCCATTAATTTGTTAAGCCAAACAACATACAGTAGAACAAGGTGAGTGTGATTCAATGCATTTGACAGATAAGAAAACAGCAGGAATGCAGAAGTGATCTTTTCTCAGCCAGGAGCAGTCTGGAGTTCCTTCGAGTGCTATACCTGCGATTTTTTCCGCTGTAAAAACAACCAAACAATTGATCTGCCTTTATTTGTTTTAATTTCAATTATTCTTCATTTCCATGGTCAAGCAGAGTTAGGAGTGAATCTTACGTTGGTGATCTTTATTTCAAATATATGACTAATTGTAAAATGATGTTTTACATATTGTTATAACTAGTTTTGGCTTCAAGGTTTAAGATACTGATCAGTAATCAAGCATTATAATTCTTAAAATACCATTGAAAAAGTAATTGTTAGTACCCAGATAAATGAAAATAAAGCCTACAGCTGCATTTTGCGGCGATTGTCATATGTACTGGGTTGAAGAACAATCTTTCTAAAAGACCTGACATTTTAAACTCGAATGTTATGAGAAAATACATATGTATATGATAAAAATATCACCTCTAAAATATAATATGCATTTATCTTCAGAGATATAAATTTTGCCAAAGATAACTTTTTTCTTTAAAGTTTTAGTTACACGTCATTGCAAAATTGATTTAAAAGTAGATTTTCTCCCTGTATGTTCTAGGTTGTGATTTGAGGCGATGTGATAGTAAATTATTCAGTTATTTTCTCTCTACTCTTGGACCAAACAAATCTCTAAAGAAATTGTTGGTTCCTAGTCAGTATCTCAGGAATGCAGTGTTATTTTACCCCAGTGCAGATGAGGATTTTTCACCTTTATTTATGGCTGGCATTTTTATGTTTTTGACTCACACAACCACTCTCTCACTGTGAAGCCAGTTGTACTTCCTGAGAGGTTAAGATCATTTACTATTGTTGGATATGCTTTTTGCTCATGCTGATGCAGAGAATTGGACATATGACTGCTGTTAGTGTCAATTTTAGTGATCCATAATGTAAAAATCAGGACTTTGCATAAAAAGCATCTGTGTCCTTTGATACAAAACCTTCAAAGTGTTTGCATATGTCCACATACTCAGGTGCCTGTTCACAGGCACAACACACAGAAGATAGAACAATCTATGTAATTTTGACAGTAAGTGGTCACCTGCATGAAAAAGGAACGGAACTGACTGTTGAGCTCACATATTTCAGAACTTCAGTTAATTTTTTTCTTTGAATTTGTTTCATAAATCTGACAAAATCACTAAGGATTTATAACAAATCAGCAATTAGAATATATAGATTTCATCTAAATTGCCCAATTTATACCAATTATTTCTTTTCTCTTTTTTAAAGATTTTATTTATTTATTTTAGAGAGGGGAAGGGAGGGAGAGAAACATCAGTGTGTGGTTACCTCTCGCGCATCCCCCTACTGGGGACCTGGTCTGCAACCCAGGCAAGTGCCCTAAACTGCGAATTGAACCAGTGACCCTTTTATTTGCAGGCTGGTGCTCATTCCACTGAGCCACACCAGCTAGGACAATACCAATTTTTTCTTTGCAATTTTATGCATGATTTCCTTGTTAATATGACTTCATTTATTTTCACATGGTCAAAAAAATATTACCAACACTTCGAACACTATCACTGACCTGGGGTGTCTTAAAAAACAACTTCCTCTGAAATGACTGATACATGCCCCTCTGGGCAGGAAAAAAAGTTCATCTTCCAAAACAACCAACACAGGTTAAACTTTTAAATGTCTTCAATCCACTCTCTTTTCAAGTATCTTAAAGGAAGTTAGAGTGCAAGGGTCAAAACTGCATCTGAGTTTCATTATAGGACACTGTACTAGGATACCTCTTGAGACCTTTTTTCCTTCAAGTTACAGCATATGTTATTCTTAAAGGTGGAAAGGCTATTTTCTCCCTCCACATCACTGGAAATCCAGGACTCTTGCCTCATTTAGCTACTTTGATGTTTTCTTTGGGGTTGGGGCTACTAGAGGAATTGATTTAAGAGAGACTTCTGTTTTAGCATCATGATTGCTTTAAATGACAAAATAATGACAAATAGCTGGCTCAAATGAAGTATTTTTAAAAAGACACAAAGCGATGCAAATTTCCCCAACCTTTAAATGGGTAGTACCATTCTTCATAATTCTGTGTTTAAAATGTAAAAAAATAAAAGCTAATGGACACATGTGCAAATTTACTGTTTATAGAAAGTGTATGCATATGTACACATTTATGCCCATACACATGTATGGACGTATATATAAAGCTTTAGAAGTAGAAAGGACATGAACTATGCAAGTTTCTTGAAACTGCGTGCACTTCTTAGTGACTTTAGTGTTTCTTTAACAACTGCTTTCATAGCATAGTAAAAATCCATGAGGCACTAATCACTAAAGATTACCTCTAGGTAAAGTAAAAATAATACTCTGACCTACGTTGTTAGCCTTTGCACTTGCTTGTACCGTACAGTGACTTTTTTAATGCAAGGTGGAAATTAAACTGAGCATCTGGAGAGCATTCCCGCCCCATCCAGATCATCATCTCTTGCTCCCTAAACACCAACACACATTGTGTTGAGGTTTAAATATGCCAACTCATCCCATGTCCTTAAGTGTCTGTAGTGTGGAAGTGGGCAGTACTGATGTCTTCTCAAATAAATTCTGAACTATATCATAATTGGCTCCAAGTGAAATAAACTACTAAAAAGTTCTTTACTACTCTCTCCCTGCAATGGCTAAACAAGTTCCAACACAAACTCACACTGAGACAGATTAATACAAACATAATGAAATCTATGTAAGTGTAATTTGATTTAATGTACTGACTTTTCTAATATTCTTACTTTTATTTTTAATAAACTTATTTAGTCTTAGATTTATAAAAAAATATGAAGATAATACAGAAAGTTCCTCTGTACTCCATATGTAGTTTCTCCTACTCTTTACTTCTAAAATTGGCATAGAATATCCATTACAATTAATGAGGCAATATTGAAACATTATTATTAGCTGAAGCTCATATTCAGTTTTCTTAGTTTTTAACCTAGTGCCATTGCTCTGTTTCTGAATTTTGTCTATAAAACCATATTGGGTTTGGTTGTCATGTCTTTTTAGGCTCTTCTTGGCTATAACATTTCCTCAGACTTTCTTTGTTTTTCTGACTTTGATATTTTTTAGGGGTACTGGGTAGGTATTTTATAGAATGTACCTCAACTGGAATTTGTCTAATGTTCTTCTCATGATTAGACTGGGGTTATAGGTTTGGAAAGGAGGACCATAGAGGTAAATCATCATTTTCATCAAACCACATTAAAGGTATATACTATCCATAGGACTTATCACTGACCTTGACCTTGACCACCTGGCTGAATAGTGCTGGTTAGGTTTCTGTTTTGTAGTTACTCTTTCCTCTCCCTTTCCATGTTTTTCTCTTTCGAAGGAAATCACTACGTGCAGCCCACCCCTAGAAAGGAGGAAACTGTGTTACAGCTACCTGAGAGCAGAATAGCTACATATATTATCCGGAATTTTTTTACATGAGAGATTTTTTATTCTCTTTCACTTATTTATTTATTCAATCATTCATTAATTGATATCAGTGTGAACATCGGGATATTAATTTTATATTTGGATTATAGTCTAATACTACTTTATTTTTTTCCTAAAATTCTTCCAGCTATGGCCACTGGGGATTCTTTAAGGTAATTTCTGTGTCTTGTGCCATACATCATGTATGTAAGTGCATGTGCACATATATACATACTTTAGATATTTTTCACTGTCCTACTTTCTGGCAATACAAGCATCTACAGCAGGCTCTTACTGTATATTTTCTTCTCCTAATATCAAACGTTCATCCAAAGAGTTCTGGTTTCTTTTAATGAGACGTAGTATTAGAAAACAAGATTAGCCACTATGTAAAGATTTGGGTGGAATCAGGAAATTTGGATACACAGATAATGAAATCTTGAGTAAACCACACATTATCTGCTTTTCTCTTAATTATATAGAAAGACATTACAGTTCACCCCTACTTTAAAAGTGATGCAGGCAATGGGCTAAAGAGAGTTTCTTCAATAAATGGTATTGGGAAAATTGGACAGATATGTGCAGAAAAATTAAACTAGACCACCTCCTTACACCACACATAAGAATAAATTTAAGATGTATTAAATATTAGACTCAAACCCATAAAAACCCTAGATAAAACATAGGTAGTAAAATCTCAGACATTGCTAGTAGCAGTATTTTATCTGATAAATCTCCCCAGGCAAGGGAAACAAAAGACAAAATAAACAAACGAGACTACATTGAACTAAAAAGTTTTTGCACAACAAAGGAGACGAGCAACAACAACAACAAAAACAAACAAACAAACAAAACAGCCCACTGAATGGGAGAACATATTAACCAATACATCTAAGAAGGTGTTAATATCCAAAATTTATAAAGAACTTACAAAACTCAACACCATAAAAATAAACAATCCAATTAAAAAATGGGCAAAGGACCTGAATACACACTTCTCCAAAGAAGACATACAGATGGCCAATAGACATATGAAAAGATCCTCAATGTCACTAATCATTAGAGAAATGAAAATGAAAACCATAATGAGATATAACCTCACATGTGTCAGGATGGCTATCATCAATAAATCAACAAACAAGTGTTAACAAGGGTGTGGAGAAAAGGGAACCCTGGTGCACTGTTGGTGGGAGTGCAGATTGGTGCAGCCAGTACAGAAAGCAGTATGGAGATACCTCAAAAAATTAAAAATGGATCTGCCTTTTGACCCAGTAATCCTACTTCTAGAAATATATCCAAAGAAATGCAAAATACTAAATCAAAAGAACATATTCACCCCTATGTTCATGGTGGCATTATTTACAATTGCCAAGATATGAAAATAGCCCAAGTGTCCATTAGTAGATGAGTAGATAAAACAACTATAGGACATTTACACAGTGGAATACTACTTAGCCATAAAAAAGAAGAAAATTTTACCCTTTATGATAGCATAGATGGATGTGGAGAACATTATTAAACTAAATGAAATAAGCCAGTCAGAGAAAGACAAATGCCATATGATTTCACTTATATGAGGAATCTAATAAACAAACTGAACTAACATGAAAAATAAAGACAGACTCATAGAGACCAGGATGACAGCTATTGGGCAGGGGAGGTTAGAGAGTGGAAGGACTGAAACAAAAGGAAAGGGGACTTATGGACATGGACAACAGTGTGGTGGTTACAGGGGAGTATAGGGTGTAGTTGGTTAAAAAGCAATAAAAATAACACAATAAAAGTATTTTTTATAAAAGTGTTGCAGCCATTCCTAACATAACAGAACATAGGTGATATTTTCTGTTGCATTAAACATATTTGGTATTCACAGGGTGAAAGTAAAGAACATTTTCTAGAATCAAATTAACATGCTCTTATAGCCATTTTAATCTTTAATCATGACTTTTTTATAGTTTCCTTTTGTCATCATAGAAATGAAAACTTCTTGATGGATCTTCCTAATTTATGCAAGGAAGATCAGAAATTAATTTAAAGAATGTTGCATGAGTGATGACCTTAAATCAAAAATACTTTGGAATTTTGAATAATCAGGTAACCATTAAGGAACTACAACCCATTTAGAGTGTGTTATAAATACTTCATAATTTAAAGTTGTCATTTTCACATTGATATTTTTTAGAAAAGTAAATTGTTACCAACATCATCATCATTATTAATTGTTCAGAGACTTTAAACTGGTTTAAAAATCAGCTCTTTCATTACTGAGCACAGTGAGAAGACAGGGAAAGAATCATATACAAAGATGAACTCACACTTTTCCATAAAACCTACTCCAATATCATCCTGTTTGCCCAATTTACCTTTCCTAACCTCTTTTTTATTTATTTATAATAAATGCCCTTCCATGTAGAACTGCAAATGGTGTGCTGACCTAACTCTGCCTAGGATAGATATAAAGTTCAATTTGTATTGAAGTAGGAGGTCTTCTGAGCAACTTAACATATCTTTTGTCTCCAGCCCTAATATTATTATTTAGTTGGGCAACATTTTAAAATAACTCAAAGGTTTATACTTTGCTTAGATCTTTCCTATTATTTTTATTATTTGGTCCTAATGTCTATGAGGTTATTTAAAATTTTTAAAGAGACTTTTTCCGTATGAAGAAACCAAACCTCAACGTTACAAAGTAACTTCCTTAGAACTTTAAGTGGTGCTGGTGATCATTTTAGAGGTGAGTTCTCCTCTGAGGCAGGATGAACAATGGGAAAGTGACATATCTAGGACTAGAACTGAAGTGCTCTTTGGGTGTGAGGAAGGTGGAGAAACTTCCCCTGCACTCAGAGCTGACCCAGCAAGACGGAAGAGGTGGCTGATTCTGGGTCAACATGAACCTGAGACTGGAAGGGACTCAAGGTTCAGCCAGACCAGTTGGGGGAAGGGAAGTACTAGCACACGCAGTGGTGCAGGGAAGAGCAGGGATGCTGGGAGAAAATGGTTGTGTGCGTATGAACTGAAAAGCTTTACCTTACCAAAGTATCTTTATTTTTGTGTGTTTCCAGAGTATTTTTATTTTTATTTTTGTGCTCTCTTTAATTTTTTTATTGTTCAAATACAGTTGTCCCCATCTCCCCCCATTACTCTCCCCTGCCCTACTCACCCCCACCTCCCACATTTAATCCTCCTGGACCCCGCTGTTGTCTTTGTCCATGGGTCCTTTATATATATTCCTTGAGTTGACCCTTCCTCTTCTTTCCCCTGTTATTGCCCTCCCCCTTCCCCTTTGGTCACTGTCAGTTTGTTCTTTATTAAAATGGAAGTCTAGGCCACTAATGAAGTATTAGCATATGCCTTCTTACCCTGCCTATGAAAAAATCACAGCCTAATCAGTGGTATACTAAGTCACCAAAATATTTCTGGTCTATGAACAGGATCACCCAAGCTCCAGATCACTGGCCATTAGTGATGGCTCACATCTAAGTCCAGATTATCCTGTGATGTTACAAGAACATAAGCTAAACTAGATAACCTGTGTTACAACAGATATGTGTGCTATATTCAGATAATATGAAATTTCATACATTTAAAACATGCCTTTGAAATCAAATTAACATATCAAATTATATCTCAGAAGTTTGTAAGGAAGTTAGTCTGGAATGGTATTAAGGTAAAACTTTATCATTGAGGTCAATATTATTTAAAAGGACAATAGAGCAGAAATTAGAATATGAAAACTTCATATACCTAGAGTAGGTCATACTCTATGTAAATAGAAAGAAATAGATTTGTTGATGCAGTTTGAAGTTGATACCATCTTCTAATTTACTGGAAATTTGTTTTTCTTTACTATATTACTAAGTTTTAATTCTAGCAACAGTTGTACATTCCCAGGTACATGATTTTTAGTTTAATAAATTAAAGTTTTAGTCATACAAGTAACCATTCCAATGTCCCTATTGCTACTATTATTATTCACCCTATCAAAAGGATAACATTAACATTAGTTCAATACTAGAGAAAGTCATGTGAACTATTTTATTAAAAAAGACAACAGTTTTTTTCTCATTAGTGAAAATATAAAATCTGATTTTTCTGATAGCAGTCTCATTTTTGTTGGCAAAGTTTAAAGTGGATCTCTTAAAATAATTTCGTTTTTATTTTCAAAATCTCTTCCACATTCTTTCAACAGAAAATATACTGAACAAAAATATATATACATGTATATTTCAAACATCATGTTAAACATTGCCAAGAACACAGAGACAAATGAGGAATCAAAATTACCCACAAGGAGGTTCTAGGCTAATTGGGTGAGATAACCAAATAACTTAATCACAAGAGTGAATGCAGGTGTTATGAGGAGGACTTGGAAGGGAAGTTGAGGATTTGGAGCCAGGCTACTGTGAGGTCCAAGTCCTTACCAAGCATTAGCTTTGTGGTCCTGCAATCACACAGGGTCTTTAAATTTCAGTGCAGTCATTTGTAAAATGGGACTTCTTTGTGAAATCAACAGAATACTTTTTACATAGCCCAATATAAATTTTAAAATGATGCAAAAAGGCAAGCTGACAGGGTTTCAAAGGATGAATGAAACAACTATGTGTTATGATTAGGAATATAGTCTACCGCACAGGTGTGCATCCATTTGCTAAGAAAATGGTGCTGGAGGCTGGATGAAACACACATACACCCCAAGGAGGACACACAGCGGATCCAGAGACACATGAAAAGATGAAAATCTCTCAATAATGTTCTGTAGCTTTTGTCGTAGAGGGTTTTTTTTTTTTACACATTTTGTTAGATACCCCTAAAATGAATTGTTTGGTGTTTAATAAATTGTATTGTTGTTTAATTTTCTATTTTGTATATTGATATTGTATCTAGCAACTTTGATAAATACATGAAGAATAGATTAAGCAATAGGGATAATTATATCTACATGTGACCGTATGGGTGAATATCACAAATACATTATTGAATAAAAGAAAGTAGTCAAAACAGTGCGTGTGATGCAATTCCATTTATACAAAGTATAAAACCAGGTGAAGCAAATCTCTGTTGTTTGATGTCAGGATAGTGATTCCTTCTGAGGATTAATCACTGCAAGAATTACAAAGGAGCTCATGAATAACTGATAATGTTCCATTTATTCATCTGGATTCCAGTTACATGCATGTGTTCAGTAAGTGAAGCCAGAAATCTGAATATTAGTGTGCAGTTTTTTGTATACTACACTTGGTGAAAGGTTATCAAAATTAAAAGAACAGAGATAAGTCTTACTCCCAGTTATCTTTTACTACTTATCATATACTTCATGTTGTGTCAATGATGCGGATGCAGAGAGGTACAAACACTGGAAGTGGTTTGCATAATGTGTATATTATATATTCCTAAGAAATTCCCAAACTATGTCATGTTTTCATGTTTCACTGCTAGAGCAACTTAGCTGTAGTTGAGTTCCTTCTAAATTCCAAATACATTTGGACTATTAAGCTCCTGGGAAAAGCTGGGATGGAGCCGCACTGAAAACAGATTTGCTCTGACAGCAACAGTCGCACAAGCCAAAAGTAGGAGGATGGAGACAAGGAACTGCTTGTTGGTGACAACAGCTGCTAAGTAAAGGTAACACCACGTGGAAGAGGTCAACTTTATGGAAAAATGTTATCATGTTAGGTTCTAATGTGATTTTCTCACTGAGATGCCTTGTACACTGAGTATGTAGTATTTACTTCTTAGTAATTGCTATCAAAAGCATGCTAAATAGCCATGGGATGTACATTCAAGAATTTCATGTTTCAGAATTGCACTTTTTCTTACCTAACAGATGGTATACGATTTTACAGCTGTACTTTTGTTCTATATATTTATTTATAGCCTTATCTTAGTAGGTATACCAATGTATGGCTTTATGACAAGTTTATGTGTTTAATAATAAAAAAAGCCTCCCACCATTCTCACAAGGATTCCAAGCTTATTATTATAAGAATGTTTTTCAATATGCTTATGTTTTATCCATATAAGGTAAGTAAAGCTATAAAATTTATCTAAATAACACCATAGTACATACTGATATCAATTTTAGTTCTGTTTTTAATGGATTTCCAGATTTCTTGATCAATGTTAATGAAATTGTGCACAAGCAATATAAATATACTTCCCCCTCTAATTATATCCTTAAAGCTTATTTTAACTTTAAATAAAAATGTGCTGGTGTCAAATTTGTACTGTTTCAAAGTAAATAGAAAATCGTAGTAGGAAAGAAAAACAACATCCAAAATAACCCAACTCTATCCAACTACTGTGTTTAAGAGAGCAACATATATTGTGGACATGTACATTACTAAGAATTTAGATTTGAGATTTTTAAATATTAATTATCTGCAATGAAATCTGCCAGCACATTCAAAAGCTGTCCTGAGCTTAGCATAGTCATTTTACACCTTAGGGAAGTCATTATGCTTTGAAGGAGCTTTAGAAATGTTGAAGGTGTTTAATTCATTTTCAAATTTAACAATTCAGAGGATCCAGAGACATATGAAAAGATGCTCGATATCACTAGCTATCAGAGAGATGGAAATTAAAACTACAATGAGATACACTTGACACCAGTCAGAATGGCCCTCATAAACAAAGCAACAAACAGCAAGTGCTGGAGAGGTTGTGGAGAAAAGGGGACCCTAGTGCAGTGTTGGTGGGAGTACAGACTGGTAAACCACTATGGAAAACAGTATGGAATTTTCTAAAAAATCTAAAAATGGATATACCTTTTGACCCAGCAATTCCACTGCTAGGACTATATTCCTGAAGAACCCTGAAACACCAATCCAAAGAACCTATGCACCCCTATGTTTATAGCAGCACAATTTACAATAGCCAAGTGTTGGAAGCAACCTAGATGCCCATCAGTAAATGAATGGATCAAAAAACTGTGGTACATTTACACAATGGAATTCTATGCAGCAGAAAGAAAGAAGGAGCTCATATCCTTTGCAACGGCATGAATGGAACTTGAGAGCATCATGCTAAGAGAAATAAGCCAGGCAGTGAAAGACAAATACCATATGATCTCACCTTTAACAGGAATCTAATCAACAAAACAAACAAAGAAGCATACTATAACCAAAGACAATGAAATTGAGAACAGGCTGAAAGTGACCAGAGGGGAGAAGGGAGGGAATTTCAGGGGAAAAGGGGAAGGATCTACAGGAACAGTATAAAGAACACATGGACAAAAACTATGGGGGGTGGAAATGGGAGGGAGGTGGGGAGGGCTGGGGTGGTGGGTTGGGGGAGAATAAAAGACAGAAAACTGTATAAGATCAACAATTAAAATAAAATTTGAAAAAAAACAATTTCAACACAAAACAAGGTTGGCATGAAATGGTTAAAGATTAAATGATACTATGGTGAGAATTTTAAAATATCATCTATGTATTTTAAAAAATAAGACTAATATAATAAAAATAATAGAAATATTGGTGAGCATTTTCTACAGAACAAATACAACATAAATAACAAGATATGTACCTGAGATTCCTTCCTATACTTCCTTTGCCTATCAACAGTAAAAATTATCTCAGTTTGGCAAACAATGATGGCAATAAATGCTGTATATGCTCAAATAATGAGCAATTTTTCCACAGCAGACACTTTGTAAAGCAAGTCAAATTAAAACAGATAAACCAAATTGTTACTGTTTTAGCTTTAGAGATGGACTAAGAGGTCTGTCTGGAAAAAGTCCAGCCATTGTTAATATAATGGGAACAGTCTGTGTGACATCGACGTAACCTGGCAAATGAGAAAAGTGGACTGGAATGAGCATGAATGAACAATGATGACTTCACTGTACTAGTCAGCAGGTTTGGTAGACGCTGTCAAGTGAGCATGTGTACTGTGTGGCTACTGCATTCAAAATGAGCAAGTAGAGCAATGAATCTGCATCAAATTAGGTTAAGCTTGAATATTCCTGCATGGAAACTATTCAGATGATTGAGAAAGCCTCAGCTATGGGCAACTGGTGATTGGCAGCTTCATCACTACAACGTGCTTTTTCATGCATTACATCTCATGCAGAAATTTTGGTGAAAAATTCAATCACTCAGATGACTTAGCCCCACTACAGCCCAGATTTGGCACCCTGTAATTTCTGGGTTTTCCCAAAACTAAAATTACCTTTGAAAGGGAAGAGATTTCAGACTGGCAATGAGATTCAGGAAAATACAATAGGGCAGCTGATGGCAATTGGGAGAACTGTGTGAGGTCCCAAGGCACCTACTTTGAAGGGGACTGAGGTGTCAATGTTTCTTGTATCTTCTTCAGTAAATGTCTCTATTTTTCATAGTACCTGGCTGGATACCTTCTGATAGACCTTGTATGTATATATATATACATATACATATATACATACATATATATATATATATTCCATTAATATGATTGGTCTTTAATTAAGAAATTTAAAGTCTAAAAAATTCTTGTACTTTCATAAATTCTGCTATGTGGGATGGATCACTCAAAAAAAGAGGATCTGAGTCAGGGTGAAATCCATCTCACATCAAGGAAGACAACTCACAAAATGTACATGTCAACTCAAGCAAATGCAGAGTAAGTACCAAGGAGAACTTTGAATGGGTCTGAAAGAATTAACTCAAAAATCACTGATAGGAACAATTCCCATGAGCATCCATAAGCCTACCATAATCTGCTTTCACTTCAGGGCTGTGCAATGTGGTGCCTAAGCTACTGACTAGCCTATCAGAAAGCCAAGGGCTTCATTCCCACACAACTGCTGTCAGCTCCAGCAGCAGCTTCAGTCTAGATTAGCAGATAGTTTGAAGTTTAGCGGTACAAGAAGAGCAACAGATGTCCTGAAAGATATCATCCCAGAATCCTGTCTTCATTGATGTCAGAACAGTTTTTCTGACATAACTGATGCATAATAAATCTACATTCTGTGGCCCATAAAATGTACAGACTTATTATGAAGCAAATTTAGGCTATAAATTACAAACATCAAAAGAGTTCTTAAATAGATTTCCACTTTTTTTTTAAAGTTAGACATCAGGTTATCAGATACAGGAGTTTAAAGCACTTATTAAAGGGCAATTTACCACTGGCTGGTATGGCTCAGTAGATTAAGTACCAGCCTACAAACCAAAGGGTCACCAGTTTGATTCCCAAGCAGGGCACATGCCTGGGTTGTGGGCCAGGTTCCCAACTGGGGGTGTGCAAGAGGCAACCACACATTGATGTTTCTCTCCCTGCCTTTCTCTCTCTGTTGCCCTCTCTGGGGGAAAAACAACAACAATAATTTTTTTTTTTAAAAAAGCAACTTAACAATTTTAAATGAAAAATATCTACAATGGAAGGGAAATGGATTTTTTAGTACAAGGGAAGGCTGTATTACCATATTTATTTTTGACTAAAATATTCCTAAAGAAAAGAACTCAAAATAATCATTTTGTTTAACCCTTAAACATGATTTTAGCAGGTGCAGACCAGCTCAGAGTACAGAATACTACACCTTGACCTTGAAAAATACTTAGCATCTGTGTGCCAGCAATAAGCCACAGCACCCTGAGAAAACAGATGCAGCTGAGGCAAGGATTCAATTATAAGGGGAAAACTAGATCAATCTGTAAAAGTCTTTTAGGTATAAGCAAGCAAAGCATTATTTGCTGCTTTTAAATTTGCAAGGTAATTGAAGTCATTATCCACTTCAGGGCACTAAAGACGATTTTTCATAACAAAGGGGAAATTATGATTAAGGGATTTTGAAAATTTTGGAAGTAAAGAAAGAAACCACAGATAAGACGCTCTGACTGTGGCTGCCACAGCTGTAAATTGCTGAACCACATAAGCAAACAACACTATTTTTTGAGAGCTGAAGATTTATGTTTGAGTAAATGGATTTTTTCCTAGATAAATTAAATGAATAGTGCCAATTTTTCTCAACTCAAACTTAGACCTGAGTTAATGAATACTGGACAATTGTCATAAACAACCAAGCTTCCTTATGAGACTAAACACAAGAGTATTCTCTATCTGCATTTCTTCATTCGGAGAACATGTAAATCTCACTATGATCTTTGGTAACCCTCTGGGAACAGAAAATAATGTTACCAGGAATAACCGCCATTTAGAAAGAGCAGAACTGGTTTGTTGTATAAACTTGGTGGTATACAGCTTGTGCTGTGTTAATCTTGTATGTCTTATCAAATCTGTGACTTTTCAAAATACGGCTCAAAAAAGATTTGGAGTTGAATAAACATAACTTCTGAGTTCTGAAGGAACTATACTTGTGTGAGTTACAGACAGCCCAGGTTGTTGCTAAAAGAATTTCAGTGTAGGTGAAATGATGTTTTTATTAGTGGTTATGGGCTGAATTGTGCCCCTACCCACCTTAGAATGTGACTGCAGAGACTCTTGATAGAAGTGATTAAATGAAAATGAAGTCCCTGGCTGGTGTAGCTCAGTGGATTGAGCTCGGGCCTGCGAACCGAAGGATCGCGGTTCGATTCCCAGTCAGGGCACATGCCTGGGTTGCCAGGCCAGTTCCCGGTGGGGGACATACAAGAGGCAACCGCACATTGATGTTTCTCTCCCTCTCTCCTTCCCTTCCTCTCTAAAGATAAATAAATAAAATCTAAAAGGAAAAAAAAAGTACTTAAAAAAATCTTTAAATAAAAAATAAAAATAAAAAAAAAGGAAAATGAAGTCATTAAGGTGGGATTTATCCAATATGACTGGTGTCCTTATAAGAAAGGGTAATTTGGACACAGACATGTACAAAAGAAAGGCAATTTGAAGACAGAAGGAGAAAACCGCCATCTCCAAGCTAAGCAGAGAGTCCTAGAACTAATTCTTCTCACACAGCCTTTAGAAGGAACCATGGCTACCAACAGGGTCTTCTCAGACTTCTCATCTCCAGAACTGTGAAAACATCAATTTCTGTTGTATGAGTCACCTCTCTGAGGCAGCCTTAGCAAACTAATACACATTCATTTACCTAGTTTCCCTTTAGTGAAAAAAACTTATCAAAAATTCTGGCCAAGTACATTTGATCTCTTTTTGCTTTCTCTCCCTAACTGACGAGTTAGAGAAAGAGAACAGACTGCAGACGAAAAGTGTCCCAAAGTGAGTCGTTTCATTGCCTCCACTGGAAGGTGGGGTGTGGAAAGCCCATTTTTCTCTAATGTCCAGATGTATCTTCCCAGCAATATTAGCGTCATTTTGCTTCTCTTCCTCTTGGTTCTCTTGTTAGTTTCTTGGTTCCTTCTGAATTATGTAGGGAAGAGGGGTGCTATTTATTGACACCCTTCAAGGACTCGAAGAAACAACGAGCTAATTGTGGATTGGATTGGATCAATGAAAAGGGGACTGAGATCCGCTTTAATAACAATGACAGTTTGTGTGATGATCACAAAATCTTTTTATTTTATCTTTTTAACTGCTAGAACCACTTTTTTTCTCTCAACCTTGCCCACTTCTAGGCAACACTGTCCTGTTCTAGTTGAGGGAGACTTGATAAACATCATATTTAGGGATATCATCCTGATTAAACATGCCCTGGAGTTGTTATTGTTTTCAAGATTTTCTTTTGATGTGTATTGTACCAGGAACAGATGAACAAACCACATTTAGAATTGTTGAACTATTTCTCAAAATATTTTTCAAGTTTTTAAAAACCAAAATGTGTTCTCATAAACACTTTTGCCATTAAAGCAGTGTGTGTTGTAAGGAAAATTCTTTCCATGTGCGTCTTATTCATTTACACTTATCAAAAAGTTGTTTGGAGAAAAAATATATTCTATTACATAGTAAATTGTTTTGATCTTTTTATTTTAAACACAGGATATGTTATCAAAAGCAAACAAAACCCAACTTGGATAGTTGATTCTGAATTTTGTTGTTTTGAGTGTCAGTGTTCTATTCTTGAGCAATTGTCATTTCTAGGCGAAACAATTTCTAAAATATTTATAAATAAGCATTGCTTTCTAGAAGAATGTTAAAATGTTAGTCATCAAGGAATATGTATAAAGGACCCATAGACACAGATAATGGGGAAAGTGATTGAATGTGGGAATTGGGGGTGCGTAGAGCAGGGAGAGTAATGTGGGGGAAATGGGGACAACTGTAATTGAAAAACAAAAAAATATATATTTCCTAATTAACAAAGAAATGTTGGCCTATATACCTCTCATATACAATAACACCATGATAAAAATTTACCCCAATTAAAATGAAGAACTCCTTAGGTTATTAAAAGCTAGGCCACAGAGGACATAAATACAATGCCAAGACATATGTTTCAATGATCATTGGAGTAAAAACATCAGTGCTACTAGATGCTATAGATACTGAGAGATGAAAACATAGTAATTTGGTCCAGATTTGCATTTATTCTATACTTGAGACTGAATCAGCTTTACTAGTGAGCCGAATATTCCATAAGGACTTAACTCCTTTGAATAACTCATAACCTTAGAATGTAAATATTATTGAAACAGAAATGTGTTTTACAAATAACATTTGGAAGATAATCAAAACAGTGATATTAAAGTATTGTATATATTCAGAATTAGTAATAACTTTAATACATTTCTGAAGTTTGATGTATTCTAACCAAATAGGACTCATTTCCACTTTACTACCTTGTGAGTTGTCACAAAGGGATGTACCTTCTCATTATTATAATATCTTACGGGAACTCAAATTACCATGAGTTGTTTTAACATGTTTTAATATTTAGTAATATTTAAGCCTATGAATATATAGCTATAAACTTTTAAATATATGTTGCATGACATATCGAAAATACATTAAAATAATTTGTAATATTCACATGATTACCCTGGTAGAGTTATATTACTAATGGGCTATTAATTTTTTAAAGATTGTATTTATTTATTGTAAGAGAGAGGGGAAGGGAGGGAGAAAGAGAGGGAGAGAAACATCAGCGTGTAGTTACCAGTTGTGCACCCCCTACTGGGGACCTGGCCTGCAACCCAGGCATGTGCCCTGACTGGGAATGGAACCAGCAACTTTTTGGTTCTCAGGCCGGCACTCAGTCCACTGAGGTACACCAGCCAGGGCTTAATTTTTTATATTCTGTTTATTAAACATTATGTTCCTCCAGATTATTTTTATCTATACAGTAAGAACATTCAAAAAATGAAATAAAAGTTGATAAGTAAACATTATCCCCACAACTAACTATAGATCAGTACTTCTCTGTAAAATATGTCTATAAAATATTTTCCTAGAAACATATTTCTACTATAAAATAATTCTAAAATTGTTATGATAGCTATGAACTCTTGAAAGACTTTATATATGTTCTTTTCAATTCTCACGGTTACCTTACATTTTATAAATACTGTCTTCATATTACACATGAGGAAACAGAGGATCAGAGAAGTGGCATAACTTTCAAAGCTAGTAAGAAACCAGGCCAACATTTAAACTATGTCTGACTCGTTCTAATTACTGAGTTCTTTCCACTGTTATGTGATTTCTCTCAAATCTCTTAAGGAGAGTCTGTGATTTTTTTCTCTTACAAGGACTACTGCATATTTTAAAAGGTTATTCATGGCTAACAGTTTGTAGCGCAAAAATCTCTATAAATATCAAATCAAACATCAGATTTTTTAATTTAAAGGTGAAATTCCATATTCCTTTATAAGAAACAGCATAAGAAAACAACAAACACTATTTTCTGAGAGTTTAAGATCTATGCATGCATAATTGGATTTTTTCCTAGATACAGCAAATGAATGAATAGTGCCAAGTTTTTCTCAACTCAACCTTAGCTCTCAGTTAGTGAATTCTGGACAACTGTCATAAACAACCAAGTTTCCTGATGAGACTAAACACAAGAGTATCGTCTTTCTGCATTTCTTCATTTGGAGAACATGTACATCTCACTAAGATCTTTGGTAACCCTCTGGGAACAGAAAATAATTTTGCCAGGTATAACTGGTATTTAGAGCAGGATTGGTTTATTGTATAAACTTGGCTGGATACAACCAGTGCTGTGATGATCTTATCACATCTGTGGATCTTTAAAAACAGGGCTCAAAAGAGATCTGGAGGTGAACAAACATAACTTCTGAGTTCCTAGAGGAATTACAATCATTTGAATGGACAAACTATAGCTCATGTGTCAAATTTAGCTTTCTGCTTGTTTTTGTACAGGCTGAAAGCTAAGAATTATTTTTATATTTTAAAATAACTGAAAAAAATAATTATTTATGACATATAAAAATGTTATACGATTTAAATTTCAGTGTCCATAAATGTTTTCTTGGAATGTAGCCACATTCATTTGTTCATCGTCCAAGGCTGCTTATATGCTACAATGATAGAGTTAGTAATTACAACAGAGACTGCTCTGCAATACCTAGAATATTCACTTCTAGCGTTTTACAGAAACGTTTACTGATCTCTGATACATAATATAGTAATGGAATAATAGCTAAGAATCACAGTTTAAATAATGTGAATTAAGATATTTTCCTATTTCATATGGTAAAACTAAAGTTGCAATAAATTGATTAATTGGAAGATATGGTAATTAAGCCAAAACACAAGTCTCTAAGATATAATAATATTTTGTGTTATTTAAATGTGTTATATTGTGTCCTGCCTTACAATTTTATGATTTTTGACTCCCAGTTGTGACATCATTGGCAGAGCGCGGCCGCTTCACAGAGAAAACTACTAATCTGGAGATCAACAAGTGCAAGTACTTCAGATCTTCTATGAGAAAAATGCCTTGCACCCTCCCATAAAAGTTTGTAAGAGAAAAAACGTTGTCCTTAATAAGATTTAAAATTTCTGACATGATTCCAGTTTTGCAGATAAACCTATATGTGGGAAATTAACTGGAAATCAAATATGCACAATTACTGGGAAAAATATAAAAGAACTGTATTAATTAGCAGATAGTCCCATTAGAAAATAAATAACAGAAATTTATGTTGCTGTTTTAATATGTGCAATATGAGTTATGCCAGTAGATTGCTTTGAAAAAATGAATGCAATTTATTTTAATAGAAAATATGTTTTGGTCAAAACTGTGTGTACACCAGCTTCCCCAGCTCCTTTTGACTACAAAAATGTTCTACCATACAAATAACGAATACCATGAAGCTGTCAACTTCCATCCTCTCACTTTTATTTAGAAAACACAAACATATAGAGTTAAAATATATGAACGGCTGTAAAATCTGCTGTTGTGTTTTACATAAAAATCTGGATAACGTAAACTTAGAAAACTAATGGTTTGAAAATACAATGGGGTTTCTTAACTTTGTTTCTGAGGGCTACCTGTGTATCCAACACAGGAATCTATATAAAGAGAAAACATGTGTATACTGTCACCTTTACATTAACCTGATTCCAGTGTTGTCAGAATCATCTACTTCCACAGAAAGCTAATGATTCATTTTTTGTCTTGTATAAAAGGCTTATGAACCCTTAGATCAATGGAACTCAGGCAAACAGGACTGTAATTATACTAAATACAAAAAAAAAAAAAGTGGTCAAGAGATTACAGCAGCATATTCACACAATAGCACTAAGCATCAACAAATCTAGAAATACAACAATAAAACAGTAAAAACAAATTTTTAGCAGCAATAAGTATATTCCATAATCTGCCATACTTGCCTTCTGGTAAGGCATGCCACAACATAAATGAATCCCATCATTAAAAAATCTGGTGTATAAGTGCAGGGGGATTATTTCATCACACAATTACTAAAAGAAATTTTGAAGTATTTTTTGAAAATATTAAACATTTTTTTGTTAATTCACTATATGCTTTACTTCTCTATGTAACTTTTAAAAATGTAATATTATCTAATAATCTTGAACAAAAGTATATCACATACATAAAAGGAGAATATATTATTATTAAATGTGGTATATAGCAAATACAAAAAAATGAATATACTGACAACTGAAGTCTTTTATCTGTAGTATTGTAAATTTATTAGTATCATTTACATTAAATACAGGCAACAAAGAAGAAAATCAAATTGTAAAGCAAATAAATAAATTTTTTAAAAGGTAGTACAGAAAGGAACAGTAAATATATCAGTAAAATTGGTCAAAAACAAGAAAATAAATTAAATTTGAATGGATTCTTTTATGGAACATAAAAAACCTACATAGGCAAGTATGTCGGTAAAATAAGTACAAACCACATAAAATAATAAATCTGAACACTTTCAAATGGCATGGTCATGCATGAAGTAAAAACAAATATTTCATTAAATGTTCACAGTAGAAACAGGAACAAAATGAATTATAATAAAAACTAGTTTAAGCCTAATGTTTGTACAGTGCTGCTATTAATTTACACAGTGGGTTATAGTTACAGTAAATTTAAATCTAAATCAAACGTGTCAAGTAAATAGAAGAGAATCTACCTCTCATCAGCTATGTGGCTCTTGGCTTGGTGTTTTGTTAAAATAAACACAGTTCGCATGTAAAATTCATGTCTCCACCATGATATTTTTTTCCATCTTTAATCATTGTGCTCATGTAGGCCACGCAATTTATCACTTTAACATTTGGTAGTCACTCAGTATGAATACACCGATGTATGATAGCTTATGAAAACATTTTGAGGACAGCAGAGGAATATGGAGTAAAAGAATGTGTTTCATATGACAACAAATGAAATAATAGCTATAGACAAAGAATTGAGTGTTTAATCTATACAAAGGATATAACAACACCTTTGAATCATAGTCCACTCTATGAACCTACAAAACTTTTTTATACAGTCACCTATCGATTACTTAACTACTTCCACTTTTTGGTGATTATAAAAAAAAGCAGCTACAAACATTTGTGTATGGCTTTTTGTGTGAATGTAAGTTTTCAGTCCATTTGGGTAAATATCAAGGAGAGCATAACTGCTGGATTATATGGTAAAAACTTGCCAAGTTGTCTCCCAAATTGATGGTGTCATTTTGCATTCCCACCAGTAATGGGAGCTCCTATTGTTCTGCATCTACTTCAGCATTTAATATTGTCAGTGTTTTGGATTCCAGTCATTTGAATAGGTGTGTAGTATCTCATGGTTCTTTTAATTTAATAGAATTCTGTGTTGTCTGAGAATAATATAAATATCCCAGCTTTCTTTTGACTAGTGCAATCTTTCTCCATTCTTTTACTTTTAACTTAGGTTTGAGTCTTTAAAGTGGGGTCCTAGTACAAAATATAAAATTGGGCTTTGTTTTATTTTTTTAAGTTCACAATGACAAATCTGTCAATTAATTGACACAGTAAGACCATACACAGTTAAAGTATTATTGATAACAATTGTATTGATATTTACCATGTGTAATTATGTGGTTTAAACTGATCGACTTACATCATTCCATTTTACCTCTTAGCATCACACATGCCTCTTTCTTATATAAAAATTCCATGGTTTCTTTAGAGAAGGTAATATATATATTTTAACAAATCCAAGTCCCCTTTCAAATATTTTAACAGAGTATTCCTAATTTCTTCCTTTTCTCTCTCATGACATCACTAGCATTCTCATCTATATTCTATAATAATCTAACACAGTTTATATTTCTTTAAGCTGTTATCTCTTAGATAAATTAATAATAATAAAAATATAAATATTTGCCTTTAATTTCACTTATTTTTCACAGTCTTCTTTTCATTGCATAGATTCCTTCTTTGGCATTTTTTTTCTTTCCATTTGTACATCAGATCTATAACGTTTTCCTTCTTGAAGAACTTCTTTTCACATTTCTTTCATGGAAGGTCTGCTAGTGATGAATATTCTAGGTGTGTGGGGGGGTGGTTTTTTTTTTCTTCTTTTTTCAGTACTGAGTTGAAGAGGGGATATTTCACTACCCTCTCTTCTTACTTGCATGGCTTCCAAATAGTTCACTGCAATTATTATTCTTTTTCTACTAAATATAAGGTGTTTTGTGTTTTACTGACTGGCTTATTTCACTTAGTGTAATATTTCCCAGGTCTATCAAAGCTGTCACAAAAGAGTTTCTTCCTTTTTACTGATGTGGAGTTTTCCATTATGTAAATGTACTACAGGATTTTTATCTACTCATATACTCACCGGCACTTAAGCTGTTTCTGGATCTTGGCTATTGTAAATAGCAGTTATGAACATAGGGGTGCATATATATATTTTTGTATTAGGTTTTGGGATCCTTAGAATATATTCCCAGAAGTGGAATTAATGGGTCAAAAGAAATACTGTGGAGCAGTTAAAAAAATAAAAAAAGAAGAAGAAGAAAGAAACTGTTACCTTTTGTAACAGCATAGTAACCTGAAGACTATTATACTAAATGAAATAAGCCAGTCAGAGAAAGGCAAATATTTCACTTATATATGGAATCTAATGGACACAATAGACTAATGAACAAAATAGAAATAGAAGCATAGATACATGGAACAGACTGACAGCTGCTGGATGTGGGGGGAATTGGATGAAAGATGGTGAGAAAATGAACCAAGAACATTTATGCATGACCCATGGACACAGACAACAATACGGGGATTGACCTAGGGAAGGGAGAGGGTGGGACTGGGTGGAGGAGGAGAAGGGGAGAACCAGAAAGGCAGAAACAACTATAATAGCATAAATAATTAAATAAACAAATAAATAGACAGGAAGATATGTAGAAATATAGATGATAGATAGATAGATAGATAGATAGATAGATAGATAGATACGGTATTTTATTTCTTAGACTTTTAAAAAAGATTTTCTCTTTGTTTTCAGTTTTCTTTAGTTTGAATATGATATGTCTAAGTGTAGATTTTTTTTTATATTTATTCTGTTTTGTGTTCTCTGAGGTTCTAGGATCTGGTGTTTGGATAATGTCATTAAATTTAAAATTCTTCTGCTATCATTTTTTCAAATGTTTCCTCTGCTTCCTTCTCTCTTCTGATATTCCAATTATCTATGTTTCATTTTTTGAAATCGTCCCATAGTTTTAGATGTTCTAATTTGTTTTTGTTTTCCATTCTTTTTTTCCCCCTTTGCATTCCAGTTTGGGAAGTTTACATTGACTTAACTTCAAGTTCACTGCTTCTTTTCTCAGCATACTGAGTTACTGATCAGTCCATCAAAGGCATTCTTCTTTTCTATCAGTATGTTTTTGATTTTTAGTATATTTTCTGATTCTTTCTCAGAGTATTCAACAATGTGTTCTTATAGATTGTCTACATTTCCCATTAGAATTCTGAAATATTCATCAAAGTTATTTTAAATCCCTTGTCTGATAATTCCAACATCTGTTTCACACATAAATCTGGTTCTGATACTTGCTTTGTTACTACAGACTATTTTTTTTTCTTTTTTTAAACCATGCCTTATCATTTGTTGTGGAAAGTCCTATAGAATGTACTGGGTAATAAGAGTTAAGACAAGTAGGACTCTAAAGTGAATTTTTGTGTTAATCTGGCTAAGATTTAGGTGTGGTCACTGTATGTTATAGTTGTACATGATAGAGACCACGGATTTCTCTAGTGTTCTTTTTTTTGTCATCTCCTTTGCTCTTAGGATTTCTTAAGAACTCATCATAAGACCTCATCTATAGCTTATAGCTCTTTTAGCTGTAACCCTCTGTTATTTTATTTATTTTTCATTATTTTAAATACTTGTAATCTTTTTTAAAAGTACTTTATCTATCTATTTATTTATTTATTTATTTATTTATTTATTTATTTAATAGAGCAAGAGAGAGGAAGGGAGGAAGAAAAAGAAGGAGAGAAACATCAATGTGTGGTTGCCTCTCACAGGCCCCCCCACTGGGAATCTGGCCAGCAACCTAGACATGTGCCCTGACTGGGAATCAAACTGGTGACCTCTTGGTTCCCAGAGCTCAATCCACTGAGCCACACCAGCCAAGGACACCCTCTGTGATTTTCCTAGAGTGCTGTTAATGTGGTGGATATAAGACATGGAGGAGGTGTTCTATAATCTTAAATTTAAATCTGTCCTTTTGCACTGGTTAGTGTGGCTCAGTGGATTGAGTGCCAGCTTGCAAACCAAAGGTTTATGGGTTCGATTCTCAGTCAGGGCACATGCCTGGGTTGCATTATGGGTCCCCAGTAGGGGCACATGAAAGACAACCCCACACTAATGTTTCTCTTCCTCTCTTTCTCTCTGCCTTCCCCTCTCTCTAAAAATAAGAAAATAAAATCTTTAAAAACAATGTGTCCTTTAGTGGGTCTGTGTCCCTGAACTGTGACAGTCACAGTGATTGGGAGCATCCTTCCTACATTTAGATAAGACATCAAGCTAAAGGGGAGTGAAACTGGAAACATGTTCTTCCTCCAGCAGTATAGAATAAACCACTGGCAGTGTCTTCTGCAGGGCAGGCCTTTTTTGTAGAGGATGCTCTAAGCATATTCCACAGTGATTATTATTTCCTTTCTTTTCATCACTTTTTTTGCTCCATCTCTCTCTATTTTGCTTTTAAAAAATACGTCATTTTCCATATTTCCCCATCCTGCCTGCAATCATTACACTGTTGCCCATGTCCCTGAGTCTTTTTCTATTTTTCTTGATCCCTCCACCCTCAAATCCCTCCAAAGAGCTGTCAGCCTGCTTTGTATCTATGAGTCTGTCTCTATTTTGCTTTCTTAGTTCAATTTATTCATTAGATTCCACATATGAGTAAAATGATAAAGCATTTGTCTTTCTCTGACTGGCTTATTTCACTTAGCATAATGTTCTCTAGCTCCTTCCATGCCGTCACAAAGGATACAATTTTCTTCTTTTTTATGGCTGAATAGCATTCCATTGTATATATGTACTACCATGGTCATTTTATCAAATCATCTACTGATGGACACTTGGGCTGCTTCCAGACCTTGCTGAATGTAAATAACGCTGCAATGAAATAGGGGTGCTTCTATTCTTTCAAATTAGTGTTTCTAGTTTTTCAGAAAAATTCCCAGAAGTGGAATTGCTGGATCATAAGGCAGTTCCACATTTAATTTTTTGAGGTATCTCCATACTGCTTTCCACAGTGGTTGCATTCCTACCAAAGGTGCAAAAGAGTTACCCCTTTCTCCACAACCTTGCCAGCATTTATTGTTTGTTGATTTATTGAGATAGCCACTCTGAAAGTTGTATGTAAGGTGTATCTCATTGTGGTTTTAATTTGCATTTCTCTGGTGATTAGTGATGTTGAGCATATTGTCATATGCTTATTGACCTTGTGTATGTCTTCTTTGGAGAAATGTTAATCAGATCCTTTGCTCACTTTTTTAATTGGATTATTCATTTTTTTTTTTGATGTTGAGTTTTATAAGTTCCTTACAAATTTTGGGTATAAACCCATTATCAGATATATCAGCCAATATAGTCTCCCATTAGGTGGGTTATCTTTTTATTTTGTGGATGGTTTCTTTTGTTTTCAAAAACTTTTTATTTTGAGGTAGTTCCATTTCTTTATTTGTTTTCTTTTGTTTCCTTTGACAGAGAAGATATATCAAAAAAAAACAGTATTGCTACAAGCAATGTCTGAGATTTTACTGCCTATATTTTCTTTTGGGATTTTTAAGGCTTGGGGTCTAACATTTAAAGTCTTTGACCCAATTTGAATTTACTTTTGTGCGTGACATAAGAAGGTGATCTGGTTTCATTTTTCTTCATATATCTGTCCAGTTTGTTTAAATGGCATTTATTGAATAAAGTATCTTTTGAGTCCATTGTATGTGCTTGCTTCCTCTGTCAAATATTAATTGACTATAAAGGCATGAGTTTATTTCTGGACTCTCTGTTCTGTTTCATTGATCTGTGTCTGTTTTTCATGCCAGTGCCATGCCTTCTTGATGACTATGGCCTTATACTAAAGTTTGATATTAGGCAGCATGATTCCTCCAACTTTATTCTTTCTCAAGGTTGCTGTTGCTGTTGCTATCCAGGGCCTTTTGTGGTTCCATATAAATTTTTGAAATATTTATTCTAGTTCTGTGAAATAAGTCTTTGGTATCTTGACAGGAATTTCAGTGAATCTATAGATTGCTTTGGGTAGTATGGACATTTTAATGATGCTAATTCTTCCTATCCATGAACATGGTATGTGCTTCTATTTATTTGTGTCTTCTTTAATTTCTTTCCTCAGTTTCTTATAGTTTTCTGAGTACAGGTCTTTTATATCCTTTGTTAAATTTACTCCTAAGTATTTTATTCTTTTAGAAGCAATTGTAAATAGGATTGTTTCTTAATTTTCTTTCCTGAGAGTTCGCTATTGGCATATAAAAAATGCAATTGATTTTTTGAATATTAATTTTGTGCCCTGCTACTTTACTGAATTATTAGTGCTAGCAGTTTCTTGGTAGAATTTTTAGGATTCCCTATGTACAGTATAATGTCTTCAGCAAATAATAACAGATTTACTTCTTTCTTTCCAATTTGGGTGACTTTTATTTCTTCTTCTTGTCTGATTGCTATGGGTAGGACTTCAAATACTATGTTGAATAAGAGAGGAGAAAGCAGACATCCCTGTTTTATTCTCAAACTTAAGGGGAATGCTTGTAGCTTTTTCTCATTGAATATGATGCTGGCAGTCATATATGGCTTTATTATGTTTAGGTATGTTCCCTCTATTCCCACTTTGCTGAATATTTTTAATCATAAATCAGTGCTGGATTTTATCAAATGCTTTCTCTGCATCTATTGATGTAATCATGTGGTTTTTATCCTTCATTTTGTTTATGTGGTATATTACATTTATTGATTTGTGAGTGTTATACCAACCTTGCATTCCTGGAAAAAATTTCACTTGATCATAATGTATAATCTTTTTTACTATTGCTGTATTCAGTTTGCTAATATTTTGTTGAAGATTTTAGCATCTATATTCATCAGGGATTTTGGCCTATAGTTTTCTTTCTTTGTAGTGTTTTTATCTAGTTTTGAAATTAGAATAATGCTCTCCACATAAAGTGAATTTGAAAGTCTTCCATCTTCCTGAATCTTTTGTAATAGTTTGAGAAGGAGAGGTGTGTGTTCTTCCTGGAATGTTTGGTAAAATTCATCTGTGAAGCCATTGGTCCAGGTCTTCTCTTTCTTGGGAGCTTTTTTATTACTCCTTTAATTTCACTGGGTGCAATCTGTCTATTCGGTTCTCCAATTCTTCCTGATTTATTTTTAAAAAATTGCATATTTCTAGAAATTTATCCATTTCATGCAGGCTATCCAATTTGTTGGCATACAGTTGCTCATAATATTTTCTTACAATCGTTTGTATTTCTTTGGTGTCAGTTGTTATTCCTCCTCTTTCATTTCTGATTTTATTTATTTGTCCTCTTTTTTTTCTTGATGAGTCTGGTTGAAGATTTGTTAATTTTGTTTATCTTTTCAAAGAACCAGCTCTTGGATTCATTGATCTTTTGTATCTTTTTTAGATTATTTTCTTTATTTCTGTTCTGATCTTTATTATTTTCTTCTACTTACTTTAGACTTTGTTTTTCTTTTCCAAACTTCTTTAAGTGTAAAGGTAGATTGTTTATTTTAGCCTATTTTTTTGTTTCTTGAGATTGGCCTCCAACATTATGAATTTCTTTCTTAGAACTACTTTCTTTGTGTCCCACAGATTTTAGATTGTTCTGTTCTCATATTCTTTCATTTCAAGGTATCTTTTGATTTCTTCCTTGATCTCATTGTTGACTCATCCATCATTTAATAACATGTTATTTAGCTTCCATGTCTTCATGTATTTTTCTGTTTTCTTCTTGTGGTTGATTTCAAAATTCATAACATCGTGGTCAGAGAAGGTGCTTGATATGGTTTCCATCTTCTTAAATTTATTGAGACTTGTTTTATGTCTTACCATATGGTGTATCTATGAACACCTGAAAAGAGTTTCTCAGTGTTAAGCTCATCTACCCTCAGGTTCTAGAAAATCCTCAAAATTAAACTTTCAATCTTTCTACCATTTGGTGGCTCCAACAGCTCTGCTCTGAGTAAGCAAGCCCAGGCTTTGAGTTTCTCTCTGTAATCGTCTCTTCAGATCTGTGGGTGGCCGTGTGCCCTGCAAATGCAGTTCTCCAACACGTCTAAGAAAATCATCAATGTTCACTTTGTTCAGCTTTTTCTTAAAATGATAGTGAACACTCCTAATTGGAGCTAAAAACAGAACTGATTTATTAATGATGGCTAAATTGATCAAATTGTTCAAAATTGACCTGAGTACTGAGCCTTCTTAGTTAGATTCATAAAATTCTTGGTCCCCTTTCAAACCTAAGCACCTTAAATATATGAAAATCAGAGAAAGCAAGTATCATCTCCTAACTGCCACTAATTCAAGTTTAAGGGTGAAAATCAGCAGTGTACCTTGCTCTTTCAAATACATAAAAATATCTTGAAAAATGTTTCTATAATCTGGATAGAAAGCCTATAGCCTTTTTACAAGTAGCAAGAATTGCACATTTTAACAGACTGATAAGTGTTCCCAAAGTGAAAATGTCTGCATTTACTTCACTCCAGCAGCCAAGAACAAATTATTATATTTTAAATTTCTACAAGTGTTCTGATGAATATCAAAAGAGACACAAGTAATAGCTTACAGTGCAAGTCCATTCCTCTTCTTCTGTCCATCTCTTTTTTCTGCATTTCTGACATCTACTACTTAGGTATTTTTAACTAAAAAAAAAAAAAAGAAGAAGAAAAAAAAAACACTCTTTCTTAAGTTATACAGCAGATTCTGTCTTTTTTCTGTCAATGTAAGAAATCAAACCTGTAGAGGATTTTTGTGAGTTTATCTGAGCCAAACTGATGACAATTGCTTGGAAGAAAAACCTCAATGGTTAGAAAATGTGCTGGAAAATATGAGTTTTACACCTTATTTTATACATTACAATCAAAAGAGAAGTTGTAAATGGGTTGTATAAAATCCACGGGTGACAGATTAGGGAGGTGGGAGAAGGCAAAGTAGGGAAACCTTTGGGACTGAATAAAAAGTAGATGATAGACACATAGTTCTTATACACCAGTGGGTACAAGATAGTTAACAGTCAACAATTAACATGATAACAATACCAATGAGGGGGTTTGAGGTTTCCTTCTGGTGCCTGTGCTTTGAGGGGTCTGGAAAAAGGAATTTGCAGTTTCAAAAGTCTGTTATTATAGATTCAAAAATAAAAACAAACAACAACAACAAAAAAACAATAAACAGGCTTAAGATTGACTATTGTCAGGGAAGACTCCAGCCCAGCCACCATGACCTGCTTTTAATCAGAAGTTTTTAACTTCAGACCACCCTCTGTGGTTTCTTTCAGTCTCAAGTTGGCAAGGCTGCCACGCAGGCCTTCAGTGAGTTTGTCAGGGTTAGCACATGGCCTTTTTGGTTCACAGTTCCTTCTCTTAATTCCTTTCTTTGCTTTATGTCTCTTTTACACCTTAGTCCTATCCAGTACCTTTATTTTTTCCAATGAAAAATAATGTTCTTTCTTGGGAGTAGCAAGGAACAAAGATGAAAGATTGATACACTACATATTTTTGTCTCCATTGCATATTTGCAAAGTTTTTTTCCCCAAAAACATTGTGTTATTATTTAATCTCATTACATTTTTAAAGAAATTAATTTTCTTCTTTAAATAATAACATAACATTACTACTATAAAACAGCAAATAATATTCCAGTGTCAATATTCACAGTTCCATAATAAGAAATCACAGTTCAAATTAACAATACTAAATTATACCATGCAGTGAGACTACTCACCTGGGGTATGTTTCAGGACCTCATCAGGAAGATAGGCTTAACTAAGACAAATTCTCAGAAACTGTAAGATGTTCTCTTATAATTAAACAGGACAACAGGGAAAACATCTTTGCATTTTCCAACATCAAACTGACTACATGTTTTTTTTTTAATCTTTGTTTCTTTTGCTCTGACACCTATATTCTTTTGTGCCTCCAACTATACACTCAGACCCTCCCCATTTCTGCTAGCCTCTGACAGAAGCAAATGTTTGACAATAGCCTCTGACAGAAGCAAATGTTTGACAATAGCCTCTGACTTGTTGGCATCTACCCCTGCCCCTGCCACAATTTCTATAATGTCTTTAACCCAGTTCTCTTTGGGATTCAGTGAGTCCTAGGTGCTGCATAATCTTTTAATAGTCCTTGGATACATTGCATTTTTGTCCAGTCCCCAGGCTTGAGTTTTTATACCACATTGGTGGTCCTTTTCCTGTAGATCTGGAATCCTTTCTTGACTTTCCACCAATATTTGAATCCTTGGTGTCCTGCCTGACTTTGACTAGTTCCTTTTTATGGAAATGAAAATGGCTTCTAAGCAAGTGGCATCCTTCCAAGTTTCTGTATATTTACTTTGACCAAACCCCCTACAGATGAACCTACATTCCTGAGGCTCTATCATGCTTAGGGCTATGGCAGAAATTATTTCTACACTGCTCATTTCATTCCACTCTGGCCTTAGGCAAAATTCTTTCAGTGCTAGAGCTAAACCTGAACTCTTTTCATAAATATAATGTTGTTTCTACTCAAAACCCTTGTAAACACTTTCACCCCATTTTTACTTTCTTTGTAAACACCTAGTTTTGATTTCCCCTTCTCATATATAAAGTATATGAATTATTTGCAAGCATTATGGCCAATAATATGCACTTTATGTTTTCATCACCAAGACTAACCTTGCATAGCTTGCTGTCAAAACTCTATTAAAGTCCATTTTAGAGAATTAATATCTAAAAGAATATTATCTAAGAACATTCTATCATCTCATTTGTCTAGGTATTTGAAATTCTATTCCTCAAGCAAGTTATATGACCAGAAAGTTAGGTACCTGGAAGTCATTAACTCCCCTTGCAACATAAAACACTTTCAACAATCCACATTTTAGTGTTATGTTCTCAGGTTTTTATTGAAAGTCAATAGAGAAAATAGTTGCAAAAACAATGTGTTGTAACTGCTTTAAAAGCATTCCTAAGATACATTTAAACTAACAATTCTTGATTGCCTAGACAGAACCAGATACTAACTACTCAGGCACCAGTGATAATAAATAGATAAATAAAGCTAATTCTTTACCTTCAAGGCCTTTACAGCCGAAGGATTGGAAGAAAAGGAGAGAAGAGAAGAAATGCAACAAATAGGTATGGGACATAAATGCCCTTTAATGATCCTTTCTATGCTAAACCCATTTTATTAAATTAATATTTTAATACACTAAATAAATTTTTTAAATTAATGGAATGCTTTCTTTCATTTAATAATAAAAATATATGTTCTCTCCTATACATTAGGAAATAGAAGGATAGAATTTAATTATAAACCCAAGCTAGAATATTAATTAACCTCAATGATAGAAGTGTTTACATTCATCTCCATATATGTTTCTTAAATAGCATTTTTATATATGGTAAAACATCAATTTTTCATCATAAGGAATAAAAATAAATAGATGTATATAATATACACTCATAACTTCCATTTTATATGTTATAAATTACCCATTTTAGCATACACTTAGTTGAAATTATAGGTTTTATATTTTACAAATACTGACACAATTTTTATATCAAATAAAATTTAGTAAAGTTTTTTTTAATATATTTTATTGATTATGCTATTACAGTTGTCCCATTTCTCCCCCATCATTCCCCTCCACCCTACACACCCTCTCCCACCCACATTCCCCCCTTTCATTCATGTCCATGGGTCATAAGTTTTCTAGCTTCTACGTTTCCCATACTATTCTTGCCCTCCCCCTGTCTATTTTTTTCCCATTATCTATGCTACTCATTCTCTGTACCTTTTCCCCCTCTCTCCTCCTCCCACGCCCCTGTTGCTAACCCTCCATATGATCTCCATTTCTGTGTTTCTGTTCCTGTTCTAGCTGTTTGCTTAGTTTGCTTTTGTTTTAGGTGTGGTTCTTAATAGCTATGAGTTTGTTGTCTTTTCACTGTCATAGTTTTATCTTCTTTTTCTTAGATAAGTCCCTTTAACATTTCATATAATAAGGGCTTGGTGATGATGAACTCCTTGAACTTGACCTTAAAGTTTTAATAAATATTATTATACTTTAAAATTCACCAAATTAATAATTTGATATTCGTTCACAGTGGTACTTTTCAACCTTGTTTTCTAGTTTTTGTTCATATAGGAAAGTTTCCAGGTAAAAGTACTCTGTAAACTAACTTTATAGTTAAATATCTTAGATATTATAAAAATATTTTGTCACAGATTCAAATTCATATATTATTATAATTATTGTATTTATTTTAAATATAAGTGTACAGCCAACCAGCATCCAGGAAGAAAAACATTAGAAAAAAGATTTAAAATCTATTCTCTTAAAAATTTTCAGTTATATAATGTGTTATAATCAACAATAATCACCATGTTATACATCAGATCCTCAGACCTGATTCATTCTATAACTAAAAGTGTGTAACTTTTTACCATCTTCTTCCTATTTTCCCCATCCCCAGTCCCTGACTACCACTATTGTACTCTTTCTATATGTTTGACCTTTTTAAAGATTCCACATAAATGTGATACCACATAAAATTTGTCTTTGTCTGACTTATATTACTTAGTTTAATGCCCTCTACATGCATCCACATTGTCACAAAAAGAAGGATTTCCTTCTAGTTAAGCTTAATAATATTCTGGTGTGTGTGTGTGTGTCAGGAACTTTATTTATTAATCTGTCAATGATCATTTTGGTTGTTTCTGTACCTTGGTTACTGTGAATAATTCTGCTATGAATATAGGAGTGAAAATATCTCTTCAAGATCCTGATTTCATTTCCTTTGGGTCTGTACCCAAAAGTTGAATTGCAGAATCATATGGTAGCTCTATTTTTATTTTTAAAGGAACTTCCATACTGTTGCCCATAGTGGCTGTGCTGATATCCATCTCCACCAACAGTGTAACAGTAACCCTTTCCTCCCCATGCTCACCAGCATTTGTTACCTCTTGTCTTTTTGGTAATAGACATCCTAAAGGACGTGAATGATATCTCCCTGTAATTTTGATTTGCATTTGCCTGATGATTAGTGATACTGAGCACCTTTTAATTTACCATATGTATGTCTTCTTTGGAAAAAATATACAGTCAGGCCCTTTGTCTATTTTTAAACACTGTGTGTGTGCACGCACGTTATTGAGTTGTATGAGATTCCTGTGTATTTGGGATATTAACCCCTTATAGAATGTGTGGTTTCCAAATATTTTCTCCAATTCCATATTCTGCCTTTTCATTTGGTTGATTGTGTTTTGGTGTGAAAAACTAAACCATTGAATTATGAAAATTTTACTTATATCAGTTATCAAATATATATGCCCTGCTCTTCAAGTGATCATTATGTAGATATCATAAAATTACTTTGTGAAGTAATAAGTAAGATAGATGTAATAGTGGGGGAAAATGATGAGCAAAAAGTTCACTTTTCCTCTATACCTTTAAATTGTTTCACTTTTACTAAGGAAAAATCAAAACAGTTGCCCTTCTAGCCCCTCTGAATGGCAAAAGAAAGAAGTAAAGAATGAATTTATAGCTCTCTGGAATAAGGCAAAATGAAGAACCAAGATGTATTTAAGGTTTGGAATCCATTAATAATGCATTACTTTTGTGTTTTAATGTATTCAAAAACATGAGAAAAATATTTGCTTTTTATATCCTGAACAAATCCGAATGCTGTCAAGTACTGCTTAAGACAGAAGATTATGGGAGTTCTGAGGAAAATAATGATGATTTATTATTTTGCATGTATTCATTTTATTATAAGATTTATGTGTGTATTTGTAATAATTGATTCTCTAGAAATCCCCTAACTTCAAAAGAGAAAGTATGGTTATATGGTGATCCTAAGGCCTACAGATTAATTTTATTTATCAATGACAAAATATTATTGAATAAAGTACTCTATATGCACTTGAAATCCATATAGCATTAAGATTAATGTTATACATTAATTGGCAGTGTTATATAAGTATATTACTTAGCCTTGGAAGTACCACAAGTCATGATTAAGTGATAAAAGCAGGTTATAAAGCATGTACAATATGGAATTTTTGTTTTTTCACACAAAAAGCATAGCTAAATAAACCTAGGGCAATGATTCACTTAGAAAAACATCTGTAGAATCACCTGCTATTCTATATTAAAAGGTATTTCTGAATCCTGATCTACACTTGTAAATAACTATTATAGGGATGAAATCTCCCAAATTTTATCTTAATAAGCTTTTCTATTTCTGCACCCACTATTATTTAAGTGCCACTAATTTAGGAAATGAAAATTACAGATTTGAAGGTAGTATATAATTTCTATTTCTAATTAAATAGATGTTGATAGTAACATTATTGAGTACAGCTACCCATCACACATAAACACATACACAAAGTTATTTTTACTTATTTGTATGTCATTATATCAACTTTACATGAAGGGAGATCAGTAACTTTAAAACAACTTTCTTGCCCAATGAAATCAGTCAATTAGGCAAAAGTTTTTAATTGTAAAAACTATTAAATCTCTTAAACCACACTTAATAGCCATTTCACTAAAAATAGTATTAATTACCTCCTAGCTTAATGAAAATTAATTGCTATACTACCTTGACAATTGTATTGCAATTGATCAAGTTTAAAGATCTATAAGGGTCATTTGCTATAATTCTACTGCAGCCCATTTAATCTGCAACAGATAATCACCTTTGACTGATTCACATGTTAGGGAATTCTGATGGCAGCTCTAGGTGTCACTGTTTATACAAAAAAATTTTTTTAAATATATTTTATTGATTATGCTATTACAGTTGTCCCATTTCTCCCCTATCATTCCCCTCCACCCTGCACACCCCTCCCACCCACATTCCCCCCCTTTAGTTTATGTCCATGTGTCATAAGTTCTTTAGCTTCTACATTTCCCACACTATTCTTGCCCTCCCTGTCTATTTTCTACCCACCATCTATGCTACTTATTCTCTGTACCTTTCCCCCTCTCCTCCTCCCACACCCCTGTTGCTAACCCTCCATATGATCTCCATTTCTGTGGTTCTGTTCCTGTTCTAGCTGTTTGCTTAGTTTGCTTTTGTTTTAGGTGTGGTTCTTAATAGCTGTGAGTTCGCTGTGTTTTCACTGTCATATTTTCGATCTTCTTCTTCTTAGATAAGTCCCTTTAACATTTCATATAATAAGGGCTTGGTGATGATGAACTCCTTGAACTTGACCTTATCTGAGAAGCGCTGTATCTGCCCTTCCATTCTAAATGACAGCTTTGCTGGATAGAGCAATGTTGGATGTAGGTCCCTGCTTTTCAAGATTTCAAATATTTCTTTCCAGCCCCTTCTTGCCTGGAAGGTCTCTTTTGAGAAATCAGCTGACAGTCTGATGGGAACTCCTTTATAGGTGACTGTCCCCTTATCCCTCTCTGCTTCTAGAATTCTCTCCTTCATTTTAATCTTGGGTACTGTAATGATGATGTGCCTTGGTGTGTTCCTCCTTGGGTCCAACTTATTTGGGACTCTCTGAGCTTCCTGGACGTCCTGGTAGTCTATTTCCTTTGCCAGATTGGGGAAGTTCTCCTTTATTATCTGTCCCAATAAGTTTTCCACTTGTTGCTCTTCTTCTCCCCCTTCTAGGACCGCTATAATTCGAATGTTGGGACGTTTAATGATGTCCCGGAGGTTCCTAAGCCTCTCCTCATTTTTTTTGAATTCTTGTTTCTTCCTCGTTTTCTATTTGGTTGTTAGTTTCTTCCTTCTGGTCCACTCCATTGATTTGAGATCCAGTTTTCCTTCCATCTCTATCCGTTCCCCATGCATCTTCCTTCATTTCACATATTGTAGCCTGCATTTTTTCATCTAGTTTGTGAGCAAAATCAACCAATTCTGTGAGCATTTTGATGACCAGTGCTTTGAACTGTGCATCTGATAGGTTGGCTATCTCTTCACGGCTTAGAGGAATGGACTCTGGGGTTTTCATTTTTTCTCTGGTTTGAGCCATTTTTGGTGGTTTTTTGTTTGTTTGTTTGTTTGATTTGGTTTTAGTCTGGTCACGGCTATTACGTAGTGAGGGGGTGGAGCCTTAGGTGTTCCTCAGGGCGGGGCAGCCCAGTCACTGGGTTGTGACGCTATAGGTGGGGGCGGGGTCTGAGAGGGAACAATGGCGCCTGCTCCGCTCTCTCCTGGATTCAGTCCCTTCCGCCACTTCCCCTCTGCCTGGACTGTCTGCACGCGAGAATGTGGGACCACCTGGTCAGCCAGCCGCCTTGTGTGGCCTCAGTGGGTCTGCACAGTTGCCCCCCTGTGCCCGGGGTCCGCCAGCCGCCGCCTGTGCACCTGGGAACTGCCAGCCGCTGCTGCTTGCGTTCCTGGGTCCGCACCTCCACTTTCTCCTGCTGCGACTCCGCCCCTCTTACCGGTCTGGATGAATGGTTGTTGGACTTCCGTACAGTTCAGTTTTCTATAAGTTCTGGTTGTTTTCTTGTTTCTAAATATTTGTTGTCCTTAATTTTGGTTGTGAGAGGAGGCACAGTGTGTCCACCTACGCCTCCATCTTGGCCGGAAGTCCCTGTTTATACAAAAATTGATATATCAAATTGCTTCGTTTTCTTATCTCTATTAAAGTGGCTTGTTTTCCAATTCTATTACAGTACCTTCATAACTAAGACATTTAAATTACATTTGGTATTTAAACAACCAAAAATGAGTAAAGAAAATAATGCAGGTGTGCTGTCAAGCTAATAGAAACTAAAAAATAATAATTTAATATGAAAAATTTTAATAGTAAAAAATCATGTCTTCAAATAATTTTTACTTCTAATAATAAGATACAAATTTATACCTATCAGAAAGTCAAAAATATGAATAACACAACTCTTAGAAAGAAGAGGAGAGATGGGAACCATCGTGTACTGTGGTGGGAGTCTAAGTGGTCAGGTCAAACTGAGAAGTGTTTTATTTGTAGAAGCTCTGGTTGAAATTATATATAAGTATGACCTATGACCCAATGATCATAGGTCATTACTGTGATCATATCCCATACTTACTCCTGAGTACATATCCCAAAGTTCATGCAAGATCCATGTAGTGAGAGATACAAAAATGTTTGCTGACTTACTATCCATGTCTAATAGGAATTTTGGAGGCAACAGCAATGCTCATTACTAGAAGCATGGATTGACTATTGAAGGAAAAGAATGAAGTATGAGACTCGAGACTGTGAAATGTAAGGCTCTATTTACAGTACTATGCTTACGGATAAGATTATCTATCAATTTATTTATTACAAAATATATTATAAATTTTGTTTTCCTCTGTATTTGGATAAGCTTGATTTGTACTAGTCAATATAAGTAGATATAATTCAGTTATTGACTACAAGAAGACAGCAAAAGCAAATAAAAGAATCACATTGAACAAAGCAGAATTCAGACTTTAAAGGATTAAGTGTAATAATAGGTTTCAAATACTGAAGGTTAGAATTCACGGTGAAGATATATGAGGTTTTATTCATCAAACAATATAGTCAACACTTTTCTAGAGCAGAAACTACAAAAAATGCATGAAGCACAAAAGCACACTAAAAATAACTATTTAATATATTTCCAGTCCAGTTCAGGTCAAGTGGATACAGTTAAATACATTGAAATTCTAAATGACATGATGAAAACATAAACTTTAAATCCTAATAATAAAAGATGGACAATATTGGCAACAGCACATGAAACATTTACAAAAATTGGCCTCGGTGAAGTAAAACACACACACAGGATTTTATCACTATGGTACACTAAAAACCTTTTAATATTAAAATGTAAAATAAAATAAGCCCTGTCCATCTTGACATTTTTTGACTCTATGTTATACCTTTTGGGTAAAATGAATATACAAAACAAAATGCTGAATCTCTAAAAAGATAAAAAATCAAAACATTTTATGTCAAAATATGTGGAATACAAGTAAGGCACTGATAAATACTTAGAGCAATGAATTTTCCGGTGGTGTCAATAAAAATGAATTTAGTTCCTGATTCAAAATACTACAGAAAGAGCCTTGACTGGCGGGTTGAGCATGGGCTGCACATTAAAGGGTCGCTGGTTCGATTCCTCATCAGGGCACATGCCTGTGTTGCAGGCCAGGTCCCCGGTGGGGGCCACATTAGAGGCAACCACACACTGATGTTTCTCTCCCTCTCTTTGCCCCTCCCTTCCCCTCTCTCTAAAAATAAAGTGTTTTTAAAAAATAGTAGAGAAAGATATAGTTATAACAAGAAAAAATTCTGAGATGCCCTAAATTTAAATTACAGGAAGCCAGAGGGTGGAATGAAAAGATAAATAAGGTTAGCCAGTTAACAGTTGCAGGATAAAACTAGCAAAAGACCACCTACATTCCTGAGTACATGTTGGAACTTTGAATTAACGTACCTGTGGCTATTTCTGTGATTAGCTCAAGAGAATAGCCAGGTGCTGCCAATTACAGGCACCTCTGCTTCTCACTTAGGCTTGAACTTTCTGGACTGTGGCCCACAACCAATCTAAGGGAACAAACACTTTTTCCTTGCGAACTATGAACCTCGCCCAGAATTAGCCCTACTTTACCTCTCCTACCCCCTTTATCTGTGGATAGTGTAAATATTTCAAAACAACTTACATCTTTCTTCCCCAACTGTTTTCATTTCAAAAATCTGGCAGCACGTGGCTCCAGGACAGCACATTTGACTTTTCTACATAGCCTGACTGCTGGTGGTTCAGACCACATGCCCCACAACCTGGTCCTTTTCTGGCTGGCCTTTTGCTCAATAAGCTCTTTCTTTCAGAAAAGCTTTTGGCCATGAAAGTTTTTTTTTTAACAGTTAATAAACAGAAAACTAGAGAATGATAGTCCTCATGAAATAAATGCAAAACTCCCTATCAAAATATTATGAAATTTAATTCAGCAATCTATAGAAAGAATAATATGTCTTGAACAAGTGGATTTTATTCAGAGAATGTAAGTTTAACATTCAAAAAATTAATGTAATTCTACATAGTGATAGAATAAAGAAAATAAATGCATAATAAATACATAATCATCTCTATGAAGGAAAAAATCATTTTAGAAAATTTAATACCATTGGATAAAAATTCTTAGAAAACTAGGACCAGAAAGATACTTCCTTAACATGTCTGAGAAAGACCTACATCTATTAGAGACAATTATTAGAGTTAACAGTGAATAACTGAATGTTTTTTGACCAAGATCCGAAACTAAGTAAGGATTCCACTTTCATCATGTATACTCTGCATTGTCCTGGATTCCTAGAAGGTTCAATAAGTCATGAGAGAAAATACATAAGTAAAAGCAGAAAAACTGGGGAAGAAAGAATAAAGCTGTCTTTTTTACTGATGGAATCATTTACATAGCAAACTCTAAGTGATCCAAAAGAGCTACTAAACTCTTTTTTAGCATTTTTGTACAATATAAGATCAGATCAATGCTCAACAATAACTTGTATTACTAAATTAGAATTACTAAATGAATACTAGAATAAACAATTGGAAATAAAATTTAAAACAAGTGTATTACTAAAATAATAAAAATGAAAAGTTAAACATAACAAAAATATGTATAAGATCTCTACTATAAACATTACAAAATATTTCAGGGAAAATTAAAGATTAACTAAATAATTAAAGAGATAAACAATTGTTCATGGATTAGAAAACTAAACACTATCACAATACTGATTTTCCCTAATATAATTTATATTACAGATTTTACATAAATCCAAACATAATCTCAAAAAAAAGGAGTTTATAAAAGTTGAAAAGATAAATTTAAAATTTATATGGGAAAATAGTGGACATTGGGTTGCCAAAACAATATTTAAAAAGATTAGTTACTTTGGCTGGTGTGACTCAGTGGATTGAGCACAGGCCTGGGAACCAAAGAGTTGCCAGTTCAGTTCCCAGTCAGGGCACATGCCTGGGTTGCAGGCGAGGTTCCCAGTGGGGCCACATGAGAGGCAACCACACATTGATGTTTCTCTCCCTTTTTCTCCCTCCCTTCCCCTCTCTAAAAATAAATAAATCTATAAAAATCTATGAAAATCTACTAAATCTACTAAAATCTACTAAAAAAATAAAAAAGAATGATTAGAATAGTTAGAAGTTAGTGTACTATCTGATCTCAAGATTTACTTTAAAACTGCAGTAATCAATATAGCATGGTATGATCATAAAGGTAGACATACTAATAAATGAGACAAAATAGAAAGTCCAGAAATCAGCCTACACAAGTGTGACCAATGTGTTTTTGACAAAGGTGCCAAGATAACACAATTAGATGAACAATATTGTTTCAACATACATCCTAAAACAAGCAGATAATATATAGAAAAATTAACATGACTCCAATGCAACCACCAAAATTAACTTGAAATATATAGAGACCTAAATACAAGCATGTGTGCCTGTGTTTTTGAGTGCGCGTGTGTCTTTGTGTGTATGTGCGTATAATGAGATAAAGCAAACATTGCAAACCGGTGAAATCAATGTAACTTCACCAATTACAGGTATAAAGGGTAGTCATTGTACACTTCTTTCAACTTCTCTGTAGTTTTATAACTTTCAAAATAAAATTTTGAGAAAAATTTCTGAGGCATATATGAAAAACATTAATTTCTGTTTAATCTGGTTGCTTAGTACTAGATGCTCTATCAATTATTCTACCTAGTATTTATTTAAATGATTTCAACATTTAAAAATTGATTAATAGAAGTATTTAACTTTAATGACATAGTTAATTTTATTAATGACAATAGCTAAGTTTATTTAGTTAGTGACATAACTAATTTATTATGTATGTAAATCTAATTTATTAAATAGCCTTGTTTAATAATTAAGTGTTGCACTCATAAAGAGATGATTATTTTATAAGTACTCAGAACTCAAATTGTTGCTTAAATTAATTACCAGTTGTGCTTTGCTATGGGTATATGTAACTTGTTTATATACAACCTCATAAAGAGGTCACACTCCATAAACTTCAAACAGGCCAGAGCTGCTGTAATTTATCATAATCACAGGAATGTGTTGTGAAGAAAATTTTCAATAGGTTTGTAATTAAGACAATCCCCATTCAGATTCTGAGATTCTTACATAAGACTAAATCTCATGACATTCTAGAAAAACATTCTTCTTCAATCTTGCCAGAGATAAAGCCATTCATTCATTACTCAGTAAAAATTTATCTGTTTTCATTTTAATCACAAAGCAATACTTTTCTTCTTTACTGTTGTTGTCTTTCATCTCAAACTCAAAATGTTTTACAAAAGACCCAACAACATTATCCATTATAAAGAAAAGAAAAAGGAGGTGGCAGGGGCTTACTGTGTTTCAGAGTGTCTCCCCCAAGGCCTGCCCAGAGGCTACAGAACTGGCAATCTTTGCTTTTTAGAAGTGGTGCAAAGTTACAGGCAGTCAAATACAATGCCCATTGTGGGTTAGTATTAATGTTTCAGTAAAACTTTTCTTAAATTTATTTTTCTATAAAACAAAGTACAAATAACTCTTTAACAAAGGTAGTATGTTTTGAAAAGTGGGCTTTCAAACATTGATAAGAGAACTATGATACTGATGGTGAGATACACATGAAAGGACAAGGCGTGTGGGAAAAATACACAGGAAAAACTAGGTTAACTGTGTGCCCAGTAATCTCCAAATCAAAGTCATCCACTTAGACATGATCATTATGTTTCATGAACTGAAGATGAACAGAAAGCTCCAAAGTGGCTGTAAATTGTATGCTGAGCTATTTAAAACCATTGAAATATAGGTCATCTGCAATTATAAAGGGGTGTGTTTCTAAAATCTCTTTGTAAATTGGTTTATTAGAACACAGAAGGAATTTCCCACAGAAGCTATATTTTTCATGATGTCTTGTGACTTAGGTTTCAGAGCAAGACCCCCAAAACCTACTGTTTCCTTAATGGACCTAAAATGTGGTACAGTCTACTACCTTTTCCTTTGCCACTAGAGCAAACACACAGTCCCTCTGACACTTCTTATGCTGTTATTGCAGGAAAAAGTGGAATTCAATGCCTGGAAAAAAAAAAAAAAACACGATATGATACCCTATAAACTGGTCTCCAGGGTCAAAAAAGGACCCTAAGTAAGGAATATCTGTTGTGAGTGGGGAAGGTAAATGTCTCCCACCCAGTTCCATGGAGGCCTGTTTTCTAGATAATGGTTCTAATCCCAAATGCAAAAAGGTTAAACTAGGAAGAATCCAGGAATATTCTTGTAAAACACCATCCACATGATAGTGTTATCTGTAGTCCTCCTCCTCCCAACCCTTTTATAAGACTTAAAAATTCTGAACATAAATAACTCATACATTTTAAATTGCATACTGTTCTTAATAGCTTAATGAAATCTTGCAGCATTCTGGCCACCCAACCAGGGATGTGAATTAATCCCTTTGTCCAGCATGTCTACAGCAATTAGTCACTTAATAGCCACCTTGGTTGTCAGATTGTGTTCAAGTAACCCTTATTTTACTTAAAAATGATGCCAAAACATAATAGCGATGCTAGAAATTCGGATATATCAAGAAGAATCTGTTTAGTGCTTCCTTTAAGTGAAAAGATGAGTATAGTACAAGAAGATATTTTGAGAGACACAGAAAGAACATATTCACAAAACTTTTGTTACAATATATTGTTATAATTGATCTATTCTATTATTAGTTATTGTTGTTAATTTCTTACTGTGCCTGATATAGAAATTAAACTTTATTTTAGGTATGCATGTATAGGAAAAATTGTATATGAAGGGCTTGGTAGTATCTGATGTTTCAGATATCCACTGGGAGTCAGAATGAATTCCCCTCAGCAGAGGGGACTGCTGTATTCACAGAAAATTAGTACTGCTCTGGAATTCTCGGTCATATGAATGCCACATTGCTAGTATTTGCCAGCACCATGATATTTCTACAACCCTAGTTTTAGGAGTTCTCAAATGTAGAACACTTGTGTTTTTAGTAGCACGTTTACCCAGGTGTATTGCTATGAGCTCCAGCCCAGTGGATGGTAATTACTTGCATGCCTTCCACCCTCATCCCAGCCTTTTGTGTCAGTGACATTTCCAACACATAAGTTATATATGTATAAGGCTATTATTGTTCAAGGAAGGTCAGTGTGTGACACTACTCTCCCCTATTTAAATTCTGAAACAAGTAGGGTAAGAAGAATGGAAGAAGGGAAGTAAAAAGACCAGCTTTATTATTGATGGCACAGATAGAAATCCTGCTTTATTATGGCATGCAACATCCCAATCCTTAGGTGTTGGTCTCCTCATCTGCACCCAAGAGTTAGACAGACTCATCCACACAGTCACAGGCAGACCTGTAGAACTGCAGGTTTTGCCCTGCAAGCTTTGACCTCCAAATTTACCACATGGCCAGGGGCAGACCAGAACACCTGCTCTACACTGAAAAGTGGATCCCAAAGTGAGGTGAGTAAGAAAGCGGCTGGCAAAGCAGGCCCAGTTGCTATGCCCAGAGTCACCTGTCAGTTGAGTCACTCCTTGTGTCTTAGGAAGGAAGGCACAAATGGGAGTAGAGAGAGGTCAAAAAGGTTATCCTACTGGACATTCCTCCACATGGAAGAAAACACCAGGACTAGGAATTACTATCTCTTTAAACAAAAGCAATGTGAGTAATTGTCAATTGTTGACCTTGTGATGGACCATCAGTGCCTGAAAATGCTGATCTTCCTGTGCATTTTGAAAACACTGAGTCTCTGCTTTATGACAAGCACTATGCTAGCATCTGAGATAAAAAACGTGTAACACTTGACATCTAATCTCAAATGGTTTATAGCACAATTATAATCTATAACTATACAATACATTCAAAAGATAATGTTTAAAATAATGCAAGGTATTCAGCACAAATGAGAGATTTACATTAGAATGTTAGAATCTTTGAATCATATTTAAATTATGAAATCACTGAGCTTCATCATTTTATAGACAAAATATAGTCTGGAAAAACAGTGAGCTAGTTTAAATTTAACCAAATTCAATAATTCAATTCTTATCAGATGGTTTACATTCTCAGTTCTTTGAAGGCTCAATCTTCTAAATTTTTGTCTGCATACTAATCTGAATTATTTTGCTTCCCCGACATGTGATGCCTCCCTATCAATGTCTATACACCATTTATTTAGCAGAAATACTTCATGACTTCTATAAAAGTGAAGAAGAATCATATATTGTTCCATTCTTCTCTCAAAGATGGACTTCATTAAAACATGATTCATTGGGTCTTTGCCAAGCAACTGAGATACAGATAAGTAGTATAACAAGAACCTTCTGGTTCTTCAGTAACGAGCACCAATCAATAGGATTATACTAAATTTCATGCTATAGCCGGTCATATTTTATCAAGGTTCCAGTGCATTTACAATGAACAATAGCCCACTATGTTGATCCTTTTATTAATCTTCACAGTCATCCTTTGGGTCTGAAAAATGTCCACTACAAAAATTTTAATGTAAATGGTAAAAATATGAAAATAATAGAAAAGCAAAATAAGATGATTTTCTTGTAATGTCTAAACTATGTTGAAAGCACATACTCTCACAAAGAAAGTGTACTGTTGTGTAAATGGATATTTTTACCTTACAATGGAAATAAAAAATAGCTAATATTTATTCAGTGCTGATGCCCACTGAGTTTAGAACCTTACTTATTGTGTATTGTGTCATAATATCAATACCATGATAGTCCCATAAAATAGGTGCCATTATCTGTTTTATACGTGAAGAATCTGGAGTATAAAGGAACCAAAATTCAGCCAAAAGTACACTGTTTAGGGAAGTGCTTAAACTCACAGTTAGTAAATATAAGCAATCCTGAATATAAACAAGCTCCTGGGGACTCCAGGCCCGCACTATTAAAGTAGCTTGTCTCCAGTAACCCCACCACATGAGAATATGCATCTGCCTAAAGTTTCCCACATGCCAAAGAAAATAAATACAGGAGCCCTGGCTGGTACAGCTCAGTTGGTTAGAGCATCATCCTACAGACCAAAAGATTACAAATTCACACCCAGGTTTGATCCTTTGTCAGGGGAGGAGGAAGATGCAGCCAATCGATGTTTCTCTCACATCAATGTCTCTCTCTCTTTTTCTCCCTTCCTCTCTCTCTAAAATCAATAAAAATTGTCCTCACGTGAGAATTTAAAATTTTTTAAATAAATACAATATGTAATATGTTTGCATAGCATACATCATAGTATCTATCCACATATATGAATAAGTACATATGAATTATAGATACACTCACCTTATTTATGGACACGCTTATAGATGGATTTGAAACTATGCATCTCTTTGTAGATTTTTAGACACAGATTATGCCTGAGTCCTACTAATTCCATATAAATCCAAACAACCTCACTGCTAAAAAGTAAAAAGCCTAATACCTTAAATATTTACACCAGCAAATATAAAACATATTTGAAAAAAATTATAGCATAACACACACATGTGTGAGTGTGTATGTATGGATGGATGTAAATATATACATATAGGATATATACATCCTATATTAACATAACTAATGAAATAAATAAATCAAAACTTACCATGAAATTGAGTCTGTAGGAACTGGAATGTACTGTGAATATAAAAATTATATATTCCTCCTTGATTAGGTTTATTCCTAGGTATTTTATTTTTCTTTTTGCTATATCGAATGGGATTTTTTTCTTGATTTCTGCTTCTGCTGTTTCACTGTTGGTATACAAAAATGCCTTTGATTTTTGGATATTGACTTTGTATCCAGCTATTTGGCCAAATTCATTTATTACGTCGAGCAGCTTTTTGGCCGAGTCTATAGGATTTTCTATGTACACTATCATGTCATCTGCAAACAATGATAGTTTTGTTTCCTTCTTTCCAATTTGGATGCCTTTTATTTCCTTTTCTTGTCTAATTGCTGTGGCTAAGACTTCCAATACTATATTGAATAGAAGTGGTGAAAGTGGACAGCCTTGTCTTGTTCCTGATCTTAGTGGGAAAGATTTCAGTTTTTGCCCATTGAGTATGATGTTGGCTGTAGGTCTCTCATATATGGCTTTTATTATGTTGAGGAATGCTCCCTCTATTCCCACTTTGCTGAGTGTTTTTATCATAAATGGGTGTTGTACTTTATCAAAAGCTTTTTCTGCATCTATTAATATGATCATGTGATTTTTGTCTTTGCTTTTGTTTATGTGATGTATTACATTTATTGATTTGCAAATGTTGAACCATCCTTGCATCCCTGGGATGAATCCCACTTGGTCATGGTGTATGATCTTTTTAATGTATTGTTGGATGCGGTTTGCCAATATTTTGTTGAGGATTTTAGCGTCTACATTCATCAGTGATATTGGCCTGAAGTTTTCTTTCTTTGTTATGTCTTTATCTGGTTTTGGGATTAGGATGATGCTGGCTTCATAAAAAGAGTTTGGGAGTCTTCCATCATTTTGGATTTTTTGGAATAGTCTGTGAAGGATAGGGGTTAGCTCTTCCTTAAATGTTTTGTAGAATTCTCCTGGACATACCTTTTGACCCAGCAATTCCACTGCTTGGATTATATCCTAAGAATCCTGAAACACCGATCCAAAAGAATCTATGCACCCCTATGTTCATAGCAGCACAATTTACAATAGCCAAGTGCTGGAAGCAACCTAGGTGCCCATCAGTTAATGAATGGATCAAAAAACTGTGGTACATTTACACAATGGAATTCTATGCAGCAGAAAGAAAGAAGGAGTTCCTACCCTTTGTGACAGCATGGAAGGAATTGAAGAGTATCATGCTAAGCGAAATAAGCCAGGCAGTGAAAGACAAATACCATATGATCTCACCTTTAACAGGAAGCTAATCAACAAAACAAACAAACAAGCATAATATAAACAAAGACACTGAATTTGAGAACAGTCTGACAGTGTCCAGAGGGGGAGGGGAGGGAATTTCAGGGGAAAAGGGGAACGGTTTAGAGCAACAAGTATAAAGGACTCATGAACAAAAACTATGGGGGGTGGAAATGGGATGAGGGTGGGGAGGGCTGGGGTGGTGGGCTGGGGTGGGGTAAAAGACAGAAAACTGTACAATATCAACAATTAAAAAATACTGATTTAAAAAAAATATAAAATAAAAAATGGAAAAAAACAGGGGACAACTGTAACTGAAAAAAATAATAAAAAATAAAAATAATAAAAATAATAAAAATAATAAAAAAAATTATATATTCCTTTAGAATATAAATTATGTAGTATAGTTTTTTTTTTTTTTTTAATTTCAAATGAAAAGGAAACAAAGCATACAAATTCCTCTGGTTGTTCTGTGGGTTTAAATACCTCTCAAACTTAAATGTGCATCAGCACCAATGGAGACCCCACCTCTTAAGTTTCTGAATCAATAGGTCTGGATTGGGTTTTGGCATTTGCATGATGAGCTCATTCTTGGTCTGTGCCAATGATACTGATTCAGGGACCGCAATTTGAGAAATACTCTTTAGAACCGCAAAGGTTAATCAAACTTTGGCCTCTCCCCTTACCATCATTGTGCAGATCAAATCTCTGAGTACCAGCTGCTGTGAGAGGACATGAACAAACACATGAGGAATATAGCCATCAGAAGTAGTTAGTAAAGTTGTTCCCAAAAATTTCAATATATTAAAATAAACCAGTGGGACTTCTAAAAACTCCCGTTGCTCAGTCCCCATTCAATGTTAATTAAGTCAGACTCTCTGGGAATAGGACTCAGACATGAGTAACTCTAGAGCGCCCCAGTTGATTCCAGTGTGCAGCCATGTTTGAGACCAAGTGATAGTGAGAAAAATCTAGCAACGCCCATGCCCAGTGGCGGCAAGCAGCAGCCTGTGCACTACAGATCTCAATGATCTGAAGATTCTCAGTCTTAGGCCAGTCACTGTATATTGTTCTCCTATCAAATGCATAAAATTTTATAGTTAATTTTAACTATATGATCAACACGGAAGTATTTTAACTTTTATAAACATGAAAGATATCCCCTGAATAATTATGGTTTCCCTCTTAACCTTTCTCTCTCACTCTCTCCACTTTTACATGTTTCTTAGCTCTTCAAACTTAGCCCAGGTTGTGTTCCATACAATAGAATGGTACAATGGGTAACTTGGAAAGTGGGGCATAATGGCTGAACATACAGAACCTAGTGTCTGGCATTAGGGGTTCAAAGTTTGGATTCATACCTGGTAGCTGTTTGACATTGAATAAGGTCCTCCAATTTTAATCTGTAAAAAGAACCCAATAACAGTACCTACTTCCTATGACTATATAAATATATGAAATAGTATTAGTAGATAATTATTATATTGGATGGACTTAAATGTAAGTTGTTTTATTACATTTCCTTTTTTTCAAATCAGTGTTTTTTTAGGTAAAAAAAATTATCTGAATTCTATGACTAGAATATTTCTGATTGTTGCACCTGTGTTGAATTTATTTATTTTAATGATTATAAACAGAAACTCATGTTGTTATCTTTAATATAAATTAAATAAACATGGCAATGAAAGTAGGGATAATTTTGGTTAAGAGAATCTAGAGTCAGATTATACAGGAAATTCAGTCAGAGGGAAATAGAGTGAAAAGTTCCCAGAAGAGTATACAGAAAATTCTATAAATTTAAGTTTTTAATCTACTCCTGAGCATTATTAATAAGTATCTTTTAATGTACTTATTAGTTGTACCTAATGCTTCTATTCTTAGGGCTAGAAATCACTAAATTTAAACATGAAGCTTTTGATAGGTTCTTTATACTGTAGTTTTTTTCAGTTATGTTTATTATATTTGCAGCTATATAACTACTTATATATCAAAATAGTATTATATATGTCACAATAAAATTTTTATATTATGATTAGTCTCATGAAAAGCTTCGGTATCACATAGTTTATTCACATGAACTTTTTACTGTGTTATGCAATTGTTCACTCAGAGTTGAACATGTGCTTCAAAATGAGTTCAGCTATCATTCTTTTTTTTTTTCCAAAGATTTTTTTTTTCCTTTTAGATTTTATTTATTTATCTTTAGAGGGGAAGGGAAGGAGAGAGGGAGAGAAACATCAATGTGCGGTTGCCTCTTGTATGTCCCCTGACAGGAACTGGCCTGGCAACCCAGGCATGTGCCCTGACTGGGAATCGAACCGCGATCCTTCGGTTCGCAGGCCCGCGCTCAATCCACTGAGCTACACCAGCCAGGGCTCAGCTATCATTCTTAAAAATCATTTTCCTTACTTGGAATAACATTAACAGTAATATCTTTTTTATTTAACATTTTTATTATATTTTATTGATTATGCTATTACAGTTGTCCCATTTCTCCCCCATCATTCCCCTCCACCCTGCACACCCCCTTCCACCCACATTCTCCCCCTTTAGTTCATGTCCACGTGTCATAAGTTCTTTAGCTTCTACATTTCCCACAGTATTCTTGCCCTCACCCTGTCTCTTTGCTACCCACTGTCTATGCTATTTATTCTCTGTACCTATTCCCCCTCTCTCCTCTTCCCACTCCCCTGTTGCTAACCCTCCATATGATCTCCATTTCTGTGGTTCTGTTCCTGTTCTAGTTGTTTGTTTTTCTTTTAGGAGTGGTTGTTAATAGCTATGAGTTTGCTGTCATTTTACTGTCATATTTTTATCTTCTTTTTCTTAGGTAAGTCACTTTAACATTTCATAGAATAAGGGCTTGGTGATGATGAACTCCTTTAACTTGACCTTACCTGAGAATCACTTTACTTTCCCTTCCATTCTAAATGACAGCTTCACTAGATAGAGCAATCTTGGATGTAGGTCTTTGCCTTTCATGACTTGGAACACTTTTTTCCAACCCCTTCTTGCCTGGAAGGTCTCTTTGGAGAAATCAGCTGACAGTCTGATGGGAACTCCTTTGTAGGTAACTGTCCCCTTATCCCTTGCTGCTTCTAGAATTCTCTGCTTCATTTGAATCTTGGCTAATGGAATTATGATGTGCCTTGGTGTGTTCCTCCTTGGGTCCAGCTTCTTTGGGACTCTCTGAGCTTCCTGGACTTCCTAGAAGTCTATTTCCTTTGCTAGATTGGGGAAGTTCTCTTTTATTATTTGTTCAAATAAGTTTTCTACTTGTTGCTCTTTTTCTTCCCCTTCTGGTACCCCTATAATTTGGATGTTGGAACATTTAAAGATGTCCTGGAGGTTCCTAAGCTTCTCCTTATTTATTTATTTATTTATTTATTTTTTGAGTTCTTGTTTCTTCATTCTTTTCTGATTGCATGTTTATTTCTTCCTTCTGGTCCACTCCATTAATTTGACTCCCAGTTTTCCTCCCATCACTATTGGTTCCCTGTGAGTTTTCCCTCATTTCACTTATTGTAGCCTTCATTTCTTCATCTAATTTGCAACCAAAATCAACCAATTCTATGAGCATCCTGATCACCGGGGCTTTGAACTGTGCATCTGATAGTTTGGTTATCTCTTGGTCACTTAGATGAATTGGTTCTAGAGCTTTGATCTGTTCACCTATTTGATCCATTTTGGGGTTTGTTTTTTTTTTTTGGGGGGGGGTCTGGTCATGGCTGCTATGTAGTGAGGGGTGGAACCTTAGGTGTTCCCCAGGGCAGGGCAGGGCAGCCCAGTTGCTGGGTTGTGACACTGTATGTGGGGGCAAGGTCTCAGTGTTTTAGGTTTTATTTCCCAACTCTGGGGCCCTGAGTTGTGAGTTCTGTCTTGTTCCCCATTTTCGCTTGCATTATCTTCACTCGAATGTGGGACCACTGGGTCAGCTAGCTGCCTTGTGCCTGGGGTGTGCCAGCCACCACCTGCAGGCCTGAGTTGCCAACCTTGACTTCCTCCTGCCGTGACTCCGCCCCTCTTACCAGTTTGGATGAATGGTTGTAGGACCTCCTTACAGTTCAATTTCCTATAAGTTCTGCTTGTTTTCTTGTTTCTAAATCCTTGTTGTCCTAATTTTGGTTGTGCAAGGAGGCACAGTGTGTCCACCTATGCCTCTATCTTGGCCGGAAGTCTAATATTTTTTTTTTATTTTTAATTAGGCAAGTCATGCAAATATTAAAGGCATTGCTCTTAAAATATTTGTTAATTACCCTGTAATAGTAATGTTGTATTTTTGTGTTAGGATCTTATAAAATAAAATGGACATTAACAGCACACTACTGTAAAAGCAATGAATAACCATGGTGAGATAACCCAAAAACCGGGATTGGCAAACATCAACTATAAAGGAAGGGCAAGAAATGAAATATTTTAGGCTTTGTAGGCCACTTACTCTCTCACGTTGTTCTTCTTCAATAACCATTTACAAACATAAAAGCCTTCCTTGGCTTGGAAGCTATACCAGACCAGGCTACGGGCTGGATTTGGCTCATGTCTTGTATTTGGCTGACCTTGGACCTAAAATGCTTTAGAGTATATTACCATTAATACCACTGTGGTTTTTGAATCAAGTCTTGAGTAATAGCATGTGCAAGTTTTCAACCACATTTAGAGAACATTCATGAAAGTAACCAAGAAATAAAAATGGTTACAAATCTGCATAATTAGTCCAGAATTGTGGAAACCCAATCGTTTGGTAACACTGAGTTATACAATAGTCACAGTACTAGAATAAGCATAAAAGAGCACCTAAAATGGAGACAGCTGTACATGATTTACTTTAGTTTTAGCCATAAAATTCAATATCATATGCCAAGAATCTGAATTATGAGACAAAAAATAAAAAGGCGCAGACTTTTAGTAATGAAGTGTCACCCACAGAAGAGGAAAATAAATGCATATATTACATTTACTTGAATAAGGACAATATTCAGTAACATAGCATGCAATTATTTGTTCATGAATCCAGATCCAAAAACATAGGCATACTTTTACATTTTAAAGCATACATAGTGACTCCTATTTTTATGTTGAAAACATTCCTTGTACCCTCAAAATACACATTTTAAAATATAACTTTTTATTATTTGAGATAGATTAAATTACACTAAATCAATATAATACAAATATAGTTTATGTCATTTACAATGGTCTGGCTAAGCCAGTTAAACATTGCTTAACTATCTTTTTTATGTTTTTTGTTATTGTTGTTTTTTGGAAACTTTTGAGAAATCAAGCATATGACCTATATACATAAATATATTGCATCCATTCATATATTTTAAGATTCACTGGGCTTGAAATAGGATACTTTTTCCTAAAAGACTGTCTTTTCTTTTGCCTGAACACTTCAGTAGTCATTAACAGACAAATCCCAAGAAGGCGGGGAAAGACTGCGGTAGAAGACCCATTTCAAGACCAATTGACTTTATTGCCTGCATACCAATTCTTTAGTATCATTTGGGAAATGAAGCAGAAGAAGCTGCTGAGAAAGCACAGTAGAAATCCATCTAGAAAAATCTTAATATGAACTAAATGATATCATCTTGATATATTACAGCATATCATGAAGAAGTATGAAAGGGTGACAACTAAAAAAAATAGGTACAAATCTGCAATTTATGAGACAATTCATATTCTACACAAATAAATAATATAGTATGTAATCATATGCTTATTATGGTAAAACATAGTATTATAAAGCATTTTTTATACATACTTTATATAACTGTAAAATATATGCTAAAATACATCTACAAAGTTTGCTATTTCCTGCCTTGGAGGCATTTTCTAATCATTCAAATTGCTTTTCAGGTTGTTTAATTAGATAAATTTTTCTGATTGCTGGTAAAAACATGACTGGTAACCACAGTTTTGTGTTCAGAACTCACTGGATTAGTGTTTTACTGAAACTCCGTGGGGCAACTATTTTGGATGTTACTGAAAGAAGAGGGGAAAAAACTGAGAAAAGGGTTTCTGTGCCCACAAAATATTGACCACTGAGGAGCAGCTCTTTCAGAGAGGGATTAACAAGAGCAACGTTGAGGCACCAGAGCAGTATTGGCAATGGATAAACAATGCAGTTGGCATGTAAGCACTGAATATGCATTCCTAACTCCTGCTACACAAGGTCTATCAGCCTATGATTCCCATAGGTTTATTTACACAAAATGACTAACTAAATTATTAAATAAGCATATCTTAAATTTTAACATGAATTGTTCTCTTTACTTGTTATTTTCAAATGTACATTACCAAATAACACTCACTTAATAAGCCAATTTGCAGGCCTCTGTAGGAGTGGGGCCCCTAGAACTTCAGCGATAGCCCATAGAAGCAATTGCTGAATAAGCTTCTCTGACTAATCATTTTTATACATGTGTCTTGTCATTTATAATTATTAGATAAACACTTAGATACCTGCTATTTTGTTTGCTAGGAACTGTAAAGATGTATTTAAATGTTTTCTTACTCAAGATTTGGGGAGAAAGACATGCATGCAGGAAAGAAATTAAGGCATAGGGAATACATTGGTAAATTTTGTCCATATAGAGTAATATAAACTTCAGAAAGACCATGATGCTTCAGAATAATATTTAAAAATTAGAAAACACTTTCCAGACCAAAAATGAGGAATGAAAGAAAAATTGAAGTTTAGACATATCAGTGAATTGATGTATTTGACTGGTGAGAAGCATTAGATTATATAGAGATTGATTTTTAACCTGTTATGATATTTTGCCTTTCTACTAATGAAATAAGTACTTTTTCCAGTAAATATAATTAGTTTTAGGAAAAAGCACAGCTATTTAAACATTAAAATGCTGTCATTAAAGTTCATTCACCAGAGAACCACAAAAAAAAAAACATTAAATTATATGTTTCTAATTGTTTAATCCTCATCCAAGGATATGTTTTTTTTTTTATTTTTATTTTAGGGATAGAGGAAGGGAGAGAGAGAAACACTGATGTGAGAGACACATTGATCAGTTGCCTTGTGTACACATTCTGACCAGGGACCCAACCTGCCAACATAGGTATGTGTCCAGACCAGGAACGGAACCCGCAATCCCTTTGTGTACAAGACAAAACTCCAACCAACTGAGCCACCTGGCTAGGGCTTAATTATATATTCCTAATAAGTTCCAATTTGCTGAAACATTTTTTTTGATATATGACATGTCCATGAAGGTTGTCTATGAGAATTATTCCTCCAACACTGAAATGTAAAGCTCAGAAGTCATTTGCATAACATATTTTCACATTAAAATATCAATATTACCAAAATTGTTTAATGGAAGAATGGGAAAATAATTTCTCCAGTTTATAATAAGTGACATAAAAATTAATTATATGAAAAAGTTATTAAGTTCCCAAGGGAAAAAACAATCAACTTACAAGAAGTAACAATATTGGTGGCAAATCAGATATCTGCTTAAAAACTTCTATTTTCTGATGTAAGCTTTTTTCACTGCTTTTCTACAGTCAGGAGGAATGGGTGGCTGAAGTCTGACACATTTTATATGTATATATCATATTAAAGAAAGAAAGAATTATATTATGGAAAAGGACTTCTCTCATATTTTTACTTGCAAAGAAATAAAAAAGAAAACCGGCCTCAATTTTTATGTGTTATAACACATAGCACATAACCATCAACAAAAGGAATGCTATAACTATGAACTCTTAGACTAATATTCTGGAATACTAAACCCTCAAATTTTACTTTATTTAAAACATAAATTTGTTCTGTTCAATACTGCCATCTCAGACATAACTAAAATGGTAGGCTCTCGGAAATATTCTACTGTATTTACTGTTAGTCTGAATAAAGTTAACAACGATAAATTAGGATGGCAATTGACAATAAAACATACTTCAAGAATTGTGTCAGATGCAAAGGTTGATCTTGGCATTATCTTTATCCTTTTTTTTACTCTGTCAAAGAGTCAGGGCCTGGTTATATGTACACCCACAAAATGTTTCTCTTCTATCCAGAGGAGAATCTTTCCAAGAATGCAACTATCCACCCTTTAGAAACAAAAGTGCTTTTAAGCTTCATAGGACAGAAACACATTTAGAAACATCACTTCAGAGTACCTGAAATATTTATACTTCCTCATGTACTATGCTAAAGTTTATTTTTCAAAATCATAAGGCTTTATTGAAAAAGTATGTCTTTAAGTATACAATTAGAAATACAAAATATGATATTGAGGCAGGACAGTAAGAAACTAGGAAAATTCCTTGGCCAGTGGAATGGGAAAACTGAGACAGCCAAACTGGCCAAGCAATTTACAAACCAGATAATAAATCACAAGGTCCTATTTTAATTCATTCCAGACAGTGCTGGGAAAGACCCACCTCGGTGTACAGTCACTCTTCAGTGACATCCTTCGAAGGTAAAACTGACCAGAAAATGAACTATACACTCATTTTGACGCACTAGCATATTAAAGGATGTACCTGGAAAGCTGATGAATATTCTATTGAGATCCTCCAGAAAACTCCCCTAAAATTCCTGCCTTTAGAAAACAGACAAAAACTCTTAAGACAAAGAAACCAGTGTGTGTTCTCTCTCTAGACCATGCTGGCAACTTTTTTCTTCAGATGTGTATCTTTTTTATTCTTTTCCTAAGTTATAAGGGTCCCCTGAGACTCACAACTAGGGGAGCAGTGGGCAGCAGCTGCTTGTCCCAGGCTAACTCCCTAAACCTGTTTCCAGAGGCCCCTCTTTTGCCTCTCTAACTTGTTTCCTGTGTCCATGCAGCCCAGCTGGCTGACTTCTGCCTCTGATGTTCTTTCTAAAGGACAAGACAGTTCTCTAAGCAGCCCACTAGAATCTCCTCTTCTAGTGTAGTTTTGCTTTGCATGCTAAATAAACTTCCTCTTGCGCTCTGAAGTCTTACTTTGTCAAACTCAAGACCCGAGAGCCAGTATTACCAGCAACAATATGAAGATACTTCTGTCTTTCTGTTTCAATAGTTACTTTTGTGTTTTTATATAATTGATAAAATATTAACAATAAGTATTTAGTAATGCAATGCTATGACTTTATTTCTGAGTCAATTCCTATCAAAGTGTTCATTTTTTTCAGATTGAAAGTCTGCTATGTGAAAATAGAAACAATATGTTTGAAATGAGGTGACCGCTTCACTGTCTCTTCCATCTATGTTTTGAATAAGAACACTGATGAGATAAACTACATTTTATGTTAATTCCAAGAATTTATATTCCCTTATATTTTCCAATGAAATGTCATCATTTTGTGATTTTGTAAAAAGTATGCAATAACTTTTTTCCTCTCGGAAATAAAAAGTATTAAGCTAAGTAAAAAAACATTACACATTCTTAGTGGTATATCACAAAGTCAACACCTTATGAAACACTTTTGGAATTTTGGCTTTCTCTTCCAAACCATAAATTGCAACTTTATGGAACTTATCTATAATAGTTATTGTAAATACAATGCTTTCTCTAAAACCCTAAAGCAATAATTACTATTTAAACTAAAAAGTGTACAATGAAATAAATATCTTGCTGATTTAAGAAAAGTTATGGTTTTATATTTGGTAACATTAAAAATCAATTAAGTCAAAAATAAATTAAAAACATGCAGAAGCATGTGGTAAATAATTATCGGTGGAAATTCCTAGAACAAAAGTATTTTAAAATCATCAAAAGTACCTTTGTAACACAGTGGTCAGACTAAATCACTAATGAGTAGGGGAGACCCCAAACTGGGGGACCAGGATCCGACACAGAGGCTGCACTTGCCTAGGAGGAGGCCAGGGCAGGGTTGCCTGCCTTCCCAGAGAAGGGCAGGGCCACCGGAGAAGGCGCAGGGGAGCAGAAAGCACTAGCTGGGAAGCACCAAAGCCTTCTGAATTGAGATTGCAACAAAAACTCCAGGACAGCCTTCCCACACCCTGGGGCCAATGGTAGACAAAGGCAATATGGCTGAGCGAAAATGCGCCTGGCAGCCAAGCTGCTTTTGACATACCTAGGGGGAGCTCATTTAGAGTGTCTGTGTGGGCTTTGGGGGTTGGATGCCCCTCCCCAGGCAAACAGACTCTGAGCACCTACGTGGTGCTGGGAAACTTCTGCCCCCTTTCAGAAAACGGTTGCTGACAAAGGGTCAAAGTCACTGAGAAGCTAACAAAACTGGTGGACACTGACACACCTTGGGAAAAAGCCCAGTGGTCCCTCCAGCAGGGATTTCTGGGCAGAGGTTTTAAACAGAGCATGTAGTGATACACTAGAGCTTTTCCCAGTCCCTGGATATCCCGGTCAGCTTCAGGGAGCCCAGGGTCCTAAGACTGGTGGGTCCTGAAAGGCCATGTGGTCTGAGAATGTCTGGGGTGTCCCTCCCACACAGAAGGTGTTGACAGTGTCTGCTGCACTGCGAAGGACCTGCCTGGCCAATCACACAGACACACTGATGAGCTGACAGCCAGCAGAAAAACAGCTCTGGAGGAGTAAACTGGAGCTGTGAGAAGGGCTTAGGCCTGTGCACACAGACTCCGAAGGGCAGTAGTTTTAAGTAGCGCATTTTGAAATAGGTCAGGCCTGGCAGAGGGTGGCAGGATGATTAGTCTTTTTGTGTTTTAAAGGGAGCAGGGCCCCGGAGGCAGAAACCTGCTGGTACTCCAAAACTGTATAGCCTTTAAATAAACAACTCCTTTCCTTTTCCACCAAACTTCTGACTCTAGAGTTTTGCCTTTAGGCAGTGAGCAGTAGAACCACACTGACTGTTCTGGAACAGCACTGTCTGGTTCTGTAACAGCAATAGCACCCAATGCAGAGCTCTAAATTGTCATCACAGGTTGATCCTCCAGGAGTGGGTGAGTGGGACCCTGGGATTCCTGGTTGCTAGGAATTGTTTCTGCATGTCCCTTTAAGGTGTTGGCTGCCCAAACGTTCCTGGAAGGTGGAAAGAAAATGGGTCTGAGAAAGGGATGGACCCTGAGAAAGGGTCAGGACTGGCCAAGCTTTAGGGAATCCATTGCTTGGGGTCATGGTTTGTGAGACTGGTTGCAGATTTGATCCCTGGTCAGGGTGCATATGGGAGGCAACCAATTGATGTTTTTCTCTCACATCCCCCCCCTCTGTCTCTGACTCTGTCTCTGTCTCTCTCCCTCCACCCTCCTTCCTTCCTTCTTTCTCTGTCTCTAAAACTAATACACCTATTTTTAAAAACATGAAATTATGCTGCTTGATTCAGGCCTAAATCCCATGTCCTATGCAAAGCTGGTAGCAATATTAGCCTCCCCTAAGTACAGGCTAACAAACTTTGTTATTTTATTTCCACCAAATAAGATTAAAGAGAATGATCTAAGAACAGAAATGAGTCCACTCTTCATATTCACATTTATAATTAATAGAAGAGGGAGCAGTTACTTATCTGTTAGATAGTATGGCATATAATTTATATTATATAGGTACATTGGTCTAAATAGGAAAACAGAATAGTAGTAGAATATGCAATAATTATAAACTGCTGCAATATCAAAGTGTTAACTAAATAATTAACTCAATAAGATAAAAGAAATTCCAATACAATTAATTGCCTCTCTGACTATAAGTAAAATGTGTTTGTTCAGAAAGTCATAAAAAGAAAAAAAAAACTCTTTAGAACTATTTTCTGATCCTTTCCAAATACTAATTACAGCTGGTACCATATGTAGTTTAAAATAGAAACAAACAACTGCTCCTGGACTGTTGAATGGAATTCACAAAGTAAAGTAATCAGGAAAATAAATGATCAGAGTTTGCCAAGTATGGCGTTTAATAATGTGCAAAATTTGCAGCTTTCAAATTATTTTGGTGCATGAATGTAAATAAGGTAAAAGACTTGACTTGGGGTGGTGAACACACAATACAATATACAATTCATGTATTACAGAGTTATAAAATTAAAACCTATATAATTTTAAATTCTATTAAAATATGATTTAGAAAGAATGCATATACATAATTAATCAGGATGCAAATGTCCAATAAATTGATAAATTACATTGGTTCCAACATAAAAACATTATAAAATAATTTTAATGATTTAATCGGAGTTTTATTCACACAATTCTATAAAAATAATAGTCATTGTTTTTATGTAAGTTTCCATCAGCTATATAGAGCGATCTTCCTATAAAAATATGCCTAAATATATATTTCCAATGGTCATCTTTAGTTAAAATACTCTTTTCAAAAAATAAATGGAAATTGTATTTATTTGTAAGTGTTGGCAAGTATTAGGCAGGTGACATCTTTTGATAAAAATTTCATACAGTTATGGTTTAATCTCCAAAATATACAAAGAACTTACATGACTCCACTCTAAGAAGACAAGCAACCCAATTAAAAAATGGGCAGAGGACTTGGGCAGACACTTCTCCAAGGAGGACATACAGAGGATCCAGAGACACATGAAAAGATGCTCGATATCGCCAGCTATCAGAGAGATGCAAATTAAAACCACAATGAGATACCACTTGACACCAGTCAGAATGGCCCTCATAAACAAAGCAACAAACAGCAAGTGTTGGAGAGGCTGTGGAGAAAAGGGGACACTAGTGCACTGCTGGTGGGAGTGCAGGCTGGTACAACCACTATGGAAAACAGTATGGAATTTTCTAAAAAAACGAAAAATAGATATACCTTTTGACCCAGCAATTCCACTGCTAGGACTACATCCTAAGAACTCTGAAACACCAATCCAAAAGAACCTATGCACCCCTATGTTTATAGCAGCACAATTTACAATAGCCAAGTGTTGGAAGCAACCTAGATGCCCATCAGTAAATGAATGGATCAAAAAACTGTGGTACATTTACACAATGGAATTCTATGCAGCAGAAAGAAAGAAGGAGCTCATACCCTTTGCAACTGCATGGATGGAACTTGAGAGCATCATGTTAAGCAAGTAAGCCAGACAGTGAAAGACAAATGCCATATGATCTCACCTTTAACAGGAAGCTAATCAACAAAACAAGCAAACAAGCATAATATAACCAAAGACACAGAAATTGAGAACATGCTGAAAGTCACCAGAGGGGAGAGGGGAGGGAATTTCAGGGGGAAAGGGGAAGGATTTACAGGAACAAGTATAAAGGACACATGGACAAAAACTATGGGGGGTGGAAATGGGAGGGAGGAGGGGAGGGCTGGGGTGGTGGGTTCGGGTGAGAATAAAAGACAGAAAACTGTACAAGATCAACAATTAAAATAAAAATTAAAAAAATTTTCATACAGTTATGAATATTTTCAAATTAATTTTTAACATTAAACATCTATTCTATATTTTAAACAAATCAAAATAATTAATTTACTTTATACTTAATAAGAATAAATATATTTATAAACTATATTTCTGAAAATTTAATTAAAAATGGATCCCTACTTTATTTTCCTACTTAAGTTTAAAATATTACAAATGGTAGGATTATGGAACAGTTTATGAGAATTCTAAAAAAAGTAGAAAATGATCATTAAATATAAGAAGAAAAATCAAATGTATTGTAAGACCATAAGGAAACTCTGAGTTGATGAAGTTGAAGACAAAGCAGAAATGAGAGAGAGAGGGAGAGAGAGACGATAAGCCAAAGCAGCAGAGTAGAGTGTGGTAGAACGTGAGTTCTTACACACTTTTACATTTCACAGAAAGAGATTTCCGAACTATTTACAATGTTTAAAATCTCAATTCAACTGCTTTTAACTTACGCTATACTCCCAAAATTTGATAATTAGACTTATTAAATTATGAACCTGGGAATATGATTATTAATGGTGTTCATCTACTTAACGCATGTATTGAGTGCCTACTATGTGCCACAATATAGCATTGAAAAAAGTAAAAACACACACAAAGTATTTTAACTTCCTGGAGCTGACATTATAGCAAAGAAGTGAGACCCCCTCCAAAAAAAGTAACTTCTGTGCTATATTAGATGTTATAAGTATTTTTTTTTTAAGTTAAGCTGGGAAGGAAAATACAGGGTGGGTGTTGGAATAAGGGTGGGTGTTGAAAAGTTATATGGAAAGACCTGGGAAGTCCTTACTGAGAAGGTTACATCTGAATAAAGACCTAAATGAAGCAAAGGAGTACATACTGAATGTTTGTGTCCCCCCAAAATTTATGTATTGAAGCCCTAGCCCCTGATGTGATGATATTTGGAGATGACCCCTTTCGGAGGAAATTACAGTTAAATGAAGTCATGAAAGTGATTTGCTGGTCCCATTAAATCAGTGCCCTTACAAGAAGAGACTCCAGGGAGCTTGCTCACTCTCTGTCTGCAATGTGAGGACACAAAAAGAAAGTGATAGCCTGCAAGTCAGGAAGAGATCTCTCACCAGTAACTAACTAGGCTGGCACCTTGATTTTCAACTCCCCAGCCTTCAGATAGTCAGAAATGAATTTCTGTTTTTCAAATCACCCAAGTGTGTGGTATTTTGTTATGACAGACCAACAAGACTAATACAGGTATCAGACAGAACCACCAGCATGGCAAAGCAGCCCTGTGGTGGGAATGTGCCTGGTGTGCTTGTGTTTGTGAAACAACGAGAACCTTTTGATCATATGTGGGAGATGAATTCAGAGAGGTAATTGAGGACTTGATTACACAGACTCTTGTAGGTGGTACAAAGAGTTAGCTTTTAGCCCTGGCTGGTGTTGCTCAATGGATTGAATGCCAACCTCTGAACCAAAGGCTTGCTGGTTTGATTTGCAGTCAGGGCACATGCCTGGGTTAGGGCCAGGTCCCCAGTAGGGGGCATGTGAGAGGCAACCACACACTGATGTTTCTCTTCCTCTCTTTCTCCCTCCCTTCTCCTCTCTCTAAAAATAAATAAATAAAATCTTAAAAAAAAAAAAGAGCTTTCACTGTGAGTGAAATGGGACATTAAGGGTTTTGAGCAGAAGGGCATATCCTTTAAATATTTATATTTTTCTAATCAAATTACCTAGGATTGAAGATTTTGGGGGGTATTTTATATGAAAATTCAATTTTCTTAATAATTATAGGGCTTTGAGTTTATTTTTCTCTTTTTTTCTTAGACTATCTCCATTTTCTTAAGTCATTTTTTTTTTTTTTATTTTGTTGCTCCGACTGGGTGCTTTTTTTTCTACCTTGTCTTCTAAATCACTGATTGTGATTGTCTTCTAATCACTTCTAAATCTTCTGCTTCATCTAGCCTGCTTTTAATTCCTTCTAATGTATTCCTCATTTCAGATGTTGCATTCTTCATTTACAACTAGTTCTTATTCAGAGCTGCCATGTCCTTTTTCATGCTGGTGTATTTCTCGTTAAGCTTCGTTAGTATCCTTGTAACCATTACTTTCAATTCTATGTCTGATAACTTGCATGATTCAATGTCATTTAGCTGTTTTCAGGGTAATCCTCCTTTTCTTTCATTTGGAGGTTGTTTCTTTGTTTTCCCATTTTAGCTACCTCTTTTTATTTGTTTCTATGTATTTGATTGATCTGCTTTGACTCCCTGTCTTGTGGTGCGGGCTTATGTGGAAGGAGACTTGTGTGACCCAGTGGAACACACTCTTTGATCTCCTGATCTGGATGCTCTAGGATTGCCATTTGTGTGGGGTGATATGGGCTCTACCGTTGTATTTGGGTTCTGAATGTTTTTAGATTGTTTGTTGGAAGCATCTCTCCTCCAGCTGGCTAACTGAGATGCTCAAACCCCATCATATCTTGTATGGTGTTATACAAGTGCTGGAAGAACAAAGCAACACAAAAACAAAACCAAAACAAAGAACCCCTCCAACAACAGAAAAATCAATGACAAAAGACCAAAAAGAAACAAAAGTGGAAAGAGAAATGAAATATTAGGGACAAAAGGAAAAAAGAAAAACAGTAAGAGATGACCAAAATACGGAAAAGTGATTATGGGAGAAAGAAAGTAAGAGAGCTAATATGAGTAATAAGTCGAAAGAGAAAAACAGGAAAAAGGGACCAAAAAAAAAAAAAGAGAGAGAGAGAGAGAAAGAATAACAAAATAAGAAAAAGAAAGAAGGCGGCAATAATGGGGTAATCGAAAGTAAGAGTAACATAAAAGATATAAAAGACAAATTGAGCAATAAAAATAGAAAAAAAATACTAACAAGGGTATTAAAATGAAAATAATGATAAAGAACAAAGTGGAATTTGCCTCTGCAGAGTTGGGCTTGCATGCTGGGTTTTCCCTTTGGATACAACTCTGATGTTGCCTGAGGCTTTGTGTAAGCCCACTGTTCTTGTGAACAGGGCCAACCCCTGTGATGATCTCACCCTTCCTACTGGTCATGGTGGATTTTTTCCAGTTCTTGGTTAAAAGTCTCTTTTTTTGGATAGTCTTTCATTTATTTTGGATGTCTAGTCCACACTATAGTTTTATTTCCGATTTGGTTCTGGGAGGAGGTACATAATGCATTTTACTCTGCCACCATATTGCACCCTGAATCCCTGGTAATTTTCTTTGCTCTAACATTGATTTGATCTAATAGCAGTATAGCTCTGCTTGTTTTCTTTTTTAATTTGTTAATTACAGTTGACTTGCAATATTTTTCTTTTAGTTTCAGCTATATAGCATAGTGGTTAGACAATTATATAATTTACAAAGCTATTCCCCGGATAAGTCTAGTACCCACCTGGCACCATCCACAGTTATTACGATATTATTCCATATGCTGTACTTTACATCCCCATGACTATTTTGTAACTACCAATTTGTACTTCTTTTACCTTTAGCACCCAGACCCCAAACCTCCTCCTACTTGGCCACCATCAGTTTGTTCTAACTATCTGTTTCTGCTTTGTTTGTTCATTTATTTTGTTCTTTAGATTTCACAAATGGGTGAGATCATATAGTATTCATCTTTCTCTGTCTGAGTTATCTCACTCATCACTACACCCTCTAGGTCTGTCCATGATGCAAATGATAAGATTTCGTTCTGTTTTATGGCCAAGTAACATCCCATTGTTGATATATACCACATTTTTTTAATCAGTCATCAGTTGATGGTGAACTTAAGTTGCTTCCATACTTGACCATTGTAAATAATGCTGCAATGAGCATAAGGGTGCATATATCTTTTCAAATTAGTTACATGGTATACTTTTTCCATCTTTTCACTTTCAAACTACAAAAATAGCTATACCTTGGAGATACTGAGATCTCAGTTCCAGACTATCATAATAAAATGTATATCACAATAAAGCCAGTCATACAAAGCTTTTGGTTTCCTAGTGCATATAAGGTTATGTTTCCACCATACTATAGTTAAATGAGTGTACAATAACATTGTGTTAAAAATGATGGACATATCATGATTAAAAAAAAAAAACACCCTACTGCTAATAAATAATAACGATCATTTAAGCCTTTAGCTAGTGGTAGTCTTTTTGCTGGCGGAGCACCATGCCTCAGTGTTGATGGCCACTGACTGTTCACAATGGTGGGGGCTGAAGTCTGCAATAGCTGTGGCACTTCTTAAAATAAGACAACAATGAAGTTTGCCACACAGATTGACTGTTTCATGGATCATTTTCTGTGGCATGTGGTGCTGTTTAATAGCATTTTACTCACAGTAGAATGTCTTTTAAAATTAGAGTCTATCCCCTCAAACCCTGCCTATGTTTTGTCTAAGTTTATATAATATTTTAAATATTTTGTTATCATTTGAACAATCTTTATAGCCTCTTTACCCAGAAGTAGATTTCATCTTCATTAATCAACTGCTTATCCATAAGAAGCAACTCATCCATTAAGATTTTACCATGATATTGCAACAATTTAGTCACAAATCAGGCTTCATTTCTAAATTCTAGTTCTCTTACTATTTCTATATCTGCTGTAACTTCTCCATTGAAGTCTTGAAGCTCTAAAAGTGATCGCTGAAAGTTGGAGTCGGCTTCTCCCAAAATTCTTAATGTTGAAATTCTGACCTTTTCCCATGAATCACAAATGTTCTTAATGGCATCTAGAATAGAAAATCTTTTCTAGAAGATTTTCAGTGGACTTTTCTCAGATACAACAGAGAAATTACTACGCATACCAGCTATTACCTTATGAAATGTATTTCTTAAATGATAAGACTTTAATGTCAAAATTTCTTCTCGATTCACGGACTGCAGAATGATGCTCTGTTAGCACACATAAAAATGGCATGAATCTTATTGGACATCTCCATCAGAGCTTTTAGGTTACCAGGTGTGTTATCAATAAATAGTGCATTTTGAAAGGAATCTCTTTTTCTGAACAGTAGGTCTGAATAGTGGGCTTGAAATATTCAGTAAGCCATGTTGTAAACAGATATGCTGCCATCCAGGCTTTGTTGTGCCATTTGTAGAGCACAGGCAGAGGAGATGGAACATTAATCTTAAAGGTCCTAGAATTTTTGGAATGGCAAAGAAGCTCTGGCTTCATCTAAAAGTCACCAGCTGAGCTAGCCTCTAACAGGAGAGTCAGCCTGTCCTTTGAATCTTTGACGTCAGGTGTTGACTTCTCTCTGGCTATGAAAGTCTTACATGCCATCTTCTTCCACCACAAGGCTGTTTTTTCTACACTGAAAAGCTGTTGTTTAGTGTAGCTAACTTAATTACTGAGCTGGATCTTCTCAATAATTTGTTGCTGCTTCCACATCATCGCTTACTACTTCACCTGTATTTTATATCATATGTTTAACTTTTAAAAAAATCATGAACCAACCTCTTTTAGCAGCTTCTCAGCCTTCATAGAATTGAAGGGAGTTAGGACCTACTCTGGAGTAGATTTTAAATTAATAGGATGCTCTGGCTGGTTTGATGGTCTATGCAGACCACTAAAACTTTCTCCATATCAGCAATAAGGTTGTTTTACGTTCTTACCATTCATGTGTTCACTAAAGTAGCGCTTTTAATTTCCATCAAGAACTTTTCCTTTGCATTCACAACTTGGCTAACTGTTTTGTGAAAGAGGCCTAGCTTTCAGTTGTCTCAGCTTTTGACATGCCTTTCCCCACTAAGCATGATCATTTCTAGCTTTTGATTTCAAATGAGAGACACATGACACTCCCTTCACTTGAATGCTTAGGGGCCATTGTGGCTTATTAATTGAACTTACTTCAATACATTTTTTTTTTCTTTCAGGAAAGAGAGAGGGCCAAAAAGAGGGAGAGAAGTGGGAAGATGGTGTTTCAGTGTAACAGTCAAAACAAACATATTAATTGATTAGGTTTGCCATCTTATATGGGCACAGTTTGTGGAGCACCAAAACAATTACAATAGCAACATCAAAGATTACTGATCACAGATCATCATTGCATAAAATAATTATGAAAAAGCTTAGGATATTACAAGAATTGCCAAAGTAACAAAGATACACAAAGCAACCAACGCTCCTGAAAAAAAATTGTGCCAATATACTTGCCGGACACAGAGTTGCCACAAACCTTCAATTTATGTAAAAAGCAGTGTCTGTGAAATGCAATAAATCAAAGCATGATGAAATAAGAAATACCTGTGTAATTACATTTAAAATGAGTTTCTGGTAGATAGCATATAGTTTTAGCAGTTTTCTTAAATCCATTCTATCAATATCTTTTTTTAACTTATTTATCTTTTATTGAAGTATAGTTAAAATACAATACTGTATGAATTTCAACTATACAACATAGCTATTTAATATTTATATATCTTAGGATGTGATATTCTAATAAATGATTAATCTAATAACCATCTGTCACTGTACAAAACTGTTACAATACTATTGACTATATTCTCAATGGTGTGAATTATTTATTTTATAACTGAAAATTTGTATGTCTTATTCCCCTTCACCTTTTTTATTCAACCCCCACCCTTTCCCCTCCTAGTCTTTTATTTCTTTTTTTTTTAAAAAATTATTTTAATTGTTGATCTTGTACAGTTTTCTGTGTTTTACTCCCACCCCAGGCCACCACCCCAGCCCTCCCCACCTTCCTCCCATTTCCACCCATTCTATCAATATCTTTTAATTGATATTTTAGATCACTTACTTTTTAAGGAATATTGCAATATTTAACCTAATTCTATATTTTGTTTTTGTTTTCTATTTATTCTCTCTGTTTTTCATTTATCTGCTTTCTCCTCTTTCCTTGCTGTGGGTTAATTGAAAATAGATTTTCAAGTAATTCATTTATGAATACATAGAAATTCATTTTGTTGTATTATAAATATATTTCTGAAGTGTATCTCTTCACAGAGTTTTTTGAGGGGGAAGGTTTGGACGCAAAGATTATTTAAGTTTTAGTAGTTGCTTGAGTTATTACATTATATATATTGAAAAGGTTTAGAACAGTCCTCCCCAACTTGTGCCACTTTGGCATGTAAATTATTTTGAGCTGAAGGCAATTAAAACTCTGCAGGCTCAATGAAAACTTCTACCTCTGCCTTAAAGAACTTAAATTTAGGCCCTTGCCCATAATGAGAGTAAGTATCAGAGATAGCTTTTTATGACCTATCTATAGTGTCAAACTAATTACCAAATACCTGCTCTTATTTTCATCCTATGAATGATCTTCCTCCCTTTGAAGCCTGACTTCATCCTGGGCTCAGAATGCTATTTATGCCTCATTTTAACTTTCTGTCTCTGAACTTTTCCTGTATGTGAAGTCTCTGACTCCCTTTTGTATGTGGGGTTCCCATACATATGTATGTGATTAAATTTGGTTATTTCATCTTGTTAGTCTGTTTCATGTCAATTTGATTATGAGATCAGCCAGAAGAACCTAGAAGGGTAGAAGAAAGTTTCTTCCTACCTAACAGGACATAAATTATCAAAGCCTACCAGTGACTATGTATTACTAGTTCAAGTGAAGTATAGAAACATTGCCTCCATTTATGCACCTTCTTTTCTTTTCCTGCTAATAACATATTTGTCATTCTTTCCCTATACAAAGTGAAACTACATCAGATAGTTATAATTATTGCTTAAATTATCAAGCATAGAATGTTCAAGAGCAGTGCTTTTATTTATTATATTTTGCAGTAATTTTACTCTTTATATATTTTTTCTTCCTTCTTGATATTCCAGATTCTTTTTTTTTTTCATCATTTTAATCCTCTTTGGAGAACTTCCTTTAGTTATTCTTTTAGAGTAGCTCTGCTTTAAAAAAAATCTCTTTGTTTTCCTTTATATGATAACATCTTGATTGCCTTTTTATTTTTGAGGAACATTTTCATGGGATATAGGACTTTGAGTTGATAATAACTTTTATTCAGCACTTAAAAGACACAGTATCACTGACTTCTGTCCTGTGTAGTTTCTGATGAGATATCTGCTGTCATTTAAATGTTTCTCCATGATAGATGAGGTTTTATCTTTGTCTGGCCTTTGAAGACATTTATATTTTTCATTAGTCTTCAAAGGTTTACTATGATATTTCCAGGCATAGATTTGGTTGGTCTTACCCATTCGTGTTTGTGTAGCCTCTTGAATCTGTAGTTTTATCATTTTTGTGAAAATTTAAGCCATTATTCTTTAAAACTTTATCATCCTAGTATAATATATCCTTTCTTCCTATCTGTCATACTAGTGACACAAATGTTAGAGCTTTGATCATAGTCTCACATGTCCTTGAGTCTCTTCAATTTTTTAATGTTTTTTCCTCTGTTGTTCAGATTGTTATATTTCTGTTGCTTTAACTTGAAGTTTACTCATTTTCTTTTTCCTGTCCACATGCTCTTGAGCCCATTCATTGAGTTTTATATTGGCTATTACATGTTTTCAGTTCTAAAATTTACATTTGGTTTCTCTTTATATCTTCTGGGTTTTGTGTTTTTTTGTTTTTGTTGGAACCAATTTTATTTTCATTTGCTTCAAGCATTTTAGCAATTGCTCATTTAAGCATTTTTGTGATGGGTGTCTTAAAATCATTGTCAGATAGTTCTAACATCTGTTTCACCTCAGTTGTGTCTGTTAGTTGTCTTTTCTCATTCAGTTTGAGATCTTCCTGGTTCTTGATATAATGAGTAGTTTCTATTAAAACCCAGATACTTTAGATTTTCTATTATAAAACTATGCATATTACTTAAATGTTGTGTTTTAGCACTCATAGCAGTCTAGTGGGTGAAGGGGGCTGCTGCTTCATTACTGCCAGATGGAGTGGAAGTCCAGGTTCCAAATTCAGCCTCAACTGTCATATGAGGTGGGGGAAGGGATCTCGTTACTGCTGGATGGGGTTCGGCCTCTCCAAGTGTTCTGTATTGATACAGTGTATGTGTGTGTGTGTGTTGGGAAGGGAGAATGATTGTGTCTGCTACATGGCAGTGAATGTTCTGATTTTCATTAGGCTTCTTCTGATGGCATTCCAGTGAGGAGATGGGAAGATGCTGTATTACCACTGGGTGGTAGTGAAGTCCCATGCTGCCACACAGTCCCCGCTAATATCATGGAGTTGGGTAGGGAAATGTCAGGAATAGATGTCCAAGCTTGCTACTTAGTCTTCTCTGATACCACCCTGGTAGCCCCAGTTAGCCTTTGCTGGCATAGGAGTGGGTAGGGGAACAGATTTTTCTGTGCTATTTGGCTGGAGTAGATGCATGCTCTCTGACCCTTTTCTGATCCATTGAATAGAGAAAGCCAGTTTTACTTGGGCTGTTTGATTTTTCTGTGCCTGATGGTATTTCTGAGTTGCTTATTTCTCCAGTGTACAGTCTGGGATACGTGCAGCAAAAAGAATGCTAAGGAACTTACCACTATATTACCTCTTTGGTCCTGTGATGCCTATTTGGTTTGACTTCTTCTCTCTACTTTTAAGAGTCTTCTTAAGTTTGTTTTACACATAATGTCCAGAAATTTTAGTTGTACATAGTAGGAGAATTAAATAAAGTATGTCTACTCTGTCTTCCTGGAAACAGAAATCTTGACTTAGGTTAATCATTACTCTGATAGCAGTGTTGGAATTAGGAAAACAAGTGTAGAATCAGAGAGAGTCATTAGGAGTCTACTGCCACAATCTAGGGGGTGTAAATCAGTATGGTAACTTTGAAGATGACGATATATGGTTGAATTCTACATATATTCTCAAAATAAAGAACCTAGTATTCACTAATATTTAGATACTGGATGATAGATCACAATCTGGGTAGTCTAGAACAACACACATTTACTCTCACACGGTTCTGGAAGCCAGAAGTCTGAAATCTCAGCACAGCTGCACTTGTTCTGGAGGCTCTAGGAGAGTCCATTCCTTGCCTCCTCCAAGGAGGAGCTGCAAGGGATGGATGCTAGCCTCCTTTGGCTGTGGCCTTAGAACTCCAGTATTTGCCTCCATTTTAACACAGCCTTCTCAGGATGCAGTCCAATCTCTCTCTCTCTTCCTCTCCCCTTACAAAGACATTTCTGATGGCACTTAGGCCCTGCCCAGATAATACAAATCATTCTACTCATCTCAATATCCTTAAGTTAATCATACATATATCGACTTTATCATGTAAGGTAATATTTAAAGGTTATAAGGATTAAAACTTTGGGCATATCTTTGAGACCTGTTATGAGCCTAACAACAATAGATTAAAAACATAGATAAAATATGTTAAGCTTTTACTAATTTACTGGGATTTTAAATGAGGCAAATCCTGACTAAAAGGCAATGTTGAGAAATACGGTGACCAATACCCTTTGTCAGGCTTAAAACAAGAAAACGAAACCAACTTAATACGTATGTCACTGTTGTAGCTCTCAGTATCTGAGAGCTGCTTTGAGGCGTTGCAGAGAGTCCTCAGGAATTATTTGGAGAATCTGTGTGGCATTTCCCCTCCTGTGGCCAAAATGAGGGAAGTAGAAAGAAAACAGTCAAAGATATTGCAGAGGTAGCTGCTAGAAATGAAAACTTACCTCAACTAGATGTCTGCAAAACTGCAGAAACCAAAGGCCCAGAGCTGCTGACAGGCTGTAGTGGAGAGTGGCAAAGAATGACATGTGTCCCTTTGAGCTCGTACATCCTTTACCGCAGAAGAAGCTTATCAGTTTGACAAGGTAAGAAGGGACTAGATGGGCAAAAATGTACATTATTTCTTGTGGGCCAAATGGGCGATACAGACCACAGCCTGGTAGGAACCATCTTGAGTGAACACAGTCTGAGAGGGAACAGCTGCCTTGGGTTATGTGGACCTCCACAGAATGTGCTCAGAGACACGAGGACGAGAGCGGAACCTACAAGAGACCAGACACGGAGTATAACACCTGCCAGGGAGAGGGAACCAGCAGTCAGAATTCAAAAATACTAGAACATAAATCTTTCCTTCCAATGATCCTTCTCTTCCTGCTCCTTTCATCATCTTCAGGAAACCAAAAGCAAAAGAATGAGTTGTGGGGAACAAGGAGGTGGAAAAAGCAGAGCACGGCAACATCCAAGGTGTACATTCCCCAACAGAAATGCAAAGAAGTCAGGCCCGAGCTGCTGTAAATGTTATGTAAGGTGGAAATTTTCAGTTAGACGATAATGGGATTTTTAAGAAATAAAATTAGGCTGCTAATACCCAAATGTATTGGGAAATCTGTCAGATCTAACAGATAGGAAATCCATACTTCCCTATGCCTCAAACTGCCCCAAATTCACACTACATACTTTGAGTGTATGTTGAAAATGCCAAAACTACCCTGGAGGCAGCTATGAATACAACTTATAAAAAGAAAAAATAAAGGACATTTTCCCATTCAAAGCTGTAGGAAAAATATCTCAGAGAGTAACTTTTTCCAGAGTTGGGGAATGTTTGAACCTTTGCAGTGTAAACAGAGGACCTGCAGCCCAAACATGTTGCAGGGTGAAGCAGTGCAGGAGAAGAATCTACTGCAACATACAGGAAAAAAACAAAAAAAAACAAAAAAAGTACCTCGATATAGCAGGAGTTAGCAATCAAAATAAGCTTCACTGGTGATTTGTGTGATTTGGGAACTGCAGCTGCCCACCCTGCCAACTAACCCAGGAAGGGTAGCCCAGCTGCTTCCAATGAAAAACCACGACAATGGGAATTCTGTTCTCTGGGAGACACAAGGATTAGCTGCTAGTGATCCTGGTTGTGTGTAGGACCACACAAAACTCAGTTCAAACAGAAACACCGAGATCAGTATTTGCATGTCATGATATTTGTAAAAGTCTGAGCTAATCCCCTAAAGTAATGGATCATTCATGAAAAAATTATAAATAGAGTAGCACCAGTATGTAGCCTTTTTTTAGAAAGTTTACTTCAAAAATGTTCATAGTTCTCTCTGCTAAATTGTTTAAATAGCTGCCCATTTATTTCATTATCTAAACTGATTATAAAATATTTTGACATTTTCTCCCCCCAAAGATATGTTTAGAAGTAAAAATTATAGGAAGAATCACTGCTTCAGTTGATGGCAGTCTGTGCATATGCTAGACTCATTCTTCATTGTATGTTTAGCCTTTGCTTTGAATATTCACTTTTTCTCCCTCATTCTTAGGCAAATAAACTTTGATTCTGTTTTAATTAATAATGTGCCTTTTAAAGAAGAAAACTTGATTCTTGGGGGAACAACCACATGACTCAATATAAAAATGGAAAATTAACAAAGCCCAAAAGGGAACAGGGATGCTTTTGGCTTCTTATATACTTGCTTAAAGAGTTCCGTGGTTGCCTATGACCCAGAGGAGAAAGTTCAAATCTTTTCAGAGCATAAAAGTCCTCATTCCCACATTTCATCTTCAGCCATATCTCCAGCTGCTTCCTGCTTTGCCCCATAATGTGACTGAAAATGTAGCTTTTCAGTTTACCAAAATTGTCACTTTTTTATTTCTCTGTGGCTTGTCAGATGCAATGTCCTCTGCCGGTAATAAATGCCTTTCTACATGCTTCAATCCACCTAACAAACTTGTGCTCATTTTTTAAAGTTCCAGATCAAATTTCATGCAAGTAAGCCTTTCCCGAGCAGTTTCATGTAGAGATCCTGTGCCATTCCATATGCTTTTGCATACTTTTATAGTAGTTTTATCACACTGTGTTAAAACGGATTGTTTAGGAGAACATCTCTCTGAAGTGGGTTGTGAGTTCTTTAAAGACAAGTGTTTGTCAATCAATACCTATAATTACTAGGACCTAATATTGTTTACAATGTATATAGTAAAATTTAAATAAATATTTCTTATATTTTTAAAAAGAATTAATATGCCAATCAGTCTATTTTTCATGTCTTGGTACCAGCCAAAGGGTGTTATCTCTTAGCTGACAGCCTGCCCCAACCCAGCCCCTGTGATCAGGATTTGAAGTCAAAAACAGTCATTCGTTTTGGTTGACTTAGTCTCTAACCAAGAGTGGAAAGCTAAGTTAAGGTAAACTTCTCCAAAGCATCTCCTTGGTCCACTGTCCAAAACTTCCTGTAATACTGTACTGTTCAAAAAAATGAGAAAAGAAAAAAGAAAAGGATAAGCCATCTTTTAGTCTAAAACCCATGTTGAAAAAGAATGAGATAATTTTTTGTAGACCTTATTATAAGCTCTGGGTCAATAGTACAAAGATATGGTATCACTGATGCTTTTTCAGGACCTTATTTCTTATATATAAATGCTACATTTTTATTAAGTCAAAATAATACAGATATATGTGCAGAAACATTGCCCGTACAGAATTATGTCTCCCATACACATTTGACTCCACCTTCTAAAGTAACCAGTATTATCAATTTGATATCTTTCTTCCACAATTTTTATTTTATTATTTATTTTTTTTCATTTTCCTGAACAACAATAACTTTTGTAGCCTTTTTTCTGTTGCTCTCCTCTGTGCCCCCCACTCCCACAGTCAGTCCCCCACATTGTCCCTGCCCATGAGTCTTCTATTCACGTGCTTTGACTTGCCCCTTCCTCTTCTTTTCCCCATTATCTCCCTCCCTTGCCCCTCTGATTACTGTCAGTTTGTCCCTTATGTCCATGTCTTTGGTTCTATTTTACTCATTTGTTTGTTTTGTTGATTAGGTTCCACTTATAGGTGAGATCATATGGTGTTTGTCTTTCACAGCCTGGCTTATTTCATTTAGCATAATGCTCTCCAGTTCCATCCATATTTTGTGTGTGTTTGTGTGTGTGTGTGTGTTTGTAATGTGCTATTTGTTTTTCTAAATGATATTTAGATCCACCATCATTATACATCTTTTTTCTCTACATTTCATTTTTCTCTTTCTTTTTCAGTTTTTACTAAAGTTTGAATCTTGTCAGGACTGGAAGGTACTTATGTTTATTCCTAGGGGGTAGTTAATGGTGAGAACTTTCTTTCTCCTTTGCTAAATACTTAATGTGACATATTTTGCTCTACCTTATAGCCCTTCGGTTAACTGGAAAATCAAATAGGATTATAATTTCTGCACTTCAAAGAATGCTATTTTACACAATAACAACTTGCAATACTCAGACAGTCCCATTAGCTCTTCCCCTTCTCCTTTCTCTCATGTGTGTGTGAACTCACACACATATACCCAGAGGAAGAAGCAATGCCTCTGTTCTAAATTTCACTCTCTGTCTTTTTTCAATTTTTTTCAAAAGTAGTTTTGTTTGAGGAAATTTTTATTTAATGAAGCTAAGCTTTGTTAAGCACCAGACCCATCCTTTACCATGTTACCCCTACCAAATGACATTTTGTACATTATAGGTGCAAAATAAATATTTGTTGCAATGAACTAATTTTATACTATATCTATCCTGTTTTACCTTTATTCAAAGATTATGAATTCTATGATTTTCTGATAGTTATGTCTATATTATCTTTGTTTTCTTCCTTTGATGATGGTTATTGCTTAAAACATTTCTAATGAACCTCACATTAATACCATTTGAAGCCATCTAACTTACAATTGAAACTTACATTTTACTCTGGAACTGTGTCAGGAAGAACTTTATGAATATATTTGAACAAGGGAAATACAACATCTGAGAGAAAGAACAGCAAGTGAAAATTGCAAACCAGTGTCGGTAATGATGGGAATACGACAATAGAAGTATTTCTTTATCCAAGCAAAAATATAAAGGCTTGAAAGATGTTTATTTCAGTTTTGCTCATTTGTCTCATTTTTCCTTATTATATTCTCATGTATGACTTTTCCCTCTTTACATATATTTTGTCTTTTACCCCTACCTATATTCTAAAGAGTTCCATTCTGCTTTTCTAACCATTCTGTTTTCTATACCTTTCATTCTCCTAAATATGTATAAATTTTTTTAAAAAGTAACACCATTCTATCAAAAATAAGTTAAACCATTACCTAATACCCATGTTTCATAGCACAATAGAGATGTCTATAATTTTCTATTTTTAAATGTGTCCTCATCTGTGTAATTCAACTAAGGATGGCATTAGAGAATATAAAGAGATTTACCCATTTTTCTAAAATTTTATTTTATAGCTTAAGAATCTGAGACACCAGAAAGCCAAATATCTTACTGAAAGTTATATAACCAGTTTGAACAGATCCTGACCTAGATACACACCTACAGACAGACATTCAGTCTGTGTTCTCTCCACTACACTTCATTATCTTTCAAATAAAGCCAGTATATTTTTAGCACTGCTTGTTTTGGTACGATGGTTTAAATTGGTATTAAGTTAATATTAAATGTCTATTATAACAAGAAAATAAATTAATACCATTTTACTAGAGGTAGAATTCCAGGATAATGGTTCAGTCTTATGTATTTCTAATAAGAAAAAACAATCTATGATAATAATAGCTTTATATAGAGCAAAATAACAACCCAATATTTAATAACTTCAATTAATATTTTTCAACTGCAAACTAATACTAACATGTTTGTCATAGAATTTCTTAATTATGTCCACAAAATAATATTAGTTCTTACTAAAAGTGAATGAAGGTAATGAGATACTTTAAACATATCCTCATAACCTACTATGGAAAGAACCACAGATACACACGAACAGTTTTAAATCAATTCTCAACGGTGCATTAAAAGGATTTTTATTATATAAAGCTTCAAACACTGGCACAAAGAAGAAGTCAACTATAAAAGTAGATAATGTTTGTTATGGTTAGCATTGGCAGTCTTGATATAATCTAAATATTCTAAAAGCCATGATTTATTTTATCATCTACTTTACTGATGAGTATGCCAAAGACTTTTTCTAAATAATTTTTACATTAGTATGACCTAATCGCCCCCTGTATAAACACACTTATTTGCTTCAATGAGCTTTACTGCATAAATATCTGGGTTTACTGAAAAATTAGCAGGTCTGTTGGCTTTCTTAGGATGATAGGTATGTTAAAATGGAGAATCATTTAGCACTATAAAATTAATAAAATTTAGTTGTAAATTTCTTATAAAAACTTAATTTTAACTTAAAATTTTAGAGAACTTACTTCCTCTTCTAAGGTTTTTTAAAAGAATCATATTCTTATCAAATTTTACACATAAACACATATACATATATAAGTACACACATGTGTATTCATGTGTATATGCACACATACATATGTATGACACTAGTAGTAACAGCCCTGGAGAGTAGCCCTACTGCAAAGGCTTTAATGTTGAGCCACGTTCTGCTGTGCTCTACTTTGTTCTTTTCTGTAACATCCTCAATGCTTCACTGTCTCTGCAACTGCTTTGACCTTGCCCTTTACCTTTAAATCATAGCATGCACGTAAGTACTGGTAAGAACTATTGCATACCAGATTTTTTATGCCTTAAAAAATTAAAGACACTTATATTGCATAAGTATAGGTTGACTGTATAGATATTTGATATTAATGAGTTCATATAAAACTATGCCAAGAAATTATTTGCCAGATATAGGAAATATGGAAAGAGATAAACTAAATGTATATTGTAACCTTATATAGGCACTCAGATGTTTTTTTCTGATTTAATAGTGATAATATCTCTGCCACAAGCCCACAAAACATTTTGACAGATATTTCTTCCAATTTACTAAAATATCTGGTTTAATAATAGATTCAAAAAAGTTTTATTACTGTATATATTTATGTGAGCATTTTATTAAATGAAGAATAAAATATTTATCAATGATAGTCAATACCACCTTTTGAATTAATAAAAATAACACAAGTTTTATACAGTATAAGTCTACTTGGAAAGAAGCAAATGTTTCTAATTTTTATTTATTTATTTTATTTTTTTAAAATCAGTATTTTTAATTGTTGATATTATACAGTTTTCTGTCTTTTACCCCGCCCCAGCCCACCACCCCAGCCCTCCCCACCTTCCTCCCACTTCCACCCCCCATCGTTTTTGTCCATGAGTCCCTTATACTTGTTGCTCTAAACCGTTCCCCTTTTCCCCTGAAATTCCCTTCCCTCCCACTCTGGACACTGTCAGACTGTTCTCAAATTCAGTGTCTTTGTTTATATTATGCTTGTTTGTTTGTTTTGTTGATTAGCTTCCTGTTAAAGGTGAGATCATATGGTATTTGTCTTTCACTGCCTGGCTTATTTCGCTTAGCATGATACTCTCCAATTCCTTCCATGCTGTCGCAAAGGGTAGTAGCTCCTTCTTTCTTTCTGCTGCATAGAATGCCATTGTGTAAATGTACCACAGTTTTTTGATCCATTCATTAACTGATGGGCACCTAGGTTGCTTCCAGCACTTGGCTATTGTAAATTGTGCTGCTATGAACATAGGGGTGCATAGATTCTAATTTTTTTTAAAGGCGAGTGATAGTTCTAAACAATTAAGTTTCTTCAAGTTATTTAACAGTTATCTCAATGACTGGACAGACTAGAAAAACTAGAGTTCAATGCTCTTCAAAATGAGGTTTATATCCTTTGAGAATGAAACGTGGTACTTGTGTGCTGGAATGATGCTAGTTGGATTGGGGTGAAAGTAGAAGTGTTCATTCTCTTGGGTGTGTTCTGAAAACTGACTACCTATGCCACATACCATCACCAATACATAATACTAGTAATAGCTACCACTCAATTTTTTGTTCACCATGTTAACAGCCCATCTGGAATTATTTAACTTGCATGGCTCCTAATTAGGAAGTTTTACATGAGAAAACTGTTTCATATATGAGAAAGTGGAGATTCAGATAGGATACATATATATCAAGTTTACATCTTCCGTCACAATAAAGGAGTGTGATCATAGGTCTTACAAATCCCCAAAGTAGAGTTTAGTAGGAGGAAAATGTGGAAGGAAGCATTAAATTCATTAAAATACATACTGAAGAGAAAAATAAGGCTAAAATATGTGATTGTTTTAGAAAGTGTGAAGAATAAAATTATCTTAATTAATTAATTCCCAATACTAATGAGGGATGATTCCATTGGAAGAGGGATGGTGAAGATCCTTTTCCAAAGTGTCCTGCCTAGTTGTCTATTCAACTCTGCTCTAGCAATTTTTATTCCTCACAGGCAGAGCTAATTATCTTATCATATTGCAATTTCTATTCATGTGAAGTTGTAAATATTAGTTAGATGACTTAAATATTCAGAGAATAAGTTCTTCTGACATAAAGATCTAAAATATTCAATCTATACAACAATTTTTGAGCTCATGATAGTAAAAGCTGTTATTATCCTTTTGCATAGAAAATTGCAAAGAAATTTTAGTCTTATAAAACACAGAATCATAATTACTAAAATAACCATTTTTGAAGTCTAAAATATGATCATCATCTTTTTGCCTGAAAGAAATTATACAGCTGTTAAGATGCAAACATGCCCTTTATATTCCAATGTGTAATCATATGTGGATTTCTACATTACTCTCAGACATTCTATGTATGTTTTAGAGAATAGAAATAAGAAACTAAAATTATTCATCCTTCCATTTCTTTATTATTACTCTATTCCCCCCACCCAAACTAATACAAATTCTTAATATCTAGGGTCTTGTGAGAAGCCAGTCACTCTTTTGAGAGGGTAGCTTCATATGTAGAGCAGCTTACTTTTTGGCCAATTCTAGGTGACAATAATCACTACACTACTCTGCAGAAACTACTGGAAATGTTGTACAAGGATGAATACACATATATCCTTACATATACTTATCTATACCCAATTCACATTAATTTCTTATGGATCACTTTCTAAAGTCCTTAGGCCACCAAAATAATTCCACATATACTTCACTCAGCAATTGTTTGCAACAATGACCAGCTGGTATGTACTCTGCTTGGTTAAGCATTCCCTTCTGTTTCTGTCCTTCATGTTTTAGCAGCCAAGCTTTACTAGATCACATATGGAATTTACAAACAAAACTATCTAAATGAGCTCATTCAGTGAACATTAATAAAGAATGATGAAATCCAAGCAGTACAAAAACATCTCAGACTCATTTTTCTTTTTTATAAAACTATCAAAATACCAGCATTTAATGTGATTATAATTCCTCTACTGACATTATTGAAATTAACTCACAGACAATAGCAATTTTCAGACAGAGACATCAGGGCTGAAAAACAATACTAACATTGATATACAATAGTTTCCATACTAAGTGGTAAGAGTTAAAATCACTGCTACCACATTAGTGCTTACATTTATATTTTATGAAATGAATCTGTTACTTGTTTTAGATTTTAATTTTTACATAATATTTTTGTTTTTAATGAATATCTACAATAAAAAGGGCAATGATTTGGTTGATTTTCATTAGGCAACTAAATTCATTCATAGCACAGTTAAAATACACATACACACAAATATTCACTTACACATGTGAGTGAAAACTATTTGATTGAAAGAGAAAGCAATCTATGTTTTTAACCACTTATATTTTGAAACACTACACATTAGAATAGAATAAGACTTCAGTTCTATGCATTTCAAACACATTTACATCATTTGATTTGGAAAAATTTGAGCACCAATAGAAAAATTAGTTCTTCATAAATGAGATCCACATATAGAGATGAGTGACATATTAGGAGAAAAAAACTGGAAAATGCATTTCTAATAAAGGATTTGTATCCAAAACATGCAAAAAAACCACTTAAAATTAAACAATAAGAAAACTAACAACCCAATTAAAACGTGTAAAAGGGCTGAATAACAACGATACACAGATGACAAATAAGCATATGAAAAGATTAATATGATTTGTCAATAGGAAATTGCAAATTAAACAACAATGAGATACTACTACACACCAGCTAAAATGGCTAAAATATAAGAATCTGACAATTTTAAATGTTAGCAAAAACATGGAGCAACAGGAACATTCATTCAGTGCTGGTGAGAACAAAAAATAGCACAGCTGTTTTGAGAATTAGTTTGACAATTTCCTACAAAGCTAAACATAACCTTATATGTAACTCAGTAATTGTGCTCCTGAATTACCACATGACTTAAAAATGTATATCCAAACAAAAACATTCACATGAATGTTTATAACAACTTTATTTACAATTTTCTCAAACTGGAAGCAACCAAGATGTCTTTCAATAGATAAATAAATGAACAAACTGTGCTACAACGTTATAATAGAATATTATTTAGTAGTAAAAATAAATGAGCTATCTAGTAATGTAACACATAGATGAATCTTAAATACCTATTTCTAAATTAAAGAAGTAAGACAACAAAACTCACATAGTCTATGGTTCCAAATATATGAATTTCTGAAAAGGGCTAAATTTTAGACACCCAAAAAAATCAGTAGAAACTGGGGCACAGCAGGGAGAGGAAGGGGAATGTTAACTAGATGCAAAACAAAGGATTTTTTTTAGGATAGTGAAACTATTCTCTATAATATTGTAATTATAGATACATAACACTTCACATTTGTCCAAATCAATTGAATTTTGCAGCATAAAGAGTGAACCTTAATGCATGCAAGTAAAATATAAATTAGGAGGGTGGTTAGAGTTCAGGATGAAATAAAGTGCGACAAAACCACCTAATGTCTCACAAACAACCTCGGTGAAGGGATTTGGGAGACAGATGCTGACAGATGCTGGAAATAAAGTTTGTAAGACTGAAAAAAAGCACTGTGTTCTAATTGATAAAGTTGTTTCCCATAAAGTTATGGGTTAGAAAACTTTATACACACACACACACACACACGCACACACATATATGTACTGGAATTCAACCATTAAGTAAATAAATAAATGTATGGCATTGGGTGAAAGCTAGATTGTTGGATAGGGAGTTATAAGTAAACAAACAGAAAGGCTAGAATAATCCATGAGATAATGTATTATAAAGACATTAGTATGAACTTATGTTTACCTTAATATGAAGAGAGATAATTGCATATAGAAGTCAGAAATTACATATATAAACAAATTATACATAACTCGTATCTTGGTTTCTAATATTATTCTCCAAGAAAAGGAAAAAGGCACAAGGAATCTTTGGAGAAATAATTAATTCTAGGAGTAAGACAGGAAGTACATAAGATGAGCCATCTTGTAGTTCCAGAAATTGAGAAAATTCTTTTAAAATGCAGCAGTAAGAATTAAAATAAGTACACAATGATAAGAGCATGTCAAAGGAGCCTAGAGGCCATCCATCTAAAAGATCTCTCAATCGCTGAACTTACAACAGTTTTAGCAAGTTAAATACAGTACTATTGTGTTATAAATATAAAATAAGTATCCATGAGTTTATACTGACAAAATAAATGATTAAATAATTAAGGGGGTGGGAGACAAAGCTCTCAGGCACAAGAATTCCAAATAATTCATGTAGATATTCTTTCCTAAAAGAGATGAAACTTAACTCCCCATTCCTTAACTATGACCTGCACACAGCAATGTCCTTCCAAAAAGTACCACGTTGAAAGAGCAACTTCATAGTGAAGAAACCGGACACGCACGACCCAGCCAGACAGTCAAGTCACGTTGATTGTGCCTGTGCTGTGAGGTGGGGAAAAATGGCACTCTACCTCTGTTGTCATTCTCTCAAAAACCATAAACCCAGCCAACCATGAGAAGAACATCAGACTTAAATTGAAGGACATTCTATAAAATACCTCAGGTTAGTACTACTTAAAATCATCAAAGTCACCAAAACCAAGGAAAGTCTTAGAGCCTGCCACAGCCTTGAAGAACCTAAGGAGACAACTAAGTATCATGTAACGTCCCAGATAGGATTCGGAGGTGGGGAGGAGGTAAAAACAAAGAAAATTTCAAAATTTGATGTGCTTTCATTTCGATGTATTAGTTGGTTCATTAATTGTAACAAATATATGATACTAATGTAAAGTTGTAGTAGTGGAGGTGGGGGGATTGAGTACAATGTATCTAACTTTCTGTACTATCTTTTTAATTTTTCTCTAAGTCAAAAACTTTTCTAATAAATAAAGTTTATTTTTAAAACAATCTAGTAACACAAGTAAAGCCTTGAAGATTTCCAAGGGCCGAGCCATATCAACATTTGGTGGAAAAAATACTTTGAGAAGCAAGAGCAGATATGCAGTCTTGAGAGACAAGTAAGTCTAATGCATTTACATAGGAATAATAGAAAAAGAACAGCGTTGCTTGAATGCCACATGACTAGAGGAAAGTAATGAGAGTTGAAGTTAGGTAACTGAAGCAGTTAGGTGGAGAACGGCCTTGTAAGTCAGGATGAGAAATTTGTATTTTATTTTAAATGAGGTGAGAAGCAACTGGAGGATTTTACAAAACAAATTATATGATTTGATGTAATATTAACAGGGTAACTTTGAATATTTCTCTAGAATAGACTTGGGAGTTCCAATGCTGACATAATGCATGAGCTCCTACCTCCACATAATTAACCACCCTGATCTTGGAAAAAAACAGAATAATGGGAACACAAAAACTTGACAGCTTTGGGGCATGAATGAAAACAGGCCAATTCTGAAGTAGTGTAGACACTTGGCAGATGGCACTGGAAAAGAGTAAGTTATCTCTTTTTTTTTGTAGATTAGGCTAAAAACCGTAAGACAAAAATCTAAACATACTCTTTCTAGAGAAAAAAACAACATGAGGTTTGGGTTCCGAACAATCATAGTCACCAGTGAAAAATGAGAGAATCATCCTAAAGACGTGGAACTAGGAATAGGCTTCCCTAAATTCTGTATATAAACTCTGCCTAAATGTATGCCTGCATCAAGAACTGTGCATGTTTCAGGCAGAATATAAATAGTTTACTCAAATTAACAAGGGTTTTCAGTTTGAGCCCATTCAAGTTAATTTCTACAACCAAAAAGTCAATTCCATTTGGAAGATGTAATAGAATCCAAGGTCTCTATGATAAAACAATTACAATGTCTCAGATATAGTCCAAAATTACTCAACATACGTGGGACTAAGATGATGTGTTCCAGCATCAAGAAAAGAGACTCAGGTGGCGGAATTAGTAAATATCAGTTAACTTCAGAGAACTTTAAAATAACTATTTTAATTATGCTCACCGAAGTAAAGAATACCATGCTTCTATCATTAAAACAATATAAATTCCCAGCAGAGAAATGGAAACTATAACTAAAAACCAAATCGAAAATTTAGAACTAAAAAAAAAAAAAAAAAAAAAAGTGTATAAAATCAGTGAAGACATAGATCATATAAACAATTATATCAACTGCCTTAATTTAATTGCTATTTGCAGAAACATGTATTCAACAACTGCAGAACACACACTATTTTCAAGTAACATGATTTATTCACCAAGATAGATCATATCTTGAGCCATAAAACAAATTTCAATTGTAATCAAAATGGCTATACTATCTAGTCATAAATTAAGTTAAAAATCAGTCATGCTAAGATATCTTGGAGACATCAAATTTATAAAATTAAATAATATAGTTCTAATTAAGTCCTGTCAAAAACAAGACTAAGGCAATTAGGAAATACTTTGATCTGAATGATAACAAATATTAATGTATCAAAATTTGTGAGATATAACTAGAACAGTGTTTGAGGGATATTTACAGCTTTAAATGTTTATATTTTAAAAAATAAACATAGTCTGAAAGGAATCAGTCAGAAATAAGGAGACCAGTTAGAAGCCTTTGCCACAGTCTAGGTTAGATGGTGGTGGTTTGGGAAAGGCATGTAGTATAGTAAAGGGAGTGGTAGCTACATCAAAATCTAAAAATACATGTTGAAGGTAGACCCAACAGGATTGGATGATAGGTTTGATACTGAGTGTGAGATAAGTTTAGGGGCAATGGTGACCCCAAGTGTTTTGTTCTCTCATATAAATTTGGCACATTAAAGGCACCCTCAATTGAATGTATAGAAAGAGACATGTCTTGAAAATAATTATGTATGTGGCTAATGACACAATGAGCTAACTTAAAAAAAATCTATTAAAAACTGATTTACCATTAGCCAACATAGAGAAGATTGTGGCCAGGAAGGCTTTGGGGAAGCCAGTGGTTCATTTTTGGACAGGTCAGGTTGGAGATGCCAGTTTGACATCTATGTGGAGATATTAAGTAGTGAGTTGGGCATTTGAATCTGAAAATAAGGGAAGTACTACCTAGGGATATCCATTTGGGAATTATCAGCACGCGCACTGTTATTTAAAACCTGAGACCAAATAAAATCACCAAGCCAGGGAATGAGAAATAGAGGTAAAGGTGGATGGTAGGAAGAGACAAAGTACCTAGTCCTCCAATGTTTAGACAATTAGGGAGAGAAGGAAAAACCAGGAAAGGAGACTGAGAAGGAGCAGCCCAAGATGTGAGAGGAAACCTGGGAGAATGCAGTGTCTTGAAAGCTAAGTGAGCAAAGTGTTTCAACACAAGAGTGTGACCAATATTCTCCAATTTATTTATTTGAAGTTGGCAATTTAGTTGTGAAGGAATGTGGCTAAACAGGAGTAAATGGATATAAAAGTGTTCAGCAAATATATATAAATTTTAATAGTATATATTAAACTATAAATTAATGGAAATAAGTTTGAATATTTTCAATTTTTTAACTTATGTGAAAATCATTTTAAACTTTCAAGAAGTTGTAAAAATAATTTACAAGGACATCATATATCCTTTATTCAGATTTTCCAATTTCTTTTTAAATATTTTATTTATTTTTAGATAGAGGGGAAGGGAAGGAGAAAGGGAGAGAAACATCAATGTGTTGTTGCTTCTCGTGCATCCCCTGCTGGGGACCTGGCTCCCAACCCAGGCTTGTGCCCTGATTGGGAATTGAACTTGCTACCCTTTGGTTGGCAGGCCAGCACTCAATCCACTGAGTCACACCAGCCAGGGCAGATTTGCCAATTTATAACATCGTATCCTATTTTCTTTATGATTTGCAGTGTGTGTATGTATGTAAATAAATGTGGAGAATGTGAATAAAATAATCTGTTATTTTATTGAATTAAGTTTGAGACATCTCAATGATTCAACTATAAGAATTTAAAATCTGATCTTATGTTTTTAGCATACTTTTTTAGTTGAGATGTTCTAAGAATTGGTACACATGAGCATTAAAAGATAATTGTTTTATAAAATTTTATTTTAAAACTTTTTAAAATATCTAAATGTTATTTTGCAGCATGACAAGAAACATAACAATCTGAGTGATCTGATCTTGCTGGGATAATAAAAACAGAACTTTTTCAACCACGGTATTTTTCCATATATGTCTTTTTTAGCAGGGTCTAAGAAATAAAAGTCATTTAAATTTTATATGGTCTAAAAATATATTATTTTGGGGGACGTCACAGGCCAACTTCACAATTAGTAATCTATTTTTTATTAATTTCAATATAATAGGTCTTAGTAAATAAGTGAAAACTTATTTTGCATTTTTGCCTTCTGGCATACAACACACTAAACCTAATCTTGGCAAAACACTCATTCAAATGTTTTGAGATTCATACTTTAATAAAAATTTGGAGATATAATCTTGTTCTACAATTAAATACAGAGCTAAATATATCTTACTTATCAGTTTAGAATAAATATTTTATAACCTCAGTTTTACTATTCTGACCAGTTTTTCACACTGAAATTTATATTGAAATTCTGAAATAACGAATTATTTGATTTTGACATGTATACACATGTGCACACATGTGTGTATGACACACAAAATAAATGGAAGAACTGGAAGTTATCAAATAAAAATGTTAATTTCCTAAAAAACTTTTTCAAATTTATATTTCCCTTTGAATATAGCCCAAGCCTCAGTATTTCTAAGTGGAAAGTATTGTGTTAGATTGGATTACAAAATAAAATTTTATAAGAAAGTCCTATGAACACTTCTAAAGTTTACCCAACTTCTATTCCCCACAGTCCCCAGTTCCAGATGGAATTCAGTTATTTAAAACAAATTGCCATTCGAGAGGAATAAGTTTTTCAAAAGAATACTTTTAAAAGATTTTTTAATCTTGTAGAACAAGATTAACTAGATAAATCATGTATTTGTATTTAGCTTAGTTAAATTTTGAACATTTTTTTTCTAACAAGAGTTATTACAGAATTTAGAAAAGAAGTACCTCCCACTACTGCATGAAAAAAGGTATATCTGTTCCTCTATCTGAACTGCTGTGGGGGCCCTACTTAACATTTAAAAATAATCAGAATTTATCATCCCTGGTCTAACTCTTAGTCTTAGGATGAAATTCCTCCAGCAATCTAGACATTTCTAAGTGGTTTTAATTTGCATTTAACCATTTTCCCGTTTAGAAATAGAAGTAAGAGAGCTATTATTTTGTTCACAATATAGTCTAATTATATGATTAAATGATTATATCTTACATAAATTTAAAGCCCTAAATATGAAAAACCTGTACTGCTGGAATTTCCATTTCAGTAAGCACATTTGTGCTGCATTTATAAAATGCTCTTTTAAGAAACACAATAGCATCACTCTGGATGCTACTAGAATTTTATTGCCATCTGTAAGGTAAAAGAATGAGTTAAAAAGTCAGACCAGATTTCTATAATACCTAATTCTACAAAAATACCAGCCTGGAAGAATAGGCTTTATTCTTCAATTCATACATTAGGTCATGTTTCTTCAAGGATAAAAAGTCATACTACTATAAGCCTACAAACTTGAATTATTGAAATATATTTTTAAAAAGTGTTGAAGGACAAAAGGAAGTTTTCTGATTTTACTACAAAAAAATAGAAAAAGGATCACTGTTTTTCCAATCAAACTACGTGGCACAGCAGGGAAAAATATTTCAGACAAGAGAGTTTATCTGAAGAAACAGCTCCCTGATTAGAGCAGTAGTGATTAAGTCAGCCAGCCACGCAGTATTCGGTGGGCAGCTCCCTGGTTTACTCACTCAGACAAGCAGAAACCCCCTTCAGACTTTAAGTAGCGAATGATACGGTGGAAAATGATTTTGTAATCCACAGAGATTAAGATGAATGTGAATAGATTTTCTGAAGCTTTTTTTATACTTTCTTTCTAGCAATTTTCAACAAATTCGTTGTTTTTATTGTCAGTGATTGACGTCACAAATTCTCATTCTTTGAAGAGTTTTCCCACAACACAAATGATCATATAACAGAAAACAAAATTGACCATAGGAAAACTTTGGCTGGACTTAAAAAATCCAGCCATGCCTGCATGTAAAATGGAAATTAAAATTAAAGAAATTATCTGGTTCATTCATGTATCATCCACTCAGCGAAACATTTTTAATTGCCTTATTTACTTGGTTATGATAATACTGTTAGAAATAAAGAGTTATGATTTCTCCTTTGTTCTGTTATAACTTCTTGCTGACTTATAGTTATCCATGAACAAGTCTGAGACTGTTACCTCTGCAGAAAAGTCAAATGATTGAAGTGTGTTCCAGGGGATCTTCCTCTGCCTAATGCAGAACCCACAGTTTCCACCATCAGCCTCATTCCTGATCCATATTCTTATGAGACATATTCAATTTAATTGAGGAAGAGTTAAGTTTTCTAAGTGAAATTATTCTATATTGAAAGAACTTTGGTTACAGTAGAACGTAAAGCTTTCAGAACTATAGAAGCAAGCTATGCTGGGGAGAGAGACAGAAATAAAGAGAAAGATGAGCTCACAGGCAGCTTCTGGCCTTCAAAGAGAGAATGAGAAAACTGAGCACTAGGGGTAAAAGTTGCAGGGATATTAAAAGCGAAAATTAACGTGGCAGATAAGGTCTTCTTTCTTCGCAATGCTTGGAGTTTGCATGTTCGTATGAAGTAAGTACATTCGTGGATTGGATGCACTGAGGACTGAGAGTCTATTACCAGAGGTATATAATAGCTTTTATCATAGATTATGCTCTCCATGCTGGACTGGCTTCAGCATTGGATGACTTAAAATAGTAATTAAGTGACTTAAACTTATATAAACCTTGAATGACAGGGAAAAAAAAGACATCATTCCTAATTATTTGCTCTCCACTTCCCTGTGCGAGGTTTAGCCATCAAATTCCATATACTTGCCCTGCCTTTCCTTGGAAGGCATATTCTTTCTAGCACCATGGAAAGGCTTTGCATGAGAATCACCTCGGTCAGGGAAATGTGAGTGTCACTGATACCCGTCAGGTATGAGCTGAAGGTTAAAGAATTGCAATGTTAGAGTGCTATGCAGAATTATCTAATTGATGACAGGGAACATTGCAGATTGGATTCTGAAATGAAGTCAGAAGGAATGAAGCCTCCCACAACACCCCCACACGAGCGTTGGTATTATGCCTCTAAAATTGTGAGATAGCTTGTCACCAACATAAAAACTAGCAAAAGCTTCATCTGTTAGGTAAGAGGTCTAGTTAATTGACCATCATGATTTCATTTCTGCAAATCTATTATTCTAATATATTTACACATAAATAACCAATTTAAAGGATGTCCCCAAATAATAGGTTACTATTTTTAGCAAAATGCTAGTGGTAATTTATGTATATAAATGAAACAATTATTTGCAATAAAGTGAAAAATGAGTGTCAGCTCATTTTTGTCAGGAGTACTGAATAAATGATAAGATAAAAAATGAAATATATAAGAGTGAAACCTCTTAGATTTCAAAGAATTATTTTTATAGCCAGTCACAATCTTATGAAAGACTCAAAAGAGATCTTATAAATTATATTCCATTTTTCATATAAATGAATGGACTTTCTTTGCCTTTTTTCTTCATGGATAGAATTCCTGGGAATTAGGGGGATTAAGAAAGCATTTTTGACTGCCAGTTTTATTACTATAGGTAATATGTCACTGTAATGATGTCACCAATAAAGAACAAATAAAGGCATATTAATTGGATTTATATACATAATACATAATATATTAATTTATTTTTGACAAAGATTTTTAAAGTGTTTCCATGAACTTCCTGAAAGGTTGTTGGCTAGGCCTCATAGGGCAGGTCTTCTCAAACTTTAATGAGATCCACAGACCACACTTTGAGGAGCAAGGTTATAGATTAGAAAAAGCATGTTAACTTGGTTAATGCTCTGCGTCAGCCATAGAAGTAATTCATCCAACTTCAACTTGCAATGAAAATCAAGGAAGTAGACAGTGTAAGGCAGAGAATAGAAACAACAAGCAAAACTATAAATTTTCCTTTCTTTTACTGGAAAAAAATACATCTGCATAGTTCATTGTGTCAACTCGAAGACAAATCCCAGAACCAGGTTTAAATGCTTTATATTTTTAAATAATTGTAAAGAGACCTGTTCTTCATAAATACATAGCATTGATAATTATCTTAAAAAATCCACATGAATAAATGGTTACCTTTCATTCTCTTAATTTCACTTGGAAAATATTACATGAAGAATGAAATAACTTTTATGGGAAAACAAAATCCCAACAAATTTTATGGACAAAACAAAATCCCAACAAATTTCTTTCTCCTTCATCAGTGATTTAGATGCTTTAGATAAAATTGGTTCATGGCTCAAATCATTCAGGTAGTTCCTTATACTTTACACTTTTTTCAGCAGTTCCCCTTTAAACACTGAAGACCAGCTGCTTAGCTGTGTTTTCAGCCACTCTGTGCCTTCCAGCAAGAACCAGGGTCACCAGGAAGTGAATGAGGCTTGGTTTCAGAGGTATGGGTCCTTAATAGCGGAAGAACACTAGTTTTTTGTTCACATGGTCATATGTTATTAGAAAATTTGCAAAATTAAGGTATTTTAATGATAATCGTTTAAGACAGTTGTATTTTTCCACTCTGCTTCCCTTTCATCCCCCTTCCCATCAAGTTGGATGGCAGTCAAATGACCAAAGACGTATTTTATTTATGATATTGCATTCTTCTTTTAAAAAGTCTCCCAAAAGTGCATAAGACTATGGCTCCACAAAATCTGGATTTTACTTTGGATTTCTGGTCATAGTGACAATTATCTCTCTGTGTTCCAGCCAAACAGCGATAATGCTCTGGAAAGAGAAACTGCCTGTTTGCTTTTACTCAGAGAGTTAAATCTCAGTGTCATCTGAGTTTAAATTAAAAATCACATTTTAGCCCTGGCTAGGTGGCTCAGTTGATTGGAGCATTGTCCCATGCACCAAAAGTTTGTGGGTTTGGTTCCCAGTCAGGGCACATACCTAGGTTGTGGATTCAATCCCTGATTAGGGTGAATACAAGAGGCAACTGTTAGATGTTTGTCTCTCACAACTCTCTCTCGCCCTCTAAAATCAATAAATGTATCCTCGGGTAGGAATAAATAAATAAATATACATAAAGTAAAAAGTACATCCTGCTTCAAATCTACTATTCATGCCCCAAGTTAAAATTAACACATTTGTTAGGATAACCTCTATTGTAATTCATTTGTACATTTTATCTAACTTACAGTATTATGTGTTCTCTGAAAAAAAAACTAGCTTAATGTAATTGATCATTTCATTCTCTCTAGCACCTAGTAGAGTAACTTACATATTGTTAGAAACTCAGTATTTGCCTTAAAAGCTGAAGTAACAAATATATTTTCATAGTTTTGATTTTGCAGACAACCTGAGTTAACTTGTGAGATGTTCCTCAGCCTCCACGTGAGAGTGCAGACAGCTAACACCTGTGCTGAGCCTTTTGTGATTCTGAACACAGAACCCCGCCAAAACATTCTGGATTCCTGACCCATGGAGCTTGAAAATCAACTCACAGAAAAGTCTGTGAGAGTTTTTTATATAGCAATTGAAAAGGTAATCTTACTTCATACAACAGCCTAATTTGCCACAGTTGATTATTCCCTCATCAGTAATAATTTTTTTTTTAACATGGCTACTGTGTCACAAAATTTTCTCTTTTTTTCTACCTCCTTGGCTATTTTTTCTTAAGGTTACTGGCACAATCTTCTTTTTCTTTCGGAATTTTTAATATTGGAATATCTTAGTTCAGTATATATTTCTCTTCCCTATATTAACACATTGTCTTAATAATTGCCAATCTCATATTTTAAAAAATACTTTATAGCGATGACTCTGCAAGTTCAATCTCTAGTCCAGATGTTTCTTTTTTATCTATAGTCTTACATTCAACAATCCCCTCAACACCTTTAGTAGATACATCAAACTTGACATACCAAAAATGCACTCAGGATCTTTCTGCCATAACCTGCTCTACCCATAGTCTTTCCTACCTCATGGTAGCTCCATTTCTTTGGGTGATTGGGTAGTAAACTTTGGCATCACACTTGACTCTTATCTTCTCCAAGTTGAGTACATCAGCAAGTCTTACTAGCTCTACATTGAAACATATCAAAGCTCTATCAATTTTAAAATATTTCTACTATGACCACCTCCTATGGATGACTGTAACAGCTGCCTAACTAGGTCCCTGCTCTGCTCTGTTCCCTGCACAGTCTATTTTCAAAACAGCATCTAAAGGAATCATTTCAAAAAGTAAGTTGGACTACGCCACTCTTATACTTAAACCTTTCAATAGTCCCAAATTCATCCTAAAGCCAAAGTTCTTACCATGGCGCACAGTATTCTCAATGAACTGCTCCCTGGTAGCTCTATGACCCCAACATGTTCTACTTTTCTACTTGCTCACTTTAATTGGCCACAATGCCTCCTTGCTTGCTGTTCCTCATACAAATCAGGTGTGTTCTCAACAACTTCGTTTCTCAGACTGGAAGACTATTCCATTAGAGAGCCACATGGCAAATTCCCATATTTCCTTTAAGTCTTTGCTCAAAAATTACTTTCTCAGTATGCCTACTGGAACCACCATTTTTTAAATTGCAATATGCCTCCTTGTACCCTCTTGTACTGCACAATCTCTTTTATTCAGCCCTTTTTTGTTACCCTATACCAGTTATTACCTACTAGCATGCATATTAATTTATTAGGGTTAGGGTTTATTGTCTGCAGGCTCTAACATGAAAATAAGCTCTATATATTAGGAATTTGTCTTGTATATGTTTACTAACGTATCTTAAGTCTCATATTTCCCAGCATACAGTAGGTACTTAATAAATATTTGCAGAATAATCATCAATTTACTAAATCTTTATGATGTCATCAAAGTGGAAAACAGAAGGCAGTCTAAGTAATACAAATAATTTGTGCAGCTAGAAACATAGATATAAGAAAAATGTAATATTAAACAAATCGTAAGTTATTTTGGGTAGCCAGAATAACAAGATATAAGACTAGAAAATTAGATGGAGAGGCCACACTCTAGAAGCTGTTATCTGAAACACCCTAAGGAGATTGGACTCTGCCCTAAGGAGAAAATGGCAAGTGAGACCAAGGGGATAGTCCCTTAGATAACTCAGCAATTTTCCCTGGGACTTCTGGCTCCCTTCTCCTCAATGGGAGGACCTGCCCATTTTCTCAATATCCCTCAAAATCTATTTATCCAATCAACACAGGCTTCCAGCAACAAGGTATAGGTTTTAAATTCCCTGAAAAGTTTTACCCAAGTTCAGATAATGTTATCTTTAGACTTATATGGACTTGCTCACACCAAATTAGAGTTTAAAGAAGTAGACAGTGTTCAATTTTGAATTTGCTGACACATTTGAATATCTCATAAGTAGACTATACCTAATCAATACATTTTGCATAAATTATTTTGAGTTGCTGTTGGGATATGCAGTTGGAAATGTTTAGTAAACAAATGGGTATATATATCTGAAGTTTTCAACTGTGGTGAAAACTTAGCATCCTTTTTAGTTCCACAGACATGAAAGAAAAAAATTTAAGCTTGATTAAATTATGACTGACCACATGGACAAAAACTAGGGTGGGGATGGAAATGGGAGGGAGGTGGGGAGGACTGAGTGGGTGGGCTGGGATGGGAGTAAAAGACAGAAAACTGTACTTAAACAACAATTACAATAAAATTTTAAAAAAATAATAAAGTATGATTGACATATGATATTGTATATAAAAATTGTGTATGTTTAGGTGCTCTTGGAGCCAGATGGCTCTTCACTTCATTTGGCTGAGGGTAATTGCTCCCATTGAGATGGACTGACTTAAGAGTTCTCTGCTGCCAAAACTGCCAGGGGCTGGGGGGGAACAAGTCCCTCAGACCTAAAACAGAGATCTGGGGCATGTGCTAGAGCAAACTTTGCCACACTTCAGAATCACTTGGTGGGTTTATGAAAAGAGAAGTTCATAGGTCCATTTTATCTCAGAATCAGAGCTCAGGTAGAACCTGATAATTTTCTGATGAGGTTCCAGGTGACACTGATAGTGCTCTTTCAGGAACCACACATTGCAGTAGTGCAGTTAGAGCCAAAGTGTAAGAGATTAAGGAATGCCCTGACTGGTGTGGCTCAGTTGGTTGAGCGTTGTCCCATAAAGTGAGGGATCACTGGTTCAATTCCCACTCAGGTCACATGCCTAAGTTGTGGGGTTGTAGACATGTATGAGAGGGCAACCAATCAATATTTCTCTCTCGCATGGATATGTCTCCCTTTCTCTCTCTCTTTAAAAATAAATAAATATTTTTTAAAAAGAGATTGAGGAATAAATAAGAGGTGAAAGATTGAGAGAGAGAGAGAAAGGGAGAGAGGAAAAGGGAAAGGGAGAGAAAGAAAGAGAAATGTTTTTCCAAGAAGCTTGATATAAAAAGCAAAAAAAAACAGTAAGAGACATAGCAAGATTGAGACAGATGTTTACATAGTATTAATATTGAAAGGGACCGAGTATTTAATGTGATGAAGCCATCTCACAACTGATATTTCCCAAAAGGGGCTCTTTAGTGTTCATTCTAATCTCAAATGTGTTGATATTCAAGCTCCCTCATTCAGTAATGGTGCCATTCAGCTGTTGAAGTGAAAAGTATTAGTCATCTTTATTATTTCATTTCCTTCCATAGTTATCCCACCATCGAATTTTGCAAGAAATACCTCAAAAATATGTCTTTCCCAGATTACTGCAATAAGTTCCAAATGATTTTTTCAGCTTTCACTTTTGCTTCTACAACTCATTCTCCCACTCCAATAAAAAAAATATTATTTTTATTTTTAAATTGAATTTATTGGGGTGACATTTGTTGGTAAAACTATATAGGTTTCGGGTATATGGTTCTATAATACATGATCTGTATATTATATCGTGTGTTTACCACCCCAAGTCAGCTCTCCTTCCATCATTATTTATCCCCTGTTTATCTTCTTCCACCTCCCTCTGCCCCCTTCCCTCTGGAATGATCTTTTAAAACTATAAATCGAGTCATGATTCCCCTGCTTGAAATACTTCATTGTCTTCCCTGAGCAATTAGACTGAAGTGTAAACTCTTTCTAATGGTTTGCATGGCCATACTGCCTTTGATCTTTTCCTCAAACTATAATTAATTCCTTCTTGCTTCAAAGCATTTATTCTTGCATTTCCTCCTGCCTAGAATTTCTCTGTGTCTATACTAAGTTTTGTGCTACTGGAAATACTGATGGGAGTCTGTGATTTAGCTATAAGGTCTATGTGTTCACTTCACAGAAAGCACACATTAAATTATCAAAACCTGGCACTTAGTAACAATCGATGGGCTCACAAAATGAAATACATGCTGAACAGGACACTAGCTTTTGTGTGTTTATTTTATTTTTACTCTTTGGACGCTTAAATATTGTTCTTTGCCAACAGGATGACTCAAGTATTTGATTGTAAGTGTAAGAGAGGGATAAAGGAGGAAAGGAAAAGAGTGAAGAAAGAGGTAACAAGGATTTAAGGGAGTACTGACAGGTCCACTCAAACTTCGGTGGCTGTCACGGCATCTACGCATAAGAGAACTTCAGTGGGACCATCTGAAGCTGAGAGGAGGGATATAAGATGGTATTTTTATTTGTGCATATTAGAGTTTAGAATAACATGATTTTATTATAAAAATGTGTCTTTTCAGGGCTAGACTTGTGTCCGGAAAAAATAAAATTTGTTCCAACCCACTTCCATACCATGTGAAATATTTCTAAAAGGCCCGACCACCAGCACATCTGTCCTCTTGCTGGCCTTTAGATCAGTAAACCAAAATGTAATAAATCCTTCAAGACTAAAGTATGCTAGGTTAATCTGTGGCAATGCAGTGTGTCGCCATAGAATATAAGTTTACTAACGTATTATAGGCCTCTTCTGAGACTAAGGAAAACTGGATTCTTTCAAGTCGTCATCCAGAGGAAGATTTATTCTTGGTGCAGTGCAACTTGCGTGACTGCTCTTTTCTTAGCTATAATCGTTAACATTCAGGTTCACTTTTATAGAGCTTTTGTATTTCATGATTTTGAAAAGCAGGCATGATGATGGCAGCTAATTTAATTTTTTAATTACATACTCAGGAAATATAAGTTTTCAAAGTTAATTCTTCAAAAATAGAGCATTTTATTTCAAAGACTAGAAATAAATAGTAAAAATCAGTAACCCTTGTTTTAAAAGTATGTGGTCATGACAAATTTGTATATTATTAATGAGCTCCATGTTAAGATAGAATAGTTTTAGTTAGAAATTTATTCTCCTTTCAGGATTGGATTAGATACAGTCTATATATGTTAGCCATTTTGATAATGTTGGTTTTTTAAAACAAAGTTCATAATAAATTAACTATAGTAATAAGAATAGTATACTATAGTATACTATAGTAATAAACTGGAAACTTCAAGAAAAAAAAAAGGAACACATAACTCTCCAAATTCAGAGAATATTTCCCAGAAAAACTTTCAGCAGTATGGGAAGCTTTCCGAGTAATTCTTGTGCAATGCTTATTTAGTAGTGGCAGTTTACAAGCACTTTTTTGTTAAAAAAATTGTTTTGAGGAACATTTTCATAAAAAGAGGCATAAGTCATGTTTAAATAACAATAAAACACTCATCCAAGTTCCCATCAAAGAATTTAAGAAGTAAAATAATGGCAATGATTTAAAGTCCCAGGTATCCCTTTCTAAATACATTTCCACTGTCTCCCACTCTCTGCATTGACATTGCATTCTTCATCATTCTCTTTCTTTTCTTCATATGAAATAGCCTTAGTGATTCTGAATGTGAAATGCATCATGTCACAGAGGATAATCAGCCTATGTGATGTAATTTATGTATGTATATGTGGGTATAATTGTAAGCAATATATACATGCTATTTATATAGACACAAAATAAAATAATTATTTACAAACATTGAAATTATAAACAAATAAGTGAACTCAGAGAAATGAAGTTAATTTTATTTATCTTAAATTAAAAGAGGATTTAAACTCTTATCTTTAATTTTAAATTGATGGCTTTTTCAAAAATTCTATGATATATAGGTTTATCTTTGGTAAAAAAAATATGTGATAAAGTATTACTACAAATTCAGTTATGTTTTTAAACAAATTTCTGGTAGAGTATAAAATGTAGATATGTATCTGTGCTAAATATTTCATTTAGTCATATCATGAACAATGTCTGTCGTGTATCTGAATTTAAACATCTCTTCCCCTAAACCCAAAGCATCCCAAAGTCTTTGACCCTCAATATGTCAATATTACTCTAATCTAGAGTCTAATCATTTTGTTTTGAGTTACTCTAGCATTACAAAACAGTATTTATTTTGCTCCATTTATAAAATAAATTAACCCCTAGAGAAGACAGTTGGTTTATAGTAAAATCCAAACTACAATGTCAAATTCTGCTTTTTATAAGAGAGATACCTTTCTGAAACACTGTATGTATGCATAAATCAGAAAATTTCACAACGAACCAAGAAATGGGATCACAGAAGTCACCCTTATGCACGGGAAATATGCTGTTAGACAATCCCTCAGAGGATGCCTAAAACTAAGATAGCACTGAACTCTACATAGGCCGTGTTTTTTTTTCCTCTACATACATACCTGTGATGAAGTTTAATTTATAAATTAGGCATAGTAAGAGATTAACTACAATAACTAATAATAAAGTGGAACAATTATAATGATATACAATAATAAAAGTTACGTGAATGGTCTCTCTCTCATTCTCTCTCAGAATACCTGATTGCACTGTACTCACCCTTCTTGTGATGACGTGAAATGATACCATGCCTACTTGATGAGATGATGTAAAGTGAATGGTGTAGCAACCACAGCATATGATATTTTTCCTTATTATATTCAGAACTTTCACCTTTTCAACTTAGAGGGGGCAATTTACATCTTCCCTTTGTAATATCTGAATTGCCAGCATCATTACTCTTGCATTTGGGGGGCCATCATTTGGTAAAAATAAGGCTTACTTGAACATGAGCATGCAGTACTGTAGCAGTCAGTCTGATAACCTAGATGGCTGCTAAGTAACTTACCTTTGAGGAGCATAACAGCCCAGAGACACTGGACAAAGGGATGATTCATTTCCACAGTGAGACAGCATGAGATTTCATCACACTACTGGCAAGCACTCAGAATGTCGGACAATGTAATATTTATAAATTGCTTATTTCTGGAAGTTTTTCCTTAATATTTTTGGACTGTGGTTGACAGTGGGTAACTGCAACCACAGAAAACAAAACCTCATATAAGTCAAAGCCCTTAGTGCTCTCAGAGAGATTTCTTTATTCAGCCTTTTAGAAAAACAACACTAAGTCACTGTTTGGGGGCGCTTTCTGTCATGGAATGGTCTCTTGTAAGAAGCAGTCACAAGGCAGTAAAGAAAATAATGATATTTTATCATCCAAAGTAATATTTTAATCTCAAGGACATTTTAATAATAAGCTCAAAGATATTTTAATCTCAAAGTGATTGTATGCTGACCAGAAAAAGAGAAAGTTAGTAGACAGTCTCCATTAAGAAAAATATCTCTATAAAATAACAAGTAGTATATAATATACCTCTTACCTAGAATATATCTATATGTCCAAAATTTAGAATTATGCAAATGTCCCCTCATTTTTACTAAACCTATAACTACCAGAAAAAAATTTCCTTTATGTTCTGGTGTAAATTTTGCATGAATTTTCCCAAGTCCTCATTGTATTGATTCCGCAGTTTTGGATGAACTGGAAGGATTCCGTGGCAAATCATGTTGATGTGTTGCAGCTTGACTCCTTGACCTATCCTGTTGACTCCTTGACTCCTTGACACTACAGCTGCTGTAGGCAGTTTTCCGTAAGCTAAAAGTTCTCCTTTCAGTATAGGTGTACAGGTGTCTCTTTTCTCTGTGTGTAAGTTTTCTTCAGCATTAGGGAACTTAATAAACACCTTCAGAGGCAACCTTAAGCCAACAACGTAGTGCTGCCAGAAAATAAATACCCAGCCTTTTTCTTTCTTCCTTTCCCTCCCCTCTTCCACACCCCCATGGGATGATTCTAAGGTATGTTCCACATGACATGCATCCCTAACAAGATTGGGTTCTTGTTGCTATCAGTAATATCCCATTTGCATAATGCATTCTATCATCTTATTTCTCTGGTAGGTCTTACTTTCCTCATTCCATTGTAATATTTCCTAGGATCATTTTCCCCTCAGTAATGTACTTGCATTCAAGCCTGTCTTAGTGTCTGCTTTGGAGATGGTACTCAAACTATGACATCATTGTCATTATGGTTGTCATCACCACAATCATCATCATCTTTATAAGTAACAGTGATTGAGCATATGTGCCAAACATGATTCTAAATACTTGACATTTATTAACACATTTAGCCTATATGTATTTTGTAACAACTTGTGCACAGCTAGTTCCATCACATTTAGTTTAAAGATGGGAAAACCAAAGCACATAACAATTAAATTTCTAATCTAAGTTCTGATACAACCCTGCCTGGGTAGCTCAGTTGGTTAGAGCATCATTCTGATATGCAAAGGTTGTGGGTTCGATCCCTAGTCAGGGCACATACAAGAATCAACTGATGAATGCATAAATAAGTGGATCAACAAATCCAAGTCTCTCTCTTTCTCAAATCAATACATTAAAAAAAAAAAAATTCTGACACTAGAATTTGCACTGAACCAGTATGGTATACCAACTTAAGCTTTGCTTTTTTAATGATATATATAAATAGTTTTTTAAAGATTTAAAACCATGTTTTTTTCTTTAAGTAACACTGCATATTCTCTACACACATCCTCGTCCAATCTTCACAGGTAGAAATACTCTGGTATTCACTCAGACAAACAATTCTCTCATACATTTGCAATACTGCAGGTTCAAGTGTGTACAAATCTTATAAGGTTTTGGGATTACAGGTGTTTCCTAAAGGACAGGTCACCTTTTATATAGTAGTCTGATATACAGATTACTCAACAGAGGAAATAAAACTTGAATGTACTTATAAGATCCTAGATTTCAAGAATTTATAATAAAACACCAGGTAAGTCTTGATAGGTCACATATGCTTCATATTTAATAAATTCATTAAAATAGTCTATTTTAAAAGATTTTATTTATTTATCTTTTAGAGAGAGGAGAAGGGAGAGAGAGAGGGAGGGAGAGAAACATCATTGTGTGGTTGCCTCTTCTGTGCCCCCTTACTGGGAACCTGGTCCACAACCCAGGCATATGCCCTGACTGGGAATTCACCAGTGACCCTTTGGTTTGCAGGCCAGCATTCGATCCACTGAGCCACACCAGCCAGGGCAAAATAATCTATTTTTAAAAGTAATGCCATGGCAGAAATAGATTATTTTCTATTTTTGGCCAAACTTTTAGCTGGTTGATCAATGTCAATGATGAACAGCAGAATCTATAAGTAATATATGGTTTATCAATGACTAGCATCCATGTACTTAATAGCATTAAAAATTAATATGAATATGTATCACATGTATATATGCAAGTATACTTAATATAATCACCAGCATACATTTTAAACTATTCACCCCAATACTATTGCTGTCTTTTTTTTCCACCCTTCCCTCAAAAGTTGGTCTTTTCACATTTGAAAAACCACTCAAAACAAATACATTACTTAAATGTTAAGTGCCCACCAGTAAATGAGTGGATAAAAAAAACAAACAAACTGGTACATTTACACAATGGAATACTCTGTAGCAGAGAGAAAGAAGGAGCTCCTACCTTTCTCAACAGTATGAATAAACCTGGAGAGCATTATGCTAAGTGAAATAAGCCAGGCAATGAAAGACAAATACCATATGATCTCACCTATAAGTGGAACCTAATCAACAAAAAAAACAAGCAAGCAAAATATAACCGGAGACATTTAAACAAAGAACAAACTGACAATAAGCAGAGGGGACAGGGAAGAGATAATAGGGGAATAATTGGGGATAATAGGGGAAAACAGGGGAAGGTCCATCAAGGAACATATATAAAGGACACATGGACAAAACCAAAGGGGAAGGGTTTCAGGAAGGGAGACAGGGATGGGTGGGGCAGGGAGGCCGTGGTGGGGGGAAAATGGAGACAACAGTACTTGAAAAACAACAACAACAGAAATAAATATTAAGATGAGAACTAAATTCCTTGATGGTACAGATTCTGATATCGCTCAGAATTCGCGTGTGTGTGTATACACACACATATATATAGAATGATGTTTTGAAATTAAAACAAAGCTGCTGTTGTAAAAATTCGTCAAGGTTTGAGGTATTGAGACACGATGTTCACATACCTCTTTGGTGGTTTATGCGATGCCATGTTGAGTGTTCACTGCCAGGAAGATTCTTCAAGTGCTACATAAACATCAGCTTATGTTGTCATTCCGGGAGATTGTCTCCCCAGTGAAAAAAATGTGTTAAAGTATATATTTCCACATCTCTAAATTTATATTTTTTCTTCAACTACACAATATTTTAAGAACTTTTTAAAAACTTATATATCTCACAAAGATAGAAGGTGACGGGAGTGCTAAAGAAAAAGCTAATTTATTTCATATATTCTGAAACTTTCAACAGATGGAGTATTTTCAGTAGATAACACCTGAATTATTATTTTAGATGATCAACACCTGTTAATAAGTGACTAGACACGTTATTTAAAACAGAATTTTATATTTAGATAAGGCAATATATTAAAACTTTAATAGTTTTTCTTTTTATAATGTTTATAATAATTTACTTAAACATAAATCATTCCTAGAAATATGATGTACCTTCATTGCCTACTTATATTTAAAGGAATTAATATCTAGACAAAATACTTTAAATTAGTCTTTTTAAATTTGCTTTGACTTAAAAGTAAACCTAATGGAGACTGAAATTATTTAATTTACTTAATAATTGAATAGTTTGTTTAATTTAATTAAACTTTTTGAATATCTCTATTTTAATCTTGAATTAATGGGCATTGACACTGTGGATTTCTTCCCAACTGTGTTATAACAACCTTTTTCCTGACAAAGCGCTCTATAGCCAACCTTGCCATGATGCACAGTAAATATTTACATGACTTCACATAAATGTGTAAGTAGCCCAAAACTGGAATATGTAAAACATCCCATTTTCTAACATCTTGTCCAAATCAATACAAACAAGGAAGAAACTATTTTTAAAGCCATGTTATTAGATGAAATAACTTACTAGTAAATGGCAATATTTATATTTATTCCTTTTACTTCTTTCCCAGTGGACTTAAGTTTGAAATAAAACTAATTTTTGCCATAAAATGTTTGTGACATTTAAAGATGTACAGTTTTTGGAATGTGTGTATGTGTTTGTAATTATAGCTAAAATTATAGCTTTGCATTTGAAACAGAAACATTTTCAGTTAAAATGTTGTTTAAAGGCAAATATATTGGTTAAATAACATCAATTTGAAAAGTGATTATTGCTTTTTGAAATGTGTTTATTAATGCTAATGGAAAAATCCATTATATGTTTACATATTGTTTACCTGCTTATTTAACTGCCTCCATTTCTCCATAGCTATCAATGTATAATTACTAAAGTGGTAAAGCTGGTTACAGTCGCCTGCCTCTCTAATTTAAACCATTATGGATTCTTGTGCAGTCAAATTGAGCGTAATGTAAGAAAATAGCAAAAGCACAGCTTCATTTTTCCCCGTAATATTGTAAGTTGTAGAATTAAAAACTCAGACCACAGTCTTTGACTACTTTCTTTTTAATGATTAGGGCAGCATTCATGCTGGGTTCAATTACAAGATTATCCAACATATTGTCCTCCAAATAGATTTTTTTAAATACATAAACAATGGTTATAGATTTAAAAGAAAGCATGTTTTAACTTTAAGAATCCATATTTATTTTAGCGTTGGAATATCTATAGAGAAATTTTGCATAAATGTGTTATTTATGCCATTCCTAATGTTTTATTTTTAATATATTTTATTGCTTATACTATTACAGTTGTCCTATTTTCTCCCTTTATTACCCTCCACCTTACACACACACCCACCCACATATCCCCCTTCAGTTCATGTCCATGGGTCGTACATATAAGTTCATTGGCTTCTACATTTCCTATACTATTCTTACCCTCCTGCTGTCTATTTTCTACCTAACATTTATATTACTTATTCTCTGTACCTTTCCCCCGCTCTCCCCTTCTCACTCTCCCACCCACTCCCCTACTGATAACCCTCCATGTGATCTCCATTTCTGTGATTCTATTCCTGTTCTAGTTGTTTGCTTAGTTGGTTTTGCTTTTTAGGTTCAGTTGTTAATATCTGTGAGTTTGTTGCCCTTTTACTGTTCATATTTTTTATCTTCTTTTTATTAGATAAGTCCCTTTAACATTTCATATAATAAGGACTGGGTGATGATGAACTCCTTTAACTTGACCTTATCTGGGAAGCACTTTATCTGCCCTTCTATTATAAATGATAGCTTTGGTGGATAGAGTAATCTTGGATGTAGGTCCTTGCCTTTCATGCCTTCAAATACTTCTTCCTAGCCCCTTCTTGCCTGCAAGGTTTCTTTTGAGAAATCAGCTGATGGTCTTATGGGAACTCCTTTGTAGGTAACTCTCCCATTTTCTCTTGCTGCTTTTAGGATTTTCTCCTTATCTTCAAACTTGGCTAATAAAATTATGATGTACCTTGGTGTGTTCCTCCTTGGGTCCAACTTCTTTGGGACTCTGAGCTTCCTGGACTTCCTGAAAGTATATTTCCTTTGCCAGATTGGGGAAGTTCTCTGTTATTTTTTCAAATAAGTTTTCAATTTCTTGGCCTTCCTTTTCTCCTTCTGGCACCCCTATGATTTGGATGTTGGAACATTTAAAGATTTCCTGGAGGTTCCTAAGCTCTCCTCATTTTTTTTTTGTATTCTTGTTTCTTCATTTTGTTCTGGTTGAATGTTTCGTTCTTCCTTCTGCTCCAAACCGTTGATTTGAGTCCTGGTTTTCTTCCTATCACTGTTGGTTCCCTATAGATTTTTCTTTATTTCACATAAGGTGACCTTCATTGCTGCCTGGGTCTTTTTCATGCTGTTGCAGTACCCAGTGAGTTCCTGAAGCATCCTGGTAACCAGTGTTTTGAACTGTGCATCTGATAGTTTGGCTATCTCTTCTTCACTTAGTTGTATTTTTCCTGGAGCTTTGATCTGTTCTTTCATTTGGGTTTTTTTGTTTGTTTGTTTTTTTGTTTGTTTGTTTGTTTTTTTCTCCAGCACCTGTTATGTAGTAAGAGGCGGAGACTTAGGTGTTCACCAGGGTAGGGCAACACACGTCAATTCCTTGTGATGCTGTATGTGGGGTAGGGTTCAAAGAGAGAACAGTGCCACTCGTTCCACTCTCTGTCAGATTTTAGTCAGTTCCCCCACTACCCACAATCAAATTGAGCCCTTCTCGTGCTGATTCCCTGGTGGGTGGGCTTGTGTACATTCTAGGACCCTGTGGGTCTCTCCAATGAATTCTCCTGTGAGGCTGGGAGTTTCTCCCACTGCTGCCTCAACCCCAATGGGTGTTTTCAGTTAGAAGTTTTGAGGTTTTATTTCCCCACACTGGAACCCTGGGTTGCATAGTCCATCCCGCTCTCCAGTTGTTCCTCCCAGTTTATCTGCACTCAAATGTGGGACCACCCAGTCTGCAAACCACTGCCTTGCCTAGTCCTCCAGCTGCTGCCTCACCTCAAGTCCTTACTACCTGGCTGCCCATCTTTGCCTGTCCTACCAGTATGGATGAATATTTCTTCTTTAACTCCTTGGTTATCTGGCTTCCATACAGTTTGATTTTCTGGAAGTTCTGGTCCTTCTTTTAGTTGTGTGAGGAGGCACAGTGTCCTTACTTCCTTACTTAATACTTCTTACCTTCCTTAATTCCCATTTTCACTGTTTTAAATACAGAGAAAAATTATACAGCCTTTACCTACCAGAAAGAGTATGATTAATGACATTAGTTCTAAGTCTTTGTCATCTGTAAAATATGTTTTGGTAGCATGCATTAAATATTAAATACTTCATTTGAGATGCTGAAAAATAACAAAACAGATGAATCTTTTATTGAATATTTTATTCATTTATTGTTTTCTGCAAACTGATTGCTATTTATAAGCTTTAAAACACATTATAAATAGTTTGTGTTGGATTTTTTTTACATATTCATTTTTTTTAAAAATATAGTACTTTTCAATATGATAATGAGAAGTTATCTTGTGGGAGAAACTGATGTTTAACAACAAACTATAATATAGTGTAAACATACTATAACAAAAAGATAAATATCTAAATTTAATAAAATGAGTTTTAAATTTATTTAAACCCACAAAAGTATCTAGGAAGATAACTGTAGAGGAACTTTTATCATATGATATATGCAAACTAACATATGTAACATATACAAAGTAATTATTTATATATTCAATACTTTTTTTAGTAGGGTTATACATTTGTTACCCACAAGACTCCCCAGAAATACTTCTTTGTGATTCATATTATTTATAAAACTAATTTCCAAATTTAAGCTGAAGTTTCTTAGGTTTTCTTTCTTGCAATGCCCCAAGTAATAACCATATAAAATTTTCAACCAGCATTTACATGATGTTTTACTTACATTTCTGTTTTTCAAGAACTTTAAACTTGAAAAGTTTTGCTTTGAAGAAGTCATCTGTTCCTATCATTTACTTGTCATGTGAATTTCTAATCTTTTACATGAGAAGAATTGTTTGCTTTGGCAATCACTAGGCCCTGTGAAACAAGGAACCGAAAGATGGGAGAACCTGGCAATGTTCTGATTGCCACAAAATGCCTCAAGTTATTTTCAAATGCTCTGCATACAGATAAATTTTTAATAAAATTGCAAACAATTTTTCTCTAAACTGTGCCTATTTCAATATGTAGAGAAAAAGAGTTTAGTAAATATGAACCAAAAAGTTGGATTGGAAATGTAGTGTGCATAACAAGGCCTGGAATTCCATAGTGTGTATGAATTCACTTCAGAAATAACAATGCAGATTAATTTCTGGATATATGGTTCTTCAACCCATATCTGTGGCTACTGAACACTATCAAGGAGCTCACAAGCTGAAAATAAACACTCAGTTTAGGTAGAATTTTCTACTGCTTATATGTGTGGTTACCTCTGGAGTGTCCCCTACTGCAGACCTGGCCCACAACCCAGGCATGTGCCCTGACTGGGAATTGAACCTGTGACCCTTTGGCTCATAGGCCAGTGCTCAATCCACTGAGCCACACCAGCCAGGGGCTTATTTCTAATTAAACACATGCTCTCTTTTAGTTTTCCACGTTCCAGTCTAATCTATACTTATATTCTATTTTTAAGATAAAGTATTTCAAAATATAGCCTATAAAAGGTACTTAAAGGTTAGAGCATTGTCCCATACATCAAAAAGTTTGCAGGTTTGATCTTGATCGATTACCACATACAGGAGGCAAGTGATCTCTATTTCCCCCTCATGTTGATGTTTCTCTCTCACATCAGTGTTTCTCAGTCTCTCTCTTTCTCCCTTTCCCTCTCTCTAGAAATAAATAAATATGCGCTCAAGTGAGGTTTGGGAAAAACATTTTTTTAAAGGTAGTTAAGGGTGAAAAAGATAGAATGCTGTGAAGAGAGAAGAAACTCTCAAAATTTGTAGCCTTCACCTTAGTTTTTAAAAGATAGTCACTTGTTCTTCTTATGGATCTTTTAAGAGAGCAAGTTAAAGTTTATAAAAGTAAAATAAATGAAAAATGACAAATAAATATAAAAAGGAAATATATATTTTATCAGTGAAGACATTAGAAAACCTCTGGCATCTCAGAAATAGTATGAAAGCTGCCCCTTTGAAATGGGAAATCATTTCTACAGCAGTACATCAACCTTGCCTTTTAAGTGTTAGATTCACTTTAATACTTATACTTTATAGCCTATGTTTCCATATCCTAAATAAAATTTGAGTTCAATTAAACAATAAGAAGAAACACAGGGAATTTTAAATACCATTTTCACAGACATAAATTAGGGAACATAGCACTCATAACTATTATTTAAATGTCTTTTTCACAGCCAGCAGATATTAATAGGCAGCATAACACATAGGACAAAGTAAGTATAAAAAATTCTATTTTAAGACAACAAACAAAATCAAGCATTTCATGGAAGAACTCTGTGAACCTGTTGTTTGAAAATGACATGGCATAAATATGATGATAGTTAATCAGGTACTAAATAATGGTTAAGAGCAAGTATAATTTAAACATAAATTAATCCATCTTACTATTACTTATTAGCTCTCTCTCATTCTTTCGATGCCATCAACTTAATTCTCCTTGTATGGTTTTCTTTCCACCAATCTATCTGCTCCATTGTCAGTGCAGAATTTTTAAAACAACTTTCTCCATTCAATTCACCCCACATTCACTGAACATTGTGTCGCATACCCTGCTGGAATTTGAGAGCATATGAATGTCACTGTCATTACTAAATCAATTGCAGTATAGCTGTAGAAAAAGACAGTCACTGAAGTTCGATGTTAAAGATACATAAAAATGATAAGAAGATTATTGTGGGGGAGTTAATAAGTTTGAAAGTTGATGCATATGTAAAAGTTCACATGTAAGAGCGAACTGTAAGTGAGTGTTTTGACTAGAGGAAACATTTGTGAAGGCACGGCGCTAACATCATTGGATAAAACGATGGCGTGATATATGAGGCAAGGAGTCACAGACGTGAGCTTAGAGGGACAGGCATTTCTTGTTGACGTGGATTATATCCTGCTTGTGTTGGAAACACCATGGATATTTTAAGCAGGCCAGTAGCAAGATCAATTTTGACTGTGAATGAATTCTTCCACCTAGAGCTAGACCATAGGTTTTACCTTCAGGCAAGCAAACAAGTCAGGTGGTTACTGAAGGGAACAAGGCATGGAATGATGAGGGCTTAAATTTGGTCCACGGAGAAGACACGGAGGCAGTGAGACTTACTGGAGAAATATCAAGACTCTATGATTTATTAGAAATGAATGAAAGAGAAAGAAATTCTGAAAATTTAGAGTTGAAGTTTTGAAATCATGTTAGTGAATGTGACATAAACAGAGATAAAAAATATTGATGGGAAAGACTGTAAAGTAAGATGTATATTTTGAGTTTTAGTCGCTTATGTGGTATCCAATAAGAGATACCCCAAACAATCAGATATACATTGCAGAAACTCTGTAGCCAGGTTTATTTTGAATCATGTGTATATATGAGACAGAGGACTGGAGGAATAACAGAGAGACCAAAAGTACATGAAAGAAGAGTGATCAGAGGGAAAAGACCTGGATAGCTCCACTGTGTACTGTCTAGAGACTGAGGAAGAGACCAGGACAGGACAGTTCTCCCTATTCTAGAGTAGTAAGTTTTCAAATGGAAGACGTCGACAGTGTGCAATGCAGCTGTGATATCTACTAAGATCAAAATTGAAGTGTCAATAGGATATTATAGGTCGGGATGTCAAACTCATTTTCACTGGGGGCCACATCAGGCTCTCAGTTGCCTTCAAAGGGCTGAATGTAATTCCGACTCCTTAACAGTTAAGGAGTAGTTACATTTATACAGTCCTAAAATTATTTCAGCCCTTTGAAGGCAATTGCAAGGCTGATGTGCCCACCCACCCCTCACCCCCGGTGAAAATGTTTTTGACATCCCTGTTATAGGTGAACTCTCAAAATTTCAGAGTTGCAGAGGCTTTTCAGGGAAGGGTAGAAGACAGATAAATGTGTGCTGAGGTGTAGATGCAAGATCAGAAGGGAAACATAGTGAGTATAGAATGAAACCAAGCCTGGACAAAAAGGGAGAGTGACAAGAACAAGCAGCTGAAAACTAAGAAAGGAAATTCACTTGATGTGTTTTGTTTTGTTTTTTTCCTGCCTGCTCCTCTCTCTTTCTACCCTTTCACAGATGTTCTTCTGATTTTATTGATCATAATCAATTTCAGAGTTGAACGTGAAACATTCATACAATCATTCTTAGGTGCTGAGGTACTCTAAGAAAAAATAAGTTACTCATTTGTATTTTAAGGAAACTCTTAACCAGTAAACAAACAAAAAGACAGAACTATTTTTTTTGTAATACTGAGTTTTGTTACACAGAGGACTTTAAAATATTTGAAAAGAGGTTCAAAATGTTTCACTTAGCAAAAGCATCCTTTCTATTTTCATTATTTCCATGTTAAAACCTTTTTGATAGCTTTCTCAGGGGGAAAAAAACTAAACAATATGCACATATAGAAAGAACAATACATATTTGAATGCAAACTATAAATGAAATACATATTCAACACACATTAATTCCTTTTAATGCATTCAAGACAATGGCATCTGGAATTGTATATGAGAAAATATGTATGGTATAATAACTCATACAGTTGCATCATTTCCAGGCATGCACTCTGTCACATGTATACATATAATTTAGTAGCTTGAGCAATTTATTATTTAGACCAAACTTTAAATCTTTAAATAGGAATTTGATTTTCATTGTCCTATTCATTCTGAGTTTATGATTTCAAATGAGTCCTCTTAATTCCTAGGGGAAAGAATCATGAAGGTACAGAGTAGCCTAAGAAAGTAGATTGTAATTTCATACTTACTATATCCTATAAGAGTATGACAAAATAAAATCATTATGGAAAGAATTTGACAACAAACAGAAAAAAATGCATGCGTATCTGAGCTTTGATCTAGCATTCTCACTCTCTATTTTTATATTTATGCACTGGAAAATACATAGATACAACCAAGGCAAGGCTATTATCCCAGCACCATTTGTAAAAGTTGATTTAAAAAAAAGAAAGAAAAAAAAAAAAAACAAAGATAGCTGCTAATATAAATTATGGAACATTCACACTGTGGAGTGTATTAAGCAATAGACTGAATGAAGAAAATTTCCAGGAATTGCCATGAAATGATCTCTAGAATAAGTATATTGTTAATTGAAAAACAGCAAAGTAGAGAGAAGTACATATATATACTTTTCCATTGCTTATCAAAGAAAAGGGGGGGTGATTTGAATATGTATGTACATGCACACAGGTACACACACACACTGAATACATGCATGAACACTTTTGCTTATATTTGAAAGTGGAAAAAAAGTATTAATTTAAAAATAGTTACCCACAGGAGGGAGGAAAGCCACTCAATGTGGCATACAGGGATAACTTTTATATTTCTCTGATGATAGCTTATCTTGTAATTACCATATTTTTCAGACTATAAGATGCACTTCTTTCCCCAAAATTTGGGGCGGGGTGTTGTGTCTTATAGTCTGAAAAATATGGTATTTTCTTTTAAGTGTTAGAAAAAGTTGGTCTGGCCGATTACTTAATTAGTATTAATCAGGAAATTCCTTATTGACTGGTTTAAAATTCCATTTCTGGGAGAGCTGTAACTGTTATTAAGACTCAACTTGGGCCTTCTGGCCAAGATAAGGAGTAGGTAGATATGCCTCGCTTCCTTGCACAACCAAAAGAAGGACAACAGCAAATTTAAAAAGAAACAATAACAGGACTGACAGAAAATTGAACTGTATAGAAGTCCAACAACCAAAGAGTTAAAGAAGACATGTTCATCCAGACTGGTAGGAGGGGCGGAGATGGGCAGCTAGGGTGGAAAGGATGCAAGGCAAGGCTGTGGCTGGTGGACTGGGTGGTCCCACATTTGCATGTGGATAAAACAGGAGGAACAACTCAGGAGCAGACACACTGAGCAATCCAGGCTTCCAGCAAGGGGAAAATAAAGCCTCGGGGCCTCTGGCTGCAACACCTTGTGGGTGCTATAGAGACTATATTTTTTAAAAATATCTTAGCTTGGTGATGTGGGACTTAGCACATGCAACTCCATTTTGGGCCTGTTGTCTTGATTTTAGTCAGAGATATTAAATATTTTATAGTTTATACAAACTATAAAACATAATGAGACATTCAGGAAAATTTGATGGATATTTGGTGATACTTAAGGAATGTCAATATTCTTTTTTAAGTATATTTTATTGATTATGCTATTACAGTTGTCTGTCTGAATTTTTTTCTCCCCTTTATTCCCCTCTTCCCTGCACCCCTCCCACACTCCAGCATTTCTCCTGCCTTAGTTCATGTCCATGGGTCATACATATAAGTTCTTTGGCTTCTCCATTTCCTATACTATTCTTAACTTCCCCCTATTTATTTTATACCTACCAATTATGCTTCTTATCCCCTGTACTTTGCCCACCTTATGCTGAATATGGTAACAGTGTTGCAATTCTATTTAAAAAAAAATAGAGTCTATCTTTTCAGATACTTATTGAAATTCAGATAAAATGACTGTCTGGAATTTGTGTCAATATTACAAATGGAGGAGTAGGTAGGTATACATTTGAAGTGATTTAGGTCATAGTTAATCTTTGTGTGGTAAAATGTGTGATGGGTAAGTGAGAGTTCATTATACTGTCTTAGCTATTTTAACCTATTTTTGAAATTTTCCATAATAAAAAAATTTTAATTGAAAATGATTTTTTGATCATTGAATGGAATTTCAACATTGGATGAACTTCACTTTAATGGAACTTACCCAAATTAGAATCAATTAGTATATAAGTAAACACTACAGGCTGGAACAAGCATTTAACTCTCTAACAGTAATTAAGAGAAATTACAAATAAAATCTTACTCCTTTATGGTTAGCCTTAGCTAATTTATCTCTAACTAAAATGTGTTTATTCCTAAAAAAAAATAAATGACTTAATTAAAACAATGGGCTATTTATTGATTGCATTTTTCTATTTTCCTTTAACTTACCAAAAATAATATCTATTTAGATGTAGTTTCACTAATGAATTTTAATTATCAACAGGATAGAATGTGTTTTCCTCTTTGAATTAATAAAGAAGTGTTATAATCCTCATTGTGATAGTTTCTGAGTTTTAAATTATTTTAAATATATAGTAAATGGAAATATCTTACTTTTAAGAAAAAGAGTACAAAGTTTATGGTGGATTTTATGTATATATGCATGTGTTATTCTGAGTCTAAAAATTATAAATGATATTTATGTCATTTGGAAGTTTTATATCTCAGTCTCTAGAATGGTAAAAAAACATTAATCTTTGCCAAATACAATATATGTAATTAAAAACATATTTTGGTATTTTTCATATATGTTTTCAAGATAGTTACGGAAGACAGATGTTGCTTCAAGCTAACATTAAAGTATAATATTGCCATGATTACTAATAATGTTCTATATAGGTCTCCATAGGTAAACTTAATGTTTTAATTATTATTTTCAAAGGTATGATTTTCTTTCCTTGATAGAGTGGACTAGTTCACTAATGTTGATTGATAGGGAGAAATCTTGTAAAAAAATGACTGATATTTGCCTTTGTGCAAAATCACCTTGTATTGCAATGAAGGGGTAAAAAATAAACCAAGTTGTGCTTAAGAGACTGCAGAGTTGTTTTCTTTGAAAACTGATTTTCATACTCCTAAGAAATATGCTACTCAAGATGCATTTTCCAAGTGGTGAAACTCGGTACTTTATCTTGCATTAGACGTAGAGCCCCAAAAATTTGTGAAAAGAGAATGCAGAAAGCATTTAAATGAATAAATAAATATTGGGTGTATTATTTAGCACCTCTGAAATAAATACAGTGCTGTAAACATCAGTGTCTCTACTAATATGGTTCAGTATAAGCTTACCATTTTATATACACATTCTCTATCTTTCTATTCTTGTTGAGGTTTTCTAATCACTTCACAAAAAGGTCTTCACTTGTCTTAATTAACAGGTGACTTTTAAAATAAAAAGTGTTTCATATTAAACGCTAATTTTCCGAAGATTAATTTTTAGCTGCTTATTATACAAATGGGTTTGATATTACCTGTGAGGTTAAAAAAAATCATCTTGAGAAATTTGTTTGCTGCTATCAAGAGTGATTCCTCACTGCTTTACTTATTATGTTTCACTTATGTCACCAGTAGTTTTTATTTGCATTCTGAAGGCTACAATATATTTCCCATCACTCATTTGCAAAAATAAAAAAACCTACACACAAACTATTAAAGAGAATAATTAAACGCTGATGGAAAAAAATAGAATAAATAAGTTTCAAAAACAATAACTAAGACATACGTTTCTCTCCCCTTCAGTTGCCATTTCAAAAATAAACTATTAGTTTAAGATAAGAAAAAAAGTATTTATTGACTAGCCATTATGTGCCAGACATAGTTAAGTTCTTGTCATAAAAAGACAAGAAGCAAAAAGTGCTCTCAACAAGCAGAGTCTCTGGCTTGCAAGCAACAGACAAGTAAGTACACATCATTCAAATAGGATATGATCAATGCCAAGAAAGCCAAGTAAATCAAAGAAGGTCATGGGAGTGCAGTTCAGGTGGGGCTTTCTGGAAGAAATAAGCGACCAGAATGAGACTTGAATGATTAGCAATAATTAGCCCATCAGTGTGTATGTGCTGAGTGGAGGCCTGGGAAGTCGGGCTTATTGTGATATAGAGGTGGCAGAGTGATAATGCCATATGCAAGCTGCGCTCTGGGTACAGCGAAACACAAATTGTACCTGAAGGCTGGAACGTGAAGTTCCAAAGGAAAAGTACAGCATGTGTACAAGGGAGGGGTCAAAGCCTCTATACTAAGCTTGTGATTTTCATTCTCTTAAAAACCATGAAGAATCACTGAATGGTTTTAAGGGAATGATATGGTTAGGACTGCATTGTTTATTTGTTAAAACCTCAACCAACTATGTGAGTTAGGTCTTCTTTTCTAAAGAATACATTATGATTATAAAAATGTTGTAAAACATGAGACAGTATAAAGTTCAAGGGGTTCAGGTCCTAATAAACTATCCACATTCAGTTAGTTTAAAACCCTGTGATGTTTTTAGTGCTTCAGCTCTACAAAACACAGCAAGAGATGGAACATGCACAGGCAAATAATCCTATATGCTGGAAACCTTGGGAACACAATACCTGGGAAAAGAATTCGCAAGATCAATCATTTAACTTACAAATAATCATTTCAGTTTGTTGAAGAAATCCTTTCTCTTTTTATTAGAAGTCTCTCTGAACAATAAGTTCTCTATCTCATTTTTCCAGAGTGAGATTCCAAACCATGTCCACAGTTGACTTTACTCTCATCCCTGACTTAACCTTTTCACCGAGTAGCATTTTTATACCCTTTTCTTCTGCCCCCTCATCATTTTTCCTCATGTTATGAATAACAAAATGCATGTGCTCCCATGTGTGTACATGCACACACATATGCCAATATTTAAATAAAATTTCAACATGCTTTTCTATTTCTTTCCACTTAGTCATGAATTTCTAATAGTTAGTTATGCTTTTATTTCTCAGTCTCCTAGAATCTTTCATTTCCCCCCCATCAGTTATTACAGAGGACACAGTGAAAAACCACTAGGGTAACCTAGTGGTTTTCTCTAGGGTAACCCTTCTTTACCTTTCTGTCACCTATGATGCTCCTATTTGCACACTTGAAATCACCTATAATTTTTTTTATTTACCTGTTATTTAACCAATCATACATGGAATATACCTTCAGAGCTATTCTCTTCTGATAGGCTCTCACAACTGCTGTAAGGGACTTGGCCGGGTCACCTCTCTCATTTGCCAGGATGTCAGAGAGGAACCTTGGTGGGAATTGTTGGTTCCTGAAGCAAGGAGTTACCTAACTATTTACCTAAAATAGATATGAGTGAGAATTCCTTCTTCTGGGCATTTTGGTTAATAAAAGAGAAGAGGAGCACAACTTTCAGTGATAAAATTACTTGCTGGATAAATGTCCATTGAAACTGTTTTTTGAGAAAAATATATGATTACCATATATGGCATTTCTCTCTGGAATATAAAAGTTACTGTGTGTGTATAATTTCTGTTTACATTAAATATATTGTTTCTACTTCTTTCTTCTGCTCCAAGTCACTCATGTTATATTTTCTGAATTCTCTGGAGGATCTTTTATTTTCTTAGAAGGAAATCTATTCTCTCATTTCATTATGTTTTCTTATTGTTTAAATAAGATTTTCCTAGAGATTAGAGGAAAGGCTTAGAGCCATGATAAGATATTATTCAGCTTCCTAAACTTCCTGAATCTTGCCCTGCAAATCATGGAAAGTTCCCAAGAGAATTAAAGAATGGGGATGCAGAAAAAATTGGAATTAATGTACTTGTTTATCAATATTGGAGCCAGCACAAAATCACCTATGATGCAGTGTTCTCTGATTACAAATAAATTGTTGGTGTATTTGTTTTGCTTTATAGATTAAACATGAACTCCTACACTGTCCTCCATCCCCCTCTGGCCACCGCCAACCTGAATTTCATATCAAGAGATAAAATTTCCTTTCACTAACTTTTCCAGAAACTGAAGAAGTTTTTAGCCCTATGCTGCTGTTAATGTCGATCTTTTGCAAATCTGTCTTCAGAGGTTTAATGAGAGTACATGATTTCTGCCATATATATTCCTTGCTAAATATTGCTGCTTTTTTTTTTCTTTCATTTAATTCACAGAACCTTGATTAACCTGTGGTTGTATGATTGTTGTTTATCAGGAATTGAACTCAAGTCTCTGGGTGAAAACTACTAACAGATACGCCTGAAGCGAGAAGATTGTGTCTTAAATTATCCTTCCCAGCAGTGGCTTGAAGGAGAAGGCAAAGATGGGCAGAAGCCTCCTTACCGGGCCCTCATAGTGGATGCATACCCTCATTTTCTTGCTTACCGCAGAATTGTCAACACACAGGCGTTCCCTTTGAGCCACAGTAAGATGGCTCATTTGAGAAGAGTCATGGTTCTAATCAATCAGTCCACCAACTCGTATTTGACTGAAGAATGGCAGGGGAAAGAATGGAAGAACAGAAAGATGAATAGTGGTCTACCACCTCTAGATGTTTCACAAGTTATTTTACATAAAAGGTATGCATAATCTGGTTGATAAAATTTCCATTTTTGCACATCAAATAATATTTAACATTGGCATTTTTACGTGAGTCAGTCTTATAAGGGAATCACAAGTGGGTTCTGTCTGTAGGAATGATCAATGAAATGTAAGAATGAGTAGGAAGTTCTCCAGGGACACTCCAACAGGCTGGGTGATACAATGTAGTTTTCTCAGAAGCCCCAAATTAGCCCTGTATTCTTCATAGGGACCAGAGAGGGGTCTCCTGGCTATATGTTTTATAAAAATTAAAGATTGTTTTCATGGCAGGATATAATACAGTGGCACCCAGATAACTGTAAGGCAGAACTTTTCATTACTTGCAGCTCTGAAAGACAGAGGGCTTGCAAGGCAGAGTCACAAAGGGGGTTGCATCAGGGGCAGAATAACAGCAAGCTGGAGCTGGAGAGGCGTTGCATATGTGATAAGCAGGAGAGTTAGCTAGGTTTTGTGGGCTCCTTATGGGGTGGCTAATCTGATCATTTTGCACAGTCAGGGCACATAGGATGCTGTCTCTAGTTACCTGGCCCTGTGGAGATTAGAGCAGGTGCGGAGTGGCCCGAAGTAAAAGAGCAGGATAAGAGAAGGGAGGGTGTGGACTCAACTGCTCAAGAAGAGAAGCTGGCCTCTACTCAAGGCCTCAAATTGGGTCAGGACAGCATGTAAACAAACAAACAAAACTAACTATATTACTCTTAAAATCACATAATTGGAAAGTAAAGATGTAGCACACACCCAAACTACTTAAGGACAGAGATAAACGAAGCCTTGTTGGGAAAGTCCGATCCAGTCTTGAATCTTTTTTTTTTTTTAAGATTTTATTTATTTATTTTTAGAGAGGGTAAGGGAGGGAGAAAGAGGGAGAGAAACATCAATGTGTGGTTGCCTCTCATGTGGCCCCTAGTGGGGCCCGCAACCCAGGCATGTGCCCTGACTGGGAATCAAACCTGCAACCCTTTGGTTCCCAGCCCGCGCTCAATCCACTGAGCTACACCAGCCAGGGCCCAGTCTTGAATCTTGAAACAGAAGAAATGCTTGGATAGGATAGAAAAGTGGGGTGGGTGCAGGGGCAGCACTATCATCGAAGGGAACAGGATGAACTTAGACGAAAATCTTGAAAGACCAATTTGAAATGCTTGTTGTTTTTATTACAAAAAGTGAGATCCCAGTGAAATTCATTTGAAGCTCAACAACTGTCTGTACCAACCTTACTCCCCTCCATCCCTCTCATTTCACCCATGGAGGCCTGACTGGCTAAATCTTGGTAACTTTAGATGGCAGGGGATCCTAGAGGGCATTTTCTAATGAGCTACATACACATATTGAGTTCACATATGGCAGTGGCTATATGTTTGGGAAAATTCCAGAGTTTGGGGAATAGCAAGGAAATGTCTTATTTAATAGTTTTTTTAAACAAAAACTATGTTTGATTGTTGGTTAGCAGTTGGTCAACCATCATTTGTATACCCTAGTGATGGTTATATTTTCTCTCTCATTTCTGTTATTGAAATAAAATACCAATTTAATAGTCATCAAAGTAGTAATAGTAGCAGTAGTGGTAATAACAGCAGCAGTAGTACCAGTTTAATATTATGAAGTGTTACTCAGAACCATGCCCTGGGCGTTTTAATAATCCTTAACATTTGTCCTCATATTGCAGCCATCACCACCACCACCCCAGAGCTGACCTTCTTTTTAAATGTGTCACTTAGAATTGTCATAACCAAGACACATTACATGTGCTCTCATTAAGTGAGAGGATAGTGAGGCTACAATCTATATTATCTTGAATTTTAGCCCTAAAAATTATTTTTTTCCAATTTTTTCTGAGCTATAAGTTTAGATTACATTGCAGTCTTATATCCTCAATAATGTTTAATAGAGTAATATAGTCATGGACAGATTTAATGGTAACTTCTTTTTGTAAAAAGCTTAAGTGTAAGTATACTGTTCAGAGTCTTATTCTTTACAATTGGCTCTGAGACCCTCTATGGCCAATTACTTATCCAGGATGATGGAGGCCTAGCTAACTCTGCCCTGGCCTCTCTTAATTCCTTTGTCCTGACTCAAACTGTGGGCTTCCCTCACAATTCTGTCTCCAGTAGCATCCCAACCACCTTTCACTCTTACTACCTTACCTGGCTCTACTTTTTCTCAAAGTGAGTATCATTACTTAACATATTTTACATTGCCTTGTTCATTATCTAACTCTGCCCTCTACTTTATCCCCAGTGCTTAGACAGTGGCCATTATATACTAAGCATTCAATAAATATTGAATGTATTCATGAAAATCATATGCTATTTGTAAAATATATTACATTTTAATACACGTAAAATGCTGCTAATAAATGTACAGAACTCTAAGAAAATAAATTTAATATACTTCCAGTTTTAGAATGTTCCTCACATTTCCTTAGGAAAAAACTTTACAAATTATTTGTCATAATATTGGTTTCTCCTTTAACTTGCTAAATAGCTTAACTGTTAAAACTATTTCTTGTAATCTGACCTTGTTAAGAGTAGAAACTGTAGTAGGAGCTCCAAAGACCTCTGGTAAACTATCTCTATAGTTCTCCCTAGCAGATGTAATAAATTAAAAACTCTGAAACATAGAAATCTCTTTTTGAACTAAGCAATAATTGTCCTTTAATTAATTTTTATACCAGTTGGTACAAAATCCTAGAATAATAATAATTGTAACAAAAATGTAAATTCAGAACTGCACCAAATTGATACTGTCTTCACTGAGATGTTCTGAACAAGTCTTTTAGGTTGTATTTTGCTTTGATACTATCAGATCTCCCAAATTGTAATGTTAAATAAATGTCAACCATGAACAATTTTGTCAAGAACATTGAATTCTTATTTCTAGAGATTAAAATACATTTCCTAACAATTTTTTTTATTTAAGTGCTTTTATAAAATTCCATTTGTTGAAGAAAAAATGAAATAAAATTGATTATTTATTTGGGAACTTAAATTTTAAGTTTTCAAAAATTCAAATATGCCTTATGCAGTAAAATAACTATGTAGTTAGTTAATATACATATACATCTCTAAAAACCCAAAGGTGGAACACGCACACACACACACACACACACACACACACAGAAAGGGATTATATAGATATGCAGTTATATTTCTGCCTTATGCACAAGCACACACACACAGTGTGAGTAGAGTATAAGCAAAATTTGGGGTCAAATATGTACCAGTTTAATCAATTTACAAGACAAAATCTAGGAAGACAAGTAAGGCCATGTGTGTAAGAAACAAAAGAGAATTCTTCCCAATGCTTTACAGCAGCTTTAGAAACATGTTTCTTATAAACGGATGTTTGTAAAAAAACAAAAAAATATATAATCAAGAAACTTTCTTGAGACCAGATATATGAGAAACATTTTAGAATAGTCTAAAGACAATTTTGAATTTCCTAAGGGGCCAAATTCATAAGGTTCAGCCTTTTTCAACATACTTTTTTTAAGGTTTCATTTGTTTATTTTTAGAGAGAGGAGAAGAGAGGAAGAGAGGGAGAGAAACATCAATGTGTGGTTGCTTCTCACATGGCCCCCACTGGGGTCCTGACCCACAACCCAGGCATGTGCCCTGACTGGGAATTGAACTGGCGACCCTTTGGTTCATAGCCTGCACTCAATCCACTGAGCTATACCAGCCAGGGCCTGTCAACATACTTTTTGAAACAATTTTTCATATTCCACATTGCCACATTGCTTTAAGTGGGTAATAATAATTATACACACATACATAAACCTCTAAATCTAAGACTAGACTCTTAAATTTAAGACTTCTTATATTCCTCGACTCATGGAATAATACAATCTCAGCATAAATTTAAACCCAAAGAATGTCATAAGATGTAGACGGGTCTGAGTTTTAATACCCATGTTTATCCCCTTAGGTTGAAAGTGAAGGTTAATGACCTTATCACAAAACTATATGATATAAATTAAACTCCTTATCTTTAAATTCAATCTCAAATTTAGACAACAGTATTGTAGTTTGATCATCAGACTTGCTAAATTTTACATAACTTTTCTAATCACTAAAAAGAAAGGATATTTATGTAATGTAATACAGATGCTAAATATTACTACAATGGCAATCATGTTACAATATATCAATGTATCAAATTAACATGTACACCTTAAGTTTATACAGTGTTGTATGTCAAATATATTCAATAAAAATAAATTTAGTTCAATACACTACTTGATCAAGAATAGTAAAAAGTTGTGTTTTATTTATTTCCATTTTAATTCCCCCCAAAATTATTTCCATTGAATTTTGAATAGTATTTTGCTGACTTTAGGAAAATTAAGTTTGTATGTTTCTGATCAGAATTGGCATCCTGGAAGATCACAGACATAAATCTTACATATATAAAAGAAGGCAAATAATGTAACACATGAAAATGGGATGTACACACAACACTTAATGTCAGCCTCGTATACAGCCTGCCATTCAGGATTTTTGTTCTCAAAAGACTATCTACTATGAGTATATTTGTCCAGCATTTCTATTTAGAAAGAGGCAGGTGGTAAAGACAACATTGAGATGTACTTCAAAATGATTCAACTAGCTATCAACTCACTAAAATGCAAAGTAAACCAATGCGATTTATTTTTAAATTCACATATAACATCTTTGATCTAAAGTAATTTATGTAATCTTTGATTAAATGCTAAAGAGTTATTTTTAATCAACCCTTTAACTGTCATATACAGAACCACCTTATAGATGTCACTGAGTACTTTGGTTATATCTGCAGTAGCAGGTGAATTGTTATGCAAGCCTCAAATAATAAGCTTTTCTATATTTCCAAATAAATGTCATAATTTAAAACAGATGCTGGGAACATTTTTAAATGTTATCTCATCCATGATTGTTCTACAAAATGATGGTGGTGAAAATACAGTTTACAGGAAGATAAATAGTAAAATGATTTTAGTGAGAAGCAAGTATTGTGTGTGGTTCTGTAATTCTAGTTTTACACTTTCATTGTATATCTTAGCCAGTGCGTGGAAGGGCAAGAAAGGTCCCAGTGAGAAGCAGAGAAACAGGATTGCACTGGGGAGTTAAACTCTAACTAAGCTCAACACATTATATGTCAGGCCAGAGATATCATTATACAAAGAGAGAATAACTTGCAAACAAAACGAATCTACTGCAAATGGATTTAAAAATTAACATTGCTGAAGGAAAAAAATGTGCCAGTTGGAAGGAATTTCATCCAAACTTTATACAGAGAAAAAGAGGGGTTTGGCAGTAGCCATCTATCATTAGGCAAGGGAGAGATTGCCCTGAACCAGAACTTCACCCCTCTTAGGGAATGAGAGATTGAATCTATTGAGAAAATGGATACATCTGTCTATTTTAGCCTGCGGGCATTAAACATATAAATCATATAACTACCCTTTTGCTCTATCCCCTCCTCTCAGACACCAGTTCTGATCCTATTGTCAACCAGCAAGCCTCTGATAACGCTCTTCTCATGTAGCTTTCCTAAAGGAAATGTGCAATGACAGTTATATGTTTATCATAAGAAAATAAATTGGCACTGTAGCTTATATGTGTCACCTTTTATTTTAGTCAACATGAGTCACCTTTCTCAAGTTTGATGAATTTGATACTATTGCACTGCAGCAAGATTTTGTTCTTATAATGCAGAAGACCTGGTCACCACATCCTTCACCATGAAAAAAAAAAAAAGCATCACAAATTCCCCTTTGCAAGCAATGTCTTTCTTAGACAAACTAAGAATCTCTTTTTTACAACAGATCTAATCTGTCTATTCTATGATACTGTACTGCTAATATTTGCAAACTCTCAAGAAAATATGCCTTTGAATTTTTCAAAATCTTGATAAATTTCCTAGGTCTCATTGAATTATACATTATATTATAGACTCAAAACATTCTGTAATACATTCTCTTTTCCCTTTACTAGAAAGTGTTTACTCTCTCTTATTTAAACATATAATTTTGTATATGTTTATGCATATGAAGGAGAGTTTTTTAAGTTTATATAAATGTAAAGAAATATACACATTTTTAATTCTTTCTTAATAGAATTATATTATGATTCTAAGGAATGTTCTTGGAATTAAATTTCTTTTTTTTTTCAAGGTTTTGCTTCAAGTGCCCACATCCCAGGAGGACACACACTTGAGAAATCTCCAGGACTTACATAATTGTCTCTGAATAACCCTTGAATTTGTTCTTAATCAAAAGCAGAAATCTTTTCATGTAAAAGGTCAATCCTGTTAAATCAAGAGGGAATTTTTTTAGTGTCTTGACTCTCATCCTGGTGCACGTGGCCATAACAGTTTTTCCACTGTAACATTGACTCAAAATTCTTCAGTAAGGAGAGAGCAATGGAAACATTTAAATAAGCCTTGAATGCATTTAGACTTGTATCTCCGAATAAATTCCCTACTCCTTTTCCAACTAATCCAGTAATTAGGTGGCAATGAAAAAAACAATTGCATAATTAAAATCAATACCTTATGTATTTGAAGCGATGTGACATGTTTATATAGTTGTTCTATCTGTACTATATCCAACTTTTGGATACTGATAAATCATATTGCACACTGCTAACAGAGGTAGAACATGCACAGAGAAGTAAGATTTGCCTTAAGAGAATCAACTGAATAATTTAAGCTCAATTGAAACAATAATTATTTCTTTCATACTCAAAACATGCTAGATTGAAAACTGTATGAAGTACCAGAGTGAAAGATTGAGAATTACACAATTCAATGATAGAACTTGACGCATGCTGTTATAAAAACATAGATGTGTCCTGATTACCATTGAGTGGGTTTTCCCCCTACCACCAAGCAGTGCTCTGACACAAGGCAGCTGTTTGGGAATTCAGGTCAATGCTGACACTATCTACCTTGGTAGAGCATCGGATCCCACAGATTCAGGTTTCAGTCTACGAGACTGCCTCTCCACATCCCCCATTTAGATATCACATGTACTTTTGACCCACTGACTTTAAATCATAGGTTCCTATGACCTTTTCCTTAGATTTGAGTAATTTGTTAGAGCTGCTCACAAAACTCAGATCACTGGTTTGTTATAAAAGTATATAAAACAGGAATACCCAGAGGGGCAAGTCATGTACACAGGGCAAGTAAAGGGGAAAGAGGGGAGCTTCCAAGCCCTCTCCAGGCACACCACTCTCCCTGAATGCCCAAGTGTTCACCAACCTGAAAACTCTGCAAATGCTGTGCCTTTGGGGTTGTTATGGAGGCTTTATTATATAAGCATAATGATTAACTTACTGGCCATTGGTGATTAACTCAACCTCTAGCCCCTCTGTCTTTCCCAGAAAACAGGGCGGGATTGAAAGTTCCAATCCTGTATATTTGGTTGGTTCCCCTAGCAACCGTCCCCCAACGCTTGGGTACTTTCATTCATTCACAAAAGTCACTTCATTCAACAAAGTCTCAGTTGTGGTAGAGAGAGGCTTGTGAGGAATATCAAGGTATCCATTTCATCTTTGGCTCTGAAGCTATTTTAGGAATTGGGAACTAGAGTCCAAAGACTGTAACAAAAAAAATGCTTCAATTGCTCTTATAACTCAGGAAAATAATTCAGGAACCATGGATGATGACCAATGTGTATGAGATGTATTTTGGCCATCTAAATGACCACACACATATGTTTTGTAAATTGCAAAAGATATGCCAACATTGATGATAGAACAAATTGGGATAACGTATCCTATGTCCCTAGCAAGAATGAAGAAAAGTAGTGGTAAAAGGAAATGAAATTTGAAGGAAAACTTCCCAGAGTGAATTGACTTTTTGAGATTAATTAGCTAGTCAACAAACAGTGTCTTCCAAGCCGAGGCAGCAACATATATAAAGGCATAGAGGTGCATAAAGTACAAGCTTTGTGTTCTGTGTTAAATAGGAAACCACAGGCCCAAAATGGCAACACTTGTGCTAAAGCCCGGGATACCAAACCTAGATTTAATACATTATCTAATGGTCGTTCTAACCTCTCACAGAAATATAATTTCAATCAACTAGTCTGTGATTCTGTGATCAACACCAATAAGATAATATGTCATGTGGGCCCTCTCCACCCCCCATAGAAAGAAAAGGCAATCCACATGATGAAAACCCTCACCATCTCTTACCCCCAAAAGAAGATGTTCTGATCTAAAAATAATCCTTTCTTTTCTTTTATTATTAGCTCCCTTACACCACCCTTGTTCTTACAAAAACCGTCCATTTTTTACTTCATCCTGCCACTTTCTAGATGAGATGCTGCCCAACTCATGAACCATTTAAGAAAGTCAATTAGATGTTCAACTGTACTCGGTCGAATTTTGTTTTTTAACACTGGGGATCTAACCCTCCTTAATGTCTTTGTGGTGCTATTTTAATGGAGGTCTGAAGATATAATTGTAAAGATAGTTTAGGTAAGTTCAGGAAAATTACTATTCTATTAAATTAAAAAAAATATTAATTCACTGTGACATGATAGTTTCTCTAACCTAGCACCAAAACTACAGTGTCCATATATTAAACTCAGAGGTATAGCATTAGGGCCTACCACTAAGTCTGACATACAGAGGATGCCTGTGGGAATCAACAGGATTTTTATGGGAATTTCGTGATTTTGTGCTCTTAGAGCTTTTAGTACAGTGTTTGGTCCATAATGGAAGTACTATACAGCTGTGAGTTTACTATGAAAATCAAAAGTAAAGCTGAGGTTAGAAAATACAAACATTTGAAGTCACCTGCATGTGTGTGATGGTTGAAGCCATGGCAGCATAGAAGGGATAGTTTAGATGAATGTGTGGCAAGGGAACACAAGTTGTCCACAGGTAACACCCTAAATGCAAAAAAGAAAGCAGTGATTTTTAGAAGATGATTTTAAGATGTATTAAGATGAGTCAAAGGAAAATAAGAGAGATTGGAGTCTCATAGGCATGGAAAACAGAGGGTTTTTTTTTAATTATATATTTTTATTATGCTATTAAAAAATTGTCCCAGTTTTTCCCCCTTTGCCCTTCCTCTACCCAGCACTCCTCACTACTTCAGGCAATTCCAGTATTTTTGTTCATGTCCATGAGTCAAGCATATATGTTCTTTGGCTACTCCATTTTCTATACTGTATTTTACATCCCCATGGCTATTCTGTAGCTACCAATTTATACTTCTTAATCCCCTCACCTCTCCACCCATTCCCCAAAACCCCCTCCCACCTGACAATCATCAAAACACTCTCATATCCATAATTGTATCTCTGTTCTTCTTTTACTTTGTTTTTAGAGTCGATTGTTCATAGAAATGTACTTATTGCCATTTTATTGCTCATAGTTTCGAGCTTCTTCTTTTTTTAAACGAGTGCCTTTAACATTTCATGTAATAATAGCTTGATGATGATGACCTCCTTTAGTTTTTTCTAGTCTGGGAAGCTGCTTATCTGCCCTTCAATTCTAAATGATAGCATTGCTGGGTACAGCAATTTTGGCTGTAGGTCTCTGCTTTTCGTGATTTTGAATATTTTTTGCCAATCCCTTCTAGCCTGCAAAATTTATTTTGAGAAATCAGCTGATAATCTTATGGGAACTCCCCTGTAGCTAGCTAACTGCTTTTCTCTTGCTGCTTTTAAGATTCTCTTTTTATCTTTAACTGTTGGTATTTTAATTATGATGTGTCTTGGTGTGGGCTTCTTTGCATCCATCTTGTTTGGGATTCTCTGTGCTTTCTGGACTTGCATGTCTATTTCCTTCTCCGAATTAGAGTTTTCTTTCATTTTTTCAAGTAGATTTCCAATTTCTTGCTCTTTCTCTTCTCCTTCTGGCACCCCTATGATGTGAATGAACATTGGAATGCTTGAAGTTGTCCCAGAGGTTCCTTACATTATTCCAGTATTTTGGGATTCTTTTTTCCTCTTCTTGTTTTGCTTGGGATTGTTTCTTGTTTCCTTATGTTCCAAATCATTGATTTGCTTCTCAGCTTTAGCTACTCAACTCTTGATTTCCTGTAAATTTTTCTTTATTTCAATTAGTGTATTCTTCATTTCTGACTGAATCTTTTTTATGATGTTGAGGTCCTCACTAAGTTCCTTGAGCATCCTTATAACCAGTATTTTGAACTCTGCATCTGATAAATTGCTTATGTACACTTTGTTCAGTTCTTTTTCTGAATTTTTGAATTGTGCTTTCATTTGGGCCATGTCTCATTTTGGCAGCCTCCCTGTGTTTGTTAAGTAAAGCTGCTAAGACTCCCTTCTTGGTAGTATGGCCTAATGTAGTAGGTGTCCTATAGGGTCCAATGGCATAGCCTCCCTTATCACCCAAGCTGGATACTTGAGGTGCACCCTTTGTGTGGGCAGAGTACACTCTCCTCTTGTAGTTGAGCCTGATTGCTATTACCAGGTCAATAGGAGCAATTTACCCAGGCTAGTCAGCTGCAAAGACAAGCTATAACCACTAACCACCAACCTCCACCCTCCATGGAGGATTAGCTGTGCAGAGGCAGGGAGGGGTGCTCCAACATGGTCTCTAGCTGTCCACTGGGTGTCAAGACTCTGGGGTTTCCCAGATGGTGCAGGCCAAGGTCAGTTACCACCTGTGTTCTGCCTGGGGCCACAGAGCATGAGCTACAAAGCAATCTGAGGATGGCTGCTACTTGTGCTGGGCTTGGAGATTTCCAGGTGAAGCCAAGCTGTGAACCTAGGCCGGCTGCTGCTAGTGCTGAGCCTAGAGCTACTTATCAAGAAGTATGGGGGGAGGGCATGGAAAGTTAGCGGCTCACTGAGGTTGGCTGTTGCTTGTTTGAGAGGATTTTGGAAGATATAAAGCATAAGACAAGACAAGTCATTTATATGGAAAGCCACTATTAACAGCTAGTGTGGCCCTATATTTTGGGTGGAATGAAGCCTCAAAGAATCACCAGGGTGGAGCAAACAGTATGAACCATGTTAATGGAGTCTCAGATATAGCACCTGTCTGCTGACTCTGTGGCTCTGTGATGGGAGGGAGGGTTCAGAAAAGGAACAAAGGCCTTTGTCTGCCACTCTGTCAGAGAGAATGTTGTCCCCTAGTTATTGCCCTAATGCCAGATATCAGGTCCTCCCAGTATGCCACTGGTGCCTTTTAAGCTTCTACCCTGGTAGCTGGAGCTCAGAGGGAGTGAGTTTGAATAAGTCCATGTGTCAGTCCTTTAAGAAGGACTTATTGGGAATCCAGCAGTTTCTTCCACAGACACTATCCCCACTTGTTTTTACAGCTAGAAGTTATGGGGACTTACCTTCTTGGCACTGGACCTCTGGGCTAGGGGCCTAGTGTGGGGCTGGAACCTCTCACTCCTGAGATATCTCTCCCAAATTTTTATCCACTACACATGGGTATGGGACCATCCCATTCCACATTCTGCATCTCCATTTCTCCTACCCAAATGCATGTATGTGGCTTCTTCAATTTCATCATTGTCAGACTTCCATTCAATTTGCTTTCTGGTGATTTTGAGTGATGGTTGTTCAATGGTTTAGTTGTACTTTTGATGTAGTTGTGTGAGGGGATGAGCTGTGTTTACCTACACCTCTATCTTGACTGGAAGTTGGAAGACAGAATTTTAAGTTGGATAATTTGACCAGTGTAAGACAAAATTAAAAGTATAAATTTTATTAATATAAATTTAATAAAGAATAAATTGATATACATTTAATAAAGAATAAATTGATATACATTTAATAAAGAATAAATTGATATACATTTAATAAAGAATAAAAAGCATTTATTTGAGCAAAGAAAAGTTGCAGCCCAGGAGACACAAATTCTGGTAGCATCTTAAATTCTGTTCCACCTAGAGAAAGGGGAGGCCCTTTTGTAATGAAAGTTTCCTTTTATACAGGAAAGTTATCTTTTATAGTGAAAGTTTCCACCCAGGTCCTCATTTATGTTTTATATAAATGAAGTATCCAAATTGTTCAGTTCTGATTGGACAACACAGTTCTCAGTTTATTGGTAGAAAGACAAAACCAGGGTTTCCCAGCAGTTGTTTAAATCAGACGGTGTGAAGAAGCAGGGCATAATGTGGGAAGTCAGTTCCATTGAAAGGTTCTTTCTTGTACAGAATGCAGGAGAAGCTCCTGTCAGCCAAGGACCACATTTCTCATTATTTATAAAATTTGGGCCTGTGGTTGATCATGGGAAATTGATCTCCACAGATATATATATATATATATATATATATATATATATATATATAGATACATATATATATATTTTTGCTTTGTGGTCATGTAAAATGATTCTTCCCATCGTCCACAACACCCTTATCAAATTCTCAAACAAGTAGCAAAATAATTGGATTGAAATGAGGTCAATAAGTTTTTTGTTTCAAATAATGAGAAATATGTCTAAAAATAGGTCAAGGACTCTGAATCTGCTTCTTTCTTTGTTTTACAGTCCTACCTTCTTTCTGTTGGCTTTCTTATCAGACAAGTGGAAAAGAAGCTAAAGTAGTGCTAGGAGTCCAAATACATTTTTTTTAAAAAAAGGTACCAAACAGAAAAGAAAGAAGAAACAAGAATTCAAAAAAAATGAGGAGAGGCTTAGGAATCTCTGGAACATCGTTAAACATCCCAACACCCGAATTATAGGGGTCCCAGAAGGGGAAGAAGAAGAGCAACAAGTGGAAAACTTATTTGAACAAATAACAAAGGAGAACTTCCCCAATCTGGCAAAGGAAATAGACTACCAGGACGTCCAGGAAACTCAGAGAGTCCTAAAGAAGTTGGACCCAAGGAGGAACACACCAAGACACATCATAATTACATTAGCCAAGATTCAAATGAAGGAGAGAATTCTAGAAGCAGCAAAGGATAAGGGGACAGTCACCTACAAAGGAGTTCCCATCAGACTGTCAGCTGATTTCTCAAAAGAGACCTTCCAGGCAAGAAGGAGCTGGAAAGAAGTATTCCACATAAAGAACGGCAAGGACCTACATCCAAAATTGCTCTATCCAGCAAAGCTGTCATTTAGAATGGAAGGGAAGATAAAGTGCTTCTCAGATAAGGTCAAGTTCAAGGAGTTCATCATCACCAAGCCCTTATTATATGAAATGTTAAAGAGACTTATCTAAGAAAAAGAAGATAAAAATATGACAGTGAAAAGACAGCAAACTCACAGCTATTAACAACCACACCTAAAACAAAAGCAAACAAAGCCAACAGCTAGAACAGGAGCAGAAACACGGAAATGGAGATCATATGGAGGGTTAGCAACAGGGGAGTGGGAGGAGGAGAGAGGGGTAAAAGGTACAGAGAATAAGTAGCACAGATGCTGGGTAGAAAATAGACGGGAAAGACAAGAATAGTGTGGGAAATGTAGAAGCTAAAGAACTTATGACACATGGACATGAACTAAAGGGGGGGGGAATGTGGGTGGGAGAGGGTGTGCAGGGTGGAGGGGAATGATGGGGGAGAAATGGGACAACTATAATAGCATAATCAATAAAATCTATTTTTTAAAAAAGGTGGTTTTTTTTTTTACCTTTGAAATAAAAAACATCTTATTCAGAAATGTTTCCTCCAGGAGGTTTTTCTTCCTGTCTCACTGGCCTATGGATAAACAAATCATTTGCAAAGAGAATAGGGCTGCCACTAGCTTAGATCAATGTGGCTTCATCACCCCTTCATGAAGATGCTAACTCCAACATATATAAAGAACTCACACAATTCCACTCCAGGAAGACAAACACCCCAATTAAAAAATGGACAAAGAACTTGAACAGACACTTCTCCAAGGAGGACATACAGAGGGCCCAGAGACATATGAAAGGATGCTCAGCATCACTAGCCATCAGAGAGATGCAAATTAAAACCACAGTGAGATATCATTTCACACCAATCAGAATGGCCATCATAAACCAATCAACATAAACCAAATGTTGGAGAGGCTGTGGAGACAAGAGAACTCTAGCGTAGTGTTGGTGCAAATGCAGACTGGTGCAACCACTGTGGAAAGCAGTATAGAATTTCCTCAGAAAACTAAAAATGGAACTGCCTTTTGACCCAGCAATACCAATGATGGCATTATACCCTAAGAATCCTAAAACACCAATTCAAAAGAACCTATGCACCCCAATGTTCATAGCAGCACAATTTACAATGGCCAAGACCTGGAAGCAACCTAAGTGCCCATTAGTAAGTGAGTAGATTAAAAAACTGCAGTGTATTTACATGATGGAATAGTACACAGCAGAAAGAAAGAAGGAGCTCCCACCCTTTGCAACAGCATGGATGGAACTGGAGAGCATTATGCTAAGTGAAATAAGCCGAATGGTGAAAGACAAATACCATATGATCTCACCTTTAGGTGGAACCTAATCAACAAAGCAAACAAGCAAGCAAAATATAACCAGATACAGTGAAACAGAGAACAAACTAACAGTAACCACAGGTGAGCGGGGAGAAGGATAATGAGGGGAAATAAGGGAAGGGTCATCAAGGAACATGTACAAAGGACACATGGACAAAGCCAAAAGAGGGTGGGAGGCCGGGATGGGTGGAACGGAGACCGGTGGTGGGGTAAAATTGGAGACAACTGTACTTGAACAACAATAAAAAAAATTTAATAATAATATAAAAAAAATGCTAATAGCTTTCCCTGAGTCAAAGAGCTAAGAGGCAGAAAAGACTATTGGATTACAACCAGAGTTATTTTAGGAAGACAGAGGTAGAAAGCATGAACACTCAGGAAGTCAGTCTTCTGGATCACTGCATCTCACACTTTAATGCCCACATGAACCACTTAGAGATCTTAATAAAGTGCCTATTTGGAATCAATGAAGTCTGTAGGGGACCTTAGGTCCTGCAGTTCTAACAAGCCCCCCAGTGATACCAATAATGCCATCCCTGGGACAATTGAAGTAGGAAGGTGTGAAAATGGTCACTACACACTTAGAATTTGGCCTTCATTGGTACTTGTAATATAAAGCAAAATAATCATAGTCTCTATCCTCAAGGTGATTAAGACTACTGAGGGATTTATTTTCTAGCAATAGTCTCAATTTCTAGAACAAAAATACAAATGTGAAGATAACATTACAATCCTGAATTATATTATTACACATAAATCTTCAATATAACATGTTCATATTTAACCCCAATGAATTACATGCTAATTCCAGTCACTCTGCAAAAATCACATAAAGCATTAACTTTAATTATTCCAGTCACTCTGCAAAAATCACATAAAGCATTAATTTATTCTTGTTATTAATTTATGTCTTATGAAGGTAAGCATTATAATTTCTCTCTATATATTTAGGCATGGAGGTATAGAAAGCACTTATTTTACTTTAAAATATGTACTCTATTACCATATTATTTGAATTTATAAAATTATTTCTGATATTGTTAGATATTTTATAGCAAATATGGATTGCATTGCAATAATAAAATAATAGCTCTGTATGGAACAAGGAAGGACTATTCCATACTACCTATATTAATCTTACTACATGTTGAACCCAGTTTGTTACTCTAACCTGATTTTTTTCTTCTCTTAAAATTAAAGCTTGTAGACCTGGCCAGTGTGGCTGAGTTGGTTGGTGGGTCATCCTGTAACTTAAAAAGTGCAGGTTTGATTCCCAGTCAGGGCACATACTTGGATTGCAAGTTCGACCCTTGGTCTGGGTATGTGTGATTCTCCCATCCAGGCATGTACGGGAGGTGACCAGTCAATGATTCTCTCTCACATCAGTGTTTTATTTCTCTTTCTCCCTTCTCTCTCTCTAAAAAAAAAGGAAAAAAATAAAGCTTGCATGTTAGAGGTTTTTTAGTATACTGTTACATAGATCTGCAATTTCAGTTCATGTGTGATCCTAAGAAATGGCCTGACTTCTAAACTGCAGGAATTTTGGGGAAAACACACACACACACACACACACAAAAGCAAAAACAGGTAACCATAAAGATCCATATCAAAACCTACAGGAAAACGCCATGCACATTCTTCCCACATTAGGAACATGATGTGTGCCTTAGGACAAAGGCCCAGTTAGTCATGCCTTTGATAAATCACTAACATTACTTTGAGCATATTACAGAAATGTGCTGCTTCAGATCCCTCCTGGCCCTTGGTGGGCCTGATCACAGGGACTTGCTAACAACAATATCCTTACCACAGCTGACCAGAATGCTGACTCCACATCTGCCCTCTTTTCCTGCATGACCACAACTCCTTTCCCTGATTTCTTTGTTCTGCTTTTCTCTCCCTTCTGATAAAAACCCTTGACTGCACTGAGATGTTAAGATGTTTTTTTAGCACAGGAATCTGCCTCCACCTGGTTGAGGTCATTTGAATAAACCACTTTCCTTATCACCAGCACCTGTCATGAGTTTGGCTTTCATTGTGGTAGGTAGCCGAACCTGCATTCAGTTACATATATATTCATGGAAATAATCCTTTGAGACTTCACAATGTAAAAATTAGTTACTATATAGGGCAGGTACTCTGAGAAGTGGCCACCAAAATAGGATTAAATGAGAAAAAAATTCATAGGGGAAAAATCTGAGAGAAAATGAGGAGGGAGAGGTAGAAGAGATTTGAAGTTATTAGGACATTATATAAGTCTAGATAAAGACAACAAAAAAGAAGAGAGAAACGTTGTAGTTAGCTGTTAGTTATATGGTTAGCTAGCTTCTTGGTTAGTTAATTAGTGGAGGCAACTCAGATTGTTGTGCAGTTTTATGAAAAGTTAGGTAAGGTGATTGGTTAGTTCTTAAGCCAAAGTTACTCATCAGAGGAGTTTTTCATCTCCCAGGAAAATGCATTTCTGCCTAGATACCCTGGCCACACCCAGTCATTGGCAGAGAACAGTCTGAGGGAAGCCCGTTGGCACAAGCAGCAATGTGAATTTCAGAGGACAACGTGTAGGCTCTCAGACAGTTATACTTCTTTAACTGTCTCAATCAGCTGAAGACCTGAGAGACACATCCTCATGTCCACCATGGTTATATCAACCAGACAGGACCCTTTGCAGAGCTAGTAGAGCCAAACCAAATTCCATATATATAAATCTGTTCCATTCAACCATCAGCATGAAACGACAATTGACGTACAGGTGCTATCAGTGTATGTTTCCTGATACCTTGAAAACAATTCTAATTTGTTTTATTGTAAACACAAAGAAAAATATAAGAAATAAAATCCAAGCATGCATGATAAATAGTTAAGACCAGACATACTGAAGGACACATTTCAGTACAATCCAGTAAAGCTATGAAATGCAAACTTATCACAACAGCTACCTATTACTGAATTTTGTTACTTATGCACATTAAGAAAGCTAAAATGATCCAAAAATTTACATCTAAAAAACTATCAAAATGTTGTATAACATACAAGCAAGCTCAGATTATGCACTGGGATAGTATAAAAAATATAATGTTTCATTTTATAGATGAAATCTCAAAATTTAAATGTAACATTTTACAGTTTCAATGTTAGCTTTTCCAGCAATACTAACCACTTTCCTTTTATAAAATTTTTATATTGAAAAGTCAACTCATAACCATCAAAAATTGTGCAATCTCTTGAACTTTCAGTCATTACTGTGATTACAGGTGTGTGCTCATCCATGAAAGAGTGAGCAAGCGAGATGCTCAAATGTTACAAAACATCAATGATGGTACAGAGAAAAGAGAATGACTAATTCAGCAAAGCATCAAGACTTGGCTTTAAACTCCCGCAACTGTCAAGTTCTGGAAAAAACAGTAATTGCCTGGTGCTTTGTGTTCAGGAGTGGAGTTGTTCTTCTGCCATCCAGTGTTTTGGCCAACTAGAAGTCAGAATCAACTTTTCAAATAGTAACTAGTTTTGAAAATGTATTCTGTAGTAGCAAATCAAAGAATAACTTTTATTTGCTTATTAATATAGAACAAGCGTTTGGTTTGTCATTGTTGGGGAGAAACAAGCTTTCCTGTACCTCAAGATTCTTCAGACTGGTCTGATAATCAAATAGACATGAGACGGATTAGCAAGAGAAAATTACCAAATTTAATACACTCATAGTATGGGAACCCTGCACACATGAGAGAGTCAGAGACCCCACGTGCCAGAGAAGTCCAGAGACAGAAAGGGCAACTGAGGTGTATAAGACCTTCTGAGCTAGGGATGAGGTAATGCACCTTGGAGGCTTCAAAGTGTCATGGCAGGGGAAAAAAAGAGCAAATGTGTAGTAAATACAAACTTCCCTGCCATTTAGGTGGGTAAAAATGTTATGGCTGAAAATCTCTTATTATGAGGAAGGCCCCTAATTCAAGTGCTTCTAGGTAGTTGAAGGGAGGGGCAGAATTTTCTCTTGAGCCTGAAGCCTTTTATTGCTTTTAACTCAAAACAATCTAAACACAACAGCGGCCTTGGGTGACTAGTTCTGGACCCCCACATAATCATGAAAGTTGGTTTGTCACTATACAAAATTAATTAGTTTCACCAAAAAAAAAAAAAAAAAAATGAGGTACAAACTGATATCGTCAATTTCTTACACAGCTGCAAAGTATTTCTAGAAATGTATAGTATGATTAATTTGAATAAATAAACAAAACTTTATTAGTTTTACTTGAAATAAAGGCTTGTAATTCTATAAGAAACAACATTTTATCTGCTTGTAAACTACATAGTGCCTTCTAATGATTAATAGATTTAAATAAAGAACTTATCATTTTATATCACACTTAAATAAGGCCTACTAAAAACATTAATGAAAAAGATTACAAGTCTTGGAGAGATTTTTAAAAAACTAGTTTAAAAATTGAATTTAATTTTTTGAACAAGCAAAACATTTTATAAAGCTTTGAGAAAAATTAGAATTAAGCATTTAAAAAATAAATTTATGCTTCGGATATTGCAAAATTCTATCAAAACATAAGCTACTATTAATAGCCAATACATTCTCCAAATTATTAGCACAAATATACCAGAATATTGGAGAAAATTCAAAGATGCTCTCAGGAACTTGAAACCTCTCACAATTGCTGATAAAGGAAATACTAATGTGCTATAAAATGTAATATTTTAGAAAAGTGCTTATAAATCTTGAAAAGGCTTGGGCAACAGCTTCCGTGTCATAGGTTAGAAGAGGTGACCTCATATGCTTCTCAGGTCACCTTATCTTTCCTATTTAAACTAGCAGCAACTTTTACAAAAAAATATTAGGAGAGATGCTTAATGATTGAAAACTCTGTGACCAAGACAACTGAATTTTAAAACTGAAATTTTAAGACAATAGGGTCATTTTATCGTTACTCTTTTGAATTAAATATCTTTTGTTGAAGATTTCCAAGAAAAGGACCAATGTTTTAAACATTTTTTGTTTTAAACAGAGTTGGTAAACAGAGGCCATGCTTGTACCAAAACATGACTGAGAACTCATTCGTCTTTCTCCCTCACTTCTAAGGAAAATATGAAACAGGTTTGCAGGAAAAAATAGCAGACGGCTCCCTTGAAGGCAAATTTTCATTCCCATTTTACTAGATCTTAACTACAGTCTGCAAAATCTACTGATATTTTATGCTAAGCACATCTGTTGTGAGTAGCTGGAAGACAAGCATGCTCATTTTTAAGAAGTCAACATAAAAGGGAAAGAGCAGCATTATGCAAAGGCTTTTCTTAGTGTCGCTTGGAATAAAATCAATGCTATTTAGTCCTTGTAAGCATATTCAAAGTTTTTCTCTGATCCTTAAAGCAGATTTGTACAAATTATTCCACCCTAAGAGATGTGAATCTCTCTTGTGGATTAAAAACAGAACACTCCACAGCAGGTCAGTTTTCAACAATGAGGCACTTAGGCGTTATAACAAATATGTAAATAATTGGATATACCAAAATAGTTAAGGAAGCACATTTCTATTCCTAAATTTTATTTGACTGTGCTAAACATAGAAAGATAATAAAATATACCCCAGAAAAGATGCCATTGTTTGCTCTAAATATTACATAGAACCAACTCAGAAAAGTACCAACTATTCCTTGATACTAAATTCAAATAAAATTGATGTGTGTTGGGGGGGAGAGTTGTGTTACAGTGTAATATTTGTTATATATTAAATGTAATTGTGTTACATTTAAAATATGTGTCTGCCACAGACCAGTAGGGGAAGGCCAAGCAGGTTCTCCAGATCCAACCAATTCCATTGTTTTAAACCTCTTTAGAGCATTATGCTTAGTGATGTAAGTCAGGCAGTGAAAGACAAATACCATATGATCTCGCCTGTAGTGGAACCTAATCAACAAAACAAACAAGCAAGCAAAACAGAACCAGAGACATTGAAATAAAGAACAAACTGACAGTGACCAGAAAGGAGGCGAGAAGGGATAACAGATGAAAATAGGGATGAGTTGTCAAGGAACCTGTACAAAGGACCCACGGACAAGGCCTAAGGAGGGCAGGATCAAGAGTGGGAGGTGGGGATGGGTGGGACGGAGGGGAGTCGTGAGGGGAAAATGGAGACAACTGTGTGTGAATGACAATAAAAAAGAAAGAAATTTAAAAAGTGCCATTTAAGTTCATAACCAAAGAATGACAAGGAGCTAGATATAGGAAAGAAATAAAGTACAGTAGAGAACATTATCTCAGGCCAAGGGAGCAACTACAAAGGCCCAGAAGCAAGAAAGTGGTTGCACTTGCAGGTTTGAAAAATGAAAGAAAGGCAATGAAGCAAGGCAGTGGCTTTCACAATGCTTGACTTTGATAGAAAGTAAGAAATTAGTTTTCTATTGTTACCTAATAGACACAATCAGACTCCAGCACAGACACCCCCACACACATATATAACTTCAGAGTTTATTAAACATTTCCTTACTATGTGACATACACTTTAATCTTTGTTTCAATTATTTTCGTTTCTTCTTCTTTCTTTTTTAATGCAGTGAAAGACCACTAAATTGGTTTCCCAATCTACTAGGATCACTCCATAGTTTGCAAAACAATGGGGAAGGAAAGATTGTGATCCAGGCTGATATAAATTAATGATAAGATAAGAATGGCAGCCAAAAAAGGCAAGTCCCAGAGTGGGTAAGTTTTGTACATCACTAAAAAATACTTAGCAAATTCAGCAAATTTAGCTAAATAAATTTAGCTAAACTTAAGCAGATTTAGCAAATAAATACACAGATTTATTACAAATTTATATACACATTAGAATTTTAGATAAACAACAAATAACTTCTATTATAAAATGTCTTACCGCAAATAAGTACTACAATAATACAATACTTACACTACACATAAAACATGTATCTCGTATCTATCTGGCAACTCTAAACTAAGGGTGATGGGAAACCATTAAAAAATTTAATCTAGAGTGATAAATGGAGAGATACGTTTTCTGATTTCCCTGAAGGTCCTTCCAGTTATTATGGGAAGAATTGGAGAGGCAAAAAAAGCAGCTCAGGTAGGAGGCTGCTGTAGGACCGGAGGAGGGGAGAGAATATTGAGAGACTACCAACGAGGCTGAGTTTCAGTGATATTCCAAGTCTCAGAGCACAAGAGGATTAATTGAACTACCTCAGCCTATCATATACTAATACATGTATTATATACATGCTTTATGTTATTTTATTTCTTCAAATAACATCAGTTAAAATCTTACTGATAAAAATAAATGAATTTTTACAACCCTTCCTTTTGAAGAACATTTTTTTTTTAACCCGCCCCACAGAGCAGAGCCCCAGTGTGCTTCCGAGCCCCTGAGGTTGCGAGTTTGGAGGTTTGGCTGTGGTTTCAATCCCAAAGAGAAGAAAATGGACCGATGGACTTGGGCAGCTCATCACCACTGACCTCATAGCACAGCCTCAGTGAATAGCCCTTGAGGTTTGGGGGAAATTTTTTCATGTGATAACATGTTTTCACAGATAAATCATATAGTGTGATTTATTTATTTTTGTATCTTGATTTAAGTGATTTTTAAAAATTATTTTTAAAGATATTCACAAAAGCTTATTTGGTTTAATGGCTTCTTAGGGAATAGTAAGTCTAATTACAGTTCTGTCTTTACCCCGGTAAGTCAAACAGTTATTTAAAATTTTATTTTACCTTTTAATTTTTTACTATTATTAGAAAATATAATTTCTCAGAATCATACTCTTAGAGCAGTGATAACCTATATCTTTGAAGACTTAACATTTTAATTTAAAAGTATAATGTTTCAATATTCCTTCAGCTAGATTTTGGATACTTAACTCTAGTTTAGAGAGACTTAGTTTCACAGCATAATTGTACACAAAAATGTCCTAGGATTCCTGAGCAGCCTTTAAAAGGAATTGGATAAGTACTGAAGTTCTATAAAATCAGTTAAACAAAGAAAATCTATTGATCTTTGAAAGTTGACTAGTATCAGCTAAAATAGCCCAGGAAAATACTCAGGGTGAAAAAAAAAAATGTAGGTGGAGGAAGGCTTACTAGAATTATCAAAATTATTCATATCAGCCACTGAACCAATTGTAATCTGAAAAGATAATGCCTTAATGCATTAAACATAAGAAAGGAGTCCCGAGTAACATAATGATAGAATTCTCCTCACAGAACTGTAACAGTTCATGGATTAGCCAATATGAAGACTGCTTTTGATCTTGGCACTTTACAGAAACATAATAAATGAATTATATATAGAAGTTCAGTTGAGTCACCAGCTATTTCCATATGCCTATTATGCTTTAACAGACATAGTTATAATAGGATTTCTTCACATTAAGTCGAAGCCACATTTTACTTCACTAAACATTCCAAAGAATTTAGATTTCTTTAGAATTAGAGCAATTATAATCAACATACCTCTCCTTTCCTGGCAATTTTTTATTTAAAGGGAATCAATAATACTTTTTTATTTTCCTAATATTAATAAAACCTTATGTTGATAACAATATTGTTCATCATTATTTATAGCCATAGGTAGTTGCTAGAATTTATGACAAGGATTGTATTTCCAATTATTTAAACTAATTCCTGATTTTAAATCAGTTCAGAGCTCTTGAAAATCATGTAAAATCAGATAACCTAAATTAAAAATACACAGATCTCATTTGTCAAAGATTATTTAAAAATACCTGCAGTTGATATAATGTAATTTTTTCCTATATAAATAATCCTATTTTCATAATCTGATGATAGCATGATTTTCCCTTTTTTTCAAGTATTGATGTATTTTAAATTTGTTTTCAGATCTGAATCTTTGATTTTAGTTTTCAATGTATAAAATAGCTATAATTTAAGTAAGATTAACAGAAATGCTTTAGTGTTTTTAATTTAAAAAATTAAATATATTTTTTAAATTTAGTAATTAAAAAAGTTTTTTAAAAGTCAATATAAGGGACTTTTGAAAAAAATATTCTGTAGCTATAAAATACTGCCTGTGCCAACAAAGTTTGGCCAAAAATATTAAATATTATGCCTTCATAAACCTAGTGATTGAATAAATGTATGTGTTTCTTTCTCCACCCAAGAAAAATATAAATTAATGCTCCTATACATATATTCCATCTTCTGCTTAGAATATTGTATTCATTGAGCTCTAGCCATTCACTGTTGTCAGTTTTCCTACCTCATTCATTATAATGCGATGGATGTATATAATAGCCCTTTCTTAAATCACAATTTTAAGTAAAGACTTAAAACAACAATGTGTTAATGATTGGCTTAAGTGAATAAAGTAGACTTCTTTCAAGAGTACTAAATACAGTTTTCTCCCATCAAAAACTATTATATAATTAGTTATTTGTGCATAAACTTTGTCATGATATTAGCACTATTAATATGTAACATTTAAATCAGAAAATGTTTTAGTAAAAAATAATATGGACTGATTTTCGGATAACTTAAATTACAATCCTTATTTTGAAATGAGATTGATTTTTTATATGAGCAACATTTACCTTTCTAAGAATTGGTTCCGTAATTGGGAAAGTGAGATTTCTTATATATTCCTAAAATTATTTGCTATAAGATTTTTCCTTTGTCCACTAATTATTTTAAATTTTTGTATTGTTTTAATGTGCTAAGTGCTATAATTGGTAGACTAGCTTTTGTAGTTTTTCTCAGTTAAACCATATATTTTTATTATTTCTGCAACTATAATATTTAACACATAATCTATTTTTATTTTTTAATTTATTTTAGCCTATGCTTTACTGTTCTATTTTTAATGTGGTATTGGTTCATTTTTTACCAATTCTTTTAGAATAGCTTAGTTTCTTCAGAACTCAGTAAGGCTATATCATCTTCACGGATAAAAAGAACTAGGAAATGTAGACAACTCATGAATTACTTTAATTCTAAAAATATGAGCACTTCCTCTGTCTACAATTTGTCTCCAGAATAGTATTTCTTTTCTCAGATTCACTAAAAGGGATCAATATTAAAAATATTAAGGTGAATTTCAATATTTGTACAATTAATTTTTCTAAAAGCCACATAATAGAATTTAATTTTACTAATATATGCATATTTGTACTTTATAATACATTTGTCAATTTTTAGCAATAGCACCACATTTTCCAAAAACAACAGATACAAAAAAAGGGCAAGTTTATTTTCCACTATACTTATTGACTTTTTATAGAATTACATGTAGGCTTAAAAGTGGTGGATATTTTTGTTTCAGAATAAAATAAATTTATACTCTTTTTAAGATATTAAATTCTCAAGTTAAGCTGTCAAGTATTAAAACATCAAAATGAAGTTTAGCCACTTAAAACATGGCTCAGCCACATTTTAAAATAAAGATGTCTTTCAGAAAAGAAGAAACAGGGGAGTCAGCATAGGTAACAATGGAAGGTTTCCTTTCAAGCATACCATAAATTTAAAACAAATGGCAATGATATGTTAGAACAAAATACACATAAAAAAGGACACAGCAGGAAATGAAGAAATTAAGACATTTTATAAAAGTATGCTAGCTCATTGAAAGAGGAGGAAGTATTAATGTTCAGTTATAGAAACGTATGCTCTTTCCAAATGACAGGTTTGGGAGTAATAAAACTTAAAACAAACATTAGTCCTTTTGAAAAGAATGACTTGTACATGAAAAAAACTTTAACACACTCCTGAAGGGCACAACAGTAGACTCGGATGTAAACTTTGTCATCCTTTTATATAGGAAGAACCAAAATCATATAGATACCCATTCTTTTTAATAATTTATGAACTCAAAATAGACTTCTACAAAATGCCAACAGGTATTTTTTATGGAAATAGACAAGTAGATTCTGATCTTCATATGGAAAACAATATGTATAAGTAGGAACAGCAGTAAGATATCTGAAAAAGAAATGATAGGACTAGCCTTATCAAATATTATACCGTATTATAAATCTTTAAAAATAATAGTATTGGCACAAGAAAATACAGACAGGAAATGAAACAAAAAAGCCAGAAATATAACCACATACACTTGGCATTTTAGTGTCTGTTAAAGACAGCCTTTCAAATTAGTAAACTAAAGATGGATGTTTTAGTAACTAACATTGGGTCAGATGATTAGAGTTTGTAAAAAAAAATCAGGTTGGCCTCATGCCATATACAAGCATAAACTACAAATAGGTAGAAGATCTAAATATTTAAAAAGAGAAAATAAATTATAGAGTAAAATCATTGCTAATTTTGTAGTAGGGGAAGCCTCTGTAAATAAAACTTAAAACGAAGGTACCATTTAAAAAGCTGGATAAATTTGATTGCATTAAGACTAAACCCATCCAGGATAGAAAACAATAGTAGCAAGGTCAAAATACAAATGACAATGTTGAGACCATTAGGTAGACAGTAAATGAGGAACTGAACATTTATGTCCTATCAAAAATTGCACATGTAATTTCAAGTTAAAGACTGAAGCACCAAACAGAGCAATGAAGTCATCAGAGCATTTGATAGTAGTCACTGTAATTTAGTGATCAAGCTCAGCATTTATAATGGTGGTTCAACCATATACTATATATAAGCTTCCTGAACTGATAGATAATGAAGCCCACAACATTATCTAGAATAATTGGAGAATAAAAGTATAACTTGAACCCATCAGTCTTTCAGATCCACATTCACATTTGCAGAAAATACAGGGGATAGAAAAATATGTTATAAGATACCTCAAGGAAACAGACCAATTAAGTAGACAGATCATTCTGCAGGAAAACCAGTCTAATTTCTATAACAAGTATTAGAAATAAAAGCTAAGCCAAACAAACAGCAAGAACAACAACAAAAATAAACTGTCGTAGATTAAAAGAGACATAAAGAACATAAAAAATTCAATGTTTGAGCCTCGATTGAATTCTGGTTTAGCTAAACCAACTCTTAAGGATAGTTTAGGTAAAATAGGAGAAGTCTGAATCTATTAATAAGATAGACATTAACATGCAAAATAGTAATTGTTAACGAAAATTAGCATGTTGCAAAACAACATGGCAGTCTGATTTCATTTTATACTTATATAGTATGCATACATGTATGTAGAAGACCTAAACATAGATAGATACAATTCTTCAAGCATATCAATAAAGATTTCTAAGAGTAAAAATATGTGGTCATCATACCAGCTTACTTTTTTACTTGTGCTTATGTTTCCTATCTTTCTACAATGAATATATACAACATAACATAACAATAATAAAACACTGCTTTTAATCTTTGAAAAATGATAGACACAGATACATTAGAAACAGTCCTTTTAAACATAGTGTTATCTTTCCTGATCATTCTGAAGAAATATATGGGTATCTTTAACACATGATTCTCCAAACTTTTCTTTTTCACAAGATGTACTTGCATATGTTTTTATAAGTTCTTAACCTGAAGAGGAGAAACTATAAAAGTAGATTCAAAACACTGTTGAATCATTTATGAGAGAAATGACTTTTCATCTGCACAATGATAATAATTGCAGCAGAGCTGCTCAAGCTTTTTTTCCTTTCCTATTCTCCTTAATTGATTATCTCCCCTTCTGGAATTTCTCTTTGAATTTATAATATTTTGAGGTGAGGAAATGATTATTTTATACACCATCGAATTACTCTGTTCTGCTTTCCTGGGCTTCCTGATTCTGTGAGCAGTTTTGCCTTCTTCCAGGATTTGGGTCATACAGTTTGCCCTCATAAATATTTAAAGAGGCATAATCAATATTAGTCACATTTTTAATGACAACTCTTCATAAAAGTGGAGCTGCTGCCACCTATAAAACCTAATTGACACCTTGATGGATATTGTTTTGAGAGGAGCTGTAAAGAACAAAGTAGCAGCTTGACAGCTGCAGTAAAGAGAACATAACTCCATCCCAGAGAAGGACCGTGATTGCCGCTGCAGCGACAGACTCCAGGTGGTTTCATTTATCTCTCCGATAACTTTCAAATACCTATCTAGCAAAACGCCTTGAGCAAAACACATAGATTTCCAGGTGTGGACATGTCAGAAGAATACAGTAGAAGCATGTAGAACATTCTCAGGAAATAGTTCCAAAAAATTCATATTTGTAGGAAAGCAGTTTAATCATTTTCCTTCTAAAAGTTTACTTCCGACAACTTTGGCTAATCTTGTGTGGTCCTGACCATTCACTATCTGTCAAACATTAAGGATCAAAAGGAAATTCTCTTTAATCATGACTCCTTTTGCTCTAAAGGAAGAATAAACAGATTACAGGACTCAATTTTAAACTTGGGTCCTAATGGAAATAAAACCTAAGAAACAGAATTACCAGAATTATATTTACTTGTTAAATGTAGCCTCTGTTCAAACAGAACTCTCCCTCTAAAAACATTTATGGTGCATAATGGGTGCTTCCTCATGCCTTGTAGAAACTAACTCCCATGGTAGCCAAGAATAGAAAAAAGCACTCAACAAAAAGAAAGAGAGAAAAAAAAGAAGGGAGGAGGAGGAAGGGAGGAAGAGAGGAAGAGAGGAAGGAAGGGAGGAAGGGAGAGACAATGCACTTTCTCTCGATTATAGGATTCACAATCAGATCACATGACAATTGTCCACACATATTACAAAAAAACAGACATTCAGCACCACTTGCTCAATCAGAGCCCAACTTTTCTCTCCTTCTCCCTATGGATGTGTTCTATTCAGTTTGTGTTTTGCAGCTGTCACTGCAGCAATCTGGGGAAAGGTGGAAGAAGATATTTAAAAAAAACCCGAAGAAGAAAAGGAGAAGGTGGATGGAGAAGGATTGTTTCTGTTTTGAATTAATAGAAAAACTAGCAGAGGACCATTTCTCCCACCTGTATCTGTATCAGTGCCATTTATTCCAATATGGAAATAATTTGAACTGATGTACACAGAGGGGAAAAAAAGGAAAAGAAAATAAACTACGACCAGGCTATTAAAATAATCTATTCGAGTTTACTTGCTTAAAAATGTGAAAAACAAAACCATGTAACTAGAGAATTATTGCCACCCTTCTCCCCCTTATCTTATACTTCATTTGCCATCTGTGCTATGTGTTTTGCCTCCTTTTTTCCCTCTTAATTCATTATCTTATCTTCTTTTTTCCGGTTCCCTGACCCTATGAACCAGTGGTCTGTTTCATGTTCCTAGACACAATATCCCTGCTCAGATTTGATGGGCGACATAAGGTTTGTGTATTCAAATACCATTTTATGCACTGTTCCACACTTCTCATCCTTAGGATCATTAGTCACAGTATGTGTTCCATGCTGTGCCCAGAATATCTCAGCTGATAACGACATACTCAAAGAGCATTCTGAGTTTCTACTAACAAAATATCAGTGTCCCACACAATTTGTCCCCTGTGATTCTACTCTTTCTAAAGCTTAAGTCTTAATATACAGACAACATTTATCTCTTTAGAATTCCCAAAATGTGTTTTGGTCAACTGACAGTTTTTCAGAGTTAGCAAATATTAAAAAGCCATTTTCTAATCCTTTTTTTATTGTTATTCAATTATAGTTGTCCGAAAAGCCATTTTTTTTTAAAGCCTGAGGTTAGAAAAACTTTCAGTAGGCTAGAATTTTTCAAATATATTATTTCAAATTGAGTCAGTTGTAATTTTCATGGCCTCTATGGAATGTCATAATTTAACATTTTGAAGAAAAAAGAAATAATTATAAATAAGTCTTGAGATTGAATGAAAATGCTTCAATAGTATGCATCATTAGTTTCTGAAACAACAATCAGAAGAAATTGTAAGACAGATTCAGAAAGAAAAAAAAAACTTAACATTATCTCAGTTTGGCATGGAAAAAAGTGTGTATGAGATTCTCATAGATCTTTACGACGTTGTCACAAAAATCCCAATAGAGCCTTGGCTGGTGTAGCTCAATGGATTGATCACAGGCCTGCAAACCAAAGAGTTGCTGGTTCGATTCCCAGTCAGGACACATACATGGGTTGTGGGCCAGGTCCCCAGTAGGTGGCATGTGAAAGGCAATCACAGATTGATGTTTCTCTCCCTCTCTTTCTCCTTCCCTTCCCTTCTCTCTAAAAGTAAATAAATAGAATCTTTATGATCTCAATAGAATGAATATTGGCATGTTGAAATCTGAAGGGGAGAATATGAAAATTATACAATGTTGGAAGTAAAGTAAGATTCATAAATCCTATAATAATTTTAAACTGTAGCTTACAAAAATTGCTCTTATAATTTTCTGTGTTTTGCATGGCCTCTAGCCACTTCTTTTGCTTGAGTAATAGGCATTATGGTAATAGTCTCTAAAATAGCCCCTTAACGAACCATGCCTTCTGATATTCATACCCTTGTGTAATCCCCTCAACACTGCCCTGAACCTACATAATCAAAAGATTGTGGGATGGGTCCTGGCTTGTGTGGCTCAGTGGACTGAGCACTGGCCTAGATACCAAAAGGCTTCCAGTTCAATTCCCAGTCAGAGCACATGCCTGGGTTATGGGTCAGGTCCCCATTTGGGAGTGTGTGAGAGGCCTCCAACCCATGTTTCTCTCACACATCCAAGTATCTTTCCTCTCTTTCTCTATCCTTTTCCCTCTCTCTAAAAATAAATAAATAAATTATTTTTTAAAAAAGATTGTGGCATAAATAGTGACACATGAATTCAAGGCTAGTTTTACTGGACTCTTGGAATGTTCGCTTTCCATGAGAGCCAAGTAAAAAGTTTAAAAACCTAGGACCACCATGCTATGAGAATGCTTAGTCTAGCCAGGTAAAGAGGTCATATGGGGATGTAGTTACCCAAGCCCTGCTGCCAGACATGTCAGTAAATGAATCATCTTGGATATTTCAGGTCCAATAGATCTCAAAGGGGAAAAAACATCTAGAGCTTCAAACTTATTGCTCCACTTAATCTGTGCCAGCTGTCTCCAGCCATTTTTCCCACTCTAGAAAATGCCCCACAAATGCATCATCTCTGCTGTGGCCTGCCTGAATCTCAGTCCATAGAATTTCTATCAAATTTTAATGGTTGTGATTGTGTGCTATTAAATGTTGGGGCAATTCATTATGCAATAATAAATGATGAACAAAATTTGGTTTCTAGAAGTGGAACAGTCACATGAAGAGAAATGAATAAAATATGTGACATTAGCTTTCACAACAGGCAGTGGGCAAAAGTGGAAGGACGTTGAAGAAATGGTTATAACAAGCTGGAAGGGATTCATGGAGACTGTTGATCGGGGCTTGAAGGAAAGGCACCAATTATATGCTAATGGAAGAGTTGCAGAATTTGTTATCTGTAGTAATGTGAAAAACAGAAAAGGAATTTCATGATCTTGTGGCTAACTGAGGAGATTTCAACACTGAATGTTGAAAGTTCTACTTTGCTTCTTCTAGATACTTTATAACATAATATGGAAGAGAAAAACCACCTTAAAAATTAGTTCTGTTTGTGAACATAATTTAGAGGACATAGTGTATAGGAACCAGGAATTAATGTGTTTAAAAATTTAAATCTTTCTATGTGGAATCTAATGAACAAACTGATCTAACAAGCAAAAGATAGACTCATTGATGGAGAACAGATGAGAGCTAATGTTGCTGGGAGGTTAGGGGGTGGAGGGATTGAGCAAAAAGGGAAAAGGACTCATGGACATGGACAGGAGCATGATGATTGCTGGGGGGAGGGGGTTATAAGGGGACTAATTTATAATGGAAAAAATATATAATAAAGATTAAATTTAAAAAAAAATTAAATCTTATCCCAGAAACTTATTCTCAAATTAAGAAATAGGCAAGAACCCTGGGTGGTGTGGCTCAGTGGATTGAGTGCTGGCCTGCAAGTTGAAAGGTCACTGGTTCAATTCCCAGTCAGGGCACATGCCTGGGTTGTAGGCCAGATCCCCAGTTGAGGATGCACGAGAGGCAACCAATAGATGGATCCTCCCACGCTAATGTTTCTCTTCCTCTCTTTCTCCCTCCTTTCTTCTCTCTCTAAAAGTAAATAAATAAAATCATTTTTAAAAAAGAAATAGGCAAAGATAAAATAAAAAATAAGGTGGTAAGATCAGGTGCTGCCTCAGAAAATTTCCACTATTCAAAAGAACTCAAGGGTCTTATCTTAATAATGCACCTTGTTGAAGAGTGGGTTTAAGTGTCCAACTCAAGAATAAAAGGGTAAAAATCCATTCGGAGGGCCAGTGAGTTTGGTAATGAAGTGACTCCAAATCTGCTCTGTACCAGTAGCTATGTTGGAATAAGATTTTGAGATATTAAAATGCAGTAATTATGGGGGGCGGGGGGTGGTATCTGTCCTGAATAATCACATCCATTTAAATCATAAGATTTGGTGCTGCCTTTTTTCTTATAAGATTTAGAGCTAAGATTTTGAAAAATGCCATTTTGTGCCTAAAGTGGAAATAAATGACAAATTATTGACTTTCTGCTTCAATGGCATTACCTACAGATACATCCTGGTCTTCTAAAAAGTAGGGGTTGTTATTTCTTTAGGCAGAAATAATATTTTTGCATAACAAAATTATACCTTTTAAATTTCACATACAGTGATGTTTGAGTTGAATCTTTAAAAAAATAACGAGTGATAATTTAAATGCTTTGGCAAAGGCTTTCTATTTCACCAGTTAGTCTTTCTATTTGTTAGACAGAATGTCCAAAAAAGGGGTCTTTTCTGAGCGGCCCTGTCTTTCACAAAGTGATTATCAAATTGAATAGAGTTACAGCGATTTCTAATACTTAATTTTCATACTTTCCAAGGAATAAACAGGGTGTTGACAGCGGATTTATAGAGACTATCTCACAAAATTGCACTTAGTCTGCTTCAAGAAGTCATTACATGGGAATTCAGTATTTAAAGGGATGCTCCCCACTCTAATTATCTCTTTTCTTTGCTAAAAACTGAACATATATACCCTCCTTAGTTTCTATGGAAGGTATATTTAAATTATTTTATACTTTTTAGCAAATATTAACTTCAAAATATCTAAAAAGATGTATAAACATGTAAACCACACTTTGACTTACATGATCTTACTATAAGATTATCATGAAGTTATCAGCAGAAGAGGTAGTAACATAAATATATTTGGGCTTGTTGAATTGTGGTCAGATAAAATCCTGGCCCTGAAATTATTTTATTATAATTGTTTTATTTTAAAATAATAATCAAAACTAGTAAAGCAAATACAAATATTGTGTTTTCTTAACTACAACCCCTATTTATTTTAATATAAAACAATTGTTTGAAGTGTTCACAATATGTATAAATATTATTTATGTATAAATATTATTTTTTCAATAATAGTAATATGGTATACTTTTATATGATTCAATATATAATAGTCTTGTGAAGCAGGACTCATATCTAAACCTTGGAAGCCAGTAGTGATAATTATATATACTGCTTTGTGTATAAAATGTTTTTGTCTCATTTCAACTAAGGAAAGAGTAACTCAATTTTGTAAGAGTTATTTCTGAATGGATGTGATGTTCAATCATGTTAAGGTGAAGTTTTACTGTATCTGAATTTCAAACCTACCATAATACTGTACGTTAGCTTTTAAATGTGTGGTAGCCTGAGCATGTGATTTTTTTTCATCCATGAAAAATGACCAAAATATCAAAGGACTTGTTTCAAAGATATTTTCCCACTTACTTTTTCTTTCATCTTTTTCCCTAAATATGAACAATACGGTCATACTGGATTCAAGAACTGGCATTACATTGCTCAACATGTATGCAAATGCTAGAGAGGGAACAAGAAGTGTGTTTAGAAATGTTTGGAAAGGGTGGACAGGGAAGGACTGGGAGTGATTTAATGATTTATAAGATTAAAGTAATCTAAGGAGTTTAATAATATGAATTAGGGGGTGAACTCAATAAAAATATGCCTGATCTTGCTCAGATGTTCTTTCTTGCATTTCTTGACATTAAACAATCTTTATCTTTTCCACTATAAAATCATAAATATTTGGTTACTGAAATTATTTTTCCAAATTCTCAAGGCTCTCCACTATCCAAGTATTTTATAGTGCAGCATCTCGATCATCTTAATGGCATAACTGGCACAGAATCGTTTCTACATTAGCACGGGATCTTTGAACACCTTCATGGCTACAACAGGCCAAGGGAGACAATTAAAGTAAATATTTTTTTAAATGTTTAGAGTGAAATAACTATGTGTTATTCTCTATATAAACTGTCTATTTATAGCTTCCTAATGAACAGAAGGAATGTGCGTTGAATACAGCAAAGCAAGCTACTGTCAGAAACAAAAATGTGCTTCTTTGCAGAAGTGTCATATTTTCAGCAAAACTATAGATAAAAAGATATATTTCTCTTATTTAAATATATAAGCATCCTCACTCCTTCTGCACAAGCACACACAAGAGTCCTTATATGTGCACACACTCACAACCCTAAACAAAAGCAAACCTTATCTGGCACTCCAGAGCACTCCAGTGGTCACTGTTCATTTTGGCTACCTACCCCTGATGTCTTAGGTTGTCACTCATGTAGACAGTACACTTATTGTCTTGGCTGAAAACCACATTTTTGACTCCTACAAAAGGTCTGGTTAACTTCACCTTGTCAACTGCTTTATACTGTGAAGAATGCTTAACACCTGGGTGCCTGGTGAAGCTGGATGCAGCATCAGGAAAATCTTTGATTAGTGTAACAGATTCAGATTTCAAAATTGCTTTGCTGTGGCAAATCACATCCAAGAAAAGGTTTTCTATATGTTCCATGATAGTGACTATGCATCCTCCTCCTTTTATTCATAAGAACCTAGTTCATTTTATAACTGAAAGTTTAAGAATAGTCTACTCACATCTAAAAATTGCCTATGATTACAAATGAAATGAGAAACATACTTCTGGCCTAGATTTCTGTAGAATATTGATGTTTCATGTATGAAAATAACTAAGTATTTTATAATTCCACATTTCCTTTTTTTCTTGTTTGCTTCTATAAGTCACAAATTCAAAAGGCTATATTTCTTTCTGCTTTTCTTTATTTTGTTTTATTTTGCCACAGTCATCTTCCTTAGAAACTTTAAAATAATACATTCAAGATTTCACATTGACTTTTAGATGTACAATTTATTCAAATTCTCAAAGATACAGTTCTCCTGTGACTAAAATTCAGAATTAATAATTGATAAACTAGATCGATGAATTTAATTACATAAAAATCAAATACATCATCTAAGTAAATGCATATGATAAGGGATAAAGTTAGTTGCAATACCTCATAAACAAAAAAAAAAATTACTTCTCTATATAAAGAACTCCTATAAATAAATAAAGGAGACCAAAAGAAAAATGGAACATAGTTATGAACTTCTATCACACTTACTATTGTCATATCTACCATATATCAAGGTCATTAAATGTTTTATAAAATAATGAGTGAACAAATGACTCTCAGGCAGTAATCCCAAGATTTCAGTTAAAGCTTTGCTTTTTCTGGAGTTTACCAGTAAAAGTGATTTCATAAAAATTATATATGCATGCATAATATATAATGCATATATAATATACAATATAGTTACACATGCGTGTACACTATCATGTAAATAGAGGGGTAAAAAGTCGTTAAATATGACCAATAGATGAGTGGGGATTTTTAGATTGAAAAATGGCACTTACTATTTTATCGATATTTCCAATTAAGAAATTAACAAAAAAATACCCATAGCTAAGAAATATTTCTATATTGATTTACACTCATTAGATTGAATATATGAATTTCAATCAAAATCCTAGAAAAATCCTTGGTTCAATTTATCGTAGACATACCTTTTAAAATATAAATTTATACTTTAAAAGATAATTTAGAACAAGTATATAATTACTCTTTTTACTTTAAAAATCATCTGCAAGTTATTCTATAAAGAAGTGTAATAATTTCACTTGTGTTATCTGTTAAAAGAGTTCTTAAACTCATAGCATAATTCCAAACAGACCATTCCTTTTTATTTATATGAGTTATAAAATAATAGACTTTTCATATATCACATTTGAGTAACTTTAAAAAATAATTTCAGTGAGGATGATTTGTAATCATCCACTTCAAATGTAGCTGATTTTTATTCAATTGAAATATTTTTCATGTTTTAATTACGGTTGAGATACACTGTTAAATTAGTTTCAGGTGTACAACCCAGTGAGTAGACATTGTATAACTTACTAAATGATCACTCCAATAAATCTGATACCCATGTGACATCACACATACTTACTGAAATATTTTTTCCTATATTCTCTATGCTGCATTTTACATCCCCATGACTATTCTGCAACAACCAATTTGTTAATCTTTTCACCCCTTTCACCCACTCTTCAACCCCACTCCCATCTGGCAACCATCAAAATATTCTCTGTATCTATGAGTCTGTTTCTATTCTGCTTCCTTGTTTATGATGAGTGTTTAATTTTTAAATCACATTATCTTATTTTGTTTTTTTCTTTTTTATTTTTTTATATATTTTATTGATTGTTATTACAGTTGTCCCGTTTCTCCCCCATCATTCCTCCCACCCTGCACACCCTCTCCCACCCACATTCCCCCTTTTAGTTCATGTCCTTGTGTCATAAGTTCTTTAGCTTCTACATTTCCCATACTATTCTTACCCTGCCCCTCTCTATTTTCTACCCACTATCTATGCTACTCATTCTCTGTACCTTCCCCCCCTCCTCCTCCCACGCCCCTGTTGCTAACCCTCCATATGGTCTCCATTTCTGTGGTTCTGTTTCTGTTCTAGCTGTTTGCTTAGTTTGCTTTTGTTTTAGGTGTGGTTTTTAATAGCTGTGAGTTTGCTGTCTTTTCATTGTCATATTTTTTATCTTCTTTTTCTTAGATAAGTCCCTTTAACATTTCATATAATAAGAGCTTGGTGATGATGAACTCCTTGAACTTGACCTTATCTGAGAAGCGCTTTATCTGTCCTTCCATTCTAAATGACAGCTTTGCTGGAAAGAGCAATTTTGGATGTAGGTCCCTGCTTTTCAAGGTTTCAACATTATCTTATTTTGAATTAAGGGGTAGCTGTACTGCTTTTTATACATGAAAGAGATAGAGACAAGATAGGAAATAGATGATAGATGTATGGATAGATAGATGATAGAAAGAGAGAGAGAGAGAAATAGATGTAGATTAGACTGTTTTTCTTAAGTCTTTACCACTTCATTCAACCAGATGACGCTGCAGTGAATTAGAGTGGGTACAGTGCATTTTTCATTTCATTGATATTATGCTGTGCCCATTGAACTTACTTTGGACAACTGAATATTAGGGAGCATGACTTAGAAAAATAACCTTAAATAAGTTCAAAGGGTTTGACTCCTATGGTTTGGCCTCTTGCGTTACTGAAAATAGTAAGTCCTGAGTAGTTACTTGTCCAAAGATATATAGAAACACATGAAACTCCTGACCCAACCTATAGCCTTGAGCTTGAACCTAGCAGACAGTCAATATGCAGAACTATGAGCAATAAATAAATGCTTATTATAAGCCAGTGAATTTTAGGGTGGTTTCCTGTGCAAAATTATTTCAGTGTTTGCTGACCAATTAAAAAAAAGTACCAAAAGTGGAATGGTATCATAAACAAAACCCCAAATACGTGCCAATGGCTGGCTTCACAATTGGTTAGTAGTTTTGAAGCAACTACAATAAAAGGCTAAGAACTCACATTATAAAGTAGCAAAATGTTTGGCAAGACAATTATCTGTGGTAACTTGAAAGTCAAAAAATGTACCTAAAGAACTTCTGGCACTGGGCAAGTTTTGAGAAAGAACATTGATAGCATAAAGGAGTTGTTGCTAGCTGTATGTGATGTTACTTCATAAGAGTCAAAACACTGGCCAGTGTGCAGTCAGAATTTCAGGTAATGTGGAGATTCCCCTTCCACATAAGCCTGCTGTTTCAGACAGCTATGGAGTAGTCAGTGTTAAGTTGAGAGGGTCATGGGAGAGATGGAGTAAACAAATACCTTACAATTGAGAGTTAGTTCTAATGAAGAACTTTTGGCATGGTTACTCAAAAGAAACAAACAGACCAAAAGCCTGGAGAATTTTTGAGTAAAATTTATTCCAGTAAAAAACATAGACTTGGATTTCAAAGTCATTAGATTATTTGAAACTTAAAACAAACATTGGTGCCCAAATTTATAGGACTTGGAGACTTGCTGTGATGTTCTTACAGAACTCAAGAAAGGATACTCCAAAAGCCCACTTCAGGTGTTCCCATGGAATGTAATAAGCAAGAAAAGTCTTTTAGAAAGTGAATAGCAGCCATGGTGAATGATGCACAATGAAATGCATCCTTGAGAGCAAAATCTGAATCTAATCCAGGTACTTTCTCTCACCCTCGAATGAAGCAGAATCCCAGAGTTAATGATTATTATCTACAGTCTTCAACATCTGAGTAATCATAACTCACATACAGGGTGAAGCAAAAGTAGATTTACAGTTTGAGTACACAAACTAGAGTTTATTCTTGCATTATTATTTGTTAATCACTGTATTATATATTTGTATTACAACTGTACACCCACTTTTGTACCCATGCTGTGTGTTCTGTCTTCCAAACTGACCTTCCACCCTATGAGAAAGGTAAGGAGAGGGTCACCTACAACAAAAGCAAACTAAGCCAACAGCTAGAACAGGAACAGAACCACAGAAATGGAGATCATATGGAAGATTAGCAACAGGGGCATGGGAGGAGGAGACGGGGGGAAAAGGTACAGAGAATAAGTAGCATAGATGGTGGGTAGAAAATAGACGGGGTGGGGGCAAGAATAGTGTGGGAAATGTAGAAGCTAAAGAACTTATGACACATGGACATGAACTAAAGGGGGGAAATGTGGGTGGGAGGGGGTGTGCAGGGTGGGGGGAATGATGGGGGAGAAACGGGACAACTGTAATAGTATAATCAATAAAATATATTTAAAAAAAAGAAAAAAAAACAAATACTACAAATAAAATTCTACTTATGTTGAACTCTCTCTGTTTAATTCCAGCTCCTGCATAGCTATAACTTTCAGTCCAATCTAAAGTAAGCCTGTGAAGGTGTTATTTATTAAGAAAAAGTATAAGTAAACACTTATTCCTAAGGAAAATATAAAATTTCATAATCTGTAAGCCTACTACCTATAAATATTACAGAGAGGTTTTGATGTCAGAATATACACACAAGAATCATAAATGTTCTTGTTTCAAAATTAGCTTGGGTTTGCTAGTAAGATGTACTGACAAACATTCATAGATGCCTTTGGAATAAAGAGTTTATGGGCTTTTTATAATTCCTTTTAAAAGAAAAGTAAATTTAATAATTTTATACAGAGATTTAAAGATAAAGTATTCAACAGGATGAAGTGTCCTTTTCATGTTTTCTTACAAACTAATTTGTGTCTCAATAGTTTTTTCTTCTGAAATTTCTATAGCTTTTTTTGCACACTAAATAGATTCAAATGATATTGTTTTAGTATCTACTTATGTCAAAAATAGTCTCACAATAGACATAAAAGTCAAAGAATTTGGCATAATAGTCGGTAAGAGAAAGGGGTTTTTTATTTTTGCCTGGGGAAAATTGATTTGAATGAAGTCCAGTTTTTCTCAAACTGTATCCAACTAAATTGATTCTCTCTACCTTAAATAAAATCTCATTCTTCCTTTCTCAGTGTCCAAGAAATTTACATAGACTTTTATAATGCTGATTAAATTAAATGCTTGCTAAATATGTGGGAATTAAAGTCCATGAAAACTTGTTTTAACTCTTACTGGTTATTTGGGTGTTTTTTGTTCTAAATGTCCTATTTTGTGCCCCCCACATACACAACTCATAAAGTGGGTGATTGACATTTTTTAAAAAGTCATTCTTTGATTAAGATTCCTTCCTCGAATGTTTTCGCAACAAGCAAAGTTCATGTGAATTTCTAAATAGATAATAAAGTGCTGAGTGTTGTTACCGGACGGAGTAAAGGAGTCCGTTTTCCAGCGCACATAAGGGGTTGTTAGCAGACTGAAGGGGTCCATTTGCCTGTGCCAGCAAGACACGAACAGGAGCTTGCAGCAAAAAAAGTAAGGGTTTATTTTTCAGAAGTGGCCAATACCAGAGACAGGTGAGCTAATGCTCAAAGACCTGGCTCCCAGATGGCTTCCAGAAAATGTATTATACGGGGGAAAAATCATTAATCATTTTGACTATAGGAGTCTAGTCTTGGTCAGGGTCCTGGTCTCCACTGATTGGCTGGTGCTAGGTAATCAGCACACCTGGTCCTGACGTCAGCCATAAAGTCTCTTCTTCAGTCTACTTTTCTGCACATGGAGTTTGAAAACAATTGAAGCCTAGACATTATCTCTAGTTTGACCCAAACTGTTTCTGGACTCACCAGACCTGAGGCTTTGTTTCTAATACTATTTGATGTTGCACAGAACCTCCTTGTACTGAGGTCTTAATGATAAAGGGAGGGGCCGTGCAAGGGAGAGGCAGGTGAGTCAGGGTGCTGGTGGAGGCCAGTTTGAATCAAAAAGGAAGAAAGGAGAAAAAGTCATATTAAAGAAATGAAGTTTCTGTGTAGTTACAGCATTGGCACCTTTTGCTCCATTGAATGACACTCACTACTTTTGGGTCTTACTTCACAAAGTGAAGCACCCGTATCAGTAATGAACAAAATGAGAATGTTTTCTAGAAATATTTTTACTACTGAGCAGCTAGTTAATTCTTATTTTATTATTCTCCCCTTGGAATATATTTAAATCTCAGGCAAGCAAACTATGATAATGGCCATTGAAATTTTGTTTTAAAAACTAAGTTATAGTAAAAAAAAAACAAATGGAAATATTTTAAATGTAGACACGAAATGTGCCAACAGAAGGAAAAATATTTGTAATCATATAGTTTCTAAAATTTTAATTTTTTTCTTCTCTGATAAGTCGTATATTTTAAAATAATGGTTTAAAGTATATTGTGAAATGAACAAAATCTGCCATCTGTAAAACTTCATCAAATCTCTACACATTTTTCTCACTGGAATATAAAAATGTATATCCCCTGCTAACCTGTTCCATTGATTCTGGGATTAAAAGCACACCATCTGAAAGATTTTCTTTTAACACAAGGAAAAATGTTTCATGCTCAATTTTAGAATGTTTATGTTTACACAACTATTAATGTGTTTTGTTTTCAATGATATCAGTAGAGCCTTGACCTAACTGACACTGTGAACATGCCAATAAAAAGTAAGTGACAACTATGGTAATCCTCCAAACAAACTACCTTCTTTGGCTGTGTGGTATTCAGTTTGTCACTTGGATTTACTAACAATGTTTATATTCTATAATTATGAGTCCTCCACTGGTTTGAGTTTTCAAATAGAAAATAGATGGGAAAGAATCCTCTCCCTTTTAAAAGAAGTTATTTTTTATTTCTTCCTGATCTGAATATAATTCATACTTTCCCTATACTTATGAGTATATAGAAAGAGAAATACCTTACTGTTAAGAATTTATATTATCATGTAAGTTTATGTTCTGAATTTAATTGTCTGTAAATTTACAATTAAACCCTTTGAATTATGAAATTTACTTTTTAAGTTGTTTAGAAAAATTTTATTTCTATACGGCAATAATACATAATAAAGATAATAGTCTTACATTTAAAAATGTTTCCTTAAGTAAGAACTTTCAAGTTAGTTGTTTCATTATGCTATAAAATGGTGAAAATAATGTTGTAAGTCAAAAATATGGTTGCCCTTCTACCTTAACTTGGAAAGAAGTGAGAATACTGCCCCAGTGCTATGCTTGGGGTTGGAGAGGAATACCAGCAATAATTCAAGAGAGGTACTGGAAAGAGTTACAAACCTGCCAGTTTAGCTCCTGGTGACCTCTTCCTGGTTTGCAGGCAGCTGCCTTCTCATTGTGTCCTCACTTGGAGAAGAGAGGGAGCTCTATTCTCTTTTTAGCGTTATTGAGATGTAATAACGTACAACATTGTGTAAGTTTGGCACGATGTTACATATTATTGTTCAAGTCCAATGTGTGTACAATGTGTTGATTTGACACATTGTGAAATGATCGCCACAAGAGCATTGCACTATCCACAGCATCATGTCCCATTATCACCATTACTCTTTTATGGTAGGAACATTTAAGATCTACTCTCCTAGCAACTTTTGATTCTATAAAGTATTAATGACTAAAATCACTATGTGGTACTTTAGATTCCCAAAATTCACTCATCTTATAGCTGAAAGTTTGTACTCCTTGAGTAATATCTCCCCCTTTTCTCGACTCCCAGCCCTTTGATAATCACTATTCTAGTGTTTCTTTTAATGAGTTCACCTTTTTTTATTCTATCAGTAAGTGATACTATCAGTATTTGTCACAGTCCATCCACATAGTCACAAACAGCATGGTTTCTTTCTTTCCTTCTCATAAATGAATAATATTCCATTATATATAAAACAGCTTCTTTATTCATTCACTGATGGACACTTAGACTGTTTCTATGTTTTGGCTACTGTGAACAATGCTGCAATCAGCAGGGAGTGCAGATATCTCTCCTTTATCTTCTTTTCCTTTTATTTTGATATACCATACCCAGAAGGGAGATATTGGATTGAGTGGTAGTTCTATTTTTAATTTTTTGAGAAACCTCCACCCTGTTTTACACAGTGGCTTTACCAATTTACATTCCCATATCTTCCTCTTCTTGTGACACTAATTCCATCATGGGGACCTCGCCCTTATGAGTTTATCCAAACTTACTTACCAGCAAAGGCCCCACACCCAAATACATTGGGGAATTAGGGTTTAAACATAAGAATTCTGGGGAAGATTCACACAGTCAGCCTATTACAAAGTGGAAATCTATTACTTGATATTGGATGTGTTCTTTTTCTAAATAAATTATTATTGAAGTATCAGAGAGCTCCAATATAACAAACTAATAGAGGTTAAATAATTAAGGATACTTTGGGTTTATAGAAAATGGCATAAATTCCAAGTTTGAAGATGCCATAGAGTATGATTAATGGATCTCAGTCTAATGCTAAACATCAGCAACACCCGGGAAAAACATTCGGGTGGCCAAAGGGTTTTTGGGAGGAACTTTAGCTACAACAAAGAAGAGCAGAATTCAGAACCAGGTGCTTTTATATTTCATTTGATCTGTTTTCAAGTTTGCCCTGGGAATAGTAGATAAAATACATTAAATGCAATAAGAAAGGAAAAAGAAGTGATGTAAGTTCACAAGTAATCACATAGGTTTAAGTTAATAAAGATATTACTGTAAACTCAAAGCCATTCTGTAGAAAAATTTACTAGAATTCAGGGTATCCAAGCATATTCACCCTCAGATATACAACATAAAGAAACTTTCATACATGTATATATAGAAACATAGACAAGAACTTTCATCCTAATGTTTGTGGAAGAGGATCATCTGGGAGCCATAACTAGGGGAACAGGAGAATCAAGATTGTTACACATATGTGCTGGAATACTACTACAATATTCAGTCGTGGAAAGTGATTTATATATGTCAACTTTACAGATCTCAAAATATAGTATTTTCATGAAAAATCATAAGAAATGGAAGTCCATTATAATTTATAAAAAGTAAACTATGTGGTACTTTAGATCCCCAAAATTCACTCCTCTTATAGCTGGAAGTTTGTAGTCTTTGAGCAATATAATACAGTTTATGTTTTACATGAACTCTAAATAAATGTATGGAAACTAGATTGCAAGATTACATTTAATATGTTAAAATAAAATAAGTGTTCGGAGTGCGTGGGGAAATGGAAAATTGGTTTTCAAGAAGAATATAACCAAGATACCAAAAGTAATTAGGTTGCCTTCAGTGATTTTCTTTTCATTATTAGCAATATTGAGATGAAAATGGAGAAACCTCTCACATATTAAACACTTATTTGAATTATCTCTTAATATTTTAATTGTTAGTCAAGTAGTACCACAATAATAACATGAAACAAAGCACTGCAAAATCTCAGTGGCTAACAACAAAGAATATATATTTTTCTTACTCACAGATTTGCAATTTCAACAGGGTGGCCTCGTGTCAGGTTACATATCAGCTCAGGTTGGGTTTAGGTTTCAGGTTGGGACTCATTCAGCCCACATGCCTCTAATCGCCTTTGGACCAGCCGTTCCAGAGCATGCTCATACTGTGATGTGACAGTAAGTACAAGAGGCAAAGCCAAGCCCTGCGCATACTTTAAAGACCACTGCTTGCATCATATCTCACCAAAATTTCTTTAGCCAAAGATGGCTACATGGCCATGCCCAATATTAGTGGCAACTCTTTGTTCTAGACGTTTGAAAGATCCTATGGCAGAAGAAGAGTGGAGGATTGGGGGAAGAATATCCAATCTACTACACAAAATTCACTTATCCTGTCACAATTCCCAAATTCTCATCCAATCACAGTATCAGACTTGAAGCCTAGGATCTTATCATCTACCTTAGATCCAGATAAGCATCCTTTTGATCTGAAGACCTAAGACCTAAAATACAAGTAAACTGTCCTCCAGACATCATTGGTACAGGAGAATAATTGCAATAAACATTCCCATTTAAAAAGCAAGAAAATGAGAGTCATATAGCAGCTACTGTTGCACAGGCCTCTGTTCCACAGAATTTTCTTCTAAAATTCTGGAGACCAAATGTTACAAGGTTGCCCTACTTGTGGATAGGGTGTCTCCCTTCATCAAGCCCCTGATCTACTCCCTGGGAGTGGTTTCCCAGTCAATTTTTCTCCAGGATTTGGCTTTTCTGCAGAAAATGTCCTTCTTTTACTTCAGGTGCCTGAGTTACATGGAAAAACATAATCTTGGTGGTTGAGTAGCTTTCTAAGCCCACTTTGTGTCTGTATAGAGTCCTAAAGGTATTTTTATATCTTGAATTTTGAAGTAATTGTTTTGCAAATAGAGCTCTCTCAAAAATTCTGCAGGTATTATATGTTTTTTATTGAATTTAATCCCATAAACCACAAATTTTCTTAATCCATATCTTTTCCTCTAGGTTTATTTACTAAGGTTTTAGACATGTCAAGTTCCTTTAAACCATTCACCTAATCTTCACAGTACTGCTTTGGTCCAATTCAAAGGATCTACAATGTACTACCTTAATTCTTTCAGAGCTCTAACAAAGGTTGTGCCAGACACATTCTTGAATTGATCATGCCTTGAGACTCTGTCATAATAGTAGCACCCTGGACTTGATCTTTGTTCTGTGGCTTTGCTTTAATGGCATAAGTTTTATTTTTCAAGTAAAAAGGTCACATAAAGTTATTCTTAGTAAACTCAAAATCTGCTAGTTCCATTCCTGCTATCACAGAAAATAATTTTATAAAACTTTTGCCTTTGCATATGATAAATCTCCAGTTTTCCAGTCTAGGATTCTATTTCTTTGCCTTTTGTTACTTAACTACTAAGCCTATGGCTCATATATTAGTTTTTGTGTATGGTTGCTCTTTCTCTAAGGTAACAACTTCAGTATATGTTAGGGTAGCACTAGCTACCTGAAAACCTTCCCAGAATTTGTTAGAAGTGAATTTCAATTTAAGAACCAGGAACTTGTTATCTTGGTCTTCAGTTCAATAGCTAAATCTATGGCTTTCTGCACATGATAAATTTATATTGTGATAGCATGACCTTAAAATAGCAATCAGACAGCCAAATAAACACATGAAAAAATGCATATCACTAATTATTAGGGAAATGCAAATCAAAGCCTCAATGAAATACCACTTCATACCTGTTACTATGGCTACTATAAAAAACCAGAAAAGAAGTATTTGTCAGGATGTTGGAGGTCTTGGAACACTTTTGCTTTGCTGGTGGGAATGTCACGTGGTACAGCCACTGGCACAAAAAATATACCAGTTCCTCAAAAAATTAAACAGCCCTGGTAAGGGTAGCTCCACTGGTTGGAGCATCTTCCTGTAAACCAAAAGGTCATTCCTGGTCAGGGCACATGGTACGTTGTGAGTTCAGTTCCAGGTTGGGGAGCATACAAGAGTATGAGAGGCAACCAATGAATGTTTCTTCCTCATATCAATGTTTCTCTCCCTCTCTCTTTCCCTGCCTTCTCCTCTCTTGATGTTCATAACAGCATTGTTCATGAGTGCTAAATTGTAAAAACAACCCAAATGTTCAATGACAAATGAATAGATAAATAAAGTGGAGAGTATATATACTATATATAAAAGATTTATTATATATATTTATGTGCATTTATTTATATATTAGATTTTTACTTAGTATTATAAGAGAATAAAATTCTGATATATATAACAAGGATGAACCTTGAAGACATTACGCTAAGTGAAACAGGCAAGACACACTAGGACAAATTTTGTAGTATTCCACTCATATGAGTTACATGGAGTAATCAAATTCATACAAACAGGAAGCAGAAAGGTGCTGGGGCTGGGCAGTGGAAATGGGGAGTTATTATTTATTGGGTACAAAGTTGCAGCTTGAGATGTTGAAAAATTCTAGAAATGGATAGTGGTAATGGTTGCACAACAATGTAAATGTATTTAACGCCCCTGAACTATACACTTCAAATGGTTTAAGATGTAGGTTTTATGTATATTTTACCACAATAAAATTTTTTTAACATCTGGGGCCCTGCAACAGCAAATCTAAAGGGCCAGCAACATGGACCAGCATGTGTGGAACTGAGACACTTGATGAAAGAACACCTTCCGGGGGAGGGGAGAATACAAAACATCTGGTAAGTTATGGAAGAGAAAGAAAAACCTCCCCAACAGTGTGTCATTAAATGAACCTTAAATTCATCTCCCATGAATTTGTAGCTGAGTCTTGGAAGAGGAGGAATACACTTAAATTATAACTATGTATTTTATGGAATCCTAAACAATTACCTTTGGGAGTACTTTGTGACCCCTTCCAAACAGGAAATGCTTAGAAAAGAGCTAGAAGGCATCTGAAGGAACATATAATTCTCACAGTCCTGCAGTTGGGGTTAAACTCCTTTCATTATTACTGTGACACTGTTGAATCCTTAGCCTCGTGTGGTCTGAGGAAATACTGGTTACACAAGCTGTTCACATTCCAATTTATATCATAGTTGTCATCAGCAGTACAATGCCTTCACATTTCAGATGTAGGGGTAAATAAGAATGGAAATAGGCCTTCCTGAAACTGTTGATAACTGCAAAATTACCTGTTCCATTCTCTCATGACACCAGTAATTTCTACCAGGAATCCCTAAGTTGGCTCCTCTCTCCATCCATAAATTTTGCAGAAACTTATAATTGTAATGTTTTAACAGAGACAACATAAAATGTTCCTCTCTAAATTACAAGTGCTTTTAAGCCAATTGCTTGAGGCAAATGCACTCCTTGCATCAACAAGTCAGTGAAAGTTGATTGATAGAGGAGAAAAACTGAGAGATTCTCTCAGTGATTGAAAACCGCAAACACCTGTATTGAAGGGCTAGCCACTAAGAATTAAGAGAAGTAATGAAGCAACAACAAATCTTATGTTCACTGCTGATTCCTTGACAACATAATTGTATCCTACTTGCTGATATTTTAATCGCAGCACTGGAGAACACCCGTTAAGCCAAAAGGAAAGAATCATGAAGACATCTGTATCTGTATGTGTCCTTGTTTTTCACTTATAATGGTGTATATATAAAAGTATAGTAGTCAAAATCTTGTTTTTTAGAGAAATCACACTGTAGACTCATATCAACCCCGGTGCTTGGTCACATCTTGTTTTTTAGAGAAAAGTGTAGTAGGTGATGAAAATTTACAGTAGCTAATATATCTTTTGCTTCTATCTTATTTTAAAATTAGTTACTCTGATACAATTTTTATTAGTATCATTTTAAAAATAATGAAATTAAATTAAAGCTGCCAAAGACATGTATAAACCTACAGTGTAATAGAAATCATCTATTCTTTGGAGCCTTTGGACATTAAGTGGATTGTCTCTAAGCCACAGGTCTTATGTTATTTTTACTGTAAATATACACAATGTGATGAGTGTTAAATTGCTCATGGCTAATAGATTTCACATGCATTCAACAATAAACTTTTAAACAACTTTTTGGCTTCTCCTGAGTTCTTAGAAAAATAGACCACAAAAAGGCATTATAAATTTAAAATATTAAAAAGTATTTGTAATATGCTCATTGAACAGATATTTTGGTGGTAGTTGAAGCCATCCTCAAAATCTGCTAAGATTTTGCAAACAATTGAAAATTAAGTATATACAAAGTTGGATAAAAGTAGGCTTACAGTTGTTTACATGGAAAATAACACAATAATTAACAGAAGATAATATAAAAATAAACTCTGTTTTGCTTACGCACAACCTACTTTTATCTGCCTTTGTATATATCATGGAGTAAGCTCCTAGTAACAAATCTACATTAGAAGACTTTCTACTGGAAGTCTTCCTCCAGAAAAAATAATGATAACAAAGAGGAAATGAAGACAGTTCATACTTGCATACTAATAATAACATTGCATTTTCAAATCCAATTTATATCATTTATTAATCAAGATAGCATAAAACTTCTCTAACTAGAGTCAATGACATTTTATGAAATCATATTTTTTCCTAAACTTCATAGCTTAAAAAGAATAATCCCTTAAGAACAATAGTCAAACCTCAGTCCTGAAACACCTACCATCTCAAACAATTCGTCTCTCCACCAAGTTGTTCATGGGAAAAAAATGTCTTGGTTGTAGAAACAAATTTCAGTTCTCAACCCAACAACCTTTTTATGCCAATATCTGGGGACAAAAAGATTCAGTTTTTGAACAAATTGCTTCTCAAACAGCCATCTGGAATGAATTAAGTTCAAGAACGGAGGTTCCACGGTATTAAGATTTCAACGACAAAAAAGCCGTCTTTGTCATCGCAATGGACAGTGCCACTCCTATTTCCACTTTCCGTGCCTCTGTTCGAATTGAAACCCTGAGGTCTTTTTCTATACCTCTCACAAGGTGGTGAAAAAGTTAACAAAGGCTATCTGGACTATGCTTTTCCAAAAACAACACAATCCCAAGCTTAGCTTATAATTATTGGTCCATTTTTTCTTTAAATAAAACCCAGTTCAGCTTCATGTGTGATTTGAATATTATTTGTCTCCATTATATAATAATATGAACTGATCAATTATAGTATAAATATTACATTCTGGCTCTTTACTGTTTCTAAATCCAGTAGCTTGCCATAGGAAAAAAGTTAATTAATCTTAGCTATAGCTTAATTTCTTCTTTCCATACCATTTGACAGACATCAAGACTTTTTCTAGTTAAAGGCAAACTTCTATTACCACTGCCTTTTCATTAAATCCAGATTTATTAATTATTGAGGGCATTATTTTTTAACATAAAATTGTTCAGGCAGAATATTTAAGGAAGAAACTAGAAAATGTTAATGAAAAAATATTCAAATGATAGTATTTCTAGTTGTACTGATTAATAAGTTCCTTTTATATAAGATTTTAAAATAAATGAGATAAAATCAAGATATTGTTAAATACTTAAGAACATTGCTTTAAAAAATCTTGAGACTCTTATGATATCACCTGGACCCATAAAGTTTATTCCAAATTAAATTTATACTTGGGCACAAATGCTTTCTAAAGAATTTTTATTATATGGTCCCATGGTTGATTTTCACCCTCCTCCTATTACATGATGCAACATACTTTGAACCTGAGATGTTATGCCTCACCCAAGTCCAAAACCAACTAGCCACAGGTGTCAACCATGTGAGTTGCTGAAAACAGGGCCATGAGGATTGTGGTGAATAGAAAATGTGTTCATCTTACAGTACAGCTAGGCACTATTTAATATGCTCAAGGTATTTTTACTAGTAACCTTTGAAATACTTAGGCAGGTGGCTAGGTATGATTTAGGTCTGTTGAACAGATGTGTATCTATGCCTAGCAGATCATAAAATCCCAAAGGTTAACAAAGGGATAAGAGGTGCAACCAGGAGTAAGGCTTGATATGAGACCATAGTATAATTTAACTATGAGGTTGACACATATATAGAGAGGCACATTAAAGATAGCATTTCCTTCCCTCCAAAGAGATACTTAAATGTTTCCATCTCTTTTGGATTTGGTGAAGTAGAATCCTGTGCTAGATTATTTTCAGGTGGTATGGAGTTTTAGTGAAATGAGAGGTGTCAGAGTGAAATTTAGAAGCCAGCTGTTCCCTTGCTCAAAAAATAAAATAAAAAAGTTAAAAATCTAGAAACAGAGAATTTGTTAAATATATGATATCATCATTCCAAAGAAAATAAAATTTTCTTTGTTTCTTTGTTTCAAATAAAATTCAGTATCTGGAACATTCTAATTTACTTTTGAAAATGATAGGGTTTTTTTTTTTAAAGTAAAAGTACTTATAGGAGATAATATCTAATATTAGAAAGCTATAGTTTTTGTACCAACATTAATGACATGTCAAATGCACAATTCTAAATGTGAATTGCTTTAGAATCATATTAAGTCACTAAAAATAGTTTAGGAATGGAATGTATTAGCTCATACTGTAAAAGAAGGCTTTTACAGTAGTACATGGGAATTATTTGGAAAGTTCTATTTCTGAAATTCTTTTCAAGTAGAATAAACAGCTGTTGTTGACTCAGATACAGTCTGAATACAAAATAGAAAGTCAATACATGAAGTCTTTTAAAGATAAATAATTAGTATTTAGCACAGAGTAAGAGGATCAATTCTGAAATTGTAGGTTGAGGATCAATTCTGAAATTGTAGGTTGAGGATCAGGAAATTAAAATTATAAACGTAATATTTATATAAAAGAGCTTCTTTTGAAACCTGTGTGAAATAATTGAGATAAGCATATGAATGTCTAGCACAAAAGATGAAGCACTGAGAGATTCATAAATATATTACATGTGAAGATATTATAAATTTTGATTTTTTAGGAATTATTTACAACCTTTGAAGAGCAGTTCTTTGTCACTCTTCTTTCAGATATTCAACAAAATATAAAGCAGGATTCTAGAAATGTAACACTAGTTGGAATCTAGTTCGATCTCAGGTAGTTGTTGGTTTGCTTCTCAGCCAGACATCCGATGTTTGAATTATGTGTAGAATTTATATGGGCTACTCTCTATTGCAAAGTGTGATACTAAATAACCTACTAAATGATATGAAGATTTTTCAAAAGGTGAACCTCAGCTTACATTCAATCTGAAGAGTCAGTGAGGAAAATGATTTCCACATGGCTTTCGGCATACCATGGTCCAAGCCTCGGCGCTGATGCTCAGCTGCAGCAGCAGAGAGGGAAGACACCAGGGGCAGAATGAGTTTAGGTCCGCGTTGAGGGTAGCTTTGTTGCTTCAGGAGAAGATATTCATACTCTGCAGTTATCATCAATAAGATTCCAGACACACTGTTCAGACTTTCTGGTGCCTTAGTCACTACATAATGTTTTCAAGTCAGTTTCAATTAAATGTTAGAATATAGATATGCTAACATGCAATGTTTACCAAGAAACACTTGGGAAAATTGTAATATTAATTGGTACAGTGATGTTTATCAGGATATTTAATTCTTTTTTTTTAGTTGCATACTGAAGGTAAATGCTAGCTATCTTTTGCACAGGGTCAGAAAATTTAAAAAGACAACCACACCCAACTTCAATTTCCCCAAATCTGAGAAATAAGATTTATAAAAGGATTCAATGAAGTGATACATGTAAAATGTCTGGCACACGATGGGCTAACAAATGTAAGGTATTATTAAATATTATATAGTTTTGTCATCATCATTTTTTAATTTGGAACTTTAACTTTACTTTAAAATATTAAAATTTAAAGTAGACAACACATTTAAATGGTCCAAAATTGGAAACCAACAAAGAATAGTTACCGGAAATTTTTCATTCCTTCCCTCTTCCCAGCTAATCATTCCCTGTCAGAAGATCAGTTCCTTCTGTATCCTTTCAGAGATATTTTGCATATATGCAGGCAAATATAAAAGTATCATTCACTTTTATACATGTTGCCCCACAGTACGCTTAGCACATTTCTGAATCTGGCTTATTAGTAGTCTTTTGTCATTTGTAAGTCCTATTGCTTTTATTTGACCTCCTTGGAACTGACCACTGGTTTATCTGATAGTGCTTATTTGCGCTCTGCTGGTTGAACTAAGCTCCTATCTTGCCCTCTCTTCTCACATCCAACATTGCAAATTCTAAATTACTGCCCCTAAAATTTTCTGTAATCTTCTTTATCCTTCCCTGCGATAAAAATGTACTCTAAGAAAAACTTTGGCAACTAAATCATTCCATCATTTTGTATACTCAACTAATAGTGAATATTCATTTGCAGCAAAATACACCTACTCTAGTTTTATTTCCCTCTTTCCTGATATGTAAGACTTTAACAGATGATCAAAAAAGTCCAACAATCAAACCTTCTTAATCCAAGAATTAAGGCTTCACCAACTATGTGGATAGTTTGTTAATAGTGTACTGAAAGACAGTAATTGTGGGTCCTGGTTCTTTTTCTGAATGTTTGTCACCTCAGCCAGCTCGTCTTCCTTCTCTGTGTCCCTATCATCTATAAAATAAGGAAGCTAAGTCATCTCTAATTTCCTCAGCACTAACAATATGGGTTTATTTTACATTTGCAAAGGCCTGTTTGCTATTATCCCACAATACAAATGTCAACAGAAACATGAAAAAATATAAGAATTTGAATAAGTCTAGAAAATTTTAAAGCCAATAGTTTTCAGTTATGCCTACATTTTGTAAAATGTGAGGCTTCTGTTTTGGGTTGAAAGATTAGAATCCCCAATTTTTACTATAGGAATTTGTTGAACAAAGTGCTTTTAAACTATTACTGTATTAACTTTTTAAGGACAAATTCAAAAGAGAATTTAGTTTCTCTTCTTCAAAATGTTTAAAATCATATAAAGTAATATAGCATATGGAAATGAATTCAAACATAAGGATGATACAGAAATTTAAAGGAAATGAAATGGAAAACCAGTGAAAATTCAAAATGGCAAGATCCATTCCCTTACCCAGCCTCCCAAAGTTACCTACAGTTGTGAATGCTGTTGGTGTCCCTTCCAGATGGCCTTCCTGCCCAGTATGCCTGTCCCCCATCCCTGCCTGCTGTATTGGCTACTCAAGTTTCACAGTGCCCACCTATGAGGTTTCTATAAGTTTGCTAAATGTATCTATTCCAACTATGAATTCAAAAAGTAAATTTAAAAAGGTAGGGTGAGTTTATTAACTCACTGGACCCACTCTGAAAGGGGTCCTAGCTTAACCTCCATGGATTGCCTACCTTCCATGAGCCTGGACTCAGACGACTGGGCTTGGTGTCTCCAGGAATTGGATCAGTTCAGAGTCAGTACCCAGTAATCCATGAGGAGTTTATTTATTCCTTTTCCCCAAATTCACAGTCACTCTGAAAAATGGCCACAAGTTCTTTGAAGAAGGAGGAAGATTTATAGTGTGTTTTTGGCAGTGAGTAGGGTCCTTCCTGAAGAGATCCTGGCTTTCCATGCACTCCAGGGGTTCCGAGTCTGTGAAGTGGGTCAAGTGTGGGGAAGGTTGAAGGATTATTACTCTCTATGTTGGTAATTCAAGTCAGACATCTATTAACATAACCACATTTAGAACTCTTTTTAAATACGTAAATCAAATAAGGTTTTTGTAGACTGCCATCTATTTCAGTTCTAGAGAGACCATGATCAATTAGCCAATGGCAAAAATCTCTGCAGGTAAAACCATTTAAATTATTGCCTTGACTGTGATGTCCATCATAGTAACCACCCTCACCTTTTCTCTGGCGATGAATTTTCACGACTTGGTTTCTGCTATCCCAGGTGCATATCATCCACAATGAACTCAGAGAGTCCATTTCAATGGTATTCTGATTGTATTCCAAGATTGTGGGAAATGTCCTCCACAGAGCTCTTCCAGGATTTCAGGACTGTGCTCAACATTGCATTACTAAAAATGCGTCCGTAATGACAGTGTCCTGCAGATTCTCCCAGGGAACATGTGAAGAGGATAATTGAGCAGGTCTTAAAATGAAAAAAAAATCTGTAGAAATCCAATCTCCATGAGCTTTAGCATACCTTCCTCTATAAAATACCAAGGAAGTTCAACAATTTCAGTTTCCTTTACTGTAGATTAACTGAGTAAACTGTTAGAGCTGTTCTCCTTGCTTGAGTGAATACACTGCATCTAGGATTTCTGCTTAATGTATTGACATCAATACATTTAGACCGATCCAATTATATTGCTTCCACTGTGATACATGTATGTTCCTTTCATTTTTGACAGTATGTATTGTCAAAATCTTACATTCTTTTTACGTTTGTGTCATGTCCTCATGAGTGGGGCCTAGAGGAGCCAGGCCTCTTTGAACCACTTGCTTAATCAGTAATGTTGGTGTCCAAGTCTCTGTCCTAAGAAACAGCATTCTGCCAAGGCTGAGCCTGGTTCTTTTCCTCCACAGCCACTAGCCAGCGTCTAGAATCAGAAAATGCCTCAAAGGGAAAATCGATTATTGACACACAGTGGTAATTCACCATTTCCTGGAGAGCTTTTATCTCTTACTTCTCTTGCATTCAGACCCTCCCCAGGAGGGTCTTTGTTTCCTAAATACTGTAAAACTGCAACAAGATCATGCTCTGCCTCTCAAGCTATGCTTGTTGGCCTCTCTGCTACCTTAGACTTCTGCAAATCCAGCCTTCATTTCGGGCCCCTTAAATATCCAAGTTTTGCTAGGTTCATCTTTCCCCTTGCAGTGGACCATTGCTTGTGTTAAGCCTGTATCCTCAATTCATCCTCAGAATTAACAAACACCACCGAAGAAAATATGCTGCTTGTCAGCTCACGTCTGAATGATGATTCCATCTCTGGAATCTTAACCAGACAGGATTTCTTTCCCTCCACAGCTCTCTGATAGCTTACAAAGAAATATGAGTTTTGTAGTTTAACCAGCTTTTTCTAGTTGTTGTAAGGAGAACTATGGTCTACTCAGAAGAACTCTGTATTTTCAGTTGGAGCTCCTTGATTGGTGATATTTTAGAGTAAGAAGGCAGAGAGTTGGTTATTTTTGTAGGGAACTTCAAAATGCAGACATTGCTGTTTTGAAACACTAGATCCTCTAGTTTCCTTGGCAAAAGTCATTTAGATTTTATAGAAAAAAATACATTTCTGACTCTAACACTCCTTGGTAAGCCTTTTTGTGTTTCTTCAGAGATGATGTGGTTCTTCCCTGCTGTGCTCCAGGCTGTAATCTCTTCCACAATTTCTGTGAGGTAACTTGTCTTGCCTTTCAGAAATGTTTTGAGATGTCTTGTCCATGAGCGCTCAATTGCCATTCTCTTCACTGATGGAATTTCAATTTAATTGGTATAATTGAAAGTACAGTCAAACTTTGGTTCTCAAATACTTTGGTTCTTGAACAATTCAGTTATTGACCGGGTTCTCATAGAAAAAATGTCCCAGTTGTCTAACAAAACTTTGGGTTTCAATTCTCTGCCCAAGAACCCTTTCTTGCTGATATCTGTATGATCAGTCACGCATCTCTCAGGCAACAAACAAAGGAGAATCTTTTTTCAAACAAATTGCTTCTCAAACAGTTTTTCAGAATAAATTAATTTCACGAATCAAAGTTTCACTATATGCAATGTATATGATCAGTCTACCACTGTCACTAGATATTTTTCAAAGATATCATGAAATGTTTCATATATTTTAAAACTTGGAATAAACTTTTTTGCTATTAACTTTTTCAGTAAATATTTAGTGTACACTGAAATAGAAAATACATTGAAATAAATGAAGACCATTGAATGAGAACAAACAGAAACTGTTTATTCTGAGCTTGCTGTAACAAGGAAGTCAGTCACCATCGCTTGGGTTCTACAGAGACTAAAATGAAGTCACAAGAGCGGGAAGCTTTACAATGAAAAGAAAAAGGAAGGCTTCGTATATACTTCATGATTGAGGGTTTTGGGCATGGGAAAGACAGAGGCAGGTTAACTTAGAAGCAGATTATCTGATGTGGATGGGCTGGGGAGCACAGCTGACTTTCACTAGTGGGTCCTGAGTTGGAAACAGGGGCAAAAATTAGGGAAGCTGGCAGTTACTACTAGCCTGTCTGTCCTGGCCTGATTGCTGTAGAGGCTGTGCTTTGCCTTGGCTGCCGGTTGCTCAGATGGTGAGGTAGTCCTATTGTCATGTGTGATCCGGAGAGTGTCAATTTGAATATTCGATTTCTCAATAGAAAAACAGTTACAGTTTGTTCAGTACCAATTTGGCCAAAGTATTACTTGTCTACATATCTTATCCAGTCATGCACCACATAATGAATTGCAGTCAGTGATGGACTGCATATATGTCAATGGTTCCACAGATTATAATGGAACTGAAAAATTCCTATCACTTAGTCATGTTGTAGCTGTTCTAACATCACAATGCAATATGTGTTTGTAGTGATGCTGATATAAACAAACCTACTATACTGCCAACCATATAGAAGTATAGTACATTATGTACAGTAAAATGATGGAAAACTCATAATTATTAACAACCACACCTAAAACAAAAACAAAAATAAAAACAAATTAAGCAAACTAGAACCACAGAAATGGAGATCACATGGAGGGGTATCAACAGGGGAGTGGGAGGAGAAGAGAGGGGGAAAAGGTACAGAGAATAAGTAGCATAGATGGTGGGTAGAAAATAGACAGAGGGAGGGTAAGAATAGTGTGGGAAATGTAGAAGCCAAAGAACTTATATGTATGACCCATGGACATGAACTAAAGTGGTGGGAGGGGGTATGCAGGGTGGAGGGGAGTGATGTGGGGGGGAATGGGACAACTGTAATAGCATAATCAATAAAATATATTTAAAAAGAAAAAATATAGTACATAAAATTATGTATAATACATAATACTCATCATGATAATAAATGACTATTATTGGTTTATGTATTCACTATACTTTTATCATTACTTTATAATACTCTTTCTACTTATAAAAAAGTTTGCTATAAAATAGTATGTGATGTTACAATGGCAGCAGCTTTACCAAATCTTTATTTCTTTGCTTTTATATATAATCTTTATTATATAGTTTTTTTCCATTAGCATTTATTTCCCATACACCTCCTCTCCCCAGCAATCACCACACTCTTGTCCATGCCCATGAGTCCTTTCCAAATCTCTTGATTGCATCATTTTCTCTTGATTTAATCTTGTGTTGATTTGATCATCATTGCCCCTAAGCATAAAAAATCCACTGCTAATGTTACCAGGAAAAGACGACGTTGAGTGATTGGAAACAAAATCAAAAGTGGTTAAGAACTACGAAGGTGGAAAATCGGTGGTTACTGCTCACCAGTCTGGCATGTCCCATTCCACCACAGCTAGGATTGTGAATACAAGAACAAAGTGGAGGAAGTTGTTATAGGATCTGCTTCATTGAAGGCAATGAGATTAACACAGATTTGAGAGGGTCCTGTTTCAAACATGGAGAAGCTTCTGAATTGAAGTTTCTGGATTAAAGACCAGGCACAGAAGCATATGTTTCCCAGCACCATGACAACATGGCCAACGCAAAAGGTTTGTGATGTTGAAAGAAAATGTCTGGACCCAACTACAGTGTTGAATTTACTGCTAGCTCTGGCTGGTTTTAAATGATCCAAGAATTGTTCTACATCATATACATGAACGTGAGTGGTGGGACTACAAGTGCTAATGTGAATGCAGCTAAAGAATTTTTGGAAACTCTAAATAAACTGATTGTGGAGAAAAATTAATAGCCAAAGAACATATTCAATATGGATGAAACCTCCTTATTCTGAAAATGGGTTTCTAAAAAGGGACTTTCAGTCATAAAGGAGGCCAAGTGAATCTCAGGTTTCAAGGCTTTTAAGGACAGTATTACAGTCTTGCTTGGAGGCAATGTTGCAGGGTACAAGTTGAGACCTTTTGTCATCTGACACAGTGAGAACCCCAGAGCCTTCAGGCCACACACTGCCAGTGTCCTATAGGAGCAATAAATAAACATGAATGACCCAGCTCCTCTTCAGGATGCTCTCCTAAATTGCTATGCCAGTGAAATAGAGGAACATGTTTTGGAAAATAATGTATCTTTCAAGATGTTGCTTATTGTTCATAATGCCCCCAGCCCCCCTCCTTTCATTGGCGATCCTCATCCCAACATCGAAGTGATATTTCTCCCTCCAAACACCACCTCTTTGATCCAACCAATGGTAAAGGAATTGTAGCAGTTTTTAAGGTCTGCTACCTGCAAATGGCTTTTGTCAAAGCTAATGCTGCAACTGAAGAAGACACTGATGCAATTATGGAAGGATTTTTGCTTGGGTTTGGGGTGATGTCACCAGGAAGTGTATGAATAGCATCTGGAAGAAGACATTCAAGAGATTCATCCATAACATCAAACGATTTGCCAAGGATGAAGAGGTTGAAAAAACTCCACAAGGCTGTGGTTGACACAGTGAACAGTTTAACTCGGGTGTGGATGAGAATGACATTGAGGAGCTTCTATAGGTGGTTCCTGAGGAACTGACAAACGGAGTTGTTAGAACTGGAGCTGGAATGCATCCCTGAAAAGGAGGTAAGAGAAAAGGAAACTGTAGAAGAAGAAAAAGAGAAAGAACCCCCAAGAAAATGAATAATAAAGCATTTAGCAGAAGTTTTGAAGATCTCAATGAGTTCTTGAAAAGTTTGTAAACATGGACCCCCAACACCGAATAGTTTTCATTAATAGAAAAGAAGGTTCATGGTGTATTACTTGCTTGTACAAGCAAATCTATGATGAAAAAAGAAATAAACTGAGCAAAAGCCTCTACAGACATATTTCTGAAAAGAGTGACACTTCCTCAAGAAGAACCTCAGGCAGGTCCTTGGAGAGGTAATCCAGAAGAAGGCGTTGTCATCCTTGGATGTGACCGCTCCATGCACGCTGCTGCCCCTGGAAACCTCCCAGTGGGATGAGGTGTGGTGGCAGAAAACAGCAACATTGGTAGTCCTGACCCTGTGCAAGCCCAGGCTGCTGTGTTTGTGTTTTGGTTTTTAACAAAAAAAAAGTTTTAAAAATAAATAAATATAATTTAAAAAGAAAAAATCTTATAAAGATATAAAGAGAATATTTTATATTCTGTACAATGTATTTGCATTTTAAGCTAAAAAGTCATAATTAAAAGGTTTATGAAGTTCAAGTCTGCAGTAAGCTGAGGTTAATTTATTTATTTATTTATTTATTTTACATATTTTTTTATTTTTACTTTTTTTAAAAATTTTTATTTTAATTGTTGATCTTGTACAGTTTTCTGTCTTTTATTCTCACCCGAACCTGCCACCCCAGCCCTCCCCACCTCCCTCCCATTTCCACCCCCCCCATAGTTTTTGTCCATGTGTCCTTTATACTTGTTCCTGTAAATCCTTCCCCTTTTCCCCTGAAATTCCCTCCCCTCTCCCCTCTGGTGACTTTCAGCATGTTCCCAATTTCCATGTCTTTGGTTATATTATGCTTGTTTTTTTGTTTTGTTGATTAGGTTCCTGTTAAAGGTGAGATCATATGGTATTTATCTTTCACTGCCTGGCTTACTTCGCTTAGCATGATGCTCTCAAGTTCCATCCATGCTGTTGCATAGGGTATGAGCTCCTTCTTTCTTTCTGCTGCATAGAATTCCATTGTATAAATGTACCACAGTCTTAAGGTTAATTTATTTTTGAAGAAAGAAATTCTTTACAAACTTCATGTAGCCTAAGTGCACAGAGTTTATAAAGTCCACAGTCATGGACAGTGATGATGTAGGCCTTCACACTCACTCACCACTCCCTTGCTGACTCACCCAGAGCAACTTCCAGTCCTGCAAACCCCATGCATGGTAAGCGCCCTATATAGGTGTACCGTTTTCATCTTTTATATAGTATTTTTACTGGACTTTCTCTACTTTTAGATATGTTTATATCTAAATGTCATTTAGATATAACATAAATACCATTGTGTTATAATTATTTACAGTATTCAGTGTAGCAACGTGATGCAAGTCTATATACCCCAGGAGCCCTCAGCTATACCATATAATCTAAATCTGTAGGAGGCTACAACACAAGGTTTGTGTAAGTGCACTCCATGACGTACACACAACACTACCTACCAGTGTATTTATCAGACTGTATTCTTGCTGCTAAACAATGCATAACTCTGCCACTAAGCAGGGGGTTGTACACCCAAAGCATTGCCCATTGCAGAGATTCCCGGCACCCATCTTCTCATAATGCAGTATTATTAGAAAGTTACTTTCCAAACTAAAGTGAATGAGAGGTGAATTATTCAAATATTGATAGTTACAGCGAAGTTCCCAGTAAGTTACTTTGTTAAGTTAAATATACTTTAAACATACTTAGCATTTTAAATTGATAATTGATAAATGGTTTTATTTAGAAAATATTTGGTTATTAGAATATGTCACTAATCCTTCAAATGATTGGCTTCCGAATTTTGTTGTTCTTCTTTTTATTATTCCTTGTTGCTCCACACTGCCAAAACGTGAATAATGCCTCTACGTTTTCTGCATAGTACGTTATTAATGTGTTTATCATCCACGTACAGATGTATTCAGATATATTACTTTGTCACAGAGAACTTTTTAACTGCTAATTTATTTATTTCAGAATAATTTATAAATTAATGATAAACTTGTCATTGTGCGAAGATATGTAATGAGAAATAAAATATTGCCAGTTTATGACAATTTTCTAAGTATGCTGAGTATATTAAATTACTTATAAATTAGTTCTTACAGTTTGACCTTAATCTGGCACAAAGACTCTTATATGTTCTTTCAATATAAACAAACTATACATGAAAAAATAAAAATACTTTATTTAAAAATAATGGCTTTCTCATGGTTTGCTGATTCTATTTTTGGAGTTCCATGTGTGTATATGTGTGTGACTTTTAACAAACTAGTTTTTTTGTGACTTATTATAAACATTTAGTAAATGCTGATGGCATTGTGCATTTATTTCTTTTAGTGACTCAACAACTGCCTTTAGTGGGAGAAGTGACTACCGAATAAATACGGTAAAACTAAGGTACCAAAAAAAAAAAAAAAAAAGGAATTTAAGAGGCAGCAATCATTTGCTCCTTACCCCCACTCCACAGGTGCTATTGGATGTGCCACATCCTAGGACGCAGGGTCTTGAACCACAGCCCGGGCAGTGATCTACATGCATCTACCCTCTCTCCTCCCCTGGGTTCCAGATGGCTGGATTCATGTTTACACCTCACACTGGGCCAACCAGATTCTCTCATGAGAATTTTGGGTTAGAAGTTATAGTGTTGAATGCAGATTAAAGAAAAATATTATTTGAACATTCAGTAGATGTAGGAAAAATTATTGGACAAAATTCCATTCCTGACTAAAACTATTAGTAAACCAGAAATTTAAGGAAATTTTCTCATTCTGATGAAAAAACATCAATGAAAAACTTAAAGTAAACTTTATGCTTACTGGTAAAACACTGGAAACAATAAGACAAGAACAAGGTAAGAATAAACACCCTCCTTACTCCTATTCTCCTTTGTCTGGCATCGTAGGTAGGGAACTATGGGGGTGAGGTGGAGGGAAGGTAGCCAAAAGAAGTAAATGAATTGAAAACAGAAGAGTAAAAGTTATACCAGGGATACAGAAGACTTATATTATATTTGAGTGTTCTACTTCCTAAGCTGGTTGCTGTGTACACATAGTTAGGGTTTTTTTTTTTTTTTTTTTTTTGTTATAGTTTATCATGTTGATATAACATTACAAACTCTCAAATTCATGCATATTTTTGAAGTATTATCTAGACTCTAAGAGAAACAACATGACAGAGCACTTAATTTAGGTACAGATAAGGGAATAACCTTAGCTTATATAAACCAATTACTTTTTTTTAAGGCAGGTGTTAATTGAGTCTCCTTGAAATGACTACATGTAACGGTACGGCATCGTACAGAATGTGAGGTTTCATTCCCCCTGCAGTATTCTCAGACCTTAGAATAGCTGGAAGAGCTCACATTCCCTTCTAGTCAGTGAATTCCTAAATGAAAGGTTTCATTCAGTCACCAGAGGGGAGGGGGAGGGAATTTCAGGGGAAAGGGGGAAGGGTGTAGAGCGACAAGTATAAAGGACACATGGACAAAAACTATGGGGGGTGGAAATGGGAGGAAGGTGGGGAGGGCTGGGGCTGTGGGCTGGGATGGGACTAAAAGACAGAAAACTGTACAAGAACAACAATTAAAATAAAATAAAAATAAATAAATAAAGTTTTACATTTTATGTCTTTCTGCTACTCAATGGTTTTAGAAAAGCCATTGTGAAAAGGCTTGGAGAGTTGGAAATACCCAGGGAACAGTGTTGAAAGGACCTGGAGTCCCCATCAGTATATCATTGAACAGCATGCAAATGATTTAGCAGTGACACCGACAGAATTCTCAGGTTCACAATTTCCATTCTCACATCTGAAAATAGATCGTAGTTCTGCTAACAGTTCACACTATTTTTCAAAATAGGCCAGCGAGCCTTTAATATCCAGTGTTTTGGAAGGTATTACCACAAATGCTGTTCCTATATACACTTAGGTAAAGCGGGTGTAATTTGAGGGGCACAGAGGAAATTCCCCCAAACAACATATCCAGTTGTACATAAATTTAGAATTCCCAACTGGCCTTACCAAAGTGTTTAAAAAATTCCATTGTCCTATTTAATTGAAAGGAAAATAAATTAGAGAAATTTAAGTTTAAAGAGAGATGGAGAGTAGGAAACAGACAAAGAATATAAGGGAGAGGAAGAGGGAGAAGGAATGTCCAAAGAAATTAGTGAAAGCAAGGAGAGCAGAGAGCTAGAGAAGACAGAGGGAAGAAAAGAGCAAGGCAAAGAGTGAGAGATTCAGAGACAGGAGAGTAAGAGAAATGAAGGGGGAGAGTGAAGGAGGACAAGAAACGGCAAGAGTGCACTAGAAAAAAGGGATAAAAGGCAGATAGAGAAAGGAAATTTTATACATATTTGTGAAGCTCACACAAAAGATGAAAACCAAGCCTCAAACAAATTACAAAGTAATTAATACACTTATTCAATCACCTAGATATGCGAGAGAGACTTTCATCTTTATCTTCTTCAACATACTTGCTTTATTTTCTTTTTTGCTTTACAGATTGACCTCCCTTTATTTATCTACTCACAAATGAACATCAACAAATGCTGCCTTTAATTCATGATTTTACTGGGCTCTTTTTTTTTTTTCAGTTGTGCTCCCCACAGCTAATTAATTCTCTCTTTGATTCTCAAATCTGAATTCCCCAAAGAGTTCATCTGTTGGTCACACCTTAGTTGTTTATTGCTGACCCAATTAAGCAAGTAAGGAGAGAGGATCTTATGACATGTTAAGTAATAGATAGGTCTGGTTTTCTTAGAAGTAGGGTGTGAGGCAAGCAGGTACCTCATAATTCACCTATCGCTACCTTTGGTTCAAATTATTAAGGGGATGCTATCATTGAGTAAAATGTGAATGCTGCCTAGAAAACTGGACACACACACACACACACACGCACAACGATTCAAATGACTGAAATTTTTGGTCAACCTTCAGTCCATTCAAATAATCACTGACATGTGGGTCATGATCCAGACCTGAATATCGTGCCAGAATCTACGCAGGATTTTTGGTGGTTGGGCAAGGGCCCGGATTTACATGGTGAGAGGAAGAAGAGGTAGGAAGGACAGCTGAGGAGGAGTTTCTGGAGAAGGCAGCAGGAAGGGAGGATGCTGCATTGGGAAACTTACATTGGAGCACAGAGGTCAAGCTTCCTAACTTTTCCAGGAGTGATTGCCAATTCAAATAAATGTTTATCTACTACAAGCCCCTGCAGTAGTAAAGAGGGGAAAAAAACAAGAAATGTAAAATAGGTTAGGGAACTGGCTCAACTTCAACCTTCTCTAAAGCCACCTCTGGGCCCCTGCTGACCCTTCCTGGACATCTGTCACTGCCACCCTTCTGTACATTGGAAGGCACCTGGGACTCCAGCCTTGTTTATGATTCTGACACGAAATTGAACCCCTGTGTTAATATGATTAACATGCAGCACAGGAGAAATTACTGGAACCATGCTCTGAAGTCATGCCAAACACATGCTCTGTAGACATGATAATCTTCAATATAGATCACAAATGAGTGTTTTGATTTTCAAGTGAGAACAATAACTCCAGGATTACCACCCAGAGAGCTACATTCACATTGCCAGGGCATAATTAATTCTGAATTATGAAAATAGAGCTCCTTTCATTCATATCTGAAAGTCCAACTTGGTACGAAAGCAACTATAGGACACAAAAATACAATGAAGGGTGCAAATTAAATCCACACAAAGAGGGATTTGGGCCAGATTTCTGGAAGGATATTTGAGCTTGGCTCATGTCACTGTTGTGCAAACATATAGAAGGGAGAGTGCTAATATCCTGACAGAGTAATAGCTTGAATCTAGCATTAGTCTTAAAGTCTAAATTACCTTTCAGTAATATTTTTAATCTCATTCAAACCTGGCATGGTCCTTGGAGCAATTCAGAAGAGTTTGATGTGTGGTGAGCATCACTAGCGCACATATGTGAGGTAGTATCCAGCTCCTGTGGTAGGAAGGAGCATCAGTAATTTACCAAATGGTACCCTACTGACCTGAAAGGACAAATGTAGCTTATATGGAGGTTTCATTTGGGGGGGAATTTTATTTATCGGGCCTTATTGTTAGACTGACAGTGTGTGCTGGTTAAGAGTACATTAGAATATTTTTCTATCCTCTGGTCCTTTTACGAAATAGAAAATTCATATTTAGTTTCAGATTACAAGGTGCTGAGTTAATATTCTAGAACTGGAAATCAGAGGTATGCTCACACATAAAGCTGTGGTTTCATGTTCACTGAGTCAGAACGATACCTATTATGAAATTATGAAAATGCAGACTGTTTATAAACCCCGATTCACAAAGGAAATTCTTTTTTCTTTGTGATTATGTTATTATTTCAAATTTTGAATTTCTCTGTATTGTATATCCTATGGGAAAAAAAAGCAATTAAATGTGATATATTGTGGGCTTCCTAGCCTGCAGTTTAGGATCAAGTTACTAAAAATTTCTTTTAGATTGTTTCTTTCACTAAAAGAAAAAAGAGAGATCTTGGATAAGGACTTAAAGTGAAACATTCACATTCCAGGATATGTAGAAAGAGAGGTTATCACCTTGTAGGACATGTGTCACTATTATTTCTGTTTAGAAGAATCATTTTCAGGACAATTTTGAGACCACTCAAAATTTCCACCTTCATAAAAAACAAATTGCTTGTCAAGCCCACAAAGTAGAGAACTCAATTGGCTTGCAGGAGTAAGAGGGAGAAATAATTATTGAAACACAACTCCAAATGCTTTGAGGACTGCGTATCAGGTTCTGTCCTGTGGGCCTCTGAAGGACTCAGCAGACAATACGCTGTTGCTGGCCCCTGTGGTACTCCCACCGCGTCACTTAGAGCTCTCTCATCATTAAATAACAGACATTTTGTGCAATTGATAAATACAGTCTTCAACATTAACTAAATAATCCTCCCAATAGTCTGGTAAAACAGATGGGGAGAATAAAACAGAGAAGTTGTTAAGGGGCTTAACTCAGTCCACAGAGACAATCCTGCAACTTAGTTAGTATTGGACCTCCCTAGTTTAAGTTTATGACACCTTCTCTTCCATTTTTTACTTATGAATAGCAACCAAGACTCCAAACCACAGCCACCCCAACTCCCACTCCCTCATGCTTGTCTTTAGTTCTCTCCACCTAATCAAGAACAGGACACAATGCTGCTGCAAAGAGAATTATAGCTTTTTTTGTGGACATACTTTCTTGTAAATCTATTCAGGAACATTAAAATGGCTAAACAAATCATAATGCTCATAGTAATGTTAATAATTCCTGGGAGTTTATTTCATTCCAGATCCTGTGTTGAGCATGCCTCACTTCATTTGTTCCTTTGATGTAATAGCTATTTCTATTTTCATTTTTCACAAACCATGGAACTGAAGCTTGCCAGGTTAATGCCTTTTCACATTGAACTCATGTAAATAACGAATACCCCATTCTCCCATTCAAGGCTCATCAAACAATCTTTTAATACTTTAATTTTTCATATAATTTTTTCCATATAGCTCTTGTCTGGTACTTTCAGTTCTCAATATAATTAATACTTTTCATTTTGGTTTATATTTGTGTGATTTTTCTTGGCTTGAATTCCATCCTCAGGTCTAATCAATTCTGGGTTAGTGACAAATAGCATTTCAGAAACTTCAAAGTTGAGAACTATTTTGACAATTATTTTTAGGTCATAATACCATGTCAGTTTTCGTGGTTAGTGGTTTTTCTCTCAAATACCAGCTAATCTTTGGAAACTTTCTTAAGTTTCAGATGGATGTGAAGGCTACTTTTCTATTGCCCTTTAAAATATCCCTACATTGCTATATTTATTTTTATACTTTATTCATACAATATACTTCATTTTCAAATTGTAAATATCTTAAGACAAAAATTAAATCTTGCTAAATTTGGATTCTTTAGAGTCCAAGTTCAGTATTTGGTATACAGTAAGTCTTAACATTTGTTGAATTGAATTGAATTTTACTTTCTTTAGAAGAGCTCTTTATCAATGAGCTCTTTAACCTTTCCTTGCATTACTTACTCAATATTTCTTTTTACTTTTCCTTTGTTTATTTCTTCCTTGTTTCAGGAACATAGAGGTTTCTCCTCCTTTTCAATGTGGACCTACCATTTTTACCCTTTGGTTTTAATTAATATATTTTTCTCTTTAACAGTAGCCACTCAGAATCTATTTTTGCCTCTCAGCAGCTCCCATGGACTTCTCTTCCTATGCATTTGATTTTAAATTTTATTTTGATTTGTCAAAATTCTTCCCAAAGGGAACAATATGGGAAGGAAGAGGAAAAAAGTAACTTAGAGTGGAGAAATACCACCTTAGCCAGATGATCAAGGTCAATATCACCTGTGATAAATCATATTGACAGTCAATGCATTTGATACACAAGCGATGTGCGAGTGATGAAAATTGCACTTCATCTCTGTGATCTCCCTCCCAAGAATGCATATTCCCACTCAAACCATGAGAAAAATAACAAATTCCAATAGGGCACATTCGAGGAAATTACCTGGCTGGTACTTGTCAACACTGTCAAGGTCATTCTTTTAATTTCCAAATGTGTTGGCAGAACTACGCTCCCTCCAGAGGCTCTAGGAGACATTCAGTCCCTTGGCTGTTCCTGCTCCGGGTGGTTGTTGGCATTCTTGTGCTTACAGATGCCTCGCTCCAGTCTCTGCCTCTATGATCAAACTGTTTCTTCCTCTTCTGTCTGTAAACCTCTCCTTTGTCTCTGACAAAGACACACTATTGGATTGTGGGTCCACCCAGATAATTCCAGGATGGTCTCATCTGAATATCCTTAGCCTAATCACATATAAAAGTCACATTCCAAAACAAAAAAGTCTATTCACAGGATTCAGAAATTAAGACATGAAAAAAAATTTTTGAGGTCTACCATTCAACCTACTGCAAGTTATTAAAAACAAAGAATGTCTGAGAAACTCTGATAGCAAAGTTCCTGAGATGTGATGACTTAGTGTAACACCCTGGATGGAATCCTGGAATAGACCGGGGATAATAGGTAATAACTAAGAAAATCTGAATAAATAATATACTTTAATTCATAGTAATATGTCAATAATCATTTGTTCATTGTAATACATCAACCATGCTATATAATTAATATTATTTATTTAGTTAGTAATAGTGGAAATTGGTTGTGAGGTCCATGGGATCTAAAACTGTTCAAAAAAATAGTCTCATTTAAAACAATTCTATATTTAATCCTTTATAACAGTTCTGTCAAATAAAAATATAATGCAAATTGATCAACAATTTTAAGTTTTCTAGAAATCACAATTTAAAACTAAAAAGAAATGCCCCAGCCAGTGTTGCTTGGTTGGAGCATCATCCTGTAACCAAAAGGTTGCAGGTTCAATTCCTGGTGAGGGCACATACTTAGGTTGATGTTTGCCTCTTACATCAAGGTCTCTCTCTCTCTCTCTCTCTCTCTCTCTCTCTCTCTCTCTCTCTCTCTCTCCTTCTTTCTCTCCAAAAGCAGTGAAAAAATGTCCTCAGGTGAGAATTTAAAAAAATAATAAAAACAAATAAATAGGTTAAATTAACAGTACATTTTATATAGTCCATATATCTAAAATATTGTTTTAACAAGTAATGTATATAAAAATGATAATAGCACATATTATAATATTTTTAGTAGTGTGTTTATGAATAATACTTGAAATGCCTGACGGAACTATAGGAACAACACTGTTGACTGCACAAGTGAAATCTCGACCTACCCGAACAAAGCTCTGCTTTTTTGTTTTCTTTGTTGCTTGTTTCCATTATCTACTGTATAACAAACTACCCCCAAAGTTGGTGCCTTTAAATGGTAACAATTTATTACATCTCTTAAGTCTCTGAGTTGCTCTTGTAGTCATGTTCTGGTTTTGCTTTATGTCTCTCACCCCGATGGTGGTAGAGGACCACTGAGGCTGAAACGTCCAAACTGGACTTATCTCTAGCCTGGCTCCTTGGGCGGGAGGGCTGGCAGGCTGGGCAGAGTGGGAGGCTACGATGGCCAGGACTCTCCCTTCTTCCCTGTTGTCACAGGGCCTCTCTCCCACACACGCCCTCTCCACGTGGTATCTTCATGTGTCCCCTTCACATGGTTTCTCCAGCAGGGTAGCCAGATTTGATGCATGGTGTTCAGGACTCCCCAAAAGCTCTAAAGTTGAAATGTCCAGGCTGTCTTAAAGATAAGATCTGAGACTTGCATCTTGTCATTTCTGTACTGTTTGAATGTCGCTGTAGTTTAAAGTGAGTCACCGAGACAGCACAGATCCAAGGTGGGAGGGGAAATACAAAGCGAGGTAGATACCAGGAGACACGGAGCTTAGTGTTCTTGAGTATTGGTTAAGTTTTCAATGAGTATTTATTCCACAGAGATTGTCACCGTTAATTCTCACAATTGTGCACCATCATTTCAAAAAGTACCAGAGACATGGAGGGGTAGAACACGTGTTCAAGCAAGGGTATCTCAGGGAGTGAGGAACCTGACATTCATACCCAGACAGCTGTTCCGATTGTTGAGCTCTGTTAATTGTTTAAAATATTAAATTGGTTGATGTAAACCACTTTCAAGGAAGAGAGAGAAAGAGAAACAGGCCTACTGACCAATATCTTAAATTCCTGACGTTATGCTTGCTATGCTTAAAGCTGTCATTAATTGAAACTCCTTACGGTCAGCATTAATTACATTTATTGTGAAAAGATCTCTTTCTCTCTCTCTCCCTAAATCTTGTTCCATCCTCTCTTGCTCCTAGTATTTTTTTTCTATGGATAGATTGTGATGGTTGTGTAGAAATGTCTGGCAGTTTTAGACAACCTTTTCACTTGGAAGTGGCAGTAAGACACATTTTTGTCTGATCGCCCCCTATTCAGGCCTCTTTGTGCTGACCTTAAACTCTTCTCTTTTGTAATCACTGAAGACTCATCAGTGCTGTTAGTCCTTCGGTGTAATATGATATGTTTGTGTTCCATTTTTTGTAGGCAAAGAAATCAACTCTGACAAAGTAATGACCTCAGCATAATTGTCGTTAACAAAAAGGTTGCAGTGTTCTCACCAGAATCATAGAGCTGGAAGTCATTCTTCTTTGTGACTCTACATCTTCCTTTGCTCCAAACTCTTTAAACAAAACAAATAATCATGCCTTATTAAGCACCTGCTCAATGAAGCTGGGAAATCAGACTGTGGCAACATTAAATCCTGACCTTTGACTTCTCCTGTCAGATGTCAGAATGATTATTTCTACCGGATCTTGGTTTGACATTAGGGAGCATTTGGCTAATCCTCAGATTCTCCAAACTTGCTCTCTGGTCTCTTGTTCTGTGTCTTAGATTTATTATGATTTATTCACCATGTGAGGTAACAGGATCTCCTTTTATCTTAAAAGGACAACATCTATATGACTTTGAGTCCTAGTTCTCAAGGGTACTTGGGGAAAAATTGGAGAACTTAGAAATAGACTGTTACCTCTTTCCCCTTGTCTTCTCTTCCTAATGTAAACTTTGGACAAGTGAGTAAGTGAAGAGATAGGTGGAAAGAAAAGACACTGGCCTAGTTAGTTGGACTTCTCATGGGAGGAGAACTGTGAGTAGCTTTTCCCAACACTGAGCCTAACATGTCTGTTTTGAAATGTTATCACTCAGCCTGCAGTATTTTAAAAGCATAGCTGGGGTTGGCATTGCCTTTAAGGTGCAAATATGAGTCCAGAACCGGGAACAACATCAGCCATGTTATACACAAGGTAAAGTGTGAGAAAAAGCATTTTAGAAGACCAGATGGGAGAGAGAAATCTTGGGTAAAAGATGTACTGAAACAGAAAATATAAGAAAGGTGAAGCATATTAATCGAACATCTATTATGTGTCAAGTACTCTACTTAGCATAACATAAACAGAAGGGAAAACTGAACAGTAGGAGCAACAGCCCATGAAAAGGAGCTAGAACACAGAGGGTAAAATGGGAAAGACAGAGCAGCATTAAAATAATCGATTAATGTAGGGTTTACTTAAAACATTAGAATACAACACTTATTGCACAAAATCCCAAAATGGGCACCACGGACCTCTATATCCAGCTATGAAAATATAAGTAGGGACAGGCAGCTTTTTTCCTCCTCCCAGGCAATTTACTAAGTTCCCCGGTTCACTGTTACAATTCACTTCTTATAATTCACTCATTCCCTTTTTTGCTGAAGTTATCTACAGTGTTTCTCTTGTTTGTTTCTTAAATTGATACTGGCTCACCATCACAATTTTAGAAATTTTGTGCTGTTATTGATCTGTGTGTCTTAATTTTGTTTCAGGAAATATGATCCCTTTACGGTTTTGAGACAAAACAATCTGAGTCCAGGTTCAGTAACTGATGAAACTGCTTGTAGGGGTGTCCAACCCACGGCCCTCGGACTGCATGCAGTCCAGGATGGCTATGAATGCAGCCCAACACGAAATCATAAATTTACTTAAAACCTTTTCTTTGCTCATCAGTTTTCATTAGTTTTTGTGTATTTAACGTGTGACCCCAGACAACTCTCGTTCTTCCAGTGTGACCAGAGACGCCAAAAGGTTGGACACCCCAGGAAGGGGAATGAGGAAAAGATAGAGGATAGAAATAGAAGGCTTTAATGTAGAGAGCAGGGTTTTATCATGGCATAGAATGAAAAATTAGCTGGAAAATAAGGTTTTTGAAGGAGAACAAGAGAAAAGGTAATAATGGTGATGGTCAGCGAGGTAGCTATGAAATCACTACTGGCTTTTTGTTTTGTTTTGTTTTGTTTGATACTGATTTTGTTTTATTCTTTTTTTGTCACCACCTACAAAGATTTAACCTGAAAAATCAAATAAAAATGCTTTAATTGTATTCAGAGACTGTAGAAGTTGAAAAAAATTCAAAGTAAAAACTGATAGTGGAATGGTTAGATTTCCAGGAAAAAAAAAATTGAAAATGTTGGGCCTCACGCAAGAAACTAAGAAGTAAGAAAGAAGTTCAAGAAAAGCTATTAAAAATGTTTAAAACGGTAGATTTTTGCAATGACCCCAGCAGTAGAACTGATGGCTTTCAACTGATCAAAGTGACTGAGCAGTAAGAAATTTACCAGAGCTCTAGCTGGTGAGGCTCAGTGGAATGAGTGCTGGACTGCGAACCAAAGGGTCACCAGTTTGATTCCCAGTCAGGGCACATGCCTGGGTTGCAGGCCAGGTCCCAGTGTCGGTGCTCAAGAGGCAACCACACACTGATGTTTCTCTCCCTCTCTTTCTCCCTCCCTCCCTCTCTCTAAAAACAAACAAATAAAAATAAAAAAAAAAGAAATTTACCAGAGATACTTAATATACAAATAGAATTGACCTGAGGTCACACATCACCCACATCTTTTCTTAGTGCTAAATTTTGGTCTTACCCAATACACACACACAACACACATTTACTCACACATATGCACTCACAGTGAGTATATTACTGTGGCAGACGATTCTGCGTGGCGTGGGCCCAGCTCCCACTCAGAGATGTACAGGACCCACGCCCACAGATAGGTTCTGTCGTGGGTAATCAGATTTGCAATATACTTAAGCTGTTTTGCTTCTTGCTGAAAACTGTCCCTCACCCTTCAAATGCTTGTTGTAACTTCCTAAAATCCATGCTAAACCTTGCAGGGACCAGCTCAACCAGCTCAACCACTTTTGCCTTTTCATTTGCTAATATCCTTCTTCTGTGATGTGATAAGGGGCATTGGCTCCTTTGTTGTAACCGGGGCATGGTGAGTGAGGATGATCTTGTAATGGGAGGAGAAATAAAATAAAGGCCTGTCATGGCAGAGGCCACAGCTTTTGCTCCTCTTGAGAGAAAAGCCACGCTGTTGTTCTTTCTCCTTCACCAGACTCGGTAGTCTGTGTTTTATTTCACAAGACTCGGTAGTCTATGTTTTATTTCATCCATAATGACGCGGACACTGCTAGCCAGTGCCCGCATCTTCTTCTTCTTATTATTATTATTATTACTATTATTATTATATCTCAATTTAATAATGAAGACATCTGGAACAAGGTGATTCTATTGATTTAAAGATGCCAGAAGGTCTGAGAAAGAGTTGTATGATAATGAGAGAGAACAAGAGAGAGAGAACAAAAGAGAGGGCATTTCAAAAGATATTGTGATGCAGAGCAATGCGGGATGCAGGCAGGGCTCTTTGCTGTTATTCGTGCCTCGGGGACTTGATAAATTCTGGTTGACTAAATAAGTGAGCTGTTCAAGGCCAGTGCTTCCACACCTTTTTCATGTCATGGCAAACTTAGAAAATATATGTAGATAAAGGTAAACAGATGTGGTTTCTTGAGGCTGGAGAAGATTGACTCCAAAGGTTGCAGCCTACCCAGATCTTACAGAATGCCCAAAGGCTGAACACCTGGGTTTCTGAGCATGTGCGTGTGTCTTGACTCAGTGCATGGGAAACACTAGTGCAATCTATGAAAATTGCATTCGAGTTATACTTTTATTTAGGTTTGATATTAGCCTTTTCTGATTTGTATGTCTTCTGGACAGATAGGGTTTTTTAGCAGGGAGCAGGGTAGGGGGTGGCAGTAAAAATGCTCCCTGTACATGGATTCCCACTTGGCAAGATCTATGGCGTGGCACTAGATATGGTGGGCTGTTTTTTCTTTCACTCAACTAATTTTACGCAACCTCTAATCTAGTAGTAACTGATTACTTTATATTTTAAAATTTATCAATTTTCTTCTTATCTTCATGAAATCTTCACTTGGGTCAAATTTCTCTTTACCTAATTGTTTGCTCAAGTTTTAGAGTTTGCCACAGCTGATACCTCAGTTGATTAGAGCATCATCCCAATATGCCAAGGCTATGGGTTCAATCTCTCTCCAGGGCACATACAAGAATCAGCCAACGCTGGTAAGTGTAAATAAGTGAAATAACAAATCAATGTTTCTCTCTCCCTTCCTTTCTCTCTCTTTAAAATCAATGAATAAAAAACTTAAAACAGTTTTAGAGCTCTATATTATCTTGAATCTATTTGAAAAGAAAAAATAGAAATCTAAAATTTTATCTTCCTCATTATCTTTTGTGTCATTGGTTTTGTTGATTGAATTTATGCTGAATCACATCTTCTAATGATTCAAGCTGGTGTCAAAACCTACCAGTCACAATTTCCAAGAACACACCTGTTAGGTTTATTTGCCTTGCTCTTGACATGTGTTATCTGAAGAAGTTTTGGAGAGGAGCTTATTATAGTATTTGGGGCTCAGACTATGTGGTTCCAAGAAGGGGTAGAGAAAGGGGAGGCCCATTTTGGATACAGTGCTGTCAGGAGCAGGGGCAGTTCGGGGACTGATTGTCTTAGTCATTTTTATCTAGAAGGTGAGAGGATTAAAGCCAAGCTAATGTCACTGATAAAGAAGCAGTTGTCCCTCCTGTTAATCAGCAGAAAGGCTGTTATTTTTGTGGTTGCAGAGTATCCTCTTTTCTGTCGTGTTTTAGACATAATCATGGAGTAATTTTGTCTGGTCCACCAGGGTCACCGGGTGGCCAGGCCTGGGCATTACTTATATTCTGCAAGAACTGTTTATGTTCAGTTGGAAACATTAGGCCTAGCTACTAAGCCTCCAGTTTTTTCAATGCAGAATCCTTTTATTCATGTGGTTATTGTTCTCTATTTGCTCAGTATTCCCCTGGAGGGCTTTTTACTATAGGCTATTGATTTATAACAAAGCAGAAGATGAGGTAGATCCTATCAGGGGCACGTCCCTTCCTGAAATCTTCCAATCTACAAAAAGAGAGAAATAAAGTGGAGCTTCTGTAAATGTACTTTGCAGTATCAAATATCTCAACCTGAGAATAAAAAGAGGCACAGTCAGAAAAGTCACAGTATGAAGTGACTTTTGCTCCTGTGACGCTATCCGTGGCATTCATGCAAGTAGTGGGTGTCTGCATTCTGCCTGGCTTGGCCACACCATCCCAGGGAAAGTTCCCAAATATCTCATTTTGGGATTGATGACCCCATCTACTTTAACTGTTTTCCATTCTGTGTAAAGGATATTACTGGGCTTTTGTCAGAATTACCTCCAAAATGCAATATTATACAAAAAAATCCCAAGTGTATTTTCCATGCTATTGCTTAAACTTATCCCCCCATCTGTCTAGATATAACAAAGACTGAAATTTCTGGGAGGTCTTCTATTACTTCTATCACTATATTCTTCTTTAGTTTTCTGTACTGGCATAGCTTTTTCTTATTTTTATATCCTGTTGTTAATTTTGATGGGAACTGGCAGGAAAAGAAAGGCAGTTGGTTTGGGAGGTAATCATTTCACTCCTTATCAGGAGAAATGTATGTGATTTTTAAAGACTGAAAAAGAAAAGATATTTTCCATAAAGGATATTTCTTTTTTTACATGCAAATGGTTGTAATCTCTGCAAAATTTCATTAACCCAAAATTGTCAGATAAAAATTTTCCTTCCGAATGAGAAGGAAACAGACGATATAGTAAATAGACTTTAAGATGTTCTCGGTATACTTAGGTAAGGAAAGCCTCTGGTGTCCTATCTCATAGCCCAGCATTTCCAACAAAGGCATATCCGAGAATGACCACTTAGCCAACATACAAACTTACTGACTTGTCTTTAGGAAGGATTTAGTCAATACAAATTAATGTTATACTTCCAACTGTCTTCCTCCTCTCACCCAGAAAATCCTACTCGGTGATCCTTGACCCCAATGCTTGTGGAGTAAAAGGAAGGAAAAAAATTTTGATGTGGTGTTCAGAAAAATACAGTTTAGAAGTAAAATAAGAAGTCTACAATTTCTGCATTTATCAGTGTCTGATAAAAGCAAAATACCCTAAGATGTTTATTTCTGCCATTGCTCACTAATTTAGATGAGATTAACAAAGATTGATTTCTTTTTAATTGGTATGTTATTTCATTGCTTTCAGAGATATAATCATGGACTTTCAAAAAATGAGAAAGAATTTGGAAGTCATCTAGCTTTATGTCTAACACTAATGTGAAAAAAATGTGATCCAAGATCCATTAACCTTGTTAAACATACTGTCCTCCAGAAAGGTAAATTACGTCATTAATTTATATCGTACTTCATTTATATATATGTACCATGAATTTTCAAGACAAGTTATAAAAAACACTATTACCCAAACTTATGTGATCAACCAACCCTCTTTCAATGCCAAATCTGTTAAAAATTTCTAGAAAAATATTTCAAAAAACACTATTTGGGAACATATCTATCCCAACTTTATTTTTGTGAAAACAACCTGGTGGAGGTAATCTGAGTGGTATTTCCACAATCTGATAGCATCATTTTCTGTACCCAAGGCTCTGATTTCCAGGCTTTCCCATTACATCACACCCTTCTGATATGCATGCATACTACCACTAGGTGGTTACTGTTCAACACACCTATCTGTACACAATTGTACTATCTCTTCATTATTTTATGACACACTAAAATGCTGTCTTGTTGTCTAATGAATTCATAATCAAGTAAGTAATCCTGAACTACCCGAACCACTTTGTTTTATTATTTTTATATTTGACTATCTTGCCAAATACATAGATACTTTTAGTACAAATCAGATGATATGAAACTGATGAGAATCAATATAAAATGGATGATCTTGTTTAAATATTTCATTATAGCCAGCAAAATATAGTCAAGTAGCTGAAGTTGGCCGATAATGTTCCCCTTCATTGTCACAACTGCAAATTTCATCTGAAACCGTATATGTGTCTATTGCATACTCAGAATAAAGCAGCGATTGAAGCCCCTTTTATAAATAAGCAGTTTTGCTATTAATCGTATTACATATTTTAATAATATACAAAACATATTAGTTTCTTGGAGTAAAGTATCAATGGTAAAGCTATTTTGGGAGCACTTAGCACAGTAAACAAAACTAGGGTGGGATTGTAACTGTTAAGGACTGAGTGAAGAGTTAATATACTAGTGCTTTCATGCAAAGGTCTTTTGGAATGTTCCTGTGGAAGGCTTTTAAACTATGCAGTAAACAAATAGTAAGTACAATTTTACCAAACTGGAGATAACTTAGTAAAATTTACCTAAAATCTAATTATATTACCATTAGTAAGAACCATTATTTTTAAATCAAGATAAAATTTGAATTAATTTAACCATCTCATGCAACAAGTACATTGTTACATTTTCACAAGGAATGCATCCATAGCTATTCATCATTTTAAAAAGAATTTTTGATTCCAGTGTCACAACCATTAGAGAAAAAAAGTTACCAAATTATAAGGGAGGGTGAGCTATACATGAAAGAAACCTATTCATTTTTTCTTACTTGTGATTCAGACGCATGGGTTTCTAGGTCCTGGATAAACTGGACAACATGTGGTATAAGAATTAGAACATTTCTTTTTCTGTGTTTCCCTAAGAGTGTTCCTCTTCAGCATGCTTCTCACCTATATAATGTGAAGCTCATTCTTTCATTAATTCTTTCCCTGTCTCACCTAAGTACAACTTAAAAATCGCTATAGCCATTACACCTGCCCTTCCTCTAGAATCAGACTTTGATTATTCAGCCATATGAAAAATTGAACAATGAGATACTACTAGACACCTATTAGAATGGCCAAAATCCTGAACACTGACAATAACAAATGTTCACGAGAATGAGGAGCAACAGGAATTCTCCTCCATGGCTGGTGGGAATGCAAAATGGTACAGCCACTTTGGAAGACAATTTATCAGTTTTTTTTACAAAACTAGACTTTTGTAAAATATACTTTTATGATATGATCCAGCAATAATTTTGCCCCTTGGTATTTACCCAAAAGAATTGAAGACTTATGTCTGCACAAAAACCTGCACACTGGTGTTCATAGCAGCTGTCATAAGTGCCAAAAATTGGGAGGAACCAAGATGTCTTTCAGTAGATGAATGAATAAATAAGCTGTGATGCATGCAGACAATGGAGTGATATTTACCAATGAAAAGAAATAAACTATCATCAAGACATGAAAGGACATGGGAAAATCTTAAGTGCATGTTACTAAGTGAAATAAGCCAATCTGAGAAGGCTACTTCTATGTGATTCCAACTATATGACTTCATGGAAAAGGCAAAAACTATGGACACAAAAATGATCAGTGATTGCCAGTATTAGGGGGTGATGGGGAGAAAAAGAGAATAAGTGGAACACAGAGGACTTTTAGGGCGGTGAAAATATTCTTTACAACACGATGATGGATATATGTCATTATACATTTGTTCAAACCCACAGAGTGCACAACCCCACTGTGAGCCCTGAGGAAACTGTGGATTTGGGCTGATTATGGTGCGTCTATGTAGGTTCATCCTTGGTGAAAAATGTACCATTCTAATGGGTGATGTTGATAATGAGGGAAGTTATGCATGCGCAGGGACAGGAGGTATATAGAAAATCTATGCGCCATCCTCTAAACCTAAAATTTTATTATAAACTTAAAACTGCTTTTAAGAAGCCTTAATTTTAGAAAGAGTCTACATCAGAAGTGCCTGTTTCTGTGAATTTCCAGCCTGACTTTATACATATTTATAAAAATGACTTGAAATATGAACTATTTTGAGGAAAAAAGCAATATCAAATTCATCCTTGTGTCCTCAAGTACCAAACAGTGCTGTCCAAGTAATTCAAGTTTGACAATTAGTTTTAATTTAAAAAGCTGAACACTAAATAAAGTTAACTGCCTTAAATTACAAAATATGTTATGGTTTAAGTTATAGGGGTTTGTAAATGGGATGACCAACTGTCTTGGTTTGTCCAAGATTAAGGTGTTTTCCAGGAGGCAGGACTTTCAGTGCTAAAACCAAGACCACCCTAGGCAGACAGGGATTTTTCAACAAATTTGTACATAGGAAATGCGAGACAGGGAAGGGAAGCTAGAAAAACCCTAACTCTAGATCCAAAGGAAGGTAAGGTGTGCTTCTGTAGCCTACCTTGTAAACTTTCTGTCCTTGATCATGTCTTTTAAAGCTCTTCTTGCCCAGGAATTCTTGACTCAAGCTACTTCCTATCTCACTACTTCTCTTCTTAGTCCCTAGTCCACCTTCCTAAGGACACAGAAATCGGGACAGCAATGCCCTAATCAGCTCAATCCTCAAATAATCCTTTACTTCTTTCTTTATTTTTCTTTACCTTGTTTTATTAGGGACTTAATTTTTTTAATTTTTGCAATATTTTTATTGTTGTTCAGTTACAGTTGTCCCATCTTTTTCCCCATTGCTCTCCCCTGCCCCATACCCCCCACTCCCAGAATCAATCTCCCCCATCGTCCATGCCCATGAGCCTCTATTCATGTTTTTTGGCTTGCCCCTTCCTCTTCTTTCCCCCATTATCCTCCTCCTCACTCTCCTCTGGTCACTGTCAATTTGTTCTTTATTTCCATGTCTCTGGTTCTATTTTGCTCATTTGTTTGTTTTGTTGATTAGGTTCCACTTATAGGTGAAATCGTATGGTATTTGTTTTTCACTGCCTGGTTTATTTTACTTAGCATAATACTCTCTTTTCTGTTTATTGAAAGTCACCTAATTTATTCTATTTTTAGAAGTTATATTCATAGCATAATAAATAATGTGACCATATATTCTAATTCATGCATGTGTGTATTTTTGTATATTATTCATTGGGCAAATATTTATTTGATACTCTGTGTCAAGGATTATTCAAACCCCACCCCCAAACACATATAATATGAAAAGGCATAGTGCCAACCTTCAAGGAAATTACACATAGACACTCTAACAAATAAATATATAGTTGATTCTGGTTTGGGGCTATAATAATGTTTTATAAAGTCACTGCAAATACTGAACCAATGCTCTTAGGGGCAACATATGGTTAAGCTCCTGTGAGTCTCTAGTCACATTTTTATCAATCAATTAACATATAACTTTCTTTATGTGTGTTTCTATTTAAATTCACCCTATTCAAATATACTGATTCATTAACATTGCATTCCAGGCCAACAGCACTATTACTCATCCCTGTACAAAGCTCATCCACATGTCTGCAAATGACTGCAAGAGCACTGTGAGTATTGATTTTATGGTTACAAATCAATTTCAGTGAGAAGGCAAATTATCATACACAATCCTCAAATAATAAAGATCAACTAAAATTCAATAAATAGAGATATTTTGGGAGAAGAAGGACCCTAAAATTGATGACCAGATACAAAACAAGATTTATCCAGGTAGCACTGTTTAATCTGAGGCCCTAAAGATGTGTGTTTGCCAAGTAATCCCAGGAAATGGAAGGTCTAGATGGAAAGCACATGTGGGCACACAGAAGGGAAACCGCATGTATTGTTTGAGCATAAAGGATGGGGTGAGGGACCAGCAGACTATGAGGCGCAATGGTGGGAAGAAGCCAACTCAGAAGGGTTTTCCTTCACATGGAAGTTTGGGGCTCATGAATAATAAAGAAATATCGGGGAATTCTTAGGAAAAGCCTTGAAGTTATCAGATTTCCCCTTTAGAGAAATTTCACTGGCATCACTATAAAGGATGTATTGGAGAGGTGTGAGGCAAAAGTCAATGAACCCAGAAAGCAAGTGGTAACAATTCAGTAATCATTCAGGAGACAAATGGAGGTGCCTGGACTAAGGCAAAAATAATTGATAGAATGAGAAGGTAGGCATGAAAAGTGTTTGGGTTCTGTTTTGAGTTAATAAACAAGAGTTAACTAAAACAAATTAATGATAGTTGATATCAGATTTGGGATCAGAATGGGGAGAGAGAAATTTTTGGATGTTGCCATCCACCAAAATAAACAATTTGAGGTCATGTGTTCAGATCTCGTTATTTTACTTTCAGATGACTGGTAAATACCAAAAATGATAGCTAATAGAAATTTTAGCGTAAGAGTTTGGAGTTTAGGAAAACAGTGTTATTGCAAGATGCTTCTTCTTTTTTTTTTTTTTTCCTTTTAGATTTTATTTATTTATCTTTAGAGAGGAAGGGAAGGAGAGAGGGAGAGAAACATCAGTGTGCGGTTGCCTCTTGTATGTCCCCTGCCGGGAACTGGCCTGGCAACCCAGGCATGTGCCCTGACTGGGAATCGAACCGTGATCCTTCGGTTCGCAAGCCCGCGCTCAATCCACTGAGCTACACCAGCCAGGGCGCAAGATGCTTCTTTATGAATCTTTAAAATAGAAATGGCAGGCCAAGCTAAAGGCATGAAATAAATTATCTATGTCAAATAATAGTCACAGCTAAAGCTTACATTGCACATATGAGTATTATGACATTGTTATTATCCTCAATTTACAGGTGAACCACAGAAAAAATGAATTACTTTCTCAAAGTCAAATAACCTCAAATAGTAGAGCATGGATTTCAACCAAAGGAAGATGATTACAGATAATTTAGAATCTTCCCTGGAGTATGTCAAAGTTTAAGAACTAGACAAGATGATGAGAATCTGCAAAAACAGTTTCTTTACTTGCCATAATGCACCTTAGTTCATATCATTGTCTCTATCTCATGGTCTAAAATCCCAAACTCTGATGTTTATATTACTTCCAAATTAGTCTAAGAATTTCAGTGCCATCTTTCTGAGCCTTTTACTTTGCCTTCTTACAGGCCTTTCACTAGTCTTCTCATCCAGGTTTTATTCTCTGCTACTTTTCTAGCTGCAATCTCTACCACTATTCGGTTTACCAGTTCAGCCTTCTCTTTTCTCTTGTCCCCATCCGCTTGCTCTGTTCACTAGCCTTCTTTTAATTCTTGGTGTATCAAAATCTCCTAATAGCTGTTAGATGTGGGCACGTGTAAGATGATAAATAGATATAGATATAATTATAATAAACAAATAAATATGGACTTAACATCTGCTAATTAGTGCATATGTTCATGTCTACCAAGAATGGATATATATTAAGCCAAATGAGTATGTCGTTGAACATTTGGGACCAAACTGTGGAGGCAGCTAGGAAGGATGTGGGAGATGATTGCAGGAAAGGCAAGAGAAAAATCTCTACAGACCTCCAAGCATACTAAGGCATTCACAGAAAAACACTGACTTCCCATGTACCTTTTGCTTCTCTTTTCCTGGCTGGACTTATTTCCTACCTCACGTATTTTCAAAGCAGAGAAAGGCAGAAAGATGAGTAAAAATGCACACACACACACACACACACACATACACTCGCCCTCATAAACCTGAGGTGTTTCAATTCCGCATCTAAAGAGACAATTGTTCTAATAAAATATATCATATGCTATTGTTTTAGGGACATCTCCACTCCAACAATCACATGGTATCTTCCACAAAGAGGCCTGAGAGAGAAGTGAAGATACAGTTTAATAAACCATCTATTTGGCTTCACTCTCTCGTAATACTTGATAATTGCATAGTACATATTAATTCACAATGTGTTCACATAATGAATCTTTTTTTTTTAAATTGACAATTTGAAATAAAGAATAAAATATTGGTGGGAAGTTGCCAGATTTCCCCCCACTCGTAACCTACAATTTAAGACATTACTAATAACCACTGTCTTACGCTTTTTTTTCCTCTCTTTTTCTCCTAGTAAGTTAAAGTCTTAGGACGAGGTATCCTTTTCTAGTTCATTGTTTTTGTAAATAACCATTATAGCGATTGCCTGCAAATTACTTGGGAATCCACTCTTCTGTGTGCAGTCATTTTGATGGAATCAGTCCTGCACTTTGGTCAGACGAGAATGTGCAAACGCTGTTCTCGGGGAAGCACAGCCTGCTCCCGTCGCTGGTGTTACCTGACATGTGTCTTGATTACGAACCGGGCTCCCTGGAGAGCAGGGGATCTTTGCCAAAAGAAAAACAGGATTAGGTCTTCTAAGCCTCCAGTAGAGGTTTTCTGTCTAATATGCCTCCTAAAATGGGACCATAATTCACTTAAATTCTTCAGACACTATTGCTTTTTACCTCTAAGTAGAAAAGCAATCACTTTGACCAACAGCCCATCTCAGACTTAGCAGAGAGCCTCAATTTGATATTTATTTGATCCTCACTCTGGAAACCACAATTGATCTTAGCTGAAAAGTGAATGTCAAAACACAAAAGTAACTAAAAGTGATTAAAGGGAAGGCTTTGCTTTCACAAATGTGAATGAATAACTAGAATGCTATTAACTGCATTTATGAACATGAACATTTAATCTGGTGCACAACTGCCACCCAGTAAATTCAGTGCCAGATCGTTCTATCAGATAGTATTCAAATGTTTACTTTATTAGATTGTTAAAATAATTTAATGCAGATTGCATTAAGTATTAGCTTGTATAATGATTAGGTATTAATAAATAGAATCAAAATTAAATCTCCATGTAGCGGGAATGAGATTACTTATTATAGGTATTTCCAACATACAAATGGTCTAAGAAACAACATTATTGTTAACAACTTGGAATTTAGAATCAAACAGGCAGAATTTACCTGGGTTCTGCAACTTATCAGCTTTATAATATCTGTGATGACATTAGGACACCCATTTTTTCTCTGCCAATCTCAGCAACTTTTTCTGAAAAATGTGGATGTTAATTCCTACATCTAACTGTTATTGTGAGCATTAACTGAGGTTATGGCTGATCATGTCTGCAAAGTAGCTAGAACATAATGTGCATTTAATGATGGGTAGGTATTATTAACTTTTATTTTTACTGTGTTCTATGGCTTGAAACTTTAATCACATTTTTCTCAAGAAGTTTTTTTTTTTTTTTTCCCAAATTGTGGCCAGTATCCTGGCAAAGTCCATATAAGAATAGTTCACTCAAAAATTAACTAAAGTGAAAAGTCGCATTCTAAGGAAAACACAGCAATCTAAGTACCCACTTAGGAAATCTGGACTTTAACTGCCTTTGTAGGTGGGAAGCCTCTTCTTGCAATAACATCCATGGTGGGATGCTTGTAAAGGGGCAGATGGTCCCATGGACCAGTAATTCAGTAGCTATCCTCTCCTGTTGGTCTGCACAAGGCAACACTCTCTCTCCCTTCAGCTCAGAGGCTTGAGCTGATTACAGTCCACTGTTCATCACACATTATTATCATTGGTTCATACAAACCCCCTCTGTTTTCTTTACTTGTTTATTTCATCTCCATCTCAAGGCTAACCCATTATACTTGCAGGGCAAGGTGAAGAGTGAAAATGAAGGTGTCAGGCCTCAAATAGTGACTCACTCTCTCTGCTTACACATCTTCAAGGGGTCTCATGCACATGCATGTGAACACACATCTGTATTCCATCCTCCACCACTACACACCATCCTGGGCCTTAGGATGCTGCACTGACACAGACTCTCCCTCTGCCGAACTTCAGTCAGGCCCCTCTAAGGCCTATTCTCAACTAGGCTTTGACCTTAGACTTCAGTTCTATCCTCGTTGGGCCCACACCACCCTGTGTTTGGCAAGAATCCTATCCAGTTGGTTTAGCCAGGATCCGCCGTTACCTTTAACGATCAATCCCCGGAATTTTCCATCTATTTACTCCCACCAGGCTTCTTAGCTATAAATCCCCTCTGGTCCATGTGAATTGAGCCAAGTTTTCATCTTTTAAATTTCGATAGAGGTTGTCTATAAGATATATACTCCTGTCAATTCACTGTTCACTGTTACTGATCCCTTCAACTTATCGACATCTGTATTTCCCCACAAGTAAGATGAGATTGGAGCATATGTTCCTTTTCCTTTGGTCTCCTCCACTGCTCCCACCATGATGTTGACATTGAGGGATGAACCTGACCCAGTTTGCCATCTTGTCAAGACACGCCATGTCACTCCTTTGGTGAGATAAAGTGGAAAACAAAGGAGAGGTATCTAAATATACGTAGTGTACAATTCCCTCTTCGATTCCCCAGATATACCTCTCATCACATAGATCTCAGACAACTCTCTGCATACTTGAAAACAATTATTTTTTATATTTTGTTAGATTATTTGTATACTTGACATATGAAATTATCTTATATAAAGACATTATGAATAGCTTTAATGAATATTAAGTGTTCAAAAGAGGACTGTAGCTTCTCATTTTGGGTCTCCTATACTGACAAAGTAGGAACATGGTTCCAAGGTTGGCTAATGGCTAGGAATGTTTGTTTTTCAGGGGCAGAACTTTGAAGAGCTGATTTCTGCTTATCAAATTACACGTATCATCCCAAGTTTAAATTTAATTTATAATTCTCACATGTGTTTCACTTTTTAAAATACATAATACATCTTGAGTAATGTATCTTAAATTTTCTAAATCAGCGACAGAATTTAACTTTATTCAATTTATTTGTTAAAATGTGTAGATGTAGCCAATGCTTAAATCAACTACATTTTTCAAACAATATTGTAAACAGGCTGAAAAATGTACAAAGAAAGTGTTGTAACTTTAGCTTGTTCTCATTTAGCACTGGACTTTAAAGGTCTAGTATAGCAATTTGCAACCTTTTTCATCTCATGGCACATATAAACTATAAACTAAAATTCTGTGGCCCACAAAAAATATACATTTTTTGCCAATCTAAAAAAATAGGTATAATTTTGATTTATTCATATCAGATGGCTATTGTAGTGTTGGCTGTTGTCATTTTTTTCTTATTTGACAATATAAGGGAAAAGAGGTCAATGCCCCTGACTAAATAGGTATTGCATGTTTTAAAAATTCTTGCAGCACAGCAGTTGATAATTGCTAGTCTAGTAGAATGGTTTTCTGAGAAGACTCCATTTAATACTTATGTGTGAGATTTGTCCAGAAGTAGTTTGGCCATTGTTAACATAAAAAGAATGGTTTGCACAATATCAGTGTAACCTGGAAGCCAAAAAGAGTGGATTGGAATGCACATATGTGAACAATGATGACTTCACTGTACTAATCAGTGGGGGTGGTAGATGCCATTTAGTGAGTTCATGTACTGTGTGGCTGTTGCATTCAAAATGACTGAGCGAGTAGATGCAATGAATCTGTATCGAAGTTGGCATTTAGCTTGAACATTCCTCCATGGAAACTATCCAGATGATTTAGAAGGCTGCAGCTATGGGCAACTGGTGATTGGCAGCTTCATCACAACAACAAACCTGTTCATGCATCATGTCTCATGCAGAATTTTTTTTTTTTTTTGCAAAACTTCAAATTACCCAGGAGACTCAGCCCCACTAGAGCCCAGATTTGGTGCCCTGCACTTCTGGCTTTACTCAAAATTAACCTTTGAAAGGGAAGATATTTCAGACCACTGATGAGATTCAGGAAAATACAACAGGGTAGCTGATGGTGACTGGGAGAACTGTGTGAGGTCCCAAGGTGCCTACTTTGAAGGGGACTGAGATGTCATTGCCCTACATACAGTGTTTCTTGTATCTTGTATCTTCTTCAATAAATGTCTGTATTTTTCGTATTACATGGCTGGATACCTTCTGGACAGTCTTTTTATGGCCTCTTTAATGTAAGTTGAACACAGGGATACTATCGGAAAAATAATATAATTTAAATATCAACTAACCAAAGCATATCTGTCCCAGAAAACTATAATCTTTACTGTGCTATGTATATAAACTTAAATCCTTAAAGTTTTCTTAAAAGACCTTTTCAAAGTTCTTAAACAAAACACCTATTACAAACTTTCCTACCAATTTAAACCTTCTAGTTTATGGCACTTTGTCCACCTGAATCAAACAAAAAACTTCCAACAGCACCAGTTTATAATTGTTTTGCTTAAAACAGATGAACATTCAAAATGAAAATAGACCTTCATCAATTTACTAATTTGATTTAAAAAGAAGCACATGGGGTTAGAATTTTATAAAATGCTTCCATTTGGTGGAATTTTTTCTTAAATCATGAATCAACATTTTTGAGAAAAACACTCACCCGTTTAACTGTCATTTTTATTTGCTAGATACTGTACTACACATTAAAAACAAAGATTTAGTCTTCAAAAAATCTAGCTTCAGATGGAAGAAATAAGGAAAAACAACACATTTGTAAGCTGTTTCGTGTTTTAGAGATACCTCGTTGAAGTACGAGTGAATCAATGATAACGTGCATCAGGACACACGCCAGTCTGGGTTCCCAGCGGGCCGCCGGGTTCTGCTCTCGTCCTGCGTTCCCCACCGCACTGGTCCTGTCATCTCTGCAGCGGCCACAGAATAAGTCCAGCCCCCGTTTCCCCTGAGCACCCAATCCGTGTACCAAACTGCCGACCGTACTCTCCTGAAATCATCTCAAACTCCCCGTACTCAAGGCTGAAACTATGATTCCCCGGCTCTGACCCTTTTACTTTTCTACATTTCTTATGTTTTTAAACTGTCATCCTCCCAGTTGTAAAACATAAAAGTCATTTTTCACTTGGTGTTTATTTCTCATATACAGATTTGATGAAAATCTCATTATCATTGCTCTGCTTAAAAAATACCCAAGTGTCCCACACATCGACATGCTTAAATCTTTGTTTAGTGTGAATCACAACGTTCCCGAAGTTCACGCTCTGCCGTCTTGTTCAGCTTTGCGTGGTCCCGCGCATGAGCAGGCCACGACAGTGCTCACTCTTCACTTGGCTTGTAGTCACTGAAACGGAACACCACTTCCAAACGCCCATGAAGACTAACTACAGAATCACGAACCACCATGGGAGATTCTGAGTTTTTATTTGTTTTTCAGTGGTAAAAATGGCCTTTTGGAAGGGGCTACTGTTGTAACACAATTCAATAATTAGAGATAATTACCCAAGAGTAATTTGTTTCGATATATTAAAAGCTTAGTGGGACATGGTCCATTAAACAACCCTTTTCCTGATTCTAAATGATAACTGCCCATCTGGTAAATTGGTTTCATTTTCTTCTTATCCAAGTTTATGTACTTTAATACTGTCTGAACATGCCCCCTTACACTTCTACAATGTGTATTTAAATAGACTAATCCCTCACTGACAGAAGCCACTGAAAATGAGAGTTTGCAAAAGGCAAGATTGGGGGCTAAATTTTGGTCCACATAAACAAAACACCCATACTTAATTAAAATTATGAATTAATTTGATATAGAGCCTTTCCTATAGAAAATAATAATTTGTGGGATCATAAAAAGACATTTTGCTAGATATAAATACTTCTCTTCTCTCTTCAGGTTACCTAAAGAGCATATGTTGGTTTGTATATTTAATATGTAAGCCAGAAAGAAGAAACTTTATGTTTTAAACATCAACCTTGAACAGTGTTCAATAAAAAAAAAAAGGCCAACTCAGCTGTTTAGAGCCTTTTGGCATATTAAGCACATAGTTCCATCTCCTAGATGCCTTAGGCATTTCCATAACAATAAGGTGTTGCTCTGAAAACTAGACATTATTCCAGGGTCCCGTAGGCTTAACATGGTTCTAGTTGTCACGTTTTAGGAGTAATCAGGGTGTCCAAGAAGCCCATAATGTAAGAGTAACTGGAATTACAAGGTTGCACCTATTATGATGGCTGAATACCTAATATTTTGATTGTTAGTCTTTTTTCTCTTTCCCTTTCTCTTTAGAATTTACTACTGAATATTTTTAAAATTGAGATTTAGATCCTTAATCTCCTTTATATTTTGAAATAATTCAAGCACACAGAATTTTTTGGAGAGTAATATGTCTAAATAGTAATACAAGGCCCAACTACATCGAATGTTTACATTTAAGTGTACTAATTGCTACAAATATATGTAACATAATATAAATATAATATTGGGTTTAGATACATTTTTAAATAAGTAAAACATTCAAACAATTGCTGCTCCTCTGTCCTCACTCTTATTTCTTAGAAGAAAGTCTACTTTGAATTTGATGCTTAACATTTCCAGAAGTGTTTTTTTATGTTTACGACTTACATACGAATGTATATGTGCAGAAGCAGTTTCAATTGCTTCTTTAAACTTGATATGTGCAGTATAATTCTGTTTGCATGCCTACACCACTGGATTCTATTCGTGCATTACCTTCCTGACATGTTCTCATGCTGATGCATGTAGCTTTTTTTTTTTTTCCATTTAAACTTCTGTATCAAGTCACTATACATTAATTAATCCAGTCTTTTTACAGCACATATATATTCTTTTTTTCTATTATAATTAATCCTACAACAAATACTTTTTTAAGTGTCTATTATTGCACACGTGGAGGAGGTTCTCAAGGGTACGTACTTAATTGTGAAAAGCTGGTTCTTCGAGTGCGTGCATTTTAAACTTCATTGGATATTGCCAAATCAGCCTCCAATGTGTGTTTATACCAATATATACACAAGGGAAAAGTACATGAGCTTCTGAAACAAACAATAAATTATTTGCAGCTTCATTTTTCTGGGCAAGCTTTTTGGACTAGTAAGTAACATTAGTGCAGATAATTTGCATTGTTATAAATACTTTGATTCTCAACATAAATGCTACACTTATTTTCTTTAGTCCTGGAAATCATTCATGTATCTTTCTGTATTCAAACAAATACAACTAGAATTTTCTTTTTTTTTTTATTTTTTTAAATATATTTTATTGATTATGCTATTACAGTTGCCCCATTTCTCCCCCATCAGTCCCCCCACCCTGCACACCCTCTCCCACCCACATTCACCCCTTTAGTTCATGTCCTTGTGTCATAAGATCTTTAGCTTCTACATTTCCCATACTATTCTTGCCCTCCCCCTGTCTATTTTCTACCCACTATCTATGCTACTCATTCTCTGTACCTTCCCCCCCCTCCTCCTCCCCCGCCCCTGTTGCTAACCCTCCATATGATCTCCATTTCTGTGGTTCTGTTCCTGTTCTAGTTGTTTGCTTAGTTTGCTTTTGTTTTAGGTGTGGTTCTTAATAGCTGTGAGTTTGCTGTCTTTTCACTGTCATATTTTTGATCTTCTTTTTCTTAGATAAGTTCCTTTAACATTTCATATAATAAGAGCTTGGTGATGATGAACTCCTTGAACTTGACCTTATCTGAGAAGCGCTTTATCTGTCCTTCCATTCTAAATGACAGCTTTGCTGGAAAGAGCAATTTTGGATGTAGGTCCCTGCTTTTCAAGATTTCAAATATTTCTTTCCAGCCCCTTCTTGCCTGGAAGGTCTCTTTTGAGAAATCAGCTGACAGTCTGATGGGAACTCCTTTGTAGGTGACTGTCCCCTTATTCCTTGCTGCTTCTAGAATTCTCTGCTTCATTTTAATCTTGGCTAATGTAATTACGATGTGCCTTGATGTGTTCCTCCTTGGGTCCAACTTCTTTAGGACTCTCTGAGCTTCCTGGACGTCCTGGTAGTCTATTTCCTTTGCCATATTGGGGAAGTTCTCCTTTATTATTTGTTGAAATAAGTTTTCTACTTGTTGCTCTTCTTCCCCTTCTGGGACCCCTATAATTCGGATGTTGGGACGTTTAACGATGTCCTGGAGGTTCCTAAGCCTCTCCTCATTTTTTTGAATTCTTGTTTCTTCATTCTTTTCTGTTTGGTTGCTTCTTTCTTCCTTGTAGTCCACTCCATTGATTTGAGTCCCAGTTTTCCTTCCATCTCTATCCGTTCCCCATGCATCTTCCTTCATTTCACGTATTGTAGCCTGCATTTTTTCATCTAGTTTGTGAGCAAAATCAACCAATTCTGTGAGCATTTTGATGACCAGTGCTTTGAACTGTGCATCTGATAGGTTGGCTATCTCTTCACTGCTTAGAGGAATTGACTCCAGCGTTTTCATTTTTTCTCCAGTTTGAGCCATTTTTGGTGGGGTTTTTTGTTTTGTTTTGTTTTGGTTTTAGTCTGGTCGCAGCTATTACGTATGAGGGGTGGAGCCTTAGCAGCCCAGTCACTGGGTTGTGACGCTATAGGTGGGGGCGGGGTCCGAGAGGGAAGAATGGCGCCTGTTCCGCTCTCTTCTGGACTCCGGTCACTTCCGCCGCTTCCCCTTCACCTGGATTATCTGCGCATGCGCACGTGCTGTTACGTAGTGAGGGGTGGAGCCTCAGGCACTCCCCAGTGTGGGGCAGCCCAGTCACTGGGTTGTGACGCTATAGGTGGGGGCGGGGTCTGAGAGGGAACAATGGCGCCTGCTCCGCTCTCTCCTGAATTCAGTCCCTTCCGCCACTTCCCCTCTGCCTGGACCGTCTGCGTGCACGAATGTGGGACCCCCTGGTCAGCCAGCCGCCTTGTGCGTCCTCACTGGGTCTGCACAGTTGCCCCCCTGTGCCCGGGGTCCGCCAGCTGCCGCCTGTGTGCCCCAGGACCGCCAGCCACCGCCCGTGCACCTGGGAACTGGGAGCCGCTGCTACTTGCGTTCCTGGGTCCGCACCTCCACTTTTTCCTACTGCGACTCCGCCCCTCTTATCGGTCTGGATGAATGGTTGTTGGACTTCCGTACAGTTCAATTTTCTATAAGTTCTGGTTGTTTTCTTGTTTCTAAATATTTGTTGTCCTTAATATTGGTTGTGAGAGGAGGCACAGTGTGTCGGCCTACGCCTCCATCTTGGCCGGAAGTCAGAATTTTCTTAATTATTAATCTTATATTGTATCTTTTTTAAAGTAACAGCTTGGACATGACCTAGGGCTGATGAATGTCCTACATACAATTCCTTTTTCTCTTAAAGATTATGCTTCACTGTCAACTCTCATGTTGGAAGTTTGTCAGAACTCTCAGGAAATTTGACATTTCTTTATGGAGTATCTCTGTAAGCTATTTCATTGCCAGGTTTGGGGAGATGTCATAGTAGTAACATCTGTTTGCACATCTCAGCTGTCCTTCACGTTGTTAGGATAGAGCGCCAGGGAGTCTCTCTCCCCCATTGGCCAAGATGGTGGCGGACAGGCTCTTATTCTGAGTACCAGTGCAGAAAGCTAAAAATACCAATGGATAGGGCCCCCAGCAGCCAAAGCTAGCAAGATAATTTGGATGGGGAAAAAGCCCTCACCTCCTTGTCCTTCAAAGAACTGTGGGGTTGCCCTGACTGGTGTGGCTCAGTCGGTTGCCCAACCTGCACAGTGAAAGGTCAGCTGTCTGTCCCCAATCAGGACGCATGTTTGGGTTTTGAGTTTTTCACCCCAGTCAGCGCACCAGGCAGCCTACTGATGTCTCTCTCTCTCCCCCTCCCTTCCCGTCTCTCTAAAAATAAGTAATAAAACATTTTTAAAAAAGGAACTGTAGGCTTGAACAGGAAGATGAATTAGTCAGAGACAGGAGTCCACCATTCCCCGAGGTTGTGCGGCATCTGAATAGAACCTCAATCCTTTTGCACCAGCACCTGCCTCATGAATTTGGCTTTTAGGGTGGAAGGGAGCCGAATTTCCATTCTGTTCAGTTACAATGTGTGTACCAAACTGGCAAGACATATAATTTCCCCTAGAAGAAATGTAAGAAATTTCTTTATACAGCAAGCAAAACAAAACCCTCAGCTTTCTCCTTTAATAAATTACACTCCTAAGATAAACATATAGATGAGTATTTTAAAATTTCACATACAGAATGGTAATTGGAAATCTTAAAAGTACTAGTTACTTGTGGTAATAATGTTCATCTCAGACCGTCAAGGTCTAAATTTAAATCACAGGAAAGCTTAACTATATCATTGTATTAACTGGGAACAGCCACTTATTTATTTTTTTCATAAAGGAAATTATTGTAACCTTACAGTGCAGAATGTATCTACTGATAATTGTCAGGAAATATTTTCTTTGGTATTTGAGTTTGTGTAATTTTGTGCATAAAATTTGGTTTCCATGTTCAGGGGTATAGAAACAAAACTTGCACACAAATCAACATTCTGTTTATCACCATAGAATACGAATGTTTGTGTTTTATTATAGTACAACCAAAATATACATTTAACAAATTTCAATTATTTTAGATTAGAAGACTACATTTCTCTTAAAATAGCAAAACTATAAATTTAAAATTGATTGCTAAGCACTTAACAATATCAGAATTAAATTATACAATTAACTGACAGATTATTGCCCTTTCCCCCAAAAAAATCATCCATAGTAAACTTACCATAAATACTTTATAATACAAAATATTTAACTGAGAGGTATAAGTCCTGGACATGCTCCTGCCTTCGCACGGTCGGTGTGCAACTCTAGGAATTTTAGATCTTATTTTTTAATCTCACATGAAACTAAATTATTTAAATATTGTGGTCTTCTGGAAGAAAAATATCTTTCTATAAAAACATTTTAAATATCTCCTTTTTTCCTAAACTATTCATTTCCAATAAGGTGAATCAATCCTAGCACATTGTCTAAGAGAAATGTAACATTTTAAACAGAAGCCATTTCAGTTTTTAATTCCATTTGCATTAATGATGTCAATGCAATATATTTAAGTTCAGAATATCAGTGTTAAATGAATGCTTTTGTTCAATTTTATATTTTGTAATTTTTGTAGTATTTTTAAAATTTAATTTTGATAACATTGAAAAGGAGGCACTGGCCACTGCAAACTCTTGTTTTTGTTTAGACTGTACACCCAGCAGGAACAAAAATTTAATAGCATATGAAGAACCAAAATATAGATAGAAGGCAACTGAGATATTTGTGTTAATATCAGTTCTCTACTATGGCTTTTGTAAATTTCTAAATTTCTCTATGACTATTTTTCCTTCTCTTAAGTAATTTGGTTGGTTTTCAAAAATGTTTATTCAAAAATGTGAATGTAGTATTTTGAGCTCTTTGGGGTGGAGGAAAGGTTCTACATAAATTAATTACTCAACAATCCATTGTTAAACAAACTCTTTAAATTCCGAATTAACTGAATGTAAATGAATGCAGACAGACAGGCTTCCATGTAGCAGCTCCAATAGCTGCAACCAAATGCCAGGCGAGAATATGCAAGTCAAAGACACAAATATTCCCAACAAGGAAGGAAAATATGAATCCAGGGATAAACATAGACATTTCAAGACCTCTGCATAAAGAGCTGTTTTCTAAGCAAATGTATTGAAAGTATCGATTATCATTTCATTTTTTTATTATTCCAAAGAGTTTGGTAAAATCTTCAGTTATATGGTGGAAGTATATATTGTATATTGTGTCTTGTCTTACATTTAATATATTCACACTGTTCCTCAAGTGTTCTAGGCAATTAAAAAGTTAAAAAATTAAATGTAGCTTAGATGTCCTCTATCATTATAAATACACATAAATCTTTGTCCATACGGTTTTGCAATGATATGGCATTCTATTTTACTAAAATATTTCAAATATATTTTAAGTAATTATCATAAATTAATAGTTTTAGATTCAAAGCAGCCAGAATATTAGCTGTAAATTAAAATAGGTTTATAAAATTTTGTCTGAATAACTATGATAAGAAAGAATTAAAAAATGGCTTGGACATTTATATTTGGAAGAAAAACAAACTTATTTTCGCAAGTCAATTCTAACATTTGAGCTTCATGTAATTTTTTCAAAGCCATCCATAATTTGATCATTATTGTCTGACATATAAATATGTGGGAATCTTTAAAAAATAAAATATACTCCCACTTATTTACTTTGACCTTGCTATGGGTTTGTGGAATATTTTAACCCAGGAAATCAATAGTTACAAACACTCTTGTAATGGTATTTAATCATCAGTCTCATCCTAACACAACTATTATGCATTATTTTTTAAAGGCTGATTTGTCTGGATTGCTTTTATATAAATCTAAGTTTTACATCCTTACATTTTCTTATACAGAATCATCAACAAATATTTATGAGTTTCATATCAAAGGGGAACTTAACCTCATATATCAGTGTGACTACTTTGAGATAGGTAAGTAATGCGAGTAAAATGAATGTGTGATAGAATGTTGGGAACACAAAGCCAGTCATAGACATAACACTGATAAGGTGCCCTCTAATCACATGAATTCTTATAGGCTTTTCTTTCAAGACACACAGAATGCATGAGAAACGAGCAATGCCTGCTATTTAGTTTTCTGAAAAGCTGCCTTCCATGTGAGGAAGTGACTAATTTTTCATTTCACACTAAAAAGGGCGTGAAAAGGCAAAACAGAAGAGGGCTGAGGTTTTTGTGTTTAAGAAGGAAAGGTGAGTCCTGCCTAACTGTGCAGAAAACATACCATGCATATTCAGAGGTAAAGTCAAACTAGAAATATTTGAAAGTGCTAACAAAAATATGAAAGATGTTTATGTTGTGAGTTTGTTTTCTTTACATGCAGTAGGCTTATTTATTATTAAATTACTAAAAGAACATTACTTGAATTATAGCATATAATCTCAAAAATGCAAAAAGATGGTGTGGGAAAAAAGATGTCAAAGAGTTAACTTAACCCTTTCCGTTGTCATTTTTTTGCATTTGTTCTGTTATTTAACAATATATCTCCCCGCTCCCTACCACTAATATCTACCATTTCTATGTATGTATATACTGTTTTTTCTATTCACTCAAATAAAATCCCATAATCCAATATTCAAGACAATAAAGGCAGTAAATGGAAATAATTTATAGAGTAGGATGAATTTTTAGAAAAAAGAAAGTACTAAAATCCCCTTGGTTGTAAATAAACTCGTGTTCATTCTTCCCATGATCCTTCAGAAAATTTACTTTTTCTCAGACTTTTCCTAGCAGTTTTTTATAATCTAGAATTTTTTAAACAGATGGATTATAAATTGGCAGCTACTTATACTCTGGTGAATTCAGCAACATTACATTTCACCCAGTTTATTTGTGACTATTCTTCCTTTTTATGGGGATATGAATTTTCCCCAAAGCCAGAATTTATAGCTGTCTTTCCTTCTGTCTCTTAACAAATCCCATCTGCATGCCTTCCCATTAGGATGCAGTGTACATCATGACATTCGCCTTATTTTATTAAAATGTTTGCCCCAATCTTCCTTAAATATTTACTAGGCATTCTGTCCCTGTAAGGCTCAGCATATAATCTAAAAACACAACTGAGCACCAGCTTCTCACTGTGAACTGGTTTCCTCTGGTAAGTCACAGGGAATACTGGGAGGAACCTTCCTACCCTTCAGTAAATCAATATTATAGTAAACTGAATACCCCTGTGCTCTGAAAAAAAATAATGTACCTCTCCAAATTCCTAAACTGTGCACTGAGAGTGAATGACTCACTGGGAAAGTTCCTGTTGGTATGTGAGTGCTCTGAACCTGTGTCTTCCCTCCAACTCCTACCACAAGGTGGCCAATTCTAGAGCAGAATGACACGTCTGTTCATAAGGACACACAGCACAACGGCATGGCGAACTCTATGCTTAAGGGCCATGCAATCGAACCAAAGCTCCTTAGTATATTATCAAATGTGATGTTTGTTTAGCTCCCTTATGTACATGACAACATAAGTTCAAAAACTCAGAACATAAAGCATTTCCAAATGTAAAGTCCCTATTTTGAGGATGATTCTGATACATTGCAGGTACAAGTTTAGTTCTTGGAGAACTGATTCAGATGACATGTTTGCCCTTCCTATGCCAAAGACACCATACATAGTCTTACTCAGATTATTTTTCTTGTGCCTAAGCCAACCTCCATGGAAAACTTGAATGAGTAAGTATAAGGGATGTACAAAACAGAAGACAGTACTTTTTCAGGTAAAGAATTCTTTTCTTGAAAGTCAGTAGAAAACTACGTGGCCACTGCTCCAGGAAGCTCATCTCTGTGATGTCTTCGATTCCGTTTCTTTTTCATTTCCTGCATGTGCTTCCACTTTGGGCCGCCCTTGTTCCGCTGTCTTCGCTTCTCCCGGTGCCACATCTGTTCACAGTACTGGTCCAGGCTGAAGTTTGGGCTGCTAAGGATCTGGATGTAGTCTTTGTATCTCAACCGTGACTCAGCCAACAGATCCTTGACCTGTCCCTCCTCAGGCTCTGCCCTCTGGGTATTTTCCATCTGTTCATTTTCAATGACATTCAGAGTCAGTTTCACTATGGTGTGGATAAAAGTGTGCTCCTGTGCTTTGCAGTAATACATCCCAGAGTCCTTCTTCTGCAAGCTTCGAATCAGTAGCCCATATTCTGTTTTGATGATCCTTTCATCAGGTTTCAACTGCAGAATCGGAAAAATGTAGGTAATAAATTAAAAACAGAGAGAGCTATGAGCAAATGAAAACAGGCTACATAGTTTTACTTAGATGAACCTAAAAGACATACTCCCTGTCTCTCCATCATAAAGCATAATATTGTCATAGTGAAGAGAGTAAAAAAATTCAACAAGTAATAGCCCCAAAGGTACATGTTAGCATCTCACGATGCCTCTTTGAACAGTTGGAATACAGTGAGTTTTTCTTCCAGTCCACGGATAGGAATAAAAAGCTGTTAAAAATATTAATGAAGGAAAACTGGAAACTCTCAACTGACCACCTTGACGGAGATTTCAGATGCCAACTGGTGTTTTAAGAATTTCAGAGCTAGAATGCAACATTGACAATCATGGGTAGAAAAATAGCTTTAGTGCATGCTACTACTTAGTGCAGAACAGAACAGAACGATGGTTTCAAAGAAATTTACTCTGTTTTCTAGATATCACCAAATCAATGACCTGAATCGCATATGGAAACTGTAAGGGCTGGCTTGTTAGAAGTCAAGGGGAAAGGCATGGAAGCAGCCTTTTGAATGTCAGAGATGTAAGTGAGCAGGGCTGTAGTCAGAAGGTTCGCAACATTTAAAGCTGAATTTCCCTTTTTACTCTGGATTGAATTTTGATACTGTGTGCACATATGATACTTTAGACTATGTCATTTGTGGAAATATTTGCCATAACTCGATATACCAAACCATGGTAATGTGATTTCAAGTGTGAGAACGCTCAATGAACGCAAAGCACCTCCCCTGAAATGCGATGCTCTTTGCTCCTTTGAAGCAACACCACTGAAAGGCAATTCAAACATCCAAGCTTGCCTGGCCCACGATCTAGTGTGAATAGTGAACCTATCTTCAAGAAAACTGAAGGCATGTTTACCGACACAAGAGCCCTGTTTAATGCGGAGTATTAGGAAGTGGCTCGGCATTAAGCAGAATCACAACAACAACAAAGAAGTCTGGAAGATTTCCAGTTTACACATCTGCCCCTGTATTGTAGACTTTCAGTTGGTGGAAATCAAGGAGGCATGAAGACGACTAAATTCAATTTATTCACAGTGGGTGGACTAAACTTTGCATCTTTATGTGAAAAATATGTAGGAAAAATCCCTCAATTCTGGAAATATAAGAAAAGGAAAAGAAACATCCCTGGCTATCAGCCCAGCTAACTAACAAGTATATGGCCAACCACCCTCTGTGCCAGAGAAGTGCAGCTGGTGGGGGGCCGCGCGAGGCCACAGGCAGGTCACAGCTCCGATCCCTGGTTAATGAGGCTGAATGGTCTCCAGCCCTGCCTTAACTCCACACCACAGAATCCACGCCATCAGCGTTTTGTTGGTTTGTTTCCCTTATTTTGCCCATTTGGTGAGCTGGGTGTGTAGTCGTCTTTCTAAAGAATTTATTCAAAAAGGACTGGACATTTTTAAAAGCTATTGTAACACAAACTAACCTTGAACTCACTTCCATTCTCAGTAACCACAGGAGTCCTGTGCCTAAAATAAATGCATTTAAATAAAAAAGGCCAATAGAAAACAGAAACATCAATCTCAAATTTAACACACTAGATAGATTTTTTATTTTAAATAATTCCACTGTAGAAATACTTTTTAAAAATTTAAATGCATCTTAGAATACAAAATGGACTCCATAAGCCTAGGTTCTGGTCCCTATCTGCAAGGCTTCCGATGATAACTCATTTATCTTCCTTGCTTGGCCTCCCATTTATCAAGTTGGTGACATAGCATGTGGTGTGTGTGTGGGGGTGGGAGTGGTAAAAATAAAGCTCTTTGAAGGTTAAAGTGTGAAGTATTATTAGCAACGTTACATGTTGCTGGAGAGATGATGTTCTGAAGCCTTTATTTCTATAATTCTCCGATAGAAAGTGGCCCGTGGTTTTCTATCATGACAAGCAGAGCAGGTAACATCCTCTCCAGTTCATTCTAGATTTCCTTTCATAAATGGCATTCTTGCTAATGTTTAATCTGTTTAATATGTCTTTAAAGACTGTCACAGCTCTGACTCCTGCTTTTATCATTGCCTTTAATCATCTGCAGGAAGAAATTATGCCTTGGATTTCACACAAAATATGCAACACTTAGTATTTTTACTATTCTCCTTTTGCATCCTATTTACGTTGCTTCACTCTGAAGTCTAGTTCCCTTCCCTGCCTTCCAGACCACCTCTGTCCCCACAGGACTCCGAGTTTCACAGACAGCTGGCTTTTCATTACTCTGCCGTGACCCTTCACCTTTCCTTTCCTCCATGGAATGTTCAATTTTTCTTTGGTTTTTGACCTAGAGATATAACACCTGCTTTCATAAATTTTAGGCTTTCTAGATTTATTTAATATCTATTAGGTTGTTTAAGTTATTTTTTTCTAAAAATTTCAAAATATGAAATGGTGTCTCTAACAGAATACATTTTGAATTGACATATTTTCATAGGACTCTTGCAATCTAGAGATAGAAATCTGTGAGCCAGAAATTAAGTGGCTGATTAACATTTGCCTGCCTTACATTCTCACTGCAATGCTTTCATCCTGTACTGGAAGAGGATGCATTATGCAGACTGTATCTCGACAGTGAAATGTCAGCAGAGTCAATTTAGAAGATTCACCTCCTCTGCAGAGAGATAATGCAATCTCTGGCCACTAATTTAAACTCATGGAATTTTCTCCACTCCAAAAGTGGTAAGTAAAAACTGCTCAGATTTACAAATCAAAACCATGCTTGAACTGGGGTCAACGATCCATTTGCCTAATGTGAACAAGGATAATATCTTTAGCATTATTAAATCTAGACCTCCAACGAAGGGCAATTCATACAAAATCAGAGCAGTAACATGGAGAGGGACAAAGGACACCTAGGTACTAAGCAGCAGGTAAAGGTCAGGGACTTCATTCTCTGATAATAGCAGCCTAATGATAAGTCTTTTGCAGAGAATTCACCTGTCATTTCTTTCATAGCTAAAGCACTGTGCATGTCTTACATGTGACTAGGGCTTCAAGAACATTTCCTTTCTTCAACCAGTGTAGAAGGGAGACGTAAAAATAGCGCTGAGGCAACTGGCTCATTATTTAAAAGAAAAAAGTTGAATTTATGCATAACTAACTCCTAATTTATTTCAATATCTTTCAGTAAATGTACATATAAAATGTAAATTGTAATTTTCAAAATCAAATTATAAAATGACTAGAATATATTTACTTTCTGTTTCATGGGACAAGGGATTTCTAAGCATAAGAGAGAAATCATGCAGACATAAATCAATATATTTATATGTTATAAATAAAATTTATAAAACTTTTGTATGTTTGAAACAAAACATTTTAGCAATAACAATAAAAAGTCACTTCTAATATATATGACATTCAAATGTTAATATCTGTAGCATATAAAGGACTTAATAAAATAATTTTTAAACAAACACATTAATGTAAACCAAGCAAATGATAGGGCAATTCAAATACAACTGAAATCAATAGCCAAGAAACATGAGGGTGGTTCACATTCAGTAACAGTCAAAGAAATAAACATTAATGCAATATATTTTTTATATCAAACTGGTAATGATTTTCTTAAATTATAATATAAAATTTTGCATCAGGGTTTCAGAAAAAACACTGATACAGTGATTTTTAATGGGAAATTGGCAACATATAGTTGTTTATCTCAAGCCATAAAGAAAATTAAAATCTACAACTCATTTATTTTTCTTGTGTTTGTTATAAATAAAATTTATAAATTTTATAAAAAATTTATAAAAGTAGAGAAAGATTTAGATATATGGAAGTGGATTACTTTTTTAAAAAGAGAAAACATGAGCTATTTATATAAAACAAGGAACATTAATGGATGACTGTGGCATCAAGGCTGTGGGGGTGGGGACAGAAAAAATATGGTATTAAAATTGAGTGACAAGGGAAAATGCTCACAATGTAACAGTTAAGGAGGAAAACGCTGGAACAGACATCAAAACACAGCACTATTGTGCTCCTCTATGTTCAGAGGCTCCATAGTTCTTTATGTCTTACCATATTTTCAAAACCATTAAAATTACTTTTATAATAAAAAGAAAATAAAACAAAGGTGTATGAAGAGGAAAAAATGCAAATATTTGAGGATGCTTTATAAAATATTTTTAAAATCCCCAGAAAACATACTACTGCAAATGGCAGGAGGTATTGTTTCTTTTATTCATTCAGATCCCAAAAGTTCAACAGAAGCTTGGGACCGCTGATGAACTCACGAGGTACAGCAACAACATCATCCATTTCCAGCACAGCTTTATAAGAAAGTCAGCAGACAACAGAGTCACGACCTCCCCAACCGCACCCAACTGTGAAACAGCTCAGCAAGGAAATGCTCTCCCCTAGGCAGAGAATAGCCTGGTGACAGCTCTGTGCCACGGGAGATCCTGGTCCCTCCCTCAGGCTTTTTTTCAGTGGAGGAAAGATTACAAACCGTGACCTTCTTGGTAAGGAGCAGAAGGTATCCTGCTGGGAAGAATATTTCAAATCTAGTCTGGATTTGCCCCTTTCCTCAGCTCAGGAAGCAGTATGGCAGATTCTGGACTTGTTATGACCAGCCATTTACAAAGATAAATGGAAATACCACTTGAAATATTACAGCTAAGATACTTTTAAGTAAAATTCAATAAATATACTATTTCTGCTCCATTGAAATTCACGGAGCATGGCACCACCATGACTGTGTGACACACTGTTAAAAAGTAAATTACAGTAATGCATAGCATTTTCAGACGTGTGAAAGACGTGAATGTAAATGCGCAAAGTCAAATGTGTGTCTCTAGAACTTGGAGTTAACCGTACAAAGTACTGTTTCTTTTTAAAAAGACAGATTAAATTTGCTATTGAGAAAAATCATTATTAAAAATTTTTATTTCACTGAAAAATTAAAATACTGTTTTGGGACATTTAAAAATAAAATATTGCAATGCATTTAAAGAAAATCTGCATGCTAAAAAACTCACATAACATTCTTCTAATATTCTTTGGATAAAAAGCAAAGGCTTATATGTTGAAATTAAATAAACATATGTCAGATAGTATTTCAATATATACTCGTAAATAGGACCCTTTAAGTATTCAGTATAAATGTGGATATGTTATATCTTAGAATTTATGGATGTTAATAATAATGAAGAAGCAGGTTTTATTAGAGCAATTTGACAGAACAGAAAATGAAGTTATTCCCTTGGAATTAAGCATCTGGTATCATCATTTTGATACAAAAATCTATTCTTGAAGATCTCCAATGAAAAATGATGTTAACTTTTTAATGAGATGGTGGAACATACCTTTAAGCCAATTTTTTATGATACAATTTGATTCTTCTATTCCAAGGTTTCCTCACCTCAGCACTACTGAACCCGGGGCAAGACAATTCTCAATTGTGAAACACAGAGTGTGGTGGGACGGGACGTCTAGCCCAGCTCCTGACCGTGGCCACTGGTACCCTCCACCCTCCCACCCTCTTGCGATGACCCGAAATGTTGCCAAATGTTTACATCCTGGGAGCAAAATCCCCTGAGGTTGAGAACCACTGCTCTATATTCATGTTTAATGGATTAAATATACTATTCTAAGCGTTTATAGACGGATCAAGGAGGCTGGTGTTTTAGAGAACATGTGGTCCACCTCCTTATATGACAGAAACAGAGTGTTAGAGAAGTTACAACCTGCTCATAAATCCTCAGCAGTCAAGCTGAACACATGACCAGTGCCATGTCCTGTTTTACAGCCCTCCCTGAGAGAGAGCACCTGCATTTCTATATGTGTATTTTGCACTTGCAAGGAATCCTCTGCTTTGAGATTCACATTCTTATATGCATTTTCTCATTCTATGTTCACAATAACTTTTGAATTCCTTTTGTTCACATGATAAAATTTTGGCCCAAAGGGGCTCTGTGATATGACCAAAAGAATTCTGAAACCTGGGCCCATCCCATCACTCATTACAGTGTCCTTAGTTTAATACTGGCAATTTCAGAACTCTAGATTATCAGTGGTTTCTGTTAGGCACTGAAACAGGAAAAAAATCTGCCAATTAATCTTTCTTTCATGACATTCAAATAATATTAATACAGGGTTTCTCAGAGTACCCAAACTCATCCCATTACATTCCTATCTTCAGACCTCACAGAATCTGTGATATATTTCAATCACACATGTGTTAAAACAACTGAACCAGAAAAAAGTCAAAAGATGAATAGAATATTCATATTACTTTCCCTTCTATCAATTTAATTTTAATATATGAGTGAAAATGTACATATGTCCAGATACCCAACTCTTTATAAGATATATGTTTCATTTCTTTTTTATATATATTTGACACATTTTATTTTATGATCTACACAGAACACAATCTGAGCTAAAATTTAGCCACTGGTGTGCTAAGTTTTATGGTGTGGGGGAAATACCGTCTTCTTGTTCCTAATCAAGGAATTGTTCTAAAATACAGACAATCTATGAGAAATAAAAATTTGAAAAATATCATATAAATTTATTTTAAACATTTAATTTGGTTTTAAATATATGTTATTAACACATTTGTATTAAGCTGGCCTATTCTTATCTCAAAGGCAGTTACCTTTGGGGTTAGTGAGCATAAGCTGTTATTTTCCTTTTTATCAAATAGTGATGAGAGCACCGTATGGCTCTAAGAGTTGAACACATCTCTCACAACCAATGCTTGATTTAAGTTTTATACCGTTTCCCTCAAGGTGAGCTTTTCCGATGACTATGCCTTACCTCCTCTCGGTGTTCATCTCCTGACCGCTGGATATACCACTTAATAGATGCTTGTTGGGATTTAGGTATACATTCCAGAAAGGTTGAATTAAATTCAATGCCAAAAATCACCTTTTCATCAGCAGCTTCATGAGTAATGCCTGGAAAGCAAACATGGAATAGGAGATTAACCTTGACCTGATTTTAAAAGCAATGGGAAAATAGACTGATTTAGAACAGATGCCATGTGGGAAAGATTCATACAGATTATTAAAGAGAAAGGAAATTCATGTTAAAATGCTGTTACCTAAGAGTCAAATATTATCTAGTAGACTGATTTTTAAAACTCTATCTCTGCCTTGAAATTTTCACTCTTTTGTCAATATATCACCTATTTGCAATTATCTTTTTAAAAGAATTTACAAAATCTAACTCTAAACGTTAAGTCTCTTTCTCTGAGCTGAACTGAGTAAACCATTAACATCTTTTAATGTTTTAACACCTTTTAATTTGTATAAAATATAACCAATTTTGTAGATCATTCTGGAAGAACTATGTATGAAATAAAATTATGAATAAAAATTATGAAAAGAGAGAATTTCTCTCTTTAAAGAGAAATTCTATCATCAACTGGTTCACAGAGCTGACCATAAATATTAAGATATTTGATATCTTATAAAAGTAGCATAATGGTCTATACCTGATGAAATTCGATGATGATAGTAACTTAGATGCTCTAATACTCAGAATCAGAATCTTATCTATATTATCTACCAAAATACAGGGTGGGACAAAAGTCAGTTTATAGTTGTGAATACATGAAACAGACTTTACTCTTGTTTTGTTATTTATTAATTTTGTACTATTTTCCATACAAACAACTATAAGCCTACTTATGCCCTACCTGTGTGTTCTCTTTTATTCAAAGAGAGATACTTTAGCCCAACATTCATTTGCTATAAGATAGTTAAGTGGGATGCTGTGGGAGCAGTGTCTTAGACACCTTTTTCTTGTAAATCATCTGCACCATCTGAAATACATTCCATCCAGAGTAGCCAAAGGCTGTGTCCCATGTGTGATCTAAGATCTGCAGCTCAAATTTGATCAGATAAAAAATGACAGCTCTTCAGCCTGGCCCAAACATGCACTTTTTCATCATCTACTCAGATGTCTCAATTCTGCAGATGGGCAAAAAGCAGAGTAAAGCTTAAGGGATCTGAGTGAATCCTAAATCTAAGCACACAAAATTATCAGCGAATGGCATGAATGCACATACATACGTTGGTTAGGCTTCTTTTCAAGAAACTTCTTTTGAACTTATTTGTGTTTTACCAGCAATGGTTAAGTGAAGCATGCTGACACCATTATGATCTGTCTGTCTATAATCTAACCTTCGAAATGTATGGATTCCATTTGAAATCTGTAATCTATCTACTACCTCTGCCAATTCAACAGATTTTAACTACAATTTTCACAGTTAATAAATTCCTAACTCACAGAAAGATCACCAGTGCAGATCTGGAGACAAAGAAATACATCACTTCATAGTAACAGACAGTCCTCCTGAGAAAGGGAGTCCGTGAACAAAGCAGGGAGGATGCAGGTTGATTACTAGGTGATGGGTAAGGGCTCAGGAGAAACTCAATTAGACCAATTCCGCCAAAGAATTAGTCAATTTATTAAAAGATAAATTAGTGAAATAGCTAACGGCATGAAATCCTTTTTCAAATTAGTAAAAATAGTGACCCTTTGACACAAAGTCATCACTTTGACTGGAAATAATTTTATTATTGTTTCCAATAATGTTTGCTTTATTTCTGAGTTTTAAATTTCTGATTTTTAAATTTAAAAATACATGTATGTATGTATGTATATATGCAGGTATAACGTATGCAGGCATATATATTATATAATATTCTATTACTATCAATTTTTAAAAGTGCAAAAGTTGTTTACAATAACATTTTAAAATAGAATATCTCCTCAATAAGTGTATAATAATTTTGAATGTAATATTTTAATTTTCCAGAATGCAGTAAAAATATTTTTCATCATTAAATACCTGAAATACTTTTTATAACAAATAAATGACATGTCACTGGAGCCATGTATTAGTCAGTTCAGCAAGATTAGATATGTTTAGCCCTGGCTGGTGTGGCTCAGTGGATTGAGTGCTGGCCTGCGAACCAAAGGGTCGCCGGTTCAATTCCCAGTCTAGGTCACATGCCTGGGTTACAGGCCAGGTCCTCAGTAGGGGGCATGTGAGGGGCAACTACACGTTGATGTTTCTCTCCCTCTCTTCCTCCCAACCTTCCCCTCTGTCTAAAAATTAATAAATAAAATCTTATTTAAAAAGATAGAATTAAGTGATCTGACAATGAAGCTATGTGGATACCAGAAGAGTCCTTCAGGTACAGAGGAAACAAATGCACACAGAGCTAGGAACCAGATTGGTGCTTCTGAGAAAAATCCAGTGAATGCAACATAGACTGAGGGAGGTGGCAAGCATGCAACAGGGAAACCAAGTGAGCAGATACAGGGAGGGATGGTAGATTCAGTTAGGCTGGTATCTACAGAGGTAGTGTGAACTAGTTGTGGCCACAGAGCCAAATGGCCTCACTGAGAGGTTGGCGATAGGATGTGAAGGAAAGAGAAGAATAAAGACATGTCTCCTAGCTGCTTTTTTAAGCTAAGCAGTTGGTTGAATAGTGGTTCTACATATTAAAATGAGAAATTTGGCAGAACAATAAAATTTTGGAGAAGGTAACAGATTCTCTGGCAGATATAATTTCATGTGATTTTTAGGCATCTAAGATGGGTTTTTGAGTAGGCATACAAGTCTTGCACAGAGAGAAAGTTCAGAACTAGACTATGAATTTGGGAGTATGGCAGAATTGACATTGATGGTACTAGGCAGTGAACAGGCAGAGATTGCCTGTTCTACCATTTAAACATGGTAGATGGTGGATGAAAAAGAAACTTAAGAATACTCAGAAGGAGAAACCTATAAGATAAGGAGAGAATTAGACAGTTGTGGTGTCACAAACTTAGATGTGCTGGGACACCATCTCTGAAAATAAAAGCCTTGATCCCTAGTGTTTGCTGATTTTCCTGGTGTAAAAATGCTCACCATGACTGATTCAAACTCACAATGGTTTGAAACCAGCTCACAAATTTCCTAAATCATCATCTATCAGTTCTCATGCGGCCATAAGAATCAGCTCTGGCACATTACTGACTGGAAGTCAATGAGAGTGTTTCAAGGAAGAAAGAGTTAGAGATTAAATGAAAATGGGAACTGAAAATTCACCATTGAATTTGGCAAGGAAGAAACTGATGGTGACCTTGATAACAAACGGATGGGGTCAAGTGATGGTGATGACGAGAAAAGCCTGTGTGCAGTGGGTTAGAGTGAAAATGGGAGATATGTGGTATGGCAAGGTGGAGTCAAAACTGTTAAGTAAGTGCCTTAGGCAGCAGCTGTGTTTTCCATCTCTTCGTAACTTTATCATTATCTGACACAGCACACGTTTTACTCATTTTTATGTTTGTTGCCTGTTCCCTCCCCTAATACACACTTGAAGAGAAGTTCCATGAGTGCAGATTGTTTCCTTTTTTAATTAAATTGATTGGGATTACATTGGTTAATGAAGTTACATATGTTTCAAGTGTACAGTTCTACAATACATCATCTGCATATTGCATTATGTGCAGATTACTTTGTTTTTTGTTCATTGGTATATTTTCTTCAATACCTATAATATTTCCTGATGAAACTCACATGCACATATGGGAAACTGCACACTTATCGATGACTTCTAAATAAAACATTGGACAGGACAGTGAGTCACATATATACCAGAAAAAGTCAAAAAAGGATTCTTGACCAGAGCTTATTTTTCAAAAGAATGAAATTATAAATCATAAATAATTCTTATTTTTAAATTATTAAAGTGCTGCTGGGTTGTAAATTATGGAGTATAAACTTTGGGTTGTTTATTCAATTGCGGGGTAATGACTAACGATGCGCTGAAGGAGGGGCAGCTCCTTCCTTCCTGCAGTGGTGTCTGTGTGTGCATGCGCACACACTTAGCATTTCTGACAGCAGAAGTTGACAGTAGCAAGTAACTAAAGATCTAGAATATATAATTATAGATTTTTTTGTTTGCACATTTAGTCCACAGACCTCCTCTCTATTCTCCACTCTGCACTTCTCATATTCTGATCTTCAAATTCTTATGAAATTTCCTCTGAACTATACCACCTCTGGTGAGCTCTTTTTGCTAAATTTCCTTACCACTAATTGTGCCTTATGACAGCTCCCCAAACAGCTGTAAGCTCTCTAAGGAGTTTCTTTGTCTCAACATATACATGAGACAATTATATGTACACATAAGCCATTAATATATATTTACTGATTGAATGGAGACCTGAATTAGTAAGTAAACAGAAACAACACATAAGCTACCTAAACCTCCTTTCTATGAAGTGCTCAGGCTATACTTCTGTCAACTTTTCTGGGAATTTTGAGTTTCCTCTAAATGTCCATATGTTTTGGACTATATCCTGCTTTATCTCTAATAGCAGTTTTCAAACTTTACAATGATAGATAAGGCAGTAAAAAAGAAAAAAGTATAGGAATTTTAAAAAACATGAAACAGTGATGTAGCAAAGGATTATTCACTTAGGCACATGGACAGGGTGTTGATTTATAAAATCTCCCGTTGCTTTTCCAGATCATAAGCATTGTACAAAACAAGATCTTCCTATATAATAAATGTTTTAAGTCATATATGGAAAGACACACAGAGACTAGCCTTAAAATTTTAAATTAGAGGAAAGCATATTAAACCTATACTTACTGTCTTCTACATCCCAGCACTGGGTGATTGGGTCTCCATACTTAACATCTTGGCGTCTAGCTCGCCTAAGGAAAAGGGATTAATCTGTTTAGAACTTCAAGCATGGTAAGTGGAATACAGAAAATTTACAGCTAACACTAACAACTGTGGCAGAAGGAGAAGTATGCTTATCTACTGCTCAATTTAAATGCAGGTCAATATTCCAATCACTCTAACATTTAATCAAATATTAGTAGCAGTAGGGTCCTAACTGGAGGAATCCTATTTGTGCAATAAGATGATCTGAATTTTGTTTAACTACTACAGCATTCCTTTTCTCTGAATTTGACAGCAGAATAAGTTGACTATAAACATAATCCAGGTTTTATATACATCAAGTGGGAGTAACCATCCCTTCCTTCTTTTTTAAGTCAGTTATAGGGAAGGTAATAAGACATAAAAAACCTTAGTGGGTAAGAAAATATACACAAATAGAGAACACCTTATCATATGAAGATTTAGTATTACATAGATTTAATTAAAGCAACAAGTTAAATACTGTTACTTGAAATAGAAATACAAATTGGGTATGGTGTGAGTGGTATTAGATGCTATTTGTATCTGCAGTTACATACTTCACATTGTTTTCTGATTGTAGTGATAATAATAATAAATAATGACTTTGTGTATTGTAGTCACACATTTTCCTTCAGAGAAAATAGTAATTCCTGTATAAAAATTGCTACATCTATGTTAAACAAATATTTCATAATTACTATATATCTTCATTTGCTTTGCCTATTCATATTGCTACTTCAGAGATCATACAAGTCACAGGAAACCTTCTGCAATATCTCGCAGGGCTGTCCAACCTTTCAGCATCTCTGGGCCACATGGGAGGAAGAGTGGTCTTGGACCACACATTAAATACACAAACACTAGCGCAAACTGAGGAGCAAAAAAAAAGTTTTAGGTAAATTTACGATTTTGTGTTGGTCCACAATCATAGCCATCCTGGGCTGCATGTGGCCCGTGGGCTGCAGGTTGGACACCTTTGATAGAGTGTCCCTAAGGGCAATGTTGACCAGATGACAACCCTGCACAAGATTCGCCTATTGCACACATTTTTGGCTCACATGGACATTGTGCTGGTGAGAGGAAATGTCACAGTGGCCTGTCTGCAGGGTCACAGGTATAGCCTTGGGAGGTACAAGAAAAACTTATGATGGCATAAGGCGCATAGGTCAAGAATGTTTTTAAATCTTGACTTCTTAAAGAACAGGGTCAATTCATCAAACTGAAGGTTCATTACCAACTAATGATCATTCTTGGTTTTTAGCTTGCAGAAAACAAAAGCATTCCCCAAATACTCACTGTGCTGAGTACATTATTGAACAAAATCTACACAAAATGTCGGTGACATTTTACTTTGCAACTTTTAATAATCCACACTCACACTTAATTCAGAGAATTCAAGGATTATAAAGTCTCTTAATTTTAAGCAGTATCTGTTACTGTAACTACGCATTCAAGCTGCAATCCCTAAAATATGCAATTTGACAAATCAATAAAATTTCAAAAGAAAGAGTGCATATGCTTACCTGTTGTATTATTCTGTTAATAAATACCTAATAATTTAAATAATACCATATACAATTTGCTGAATTTTTACCTAGAGTAAAATATACTTTAACCATACTTTAGAAAATAGTGTTACTACTATATTCCACATTTAAAAAAAATAATTCTGTCATAATACATTTAACCAGCATCAGTCAAATTGGTGGGCAGACAGGTTGCTCCGATTAATTTTGCTATTGAAAACAATGCTGAAGTGAGCCTGTTTGAATATATCTTTTGGGGGCACTTTTGCCCATGTGTGTGTGGCATAAATCCCTAGCTGGGAATTAGTGATGCAAAATAGCACTGTTTTTAAGACACGTAAAGCAATGGACTACAAATAACAGGGCACATTTTAATGTTTAAGTATATCTGAGTTGTAGAAATTGGCCAAGTTAGTTATTACTATAAAAGTAAAACCATACCAAGTCACTGGATATGCTTGGACTGTATGTAACCCACACTTTTACAAACATACATATCTACACATGATATGCTAAACAATGAGTGCCTACATATTTAGAAATAAAAATGAAAAGGGAGGAATGTAGTTAAGAATAAAGTAATAAAGAAAAATAAACTTTTAATGGTGTTTAACATTGGTAAAGGGAAAGAATATAAACAATTTATCAGAATTGTTTAAAGTTCCACATTTCAGATCTTCAGAACACTCTATTCTTCAAAATTTAGTGTTATACCAAGCTATAAAATAATATTCTAATTTCAATATTCCTACTAGACCATGTTTTCTATATAATATTTTCTCTTTAACTTAAAATACAAGGCAAGATATATTTGTGAAATATTCATTGTATAGTAAGAAAAGCGTAATACTAACTCCATGTGCCTCCTACCTTTTGGAAGTAGGTGTATACCGAGAGCATGCAGTTCCGTCCCAGGCACAATAGGGGTCTCTGGCAAGACAACAATCTGCACAAGCTTTCCCATAAGTGTCGCACCTGTGCAACGAGAGCTGGACCAATCCATCTTGGGAACCGATGTACAATTGTTGCTGCAAAACAGGCAAAGCAAATGAATTAGCAGCATCTTTCAAACTAATCTTAAGAACTTCCCTTTCTTGAATACCACATCACAGATCTAACTCTGTCTCCTCGGGTGTCCTGCCCATAATAAACGCTTGCACAGACACACAATAAAGATTAAGATAAGTCAATCACTTCCACCCTGGCAGGATGGTGGTTTGAAGGCCTTGATACTGAAATGGACAGCATTCTATAGGTTTAGAGTAACCTTGGCAGTAATTTAAGAAGGTCAAAAACCAGCTGCTAGACTGAGGAATTAAGATGTCAAATTCCTTCTCAATAGTTGAAAATATTCTTTGGTAAATTGTATCAAGCACACATGCTATCAGCAATACTGATGATCTTCACCTGACACAATTTCTTGCATAAAAGATGGCTGAAAAGAGATTTATAAAATGTTCCTGTGGTTTTAACTAACCATCATTTGTTAATGAAGTACATACCGATGATCCCTGAAGGAGAAGGGTTGTAAGTGGGAGAGAAAGCATTTGGTGTCACTGTGAAGAAAGTATTAAGGAGACTTGAAGAATGCCAGATCATAAATAAAAGGCTTCAGGATACTGAAAAACCTGGCAAACAAACTTATATTTTCAGAATAAGTCCTGAAATCAATGCTCTGCTCCTCACATGTATTCATTTGAGTGTATGTGGTGGTGGTGAGGGAGTGGGGATTCAGGGGTGGGTGGTACAAGTGAGCAAGCCATAATCTGCACCTTCGAAAGCTCATGATCAACTCTACGTGGAACTTTATATGGAAGGGGAAAAATCTAAGAAAATAGATATTGGCACAAATAATACACATGTACTCAACCAACAGAAACCTGTCTTATACCTCTCCCACCCATTAAACTGTCAGTTGAGACTGCCTGGTGACTTAATGCTATGTATATTTCTTAGTATTTGCTTTACTTCAATTTTCTATAGTGTTTGACACTAAGGACTTGAAACCCTTTTTTACTTTCTCTGGTTCTTCCTCTTTATTTCTGCCTGACTTCTGTTTCCTTTGATGATCCCTTTCTTTGCATTAATGTTGAGTCTCTTTCCTATTCTCATTTATTTTCCATTCTTATTGAAAAGACTCAGAGGAATCTTGAAAGCAACCAAAATGTGAACACACTGATTCCCCTAAATCTCTTCCTGCTGTCTGACCTTGGTAAGAGGCGCCGCCCCAGTCACCCAAGACATGGATCCGGAGTTGTCTTTGAATCTTCTTTCTCTCTCCTTTAGTCTGTTACCTTATCTTCTCCATTCTCTCATATAGATCTCCTAATCAAGCCCTGGCTGGTGTGGCTCAGTGGATTGAGTGCCAGTCTGCGAACCGACGGGTCAAGGTTTCCATTCCCAGTCAGAGCACATGCCTGGGTCATGGGCAAGGTCCCCAGTAGGGGGTGCACTAGAGGCAAGCACACACTGATGTTTCTCTCCCTCTTTCTCCTTCCATCCCCCTCTCTAAAAATAAATAAATAAACTCTTTAAATATTTTTTTAAAAAGAACTCCTAATCAATTTCCTCTCTCTTCACTGCCACTGCCACTGTTTCGGGCCTTATCATTTCTGTCCTGGATTACTCAGTAGTGTCCCAATGTTTCTGCTGATTCAGCCTTGTTTTCCAACAACCCCCACCTCTTATGCAGGATTCAATCCATCTTCGGCACTACCACAAAAGACTGATCTTTCTAAAAGGAAAACCTTATTACCACACCCTCCTGGTTAAAGATTTCAATTTTCTTTAGATAAAATTGTTAAACTTCTCAGCAGAACATATAAAGATGTACCTAATCTTGCTCTGTCTTATTTCCCCAGATTCATTTCTAGCTTCTTATCCCTGGAGCATACATATGCCCTTTGCTCTAACTGTACAAAATTTACTAGAATAAACTATCGTGTCTTGCTCTTCACACTTTTCCAAGTGTTCTCTTCTGCTTGGGATACACTTCCCCACCCCATCTCCCTTTATATTCATCTGGGTAACTGCAAAATTTCTGATGTTGCTCAGGTTACATGTCTCTGTTTTTTGCTCTCTTCCCCTGTACCCATGGCTTTCTTTTAGATTCATCTGTCTCCTCTGTACATGCTTCCCTTGTTCTCTGCGTTGTTAATGGCTCCTTTGTCTCCCAGCTCCACCATGAGCTTCTAGAGACTAAGGGCTAAGTCATTCGTGCATTTCTGTACCTTCCAAGGACAGCAGTAGGCCTTCAAGAAGTGAATATTGAATAAATGAACAAGTTAATGATAGACATTGAAGAAGAAACCTATTTAGACTTTTCCCTAAAAAATCCCTGTACCATACTAGGCATAGTAGTATAAGACAATTTTAGAAACACCTTAATGTTGAACATATCATCACATGATTTCTTAAACTTTAGGAGTCCATACAGACATGGGAATGCAAGTCTTAATCTTTTGAATCAATTGGGACTTAGAGTATCACATCTGAGAACTGGGAAAGCATATTAATTATTATCATTATTAGCTACCATTTACTTCACACTTATAACATGCTACCTCTCAGTCTAAAACTTTGCATGCAGCATCCTATTTATTAGGAAGTGGATTTTTTTAAAACTTTGCTATTGATGAAATTGATTCTGGAAGTCAGATTGGAGGTTAACTGTTGGGCTATTTGCCACCACAGTTCATAGTCTAACTCCTAGACTCCCTGATTAAAAACCATTTTTAATGATTAAAGCTGGTATTCTACATAAATTGCTTTATGGCCTTGACAGAAAGACATCCTCATGAGACTGGAAGAGTGAGCTCAATTTTCAAGAGCCAAGGGAGGAGGTAATATATTATTCAATTAATGAAATTTGGTTTCAGTTCTCCCAAAGCAAAGTTGAAACTAAAGCCTTTTATCAGTTATAAAATAAACATATCAAGTTTTTTCTATTACTAATCGTTTAACTTTCAACTTCAATAGATTTTCCCTAAAAATGAACTTTGATTCAATTCACCTGTTGCTTTGTGGTTAATTTTTACACAAAAAATTAGAAAGTACCTGCTTCAAAGACAACTCCATGTTCAAGATGATTGATGAGTGCTGAAAAAAGAAGTTCAATGTTAATAACCATTAACAGTCCTTTAGAGAAGCCAGTATGTTATCTTGTACCAAAGATCAATGAAGTAATCTTCAAGGCTCTGTTACATAGGGAAGGAAAGGACCTTAATGTTTGCTATTTTCTCCCAATAGGTACTGATTTTACCCTAATAGAAATTATTGAAACAGTTATTTTAAAGTATCTTATTAAAGAAAAATCACCCAACTGTAGGAGAAACGCTCTGTTGAAAATTGTTCCCAGTTATCCGCAAGGTTTCCCCTTCTTCTAAATCTGCTTATCTTAACTGCTTCCATATAATTCAGACTAGTGTTGACAAGAACATCTCCACAATTATTTATTACTTTTTTCTGCTCTTACTTAGATCAGTAGTTGAAAAACCTGTTCAAGTAGCAGAGTTCTGAAGAGTTATAGTGCTCCTTGTGGAGGACCACATTCTTCACGGAGCACTGCTAGACACTGGTGCACATGCTTTCCTGATATAAACTGGGGGCAGTTGTATTTGTAGGAAACATGGCTCTACGATGCAATACAAAATCAGAACCTTGAACACAAAAGCCACCAAAAAAAAGGATGGAATGTTTAAACTTTTTATCTATCTATCTATCTATCTATCTATCTATCTATCTATCTAAATTCATTCATTTCTCACCAGTCAGTATTTACTCATCCACAAACAGTAGCAGATGTCAGAAGTTTAAGAAACTACACGAAGAAAAAATTTTGAAGTGGGAAAGTTCTAGCCAATAACTTTTTATTCTGTATTTAAGAAAACATATTTGTTATTTAATCTTAACAGTGAAACCCAAAGGATTCCTGTTGACTACTGACATCCACAGAATGAGCCTTACTTTAATATACCCATATGTGTCACCAGGGCTTTACTTTTTGGCCTCAGGGTTCACATTTATATTTGACATCAGCTTCTCCCTTGGGAACCACCCAAGATTTTGTTTTTGGTAGATGCCAGATAGCAGGTCTTTTCCTTGTTAACTCCTTGACCACTATTATCTTCACAATGTAAACAGGATTCCATGGAACCTGGCATGTTAATTAACTCGAGACCCTCCAAGTGGAGGGCTCTGTTCTCTTTGAGGGCAATAGATGTTTACGAGGAAACAGTCCATTTTAATAACGGCTTCAACAAAAACACTAGAAAAGGCACACCATATTTTTAAAAGCTCTTATAAGAAATACAATTTTATTTCTAATGTTATTTTCATAAATAATTTTACACTGAAGTTCATTAAGGGTCTGCAAAGAATGCCACAACTCAAATTGACTATTAAAAATCAAAGGCATTCCCCAAATCTGGAGAATGATTATTTTAGATTGACCAACTCTTTTGGTGGGCAAGGGCAACTTAACATACATGAAGACTTAACACAACTTTTTTTTTAAATTTCCTTATAGAAAATCAAGGACACATGAGAAAACTCTTCCAGTTCTCTCAAATTTAATTGAGGAAAAATTGAAAAGTAAAATTTATAAAGTAGAAAGCACCTGGTTAGTAAAAGAGACCCAGGCTTTCATCTGCTGTGGCGACTTGTGTGGCCTCAAGCTCAGAGAGTGCAGTAATGAGGGGCAAGCCCAGGAGCCCCAAGTTTGGTGCTATTCGACAGGGAAAGGTAAGTCTTATTCTTGTTTTAATTTTTTCCCCATTGTGTAAGGAAAAGGAAAACAAAGAAGTTATTTGCAAAGAATTTTCCAGAAGTGATGATGTATTAAAACATGACCTATGTCAAAGCCTACTCAATTTCACTGTTTCTTCTCCCGGAACTCTGGACGGAGTCTTACCTTGAATATCTGCAACTCCTCCAGTACGACCTCTTCCATATTCCACTTCTCCTTTGAAATGCTGACCACTTTTAGGACCGTTCCAATGTCTGAAAAAATACATTACCCATTATCCTACTCCTCTTTCAATGTCCAGTTGTAAGCATATTCCTTAGAAATCTTCGCATGACACCCTAATTTTTCTTTAAATGCCTTTCAAGAAATCAGATTAAATAAGGCATGCAAGAAGTGAAGCTTAATGTATATAATTCTCCCTTCCCAAAATATTATAGTTTTTATCTCATAAAACACATATTTATAAAGAAAATATTAAAAGAGACATGCTTGGAATGTATTCCTCGTAAGAGAAATATTATGTCTCATTTAAATATTGGTTGAAAAGATAACAAAAGTGGAATAACATTTTAAAACAATTAAAAAGTTAAATATACTAAAGTAAAAAATCTCTCAATGTAAGAAATATTTATTAAGTAATTATTATATTCAATTCACCACAAAAGGATATATATATATATATATATATATATATATACAAATGAAAGAGAAATAATTAAAATCATATACGTGGAGAAAACTGTAGCTCATTTTACAAATTTATTTTAAATGCAGAAACATTATTAGTGGGTTAGAAACTAAAGTTTTGTTTTTAATTATTAGTTAAATTGAAGACTATAAAAAGGTTAATAATTTAACCCCAAAATTGACATTTTGAAGACCTTACACTGCAGTTCCACATGGTGGCAACTAATACAGAAAAACAATGTAAAGAACATTTTAGAAAAAAACAAAAGAATCCCATTTCAAAATAATTTATACAAAATAGATGCTTTTAAAGTCTAAGCACTCGGGTTGGAGTATATCTACATGCATGGTAGTAATCCTGTTTGCACAAAATAGATTATTCATCTGTTTTCACATGATTCTGGGATCTTCAAAAATATTAAATATATTTTTTCCAAATGTCATCATTGAAAATCTTAGTATCCTCATACTTTAATCAGTAAAAAGGAGGTAGTACCACCTAGTGGCAGAATGGCATTTATGACGCTGAAACATTCAAAACCTATCAATGAGTTTGGATAATCAGTAGAAATTAACTGGCAAACTCATTAGAATGAGAGACAACCTAATAATTTCAAGTTTTGACATTTCAGCAGCTACCCCTGTAGAAGTGGGAACATCATTTCTTTGCCTTCACCTTGGCAGTGCCTTTTGCAACATATTCAAGTTGGACTACTTTCTTGAAAACTCGTGGAGTCCGTTACACACACGCTTAGTAATAAACCTGACTTCTGTAGAACCAGCATATTTTTAGGATTAAAGTTTTTCTAAAGTTGTTCTGGACTCCTAAAAACCTATTCCAATAAAAATGTTCATTTCATGAAAACCCATTAGTTTCTATCATTGTGCAAAGGTTGATCCATTAAATTAGCATACTTTCTGTAAGGGCTTTTGTGTTAATGACTCCTGTTTTATTTACTGCCATTAGAATTAAGATGACATTATTAGATAATACTTTTCTTATTTTTGAGATGTGCTTGATAAGCAATAGTTCTCTCTCTGGAAAAAGTTTTTAATCATTTTTAATTACTAAGTTGGCATACAAAAATAAATAAATAAGTAAAGCAGGCTCCAATAATGAATGAAAGTGATAATCTACAAATTCAAGGATAAAAAATTAATCTCCAAGAAGTTTCTACTTAAAGAGCTTTACAAAGCAATGCTTAACTATCTTGAAAAGCCATTTTAAGTCATCTTCAGTCACTGATTCTCCAAACTGGGCGAAAAGAATCCTTTGGGTTAGAGCTTATCAAATATATCTGTGGGAAAAGGGAAATGTGAAGTTTGAAAGTAAAGAAACAGTGCCTTGTCCTACTTGTTTAACTTTAGTCCACAGTTATTCAACAAATACATATTGAACACCTACTCTGTAGCAGATGCGCTGCAGTCATAATATACAAATATATTGAGAAATCTCAAATAAACACTAAAGGAGGTTGGGAGACGTTTATGATTGTCAATTAAAAGCATGTGCTATGCAATTTTACTATATACTAACTAACAAGTGAGCACCTGAAAAGAGATGCATCTATCTTGGTTTGGATAATTCCCAACAAGGTAATCTCCAAAAGTACTTAAAACTCAGGAAAAGAACTAATGAGAAAAACAGGCAGGTCTGAGTGTGAAGAGGGGTATAGGATAATTTCCCTAAGATTCAGCACAACAACAAAAAATATTGACTAGATTAGCTAATAATTAGTCATTTTGTTTTTAACCAACAGATATTTTTGAATTTTTTTGGCGGGGGGGGGGGGGGGGCTTGTGTGTGTGTGTAATAATGTAGAATGCTTTGGAAAGAAAGCACAATCTTGTTCTAGGGTACCTGTTCCGAGAAACATCACGTCGTACTGGCCATCTTCTGCAACCACGTGATCCACTACGATCTGTGTCAGTCTGTAATCCACACTGATTCGCTTAAACATCGGTCCTCCCACAACTGGATACACCGACTTATACATCACAGGGTGCCGCCTGATGAAACTGATGACATCATCTGGGAAATCTCGGGTGGATTTGATCAGTGGGTCATAGGTTTTGCTTGGACACTGAAAAGAAGTGAGAGGAGTATTATTCATGTTTCTGAGAAATTTCCACTTTCTTCTAATAAAAAGGTTTATCACTAATAATATTAAAGAAATGGTGAACAGTATCAATGTGGAATCACTTGTACTTACAAATAAATGCAGTTTACCTCAGATATATCTAAATCTAATCCTCTCTCTCAAAGATACTGTAAATTACATTTATCAGTATTTTCTAAAGTTTCCACAGTACGCTTTGTTTCTATGAGGATTTTTCTTTTTTATAAAAATATGTCAAATTTGAGTTGAAATAATTATGAAGAAAGTAATCTGTAAATATGGGAATAGGAGAAGCCATTATTTTCAATTTCTTTTAATTAATTTAAATTTCAGTTTTAAATTAAAACCTAATTAGTACTGGTGTGAAAATTACACGGTGAACAACTCAACAGCTCTTGCTCTAAAGGATCTGTGGAACTCTCACTTTTGTCTAAAATTGCCTGTGTGCCTTTAGTGTCCACCAATTCAATAGTTAGCATGCCCTGCCCCCTGGTGGAAAAGTAAAAAATACGAATACAAATTAAATGTCTTTATCCAAAGAACATGAATAGATGATTATTTTATAATTACTTTTCTGAAGTACGTATCTCTACTCCTATATTCTAAATATATTTTATTATTTCAGTGTATTATAATTTAGTAGGTTATTGTGGAATAATCATGTTATCAAGTTGGAATTCTTTTTTTTTTAATTAATTAATTAATTTATTTATTTATCTTTAGAGGGGAAGGGTAGGAGAGAGGAAGAGGGAGAGAAATATCAATGTACGGTTGCCTCTTGTGTGTCCCCTGCTGGGAACTGGCCTGCAACCCAGGCATGTGACCTGACTGGGAATCGAACCGCGATCTTCTGGTTCGCAGGCCCGCGCTCAATCCACTGAGCTACACCAGCCAGGGCCCTCAAGTTGGAATTCTTAATGGGCTTAATAACATCCTTTAGAAATGGAAAACTTCAGCTTTCTGACACAGGCATAGAGAAGAAAATTAGTGACATTGAAAAAAGCTTTCAAGAATGTGCTGTATTTTCCATATTTCATTTTTCTGAGAAGTTGAAGATAATTTCCACTGAACTTAACTATTTATACTAGGCATTAATTAGAATCCTATCAAAACTCCAAAACAGCCCTGGCTGGTGTAGCTCAGTGGATTGAGTGCCATCCTGAGAACCAAAGGGTTACCGGTTTGATTCCCAGTCATGGCATGGGCGTGGGTTGTGGGTCAGATCCCCAGTAGGGGGTGCATGAGAGGCAACCACACATTGATGTTTCTCTTCCTCTCTTTCTCCCTCCTTCACCTCTCTAAAGATAAATAAATAAAATCTTTTTTAAAAAAACCTCCAAAATGTATTTTACTTCTTAGTCAAAGCATTCAATAGGGTCGTTCTCAAGGAGCTAAAGATACTGAGAGATCTTTAACGTCACACTATATACCCTTGACCCAGTTTTGTACTAATGGCTCACTATATTAGAAAAATGTCAAAAAAAAAGTTGTACAAAAATATCTGTTGATGATTTTTTAAATTAATTTGAAAATAACTTTATCTTTGACATACAAACACACACAAACCTTGTATATCTGGTCTTAATAAACATATCTTTTCTTGATATCTATTTATTTGTTCCAGGTCTGAACCAAAGAGGTTAGAAACATCCTTGAGTATTAGTCACTTGGTAATTACTTGGCGTGTTCTTAACTGGATGGATGTTGTTTAAGCATCTAAGTCTGTCTGCAGTCACTGCTCCCAGCACTTAGCCTCCAGCCAAGTGACATCTGTCAACTCTATAATGGAAGGAACCCCACATTAAATAGATTAAGCTGCAACTCAAGATAGATACGAAGCTCCAATGATTCAAAGCTCCTGACCAATTGGAGGCTGCAGGTTTGAGGCTCAGTCAAAGGCAATTTATAGTGGGCTTATAGCTTATAATGGCTGTGGAAAAATGTGGTTGGTCTATCATTAAAATCAAAGCAAAAGCAAGATTTTGCCTGCATTGTATTTTCAAAACAGCCCTCCAACTTAAGAAAACAAAAATCTTTTGGCTTTGCAGCTATAGTTATGTAGTAGCCAAAATTCCAAAAGAAATAATATGACAATATTAAAGTCGCAGGTTTTGGTATCAAATTTTCAAATAATTTGAATTTTTCATATGAGAAAGTATAGGTGGTTGAAATATGAACATTTAGCAAAGAAGCAAATTTTCCTCATTGTTTACCACTGATGAAAAGATTTAAATGTAATACAATTGAAGAAAAAAGAAAAACCTGGTTTCTATTGACTATTACAAAATGATCTTGGAAAATGGATGTGTTTTTACGGCAGCTTTTCCTCGTGGCACGCTGCCAGTGTTTGCATAAGATCTTTTCCTCTAGGTTGCTGTGCATGATCTCTCCGGTCCTAGGCTCTGCTCAGCTTTCGCAAATGAAAGTGATTTGGTAGAGCTGCTCCCTGAGGTTTCAGATTGTACAGTTTGAACCAAATATTGTTACTGTAGTACATTAAAAAGCAAAGGAATTTTTCCTTTGATATTATATAGCCGAGTAGACACAGATCTAAAAATAACTTAAGATGCCAAGCAAAGGATGCAGGTAAGAGTAAAATAAGGATGAAAAATTCCGAAAAGGAAAAGAGCAAGTGTGGAAAAATGCTACATCTAAAGCAAATGAGCATATTCAACTATTTCCTTTAGAAAATCCTGTAAAGTTTTCCTATTGCAGCTTTACATCCCAGGTATTAAAAATCTAGTGGATTTTCCTCTGTATGTATGTATTTTCAATTTCTATGAATTAACTGTATATATAGGTCAATTTATTTCCACCTCCAGCTTTCTAGCATTTGCCTGACTTCCCCTAATTTAGCTCCTATGACTGTAGGAAACAAATCAAGGAGCTTAGCTGTGTCTCCACTTTCTGTTTAGAAAACTCTAAGATAGATTAAAATTTGAGGGGGGCAAAAAGAGAGCAATGAACACAAATTTAAACTGTCATTATTTTGCTGAAATCATACCCGCAAAAAGAGAAAAGAGACCTGTCTAGACAAACCCTGAGATGAAAGGGTAAATCCAATAGCAACAAGCCCTGTTCAGGGCCTATCTCTCATGGCTGGCGGCCACAGCTGGCTAGGTGTGATCATGTTATGCTTGGCAGATCTGCGTGTTTGTAGAGGGCCTTTAGTAGTGCAGTGGGAAGCAATGGATAAGAGGAGAAAAATGGTTTTTATCCAATGAGAGAACTTTGCCCCTTGGCCAGGCACCAGGCAGCTGTTAAAAGTTTTTTTTTTCTCCCCTCCCCAATGCCTCAGGCTATTCTCTGCAGGTTGCAGTTTCCTTTTAAGCAAGTCGGAGGAATGACTAACGTGAGGGAAGAACTGGCTTTCATTTCTAGCAAACTGGGAAAAATAAACTAAAATGCAAAAAAAAGCCCGATTCTCACGTATGAAGTGAAAAAAATGCAGATTTAACAAGGACCCAGCGTATTCATCTAAGAGTTAGTTTATAACAGCTATGGATGAGGAAAGACCCTATACTCAACATCAGAGGTGGAAAGGCCAGGGGAACAAATAACAGGTAAATTTGTCTCTTTTCCTTTTTTTTCAGGTACCCTTTCCTTTAGAGGAATTTCTATACCAGAAAAAGGAAAACATTGTTTATCACAGTAAGTAGTCTGGGATTTAGAGAACTTCATTTTAAAAGCAAACGCTGGCTCTATGCAAAAGAAAGTTAAAATCAGTTGCTTCTCATCACTTCCAAGAAACACAGCTTCTCTACAGCTAAAAAGAAATAAAAGTGATGTTCTGTCATTTCTCTTCTTCAAAGTCCACAGTCTCAGGAACTTGGAATCAGGAGGCCCAGATTCTAGCCCTGCCTCTGATTCTCCCTTCTAGAATTCAAAAACAAAAACAAAAACACCTAAGATTTAACAAAGGAATTAAAGATATCCTCAGTAATTTAGAGAAGCAATGACAAAGTAATAATTTGTTATTCAGTAAGTGGAAGGCCATTCAGGGGACAAATGTTGAGGAGAAAATAAACTGTGAATTTCTATATGATAGGCATCTGTGAGCCAGTGATGTATAATATGAGATTTCCTTAAAGTTTTCCACAAATTAGGGAAGTCCTACTTAGAACAAAAACAGCAAAACGTTAGCCATATTTCTCAGCTGCATCAATGAGAAGATAGCATGAGAGAACCCTCCCATGGTTTGCAGCCCCCGTTGGTAAGACTACCACAGCCTGATACTCCACACATCAAAAGAAAGTTTAGGATACTGTTTTTGAATTACAGAGTTCTCTTTGATCAGGCACACCTATGTTTGTAAGCCAACATTCAAATATCCTTTATCTATAATATAATCAAGAAAATCCTTATGTAACGGGGCCAGCCGAGGTTACAACTCAGATCAAATTTAGGAGATTAATGAAGAGTTAAATTTCTGAGAATCATCAGCTCTGTAAGAATATGTCATCAAGCCAAAGCCAAATATTTTAGGTGTGTCAGGAAGAGAAAACAGGATACCCCCAAAGTTTTGGAACTTGTGGATTCCATGGTCACTTCAAACCCCTGCTGTTTCCAGGGTAAGTGGGAATTTCTCAGCAATCATTCTAGTTCTAGGTTAAGCACCGCGACAGATAGCCAGTTGGCTAGATATATCCAGTCGCTGACATTATGTGTCATTATTCTGTGATGCAGTCCTTTCAAGATTTGCTTTGTTGAAGCAAATTCATAGACCAGTCTTAATTAAGGCAGTGATGATTTGACATGTTAAAGCAAAAAACGCCTTTCTAGAACATGTGGTTATGCCAGGGCCCAGAGCCGGTTCACAGTAACGTGTATGGTATAATGAACTTTTCAGTGGACCTGGAATCAACAGAACTCGGTGGTTTTTCAGTGTCTTTTACAGTGTTAGAAAGTGTAATAATTTGGTGGGAAATAAATTAGTACTAATACACACATCCACATTCTGAGTTCAGGAGATTTTATCTCCTAGCAGAGGGACGATAAGGACCCTACTGTCCAGGGAGGAAAATGTTTTGCCTTCACCTTTGATTTTCTCTGGTGAGAAACACATGTGAGTTGTACATGGTGCGGCTTCTTGTTTAGTGAAGATCTGAAATGTTAGGTAGAGAAAGATACTCCATTATTGTACATTAGGTGGTAGTTGAAAAAATCACTTTAAGATTGTTTTTGTAGTGGGCCAGATTAATTAAAAGCTCGTTGAATAAAATATAAATATTAATTCTGAAAAAGTACTTGTAAGTTTTCTAAATATCTGGATTCCTAAAATAGATACAGGGAGGGGAAATGTTTATACAGGGACTATTTGAGATTGAACAATTCTTAAGATTTTACAGGATATTTTGATATCTTTTCTTACTAAAAAGACAAAATTTTTCTAGGTTTAAGCTATCAGTGGGGATTATAATTTGTTTATCATTCACCAATATACAAAAAATACAATCTATTAAAACAAGTTACAAAATTAAAAGATAGTGCTTATAACTACCTCATTTTGCCCCTTACTAAAAATGGAGCCTTAGGAAATTCATGTTTAAGTTTTGATCATTAAAAATACAGTTAAAAGTTTAACAGTAAAAGCAATAACTATTTGGGTAGGGGTAAATGAAATTTGTTATTTTTACAAAATTAGAGGTTTATAAAAAACCTCAAAAAACTGGCAAAATAATTCATGAGTAGTGAAATATACATTTCTTAAATATATTAACTTCAAAAACTGGTGCTTTATACATAATAGTTATTGTGAACAATGTGGCAAGAACAGGGAGTGATCATCTCCCTTCAAGATCCTGATTTCAATTCTTTTAAAGAAATACCCAGAAGTGGAGTGCTAGATCATACAGTTTTATTCCTCATTTTCTGAGGAAGCTTCACACTGATTGTGGAAACGGCCTAAATGTTCATCAATGTAAGACTGGATAAAAAAGAAATGCAGTGTATATACAATGGTATATGATTCATCATTAAAAAGGAAGAAAGTCCTGCAGTATGCAACAACAGAGATGAACCTGGGGCACTATGCTCAGTGTAGTAAGTCAGTCACAGAGGACAGACACTGCACGATCCCACCTATATGCTACCTAAAGTAGTCAAACTCAAGGAACAAGAATAGAATTGTGATTCCTCCCCCTCTCCCCAGGAGCTGGAGAGAGTATAAAACAAAGTAAATCTTTTCTAAAAATCAAATATCAAAAAAGAAATCCTCTGCATTTAAAAAGTTTCCCCAGATTATGAGTTTTCTAGCATCCTGTTGTTTTTGGCATGATCCCAGTCTGATTTCCACATCTGACCTGTACCCCTCACTGTATGGCACATGATTCCATATTTCATTTCACTTGGAGCTTCTTATACCAAGTCCCTCAGTTAATTTATGATTTACAAAGTCTATCTGAACAAAATATAGTTTGTTCAGACATGCTAGTTAGACACCAGAGGGCAGAAGAATCCTTTGAAGTGAAGGGATTCTGTAAGTGTACGTATCCTGTGCATACTTACATTTCCAGACTTACTCATTAACATTGTGGGGTAATGATATCATTGCAAGGCTAGGAGTTTAGGTTTGACTTGCCACAGGAAGTACATAATAATGTCAAAACTGAGGAATTAAAGTAGCTATGGCACAGTGAACTGTTGTATTGTTTATTTACCTGACTGACAATGTCAATAGAAGCTAAAACTTGACTTTAATAGCAATTTGGATGAAAAAAATGTAAAAGCAAAGGTTTGTAATAATCTCTTTAAAATTTTTAACTTGAGTGGGAAGTGGAGTTCAGTGAAGATTCTGACATTTCATAGAAAGAGAATTATTCAGCAATGATTTTATTAAAGTCTGATGTATTACACCAAATTATGATAAAAGGAATGAGAAGTGCAATACACTTCAAAGCCTGATTATTATTTGTGCAGAGAACAGGTCAGTCACTGGAGAGACAACATAAGGGGTTTTTGGTTGTTTGCTTTCATCACTTTGAAGGTAGAATGGCATGGAGGTTAATAGCATTTATTTGTAGTTATGTAGATCTAAGTTTAATCACAGTTCCTCACTTCATAAGCCATGACACCCTGAGCGTGAGTTTACCCGCACTGGACTTTTTCTTATGCATAAGGTATCTCCATTATTATATTGTTGAAAAGATGTACTGAGATAACATATAATTCCTTATCACTGCGTCCGGGTCACGAGGTGTGTTCAGTAATGGTTTTGACTAAGATTTCTGAACGGGAGGTTTGTAAAAAATACAAAGATTCATACCTTCGCTTGAACAAAAATTACCAAAATTAGGCTGCTTAAAAACATATGAGAGATAATGTAGAAGATTGTGTAGAAATAAATGCAGTTCATTTTACCTAGGGCATGCAGTGCATATTGATCCATTCAGTTTAGGGAATAGGTGAATATTAAAGAACATTAAAGAATGAAGGAGAGAAGACTGGTCAGAAAATTCCAACATTCCTCTTCACTCTGATCTTTGGCAATGAAATATTAGGAAACTTATTTAATTATCCTGGACATTGCTTTCCTCCTTGATAAACTGAGGGTGAATTATGTGGTCTCCACCACCCATTCTTAGATTCTCAAAATTTTACAAATGTATTGATATACTGGAAATATAATTTCACTGATTTTATGAATACAGAGTTATTTAAAATGGTAAAGTTAATTTATATAAAGAATATTTGTGTAACAGATTTTCACATCACATATATGATGTCCTAATTTTAACACCACCCTCCAAATATAAAATATTATGTAGAAAATCCTGCTAATTGTATGCAAATAAAGAGCAAACATTTTAATTGTATGCAAATAAAGAGCAAATATTTTTTTAAATAGCTAAAGTAATGATGCCAAAAATTTACACATTTATGATTTTAGAAATTTTCAAATTTGGTCATGATGATTTCTAAAAGAATATAAAAGTAACTAGTTACTTAGAAAAAATTGGTATCTTTGGATACCACAACTTTCTAGATATTTCCTCAAACCCTTCAGGAGGAAGGGTCATTGTTATTCATACATACAACCAATTTAAAAAAATGGCCCAAAATATATAATTTTAAAACACCTCAGTATTTTTATATAAATAATGTCTTTAAACTGCCTTATATGGTTACTCCCCCATCTAGAACCAGCACAGACATAATCCAAATTTATTCAGAACAACAAGAAACCCCTCCCCTCTTTTAACCAAAACTATAAAGCAAAATGACCCCTGACAGTAACTAGCATAATTTTTTAAAATATATAAGTTTTATAAAAAAAGGACAGACTTGCCCTGGCCTGTGTGGCTCAGTTGGTTGGAGCATCAGTCTGTAAACTGAAAGGTCATGGGTTCGATTCCCAGTCAGGGCACATGCCCAGGTGGCAGGTCTGGTCCCAGTCAGATTGCATACATGCAACCAATAGATGTTTCTCTCTCACATCGATGCCTCCTCCCTCTCTCTGCTTCCCTTCCCCTCTAAGCATGCCCTCAGGTAAGGGAAAATAAAAAAGGATACAATCTACCCGATCAAACACTAGCCTGCTATTTCCTAAGGGAGCTTTTGTCTCTGTCTGCTTTACCAACAGTGGTCTGAGAACAGGCTATAGATAAGATGTTTACAAGGCGTAATTCTCAAAGCTCAGCTTCAGATGCAAATATATTTACACATTTTAAAAAGCATGGGAATTCTATGAGAAATACTGATGTTTAGAAAAGATAAAAGAATAACTGTTAAATGGAACTTCCTTAAGCTTGATAATATTTTTACTCTTCCACATTGTCAAAAAGAAAAAAAAGTTAAGTATTTCTTTGGTAATAGGGATACCACCTATTCCCTAGGTAATTCTAACTCTTCACAAAAATACCTACAGTGTGAACACTGTATTTTGAGTATTCAGCAGACGGACTGGTCTGTTTGCCGTAATGGGGCACCTCTTTTCTCACTGATGAAAACCCCTCCTCACTGACATGTAGGTTTTATTATGGGAAAGGAGGTCACACACATTTCAGGGAAGTGGCCATGTCCCTATGGGGAGAATGACATGACACGTGAACAGTCTTTTCACTTCTTGTGACACTCACAGCTCTCTCAGGCCACAGCAGGGGAGTGATGGCAGCAGCCGCCTCCGCAGCACCTCCAGCCAACACTCTGACTGGACCCTAACGGAATCTGGATGATCATTCTGATCCTTTCAATTTCTTAGCTGCTGTATATGGGTATGCAAATAATTTTCTGAAATTAATGTGAATGGTTTCAGTTCCAAATTCTTTCTCCTATAATATCCAGATAATTAAAAAGGCTTTTTTAAATGGCCTAAATGATCACAGTCTTTATTATTTAAAACAAAGTCATGTAGAAAAAGCTCAGAATGTGATAGCCTGGGAAAATTAACCCCAGATTTCTAGTATGATAAAAATTCCCCAGCTATATATGTATATTATATATATTAATATATATTATTATATATAAAGTACATGTACTAATATATTTATTATATGCAATACATGTTATTATATATGATAAAATTATATATGACACATTCATTATATATATGTTTATGTGTGTACGTAATGCATATTTAGTAAAAGAATTTCCATGGAAAGGGAAAATAAATATATTTTAACTTCAAATGTTTTTAATATAGTATCTTGGTCCAGGAACTATGAGCTTGGACTCTGCCTCCTTGGTATCTGGGTTTACAGCTCAGCTGCACCATTCACTGGCTTTGTGACCTTGAGCAAGTTACTCTACCTATTTGTGCCTGAGACTCCTCATCTGTAAAATAGCATTAATAATAATGGAACTTACCTCACAGAGTCATTATGAAAATTGAGATTTGTAAAACCTATAGAAGAGTATCCACTCTCTATGTTACTGTTAGATGTAAAAATAAGACAAGCAAGTACAGCATGGAGGTACAAAGAAAATAAAGGAAATCATGAATATCATAACATTATTTCCAAAAAAAATATTCCCACAAAAATTGTGATTACCTTATAATTAGTCCAGAAACATCTCTGGAACATATTTGTATTGAGGGATCATGATGGAGGAAGTACACATAGTTGTAAAGTGTGTTTCCCAAATTTAATTAGGTTGTATAGCAGGAAGATGAAAAGAGAATTAAGAAAGCCTGGCTACCAGCTGTTTCCCCTTCGGGAATGAATGTATGAAAAGGCAAAATTTTGTAGAATTATACAGGTTAAGTCAATAATTTTTCTCAGAGATTTTGATGACTATTTCTGACCTCTTGATAGAAATATTCATACTGAATCTTAAATAAATAAAGGCATTTTTCCTTTATATCAGTTTAATATTACATTTACTATTCAATATATATTGAATTTGAACAATATAATACTGTTTAATTACCAATCTTAAAATATTTTATCAAAAACTTAAACCGTTTTAATCACATCAACAAAACAAAATGGAAGTCTTCCACTTAAAATACACACACTGATTTTTAAACTGCAGTTCTTTTTAAAACAGATTCATAAACTCTAAAACATATTTCTTGTTTCATCTATGTTTTAATCATGATTTATGTTTAAATAAAATTTTGGATGTAGGATTCTTCAGGACCTAGCAGGGGTGTCCAACCTTTTGGCATCTCCGGGACACACTGGAAGAAGAAGAGTTGTCTTGGGCCACACATTGAATACAAAGCAACATATAATCACAAAAAAATATCTCATAATGTTTTAAGTAAATTTATGGTATTATGTTGGGCTGCATTCATAGCCATCCTGGGCCACACCACATGTGGTCCATGGCTGCAGGTTGGACATCCTTGATTTAGGTCTTTTCCCCACCTAAATTTGCATATTATTCCAAGGTGCAGCATAATTAAAAAAAGATAAATATATACCAAGAAAGGAGATAATTTAAATAAATCTGTATAATTGATGTCTTTTAAAAGTAGAAGCTGGAACTCTAGCTATATAAATAGCTCTACATGGGGAATAAATACTTATTTGGCATTTCCTTCTTAATTAGAATATTTGTCATTCTAAATACTAAATCATTTTGATGATTCTGTAGATTTACTGAGGATTAAAACCTATATTCTCAGCATAGCCTGCACTTTACAATAGTCCATTGTTTGCCGTAATACTAAAAAAGAAAAAAAAATGTTAAGCTCCAGTGAAGGATGAAAATGCTAAAATATCACCATAAATAAATAAGTTAGTTTTAAAAACTGCAGTACTTTTTGCTGTGATGAAAAACATAGTTTATTACAGTACATTTAGAAAGAGAATATGGACTTCAGAAAACTGTTTGATTATTAAGTCAGATACATACAGTGCCAGGCCGGGGATAAGGAATCCTTCCATCATACTGCACCCAGCGATGGTCCGCGCTCTCCTTATGGGCGTACGGGCCATTAAAAACTGCTCTGATGTCAGCCATGCTGTACACACAGACAGCAGAGCCTTTGAAGATCGAGCTGGAAGAAAACAACATAACTCAATCCTTCACCGGTTCATTTATTGGACACTTACTGAGCACAAATATGATAGGAGCTGCAGAAAAAAATGTAGGTATGCGTCAAGAAGCTTATAGCCAAGTAATCCTGAATGGAGTGTATTACATTTACATTACAGTTACATTAATGTAACTACAGTTACATTATAGGTAATTACAGTACGCTAAGCAGCACACAAATGGGTACCCAATACTGGGCTGTCTGGTAAGTTTGCAGGGAGGAGGTGGTGTCTAAATTGATGGATAAGTAAAAACTACCTAGAAAAACTGGAGGATGAAAAGAAATATGTAGAAAAGAGATATTTATCCTCAGGCTCTTGAATTTTATTTGAAGTTAGTATAACATAATGCCTCTAAAGAACTTACAAAATAAAAAGGTACATTAACTACTTTTCTTTAAAAAAAGGAATAATTTAGACATGCAATCAATAATTATGTGCCCATTTTCTTAAAGTGAGTGAATGACCATAAATACTGGCTATTAATTTCCTCGTATAGTTTTTATTAATTTCAAAATGTTGGAAAAAACCTTGTTAGCTCTTTCTTGAATTTGAGTACACTTACACAACTTATCTGATGCTTAAAATTAATAATAATTACATGGGATTGACACACATATAATTAAGAGGCAGAAAAACTCCATGGGAATTCAATAAAGTTTTGTCAACTGATGATGACAACTGTGAACATGGCCATCAGATGTTCCATTTTTGTTCTATTTCTGGAAATTAAAATACATTTTCTCTGGGTCTAAAACTTTCAGTGATCTGGGAGACATATCATCTCAGTGCTACACAAATGAGCTAATAATTCTCTTAGAAGAAGTTACTCATTAATATTCTTGGAATGACATTCATTGGAAACATTGGGAGCTGGCAGTAAACAAGCATCTGGGAGAAAATGAGCTGCTAGGAAGGTGTTCCCATAAAAATCCCATGACCTGCCTATGATTTTTAAAGGATGATGCATCATGCTTAATGACATTGCTATTATTGCAGATTAATTACACATTCTCATTAGACAAAGGCTGTGACATACATCCCAACATTACCTCAGTGTTCAGGGCAGCATTACAAATAAGATAATAAAGTACACCCAGAAGAAGGAGCTGACTTGGAACTTCACACTCTGTGTGGGCAGGAAAATGGTAGGAAAAAAGAGAACTACCTTGGGGCTACATCTCCCTGGCACATATCTATGCCTCGTGCATGGAACACACAGTGACTTCAAAGGCAGTTCTGTGAATGGACAGATGCCAGGAGAGTAGGGCTCAGCTACTTAAACATGAGTAACTACAGGCACTTGCTCTTCCTGCACCTTGTAGACATTTAGTTCAGACATAAATTAGCAGAAAAAAAATGGAGTCAAAAGTAGCAGCTTCTTAGGTCATCTTCTTTATTTTCATATTTAAATGTTCACATGTTCTCTCTTATAACGAACCAACTAGCATTTTGTTTTCTAATATATTCTAAGCCAACAGTACATTTGAGTTTGCATGTAAGTATAATGTATATATAAATGAGGGTAATATCACAGAAATGAAATTATAATTTGCTTCTAAAAATACTTAATAATTTAATCAAAAGGAGGAAGTAAGATCACTTCTCTAATACCAATACCAATAGCAATACTACCAATATCTCCAATACTAATATTAATGTGCATTGATAAAGATTGATAAGGGAGCTGTGGAAAAAAGTGCAAAGTATTCCAAAGGACATACTATAGGCAATAATATGTAACAGTAATAAAGATGCACTTTGGGCATGGTCCAATGTAAGTTCTGAATTAAGTAAAATTAATGTTAAATAAAATTAAGTCAGATCCATAGATTCTTTAAGAAAGCTCCATCAATACAAGGAACACTTTTAGTGAAGTCACAGAGATTCAGTGACAAGTACAGAAGAATATTATGCATAAAGAAGGAAAGGATACAGGGATGAAAATTAGGAAAGCACATTTAGTTCTAGTCCCAGTTTTACTAACTGGTTTCTCTTTCCATGGCAAGTATACAAACTGCCTTTGCCTGTATTAGTTGAGCAGTGGTGATGCAGTAATAAGAGCAGCCGAACTTCCATCTTCATAGGGTAATGAGGAAGTGCAAATAAAATAATACGTGATGACATTTTAAGTCAAGAGTGTCTCATCTCCTGATTACAGTTCAGCTGAAGACTGAGGCATGCATTTCTTTAGTACTACCTCCATGTCATGCAACTTGATATATTTATTATGATCAGTATATGCATATGTCTTTGTACCCAGTAATTTTAGTCTGAGAGGTTAATTACAATAACTACACAGCTGTACCTGCTCATGAAGTAAGTGGCATATGTATAAGGTTAGTCACTGAGGCATTATGTATATCAGAAAAGAACTGGAAATGATGGAAATGTCTTTGTACAGGGGACTGTTTAAATAACTTGTGGCAAATGACATAGGGGATGATCTGCTGGTATAAAAAGAACAAAGACATGAGATGTATCAATATTAAAAGATTTCTAAGAAATACTAGGTGAAAAAGAAAAATCATGGATTTTTTCACATAAAAGGAAGGGACAAAAGAACATGTAACAGTATTTTCTTACTTATATAAAACAGTTCTCTAGAAAAATTACAAGCACTTTTTTTAACTTACCTGGTTGTGGTAAAGACTCCATATACTACAGGATTTCTTTCATCTCTTGTGGGGAGTAAGTAAATATCTTCTATTAATGGGAAAAAATAATGATTCACTATAGTTTTATTTTTTGTTTACATGTTTGCTTTTTTCTTTAATAATCCAATATTTCTGAGACTCTAAACAGTATATAAAATGAAGATAACAGTATATAAAATGAAGATAACAGTGAAAGCCATTACATAACTACAAAATAAATTAAGAGTAAAAGACTGATTTTCTTACTAGCTATGTGACATGGAGTTGGACATTTAACCTCTTAGATGTTTACTTCTATCACCTATAAATGTAATGGTTTTCTTGATAACCTCCATGACTATTTCCAATTAGGAGGATGTGATTTCACATAGAATAGATATTAAAAACATAGGTGATTTTTATCCACCAGCATAAAACAGTATTGTCCTGAAATTCTGTCAACTTACTAGTAACCCAGTTACCTTTTTGGTAAAAGTATGAAAATAGCTATCCAAGTTAAGTACTTGTGTAATTTCTTGTGCAGCATTGACACTAAAATGTGTGTAAATAATATTTTTAAAAGATTATTTAAGATGTGAGCATGCTTATATTCAGCATTAGAGATCATCCATGTATACTGAATAGATATTAATACTATAAAATACAATACTGACAAAATCATCAATGATACAATCATTTTTACATTGCCCACAAACACAAGTTCAAGAAGATATATGAAACTGAAAAAGTTCCTTCTAGAATTAGCCTTGAGAGGACTAAAGAGGGAGAATGAAGGAAAGAAACTATATTATGATTCGCTGAGTATGTATTTTTATTAACAAGTTGGAGGGACAGACTTCACCAGATCTCCCGAGCTCTCCAGCAGGGGGCATCCATAGAATAAGGAACCCAAGGTCCTGCTACCCACACATAGAGCTCCTTTCAAAGTAAAAGAGGACATGAAGAAGGGGCGGCATTGTAGTCCCAGAGGCCCTATCTTTCTGTCTCTTGCTGTAGTTTTGTTTCCCTCTTAACTTTGAGGGTGCTGACAAAGAAGAGTTGCTTCATGAAGTGGGCACCCAGACCTAGAGCACCTCTGTGTTCTTTGTGTGTGCAAGTTTAGTGAGAACCACTCCTTAAGTTTTACTAGGCTAAATAAGTGAGCACTGCGGGGGGTAAAAATAAAAAAAAAAATCTACATTAATAAGGCAGTAAGACTTCTTTTTTTAAGAAAAATAAAACATGTGACTTACGAAGCTCATCGAAATGAGTATCTGCCCCATCACTTCCAGGAATTGAGCAAATCAGTCTGGCCTTAAGAAAAGTTGTCCATTTGTTTATCAGGCTGCGTTGTCCTCCTACATCATTCTGGGGGAAAAAAGGAAATAAAGATACACATTAACCTTCAGGATCTATCAGCAAAGAAAATTGGTGGTGATTACTGGCGGTGTCTTACAAGTATCATTGCTTACAAAGACAGAGAGCCTACATATTTTAGTCTTTGAACTTTAAAATGAAAGAAAGCCAGTTTTGTCCCTCAAAATTAAATGTTCTTCTTATGGCTAAAAAAATGCAATGTAAGTGGCATGCCTCTACTGAATAAGTATCTGCATGTAAAGCTACAAGTAGTAAATAAGTCAGGCTTGGAATCAACTCCTATCTCAGCCAAATTTTGCTCAGTGACCTACAAAAAGCTATGTTCTTCTCCAATTCTCTGGTTTCTCATAGATAAATATATGACTCATGCTTTGAAATGTGATTATTTTGATGACTAAATGAAAGATATATGTGAAATGTTTAGCATATTGAATTTGTATAACTGCTAGCACTGACTTGTATATTTTGCATATGATTTAGGTCACTATTTACATCCTTAGAAATATAAAAAGTTTCCCAAATTTAGTACCCTACTAACTAAACTCCAAGGCAACATAAATGTATATACATATAGTAACATACATATACATATAAAAGCAATCTTGTTTTTCCAAATTTTATTTTACTCTGAAATATTTCATTAAAATTTTCTTTAAATAATTAGTAACACATAAGCATTTTAATCAATTAAATTGAATAGACAGGGTTATTATGTATGCTACATGCCACTGAGTTGGCTCCAACTCCTGGAGACCCTGTGAATGAGCAATGACCACAAAGCCCTGCCGTTGGCAACCCTGCTTAGCTCCTGCAGACTGTGGTTTCTTTTATGAAGTCAATCCATCTCGCATTTGGTCTTCCTCTTTTCCTGCTGCCTTCTGTTTCCCCGAGTATCACTGTCTTTACCAAACAACCCTGCCTTCTCATGATGAACCCAAAGTAGGACAGTTTCAATGTTGCTGGTTTTGCCTCCAGCAATGTTTCAGACTTAATTTTCTCCAGAACCCACATATTTGTCTTTCTGGCAGTGCCAGCTATCCATAGAACTCAGCTTCAACCATATTGCAAATGCATTATTTTTTTTTCCTATCAGCCTTCTTCATCTAACTTTTGCATCCATACATAGTAAATGAAAAAAACAAAGATGTGGATGATCTTAGCCTTGGTCTCTATTGACACATCTTTTGCTTAATCTTTTCTAATTCTTCTATTGCCATCCTTCCAAGTCTCAGGCTTCTCTTGATTTCTTGGTTACAATCCCCATTTAAATTGATGACTAACCAAGGTAAGCAAACCTTTAACAACTTCAGTTTTCTCATTGCCCATGTTGACATTGTGTGTTTCTTCTGTAGTCAGATTTTTCTTTTCTTGATGTTCAGATATGGTCCTGCTTTGGCACTTTCTTCTTTCACTTTTGTTAGAAGTCATTTCAAATCATTGCAACTTTCAGTCCAGTTAGATGGTGTGCTCTGCATATCTGTAATTATTGATATTTCTTCCAATTTTCACTCCTCCTTCTTCTGAGGATAGCCCAGTTTTTCTATATGTTCTCCATACAGATTAAACAAATACGGAGATAAAATGTATCCTTATCTGACACCTTTGCCATTAGGAAACTATTCAGTCTTTCCATATTCTGTCCTGGCAGTAGCTTGCTGTCCACAATACAGGTTACACGTCAGCATGATCAAAAGCTGAGGCACGTCCATTCCTTTCAGAGCAACTGAGAGCTTTTCATGATTGATGCAGTCAAAGGCTTTACTGCAGTCTATAAAACATAGACTAACCTTCTGAAATACGTTGGAGTACTCCAGCATCCAAAAAAATGCTTGCAGTTCCAGCACCCCTTCCTTTCCTAAATCCAGCTGGAACATCCAGCATTTCCTCGAAGGCAGAAGCCTTTGTTGCACCACCTTGAGCATCACTTTAGGTGTGTGGACGTTTGAGCAATGGTCCTGTAGTTACTGCCCTCCTTGGCATCTCTTTTCTTGAAGACTGGATGTATATTGAACATTTCTAGTCTTTAGGTCATTGCTTTGTTTTCCATATTTCTTGACATGTTTTTGTTAGGATTTTGACAAACTCAGTTTGTGTGCCTTGAAATAATTCTATCATATCCCATCTAACCCTGGTGATTTATTTCTTCCCAATATTTTCAGGGCAGCTTTCACTTCCCTTTCTAGAATCGTGGGTTCTTTCTCAATAGGAATCTTTGGAGGTATCAGTCATCCTTTTGTCTCTTCTCTATAGATTTTCAGTAGACTGTCTCTATCTTCCCTTCATTTTCTCATGGTCTGATAATGTGCTTCCTTGTAGGCTTAGTTTAGCATTCCTAGTTCAAGTTTGCATTTCCCTTTTATTTCTTGAATCTTCTGGTAGAGATCTCTTTTCATTTTTCTGTTCTTCTACTTCCTTACATTGACTATTTTAATAGTCCTCTATCTCTATTTGATAGTTGCTAAAAAACTGCATTCAGAATTATAAGCCTGCATTTGTCACTTTTCATTATTGAGTCTTGCCTGCCTTTAGCAATTTTTGTAGTTTCTTCTGTCATTCAACCTAACATGATTACACTGTTAAATAACTTACCATAGAAGACATATTCCTTACTTTTAATTTAATATGTCCCTGTAAACATTAAATTAATATGATTTTTGTTTGAATCAACTAGATCTGCTATGCTTATGATAAATAAAATGAACTATTTAAAAATTAATTTGGGGCCACTATTTCTATTAATACATTTAGTTTTAAGTATATACTTTATAAAAGATTTATCCTTCATTTAATTTTTGTTCTGTAAAGTTGATAAAAAGTTTGCTGTCAAATTTCAAGTCTGAATATTCAGGAACTGCTTTCCCAGGTCTTCTTTTATCTCTGAAAATTAAATTAAATTAGAAAAAATCATCCAGATGACCACTTCAAACAGGAGAATTGAAAATCATATAAATCACTGCTATTCTTGAAGAAAGAGAGCAGGGGGGGAAAGACCCTTTTTGTATTAACATGGGTATTATGGACATCCAATTTTTAAGAATATATAACGATAGTAACAAAGCAAATTTCAGAAAACTCTTAGATTTGAGGCAGAGCTAAGAAGGTGAGTAAGGCTCTTAACACCAGAGACCCTAGCTATCTTTATAGCTTTAGTACCTAGTAGCAAGGCTATACACCATGACACCCACAGTTAATCATATTTTACGCCTCCATCTGCTAAACAACAGAATTACTTTCATTAATAGCTCTATTTATTTATTACTTAATAATTATAGTTATTAAGAATTATTTTATTGAATTGTTCTTTAGGTTTAAAACAAATAATTTTAAAAGAATAATTTTGAAATTTAAAGATATCTAAATTAAATAAAATATTTCACTTAACAACTAAAATGTGCACTTAACAAACAAGATATCACACCTAATGGTTTGCACTATGCCTCACTGTTTTAAATTTTAAATGGTTCCAAGTCATCATGAACTTATTTTTAGAACATGTATGCAGCTGAGTTCATGTGTGTTGGAGGCTTACTATACATGTATGTGTACACATACGTAAGAGAAACGCATGGTAACCACAACAATTATTTAGAACTTGGACAAACAGAAGACTTCTGGCAGCTGTATTTTGGTATTGCTACTGTTTAGAATTGCTGACATGTGGTGATAATAAAAAGCAAAATAATAGCTAGTTGAATTTCTAATAGTTTTTAATACTCATCAGAAAATCTACTCCTTTTTTCCTTTAACCCAGCATCTACTCCAGATATGCCACTAACACCCTGCTTCCCTGGGGTTCAATAAACACATGTTTAATAATTAATGATTAACTAAAATGCAAGATAAATCTGAAAAAGTCTTTAGAAAAATATAGAAAAACTATAGATAAATGCCAAAGAATTTGAGTCTCCTCTGTATTTGGCTTTTAGTGGGAAATTGAAGACAGGCTTCATTGAAGAGTTAGATTTAATACTGTCTTTAAAACGATAGGTAGGTTCAGACATGCAAAGATCAGTTCAGGAAATATTCTAAGCACTGGAAACGGGGCGGGGGGGATAGTGAGGGAGGCCATAGGTAGAATAATTCAGGACGTATATGAGGAGCCAGGACAAATTTGGTTTAGGTACAAAATGAGATAAACTAAAATAGTAGAGGAAGATATTATAAAAATAAATTGAGGCTTACTTCAAGGAAGGTTTTGCTACCAGACAAAGCATCTTCATGCTATTTAGTACACAATGAAGAATTACTAAAAAATGTGGTAATCAGCAAAGAAATGAAATAAGAGTTTTCTCTTAAGAAAGTAAATATATAACATATTTTAAAATTATATTTTGTATATGGTGCTTCTATTAATTATTGTTGCTCAATAATAAAAATAATCTGTGTGTCAGCTAGCTATTGGATGATGTCATATATCTGCATATTGTGAAGGCAACTTCATTTAGATATGGTTTTTATTATTAACGTTAATATCCTCAGATTGTTTAATAAACATATACCCAGATGTTAATAGGAATGAGGAAATATTCATGCTTTCTCTTAATGTAATAATGAATTGTGGGTTAATGTATAGCAGTATTCTAGTAAGAAAACATGTAACCTAGAATTGTTCAAAAAGAAAGACATTTTTAAACAAATTAAAAAATACAAGGTAAGTTGTTACCTTGTGTCTCTTTATCTTTCACATGACCCTTGATTTATAATTTTTCAAATTCACATGCCTAGCCTTTATGTGTTTTGTTTGGCAGAGGCCTGGTTATACTAAGCAGAGCTCTAGTTAAAATTTTTATTTTAATGTATTCTTCTTACATACTTAGATATTTATTAAATTTTCATTGCTTAATTGTATATTTTGCAAGAATCAGCAATACCAAAAGTAGTGATGGTTCAATATACGCAAAGAAATATATCAGCTACCATGAATATGATGCCAGGAAGGACGTTTGGTTTACTGCTTCAGCCCTAGCTCGGAGAAGCTGCCCCAATTATTTTGCTAAGTGAATAAATTGATAGACCAAATATTTACTTAATGATATTCCTTTAAAAGATGTACGCATCACTACTTCATCTTAAAAAGGAGCAGTCACATTCTCCTTTTAACATTTTATTAGATAAAATGGACAATGAATGTCCATTTTCAAACACTGTCCCTCTTTCTAATTGTAATTACCACCCCTATTTAAGACAAACCATGAAAAAAATCCAACTATTCTACTAGCTCCAAATTTGTCGGACAGAAAAGGGATTTATACCATACTCTTATATTTTTTCACCTGACAAATAGAAATTGCAACCCTTTGAACAAAAGAATCTTCTAATGTATTTGGCCTACCCCTTTGGCAGTATCCCCTGGCCCCTCAAGGAATAAAAAGATTTTTAAAAATCCAGGTCAAAGATGAAAGCCACCTGCTGTCAGCAAGGAAACAAGTATGGTTTTAGGGATAATAGCTCTCAGGAATGGATTATAAGCATTTAATGACTGGATAGTAACTCTTACAGACGTCCAGAAGCATGACCTGGATGGCAAAGTTCAATTCACAAGGAGTTGTATTTCTCCTGCAGGGAAGTGTCAGTTGGCTGACTGTTGACCAGCTCTCAGTCCCTGGATTTGTTTGCAAATCCACACAATCCCCACTGAGAACTTTAAGCCCAGAAGAGGGCTGAAAGGGACTTAACCACTTTTGTATTAAAGTGTCACCTCCTTGCTTATTTTTGTGAAGTTCTAAAGAACACAACCTCTCACTGACACAATAGATTTATTATTGAGATGTCAGAATCAGCAGCTTTTAGTCACCCCTCGCTCCGATGTGTCCCCACTCTATTTATCACAGCTTCTTTGTGGTCAGATTGGCAAAAGCCTTGACATCCTCTACACAAAGATGCAGATGAAAGTAACAAAGAAATTAAATGTAAACAAGCCTGACCACAGGGGTTCAGCCTGGGTGGTGAGGGGAAAGGGTCCCTGCTTTCTTATTCCCTATAGTTTTTTATATGTTTGCAATATTTTTAAACTTTTGAAGTCATTTATATAAAAGAAAAGAAAATTAAAAAGTGAAACAATTTACAGTCTTTCGGCAACTTTATAGTATGTTTGAGCCATCTGGGTGATGGCTGCATGTTATGAAATACTATGATCTTCCCATCACAGTAAGTGCTAACGGGCAGATTGGTAGTGCGGCAGGTTACTGGTGGTTCCCTTTTCCTTTTCCTGTCCCAGCAAATTCCTGTCCTTATAAATCTTACCTAGAAGTGTAGAGTAGCTATAAGCTGTCACACATAAACTTTTATTGAGTGTGTCTTTTGACCTTTGGGTCACTATGCTGGGTTCATCTGTTAGACATGGTTTTATCTATGTATGCCATCCTAGTCGAGGATCTCTCAGCACTTTATAAATATTGTCATTTTCCCCTGTATATTGGGAAACAGAAGCTTGTGGCAAATGTAATGATGTGCTATCAGCTCCTATGCTCTTAAATCCTGAAGATTTTATAAATCAGTGAAATTCCCAAGACATTTGTGAACATGTTATATTTTATTAAAATGTGAATGTGCATTCAGAAATGTGTAACCACACTGATAACTTTAAGTTGAAGGACACCAGGCTTTTCAAATCAATAAACAATGGAGAATCACACACCTTAAGTACTTACAAAAAAAAAAAAAAGTTTAATGCTGGAGTCAGAGTTTATAAATTCTCCTTTGCTTTAAAATGTACTTCTTTTTTTTTTTTTTTACATACACACATGTATCTATATGTCCACCCAATATTTTATTTTTTAAATGTAATTTTAACATTTTAAAATACTGAATTAACTTTTAATCTAGGAGGTTATTGATTTTTTGTTGTTGTTGTTGTTAATGAAAAGCAAGGTCTGACTACCGCTTCGAACTTCCTCTGATTGGATTAGCTGTCATCTTTTCATGAGTAACTGAAGCCAGTACACACAATACCACATGTTGTGTCTGCACAAATATTGACTGAAGTGGGTGTAATAGTAAAATACATTCAGAAGCATCAAAATTCTCTACTCTTGGCGATTTAGATATTTGTTGTCTGGATAAAACACAAATTAAGTGTCTCACTGAGAACATATAATTAGTTTACACGGTAAACATGAATATTGATAAAACAACTACATTATTGCATAAGTCCTAGTTTTGCTTTTACTGACTCTGTAACATTTCTTTTCTTTTTTTTTTCATTCACTTTATTTATTTTTTTTTAATCAGTATTTTTTAATTGTTGATATTGTACAGTTTTCTGTCTTTTACCCCGCCCCAGCCCACCACCCCAGCCCTCCCCACCTTCCTCCCATTTCCACCCCCCCATAGTTTTTGTCCATGAGTCCTTTATACTTGTTGCTCTAAACCGTTCCCCTTTTCCCCTGAAATTCCCTCCCCTCCCACTCTGGACACTGTCAGACTGTTCTCAAATTCAGTGTCTTTGTTTATATTATGCTTGTTTGTTTGTTTTGTTGATTAGCTTCCTGTTAAAGGTGAGATCATATGGTATTTGTCTTTCATTGCCTGGCTTATTTCGCTTAGCATGATACTCTCCAATTCCTTCCATGCTGTCGCAAAGGGTAGGAGCTCCTTCTTTCTTTCTGCTGCATAGAATTCCATTGTGTAAATGTACCACAGTTTTTTGATCCATTCATTAACTGATGGGCACCTAGGTTGCTTCCAGCACTTGGCTATTGTAAATTGTGCTGCTATGAACATAGGGGTGCATAGATTCTTTTGGATTGGTGTTTCAGGATTCTTAGGATATAATCCAAGCAGTGGAATTACTGGGTCAAAAGGTATGTCCATTTTTAGTTTTCTTAGAAAATTCCATACTGTTTTCCATAGTGGTTGTACCAATCTGCAATCCCACCAACAGTGCACTAGGGTCCCCTTTTCTCCACAACCTCTCCAACACTTGCTGTTTGTTGCTTTGTTTATGAAGGCCATTCTGACTGGTGTCAAGTGGTATCTCATTGTAGTTTTAATTTGCATCTCTCTGATAGCTAGAGATATCGAGCATCTTTTCATGTGTCTCTGGATCCTCTGTATGTCCTCCTTGGAGAAGTGTCTGTTCAAATCCTTTGCCCATTTTTTAATTGGGTTGCTTGTCTTCTTAGAGTAGAGTCTTGTAAGTTCTTTATATATTTTGGAGATTAATCCCTTGTCTGAGGTATCATTGGCAAATATGTTTTCCCATACAGTTGGTTCTCTTTTTATTTTAATACTGTTTTCTTTAGCTGTGCAGAAGCTTTTTATTTTGATGAGATCCCATTTGTTTATTCTTTCCTTTATGTCCCTTGCTCTAGGGGACGTATCAGTGAAAATATTGCTGCGTGAAATATCTGAGATTTTCCTGCCTATATTATCCTCTAGAATTTTAATGGTGTCATGGCTTATATTTAAATCTTTTATCCACCTTGAATTTATTTTTGTGTATGGTGTAAGTTGGTGCTCGAGTTTCAGAGAGCCCAGAAATAAACCCAAGTCTCTACAGTCAATTAATATTCGACAAAGGGGGCAGCAACATAAAATGGAGCAAAAATAGCCTCTTCAATAAGTGGTGCTGGGAGAACTGGACAGCTACATGCAAAAAAATGAAACTCGAGCACCAACTTAAAATGTACTTCTTTTGCCTAATGCAGCTCTTCTGCATCTTTGAGTAAAAATGCCGAGACACTTTGAAACCGTGCTCAGCATCTTTCTGTGCACCCTCTCCCTAGTTTTACCCGTCGATAACATTTCATCTCAGAGATTTTACTTGAACCAACTCTGCCCATGTTCTTTTGAAATGTGACCTAAAACCTACAGTCATCTAAGTCAATAAAAATGTTTTCCATAACTGAAACTGTCACATTGAGGCAAACACACAGTTGACTTTTTTGGGAAATTTAACAAGCAAGATTAGGGCAATTTAATACTCCTGTGTTTTCAATGTAATGCCTGTCATACTTCAATACACCATTCATATTTTTATCCGATACACCATTTAGAATAACAGCTGTACCTAGCAGGTTTGAAATGGTCTTGTGCTGAGATTTGCCTCTAAGTCACCAAAAGACATGTTTGCACCAGGGAACATTGGAGATAAGATCACAATGACCAACATTTCAGAGCCACTGTCCAATCCGCTTTTCTCTGTGCTGCCTCAACTTTCACTGAGTTATTACTAGGGATATATTTGAGAATCTTTGCAAACTTAACAAGGATGGTCTAGCTGGGTATACATAAATAATAGGAATAATCCAAACACAGGATGGCCTATTTAGAAGCTTGAAATTATGATCACAGTGTGAGAGAAACAATAAGTAAAACTTGGAATAGAATCTCAACAGCCTTCTAAAGGGCATCCCATATACTATATTAAATAGGATATTTTAATGCATTAAATTAACTAATGAAAGATAATGAATTATACCTGCTGAATTAAATCAGAGAACTCTGCTGCATTTTCTTTTTCAGCCTATGAGTCTTCTTCTGTAATATGCTATAACTATGTGTCGTGCAGCTATTTCATTGAAATGCCCCCTAAAAGTTCTAACCACTAAAATATAAAAGCAAAGAAAGAAAATAATGAGTCTTCTTTTTCATTTTCTAGTAGTCTTGGAACACCTGAATAGTAGAAGAAACACAACTATTCAAACTCAAAAATCTCAGACAAAGGAGAGAAGAAAAAGCACACCCAACTTGTAAGACAGGTATTGAACACAGTAGTTTTTAAAGCAATCAACACTGTAGAGGCTCTCAAGGCAAAATATAATTTTCTCTTGAAAAAGAACTCTAGTGTTTAGAGATGACTGTTTTTGATTTGCCATTAGAGAGTCGAAATGGAGAACATGTTTTTCTAACTGCTTCAAAAACTTGTAAAATTATTAAAAATGCAGGGGACTTGGGTAACATATGATGTTAAAAAATTCAGTTTCTGAGATTTAACGGATTAAAATTAGGTAAATCTAGACATATTAAGCAGTCTTTTTCAGGTAAGATCAGAGTTCACTAAATTTAAAATAAAAAACTAAACCAGCCCTATAAACCCTCGCCGAGGAATTTTGGACAGGAAAACAGATGGAAGTGGAGCAAAAGCACATCTGTAACTCGTGGGCTCTAAATCTCTCATTTAGGTTGTAAGTGACATGCTGAAAGTAAGAAAAAAACACACACACACAACTTGGCGGAGATCAATAAATACGGAAAGTGTCATCAGCCTAAAAACACAAATCTTCAAAGGCAGTAATTGTCCAAATAGGACCATATATCAAAACAGACAATGCCAGTGGAATGGAGGCGAAGGGCTATCCATTAGCCCCCTAGGCAAGTTATGTGAAAGGGCTATCCAACTGAATTCCTGGCATGGACAAAGGAAATACTGCAGAAGGGGGAAAAAAAAGCTGGCATAACGTACAGCTGGAATCCGGAGTAGGCGAGCATAAGTAAGCTAATGGACAATGCTTTCAAAAATGAATAGAATCCAAAAATAATGCAAAAACAGTTCTGGGTCAGAAAGTTGTAAGCAAGACTCACTGAAGGGACTAGAATTTCCACACATTGACTTACATGATGGGTCTTCAAGGGACACACACGTACAGGCACAGTAATGAGTCCCACATAGACATAAAGAATAGCATCTGCAAGGACTAACTTGCAAAGCGAATAGACACAAATTTGGGGGGAGAGTGCATTTTCTGCTCTTTCACCTGCTGGTTCAGTCAGCATTCATTGCCTTACCAAGAAGAGCTGAATAATTTACCACCTATGAAAGCAGACCAGGGTGCAAGGTGCACCATTCAGTGTTTGAAAATATTGCCTGTTCTACAGAATCAATGAATCACAGAGCCTGGCAAGGGTTTCAGAAGTCATTCTAGGCTAAGCCCCTTATCTTAAATTAAGTATGAAAACATCGAGGAAGTAATTTGACCAGAAAGTATCGACATAAATAAAACATCATTCATTGGTTAAAGTGTTCTGCCATGTGGAATGGTAAGTGTATTGAATTTGGAAAAGATTCTTTGGGCAAAAGTACTTTTTCTCCTGAGGCTGTCGTTGATCAACTTACCCCTGTGGAATCACCTAAGTCAGTTCCTTTTCTAGTTAGTGTCTCTCCCCACCCATGCCTCCTGTCCAGTATTTGCATCATTCAAATTGTTGATATAATTTCACCAGCTACGCCTCCAAATTCTTTTAACATCCAGAAATAAGATCCAAATATTACTAAAAATGAGAGCAAATAATAACAGTAACTTCAACTTTTAATATTAATGAAATATTAGCTCTTTCCAGTAACCTTTGCTAACTAATCTATCTCCAAACTCCCAATACACACACGCTACCATTCTTCCACTCCTAAGCACAGTGTTGATCTGGCTCCAAAAGTGTACATGTATGAAGTGTGTGAATGTGTACATGATTTTTGCCACTTAATTCACTTTGGTATGACCATATACTTACATTATTTACAAGTCAGTCTCTTACATTGTTAATTGCTTGAAAACAAAAATCTACCTAAGTCCCCCTTGTTTTCCAATACCCCTCTCGGTATCTATCACATTCAAATCCATTTGATCTCATTTTAGTCCTTCATTTGACTGCTAAGAGTCATGGAAGATATGGGTATCCTCATTCTCTAGGTTAAGAAACGGAGCTAGGAAGAAGTAGAGCAGCAAGATGCAAACCTACATCTGATTTCAAGTTGAATATTTGTATCATTTGGGCAAAAGTTATCATCCTTACTGCCAAACCTAACACTGGATTTGTAGTCATCATCTTATTGACTTGCTTTTGGTGCATGATTTTACTGACAACTGCTTTTTTCTTGAAAAAAATTTTTTCTTTGACTTCTGACAACTCTTGCCCAGTTCTCCAACTAGCTATCAAACTATTTCTTCTCAATTTGCCTTTGTAGACATCTTCTTCTCCTCTTTCTTAAATCTTATTGTCTCTCAGGATTCTGTCCTTTCTTTTTGATCTTGCACTACACATTTTTGGGGGGCAATTTCAGAGACACTTTCATGACTTCAAGAAACACCTCTATACTGGTAATTTCCAAATTCATGGGTCCAGACATTATTGAGCCTCTGGTTCATATTTTTCGACTGGATATTATGGCAGCCACATCAAGTTCACCATATCCAAGTATAAAATCTATGCCCATAAAATTTATGTTGTCTCTTGTGTCAAATATCAAATGTATCTCTGCATTTTCCTAACCTGTCTTATTTTCTGGAAACCACAATTACGAAGAATATAGGAGTCCTTGTCTACAGGGCAAGGATCGAAGTATCTGGGATAGGAGGGAGGGAGAAATGAAACGCACTGAAGACCTGGTAGAACAGGGATGTGTTGCAGATGTTCATCCAGCTAGCGAGGTCAATATCTGTGGCATCAGTCAGTCCAATTTATAAACACGAGAGATAAAGCTTATGAAGACTGTTCAAATTTTATGTGTGTTTCAAAGGGAAAACAGTCACTATTGTGATGATTTTCCATTTACTCATCACAGTCCAGTCACAGTGAACCTCTTAATTCCTTAAATTATTTTAAAACCCATCTCTGAGATTTCACACATGCTCTCCCTTCCACCTGAAATATTCTTTCCCACCCCTGCCACTTTTGCCCTACAATTTCCTAATCATTTTCAACATCTGGTTCAAAAACTACTTTCTCAGGGATACCTTCCATAACCAATCAAAAGCCCACTCATTTTTCTGAGTTGCACCCTGTGATTTTTCCATTATAGCCTTTATCCCACTTTCCAATTATATATTAATTTATGTTTTATTGTTTAATGCATATATCACCTACTGGGATGTAAGCTCAATAACAAAAAGTATAATGTCTTTTTCTTAAATTAAAAAAAAAAAAAAAAACTTCTATAAAACCAATGCTTAGCATAGTGTCATACACAGGGTCAATTATCAATAAATGCGTTAAGTTAATGAATGCTTTGGTAGTCTACATTTATACTGTAGCTACCAGCCACATAAGGCTATTTAAATTAACATTAATCAACATTAAAATGAATTTTCTCAGTCATACTAGTCATATGTCAACACTACCAGGCACACAGCTACCGTGTTGGAGAGCACAGATACATTGGTAGAACATTCCCATCATCACAGAAAATTATATAGGACAGCACTAGTCTACAATAAACAGTAAAAGAGTGGCAATAAGTTAAGGACCTTTCAGAAACCTACACGTAGATTCTATCTCAGAAATATCTTTTGAACTTACCCACATATCTTCATTCCTGCTGTCTTTAGGAAACAACCTAACATGTCTCCCAGGCACGAATATTTCTCAGCCCATATACATTCCTCAAATTATTGTTAAATATATACTACCTATCAAGTCACTTCTTTGCTTAGCACACTTGTAACTTCTCATTGCCTAAAGCACAGAGTTTAAATTCCTAACGTAGAAACAAGACTTCTTATCTTCCAATTTACCACCTCAATCTCAAATGACATTGCTCTCTTTTTACAACCCCTGGATTCCACTTACAAGATTTCACTTTTTTTGGAAACAAAATGTACTGTGAGACAATGCTGCCTAAAATACCTAATGCCTCCTGCTAAGACCCAGTTTCTTAGCTTTACTGAATACATGTGGAGTTTTCTGGCCTCTATCACCGTATATTGGGATTATCCTTTTATACCTCTATTAACTCTCTCTATACTATGAGGTTTTAAAGAAAAGGGATAATAGCTCACTTATTTCCCAGTGCCTAGTGTACTACATCTTGCATAGAACTTACATTTTATTGTTATTGTTGAAATAATAAAATAGCGAATAAATGGGTTACTAAATTTAAAAGTATTCCCCTTATTCTGTAAATAATTCACTAGTCATTCTTGTGTAATTTCAACCTACGTCCAAAACTCCCTCCCCACCAATCACTATACAATACTTCGTCTGAAAATAATATGTCTGAAGAGTCAATGAAACAACTTTTGCTTGAGTTGAGGGGCTGAAGAGGTAGGGGGATCTTAAATTGTGAATAGTTTTTCACCGGGCTGAAATTATCAGTTAGAAATTAACGCAAGTCAACAACAATTCAGCAAAAACAATAAAACCTGCATATTTCCAAATAAATAGGTTCTTTGGAAAATTCCTGGTGGAAAAATAATATAAAGGACTCCCATGTTAGTAAAAATCTTTGTAAACTCTGTAAAGTATACACAGTTACCTCTTAATTCTCTCTAACATGATCTCTTCCTTCTTAGATCTTTGTTTATATCTCTCAAAATCAATTTTGTTTCATAGCAGAGAAGCATTCTGTTATTATTTATTGAAAATAGAAAAATCCTATAATGATCCATTGGGGGTGAAAAATGAAAGAGCAGAGAGGAAGATATTACAAATAATGTCAGAATAACATTTTTATGTGAAAAAATATTTAACAGCAACAATGATGATGCTGAATAGCTGTTTTTTAAACAGTTTGGGTGTTGGCAGAGTGTGACATTTTAAAAATAAAAGTTTAATCTTGCCAGTGAAGTCTCCACTTAGAAATGCTCACTTTTTGCCACATGTTAATCCTAAATTACTAAATAATGTTAAAGACATGAGCAGAGTGTGTTCCAATTGAGGAATTACAAAGAAAACATTTAGAACCAAATATTGTAAACATTTGACCAATAGATCACATGTGTAATGGGAAATTCTAAAAGACGCCGTTCACTTAACAGTGATTGAGTAGAGAGATACACTAAAGTGAGAAACTCTATTGTATTATTTTTTTAAAGAAAACTCATCCATCACATGTCCTTATTTGATCTCCCAATTTGTTAGCTTTTTATCCAAAAACAATAGCATGACAAAAATCTTGCTGTGTGGCCTCAGAGGCTTTGTGGTGAGAAGACTCTAGTATTAGAATTCTCTCCGCCTTGTCAAACTCCTACAGGAGTTTGTTCACAATTTAACTAAAGTATCCCTTGGCTGGTACTTAAAGTCCACCTTATATTCTTAACAAAAAATGTTATAAATGGGGTAACTCAATTTCTTTTTAAAATATTTCTCCACCTCTAAGATTAACTTTCAGTATATCGATAGTAGGATAAAAACATTGCTCAACATTGTAAGTGAATTTTTATCACTTAATTGGATTAAACCTATCAAGAAATAAGTATTGCACTGGTTCACAAAGCACACAGTTGTCAAACAAGTTCATCGGAAAGTGACCCTTGAAATCTCTTATGACATATTTAACACAGCTCAGTTATACGAATGATGTCAATCTCCAGCACAGCCTTTCAGGCTGGGGGTACCGCTGTTGCAGGGCATGCTTCAGTACACCAACGCACTAGCAGCAGCCACTCATCGAGGCAAGAGGCTTCAAGAAAATTACTGTGAATTCTTAGACTCTGGAAGAATGAGGATGCTTTTTAGAGAACCTGTCCCCTGCGGGTGAAGGGATCAGTAGAAGATAGCATCACTGGCTAGGACTCCAGGTAAAAAACCTTCTGTGCTCGCAAGCTGGCCTCACTCAGAAGTCGTGTTTTCATTAGCACTTGAAGTGCAGTGATGGTTTGCATTACTGTCTCTGGAAGTGTTCAAAAGCCTGACGGCTCAGACTGACACAAAAAAGTGATAGGCTCAGATGGAAGAAAATGAAAAGTTTATATAAGACCAAAGCAAGCTTCCCACTGAGAATATTTATTAGTTTAACAGCTCTTCCTCTTAATAAATGAATTTATGCTTCAGGTGTCTGTCTATTTAAGAAATGTTATTTTAGTGAAGATAAATCCAACTAAAAAAATAATATACTAAAGTCAAAAGTAGATCCAGTAGCATTCTTATTCTACAAAGCTTGTTTTCATTCAAATGAGAGCTCTGAGGGCACAAAATAGAAGTGACTCAGAGTTTCTGTATTCTCCTGTAATGCACACAAAAAAGCAACATTAAAGAACTAATTGTAATGTTCTTCAAAATAATTGTTGCAGTTTGGTTTATTTGTTTTTCCGTCTTTATTTCATTCTCTTCTTTATCTCTGAATAAATGCAAAACCTAACCTAGGTTAATGTTATTAAAGTATTTATTATAGTAATACCATAACTATATTTTCAACTTATTGGATTCAGGTAAAGATATATACTTTTAGATATGTAATGAGATCTGTGTTTTGATAAAGATACAAGGTATTACTCTAGGGATTACATTAAGTTGCTTTCAATTTAAAATTAAGATTATTAAATGTATAAGAACATTTTAAACTCCATGAGTTAGGAGTTTAATGCAGTGATTTTTCTGGAATATCAGTAGCTGGCAAAAGGGATAGCCCACCCTTTTCGGTGGGTGCCAAAGAGAGGTGCCTGAGTGACTCACACCAGGCAACAGCTCAGGCATGGAAAAGTAAACTGTGATATTGGAAAAATTAAATCTTTTCCATTTAGATCTCAAGAATTATACATATAAAATAATATGAATATATTCTATCACTTATAATTAGTGGACATTAACTTTTACTTCCACATTCCATGTATAATTGTTTATACACATACATATACATTTAAGTAAAATAAATATATCTTACCTTACAAACTCTTCCAACTCGAGAAAGAATCATCTTATCGGAAGTACTGCCTTCTTGAGATGATTCACGAAAGAAGAAATATATTTTATCATCATCTGGATTATAGGTGTCTGGTATGGGGAAAGTTCCAATAAATTTTGCTCCTGTTTGAAAGAAAAGAAGCTTTAAATTAAAATACTGAAATAATTTAGCCGCACTATTACTGGCATCTTTTGTATGTTAAACAATTAGCAGAATTTTTAAAAACAATGAACTAAAAGTGGAATGTGGAAAATGAGACACATACAAAAAATAAATATGGCATATGTAGCAGCATGTGTGTGCATGAAGACCGCCCCTCCCCCTCCACGGACAAGTTCTCTAGGAACTCTGGAGAGCTGGTGAGAACACGGCTGTCTGATAGTCACAATTTTTGCGCCTCGACTAAATTACTCACAAAGCCTTTTCAAGCCTGCGGATTCTGTGATTTATAGTCTCCTTTTATATGATGGAGTCACTGCTTTTTAACCACAGCATCTATCACGAAATGTTTAGGATAAACATATCCTCAATTTTGTTGTATTACGAAGTTATTTGCTGCATCTGCATATTTGCCAAAGGGAGGGGAGATGAAAACAAAACAAAACAAAACAAAAACAAGAACAAAAAATAAATAGTGTGTGGGTTAACCCTCGTGTAGGTTCTAGAGGCATTCTCTCCAGGTTTATCTCATGTCTCTGCCACTTACTGGAAAGGTGACCCTAAACAAATTATTTATTTTCTCCATGCCTCAATTTTCTCATGCCTAACATAAGGCTATGGATATCATCTCCTTGGGTCACTGATAGCATGAATTAATATAGATGAAGCACTTAGTATCTGAGAGTGACTGACACATAAGGGTTCAGCAAATGTTGTTCATTATTGAAATGATGATTGCAATGATAATCATTATTATTATTATGACCACAAGAAAATAATAAAAAAAACTGTGCACATCCATATAATTGCTAGAATAATATGCAGTCATTAAAAATAAAATAGTTCTAAAATGTGATTCCATGGAAAGATGTTCATAATATAGGTTAGGTGAAAAATATTGGTGATACTTTAAACCCTTTGCATTGCATCAGTGAGAAGTCATGAGTTACTCATTCCTTGTTTAAAAGGTATTGGGCATTTTAAGTCCTGATTGTATATAATTGTGAATTAACCAGGTAACAGATCTATGAAACTAATCGGATGAAACTACTTCAGAAATACTTCTTTTGATTTAAAGCAAATTCAAAGAGAGTAGCTGAGAAATAAAGAAAGGACTTCAGCTCAGTAGAAAACAGAGACACCTGGAAAGAAGCAAAGTGCATTGTTCAGGGAACAGAAGCAGGAAACAAGACAACCCTCCCACCGAACGACACACTCCCCCACCCCCCAAAAAACATGAAGAAATGAGAGATGAAAAAGATCAACATTGTCTTCTCTAGAGATTTGCCCAGGGCCCTGATTGCTGGTACCCCAGGAGACTAAAAATCATTCCCTCACAAATGCAGAGCAGTCGGTCAACAGCCTGGTAAACATGGCTTCACAGTAGCCTTCTTCAACAGAGAAAAGTCAGTGTTTGATTCCAAGGGATGGGTAGTTCAGTCTTTATTACCCAGCTGTCTGTGGCAGCCCTGGTCTCCTGTGCAATTTTTTCTCTGCTTACATGAGAAGTGTTGACAGGAAAAGAAGGATGGGGGTATATAGGCACAAGGTTTCTCTGCTTTGTTTTCTATTACTTCCATGTTGTATCCTGGAATTTACAGCACCAATGGATTTGTATGCTCCTGTAATCTCACTTTGATGCAATCTTAGATCGTATAACAGGTAAATTTTAGAAAACCATGAAGGATGTTTTAAATTCTCTTTTCCAATTGATCTTAAACTAGCAAGGTTGAGTAACAATTCTCATTTTTTTATTTAAGTATATTATCTTTTCTTAAAAAAACGCTTTGTGGAAATAAATGTTTCTACAAACGTGGCAGCAGGATTTCAGCAAATTCATGAAAATAAAGACTACATTTAATTAGTATTATATTCAGGGCATTAGAAAAGGAAAACTGGTAGGATTAGAAATATAAAAATTAATAAAACCGACGCTTCACTTTAAACCAATTACAATCTAGATGAAAGAAATATTAACACATGGCCAACATATACAGCTAACGAGGCCTCGTGTTAATGTTTCCAATGACTTAAAAGAAGCTTGTGACAGTAGGCAGAGACAAAGACAACCAACTGTGGGCTCCCACACACACAGGCTGGACACTAACAATAGTCTATAGAACTTTTTTGAGTTTACAGATGCCTCAACTCAATGTCACTGACTTGGTTGAAAGTCTCCAGTTGCACTGGCATGTATATATTTTAAAATATAGAAATACAACAATAAATAAAACCTTATAGGTGATTCTTATAAGCATCTAAGATTAAGAGTCACTGACATAGATTACCATTTCCTACGTATAAGAGGGGACCCCAAAACACAGAACTTATTTATAAAAATTGTGTATTCTTACATGTTTAAACTTCATTTACCTGCAGGTACTCTCCATTTGATGCAATACACCTCTCAAGACTTTTTCCACTGATCAAAAAAGATTTTGAACTTTTTGATTTTGATGTCTTTTAGTGCTTTTGCCATTTTTTTTTTGTTTGTTTGTTTGTTTCACCTTTTCTACCTGGACAAAACGTTTCTCTTTGAGGACTTTTTTCATTGGGGAAACAAACAAAAAAAAAGTCGCATTAGGCAAGATCGGGTGAACAGGGAGTGTAGGAAATAGGGTCATGCTGGTTTGGGTCAAAAACAGCTGAACACTCGGGGCAGTATAAGCAGGTGTGCTCATAAATCACTCATCATGAAATGAGCAAATGTGTTGAGTCTTCCAAAAAAAAAAAAAAAAATGGACTGAAGCTGAACCCAGCCTCTCACAACACCACCAGCTGGTACACTGATACAGATGGGTTCCTAGAACACTCAGCTAGTGGGGAAAGCCTGTACCACAAGGGGCCCACCCTCCAGAATATAATTCCATTTCTTTGGGGTTCCCCTTCATATACAGTGGTCTTGTTGTGTTTATTCCATGACTTTTTGTTTTATTTAACTCTATTTTAAATGCTGTTTGTTTTTCCAGTATTATAAGAAAATTATTTTGGAATATTGTAAGAAAACTGAATGGTGGAAGTGTTTAAGCCAAATATTTACTGTATGAAGAAATCTAATTATGAAAAAAGAGTATTAAATAGTACTCTATTCTTTGATTTAAATAATAAGGATATTTATGAGTAAAAAAATGTACATTTCAAGAACAGAGAGTTTCTTTCTTGCAGATTCAACTGAGATCCTGTCTTAGAACACTGATGTTAGTATTTCATGATAAAAACTCTTTCCTGACTTGCTGCCAAACTTGGGTAAAAATAGGTATCATTTAATCAGTGTATGACATGCATCATTGTTGAATTAAATAATTTAAAATCATACCAATAGACACCTGGGCTCTATTATAGCACATTTTTCCCTGTTGGCGTTTGAAACACGTGTCCTAATAGGAATGGGGTTTTTGCACATGCATTTTCACAAATGAACTTTGAGCACAACAGTAAGAGTTGCTGCCAAATGAAAAATGGCATTGATCCACGTGGCCTGCAGCGCAGATCACTTTCATTTCTCCCTATGACCCTCTGCTCACCCAGATGAGCTCACCTACACCACACCGATGCACAGTGACTCTCTGGCTCTCCCTCACTTCTCCTGGTAATATCATTTTCCTACTGCTTTTGAAAAATCCTATCCTTCTGTGCGGGAGAAGAATTTATAGACAATGCAACACTCCAAAAGAAACTTCAAATAAAAACTGCCTCCATATGTTAAAAATGAAAAATTAAAACAAAAGTCCTCATTTACGTCAGGAAAGAAAACAAAAACATATGCATCTGAGGGGTCATCATTTGTTTTTATTTTCCAGACTTCACTTTTATACTAAAATTCTCACAAAAACTCTACTGTGTCTGAGTAACCACTTTTACTTGTATCTGTTGTCCTATTTTCTGATATGTTCTAAGATTAAGTTGAGGAATAAAGTGTGGAATCATCGAACTGTTCATGTAGAACTCCCCCATAGTATTTCTGTTTTACCTTTGTAATTTTTCATTCTCCTGTTAGGTATTTAATAGATGGATTAATTTCTCAAAGATGGGATCAGAAATCATATTTCTTAAGTCCTTTTGGAACTGGATTAGATAAAGACTTAGAGAAATTCTGACAAGGATCCTTGGACTAGTAAGAGAAGAGGTTAAGTGATCTCATTCTGGTTAATTCTAGTCAGAGCAAAGAACAAATTCTTCAAAGATTTTAAGTGTCATAAGTAGTTCAGTGATAAAAATGGATTTATAAAAGACTCAAGTGGTATCATAACTTTAAAAAGGTTAATTACGTAAATTCTGCATCCTAACAGCTAAGTACACAACTGGAAATTTATTTATGTATTTAGGTATGTATGTATGTATTTATTTATTTAATTTTTATTGTTGTTCAGTTACAGTCGCCCCACCTTTCTCCCTCTTTGCTTTCCCCTAACCCATCCCCCTCTCAGTCAATGCCCCACATTGTCTGTATACATGAGTCCCCTATTTGTGTTCCTTTGCTTGCCCCCTCTCCTTCTTTCCCCCATTATCCACACCTCCCACCTCCCCTCTAATCACTGTCAGCTTGTTCTTTATTTCCAAGTCTCTGGTTTCATTTTGCTCATTTGTCGATGAGGTTCCACTCCAATTTAATTTAATTGTTTAATTTCATTCATCTTAACACAATATCAGTTTACTGTTAGAAGAGTTTAGTTCATCACAGACATGTATAAAAGAGGATTTTAAATTGAAAGTTAAGGTACAGAAAACAAAATTTAACATAAAAATTTTCAAACTGTCTAACCAGAAATAAATTTAATACAATAATGTATTAATACATTAAAATAAACAAATTAGACATTGACCTCATTGAAATATCAAATACCAGTTTTTTCAACCTGGAAAAAATTGTGTGAAACCCAGGAATGAGTCTTGCATCTACATGCTAAATAAATAGTAAAGAAAATTTATATATGTGTGTGTGTGTGTGTGTGTGTGTGTGTGTGTGTGTTGGATTATGAGATTGTGGGCTCTTGTACATAATTAATAAGCAAGTATACTTTAGACTACAGCTGATCAATAATAAAAATTTCTGAGATGACAGAAATATCTTATACCATACCAATATGGCAGCACCTAGCCCATGTGGTTATTAGTGCTTTATATATGTGACTAGTGTGCCTAAGAAACCAAATTTTCAATGTATTTAATTTTACTTAACTAAAATGTAAATAGCCACATGTGGCTAGTGCCTACTATACTGGATAGAGCAAGTAGGCTGAGTCGTCAACTGTGCGTGTTAGGTCCAGGGCAAAGGAAGGGGCCTTTGTCCCTTAATTGCCACCACAGTGGCAGTCCAGCTTCCAAATTCTGGAGACATGGCATGCCGCTCTTGTCAGAATTTGGTGTTGTGATAAAAGGATGGGCCTGGCATTTAGGAAACCCGGACATCATCTTTCTTCATACTCTCTCAATTTGGGGAACATAAGGCTGAATAACATAATGTCTGAAATAACATTCATTCTCCATACTCAGCACAGTTCCTCTAACAATCACTGTATTTTGTCTCCCCATACTTCTGACACCAGTCACTAGCCTCTCTTTGGACCCCAGGCTGATGATATTGAAAAATGGCCACTTCTCAGAATGGAAGACAGAAATGCTCCCTAAGCAAGCCATTTTTTTTTTTTTTTTTTTTTGCCTTAGTATGTCTGGTACCTCCTCATTATAGGAATCTCCTACGTTTCTGTAATTTCTCCCTTGCACTGTCCTAGTTTCCTTGGACCAAGGAGCTCCTGACTAACTGGGTCTTCAAAGCACTGTGCTATTCTAATTTCTGCCCGCCTGTCCCTCGGCAAACCTCTGACCAGGTGCTCACACCAACAGATTCCTGCTAGACCGGAAATGATTTTAAAAAACAATAAAATAATGGCAATAAACCAGAGATAAGGTGATGGAGACCTACAGGAAGATGGTGGTCATGAAAATAACAAGGTCAATAGATATTCTGAAGGAAGTAAAAGCCCTCAGCAAAAGATTAGATAAAAGGTTAAAGGAGAGAAAGGAATCAAAGATAATTTCAAGGTAACTGAGTGGATGAAGTTAAAGTTAAGACAGATAAAAATCAGGAAACTGGTAGTGAAGGATAGGTTCACAAAGGAAAAACAAGATAATTTTAAAGTTAGACTCATAAAATTTTAGATTTTAGATACAATTAGTCTTTTATATACCTATCTCTATATCTGCATCTATCCACATATGTATACATTTGAGGGAATTTCAAACAAAGGATCACTAAACAACTTGGAAAAATCTCAAAGCACTTTATTGGCACAATCAAAGCTAAGGCTTAGATATCTTTATTCCCATATGAAACAACCAGTTTCTTCTAATTGGAGATGGAACTATAAGATATCCAAATAAATATTTTAAGCGCACTTAGTTACAAGAAAAGGCTGGAAATGTAGTTTTCTGGAAACACTAGAACCCAGGAAACAATTGAAACTATTAGAATTTGATGAGCTCACAGTTAGGAAGTGCAGAGAGAGAGAAAGGGGGTCAATAGTCAAAACTGTTAAGCGGATGCAGGCAATCAGAGCTGCACAGTTCAGGGTTTCAGTCCCACCTCACACTGCTCTACTTTGGGGAATAAGTAATGATGGTGATGGTAACCTTGACACTAAAACTGCTCTTAGTCCTTACAACACTATGAACATTATTATTATTCCAACGTTTTAGAGAATTTGGATGCACAGAAAGACTTGACTAAGGTCACAAGCTGTAGTATTTAAACCTAACAGGATTTAAATTAAACAGAAACAGAGCTACAGTTTTTGTCTAAATTGAGATACTTTTGAGAGTAAAAGAACAGCAGAGATAAATTGGGAACATCCAGACAAACAAGGTTATATTGTACCCCCCTGTCATTAACCACTAAACAATCTGCCTTAAACATTCTAGAACCACGAATGTTCTCCTAATGCTTCATCATTTGCCTGAATTCAATCCACTGAAAACTTCCGTTGCGTATACTTGAGTATCTTCCCTTTCAAATATTCATTCCTGCATATTCTCACGACCACCTCTGCTGCCACCCCTTTGTTCCTGTCCCATCCTCATTTTCCTGTTTTCTGCAGTGGCCTCTTCTCTCTCCGTCCTCCTTCTCCTGTAGTCTTCCCTTCATACTACTATCTATTCCCTTCATCTGAAACAAAGATCTGATTCCCCAGTTAAGACCAGGGAATGGGGCAGAGGGTTAAAAGAACGAACTTCTAGTTATAAAATAAATGAGCTATGAAGATGTAATATACAGTAATGGTGACTATAGTTATTAATGTTATACAGAATATTTAAATGTTGCTAAGAGAGTAAATCTTTAAAGTTCTCATAAAATGAAAAAAACTTGTAACTATATCTGGTGACGGATGCTGCTACACTTACTGTGGGGATCATATTGCAATATATACAAGTATAGAATCATTATGGTGTACATAACATTACATGTATTCCATACAATACAATGTCACATGTCAGTTATACCTCAAAAATTTAAAAAATAATAAATTAAACCATAGATAACTTCCTGTTGGTTTCAGGATAACATTTACAGCTCTCCAGCCCCATCTGCCACTCTCTTCCTGTGCCTCAGGTAGTCTTTATCCAAGAGGTCAGCAAACCTCCCTATAACGTTTGCAGGCCCAGGGTGTACCATTGCATTCAGAAAGCCACGGCCCTCAAATGTTTTTTGAGGGAATGTTCAACCACCTTAGAGGCTTTCTACTTTGTAAATCTCTGCACACAGCCCTAAGAATAGCACGCTAGGCAGATAATAGTTGAATAAATGTTTCCTACATTTATTGTTTCAGCAATGCTTCAGACTTCTTTATGGATATTATCACAGTTAAGGAAAAAAATGGAATACTCCTTTAAATGGTAATATAAATTTCTCAAGGGTGGAAAATACAATCTATATTTTATTTTAAAGCCTTAAGTGTATCTTGTTAGCTAAGCCAATAACTACATTTTTTTTTTATTAGTAAAATCCATGGAGTCCCTCTGAAGCGGAGTTTCTCCAGGAAACTTCCCAGTGCTCAAGAAGACAGTCCTGTTTTGCATGAGTGTTCAGAAATCACTTAACTGGGGATAGTTGAAATTTGCCTTATGTATTAATAGGGTTTTCTTTTGGTCAATGAAATTCCCATTGTTATGTAAACAAATGGATCTGGAAGTTTTGACTAAAGAAATGTTTTTAAAGTGTTTTTCCCTTTTGTTTATGTTGTCATTCTAAATGATGTAGAGAGACAGATAGCCCACAGGACATTTCTACCCAGGCCTCCCCAAACTAAAACCCAGTATTTATGGTGGGAATGAGAAATGCTGTCTGCCTGCTTAAACAGTAATGTTGTTATTCTGCCATGCAGTAGACTAAAGTCCTATGTCAATTAGAGAAACATTAGAAAAATCATGATAAAACCCGACTTGGTGTAAGGCAGTGGAGAAGAAAAAAAAAATCCTTGCATTATTCCTTGAATGAAATACATACATTTAAGTTTTTTTTTTTTTTTTGGGGGGGGGGTAGTTGTTTTATTGGACTACCGTATGATGCCTATAAAAATGTAATCAAACTAGTGTGAGTATCAATATGCTTAAAATTTTGGAGGGAAATGTCTCAACTGAAATACAAATTATCTTTAAACAAACGAATAATCTAACCCCTTTCCATTATGCTCATAGGCAGAACTTGGCTTAGTCATCAAAAAGATATCGCAGGAGAAAGATGCTACCTTGAAGCCTGAGCAACTGACGAGCTGTAAGACCTTGACCAATTTACTCAGCTTCCCTCTAACTCAGTTTACTCATCTTTAAGAAGTGTATAATAATTAGATACACCTCATAGGTCATTTGTGAATATAAAAAAAATCAGAGCATAGAAGTGTGAAGAACAATAACATTAAAAAAATGCCAGCTATAATTATTATATGCACAACATGTCTAACTTAGTAAGAAATTTCTTCAAATGTATTTTAAATGAGTTGAATTGCTTATCCCCAAACACAGCTGAATGAATAAAAATGAGTTTTTTATCTTTTGAAAAGCAAGGCAAAACAATCAAAAGTGAGAAAACCACTAACCATTGAGCCAGTAGTGCTCCGAAATGTCAGTTCTGATGTAATGGTGGTCCTGAGTAGGCCCGAGGGACCGCGTGAATGCGGTGTCTTTGCCAAGGAAATCAGAAGCTGTTCCAGAGTAGAGGTACTCATCTGGGCGGGAGAAAAGAATACACAGGACTTCTGAGAGTTTACCAGCAGACACTATTTATAATATACTAATTTCACAGCATGAAACCAAAGATGCTTGTTGCTTAACATCAGAATATATTGATGGTATAATTCATAACTTTCACACTCATATTTTGAAAAATTTGCTTAAAGATAACACAATGAACTTCGTAAGCTGGTGACAGATACCTGAATACAATAAAGGTCAAAATCGCTGAATCAATAACTGCACATGTATTTGCTTCACTTATGAATGAGCTCTTCTTTCCCTTCTCCTCATAAATAAGGATATATCATAATTAGGAGTTCCTTGTTGTAGCAACACACAGAAATATTAAAAAGTAAATGCCATAATGAGGAATGGACTGTGTAATTAGCATTTACTTAACCAACACAACCTCAGTGACCACAGCTTCTCTTTGCCTAATCTCCGCTGAAAGGGAGCTTTCAGCACTGAAGTCATTCTTTGTAATTATAACATTTTGCATTCCTTGTAGCTAGTCATGGTTCTAATAGTTCTGATAAACAGGAATTCCTGAAAAGGGACAGAAAGGAATGATGTTGCCATTACTGCATACCAAACTTCTTTGTCCTGTTTTTTTTTTTTTTTTTTTAATGTAAAGTGCATATCCATGTTTTATGGGTGGAGGGGCGAGAGAGAGAAAAGAAGAAGGAGGAGGAGGAAAGGGTGAGGAAGAGGGAGGAGGAAGGGGAGGGGGAGGAGGGGGAGAAGGAAACGAGGTTAGAGGGGAAGAAAGGCTGAGAGGGGAAAGGTGGGTGGGAAGATAGGTGGGGGAGGAGGGAGACAGGAAGGAGTAGAAGATGACATGAAGAGGAGGAGACAAAGAAAACAGAGAAGGGAGCAGAAAGGCGGGAAGGGCAGTAGACAAATGGACTTGGGGGAGAAAAAGAGGAGGGAGGTCAAGTATTCCCCAGTGTTTGTTAGCGCATTGTCAGGGTGGAGGAAGGTAGCAGAAAAGCACGCTACCCCTAGAGCAGAATATCTTGCCCTTTTGAGAGCTAAGCTTCTATTTCAAGAAATCTTCTCTAGTCAACTTCTATGGGTTACCCTTAATGGACAAAAATAAAAATTGGCTAATCTCTACAGAACATTTAGATATTTTAAATGCCTCAATAAAAGAACAACTAACAGTACTGTTTTATCACTGAAATCCAACTTTCCTCAGAAAAATAATCTTTAAAATTGTGTCTTTGTGTGATTCAGATACTTTCTAAATGCTTTGATGCTATTCATCTAAATAAGTTTTTACTGAACTAATTGAGACAACCAACCTAAATAATGCCAATAGTCAACTTCAAAGGGGGAAAAAAAAAAAACCCAAAAGAGAGAAACCCAGTTACGTGAAGTAAATGCAGACACGGTCCCGCTTTCATCTCTCGATGCATCCCCTAAATATTTCATTGTGGGGCAAATTTTTAAAACTAGAAGCACAAAAAAAATCAACAAAAACATTATGATTATGGAAAAAGTTTGGTAAGAGTGAAGGAAACAAATGATTAGTTTGAAACAAAATTGCAAATATTTGAACATTTTCACAGGGGAAAAAGAAAACTGTATCTTTCTACTCCCAAAATAGAATCTGCAGATCCAGACTTTAAAACTGTCTTCTTTGTATTTAAATTACTTAAGGATTCCTAAGAGGGGTTGCCAATGCCCACAGTCTGTTGTTTTTTTATTAAGGGTGTTTTAACCCTCTTGACAAAGCAGAATCACAAATCCTCTGTCTCATTTTTTTGAGGATAATGACTGAGCATTAGTCACGATTTTCAAAACACACAAAAACATACACTTTCACTTCAAAGGAAGATCACCAGTTCTCACTAAGTGAAAATTAAAATGTCATGGTGCTTCACTCTCATAAGTACTCGAGCATTTGATAGACAAGTTAAATAAAGAAAGACTACATTCATGAACCAAACCAAGACAAAAGGAGTTCTTATGGTTGAAATTCAGAAGTTGTGCTGACATTCCTCAGAGCAGACTTCAGACCACACAGTACTGCCTTCTTTAAACGGGAGAGTCATCTCATAAGCAAATTTAAGATTATAAAAAGCAAAAGAAGACTGAATATGCTAAGAAAAATGTCACATTTCCACTAATATAATCAGGTTATCGTGAATTTGAAAGTTAAGGTGTTATATTCTATTACCTTTACTGTATAGTTTGATTCATTTATTTTATTAACTTATCCACTCAAACCTTATTATTAATCTTTCCACTTAAATCTTAAAAACATTTTGCAATATATTATGTTTAAGAAATGACTAAATTTATAGTGACATGGCTTAGTATAAGAAAATCTGAAGCATATAAATGTAATATTTTAGAACAAGTGAGCACGTGTCATTTGCATTAAAAAAATTCAACCATAAGTTCATGTAAAATGTAACTGTGCAGACATTAAGAATGGCTGAGACCTCACTGTATTGATAAGGATACTAAGTATAGAGAGATTTGGTACTAAAATACTATAACCAAATAGGGGAAGATTCCAAAATAGCCTAACTCAATATGAAAATGTAGTTTAATCTACACATACCTTTGGAGAAAAACACCTAAAGCAAGAACTGCCTGTCATTGATCTTACCTGTCATTACTGAAGCAAAAGGCTGTTGAGGATCAAAAGGACATTTCAGTCTGCCAGACTCCAAATTATACGTGTCTAGTTTGAACACAACTTCCTGTTATGAGAAATATTAACACAAAGTGAGATTTCCCAAATATCAGAATCAGTAAGAACACGGGAGATAAGAATTAAATTCTAACTCATTAATTCAACAAAAACGGATTGAGCATATGTTATGTGCATCATGCTGTGCTCCTTAACTCTTTAGCAAATATTATTTCTGGCAAGACTCAATTCCCATGTTTTGGTCTCTGTTTGCCCAAAGTAGTAGTAGTAGTAGTAGTAGTAGTAGTAGTAGTAGTAGTAGTATTGCTGAATGGACTTATCAGTCAGAGGTACTAATATATACTCATCAATTTGTTAGGCGTGGACCACTATCATTTTCATATCACCATCAAACACATATATTTCTTAAGCCTAATAACTAACTTACTGAACTTAACAAGTCAATCTCATCTAAAAAATAAGTTTACTATAATAATTATACTTTCATAGCCTTATGGTCTATTTACCTAAGCATCTGCAACTACTCCAAATTACCTACGCTTTGTTGTATTTTGTTGTATTTTGTAATTTTAGTGACATAAAATGTTCTAAGGTAGGCAGTTCACTTCCATAGCTGTTGATGCATGTGGGCGAAAAATATCCTGTTACAGTATTTTCACTATTATGAAAACACTGTACACATTAAAAGCCACATAGTTATTTTGGCTGAAACATCTATTTGTACAATAGTGGCCACAGACAAAATGATACTAACATACTTTTAATATTCAGGAAAAAATAACATCTTAAGTTGAACTTTCCAAGAAAAATATGAATGTATAATGAATATGGTCCCACGAGCAGGAGCATTCATAATAACAATGACAACACTGCAAGGCTGGTGACTCACCCTGCCTACGAGCTAGAGAAATTCAGAATTTTAGACACTTTCTCTCAATGGTGTGCCTACAAATTTCTACTGGGACACACCCGTGTCATAAGAAAGGACCGTTCAGTGCTACTTATCTAGATAGCAAGCAGCGAAACAAAAGGGAGAGATGACTTAGATTATAACTGAATCATGTGCCATGTCAGATCTCTGAAGTTCATGCGTTTACCTAATCTAGTCTCAGAATTCAAACTCATGAACTTAAAATGTGTTGAAATCAATTACTAGTAGCCTCACAGTGACCATGTAACATGATCAAGCCCAAGTATGTTTAATTAGAACAGGTCAGCTAATGACAAGTTGTGATAGCAGACACTAGGCATGAAAAAGAAAAGTCCAGTGAGAATACATTTAAGGCAGTCTTTCCAACCGTGGATGGGGCCAGAGATTGTCAGGAAGAAAAAAAGAAACACTTGTAGATAGTGGCTCTTAAGTATGTTTCATTATCATTAGGGGAACATTATTCCCTACAGATCAAACGGAACGGTTGGCGCTAAAGCTTATAATGGGATATTGTAAAAGGAAAAAGCAAGCTGAGTCCTGGTATGCCGTAAGATTATAGTGAAGAGCTAAAAAAGAAAACCGAGAAACTATCTGAGATAATGTCACAGTTGATGTAAAGTACTAAATACTCCCTTATAATTGTACAGACTTCTGTTTTCAAAGTGCAACATTTCATTAAATTCTCAAGATAAGCCTGTAAAATTGTTATTTGTAGAAGCTGAGGACAAGGTCTCCCTTATAATCTCCTGGAGAAAGGAGATAGCAGCTAAGTGTTTCCTTGAGCCAAGAGTCAAGGACACCAGCAGGAAAATGACGTCAAAAATACGGTTGATTAAGTGGACTTCCACACATAATTGACTGAATTACATGGCACTCTAACTTTGGAGACTTCAACTTTGTAAGATTTTTTCCCCATTTAATTCCTTAATTGTAAGTAATTATGCAAAAACACATCTATCTAAGCTGCACACAGAAATATTGTTGAAATAAAGCAATAAGAATGATACTCCCTGGCTGGTGTGGCTCAGTGGATTGAGCACCGGCCTGCCAACCTGAAGGTCACCCAGGTTCGATTCCCAGTCAGGACACATGACTGAGTTGTGGGCAAGGTCCCCAGTGGTGGGGGCATGCGAGAGGCAACTAATATATCTCACATGTTGATGTTTCTCTCTCTTTCTCTTTCTCCCTCCCTGTCCTTCTCTCTAAAACCTAAAAAATTAAAAAAATAAAAGAATGATAGGAAATATTTAATTATCACAACTAAGCAAAGTTATTATTAATACCATTATTTAAAGACAGGATTTGCAGCAGCAGAGGGGAGAGAGAACATACTTCCAGTCTAATTATTTAACAGCTATCAGGCACTCGAAGTTTTGCAGAGTACATGTGTGTATATACATATACACACATGCATATATACAGCAGATGTTACTTTTATATGAATATATATAATGCTTTTGAAATCCTTGTCTCTCTATCTTTCTGCATTCCTGTTGCCTACTACTATGGCTGAATATTAAGTGACTGGAATGCAGCAAGTGTTATGCCAAAGCCTATACTATAATTTTCTCATTTTATCCTCCCAATTACTCTGTGAGGTACTTAGTATTACTATCACCATTTTGCTGAATAAACAGAAGCTTGGAGAGCTCATGCAATGTGCATAAGACCAAGGAGCTGGTAAATCATGGGCGCATAATTCAAACGCTGGCTCCCCAAGTGCCAATGATTAGTTGTTGACAACAGCCCTGACTTCTGTCCTGAAATCCAGATCCCACAGCCCGCTTGGCACGACCTCCTGGACATTTCTCAAGTGCAGAGCATAGCAAACCAACTCACCCTTCTCCCCACAAACTCGTTACTATTCTCACCTCAATAAGTAACACCACTCTCCAACTCACTGCCAAAGTCAGAAATCTGGGATTCATTTTAGCTTTTTTTTATCCTTCTTCCCTGTGTCCTGCTGCACTGAACAGGAGTCCCCAGAAAGGGGATTTCCCTCACTTCTCTCCTCCATCCTTTTTGTATATATGACTGTCCTGTCTTCTTATCACCTCCAGAACAACCTTATCTATTTTGAACATAAAAGAACCTTCCAAATTCCCTCCGGAAGAACAATGACAACCTGGGACTAATAATTCATTTAAAAAGTTAACAATCTTCAAGCAGGGCTGAATACAATTACCTGTACTCCTGACTAGCAGCAAACTCACAGGGCTCAATACGCCCCTTCACTTGTAATTCTCTTATTCACAAGACTTGTAAAATTCACTGCCCCTGGGCTTCTTGACAGTCCCAAGCTAAATAATTAGCTCCATGTAAATTCCTTTTCAGCACTTGTGACTTTTAGGAGCTAAAGAACACTCTTCGCATCCCTCAGCAGGTTGTGAGTTTGGCCTTTAGCCTCAGGCCTCAAAACACATCCAAACTGTGGGGCTATCTCATATAATTACACCCTTTGCTGTGAGCTGCTATTATATATTATCCTTCATCAAAGCTGGGCAGAGGACATTACACAAGCAACAAAGAATGATGGATTCCAGTTGCCAAGTCTCCTAGTGGTTCAGAGCTTAACTATCAGGGTTGCTTTATTTTCAAACAGTAGAGTCTGGGCTGGTTAGACAAATTGGTTAGAGAGGAAAATTTATCCAGCCACAGTCGTGGGTTTGATTTGCGCATGAATCCGTTAATCCAATGTTCAGACTTTAAGTTCAAACATACAGCCAATCATCCTGCAAATATATGTGGTTGTTCACAATGAAGTATATACATAAACATAAGGATGACGGTGCAACCCATCAACCCATACAAAGATACACTTCAGAGCACAGGTTCTAAAGCTTGGTTGTGCAGGCTTGCTTAGAGACAGATTGCTTTGGTTCAGTTCCTTGTTAGACTGTGTAATAGTTGGGTGATCTTGGACATGTTCTTTAATTCCACTGAAACTCACTTTTTTTCCCCTAACTTGTAAAGTAGGAGTAATAAAGGTAATAACTTCATCAAGAGCGTTGTGAAATTCCAAAGATACAATCCATGCAACATGTCTGCCACAATTGATGACACAAAAAGGCACACTAATATATTAGTTATTAATCAAATAACTGAAATCTGTATGTTTCTCATTTATTGAGATGCTTGTAAATAGCTGGAATACATTGCTCCTAATCAATACATTCTTTATTCCCACTGTATCAATTTTGGTCCAGCAGAAAAAAAAAATGGGTTCATGTACGGATATGACTACCTATACAATTATAAGAAAAATATTAAATTTTCTGTACTTAGTCTCCACCATTGTAAACATAAACTAATAGGTCAAATTTGTTGAATGGGGAAAGTGAAATTTCTTATAAGATACAATTCCATTGCAATGTCTTTGGGCAAATGGATTTTTACCAACAGCAACATAGTATACAACTCTAGTTATAAATGAACCTCAAGAGAAAATAAAGACACAGAGCTCATGGGAAAAAGCACTTTCAACATTTTACTATTAATTTTGATCATTTCACTAAAAACATTTTTTTTGGTAGAAAAATTTTTCATTAGGTAGATAAAGTGTATAACAAAATAGCAACCCATAAAGTGTCTGGGAACATGAGTTTTTATTTAGTTTACAAACTATTATGACTCAATCTTTACATTCAAATCTTCCTATTTAATGTCTTCGGCATTAAGTAACAAAATATTACAATGCATTATTTTCATGCAATTTCATTATCTTACCTCCTTGTAGACTCCAAGGTCAATATATCCACATATTGGATGAAACGCTCCAGTTCCACACACGTAAACGTGAGTTTTGTTATACGGTTGAAGTACCCGAATGAAATTTGCACATTCTGTCTATTGGGCATTAAAAAAAAAAGCATTAGCATATGATTCAACTTTTTGAAAGATTGTTATTCATGCCACCTGGTTTTTAAGTAGATAAATCATCAGAAATAAGGGAAAGTAAAAAAGATTTATGAGAAATGCTTAAACACCTATCTTAGTAAAGGAGGCAAAACAAATTTTACTGTATATAATGCACACCCAGGTTTTTGGCTCAACCTTCAAGAAAAAAAATGTTTCATTTTAATTTTTTAATTCAATTATATATATATATGTGTGTGTGTGTGTGTGTGTGTGTGTGTATCTGATTATTGTATCCCAGGGTATTATTTTGTATGCAGATATCATTATTCCTCTCTAGAGTTATACTTTTAACACATGTGCATAAGTAAAAAAATTAAAATATTTTGGAATTAGTACTACCCATGTATAATGCACATCCTTATTTTTCCCTCAAAAAATTGGGCAAAAAGATGTGCATTATACATGGCAAAGTCTGTTACCATAGAAACTATGGCTTGAATGAGTGACTTTGAAGATTTTTGAAGTTTTAAAGGTTGTGAACTAATCAGAGTGCTAGAATGCACATCTCTACAGAGGTACCCAATAGGATCTAGAGAATGAATATACATAGAGTATTGATGACATATCTATGCTTTCTTTCAAGAATTCCCTAGAGAACAAAACCCATCGTGTTCTGATGTCCACGTATTGTCTATACCATATACATTCTACTGTTAATAACATCAACTGTCTCGGCTACACTGAACGAAACCCTGAGCACAGGTGTATTTCCCCATACATGTGTTCCGCCCATTCTTCTTGCTGGGATTGCCCCGCCACCTTGTTTCTATTTATTTGCAATATTACAGAGCCTTTAAGACTCAGATCAACTCCTGTGTATTCCAAGAATCTCTTCTGGTTTTTTTTTCATTAATATGTTTTACACCAAGTCCAATTTTTGAAGATATTTTTACCTTTCTAATTGTTTTGTATATGCTTAGGCCTAAAAACATTTCTTTACATCTTCATTATCTTTGTAATAGTTATTTTCTATCCCTCCGTTACTTGTGAGTAGTGACTCTCAATTGTTCATATCATTTTTTGTCATCATATATTATTTTCAATTTACCTTCTATAAGTGACTTATCATTACAAAATTATTAGAAACAATTTTTAAACCATAGCTTCATGAGTCCTATACCCCAAGACCGTGAGAAAGCACTTAGCTGTAGCACACTTTCATTCTACATTTACTTTACTCAGGAGACGGGCAGGTATTTACTAAGGAATGTGGAAACCTATGAAACCACTGAGATCCATTTTTTAAAAAAAAATTCCACTTTCTCCCTGTTGTCACTGTTGTTATGAGGGTTGTTAGTAGACATCTAAACAGGCATGCGCGCGCGCGCACACACACACACACAATGCCAATACCTAACTGGGTTGGTAGGATGGTTCGTAAAATTAAGTTAAAAAAATTTAAAAAGCAGACAACTTAATTGACAGGATGTTACATGGTTTAAATTAGATAATATAATATTTAATAACTGCTTATCGCTTGCCCTGTGTACTAAATATCAATATCTGAGTGCTCTTCTGATTTTACCGGGAAAAGCCATGTCAGCATACTGTGACACAGTCCCCAGCATCTATCCAGCTACCCCAGCAATTTTATGCTTAAGAATTTGTAGATCCCAATTAATAAAATGTGCACAAGTTATGTTGCTTAAGGCTATACAAAAGGACAATATTAGTCCCTCAGCCATACAAGTAAAGGATGTTGCTTTCTCAGATGGGAATATTTAGCCTAGAGAAGCAGGATCACTGAATATGGTTGCTTAGATTGTATGCTGAAAAAAACAATCACATCTAAAGATGTGCAAATCCCACTACAGACATCTTTATTGTCCTGAATATGTTCATGAGTTTAGTATATGTTCCCACATATTTCTTATATGTAAACTCCCCCAAAACACTTTATATTTATCAAGACAATTTTCTGGTAGATAGTCTTAACAAAATCATGTCAGTTTTGCACCTTCATGCTAAGGTATCTGAAAATGAGAACTTATTTTCTATTTTCAGAAAGACACCACAGGAAACTGGCTTCATGTCCCTTAACGCCATGTTAGGCAATCTCAAACAAAAACCCAACTCAGAGAGTGAATATGCCATACTAATGGTTTTGAACAAATGATGGTGACACAGTAGCGTAAGAACTGCTCAGGCAAAAAGTATAAAAATGGATGCAATCACCAGCTAAACTGTAATGATGCTCCATTGCTGGGGTAAGAAGTTTTAATGTTCTCTTTTATTTTGCTCACTCATGCACACTGAAGGGACTTTTACCTCTTAGTCTTTCCCTCCCTTAACAGATGTATGCAAGGGCGAGATCTACACAAGGAATAGTACATCGGGAGGGGAAGAGCAGACTTGTGCAACTGGGGTGAGGTGGGATTGAGTCACTGGCAAATATTTCATCATTTTTCCAAAAGTTCTTGAAGGGTTATTGGTACCAACAGAGCATTTGTGTCCTGAAATTCACAGGATGAAAACCCTAACTTCCCAGTGTGATGGTACTAGGAGATGGGGTATTTGGGAGGTAATCAGTTTAAGAAGAGGTCCTGAGGGCAGAATCTTAATGATGGGATTACAAAGCAACTGGGGAACTTGCTTGCCCACTCTCTGCCGCAGGAAGATAAAGCAGGAAGATGGCCCTCTGCAAGCAGAGAACAGAATTTTCACGGGGAACCAAACCAGCAGGCACCTTGATCTTGGCCTTGTCAGCCTCTTGAACTGTGAGAAATAAACGTCTGTGGATTAAGCCACCCAGTTGTCATTACTTTGTTACAGTAGCCCAAGGTAAGTAAAACATTAGTTTTACCGGATTCTAAACTAAATATTTGTAAAAAGAAATAAAACAATTTCCTTTCCAGCTGACAAATTATGGAGTCAGAGAGATTAAGGACTCTGAGAGACACAGCACTATTTGTAAAGGTAAATAAGGTCCAGGATGAAGTTTTTATACACATAAGAGGTAATAATTTTAGTTACTATACAGAAAAAGCTCTGAATCACACCTAAAGCATTTCATATCCTTTAACTTGTCTAGGAGTACTTTAGCCCTGGAAAGTAACCTATTATACTAGCTTCTGACTTCGTAAAATATTCCTGAGGACTCAGTTAGCAAATCCCTCCCTACTCTTAGGCTGGGCTGACGTGGAGTAGAACAATGTATGGATGGGTCCTGAGTTATCTGACATACATACTTGCCAAAAATGTCAGCATTGTTCAAACTTTTCTGTACTGAAGTTGATAGAGAATGGTTCTCTCAGCAGCCTGGAGGCAATGAAAAGGCATTGGCTTTTTCAATGGAGAGAACCGGAGAGAGATCCTAAAAGATAAGGTCTCAATTCAAAATTGCCCGAAGTGGGCATTTCAGCCAAACCAGTGATGTGAGGCAAACATGTTACACAATGATTTCCCCTTTAATTTGTAACTTATTTTTTTTTGTCTCAAAGATTCTCTGTTGTTTTCTTTTTATGCACAAAGTTTCCAAGTTTTGTTTAAAGAGCAGAAGCAATAATTAACTTGATTTAATTCACTTACTGACTTGCATGGCTATTAATGGTAGTATAATTCTGTGAGGCATGAAGAAAGATAACATTGAGAAGCAGCTTTTTCAACTTTCTCTGAAAGCTGGCCAATTTGTCAGTTATTGCCTTCAATGGCAAGGGTTGTTGCTTGTGACCAAACAATTCAATTCACTCAGCAATATATATATATATATATATATATATATATATATATATATATATATATATATATGTGTGTGTGTGTGTGTGTGTGTGTGTGTGTGTGTGTGTGTGTATGTATATGTGTGTGTGTGTGTGTGTGTGTGTGTATATATATATATATATATATATATATATATATACTCCTCTTGGAAAAAGTACTGAATTTCTCCTTCCTTCCCTTATTCCTCCTACCTACTCCCCTTCCCACTTACTCCCCCCACTCCAATCATTGGAAGAGAGAGAAATGGAAAGAGAGAAAAAAGTATCAACTTTTTAAAATTCTCTCAAATGACATTTGTTTCAATATTTTACCTCTCACATACATCCACACTGGTAATATATAACTAACTAAACAAAACAAATACAAAACTGAGTGAACAGTTGGAAAAAGACAAATATGTTTTAGTCTATGTATTAACACTTGACATTTTAGTCTCTCTATATATACCTAGAAAAATATTAACAAAATAGAAATATGAGTAATTTTCTAGATTTAAATATAGTCTAATTAAATCCAATATATATATATATATATATATATATATTTCTGATAATTGACTTATAATTTGTTAACTTTAATTTATTTAAGTTACATATGGAAAGACACTTGTAATTTAGGCATCTGGTCTGTTTCTATTTTTAGAATATTTTTCAGAATATTGTCATCATCAAACATTTTTGACCATTCATCTCATGCCTGTCATCGAGCTACATGTTAGATTTGTCTAGCATATCTCAGATAAAATCCCGTCTGCAGAGATATCTGCTCAGGTCGTATAGTTTTGAAAATAATTTAACACTTCAGAATAAATACATGAAAATCAAAATATCACATTCTCCCTTAAAAATGGAAGATTAAACAGTGGAGATTTCTACAGAGCTAAACACAGTGGTAGTACAAGGGCAAAGATAAACATTCTAAAGAAAAACAAACTGAGAGCTATGCTTTCTTAAATATTTAAAAGTCTATATCAAATAGGACAACTTGGAAAGAATATTTTTACATGAGTGGATCACAAAGTAATAATATACTTTATACTATATGTATTGTATATATATAGTTATATGTAATTTGCAAATCTTGAAAATCTGTAAATAACCAATAAGGAAAAGGAACATACTAAAATTTAAAAATGAACAAATTGTAGGGTATGCCATTCCAAAAATAAATTCTAATTTTACAACTACATAGAATATTTAGTTTAAATAGTAATAAAAAATGCAAAGTAAAACAACAAAAATGACTTTTTGTTAGTAAACAAATATATTTCATATATTTACTTTATTCATTTATGTTTTAGTATTAAATATTAGCTATATGGGAAATATACTCTCTTATGAACATCACTGCTGGTTAATGTATAAGAGACACACACTTTCTGGAGAGCCATTTTGCAATGTGTATAAAAATTTTTATAGCTTTTGAACAGTAATTCTACTCAACAGTCAAAGATGTTCACAGATTCTTATATGAGGTTTTCCATCGGCAGCATCATTTACAAAAACTAAAACTGGATTTATACCAAACTTCTAACAATAGGGGATTGATGAAATAATACATAGAGGAATGCAGTATAGCTATTAAAAGTGGTGTTATAAAAAGAAATTTAATGACATGGGAAAATACGGCAGTCTGTGAAATGAAAAAAAATGTTAAGGGACTATGTATACAATGATTTCATTCTGAAAAACAGTAAATAGATAAGATAGAAGAATAAACACCAAAATGTCACCAGCTATCTCTGGGTAATGTTCACAGAGGATGGAACATTTACAGATGATTTCTATGTAATTTGCAAACTTTTTACAATGAATACTTTGTTTTACTTTCAGATGTTCTAAAAAAATAAAATGTAGCATAGAACTTTAGGAAAGCAAGATCCTTTAAACTCTACATAACGTCTCTATTGACAGATTGCGTGCCGCCAGCCTCCACGGTTAAGCTGACAGAGGCCAGGCTGCCTGCACCCTGTGCATTCTTTTGCCTGGAGTGACCTGTTTACTACCCCTCTCTTTGTAGTCAGGACTAAAGACATTTCTTTAGTGACATTCTTTTGAAAAATATCCTAAGCAGAAACAAGGTACTACTGAGGAGCTTTCCACCATCTCTTCCCTTCCTTGAATTAAACTGGAGACTGTTCAACAACGTGGAATAGTTCTCTTTTGTTTCCTCATCTTCTGCTCCCTCCCCACCCCAATTAGCTAACTTTCATTATGGTAAATAATTCACTATTTTTCAGTTATATAGTACCCTTGTGAAAAGGGACAGTCTTTCCAAACACTTGTTAATCCTAAACACACTCTTGGGAATGAGGTAAAAATTACAGAGAGAAGGGAAACGAGAGGGTAATGCCAAAGCTAATAAAAGGTATCAATAAAACCCCACACTTGTCTCAGTTCTCTGTTGGCAGAAATCTGTGCAATGCTGAATAATGAGGATCTACATTATGGTGACATTGCAGAGAGAAATTATTTGAGGGAGATGGATTTCAGACCTTACATGGAGAGTGCAGACCATTCATTATGTGTAAGGTGTCAGTGTTTTGTGTAAGAGAACAGGTCGTGGGAGCGAAACTTCTGGATTCAATTTCTGGCTTCACTATCTTACTAAATATGTGATACTGGGCAAGTCATTTAATTTTTCTGGCCTCAGTCTTCTCATCTGGAAAATGAGAAACAATAATAAAGTCTAGAATATAGTATAGTCTTAAGGATTAAATGAGATTATAAAGCATTAGAAACAACTTCCACAACATGGTAAGTGCTATAAGAATGTTAGCTATTCTTAGGAACTCTAAAATACAATGTTATTTTAAAGGGGCAAATTAAAAAGAAAACAAAGACAGGGGCAAATTAAAAAAGCAAACAAAGACTTGTATTATCCCTACATGATTCAACATCAAACTCACAGATGTCAAGGAAAGGAGAAAAGCTTCCCAATTTTCTAATCCTGGGTTAGCAGAAGGTGTGCTTAAAGGTTAGAGGTCATTACTAGCTCCCCAGTACAATGGAATTGGAAGAATAGTTTTCATCTGCTGGGTCCTATGTGCTCTAGGATGCCACCTCCAGAAAAGTTTATCACTCTTTGCTTTAGCTTAATAACAGGAGCAACTGAGTTACTATATAACCAGAATTGGTGAACATACTGAAATGGGAACACTGTCACAATTAAAACCTCCTCTGACTGTTTGACCTTGAGTGTTTATCCCTCATCTACTCCATGGGAAAACTGATGTTAGTTTCCTGGAGTAAATTTGAAATGCTCTTTTCCTACTTGCCTTCTTATCATATACTCAACACTGGTGAAACAGAAAATATCAAGGCATTTGTACTGTTTATGGCATGCTTCTACTGTTAATCAACAGAGTAATTTTGAAACCTTCATAACCAAAGCATGTTTTTTTCCACAAATTCAAAAAGTATTGATGCTGTTGCACAGCTGGATACTTGCTTGGAGTTTGGATATTGTAACAGGGTGAAGAGATTAGAGACATGAGGGAGAGAAAAATATATTCTAGAATAGTTTAATCTCTTTTGCTCTAGTAAAATAAACATAAAAATTGTTTTCTGTTGCATTTTATGCTACCACTCCCCAAAACATTTCTACTAACATAAACGTGTCTGAAAAGGTCACATTGAATGCTGCTAACTGAATACAAAGTTAGGCATCATCAAAACTTTCTTTGTTTTATTTTGATTGACTTGTTCTACAGTACTGTGACTACATGTAACTCATTGAGTATATTTGTAGCACTCATTAGATTGAAAGCTTCATGACAACAGATACTCTATCACTTTCAGACACATATTTAGGCTCTTAATAAATATTAGTTTAATAAATGACTAAACAAATGAGTGAGCAAATTTCTTGTCTCAGATTCTTAATCTTCTAACCTTCTAATTAATTCGTTAGGCATCATGTGTCATATTATGTTACTTTTATCACATTAATAAAATGAGAATTTTTAAATCTAATTTGGCTTTCATATAACACACACTATTTGTTGCTACTAAATATGAAGACATTGCTCTGCTTAATTTCCCTGGGCTACTCTGATTAAAAGCAACATTAGAGGATGTTGCAAAAGAAGACTCAATAGTCCATGTTTTTGCCCAAAGTTAGAACCTCTTATCATCCTGAGTTACATTCAGGAAGTGATTTATTTGGGGTGGGAAGCAGTTCCCCTATCTCCACGGTGCAAGAAGTCAGAGCAGAACACAGAGCATCTGGCCTAAATCAGAGCACTCAGATGAGGAGAAGAGGCAGTCATTGCTGGAGACAAAACAGGCAAAACCATGTGGGGGAGCACACAAGCATGGCAACTGGGACAATGCAAAAGCCATCCAGACAGATCATCCCAAAGATGAGTAGGTTTAGTAACACCTACCTATAAGGCTCTTCTCTGGTCCTTAAGGCAGCGTAAACTACAAGTTTATATTAGGACCCCACTATTTACTCCTTATAAGATATTTTATGTGACTATGCTTTAGTAAATTTTAGAGCAAAACATTTCTAGTTTTTATTCCAGAATGTTGTGTCATTCATTTTTTAACCAACCCTTCTTAATATCTCTACATGTCAAGTTTTGAAAGAATGCTTCTATATTTTGTAAGTTTAATTTTAAACCAAATTAAATTACGTATCAATTGTATGTTTGTAGTGCTAAAACTGAGGACTTTGCGTACATTCACAGAAAGCATGCACGAAAATGAAAAAATATACAATCCTAGAAATATTTTCTGATGGTTTATTTTGAGTATTTTAAATGCATCTGAGATTTTCTGTGAGAAAAATAATAATATTCAGAGTTAACACTATAGAAAGCTTAGTAATTATAATTTCTGAGAATAATGTTACTCCTTTTAGTGAGGTAGAACTATTTTATACCATAATCTTTACATAGAATAAGTTAGTGTAGTTTTAAAAATAGTACACTAATTCCATTAATTCAATAAACCCTACATAAATATTTACTATCATATCAGTACCAATTAAACAAAGATATTTTTAAAGTCTCATACTTACATTGGCATCTTTCCCAGCTAATTTACATAATTCCACCCGTTCCTTTGCAGCAGGCCAATAAATCTGTAAAACATTTCAAGGCGTGTCAGAATCGAATATCCACAACACCCTAAATTCTAATGAAGGAAGTGAGTATGTGAATTTAAAGAGTGGAGATCAAGCCAAGAACATGTTTTTAGATATGATGTAAGAATTTTGAGATTTAAATAATTTCCAAAGTCACCCTAAAAAAATTTCTGAGAAAAAAACGGTACAGAGCCATCTACTTTCACTGTTCATCTTCTTATTTATTTTTAAACGCATTTATTAATGGGTGAGTTATGTTGATAAAGCCATGAATTCTCATTGTGATGTAAACAGAATTTCAGGCTAGCATTTGCTTAAGTAAGAGATTCTATTTTTTACCCTGTTTTTCTGTGTTCACTCAGAGTGGTAGCGCACCCTAAACATGGGTAATGAGGTGTGTGCAACAGCTCTTTGTCACACAAGTGTCACCACTCCAAGTCAAAGACCAATGTGAATCCGTTGACAATACAGGGTGGGCAAAAGTAGGTTTACAGTTGTTCATATAAAAAATAATGTAATAATTAACAAATAATAAAAGACTAAACTCTGTTTTGCAGCCTCACAACTGTGAACCTACTTTTACCCCGTCGCATTTAATACATACAGAGTTTAGACATATCTGTCATTTAGTTAAGCCTATTATATGTACCATCTTATTTAGATCTCACGACCCTGAGATAGCTGTGTTTACTCTCTCCATTTTCAGGTCAGAGAACTTATTCATACAGCCATGAGATAACATGTCAAGGGCCATGAAACTAGTTCAAAACAAAGCCAAAGGGACCCAAAGTGTCTCCTGGACTTTCATGGGGTAGGAGGTCTCAACCATTACATAACAAATATTATTTAGACAGATAATTAAGGAAAAGGGCTGAAAACCCATTGGTTGGTAGCTTTTAATCGTATTTTAACAGCTTTGAATTTACCACAAAGTTTTTTCTTTTTTAACAAACTTGAGAAATTCTGTCAGGAAGCTTTTACAACACAAAGTTCAAAGAGTTAGGTTACTCTTTTAGCTCACAGAAAGAGAAATACTCTTTGTTAAGCTACAGACAAGAAGAAACAAGAAAAGCAAGCTCTGAGCTGCTTATAAAGTTCCAAGAGTTCCTGACAAACTTTTATGTTTCTCACCAGTGTTAACAGAAAATGTTTTCAGAGGTGAGGGAGTGGAAAATATCCTGAGGGAATACACTGAGACTTGTTAAACCTGGAATTAAATGATTTAGAAGTCACTGAGGTTTATGTGATATTATCTTCATAGTAAAATGTAGGATTTTGTGTCTGAATGAAGGAGAGAGAATAGTGGTCAACCTCTTTTCATAGCAATGAAATTATTGAGATTTTTAAGTGAAACAAGGTTGTTCATTTAGAGTACATTGTAGCAGCCTACAACCTGAAGGTGTGTACAGGCAGAGTGGTTGAACCAGCAGTAGGTCAGATGACAAGCTAATCTTGATCTGGTTCACAATAAGGACCTAAGGATGTTATTTATTCAGACATGGTTTACAACACTGCAAGTACACATTCACACAATTTTACACAGTGGTCAGCAGGAAAACATGAATGGATTATAGGCAGCAATAAAAAGCAATAAGAATGGATCTTAGCAATTCATTATTACATGAAAAAAATCCTTAAAATTACAAACAACATGATACCCTTAGAATAATGTTAAAAACATCTACAATATAATAAAAACTTTATATATAAGATATATGATAAATATGTAAAAAGAAAGTATGAGACTATTAAATACAGGATTCAGAAAAATGGTTACCCAAGATTGAAAAAAACAGAAAATTGGTGGTAAGAAATGAGTTATATACCCAATCTTAGCTTTTGCTCTGAATGGCATATTTTCAGGTGTTTAATACATACTTAAAAACAACTAAGTAATGTAAGTTAGTAAATAAATAAACCAAAATGGTGCATGCATATGCCAATTAACAATAGTCAGTCATCAACCTGGAATTATGAAGTCCCAAGTTAATGAATAAATGAATAAGTGAATAGTAAAAAAAAGCAGTGTAGCTGACAGGAGATTTGAAATTTTTTCAAGTTGTTTTTTAATCACTAATAGGAAAAATACTGAACTGAGTGTTCTTTTCCTCTTCTTTAAAAATGACTTCTTGAATTTATGAAATTTTTGCTTCATCTTTGATCTTATGAGCTCAAGGTATCTTCTCATTTTTTTTCTTGCTGATCCATTTTTAAAAGTTTTAATTGTGATAAAATATACATAACAAAATTTGCCATCTTATCCATTGTAAGTGTACGGTTCAGTAGTAAGTATATTCACTTTGTGCCACCAATCTCCAGAATTATTTCATTGTGCAAAACTGCAACTCTACACTTACTGAATCTTGAGTACTATAGTGATTTTACAAAAGACAGCTTTGTGTCATTGGATGGAAAATAAATTGTACACAGAATGCATCTCCATGATCTCACAATTGGTTTAATCTTTAGCTCATTTTCTTTGGTCTCTACTCTATATTAGTATTTCCTTGAGTCCTTTAGATATGTTAGTTCCTGTTCTTTTTTTTTTTTATTTTATACAATGGTCAGATTTAATCATATTTCCAAAATAAATTTAGAACAACTATTTATAGATTTGGTTAAACCTGAATATATTATTGGCATTAATACTATAGACAAAAGAAAAGTATAAACTCTTTCATATTAAGTAAATGAGACTTAAAGAAGAGAAAGGTCATCGAAAGGTTTTATTTTTTTTCCCTTAATCCAGTGTACTGGGTGATTGAGTTAAAGTAAATTATGAGATAAATGATGTTTTGAAAACTTATTTTGAATATATGTATGGGGGTTTCAAAAAGGAGGGAGTTATTTAAACATTGACAAAATGTGGAGGCAACCTTTGTATCATTTTGAAATCTAAGTGAAAGTTCCAAAGTTAGCACAGAGTAGTTCCTGATCATTAATCATTTGTTCATTAGGCACATGATTACGAGGAGCCTTCTGTATGCCCAGAAAGGTGTGGCACCGAGGTGGTAGGATCAGAGAAAGGAAGACAGCTCTGCAAATAGATAAAGGGACTTATTTCCACAGGAGATACCAGCAAAGAGAGAAGAGGGCAGGGAGGATGGAGACACTGCACTCAGGGAGCACCAGAGAAGGCCAAGTGGTAAAAGTTCCTATCAGCCTTGACTTCTGAGCCATTTTTTAAATTGCTTGCTCTTAACAGTTTCAACACTAATGTAATAGTTTAGTTTAATATTTTCTACTCTAATTTTGTCTTAAGAACATGACATTAAAATAGTGATTTTAGATTATTTTATTCTCTTTGCAAAAGAATGAAAATATCTAAAAGATGTTTTAATATTTTTTTACATTTTTGGTTATTGATTATAAGTCATGTGGTTATAAATTGAATATGCCATCCTAGTTAATGAAGCAATGAAACTAAAATTATAAGTTGCAGAGACTTGGGATTTGAACAGTGGGTAAATATTATGTTAAGAGGCAAAGCAAGGGTTTTCAGGAAAACTATAAAGGACACATGGACAAAACCAGGGGGTGGGATGAAAGCAGGGGAGGGAGGTGGGCATGGCTGGGGGGAGTGGAGAGGGGTAAGTGCAGACAACTGTACTTGAACAACAAAATAATATTTCAAAAAAGAATGAAGATACACAAAACTGAGAATTTGTTGCATTCCAGAAACCAGTTTTAATAAAATCTTCTATTTTTCTGCTTATAAAGCAGACTTCCAAGATGTTTTCTGTTTATAAAAACAGACTTCCAAAATGAGAAGCAGACTTCTCATTTTTCATCATTTACCTTCAATCTCATCAAGTCTAGCACCTGTTAAAAATATAAATTATCCCTGGAACATTATTATTATTGCACAGGAATTCTGAGGCAGTAACACAAAGATAATTTTATTTCTTAAGGTAACATTCAAGCCTTAAAAATAAAGATTAGTAAGGATTATATATTGTATTATTTTGATACAATGTTGTCAAGAATCTAGAAATCACAAATAAAATTACCTTCATAACAACTACCTAGGATATATCTGACTATCTTCCAGACTCTAAGCATTTACTTAAAAAGGAACACCATTGTAGTTGTGCCAATATTTAAAATATATCATTCTAATTATGATTTCTGGTGGGATTTTCTTTGACTTGCCACCTAATTACTAGAATAAAGGATTTTTAAAAAATATTCTTTTTGATACCTTGTTGGTAAAGAATTTAAAAAAAAACAGTATTTTTCTTAATTCAGTCAAAAAATAGAAGAAAGCAAATAAATCACACTCCTTTTTACATAGAATTTGCAGAAATATGTTCAAGTGACTTTTTTTGTTTCAATAATCTTTTGAAGTGATTACGTGACGTGTATCTCTATCTCCATCAATATAAAGCATTCCAACACGTTTGTATTTTTCTAGTTAAATTGTGTGTGTGTGTGTGTGTGTGTGTGTGAGAGAGAGAGAGAGAGAGAGAGAGAGAGAGAGAGTGTCTGTGTAGGTGGTTACAGAGCAGTGATAGAAAAAGAAATAGAGAGAGAAACACTCACTCATAGGTACAGCGAGGAAGAGAGAGAGAGAGATGTTAACTCTACTTGGGTATAAAATAACATATTTTATATATGCTCTCAAGTTTCAGCATAGTTAATATAAAAGCCCAAGAAGAACCTAATATCCTGGGATTATTTCACTAGCCCAGTCAGTACACTTTGAGATTACCTCATTCTCAGACAGAAACCACACCTCATACTTAAAAATACAATGTTCACAATATCTCTAAGAATCTCTCTTGAACATTAGTAATGCAAACAGTTTTGAGGCAGTGGTTATCATTATTCTCATTGTTTACTGAATTCATTACCTACACACATTTTGCACTTTAGTTCTTTGCACAAGCAGTTCATGCCATATCAGAAGTTTCATTAAGCAAGACAAAACAAAGACACACCCCCCTTTCTAAAAGTTGATGCAGCCACGAAGTAGTAGTGTCTAAAAGTTCATGCAGCTGTACCACTCTATCAGAAAGTTACCCACAAATGTTTTTATTTCACTTATCAGAGAAAGGCATACTGAAAGAGAGATGCACTTGCACAATTGCCATGTTTGAACTGTCCTGAAATATTCCCACGCAGAGCAGTTCTACTAATGGTGATGTACCAATTACAGATTTTAAGGCTCTCATTTTGGTGAGGAGTAGTCTCTGGGATCTTGGAGCTTAGATATCAAAAATCTCGAATATGTAGAAAGCTGCTGCTGCTCTCTCTGCCCACACGCAAAACAGACATCGAAAATCAAACACATCTCTGTGTGTCCAGATTAGTCCAACAGTCTCTCCCAATATAATCGTCCAGGGTGTAACCACTAATTTCACCACTACCAAATAACCAAGGGGCTGCAAATTGGTTTAAATTTTAGTGGTAATCTTATGGATCAAGTTGATAACAGAAAATTACTGTGGGAAACAGGAGGAAATAAATTTATAAGATTTCTCCACTTGGAAGTGATAATTTATGGGGTAATGTTTTAAAACAAGTATGTTTCTTAAGTCAGTCTCTGTATATTGTAACAAGCTGACTTAACAATGTTAGTAGGTTTATTTTCTTTTCATAATATTTACAATTGATGTGAATTATTAAAAAAATTAATTTTTGCATTTGCCCTCAGAAAATTTAAATAAGAACCTCAGAAAATATATGTAGTGTTCTCTTCAGCAACCCATATACTAAAGATTAGCATTTTCCTGAACAAAAAAAACAAATTTGTGAAGCATTCGATAATTTTTGAAAAAGAATAAAAATATATGTGTATATTTTTCTTTTAGAGTTATAGAATATAGATTTACCAGGATGAGATCATTCTAATAAAATGAAAAGTGATTTCACTTTACATTTAATAAAGTTATATTTTGAACACATTTTTGCAAAAAGATATTTAATATTAATTTTCTGATGAAAATATAGTGGGGGCTGCACGTTTAAAAATACAGCCTTCGATCTAGTTATCTTATACTAATTTTATTTGCTTGTATTTATCCAAAATCTAAAATCATTTCTTTTTTTTGTTTGTTTGTTTTTTCGAAACATTCTACTTCCTTTGAATAAATTTTGGCAAGAGGAACTCACAAGTAAAATATTGTAATATTCCTGAATATTGTTTCATTCATAATTTTTATAATTCATTAACAGTTATGTGATAAGGTGAAAAATGTCAAGCAATTTATTTTTAATTATTTAATTTTAGGCAAGTTATAGAAACATTCAAATAGTGATAAAGCCTTATAACAACATCCTAAGGAAATTCTAATTATATCTGGTCTTTGTTTCATCTTTGGAAAAGTATTTGACTTAAGTTTGCAAGTGCAAGGTCAGTCAAATGCCCTTTGGACTAATTCAAAGATGCCAAAACAAGTGAATAGAATACAAAAGAAGAGTTACAATTTGTTCATAAAACCTAATTAAACCCCCAAGAAGTTCAGAGTCATAAAAATGCAAGTGACCATCTCTATCAAAGAGTGGGGTTCAAGTTTTTGAATGGTTGCAAAGAAATTGGAAAAATGTTGTTGTAAACGCCGTAGAGTACAACCATTTAAACAACCAATGATTACTCTGGGTTCTGAGGAAAGAGAGAGGGTAAGAGATCTGAGCTCAGAGAATGACTATTGAAAAATAAGGACAAGAGCTCCAAAGGAAAAGCTTGTGTAACAAACTGGCTGGGGTAGAAATTTTTACAGATGAGAAATTTCAATTCTCCAGTTTGGGGTTTGACCTGCCCGTGTAACTTCCTTCGTAAAGTCTTGAGTGAGAATAGCCTCTTCCTCTCTTTTTTTAGGACTCGGCTCAAAATTTCTTTTACATTTAGCTTTCTTCCACCAACCATCTTGGAATTCTAACACATTTGCATTTATCATATTCATCTGCCACTTTCTTTTTTGCAAGTTAATTTGGTTTGGGATTTCTCCTAGACAGAAAGATTAATGAAATGCATTCGAATTTAAATACGTGAGTTCAAGTCCCTACTGTACTGCTTGTTAGCAGCTAATGTGGTACTTTCAAATATTATCTCAGTGTTATCCTCAGAATGAGCTTGTTCTACCTGGAGTACATCTGACCTCTTCTGGACGATCCCTTCCTATAAAAGTCCATGTTAATATCACCTCCCCAGAAGGGCTTTCTTTGAAGACCAATCTAAAATAGTTTCCCAAGAATGTTGCATTTTTAAAATAACACTTAACACTAAGTGATATTTTCTTACTTGCTTTTCTCCAATGATCTTCTCCCCTCCTTCTAATTTAGAAGCACCATGAGAACAGAGGGCTAAACGGTTCTATTCTCCACTATATTCCCAGCATATAATAGAATGACAGGAACATACCGTCACAATAAATACGTATTGCAAGAAAGTTAAAGAAATTAACATACAAATTAAAAGCAACTTTAAGGAATCTACAAGTGGATTGATAATTTTGAATATTGTAGGGAATTACTCTTGTGGCAAGATTTCAAAATACTGTAAGGAATACAGGTCACAGTCTCCATAATCTTGTTAAAGGACTATAGCACTCATTGAAGTTTAGTGGCTGATGTTCTTGAGTGACAAGGGACATTGCTTCTTCTCCTACCATCCTTAACACCTGCACAGTAGCACAAGCAATAATGAGCATTCAATAATTACTGCAAAGTGCTCTGCACAGTTTCCCTTAAAATGGAGACAGAGCTCTTGTCAGAGTCCTGGCAGATGCATGAGCAGTCTGACAACATCCTGGCGGTCCGTTACAGTGGCCAGATGGGACCTGCACATCGGCACCCGAGCTGGGGAGCCAGCACATCCATGAACGAGGCGATTGTTTCACCGCTGTGACTGCCAGACAGCATGTGCTCCACAGGCAGTGGGAGCAGATTAATCACCATGAAACTAAGCAGGGTGCCTTGTACCCAAAGTTAATTTATTGGGATGTCCACATGGTTTCCAAGTGTTTATATTTTCTAATTTCGAGTATTAATTAAAAATAAAAAGGGTGGCAATTTTCTTTTTTAATAACTTGATTTTAAATAAGGAGGTATTTATTCTAAATCTTTCCCCCTGATTAATAGACTTACAGGGTAAAGCATTAGATGGGAATGTCTTATTCAGCCACTAAGTGAGCTAATGAACTTGAGTCAGAAGGTCATTCTGATTTATAAAAGAATTTCTGCTTATACTCAATACAAACCCAGCAAGTACAGGATCCTCATGTATGAAAATCCTCTTGTTTTAGACTTCCTTAAGGAAGGGAAAATAACAAAGTCATTTTCACACTACACAGAGATGGGTGTTTAAATATTCCACTGAAAATTATTATATTTAAAATATAAACTCATTTAGCTTAGCTATTTTCCTAATAAAAGACATTAAAATAGAGCAGAGTTTGATGAATTTCAAGCAATCAAATTTTTATAATTGCATATTAGTTTTCATGTTCAATAAGAAGAAAAATTTTATATGACAATGAAAAGACAGCAAACTCACAGCTATTAAGAACCACACCTAAAACAAAAGCAAACTAAGCAAACAGCTAGAACAGGAACAGAACCACAGAAACGGAGATCATATGGAGGGTTAGCAACAGGGGCGTGGGAGGAGGGGGTGGGGGAAGGTACAGAGAATGAGTAGCATAGATAGTGGGTAGAAAATAGACAGGGGCAGGGTAAGAATAGTGTGGGAAATGTAGAAGCTAAAGAACTTATGACACATGGACATGAACTAAAGGGGGGAATGTGGGTGGGAGAAGGTATGCAGGGTGGGGGGAATGATGGGGGAGAAATGGGACAACTGTAATAGCATAATCAATAAAATATATTTAAAAAAATGGAAAAAAAAGAAAAAAAGAAGAAGAAAAATTTTACAGTAATTACATTATGATTGCTAGGTGGAAGAAAAAAAACCTATCATATTTGTAAGCATAGAATTACTTTTCTAACATTCTGCTTTAAAAAAAATTGAGTCAGTCCTCTTAAAGTGTCATCCAAAATTTAGCGGAAGCATTTTACCTTTAAATGTATACAATGTTTCCTTTTCAGTAATTCTGATTAATTTTTGGTTAAATAACCAACAGAGTAAGTTCTTAAGTAAATTTGAGGACCTACATTTTAGCAAGGTGAAATGAAATTGTCTCAGGTTAGTCCATAAAAACATGAAGTTAAGTGGCCCATATGATGTACATGTTGCTTTGGTACATTGTTTTTCCATTTTAAAACCTGTGGGAAAACCTGCCGCCAAAAAACACACATTTACTATTTTTTATATTAAAAACAAATGCAAATTACTTTAAACAGAAAAAAATTAAGTATTATACTGTTTTTGCCTTCAACACTGTAAGTTTAGCTAAAAGATTTTTGTTGGGTGAAACTAAGTTAAAAATCTTCACTTTTGCTTAGCTAACATAGCAATTCTTTGAACATTTTATGTGCAATATTTAATTTTGATACATATTAGTTTCAAGAGAAAACATTTTAATCAACTAAAAAGGAATGAAGATGACTAAGTATTGTCCCAAAATGACAGTGAACTACTTAAAGATAAATTCTGAAGATTATTTAAAAATGTCAGGGGAAAAGGGGAAGGGTTTACAGGAACAAGTATAAAGGACACATGGACAAAAACAAGGGGCGGGGGTGGAAACGGGAGGGAGGTGGGGAGAGCTGGGGCAGTGGGCTGGGATGGGAGTAAAAGACAGAAAACTGTACAAGATCAACAATTAAAATAAAATAAAAAAACTATTAAAAAATGGATCAATACATGTCCTACACTTTTTATCCAGATACTTGGTTATAGCTTAGCTTTGCTGAAACCCAACAGAAATACTATTGAAAAGCATAGGAAACATGATATAAAAAATGAATGTTTTGATTGAGGCTATTAATATCCATAAGGTAAATAATATTAATAAGAATATTAAAATTCTCTATTTGGTTACTCTTATGATTCCAGGGTGTATACTCAGGGATGATATATAATGAGCTCACCCATTGCAGTTAAAGGTAGAACAAATGTTCTTCTGAGTGCTCATTTTATGGCTTAGATAGTATAGCAAGACGTTAAAAGAGAAGTTAAGCTGGGGAAAAATTAAAAATAAGATGTGAGCTCAAGATGCACAAATTGTCAAAGTAGGTGGCCAAGATCATTAAGATGTTTTCACCCATATTCATACTAACAATATAGTTAGAAACGAGAAAACTATTTAATCTCAGACAGATGTATCATATGTCCTACATCCCATAGGGTGAGAAATAGGTGATGGGGAAGCGGTTTTGGTGAGACCTTAAGAAGCACTTGCCGTTGAACATGTACTTTATGGGACATTGTGGACTAAGGTCTAAAGGGTGAGAGAGAGAGGCTGAGAAGCTGCAATGAAAACAAAGAATAGTCTCAACGGCTGTATTGGTATCAGCCTGGACTCCCAGCGGGTGTCCAGGAAAATGTATGTGATGGCTTCCTATGGATCAGATGGGAGCTGTGTTCACTCAATAATTAGATGGCATGAGATCACCTAGGCCTGTTCAAGAGAATTGAGAAAAGACCTCAGAAGTTAACACATGGAGAAATGGCAATCTATTGCAGGATAAAGAAGGAAAACACGCCAGTCACCCTAATCCAGAGAAGAGCAAGGAAAAGAACTCCAGAAAGTAGAAATTCCAAAAATTCACAAAGGTGCCTATAAAAGAAGTCACCCTTCAGTATCTGACAAGGCCAGAAAGTTGAGAGGTCCCTGGGACAATGACAGTAGTGTAGACACATTTCTGAACTCCTCTTGTCTTCCTTTGTCCTGATTCGACTCCAGAGGGGTCACGCATGGCAGTGGTTAACAAACTTGAGGAAAAGGAGGAGCACTAAGTAGAAGAAGCCTCTGGACATTTCTCTCCCTCGCAGGACATGCCCAAGCATGGAAAGGTAGAGGGAAAGGAGGCTCGATTTTAAATGAGGTTGGAAGTTTTATTACATCAGACTGGGCTTTTTAGTTGCTAGATAATTACCAAACAGTGTACTACCAAATGATAACTTCAAAAACCATGGGCCTACTGAAGTTATTGAGCAGGTCCAGGACAAGAATGGAAAAGGTCCATGGAAGGTAAAATAAAGTTGTTTATTATTATTCTCCATGAGCTGACATACCAGTTGCTATTAGATTAGTAAGTGAAATAAATATAATTTGCAGCCTCCAAGTAAGGTTATTTCTCAATGGCCTACTCATCTGCCTCTACAGACCACTTTACAAAAAAATAAAAGAGAGAGAAAAGAAAAGGAAAGAAAACCAAGAGCAAATGTTTGAATAAAATAGATACAACAGCAGTGCTTAATTTAATAAATCATTCCCTTTCTGACCTTTTTGCTTACATCCTGGTTTAGGGACTTGTTCCGTCCATGCATGGCTTGAACTGGGTCCAAAGTGAGTCACATTTTCAGATGGAAGGATCCCAACAATTTATTAACTCAGAAGCTTAACTAAGTAACATAACCAAACAAGAGAATACTGGACATTTATTTTTTTCTGTCAGTGATGACTCCATTACAAAAAGAGGTAGAGACTTTTTGTATATATATGCTGTATATATATGACTCCTGAAGTTTACAAAGAGAGGGCCCTGGATTTTATATGAATGATTTCAAGGACTACTTAAGGCTGGCTGAAGTGGAGAATGTTCACTTGTAGTCACAGTGACAGATGGCATGTAGTTTAAAATCATTTATTTAGAAATCATAGGTCCTTAAACCATACTGTACAAATGTCAAACACTTCCATTATTACAAAGTTTCCCCTGAACAGGTTTCTAATGCATCACTTATTAATGAATGATAAATGGACATAAATATCCATCTACATTTGAACCTTTTTCAAGGACTATTAAAATTATTTTTTATATATTCCCTCTGACCCTAGATATGCAATAGGATATCAAAGGTGAGGGCAGGGAAATCTAGTTTCTTTAACTTAAACCAGCACTTTTTAACTGGTGTGCCTCGAGAATTTTTAAAACATGCAATGACTATTTAGTCAAGGTGACTATTTTATCACCTCTTTTCCATTAGATTCTCAAATTAAAAAAAAAAAAAAAAAACCCGACAACACTTAACACAATAGCCATTCAGTGTAAATGATTCAAAATTATACCTATTTTTGTCAGACCAGCAAAAACTGTATTATATATTTTGGGTATGCTAAAGAATTTTAGTAATTAGTTCATGTGTGCTATGAGACTAAGGGGCTTAAAATTTTTATGAGTTAATTTATGAGAAATACACACATGGAAGGGAGAAATGAATCTCTTGTACTCCATTTCTCAAACATGTTTTTTTTCCCATCCTAACTGAACAAGAAAATAATAAACCTCAAGTTCCAAATACTAATGCAAGCCATTTTTAATTAACTAGTTAACTAATTTTGAAGCAGTTTAAGTCCCATGCACGACACATGATTTTTCAACCCCTGGTCCCTGACTTCCTACAATATGTAACCGATGTCATTATTTTGGATATTTAAAATTTTTTTGACTTGTTTTCTAACTCATTTAACTGTGTTATGCTTTGTCTTCCTAATTATAGCATGAGCCATGACAAAATCTGAGTTTTACATCCTATTATAATGTTCTTAGTGCCAACCATAGATACTCAAGTGGTTTTTTAATGAAAAAAAATGAAAAAAAAAGCAACTGAAGTAGAACAAAAGAAAATAAATTATTGAAAGTTCAGTCACTAAAAAAATATTCTAAGTTTTAATTCTACTAATACATATATTTGATTCCAACTTCAGAGACTGACAAATCCAAATCACTCAAAATAACATTATTTTAGACTTCCAGCCAAGATGGAGGCATAGGGAGATACACTTTGCCTCCTCACACAACCAAAAGAAGGACAATAACAAATTTAAAAAGAAAAAAATAACCAGAACTGCCAAAAATAGAGCTGTATGGAAGTCTGACAACCAAAGAATTAAAGAACATTCATCCAGACCTGTAGGAGTGGCGGAAATGGGCAGCGGGAATGGGGAGGACATGTGGCAATGTAGTTGCTGGAGGACAGAGAGAAAAAGGTGGAGCCTGGTTGACCAGGCAAGGTGGCAGCTGACGGAGCAGGAAGTCCCACGTTTGCGTGCAGATAAACTGGGAGGAACAATTAGGGAACAAGAAAGCCCACATAACCCAAGGTTCCAGCACAGGGAAATAAAGTCTCAAAACCTCTGGCTGTAAAAACTGGTGGAGGGTGTAACAGCAGGAGAAACTCCTGGCCTCACAGGAGAGTTTGTTGGAAAGATCCACAGGGTCCTAGAATGTACACAAACTGCCTGCCTGGGAATCAGCACTAGAAGGGCCCAATTTGATTGTGGGAAGTGGGGGAAGTGACGAAAACACGGCTGAGATCTGAGCAAGCGGAATTCTTCCATCTCTGCCCCCTCCCCCACATACAGCACCACAAAGCAGCCATGTGGGTTGCCCCACCTTGTTGAATACCTAAGGCTCTGCTTCTTACTACATAACAGGCATACTGAGCCAAAAATATGGCCCAAATGAAGAACAGATCAAAACTCCAAAAACAGAACTCAGCAGTGAAGAGATAGCCAACCGATCAGATGCACATTTCAAAACACTGGCAATGAGGATGCTCACAGAAATGGTTGAGTATGGTTGAAAAATAGAGGAAAAAATGAAGGCTCTGCAGATTGAAATAAAGAAAAATATACAGGGAACCAACAGTAAAGGGAAGGAAACTGGGACTCAAATCAACAATTTGGAGAAGAAGGAAGAAATAAACATTCAATGAGAACAGAATGAAGAAACAAGAATTCGAAAAAATGAGGAGAGGTTTGGCAACCTCCAGGGAAACTTTAAAAATTGGAACATCCAAATCATAGGGGTGCTGGAAGGAGAAGAGGAAGAACAAGAAATTGAAAACTTATTTGAAAAAACGATGGAGAACTTCCCCAATCTGGTAAAGAAAACAGACTTCCACCAAGTTGAGGAAGCTCAGAGAGTCCCATTGAAGTTGGACCCAAGGAAGCACACACCAAGGCACATCATAATTACATTACCCAAGATTAAAGATAAGAAGAGAATCTTAAAAGCAGCAAAAGAAAAGGAAAGAGTTACCTACAAAGGAGTTCCCATAAGACTATCAGCTGCTTTCTCAGAAGAAACCTTGCAGGTGAGAAGGAGCTGTAAAGTATTAGAAGTCATGAAAGGCAAGTACCTACATCCAAGATTACTCTACCCAGCAAAGCTATCACTTAGAATGGAAAGGCAGATAAACTGCTTCCCAGATAAGGTTAAGTTCAAGGACTTCATCATCACCAAGCCCTTATTACATGAAATGTTAAAGGTACTTATCTAAGAAAAAGAAGATGATCAAAAATATGAACAGTAAAATGACAACAAACACAACTATCAACAACCAAACCTAAAAAACAAAAACAAAAACAAACGAAGCAAATACCTAGAACTGGAACAGATTCATAGAAATAGAGATCACATGGAGGGTTATCAGTGGGGAATCAGAGTGGGGATAATGGGGGAAAGGTGCAGGGAATATAGAAGCATAAATGGTAGGTACAAAATAGACAGGGGGAGGTTAAGAATAGTATCAGAAATGGAGAAACCGAAGAACTTGTATATATGACCCATGGATATGAACTAAGGCCGGGGGGGAAATGCTAGTGGTATGGGGCAGGGTGGGGGGGTACAGGGCAGAGGGGAATAAAGAGGAGAAAATAGTGGGACAAATGTAATAGCATAATCAATAAAATATACTTTAAAAAAGCAGCATTATTTTAGACATAATTCTGCTGGGAAATACAGTCAATCCTGCTTAACCCAAATTTACTTATGTCAGTTTTTGAAAATATGGCCCTGGCTGGAATGGCTCGGTGGATTGAGTGTCGGCCTGTGAACTGAAGGCCTGCTGGTTCAATTCCCAGTCAGAGCACATGCATGGAATACAGGCCAAGTTCCCTGATGCAAGGCATGTGAGAGACAACCATACATTGATGTTCCTCTCCCTCTTTGTCTCCCTCCCCTCCCCTCTGTCTAAAAATAAATAAATAAAATCTTTTAAAAAATAAAAATATGTTCTCTATATATTTAATATTTAGTGTATAATGCTCAATACTGTTACCAGAATAATGATGAAGTCTTTAACATTTTTAGTCAAAATGTAATCTACTCCCTCCCATCAATGTCACTCCCAACAACAGTTATTATATGAAGAGAGAAAATGTACAGGATAACAGCAAACTTAAGAGATCTGCAGCAGACTAGATTTTGTAAAGTTCAGATTGCATAAAAATAACCAAGTACTTTTATTGAGGCAAATAAATGCTTACATAAGCAAGAGAAGCATTTGTAAAGGTTAGCAGATTTTTTTTTTTTTTTATTTTTACCAAACAGGGTGGAGAAAAATAAATTATTTCAAGGATTTTTACTTTCACTAAACACTTTCCAAGGCCAGCTTCTGAAAGAAAAATAAACCCTTACCAATAACACCAGCTAATCTTGATAATTTTCTCTAAATAGACAACATACACTCTTCTTTTTGACTAGCTAAGAAAATTTTTGTTTGCCTCAGGTAGCCTATGTTGATGAGAAAAATATCAGTCCCCTAAGTAAATTATATTTTTCAGGAAGCTTGTTTTCTATTCCCTCTAAGTGTAGTGATCGATGTGATTGACTCCTGAACATTTCTTCCATCTACAGTAATTGATTTAAGCAAATTGTAGTTACCTAAGCCCTCTTTTGAGTTTAAGAATTAGAATTCACATTTTTCTGGCCAATATAATGTGAAGAAGAGTTCTATGAAAGGTTTCTTTGCTCGTAAGAAAGAGACATAATAAATAATGGTCTTTCATCCCTTTACATTCATTTCCTTTTCTGTATGTGATCCATGAAACTGTCCCAGCCATCTTGAAACCAACCTAAGGATAACGCCCACATCAAAAATAGCAGATGAGATCTAAAGTACTGCCCTTGATAACTTCATTAAGCAAATAATATTAAAATCTCCATAAAATGTGAGTGAGGGAACAAAGGACGCTGGATAAAATCAGAGGCCGGCCCTGCCCTGGTGTGGCTAAATAAGTTGAACACCAGCCTGTGAACCAAAAGGTCACAGGTTTGATGTCTGGTCAGGGCCCATGCCCGGGCTGCAGGCCAGACCCTTGACTGGGGGCTTGCAAGAGGCAACCAATAAATATTTCTCTTGCATGTTGATGCTCTTCTCCCTCTCTTTCTCCCTCTCTTCCCCTCTCTCTAAAAACAAATAAATAAAATGTTAAAAAAAAATAGGGTGAAAATGTGTGGAAGAGCCTTTAAAAGTCTATAGAAATCTAGAGTGCATTCAATTTCCTCAGAAATCAGGAACTGCCAGAAGTGTATAAACCAGTAAGAAATATGATAAGATATTTATTTTTAAGAGATAATATTGATGGTCATGGTAAATAGATTAGATAGGGAGAAAATGAAGATTCTTTTTTACAAGATAAATAACAGTATTATCACTTACACTAGAGGAAAATATTGAAATGTTTTCCACTTTATCAGCTGGTCTGTCAACTGAAGCTTTTGTTGGAACTGCATCACAGCTCAGCCTCCCTTTTTCTGATACTGCTTCCTTAGCGACCCTCAAATATGTGTTGATCCCAAGAACACTACATGAAAAATATCCTATAAGCTAATCTTCATCCTATAGTTAGCTTCTGGGGGAATTTGACATATAACAAAACAGTTGGGAATGGTAAATAGAGTTCCATATTCATGTCTTATCCTTGGAATGTGATCTCTTTTGGCCAGTACTAATAATGGCTCCATTTTGGCCTAGGGTTGAAGAAAGGGTATGTCAAATAAATGTACATATTTTCCCCAAATGTGTATATTCTTTTCTAGAGAGAAATCCAAAGAGCATTCCTTAACTAAGAGTGGCCTTACAGATCAAATTTAGAAAACCCTCTTAAACTGTGAAGTATCACATCTCCTATGATGTATAATTACTCTTACATCTATTATTAAGTCCCTATAGAAATAGTCCTTCCACTCAAAATAAAGATCAGAATCTTATTTTTCTTATTTAAATGTCAGTTAGTTAAAAAAAGGAAGAAGCTTACTTAATTTTTACTTTCTAGATTGTGAAAATATCCTAAAGGTCTGGTTTTGACTTTCTTCTTCTATAGTAGTTTATCCATCAAAGTTTATTGAGCACAGACTGGTACAACCATTGTAGAAGACTCAAAATCTATTCTAAACAGAGTAAAGACAATATGAAGGGCACCATTAAATATTTTTTACTAAATTTGATTTGTACACAATTTTTCTATTATTTATGGTCATTCTCCACTAAAGGCTTCTGGTCAATATGAAATAATAATGGCTACTTTTCAACAGACACAAGTCTTGTCTGTCCAAAAACTTTAAGTAAACGTATATCCTGAATTTTAATACTTTAATTGAATATGTTCTATGTTTTTATTTCCCAGAAGAAATAATCATCTTGAATAACCAACTGAAGACTAGCTAAAAGGAAAAAAAAAAGTCTGATAACCTAGGATTTACAGAAGAAGCCATGTTGAGACTAGTAGGAAACCCAGAAACACGAAAAGAGCTGATCCTGCTCCCATGGATAGGTGGTGGCTGAAGTTCCAGAGGGATATCTCATCTGCAGAGGGTTCCCCCTGAGAAGCATGCAGCCTCAACCCCAAGCTGGGATGCCAGTCAGAAGCACCAGAGATGGGAAGGGATACACACATAACATCTGGCTGTGAAAATCAATGAGGATTCTGTCTGTCAAGGAGAGACATGAGTCTTGTAGTCATAGGCACCCTCTTAAAGGACCAATGAACAAAATTTTGTTTGTAGCCACTCTGGGCTCCAATGGAGCACTGAATGGACTAGACTTGTATGAGGATAATCTGGGGTTTGTGACTGGGGAGAGAGATGAAAAGACAGCCACCAGGATCCCTGTTCTGAGTCACTCTTCCATACCATCTTTCTTGGAGGAGAGCACTCCCCTCCACATGGCATCAGCCTGGGGACAAACAACAGCTACAACCTCTGGACTCCCTCTTGCCCAACTCTGTGAATTATATGTCGAGCTAAGGAGTCAGTTACATTGGCCAGAGTGTAGAAGTCTGGGCAGACACAGGAGGTGTCAGTGACTAAGTTTTGTAGCTTTTGGTGGGGGTCATCCCCTACCTTCCTGTGAACCTGAATGGTGTTTTCTCCTCACGGAAGATATGCTAGCTCTATCCTCTCAGCTCCTGTGGACCCTACTGCCTTGTGGCTAACTCCTGGTTGCTCTGCCCTGCTGAGGACTGGGCAAATCCAGGACAGACTGAATTGTGTAGCTCTGGGGTGGTGGCCACAGCACCCACCTTTCCCTAAGCCTGAGCAGCACCTACTCCTCACAGGAGATCCACTTGCCCCCATCTTCCCAACCCTTGGAGGCCCCACCTTGTTGATCTCTGACCCCTAGCAGCAGAATCTGGGAACAGACTGAGTTGTGTGGCTCTAGGATATGAGTGCCTGAGCAGTGCAGAGCTTTCCCTTCACATGGCCCTATCTTGGTCAGTTTGGACCTATTAAATTATGGTGACCTCACTCTCATGACTCCCTGAGACCCTGCACCATGACAGAGGTGTAGTAGCACACAGCAGGTGGCATCTACACTTGGTATACTTAGGGTCTTTCAATGAGTAGTCTTAGGCCCAGCACTGGCACCAAGTTAAACACATTAATCTGATGAACATCACTGGAAGTCATAGCCATAGCAATCAGCAATCAGACAACAAGAAGAAATGAAAGGAATCTAAATTGGAAAGAAGGAAGTAAAAGTGTCATTATTTGCAGATGACATGATAAGGAATCCTAAAAATTCCTGCCCAAAACTAATAGAACTGATAAATGAATTCAGTAAAGTAGCAGGATACAAAACAAATATCCAGAAATCAGTTGCATTTTTGTACACCAAATAATGAAGTATCAGAAAGGGAAACTAAGAAAATTCCATTCACAATTGCTTCATATATAAAGAATGTAAAAGACCTATACTTGGGAAATTATAAGGCACTGAAGAAAGAAATTGAAGATGATATAAATAAGAGGAAGCATATACCGTGTTCATGGAAGAATTAACATTATTAAAATATCCATACTACCCAATACAATCTATAGAATCAATGAAATTCCTATCAAGATACCACTGGCATATTTCACAGGCCTAGAACCAGTATTCCTAAAATTTACATGGAACCACAAAAGACCATGAATAGCAATGGCAAGCCTGAGAGAGAACTAAATCGGAGGTACCATGCTGCCTGATATCAAACTGTATACTACAAGGCCACCGTAACCAAACAGCTGATACTTGTAAATGTACCACAGTTTTTTGATCCATTCACTCACCGATGGGTGCTTAGGCTGTTTCAAGCACTTGGCTATTGTAAATTGTGATGCTAACAATATTGGGGTGCATAGGTTCTTTTGAATTGGTGTTTCAGGATTCTTAGGGTATAATCCCAGCAGTGGATTTGCTGGGTCAAAAGACAGTTCCAGTTTTACTTTTTTTTTGAGGAAATTCCATACTGTTTTCCATAATGGCTGCACCAGTCTGCATTCCCGCCAATAGTGCACTAGGGAATCCCCTTTCTCCACAGCCTCTAAGGCACTTGTTTGTTGATTTGCTTATGATAGCCACTCTGACCAGTGTGAAGTGATAGCTCATTGTGGTTTTAATTTGCATCTCTCTGTATGCAGTGGAAAGGAAGAAGGAACTCCTACCTATTGCAACAGCATGGATGGAACTGAAGAGTATTATGCTAAGTGAAATAACCCAGGTGTGAAAGACAAATACCGTATGATCTCATTTACGAGTGGAACCTAATCAACAAAACAAAGAAGTGAGCAACATATAACCAGAGACATGGAAATAAAGAACAAACTGACAGTAACCAGAGAGGGAGAGGGGGATAATGGGGCAAAGAAGGGAAGGGTCATCAAGGAACATGTATAATGGACCCATGGGCAAAGACAATGGGGGATAGGGGAGGATTGAACATGAGGGCTGGGGGGTGGGTAAGGCAGGGGAGAGAATGGGGGGAAATGGGGACCACCATAATTGTACAACAATGAGAAAAACAGCTGATACTGGCATAAAAACAGACATATAGATCTATGGAACAAAATAAAGAACCCAGACATAAACCCATGCCTTTATGGTCAATTAATATTGAGCAAAAGAGGCAAGAACATAAAATGTGGTAAAGCAATCTGTTCAATAAAAGATGTTAGGAAAATTGGACAGATAATGTACAAATGAATCTAGACCACCTTCTTACACCATACACAAAAATTTACTCAAATTGATTAAAAAATAAAATGTTACACATGAAACCATAAAAATTCTAGAAGAAAATGTAGGCAGTAAAATCTCAAACATTTTTCTTAGCAATATTTTTTTTCTGATATATGCCCTTTGGCAAGGGAAATGAAAGAAAAAATTAAAAAATAGAACTACATCAAACTGAAAGTTTTTATACAACAAAGAAAACCATAACAAAATGAAAAGACAACCCACCGAGTAGAGAACATATTCCCCAATGACACATCTTATAAGGGGTTAACATTCAAAATTTATAAAGAACTTATACAACTCAACACCGACAAGACAAACAATCCAATTAAAAATGGGCAAAGGAGACCTGAATAGACACTTCTCCAAAAAGGATATAAAGATGACCAATAGACATATGAAAACTGCTCTATGCCATTAATCATCAGAGAAATGCAAATTAAAACCCCACTGAGATATCACTTCACACCTGTCAGAATGGCTATCATCAAAAAATCAGCAAGTGCTAGAAAGGATATGGAGGAAGAGGAATCCTTCTGCACTGTTGGTGGAAATGCAGATCGGTGCAGCCATTGTGGAAACCATGGAGTTTTCTTAGAAAATTAAAAATGGAACTGTTTTTTGACCTAGAGATCCCACTTCTGGGAATAAATCCTAAGAATCCCGAAATTCTAATTCAAAAGAAAATACACACCCCTATTTTCATTGTGGCATTATTTACAATAGTTAACATCTGGAAACAACACAAGTGCCCATCAGTAGATGAATGGATAAGAAAAGCTGTGTTACATTTACACAATGGATTACTGGATAGCCACAAGAAAGAAGGAAATCTTGCCTTTTGAGACAGCATGGATGAACCTGGAAAGTACTATGTTAAGTGAAATAAGCCAGTCAGAGAAAGACAAATACCATATGATCACACTTATATGTAGACTCTAATGAACAAAATAAATTGAAAAAATTAGAAACAGGGGTATGGGTATATGGAACAGACTGACAACTGTAAGAGGTGAGGTGGGTGGGCAGACTGGATGGAAGAAGGTGAAAGCATTAGCCAAAAAAATGTATGTACATAACACATAAATAGAGACAACAGTATGGCGATAGGCACAGCGAAAGCAGGATGGGTACTAGGAGGAGGTGGGAAAAAAGGACAAAAAATTGTCTCATGGCAGTGGGTGCACCATGCAGCGTGCAGATGATGAACTGTGTGGTTTTGTGAAATGATGTCACCCTGACAAATTCAATTAAGATAAAATGAAACAAAATAATATTTTTTTCAGAAAGTATTGATACAACTCAACACCAAAAAATACAATTAAAACAATGGGCAAAGGACCTGAATAGACACTTCTCTAAAGAAGACATTCAGATGGCCAACAGAAATATGTCCAAATGCTCAATATCACAAATCATCAGAGAAATGTATATTAAAACCACAGTGAGATATCACCTCATACCTGTCAGAATGACTATTATCAATAAATCAACAAACAACAAGTGCTTGCAAGGATTTGAAGAAATAAAAATAAAAATGGAACTGCCTTTTGACCCAGCAATTCTACTTCTGAGAATATATCTTAAGAAACTTGAAACACAAATTTGAAAGAGTATATGCACCCCCGTGTTCATTATAGTATTATTTACAATAGCTATGATTTGGAAGCAACCCAAGTGCCTGTCAGTAGATGAATGGGTTAAAAACTGTGGTACATTTACACAATGGAATACTACTCGGCTATAATAAAGGAAATCTTACCTTTTGTGACAGCATGGATGGACCTGGAGAGTATTATGGTAAGTGAAATAATCCCATCAGAGGAAAATAAGTATCATATGATTTCACTCAAATGTAGAATCTAGTGAACAAAGTAAAACTAACAAACAAAATATAAACAGACTCATAGATAAAGAATAAGCTGACAGCTGTCAGAGGGGTGGGGGTTTGAGCAGCTGGGTGAGAAAGATGAAGGGAGTAAGTAAAAATTAAAAGAAAAGCCTTATAGACACAGACAACAATACGGTGATCACCAGAGCAAGAGGGGACTAGGGGGAGGTAGAAAAGGACTAAGGGGGGCTAAATGGTGAGGAAAAGAGACTTGATTTGGTATGGTGAACACACCATACAGTATATAGATGTTGTATTATAGAATTGTACCTGAAACCTATATAATTTGGTTAACCAATGTCACCCCCCAAAATTCAATGAAAATATTAAAAAAAAATTAAAATTTCCCTGAGGAAAAAAAAAATCCCAACCAGTCACTCATAACTCAATTATGTGTTGTATACTGCTTTCACTCTAAGGAGTACAAAGGACATCTTTCAGTCCCTCAGAGTCCCAACATGTGTGGTTTCTTATACAGAGGAGTTTGGATTTTTGCCGAGGGGCAACGAGCCAATGCAAACCATGTAGGTCTAAACATTGCTAAAGTACTACATCTTGACACTTACTCACTGCTGTGGAGTACCTTTTAACACTGGAGTGATTTATATAAATGTTAAAGGGGGATACCTACATAAACATAAATTCATACCTTTACATACACAACCCCTTTATGAATTATACATGCTATAAAAATATAAAGAAATATCTGTTAAGCCAAAAAGTATCTAGTACAGACCTTAATTTTATAATGTGTTTTAATAACCATTTATTTCAATAACATCATAACAGAAATCAATATTTCATAAATATTTATTTTATTAAATATTAGCACATTTCAAGTGTGGAATATGGCCAAAGAGAGATTGCTTAAAATAGTCACAAAAGGAAATTGTGCTATCAGAATTTATTTTAAGCAATGATCTAATACACTCAGTTCAGATAAGTGGACTTTTTCTTCCAATCCCTAAAGACAGAGAATAGCACAAGAATAAACTCTCTTAAAAGTATGAATTACTTTTTGCTATTATGCTAAAACAGAGACATACTTGGGAAAATGCCATTTGCTCTGTAGTATCTCATAAAGCAATACAGCAAAACTGAGTAAGACTTTCTTTGGGCTCTTAAAAAAGATTTATCCCCTCCTAAGATGTTTACTGATGACTGAGAACTGAGATAGAGTTGATACCACCAACAGATTCTACTAGGACTATGAGTCCTTAAACAAAATTCTTAAAGTAAAAACACCTCCTTAAAAATAAATGGATTGGAGAATAATGGCAAGCTGTCCAAATTCTAGCACATAAGCAAGTCTTTATTTCACTTTATTATAAATAATATCCAGGTTATAAGATAATAATTTATTTAAAAATAAGATAAATTATGTGCTTCTAAGTGTGTTTGGATTAAACAAATCAAGAACAACTACTGGCAATATTTTATCCACCATGCTTTCTTCTAGAAATACAGATTATATGAAATATAGGCATATACATTCGCATTCAAAGACTATTTCTTTATCAAATCTGAGCTTTCATAAGAAGTAACTCCTTTTGTTTCAGTGGACCTCAGTCGAAACTATGCAGAAAAGGTAAAAGTTAAAATGATTAAAAAGCAAAACCTTTGTTTCTAGTGCAGACATTAATTAAGCAATATTAATACATATGTGGATAAATAATTTTCCTGTACAGACTAACACCCTGAGTGCTGATAAGGTTCAAATAACTGAACATCTAATACTGAGTTATTAAAAGCACCTCAAAATTACAGAGTTCAGGTGAAGTGGTCATGCGGTTGAATGCTAATGGAGCTTTACAGTCCTAAGATACCTACAAACAACTCTTTTTGAATAGGAGGATTCTCTATTAACCTGAAAACTTGCAATGACTCCTAGTATTCCTTTTGGAAAACTTCTAGAAAAGAAGAAAAAAAAAAGATGTTTCATAGACGTAGAATCATTTATGTAGTATGTCTTCTCATCAGTCATTCAATCCCTTCTCCTCTTGGTATCTGTCTTTGCTCACATAGACATTGATATTTGCTAAAGTACTAGCTAATAATTATAAGGTGTAAGATATGACACCTTTTCCTTGGGATATCACAGTGTTCATTGAAAATGTAGGGTACAGCAACAATGCCTTTTAAATTTTGAATAAACTAGTATATATTTCCCTTTAGTGATAAGATTATTCTTAACCTATCCATAGTTAGGGCACTGTTAATTTTCACTCTTTGAGCATAATTAGGCCATAGGAGAAACCTGTTCAGATGTAAAATGGGAATGTGGAGAAAAGTGTGGTGTTAAATTGCTACTACCAATTTTAAGTATACTTATTTGTTAACCGAAAGTAAAAATAATTTTATATAAATTGCTATGGATATAAATGTTAACACTTGATGAATAACTCATTTGCCAGCTCTCCAATCTAAAAGTTTGCGTTTTTACTGTATAAGGTAGTACTATCTATTTACTACTTTCCATGCTTTTCATTCATATTTTCAAAGGTTATGGTATTATACTCTCATTCTTAACAAAGAACATGTATGTATACTTAAATCCATAAAAATCTAAAACATATATCAAAGCCAATATGTTCTTTTTGACAGGTATGTGACCTACTGCCTTTGACACTCACTTAAAAAAAAAACAAATATAAAAAAGAAATAGATGAAAATAAATGCATTCAGTCATCTATATAAAAATAAACTGACCTTCTTAAAATTCTTGTTTAAGTCCACCAGACTGAGCAGGAAGATGTGGTCCTTGGCTCCCAGGAGCAGCCTGCCCCTCTCCTCGTCTAACAGAATTGTTTGGAAGTCCAGTCCTTCTGAGGAACCCAAAAAGGGAATACAGCTATTTGAAAGCAGCAAATCTATGGGAAAATAAAAGAAGAACAGAGCAAAAGAAAAAACTCTTAATAAGCACAATATATGTTAACCTCAATGCATACATTGTCCCACTTCATAAATACATAAACATAACATGAAGACTCAAATTTTGATATATGCAAACAATACACAGTTTTTAGGACATATTTATTTAGAAATAGATGTAATTAGTGTATTTTATTTTATTGGTACATTTAACTTATGAAAAATGGATGACATTTAAATGAACATAAAACATGTTGACACAAAAGAAATTGAATTCAAAATATTTTACAACCTTCTATTCATCTTTTAAGTTATAAATAAACTATTTAAGTCATAAAATAACTACAATAGTATTTGCGAATTGATTAATTCGGTCAATACATGCCAAGTAAGCCTCAAACGAAGTGTGTGGTAAAACTCATAGCATTCCCGCCCCTCCCATTTTTGATGGTGTTTAGAGTGATTGCCCATGTTTGGGAAATTGCACTGCACCTACATCATACATGTTCAGAAAGAAGCAAACAAAGATGCTGAGTCCAAAAAAGTAGATTCTGAAAGCTATATGATCCTAAACCCATAATGGAAGCAGAATTTTAAAGCAGGATGGGACCTTGAAAATCAATGCATACAAATTCATGGTTTTATAAACGCAGGTATTTCATTCCAGAAAAGTTAACTACATGCCCTAGAGTCACAAAACCATGTGCTGGACAAAGCTGATAATAAACCTCAAAGTCAGTCTCCATTTCTGTTCAACTCTTGTCTATAGGTCCTATTTATTTATTTATTTATTTATTTTATAATTGTGATATAGACAGACTCTCATTTAACTTTAGGTCTGGGATTACAGGAACCCGAATCTTTCCAGATTTTATCCCAAGTACTTTATCATAGCCTCTAATTGTCTACAGCTCTAGAGTATCAAATACTAGTAAAGTAATAATATCATCCATCACTTACTAAAGTCCATTATATATTACTGGACTTTATAAAAAATCATTTCAAGTAATTCATTATTAATTGATGAGAAAGATAAAAAAGATGTCTCAGAAACAGGCATCTAAACATACTTCTAAAATGTATCAATGGCAGTTTCAACCTCTGTAAAAGGGATATTTGAGTCCCTTACATTTAAAACCTGTGCATTCTAGCCACAGATCAAGGGCTTCATTATTATTTCATATTTTTGAGAATTCTCTTCACTCTCTTTCCTAATTTACAATGATTAAACGTCATTTCCCTTAGTCACTAAGATAGATTCTGTCTTAGTTTTGACAAATCAAAAGGCTGTATGCTGAAGATATGATACTATCAGAATTCTTGAATTTAGCTTTGCCAAACATAAATACCATATTAATATTTATTAATCATGCTTTCTGTACATTGGATAAAGTGTGAACTCTATCAGGGGTGTCCAATCTGCAGCCCATGGGCCGCATGCAGCCCAGGATGGCTGTGAATGTGGCCCAAAATAAAATCATAAATTTACTTAAAACATTATGAGATTTTTGTGTGATTACGTGTTGCAATGTATTTAATGTGTGGCCCTAAATGATACTTCTTCCAGTGTGGCTCAGAGATGCCAAAAGATTGGACACCCCTATTACTAAATACTTTCCTACTAAGCTAAATAAAACTTTAGTAGGTTTTCAGACCAGAGACACAATGGAAAAATATACTTTAGCATCTCCAAATGCAGTAAACCTATTTTTGCAGGATTATATATTAAAAAAATAGTCCATACTTATTACAAAGTGGAACCAAAGAGAGAAAAATTGGAACAGAGAGAATAGGTAAGACAGATATGATCTAAGGTCTTAACAGCAGAAACCGTTACACACAAACCTTTATTCAATCAGGCAATTCTCTATCTTCCTCCCATGGGAGTTCCCCTTGTTTAACAAAGAATGAAATGAGCAAAATGGAGAGTAAGTAAGGGGATTTCCAAGAGTGTATATTGATCCAATTAATAGAGTAAAGTAGGCTATATGATATAAATCCTTGTTATTTCAATTGTCCATGGATAATAATCAACTTATTTTGAATCATGCACTGCATGTTAATTACAAAATGAGACATGGTTAGCCTAATGAGTAAGAGCAGGAGCTTGAGGTCCAGACCACCTCAATCACATCATCGCTGCACAACTCTGGCTGTGTGATAGGACAAGAAAATGAACTTCTCTGTTTCTTAGTTTTTTCATCTATAAAATGGGGATAATAATAAAATCTATATAATAAATAATGTAGGTGTGAGGAATAAATGGGTTAATACATAAACCATTAATTAGAACAGTGCCTGGCACACAATAAATGTTATGTAATAATGAGTCATTATAATGATGATGACATATATTTTTAAACCTATGCAAAATCTACAAAAAGAAATTCATAATATGTTCAAACTCATATAATTCTCATGAGGTCATTTATATGAAGCTCTTAGAACAATGCCTTGAAGACAGGAAAAGTTCAATAAATATTAACTGTTACTTTGAACATTATTATTAAACTCTAGTTTGGACCAAATAAGTTCTATTAAAGAAAAATATCATCATCCATTAAATTTTGTTTATGGAGATTAGAGCATCACCATTTTTATAATATTGGAATAATAGTAAAAGGCTATTCAGTCCACAAACATGTATTAGAATCTAGTACATGTTAGGTGCTGAGCACATACATGAGGTTGTGGGATGATGACTTAATCCTGCCTCAAGGGGCTCACAGATCAATGAGCAAATAGATATGTATGTAAAACACAACACAAGTGAAATAAATTCTAATAGGTATGTACAAAACATCACTACATACTTTTAATAATTAATAGGGCATCATCTTAAAAAAGAAAGTGATACTTGAGAACCGTCCTGAAAGACCTATAGAAGCCTTACAGGAAAGATGTAAAGAAAATTATATTCCAGGCAGAATGACACTCAAATGTACAAGAGCATGCATATGTGACCATATGTTGCAGATATACACTGTATTTTTAATATTTCCCCTACTCTGGAATGTGAATTTATTTGGGGCAAAGGCCATGTTGTAAACTTAACTTCGAATCCCCAGCACCTAGCTTGGAGTCTGAGACAAATTAAGTACTTCATAAATATTTGTGGAATTGAAGCAGTTTGACATGCTGGCACAGAGAGAATATGTGGAATCAATGAGACATAAGGATGGACATAAGGCAGCCTCCAGTTAATCAGAGCCCAAGATGGCAGGCTGGGGAATTGGTTATGATGTAGTAACTGGAAGCCACTGAAATGTTTTAGGCAAAAAAATATATATATTTTTTGTCATTATTTTAAAATGACAAAGACTATAATTGAGTGTCAGAGAATAATTCTGGCTGTAGTGTTCAGGATGGATGAGAATCAGGAAAGGTGGGGGCAGGGAAACTACCCAGAATTCTTTGATAGATGGTGAGTACTAAATTAGGGCAATGCCAACAGGAGGAGGAGAATGTTTCAGAATGGTGCATCTCATTTTTTGTTTCTACTTAAACAGTGAGGAAAGAAATATAAAGTTGACATAGTTTTTGCTTTATTTTCCTTTAGCATAACAAGTTCTATTGGGTTCAGTTTCAAACAAATTTGACAAAGAAAAACAGCTGCAAAAATAGTGACTAACCTGATGTATTATCATTTCAAAATGATTTAATGTTGCCTTGTGACAATGTTAGCATCAAAATGATTAAAGCATGCTTTGCCAATCCTTTGTAGCCAAACTAAATAATTAGACTTAGGCATTACATATGAAAATTTCTCAGGCTGACGCACACATTTTGAAAAGACCTTGGGACAGGCATTGGAACAGGTTCCCTCTTCCCCAAGCAGCTTATCTCTCTTGCGTTTCTGCCAAACTAAGCAAAGTGATTTGTGTTTCCACGGGATCACCAACTAAAGCCAAGGCGGTGGAAAAAAGGTTAAATTCAGAGCCTGCATCTTAACACCTAGAGCTCGTACACTCCCAGGAATTCGGGAATCAGAAATGAGTACTGGCTCTGGAGGATGCAAATTCATGAAAATTAAACACTAATAATTTGGCAAGATATTTCAGAGCTTTATTTTTTCTTTTCCTAAATGGCAACTCTTAGGTGATTTTTAATGACTCTCCAAAGTTTATAATCCTTTTGAACAAGAACCCTGTCGTTTTTTCCCCCTTGGGTGAGTATGTTGCTTCTCACATGCCTCTCAGAGGAGGCCTGCGCTGCTCTCACTTAAGCAGCCCCACCTCTCCTCAGATGACAGCAGCATTTAACTCTGCCATAAATGCACTCTTTGTTCTGCCTACCTAAACCTTAATCCACAGTAACTCCTAACTGTTCTTTTAGCAATTCATTGTCCTCTCACCTTGTTCTCCGTTTCTAATCTCATTCAGTCACCCAGACCCTCAAATCCCCATCTGCGTGCGTTCTAGCAATACACTCTTGGAAAATCTACAAACTGATTTTTTTTCTGAAATCTGGAAACCATGCACATGATGGATTTTAACTGATGACAGACAAGTTGTTTACGACCCATGATCAATAAGCCATTACAGAGCAACAGAATGGTTCTGAAGATCCAAAACCCTATAAACAACATAATTATTTTCATATATTTGTATGGATGTGTGCATTTTTCTCAAGAGTATGCCCAGAGTTTCATCAGCAACTCCTAATATCTAACCAAAAGTCACAGGGAAAATTGTGTATTTCCCACATATAGTTAATAACTTTACTTAGAGTAATCTCTCATTTCTAGCACAAGAAGGTGAGTCAGTACTTGCATAAAATTTGAGTTTTGAAGGCAAATGCTGACTCATCTAAGATCACCAGGTACTCTGCACACGCCACCAAGACTGGTAACAAGCTCCACTCTCATAGATCTTACAGCCTAGTGGAAAGGAAATGCTCATCCACAATGAAAATTAAAATATATCTTTGATGAAGTATATACTTAAAGTAGTAGACATATTTAATAGTAAAATGGAAAGAACTTCCTATTCGTATTTGTTCAGGAAGCCAAATAATGCTACTCTACTTCTCTCATCAACATATGTGGGTAGAAAAACCAAATGATCACTAACCTCCTTTCAGCATTGGAGTTCAATGGCATTAGAACCCTATATTTAACTTCATGAAAATTGAAGGTGTATCCTGTAACAGTCATTTACTTATCTGTGGCATTGCTTTGTTCCTTGAGGCAGGTAGCCTCCAAGCTTTTGGAAAAACAGAAATACAGTACAAAGCAACCAGAGCTAAATGATCATATCAATAATCCTGTGTGATGCACATGTGACTGATTCAGTGAAGTACTTTTCACAAAACCAATCTGCTCTTTGTGGTGAAGCATGGTGACAATAAATCTCACATCACAGCCAGATGCCCCTCCATGTTAGGCCAAGGCTAAAAATCCCATAATCCCTGCTCCTATTTAAAATAAATGTTTGTTCTGAAAAGAATTCTTTGCATCTCCCTTTTAATGTCTCTCAATACAACTGTTCATTCAGCCTGAAGAAACATTTGGCCTAATGGTCTATATTCTTCCTCTTCACCCCAGAAAGGAAAGGAGTGGTTAGTTACTTTGAATCTAATAAATTCAAGATTAAGCCACAAAGACTCTCAATGTTTGACTGTTAAATGAACGAGATTCCATACACTTGAAACCCTACATTTATTGCCAGAAATCCTGAATTGGGTGGAGGTGACAGGTTCTCTCATGAGAAGGCTATATAGCTAAAAAACGGTTTCCCATAGTCTTAAAAAAAAGCAGTTAAAAGGAAGATTTTTTTAAAAGAAGAAAATCAAAGTTATTAAAGGCAGAACTTCATGGGGTAAAAAGAAAATCACCTTTGGGAAAGTCAATTTCCAATCTATTCCAGTCTAAGGAGAGAAAACTTTCTCAGCAGAGAGAGCTTACAACCAAAAATGGATCCCGATCAAAACTGAGTGGCCCTTCCCCTCCACCTCAGATATTGAGCATAAATTCTTGCCCCACCCTCTCTCCTCTCTTCCCTCAAGGAAATAGCCATTATATCAGTAGGGCAGTTCTGAGGTTTCTGAAATACAGTCACATCTCCAGTACGTTCTCTGCAAAGCTAAGTAAAAAAAAGTGAAGAGATTTCCATTCCTGCCTCCACCATAAATTCAGCTTCCCCCCTTGATCTTTGAATTCCCAGGGCTTTCATGCTGCCTGTTAGTATCCAAAAATCTCATTTATGAAATTCATTCTTCCCATAGTTTCCAGAAATGTTTTGGCTACCAAAGCATTCCCTCTCCACCCCCACCACAAAAAAAAAGAAGAAGAAGAAGAACAAAAAAAGGGGAAAAAAAGCCTACTCTCAGTTTGGATCAGGAATTGAGTAAAGAGAGTAAACTGTTTATTCCAAAATGAAAATTAGTCCCTAATGTTGTGGCTCACTGAGTCCCTTTGTGAATTGTATTTGCTTCTCCAGCTTTGGTTCAAGGCAAAGCATGAATTCTCTCTTGGATTCAACCTTTGGAAAATTAATTTATTTTAAATTGGCTCCACCACTTCCAATTGATTTTCTGAGGCTTGAGATCATATGAAAAGATTTTGGTTAACTCCACCTATCAAAAATACCAATTAACCTCTATATAAGGGGGTGGGCAAAAGTAGGTTTATAGTTGTGAGTACACAAAATAATTTATTTTGTATTATTTTTTATTAATTACTGTATTATTTTCCATACAAACAACAGTAAACTTACTTTTGCCCACCCCATATATACATTTAGTCTCCGGAGCTAATTGATAAAAAACTATCAAGTATATAAAGAAAAAAATATTGGGAGCAGAAGGGGGGTGACAGGGAGGGGAGTGGGATGGGCAGAGGAGAGCAAAGGAGGAAAAACTGAGACAACTGTAATAGAAGAACAATGAAAAGGTGATTTGAAAAAAGTAAGTGAACACCTGGTGGCTGAATGTCCCATTGAAGATCTGAGGTGGAGAACTGTAGCTGGGGCTTGAGGGGAGACTCAGGAGTGCTACTCATGTCCTTGATACGCGATTATTTTCTTTACTACTCAGCTTCATATCAGGAATATTTCTCCTGTTGCCATCACACAGAATTGTTTGTGCTAAAGCACATGACCCCACAGCCAGGACTTGTTTTTGGATGTGCTGCTCACTACCTATGGAATCTTAGGTAGGTTCTTTAGACTCCCAGCCCTCACATTCCTCATGTGTTAATGAGGATAATTAACGCTGAAATATTCCTGGTACATTGTTGTAAGGACTAAGATAAATTATTTAAAATGTTTCACATAACACCTGATACACAGAAATTATTCAATAAATGATGGCTATCATTATTTTTTAAAACATTTCAAAAGTTTTCATGATTTAGATTAAATTATTTGTACTAGGGTGTAATCAAACATTAAAAAAACTTGAAGTAAATAGAACTTTACCAATATAAAAAATAAATAAATCAACCTAAAATCCCTACAAAAGCCTACTTCAGAATTACAGGTGTGTATTATATTATCATTATACTTTCCTAGGTGAAAAGTCTAACCATGTTTTCCTTCTACAAATGAAGTCCCAATTAGAAAAAATAAATAAATAAAATTCTTATTTCATCTTCTGCAATGGAATGTTGGAGATCATTTGGTTTTTTAGGTCTTAAATCATTATCTATGTCAATAATAAATCAGATGATACCACAATAGGGAAACACAAATTAGAAACAAATAGAGCCTATGACATCATCAGGGCTACGCTCTTGCCAGGACAGGATGTGGGGTAGGAGTGTGGCAATTTTACACCATCACATTCCCATCTACATCCATGCTTTTAAATCATGGGTTTATTCTTACTTGGATAGCTTTCTATAGTAGATGCGTTATATAATCCATCATATGAGATTCATAATTTATGGTATGAGACTCTTTAAAGTCTTACTTTGAATAAGAAGAAGTTTTACTATGGTAATTTCTCCTATCGACCTATAAAAAGAAGTTAGCATTATAAATACTTAGTACATTTCCAGAAGAACAATGTGATCGTAAACTTCCCATGAAATAGTTGAGAGGATAATTCAGGGGAAAACCGACTCTACTTTGACTTTTTTTCTTTAATTCCCTTCAAAGTTTTGAGAATTTCTCCCTTTTCAAATTTCAAGACATTTTTTTAAATTAAAACACTATGTTGCAAATAAATGTGGATTTGTTTTCAATCAAGTATGTGTATTTATTTTTTTTATTGTTGACACTATTACAGATGTCCCCCATTTTCCCCCCTTGGCTCTCCTCCCCCGCCCCCCAGACTCCTTGCCCCTCCCCTGGCCTTCACCACACTATTGTTTGTGTCCATGAGCTATGCTTTTATGTTCCTTGACTAATCTCTTACCGCCCCTTCCCCTCCCTGCCCTCTGAGATCTGGCAGTCTGTTCCATGTATCCATGCCTTGGATTCTATTTCCTTTGTCAGTTTATTTTATTCATTAGATTCCACATATAAATGAGATCACATGGTATTTATCTTTCTCTGACTGGTTTACTTCGTTTACCATAATAATCTTCAGGTCTTTCCATGCTGTTGCGAATAGTAAGAGTTCTTTCTTTTATATAGCCACATAGTACTCCATTGTGTAGATGTACCACTTATCTACTGATGGGCACTTGGGCTGTTTCCAGATCTTCGTTATTTTACATAATGCTGCTATGAACACAGGAGTGCATATACTCTTTCTTATTGGTGTTTTGAGATTCTTAGGGCATATTCCCAGAAGTGGGATCACTAGTAGAGAGTCATACCTTAATGCACCATCTACTACTGATTCTAAAAAGCAAGACAAATGTGACTGGAGCAAATAATTCCTCAAGTTGAGATCACCACAAATTAATTTATAGAGCAAAGAATTATGAGAATAACTGAAAACATAGCAATATTTTGTAAATATTACTTTAAAAACTCTATCAACCAAAGTTTAGCATATACATATCAAAAACTAATGTTAAAAGGCAGACATAAGCCCATCTGTCTCTTCCCTCATCCTCTGTCCACCTCCAATGTAGCCTTCATATTAACACATTCAGTAGTTTATTTTCTACTTATCTTCATATTTATACATGATATGTGTATAGTACTATCTTTCAAAATGTCATTTTCTGACATTTCCATTGAATTTCTGTTCACAGAAGTTGAAAACTCTATCTTCTTTATGCCAGCTCTTTCTTTCTGAATGAGCTCTTGACATTATGCTATGTCCACTTTTATAAAACATGTATTCCACAATTCCAGTACTATTGCAAGGTGAATAGTCTTCCTTATTTAGAAAAGTACTGTTTTCTGATTGTACTTTCTTTCTTGAAAAAAAAAGTTGCCTTTATTAACAATTTTCTAATTGTTACACTTACTCACTTTTCTATTAAAATCTTTCCACACGTTCTGAAAAATGCCTCCATAAAATTTTCAAACAAAATCTTGTCAGTGTTTTTATTTTTTCCCCTGGAGATAGGAGTCATTCTTTCTCTTTCTGTAATCAGGACTGACTGTTCTCTAATCCAAGCAACGGCCATCTCGACCTTTCTTCTTCTACCACCCTTCTCCTATGAAACTCATCATTCCCAGATCCCATGCCTTCCCCCTTAACTTTTTTTGCTTATTTTGCTGAGCATTTCCTAAAAAAAGGCTGACTGAGACTTAAAGTTTGTCAACCTTCCATGTGTGAAAATGTTTCTAATTTACTTTTATTGCTAGTTAGGGCAACTACAGAATTCTGGGTTGAACAGTGTTCATCCTCACAGCTCTGAGGCATTATACACTGTCTTCCAGCTTCTGAAGTCACAGTTAAAAAGTCTGATGCTATCTGTTTCCCAAGTCTGTGAATGTGTCTTGAATTTTTCCTGGTGGTTATCTGAATTACCACCTCACTGTTGTTGTTATGAAATGTAAAATAATTGGCCTGAATATGTCTTGGTTTGTTGTTGATTTTCATTTGTTTGCTTTCATTTATTATGCTGGGTATTCAATGTGAAGTCTGATCTGAAACTTAATTTCCATTCAGTCAGAAAATTTTTAGCTTGGCAATTCATTCAGAATAAACAGATGCCAATTATGTGTAGAACTTTCTCTATGTTTTCTCCAGAAAGGTCCTCTGATCAACTGCCCAAGGAGGATAATTCTGGTAGAGGTGTGCAGAGAATCTGCATCGGAATATGCACCAACTTCCAAGAGGGAGATTAAAAATGCATCATAAAACAACATTTTCCTGAAATTCAGGAAGTATTTATAGAACTTATGAAATGAAATAATGTGTCCCATAATCTGTTTTCCTGTCATAAATCATTAGTTCTCTACTGATGACTTCAAGATAGATAAACCCCACTGCCTCTTCAAAGTCACAGTTCAAAATTTCCAATAGCCTGCTTGGTATTGTCATTTTCCTGCAACCATCTTATTCTATGACTTTAATGATTCAATGACATGACCTAGACCTCAGGCTCAAATTATCAGAATCACTTTTAGTTTCTCTTCTGTGTTCCTCTAGTCTTTTTTCCCACATTGAAATAATTGGTACCTCTAAGTCTATTTCCTTTCACTTACACCAACATCAAGCTAAATTTAAAGCATTGTAGATTCTGTCGTGCAAATTTCCTATTCTCATCAAATATTTATTCTTATTGTCAGCCAGGCTAAGATCTATATTACTACTTCTCTAAATTACTGTAACAGACTCACAAACAACCTTGTTCCATGTGCCCTCTCTTGCCAATCCTTAACACATAATGCTGCCTGTTCTATTTCCCCCATAAATCACAATCAAGTTAGATCAATTTCATTATCAAAATTCTCCAATGCCAAAATACACTTCATTCAGCAAACCCCAAGTTTCCTCCAATGTTCAAAACTCAATTACATACCAAACTGCCTCTGAAATTCTTTCAAATATTTATTTTTATTTACCCTAGTCCTACAGCATTAATCTTTTTGCAGTTAGTTTGTCCCTTAAAAAGACTAGAAGTACTTGCAAATGAGAATAATGTCTAAATCACTGTTGTAATTCATGACCATTTTTTTGCACGTAAGTCTAATAAACATTTAACTAATGATTTTTCAAACTAGTGACTATTGTTTGTATTGGTTTATCTACCTTCCATTTAAATCAGGATTTATTACAGATTTATAAATAATTTGGAAAGGTTAGGACATTGTCCTGTAACCAAACGGTTGCAGGTTTGATTCCCAGTCTGGGCACATGCGGAGGTTATGGATTTGATCCCCAACACCCAGTCCTGGTCCAGGCATATATGGGAGGCAATCAGCTGATGCTTCTCTGTGGCATCAGTGTTCCTCTCTCTCCTTCCCTCTCTCCCTGCCCCTCTCTCTAAAAGCACTGAAAAAATGTCCTTGGGTGAGGATAAAATAATAATAGTAATAGTAACAGTAATGATTTGGAAAGGTTAGAGTACCATTTGAAGACCCAATTGTGGCTCTAAGATGCTGTAGTCATAAGAAATTCCTACTGTGATTTTCAAATGCTCAGGTGTTGTGGGGGAACAGGAAGGTTATGAAACAAAACACTCTACAGTAGTGCTTCTCAGGATTTAGCAAGCATTCAAATCAGCGGGGATATCTGTTTAAACATGATTCTTATTTAGCAATTTGGGTGAGGGCCTGAGATTGTGCATTTCTAACAAGCTCCCAGATGCTGATGCTACTGGTCCAATGCAGTGAGGAGCTGGACTCCTTCCTTCTTTACATGAGTGTTTCTCTCAAACTTTTAAATGATGGCATGTAGTAATTTATGCAAGATGACCAAATTATTATTTCTTTTCCTTCACATTTCTACATTGTTCAAATCTGTATACCCCTAACTTAATAAGTGATAAATGACCTGCTTAATGTAAACCAATATGTATATAAACTTTCCTTCATTTTTTCATACAAAGAAAGAAAATACATTTGTTTAATATGCATTAACCTAAAAGGAAGATAGAGATGACAGGTTATGATTTATTATTGACTTTCAAGTAAATTTCCTGTTATCAGTGGCTGCAGAAATTCTACCCATGGTGCTTAAATATAATTATATTTTTAAAGACCTTAAATTTTCTTCATATCTTACTTCAATGAATTCAATAACGTATATTTGCTGTGCCTTTGAAGCCTGACATAACATCCATTTGATCCTTTATAACATCCAAGGAGCCTTCCCTACATTATTTAATTTTATCTCAAGGAGAACCAGCGTTATCGCTAATTTCCAAATAAGAAAACCTTGACTTTGAGCAAATAATTATGCTAATGCAGCACGGAAAGTTCATGCCAGAGGAAGAGCTAAAAGTTATCTATGTCTTCTAACTCTAATCCCTATTAGCCATTTAGAAAAACAAGACTCTTCATCAAAACAACTCTGCTTACATTTATGGAATACAGTATACCCACTGATGAGTTCATTCCAATGGTTTCCCTTGCTTCATCATTCCGTTGGGGTTACTGAACTCTTTATCTTAAATTTTCTACTGTGTCTAGAACACTATGACTTTAGTCAAATAAACCTCTTTATGAGTAAAAAGCACTTTAATCTAATTTATGCTTTTTTGACTTAATAGATTTAAGTCAACATGTTTAATGGATTCTTACAAAAATGCAAAATGTCTACTACTAGTTCTTAAGAAATAGAAAGCTATTTGTCATTTTTTTGTTTAAAAAAGACCCAATAACGTTCATTTTTAAAATATCCATAAATTTACACATAAATTGGAAGAATCCTACTGTAAAAAAATCTTTAATAAGACTGAAGGGATTAGAAAGCCAAATTTTAGATAAGTGAAGTTATAAAACAAGCAGTTGCATATAAAAATTTTATCTCCTCAATCATTAATAGAATAATAACCAACTACATATAAGATCTGTTCAAAGAAAATTTTTTAATCAAAAAATAAATGACTAGATTTAATCCTTTCCCCCCACCAAAAATGCCTTTACTCAAGCTATGGCCCTTCTAAAGTCCCTTCTACATTTTGCATAACCACAGACACATTGAAAAGGTCTCATGACATAGCTCTTATGGACCTTGCCAGGAGGACAAAACTGGCCATTGTAGACCCTAGAGATTTTTATTATCTTCTTCATTCCAGGAATGTTTTTTGTAATGATATTTGTATGGCACTATGACAGCATATTATTTCATATTATTGTGTAACTCCCGCCACTTTGTGAACTTCCACAGATCAATAATGTTTAGAACAGTGCTCCACATACACTGAAATAGATTTTAATTATTATTAAAAATAGGGTTGGATACAGGCAAATTGTAATACAAACACTGCTGAACTGAAAAAAAAGTAGGAGACTAGATTCAGTTTTTTCAATTATCTACTTATGTGGCCCTTTAATGTTTCCATAGTTTTATTTCCAAATCCTTATATATCAATCTCCTAAACATATAGTACTTACAGCCTCTATCAAATGGAATGTATTCCACCTTGAATGTGTTTTATATCTGTGTACCCTCTCTTTCCATCTAGACAATAGTTGACACTGAAAATAAATCAGATAATAGTTTATTATGTAAAATAAGCTACTTTCACTAACTTGTGTTCTAAAAGTAGTCTGTTTTTAGAGGGAAAAAATGGAGTTTCATTAATATTTTCTTCAATAGCGATGGATTATCCTGCATCTCTTCTAAATCATCAATTATTCTTCTCCTAGATCATTTCAATTAGCATATAAATATGCTGGTGCTTACTTAGCACATGAAAAAACAAGTCTCTTGATCACACTGTTTTTCCAGCCACTACTGCCCATGTCTACCTTACAGGAAAAGTTTTTGAAAACAGTATCTATAATTATCTCTAGCCCCTTAGACTATGCTGATAAGAATCCATCCCAATTGTGCTATAGCTCTTACATTCAGATACTGTTCTCATCAACAACAATGAACTTTTGATGTTAAATCTAATGTTAATCTTTATTTGTCATCTTTCATAACACATTAGCTGAATATGACACTGCTGATAACCCTTTTTTCTTACTTTCTTTATTTAACTTCCTCTGTACTACAACTCCTGATTTCTCTCCTACACACCTGGGTAATTCTCTTCAGTTCATTGTGATGCTAATGCCTCCTTTCTTTAAACTCCTTAGTTAAGGGTATTCCAGAACTTAATCCTTCGAATTCTTCTATATCCTTTTGTCATCTACAGTCTCATAAATTTAAAAATGTCTATAGGCTAGGACTTCTGGTCAAGATGGAGGTGTAGGTAGACATGCTTCGCCTCCTTGCACAACCACAAGAAGGATCACAACTAACCTCAAAACAAAAAACACCCAGAACTACCAGCAAATCAAACTGTATGGAAGTCTGACAACCAAGGATTTAAAGAAGACATATGCATCCAGATGGGTTGAAGGGGCTGAGATGGGGAACCTGGGCACAGAGGACACAGTGTGGTGGTGTTGAGGAGGCAGCAGCTGGCAGAATGGGGGTCCCACATTCATATGTGATGGATAAAAATTGGGAGAGATACCTGGGGAAAGAGCAATCCCAGTCCCAGGCCAGACCATGCATCCCAGGGTTCCAGTGCTCAGAAAATAAAGCCCTCACAACTTCTGGTAGTAAAAACCAGTGGGGGTTGGGGTGGCAGAAGAAACTGCCAGTCTTTCAGGAGAGTCTGTTTAAAGGGCCGCACTGTCCTAGAACATAAGCAAACCCACCCACTCTGGGAACCACCACCAGGGCAACAGCTAGAGGGGCTCCAGTCGCATAGGGGAAGTGAGTGAAGTGACTGGAAACAGGGCGAGTGCTGACCAAGCCTCCAGCTGCCAGGCAGCAGCACTGTCCTCTCTCCAACCCCTCCCCCACAAACAGGGCCACAAAGCTGTGAAGCATGTTGCTCCGCCCTGGAGATTACCTAAGGCTCCACCCCACACAACGCAACAGGTGTATCAAGACAGGGAGTCAAAGTAGCTCTACCTAACTAACACACAGAAACAAACACAGGCAAGCCACCAAACTGAGGAGACAGGGAAATATGGCTCAAGTGAAAGAACAGAACAAAACCCCAGAAAAAGAACTAAATAAAATGGAGAGAGCCAACCTATCAGATACAGAGTTCAAAACACTGGTGATAACGATGCTCAGAGAATTCAGAGTATGGATGGCAAAAGCATAAGGGAAGAAATGAAGGATACGTTAAGTGATATAAAGAAAAATCCACAGGGAACCAACAGTGAAGGAAAGGAAGCTGGGGTTCAAATCAATGATTTGGAACATAAAGAAATAAAAAACAGTCAACCAGAACAAAATAAAGAAATAAAAATTCAAAAACAATGAGGAGAGAATAAGAAGACTCTGGGACATCTCCATGCATGCCAACATCTGAATCATAGGGATGCCAGAAGGAGAAGAGAAAGAACAAGAAATTGAAAACTTATTTGAAAAAAAAAATAATGAAAGAAAACTTCCTTAATTTGGCAAAGGAAATAGACGTACAAGTCCAGGAAGCAAGGAGAGTCCCAAACAAATGGGACTCAAAGAGAACCACACAAAGACACATCATAATTAAAATGCCAAAGGTTAAAGATAAAGAGAGAATCTTAAGAGCAGCGAGAGAAATGCAGAGAGTTACCTTCAAGGAATTCCCCTAAGATTATTAGCTGATTTCTCAAAAGAAACCTTGCAGTCAAGAAGGGGCTGGAAAGAAGTATTCAAAGTGATGAAAAGCAAGGACATACAACCTATATTACTCTACCAGCAAAGCTATCATTTAGAATGGAAGGGCAGAAAAAGTGCTTCCCAAACAAGGTAAAGGTAAAGGAGTTCATCATCACCCAGGCCTTATTATATGAAATGTTAAAGGGTCTTATTTAAGAAAAAGAAGATGATCAAAACTATGAACATAAAAATGACAACAGACACTATCAACAACTGAATCTAAAAAGCAAAAGTAAAAACAAAGAAAACTAGAACAAGAACAGAATCATAGATATAGAGATCATTTGGAAGGTTATCAGAGGGGTGAGGAAGGGGAGAAAGATACAGGGATTAAGAAACATAATTGATAGGTATAAAACAGACAAGAGGAGGTTAAGAATAGTATAGGAAATGGAGAAGCCAAAAGAACATACATGCATGACCAATGGACATGAACTAAGGGGGAGGGGGCTGATGCCTAGAAGGAAAGTGGGTAACTGGGAAGAGGGGAGGAAATGGGGAAAAATTGGGAAACATGTAATAGCATAATCAGTAAAATACACTTTAAAAAATGTGTATAGACTGACAAATTCGTATTTCCAATTGCCATCTCGTAAACTCCAGAAGTTATACTCTCAGATGCCTTTTGACATCTCACACAGATATATAGTAGCTTTCTCAAATAAATATGTCCACTTGATTTCCCCCAAACCAACTTCTTTCACAATCTTTGCTATCTCAATCAATAGTAACTCCATCCTTAAGTTAAAAACAAACAAACAAAAAACACCCATGGAATCAGATACTGTTGGCTCTACCTTCATTACCCTCTTTTTGTTCCTCAGTACAACCAGTCTGGTCCATAGACTAGATTATTACAATAGCCTAAAACCAGATACCCTACTTCCCCGATCTCTCCCTTTCAGTATAGTCATGACACTGAAACCAGAGTGATTCTATAATGAGAGCCAGATCATGTTACCTCCATGTTCAAAATTCTTCCGTGGATTCTCATATCACTCAGATGAAAATCAATATTTTAACCATGACAGCAGTGGAAGTACTAATCTTCTTCCCTTCTGTTAACTCCCTAATTTAATCAATCTTCTTTCAACAATCCCACTATTTAGCCATTTGGTCTGTCTTCTTTAGGATCCTTGAACATGTGGACACCTTTTTACCTCAAGACCTTTGCACCCACTGTTCCTTTTGCCAAAAAACAGTCATTTCCCAATTATCTGCATGACTTGCAACTGTTCTTTAAATATTTGTGAAAACATAACTCTTTCAGTAAGCTCTTCCTGGATGACTACACTTCACCAATCTCTAGCTAATATTCCTGATTCATCTTTCTCCATTGTTCTTATCATCTTCTATCTTGTTATGCAAAGTACTCATGCACAGTCTGCCTTTCATATCAGAATATAAACTACATGATGTCAGGGACTTTGGTCTCTTCCGTTTGCTAATACATCCCCTTGTTGCCAGAACAATGTTAGAAAGATGGTGAATATTCAGAAAATATTGTTATGAAATGTTGACAGTTGAATATCAAATACACAATAAAATTATCCTTGAACTCTTAAACTTATGAAAGCCCAACTGCACAACCTTAGTTTACAGAAAACATATCTGGGAAAATCAGTGAGTCCATTCAAATATGTCACATTCACCAAAAATTAAACCATCAGTGACTTGCCTTATAGAAAAAAATATAATATGAGAATTCTTACTATAAGATTAATAATGCTTCTTCACTAAGTACTTTAGAGAAACATTTTCTCAACAAGCTATCTTCTTTTCCCACTGTTTTGGTGTGAGGGGGGAGAAGCCAGACTACATATCTGAACTCATGAATAATTTTACCATTCATTTTATCCAACTCTGAGGGCTACCATGTAGTCAAAGACACTACTCTATAGGGTCAACAATGACCTTTTTAGCTGTGAGAGCATGTTAACATCTAGAAGACCATAAGGTAAAAACCCTGGAAAGTGCCTTCAATAAATTCACAATCTGTGGGTGGTACTTGACTGAGCGAATTCAACTCTAGTAGAAAATGCTTTGGGAGTAAACAGGAGCAAATTTAATATATGTATGTTGTGAACTCCCAAGAGAAAGCTATATATAATATTTTTCAAACTTATTTATGTAGGGAAACCTTTGGTCTGGGAACAACCATTAACATCTCTCATGATAATGATATTTCATAAAAAATAATAATTGACACTATATTAAGTGCTTACTATGCTAAACACTGTCAACCTTATTAAAACTAAACCAATTAATGCATTTAGATTTACTGTTAGATTTACTCTGTTATGAGTAAGAAAACTACAGCACAGAAAATAAACAAATATATCACATTTAGTTATTGCAGTTAATACCTAGCAGTTTGACTTCAGAACTTACTTTCTTCCACTGATAAGCCAAACTGAGTAACTGAACTAATACTAGATTAGTCAGATCAAAGGAATTAGATGAGTTAAATAGCCAGGAATCTCTACTTAAGACACACACTGCATTTCACAGCTAAATAATTTTTAAATAAAAATAAAATAGACTTATCCACTCATTTCTCAGAAAATTGCAACAAAACAAAAACCATTCTATTAAACACATTAATGTTTAATTATATAATGGCAGATACAAATTTTAAAGGTGATTTAAAATTTTTCTTTTCTAGGAAAATACATGTTAGTTTTGAGGAGCAAAAAATAATTAGTACTATTGGTAGTTATTGAAAACAGCATATGGTCAAAGAGGTAATGGTGAAATACTGTGTTTTTTTAATATCTTGGTATTTCCTGAATTAATGTTTCCCTCAAGGGTACACAGTGGCAAGAATGTGGACCTTGAACTGGAGAGATAAAAACACACAAGATAGTTCTGCCACTTAATTCATGGCTTCTTGCTTTGAGGAAAGGCCTTAAGGCTCTGAGGTTCAAGTTTCTTATCTATAAAATAAGTAAAGAGGATGGTTTCAGGGGGCCATAAATCTTCAACATGATATAGTCTAAGTAGGGTTCCTAGACCCAGTCACTCTCTTGCATTGTAATCTTCCTAACACTTCCCACTATTTTAAATAATGTTTAAAATATTATTTACATGGTCATTATCTGTCTCCTTATTGGGAAAAGAAATTTAAAGAGGACAGTGACTTTTTTAGGACAATACTAGGTAGATACTGGTTACTCAGTATGAAGTTGTAGCATGGGTGAGTATATGGTAACTAGTAAGCAGGTGGTTTCCTTCCTTATGTCTTACATGTGTTAGTTCAGTGTTGACTAGCTGGTGCCTTGTAGGTTTATTATGATTCCTTGAGAAAGCAAGATTTAGGGTGGGAAAATATTCAAATAATATTGATGCCTGAAGTCTTGTTATGCCAGGCTCAAAAGGATGTAATTAAAAACAGACCACATAGACTTGGGGTAGTGAACAAACAATAAAATATACAGATGATATATTATAGAAATGTATACCTGAAACCTATTACAGTTTTATTAACCAACGTCATTCCAATAAATTCAATAAAAATAAAAAACAGGTATATAAACATATAGATGACAGCGCTATATCTAATACCTATTATAAGCTATTCAAATATAAGTCGATACTAAAATCTAAGATGTGAAAACTGTTTTAAAAGATAAAAGAAACTACAATTCATCTTAAGGGATGAATGTTTATATATTGGTGAATTTTCATTTTCTCTTCCCTTTCAAAAAGTGTTGTCCATTTCCTCTTTAGTTATGTTACTTCTCTCATCTTCTGGAGCTTTCCAAACAAAAAACATTGCAGATCCTAGTGATTTCTATATATAAATATCCTTAACTCATATGAATTCGTTCAAGATGATTATAAAATAGAACATGTTTACACTACTACAAGATGGAAGCAGGTTATCTCTCAAAAAACATTTTTATTTCATCTGTAGTATAAACTTAGAAGTCACTATGAGAAGCCCACCTTGTAGGAATATATGTATATACATTATAAGATATATGTATTTTATAACACAAAGTCCAGAAATATAGAACATCCTGATCCAAGGTCCCTTACTCATTACTCAAGAAACAGATTTAGCATGAATAAATGTACAAGAATTCAAAATATACAACTGAAGAGAAATCTCTTTATACAACAAGGGAACCAAACAAGCTACTATGGATTTAGAGGTTCAAAGCTAAGTCTTTATCAAAAAGCATTCTTTGAATAAAATGGTTATTACATTTTTGTTGGCCTTTAAGAAATCCCTCAAAATAATCTTCTAGCTGTTCAAAATAGCTAACTCTAGTGATACTGGCTGTGTCTCTGATCAGCACCTAAGGAAGTAGTTTTATCTGTTCCAGAAATTTCACTTACACTTACACATGACATCAAATCAGCTTTTATTATTGACATTTAATTTAAGCTGAAAATAGTTGTCCTAATAATCAGAGGATATTAAAACCCTTAGTATAACTTTTACCTGCCAAGTTCAGAATAGAGGAGGCTGAGTCCTTTACATTCAATACTTAAGGTATTAAAGAAGCCAAGGGTACATTACAGGAAAGAAAAGAAAAGCAATAAATCTTTGTGCATCAAACTTGGCACGCTCTGTCTTCTATCATACGTATGTATGTGTGTACATATATGTATTATACATACATAGACACAAGAAAATTAACTATGACTTATAAAAGTTTTGTTTTATAGTAATTTAAATATTAAAACTTAGCAGATTTCATTTCTAAAATAGTTTTTTCATCCTTTCATGCTACTTTTTTAAAAATAATAAAATATGTATATGCTTGAGATGTTAAAGGTATTTTAGTGTCTTAATTTTTTGAAGATATCTTACTGTTTAAAAATGTTCCTTCTATGTAACTGAACAATAACCAAAAAATTAAAATTTAAAAACAAGTTCCCTGTAGAGATAAACTAGTTAGGCAGCTATATGAAATAATGTTTATTTTCTTTTTTAAAAAAATAAAAACTAATTAGAACTTGCAACCCAAAATTTCCTAATTATGTTCATAAGTAGTTGATAACTGTAAACAATGGAATGAAAAGTGTATGTACACAGAGTTTAGACATCTATTTTCATCACAAAATAATAAATGGCCTTTTTGTTTTATAATAATTTTATTAACTGATGCCAATACTATAAAACAGGTCAGTGAAGTCAGCATGTATTTCTGAATAAAAGGAAAACAGTAATTAAAAAGACAACCTGAAAGCATTTACACACATTTACCTTTATAGGTTAGCTTCAGTCGTGGAATATTTTGCTTAGGAGTTCCAATGACCAGGGGCAACAGCTCGATCACGCTTAGAATCATCAAGGCATTAAAAAGATAAGCACAGTAGCTTCTGGACTTTGGTATGTCCTCTCTCTTAGCATTCATGATGAAAACAATGTTCTCTTTGAAACTGTGGAAACAATCTAAAAATAAGAAAAGAAATATTAAAATAGGAATTTGTAGATTTTCTAAGACTTACCAAATTATAAATGTATGAATGCATATAGATTTTTAAAAACAACTGTTACCTCTCTCTTGCATTGCTCTTACAAATTGTTGCCAGAGAAATGAATCAAAAGTTAGTAATAAAATTCAGCTCTGGCTTTACTCAGTTGTGGAAATGACTGTATAACTTAAAATCAACAATTTGTCAATATGTTAATTAGCATCTCTTCTTCCACTTAAGGTTTTACACAAATATAGAAGGAATCAATCAATTCTTTATATTCTTTGATCAGATAAAAAACACAGGCAGAAGCCTATCTTTACCCATATCATTTTCAAAGGAAAAGAATCTCAAGCAAAAACAAATAAAAACTGTCATTTTGAGCAAGTTCTTCTTTTGCCTCTTACTTAAAATGATATTTTAAAGGTCTACCTACAGTTGACCTTTACAGTTCTGTCTACCCTACAGAAAATGGGCCAGGGAATATCTGGCCAGGGCCACCAGTACAAATTTAGGCCTCAGACAAGGCAATCTTAGTTGCATCCTATACTATTCTACACAGTACAGTGCTGAAGGGAAAAACAAGCTATAAAATAAAGGCTGTATACGAGGAAGGCATGGTTACAGCTAGGTTGCCATAAATCAGCTGCCTTGGTTGTCTTTGTTAAGACACAGAATAAATCAAAACTCACATATTTCAAACTATTCATCATCATCATCATCATCATCATCATAATAATAATTACAAATAGCATTCATCGAGCATTTATATATACTATGTAGTTTTTTTAAGTGCCTTACATAAATTAAATGACAATACTATTAAACTAAATAAAGGAGGCCATCAGACTGATGAGGTACTGATGCCATGGTAGCCTATATAAGCAAACCAAAATCTAGGCCTAAGAATCACTCAAAGTTATAAACTCAAACTGCTGAATAAAGTTGATCACAAACAACCAACTAAGCCTTAAACTATAGCCAATCAAGTAGTTTCTTTGCTTCTGCACTTTATCTATGGAAGAGTTTCCCCTGACTCCTGATGGTAGAGTGCTCTTAAGGTTTCTGGTTTGGCCCTGCCCTACTCAAGTTGATTTTTGCTCAAATAAACTTTTAAAAATTTTAATAAGCCTCCTTTTATTTTTTATGAATACCAATAACAGCCAAGAAAGATAAGTAATATTTCACAGATGAGGAAACTGAGGTATGAGTTTTAAATAGGTCTCTCAAGGTTACATGACAAATAAGTGATGGATTGAAACACTGGGCTGTAGCTGGAGTCAGCCTTCTATACCCCTCAGTCTTTGGGTACTTTTCATTGTGGCAAAACCAAGTGATCATCAACTCTTGATGCAGCTCTTTAGCTTCTCTTTCTTCTCTATGAAGTTACTGTTGTTTTTCTAAGAAGTGGCCCACAAAAAGAATCTTGCTTTACCTATTTCCAGGGAGGCTTTTACATTTGGGACCTGCTTCAACTTTTGTTCCAATAATTTCTGCACTTTTTCGATGATAGCTTTAGCCATATAAAAAGGATTATACTTTAAGTACTTTTCTAATTATTTAATATCAACAAGTATTTTATGTCCATGAAGTTGAGTTTTGAGAGAAGGTCAAATAAGTAAATTTTTCTTATAGCAGATCAACTCTACTAAAATGCCTCCTAGACTTTGAATATCAAGATGACATTTACCTTAAATCTCAGAAGTTGAGGTCAGTCTGAGAAAGTGAAATAACAAAAATTTATGGAAGTATTAATTTATTTATGCATGGTAAACATTTTATTTATTTGTTTATTTCTTTTTATCCTCTCCTGAGCAAATGTTCATTGATATGAAAGAGGGGAAGTCAGGGAGAGAGAAAGAAGGAGAGAAACATCTATGTGAGAGAGAAACATCAATTGGTTGCCTCTTGTATGCACCCTGACCTGGGACAAACTCTCACCCTAGGCTTTTACCCTGACTGGGGATCGAACCCATGATCTTTTGGTTTATGCGATGATGCTCCAACTGAGCCACACAGGTCAGGGCTTATACCTAACACTTTAAAGAAAAAGTACACAGTTTCCTTTTTTGTGCAAAAAACTTTTCAGTTTGATGTAGTCTCATTTGTTTATTTTTCTTTTGTTTCCTTTGAGGAGATATATCAGATAAATACTGTTACCAGCAATATCTGAGATTTTACTGCCTATGTTTTCTTCCAGGATTTTTATAGTTTCGGGTCTAACATTTAAGTCCTTGACCCATTTTGCATTTATTCTTTTGTGTGGTGTAAGAAGGTGGTCTAGTTTCATTCTTCTGCATGTATCTGCCAATATTCCCAACACCACTAATTGAATAAATTATCTTTAGCTCACTGTATGGGTTTGCTTCTTCTGTCAAATATTAACTGACTATAATAGTGAGGGTTTATTTCTGCGATTTCTATTCTGTTCCACTGATCTATGTGTCTGTTTTTCTGCCAATACCATGCTGTTTTGACTACTATGACCTTATAGCATAGTTTGATATTAGGTAGCATGATTCCTCCAACTTCGTTCTTCTTTCTCAGGATCACTGTTGCTATGAGGGGCCTTTTGTGATTCTGTATAAATTTTTGAAATATTTGTTATAGTTCTGTGAAATACATCATTGGAATCTTGATAGGAATTATATGGACATAGTAGCATGGACATTTTAATGATGTCAATATTTCCTATCCATGAGTACCCTTATGTTCATTGCAGCATTACTTACAATTGCTAAGATATGCAAGCAGCCCGAGTGTCCATCAACAGATGAGTGGATAAAACAACTATGGGACATTTATACAATGGAATGCCACTCAGTCATAAAAAAAGAAGAAATTTTTACTCTTTGTGACAGCATGGATGGACCTGGAGAACATTATGCCAAATGAAATAAGTCAGTCAGAGAAAGAAAAATACCATATGATCTCACTTGTATGTGGAATCTAATGAACAAACTCAACTAACAGGCAAAATAGAGAAAGACTCATAGATAGCAAGCAGAATGAGAGCTATGTGGGAGGGGTTTAAGAGTGGAGGGATCAAGCAAAAAGGAAAAAGGACTCATGGACACGGACAAACGTATGGTGATTGTGAGCAGTGGGTATAAGGGGATAAAGGTTAATAAAAAGTATAATCAAAAAGACTTGGCAAGAGAAAGATAAATTATAAATTGTATATTTTTCATAAAATGTCAAACATAATTTAATAAATTATATTTTCTCAGTTCCTTTAATTACTTTCAAATACTCCTATAGGAAGTACCGTATTGTCTTGTATGTATATATGTGTATTTAATTATTTGATTTAGGAGATTATTATAAACACAAATAATTGAGTTGATTTAGATATTCATTTAAGAATATTATACTAAATATGCACATATCACATGTTTTATTCACCTTTCATGACATTTTCTGATGGTTTCATCTAATTAGATGTAATTTAAGAGAAAACAGGAATGTACTTCCAACCAAAATAATCCATATAATCAGCAACCTTTTATGAACTTTTTAAAATTTAATTAATATGTATTTTAATAAAGTCCATACTCAAATAACATATTTAAAACAAACTCTTAAGAAGGACATAATTGTATTATTTTAAAGCTAATAGGACAACATGCTTATGCTATTGCTACAAAACAGAATCATTCTACCAGGGCTATAGAAAAATGTATCAGGATTAATTTTAAATTGTGCGTTGAATTGCTAAATCTCTTAAGATATGCATCCTTATAATTTTTCAATTTGACATTTACATAGTAAAACAGATGCATTCTTTCACTGCCAGATTCACCTTATAATACTGCTTGTATGCAAATGTGTATATGTATACACACACATATATATTACACACACAGGTGCATGCATAAAGAGAGTTCAAGGAAACAGTGAGACCTAGTTAAGGGTTCCTGAAAAGCTAGAAGCATGATAGACTTGGTTAGATTGCTGAGGAAAAGGCAGAGAGTTAGCATAATTTGGTAAGGTGGGAAAAAGAAGAAACCAAAAAGGAACTTGACCTGACTCTTAAACATGTCTCATGCCTGTCCTGGTACCTAATATATTATGACACAAATATGCTGTTACTCCACACTGCCTTTGATATTAGATCATGTGTGCTGCTTCTGTCCATATTCATCAGGTTTCTCTAATCCCATTTGCCTGTTCCTTTCACTTTTGCCCATATCCAGGTTAGCAGAACATATCTATCTGATCGCAGCAGATTCACAGCCTTGACATACAAACATGTATTCTTCCACCGAGTCACGGTCTCTGAAAAGTGAAAGTCAAATTGAATGTAGAAATTAAGTATATATTAAATTTCTTATTAGGCTCAGTTTTTCTGAACCTCTGGACATGTGAAATACTGCTTTTTTCATGACATGTAACAATGCATGTAATGTGAATGTATGTTTGTGCACAGAGGCAAAAGAGAGGAAACATTCCATATGTGCATTTTATTAGCAATAGTGACTTCAGTACAGGACATTTCCTGGGAATTAATGGCCAGTTGGGGTTAATGGCCCTTGGCTATGTATTGAGATATCTACTCCTCCAACTGGTCATTAATCGCTATGACATGCCCTGTGCCTCCAACACTATAAGTTAAGAAGATTGATGTTTTGGTTTTCAGTGAACAGTAGTCACACTGTTCCTTGTAACCCAACTCATTAATATTGTTAAATAAGTTAAAAATCAAAGCCCTGCTTTACTTGCTACTATGACATTCTGATAAGTACCTACACGTGCTGAAACATATGCTAAGGGCGAGTGAGGGACAGAATAAAACACAAACCCTGAAACTGCTGGAACTTTTTTTTTAACTTTAAATATTTTTCTACTATAAAACAGTCACTCTCGAAAATATGCTTCTCCTGATTCTTTGTTTTTCTTCCCAACAATCCTTTGAATTTAATAGTTAATCTGTTAATTGAAATAATTTATGGGTTAAATGTACTGTCAACTTCTCCACTAATCTATCGCTATTTCGCTATCTTCTAGTGCATGTTTGTGTGCGTGTGCAATTTGTGTATGCACACATGCGTGTGTCCTGCATCTGGGAGGAATTATAGAGAGAAGTAGGTGTGATTTAACCTCAAGTGGGTGGATTTAGTGAATTGCATAGGTTATACTGCATGCTACCGTCTGTAACAAGCTCGACCTGGAGCCAATTAACTGCATGTAATCTATTCCAGATGTTCACTGGGACAAACGGCCCTCTTGGGGATCTTCAGATGTGAAGCCAATGGGGAGTGTTCTGATTATGAGAGATTTTTACACTGTTCCACTAAATCAGAGATCGAAATGCATAATCTAATACTCAAGAAGGCCTTGTACCATTTCCCAAAGGAATGCAGAATCCGGAACTTATTAGATGGATGCTAACTCATCAAAAATATTATTTGTGGAGCTAGGTATATAAAATTATATATGTGAACTTCATTGATTTGCCTTATTTAGTTATATCCATCTATTCCAAAAGTCATTAAGGCAAGATGATGTATAATTAGGGTGAAAAAGTAGATTCTGTACGTAGAACAAAAACTAATATGAGTCTTCACACATGAAAACCTTCAACAGTTAGATTTAGGATTCTTTCTCAGGGTGGTGTGTGTGTGTAAGTAGTTAGGGGAAGGGAGAAAAAAATTTTTTCATTTATAAAGAGCTACTTGTTCTTCATTCCTTCATGGTGCATATAGAGTCACTTGACTTTTTTTTTTTTTTAATTCAGGAGACACAAAGAGCTATGACCACCCCCCCCCCATTAAAAGTACTAGTGTCTGTAGAAACCTATTTAAGCTTAATTGTAGCTCCTATTTTTGAGTTATTATTTGATTAAATGGTTTTCCAGTAAGGTATACGAGATTGAATTATTAGTAACATTACTTTGTGGCACAAATATGGACAAGAAACCAAACAAATTATAGAAGAAACTCGATAACTAAAGGGACAATATTAGAAAAGGCAAACAAAAAGAAGCTTTATGTTAGCAGAGGACTATTTTATATTCCACTGATCAAGGGCACTGATATCAAAGAAGAATGCAAGTAGCATGTATGAAGATCCATCAGGATAGAGCTTGGAATGCTGAAAGTTTCATATACATTTATTTTATCTCATCCTTTCTGAATTTCTGTCTATGTTTTCTAAGATATGTAATGTCCTGCTACTTTAGTATAGCCAGGGGTATTCAATCACTACACAAGTATGCAGCACTGTTTACAATGAGTAGAATCGACAGGGCAGCAAATTTTGGTTGAAAAGTCTTAACTGTCCATTAATGGGCTTCATTGTTTTCACATGTCATGAATTCCTCATCAATTGATACATTCCCATAAAGTCTGGAAGACATCTTATTTTTCAGATATCATGTGGAAAAGACTTACACTTAATTAAAAAATGTTCATCTACTTTAGCCAGTGATGTCTCACTACATACCAAACTAAACATTAACAATCAGTAATCAGGTGTCAGTAAAGATAAATGACACTAGTTATGTTTTCATTTGCAGTGGTTTAAACACAATGTTTACATTTCTAAAACATACTGAAAGGATATTGTTGTGTAAATATCTGCTCAACAAAACACCATTGTTATATGTTCCTTGGGTTTGCATGCCTTTCAGCGTTGTACTTATAGCCAGATGAAATTCTTCATGATCTTACCTCTAATGAATCCATCTCAAAAGAAAATAATATAACAGTAAGTCTTTAGAACATGAATGTGCAACCTGTTAGATTTAATATTGTGGAATGCATTTTTTCCTGAAGATAACAGTAACAACAGAATAATTTTATGTTGTAAAGAAGTCCTAAAGAAATCAGAGTCCACAAGGCCCAAACTGCTCCAAAAATTAATTAGCGTATTTACATAAAATATTAAAATACCACTGTAAATGATCTTATTGCTAATCATCTTCCTCATCTTAACTATCACATCAATTTGCTACTTGAAGCAGAGCAGTGATATTTACCAATTTGTAGATCAGAGAAAGCACCAACAACATAAAGTTGGTCTCTCTTAAAATTTAATTAATCCACAGTTCAAAGATTTAAGATCTTCCTTTTCAAACTCTGACATTCTGAAGAGCAGCATTTTAATCCATGCACTTTTTCATGATCAAAATAATCTTATTCCACAACTTTTGGTATTCTGATACATTTTTTGAGAATTGTAGAATATTTATAAACATTTTATGAAAATATCTATAAAATTATAGAACATTTGTCAAATTTTAATGTCTTCCTTGTGTATGCAAAATATAAATGTATACAGTTTAAACTGATTGTTTTGTTAAATCATAATACCCTCTGTATCAAATATTCTGATATGTGCCACCTACTGTTGAAAGAAGTTTATTTTTATAAATAGAATATTGAATAAAACAGATTAAGAATTACTGCAATTAAGAAGGTGAAACAAGTATATTTCCTTAAAATAAGAAATAGCCATGTATTTATCTTTGAGAAGTTCCTTTCTCCAATTTATTTTGTTCCTTATATCTCTTGGCAACATCATGATTAAGAAACAGAGTACTGTTTTGGTAAATACCCCCAAATTTTAACTTCCCTGAAATATACGTTAAGTTTAATTTAGACATTGAGTTATATGTCCAATAAAGGTGTTTCCAGATTTTCTAATATTTATCTAACATTTCTGCTAATGTGGGCAATAAATGGATTTTAAATCTTCTTGAAAATTGACTTTTCTATGACAAATTAACAAAAGAGTCTAGATGCAAACTAACTTAGTGGTCCCATGGTTTCTGAATCAGAAAAACTGTTGCACTTGGAAACCTGTCTTTCAAAGCAACATAGATATTTTGTTGTATTTAAAAATAGGATCGTGGCACTTGCTTCAGCAGCACTTATACTAAGATTGAAGCAAAGTGAAGACTTACAAAGAGCAGAGCATGGCACCAACGTAAAAATGACAGGACTATCTTATTTCCTGACCTAGTGGTCCTGTTTTTTACAATTTTCACATGAATTATGTTTTCCAGTTAAAAATATTTATTGAAAAGCTTACTATGCTAAAGGAAGAAAAAGAAAAGTTTTTTTTTTTAATCACTTAGCATAGTTTATAGGACTTCAGGGAATTCATCATATCTTCAAAAACAATATATGGAAGTTATTAGTTGCCAATCTGTAAAACGGATATGAGCCTAACATAAAACCATTTGTGTACAGGAAATAGTATTTAAGGAAGTTCCTTAAAAAGGGTGGAAATTTTTCCCTTTGCAACAGCATGGATGGAGCTGGAGCAAAAAAGAAAGAAAAGAGAAAAAACTAATGGACATAAACAATCGTATAGGGATTTCAGGGAGAGCGGTGGTGGGGAGAGATGGAGGAAGTTTTTAGGGGATAACTGGTGGTGGACAGAAATTTGACTTGGGGTGGTGAACACATAATACAGTGCACAGAGATGTGTTGTAAAGTTGCGCACCTGAATCTGTAAAAGTTTGTTAACCAGTGTCCTTTCGATAAATTCAGTTAAAAATGAATACAACATGTAGCAGAAAAATGTGACCCTGTATTTCATATTCACATAAATTTTTCAGGAATGCATGTACTTTTGAGATCAAAAAACATAAGTGAAATGATTTCTATGTGGCCTTATTTTTTTTTAAGGTAAAAGATGTGCTAGACATATTAACACTATTTGTTTCTTTCTTCACGACTTAATGAAACACCTAAGGGATATAAATATTTCTAACAAGGTAAGGCATTCCATCTGCATAGAAAGATGACTTTAAATAATTCACTTCATAAACATAACACTATCTGGGATAAAAAGTAGACAGTTTGTGAAAGAAATTTGGTGTCATATGTAAAATTTAGGAACCAATTCTTCATGACATATTTGGATTTCATGATATTTGATCCAATGTGGCTACTAAAAATTAAGTAAATGTAATTAACTTATTACATTTAAAAGTAAAAGTAATGTGATTAAATGTAAACATAATTAACATTATCTTATTTATTTTAACATATTGAATTCAACAACTGAATATGAACAAGGCAGTTTCAACAAACAAAAAAATTTGTCCACCACTTTTAGCAGTAATAGTTTTTTAATGATTGTTGTTTATATTTCTAGTGTTAATGACATATGCTAATGGTTTTCACCTTGGTTCTATTCTAAAGCCTTATACCATGACCAGTACATAGCAAGTGATCAAGGACTATTAGCCATCTTAAAATTATTACATTCGATTTATTCTAATTTTCTTTTAAAATTATTTTAAGTACGATAGCAAATTATGGTTTTATAGTCACTTAATAATGACCTGAACATCTGCCTACACTTTATAAGTTCTATAAAATAAAGAGTTTCCAGGAAGATAGTATATAACTTCCAAAAGTGTGAACCCAAATGAAGAAAATAATTACAGATCACCAAAACAAACAAATGAACATGAAAGCAAATAAACAAATCCCATTTATATGGCTTATGAGGAGACAGTCAGAAGTAGTTTGAATATGGTTATGAATGATGAAATATAATTGTATCTGGAGTGCTTCCAATGCTGTTTATCTAAATTGAATCATGTAATTTTCCAAGAAATGGAACATAACTAGATGCTCAATAAAATAATATCATGTAAAACCATAAGATAAAAAAATAGAATAAGCATTGGTAAATGTATATAACATTTGACTTTAAGATTTTCACTTGTACTAAAAACATCAAAAGAATTAGGTTTATTTTATGGTCTTTTCCAGAAAGAATACAAATTTAAAAAAACCTCTGAGTTACGCAAAATGAAGGATATAGTATAATAAATTATATATTCAAAGTATAGCAATAACTTATGTTCAATACAATATATTCTTTAGGTATTGGGTAGAATACATTATATGTATGTATGCTTTTCTATGTTTTTAATTTTTTTTCAATTACAGTTTATATTCAATGTTGTATTAGTTTCAGGTGTTTAGCATCGTGAATAGAAAATCACATACTTTACAAAATATTTCCCTGGATATTTCCAGTACCTAACTGGCACCATGCATAGTTATTATTACAACATTATTTTTAATTATATTTTATTGATTATGCCCTTACAGATGTCTCAATTTTTCTTCCTATGCCCCCTTCCCCTCAGTATCACCCACTCCCACAGATAATCCCAACATCATTTTTCATGTCCATGGGTCATGTGTACAAGTTCTTTGGCTACTCCATTTCCTATAAGGTAATTTACATGTCCATGTCTATTCTATTACTACCTATTTATACTTCTTAATCCTCTCACTTCTTCACCAATTCCCCCACACCTCCCTCCCACCTGGCACCATCAAAATACTCTACATATCCATGATTCTGTCTCTATTCTTCTTGATTGCTTAGTCCATTTTTTAGATTCAATTGTTGATAAGTATGTATTTATTGCCATTTTATTGTTCATAGTTTTGATCTTCTTCTTTTCTTAAATCAGCCCCTTTAACATTTCACATAATGATGGATTTGGTGATGATGAACTCCTTTTGTGTGTTCTTCTCTGGGGAGCTCTTTATCTGCCCTTCAACTCTAAACGAAATCTTTGCTGGGTAGAGTAGTCTAGCTCTAGGTCCCTGCCTTTCGTGGCTTTGAATAATTCTTGCCAATCCCTTTTAGCCTGCAGTTTTGTTTTGTTTTGTTTTGTTTTGTTTTGAGAAATCAGCTGATAGTCTTATGGTAATCAGCTCACTCCCCTGTAAGTAACTAATTGCTTTTTTTCTTGCTGCTTTTAAGATTCTCTCTTTAACTGCTGGCATTTTAATTATGATGTGTCTTGGAGTGGACCTCTCTGTAATCATCTTGTTTGGGACTCTCTTTGCTTGCTGGACTTGTATGTGTATTTCCTTCACCAAATTAGAGAAGGTTTTATTATTTCATTATTTTTTCAAATAGATTTCTAATTTCTTGCTCTTTCTCTTCTTCTTCTGGCACCCCTATGATGTGAATGTTGGAATGCTTGATGTTGTGCCAGAGTCTGCTTACATTGTCCTTGTTTATGGGATTCTTTTTTTCTTCTTGTAGTTCTGATTAGTTGCTTTTTGATTCCTTATATTCCAGAAGATTGCTTTGATTCTCAGCTTTATCCACTCCATTGTTGTTTCCCTGTAAACTGTTCTTTATTTCAATTTGTGAATCCTTCACTGCTGACTGGACTTTTTTATGCTGTTGGGGTCCTCACTAAGTTCCTTGAGCATCCTTATAATCAGTGTTTTGAACTAGGCATCTCACAGATTGCTTATCTCCATTTTGTTTAGTTCTTTTTCTGGAGTTTTGATCTGTTGTTTCATTTGGAGCATGTTTCTTCGTCTCCTCATTTGTCAGCCTCCCTGTATTTGTTTCTATGTATTAGATAGAGCTTCTCTGACTCCTTGTCTTAGTAGTGTAGCCTAATGTAGTAGGTATCCTGTAGGGTCCAGCGACACAGCCTCCCCTGTCACCCAAGCTGGGTACTCAAAGTGTGTCCTTTGTTTGGGATGAGTACAACCTCCTCTTGTAGCTGAGCCTTGTTTGCTCTTAGCAGGTCAATCAGAGGGATTTACCCAGGGCAGTCAGCAGCAAGGACTGGTTATGACCACTGACCACCAACCTCCACCCTCTGTGAAGGATCATGACGGGGCAGGGTAGTGGTGCTCCAATGTGGTCTATAACTGTCCACTGTGTGCACAGGCTCTGGGGTTTCCTGGGTGGTGGAGGCCAAGGTCAGCACCCCTGCTGTGTTTTGCCTGGGTCACGCTGCCTGAGCTATAAAGTGATCTGAGATGGCTGCTACTTGTGCTAGGCTGGGAGATTCCCAGGCGAAGTCATGCTGGCTGCTGCTAGTGCTGGACCTGGGTCCACTTACCAAGATGTATGGGGTCTGAGAGCTGACTAAGGCAGGCTGTTACTTATTTAAGAGCATTTAGGAAGTTGTGAACCATGAGCCAAGATCAGCCATTCATATGGGAAAGTCACTGTTAACAGCTTGGGTGGACCCATAAATTGGGTGGGATGGAGTCTCAGGGAATCTTCAGGTTGGTGCAAACAGTTTTAGACAGGTTTTGGAGTCTCAGATACAGTACCCATTGCCAGTTCTGTGGCTCTGTGGTGCAAGGGCTCAGAAAAGGAACAATGGCCTCTGCCTGCCTTTCTGTCTGGGAGAAAACTTCCCCCATCTCTTGCTGCTGGTGCATTTCAAGCAGCTACCCTGGTGCTGGAGTTCAGAGGGAGTTAATCTGAATAAGTTTGTTTTTGGGTTGTTTAAGGGGAACTTATTGGGACTCCAGAATTTCTTCTACTGACTCATTCCCCACTATATTTTGCAGCCAAAAGTTATGGAGACTTATCTTCCTCCCACTGGAATCCTGGGCTGTGGGGCCTGGTGTGGAGCTGGGATTCCTCGCTCCCAAGGTACCCTCCTCAATTTTTATACAACACACTTGGATGTGGGACCAGCCTGTTCCACATCTCCACCCATCCTACCATTTTGGATGAGTGTGGTTTCTTTATTCCATAGTCATCAGACTTCCATTCAACTCAATTTCTGATGGTTCTGAAAAATGGTTGTATATTTTAGTTGTAATTTTCATGGGGTTACTCAAGGAAGTGAGCCATACATATGCCTCCATATTGACCGAAATTACCCCACAATATTTTGATTATATTTCCTATGCTTCACTTTACATCCTCATTATTATTTTGTTACTACCAATCTCTATTTGTCAATGCTTTCATCTTTGTCACCCAGTCCCCCAGGTACCCTCATATATACTTTTTAATTTTTATATGTCTATCCATCTATTTTATTTAATTCAGTGTAGTAGGATTTTCCATTGCCACCCCTCACCTTTATGTTTAAAATGGGCATAAAAATCTTTTATGAACTCATTAAAGTTCTTTGTTTTTGACTTTCTTGAAACAAATTACTATGGCTAATTATGATTCCACTTAAGAAGTTTTCAAGTTTTATAATTTGTTGACATCCTTTGACATATGTATAGGATTACTTTATTTTATTTTCAGGGGATTATTTTAAATATTAAATTTAAATGTTTTTCTGGTATAAAAATAATCATGTTTAAAAGTAGTTATATTTATTCAAGATCAATTTTTACAAGTAATTTTACTTACATTAAAGTTGTCATTTTATCATATTATAGAGTACATTTTGAAATTCATAGCCTATAAAAATGGTTGATCTAACTTCATTATTAACACTCAATGATTATATGTCATAATACAGCAAAACTTTGATGTATAGCAGGAACTAAAAAATAAAGTTTAATTCATTGGCTATAATGACCCATAATCCATGGAAGAAAAACCTCATAACTGAAAATAGGACAAAATTAGATATTATGTTAATATCCTACTAAGGTAAGTTAAGTAAAACTAAAAACTTTCAATTATGTTTCAGACCATTCCAGATCTATAAACATGCCAAGTTTTATTTATAACAGGTTTCAAAATTGCTGTATTTATAGCATACCAAAGATCTGAGGTTGTCTCTCCCACAGATTCAAAGAGCTATTGTACCTCTTGGAACATCTTAATGCATCTGCTTGCTCTAAGATGGTATATTACTAGCACACATTAAACACATTAAAAATTCTTTCCATAATTAATAATTACTCAAATAACATTTGCATAAAAATTCAATGTTTGTAAAACATGAGTTTTATTGTCCTCATATGCATATTTCAACTCATTATTCAGAAACAAAACAAAAAAATTGACTACTGTATAATACCAAATAGTATTAGTGTAAAATAATTAAATATTGTGTTATAATTAATACAAGTTTTAAACTTTCTTTATATGTGCCATCATAAAGTATGACTCTACAACACTTTCAGAAATACTGTTCAGGTTCACCGAATACGCAATATGAAAACACAGTGTAAACCTTGCTTAAAAGATCATGGCTAAAGCTGAGTTGATCCCCTTTACCTACATTCTCTCTTTTCTTAAGATTTATTTATTTTTTGAGCGAGGGGGAGGGAGGAAGAAAGTAAGAGAGAAACATCAATGTGTGAGAGATACATAGATCGGTTGCCTCTCCCACACCTGTAACTGAGGACCTGGCCCACAACCCAGGCATGTGCCCTGACTGGGAATGGAACCGCAACCTTTCAGTTCACAGTCCAGCACTCAATCCACTGGGCCACACCAGCCAGGGCTACCTACATTCTCTTAATACATATAAGAGGGAAGTTTCTAAACTCACATATTTATATATTAAAAGGAACTTGCAATTACTCACTGTATGATTAGTATGCTTATGTAAAGAATATATTGAGGTTCTGTCTTATGAAATTCTACAGAATTTTCAACTTCTTTATCAGGCAGCCCATATTTCTAAACACCCCTTCTGGTCTTCCTCATGTAAACATATTTTGCCTATATATATATATATACATATATATCTATATATATATATTTTTTTTGCACAATTGCTCTGTTGAAGCCATGTTTTTAATAGTTATCTGTGCAGTTTCCCTTCCACCTTCATCATCATCCTTATCTAGTTCCCTGTATGTTAGTATCAGTTTATTCTTCTTTTTTGAGACATAATTGACATATAGCACTGTGTGTATTTAATATCAGTTTCTGAACTGTATTTAATCCCATCCTTATATTCTCAGCTATATCTAAAAAACTGTATGTAAATGGCCATCCCATGTCTTTCTACCTCACATAGATAAGCAGGAGATTCCTGAGTTGAGCACACAGCACAAGTGTCATTTTCCCATTTTTATTTTTTACATATTTCTCTTAGAGAAAATGTACTATCACCTCCTACTATATGCCCCTCTGAAGTTGACTCAGCAGTGAAACTAGCATTGTAGTCTGGATTTTAAAATACAGAATCCACCTTAAATAATCTCTCAAAAGCCTTGATAACTGAACTTATTTATTTTTACCATGTGGTTTATGTAGTAACTAGGATAAAATTCTGAATTCTCCCAGGGGTATCAGAGACTAAGAGCTTTGGCCCTGGCTCTGCTATGGTTTGGGTTGTAATCTTCGTTTTGCTACTTATCAGCTTTACACTCTGAGAAAATTCACTTAATTTCTCTAAATCCAGTTTCCTCATCTATAAAATAGGATTATCAGTTCTTTTGAGATGATTCTTGCCAGAATAACTCATGGAAAGCATTTAGTATCTTGTCTGGCACATAGCTGGCTCTTAAAAAAAAGTTATCTGAAAGGTCTTCCATTTTTGCACAGAATGTGATAGTAACTATTTTTCCAAAAATACTGAGTGAATATGAAATGTAAAAGGAAATCTGGAAATCCCCATGTTCTCCTATTCAGCTTGCAAATGTGTTTGTATAATCTGGCATTAAAGTTCCCAGTCTTGATTCCATAATGTAATTTTTTTCCAGTGTGCAATTAGATAAGATCCTTATTACAATAATAATAATAATACATTATTTTCTCTGAATATCAAATTTGTTGAGCCTACATGCACTGCCAAAATGAAATCCTAAACAAAAGAACAAATTTAATTGCTTTATTGGATATGGAATTTTTTAGAAAATAAAAATAAAGGGAGAGTGAAAAAGAAATGTTTTTATTTTAAAATATTCAATTTGGGGTTACAAAATATGTTTGAACAAAAGTCCATGAAGAAGGTCTTAGAACTGAGATTAATACTTAGAAACAGTTTTGACAACAAGCCAACCTAAAGTTAACTTCTAAAAGCTTAATTGGATATTATAAGAGCCAAAAGAGTTTACACACATAAAGAACTTTAGCTTTAGTTAAAACTGCCACACTTTTTCAGAGTATTCAAAATGAGAAACTGTTACAGTACAGTAATATTACAATTTTTAAAATGTTCCAAATAATATTTAGTCCATTGTCTACATCTTACGATTTGCATTTGCACCTTACAGAACAAATGTCATAGCCATCTCAGGAGACATTTACTTCTTTTAAGCCACGTGCAGGTAAGGCCATCAATCACAAATCACCACTGTACCCGCAAAGCCTAATAGTGTGCCTGGCACAAAGCTGCAGATGAGCGCATGTTTGTTTAATACATGAAATAAGTAGTCGGCCTCCTCCTCTTTCCATTCCCAGACCACCTGATGATACATGGCGATGAAGTAGCTAAAACCTCTCCCTCTCATCCCTCTGTTGTCACCATGAATCATTAAAATATGAAAAACTTGTGCAGCCTCCAGAGCACCAGAAACATATGCGAACTCCAGAATCAAACTGAAATGGTCCACAGCCACGACAAAGATCATTCCCAAAGTAAAGTAGAAGCAATAACTGAGCTTGTTGGGGACATTCTTGGTATTCCTATATATCTTTTTAAGAACTTTAAGAATCACATTTTTGTCTGACCTTACTTGAGAAAGTTACAGAAAACCCCTCCACATAAAGAGGAGCCATGAAATAGTGAAGAATTTGAAATTTAGAGTCAGGTGAACTTGAGTGTGAATTCCAGTTTTATCACTTTCTGAACAAGCATTTCTTCAAAATTTAGGAAACAATGGCAACTTTATTGTTATTCAATTTGAAATAATATACAGTAATGACCCTATATCTACATGATATGTGTAAAATAGACATTGGCCATTGTGATGATTATTCCATATTACAGATGAGCTCAGTCTCATTCCCCCTACTGGATGTGGTCTGACAAAGAATCCTGTTGGTCCCTCTGACTTGGAAGGGAGCAAATGCTCATTAGCAATTTGGGAAATTCTGTTAAATTCTCCAGCCCTCATGACCCCATGGTCTCAGTAGAAAAAGTTTTATGTTAAGAAAATAGCATTTTAATGTGATTCTTTATCTTTCCCCTTGTTATCTTTCTGTCAATTGTTGAATTTTATCCAGAAGACAAAGCTTAAAATTTAACATTAGCAGAAATTAAGCACATATTTAAGAATTATCTATTAAGCATTCATCTGCCTTTATAAATTCCCACATTCCTAGAACATTCACAGCACATACCTTTTCTTAAGTAAATGCATATGCAGATTAAAAAGGGATGGAAGAGCAGTATCTAAGTGGTAAAATATGCAAGCGGCTTCAAGAAAAAAGTAGAGATGTAAAGATTATTGCTGTCTTGGGCAAAAAAGAATGTGAAGTTCAATTGTAATAGTGCATGCATGCATCTTTTGGAATGTCAAAGAAGAACAAAGAGTTTTTTTACTATAACAAACTTATACTGGTGTACTTCAATTATGTTGCAATAAAACTGGAAAAATTCTTGATTACAGAACAATAAACAAAAACTTCCTATCCACAGCACTTCAAGAAATCAGTTTTTCAGACATCTCTTTAATAAAACTCTTACATTGCATTACTCTAATAAAATTGAGTTCTTTCTTTATAAGGTACCTTGTGTACCATTTTATTTTTTCACTTAAGAAGGGCTACGAACTGTGATAAGCATCAGTATTAAGTAGTAGTGCAACTCTGATTTTTCAAATTTTGCATTTGATTCCTTTAAGACAACCATATATGTCACGTAATTTGTAGTGTAAATTTGTAAATTCATATTTTAAGAAAAATTATTACAATATGTAAATGAGATTTCATGATTACGTTTATATCAATTAAATTATACAATTATCTACAATATGCTTTTTACTTCAAATGCTATACAAAAGGGAAAATAATTACCATGGGAAGGCAAATTATGACTTAGTGCTGCTAAAAATAAATTTATATCAACTAGAAGAAGATATTTTCAATATTTTGCTATTTACAGATTTTTGTCTCACAACTTGAACTATTAAAACCTGACATTTTAAAACATATGTTAGCTTCTCTGGGTATTTCATAAAGGAAGCAGAAAACCTGAGTAAGGATAAATCATGTTATAGCACAAAGAATAGCGAGTTAAAAGCCAAAGCCCTGACTCAGGTCCTGCTTTGCCTCATACAGGACATCTCCTCTTCAGGAAATAACCACTCCGAGTGTTTGAGTTCTCTTATGTAAATTTAGGTTGTTGATACAACATCGACCTTAACAGGACTATTACTTTGTAGTTTTAGTAAAGAACAGTGGCTATAGGTATTTTTAAATGATTAACAGACAACATATATAAACATGTTTTTTTAAAGAAATTAACTTTTTTTATTTAGTTCAATTTTGCTTTCTCAAGGATCAATGTTATTGGATCTTCTCTAGTACAGAGTCAGATCATACAAAACCTGCTTTTAGATTTACTCTAATTTCTCTTTATCAAATAGAGAAGTAACATGTATACCAGAAGACAAAGTAAGGGGATATCTGTTCTTTAACTACCAAACAAGGTTGTCATCAGTGTCAGTGATGTCTCTTAATAACCTGCATGTTATTTCATCTCTAAGATTCATTTTTTCTACTTCCATTTTCAAGGCCATTAATGGAGCACTGAGTTGCTCTGACTGTATACCTGGTATTCTGGACTATGCTGTAGACTCTAATCTTTGGAATGCCTGATGTTTCCAGATTTGTTTTCTTAAAGCATTTGCTTTCAATATGCCACCTTTAATTTAAAATATAAACTCCCTAACTTGGCATGCCAATTTCTTCTTTAAATAAATTATGTTCTCTCTCTGTTCCTTACTGTTTACTCCCTGTTCCAGTCAGGATGGGGAGTGAACACAAACCATCTAGGTCATATTCGTTTCCTTCTCCCTGTGCATAATTCCCTGCCCTCTCAGGTCCAGTCTTATCCAAAAAGCATTTCTAGGTAAATTCCAGGTCAAAACATTTACTTTCTATAAAGATCACAATGGCACATTTTTCTCTACCATTTTTCTCTTTAACAGGGTGCAGCCAGGGCCCCCGCAAAGAGATGTTTGTAATGGGGTCCAGAACACGGGTGTCCAGGAAATATAAAAACATAAGATATCCTCACCCCCGCAAGTCTGAACTGGGGCATGGGGTACATGGAGCAGGGCCATTGAGAGTTACTTTGCATATCAACTGTTGGCCAACTTCACACCTGATATGCAAAAATGATTATTTTACAAATCTGTAACAGCTGGCTAGCTTCATAGACATGTTAAGTAGCTGTGGCCACTCTTTGAGCCAGGAAGATGGGAGTCACTTCGACCCACAGCTTAACTGGGAGGCAGCTCCCCTTGGTTATAGCACCTGCATGAGAGTTTGGAGATGATTTGCTCCATGCCAAGAGGCCACACTTGCCCAGACTTACTATGGTAGCTCAGAAAGGCTGGGGGAAAAAAAAAGTATGGGAGTGCTGGCAGATATAGCCAATTGTGGGAGGAGTCGGAAACAGGTTTGTAGAGGAAGATTTGCTGGAATTTAATTCCAGGTGTGGCAACCATACGGGGTCTACCCACGTGATTTTGAGGGGCAGAGATGGGGCTCTTTTTACCACGTGGCTTAGGAAGCAGGAAAGCAAGATGTAGCAGCCATGCAGAGCTCTCTCTTAGCAATTTGGAAGAATGCAGGAGAGACATTATGGGAAGGAAAGGGGTGAAAGATTCTCCCTGGGCCATGAGAAGGTGCCACGTGGTTTTGGATTAAGAACTGGAGATCTTGGTGACATAGCTGATGGTGCTGGAAACCACAGAGGCCTGCCAGTGGAGCATGGATTACTGCGAAGGACCAAAGGCTAGCTGAACCACAGACTTCTGGTGTTTTGTTTTGTTTTGTTTTGTTTTACCTGGGATATGGTACCCCTGATTAGCCTGACTGGGCAAAGGGGGAAAGAAGTTCTGTGTGTGTTTGAGTGTTTTAAGGTACTTTGATTATTTAATGGCGACATTCTGCCATTACTCTAGACCTGTATAACTGTTGAATAAATAGTTCCTTTCCTTTTCACCAAACTCTAGCATTGAGAGCCGTAATTCCTAATACCTGGTAGTGGGCAAGGTGAACCTGGTACAGAGAGACCCCAGGAGAAGAAGAGGTCCATTTAAGAACAGTATCTTGCTCTCCCCTCACAGGGCTATTCTGTAACAAATTTACAGTCAAATTATCTTGTATATGGCCTGAATTGTATACTCTTCTTACCGCTCTAAAAATATTGAAAGATGCTTCAACACAGAAAATGTATATTCCTTTAAATCCACCCCAAATAGTCCACAGAAGGTGAATAGACTCAAAGATGAAGACTAATAAATGAAATCAACAAATTAGAAAGGGAAAACATAATAAAAATATCTGCTCTTCTGACTTACTAAAACATTAAATGAATTTTGGGCACACAAAATTTTATAAATTTTGTGAGAGAAATAAATGCTATTCTTTAACATGGAAATCACATGTAAATTTATGATACAGAACCTGACAAAACAGAATAATTATTATAAAGAACTGGAAAGATAGTAGATTATTTTTTATGAATACAAAAAAAAAAAAATTCCAGTGTGGATGAGAAACAGCACACTCTTTCTTAGTTATCTGAATATAGTTGAACCATTTTTTAATTTAATTCTAACAGAATCCATTTCTATAAGATGTTTAGCAACATTGGATAGTTTTATTTTAAATTGTAAATTGTACTCTTATGTAAATTGATTTCAAAAAACATCCAAGTTGATCAGTGAATATAAAAATCACATTTCAGACAAGATATCCAATGTTCTGGTTATGATTTACATGTATATCCACAAAACAATTACTGTGATTTTAATGAGATCTGGATTGAGCACCATTTGTGATGAAATCACAATAAAATATAAAAATAGCATTTAACATTATAAATGGTGCTTTCCTCAAAAAAGTATGTTTTTAAGAATTTCTATATTTTTACAGGCATGGGCATATGGGTATGCTCACTGTCCCCCAATACGAACACATCTACTTTGTGTTAAGAATAGAAGGAATCAATCCTGAATTTGCACAAGGTACACGGTAGAAGCTGATTTCCCATCTTCTCTCACAGCTGGAGGAGTCAATATATGCTCACTAACTCAAAGCGATGTGTATAATGCACTTGACACTTCCTTGAAATTAGTTTCTTGTTCCTATTCAAACAGGCTAGACCTGGACGAGGTACAGGTAAGCCAGCTGTGGTGACACTACAGCTTAGGGCACCACACTGAGGACTTCAGGGCAACTAGACGGTGTCTGAGAGCAGAAAAAGCCACTTACCAACCTGAACTCTTGAATACATCAGTCCTTCTGCACAACACAGAGACACACGGCTATCTTGTTGAGCAGTTATTTTATGGTCTTCATATAACAAGGAGAAAAACAGTGTTCATTTTATTAATTGTCTTAAAATTGGTTTTAAATGTAGGTTTAAAACCTGCAGATATGAAACCTTAAATAGATTTTTGTATCACATATTATTTATAATACATTTTATCACAAAATTATTTTTAAAAAAGTACAAATGTAGAATGATATTTGCCCTAAAATTACAAGGATGTAAAGTTTAATATTTCTTTCATGTGATCAGAGGATAAGAATTAGCAGATTAGATTCTCTTCCTTCTTTGTAAAATTCCAGCTCTCTTGGCCAAACATATATTGGCAGTAGTACTTAATCCATAGCCTACTGTGTTTTTATCTTACTTGCAAAGTAGAGATGCTATTACTTCTTTATCTATTTATCTTTGATATGGAATTTCACAGGCATGTTAGATAACAGTAAGTATAAAGATAATGCTAGGAATCAACTAGGAATTAATTAGAAATTTAAAAAGAAAGAAGGGGCAAATATAAAACCTACTTTTATTTCATGGTTCGTAGAAAAAAAGTATGGTTTATCTGGAAACATGATAAATGCATGGGAAAAGAAAACTACACCATGAAATTATTTTATGAGTTAATGTGGAATAACACTAATCATGTTAAAAAAATATCTAATATCAGACTAGACGGTAACACATTCTTTAAATAGCTCCATCACTTCAAACATATTTAGTGTATTTAGCCTAGTCCTCATAGAAAGTGCAAACACAAGAAGTTTTATTTTTACCCTCTCAGAATTCTTCATTCTTTTTAACAGCCACCATAACAGCAATCATTACATCTTTTGGCAGTGATGGAAGGGTTTTTAATGGAAAACCATTGTATAACCCAGCACCTGACTGCCACTCTGAAGAAAGCAGTATCATCATGGGATCTCAACATTAATTTGAGGTCGGGTTCTACCTCAAGATTTTCCCCTTAGATAATTTACATGAGCTTGCTATGGTCTTCATGTTTGTGCCCCCCCCCATTCATATGTTGAAACCCTAACCCCTAAAGGTGATGGTATTAATAGGTGGGGCCTTGGGGAGGTGCTTCAGTCATAAGAGTGGAGCCCCCGTGAATGACATCAGGGCCCTTACAGAAAGAGGTACCAGGAATTCTTAGCTCCTTCATGTGAAGACAGTTAGAGGGTGCCCACTGTGAACCAGGACAAGAGCCTTCACCAAAGGGCAACCATGCCGGACCCCTGATCTTGGACTCCCAGCTTCCATAACTGGGAGCAATAAGTCTTACTTGTTTATAAACTACCCAGTTGGTAGTATTTTGTTATAACAGCCTAAAAAGAGTACGATAGACCTTTCTAGTTTTTACTGTCCTTTTCTTAATAAGAGAGTTCGACCTAACAGAACATTAACATGTTTTCTAAATCTAAAATCGCAGTGTGGCAGATCTAGTCATGTTTAACACCCCAATTTCCCAAAATTAAAAGCCATACAGACAGTCTGAAAGAAAATTTTATCAGCAACAAGAGTTCTAACATTTATTTTTAGATTTGGCCCTTTATTCATACCATATACTACGTGTATACAGCATCAAATACAATTTTGTCAGTATGTTTGAAGGAGTCAAAAGTCCAGCTTTACTCAAGAAAACAAGATGTTTTATAGATGCAGTTATTCAAGAACTTCAAGACAAGTAGGAAAAAAAACACCTGAGAAGTCTCAATAATGTTCATAATATATGAAAAACTGCTATTCAGATAAATTGCTTTTTTTTTAAAGCTTTAAAAGTAAAAATATTTTACTTCACCAATGTTTTAAACTTAAAGCTACAACAACATGACATCAACATAATAAGATATCAACACTGTCTACATTTTGATGTTTTTGTTTTTCTCACCAAAAAAAGCCTATAAAATGCAAAGTTAAAAATAGAGCAATTCTTTGTTATAATTGCTACTGTCAGCACAATCTGCAATCATATTTGAAATGGTTGTACTTCTGTATGAAAAAAAGTGATGGAGCATCTCTAAATAGCTAGGGCCACTTTGGTTAAAAGGAATAAATATAAACAAAAATATTAAAGGATTTTATAATAAACATATTTGTGACAAAGGCAGTATATTTACTTGTTTAATATTTTTACATATTTCAACCTAAACTTGTAAGAGAAGTGAACAATAGAATTTAGTAACACAGCAGTGTCAGTTATTAGACAGACTAGAAAATCATATACTCAAACATGGTATATTTCTTTTTCTTTAATTTTCATTGACTCTATTGGGGGTGACATTGTTTGATAAGATATATAGATTTGAGGTATACAATTCTATAATACTTCATCCGCATATTATATAGTGTGTTCACCACCCAAAGTCAAATCTTCTATCACCATTTATTGCCCCTTCACACTCTTCTAGCTCCACGCTCTTACCTCTGGTAATCACCATACTGTTGTCTGTGTCTATGAGGTTTTTTGTTTGCTTGTTTAGCACCTTCACCTTTTGCACCCAGGCACCCTAACCCACCTCCCTTCTGACAGCAGTCAGTCTGTTCTCTGTGTCTACGGGTCTTTTCTAGGGTGTTAGTTTATTTTACTCATTAGATTCCATATATAAGTGAAATCATGTATTATTTGTCTTTCTCTGACTGGCTAATTTCACTTAGCATAATGCTGTCCACCTCCATCCACGCTATCACAAAGGGTGAAATTTCCTTCCTTTTATGGCTGAAGCATATTCCATTGTGTAAACACAGCTTCGCTATCTACAAATCCATCGATGGGCACTTGGGCTGTTTCCAGACTTGGCTATTGTAAATAATGCTGTAGCAAACTGAGAGGTGCATATAGTCTATTGAATCAAAATTTCAGATTTCTTCAGATATGTTCCCAGAAGTGGAATTACTGGGTGATAAGGCAGTTCCATTTTCAGTTTTTGAGGCAACTCCATACTGCTTTCCACAGTGGCTGCACCAATCTTCATTTCCACCAACAATGCAGAAGGGTTCCCTTCCTCCAAATTCTGACCAACATTTGTTTGTGGGGTTTTTTGATGATAGCCATTCTGATAGGTGTGAAGTAATATCTCATTTTGGTTATAATTTGTAGTTCCCTGATGATTAGTGATGTCAAGCATCTTTTCATATGGCCTATTGGCTATCTCTATGTCCTCTTTGGAAAAGTGTCTATTCACGTCTTTTGCTCATTTAAAAAAAAAAAATATTGTATTTTTCCATTACCATTTAGTCCCCTTAGACCCTCCTCCCCATTGCAATTACCCCACTGTTGTCCATGTCCATGATTTTTTTTTATTTCTCAATCCCTCCACATCCTAATCTCCCCCGAATAGCTGTCCTCCTGCTCTCCATCTATGAGTCTGTCTCTGTTTTGCTTGTTAGTTCAGTTTGTTCATTAGATTCCACATATAAGTTAAATCTTATGGTATTTGTCTTTCTCTAACTGACTTATTTCACTTAGCATAATGTTCTCCATGTCCACTCATGCTGTTGCTAAGGGTAAAATTTTCCTCTTTTTTAAGGCCAAGCAGTATTCCATTGTGTAATTAAATGCCCCATAGTTGTTTTATCCACTCATCTACTGATAGACATTTGGGCTCTTCCATATCCTGACAATGTAAATAATGTTGCAACGAACACAAGAATGCTTATGTTCTTTCAAATTAGCACTTTAGGTTCCCTTGGATATATTCCTAGAAGTAGGATCACTGGGTTGAAGAACTAAACAAAATAGAGATAAGCCATCTATCAGATACAGAGTTCAAAACACTAGTTATAAGAATATTCAAGGAACTTAATAAGGATCTCAATAACATAAAAAAGATCCAGTCAGAAATGAAGGACACACTACTTGAAATAAAGGACAATTTACAGAAAAACAACAGTAGAATGAGTGAAGCTGAGAATCTAATCAATGATTGAGAAGATAAGTAAAAAAAATCAACCAATCAAAACAACAAGAAGAGTCTGGCCAAGATGGAGGCTTAGGTGGACACACTGTGCCTCCTCTCACAACCAAAATTAAGGACAACAAATATTTAGAAACAAGAAAACAACCAGAACTGAGAGAAAATTGAACTGAACTGAAGTCTAACAACCATTCATCCAGACCAGTAAGAGGGGCGGAGTCACCGCAGGAAAAAGTGGAGGTTGGCAGACCCAGGCTTGCAGGTGTCAGCTAGTGGACCCCGGGCATGGGGTGGCAATGGTGCAGACCCAGTGAAGCTGCACAAGGCGGCTGGCTGACCAGGTGGTCCCACATTCACACACAGATAATCCAGGCAAAGGGGAAGCAACAGAAGGGACTGGAATCCAAGAGAAAGCAGAGCAAGAGCCATTGTTCCCTCTCGGACCCCGCCCCCACATACAGCGTCACTACCCAGCAACTGGGCTGCCCCGCTCTGGGGAACACCTAAGGCTCTGCCCCTCACTATGTAACAGCCACGACCAGACCAAAAAAACAAAACAAAACAAAACAAAAAACAAAAATGGCTCAAATGGGAGAAAAAATCAAAGCCTCAGAGCCAATTCATCTAAGTGACCAACAGATAGCCAACTTATCAGATGCACAGTTCAAAGCCCTGGTGATCAGGATGATCACAGAATTGGTTGATTTTGCTCACAAATTAGATGAACAAATGAAGGCTACAATAAGTGAAATGAAGGAAAATGCACAAGGAACCAATAGAGATGGGAGGAAAACTGGGACTCAAATCAATGGACTGGACCAGAAGGAAAAAACAAACAACCAAATAGAAAAGAATAAAGAAACAAGGATTCAAAAAAAATGAGGAGAGGCTTAGGAACTTCCAGGACATCTTTAAACATCCCAACATCCGGATTATAGGGGTACCAGAAGGGGAAGAAGAAGAACAACAAGTGGTAAACTTATTTGAACAAATAAAAAGGAGAACTTCCCCAATCTGGCAAAGGAAATACACTTGCAGGAAGTCCAGGAAGCTCAGAGAGTCCCAAAGAAGTTGGACCCAAGGAGGAACACACCAAGGCACAGCATAATTACATCAGCCAAGATGAAAATGAAGGAAAAAATTCTAGAAGCAGCAAGGGATAAGGGGACAGTCACCTACAAAGGAGTTCCCATCAGACTGTCAGCTGATTTCTCAAAGGAGACCTTCCAGGCAAGGAGGGGCTGGAAAGAAATATTCCAAGTCAAGAAAGGCAAGGACCTCCATCCAAGATTGCTCTATCCAGCAAAGCTGTCATTTAGACTAGAAGGGAAGATAAAGTGCTTCTCAGATAAGGTCAAGTTAAAGGAGTTCATCATCACCAAGCCCTTATTCTATGAAATGTTAAAAGGACTTATCTAAGAAAAAGAAGATTACAAACATTTACACTAAAATGACAGCAAACTCACAGATATTAACAGCCACACCTAAAACAAAAGCAAACTAAGCCACCAACTAGAACAGGAACAGAAACAGAGAAATGGAGATCACATGGAGGGTTAGCAACAGGGGAGTGGGAGGAGGAGAGGAGGGAAAAGGTACAGAGAATAAGTAGCATGGACAGTGGGTAGAAAATAGACAGGGGGAGGGTAAGAATAGTGTGGGAATTGTAGAAGCTAAAGAACTTACGACACATGGACATGAACTAAAGGGGGAATGTGGGTTGGAGGAGGTATGCAGGGTAGAGGGGAATGATGGGGGAGAAATGGGACAACTGTAATAGCATAGTCAATAAAATATATTAAAAAAACAACAACAAGAACAAAAAAGAATTAAAAAAATAAGAATAGAATAAGCGGCCTCTGGGAAAACGTCAAGGCCTCTGGGAAAACGTCAAGAGGTCGACATTCATATCATAGGGATGCCAGAAGGAAAAGAGAAAGAATAAGAAACTGGAAATTTATTTGAAAAATAATAAAAGAAAACTTCCCTAATTTGTTGAAGAAAATATACATGCAAGTCTAGGAAGCACAGAGAGTCCCAAACAAGGTGGATGAAAAGAGGCCCACACCAAGATGTATCATAATTAAAATGCCAAAGTTAAAGATAAAGAGAGAATCTTAAAAGCAGCTAGAGAAAAGAAGTTAGTTACCTTCAGGGGAGTTCCCATAAGTCAGTAAACTGATTTCTCAAAAGAAACTTGGCAGGCTAGAAGGGATTGGCAAGAAATATTCAAAGTCATGAAAAGCAGGGACCTACAGCCAAGATTACTCTATCCAGCAAAGATATCATTTAGAATTGAAGGGCAGATAAAGAGCTTCCCAGACATGAAAAATCTAAAGGAGTTCATCATCACCAAACCTTTATTATATGAACTCTTTAAAGGGACTTATTTAAGAAAAAGAAGAACAAAGCTATGAACAATAAAATGGAAAAAATACATACTTATCAACAATTGAATCTAAAAAAAACAAACTAAGCAAACAAAGAACAAAGACAGAATCCTGGATATGGAGAGAGTTTTGATGGCTGCCAGGTGGGAAGGGTGTTTGGGGGGATGGGTAAAGAGGTGAGGGTGTTAAGAAGTACAAATAGGTAGTTGCAGAATAGCCATGGGGATGTAAAGTACAGTATAGGAGATGGAGTAGCCAAAGAACTTATACACATGACCCATGGACATGAACAATGTTGGAGGGAATGTCTGAGGGAGGGGGGGTGCATGGTACAGGGGGTAGAGGGGAAAATCAAGACAACTGTAATTGAATAACCAATAAAATATAATTTAAAAATTATTTCCATTTGTCTTGTCAATAAATTTGCATTTTTTAAATTACCCAGTTTATATAAAAATTTTCAAGATTGTTCCCAAACTGCTGTTTATAGCTGGTTTATGCAACTCTGGATTCAATTTAGTATGACACACTGTATCTACTTGTTGAGTCTTTATCATTTTTAATCTAGCACATAAATTATCCCTCCCTTTCTTTTTCAGGTCATTAACTTGTTGGCAAGAGACAGATTCAACTTATCTTTAAAAAATGCTTTAATCTCTTCATAACTTCAATGTTATAAAGAGTTAATAAGTTACTTGAAAATCACATGTCAATTGCACAATATGCCTATTTCTCAAAGCTTCTGTTGAAATCCTGAGAAAAATCATCATTTTGCTTTCAGAGATTCAGTGCTAATTTTTAAAAGATTGAATATCTCTTGATCTTTCTCTGCTGGGAGAAGGACATGATGCCTGCATCCCTGGCAGTGGAACACTGCCCTTCATGAATGAGCATGAAGGTGTTCTAAGGACAAAGTCTTAGCTATTATTTAAACGTACCTTCTTTGGGGTCCTTGTAAAGCAATCCCCTGTCCCCCATGTATTCTTTCACCCATCAGAGTCAAATCTAAATAAAGGTGAATTAATGCTGGGCTGAGTACTACCAGTTTACCCAAATTAATGTTTATTTAGTATCTAATAATGTTTTCTATGGAGAGAAGCTGGTCTCTGTTTACTCAAGGTTTTTGCCAAGTCTCATAAATCTGGAAAAAGGCAGTCAGTGTAACCCCCACTAATAACCAAAGTGGCCACACACAGAATAAACAAGGGCCGAGTTTATAAAGTCGTCACTGAAAGACCCTATTGGGGTAAATTTGGATTTTTCAGTATTAATTTATGATGTGTGCAATGCACTTTACACTCAAAGAAAGAAAACAGAAAAGCATTTAAAAATACGCATTTAAACAGAGCTTTATTACATTAATGTACATTTTAAATTTTAACAGCTACCCCCCAAAAAATAATTTAAAAAAGAAAAAAAGTGTTTCTCTGAATTATATGGAAGTTGGCAAGGCATTTAGGTTTGTTTGAGGGTATAAGAATTTCTAAGCAACAATATATCAACATCATTAAAAAAAGATAATTTGTTGGGTGTTTCTCTCCCAATGTTTAAATGATTCAATCATTTACTTAAATTTTGAAAAGTTATTTCTTTTTCAAAAGAACAGATTTTTTTTAAACCAAAATATACCTAGTAAAATGTTGAGAAAGCACTTAGTTTTATCTACAACTTCAGAATCAGCTAGAGTTAATTTCATATGACTTTTATTGTTTTAAAAGTCAAAATGTATTTCTTTAGATATGAAATTACAACCTTCCTTAAAACTCCATAATAAAAATTTTCTGAGGATGTCATAATTTATTTTTTAAAGACACAGACTACATCAGGGAAATAACTATCTCACGGCTGTTCTATTTTTATTTAACCATTCTCCATGGTAATAAGGCATTTTCCCAATTTGCGTTCATTGTCGATCTGAGAGACAGGATGCAGACAAGGTTTAGAAAGAAGAATAAAGACTTTTGAAATTTGTTTGGTTTCAGAGATCCCAGAAGGAGGTTCTTCATAAGGAAAGTGGGATGTCTTTTCTTAGTGTCTGAAACCTTATCAATATTTTCATTGATTTTTGTGGCTCCTTTAGCTTTCTTACTAGAAATATTCCCAGACAAGCAATATGATGTGAATGTAATAAGCCTTTTCTTTTTTTTTTATAGTGATGAATTCTCAAAATAAATATAACCTACCTTATACATTTTTCCTGAATATTTTTCTCTAGCTATATTATGAATTCTTCGGGAATGCCAAATACTAAGACAGTGCCATCTTAATTAGAAAAAGTAATATCAAAGCAATTCTACTTCAGACAATTTGCTAGACTTTTTCTCCTTTTTTCAATAACCCTACCCCTCATACATTTACCCATAAACTATTTCTGAAAAAATCATATTAACAATTAATTATTCACAAGAATGGTAATGAATACCTACCCACACCTGTCATGATGCTACATGCGAACAGGTATAAAAACAAGATAATATGGAGCACTCATATATAATCAGACTATAAAGTGATTAGCAGAGTACCTAAAATATGAACTTTAAAGTAAATGTTAATAAGTTCATTACCAGGGAGGTAGAAGAAGGTAAAGGGGGGATGCGCAGTGATGAACAGAGGCTTGACTTGGAGTGGTGAACACACAATACAATATATAGATGATGTGTTGTAGAATTGTAAACCTGAGACCTATTTAATTTTATTAACGATGCTGCCCCAATAATTTCAATAGGAAATAACAACAATAATTTTTTTGTTACAGCATTTATAATATTTCAAGATGGTTAAAAATAACAGAAAAAATATAATTCACATGTAATATAATCCAGTTCTAAAATATATCCAAGTGTTGTCTAATAAAAATATAATGGGAGACATATGTAATTTAAAACAATTTTTGTAGCCATGTACACAAAGAGTAATATATTTTATTAAATCCAATATATTAAAATATCACTTTAACATGTAATCAGTAGAAAAAGTATTAATCAATACTTTATTTTTTTCATACTAAGTGTTTCAAATCAGCTGTGTATTTTACACTTTCAGCATTTCTCTACTTGGATTCTAAATTTTCCTTAGAAATACATGATCTGTATTCGGATATAATCAAATTTACAACACAAAGGGATACTGAAATGGACCATAGCCATTTCAAACAAACTTAGTTTTCTAACAACTGAATCTAATATCACTTTTTATATTTGATTTTAAATTAATTAATATAAAGTAAAATAAAAGGATAATCTAAAGCCAGGTTTGAAACTAGGTGAGATTTGGAAATCCACATCCTCCATCCTTGTCGGCAGAAGTGGAAAACACGATTTGATGGGAGGCAGAGGAGAAGGAATTCCCAGTGTGGAGACATATTTTTTGCCTTAGACTTCATATAACAGAAAAGTGAACAATTTACACAGCCACCAGAATTTCTGGGAGTCAGCCGTTAGCAAGGTTTTCAAGCATTTATACACAGAAATTTGTTAAGAACTAGCCCACAATATCCAACACTTTTAAGTCAGTATACAGCCCAAGATTAAAGCTGCATTTTTTCTTATCTGCCCTGTGCCCTTCACCACTACTTTGAAACTTTTGATTAACATAAAGTAGATACTAATATCTCATAGGATTTGATTAGGATATACCATGAATTCCTATCTTAATGTCACTCCACTGATTAGCATTTTACAGATGGGAGAAACCGCCACTACAAACTGACCTGGCTTTGGCAGGCCCTGGACTTCTCTGAGGAGAACACAAAGTTTTGGAGAGAAATCCTAGAGAAGCTGGATAATAATCAAAGTCCTAGCTTGGCTTTTATTAGTGTTTAGTTTGGTTTAGTTTATTTCTTTATGAGGCATGCAGGGAAAATATAATCCTTGAAACCTCTTTAGGTGTGTTTCAACACTCTGCATTGTTGAATATAAATGACACTATCACAACAGTCTATGAAATTTTTAACTTCTTCCTGGAAAGGCCCTATGTCAGTAAGCAAATTATGAGAATAGAGACTTCTACTTTCTGTTTTTTATTGCTATGTTATCCCAGTGTGGTAAAATGCTTAGTAAAAAGACACAATTCATTTATTATGTAGAACAGAAGAAATAATGAGTAAATGAATGAATGGAGCCAAATACACTGGTAAAGTCTCGACACAGATGTGATGCTCTGAACACATGAGAGCTGCCTTTAATGTTTTATTATCTTTGGAGGGTGTGGACAAAAGGATGATCCTTAAATTAAATAATAATATAACCTGAAGATACTGATATATTTGTATTATATTGCTGTTGTTTATTTTTAGTACTCAGAGCATTTAAGAACTGAATGACGAATTAAGAAACTTGGCATTTCAAAATCTGGCTTGTTGAAAACTTAGAGTGCTGAAAATACAACTCATAGGGAAGAACTCCCCTAAAAGGAACAGAATATTATCAGGAGACAACCTTCTCACTGAGCAAGATAATGGACTACGTTTAATAACAAAAGAAGGAAAAAATATCTGGTAGGGAGAATAATCTATATTGAGGAAAAAAATCACCAGTATAATGTATCTGCAAAAAGAACTTTCTAAAAAATCCTCACCCGAGGATATATTTTTATTGATTTTAAAGTGAGAGGATGGGAGAGAGAAAATATGTGAGAGATGGGAAAACATCCATGTGAGAGAAAAACATCAATTGGTGGCGTTCCCTTTGTGCCTCAACTGGGCACGTGACCCAGTTATGTGCCCTGACAGGGAGACAGCCATGCAACCTTTTGGTGTACAGGAGGACATTCCAACTACCCGAGACGCCCGGCCAGGGCAGAACTTATTTTTGATGATGCAAATACAAAGTTTTGAGAGATTCAAAACACATAAACATTAAGAAAAATCAGTTGGTATGGATAATTCAATCTATTTGTATAGCACTGTTTGTATAGTACTTTATAGTTTCATTATATACACACATATATGTGTGTGTGTGTGTATATGCACAATCACATTTCACATATCATACTGTTTAAAATCCTTTACTGAATTCTACATTTAAGGTAGTATGTCATTATATTAGTAAGAATAGAGTTTCAAAAACACATAGCATTTTGAGAGTTATCATAGTAAAACAAATGGAATAGAGCACAAGAAAAAACTTTCTCATATGTTTCCAAATACATATTTATGGAGAAACATATAGCAAAATCTCCAGGTAATTCTGACAAGGCAGCAACTTTTAAAGCAGGCTACAAAAGGAAGTTGCAAATCTGTGTGGGTGCTCATAGGAGTTGAAAATGTGTAGGGATAATTCATGGAAAAAGCCTCAGAAGTAGAAAGACACTTTGGTGTAGCCATTAGGATGAAGTGAGTAAACCAGGAAAACACCATTCATTCCTCCCTGTCTTTATCTGTGAATATACCTCAATCTATGGACTTGCTATTAGCTACCTAATCAGAAAGCAATTCAATACGAAGAAAACCATAATGACATAATAAATTTAGAAGTAAAATCTTGAAAAACACATATATACATATGTGTACATACACACATACACACACACACATACATTTGTTTCAGATATTTAGATGATGGGATTTCATGAAATGAAAAAAAATTGAATTCTTTTTTCTTCTTGTACCTTCTTACATATTATTTTTTCCCTAATATTTCACCTACCTAGATATCACAGATCAAAATGCCAGCTAATTTATTGCTTTCTGTTCTTTTTTTTTTTTTTAGAAATACATTTTTGTGTTTATTGAATCACATCTATGGTTACTTCTTCCATGAAAAGTTTATGATTCTTTTTTCCCAATTTACTTTCTCATTTTGTAACAAAATTCCTATTAGCATCTCATTACCTTTTATTTGTTTTTTAATATATTTTATTGACTATGATATTACAGTTGTCCCATTTCTCCCATTTCTCCCCCATCATTCCCCTCCACCCTGCACAACCCCTCCCACCCACATTCCCCCCCTTTAGTTCATGTCCATGTGTCATAAGTTCTTTAGCTTCTACATTTCCCACATGATTCTTGCCCTCCCCCTATTTTCTACCTACCATCTATGCTACTTATTCTCTGTACCTTTTCCCCCTCTCTCTTCCTCCCACTCCCCTGTTGCTAACCCTCCATGTAATCTCCATTTCTGTGTTTCTATTCCTGTTCTAGTTGGTGGCTTAGTTTGCTTTTGTTTTAGGTGTGGCTGTTAATATCTGTGAGTTTGCTGTCATTTTACTGTCATATTTTTTATCTTCTTTTTCTTAGGTAAGTCCCTTTAACATTTCATAGAATAAGGTCTTGGTGATGATGAACTCCTTTAACTTGACCTTATCTGAGATGCACTTTATCTTCCTTTCCATTCTAAATGACAGTTTTGCTAGATAGAGCAATCTTTCATGTATGTCCTTGACTTTCATGACTTGGAATACTTCTTTCCAGCCCCTGCTTGCCTGGAAGGTCTCCTTTGAGAAATCAGCTGACAGTCTGATGGGAACTCCTTTGTAGGTGACTGTCCCCTTATCCCTTGCTGCTTCTAGAATTCTCTCCTTCATTTGAATCTTGGCTGATGTAATTATGCTGTGCCTTGGTGTGTTCCTCCTTGGGTCCAACTTCTTTGGGACTCTCTGAGCTTCCTGGACTTCCTGCAAGTGTATTTCCTTTGCCAGATTGGGGAAGTTCTCCTTTTTATTTGTTCAAATAAGTTTTCCACTTGTTGCTCTTCCTCTTCTCCTTCTGGTACCCCTATAATTCAGATGTTAGGATATTTAAAGATGTCCTGGAGGTTCCTAAGCCTCTCCTCATTTTTTTGAATTCTTGTTTCTTCTTTGTTTTCTGTTTGGTTGTTTGTTTCTTCCCTCTGGTCCAGTCCATTGATTTGAGTCCCAGTTTTCCCCCTATCTCTGTTGATTCCCTGTGTGTTTTCCTTCATTTCACTTATTGTAGCCTTCATTTGTTCATCTAATTTGTGAGCAAAATCAACCAATTCTGTGAGCATCCTGATCACCAGGGCTTTGAACTGTGCATCTGATAGGGTGGCTATCTGTTGGTCACTTAGATGAATTGGCCCTGGGGCTTTGATTTTTTCTCCCGTTTGAGCCATTTTTGGGTTTTTGGTTTTTTTTTTTTTTTTTTTTTTTTTTTTTTTGGTCTGGTTGTGGCTGTTACGTAGTAGGTGGGGAGCCTTAGGTGTTCCCCAGGGCAGGGCAGCCCAGTTGCTGGGTAGTGATGCTGTGTGTGGGGGTGGGGTCCTGCTTTCTGCTCTTGTAGTTGAATATGAAGTAACCAGAGTCAGCCCTGTTCATATATCATAAGTTAAGTGCCCTTCCCATTACCTTCCAACTACGGCCATTCACATGAGCAATTCTCTGCTGTGTCTCTCTATAGTGTTTTAAGAGTCTCAGCTAAGAGAATTCATGAAGTCCCAGACAAAGCAGCCTGCCCAGCACTAGTTGTGGGTTTTATTCCCTCAAACACATATTGCCTAGTAGATAATAAATATAAATATTTAAAAAGTTGTCCCTCCTACTAAAGCCAGCTAATTTGTCACCACAACCAAAAATTATGACCATCTATTTAATGGTATTGGAAGTTTACCAACAAAGTTGGTGGTAGGAAACTAAGATTAACAGTGAGCAGGTGGGAAAATGAATAACTCAAAATTTGAATTCAAAATCATGAACATGCCAGTGATAGGAACTAGGTACTTATAGCATGACTAATAATCAGCATTAGCCCTGCCCAAGATATATAAGAAGAGCACTATGCCATTATGTTTTCTGCTTTTCTTTTCACTTATAACTTGATTTATAGTCTTGACAATTTACTTTATATACAACTTGCTTTAGTTTTCTGTTCTCAGCCTTTGATTGAGGGGCAGTGATAGCTCCCATCATTTATGGTGCAGAGAATGTATTCACCTAGTTTAAAAATTCTCACATCTGATTTCTTCCAATAATTCAGATAGGATCCACTGAGTTCCTTAGCCAAAGGTACATATATATTTCTATAAGATATTTGTTTCTAAAAATAATGTTTATACTATTAAATGGGTTACTGAAATTTAAAAAATGAGATAAAATAAAAATTAGTTCAAACTCCCTGGCTTAGGACACCCCCGGGTTCATCTGCAGTTAGGGCAAACACACAAAAAGATAGAAAGAAAGTCTCTTCTCAGTACTGTTTCATGGACTGTTTTAAAGAGGAGCTCTTCCAAGTTGAAAAGCACGGTCAGAAACTTTGTAAAACATTTAGTCCAACTTTTAAAATGCAATGTCAAAACTGAAAATGCCCTAACAGACACTGATAATGTTTTTGTAAAAAATATAAAAGTAACACTTGCCTCAAGCAAAGATAATGGGACCATTAACAGCTACTGTGCAAGCCAACAGCAAATTTCTAAAGCCACAGAAAATTACCCTGTAAATCCTGAAAAATATTTGTGATAAGTGGACTGAGAAAACTAGATAACACTGAGATGAAAGAAAAAGAGGAGTTTTTGCAGCTGCTTTACAGTGTTTTCCATTCATTTCCACTGTAGCAGAGGCTGTATGACTACTTGATTTTAAGATTCAAGGGCAATGATTCACACTGGCATTCAAAAGCTTAAATTCATGTTTCCAAAACTGTGCCAAAGCACCCTGAAAGGCTAAGTGAACTCACAGGGCCTGCTGTGGGATATTTCAAAATTTCAAGGTCATTTCAACAACATTCAGCAACTGTCAGACTCTATACAAATTATTAGTCAAGATATTTCACAGTTTCAACCATAGAGAGTACAGCATTCATTATGAGGGCATCATAGATGTGTGAAGCTGGATTTTCAGCAGGTGATGTGATAAAAAGCAATTACCTGCTGAAAATCCCTGTGGAAGAGATAATAAAGTTGGTAGCATTCAATCTGTCTGCAAGGCTTGAGAAGTTGTGCAGTGTCCAACACGCACACACACACACATTAATAACTAACTGTGTTATTTCAGAATGAAATGAAAGTATTAATTCTATTTCTTTTTTCAATTTAGGTTATCAGGACATAAATACTTATTAAGTTGTTTGGCTATAACTAGTAGATTATTTGGCTGTAGCTTTTAATAAACACAGTCCTTAGTCTTTTGTTTGGTAGCCTAAATGGTGCCAAGAAAATATCACTGATCTGCTAAGGTACTATAAACCAAAAAACTTTGGAAATTTCCATTCTAAGCACTATTCTAGAAAATTTGAAAATGTGTCACAAGTAAGATCACCCACCAAATCCTATCTAAAGGATATTTTGTGTATACAATGTACTAATTAATGTACTGCTTAATATTCAAGCTTCATTTTGATATCGTCTTTATCTTCTGTATTTTCAAGCTTCTACTAGATTTATTGCCAGAAAATTATAGTCATCGAAGCTTTTCTGAGTTGCTGCTTTCTGTATTTGTCTAAGTGCACCAGGTAGGGAGAAGCCTGATACAGCAATGTGTTTATTGTAGTACAATCAAGCCCTACCCGGAAAAGCCCAAAGCTGACTTTTCTTCACCCTGACTGCCGCCTGCGGTGATAGTGTTATTTTGTGTTTCCTGCAAATTTCTTTCATTGTCAATGTGGGATAAACAAAATATTTTAAAACAGTGTTTCTAAAGTTTCAAAAATAGGTTAACCCAGTTATAATATTTAAAAGTTACATATCACCTTGAACTTCCTTCAGATGCTAAGCAATATGAATGTTTAAACAGCATTGTTACCTTCCACAAAGACACACACACATCCATGGAATTAGAGGTTACCTGGCATCACTGAGACTGAAAGGCAAATAGAGCTACATAAAAACGAAACTGCCAGCCAAAGCCTATGTAAAAGTTTAGTAGAAAAAAATAGTGCTGTTATTAATGAAGTTTGTTCATTTTCTCATTCTTTCTTTTGTTCCTGCATAGTCTGTATTCTTTCCTTCCTGCATTCTTTACTTTGGAAATCTTCAATAAATCAATGTAAACTTCTCCATATTTACATATATACACAAATAATTTCTGGAAATTCCTTCCAATCTCCAGTTAAGACAAAACAAAGCAAATACACAGACAAAAATAGTGTGATGTTCTTAACAAACAGTAATTATTTTTAAAATCAATTCCAGAAGGTATATAGTTCTTCATCAAAAGAGCTAGTAATAAGACAAGAATATATTTCTATATTGGTTAAAAGGGAGGCCCATAATCTATGCATGGTATGTGTGATGATCATATAGGCATGTGTTTTTTTATTTATTAGTTTATTTAAATACTAATCTTTCTACACCCTGAAAGCCTCTGTATAATAATGCTTTGTGCATTAATATTTTATATTCATTATGTTGAATGGAAGGTTCTAGGTTAACTTAAGCTTTAATATTAGACTTTATCTAAAGGTTGTTAAATATTTTTTTTATTTTTATTTTAATTCATATTATAAATTCACAAATTTTAAATCTCTAAAATGAAAGAAAAGTTTTCTGAGCTCACTTTGATCAAAATAATGAAAAAGTCCTTAAAACTGCTTTGCAGAGAAAATCTCTTATATAAATGTTATATGCCCTAAGTAGTTTACTTTCTAATTATAATAAATGTTCATTATCATATGGTTGCTATGGCCTGATAGTAAAATACAGGAATATTTTATTTATTTTATCATCACTGTACTATTTTCTCCTTCCCTCTGATTTATTAACCATTTATTATAACTTTGATCTCTTCCTTGTTCTGTTTATATTTTACCTTACACCTACACTTACATGTAGGAAACTACTTGTTTATTCAAAGAGAGTGCTTTGTCTTTTATCTTAGGTTTTGATTATTTCAACAACCTGATAGGCAAATTTTAATGAAATGTGTGGGTAAGTAATGATTGAATTAACCTCTTACAGATTATTAGGCAAAGCCAAAATTGCATGTGGAAGGATCATTATTAGTCATAAAGCAAGTAAAGAAGATATCAATATTTGCAACTAAATTTGATCTAAGGTGAACAAATTAAACAATATGGTAGCCAAAAGAAATTCCTATTCTTGCCCCAAAAGAAATAGTTTATAATACGAAGACAACATGAGTCATGTCAGGTTTGGTGGAGAAGTTAGACAAGTTGACAAGGATGCAAATGATGTCAGGCCAAGTATGTGTGTGAAAGTTAATCATGTAGTCAAAGAAAGCTAGACCCAATGATGCCTGGAAAACAGTGAAACAACAGAATATTAATGGAGTGCATGATAGCTCACAATAATTTAATAATAAAAGAACATTGCTAAGATTATGGACCAGCAAAATGCCTTCAAATACACATTGATAATCTCATGTATCAAAATAATTTATATTAAAAGGTATCTTTAGAAACCAAATAAAAATATAGATCTCGATGAAAAATTGACCAGTTGCTTGTCACTCATATGGTAAATTTTGTTATTCCATAAAACTAATAAGATAGTAGAAAATCCCAGCATAGCTGTTTGTGTTTCGGTCTGGCACCCATGCAAACCAAAGTCAAGCAGCCTTGAAAACTGGGACATGCGCGTGTGTTCACATTGGGTAACGATCAGTAAGCTCTGGCTCCTAATTCTGAGAGAGGCTAAGTATTTACGTGGAATCCCAACCTAGTGACAGCATTAGAAAATATATAACTAATAAGACACCTGTGATATTATAATGACTTTGCAGTGTATCTTTCAATGACAACTATAAGTGAAGTTGTATGACAGAGACCCAATCAACATTTCTAAGATCTTTTTGAATTTATCACATCTATAAAGAACATTGTATAAAATATAGGCATAGATTATCCAAAAACTACTAGCCCTGGCAAACTATCATGTAGATTATCTTTCTATCACTTCAGCCCAAAAAGACCTTTCTCTTTTTCCTCTTTTTCAGCACACAGCACCTACTGCTTGTTCCTGACTGCCCATTCTCCAAGCAGCTATCTCCCCAGTGCCTGCTGATCTGAGAAACACATCAAATATTTCTAAGTTCCAATCTCTCTATATGCCTCATTTTCTTAGCACTGTCTAGGAAATGAATTAATTAAAGCTCAGATATTAATAACTCATAGTGCTAGATAAAGCAAGGCTCTCGAGGTGTGGGCCATTCCTACTGAACACTATTCTCGCTAAATGTTCAAATGTAGCACAGAGCTTTGCAGATGCAACCATAAACAGTAAACAGGACCAACTTGACAGGAGCTCAACCAGGTAAATATAGCCAACTGCAAAGAAGAAATCAACATGTAACTGGCCAAATAGTGTCTATAAACAATGGCTAAGCCTCCTTTTAAGGAGCAGAGCTTTGAATGTGAATCTTCTGTTTCCTTTACTTGCTGCAAGCAAATAAAACTACCTTGAAACAACATCTCCTTGAATAACACACCCACGTGGCCAACACCTTGAGTTCAGTAACAATAGTGGAAGATAACATTTAATTTTTTTAAGATTTTTATTTATTTATTTTTTGAGAAAGGGGAAAGGAAGGAGAGGGAGAGAAACATCAGTGCGTGGTTGTCTCTTGTGCACCCCCTACTGGGAACCTGTCCACAGCCCAGGCATGCGCCCTGACTGGGAATCGAACCACCGACCCTTTGGTTCCCAGGCCAGCACTCAATCCACTGAGCCACACCAGCCAGAGCTTTTTTTTAAGAACATTTATCTTTTAATAGACTCCTTAAATATTTTATTCTCAAAAAGATGGAATGAACTAATAGAAGACAACTGATGGAACTAATAGAAAAGAAATGAATGGGCAGGGTGTCATACTATTGGTATCCCCAAAACCAAAGTCAAATCCCATCATGTGTGGGGTCTGCTGCTTCCTCTGTGCCAAGGCTGACCAGACATTTACTTATTAACACTTTAGAAACAAGCATGTATGAACTATACATGCCCAGTTTATTTGGGCTTTTTATTGCAAATGAAGTAATGGCCGGGAGGGCAATGATCTGAAATACAGTAGTACAGATTGTTTCCTTGTTTATAGGAACGTAGAAGTGCAGTATAAAGTGCACTTTGTAAATGGACCAGAGAGAACCATAAAGCTGAATAAGCCCATTGACGAAAACACAACACAAGGTGATAACTTTAGGTTAGTGCTAAATAATAGGCAGCCATAAAAAATAATTAGGTTTAAACACATAATCTAGAGAAAAGAGTAAAATCTTTCTTCAAAACAATACATAAATCTGAAAGGAATTTAGCTAAAGTTCAGATTTACTTTTAAAATATACGCCACATTTAAAACATAGCATAGCTTTATCCTTCTACTTATTAGGAATCGTGTCATGTTTTTATTGGCATCTACCTTCATGTTTTATCACACTGTTTTCAAAAATGATGTAACAGTCTTCCTTAAGTTGCAAATATTCTTCCAAACTTTTATTATAAACATTTTCCAATACACATAAAAAATAACTGTTTGGCAAACATCCATCCATATATATATATATATATACACCTGGGTTCTATAATTAACATTTTTCTATATGTATTTGCTTTATCACATATCTATCCATCCTGCCAATCTATTTGAATTTTGAAAAATGGTTTTCAAAGTGAAATGAAGATGTCAGTACACTTCATCCCCAAACACTTCAGTATGAGAGAAATGTTTATATTTTCTCTTGTAATTTAAAAATACATTGCTCATAGATAATAATAATTAACACATTTCTTATTGGGCACTAAATCACAGAGAGGTTACTTAACTTGTCTATTAGAATTTAGTGTTTATGAAGCTATGGTCTAAGTTTTAATCTCCCTGATGGGTCAATTAGTCATTTTCTTTTCCATGCGTAAATATTAAACCCACAATTACACTTAGTCATACTGAAACTTAATCTGTTTTCAACAAGACAACCTGCCAGAGCACAGAAATCTTTAGTTATAGGCAAATCAGTGAGCAGTCCCTGCCAATGGTGTTAATGAAAGATATTTTGTAAGCGATTCATTTACATAGTCAGTGACTGTGAAACACTTATTGTTTGAAAAAGTATAATAAATAATCACAGCATGTTTGTCTTCTAGGTGCATCATATTTACAGATATAAATGGTTGTTTTTTTTTATTTTAGGCACTTATTTATTCATAATGCCGGTTAGCTCTTCAAAAAGAATGCAAATTATTGAAGAATCTAATATTACAGGATGATGTTTGCACCTACCATAGAACAACAAGTAAATAGTCCTTGACATTTACTAGAAAACCGAGGCACTAAACAACAACGGAATGCTGATCTGTTGACTATACGAGTGAACAGTACAACTCATCGCACTTATACAAGGCCCTGTATTTCATCTGATGTACTTTAAAGTCCCAATTTATCTCGATTAAATTATTTTGATTTTTTCTAAAGATTGATAGTTTTAATCACTTATTTCTGGTATGCATATTTTAGCTTAGAAATGCTACATGTAGACAAAATAAAATGTTGATATGTTTATATCTTGTGTCATAAGATAAGTAATTCTTAATATAATAAAGCAGGCTTTAACTTTTATTATTTTACAGAATGCTAGAACTTGATTCTACCAACCTGAAGGAATAAAGGATTTTCAAGAGTATAAAGTTCCAAAATTCTCTCTTGAAAAAAACAAGTCTCTCTTTAAGATTTATGGTCTTGACAATATTCTAAGTCAATACTGAACAATTTTAAGAAGCCTACCAACTTATCAGCAAACTCTATCCCCTTATGTGTTGTTTACATTTCCCCCAAAGCTCTCACTCATACATTCAGTATGTTATTATACATTCAGTATGAAGGATACATATTAAAAGATAGCTAACAAAGGTGATGAAAATGACGTATCTTTATCAAACAACCAATCTGTCAACCAAGAAAATCATTAGCATAACAGATAGTAATAAGAAAATACTTATGCCATGTGAATATCTTAGAGACTACAAGCCATTCATGGAAATTCCCACAAGAAACCTATAACCAAAAGTAAGGGTTCTAACACATTTTGTTTGGAATAATGGTGCCATTAACACTTGGCACTACAATTCCCAAATGGAAGTAAGTTTGCATAATAGTTTACTTTACTCTTTATAAACACAGTAAGTCTCTGTGCAGAGAGGCTGATGTGCTTCAGAAATAAATGCCACTTTGAAACATAGAACGTTTCATTATCCCTAATACAAGCCTATCTTTTTAGTCAAATTTTTTAAATCTCGATTTTATCCTATTTCTTCATTTTATAAGAATAAAGACTCATTCTTATTTACTCAGCTACTTATTAAAATACTGCTGTAATATAAATAACTTAAATGAAAGATTCTATTTATTTTCAAAATAGTAACATTTTTAAATTAATTTCCTTAAGTGAGATTAAGTTCCTAAAATGTTGCTTCTATATAAATAAGTTAATTTGGTATCCCTAAATAGCTCTCCACTGTACAATTCGTGTGTCTTTTCTCTAATATTTGACCCTTGCCCAAACCCTGTGTATATTACCCAAGTGCTCACACTAATATTCTCCTGTCTGAGTCTTTTGCACTGTACCCCAAATATGATCTGCCATTTAACTTTTATTTTACTTTCCCTAGGTTTACAAGTAAATGAAAGACATCAATTTAGAGCTGTACACGCATCCCTATTATTTGGGAAAAACAAAATCAAACAAGAAAAAAATCTCTGCTGACCAGTGTAGATCCTTTCTGCAACCACTTTCCACTTTAGCCACCAGAAACACATTGATGTTTGCAACATGACTCAGAACTTTCCCTATTCCACTAAAAACAAAAGCTCCGATTCCTAGGTCTCTTACAAATTCCTCTCACCCATCCCCACCAACTGTGACTATTGTGTCCACCTGCTCTGTTAACCACATCACTCCCTCTCTGCAGCCACTGCGCTTCCCTCAGTGATTCTAGATGCTTAATCCCTTAACCTCCTATCCCTTCTTTTTCTACTCACACTAGACCCTAAAATTAACTTATTTTGACAATGACTGCTCTTTCACTTCAAAATTTTGTAACCAGTTTTAAGCATATAAATCAACTGAGAAGATAGTAACAACTACCGTTTCCACACCCCGGACTCCAAATACTCTTTTTCAGCAAGTCCCAGAAGAATGCTCAGGAGTCTGAACTAACCATGCAAACACTGCAGGTGGCAGGACTCAATCCAACCACTTTTGACCAGTCACTGATTTTAAAGTTGGTTCCCAAATCCATAGCACCAGACTCAAAAATTTTCTTCCAAGCTCTATCCTTATTTGTCTTTATTACCTAATTCCTAGACTATTACAATATTTTCTTAGCTGCTTTTACAGTCTCCCTCACTTCAAACCTCTGTTCATATACAAACCACATTCATACTTTGAAGATGTTTTGATAAAATTTATTTGGCTGACAAAACGGGGGCCTTTTATTGTTTTGTATAGAACTTTTTCAAGTTTTCAAGGGCCTTCTAAATCAGATCTGAAGCTTTACTGGGGAATTATCTCTCACCATTCCTATACTTGTAATAAAATGCTGTCTTAGTCTCATTTAGGCATCATATTTTTGAACTCCACTATTGTTATGTGTAAGGACACACTTACAGAATGTAAGTGATTTGATGTAGTTGCATAGGTAATCACTTTTAAAGCAGGTCCTAAAATATAGGTGCTATATTCTCCCCCTCACCCTATCCTGCAGATGGCAGGATTTCAGTAACCATTATGTGATTGGAGGCAGAAAGCAGGATAGAGAGGAAATAATGGAGTGAAGGAAGAAAGAAAGAAGGACTAACTAGTATTTAAGAAACACAAGCCATAATTTACATCGTAACTATTTGATACATAATTCCTATCATGTTTCCCTAAAATATATAATCCGTCAATAAAAAATGAGCTAATAGTTATTTTCCTGAGATGCCAACAGTATCAGTAAAACAATTTACAGATCAATTCTCTAAGCAACTGTAATAAAATTAATTTTCCAAGTCCAACAGAAAAATGCCAAAGTACTTATTGATTTATTTTTTAAGGTTTTATTTATTTATATTTTTAATATATTTTATTGATTATGCTATGACAGTTGTCCCATTTCTCCCCCATCATTCCCCTCCACCCTGCACAACCCCTCCCACCCATATTCCCCCACTTTAGTTCATGTCCATGTGTCATAAGTTCTTTAGCTTTTACATTTCCCACACTATTCTTGCCCTCCCTGTCTATTTTCTACCCACCATCTATGCTACTTATTCTCTGTACCTTCCTCCCCTCTCCTCCTCCCATTCCCCTGTTGCTAATCCTCCATATGATCTCCATTTCTGTGGTTCTGTTCCTGTTCTAGTTGTTTGCTTTTGTTTTAGGTGTGGTTGTTAATAGCTGTGAGTTTGCTGTCTTTTCACTGTCATGTTTTTTATCTTCTTTTTCTTAGACACGCCAAGGCACATTGTAATTACATTAGCCAAGATTCAAATGAAGGAGAGAACTGTAGAAGCAGCAAGGGATAAGGGGACAGTCACCTACAAAGGAGTTCCCATCAGGCTGTCAGCTGATTTCTCAAAAGAGACCTTCCAGGCAAGAAGGGGCTGGAAAGAAGTATTTGAAGTCCTGAAAGGCAAGGACCTACATCCAAGATTGCTCTATCCAGTGAAGCTGTCATTTAGAATGGAAGGGCAGATAAAGTGCTTCTCAGATAAGGTCAAGTTCAAGGTGTTCATCATCACCAAGCCCTTATTATATGAAATGTTAAAGGAACTTATCTAAGAAAAAGAAGGTTTTATTTATTTTTAGAGAGAGGGGAAGGGAGGGAGAAAGAGAGGGAGAGAAACATCAATGCGTGGTTGCCTCTCATGTGGCCCCCCCGGACCTTGCCCGCAACCCAGGCATGTGCCCTGACTGGGAATCGAACTGGTGACCCTTTTGGTTCACAGCCTGCACTCAATCCACTGAGTTACAACAGCCAGGGCTGATTTATTTTTAAAAAAACGGAAAGGTAAGACATTACCAAAATGTGAGGGAACAAGTGTCTCTTTTTCCATGGAGGTGTGAAGGAAGTCATGTGCACATGCAGAGTGGCAAAAATTGCTAATTAGCACCAAGTATAAAAATGTAGAACTGGGAAGATGTTGGGTTAGAAAAAGAGAAAAATAGAGAAATAAACAGATGAACTAGATCATGAGTCAGGCGAGAAGAGTAAAATAAAAAGTAAAGAACAGAGACAGAATTCTAGGAAGAGCTAGAGAACAACAAAATAAGGAAGAGAGAGAAAGAGAAGTTGGCATGTTTACTCTGGGAAAGGGATTTGCAAGAAGGGAGCTGCAGCCTGGGGAAGAGGCAGCCACGCTTCGCCTCTCCAGTGAGTTCCTCCAGGAACACCAAGGCATCACAGCCGCGCTGGAGGCCACGGGCCCTCCTAGACAGGACTGGTGGGATTGCACCTGGTGTACACACTCAGGTATCTCATTATCCAAAGGCTTCAGATAAGCTGGAAGGAGTTCACGGACATGATGGAAGAACGATTGAGATGTAGAGAAAAGTGATTTGTGATGAAAGATTAAAGCACTAAACGAGCCCAGCTTGTCTAAGCAACAAGTTGATGGCCAAAGCAGCTCTCTACAGATAGGCAAAAGGAACAAATAATCTAGAGGAAAGACATTATTTAACCTGGTTCCAGGAGAAGAGGTTTATGGAGAATAAATACAATAAGGAAGAAAAGAAGGCAAACTTAAAGTTAAGAAGTAAAAGCATACAATCAATAAATCAGTTTTCGTGTTATGAAGCCAAGGCCCTGTCCTGGGAAACTGCTAATAGCAGATGACAAGATACCAGCAACTTGACGATGCAGATGGTTACCACGATTCTAGAAGGCAATTCAATCAACAGAACAAAGAAATGTTGGAATCGTGTTGACAATTCAGGCTCAATTTTCAAAAGGACAGAAAAAATTAATTTTAACCCTCCATATGTTGTTCATATGATGTCTTCATCAATTATTTCTAAAGGTAAAGTAATTCAGCAATTTCCAGAAGGGAATAAGGTAGGATAATAAGTTCTTTTAATACTGTTTCTAGTGATTCTGTGTGTTGGTTTGCAATATGGTATTTTTAAAGGTTAAACCATACTTGAATCACTTACGTAGTTGGGTATGCAGGTAGATACAAAATCATGAGATCATCATTGACGTGGGAGTGTGACGGCCCCCGCACAGAAGGAAGCAAAGGACTTCCAGGTGGCATTTGATCTTTACCAGCACAAGTTCCTGCATGTCCACGTGGGCCACCTGTGTTTTCCCATGAATCACAGTGGAGCACCAATCCTATCAGAAGATGAAACTGTGCACTACCCACGCACAAATAATTCCGGGATATGATACGTGGGCCAGCAAAACAGGTATGCTGCCCACCTGCCTCACACACTCAAATATTCACAGGGCTACCTAGAAATTTTCTTTCGTTAACCAAAACCCAGGGTGCAGGTTTCAGTATTTTAAGAAAAGTTCTGATGCTCAATTGAATAATTGAGTGAATAAAACTCTCACACAGCTCAGTCATATTCTCTATTTGTTTTCATTTACATTTTAAGTGCTTAACTCACCTCCTTTTCTGTGCATTAAGGTCAATATAACAATAATTATACCTGTTATGTGGCTATTTCCAATTTGTAAAACACATGTGTGCTTTTTAGCTCATTTGAACCACAGCTTTGGAGGTAGGTGTCAGCAACAAGGCTGAGAATCCCAGGAGCCAAAGTCAAGTTAACAAGAACCACCAAAAGCAAAGACCAGCATTTTCAGAGAGCATGCCCTATGATCTTTCTACTGCACTGTGTTCCTTTCATGATTCGCATCCTCAGTCACAACACCAGTGAACACTTTGAGGTCACAAACAGTCATTACTGTGTAAAGCCACATCTCCATCATAATAAGCTCCTTGGGAGTCATTAAAGCACAATTTTTATATAAGAGGAATGAAAAAAATCGGATGAAGTAGATCAGGTAAAAAAAGGATGAGAACAAAACTTAGTGGTTGCTTAAGTTTCCAGAATGCGTAGCCATTTGTTCTCACAGAATGAAATATCACACATAGTTAAGTAAAATACAGCTCTTGCCACAACATAAAAAGACAGTGGATGCCTCAGGTTGACTTAAACACTCAGAAAAAGAGGATATTCTGAAGTGCACTGGTGTGGAGGGAAAACGACGGACGTGGCAGAGGTGTGCTAGGAGGTAAGGTGAAAGCTGAGGAGGAAAAATGTGGAGAAAGAGTGGAAGCTCTGTCAAGTTTCCAGGAACTGAAAAATAAACTTACGCACAAAAGGAAACTTGGCGACTTCTCCCCAAATGCACCAAGGAGCAATCTGCAACACAGAAGTTTGCTACAGTAGCCAGTAGCTGAGAGAAAATACACTCAGAGGCAAACATCATCTTGGAACTGACTTGAAAGGAAAATAACATTTACAATGTTCAGACTTCTTGGAAGACGTCAAGGAACTGAGTCAGTGACTGAATGTCACAGGGCAGAGAACATCCAAGCAATGAGCTAATGAGCTTTCAGAAGGATGGAGATGTGGTAGGACAGGTGAGGAACAGGAGAGGGGAAAGCAGCATAGTTTTGAAATGTTAATTTACATCTTGAAGGGAAGAAGAAAGTTCCTCAAAGAAACATGCAGAAATGCAAAACGCAGAGTGCATCTAAAGGAAGAAAAAGAAAGGCAGGCTGTAAAAATCCCCCTTTCAGGGAGCAAATATCTCGGGGCAACTGAGAGCCTGCGCTCTGGAACCAAAGAGCCTGGGTCCACGTCGCATCTTCACCCGGTGGGACAGAACTTGAGCAAGTGATTTACTCTCTCTGTGCCTCAGTTTCCTTACCTGTGAAAAGCAGAAAATGTCACTCACCACAAAATGGAATCATGATAATTTAGTAAGAACATTCTTGAAAAGCAAAGAACACTTTGTGAGAGAGCGAACAGTACAATAGTGCTAAATTTTCCCAAAATTCATGAGTGTACATATAGCATTTGAAAAATAAAAAATGGAATTTAAAAAATCAAAGGCTATAAAAATGGTAAATCTGATGGGAAAATAAATAAGAAAGCAGAGAATAAAGTGTCCGACAGAAAATATATAAGAACAAATAAGATTAAAATGATCTAAGACTGTATTTTTTAAAGTAATGAAAAAATGAGAGATGTTACTTAAAATGTATCTGATCCAAGGCAATTTACTACAAAAAAACAGAAATTCATGGAAAATGGGCAGAGAAGCCCCTTTTTTCTGAAAGACCCAATTCAGAAATCCAGCTTCAATCATTCAGAGAGGCCCTTCTCATTCCCAGAATTGCTTCAACCAGCCAAGTGTTTCAATCCCGATTCAAGTAAATAATCAAGTATTTCATGTCTGAATGTCCTTTCAAAAATAGTAAAGAAAAGTAATTTCTGCCTATCTTTCAAATATTAAGTGAATTAGGTAAAGTCATAGTGGCTGCCTGTTCTAACAAAGAAGCCTTAAACTTCCTTATACTATGTTATAAATATTTATTTATTTTTAATGGAACCCTCAAGCCCTAGCTTGTGTGGCTCAGTGGATTGAGTGCCAACCTGCAAACCAAAGGGTCGCCAGTCGATTCCCAGTCAGGGCACATGCCTGGGTTGCAGGTCAGGTCCCCAGGAGGGGGCACGAGACAGGCAACCACACACTGATGCTTCTCTCCCTCTCTTTCCCCCTTCCTTCCCCTCTCTCTAAAAATAAATAAATAAATAACATTTTTTTTTAAATGGAACCATCAGTAATACTAACAATAACTGGCCTTTTTCTGGTGTTTAGCATGTACTAAACACAATATATGTCATTTCAAGGTCCTGCCAGTAGATATTATTTTTAATTCAAATTAGCTTTTGATGAAATTTATGCTCAGAAAAGTTAGTGTTTTAGGTCATACAACCCATCAGTAGCAGAGCATGGATTTGAATGAAGGCCTACCTGAGCAAAAATTTGCTCTTTTAACAATGCTTCTATATTGAAGCCTTCTTGAATAATAACTTTAACTGAGCCACTACATCGCATGTCAGTCATCCTAGATTTAAACTGGTTATTTATTAAACTAATATTTTTAAATCACTTTTAATTTTGGTAAAAAAGTAAACAAACATGTAATGTAAAATTTACCACCTTAAACACTTTTAAGTATGCAACTCAGTATTACGTATACCCACGTTGCTGTGCATCATCTCCAGAATTTTTCTCTTATAAAACTGAAACTCAATGTCTTCTGAGCCATTTCCCAATCTCCTCCTTGCAGCCCCTGAAACCACCATTCTACCTTCTGTTTCTGTGTGTCTGATTAGATATTTTTGTAAGTGGAATAACACAGTATGTGTCCTTTTGTGACTGGATTATTTCACTTAGCCTAATATCCTCAAGGTTTACCCATATTGCAGCATGTAACAGGATTTCCCTCTTTTTTAAAGTTGAATAATTTGCCATTGTACATACATGCCCCATTCTTTCCATTTACCCAATAATGGACAGTTAGGTTGCTCCCACTCCTTGGTTATGAATGATGCTGCAATGAACATGAGTATGTAAATGTCTCTTCAAGATCCTGTTTTCAAGTCTTTTGAATATACAGTGACATATCCCATGGGGGGATACATTTCAAGACACTCAGTGGATGCCCCAAACTGCAGATAGTACTGAACCAGTATATACTGTTTTTTTTTCCTTATACATACATGCCTTTCCACTTAAAGGAAGCAATTTACAGTTCCTCTTTATCATATCCAAAATGTCAGCATCACTATACTTGCAATTCAGGGCCATTATTATGTAAAATAAAGGTCACTTGAACACAAGCACTGCAATATCATGACAGTTGATCTGAAAATCCCAGCTACTAAGGGACAAATGGGAGGGCTGTGTACACCAGTGGTCCCCAACCACTGGGACACAGACCCATACCGTCCGGTCCACCGAGTGTTAGGAGCTAGGCCCCACAGCAGGAGGTGAGCGGTGGGACCACTGGTGTACACAGTGCAGAGGTGCTGGATGGTTCACATCTGGGCAGGCAACGTGGAGCAGAATGGCTCAAGATTTCATCATGCTTCTCAGAATAGTGCACAACTTAAAACTTATAAAATATTTATTTCTGGAATTTTCCATTTAATGATTTTGGACAACAGTTGACCTCGGGTAAATGAAACCATAGAAGTAGAACTACTGTACACCCCACAGTGGGTTTGCTGGATCATGTGGTATCTATATCCTTATTTTTTAGTAAAAAGCAAAAAGATTTATATGATCTGAAGAGAAACCAGAGTACTATATATTCTCATTTTTAATGAAAATTCCACGTTATTTTCCTAAACTTCTAGACCAATTTACATTCCTACCAACAGTGTATAAGAATTCCCATTTCTCCACATCCTCATCAAGCCTTATTATTTTGCGATTTTTTTGCATAATTTCCATTTTAATAACTGTAAAGCACTATCTCACTATAGCTTTGATTCATATCTCTTTAATGAATGGTGACATTAAGCATCTCTTCATATGCTTTATAAGCATTTACATATTTTCCTTGAAGAAATGTGTATTCAATTCCTTTCCTTATATTTCATCAGGTTTTTTAGTGTTGTTTTTAGGAATGTAGGAATACTTTATATATTCTAAATAGTAACCCTTTTCAGATATATGATTTAAATTATTTTCTCCCTTCTAAAGATTGCCTTATCACTTTGTTGTATCCTTTGATGCACAGAAATTTTAAAACTTGATATAGTCCCCGAAACCCATATTTTTTTTCCAAACCTATATTTATCTGTCTGTCTACCATCTTTTATCTATCTACCCATGTCTGTAGCCAAACTCCTGTGACTATGGGCAACCTAATTTCAGGAGAACCAAAGACACAGACAGAATTTTGGATGGCTTAGCTTTTTAAAACACAATTTTAAGGAAGAAAAAAAGAAAGAGAAATCCCCTTAATCATTCTCAGGTCTCATAGTCTGAGCATCTCACCAAGCTGTTTTTGATTTTCATGTTTAAAGATGCATGGCTTTTTTCAGATTACACAGCCTCCAAACATAAGCCAATTACTTCATCTGTGCTGAGGTGAAGAAGCAGTGACTTAATCCAGTGTAGAAGGAAACCTTTCAATGTTCTGTGTTATTGAGAGACTGAACGTCAGCCCCCAATGTAGCACATAAATGTTCTAACAGATTTTATGTATTACTTTAGTGACTTTTAGGATACTATTGACAGTATGTGATTTAACTTTAAATACTGAGTTTGGAATTTGGAACCTGTATGAGATTCTACTCCACTATATTTGTTTGTAGCTGGCCAGTAAAATGTGGTCCTTTACTCAAGGATTTAACAATGTACTTAAAATGTGTGTACAAATAGCTATAACTTTGGCAGAATGTAAGTGCTAGAAAAAAGATATAAAATATGAATTCAATAGTTAAAAAATTATTTCTTGATTGAGATGGAAGGGAAATGAAGTAGATTCAATGAAAATTTCATAGTAGGGATGTCATTTAATCTGGAATTAGAGTGGGTGACACATCCAGAAACACCTAAGACATGGCATGAGAAAACAGGTGATGTCACAGTTTCATGTGTCCAAGATAAGTGTGATCTAAGCTGCAAAGTTAGATTACAACTAAATCAAACCAATTTACAGCATTTAAGCTAGGTTCTGGCAGTACCTAGGACAGAACAAAATGGCAACAGTGGCATTCAAGCACAGTTGATAATGAGGGCAACACACTATCAGGAGAAAACCATGCCTTACCCACAATGATCCCATTACTTGTAATTTTTCAACAACTTGACACACATGTATAACGATTTTGAAAAATTCACATGTGAATCCACTTCAGGTCAACCCCTCTCAACAAAGCATCAACCAGTTTTAATCCCTCTCATGTAAAACAGAAACAAGTGTAAGAAATCTCAATTTATGAAGAGAAGATGAGGTAGAGAAAAGAAAGTGTGTGTATGTATATATATTTGTGTGTATGTATATTATATATACATATCTATATGAAAGCTGGTTCTTAAATTTTAAAAGGATATATGGTCTCCATAACATAAAATTATATAAGTACACATTTGAGCATATTCCATGCTTCAGTAGTTTTTTTAATCAACTGAAGAAGGTGCAGAGAAGATGGTTAATATGAGCACGTTTAATGACCATGAGTATCTAATTTGGTTAGAATGAGGTTGCTTTCAGTTTTATCATTTCACACAGACACACATATACATACTCATACACAAACACATAGCACTTAATGTCATTTTTTATTTTGTTTGAATTGTATATATTTCTATAAAATTTTCATCTTACCAAATAGTTTCTAAGTAAGATAGATACTGCAAGGCAACATCCCAAGTTGGTTAGGGCTTATAATTAAATAAGAATAGGAATGTGAGTTAAGAGACTATTAAATAATTCATGGAAAAGATCATGAAGGTTTGAATCATGGTGCTGGCAGTGAGAATGGAAATGAGAATTTTTTAAGAAAATATGCTGAAGCAACTGGAAATAGAGAGCACAGGAAAGTGATAATAATAGCAGCTATTACCCATTTATGCAGGGATAACTAAGATACAGACACTCTTCTAAGCTATGACCCATATTCAATTATTTAATCCCCACAGTAACCTATTAAATATTCTTTTTACCTTATTTTATGGATGTGGAAACTAAAACATAGAGATAAAATAAGATGTCCAAAGCCAAGAGCCAATAAGTGACAGAGTCAGGATGGGAACCAGAACAATTGAGCCTAAAGCGCATGCTCTACATTGCATTAGAGGTGACTGTTGTATAAAACTCAGATTACAAATTGGATGGTGATCATAGAAACAACAACAAAAAAAAAGAGGTTAAGAAGTTCAGTAAAGAAAATAAAACTGCTCTGGCTGGTGTGGCTCAGTGGATTGAGTGCGGGCTGTGAACCAGAGGGTCACGGTTCGATTCCCAGTCAGGGCACATGCCTGGGTTGTGGGCCAAGTCCCCAGTGGGGGCCATGTGAGAGGCAACCACACATTGATGTTTGTCTCCCTCTCTTTCTCCTTCCCTTCCCCTCTCTCTCTACAAAAAATAAAGAAATAAAATATTTAAAAAAAGAAAATAGCCCTGGCTGGTGTAGCTCAGTGGATTGAGCGCGGGCCTGCGAACCAGAGGATCGCGGTTCGATTCCCAGTCAGGGCACATGCCTGGGTTGCAGGCCAGTTCCCAGCAGGGGACATACAAGAGGCAACCATACATTGATATTTCTCTCCCTCTCTCTCTTTCCTACCCTTCTCCTCTAAAGATAAATAAATAAAAAGAAAAATAAATAAAATATTTTAAAAAAAAAGAAAAGAAAACTTTTTAAAGCCCTGTTTTATTTTACACATTTTGTGTTTCAAGACCAGGATGATATATAGGTAGATAACAAAACATGAATTTGAGGTTTTGTACTAGAGGTTTTAACAGACTACGGCCAAAGCAACTCATCATACTATTGCCTGAAGGACAATTTATAGGTTGGTGAATATGACTGTTAATTGCAACATTTGTCAAAAGATGGCTGAACAATGTTCTGAGACCCTCAAACATGAATTGGCCCTAGAGAAATATCCACCAGCAAGGGTGGCTAATGATCCAGCAGGCATTTTGATAAAACACATATGAATAGGAACCCACATAGAGACAGTAGAGCTCAAGCCAGATTAGGTATCACCGTATAAGAAAGTAAATCAGCCACATCAAAGCATTAGCATAGTATAATAGGCTGAAATTTTTTGTTGAAAATGTTTTTTCTGAAGATCTAGGCTGGATACAGGGACAAGTGAAACCAAGAATCTCTGGTATATGGAGGGAAGTCAAGGGCAGGGATGTTCTGATAGAGACATAAATCACTCCAGCAAGCATGAAGAAAAGAATGAAGAAGCTTGAATGATAGGAGATTAAGTTATTACAAATATTCACTTTTATATGATATAATTTTCAATAAAGCTGATGTTTGTGTTGGAAATCCATTTGCTTGCATTTTAGTAGGAATGTGATTTTCCCCCTGAAATTTCCTAGATTTGTCTTTTTTTTTCCTAGATTCATCTTTATGATACCTCAGAAATAACCTCAGTAAGAGTTAGAAGCACTCAAGCTCTACCTATGTAGAGATAGAATCAAAGGACTAATACATACAAGAAGGGAGAATGTATTTTCACATCAACTCACCAGATTTAAAAAAAGAACAAACATAAAACTTTGGTAATTTTTATTCCAGGAAGGATGGAATTTCCCTCTACAGGAAAATATCCACAACCGAAAGATGTAATGCAATAAATAAATACATGATTAAGATGAAAATAAGACTGTACATCTGCTTCCTGGTAGAATTATGATACGTACTTCGGGAAATGTTTCCTTTGGTTTCTATTATTAAAAGTGACCACATCAAGAAAGCATGATATTGTGCAAAAAAAAGTTATCTGTTTTTTTTTTGTTCACACCCAGATGACAAATGGACAGTGGTAACATTTTAGATAAGTCTATAACTCCTACACACAAAGGGCTATAAACAGCAAACCAAAAGCCATGCTGCATGCTGTCGACATGAGTATTTTTTGCAGAGGGTGTTGTTTGACAACATCTTGAACCAGAGTTTTGTCTGTTTGTTTTCTTTAAAAAACATGGGAAATGATCCATCTGCCCACATAATCTACCCAATAATTAACATTTTGAAGGAGGGGAGGTGCACATAGACACCAATCCTAAGAGAGCTTCATTCTTTCTACAAACTACACAGAACAAATCACACAAGCAATGTTTAACAGCAAAAACAGCTTAACAACTTTTATCAACGTTTAAGTATGACCTATTTTTTTATTTTAAATAACTGAGTTACTACCAAAAGCCTCTCTTTACAAATGAATTATACAGAATGTGCATGACTGCAAGTTGCCTTCAATCTGTCTCCAGTTTAGTTTTCTTGAATGATAAAGTTTTCCTAAAATTGACAGATAACAATGTAAGTCAGATGATAAACTCAAATAAGAAAGAGAAAGCAAATCAAAGATTTCACACTTCCCAAACTGTCCAGGAGAATCTTCCTGAATATCCTAAACCAGTAGGAGCATCACAAAGGACACTCACAGACACATTCCTTCTACACAAGAATCATCCATTCATTTAATACTTATTACTAAGCATCTATCACGTAATTATTAGCATCATAGTGATAACATAGTGATTAAGATAGATGTATTCCAGCCTTCATAAAGCTGACATTATAATGGGGGATGCAGACCAGAAAACAGGCCATCTCAAGAGATGGGTGTTAGAACTGAGGGGAGAGTTTGATTCTGTGAGCGCTTTCATGTTTATTGTTATAAAAACTGCTTTACTTGAGACTGTAGGATTTCCCTCTTTTGCTCCAGTACTGAATATTTCTTAATAAGTTTTAAAGAATGCATTTAATAAGTTTCCAAAACTTTATTATCACCTAATATCTATCACTTAACACATTAATCTTTTATATCTCTCTATATATATCTATATGGGAATATATATCTATATTTCTATATATCTACATAGGGATATGTATGCACATATATACATGTAAAACTATACCCTATATATAATATAAAGTACATGTGATCATATATAGCATACATGATTATATTTACTATATATTATATATAATCATAGACATACTAAAATAATAATATGTTGTATAATAGATATATATGTACACGTATACTTAGATTGTAGGTGAGGAAAAATAATTTCCCCTTTACCCTTCTAGGTTCTTCTAGGTTCTTGGCTGAGACCCTCTGTAATAAAAAATGTTTACAGCGTATATACTTCCTGTATACCTGGGAGACCCAGAAAAACTGAGTAACCCACCAAAGAGCCCAAGCCATAACTTTAAATACCTTCTTCAGTGAAAGACAAAGGAAGATGGGGAGGGGTGGAGAGTCAGTTATGGAATCTATCCGGAAAAGCATAATAAAACAAGAGTATGATTGTTATACAAATTTAAATTGCTTGCCTTCTCCAGAGGTAGGAGTTTCTAAAGATTTAGTCATCCATTTGTGGGGACAGAGAAAGACACCCTTACAAATGGAGATGTCCCTTGTAAACGTAAATTTATTTTACAAAAGGGAAAATTCTGTGAGGTTTTCAGAGTTTTCCTGTGTGCACCATTTCTTAGAAATAACCAAGTCAAGCCCTGACCCAGTAGCTCAGTTGGTTAGCGCATTGTCCGTCTATGCCAAGGGTGCGTCCCAGGTCAGGGCACATGCAAGAAGCAACCAATGAATGTATAAATAACTGGAACAACAAATCAATGTTTTTCTCTCTCTTATCAATATTTTTTAAATATTAAAAAAATAACCAAGTCAAGATAATCTTTTTGCCAAAAATTTTGGGAGGACATATTCTATTCTCCTTCAGATATATGCATATATAAGAGTGTGCATATGTAAATCTATAGATAGAAAATTATGGAGTGTTAATAAAAGGCACACATTTATAAATGTACTCTTTGTATAATGAAAAGTAGATATGTTGGGTAGCAGCTAGGAGTGAGGGGCCAGAGGGGGGGAAAGGCAGGGCCCTCACCATTACAATCTAACAAAGAACTTAATGCAGGAGGCTAGAAGCAAAAGGGAGACCTGTCTCCCCAGTTGATGTAGAAGTCCTGGGCTCGGTTTGATCAGATTGCCAGGTGTCCCAAGCATCAAAAAAACAGCACAGGAGGAGGGGAGAGTCCTTGAGACAGTGCTGAGAAAAGGGGTTTCTGTAACAGTTTTACTAAGAGTGCTGGGTGTTCTGAACACCACAAGCGGGAATTGCACAGGAGGAAGAGGGGGCCTATCCTGGGAAAGGGGCCTCTGTAACAATTTCACTAAGACAAAGAGCCTTTGCTAACTGAGAAAGAAAGCCTCTGTAGCTGTGCATTATTCCCAAAGGGAAGAAGGAGTGGGTACCTGGAAGCCAGCTGAGGTATAGAATCTCTGAACCCCAGCAATCAATGTGCTTAGATTAGTAAATACCCACTTGTAGCCTCGGCTCAAATGTATAGAACAAACCCAGCAACTTACTAACAAACTACTAACAACTTGATTTCCTCTATCCGTGGGGCATTCAGACTAGCTAGGTGCCTGTTTGCAGCTTTGTGCTTGTGTGTTTATTTTATAAATAAACTTGCTATGTCATTCTCACTATACGTGTTTGTCTCTAGATTGAATTATTCTCTTGCCAGCCATACAAGAACCAAAGAAGGGGAGGGAGTCTAACTCAGGTCTCTCTCTCCCCATCCATAACAGCTAGGTAAAGACCATACCACAAGGCAGCTTTATAGCTTTGGTGATTATAAGCAGAATAGAGATTTGTTTATAAAATAAAAAAAAAATTCATTTGTTCTTTCAGAACTGGTCATCATTATGTCATTAGCAGCTGTCACCTCACCTGGATCTAAGTGTCAACAATTCTGGTAGAACACATTAGATTTATTTTCTAAATAATCTGCCGACATCAGTGTAAACCAAAATTAACTTGACTAATAAAAAACTAAAAGCGTCTTTGAGAAAAAAAGGAACTGCAGCCTGGGAGACACAGATTCAGGTAGCAACCTAAACGCTGTCCCACGGAGACAAAGGAGAGGCCATCTTTTATAGCAATAGCAAAAGTTCCCGCCAGGTTATCACTTAGGTCAGTTTTATGTAAATGAGGAACCCAAACTGTTCTGACTGTGCAGGAAAGGTCTCAATCCTTTGGTAGAAAGAGGAAACCAGGGCTTCTCTGTAGTGTTTGACCCAGACAGCGTAAACAAGTAGGGCACAGTGAAGGAAGCTGAGAGTTCAGTCTGAGGTCCATCCTTGTATACAGAGCATGTAAGAAGCCCCTGTCGGCAAATGTCCGCTAGGCAACTATTACTTATAAAATGTGGGCTCTTGGTTGACCATGGCAAGTTCATCTCAGAAGATAAATTCTTTCCTTGGGAGCACATCAAATGAATCTTTCTTGTTGGTGTCTACATCAATAAGTAGGATTTTTGTCCTTCTAGGAGCAAAGAGACTTCAGTTATAATCTCAGCTTTGTGATTATTCAGATACGTGCCTCTGAACACACTACAAGTAGTGTCTTACAGACACATAGCATAAATTACTCAAGTGCGGGGCCCTTCTTCAGTCAGCACCCATCTTAGAGTATAGACGTTCTTTCATGTTTAAAGAAGGAAGTAGAAGAAAGGAAGAAAAGAGGGTGGTAACGAAGGAGAGGAGAATTCACATTACTTCATCCTCCATCATCTCTGTAAAATTCTAAAAAATTGGACTAAACATTCTCTCAGGATTTTTTTTTTTAATTTTGAAATATCATGAGTCTATGAGACAAACTAGATAAAAATTATTTTACTACTTATTGTTTCTTGATTAGAAGAAGTATATCCAAATAGAAATTCTGAAACTAACAATTTTTCAGGCTTACATAATGATTATTTCCAAAGCCTGGAATTAAACAAAACAAAAAAGAAGGAAAGAAAAAAGAACCCTTACTAATTCTGTTAAAGTTTTAACAAAGTACACCATGTTGATGAAATTCCAAAATTCTGTATTGGAGATGTACAACTTCAATATATTTAGACTATAAAATTAAACTTTAGGAATACTATTTTCTGAACACAAATGGGTTGTCTGCTGCTTTCACAATATATTTTTTGTTCTCAACATTCTTTTGAATGAAGATAGCCTAAAGTCTAAATGAACTGATAGCAAGGTGGAAAAATAGAGTACTTGGAATACTTTCACAGCTCATTAACTGAATGGTACAGAAGGCTATAAAAAGTCCATCCTAGCATGGTAACATATTTTCATTAAATAATTACTGTTATCTATGAGGCTTATTTTAGATGCCTTTGATTGACAGAGGGGAAATCACTCTAAGACTTTCTGATTCTAACTAAAACAAACAAAGAATAGCTAAAGTATCTAGTTCTCATTGATTTAAACAAAATATTTTTCTAATGCTACGTATAACTCAGGATCTTATTTTTGACTCTTATGCCTTTATTTCTTTCATCTGCAATTACAAATCAGCAAAGATTGATTGTTATCATAGGTGTCAAGGAGAATAAATTCAAGATGTGGACACATTTCTCTACTTTAAAGAGCTGGAAGTTTGTTAGGGAGATAGATATAGATATAGATATAGATATATTAGATATAGATCCAAATATATAGATAGATATAGATGTAGATATAGATAGATTAGGTATAGATACAAATATATATATAGATATAGATACAGATAGACATATGATATAATGTATCCATATGAAATATTTATAAATTAAAGTGATTTATTATAAAATGTGAATGTGTGTGACAGTAAAAATAAGTTATTGAACTTATTTATGTTTTCCAAATGTTATCCTGATGAAGGTCAAATTTGAATTAGCTTTTGAAAAATGGACAAGATACCAAAAGTTTTTTTTTTTTTTTAAGTAAGGAACTCTATTCAGGATGAACGTCAGGAGCAACACAAATAAGGACTATTTATCTCACAAACACTTAGCTAAGATTGTCACTGGCTTCTACCTGACATCTGCCTGAAAGTTGTTGTCTATTCTTACTCTCCATCCTCTGTATCTAAAGATTATTTTAGCAACCTGAAATATTCAACTTCCTTTAACAGGAAAAAATTCATGAGGTGTTCAATATCCTGCTGGAATCAAGTCTTCCCTCAGACCTTATATGTGGGAAGATATTATTTGTTTCATTGTGAATTCTGGAAACAATGTATATCCCTTTCAAAAAGTATACCATCAACAAGAAAGTTTGACAGTAAACATATCTAGGTTCTGAGAGGAAGATAAAACAGTTCTATGTCAGGTAAAGAGCAAAACTCCCATAGTAATAACAATGCTGTGAAAATATTACTAGGCAAAATCAGGAAATACACACATAAATAGTAAAAGTCTGATATAAAAGCTTTGTATTGCTCTGGTACCCTTAAATTCAATTTTCATCACAATTGTGTTGTCTAGCCATTATTATATCTATGAAGAATCTCTTAATTGGTCTCCTTGAAAATTACTCTTCGGTTTGTCTTCCTGAAACTTTCATTGGTTCCCAATTGCCTATGGAATACAATCCAGTCTGTACCATGGCATTTTAAGGCTTTTACAACCAGTACAACATACTTAATGTGCTCTGGTGAGAAGAAGTCAATACTTAGTGTTTATCTATTAATAACAATAGTATCGAGCACTGGGAGAAATTCATTATTTTCATTTTCTCATTTAATACTCACATTGTCCTGGCTGGTGTGGCTCAGTGGATAGAGTGCTGGCCTGTGAACCAAAGGGTTGCCAGTTTGATTCCCAGTCAGGGCACATGCCTGGGTTGTGGGCCAGGATCCCCCCAAATAGGGGATGTGTAAGAGGCAAGCACACGTTGATGTCTCTCTCCCTCTCCCTCCCTTCCCCTCTCTATCAATCAATCAATCAATCAATCAATAAAATACATTTTATACTCAAAACTGTCATTCACTCCACTTCACTATATGAGTATACCAAAGCTGATAGAGTTAGAGAACTTACCAAATTTTCCCACATAATAAATTCTGACTTCAACGTGCACTTCATTTCCACCCCATTAGAGTGTAGACACTTGTGTGTACAAAAAAATCACAACCATATGATGAGATCTTAACAATGAAGAATGTGCTACTTTGGCGTGTGGCTTATTTTGAGCTGAAGAAATAGAGATCCTGTGAGCTCAAGAAAAATTCTTATCTCTTCCTTAAAAAAATTTAAAAGGCTGGGAGACTTGCCCATAATGAGTTATTACAGAAAAATTTTTATGACCTACCTATATGGCTAGGCAAACTTCTAATTGCTAAACAGCGGCTACTCTTACCACTATGAATTGAGCCTCCTCCCTTATGAAAAACCCCAGGCTCTTACCTAATTTCTCGGCTCTGTCTCTGAACCTCTCATGTATGTGGGATTCCCATATGCATGTATGTCATTAAATTGGTTTATTTTCTCTGGTTAATCTGTCTAAGGTTGATTTAACTATTTGATCAGCCAAAAGAAGCCAGAGAGGTAAAATAAAATTTCTTTCTTCCCCTTAAACTGCTTGTTAAGTGGATGATAAATTGTCTTGAACTACTGGGAAAAAACACTGGCAGCGTGTTTTTTTCCAAGACCAGGAGAGAGGTCAGGGTTAACAATGTATGTGCCTTTCCCACTTAAATAAGAACTGAAATGAGGACAGTGAATGGATCAGCGAAGAAAGTCTGTCAAGGGAAAAGAACAGAACTGGAAGCAAACTGCAGTAGTGAAAGGACAAGACAGGGGAAGGGGAGACAGCTCGACAAGGAAGATCCAACCCAGGAATTACAGAGGGACAAAAATGAGAACCTGCAGGACTGGCCCAGTGTGTTTCCACCTTGCCTACCTGCCTCAGTCCTGGCCTACAGACCTGGAACAAGAATCATTACCTTGGCCCAGATCACCCTTTTTTTAGTGACCCTGTAACCACCTGGAAAACCCACTAACAGCCTGGCTGGTCCCCCTTATGACACCTGAAAGTAATCATTTGAAAAAGCTCCAACAAACTAGTAAGAAAAGTAATATAAATTATCTCCTTTACTTAAAATATCATCAAGAGAGATGCCAGCAGATTTACAAATATTTACTCACTAAGGTAATAAAAGACTGATAAGAATAATAGTGAATTTATGAAAGCAAAATTAGCTAAATTAACTCTTGGTTCTAGTCTTTAAAACTGTTTTTCTTCTATTGACTTGTTCTAACAAAATTATCTTTAAGAATCTTGCAACGTGCTCAAGGTGTATACACACACACACACACACACACGCACACACACTATATATTATATATTAAATATATATATTCTATCTTTGCATATGCAAAGGTAAATGATACATTTGACACCAATTTACACCTATTTATTTGCAACCATAAGAAAATATTTATAAATTGTGATTAATACAAGGAATATTGATGAATACTCATATGCAAGGGTAGCAATTATGGGAATAGACTAATCTGAAATAATATCAAGAAAGGCATGAGAAAAATATTTTCCCATTAAATAATTAGAACTTTATTCAGTTTCACTTCCATTTGCTCAGCAGCTAAAGTGACCTTTAAGTTCAATAATCTAGCATACTTGCTGCTTCTATTAGTTATAGTCTGGAGAACTGCTGAGCAGACAAGGCAGCAGGGGACAGAGATGCTCTTTGCATGTTAGATTGCGCACAGCTAGAAGCAGCAGTTACTCACTTATCTCTGGGCTCTTCCTAAATTTCCTCCTCGAGAGATGAGGGCTTAGCTTCCTTTAGCCAACTTGATTACTCAAGTTCTGTACGACAGGTTTCTACAAGATCCCCTGAAGCCCAGATTCGGGGAGTAAAAGAATCCCAGCTCTCTTTGCAGCTAAAGAGCTCCAGTAGGAAAAGTTCAGCACTGGTAAATGGTCTAGAAAAAGTCTAGTCTCTGGCCGTGAGACTGTACTGTAGGAGAATGTTTCTGGGAATATTTCCAGATCCTCAAGTGGTGAACAGTGAATTAGGTCACTCATTTCCCTACATTTTCTTATAAAGGGAACTAAAATAGAATATTTTGAAACCAAGAATAGTCAGAGAATTAATGACAGGTGCCAAGAACAATACCTGGTTAGGAGAGTTATGGGGACAAGATAGTGAGTTAACAGTGGAAGTCAGCAGTGGACATGAGCATCCAAATGACAGCAGGCCTATGTTGGAAGGATAAAAAAAAATATCTGTGCACTGGGGGAAAAAGGCTGGGGAACTGTTGAACAAATCCGTACTGCTTACCTGGGGATGGGGCACTTCAGCAAGTAAACATGCAATGTTACAAGTCCAAGAGTGGACAGCTAAAGAAGAATGGCGGCATGCCAAGAAATATGCAGGAAATTTAGATGTGGCACCTAAGAATTGTATTACTTGATGTTTAGCCTCCAAAATAAGCTGCTGCTTCTGTGATAACTAGCATTGAAGGGTTCCTTGACACGGATTCTCCTTCACATCACAATATCATGGTCTGTGATAGTGTCCCCGAAATTATGTTTCTTTAAACACACTTGCGTGCAAAAGAAGGAGGTGGGTAACAGTCAATTCTAAAATGGCATTCTCTTATCCAAGAACGTAACTGAGGAGGTCACCAAAGGACAGACCTTTGAATGAGGTGAACAGAACTCAGCATATAAGAAACAAGAAGGCTGTAGAGCAGTGCGTAGATGGCCTGAGAATCTGATCTATGTGCAATATGCATAATCCGTGCACAAAGATGATATGCACACAGGTGCTGTAACACGCCATATGGCATTTGACTTTCCTACGTTAACCCATGTATTCCTCACAATAACCCTATGAGGTTAGGACCTCCATGAAACCCCAGTTATCTGATGGGAAACAGATGCCGAAAGGTGAAGTCATTTGTCTGAATCACACAGCTACGAGGTGACAGAGCCAGGATCTGAACCTGGGCTGTCTGTCTGCTTTTGTAGTCTTAGCATTGCACCATGTTGCTTCCCACACTTTAAGGCCCAGTGTAAAGTTAAACAAATCTGAGAGTCTGAGACTTTCAGTTACCACAGTGACCTCCTCATAGAGTATTGAGCAACGAGGACTAACACACAGGTGTTGTAATGGTGTGGTAAAATAAATGACCCAAGAGAAGTCAGGGTTGGGATAATGTTCTGGGCATCATTTCCAGATAGATACAAGCAGAGTTAGGGAAGATGGTATGATTCATCAAAAGGCTGTAGAGAGAAAAGACCAAGACTATGAACAGAATCTTGTGTTCATTAGATTTAATATTACAAAGAGACTAACTTGACCCATGATGATAATGAACCCTCTTATAATTGTCTACTTCAGGATAGCAAGCATGTTTTTTGATCTTTCATCAGTGACTTTTATAGTGCCCAGCACATCACAGGCACTCTATAAGTACTTCTTGAATTAAAGAAAAGATGAAAAGGGAATTAGAGATAGAAAGCCATCAAGAGTAATCTGAATATGTGTGAAATAACCTTTATGATGAATGCATGTGTGAAATAGACCTTGTGATAAAATATACATCCAAAATAGTCACAAGAGGAAAAAACAGAGGCAATGGAGTCCGAGTGCATTAATTTCAATTAAAGCACTAGAGACTGCATATTAATTATGTATGAGACTTGGCCACATGCTATGAGAATCTGGAAAAAGATGTGGAAGTAACCACCATTTGGTTCCTATTCTTCAGAACCTTAGCCTTGTAATACTAGAAGTAAGAGAGGGTAAGAGTTATTAGGAGCTATAGAAGATTAAGGACAGGTGGAAAGATGGCGTGAAAAGCACTTTTTGAAGCAAGATTTAGTGAAGGTATGAAAGGCTGGCATGCAGAGTGGGCATCATCTGAGGGCCAGGAAAGGAGGTGGAAATGAAAGTCAAAATTATTCCAAATGAAAGAGAAGTCAGCACAGCCAATGATGCCTCGCAAGGAAAGAATGCAGAGATTGTTGGCCCACGTGGTTGGCACTGGTTTGTAATTTTTATTAATTTGAGATATTTACAAGACTTTTTTTCATCCTAATACATTATCTACTTAAAGAAAAACACTTTTCAACACTGCTTATATACAATAAGTAAAGGAAAAAGGGGGACCTCCCTCTAACTTTATTTCTGATTATCAGAAATAACCAAGAGTTACAAACATACAAAAGGAATGATCGTTGGCTGTTGTGCAGATGATGGCTGTGTGACTGATAAACACTAGGAGAATGCGGATCTGAATGTAATTGTTATTTTTAATAAATCTCAAGTGCAAGTGCACAGGATATGAAATGACTACTCACTGTACTCTAGTAACTTTTGAAATATGAATCAAAAGGGTCATTTCCTGGAATATGAAAAGACCTGTGTGACAGTGACACATGAAAAAGAAGGTTTCTAAACAATCACCATGCGGATCCGGGGTAGGATGGAGAGAGGTATCTGTAGCATGTTAGCCCGAGCTTTCTGAAGGGTTTATTGAGTGCACATGTGTGAGCACAGCATTCCTTCTCTATGCAAGCCACTCCTGCCAAAATCTTGCCCTTTCTAAAACCTGCACAACGAACACTCCTGCCAGACCTCATCACAGTGTAGTCTGAGACAACAATCCCCATGGCTGTGGGAAATGTGGATCAAGCCAAAGAAAGGGAAATGTTATTCTCTCATCGGTATATCCAGTGGAAATGCTTTGGAACAGCTACTTCACAGGTGATACAAATCTTAACTTCAAAAGTTGATACGATAATCACGACTTGCATTAACTTCCCATTTTAAAATTACAAATAACTCCTCTTACACTATTTCATCATGCAAATACTTTTGCAGACAGAATAGTCTGGCTACTTAACCTTCTACCAACCTGCTCAGGAGCAACTTATAACACATTAACGGGACTAGATATGAACTGAAAATATAAGATAGAAGCTAATATGGCCAAAAGAGTGAATTTTTAATCAAACTATATATCAAGGGTAAAATTAATAAGTACACAATTATGTTACTGTTTAAAGAATTTTTCCTCTAATGTGGAAGGTTAAAACTCAAAATTGATGAGAATTGAAATGATTATTTTCATTAACAAAGATATTTTTAAAAACAACACTGTAGTTATAATTATGAATTCAATAGCCAGCAATTACTTGAAAATATATTAATAGGAGATAAAACAGGAGTGCTTAAAATTTTATTGGCAGTAAGAAAAAATGCAAAAGTGTTAATTGCACATATCTCTGTTATACAAGCTAGGTATACACTTTAAAAGGGTTTGGTCAGAATATTCTACCTTTTCTCATTCCTCTTTTTGATTGAGTTAAATAACTGTAAACACAATCTCTTTTTTAAAAAGCAAGTTATTAAATTCTTTTGTGTAACAAAAAAGAAAACCCAGAATCTAAGATTCCAATGCAAGTCCAGAGCATATTATCACACTGATGGGAGTCTTTCTCAGACATTTTCATTATTTCAGAGAATTCAGTGGGACATCACCAAAGAAAGGCCTTTTAGTCACATGTTCTGGGATCAGGTTCCATAACTTTTCCTGGACAAGTCCTTGAAATATTTTATGCTATGACTCTATAAACTAAAAACTGAAAGAAAAAAATACCTAAATTTCTTAACAATTGCCCCAATAAAACACAAATTCAGCAGAAACTGTAGTTAACTGTGAAGTACAGAATCAGGTAACCTAAACAACTATATATGTGAGGTAACAACAAAAAATAAGACATCAGCATGTATAAGAGCTTAGATAAAAAAGGTAAAATGACAAGACTTTTGGTCCAATTGTAAGAACAGCTTACTGAAAGAGAGTAAAGCTCAAATTTTTAAAAAATGTGCAACAACTTGAAACAAGAAAGAGAAAAAATGAGATTTATATATGCTTATGTACATATATACGCACAGAGAAAGGAAGTATCTGTGTAGAGTGAGGGAAAACTTTTAGAAAACATAAAATATGTAGAAAGAAAAATGGCAGCCCTTATTTCCTGCCCATCCAACTTTAGCTGTAACATACAGCTGCCAGAAATTTGGGGGAAGGTAGAGGACTACTAGGTAAACTTAATTTTCAAAGTAACAATGAAATGTGTACGATACACATAATATTGATAGGAAAGAATCTTTAACATACTTAATGTAGTAGATTCCTTGAGATTCAAAGAGGGGGAAAAACGAATAAACAGTCACTGAGCCATTTTGGCAAAAATTTTGGAAGTATAATCATCATCTGTACATGAAGACATCTGGTACTGATGATAGATCTTGTCCATATCAATAAAATAGCAAAGAAAGAAGTAGAAAAAATATTTGCCTTCTCTTTTAATATTTAAGATTGATTTATAGGACATGACTAACATATAACTTCCTCTGCATAAGGATCTATAATAATGGTGATCTGGAAATTTTTAGCAATCCAAATAATACATTTAGAAAAGTGAGTAATTCTGAGAACAGGTCACTAAAATATGAGTTTATTATGATAACATTTAATTATATTTAGCATCAACAGTATAAAAATGGTAAAATAGTAGTACCTTGAACTAGGGTAATATGAGGAGGGACCCAAAAGAAGCCAGAATTATCTTCTGGAGGAGAGGAAACCTTGTAGTACAGGCTTCCCCACTAGGTGAGTGTTCTAAGAATCTATCTGGTATCAGTGTACCAGCTGGCATTGGTGTAAGAGGCTACATTTGGCTTCAGTGAATTTTTTTTTGAAGACTCTTTCAACGCCTTTGCCCATTTCATGATGGGCGATTTTCAAGCACACCTGCCCACATCATGCTGAGGGTTCAGCAGATTTTGACCAAAAACAGCATGACCCCCATTCCCCACCTTCCCTACTCACCTGGTCTCACCCCAAGTGACTTTTTTGGTTTCCCTGGATGAAAAAAGTCCTCAGAGGAAAACATTTTGCTGATATGGAAGAGGTAAAACAAAGCATAGATGCAGCACTAACAGGCATCAAAATCAATGAGTTCCAAAACTATTCTGAGTCGTGGAAAAACCATCCCGATAGGTGTATTGCATCAAATGGAAAGTTCTTTGAGGATGACTCAACTTCAAACATGTAAGAACAAATACACAATTTTTTATAAATAAATTCTGGGATATTTCGGGTCATCCCTCATAAAGTAAGCATTTAGTTGAATGATGCTAATCTTGCTAACCAGAGAAATATTCACTTTTATATAATTTTTCACCATGATTAATCTATATGTTTCGAATCTAATTTTTAAAAATACACTTTATTTTTCAGGACATTGAGAAGATAGTACAGAGTTCCCCTACACTCCACACCTACTTTCTCTTATTATTTTTATACTTTATATCAGTATGGGCATTTGTTACCATTAAAGAACCAATACACATATATTTCAAACTATAGTATATAGTTTATTCTGATTTCTTTACTGTTTATCTAATGTTCTTTTTCCTTCCATGGATCCCATCCAGGATGCCACATTACATTTAGTTGTGTTTCTTTGGCTTCCGTTTGCCTTTGATAGTAGCTCAGACTTTCCTTGGTTTTGATGATCTTGACAGGTTGGAGGAGTAATGGTCAAGTATATGATGGAGTCCCCTCTATTGCAATTTTTCTGATACTTTTCTCTCAGCTATCGAGGTTAAGAGTTTTATTAGCAAGATTGCAGAAATAAAGTGCCATTTTCATCCCATCACATCAAGTGCACATACTTTCAACCCGCTTCACCACTGCTGATGTTGACTTCGACCATCTGGCTGAAATAGCGCTTCACAGGCTTACTCGCTGTAAAGGACTCCCTCCCCTCTTTCCAGGCTGTACTTTTTGGAGGAAGTAACCACGCTCACCTCACATACCAGAAGTAGAAAGTTATGCTCCTCTTCCTTGAGGACAGAGTAGCTACATATTATTTTAAATTCTACTGCATGGGGGATTTCTCTTTTCTTCCCATTTATTTATATTTTCATGGTATCATTTATATTTATTTTAAACTTTGGATCACAATCAATACTAGTTTTTTGTTTAAATTGTTCCTGCTTTGGTCAGGGAGTTCTGTAAATTAATTCCTGTGTCTTTTTGATATACCTCTATCGTTGTGTGCATGTGGTGATGGTGGTGTGTGTGCGTGTGTATATGTTTTGAGCACGATTTTGGGGGCACTACAAGATCATTGAGGATCACCTTATTTAGTTCCTGCCCCAGTCCTAGAATCAGCCATTTCTCCAAAGATCCCTGGTTTGGAATTAGAAATGGAGATCTAGGCATTAGGTGTCACATACAAAATTCATTTTTTAAATAAATTTCACGTTTAATTAAGAATTAACATATATTTTTGTATGTAGTAAATTTATGAATAAAATTTTACTAACATTTCTCTATTTTACACTTATCTGTATTTTCTAGTTTTTTAGTGATTATCATGAACTATATCTGTAAGGAAAATTATTACTGCAATAATAAAAAAACTACAAAAAATATACACACTCCATTCCAATTAAGAAAACTCAAATTAGTATTAACTTCTATTGTCCCACTATTTAGTATTACAAGTAAACTCAGAATTCTGAGTATTCCAAATATTTATTTTTGAAGTGACGTGTTATAGTTCAAAATTGAAAGTGTTTTTTTCCAAATAAGAATATTATTCACTTTCATTTTAGGAAACACTTGTTACTTTCATAGAACAATCACTTCAGAAAGGAACAGCAAATATTTATGTAAAAGCAACAACTGATACTAAACACCAAGAATGCCTTAATTTCACATGTATGGACTGGTCTTTAGAATAAAGATAACAGACAACGAGGGGGAGTAAAAGCCTAACACTCAGTTTATACATCTCATCCAAGAAAATCAGATTATTCAGACATAATTTGAGATTATTACATCATTAGGCATGGGCCCAGCTCTCAATATTTGAAAAAAAGTCTCCTATTGTCCTATTTAAGCAAATTAATATGATATCTATTTTTCTGGACATTGTTTTTAAGCAGTTCATGCACACTGATAATAAATGTATCTCAGTTATTAGGTACAGCTTATATAGGCTCATTTCTAGAATAAATATGGCATCATAATCCCTAAAAGCCATTTAGGATATGCAAGATATTGGGTAAGTGGAAGATTTAGTAAAATGAATAATTAATATAGGAAAAACAAATTGAACATTTATCTGAAGATAGATTAATAATGGCACCTTCATATATCCATATCATTTCCCATGAAAGCAGTAGTACTATATTTCTCTTAAGATGTTCAATAACTTAGACTTTTTGCTTATTTTACTGATTTTATTCTCATTAGTAATAGTCTCACTTAGTGATCCTTAATTATATTTAATTAGAAAAAAGAGAAAATACTTCCATTGTCTTGTGACTTGCTAGTAAACCTCACTAACAGAAATACTATTAACCACCAGCTTTAAAAACATAACAGGTTGAAGTTTTGTTAAAAGCCCTATACAAGAAAAAAAAACAAGGGGCATAAAGTATTTCCTGATTTCGAAGCAGAGAACACTGCATCTTTAGAGGGAAGATAGATTCAGGAACACGCAGACGTATCTACAAACCTGTGGTCGCTTAATTCTCAGTTTATTTTATACATTTCTGTGGAAGGGTCATATGTGTAGCTCATTGAGCTTTGTTAAAGAATGAGCAAAGAATCTAAATTTACACTGGAAGATTAACAAGTTGGTTAATATTCTGATTCATGACTATTAGACATTATTAAATATTATTAAACGGAGATAAAGAATCAAATATTGACATAGATTAAAATCAGCAAAATCATTTCAAATCTAAGTATCAACAGTATACTTCATTATACATTCTAGTGTTGGGAAGCATTTAACTATCTGTTTTTAACAATTTGTATTTATTCATGTTTAATAATTTAAGTGTCACATCAATACTTAAATTTCAAAATAATTGAAAAGGTGTTGCAAAGGTGTTATCTTAATTTAATTTCAGCTCCAAACAATATATTTTTCTAGCTTTGGAAAAGAATTCAGAGTAATTTAGCTCACCGACAAGTTCAAACATATAGTTGACTTGTTAGTCTGTCACTGGAAACACTACGTGTACTTCCTCTGCCTTCACAATTGTCGACATTCTAGACCTTCCTTGATACAAAAATAATTCTCACTCCCGACCTTACCAGACCCTCAACACAAATAGATTAAAAATTCAGTTTGTCATTGTGCATTTTTCCCATGCAAAAATGCAAAGCAAATTAATTATGATGTACCTATGAAGGCAATTCTGCAAGAAGGCAAAAGAAAAGCCACATAATTATTTCTCTATTTTTTACTTTTACTCCCTTCTGTGCTGATAATAGCTTCCTGATAATTCCAAAACATTTTGCATTGCCAGACATTTTTCTCAGAAAGGAAGGTAACAGAAGTCAAATCGTTACTCCTCCTAAGTGAATTGGCAACAGACCATTAACAAAGGTGAACCGATGGTGCTAAAATATGAAGTAAAGTTTTAGGTGTTCAAGTCATGAAAGCAATAAGTAGACCAAAGAAAACTTCATTAATCTCAGGAAATTTTCTCAGCATGAACATGGGATTACTATTTGACAAAATATGTTTTTTAATTATTCTTTACAAACATTATTAAAGCTACTAATAATTCATAAAAGCTACAATAAGATATGGATATAGATTATAAATAGCATGTATATATGATTCTTGTCCTGCAGACTTGATGTGGCCTCTACATAAATCTTCAACCATGGATTCTATTTAATCCACTACTTGGATGTTCTTCCCTTATAAATTATAATATACAGATACAAAGGCAAATTGATCTTAGAAAGGTCCTTCTTTTAAGTCGGGTTGTGGAAAGATGCCTGAAAACAGTTCCAGACTTAGCTCAGCCCCCTACTAGCTTGTATTTGGATACATCAATTAACACCTTTACATCTCATTATTCTTATCTCTGAAATGAGAATAACTGCTTTATCTATTCCCCGAACCATCAACATCATTTTAAATAATTATGATTCTTTAAGATTCAAAGAGCTGAAATGGGACACCACCCATTTCCAACCATGTATCTACTTGTTTTCTTTTCTTCTTCTTCTTTTTTTATTTTTTAAAGATTTTATTTATTTATTTATTTTTAGGAAAGGGGAGGGAGAAAGAGAGGGAGAGAAACACCAATGTGTGGTTGCCTCTCACATGCCCTCTACTGGGGACCTGGCCTGCAACCCAGGCCTGTGCCCAGACTGGGAATGGAACCGGTGACCCTTTGCTTTGCAGGCGGGCACTCAATCCACTGAGCTACACCAGCCAGGGCTCTGATTTTTTGGGAGAGAGAGAGAGGGAGAGAGGGAGAGAGGGAGAGAGGGGGGCAGAGAGAGAATAATGTCATCTTGTGTAGCTTTGGTGGAAATAATAATCATGATAATAATCAAAGCACCTGAGATGCAGTAAGTGTTTGATAAATGCCCCTTTCCTTCTCTACTAATTTTCCACTCCATAAATGGGCAAATTCCATTTGAAATGTTGCCAGTCCAGATCAGAGCTGTTTTATTGTCTCTCAGTTACCTCTTGACCCCATTCTTATCTCTTCCCACATCACCTTCCTGTATTTCCTGCCCTTTCTCTTTCAAGGGCCAAGGTCTTTTCCCATCTCCCCGATCTGGACCATCATTTTGTAGTCTGTCAGAGAAGGCTCCTCTGACCAGCTTTAGCTGCATCTCAGCGATTCCAAAGCTGGACAGAGTTAAAGCAATTCCCGCCTGGGGCTGCTGTCTTCCAAACCCAACCCTTCCTACTCATTCTCCTTGCTGTCTGGCCTCCGAGCAGCGGGAGAAGCAAGGCATCACTGGAGTGATGACATACGGCTCTCTCCCTTCCCCACCCTTCACATTTTTCTTTCCACGTGCAGAACCCGGAAGGCTCTGACCGCTCTTGCCCTGGCGGTTGCCAGGGTTACAGAATAGCGCACCAGACCCAGGAGGGTCCCATGCCCTCTGCCTCCCCCACGATTCCCTCAAACACACACACACACACACACACACACACACACACACTCAAGAGGAGAACCTTTTCCTGCTAAACTGATGATTTTAAATCCCTCCCCTCTCCCCGCTCTCTTATTTTGCTTGTGCAAACAGCACTGAGTAGATAAGGAAGAATGAAAGAGTTTGGTGGAGAAAGAGGAGTCCTCGTAGAGGCACTTGCTTTTATTTACAGCTTCACCCGTGTCTAAATGGCGAAAAGTTCGCCCATTTAAATCCGATCTCTGTAACACTGAATTCCGGATCGAGGCCGCCCCAGCTGTCGGGCGTGCAGTGCCTGTCCAGTTCCCTGGATTCCAGTCTGTGGGCGAGAGCGTGGCGTCTCCTCCTCCTGTCAAGTGCCCTCCGCGCTCTGGGACCAAAGCAGAGTAATTCAACACACGAGGTTGAACAAGAATGAAGGGGAATCGTCCAGTGTTGAAAACGGCCGCGACGCTGCCAGGGCAGCTAATTAACGCATCAACTCTGGGCGGGTCGGTAGGGACCCGGGAGGGAACACTCAGGGGAGAAGGGACAATTCACTGGGTTCCATTCCCTGCCGGAGTCAAATCCGGGTCTTTCAGTATCGAGCCCAGCCGAGGGGCTACCCAGGGCTGACCCGCTCCAGCAAAAGTGCGTTTGCAGCAACGGCATTTCCTAGGCAGCCAGCTCTGGGGCTGGGCTCTCATTCCAACTTTCTCCTCTGGGTCCAGAAGGATGCAAGTTTCTATGCGACGGAGCGTCGCGATTCCCTCGAAAGGGAAAAGGCGTCCTCCATCACTCCCCCAAAGCACCGTAACAAAAACAATCACCACGGTCTCCTCCTCCCTTCCCCCAGCCCAATGGGAAAAGGAGCGAACAAGGGCGCAGACAACCTTGGTCAAGTCCTCCACAGCCTGTCCCCACCGACGCGTCTCCAAAAGAACCTGCAGCCGGCGAAAGCCAACGGGCACGTTCAAACGCGCTCCCTTCCGCGGTGGCCAGGGAGGGGGCGAAGAAGCCAGGAAGAAAACGAGAAGTTATTGGGCGCGTCTCGGGAGGAAAACTTTGCGAGGTGCTGGCAGCCGGAGGAGGCTCCGACAGCGGTGAGACGGGACTCGCCCCGCCGCCACGCTGTCTCCAGCTCGGCGCGCAAAGGCCGTCCGCGCCGTAGTGCACCGACTCGCCGCATGTTCTCCCGCGCGCCAACTGCTCCGAGCGCTTTTTCTTTCCCAGGACTAGTCCTCATCTCCCCGCCACTCCGCATCCTCACTTTGGATCCACAGCCACCCCCAAATACGGTCACCCCTGCTTAACACCACGGTCCCTAGCGCGCCCTCCAACTGGAGTGGCAGGTGACCCAAAACCAGCCTTACCTGCCGCGAACGCTTCTCGGCCACTGTCTTTGCCTGACGTCCCTTCAGGGAGAGAGGGAGAGGATGCAGGCTGAGGGCTTCTGAGCTGGTGACCCAGCGACCCGGCGTGAGCTCCTCCGAGCGGCTGAGCGGCGGAGCCGCCGGCGGCCCTGGCGGAGCGCGGAGGAGGCGGCCGCAGAAGCTGGGACGGGAGGCAGGGGGCGCTGCTGGCTCCTGAGCACCGCTCCGGGACCGGCGGAGCGCCAGGCACCAGCTGGAGCTTTGGGGAGGAGAGGGTGGCGAGGAAAGGCACGCTGCGAGCAGGAGGACGGCTTTTAAGTTTGTGGTGTGACCGCAGCAGCTGTCCTGGGAGAGACTCAGTCTTTCTAAAAAGGGGATGCTCAAAACGACGGGGATTACCTCTCCCCTTCCGATCTCCTCCCCCCGCCCTCGACTCCCCCTCCCTCTGCGCACGCCTGTACTCCCCAGCGGCAGAAGTTCATCCCTGCCCGCGCGCAGGCTGTCAGCAGCGTGAATTAAATGTAGCTCTGGTCGCGCCAAGATGGGTTTTGTTTTGTTTTGTTTTGTTTTCCCAGGACAGGACACTATGTAAAGCAACCTTTGATGTCGGAGCCCGCGTTCAGACCTGTATATGCAAAACCGTAAAGTCTCTAAGGACGTCCTGCGGAAGAAACAGAACAGAGATTGTCCTAAAAATTCTAAGCCTCAAAAATAGTACCTGAGTTGACTATGTAAAAACCCGGTCCACTGTCGCTGGCCCTGAAAGAGCAAGCATGGGGATGATTGACAGAGATCAGTCGATTAAGGAGATAGCATCTAGGAAAGATCAAGGTAAAGGAAACAAACAAACCCAAAGATGTAAATCTTCTTTCCCCTTTACCTCATACTAGGCCAACAGGGTAATGTCACCTATTCCTGTTTTAGGAGGTTTCCTTTGTTGATTTATACATGCCTTCATCGTGCAATAGGAAAATTGGAAGTACGTGGGGACAAGGGGTAGATCCACATTTTCAGGAGACTGGAACTTACACAATTTGGAGGTGAGACCCTCTAAGAAAACTAATGCAGAAATAGTTTAATTCTACAGATTTTGCAAAATCATGACCATGTTTATTATGGCGCTGCTTTGGAGGACATGGAAAGGGCCCCTGCAAGTGATGAGTCATGAAGCTTGGGCCTTATTAGCTGCATTGTAAATCCTTCCGTGATTGGAACTAGGTCTATAGTCGCATACCTCCTGCTTATAGCCCCAGACGTGAAGCTGACTTGGGGTAGAGCCCTGGAGAGGCAGGGAACAGCTATGGGGTCCTGCATTTGTCAGCTTGATTTAAGAGCACAGCTTGAAAGGTCCCAGAGCTCCCTTGACAATGACAAGGGGTGTTTTGGTCTGGAATAGTGAGCAGACAATGGCAACAAGGGAAGAAATGAAAAGGGGAAGGAGACTCTTCATTCTCCCTTCAACAGCAGAGAGCTTTGGGCCACAGAAGCTAAATGAGTCATTTTAAGTTACACATGGTTGGTGTCAGAGCCAGGGTAGGAGGGAGACAAGTTTCCTAACTCCAACCAAGATTCTTTCCTATGCCCCAGACCCCGCCTCTATCCCCTTGGTTTTGACTGTCAACCAGCTAACCCCATACTTTTCCTCTTCTGGTACAGGAAAAGTTAACTTTCTATAGGCTAATTCAATCTATAACAACCTTTGTTCTGAATGCTTTATATTCAGTGTTGTACCACTCATTTTGTAATTAACCATACCCTTAGTATGTTTTTTGCAATATATATATATATATATAAATAAATAAATAAATAAATAAATAAATGTCATTACCCCTCAGTTCAAATTGTAAATTCATTGTAAGGACAAAATACCTCTTTTGTCTCTCGCAGAATTGCTTAGGGTTTTTGCACATGGTGGGTTCACAAGTGGTAGTTATATTTTTAAAAACCCTCTATTTATTAATTTTTTAATAATTTTGTCATTTTACTGGCCAGAATATTGTGTTTAACTAGAATTGTTGTTAACTATGGATTTCCCCTGTTTCCCTCCTGTCTCAATACTAGCTTAATATACTCAAATGAAATGACATCTCCTTTTTGCTACTATTTTAACCTTTTCCACAAAGCCCCTACAGAATTAATTGCTCATTCCTATTTTCCAAAGCACTTTGATTTCACTACTATTATAAGCCCTTTTTATGGTATACCATATGGTTATACCTGTGTCTTCATCTCATACCGGAGTGTGGACTATTTGGGGTCTTTGCTTCCCCATACATTAAAACAATGCATGTGAATTTGTATTGAACTGATTTAGTTTGAAGTGCCTTGATTTCACATTTAGGCTGTCTTTATTTCAGCATCCTGAACATACCATGAGAGGACATCTGGAAACGGGGTTCTGTGCTTCCCACACTTTTAATTACTCTGAGCTCGCAGCTGACAGAATCAACTGCACAGCCCAGAGTTGTGATGAATGGCCTCAGCTGTGTCCATGGCTTTTCAATTCTCAGGGTACTTCTCAGAGTGTGTTGCATATGGTAGATATTTAAGAAGTACTTGAGCATTAAATGAGTTCATGAAAACAATGGACATGATGATGATGCTAATCAGTCGCTGAATTTATTTCTGATTTTCTACTAACTCTCTGGGATCCCACCAGCAGGGTTTACCACCCTTTGTAAGAATTTGAGATTTGCTGTCACCAAAAGAATCGGTCATCTCTCCTGTAGGGCTAATATCCTATCTGAGTCCTTGCAATAACATCCAGTGAGAAAAGTCTATTTACATTAAGTTTTGTTAAAATAAAATACATTATACAGTTTAGTTTATCTCCAAGATTGACTATTTAGGATTCAACAAGTGAACCTTAATTATATTGAAAGAGATGTCTCTATTATTGGGACTACGTAATGCTGCTATGCTGTATCAGTGTTGGGGTGGGGGGAGGAGAAGAAAGGAAAAGGAAAAGAAAATGATGTATTTTTCAGGTGCTTAGAATAATTGTTGAATAAGTAAACTTGTCTTGAGGGTCCAGGCTTCCTCTGTGACATACCACCTCTCACCCATTTCCGTTAGGACTCACAGAATGTAAGTTATTCTTACTACATGGTAGTAGATATGTGTTAGATAATGTGAAATGCACTATTTCTCAAAGCATTACATTTCAATACTGAATGAAGCCAAATAATAAAGTTCGAGTTGTACAATTTCAGGAAGCATCAATCTATGTAGGAAGCCATAAGGGAAGGTGGCAGGGATAGGTAAGAGCAGAATGGGTATATTGTAGGCTTCCTCAATTCCACATATAGCTACCTCTGCCATGCAAACAGAAGAAAGATAATTACTGGGTCCAGAATTTAAATCTAGCAAAATCTCAGCGGATTTGGCTGCACTTTCTGCAGAAGGTAATAGCCTGTAGTTCTTTTCCAACAGAATCTGTAGTGCAACTTCTCTCTGTACAGTCTTCTATTCACAAAACAAATAAAAATTTGATGAAAGAAAAAGAGTGGATAGATAAAAGGTTGCAAAGTTCTATGCACAGAGACAAGAAAATGGAGCTAAAACCCAAGCCATTTAGTGTTGACTTCTATAAAACTAGTCACACCTTGGTCACACATAAATCTTCTGCCCTGGCTGATGTGGCTCAGTGAATTCAGAGCCGGCCTCCGAATCAAAGGGTCACTGGTTCATTTACCAGTCAGGGCACATGCCTGGGTTGCAGGTCGGGTCACCAGTAGGGGGTGTGCAAGAGGCAAACACACATTGATGTTTTTCTCCCTCTCTTTCTTCCTCTCTTCCCCTCTCTGAAATAAATAAATAGTTTAAAAAAATTTCTCTGTCTTATAACAAATACTCTTTATGAATATTTTCCCCCATGTTAACATATCAGTACTGACAGATACATGTTATACTCATATGAGAAAACTGAGATATATGTTAGTTTATGTCTGATTGGAACAAGTGATGGCAAGAGTTGAAAGCAACTCACTTAATCCTTTATTAGGTATTTATTTTCCCTTTATAAACTGCAGGTACTTTTTTTCATCTGTTGCATTTGATCATGGCAATCCACTCATCGCTGGATCATTAGGTAGTTACATATTAAGATCATTAGATCATGGTTAGTGATGGAAAGAATACATCTGACTCTTGTCTTCATTTCAATATTAATTACATGTATGCAGAACTCTCATAAATGTATCTCTGTTTCTCATCATCAAATAAAGACAAAATAGTTTATGGTTAGTTAAGCAAAATGTAAAACTGTCAGAACTTTACTTATGTCTCTGAGTTTTAAACTTTTATAACATCATAAATAATCATAAACATTCAGAGTTAAGAGAAGCCTCAGGACCTTCTAGCCCTCATGTCATACATAAGGAAACCAAGGCTAGGAAGATAATCACCCAGCTTCTCTGACTCCTTCCTCAGTGCCCTCTATAATACAGCCCCCAGCTATAGAACCTCTTCTTGGAGAGAAAAAAAAAAAATCAGCTATTTTTCAAAACCTTTCCAAGCCAGAATCTTAAGGTTATATTTACTTAGCTGGGTTGGGGTGTGGTGAATAATTAAATTCTGCCGGAATGCACTTCAAAATAAAAATAAAAACACAACCCAAACCCTTTGGCCCAAGTCCTGAGACCTCAGAAAAGAAAACCTCCTTGTCTATGAACATTCACTTGAGGTTGGAAAGGCTTTCTGTTCCTGATATAGGAATCCACATAGCTATTGCAGAATGGAGAGTTTAAAGTCAAATAAATGACTTTTTTTTAAAAAAATGTTCTTATATCAACAAACGATCCCCAAGGAAGTATTTTAAGGAAAAATAAACAACTTTCCTATACATCGCATGAGAAAAAAAATACCATTTTTTTAAAGTTTGCTTTTCTCTAATACCACATACCAACACCACTCCACCCTCAGAGCACACTTTAGATACAGTGCATTCATCTAAGAAAATAGGGGAGGAGGAGGGATTCCTTTGATATCTAATTGAGGCAAGCCTTATTTGTATAAGAGTGATGAAACCAAGAAAAATATGCCCTCTTGTGGCTTATTTGTTCAAGTTCACAACTAATCAACAGTACTCTATTATTTCCTGAAACTCAAACATACCTATATTCCAAGTGGAATTCAACTATTCCTTTGTGCAGTAACTGGAGAACAGGTCCGTGCAGACAGCAGGAAGGCATTCCAATACTCCTGCTTCGTTCAAGGCCATCGGCAGTTGCTTAGCCACAGTGAAATCAGTACCCTAGAAATAGGGGGAGATTGTCCAAAATATCCCACAGATTCTTACAGATATCATAAAAATGCCTTCCAAAGAAATGCATTAGATAGAATTTCTTTCCTAAATAGTAAGGCTTGTTTTGGACAGACTTAAACCATGAGTTTCTACAAATAGGAGAAAATTCATGATTTCCTTTTTTACTGTATTTGTGCCTCTACTATTTATTTAACTGTGGGGTGATGCTTCTTTTTTCCATTAAAAGAAACAAAATACATAATAAAGCAGTTAAGAGAATACTGATTTTAATTCTGTACATATTTTTTCTCTCCTCCCTCCCCAGTTTACTTACGAATGAGGATATAACAAATGTGTTATGTTAGATCCTATGATTTGCATATATAACTAATTTTGTGACACCACAAAAAGTGTCTACAATGTTTTCCTAAAACAGCAAAGTGGAAACAAGATGGGTTTAGTGGGAAATGACTTTTGCTGATAAAGAGAAGGACTTGCAGGTAACTATGATTTAAATAACTTAGTAACTAAGTGAACATCAAAGGTTTAATTAAGGCAGGCCAGTTTGCTAAATTCCTCATCCAAACCCATTATAATAATAATTACTTTGAGTAATACTATTATTTTTTACATACAAAGCAACTTAAACCTTAAGTGACTTAAATCATGCATCTTCCATTTGGCTAGATCTGCTCGCGCATGGAGTGGTGGGCCAATGTGCCATTTCCTAATCCACGCCTTCGCTTTAGCATGCTGCTGCTGAACTAGACCAAATTGTGTCTAACTTACCTGAAAAAATAAATACAACTTTCAAAGTGCTCAATTTAACACCTGGAGCTATCGTTTTTCTAAGTTACAAATTTAAATAAAATCCTTCTAGAAATTATTCTTTTAATGATTTGGGTCAGTGATTATTCTACCCTTGAAGCACAGATAGACTTTCACTAGAATTATCATTTGCAAAGAGCATTCATAAAACAGCTCCAGATTTTTTATTCTATTTACTTTAAATTTAATGAATATAATTAATCACTATACTATAATACTATTAACAAATTACATTCTCTTTCTAATTGACACTTCGATAAAATTATCTTTTTCTATGCTGAACAAAATTTTTCTTCCTAAATTTTATCTATGGGTTTGGCGAAAAAGTAGCTATATTATAAGTCTATGATTATACTTACAGATTAAAAATTATCTCTAACTTTATTATATTTAAAGCTTCCAATTCTAAGAATAGAGCTGATTTTAAAAGATAAAATCATGGCCATTTAAAAATGTATCAAGAAATTAAATGAACATTTCATTAATTAAGAATAAAGAACCCTGGCTGGTGTAGCTCAGTGGATTGAGCACAGGCCTGCGAACCAAAGGCTCGCGGTTCGATTCCCAGTCAGGGCACATGCCTGGGTTGCAGGCCACTTCCCAGCATGGGACATACAAGAGGCAACCATACATTGATATTTCTCTTCCTCTCCTTCTCTCCTACCCTTCCCTTCTAAAGATAAATAAATAAAAATCTTAAAAAAAAAGAATAAAGACAAGTCATTCATAATACTGAAAGTCAGTATTATAATATTTTAAAGGCATGTCCAATGTTAAAAATGGTGATGTGCTGATATTAGCTATTATAACATTATAAATTTATGATATTAAAACAGTGATGTACTAGTTAATGAATAGATAACTAAATATTTATTTATTTATTTGTTTGCTTACTATTTTAATGGAATGTATTGGGGTGACATTGGTTAATAAAATCACATAAGTTTCAAGGGCACTGTTCTGCAACACATCCTCTGTACATTGTGTTGTGTGTTCGCCGCCCCAAATCAAGTCTCCCAACACCATTTATCCCCCTGTCACCCTCTCCTGTTCCCTCCACCTCTCTCTTCCTCTGGTAATTACTGTCATGTTGCTGTCTGTGTATGATTTTATTTTTTTTTGCTCAATCCCTTGATCTTTTTCAGCTAGCCCTCCTACCCTCTACCTTCTGTGAAGCCTCAGTCTGATCTCTGTTTCTGTGAGTCTGTTTCCTTTTGTTTGTTAGTTTATTTTGTACATTAGATTGCACATGTGAGTGAAATCACATGGCACTTGTCCTTCTCTGACTAGTTTATTTCACTTCGTGTAATACTTTCCAGGTCTACCCATGCTGTACAAAGAGTAAAATTTCCTTCTCTTTTATGGAAAATAGTATTCCAGATAACCAAATAATTTTAAAAAGTTAGAAGTCCAGAAAGCAGATTTAGACACATATTACAATTTACTTATGTAATAGGAAGTTTGTTTTCTGGCTCCAAGGTTGAGTGGACAATAATGCCTTCTTTTCTGAAAGGTACCTTTATCTAGCATTTGAAATACGAAAAAAAAATAGTTTACACTCACAAACACATATATACACATACTAAAACATGACTCACACAAAATACACTCACTACCCAACTTAAGAATTAGAATGTTATGAGTATCTTTGAAGATATCTTTATGTTCTTCCTTGATTCTATCTCTTTGCCTACCACATAGAAGTAAAAAATATTTTGAATTTAGTGTTATTTTCTCTTCCTTTTATCCCCACATATATATATGGCTCTAAACAGTATGTTGCATGATGTGTTATTGTTGTTCGCTTCATACAAATAGTATCAGCTTCATAAAAATGGTAATTTTCTGTGACTTTCTGTACTCAACACTGATTCATTGTTCCTATTGTGTATATGGTTGTTTTCACTTCTGTTGCTTTCAATTATATCATTGTGCAATATATGAGTTCTACATTCTCCTCATAACGGCCAGTTGAATTATTTCCAATATTTTGCTATTACAATCAATACTGCATACGCATACTTGTCTATGTCACCTTATTTTTCTATTACCCAAATCTGTTTCAGCTCTTTATGAACCAGTTTTGAATGCAGAAACCTGTCCATGTATGTCAATATAGGGAACTAGATGAAAAGATGTTGAAAGGAGTGACAAAAGAGACAGAGGGAATCTGAAAGAGCAAAAGGAAGAATGACACTCAGAGGCTAGATACTACTAAAGCCCCAAGACTAGAAGTCCCAAAGTCCACCAGCTGCTGCACTGCTGGGCATGATGTTCTAGTGCGTATTGATTTACTGAGGTGTGCAGCCTTGACCAGGACTGGGCTACAGAAAGGTGTTATCTCTGCAATGCTGGAGTGAGAAACACCTTGACCCCATTACCTATCCACCTGCAACTACCAGCACCTGCCTCATTCTGGGAACCAGAAGCATTAAGCATTTCTTTTTCTCTTTCCCGATCTTCTGCAAATGTCTTCTTTTGACTAGATATAACCAAGGACCAGATGGCAAAGTAGTACAAAACGTATTTTTCAGATTCCTAGGCCCAGTGTATAGAAGTCTGATGCAGGGTTGAGAGATAACAGGTGAATAAGCAACACAATCCCTCTTTTCTTCTGGAAAGTAGAAAATTTAAATTAGTTGTTTTCAGGTAAACTTAGTAAATTAGTGATTTGTCGATCATTTATAATTCTAATAACATTAAATTTTAGAGTCCTTCAGTTCTTTACTTTCTCTAAATTGTAGTACTTAAATTCTAAGGGGCTTAAATAAATCTAATAGTTGAAAGAAGCTGTATTAGTTTGCTAGGGCTGCCACAAGAAGTACTACAGTATGAGTGGCTTAAACAACAGAAAATTATTTTCTTTTCTTTTTTTTTTTCAGTGTTCTTTTTTCCAGCTTTATTGACATACATTTCTTTTTTTTAATTTTTTAATATATTTTATTGATTATGCTATTACAGTTGTCCCATTTCTCCCCCATCATTGCCCCACACTGAACACCCTCTCCCACCCACATTCCCCCCATTTAGTTCATGTTCATGTGTCATAAGTTCTTTAGCTTCTACATTTCCCATACTATTCTTGCCCTCCCCCTGTCTATTTTCTACCCACTATCTATGCTACTTATTCTCTGTACCTTTTCCCCCTCTCCTCCTCCCACGCCCCTGTTGCTAACCCTCCATATGATCTCCATTTCTGTGGTTCTGTTCCTGTTCTAGCTGTTTGCTTAGTTTGCTTTTGTTTTAAGTGTGGTTCTTAATATCTGTGAGTTTGCTGTCTTTTTACTGTCATATTTTTATCTTCTTTTTCTTAGATAAGTCCCTTTAACATTTCATATCATAAGGGCTTGGTGATGATGAACTCCTTGAACTTGACCTTATCTGAGAAGCAATTTATCTGCCCTTCCATTCTAAATGAAAGCTTCACTGGAGAGAGCAATCTTGGATGTAGATCCTTGCCTTTCAAGACTTCAAATACTTCTTTCCAGCCCCTTCTTGCTTGGAAGGTCTCTTTTGAGAAATCAGCTGACAGTCTGATGGGAACTCCTTTGGAGGTGACTGTCCCCTTATCCCTTGCTGCTTCCAGAATTCTCTGCTTCATTTGAATCTTGGCTAATGTAATTACGATGTGCCTTGGTGTGTTCCTCCTTGGGTCCAACTTCTTTGGGACTCTCTGAGCTTCCTGGACTTCCTGCAAGTCTATTTCCTTTGCCAGATTGGGGAAGTTCTCCTTTATTATTTGTTCAAATAACTTTTCCACTTGTTGCTCTTCTTCTTCCCCTTCTGGGACCCCTATAATTCGGATGTTGGGACGTTTAACGATGTCCCAGAGGTTCCTAAGCCTCTCCTCATTTTTTTGAATTCTTGTTTCTTCCTTGTTTTCTGGTTTGTTGTTAGTTTCGTCCTTCTGGTCTACTCCATTAATTTGAGTCCCAGTTTTCCTTCCATCTCTATCAGTTCCCCATGCATCTTCCTTCATTTCACGTATTGTAGCCTGCATGTTTTCATCCAATTTGTGAGCAAAGTCAACCAATTCTGTGAGCATCCTGATCACCAGGGCTTTGAACTGTGCACCTGATAGGTTGGCTATCTCTTCGTCACTTAGAGGAATTGGCTCTGGAGATTTTATTTGTTCTCCAGTTTGAGGCATTTTTGGTTTTTTTTGTTTGTTTGTTTGTTTGTTTGTTTTGTTTTGATTTTAGTCTGGTCTCGGCTATTACGTAGTGAGAGCTGGAGCCTTAGGTGTTCCTCAGGGCGGGGCAGCCCAGTCGCTAGGTTGTGACGATATAGGTGGGGGCAGGGTCCAAGAGGGAAGAATGGTGCCTGTTCCACTCTCTCCTGGACTCTGGTCCCTTCCACCGATTCCCCTTCACCTGGATTATCTGTGCAGCTCGTGCTGTTACGTAGTAAGGAGTGGAGCCTCAGGTGCTCCCCAGTGCGGGGCAGCCCAGTCGCTGGGTTGTGACGCTGTATGTGGGGGCGGGGTCTGAGAGGGAACAATGGCGCCTGCTCCGCTCTCTCCTGGATTCAGTCCCTTCCACCACTTCCCCTCTGCCTGGACTGACTGCGCGCGCGAATGTGGGGCCACCTGGTCAGCCAGCCGCCTTGTGTGGCCTCACTGGTTCTGCACAGTTGCCCCCCTGTGCCCGGGGTCCGCCAGCTGCTGCCTGTGGGCCCGGGGACCGCCAGCTGCCGCCTGTGCACCTGGGAACTGCCAGCTGCCGCCGCTTGTGTTCCGGGTTCACACCTCCACTTTTTCCTGCCGAGACTCCGCCCCTCTTACCGGTCTGGATGAATGGTTGTTGAACTTCCGTACAGTTCAATTTCCTATCAGTTCTGGTTGTTTTCTTGTTTCTAAATATTTGTTGTCGTTAATTTTGGTTGTGAGAGGAGGCACAGTGTGTCCGCCTACGCCTCCATCTTGGCCGAAAGTAGAAAATTATTTTCTTATAGTTCTGGAAGTTAGACATCTGAGATAGATGTGCTGGCAAGGTTGGTTTCTTCTAAGGCCTCTCTCCTTGTCTCCTTGGTTTGTAGATGGCCATATCCTCTGGTGTCTTCACATGGTCTTTCTTCTCTGTGTATGTATTAACCCTAATCTCCTATTATAGGCATCCGTCATACTGGAAGAGGGCCCACCTCATGTTACCTTAATTTTTTAAAGGTTCTATCTCTAAATAGTCATATTCTGAGGTACTAAAAGTTAGAACTTCATTACTAACTTCTAGTAAGAAAATTGGAATTTTTCAATGTAAATTTCCCAGAATGGTTGAACTTCGCATAGTCCCTGAGTGTGGATAACCTGATATTTCATATATTCTCTTTCTTACCTCTTATTTATGGCATATATTTTAATAATCAGGATTTACAAACTTAAAAATAGACTTTTTGTGCAAATATAAGGCCCTGCCCTTTGAAATCTTGCTAGAAGTTTTATGAAATCAACTTGGAAATCTTAAAGCTGAAAGTTGACTCTTTCCTTACATTCTTTTAAGTCTCCTTTCAATTATAACCCCATAGGACATGGGACACCAGTGACTAGATGACTGCTGGGTTCTGAAGCAACTAGGAACTGCTGAGATAAAAATATCTGTACCCCCAAAATGTTATCTTCAAAATATATTTTATATAAAATCAGTGATGATATTTCAACTTAGTGAAACAAAGATAATCAATAATTATTAAAGTATAATTATTAATTAAATATTGGGAAAATTTAATGTTTTCTTTCACATAGAATATTCCACCATGAAATAGACTGCATTCATTAATATTTTGAATGTAAAAATAAACCAAGACGTTCTACAGAAATTGGAGATTCAGCATTAAAATAGAAATGAATCCAGCCCTGAGTGGTGTTGCTCAGTGGATTGAGCATGGGCCTGTGAATCAAAGCGTTGCCAGTTCGATTCCTTGTCAGGGCACATGCCTGGGTTGCAGGCTGGGTCCCCAGTAGGGGGTGTGTGAGAGGCAACCACACATTGATGTTTCTCTTTCTCCCTTTCTCCTTCCCTTCCCCTCTCTCTAAAAAAATAAATAAATAAATACAATCTTTTAAAAAATGAAATAAAATAAAATAGTAATGAATCCAGAATCCTACTTCATATCTATACAACAATAACTACTGATGTATTTCAGATCTAAAAGTGAAAGGTAAAACAATAAATCTCTTAGCAGGCAACATGGGAGTAACCTGACAAAGATAACCTGAACAGTGCACAAAACTGCTAACCACAAAGAAAGAACTTGATAATAGACTGTATTAGGTTAAGAATTTTTGGTCATCAAAAGGCACCATTAATAAATCAAAATGCCAAGCTATGGGGTGAAAGAAGATACATACAATCTACATTCTCAAAGTCTCATTTCCAGAATATGTAAAGGTATTCAAATGAATGAAAAAAATCCAATAGAAAAATGGTTGAAAGACTTGAGTAGTCTTCATAAAAAAGGACATTAGAAGCACTAATAATAGCTATAGCCATCAAGGAAATACAAATCAAAACCACAATGCAGGACTTCTGGCCAAGACAGAGGCATAGGTAGATACACTTTGCCTCCTTACACAACCAAAAGAAGGACAACAAATTTAAAAACAAAAAATAACCAGAATCAAACTGTATAGAAGTCTGTCAACCAAGGAGTTAAAGAAGAAACATTCGTTCAGACTGGTAGAAGGGGCAGAAAAGGGCGGCCAGGGTGGAGAGGACGCACAGCAAGGCGGTGGCTGCAGGACCAGGCGGTCCCATGTTTGTGTGCTGATAAACTGGGAGGAACAACTGGGAAGTAAGATAGACCACACAACTCAGGGTTTTAGTGTAGGGAAAGAGAGCCTCAAAATTTCTGGCTGTAAAAACTGTGGGGATGATAGTGGCAGGAGAAACTCCCAGCCTCCCAGGAGAGTTTGTTGGAGAGACCCATAGGGTTCTAGAACATAGACAAGCCCATCCACCCAGGAATCAGCACCAGAAGAGCCCAATTTGTTTGTGAGTAGTGGGGGAAGTGACTGAAAGCCAGCCAAGCGAGTGGCATTGTTCCTTCTCAGACCCATTCCCTACCTACAGTGTCACAATGCAGCAACATAGGTTGCCCTACCCTGGAGAATACATAAAGCTCTACTCATTACTATGTTATAGGAGCCTTGAGACAAAGACATATGGCCCAAGTGAAAGAACAGATCAAAGCCCCCCAAACAGCTAAGCAATGAAGAGATAGCCAACCTATTATATGCAGAGTTCAAAACACTGGTAATCAGTATGCTCACAGAAATGGTTGAGTATAGTTGCAAAATAGAGGAAAAAGTGAAAGCTATGCAAAGTAAAATTTTACCAGGGGAAGAAACTGTAACTCAAATCAATCACTTGGAGCAGAAGGAAGTCGTAAACATTCAACTGGAACAGAATGAAGAAAGAAGAATTCATAAAATGAGTAGAGAGAGGCTTAGGAATCTCTTGGACAACTTTAAACATTCCAACATCTGAATAATAGGGGTGCCAGAAAGGAAAAAGGAAGAGCAATAAATCGAAAACTTATTTGAAAACATAATGAAGGAGAACGTCCCTAATCTGGCAAAGGAAGCAGACTTCCACAAGGTCCAGGAAACTCAGAGTCCAAATGAAGCTGGACCCAAGGAAGCACACACCAAGGCACACTGTAATTATATTACCCAAGATTAAAGAAAAGGAGAGAATCTTAAAAGTAGCAAGAAGAAAGGAGACAGTTACCGACAGTGTAGTTCCCATAAGAGTATCAGCTGATTTCTCAAAAGAAACCTCATAGGCAAGAAGGGGCTAGAAAGAAGTATTCAAAGTCATGAAAGGCAAGGACCTACATCCAAGAGCACTCTATCCAGCAAAGCTATCATTTAGAATGGAAGGGCAGATAAAGTGCTTCCCAGATAAGGTTAAGTTAAAGGAGTTCATCATCACCAAGCCTTTATTATATGAAATGTTAAAGGGACTTACATAAGAAAAAGAAGATGGTCAAAAATATGAACAATAAAATGACAACAAACTCACAACTATCAACAACCAAACCTAAAACAAAAACTAAAACAAACTCAGCAAACAACTAGAACAGGAACAGAATCACAAAAATGGAAATCACATGGAGGGTTATCAGTGGGGAGGGGGAGGGGCGAGAATGAGGAAAAAGCTACAGGGAATATAGAAGCATAAATGGTAGATACAAAGTAGACTGGGAGAAATCAAGAATAGTATAGGAAATAGAGAAGCCAAAGAACCTATATGTATGATCCATGGACATGAACTAAGCCCAGGGGTGGGGAATGCTGGTGTGAGGTGGGGTGCAGGATGGAAGGAAATAAAGGGGAGAAAAAAATGGGACAACTGTAATAGCATAATCAATAAAATATACTTAAAAAACCCCACCACAATTCGATTTCACTGCATACCCATCAGAATCACTAAAATGAAAATGACAAAATGTCAGTAATTGCTAAGGATGGAACAGAACTCCTATACACTGCCGATGTCAGTGTAAGTGTTTACAAACACTTTGGAAAACTCTTTAGCATTATGTACTAAATACTAAATATATGTATACACCACTACCAGCAATTATCTGTATAGATAGACCCCAAGAACAATATAGATATGCTCATCAAAACAAATACACGATCATGTTCATGGCAAAATTATTTGAAATAGTCTCACATTGGAAACCATATAAACTATCCTTAACAACAAAACATATACTATATTGTGGACAATTTATACAAATAAAAATAAATAAATTGCAACTATACCATCAATGTACATGAATTTTAGAAAGTCAATAATAAAAGAAAACAGACCTACACAGTATCATCCATAGTTAATTATTTTCCGGAGGTAAGTTGATTCTAAAATTCATATAGAAAATAAACATACAAAATTAGAAGAACTTACCTTATAATCTTGACTCTATCAAGCCAGTAACAAAAAACTTCATTCCATTTGTTCAAGTTTACTTTTTTGTCTTTCTGTAATGTTTTAAAATCTTTTCTCATACAGGTATTTTACATTTCTTTTTATTACTCCTAAATATATTAAGTTACTGCTGATACTATAAATGAGGTTTGTTTTTCATTATATATTCTAACTACATATTGTTTATATATAGAAGCTATTATTTCTATATATCAATTGTATATTCTACTTATTTTGTAATTATTTTATTGTTTTCTTACTTTCATTATGGATTATTTTGAATTATTCATTAATATTATCATATAATTTTTATTATCTGATCTGTGAAAGTTCAGTGGAAAACTTTGTCTTTTTTCTCTATAGAAGTTTAACCTTTGTATGTCTAGAGATAAATATAATTATATTTTACTATAATATTATCTATTTCATTTAGGTTTACAAATTAATTTTCATAGAGTTGGGCAAATAGTTGCTTAACCTTATTTTTCCTTTTTTTCAATGATTCTTACCAGTTGTAATTTCCAATTATGGTTATGTTTTATTTTCGTTTGTTTTTGATTAGGTAAGCTAGGAATTATTTTAATTTTTCAAAAAAATTGTATTAGTTTTCTGCTTTAACTTTACCAATTTTTTACTGTGTATTATTTTCTCTCTGCTGCTTTTTATTATATGTTTATTGATTATGCTATTATAGTTGTCCCGATTTTTCCCCCTTTGCCCTCCTCTACTCAGCAACCCCCACTCCCTCAGACAATCCCCACCATTGTTCATGTCCATGAGTCGTGTGCCTAACTTCTTTGGCTACCCCATTTCCTGTGTTGTAATTTACATCCCCATGGCTATTCCGTAACTACTAATTTGTACTTTTTAATTCCCTCACATCTTCACCCATTTCCCCAAACTCCCCACCCATCTGTCAACCATCAAAACGCTCTCTATATCCACGATTCTGTCTCTGTTCTTTTTTGCTTCATTTGTTTTTTTAGATTCAGTTGTTGAAAGATATGTAATTTTTGCCATTTCATTACTCATAGTTTTAATCTTCTTTTTCTAAAATAAGTCCCTTTAACATTTCATATAATAACGGTTCTGTGATTATGAACTCCTTTAGTTTTTCCTTGTCAGGGAAACTTTTAATCTATTCTTTAATTCTAAATGGTAGCTTTGCTGGGTGTAACAATCGTGGCTGTAGGCCTCTGCTTTTCTTGACTTTGAATATTTCTTGCCATCCCTTCCAGCCTGCCAAGTTTCTTTTGAGAAATCAGCTGACAGTCTTATGGGAATTTTCCTGTATGCAATAACTTCTTTTCTCTTGCTGCTTTTAACATTCTCTCTTTATCTTTAAGCTTGGTGTTTTAATTATGATGTGTCTTGGAGTGGGCCTCTTTGCATCCATTGTGTTTGGGACTCTCTGTACTTCCTGGATGTACATGACTATTTCCTTCACCAAATTAGGGAAGTTTTCTTTCATTATTTTTTCATATAGATTTTCAATTTCTTGCTCTCTCTGTTCTCCTTCTGGCAATTCTATGATGCAAATATTGAACCTCTTGAAGTCCCAGAGGCCACTTATACTATTTTCATTTTTTTGGATTCTTTTTTCTTTCTGTTGTTCTGATTAGTTGTTTTTTGCTTCCTTATATTCCAAAAAATTGATTTGATTCTTGGCTTCATCCACTGTACTTTCCCTATAAATTGTTGTTTCCCTATAAATTGTTCTTTATTTCAGTTGGTGAATTCTTTGTTTCTGACTGAGTCTTTTTTATGCTGTTAAGGTCCTCACTAAGTTCCTTGAACATCCTTATAACTAGTGTTTTGAACTCTGCATCTGACAGATTGCTTATCTACATTTTGTTTAGTTCTTTTTCTGGAGTTTTGATCTGTTTTTTCATTTGGTCCATGTTTCTTTGTGTCCTCATTTTGGCAGCCTCCCTGTGTTTGTTTCTATATATTAGGTAGAGCTTCTATGACTTCCTGTCTTGGTAGGGTGGCTTAGGGTAGTTGGTGTCCTGTAGGGTCCAGTGGAACAGCCTCCCCTATCATCAAAACTGGGTACTTGAGGTGCACCCTTTGTGTGGCTTGAGTACACCCTCCTCTTATAGTTGAGCCTTGATTGCTGCTGTCAGATTAATGGGAGAGATTTACCTAGGCCAGTCAGCTGCAAGAACTGGCTGTGATCTTTTACCACCAACCGCCACCCTTTGTGGAGGATCGGCTGTGCAGAAGCAGGGTGGTGGTACTCAACATGATCTGTAGCTGCCTGCTGGGTGCACAGACTCTGGGGTTTCCTAGGTGGCGCATGTTGAGGTCACCTCCCACCTGTGTTCTGCCCGAGGCCACCTTGCCTGATCTGACATCGCTGCTTCTTGTGCTCAGCTTGTAAATTCCCAGGCAAAGCCAAGCTGTGAATTTAGGCTGCCTGCTGCTTTTACTGGGCCTGGGACCACTTAGCAAAAAGCATGCCCACCCGCGCCCCCCCAGAACTTGTGGAGGCCAGCTGTTGCTAATTTGAGAGATTTTAGAAAGTTGTGAAGCATGAGCCAAGACCAGCCATTCATATGGAAAAGCTCCTGTTAACACCTGGCATGGACATATAAATTGGGCAGGGCAAACAGTTTTAGGCAGGTCGATGGAGTCTCAGATATAGCACTTGCATGCCGGCTCTGTAGCTCTGTGGTAAGAGGATTCAGAAAACGGGCAATAGCCTCTGCCCACATTTCTGTCTCTAAGAAACCTGTCCTTCAGCTCTTGCCTTGATGCCAGACACTTCAGTTCCTCCCTGTATGCCACTGGTGTCTTTCAAGCTGCTACGCCAGTGCTGGAGCTCAGAGGGAGTGAGTCTGAGTAAGTCCGTGTATGGGTTCTTTAAGGGGAACTGCTTGGGACTCCAGGAGTTTCTTCCACCACTTCAATTCCCGCTGGTTTCTCAGTCAGAAGTTAAGAGAACATATATTCCTGGCACTGGAACCCTGGCTGGGACACCTAGATGTGGGACCACCCCATTCTACATCTCTGCCCCTCTTACTAGTCTGGATGGTTGTCAGACTTCCATTCAGCTTGATCTTTGATAGTTCTGAGTCTTGGTTGTTTTATAGTTCAGTTGCAATTTTGATGTGGTTGAACGGAGGTTATTCATGTCTACCTATGCTGCAGTTTTCCTGCTGTTTTTTTAAGGTTTTTTTATTTTTTGTTTTGGGAATTATGTCAATTACTTCATTCTTTAGTTTTTATTAGTATATACATAAATATATATATTTTTTCTAATTATGCTTTAGTTATAGCCAATAGTGTCTGGGATGAAGTGTTTTAATTATTATTATTTTTCAGAAATTCTACAATTTTATTTCTTATTTTCTATTTCTCTGATGAATTAAGCTTTCTTTTTAGTTCCAGGAACAAGAGCTATTGTTTTTGTAGTTATTATTAAGTTTTAAATTGTATTATTTTCTAAGTTTGTTATATCCCTGTAAGAAAATGTTGCTCGTAATACTTCTACTTTACAGATGTTTGGGGAGTTTAAAGGACCAAATATATGATAAATTTTCAGGTCTATTTTTTGTGTACTTGAGATGAAGTCACTTTTTTCCATTATCTATATATTTCCATAAGGTCTCTTCTCTGCATGCTTAATTCTTCTTTAATGTTATTTTTTCCATCCACTTGATTTCTATTGCACTGGGAGCAGTGTTAGTTTCCTACTTTTAGTGTTTTGTTTTTTTTTTTGCCTATTTCTTTTGCATCATCTTAGTTTTTACTCTATAAAGTTAGCTGTTTTGATGTAAGGTTCATAGACAACCATAACATCTTCATTGTATATTGTGGTCTTTTATATTATAAACTGTCCCTTTTAATATTTTTTCTCCTGTTCCACCTTGTCCATAGTCAGTATTATAATCCAATCTTTCTTATAACATTTTTGATCCATCTTTGCCCATCCTTTTAGTTTTAGTTTTCTGAGTAACATAATTTTAGGCTTATCCCATGACTGAAGCATATAATTGCCTTTTACTGTGTGAACCAGTTTTAAATTGTTTGTCATTTAACAGGTAGGTTAAGCCAATTACACTTACAATGACTAATTTATTTTGACACAACTCAGTCATATTATTTTGTTCTCTATGCACTGTAAATACAATGTTATATTTTAATAATTTTTCTTCATATCATTTGGTTTTCTTTTATTTACCTTTTTTCTTTTGATACTGTTTATTTTGAATGTGACTGATTTTCATCAGCTAAAATATTTGATTCTCTTTTTCTGCTTTCTTTTCACTGAGTTACAGATGTATTTTTTTGCTATTTTCTGTTCCATTAAAAAAAACAGATTTCCCTAGACCAACAACAACAGGCAATTCTTAATGAGCATTTGAGTACATGAATTCTTAAATTTAAGATTCTAAGGTCTAGAACACCCTCTTGTACAGTAAGATGTAGTTTTATTCATAGATGTCTCCTTTCATTTCAGGGGAGGTGAGGATTAGTAAGTCTTCTGATTTTACAATTCTCTTTAGTTTCCATAGAATGCTTAGTTTCCACTATTTGTTCCATTCTTTCCCACCAATACCAGTCCCCCAAGGAATGGCTTCATTTCCTTCAGAAGCTGTGCTCTTCTAAAACTATTAGCTTAGATCTTATACACTTTCTTATATTTTAAAAAAATAATATGTTTATTGATTTTTAGAGAGAGAGGAGGGGGAGAGAGAGAAATTGAGAGAGAGACAGAGAAAAAAATTTTGATGTGAGAGAGAAAAATCAATTGGTTGCCACCCATATGCACCCTGACTAGGGGTTGAACCCACATCCTAAGTATGAGCCCTGACTGGGAACCGAACCCCTGGCATTTTGGTGTATGGGATATGTTCCCATACCAGCCTAGGCTAAGTTCCTTCTTGATAATTCCCCAGCATTCCACGCTGTGACCTCTTCTCAGACACCAAGTATGGGACTCATTATTTTGTGGGTCATTTTATGTTTTGTGCCCTTGCTAGGCCTTACCACCCTCTCCTTCCTTAGCTCCAGTGTAGGTTTCTGGTCCAGCCCTTTTCATTTTTGGTATCTTATTTCCTTACTCACCTGCAAAATAAGGATTGTGGTGTTTTCTGTCTCCTAATTAAGCTCGAGGCATGAGATGAGTGGTTTCACATGTGTTCCTTCTTGCTCCATTTAGGGTATTAGGGGCTATGGGGAGAAATTCAGACATAGGTGGTTGCCATTATTCTATAGAAACCCAGATTTTTCTTGTTTCCATAAAAACAATTATATTTTGTTTTTTAGACTTATGAATGCTATTGGTAGAGATAGGAAGATATATGATTCTGGAGAATTAGGAGAGAACTTCTGGAATGATATTCTTGCATAGGAAAATGAGGATGAGATCCAGCACCCAAGTTGAAAAGTTACTTCTAATAAATAGCAAGGACCATTTGTCTGTGGTAAAATGAGGGAGGGCAGAGGTATGTGCACTAGAAGTAGGTCAATGGCTAAATGTTTTGGTGTGGGCTTCTGGAAGTTCTCTTCTTACTGCCTTTATTTCCTTAGCAGTGTAGGAGTAAGACCAGTAGCTGATGTAAAGATCGGAGCAAAGGTAATGAAAAGAGAGCAGAAGTATGCAACTAACTTTCAGAAGAACAGGGCTTGTACGAGTAAGGACATCAGCATGTTTGTGTTTATTTATCCTCATATATTTCAGAAATATGAATAATCATATAACATGTTATATGTTCAGCTGCAAATGTTAATGGCTGACTAAACAAAATGTTGGATTTAATCAGAATTGTAGTTTTGTCATATATTTTGAAGATAGGAAGGGGTATTTCAAAAATGACTAAACAAATTTTATTGGAGTTCAGAGAAAAAAAACACATAACCTAAGGTTGTACAGAAGAGATTATTAAATGTATGGATAGACTATAGTTGTGGTAACTTTTTGAACAAGATCCTGCAGGATGAGCAAAATATATGAGGTCTGTCCAGAAAGTATCCATCCAGGAATATGAAAAATAGAGACATTTATTATAGAAGACACTAAATACAAGAAACACTGTACATAGAATAATGACACCTCAGTCCCCTTCAAAATGAGCACCTTGGGACTTCACACAGTTCTCCCAATTGCCATCAGCTACCCTACTGTATTTTCCTGAACCCACTAAACATCTGAAATCTCTTCCCTTTCAAAGGCAATTTTAGTTTTGGGAAAAGCCAAAAGCATCGGGGTGCCAAATCTGGGCTGTAGGGTGCCTGAGCCACCTGGATGATTTAATGTTTCACCAAAAAACTACATGAGACAGCCACACAGTACACTTGCTCACTCACTGGTGTCTACTGCCCTCACTGACTGGTATAGTGAAGTCATCATTGTTCATGCCTGCACATTTCAGTCCACTCTCCTTGGCTGCCAGGCTACATGGATGTCATGCAAATTGTTCTCCTTATTTTAATAATGGCTGGACTTTTTCCGGACAGATCTCCTCAGCACCTGGGAAGTGTGGAGTTGAGTGGAGAGGCTGCAAGGTGAGGATATTTCATTCGAAAACCATGTACACACAGTGCTGATGTGGGGATCTGGGCACCATGGTAAGGGGGATATGAAAATATCAATTTTCTTGAAATGAGGATTTATAAAAAGTAGGGAATGAGACTGAAAAAGTAGATGAGCAAGATATCATAGAAGATTGAAGATGCCTGAGTAAGAAGCTAGGAGTTTACAAACTGACTGAGAGATAGATTGACCAAAACTAAATAAACAACCCCAACCTTGAATATAGTAGTGATATCAGTGCTGCTCACTTTAAGTCTAGCCTGCCAATAGCACATTAGAAGGGAGAGAAATTAGAAGCAAGAAATCCTTCTAAGAAATTATTACAATATTCTAAAGTAATATGAATCCGAACTCCAAGAATGACCCACAACATCAGGGGAATATTGAGGTGTGAGAAATAGTTGGAAATTACACATCCTACGAAACCTATATTAAACAGAGAAAGTAACTTTTGATATAAATCCTTTTTTTTTCATATTACGAAATCATCATAAAGAACACTTTGTAAAAGCTTCAAGCTCTGGCATTGACAGTGATGAGACTTGGCACACCAGAGTGCTCGATGACTGAACTGACTTTTCCCACTTTAGTCATCCCCAGGCAGTGACTTTTCCAGCTTGCTGAGTGCATTTGAGACTGACTTAGCGTTACTTCCCAGCACTTGAATGAATAGACCTTTCAAACAGCAGCTATTGATCTAACATGGTAAAAACAGACTGTCGGCCACTTAAAAATAGGCTTCCAAGGTCATTTATTGATTTGATTAGACTTAGAAGTTATTTTTTCCCCTAGAAATAGCAACCAGAGCTAAGCCAGTACAATACAGCCTAAGCTCACTATGTAATTCTATGGAGAAGATATATTTAGTTCTTTCAATGTGGGATGATGAGAGGACTCCTAGTAGTGGCGGATATGGGGACTTGCTCCTTTCCATATTGTTGATTGTTAATATGACCAGGGAGTAGAGGCTTCTTGCGCAGGGGTGAGACTAAGGCGAGGCTGAGTGTCCTGAATAGAGGCTTTGGCAGTAAGATCACTGGAACTGCAGTTTTCCAGTCTTACTAACTTTCTTCTTCTGGCCTTAGGAACTGACCTTCTTTTATCCTTTTTTTCCTCTCAACATTCCTGGTTTCATTCTGTCCCAATCCAGGAAGAATTCCAACACACACATTGCTTTTCTTGGTACTCTCCAAGCCCTGAAATAAACTCAAAGATATTTAGAAATTTTCTAATGAATTGTAACATCAGTAACCAAGGAAATTAAAACAAAGTTTGCATATGTTTTTCTTTCCTATCTCTGTCACCTTCCGTTCCCCTGTTCTCCTTTCCCTTCACTTAGCTAAAATCAATAATTTAAACTCTTTTGCAGTTCTGCTACATTTCTTTTGGATAAGTTAGTGATCAAACTCTGAGACAATTTTTTTTCCCTTTGTTTCTTTCCCTAAAATCATGGCTTGGTGCTTGTGTAGCCTCCCAACAGCAGGGAGGTACCAAGGTCATGAATCTGGATGCCTATGGCTTTTTCTGTCCTTCATAGCGTATCCCAGCAGGGTGATGCTTGCCCTGTTGGCTTCTTCAGCAAAGTTCATGACTGTGGCAACTGGTGATTTTTGATTTCCACTGGCTCAGTAGCATTTCATGACTGTCTCAGGCTAACCTCAGCCCTCACTGGTTCTAGAGAACACTCTGAGACCTGCCTTCTGTGTCCATGTGGCCACAGCTCAGCCAATCTTTGCTACAGCAATCAATACAGAGCCTTTTGCTATGACATCTTGACCTTCCTTGCAGTCTCTCTAGCTCTTAGCTATGGCTCTTTAGCTCTAGGGTGTAAAGATAAAAGTGAAATACTCAAAAGCTGAAAATACCATATTTGCCATGTATGATGCACTCCCATGTTTTCAGCCCAAGCTTTCAGGAAAAAAATATTTTGTTTTAATTTTTTAATTCAATTGTTTATTTATGCTTAAATGCTTGTTTTTTTTTTGTATTATAAAGAAATTTTAGCATTTATTTTTTAACATTATGGTACATGAAATTTTTATGTAACATTTATAAGACACAAGTACAGATACAAAGTCCAAGAAATTTTAAAAATAATTAAAAACATTTATATAGATATGGAATTAGTACTACCCATATATAATGTGTATCTTTATTTTTCCCTTACAAATTTTTTGGGGGAAGTGCACATTATACATGGCAAAATATAGTAATATCACTAATTTGGGAGAAAATATCCAAAATGTTGTCTAGATGGCATTTTCTCACCAAAATGTGAGTGAGTTTTTTTCTTTTTTTTAAACCTGAAAACAAGAGTTATTTATTTTCACAGATTTACAGGCCAGCTAACTGATCTAGGCTGAGCTTGGCTGGACCATCCTGCTTCAATGGATGGCTGTCTGGGGCTTAAATTCAGGTTCAGGAGAAGCTCTTCTTGTGGTGAAGATAGAAGCTGGAAGCACAGGAGGGCAGGCCCCAGCTTGCAAGGGTGCTTCAGGCCTTTTCTTTTCTTTTCTTTTCTTTTCTTTTCTTTTCTTTTCTTTTCTAAAATATGTTTTATTGATTATGCTATTACATTTGTCCCATTTTCCCCATCACTCTCCTCCACCCTGCACACCCCCTCCCACCCACATTCCCCCCCTTTAGTTCATATCCATGTGTCATAAGTTCTTTAGCTTCTACATTTCCCACACTATTCTTGACCCTTCCCTGTCTATTTTCTACCCACCATCTATGCTACTTATTCTCTGTACCTTTTCCCTTCTCTCCTCCTCTGACTTCCCTGTTGCTAACCCTCCATATGATCTCCATTTCTGTGTTTCTGTTCCTGTTCTAGCTGTTGGCTTAGTTTGCTTTTGTTTTAGGTGTGGTTCTTAATAGCTGTGAGCTTGCTATCTTTTTACTGTCATATTTTTTATCTTCTTTTTCTTAGGTAAGTCCCTTTAACATTTCCTAGAATGAAGCCTTGGTGATGATGAACTCCTTTAACTTGACCTTATCTGAGAAGCACTTTATCTTCCCTTCTAGTCTAAATGACAGCTTTGCTGAATAAAGCAATCTTGGATGTAGGTCCTTGCCTTTCGTGACTTGTAATACTTCTTTCCAGCCCCTTCTTGCTTGGAAGGTCTCTTTTGAGAAATCAGCTGACAGTCTGATGGGAACTCCTTTGGAGGTGACTGATCCTTTATCCCTTGCTGCTTCTAGAATTCTCTCCTTCATTTGAATCTTGGCTAATGTAATGATGATGTGCCTTGGTGTGTTCCTCCTTGGGTCCAACTTCTTTGGGACTCTCTGAGCTTCCTGGACTTCCTGGTAGTCTATTTCCTTTTCCAGGTTGGGGAAGTTCTCCCTTATTATTTGTTCAAATAAGTTTTCCACTTGTTGCTCTTCCTCTTCCCCTTCTGGTACCCCTACAATTCGGATGTTGGGACGTTTAAAAATGTCCTGGAGGTTCCTAAGCCTCTCCTCATTTTTTTTGAATTCTGGTTTCTTCATTCTTTTCTGTTTGGTTGTTTTTCTTCCCTCTGGTCCACTCCATTGATTTCTGAGTCTCAATTTTCCTCCCATCACTATTGGTTCCCTGTGAGTTTTCCTTCATTTCACTTATTGTAGCCTTCATTTGTTCATCAAATTTGTGAGCAAAATCAACCAATTCTGTGATCATCCTGATCACCAGGGCTTTGAACTGTGCATCTGATAGGTTGGCTATCTCTTGTTGCTTAGATGAATTGGCTTTAGGGCTTTGATTTATTCTCCTGTTTGAGCCATTTTTTTTTGGTGGGGGGGGGCGGTTGGTCTGGTTGTGCTGTTAGGTAGTGAGGGATGGAGCCTTAGGTGTTCCCCAGGGCAAGGCAGCCCAGTTGCTGGGTAGTGACACTGTATGTGGGGGTGGGGTCCGAGAGGGAACAATGGTGCTTGCTCCACTCTCTCTTGGATTCCAGTCTCTTCCGTTGCTTTCCCTTTGCCTGGATTATCTGCACACAAATGTGGGACCGAATGTGAGACTGAATGTGGGACCACCTGGTCAGCCAGCTGCCTTGTGCGGCCTCACTGAGTCTGCCTGTTTCCACCCCATGCCTGTGGTCCACTAGCTGCCGCCTGTGCACCTGGGATCTGCCAGCCACTGGAATCTGCCAGTCACTGCGATCTGCCAGCCACTGCGATCTGCCAGCCACTGCTGCCTGCATGCCCGGGTCCACCAACCTCCACTTTTTCCTGCCATGATGCCGCCCCTCTTACTGGTCTGGATGAGTGATTATTGGACTTCCGTACCGTTCAATTTTCTATCAGTTCTGGTTGTTTTCTTGTTTCTAAATATTTGTTGTCCTTAATTTTGGTCGTGTGAGAAGGCACAGTGTGTCCACCTATGCCTCCATCTTGGCTAGAATTCAGCATGAGTGAGTCTTGACTGTTACCTAAGTCAGGGAGGGAAAGGCTGTGTATACTATGTTGTCATTAAGGTCTAGCTACAGACTCAGCATTTGAATCACACATGCTGTTTGCCAGGTACCTACCCCCACACTATTTTCCCTGTGTCTGACCCTGTCTAGTATCAATGATTCCACAATCAATAGATTGTTATCATATCAAATACATTGTTTCTGCTTTACCAACAGCTCTTTTGATCTTACAAGAATTAACAGTATTTGTAGTGTGGAAATTGAGTAGCTTTTATAGAATTGTCATACACAATAGAACAGACACTGTAAATGATGATAATTAAGAAATCACCATCTCAAAATATTTTTTAGTACTTTTTTAGTTATATGTTTTAAAAGTGGTTAAAGTCACGTGACAAATACTGATCATAAGCAGAAAATAAATGGGTGTTTTCATCATTCTCCTTCAGCCAAATTCCATAAAAAAAAGAAAGGTTTTATAACTGCCTAGGTATTTATTTATGCAAGAAGTTCCAACAAAGTAGAATAGCAGCTCTCATGTTGAAAATGATGCTTTAACAAATGTCTTAATGTGGTACTTTTCAGACAAAATATACTTAATAACATCCAATAATTGCTTGTAGAGAAAGTAGTTTGCCAAAATCAGCTGTAGAAGAAATCAAAATGATATTCTTTCAGAGTGCAAATGTTCTTTATGTTACCTGCTGTGAAGACTCTACTAATCATTCTATTCCAGGGAAGATGTTGAAAAAAAGTGTAGATTAATGAGAGTGGAGATCCAGGTAGAAATTCAGAAATGTTATTTATTTGTATCTTGCATGCCAATTACGTTGATCTGTTGTCATAGCTCCAGATCCAAGGATTAAAATTTTTAAGTGATTTTGAGAAGCAGCAGGGATATGCAAATATAAATAAAAATATAAGTTAAAGCAATCATGTTGTGTGAAAATATTCGATAAATATTTTCTCTAATCCTTAAAAATTATTTAATTTGTGTTTTGCCTTAATGAAATTTTATCTTTAGCAGTCCTAAAGTTCCAGAGCTAACATAGAGATAGGTCTTAATGTTGGTCATTTAGTATAGTAGGAAAAATAGCTTAATATATTAGTTACAGCATCAGTATCTACAGTGCCTTCTGACAGAATTAGGTGAAAATATCTTGTTTCTTTCACTGACCTCAGGAGACAGTAAGCATCTATTTTCCAAAATTTAAATTTTATTTATTTAAATAATATGCTAAATTAATCTTAATTTACATAGATTCAAACTTGAGTTTGTTATTTTCCCAAATATAAATTCAGGCCCTGGCCTGGTTGCTCAGTTGTTTATAATGTCATCCTGGTATGTCAAGTTCCAGGTTTGATCCCCAGTTAGGGCACATACAAGAATCAACCAATGAGTGAATATAAATAAGTTTAACAACATACTGGTGTTTCTCTCTTTCTCCCTTCCTCTCTCTCTAAAAAATCAACTAAAAATATAAACTCAACATATTCTTTATACAAATTTTTTTTTTTTTTAATTAGGAATCTGAGCCTAGAGAAGCAGCAGTGGTAACTCTGCAAAGATGATAAGCTTTCCTTACTCTGACCTATTCTATCAGGTCTTACCCTCCACTACCAGAAGGAAATGTGAGAAGAGAATAGTGGCAAAGAAAGTAAGTAAGCCAAGGTACTTATAAACTATATCCCTCTCTGACACAGATTTACATATAGCTTTAAGCAGCAAAGAAAATCCACCTGTCATTACAAGTAATCTAGATATGTTCACTGAAAGAGGGAAACTTTGTTTCAGACTTGGAGAGAGGTACCATACCTCTGAGGAAAGACAAGTATGAGATATGTGAATATTCCAATTGAATACAGTCGAGCACAATTGGTTTTGTACACTCCACTACTTTTATTTAACTCCATCAGATGTATTTACACCTCATTAGCCTTATTTAACCCCAGATTAACACAGCATATGGTCAAATTTTCAATTTAGTAAGTAGTAATACTAAAGTGTATTAAACAAAGCTAGTATAATATACAGTAATTTGAGCATGAAATTGCTCTAATAGAACAAACTCAAAATATATCTACTGATATGATTGATGGCAAACTGAAGCTATGAGAGTACTTATTTGTGTAGTATATAAAAGCGTAGAATTTAGATATAATATCACACACATGCAAGTACAATAATACTAAAGCTTCATGCAAATTAAAGTCATCAGTTCACATACACCATCTGGTCCCCTGGGTAGATGCTAGCCCTTGGTGGGTCAGGAGGATGCCGCTGAAAGGAGGAGGGATGGGAAGCAGGGAGAGAGGAACTTATCACAATGCATGTCCACTGAGTAGAGGCTCTGTTTTTCACCAACCAATTATCTAAAAGCTTTCAAGAGTAAAAAGAACTATTATTCTTTATTGATCGTTTCCCTTTCTCTCCATCTTATGCTCCTAATCCCCACCTTTTCTTTGACAGTTTCTAATGATTCATTCCTTTCTTCTCCCAAATACATTTATATGTTAAACTACCAACCAGTACAAACACTCAAGCTATTCATTTCCATACATTAAGATTATTCAATAATAAATGATCGATTCATTTTTTTGAGCATTTAGATTCTAAATATTTTACATACATGATCTACATATTTAATTCTTATCAAGGTCAACTAAAATATGTTTTTAAAAACAGCAACCTAAAACTACTTTTTGCTGCAATTCTCAGTCTTTGTCTTCATTATTATTAAACCTGGTATACTATTTATAATGTATTCAAACTCTCCATTCAAAAATTTGCCATAACATCAGAAATAAAATGATAACTCCCGAGCCTATCATAGAAAATTGCAGAACTTTACGTTAGAATTTACTGTCCCTACCTTTTTATTTACCAAAGAGTAAACTATGGATCAGAAAGGCTTGGCCAAGGTCACACCATTAGCTAATTGGGAGATCCTGAACTAGGATCAATTTAGTGAGTATTCTGTTATATACCACTGCCCCTTAGTAGATGCAAATTAAGTAATATCACAAAACCTTCCTTCATATAGTGAAATAAACATTTCCATACTTGGGGAAATAATTTATTTATTGTTCTTGCCATTTTCCTCTCAAAACATCAGTTAATCATTGTGTAGTCATAACACAAATGATTTTTTAAATCAAAAGTTATTTTAAACTACTTTATACAAAAAAGTCTTACTCCTTTTTCATTTCATGTTTTTAGTGAATTTCTCAAATCACAATTATTTGACACTCAAAAGTTAGTGGAAATCATCCATATGTGCATAAACATTTTAGGATCATTAGGAGCTCACAAAAGAAAGGTAAAGGATGAGAGATTCTAAGTAAATACGTCTGAATTAAAATTACTGTGTATGATGGATTATACTTCCTTTTTACGGTAGTAACCAGTTCAAAGACTTAATTAGCACATTCAAAATAGATATAAAAACAAACATTCAATAAGATTAAAGATTATTTTGAAAGAAACCATATTTAGCGATGGAGACCGTTTCATCTGTTCTCCAGCAACAGGAGGCAAAAGTCAAAAGCTGCTGTGCTAAGGTATGCCAAGCATCGCTCCATCTAATTTGTTTGATCTGCAAATAGTGTAAGATATGAATCAATTTAAGATCTAAAGAGCTATTAAGCTTATTGTTTACTATGGTCTTCAGTAGCATCAGGACAAAAGATTTTGTTATAATCAACTCTGCTTTTATTTATTTATTCATTCATCAAATACATTGAATGCCCACTATGAGTCAGAGAGTGCTGCAGAAGCTAGACTATAAATGGTAAATAGAAAGAGTCTCTTAACTTTTGGTTTCATGGAGAGACAGATACAATTAAATTAACTCTCAAATAAATGTAAAATTGAACTGTGATAAATTGAGAAGCAGGAGTCACGGTGCTATGGAAGATTAAGTAAGGTGTTTCTTGATTATCTACTGCCTTCAACTCAGTCTCTCACACTGCAACCATCAGTGTTGTTTAACCCTGGGGATTGAATAGGCTTTAAAGCAAGTCTAAGGAATTTCTGAAAAATTGAGCCACTAATTTGAGTTCCTAAAAATGAGTGAAAATGTAAATAGAGATGAATTCTAAACATGTGTTAACTCTGCCTTTATTTAATTCCCCATCTGTAGCTTGCTAATCTCTGCTGAAGGCCTTTCCCAGACTGAATTAGCAATTTTCCCTCCGTCTTTTTCTTTCCTGGTATTGTTTTAGAGAGGATTCATGCAGCAAATATCTTTAGATGAAGACAGAAAGCCTGAGCATTTTCTTTCATACCATACTTTGATTCTTAACTTCAAAGCACTTCAATAAACCAAAACTTGTGTTTTCTGGAAAACTCCCAGCTTCAGAACAGCAGTGTGTGCCCACTAAACCAGTACTTTCCCTGAAGTGGACTTCCAGGCTAAAAGTTTTTCTGAGAAATATGGTACTTGGGTGGCCTCTTCCACTTTTCAGCTTTGATATAGGCTTAGGTATAAAAAAAAGTAAGTGTTTATGAGTTGTGTGTGTTTACATGTATGTGTTTTTGTAATTAGACCTTTGAAAAATATTTCTCATTTTACTGTCAAAATTTTATACAGTTGGAATAAATTAACCTTTGCTCAATGATTTATCAGAGGTAACTTTTTTGATACTAAAACTTGAGCTTTGCTGCCCTGGCCAGGTGGTTCAGTTGGTTGGAGCGATGTCTTGTACAACAAAATGTTGCAGGTTCATCCCCAGTGTGTGTCGGGGGTGGGGGGGCAGCATATGAAAGGCAACCAATGTTTCTCCCCTCGCTATTTCTCTTTCTCTCAATCTCTCTCTCTCCCACTTCCTTTCTTTGTAAAAATCAATTTAAAAGAATCCTCAAATAAGGCTAGGGGAAAAAAAGCTTTTAGCTTTGGTAAAAAGGTTTTCTTTAAAAATCTAATTTCCAAATTTATATTCTTACTTTCAAAACATGCACTATTTATTATTTACTTTTAAATATTTGTTTTGTTTTCACTCAATTTATAGCAACTTTATACCATGTTATTGCCTTTCAGGCAACATCTGTTAAATGAAACTTCACATTTAATGTTTTCTGCAGTGCATTAGACAGAATCATAGACTTGCTTCAATTTTATCTATCCATAAGAAAGCTTATTTTGTTAAATATTAAAAGAACAGTTTTCTATTCTTGCAGATTTATCCTAGAAGCTATAAATTATTAATTTATAACAAAAATATATTAGAATGCATTTAGGGATTTTAATATTAATGTTATTACAAGACCAGTTATCCAGATGTTAAGCAATGTATAGTCCTGACTTTAAAAATAACCAAGATGGGAGGGGAGAGGGGACAGTGGGGTGACAGGTTTTCAGGAACAACTCTAAAGAACACATGGACAAAACCAAAGGGGGGTGGAATCAGGGGAGGGGGGAGGGGATGGCTGGGGTGTTGGGGAAAAAGGAAGAAAACTGTACTTGAACAACAAAATTAAGATTAAAAAAAAGTATGCAAATGTCACATGGTGGCATGCGACACCAGTTAGGGTCATTGTGTACCTTGCAGCCTATTTTATCAGTAAGCAGTTAACTAATAAACACAGTGTGCTTAGTTTATAAACACATGTGTTAATAATTAAAAAGTGTTTGTATTCACAATCGTGACATGTGAAAATATTTTACCAGACAGTTGAACAATTTCTACAAATGCTAAAAGCACCCAAAGAGATATTAAGCTTGAATAGTTGAAATTCCCTTAAAAGTATAGTCTGCTAAATTCCAATGTAAGCCACTTCATTTATATGTTATCAGGTTAGCTAAATATTAATTGTAAGGAAAAAAACTCTTCTAATAAGTTTCAGGTTAGAGCTTTTGTTATTATTATAACCCTAAAGCATGTGTTCACTTTTTAGTCACCTTTTAAATTCTGTATCTCAAAGGAACTCTTTTCTAATTATTGGGCGTAATGATGGTTCCCCTCCATCTGCCATAGTTGTATTTCTTCACAGTTGGACAAAGGGTGTTCTTCTCTTCAGTGCTATGCAACCATTAAGAAGGCAAGAGGGGACCATATTCTGGGCATTCAACAGAAGCTGGTCTCCTTTTATCACTTAATATAAGTGCATGATGTCTCTAACCTTTGTGACCCAGAGTATCTGATTAGTACTAAAAGTGCATTTGAGACATATGTTTTTATTTTTAATTTTCATTTTGTTTGCACAACATTATGCTAAATTTAATTTAGTTTACATCAGCAACATTTCTAGATGTGGCTCTCTTTGGCTGCCTTTCAGTCTCATGGGCTATATAAAAAATACATAAATTATTAAGATTAGCATCATTGAAAACATGTGCATCTATCTGAAAATGCCATACATTCAGTGGCTACCATCTGTGGCTGTGGTAATAGAAACCTATAAACGTGCATAGTCCTGCATATTAATTCAAATAAACAAAATCCAGTTGGGTACATAATCTGATATTGTGGTTTGGTAGGTACCATTTTATTTTGTGAAACATCAAATGGGAAGAATAATAGAATATACATATTGTTTTGGTTAGCTGGCACTTCCTCCAACAAATGTGATTCACTCTTTAGAGTAAAATCACTAATTCAGTGTTTGGATTGATAACAACAGGATTGTTTCCACATTCCAACATTCGTCATCATTAGCAAATATGCTTAAGTTTTATATACTTTACAATCAAATATTTGCACGGTTTTACTAATTGTATTTAGAGGGGCTTCTCTAGTATCATTTGTCAGGGAAAAGAAGAAACAAATGTCAAATAAAAGAAAGATGTTATTTAATTTTAGTCTTGTGAGAGTGAGATGATTATTCCTCTAGTTAATTCTTCTAATTTAACATCTGCCTATTATAATGATGGTTTAAGTGGTTATATCTACACACAATCCCAAATCAAGTGTTATAGGACTAATCAGACCTTATATATTATACACTTCCGTATGATCCTTTTTGGGGCTGTACATATAACAATAATTTTGTAATTTTTTTTCTACAGAAAGAATAGGGAAAAATCAGTCTTTTCTCTACCAAGGTAATTTCAAATTTGTATTTTATCACTGTTAATTTAGGAAAGGTCTTTTTAGCTTTATAACTTGTTACAGCCAAGGCCATATAAAAATTTAGGTTGTTGTCAAATTTGCCAGAAATTCTACAGTATATATAAAGTCTACTACACATAGAAGCTGTAAGGTTTCAGGACACTTCAGATTTTTCATTACCAGTAAATAGTGACTGTTCTCAACTATCCTACACTCATTAGCTAGGGCTTTGAAAGGTGCCTATGCAAATCACAAGTCTTGAAGCATAAGCTTTATTAGGTTCATGTGATATCTAACTATGTAAAGGATCCTATGAAATAGGAATTATTGTTATTCACATACCAGAAAAAAGGACACCCAAACTTGGAAGCATCAAGTAATATCACTGAGCAAGTACTGATAATCTGGAGCATCTTTGATTCGGAACCAATTTGATTGACTGGATATCCACCTTTTCTCCACCTATACTTCTTTAGCTACAGTGCTGTGAGTTCTACTTACTTAGAGGCTTTCAAAACTAAGGTCAAACTAGTATTTATTTTTACTTTGTCTAGATACCACTAGGTGATAGTTGACTATGCCTGTTATCAAGCCAGACTAATATATCCAGTCACTCATTCATTAAATATTTATTCAGTACCTACTATATGTTTACATACTCCTAGACTCTGGAAAGATAAAGATGAGTGAGAAAGATATGGTCCTTGTTTCATAGATCTTCTCGTCTAGTGAAAATACTGTTAGGGAATTGCAGACAAATAATTAAATGAGAAATTAAGGTGTGTGTTCTGGGACACTTAATTCAATAGATAAGGAAGACTGATAAGTAGAGAAATGTCAGTATCATAAAGAAGTGTAATACTTAGCCGGTAAAGTAGAGGACAAGTGAATGCGAGTGTTCTGACTGCCAGGAACCACGAGAACTCTTTTGTCGTGGTGTTTCTTTTCCCAGGAGTTTTCTTTGCCGCGGGCTGCCTAAGCAAACACCCTTTTGTTTGTCAAGAGCCAGTAAAAATGTTATCTTTTATGAAGCTTGTTATAACTCTGCCCAGAACTTAAGTTTTTTTTTTTTTTTGATAGAAGTGTTTCCTCATTATACCTGGAGATAATAAGTGCTTCAGATGAACTTTTAGCACAGTGCTTGTTGTAAAGCTGCCATTACATTGCTATTGTTATTATTTACTACCAGTACTCTATCGTCTCACCATTTTCACTGATCAATTTTAACATTTATAGCATTATATGGCTTAATAGGAATTATTAGTTAGCTAATTATCTTGCCAATTACTGATTCGTCTAGAAAAGAGGAAGTTATTTTTGGGCATGGCTCAGGGCCCAATAGTGCTGCCTCGTTAGAAGTGCCAAAAAAATGCAAATTGTTCATCTGAGATGAAAGGCCATTCATTTGCTTTTTTTGACTTTTCTGCATAAAAAGTGACCATTTTGTGACAGAATATATGCTTTAATTGGGTAAGAGGTCTCTATACTTTTCTGACTGCATAACTCTGAGTAAAAACTATCTTAATGTATCCCAGTGATGGATATTTATTTTATTTATAAATGGTACATATTCACTATGGTACTAACATTATTCACATTATAAAACATTCATAGAATAAGAATTAGAGATGATAATTATTAAATAAACAATATTTCAATGTATTTTTACTATTTTATTAAAAGTATACCACTAACTATTCTTGATACGACTACATATTTCAAATAGTATTGAAACTTTTGGATATTTTTATATGATTTTTTGTCATATCTGATGAGATCATCATTGATTTTTACTTCATGATGTGTAGTTCAAAGAGCTTATACTGGGGATAGATATTTCAGCTCTGCCTCTGTTTTTTGTTTGTTTGTATTCTTAGCAAAATCTTCATTTTGAACTTCCGGCCAAGAGGAAGGCATTGGTGGACACACTGTGCCTCCTCTCACAACCAAAATTAAGTACAGCAAAAAGTTAGAACAACAACAACAACAACAAAAAATCAGAACAGATAAAAAATTGAATTGTATGGAAGTCCGACAATGATTCCCCCAGACCGGTAAGAGGGGCGGAGTTGGCGGCCAGCAGAAAGAGATTGAAGAAGGAAAAAGCAGTGACTAGTGGTCCTGGACACACAGGCAGTGGTTGGCACACCCCAGGCACACAGGCGGTGGTTACCGGGTTCAGGGAGGAAACGAGCAGACCCAGCAAGGCGCACAAGGTGTCTGACTGAGGTCACACATTCACATGCACGAAAACCAGGTGAAAATGGGCAGTGAGACAGACTGCGTAACCCAGGGCCAGGAAGTGAGGCCTAATAGCACTGTTTGAAAATACTTGTGGGGGTTGAAGTGCCAGGAGAGACTCCCAGCCTCACAGAAGAGTTTGTTAGAGAGACCCATGGGGTCCTAGAATGTACACAGCCCACCAACAAGGAAATCAGCACCAGAAGAGCCCAATTTGCTTGGGGAAAGTGGCAGAAGGGACTGGAATCCAAGAGAGAGGGGAGCAAGTGCCATTGTTCCCTCTCAGACCCCACCCCCACATACAGCATCACAACTCAGCAACTGGGCTGCCTTGCCCTGGGGAACACCTAAGGCTCCATCCCTCACTACCTAACAGCCATGACCAGACCAAATAATAATAATAATAATAATAATAATAATAATAATAATAAATGTCTCACATGGGAGAATAAATCAAAGCCCCAGAGCCAATTCATCTAAGTGACCAAGAGATGGTCAAGCTATCAGATGCACAGTTCAAAGCCCTGGTTATCAGGATGCTCACAGAATTGGTTGATTTTGGTCGCAAATTAGATGAAAAAATGAAGGCTACAATAAGTGAAATGAAGGAAAATGCACAGGGAACCAATAGAGATGGGAGGAAAACTGGAACTCAGATCAATGGAGTGGACCAGAAGAAAGAAAGAAACAAAGAGAAAAGAATGAAGAAAGAAGGATTCAAAAAAATGAGGAGAGGCTTAGGAACTTCCAGGACATCTTTAAACATCCCAACATCTGAATTATAGGGGTACCAGAAGGAGAAGAGGAAGAGCAACAAATGGAAAACTTATTTGAACAAATCATAAAGGAGAACTTCCCCAATCTGGCAAAGGAAATAGACTACCAGGAAGTCCAGGAAGCTCAGAGAGTTTCAAAGAAGTTGGACCCAAGGAGGAACACACCAAGGCACATCATAATTACATTAGCCAAGATTCAAATGAAGGAGAGAATTCTAGAAGCAGCAAGGGATAAGGGGAAAGTCACCTACAAAGGTGTTCTCATCAGATTGTCAGCTGATTTCTCAAAAGAGACCTTCCAGGCAAGAAGGGGCTGGAAAGAAGTATTCCAAGTCATGAAAGTCAAGGACCTACATCCAAGATTGCTCTCTCCAGCGAAGCTGTCATTTAGAATGGAAAGGAAGATAAAGTGCTTCTCAGATAAGGTCAAGTGAAAGGAGTTCATCATCACCAAGCCCTTATTCTATGAAATGTTAAAGGGACTTATCTAAGAAAAGGAAGATAAAAAATACGACGGTAAAAAAATAGCAAACTCGCAGATATTAACAGCCATACCTAAAACAAAAGCAAACTAAGCAAACAGCTAGAACAGGAGCAGAAACACACAAATGGAGATCATATGGAGGGTTAGCAACAGGGGAGTGGGAGGAGGAGAGGGGGGAAAGGTACAGAGAACAAGTAGCATAGATGGTGGGTAGAAAATAGACAGGGGAAGGGCAAGAATAGTGTGGGAAATGTAGAAGCTAAAGAACTTATGACACATAGACATGAACTAAAGGGGGGGAATGAGGGTGGGAGGGGGTGTGCAGAGTGGAGGGGGAAGTTGGGGAAGAAATGGAACAACTGTAATAACATAATCAATAAAATATATTTAAAAAAATCTTTATTCTGAGATTTAACAGGAAATATTTTAATTGTCCAGTTATTTTAGATAAAGATTAGTATACATAAAAGTTGAGATATTGTTTTTCTGTCGTGAGCAAGCCAGGGTTGTTTACCTACTTTGGAGACTAATGTCCTATAATTATATTTATCTGCAATTATGAGATTTCAAAGCAACTTTTATCACTCAGGAGGCTTGTTTAAAATATGGGAATATCTAGGTCCCAACTAACATATATTCGATCCAATAGCTCCTGGGTGGGCTCTGGGATATGTGTTTTTAATATACCATCAAGTGATTCAGAAACACACTTGCAATTGAAGAGTAGAATACATAAGATTGTAGAATTGTCTATGTGCTTATTTTAGAAAATCTCCCTGTTTCTTAATCATGGTTAACAGAACTGTCACATAGAGTATGGCCCGAGTTCACATCTTGAGTGGTAGCAAGCAAGGGATACAGAGTTTAGAAAACCACATCCTCTGTACACCCAGGCTTGGTGGTGAAGAAGCAGAGGGGAGAAGTTTGTAGTGGCAGCTGCCAGAGAAAAAGAATGTGCATTATTCACTAGAACCAGAAGCGGGGGTGGGAAAAGAAACCTAGGAGAACTTTTGGGTTTGAAGAGGTTCCTACTACTGAATAGCAGAATTGATTACCTTGGCTTCTCTGATAATGGCCTCAATGAATTAGACCAAAGAGTGCCCACTCGTCAAAATTTAATCATTTTTGTATTTGAAGTACTTAATTCATACATGTTACATATTAATCCATTAATGTAGAATGGAGGACTTTGGTTCACTCAGCCATACATTAACAATTCCACAATTATTCTCTATCCTATAATAATTACATGTGAGTTCAATTTATTTCATAGATGTAATATATCTAGTAAGTTAATTAGTTAGACTAAAATATCTGTTTTATAGAAGATTCTTAATAAAATTACATAGTCAATACATGCACCCACACCAAGCATACAGCCACAGGAACACTATTCCAGACTGTAGAAGTTTTTCATCGATGTGAGTGTGATCAAAATATATGCTTAATGTTGGCTTGATAATGATTCTGGTGGAAGATTTTCATTATCCTAAAATTATGCATGCAATGTATTACACTTAGCAATATGGTTTAATCATCTCAAAGGAAATTCGTGGAAGAGAAAGAAATAAAAATTGCTGTAAAGTACATCAAATGATAAATTATTCATATAAAAGTAAAGAACGCATTTAAAGTCTCTCAGAATTGGCTCAGGGTTTTTTCATTAATATTATTCTGATTTTGTCGATAGGAAATTCGAAATCAATAAGGCTTAACTATGTTATCTCGTATGTCATTAGCAAATTATCAGTAAGCCCCCAGTATATTTGTGTGCTTCTAACTTTTATAATAAAAAATCAGCACTTTCATGTTTTAAATTCACTCTGCTATTGTGTACTTTCAGGTGTTATATTCTTCATATTAACATCTGTTAATATGTCCTAGATCTTCTGAGTCAGATCTGGACACCATGTGTTGTAGCTGTGTACCTAAACAATTCACTCTTTTAGTGACACTGCTTTCTTGGACTATATCAACAAGTCAGCCTAGAAACATTTCAATAAAAAATACATATGGGTGGCAGAGTTTCAGGGTTCATTTTTTCTCTCTAAGCGAAGTTCCTTTCATACATTTTCATTCAATTTATTTTTGTTATTTCTGGCCTTACTCTTCCCCAAAAGAGAAGCAAAAAAATATTCATTGGTATTCTGCCCTACCTCATTTTGATTCACACTTTATGAATGGCTCAAGTCAGTCACTGGGTGAAAATAAATAAATAAATAAATAAATAAATAAATAAATAAATAAATAAATAAATTACAACAGTTTCTGATTCAAAAAGCCTGAGATTTTATCAGAGTTCTGTGCCTTGCTTACTGTATAGTTTTGGGCAACTCATTTTACCTCTCTGGTTTTTAACTTTCTTGTGTATAAAATTAGGATAACAGTAGTACCTGCCTTATTTGTGTCATCTTATTGGTAGAAGGAATTAAAAAGACAATAGACTATTTATGGACTTTGCAACATCTAGAGAAGGCCACAGACTTAAAATGTGTTTCACTTTTGCCTGGTAAAGAGACAGTGCCGTTTGAAAGACAGCTATGAAGATGGTGTTGACAGAGAATGAAAGGAGTGCTCTGCTTCTTTGATCCAACCAGAGCGATCGCTTAAAGCCATGGTACAATCAGTTGGTTCAGGTCAGAGGGCCCAGGACCCAATTCCAGAGAATCATGTTGCACAAACTGTAGGACAAAGAATTCAACAGATAACTGGATCTGAGTGGTGACGTCAGAGCAGCAAACTGCACTTTCATTTTATAAGGGTCAGGGTCAGGTAGAAAAGCGATGGTGCAGTCTGTAGGGTCTTGGCCTCAGATTATTTCAAACAGACCTGCGCTCAAATATCATGACCTCAGCTGAGAAAGACAGAACTAGCATGGGTCCCAGTGAACCATAAGAGAAGGAATGATGAATCCATGTCTAAACTGTCCACTGTCAACCAGGCAACCTAACTTTGGGCAGTAGATGTCCATGTCAGGGAGAGAGAAAAATAAGAGTAAAAATCAACTCGGAAAAAAATATGATTAAAACTCAAACTAAAATGCAAAGGGAGGTAAAGTGGAAATTTAGATAACACTCTATTGTTTTAAGTAGAAGTTGCATCACTTTAAAGATTAAGACTCCAACATACCCTCATTGTACAGCTGAGAAAATGAAGCCTTGAGAGGACAGATTACATGCTACAGCTCACATACTGACCAGAATTTGAACACATTTTTGTCTGATGTACTTGATGTTTTCATTTGGTAGTCACCAACAAGTTTATTATGTTTAGTACTCTCAAAATTTAAGTAAATATAAAGCAGGTAGCTATGTATGTAGTAGCTCAATTCCTTGTTATGGTCACTCACGTGGAATGTGCACCCAAACACATACAGACAAATAAGATGTCTCTTGCAAAATGTCAAATAATGTTGTTGGTATCTTTAGGAGCAAGTAGGAGGGAAAATCTATTTCAAAGTAAGCTTAGCAACTAATGTTATAAATAGCACCAAAAATGCAGAAATAATAGCACTGACTGAATGTCATATACTCCTTTTATAAAAGCCACATTGTATAATTATAGAATTTCAAACTACATCATTTTATGCCTTGAGATTCATCACGGTGTAGGTAAATAGCCATCAAGTAAATCTTTTCTGAAGGCAAGATATGGAGACAGAAATGATAATCATCACAGATAATAAAACTTCTGAAGGTTTCAGTAAGGTTTAGAAATCCCATTCTCAAGATGTGTGCACTACTAGTCCAATTATCCTCATATCTATTCTCATTTTTAGAATACACACCCTTACAAGAAACCAAAAAAAAAAAGAAAAACCCCACACACATCTGAAAGTCTTTATCTCTCAAATTTATTTTGCTACCACTTTCACCCTGTGAGAAGCTAAACATTTCCTTATGTTTATACTTTTGACAGTGAGTTGACATTTTATTTAAACAAAGCTCCTTTCTAAGTAGCTAAAGATAAAATTGGAATTTTGTATTTAAATTCTAAATGACTTTAATGGGGAAAAATTACCTAAGGTGGGTGTTTAGAATAGGTGGAAACTAACATTTCCAATGGAATGCATATATTAATAATAATAATAATAATAGTAGTAATAATAATCTTTCCCCCCACACATACATACACATGTGTGTGTCTATTAATGGCTATAGGTTAAATTGACTTGTCATTATTTTCCTTTGTTTTTCCCTTTCCCACTGACTATTTTTTTAAAGATAATTTCAGAAGATTCACTTTCCTGTGTGTATGGAGGATCTGAGCTGTTATAAAGATATGGACAGAATAAATTGATGCTTTCAAAGCTTAATTTGAGAAAAATTTTCTTTTCCTATCCTTGACTAATCAAGGCATAAGCAACCCTCCTGTCTGTCTCACAGAAATGATGATGCTGCGCTCGCTGCATTTTGGGCTTTCATAGAGCGCCTGCACCAAGTACATCACCAGTGAGGAATGCGACCCTGGCCTAGGGGCTAGCAGCAACTATAAATTTGCACTTCTGCTGCCTCTGCCATGCTGTTTAGAGAGCATTTCCTTATACTACCATGATAAGTCAGGAAAGAGCTAGAGGAAATGTCGAGGCCTCTTAAAAATTATTTACGGGTTAACAGATTTTTGCCTAACTTCTTGATAGTACTTTACAAAGAAAGCTATGTCTTTCATTTAAGAGGGATACTAGTGCTATTCCTTTGCACATGAGCTGAACTATTTATAGAATTGCTGACTATTAGAGCTTAAAGGAGATCTAGAGATGATTTTACCATTATTTTTACTTTGTAGGTGAGAGAACTGAAGTCCAGATAATTTAAATGACTTTTTTATTACCTGCAGCCATCTAAAGGTAAAGCAAACCCTGGAATCCTGGTAGGTTGGTGTCCAGTGCTGTGTTCTTTATGGCACAATTCTTCTTCCTGGATAAATGCAAGTTCACCTTGTTGCTGCAAATACATTGCTTCATGTATTAGTGGCAATGTGGAATGGGAATGTTAGAGGTGAAAGTAATTACAGAGTTCATCTAGTGGAATTCCTTATGTTGCAAGTAAGAAAACTGAGGCCCAGAAAACTATAAAATAACAATGAATTCGCCTAAATTAACAGTAAAAGATGGGGGCACCCATTTTAAACATTAGTCCAGTGTTAGCTATATCATTGTTTAGTACATAATTTTGTTCGTATTTTAATAAAACCCCAGTCACATCTATGTTCAGCCCTCCTCCTCATTTTTCTTTATCTTTTCCCCTGCCCCAAATCATTATTTGAATACTATAGAAAACTGTATTATTAGAGTAATGTTAATTTCTTAAATAATCCCCAAATTTCCATTCCTTAATACAGTTAATTATCACCCACATAATAATCGTCCTGGTGTAGTTGTGTCTGGTCTGTGAGCAACTTTATTCCATGGGGACATTTAGAGAATCAGGCTGTGTCTTTCTTGTGTCTCTTTTATCCTTAGAGCCTGGAGTTCTATGCATCCAGCTGGTAGAGGGAAGCAAAAAAAATGGAGAGGACACACACTTCTTAAATGCTTTGACCCATAGGCAGCACGCATCGATTCAGCTCATGTCCATTAGGACAAGCTATCACATACCCCCTTCTAGGTGCAAAAAGGCTGGACAGTGCTTTCCAGTGATGACTCTGCATGGCATATGGAAGAACGCAGATTTCGATGGATAGTTAGCCATCGCTGTGGCAAGACTGAATAAGGAAAGGGCTTCAATGTTGTTCTGTTTTGATTGCCTACTAATGAGTCATTCCAAAAATTGCCTCCTAATGGATATATAACAGACTTTGAGTTCTGATTTGGACTTTGGTCCTTATAATGTAAATTTTCTGCAATGGTCTGCTTTCTCTGGTCTGTGTTTCAGTATAATAAGAACATGAATAAAATGAAATTCATTATTTTATATTAAAATTAATCAACATCTAACTCTAGCAATTGACATGGCAGCCCCCTTGTTATGCCTCAGATAACTGTAATATTTAAAATCACATCTTATTAAATTCTCAACTTTACATTTCCAACTACAGCATTATAAAAACAATACCTCTACAACTAATAAATGTAGATGAGTTTCTATGTGTCTGTAATACAAAGGGCAAATGACCTTTGTACAAGGCATTGGCCTGTGGAACCAGATGGATTTTGTTTATCTCCAGTTTGCAAATGTAGTGTTGCTCAGGGGGAGGCTGGTCATCCACATTGGTAGCAGCATCAATACCTGCGTTTGTATCTGAATCTGCATAAGTCAAACTGCTGTATGTAATAGAGAAAGGAGGTTGAAAGGCTCTTGCATCCTTTTTAGATGGGAGGGTGAATTGTGAAAGCTTGCAGTGATTGAACTGTGTCACAGAAAATGGCATAATAGGATGACATCCCAACATTACTCTGGTGGGGAGGATAACACTCATGAATAGACCTCATGGTTTTGTGTGACAGACATGCACAGCATCCTACAAGAAAATGTCATGGGTATAAACCATGCTATAGAGAAGTGTCTGCCATGTTGATTTATAATCCAAAAGTAGTAATTCAGGAGAATGTGTATTTGAGTAAAAATGCAAAGAAATGTAATATACACCAGAAAAAAAAATTGTTTAACTCAGCTAATGTTTATTAACTGTTTTCCAAATTTAGAGAATAAGAAAGTAAACAATACAAATAACGTTCAGGTCTGATTAGGCTGCTTAGTACTCTGGATCTAACATAAAGAGGATATAGTTGCTTTTCATGAAGTCACACTTCTTGGCTTGTAAATTACTCCAATATTCTTAAATCCTTTTGAAAATGTGTTACTGTTTATAACACAAACACCTAAACCAATTTATAGAAATGAAATGGTAGAGGAGCTACTGGTTTTGAAATTCTTTGTGCTTACAGAAAATATTAAAATAAAAGACTATTTTCCTGTAGTTTGTAATTATTCTCCTAGTCAGCAATTATTATATTAATATTTCAAATTAATTTACTTGATCACACAAAGTTAGTTAATTTACTAAAAGTAAAGTAAATTTAGAAATAGATGCAGTCAGTCTAATTCACTGTGTGTTTTGAATTGAACAATCTAGGTAGAATAAAATTGTTCTAGTAATCAGATTTTTTATTTTTTATTTTTTATTTTTTTTATTTTTTTTATTTTTTTTTAATCAGTATTTTTTTTGGTAATCAGATTTTTTAATGCTAGAAACCAGATACAGAAATTTTACTTTTTAGGTTTTAATATGATATGTAAAGAGAGACACTGACTTTCTGAATCATTTACTGTGTGCCCACAGCTCAAGCCAACATATCCACAATTTCTTGAACAAATAATTTTTATATATGCTCAGGAAAAAAGTTTCTCTTTTTATTATATCCCTAAATTATCTTATTTTTAAAGGTCAAATTCAAGAGATTTGCTTTGTAGTAAGTTTAATTGTAACGTTTTCCAAGGTTTAAAGCACTCAGGATATAACTTGAAGTCTTTCTGGGTATTTTTTTTCAGGTGGGTGTCTTTTTAGATTATTATAAATATGAAGAGATGGGACATGTGTACTCAGATAGAAATAATATTAAGGTATTGATATGCTATATTTAAAGGGAAGAATGAAATTTTTTCTTTGAGCCAGGAAAGATAGAGTTCATAAATAATTGTTGAAGGGATGAACAACAACAAAAAAAATGATTTGGGGAGAAAACAACAAAAAATTAAAACCGGTGGTAACTTCAAGTACATAATGATGGCATTTTTAACTATACCCAATTAGAACTTTTCTATGTACATATGCACAAATATATAATACATAGTATATTTAATATAAAGTTATGTTCATGTATACTGGTATATACTAAATTTCACTCAAAAATATATAAAAAATTGTTCCATAATCAAAGTCTACTTCAGATGGCTTTTTTTATTGTACTTAATTAATTGTGCTATTACAGTTGTCCTGTTTTTCGCACTTTTGCTTCCCTGCACCCAGCCCACACTCCCTCAGGTAATTGCCCAACCATTGTCCACGCCCAAGGGTTAGGCATATAATTTCTTTGGCTACTCCATTTCCTATACTGTACTTTACATCCCCATGGCTATTCTGTAACCTCCTATTTGTACATCTTAATCCTTTCACCTCTTCACCCACTCCTCACATTCTACTTCCATCTGGCAACCATCAAAATGTTCTCAGTATCTATGATTCTGTCTCTGTTCTTGTTTGCTTAGTTTGCTTTTTAGATTTAATTGTTGAAAGGTATGTATTTTTTTGCCATTTTACTTTTGAAATTTTGATCTATTTTTTTCTATATAAATGCATTTAACAGTACATATAATGATGGTTTGGTGACGATGAACTCCTTTAGTTTTTTCTTGTCTGGGAAGTTCTTTATCTACCCTTTGATTCTAAATGATGGCTCTGCTGGGTAGAGCAATCTTGGCTGTAGGTCCTGCTTGTCATGACTTTGAATATTTCTTGCCAGTCCCTTCAGGCCTGCAAAGTTTCTTTTGAGAAATCAGCTGACAGTCTTATGGGAATGCCCCTGTACATAACTAATTTCTTTTCTCTTGCTGCTTTTAAGATTCTCTCTCTATTTTTAACATTTGACATTTTAATTTTGATATGTCTTAGAGTGGACCTCATTGCATCCATCTTGTTTGGGACTCTCTGTGCTTCCTGGGCTTGCATGTCTATTTTCTTCAGCAAATTAAGAAAATTTTCTTTCATTATGTCTTCAAATAGATTTCCAATTTGTTGCTCTTTCTCTTCTCCTCCTGGCACCTTTATGATGTGAATGTTGGAAAACTTGAAGTTGTCCCAGAGGCTACTTACACTATTCCTGTTTTGTTTTTCTTTTTTCTTTTTGTTGTTGTTGTTTTGGATACCTTTTTCTTTTTGTTCTGATTGGTTGTTTTTTGCTTACATTCCAAATCATTGGTTTAGTTCTAGGCTTCATCCACTCTACTATTGTTTCCCTGTAAATTATTCCTAATTTCAAGCAGTGAATCCTTTGTTTCTGATTGAATCTTTCTTATGTGGTGGGATCCTCACTAAATCCCTTGAGCATCCTTATAACCAGTGTTTTGAATTCTGATAGATTATTTATCTCCATTTCCTTTAGCTCTTTTTCTGGAGTTTTGATCTGTTCTTTCATTTGGGCCATGTTTCTTTGACTCTTCATTTTGGCAGCCCCCCTGTGTTCGTCTCTATGTATTAGATAGAGCTGCTATGACTCCCTGTCTTGGTATCATGACCTAATGAAGAAGGTATCCTGTAGGGTCCAGTGGCATAACCTCCCCTATCACCCAAACTGGGTACTTGGGCTATGCCTTTCATGAGGGCTGAATACACCCTCCTCTTGTAGTTGAGTCTTGATTGCTGTTGTTAGGTCAATGGGAGAGATTTACCCAAGCCAGTCAGCTGCAAGGATTGGCTGTGACCACTGACCACCTACCTCTGCCCTCTGTGGAAGCTGTGCATGGACAGTGTAGTGGTGTTGTATGGTTGTTAACTATCCACTGGAGGCTTTCCTGGATAGTGAAGGCCAAGGTCAGCTCCCCCCCGCCCTTTTTTTTTTTTTTTTGCCTGAGACAACCCTGCCTGAGCTACAAAGCAATCTGAGATGACTGCTACTTGTGCTGGGCTTGGAGAGTCCCAGGCAAAGTCATGCTGTGAATCTAGGCTGGCTGCTGCTAGTGCCAGGCCTGGGGTCACTTGGCAAGAGGTACAGGGTCTGGGGGCTCACTTAGGACAGCTGTTGCTTGTTTGAGAGGATTTAGGGAGATGTGAAGCCTGAGCCAAAACCAGCCATTTATTTGGAAAAGTCACTACTAACAGCTTGGATGGGCCCATAATTTGGATGTGCTAGGGCCTCAGGGGATCTCCAAGGTGGGGCAAACAATGCTAGCCAGGTTGACTGGTCTCAGATATGGCACCAGCGTACTGGCTTTGTGGCTCTCTGGGGGGAGAGTTCAGAGAAGGGACAATGGCCTCTGCCCACTTTTGTCTATGGAAGAAAGCTATCCCCCAGCTCTCACCTTGATGCCAGACACTTCAGTTCCTCTCTGTATGTAATTGTTGCCTTTTAAGCTGCTACCACAGTGCTAGAGCTCAGAAGAAGTGAGTATGAGTAAGTCTGTGTGTGGCTTCTGAAAGAGGAACTGCTTGGGACTCCAGGGGTTTCTTCCACTGACTCAGTCCCTTCTGTTTTTTGCAGCCAGAAATTATGGGGATTTATCTTCCTGGCACCGGAACCTGGCTGGTGGGCCTGGTATGGGGCTGGGACTCCTCACTCCTGAGATATCCCTCCCAAATTTTTATACACACACATAGCCTTGGGAACAGCCAGTTCCTTGTTTCTGCCCCTCCTACCAGTCTGGATGGATGTGGTTTCTTTAATACTGTAGTCATCTGACTTCCATTCAACTTTGTTTCTGATGGCTCTGAGTCATGGTTGTCCTATAATTCTGTTGTAATTTTGATGTGCTTTTATGAGGAGTTGAGCTATGTTTACCTATGCTTCCATCTTGACCAGAAGTCCCTGCCAATCATAGATTTTCATGCAAATAGCCTAATACATTCATTGTGAAAAAAAATTTTTTAAATCTTCCCCCAGGATATGTTTTATTAATTTTTAGAAAGAGACAAAAAGGGAAAGAAAGAGAGAAACATCCATGTGTGAAATAAACATCAATTTGTTGCCTCTTGTGCGTGCCCTAACCTGTGACCAACCTCACAACCCAGATATGTTCCCTGACCTGGGATTGAACATGCAACCTCTTGGTGTACAGGACAACACTCCAACCAACTGAGCCACCTGTTCAGGGCATGAGGGAAGTTTTCTATTAAACATTATATATATAATGATATAAAACATTATATATAATGACATTAAACACTACATATATACATAGATATTACTCATATATAGTGATCTTAAATCATTATATATTAAGTATATAAAATGAGTTAGAATTTAAGGGAATTCAGGATTTCCTAGTGTTGAATTCTTTAAGGGTCATCTAACTATCAACTACTCTTAATGCTAATAAATATTGACGTGAGTAAAGCCAGTAAAATAGGTTCAGTAGTTCTCCCTTACCAGAGGTTTTAGTTACCTAATAGTCAAACACAATCCAAAAAATATTCAAAGGGAAACTCCAAAAATAGAGAATTCTTAAGTTTCAAATTGTGTGTTCTTCTGAGGAGTGTGCAGAAACATTGCGCTATGCAGCCAGCAGCTGAACAATCTATTTGTCCAGCATCTCCATACAGCGTACATTCTCTTCCCACTGGGTGTTCACTTAGTAGTCAACTTGGTTGTCAGACCAACTGCCTCACTATCCAATGCTTGTGTTCAAGCAGCCCTTATTTTACTTAATAATGCCCCTGAAGTGCAAGAGTAATGATGCCAGCAATTGAGATATGCTGATGAGTTGGTAAACTTAAGTATTGTGATAGGTGGGTAGTAGCCTAATGCTATGTCATACTGCCTTCATCATTCACCTCACACCATCTCATCATGTAGGCTTTGTATTATCTCACATCATCACAAAAAGGGAGATTATAGTGCAATAAGATATTCCAGAAGACAGAGAGATGGAGACCACACTCACATAACTATTATTATGGTATATTATTAAAATTGCTCTATTTTATTATTGGTTATTGTTAACCTCTTACTAGCCCCAATTTACAAATTAAGCTTTATCATAAGCAGGTATGTATAGAAAATATATAATATATGTAGGATTCAGTATTATCTGAGGTTTCATACATTTACTGGGGGGTCTTGAAATGTACCCATTGCAGATAAAGGGGGACTACTATAGTTTCTAAAAGCCAAAATATCTATCCTCTGTGTTTAAATATTTTTAAACCCATTATTCATTTTGATAAATACAAAAATCTCACTTCCTTTCATTCTCACCACTAGATCCTATCCTTAGCCAAGAAGATTTTATCCAGCTTCATTCTGAATAGTTTGTATTATAAAACAATATATTTGTTTCCTACTCCAAATACAAAATTATATATTGGCTTGCTCTGCAAACCACAGAATCTGTGGCATTTCCTTTTTGAGAATCGCTGCTCTTGATTTTTCAGTGGAATCAGAACAAGCTGAGATTTGCTATTTGTGACTCTTCCTCTTTCTTTTCTCCTTTCCCTTCCCTTTCCTCTTTCTCTTCCTGAACTATTGAGCCCTACAACATTTAGGTGGTGCAGAGTACAGTAAGCAAAATATGAGCACACCTAGAGGTGTGGCCTGGGAGGGATGTTAAGAGCCAAAGCAGAATAGCAAGCCATCCCCATGGAGGGTGTAGGCTGGACTTCTGTGGGACGTCAGAGACCTAGCAGAAGCCAGGGATATCCCTCTGGAGGTTTCAACACCCAAATAAGGGGGAAGGATGTCAATGGCTAGGGCAAATGACTGTGAGATATTACAACTGAATGAGGTGAAGATGGTGTTTTTTCTAGTGCAAGGTTGGTGAGCATGATGTCCAGGTGGGATGGGCAGCCATAGTAATGAGGACTGGTAAATCAAATATGTTAATAAATTAAGAATACTAAAGGGATTCAGGTTTCCTACTATGAGACAGGAAGTTAAAATTATGGAAATGGAGAAAACTAAAATGAACACTATGATGTGATTGCAAGTAGGATGTGAACTCAAGGATTTCAAAAACTATAGATATAGACATGAATTTAAATGTAATATGTATAAATACCAATGTAATTATAGATATAGAAATGAATATAAATGCAAGTATGTAAATATCAATGTAATTAATGTGTGTGCACATATATTTACCTATGTATGTTTTTCTCATGGAGAGGGCCTTGGAGTGGTAAACTAACCTCCATGTTTCACGTTACTGAACACTGAAGTCTAACACGCAGTGTTTTAAAATCCTCATTCCCTTGTCGATATGTATAATTCCATGGCTCCTTTAATGCCAGTCCAAGCATCACTCTCTCTGGGAACCTTCTTTGACATTCTCCAGACTAATTCCCTGGGCCTGCTTCTATTAGAGCTTTTATTACCCTGCTTACACCATTCCTTTGCTTCTCTGATTTCGCACCACGGTGTCTGTCATTTACTTCTCACACAGTGCTAATGTAGAATCGATGCTCATTAGAGTTTGCTCAACACACATTTGAAGGTGCTAGGAAAGAAAGAATAGAGTGCATTGCGGGTGAAAAGATATAAGCTTTGATGCTCATAAAATCTTGCTTCGTATCTTTATGGTATAACTTCCTGGTGTTGAGACCTTCAATGCATTTCCTAATTTCCCTGAGCCTGAGTTTTCTCATGTGTAAAGTTTCAATACTAATATTTCTCCAGTCTTACAGTGCTGTGGTTTTAATTTTGGGGGTGGTAGAAGAGTAAGTATATAATGAATAGATATATGAAGTTTATTTCAAAAATGTTCAGTGTTATGTGAGTAATGATTTCCACCCCACACAGATGCTGGAATATAATTTGCTGAGGAATAGATATTCAATAAAATGTATATGTGACTATAGAAACATATACATTTAATAGTTCTTCCTTTATACGTTTTATTTTTATTTTTTGTATTTTAAAAAATCCCTTATTTCTTACTTGTTATAAACACTGTTTTAATTTCAGTATGAAGATTTTCTAAAACAACAAATGTTTTCTAAGAAAAATAACAAGTCATGAATTACATTTCCTGAAACATGAATCTGTTTCCAACCTTTATGTCTTCAATATGTGTATATTTATAGCTTTTATTTAAACATCCATTAAATTGGCTATTAACAAGTCATATCCAGCCAAATTGAAAGTTTAAAAGTTTTTCCTGTGTAACTATCAGCAATTTTTATTTAGCCAATTATTCTATCCAATTGACAGAAAAATTGTGACATCAATTATCTCAGCCTGCTTGGGCTGCTGTAATAAAACACAAACTGGGTGGCTTAAACCAGTAGTCCCCAACCTTTTTGGCACCAGAGACTGGTTTCGTGGAAGACAATTTTTCCGCAGACTGGGGTGGAGGGTTGCAGACAGGAGGTGGAGCTCAGGCAGTAAAGCCAGCAGCAGCGTCTGGGCCGGGAGGAGGGAGGTTGGGATCCCTGGTTTAAGGAACAGAAATTTATCATTTTACAGTTCTGAAGGGTAGAAGTCTGAGATTAAGGTGTCAGCAGGGTTGCTATCTAATGACAGTACTCTTTCTGGCTTGTAGGCAGCTGCCTTCTCACTATGTCCACATTCTGTGTGGCCTTTCCTCTGTGGGTGCCCGAAGAGAGAGTGAGCAAGCTCTTTGCTTGCTGTCTGTTCTTACAGGGATGGCAATCCTATTGGAATAGGGCACCCTTATGACCTCACTTAACGAATTACTTTCTTAGAGGCCCCATCTCCTAATACAGTCTGTTTAGTTTCTTCAATATATGAATTTTGGATGGAACACAATGTTTTAACACCAATATTCATAGGAACTACTTACTCTTTTATTTTTTATTTTTTTTAAAAACTAGCAATTGTATACATTTTCAGAGTGGACTGAATAAATCTGATTTGCAGACACCATTAATCATATTTATTTTTATAATCAATATTTGACAAATTTTTTAAATTTCAAAAACCAAGTAATTTAACGTTAACAAGTTCTTCTATATCAAACATAAAACTAAAGTTTTGTTCTTTTTACAAAATCATGATATTAAAATAATATTTACATTAATTCTTTTTTTAAACTTTACTTTTATTGTTGACACTATTACAGATAGTTCTCCTTTTCCCTCCTTTGCACATCTCCAGCCATCCCCTGCCCCCTTTCCCCTCTGGCCATCACCATGCTATTTCTAAAAATTTATCCTACTAATATACTTCAGTAATTTATAATGATATATGTATTCCAGGATTTTTATTTCAGCATTCAAGTGATAAGAAAAACTAGAGGCAAATTAAAGGTTCGTTTTTAAGTGAATGATTATATAAATTTTAATATATGTAGATATTCAAAAAAATTGGGAGATCTATAAATACTGATATAGAAATATGGCTAATCTACATTTTTATTATAAGCAACATGATCAGGGAGAGTTATTTATATATATACAGTTGCAGAACTAAAGCTGTGCAAGGAAATATGATATATAAATATTATATACATCTTAGCAGGAGACTCTGGAATCAACGACAAGTTAAGTGGGAGACATTTTGCTTTTTAGGCTATACTCTAATTTTAAAGTATGTTTACTTGAACATACATTATCTTTTGAATAATTTTTCAAAAGATTTTCTGTAACTGGTTAGATCAGTAAGTACAATGGAGTGGAAGCCTTAAGTGCCACAAAGCCTACTGTAGTCAGTGGCTTATTTAGATTTAACACATAGATCTATTATTATATTTTTATTTTTTATTTTTTTTTAAGATTTTTTTTAAGTACTTTTTTTTTTTCCCCTTTTAGATTTTATTTATTTATCTTTTAGAGAGGAAGGGAAGGAGAGAGGGAGAGAAACATCAATGTGCGGTTGCCTCTTGTATGTCCCCTGCCAGGAACTGGCCTGGCAACCCAGGCATGTGCCCTGACTGGGAATCGAACCGCGATCCTTCGGTTCGCAGGCCCGCGCTCAATCCACTGAGCTACACCAGCCAGGGCTCTGTTATTATATTTTTAAAAGCTACATTTAAAAAATTGTTACCTTGACTTTGTCTGAAATTTATAACTGTGAAGTTATATATGCATTGTGAAATAAATATTGCGAAAAACAAGAATGCCACTAAAGTCACAGAGAAACATCAAGAATCAGTACATTTATGCTAAATCAAAATTTATTTCTCATTATAGTTTTTTCCTTGAATATCTTAAGTATGTTCGATTGACATATTTTAAGCCTTTCAGGTCAGTATACATTTCTAAACCAGTAAAAACTGCTTTAATAATTTTACACTGCAAACAATTTCTTAAGAAAATATTAACTAAATTGCCTTGAAAGTTGAACTTAGTATACTATACAAATACAATGCAAATATAAAACTATACAAGAGGACTACGAAGCTTCCACATTGTACTAGTTTTTATTTAAAAACAATAGAAATTTTTCTTAAATTATATTTATGGTTTCTCTTTCATTGTATATTTGTAAAGTTATTATTTAGCTCCTACCTTTAAATTCCTGTGTTTTTCTCCAATGCAATATTAATACATTTCTTTACAAGATTAAGTCTGCTTAAAATTCCATGGCTTTCATGTTTTATTCACTTTCGCTGCTGTAAATTTTCTTTACTAGCTCGAATTTATATGACTATATTTAACATAAAGCTTTTTTTGAGAAGTAGGCTCAAGAGTTCAGTTTCAAAAAATCTAAGATATGCTCATTCAATTTTTTTTTTTTTTTTTAGGTTTGACACATTAAAATGGCTAGTTCATATTGCAGGTGAAAATTGTAAACTTGAAGTTTTTTTTTAAACTTCATTCAAGAGACAATTCAGTATCCATAGTTTCTATAAAACTATTTCACATTCTTCTCAAATGACAAAGTTACTGCATACTTGGTGACCTCTCTTTGTTCACTTAAATATATATTAAAATATAAATGATAGTAAATATTCCTTCCACTTCTGTGGTTGCGGATAAAGCCCAGAGAGCATATTTACAGGTTTTGTGGTAGTTGTGGCAGCAAAAGAATTTTGAACTCATAGTTTGCTTTGATGACTTGATTATATGAAGGGAAAGGCAGTTTTCCAGTTTCAACATTGAAAGCCTGAGATACTGATTATTTTTTCTGTTCATATTCAAGAAAAATCTTTGTACCCTAAGCCAAAGATTTGCATCAAATTAATTAGTATTATTTAAAGTGAAGGTTAAACATGGTCTTTTTCATACAAAAATATAGACAGCAAGGGCAGATATTTTCAAAGTATATGCCATGTTGCCTTTTACTAAGTTTATATTTTGGAAATTTATGGTACTCTAAAAATTTGTCATGACATCGGTGGATAACTGACAACAAATGAAAAATCCCTGTGGTTCCTCACAAGACGTTTACATTAAACACAATAACCTCTGTGCTCTTTCAGATGAAAACAAAATAGAATCATAAAAATAATTGCAATACTTTTCTACATTTTATATTTTGAAAAATGATATTAAGTTAATTGACTCTTTTTATCATTTGTATTTATATATTTTACTGCAAAGCATCCTGCTGGAGAATATTTCTTTAAAATTATAAATATTTTGTCTATTAAGTACAAGGATTAGGGCCTAAAAAGTTTGAACACAATAAAGATAGCCACATCACTATCTTTAAAACATTGTCTACATGACACTTAATTTGAAACATATGTAATATATATGAATATGTGTAATGTAAAGTCTACAGTTGAAAACTCTATATCCCTTTAGTAGAAAAAAAATATGTTTCATAAGTTAGAGTTCTTGTGAAAGAATTTTTTTCCTTTCTTGTGAAAGAAAGAAAAAAAATTTAAAAACCCCATTATTTACAAATGCAGTTTCTCCCAGATTCTTATCAATATAAGGTAAAATCACGTAAAAACAAATATTAACATTAGCAATACATATATGAATCAAATAATTTATAAACTAAGAACTGTTCTTGACTTTCTCATTAATTTTCATAGTCATTAACTAAGCATAGAGACATAGGAAAACATTAGTTTCTAAAATTTTTTATTATAATGTGTTAAGTAGTCATGGGGTGATATTATATTGTACTTTTTATAAATTTTCTGCAAGACAGCAACACATATTCTCACTTAAAACTGTGACTACTGTCTTTTACAGCTTTGAGCTTCTGATATTTTTCAGGCTGTTTGATATTTTGGGGTTTCCATTTTTGTGTTTCTTGTCAAACATTTGCTAATGAAAAGTCAGTGCATATTCTGCATAATACAAGGTTGTGGCTAAATAATTTCAATATGTTCAAATAAAAAAGAGAGAAAGAATCGATCAGGTATTTTTCTGTACCAAGTATCAATTTTCTGAAAGATGAATTATTTATTTTTTGATCAGGTGTTTGTAATCAAATAAGCAGTATGTTTATTCAAAAATGGAACAAACCAGAAATCAAATTATCCATTTATCTCTCATCCATCTGTGGAGAGACATGTGTTACTTGATAAAAATCTTCTGGTACACAGTGGTCTAGTATTTACTTCCAGTGAAAGAGCTGGGAATCTCATCAGAAACCTGTGCTGATGCCTTCCAGGCCACAGAGTTGAAATTCTGTTCTTTCTTCATGCGAGCTCTTGATTCTATTCTTTCTTTGATCATCCACATGTTTTGGAAAATTGTTTTCCAAGAGGGCGTAATGATCCTTTATGCTTCTGAGTTTTCATTTTACTTCCTTTTTTTTTGTTTTTTTGCCATTTGAAAAACTGCAATTTTGTGATATCTTTTTTTTTTTTTTAATGAAAGTGGAGATGGAAGAATTATAAGAAGGGTGAAGAGAAAGTCATATGCCTGCTTTGTAACTCATTGATCTAGGCTGAGGCAAACAACAAACTAACCCTATTCAGTGTCTTGTGACCTATTTGTTTACAATGTTGATAATCCTAGAGGACAACTGGGTTGTCTTTACACAAAGCCTTGTTGGCCACAATATACTCTAAGATTTCCATAAAGTAAAAAATGAATCCCTGTATTTGTTTCAATGTTTTTTCATTTATAATAGTTTACTTCCTAAATAAAATAAAAACTCAACTTTTTTTGGAAAACTACATTTCTATTTCCATTGCATTAATTTTTTATCAAAGCATTACTCACTATAAGAGGACATGTTCAGTTATAGACTAGAGCTTTCCCATGTTATTAAAAAAGAAAATGTCACTGTACTTCAAAAATCTTGAAATCACATAAAATCTTAAGCCTAAGATTAAAATCCTTTAAAAACATTAGTTTATGAGATAATTAGTCTTAGAAAGATTTTGCCATTTCATTATCAAAATCTACAAAGTAATTTTCAAATATATTTAAATGCGGCATTATTCAATAAGTGTCTTAATTAAATGTTAGGTTTTTAAAATTCTCCCCAAGTACCTGAATATTTTGGTTTGATAAACTCGTATAAAAATGTTTTTTATATCCAACAAGAATATTCATTGTGAGTAGATCTGAGACAGGCTAGAAAGCCAAGACAAGTGGAATAGGGAAACTGAGACAGTTAAATGACCAAGCAGTTTACAGCCATCTAGTAAATCCTGTCTTCCCCAAACCAAGGACACTTAAGAAGAGGTTAACAGTTCTCCTCCCTAAAGAGAGGGTAAATAGCTTAAATCACCCTACTTAAGGAGAGAGAAAGCAAAATCCAATTAGTGCCATTTGCTAACAATACCCAAGGACAGAAGTTAAGGGAATCAATCTCATTTTGGTGCATCAGCTTAATAAAGCTGGTGAATATTCTTTTGAGATCTGCCCCTAAGACCTTCCCTAAAGTCCCAGCTCTTAAAAGCTCTCAAAACAGAGGACCCAGTGTCTACACCCTTCCAGGAGCACTCCCTCGCCTCTTCCTCCTTTTCTTCCCCCACATGTGTGTATCTCCTAAACTCTAAGGGATCCCAGGAGACTTGCAACCAGGGGAACAACAGGCAATAACAGCTTCTGGGCTCACCCCTTGAACCTGTTTCCAAGGCCCCCTTTTCTCTGACTTCTCAGTGATGCAAAGCAGCTTCACCTAGGCTCATTCCTGCTGCTCCTGCTGCCCTAAGTCCTTTCTTGTTTCACTGTCCCCAGATTTGATAAACTCTCAAAGTCACCTGGACTAGCATTGTGAAATCTTTCCTGCACAATGTCAAGAACCCTCAAGCTGGCCTGAAGCCGACCCACTCCCAGTCGCTGTCTAGTAACATCTACCCCGTTGGATCTTACCCACAAAAATGGTTGTGGTTTTTAATAAAATTATTTTTAATAAAAGTATTATTGCTCAACTCTAAATATATATATGCTGTTTTTTAATGTGTCTAATTTTAATATGGTTATATCTTCAATTGTCTTTGAAAAACTCAAAATGAAGCCAGTAAAATTTTATAGTCCTCTCTTATTCTGCTAGCATTTCAAATAGAACACTGGATATGATTACATATAATCTTCCAATAACAAAATTTTACATATTTAACATTTAGAATTTCCCCTCTACTAAATTAACATGTCTGGTCCGGCCTATTTCTAAATCTCTTATTCCTGTTGATCATTTTTTCCCAACCACCATTGTGCCAGCGTACCACTTACTTTCTGCTGCATACTTTCAAATTTGCTTTTATTTTTTTTAATTTTTTTTGCTTTAAATTATCCTTTTATTAATAACATACTTTGCTTTTTATATTGCTGTTTTGTAATTTTGGTCATTATGTCTTTTTAGCAAGAAAAATAATTCCATTTGTTATATTTACTTAAATATTTTCTTATATTAATTTTAGCTTATTTCCTTTGTATTATTGTATAATTATAATAAATATGTTTACAATAATTCAAACGACAAAGCTGTATATATTACAAATTGTCTCCTCGATTCTGTGTCAATGTATCAAATTTGCTTTTAAATGCAAACAAGCTCCAGTGTACATCTCCTGTTAAAAACAAAAACAGAAACCAAAAAAACAATAATAATCTCCTTATCACTGCTTTAAATAAGGCCCAGTTATTTAAAATGGGAAAGCTCAGACACCTTCCGTTTCTGTAGTTCATTTGTTGACATTAAATAAGTATATTTCACTATTTCTACCACCATTTTCAGATCATCACACAGCCAAACAGCTTTGACTGTCCATCTGTGCCTTTGCATCTTAATCAATGTCCTCCTCCTTTTCATATTTCTCTCTCCCTCCATTCCCTTGAATCTGATTTTTGCCACCATGTGGCTCCTCTGTGTCTCATTTAGCCTCTCTTTCACTAAGCTTTTTAGAGCTCTTACAGAATCACTTGTTTCTATTACGATCACCTATTTCAACAATGGCATTTCTTGAACCTTAAGAGTCTCTTATTTTCTTCACACTTTACCAAAATCAAAACTTTGATTATCTCTACACTATTTTCTGTGTTGCTAATTTTGGGCTGCATGGAATAAATCCTCCAAAGGTTTCAAAGTTGATGATTAAAAGAATTACCAACAATGTTTTAGATCATTTTTATCTTCTATAATTATGCCCAACCTTTGCTAAAACAGATAATATATCTCATTTTCTACACTGCAGAAATTGAGGTCATTCTAAGTTTTAACATTTTTCTTCACTTCAACACCCTTTTTTTTAGCTTTTCTTGTTAAGATTAAAGAATTATTAATGTACTGAGTCCTTGCTTGCTCATTTAGTTTGAATTTAATTCATTAATGTTCACAACTCTCACAACTCTTCAAATCTTTTCTCTTTGGATGTTTGCTTACTACACTTCATTCATGCTTAACTGCCCTCTACATCAAAATACGTTCCCTCAAATCTTCTACTTCTTCATTAAAACTCTCTCCTTCCTCTCAATGTCAAAGGGCACAAAGGGCTATTTCCTCTTGAATTTTCTTTTCCTCATTCAGCTTTCCTTTTATCACCTTTTGCCCATTGCCTCAAACTCAAAAAGAACACCAGCTTTCTCCTCATAGTGTGCTTGGGTCCCAGCCCTCAAACACTTTGAGCTCAGTTTCTGTGATATTTTATACCTTCTCTTTTAGCAGTGCTTCTTCCTTGATATGTTGGCTATTGTTGTTATAAATCTTTTCCAGTTCTTTCACTGTGCCTTTTTTCATTTGTCTTCATAGGTTTCCTTCCTTTCTTTGCCCTAAATGTAGATATTCTCAAGCTTCTATTCTTGGCTTTATCTTCTTTTGTCTCCAATCCCTTTACTGTGTTAAAATATTTACTCTATTATCTATATCTATTATCTTGTGTAGATTTGTTCCAAATACATTTTCAGGTCCACAACTCTTCTAAATTCCAGAAACCTATTTCCAAACAGGGGCTAGAATTATCCATCTTGGTATGTCACAAGCCCTGAGAACTCAACCCCAGCAATTTCAAATTAGTCATTAATTTCCCTGAAGCTGATACTCCATTTTTGTGTTTTTGTTTTTTAAAATGCGGTAAGTCTCTTAAATATATAAGTTGACATCTCTAAATTATTACTGAATTCTTTTAACCTTCATAAAAAACCAGCACTAGAGTTCTTTGGTATCAATTTTTAGTGACTTTCTTACGTAGCAAGATAAGATGTTGAGATTTTAGTCTTTGCACTTTTATTTCCTTATTTTATTCCATATGATACTTCTTCAAATTAGTTAGGGCCTTCCCATTGACTGAGAGAAAAGCAGCACTAGTATAGGCAAAAAAAAAAAAAAAAAAGGAAAAGCAAAATTCCTTTTTCTTAAAAAATAAAGTCTGTGTATCAAAAGAAGGGTAAAAGAAAGCAGGACATAGAGTTCATAAAAATAGTCAAATTAGAAAGAAAATGAAGATTCATCCACTCTATCTGTAGCCTAAGAGGTCACTGGAGATTACTTGGGCCGGGACTGGGGTGAAAAGTAAAAATGGGAACATAGCCTCGAGGGAGGCACTGGAGACAAAAGAAGGTTGCAGCGGGCATTGCCAAGAGGAGGAGGTTGGCATCACACATTGTCCCTCTGACTTCAGTACTGGGAAATCACATAAAAGCTAGGCCAACACCTGCTGACCATATGTCATTGCTGTGACCTCTGCAAGACTGATTGTTGTGGGGTGTGAGCTTATTATGACTTCGAATCACCATTACATCATGTAGCAGAACAACCACCCAAACTCAAACATTTATCTAATCCTCGTTTGGATTATCCTGTTGTTCTAATGTCTCAGGGCATTTGTAAGAACTTCTGACGAAAGGTGATAGACTTCTCACCCAGTGAGGGCAGGAAAAGCTTGGCATCTGTGACGTGGGACAACACCCTCCCACGTATGGGCCATGACACAAGCACTGTTAACTTTCAAGTATCATGCCACATAAATTGCCTCGCTTGAAAATCCTTACCTGAAGGCAAAGATAAAGTGTGTACATATGTGATCAGGTTGGGTAATCAGGTGAGAACTCACAGTCCAGAGTATTACTAGATAAATAGTCTGGAACTAGGGTAAATCTGGGCTCACATAGGTTTACCCAGACAGAGCAACCCCACACCCCCACCCTGTGCAACCTTTACCCTCACAAACTTTGTTTAGTTATTGATATTGATGTGGAAAGGGAAGAAGAAAAGATATTTTAATCAGTTTGGGTGGGGGGCTGGGTGAAACCACCTAGGGCTAGTTTCACCAGGACTAATGGCTGATGTAGAGGAAGAGATACCAAGGACAACATTGGGGATAAAGAAAATGATGATAAAAGCTTCTATTCCTACAAAACAGCAGGCCTGTACTTCACAAATATCAATGGTTGTGGGAGACAAAGAAAGGTTGTAGAACTCTCCCAGATTAAAGTTGACTAAAACAACAGGGCCTTGCAGGAGTTTGAACTGGATCTGGATCGGGGGAAATGTCATAAATGATATTTTGGGGACATCTGTCAAAAACCGAATGAAGAAAGTGTTTTAGACAATATATTTTATCAATGTTCAATTTCCTTAATTTGAGAATTGTAGATCAGTGAGGGAATGTTGTTCTCAGATATTACAAGCTGAAGTTTTTAGAGGTAAAGAAAAACACTGTCTACAAGTTTTCTCTTAAATACTTCAGGAAAATAATTAAAAGCTTCAAATGAAGCTTTTTAGTCTTCTGGAAGTAGAGTAGTTGCTGCTGAGAGACCCCTGAAGGGCCACCTGCCAAGATGAAGGATTTAGGATCTACCTCTTACCTGTCATCTTTGTCATGGCCCAGGGAATACACTGAAGATGGTGACAAAGAAGAGAAAGCTGGAAGCTTTAGTAAAGTGTTAGAAAAGGGCAAAGAGACATAAGCCTAAACCTTCCCTGAGGTGGACCCCATGCTGTCCTTCAGGGCTGCTGGGGCCCAAAAGGAGGCAACTGCAAAGCAGAAATCACTGGAAGATGAGTAAGAGATTGTGCGGCGACCAGCGGTCCTATTGCAAACGACCAGACACGGGAATTGCTCACTGTCAAATGTGTAAGCCATCTCTAATGACAGCTGCTTGAAGGCTGCATCTGTGTAGCTTAAGCCTAGAAAAGCGTAAGGAAAGCTCAGAGAAAAGAGTCTTGAAGGGTTCATAAACTTATAAACTTTTCCCTCTTAATCATGTAGAGAGTGAAATAGATATCCAATGTAAAATTTATTTTCAGGAAGTCCTATAAAAAAATAAAATAGTTGCTTTTAAAGGACTGACATGATTTTGACAGCTTTAAGAAGTAATGAGGTAAATAGTATTATTCACTCTAACTCTCTCTTTCAGAATGCATAGCTTGGCAAAACAAAGCCTGAAAAATTAGGAGTGGGGCGAGGTTCTGTATCCTAGATCTACTTGAGCAAAGAGGTTCCCTCACCAGTGCAGGCCAGCAGTCCTCAGGGCCTCAGATAAACACTGATTGATTCCTAAGGAATTTCTCAGCTGCTTAGGGAGTGAGCTGAGCTTGATTGGAGCTGGCACAGGTGTGTACATCATTAACCTCAGTTAGGCCTTTAGACAGGTTCTCACTGCCCCAGGGCTGCTCAGTAGCACCAATGGGCATATTAAGGAAGAGGAAAATGGTACTGGTGGTGGACAGTATTATTTTTCCTTCTCTAGAAAAAAATCCCTTGTCTGGCTCATTGCAATTCTGTTCCTAATGGGAGATTTTCTTTGAACTTATTGTTCTGATTTCTTTTAGCTATATGAAAATAATCCTTGATAGCAGAATTTGATTGTCCTACTAAATGTGTTAGGTAAGTGTGTTTTATAGACAAAAGATTGAGTACTCCTGTCTTATTTATCACTTAAAAATTCATTTTTAAATGCATGGTATGTGAATTATATCTAAATGTAGCTTTAAAAAAAGAAAAAAGATTAATTCTTTTCTGAAAATAAATCTTAATCGTAACTAATGAGTGGACATTATTTTTAAAAGATAATTAAGTCTGCTAATTTAACCATATGCTTAAGGCATCTCAATTTTATGCCCATTTCTTAGAAGGCAAAGGAAGATAATGTTTGGAAAAGGGCGTATGTTCAAGGAAAGTATTTCTGTTTTTTGATGGAAGAGATCTGAGCAAGCAGCAGCCAAGGATTAGTCAATTGAAAGGGTTAGATAGACAGTATCAGTGAAAGGGAGAATAATTAATATTATTAGGAAAAAATCTCAGAAGAAGTTCATAATTTTGAAACACAGTTGGATGAATTAGCCTAAAATAATGAGAGACACTTTTAGTCATGTGCCACAGGATGGAAATGGAGACTATGTAGGCACAATTTTACGTGAGACGTCTGTTTTCTCTGTGAGTAATGGGGAGTGCTGCTGCTCGTGGTGAAGCCACTGTGAGGGGCGTGGCCCGGAGCTGGTGAGCGGAATGGGAGGGGTGGCTGGTCAAAGTTAAATATTGACATTGTGCTAAATGACACTGTAATTTCTTTAATCTCCAAACTTTAAAACAACAAATTCTCCTTAGTAAAAACTTCTTAGATTATGTTTCTTTTGTACAACTCAGATTTTGTAAATTCCTCCTACCCTTTAGACCATACGTCATTCCACAAGACTTTCCCACATTTCCTACGTGGTTTCAGACACCCCAGTGATCTGCGGTTGCACACGGACACCACCCACTGGCTTTCACGTACCAAATTCAAACTACTGCATGCAGATTGGTGACAGTTCAAGATACTTCCTGTTGACATTTTCTGCAATCCAAGAACTTTTTATGGTGTCATCATCTCTACCAGCCCACTTTACATCTGTTAGCATAATGATATAAATATTTTAATTTATACTGCTTTTTTGAGTTTTTATAAAATGAATGTAATGTAGAAAAACAGGTGATGTCACTAGTGTTAAAAACAGTAAATCTCATTAAATGAATATAATAAAAAAGTGGAAATAATTAGGTATTTTTAAAAAAGTGAATCTTTGACTATCAATTGCATTTAATTTGATGTAAACCAGTCAACTTACTGATTTTTAATAAGCTGCCCAAGATGAAGTATAAGCACAAATATTAGAGATATATAATCATAAATGGTGTCTAAAGAAGGAGGTAAGGTTAATGGATTTTTATTTTGAGTTAATTTTATATTCACATGCAGTTGCAAGAAATAGTACAGAGAAATTCAATTCAACCTTTACCCACTTTCCCATAATGGTAACATTTGCAATATTCTACTAAAAAAGTATTAAACCAGGAATGGACATTGGTACGAAGCACTGGCATTATTCAAATGTCGCTAGTTTTTCATGTCCTCATAGTTAATGAATTTTATAATCCTTTAAAAAAACTATCTAAAAATGGAATCTTCCAAATGCAATATAAGTCTATAGAAAGTTTTTATTATTTCATTTGTAGCTCTTTTCAAGAATGCATTTTTGAAAGAGTATGAAATGGCTTGATCTTGAATTTATTTTAACATCCTTTCAAATGAAGACTTTGCCATGTCAGAATTTATTTTCTAAATCACATTTCTGCATTCCTGCATTGGCAATAAAAATAGTCAGCAACATTAATGTTCATTATAGGTATTGCTTTCAACATTAATGTTTATTATAGGTATTGCTTAATTAATAAATAAGTCAAGGGCAATGGGATAAGCTTAGAGTAATATATCACTTGTTCAGTTATCTAATATACTTAATGCATATTTTATCCACTTTTGTGATAACTATATAAAACATTCTTTACTTTGGTACAGGCCACATTTAAATAGGTATAAAATAGAGTATAAAACCTCTAGGTTGAAATAGTGCAGGGAGGCATTTGACAGTCTGAAATAGTACCATATGATGATGGGGTGAAGGGGTACAATTCAGGTAACATTTACACCTAAATTATCCTTTTTTCTCTAAGAAACCCTGAGTGGTCTACACCATCTATTATATTTCTGAATTGAAGCACTGAGAGAAAAATCTTTCTTTTAAAGGAATGTAACAGCAATTTACAATTTACAGAGTATGTTGGAAATGCATATATGGTAGATAGAGACACTGAAACAAAAGTGTGAACTCTAGAAAATATGAAACCCTCACACAAAATCATTATGATTCAAATGTGCAAGTTATAAGTATTGCATTATAAGAAGATCACTGGACAACATAAAACCAGAATGACTAAAGAACAAGCAGATCACTGAGGCAAGAATAGGGATTCCGTGCTTACATTACAACAACACAGAAAAAGTGGAAATCCCTAACAGGATAGTGCTTGAATGAGGACTAATGGGAATTTAATTATATGTTTCCAAGCATAGCCTTATACTGTCAATTCAGATACTTGTATGGCTTTTTTAAAGAAAAAGCATCAAGAAAGAAAATATCCTAAAAGCTTCCATCAGCTGTAATTTGGCTTTCTTAAAATTTTTTTTTCTCAATACTGGTAGAATACCTTCATTCTTATATTTACTTCATATTTAATCAAACTGATATTGCTATAACCTTTGGCTTCCCATCTTCAGTTCACACATGATAATCAAACCTCTGTCTGACTTAGGAACTAGTTAATCTTTAAATGAACTAGAACTAAAAAAGATTAACTGACTTAGTGAGAAATTATCTTATACCTAATAATATTTTTCTTTTATAAAAGATAAATAACTAAAACAAAAGTATTATTTTAAAAGCTATGGATTATTCTCATTATGTCTTCTCTTAAATTTCTTTACTATAGTTAAAATTAAAGTATGTGTCATATAGTAACAAAACATGTATATACTGTCTAAACTTGTTATCTTGCCTTTGGCCATATCATAATTTGAAACAACTAGGTGAGATTAGAAGAATAAAAGATAAACCAGAAAATCTGCTGGAAACTAGGGTTTGGTAACTTACTACACATTACATAAAAATGTAAGATATAGAATATATGGGTAAAACCCAGTAAAATTAGAGGAGATATCAATAAATAATTTTATTCTTTGTCCCCATAATGATATGTAAATTCAGTGGCAACTTTGAGCTATAAATACATTCATTTGTACTATGCCATTTTGGTTTTGGTTATCAAAGCTTTACGTAGGGTACACTCTCCCTCCTAGAAGCGTGCCCACACTTATCCCTTCCCCCTTTTCTTTGCCCACAGGCATCATTTCCTAAATTCTAAGGGACTCCACGTGACTTGCAACCAGGGGAGCAATGAGCAGCAGCAGTAGCAGTCCTGGGCTAACCTGTCTCTAAGACCCCCTTTTCTCTGACTCGCCAGTGAGTGGCTAGGAGTCCCATCTTGACTCATTTCTTTCCCATAACGTTTCTATAGTTTCTAGGGAGCCCAAACAATCCTGCCTAGTCTCTCTCCTGTTGCTTCTTCTGTCCTAAACCCTTCATTGTTTCATTGTCTTCAGCTTTAATAAACATCCCTTAAAAACGCAATAATAATAACAACAGACACTTTATGCAAGAATCTTTTTATTTCCAATTTGTGGTATCAGCTTGGAAAACCTTCACCAATGCTATATTTTTAAACATAGCAAAGGTAGGATTATTCAAGGGAGATTAAATTACATTTCATTAAGATGAGTTGTTAACGTTCAACAAGTAAGAGCAGGAAAGTATTTGGAAATATTTCACCTAACAGAGCTGTGGAAATTTTCCTCATAATTTTACAAAAGGTTAAACAGGTCTCCAGGAACTTCATCCTCCTTCAGTTTTTCTTACTGAAGAATGTGAACTGACTTTTTCAGCTGATAATATGAATGTACCATTACAATTAGTAAAGATCTCCTCATTGGTAAAAAATGAATGATACAGCCCTGGCTGGTGTAGCTCAGTGGATTGAGCGCGGGCCTGCGAACCAGAGGATCGCGGTTCGATTCCCAGTCAGGGCACATGCCTGGGTTGCAGGCCAGTTCCCAGCAGGGGACACACGAAAGGCAACCGTACATTGATATTTCTCTCCCTCTCCTTCTCTTCTACCCTTCCCCTCTAAAGATAAATAAATTAAAAAAAAATGAATGATACACAAGTACATAAAAATATATTAAACCTCACTAGTAATTAGGAAAATAAAAATTAAAACCACAGGGAGATACATCTTAGTAGTTATATATATTCCAGTTAGTGTAAAATTAAAAGTCTGAAAATATTTAGTGTTGGTAAGGATATGTAGAAATGCTCATAAAATGAAGATGGGTGAGCGTATTGTTACAAGCACTACAGAAAGCAATCTGATGATCCTCAGTATTTTGAAGATTAGAATTCCCTGTGGGATGGAATTCTGCTCTAAGGTAGACACATCCATCAACATGCCAATAATTTTAAAATCTTACAAAATCAAATGATGGCAAATATGAAGAGCAATGTCCTTATATACTATTGTTTTTATAAGCATAATTTTATACAATCACTCTGGAAGGAAAAGGTGGCAAACAGAAAAATGCATACACTCTATGGCCCAGCAAATTCTATTTTTATATACAAAGTGAAACAAAAGTAGTTTTTCAGGTTTTTGTATGGAATATAATACAATAATTAGTCAATAATAATACAAAAATAAACTGTTTTATGTATTCACAACTGCAAGCCTATTTTCCCCCACCCTGTATATTTGTTGGGGAGCTTTCACAATTGTACACAGAGACATGGTTTGCAATTTTGAAATATTAGAAGTAATCTCACTATCATTTAATATTAGAATACCTAAATACATTTTATAATATTGATACACAAATATAATAGAAGTTAGAATATATGAACTAGACAGCTGCACTTTTTCAACTTGGATAAACCTAAAAAACGTATTGAATAATGTGGTGCTTTTCCCCTCTGTGTTCTTCCTCCCCTGAACTCCTAGCCCCAGTCTAATCACGAAAAACACAGCAGGCAAGTATCAACTGAACACCTCCTACAAAGCATCTGGCCAGTCATGCTCAAAGCTGTCAAGACCATCAAGAATAAGGAAAGTCTGAGAAACTGCCACAGCCAGGAGGAACCAAAGGAGATGTGATGACTAAATATAATGCGGCATCATGGGTGGGATTTGGGAATAAAAAAGAGATATTATGTAAAACTAAGGATAGCAGAAAGTTATGACCTTAGTTAATAATAATGCACCAATATGGACTTATTGTAACAAGTGAACCCTGCTAATGTAAGATGTTAATAATAGGACTTTTTAAAATCCCTGCTTCAAACACCCTCAACCCTGTCATTTAAAATCATCACACCTTCTTTAACTGAACATTTTGAAAAACAATTGCAAATTTACCAATTTTCGGTTTAAAATTAGTTCATGTACTCATATAAGTGAACATGTGTTAGTGTGTGGTTTCAGAGAGACCACATACTAGCTTTATAGTATGTTCATAACTATGGACATTAAGTTTTTAATTTAAGTTTTTAAGATTTAAGACTCTTTTTTCTTTGACAGAAAAATTCTTCTCTGAAATAATGCCCAGAAAAAATCATGGCTTTAGTAAGTTAAATAAAGATTAAATTCTCTAAGGCATTATATAAAGAAAAAAAAAAAAACAGATCAATTCAGTCAAAGGCTTAGTGAACGTAGGTAACTGTCTCTCAGTTATGATAATTTTTTATACAACTTCTATAATTGAGTGTAAAAGCCAGAGGAAAAAGTGATTCCTAAGGTTAATTAACTTGGGATTTAATATTTAATGTTGTTATGGGCACATATAGGTGACTCAGAGGCCAGTGTGGACTTTTATATCAGAGAAGTGGTAACCTCCTGTCGCACAGAGTAGGAATGGGACTTGTTTTGATTTGAGGCTACTTTCAGGGGTATCCAACCTGCATCCTACATGCGGCCCAGGATGGCTGTGAATGCAGCCCAACACAAAATCGTAAATTTACTTAAAACCTTTTTTTTTTCTCATCAGTTCATTAGTGTTTGTGTGTTTAATGTGTGGTCCAACACAACTCTCCTTCTTCCAGTGTGGCCCAGAGATGCCAAAAGTCTGGATACCCCTGGATAATATTATGTTGTGGCTGAGGTTGTAAGAGTTTTACATTGGTAGGTGGGGTGAAAATCAGTTTACATTATATTTCCCTCCACCTCCTTTGTGGTTATGTCTTCACTAAGATGTAAAGGGATAAGAGGTAGCTAGAAAAAGCAGGTTTCAGATATTGCTGAGTATCTCACCAAGCCTTTTACTTTATAACACGACATGAATAGCTTTTCCAGGGAGCCTAAGTATTGATTCTTTTTTAATTAATAAACTTTATTCTTTAGAGAAGTTTTAGGTAAACAGCAAGATTGAGCAGGAAGACAGAGTCCCCATATGTGCCCTGACCCCTGCGCACACACAGACTTGCCCGCTGTCAATGCCCTGAGTCAGAGTGCTGCGTTTCTTTTATAATCAATGAATTTATACTGACACATCGTTATCAACACAATTCTGTAGTTTACACTAACATTCACTCTTGGGGTCTCATATTGGGTGGGTCTGACAAATGTATAATGGTATGAATCCACCACTATAGTATTATACAGAATAACTTCACTGTCCTAAAACCCTCTGTGCTTTGTCTCTTCATTGTTCTCTCCCCTCTAACTCGTACTAAGTACTAATCATTTACTGGCTCCATAGTTCGCCTTTTCAAGGAAGTTGGAATCATGGTGTATAAGCCTTTTTAGATTAGCTTTTTTCACTTAGTTGTATGCATTTGTTCCCTCCATGATTTGCATGGCTTGGCAGGATAATTTTTATGAAATATTTTGAGAAAAAACAAAACAAAACACTATGTAACATCAGAGAGAAGCAGGGTAAAGGGATGCAGTTTGTAAGTTTTACCCCAGACTGCCTCTACTTTGTCACAGAAGTTGCACAGTGATCCTTTCTTGCTGCTTTTTAAAAATTGTTTTATCATTGTTCAAGTACAGTTGTCTGCATTTACCCCCCACCACTCCCCACTACCCCAGACATGCTCACCTCCCTCACCTGATTCCCCCCACTTGGTTTTGTCCAGGAGTCCTTTATAGTTGTTCCTGAAAACCCTTTCCCTTCATTACCCCTTCCCACTTCCCCTCTGGTTACTGTCAGATTGTTCTTAATTTCAATGTCTCTGGTTATATTTTGCTTGTTTGTTTTGTTGATTAGGTTCCACTTAAAAGTGAGAGATCATATGGTATTTGTCTTTCACTGCCTGGCTTATTTCTCTTAGCATAATGCTCTCCAGTTCTATCTATGCTGTTGCAAAGGGTAGGAGCTCCTTCTTTCTTTCTTCTGTGTAGTATTCCATTGTGTAAATGTACCATAGTTTTTTTTTTTTTTTTTTTTTAATCTATTCATTTACTGATGGGCGCTTAGGTTGCTTCCAGCACTTGGCTATTGCAAATTATGCTGCTATGAACATTGGGGTGCATGGGTTCTTATGAATTGATGTTGCAGGTTCTTAGGATATAATCCCAGCAGTGGAATTGCCGGGTTAAAAGGCAATTCCATTTTCAGTTTTCTGAGGAAATTCCATGCTGTTTTCCACAGTGGCTGCACTAGTCTGCATTCCTACCAACAGTGCACTAGGGTTCCCTTTTCTCTGCATCCTCCCCAACACTTGTTTACTGATTTATTTATGATGGCCATTCTGACCAGTGTGAAGTGGTATCTCATTGTGGTTTTAATTTACATCTCTCTGATGGCTAGTGATGCTGAGCATCTTTTCATATGTCTGTGGACCCTCTGTATGTCCTCCTTGGAGAAGTGTCAGTTCATGTCTTTTGCCCATTTTTTAATTGGGTTGTTTGTGTTCCTGGAGTGGAGTTGTGTGAGTTCTTTATATATTTTGGAGATCAAAGCCTTGTCTGAGGTATCATTGGCAAATATGTTTTCCCATATAGTTGGCTCTCTTTTCATTTAAATGCTATTTTCTTTAGCTGTGTAGAAGCTTTTTATTTTGATGAGGTCCCATTTGTTTATTGTTTCCTTTGTTTCCCTTGCTCTTAAGGATGTATCAGTGAAAATATTGCTGTGTGGAATATCTGAGATTTTCCTGCCTATGTTCTCCTCTAGGACATTTATTGTGTCATAATTTATATTTCAGTCTTTTATTCACCTTGAATTTATTTTTGTATATGGTGTATGTTGGTGATTGAGTTTCATTCTTTTGCATGTAGCTGTCCAGCTTTCCTGACACCATTTGTTGAAGAGGTTCTTTTTACTCCATTTTGTTCTTCTGCCATCTTTGTCAAATAGTAATTGACCATAGAGACTTGGGTTTATTTCTGGGCTCCCAATTTTATTCCATTGGTCTATGTGTCTGTTCTTATGCCAGTACCAGGCTGTTTTGATTACAGTGGCCTTGTAATACAGTTTGGTATCAGGTATTGTGATTCCTCCTACTTTGTTCTTCCTTCTCAAAATTGCTGCAGCTATTCAGGGTCATTTATGGTTCCATATAAATTTTTGAAGTGTCTGTTCTATATCTGTGAAACATGTCATTGGTACTTTAATAGGGATTGCATTGAATGTATAAATTGCTCTGGGCAGTAGGGACATTTTGATGATGTTAATTCTTCCAATCCTTGAACATGGTACATGCTTCCATTTGTTTGTGTCTTCCTTAATTTCTTTCTTCAGTGTTGTGTAGTTTTCTGACTACAAGTCTTTTACCTCTTTGGTTAGGTTTATTCCTAGTACTTCCTTGTTGCTTTAAACACAGCTCACAGAACAAGAGTCAGAGCATAGTAATATGAAGCTTAAAGGAAGTTTAGTTCATGCATCATTTTTGTTAACTTCTCCTATATGCCCAAGTAAATCAGATTGTGTGAACTTTGGAAATAGCAGCTTGGACATAATCCAACTTTACCACAAAATCTATTCCCATTATTTCCGTTAGTGACTTCACCAGTCACCAGTATCAAGCACCTGGTAATCATCTTTGATTCTTCTCGCTCCCTTGTCACATTTAATAATGTTCACCACATCTGGCCTCTTCTCTTTATTATGTATTATCTGATATGTTACATTCTCTGTAGCCCAACTGCTTCTCCCCTAATTCAGCTTCTCATCTTTTCTACTCTTACTGGGAACAGGGTAGTACTGTCTTTGTTATTCTTCTGCCCTGCAGTGAAGAACACCTTTCCATCTTTGACACTGCTGAATAAAAATGAAGCCAATACTGTCACTAATTTGAAGAACATACTTCAAGTATGTAATGTGATGTACAATATTCCTAGTGATTTGACTTTTTGCCCTTCACCCAACATTCACAGACATACCTGTAGTTCTTAGGATATTTGATGTTTCTTTCATATCTGCTTACTTTTACAAATGAACTTTGTTTTCTTTCTCTACTTAGTGAACTCTTATTTATAAAAATACATTCATTTAATTAGTCAACTAGTACTTACTGAAAACTTATTCTGTGCCAACCATGGTTCTTACTCTGGGACATTATCAATATAGAATAAAATAACACAGGGTAGAAACAAACAAACAAAAAAAACCACCAAAATTATGGTGCTTATATTCTAGTATGAGAACAAATAATAAAGGTAAAATAATTGCATAATTATATAATTTTATACAATGTTAGAAAGGAAAGTCGCTGAACCCTATGAGAGAATATCTGTTGGCATCTGGTGGGGAGGAGTCTGTATTTGATGGGTTAGTCAGAGAAGAGCTTACTGTTAACTGAGCTTATGACTAAATGATGCAAAAAAAGATAGTCATGCAGAGTTTAGGAACAAACCATCCAGACAGACAGAAATGCAGAGAAAATAGCAACCCATATGCTCTGATGCAGGAAGGGCTCTAACAAGTGCTAGGAAATGACCAATGGGTCTGGGTGCAGGAACTGAGAAGACGTGGCATGGGGTGAGGTTGTGAAAGTAACCAAGGGACATCACACAGAATCTTTTGGTTCATAATACAGAATTCACCTTTACTCCAAGTGAAGATGAAAAAGCCTTGGGTGTTTGTAGGGACAGTATGTTCTGATTTATTTGTTGGTGGATATTCTAATTGCTGTATGAGGAATGAATGGGAGGGAAGAAAACATAGAATTGAGAAATTAGTTTGAAAGTGATGAAAAGTCATACAGTCAAGTGATGGAAATGGCTGAATCTAAACCAGTGGCAGCAAGAATAGAAATGTATAGATACAAAATGTATTACAAAGGTAAATGCTAAAACTTGTTATGGTGTCATAAATGTGGGAAATAAAAGAGAAGGTATGTGATGGTAAAAGAGAAATAAAAAATAACTCTCCGTTTGGGGCATATTCTCAGAAGATAGACTGTAATACTGGTTACTAAGATGAGGAAGAATGAGGAAGTATCAGATTGAGGTCTAATCACCAGTTTTGTTTTGGATCATTTATTTAATTTTGATTTTCTCTTAAGGTATTCCACTTCAAAATATTAAAGGAACAGTTAGTTATATAAATTTTGATCTCTCAAGTGAGATCTTCATCAGAGAAGTAAAATTGTAAGTTACCAACCTGTAACTATCATTTAATGGTATGGGAGTCATCTCCCAGGTAGAGAATGTAAATAGACATGACAGTAGGTCAGGACTATACTTTGAGGAACTCCAAAATGTATAATTTAGGAAAAGGAGATGAAGTCAGCAAATGAGAATGATGGGAAATTAGAAGCAAATCTGAAGAGTGTAATATGAACGAAGAGAGAATTCTAGAAGGAGAAAAAGACCACACTGTTTGTTATACATCAGTAAGCAAAAGTAGGTTTACAGCTATGAGTACACGATACACTGAGTTTATTCTTGTATTATTATTTATTAATTATTGTATTATTTATTGTATAACAACTGTAAACCTACTTTTGCCCACCTCTGTATATTACCAAGAGTCAAGTGCATGAAAACCACATAATGTTCTTTGAATTTGGCAATATGGTATGGAGGTCATTGAAGGCTGTGACCCCAATAGAGTTATAAAGGCAGAAGTTAAACTGGATTGTGTTAAAGAACAGATAAGATGTTTGATATGTTAAAGAATAAATGAGAAGTTATTAAGTGGAGTCAAGATGTATAAACAATTTTTAAGATTTTTTTTGAGAAAGAGAACAAAAAGTATCTTGAGGGTGAGGCACATAGGAAGGAAGACTTATGGTATGTATTAGAACTGGCAGAGTATGCTAATGGTAATACCTCATTACAAAGGATGGATTTGGGGGTCATAAGTGTTTTAACATATCTCTTGAAAGTTTTCAGGGGATGGATTCTAGTAGAAGTGCATGGTCTGAACTTCCTTTGATAGGTGGAAGGGTGTTTTCTCTTGAAAAACCTTAGCAGCTATAGGTTAACTTGTACTAGAAAAGATGAAGAATTTTATATTTGAAGGATAAGACCATCAGTCACAACACTGGGTGAGGAAAGGAAGTGTTCAAAGTTGGGGGACAACATTTTCCTTGTGAATGAGGCCCTTGAAGTTGGGTGGTGCACCTGAAGGTGCAAGAGGTTTCACAGGAGAAATATAACCTATTCACTTGGAGCATGGGAATGGGAAACTTTATGAAGAGAATAGAGTAGGTATCTGCCTTGTATTGTTTTACTGAATGACATTTGTGACAATGAATTTAAACTGAAGTCACTCATTGCAGTTTCTTAATTTTTCTCTGTAAATATTTAAAGGCTAAGATGTAGGCCCAGAAACGGTAGATAATTGAGTTCAGGCATAGCTGGATTTTTGTTATATAATTAGAAGAAGACAGGAGTACTAAAATTATTTTCAATGTTGTGATTGAATTAACAGATCGTAGAATTCTGAGCTAAACAAGGAAAAGAGAGGAGAAAGCTAATAATGGTTAGTGAAAATAAAAAGGTGAGCTCAAGATCATGAATAATCTGAAAATCTGTAGTTGTGGGGAGTACTAGAGAAAGTGAACTATAAAAAATAACTGGAGAGCATCATGCTAAGCGAAATAAGCCAGGCAGTGAAAGACAAATACCATATGATCTCACCTTTAACAGGAACCTAATCAACAAAACAAACAAACAAACATAATATAACCAAAGACACTAAAATTAAGAACAGTCTGACAGTGACCAGAGGGGAGAGGGGAGGGAATTTCAGGGGAAAAGGGGAAGGGTTTAGAGCAACAAGTATAAAGGACACATGGACAAAAACTATGGGGGGTGGAAATGGGAGGGAGGTGGGGAAGGCTGGGGCGGTGGGCTGGGGGGGAGTAAAAGACAGAAAACTGTACAAGATCAACAATTAAAAAATACTGATTAAAAAAATAAATAAATAAAACTTAAAAAAAGAAGGTAAAAAAATAACATCAGTAGGTCAGAGGATGGAATGAACAATTTGGGATCAGAGATGAGATATGTTATCTGACAATAAGGTTCTATTGGGTATGATGATAACAAGATTAAGTGGTTGAGGCAGAGATGGAAATATAACTCTCCATTATCTATCGCCCTTCATTCTCTTTGGTAATAAAACTCCCATGATTCTTTGGAAACATGACAACACATCTAGAACCTTGTTTCTCTGCCTCTCTTTTATCTTATTTTGGTCTTGAGAATAAATTTGTATAAGAGACTATGAATAGAATTTATGTGGACAACTTTAATGTAATACTTGTAGAAACAAAATTGTCTTCCTCTACTTTCTATGTGGGTTAGTACGGGGACAAGGTGCTAGTGAGTATATACTTTGCCCATGCTGAGGAGAGCAAGACCCAGGGGATGGGAAAACAACATGTAAAGAAAGTGGATCCACATCTGATATTGTGGAACTGAGCCAAGTATCTGCTATGACTGTTAACATGGGGAGAAAAAATAATAAGCTTCGTCTTCTTAGAGCTTCTATACAGTACGGAAGAATGAGGTAGCTTACTCATTCAGCCTTGACCTTTTATAGTAAAAGTGGCATCTTGAGGCAGCAGCCCTATTGGGCCTTGCCTGGTGAACTCTGCTCAAAAATCTCCACCTACCTCTACCCACTGCAAACCAATTCAAGACTACTTCTTCTTTGCTTTTGTAGTCCCTCCAATATTGCAGGTATTGAGAGCAGTAATTATGTGTTTGCTTGTTTGTACAGTGTGCCATTTGAGGGCAGTGACTGCGCCTGCTTTTCATCTTGGTAACCTCAACCTCTAGCAAATGAAAGGAGTGATTTAATATTTTTTTGAGCACCAAAAAGAACATAAAATTGTCTAATTGTTGCAAGAAACATGAATGAGACACTTTCTAACCTCACAGACATTACAGTGCAACCACAAAACCATAAGAAGACGGGCATCCAGGAAAATGATGAGGAGGACCATCTCAGAAAAAGGCTTATAATTCTACACAATGCAAGAGAGAAGCAGATATTAATACTGAGGAACCTTGAGATCCAGACTTACAAAATCCATTGCCTAATATTATCTGTACTTGAAGTTCCTGTGACATCTCACATGCTACATTCCTCTCCTAGTCCAATATCCCCTGTTAAGTATAGTATTTTCACAACCCCATTGTCTGCAAAAATAAGAACTTGGCAATCACTCTGGATTCCTCTAACTCTCTTGTTTGTAGTCATCCAGTTGGTTACTGAGTTCTGTGGATCATACCTTACACATATGTTATAAATGTCTCTTTGCCCTCTATCCCCAGCACCACTTGTTTAGTTCAGCCCTCTCATCTTTCTCCTGTGGATTATTTCACTTCTCCAGTTTCCCAGCCTCTGTTTTTTTTTCCTCTTCAAACACCTCCCCAAATTACTCTCGCACACTATCCTACAGTGTTATATCTAAACTGTAAATAAAACTACGTTGTATCTTTGCTTCATAACTATCGTTAGTATTTGGTTAGGTTGACATAATGACATGATCAGACCTTCTGTGATTAAGCTCCCCTGGCCCTGTCCAAATTTTACATTTCAATATTAGTTCACTAGTTATCCATTATTATGTGTATGCAATTGTTTTTTTTGTGCTGTCTTTACCTGAAACTCTTTATAGCCCACATCGGGCTTCCTAGCCATGTCCATTCTTAGCCTGCCTTGTTCCTAAGTATGTCATCTTGCTAAAAGACCTCTATGTCTTCCATGCTACCCTACGAATCTCAGTACTTACTAAAAGGTACTTGAAACTGTTTGACTTCTTGTATGTCTTCACTCCCAGCTAAGTTCTTCAAAGCCAGTACCAAGCCTATTAATTGTTGAAATGTTTTGAATAAGAATAATAATGGGTGTTCAAATATTTGCCAAGATAAAATACAGTATTATAGTCATTAATGAGCAACAAGAGATCTGGTAACCAGAATTTTCCTTTTAGAACAAGTCTTTATGAAAATGAATAATGAGATGTTTACTTGCTATATACAATATTCAAGAAGTTTACATTAAAATTTTTATTCCACAGCCTCTATTTTCACTTTGAATCCAGTTGGCCATGGGTAATACATGTTATTAAGTGTAAAGACAACATAATTCCTCCTACAAATTTAAATGTTCTTTCTGTGGATTTACTGGTGCCCTCTTTATCCATGAAGAACGGCATTTGACATTTACTACAGGAAGATAATCTCTTTAGATTACCTACAGGATTATAGTAAAGTTGAAGAGATAAGTGACATAAACATGCACAGATAACTTAGGAAAAAATATAAAGTAAACTTTTCTCTTGGCTCCATCTTATCTTTGCATCACCCCTCTCTTCTCCACTATGATCCGTGACCCAGGCTGGCTTTCAGTCTCTAGTTATCCTCAACTCACGAATGTCTCTTAGCATACTATGGGGGCCTGCGATTCTTTCCTCATGCCTTTCCAAGTAAAAGGATTTTCCTCAATGTTTTACAGTTTTGGGAAGTGAGTTGTGGAATTAGGCTTTGATAAACTATCATAATGCTTTTAAAATTTATTCCACTTAAAGGTATATACTTTTTAAAAGTATGCTATTAATTGTGAAATTATCTCAATAAATAGTGGAAATTTTATTTTCAGGGAGTGATGCTAATGTAGGGAAATTTGGATGATTCTTTAAGTCAAATCACTTAGGTTTACATACTTTTTCTTTCCATCTAATACTTAAAGAAAAGGCTTGTAGGTTATAATGGGTCATTAGACCAATTATATTTTAAAACATTGCTTAGTCTTTAAAACACAGAAAAGAAAAACAGAGTCAAAATATTCTATCATAAAATAAAAGAGAAAAAGAAGAGTATCAAGAGTGTAATCCTCATGCTTTAAAACAACTTATGCTTTCCAGGATTTGAATGAAAATATTAAAAAATTCTTTATGTGAAAATAAAAGTATCTAGAAATTACTAAGTGCAACAGTAGTTGTTTATTTGTGTAAGCTAGTCATAAAGCATTATCTAATTGGACCAGAATATCTTGTTAAGAATGTTTCTACACAGGTTTTTTTTTTTTTCATTAAGTTCAACATTAGGTCAGAATTCGTTTAGACTTTTTAATCATATAGTTTTATAATACTAGAAGTAAAGAATGTTAAACTGTGATTTCTAAAATAAAATGCCCAAATAATTTCTGTAACTATTCTAGGAAATGTTGTTAAAAATATTTGTGTCTGGGTATTGTGGATGGATAAAATAGTGAGTACAATTACTGAGCAGAAGTGTACTTAAATGTCATTGTATTAAATGGAGCAAGATAATCCAAAATAAGAGTACATAAGTAGATTTTCCTTTATATACATAAGGTGGGAAGGGTCCACTTAGGCTTTGGGGATGGGGGTTGGGAATCTACTCAGGACCACACCCTGCACACCAGATATTCTTTTACTAAATCTTTATTCACGATTCACCCTTAGGAATATAAAATATTTTGCATCTTTTGGGTGCAGAATGACATGTCAGAAGAGACTGTATGACACCATTAAAAACATCAGTAAAACAAGTTGTTGCATGTTATGCTAATAAATAACAACTCAGAGCGTGATGACTAAATGTTACATTTTTCTTCCAGGTATCTTGCCATCTAACACACACTTTTCTAAACTTCCCCACAACATGGCCAGCACTCCCTGGCTACAACAGCACACTTACATGTCTCTTAAAGGGGAGTGCAATCCTTTGTCCTTAGAGCAAGAGAATCCACAGTGTACTTTCCTGTTGAAGACCCTAATCTTTATCACCAGTAGACCCATGATTTTTCTTCTTCAGAGTTAAATATGACCACACATGTGCAATTTTCTGCCTACCTCACATTCCTGTTCTGTGGAGCTTTCTTTAGTTGAAGCAAATTAAAATATGAGTCTAAATGTAAAGAACTATACTCACGTATGCGATCCATATTTTTATATATTTATTAATTTCCATTGATTAAAAGTGAAATGGAATTATCATTGGTATTCTACACTGCTTATGTACAAGGTAAACCTGTATGAATATTTATGGAGATTGAGAAAATCATTGAGAGGGTCAAGTAATGATTTGAGATGATTGTTTTGCATCTTAAATCTTTAAGTGCCCTCAAATCAGCTAAAGGACTCCTTAGATAAATGGGACAGGTCATAAAGCAATGGTTTCCAGAAGAGAGAACAATCATTAATAAATAGTGAAAATATGGGGAGAAAATAATTCCTTAGAAATATCTAAAACATGCTACTTAAAACAACCATGGATTATTATTATTTTTTCATTAATTAGTTTGTAAAAGGAAAATTATGTTTCATATTGTTGGTGGGAGTGTAATTGGGCAGTCTTCTCAGAAAGCTATTTGCTAATGTGAAACAAGAGATATAAAAATATTCATACCATCTACTGAGTGACTCCAAAAGTGTTAAATATGTCCTAAAGAATTATGGAAAAAATACTGATGTATATTTTATTATAATACTGATTAGTTTTTAAAATTGTTTTTATTGATCTTAGAGAGAGAGAGAGAGAGAGATCTTTGTTGTCCACTTTTTATGCATTCATTGGTTGCTTCTTGTATGTGCCCTGACTGGGGATTGAACTGGTAAACTTCACATATCAGGACAATGCTCTAGCCAACTAAACTACCCAGCCAGGGCTACAATAATAATTCTTAAACAAAAACAATGGAAATTAGTTTTAAAGTCCATAATTGGTGGTGAAATACATTTTCTGAGATCTGGTACATGACAGAATATTAAATTACCACTAAATATTATGGGTATTATTTCTGTTTCAATGACATGAAAATGTTTACATGTAGTGTTAAGTGAGAGAGTAACATTCTAAAATAATCACATGTTTAATTGTGAGCTATGCAGACATGCTGAGGACAAGTCAGTAGGAAGTAAACTAATATAATATTAAAAGATATTATAGAGATAAATTTCAATTTAGTTTCCTTCTATATTTTTTCAAAGTTATGACAGGTGGTTATGCTACTTGTATAATAAAAATATAACTAAACAAATAAAAATATATATGCATAGTAAGTAGAATCCAAATTTAAGAAATAATTCACTAACACAGTATTGAATAAATTTAATTGGGTGAATTCAAATTATTTAATTATAAATGAAAAATGACATTGATTGATTAAATAGCTCCATGCTGATTTACTCGCATTTAATCATTAGTTATCTGGTTTAATGCACTATGTTATTTCATTGCATACTACAAAAATCTAATTTAAAAAATGCACTCTTTGGATTGAATAGAAAGGATAGAGTTAAGTAAACTTAATTACTGACTTATAAATGATATGCTTTTGTTTCTTCATTCTACTTGAACTTTTACTTTCTTTCCTCTTCCTTCACTCTTTCCTTCCCTGTAGTCCCTACTATGCTTTGAAAGTCTATAAATTTTAAAATATACAGGCCAATAAAGTGGTATTATCCTTCTAGTAAGAATGCCATGAAATATTGCCAATAAAATGTTAATTAAAAATTTTATTATAAAATGTATTTTTATTGCTTTTTAAAAAATCACATGTAGTTTAGTTGGAAGTTTCAGCTTCGTTACAAGGGTTGGAATAATACTAACCAAAGAATTCCTGTACTAAACCATAATTATCATGCATTAAATCCTCTATTATATTTTCACAGTCAGGGCCTGATATCATGCAAACATGTATGAGGAAATGTTTCCATTAAAATACTTGTTTGTTTAATATCTGCTGAAAAACATAATTAAGGAGTTATCTCTGTTATTAACATCAATATTTAATATCATGTATGTCCATCATATTCATATTTTTCATTTATACTGTAAAGTAAGGAATGGGAATTCCTTGCAAGAGGAAAAACGGCAGCTAAAATTAGATAATATCAATAGTTTTTATTTTCACTAACTTCAAGATATCTAACTGTACTTACTCCGGAAAGTTCACAATTTTGCTCTTACGAAGTGTGACAGCCTATTTAGTTGATAAGGACCAGGGATGGACACCACAGATTTACGCCTATTTTCAGGGAGAAAATTTCATGACCTATTCCCTAAGCCCCACAACTCTGTATCACAAGTCAAAGTATTAGAGGATGACTTTCAGTGTTTTAATATCTCTGAAAAATATTTTTATATTTGAGTCTGGCTTGCAATGTATCTTTATCTTCATAAATTTAAGGAATGTAGGAGTTGGAGAGAATTTAGTCCTAATCTCTCATTTCACAGATAAGAGAATTAAAACTCAGAAGGAAGCTTGCCTTTTAAATTAAAAGCTATGATTTTTTAATTTAAAAGTGGACAACTTTTTATTTTACAAATGGGTGCATCAGTATTGTTCTTTGAATACTTTTCCCCTCCAAAATATATATGTATCTAAAGAAATAGTAAATTCAGTTTGAGAGAGTATAATATTTCCATATAAAAAGTTTAAAATGTAGCATCAGGATCAGTGATATCTTTTCTGAGTTCTTCAGGTGAATAGCTAAATGCACTCATGGCTGTAGTCATGTTCTCTTAGGGCTTTTTAAAAAATTATTATTTTTTTTAGTATATTTATTATTCATCCCCATAATTTTTCATCCTAGTTAGATTCAATCTTAAGATTATGACCCAAAACACTCTTCTTTTTCCTGACCAACAGACTGTCACCTGTCTAAAATAAAGTCAATTAGACTTTCTTTGGAATTTGGTTCTTGAACAGAGTGTCCCAAGAAAAGAAAACACTTAGAATTGATTTGTTCAGAGTGTGGTGGTCCGATGAGCTAGCATTTCAAATCAGGAGAGCATTCTTGGTTTTGATACTTAGGAATGGGTTGTTCAGCCTGTTTACAAAAGGAGTATAAATTAGAGAAAATATATAGCAACCATAAAGTAAGCACTTAAAGTTGTGTCTTTACCTCTCTCAGTTTCATGTGTGTTGAAACCTAACTCTCAAAGTGATAGTATCTGGAGGTGGGATCTTTGGGAGGTGATTAGGTCAGGAGGGCAAAGCCCTAAAGAAAGAGATTAGTGCCCTTATAAAAGAGGCCCCCAAATTGTTCCCTTGCTTTTTCTGCCATGTGAGGACATAGCTGAAAGACAGCCATCTATGACTTAGGAAGGAGGCCTTCACCAGATGCTGCATCTGCCAGCACATGATCTTGAACTTGCCAGGCTTCAGACTGTTAGAAACAAATGTTTGTTGTTTATCATAAGCAACCAAGCATATGGAATTTTGTTACAGCAGCACAATAGACTAAAACAACAAATATTTATCATTACATATGGTAACTAAAATTATACAGGTTTTCTAAGTTTCATATTTTCAAAAGTATTTTACCCCACTTTTGATGACTGAAGAGATGTGAAGATTTTGCTCGATGATTCTGTTGCCCACTATCCATCTACTATTATCATTTCCCTCAGGGCCTAGCTGCAGGCACAGTCCTGTTGGAAAAAAGTGCATCGTTTGCTTCATTTGAGAATTATTTGAAACTACTTTTCACAAAGAAAAATTTCTGTAATTATCTTGATAAAATGCCATCATTTTTTTCCCTCTCAGGTGCAGATTTCTTTACCTTTCTATGGCTTTGTGTTGAGTAATGTCACTGCTCACATTCTGTGGAGTGTCACTGTACGAATCACTAGCATATTCTTCTTTTTTTCACATTTTTAAAATATATTTTATTGATTATGCTATTACAGTTGTCCCATTTCTCCCCCATCATTCCTCTCCACCCTGCATACCACCTCTCACTCACATTCCTCCTTTTAGTTCATGTCCATGTGTCATAAATTCTTTCTACATTTCCCACACTATTCTTGCCCTCCCCTGTATATTTCCTACCTACTGTCTATGCTACTTATTCTCTGTAACTTTTCCCCCTCTCTCCTCCTCCCACTCCCCTGTTGCTAACCCTCCATGTGATCTCCATTTCTGTGGTTCTGTTCCCATTCTGGTTGTTTGCTTAGTTTGCTTTTGTTTTAGGTGTGGTTGTTAATATCTGTGAGTTTGCTGTCTTTTTACTGTCCCTTTAATATTTCATATGATAAAGGCTTGGTGATGATGAACTCCTTGAACTTGATCTTATATGAGAAGAACTTTATCTTCCCTTCCCTTCTAAATACAGATTTGCTCGATAGAGCAATTTTGGATGTAGATCCTTGCCTTTCAAGACTTCAAATACTTCTTTCCAACCCCTTCTTGCCTGGAAGGTCTCTTTTGAGAAATCAGCTGACAGTCTGATGGGAACTCCTTTGTAGGTGACTGTCCTCTTATCCCTTGCTGCTTCTAGAATTCTCTCCTTCATTTGAATCTTGGCTAATGTAATTATGATGTGCCTTAGTGTGTTCCTCCTTGGGTCCAACTTCTTTGGGACTCTCTGAGCTTCCTGGACTTCCTGGTAGTCTATTTCCTTTGCCAGATTGGGGAAGTTCTCCTTTATTATTTGTCCAAGTAAGTTTTCCACTTGTTGCTCTTCCTCTTCCCCTTCTGGTACCCCTATAATTTGGATGTTGGAACGTTTAATGATGTCCTGGAGGTTCCTAAGCCTCTCTTCATTTTTTTGAATTCTGGTTTCTTCCTTGTTTTCTGTTTGGTTGTTTGTTTCTTCCTTCTGGTCCACTCCATTGATTTGAGTCCCAGTTTTCCTTCTATCTCTGTTGATTCCCTGTGTGTTTTCCTTCATTTCACTTATTGTAGCCTTCATTTTTACATCTAATTTGTGAGCAAAATCAACCAATTCTGTGAGCATCCTGATCATCAGGACTTTGAACTGTGCATCTGATAGGTTGGCTATCTGTTGGTCGCTTAGATGAATTGGCTCTGGGGCTTTGATTTGTTCTCCCGTTTGAGCCATTTTTGAGTTTTGGGTTTTTTTGTTTGTTTGTTTCTTTGTTTGTTCTTTGGTCTGGTCGTGGCTGTTAGGTAGTGAGGGGTGAAGCCTTAGGTGTTCCCAAGGGCGGGGCAGCCCAGTTCCTGGGTAGTGATGCTGTATGTGGGGGTGGGGTCTGAGACGGAACAATGGTGCCTGCTCCGCTCTCTCTTAGATTCCAGTCCCTTCCGTCGCTTCCCCTTCGCCTGGATTATCTGTGAGTGAATGTGGGACCACCTGGTCAGCCAGCCGCCTTGTGCACCCTCACTGGGTCTGCACAGTTGCCACCTCGTGCCCGGGATCCGCTAGCTGCCACCTGTACACCTGGGATCTGCCAGCAGCTCCTGCCTGCATTCCTGGGTCCGCCAACCTCCACTTTTTCCTTCCGGGACTCTGCCCCTCTTACCGGTCTGGATGAATGGTTGTTGGACTTCCATGCAGTTCAATTTTCTATCAGTTCTGATTTCTTTCTTGTTTCTAAACCTTTGTTGTCCTTAATTTTGGTTGTGAGAGGAGGCACAGTGTGTCCACCTACACCTCCATCTTGGCTGGAAGTAGCATATCCTTCTTCATGGTACTTTCAACATCTCCCTTCTTCCCTAGCTATCGAAGGTAACTATAAGTACTAATCATTATAACTCTGATGTTTCTTTATTTTTCCACTTGATTCAATGCAAGTTTTCAGTCAATAATAGCACTACATTTATGATAATACATCTTAATGCAAATTATTTCCATTTTCAAAAGTGCTTTCTCTAATTTGATTACTTTATTTTATTGTTGTTCCATTACATTTGTCCCAATTTCCCACCCCCATTGCTCTCCCCTACCCACCCCACTCTAATTTGGTTCTTAAATATTAACTTCAAATATGAATTCATTAGCATTCAGTTATGATGCTTCCTTTGATTTAATGCAGAAAATAGTTATGATTCACAGATAGAATAATTTTAAATGATTTTAAGTATTGGTTCAAATAATCTTTATTAAGTATCTGAATCTTTATTCCCTCAAAAAAAAAAATCTTGGTCTGCTTAGGGAATTTTTAATATATGGACTCAATAAAGGAATTCCTAATAATAACATTTATTATTGAAATAGCATTTTCTTACTATTTACTGTATTTTAGCTTCTTTAGAAATGGATTTAGAAATCCAATTTACGTGTATGTGTGTTTATCTTCATGCCCCTAAAAGGAGTCATTCTAGGGCATCATACTTAGCCCCCTATTACGAATGGGTTAACTGAAGCCTAAGGAAGCATCTTCTCAGAAATTCCAGAGACAATTCCAGTGTTTTAACCCAGATCTACCAGGCTACAAAGTTCATGGACTTTGCCTCTAGTCAAAAAAGATAAACTGGAGATCAGAGAAATAAGGTGATCTTCATATTGTTTAAACTTAAAAAAAAAAAAAGATCCAGGTAATTAATGTGATTAGACATCTGAAGTAGTAAACAAACTAATCTCTGTAACTCTAATCAAGATTATTGAGGAGTCAGGGTTTGCATAGATATATTTAGTTAATCCCAAAGATTCCCTTTTTGAAAGAAGCAGTAAGAGGAAAGTAAAAGAGGTAGTTAGCCATTAATAATAAAATGAAATCCTGAGGGGCAGAAGTTAGCAACGTGCAAAGGAGCATTGCCCTGAGTATAGGGCATCCAGGTCAAGGACACAACACATAGAGAGGGTCGCACCAACTCATTCAAGCCTGGCATCATTAAACATGTGAATCACACAGCTGATTTCCATTATTCTGATTCCAAGCTCATCCAAATACTTTTTATTTCAATTTGGCTTTCCATGTAGCATGACAAAAAAGCACAACAGTCAGATGAAACAAACATTCTGGACAGCTAGCCAGAACGCCTTCTGTTACAGATAAATGGAATGTAATTAAATTTGGCTCAAGAAAAAAGGGAATTGATGCATGGAACCAAAAACATCTAGGCAGGTAGAGTAGCTGTTAATCTGGGTAGATGCAATCACTCAAAACAAGTCATGAAGACTTGGGACCTGATCCCCCTACCCCTATGCTCTGTTTTTTATCTATATTGGCCTCATCTCAGGCAACTTCTCGTGGGGATAAAAAACACTCTCTGACAATGACAGTTTGTATTCCACCAGCTAGAATCTCCTTCCTGATAGCTTCAGACAAAGTCCCAGGGTTGAAGATATGTCTTTGTCTGTCTTGGGTCATGTGTCCAATTATGAAACTAGCATTTGGCTCTGTCTCATCCAAATAACTTTTTAGTGGGTTTAGTTTTCCAAGGGAAAACTTAATTGCTTCAACTAAAACCAGGATGAAAGTAATGGAGTGTAGCCAAAGACAGGAAATGTCCCCTAAAACATGACAATTTCATTTTTATTGTGATTAATTAAACACTATTTCATATTATCAACATCAATCTCTATAAGCTTGATGAATATGATTATAAATCTAAAAAAATGAAACTACTACATTTTAGCATACTACCAAAAAAAAGTTGTTCAACTGTGTTGGATACCTCCTGTGCTCCCTCTTCAATTTTCTCAGTGTGTGCCCAACCCCTGTTCTTTAATTTTTGCTCCCTCAGGTACATTCTGTATCTCTTGCTTTCTGTTCTATAGCTTCTCAAATAAGCCTGTGAGACTCCACTGGTCACTTTGTATACATGAACCTGAAAAATAAGGACCCAGTGCACCATGAGTCAATCCTCGACTAATGGAACAGGAAAGCCTGAGGATAAATACTCTTCCCTTCCCCTGAAGTGGACAGTTCTTAGGGCCCTTGTGGGACTCAGCCTGTTGCCCACATGGTAATCAGCTCACTAACACACCTTTGATATGATTGGCTTTCTCCTCTCCAGTTTCACATTTTGTATTTCCCCATTCTTGTTCCCTGGAATCATGTCCCCAAATAAACTACCTGTACAAAAGTCAGTGTCTTAACTTGCACTCTCCAGGGGAAGCAGGCCAAGACAGGCACTGTGTTAATTCTGTAAGACTTCACAGAAACTAAAAAAAAAAAAAACCTAACATTTATTTAGCAATACATGGTGTCGTACTTTTACCAAGCACTTTCTATATAACCGTCGACATAAGAACGTCCAAGCCTTAGAGAAGTTTCATGAAAATTTATTTGAGCCAGAAAGAGGATACACCTGGAAGCAAGATCTCAACAGACTAAGTTCCTAGGAGAATTTACTAGTTTGCGGTTTCTTTTGTGCAGTTGAAATTAAGGAGGGAATATAAAGAAGATTACATTGCAAGCGAGGCCAGGATTGGATTACAGGATAGTTAACAAGATTATGTGCTCTCTTGAGGGTGGGTACGCTTATTTCAAAGGTGTGTTAATCTAGATGCACAGAAACAATAGACAGGGTTTACTTAAGGCAAAGATAAACCTTTTACTAAAGAAGTTATACACCTAGGGCGTGACTACCTATCATGACCTACCCAGTTAGGAATTTATTATCAGATCACCCTGTGAAGTTACTTTCCATAGAACCCTTTTTTCCATCCACAGAACCACATTTAAAATCCAAAACAACCCTTTAGAACAGATATGTTTTTCCCATGGTAAAAAGAAGCACTACAGCTTAGGGAATATTATATTCACTAGTGCTGTTGTCAAAAGCTCTAGTTTTCCTAGTTCCACAATCATGGTATTTTCCTGTACTCTCTGAAGTTGAGCATGGCCACATGAAGGGTAGGAGACTTTAAAAGCCAGTTTCTATGTTCCCTTCATACTGTCATATACCGTCGCTGTCTACCAGTCTGAGTGTCACTAGGAACAGAAGAAACATATTCAAACCCCTAGCCAATCTGCTATGGACATGCAGCATGAGAGAGAATAAATCTTCACTTTTCAAAGCTACTTCACATTTGTAGATTTTTTGTCACTTAAGCTTAACTTTTAAGACTCTCTGGACTGGAAAGTGGATTTGAATTCAAACAATGTGGACCCTTTTAATAATTATATAATTCTCATAGGCCTTGAAATAGACACTGCAAAGTAGATCAAATTTAAGTAGCTGGAAAAAAGTTGAAAACTTTCCAAAACAAAAGAAAAATACGGCATGAAACCAAAATTAGGAATGTGGCTGGCAAGATTAGAGCTCTGAAGGTTGATTACACAGGTGCAGCAAAAACAGGGGAGTAACCTAAGTTATGTTGGGTGAGATAGGATTGGAATCAAAATAGGGAGGATTCTGGATGTCAGTCTAAAATTTTTATTTAGGAATTAATGTGAAGCTATTAAAATTGTTTAAGCAAAGAAAAATTGTGGGTACTATGAAATTACTGAGTTTATGTGTACTTGACATCATTCCAGAGTGCCAAGGAAGACTCATTTGGCTCTAGTGTATAAGAAAAAATGATGAAGGTGAGAGTAGCAACAAGAAAGTCAATGAGGAGGTCTCGGAATAAGTCTAAAATATGGTTATAGTTATGGAGCAGGACTATTTTGAGAGGATATGATGACGCTTTTACTGAGTGACTATGGAGGAAGAAAGAAGGCCAGAAAATTATAACTATTTCAAGAATTAAGTGTGTGTGGCTAGAAGTAAGGTAAGGGCACCATTATTACAAAAATCGGGAACCCAAAGGAGGATAATAGGGTATTAAAAAGGAAATGTCTTGAAAAATTTCAACTGGAGTTTAGAACTAGAATTACAGAATTTTGTTACTTTTTTGATACAGTGCCTGGCTTTTGTCTATAAGTCACATATTAGTTTTATGTGAATGAGTAAGTTACAAATAACTTAGTTCTAGAATAACTTAGAACTAAGAAGAACAAAGTAACTTCTATAAAGGAGAACAATTCCCCCTACCATAAACCCTAAAGGCATGAAATATGATGTATATTACTAATATAATATTTAAACAGAAATGGCTAGGGTTTTTTTTTTTTTTATTATTTACTTTAACTGTTGCTCAAGTACAGTTTTCTGCCTTTTACTGTCTTCCCAGCCCACCACCCAAGCAATGGCTAGGTTTACATGACTTCTAATATCTGTCTCGAATTCTTAGTTTTAGATTAGCATATATCACAGGTCTAAATCATCAAAAATGAGATACCCAAAAAGGAAGCTCTGATTTTTCTAGTAATAAGTCAGCTATAATAGCACCTAAAAAACAAGAATACTTTGTATTAAAAGCTCAGTTATATAAATGTCGTATTTATTTCCTTGTTATTTTTATATTGAAATACTATTTCCCTTTCAGCATCATGTAAGGAAATTATTCTATTTATACTTAAGCCCTTTGGGAGTAAGAGTCAGCCTTAATGGGCTGAAAATTAAAATAGTGAAAAAGAATAGGGTAGTGAAGAATGGTAGTACCATTGCACTGGAGCTAGTCTTAAAACAAGTTCTTGTCTTAAAGAACTTAAAGTTCTTAAAGCTAGTTCTTGTCTTAAAACAAGAACCCTTGTTGGCATCCATCAAATAAAGCTCAAGCTACACTCTTTCGATTTTTCATTTTCTGCCAATGGCCACCAAACTTTCCTCCCATTAATCAAGTATGTTTCACAAGTCTTGAGATAGCCTTCATAGATCTCTCCATGATCTTTTCACATTCATCCTCAGGGGGAAAAATAGTTATGTTCTGCTCCTGTCCAAACAGGTACCATTAACCTTTTTTGGAAAATAGCAATTTTCAATCAGATGCCTATGATAATCTTAGATAAGCAGCTTTAAAAAAGATTTGTGGCAAACCTTGTTAAAAACATTATCTATTCTATCTTCCATATTCTAAATAGGTTTTTACTTCAGTAGTTATTTAAAGATGAGGTGCAGTAGCAATGAAATAGAGTTGCATTTTTTCAAAGTGGGACAACTTTGAAAAATATTATACAATTACAGCAATATTATACAATTATTCAATTGTATCTAAAAAGCAAGAAAGGAGTCTTTGATCTTTCACATTCCAGATTATAGAGAAACTTGGTCAATGAATTCTACATTTGAGACAAGAAATGGGATAATTGTGCAAGGTGCTGATAATACTGAGATAAGAGAGAATGATATTCTAACTCTGGAACTGAGTAATGAAGTACTGTAAAATCAGGACTAAGATTGAAGTAAGCCCTACTCAGAGGAGCTTATGTCACTCTTAACATCTTGAATTTTACAATGGAAGAAAGGAGGAAAGGAATATCCTGTATGCCTTGTATCCTATCAAGTAGTACCTGTAGTTTAAATGCACAATTATGTCAAAGTAACATGGTGAAGTAGGAGCACACTGGAATGTCATCCTGAGACCTAAATTCTGGGCTTCCCTCTGCCATGTCTCACTTCCCTTAAGCAAGTCACAAAAATCATCTAACCCATCTGGCAGTGATTTTCTCCCCTCCGCCTTTTTTTTTTTTTTTTTTTTTTTTTGTAAAAGATTTTATAAGATTTTAAGAGGGGAAGGGAGTGAGAAAGTGAAGGAGAGAAACATCAATGTGTGGTTGCCTCTTACGTGCTCCTTACTGGGGACCCAGCTCCCAACCCAGGTGTGTATACTCACTGGGAACTGAACCGGTGACCTTTTGATTCACAGGCAGGTACTGAGTCCACTGAACCACACCAGCCAGGGCTGGCAGTGATTTTCTTCACTTGAAAATTTGGAGGTTTGCACTAAATGATCCTGTATATCTCTTCCTATTCAAAGGGCCAACAATTATTTTAAACTATTGATTTTTGTCAATGTATAAAATTTGGGATGGATTTTGAGTCCCTGTTCAAGCTGCAAATTCTTTTTTTTTTAGGTATTTTTTTTATTTATTTTGGAGAAGGGAGGAAGAGGTATAAAAAGAGAGAGAGAGAAACATCAACGTAAGAAACATTGATTGGTTGCCTTCAGTACACACCCTAATCAAGGACTGAACCCCTAATCCAAACACTTGCCCTAACTGGGAATCAAACTGGTAACCTTCCAGTTTGTGGGATGACAGTAAACCAACTGAGCCACACCAGCCAGAGCCAAGCTGAAAATTCTTAAATAAAGAATGTAAAATCAGAAATAATGAAACTAGTTGCTTTCGGAGTTAAGAAAGGGAACTCTTTCCCTAAATACTTACTTGAAATATAAAAGTAATTCCAGTAGCTCTTACTAAGCCTTTCACTGATAAGGTAATATTTATCTGCAATAGAGAAACCACAAACAACATAAGAATTATTTGAAATTCTCTCATTCTAGTGATGATTAAAGTGACATACTAGCAAGAACAGAAACAGTCTTCCTGGAGGAAAAAGGGAGAGAGGTTTGTCAGATCTAATGGTATGCGTGATATTCGATGGGTTTCAAATAAGCTAAACTACAGGCAGAAAAAAAGAAAGTATCAAGAAATGAATTTACTACTCATTCTATTCACCTAGTGTTTCTATTTATGCAGACAAATCTACTGTGAAATGTAGACTAGAATACATTTCCAAGTTTAATGCAGAATTTTCAATAGAAATGCAAAATTTGATAGCAATGAAAAGTTAACGTAAACATTTTCAAAAGAGTCTGATTTGCTATGATAGCCATGGTACCACTCAGTGCGGTTTAGCTTATTAAAATTCTTTATTTGCTATTTGAATTTTGACATGTTCCTAAAAATACCCTGATTCTATTATGACTACAATTCTCATCACTTCTGGGTATTTTAACCTTGTATTTCACTGTTTCTAATGGCATGGATGGTTACATAAACCAAAAACATATGAGAGCGGTGAGCTCCAAAAAATACTACAAATCTTAACACACACTTATTTACTTCTGTTGGGACTAAGTTGTAAGCAAACTCTAGCTTGGTGGTCTCCAAGATGGGTTTTGGAGCCATGCATTTATTTTGTAGAACTCATAGAATGTCAGCCAAAATTATTAAACTAAAATCTTAAAGTGTCTAAGCAGAAGTCAGAGTTCCAGAGCCTAATTTGGAAATCAGGGTCCATGGGACTGATTATACAGTCAGGTATTTTGTTCCGCAGCTACAAAGGCTCATAGGAAATGTAGTCACCGGCATATCCAGGCACAGAGATGGCTCAAGCTACAATGATATTCTCTATTAGATAATGCATTCCAATTTAAACATCACCAGTAAGATATCTAGGGAGATTATTTTATCCAATCTCTCTCTCTGTATGTACATATATGTATATATGTATATGTATATATGTATATGCACACACACACACACACATATAGATTGTAGTTGGCTTACTTGAAGATGTTTCTTCTTCAGTGGGTCACCCTAATCAAATGACATGTTAACTAATTTTATAGACTTCTTAATGTTGTAGAACTCCTTGTAAGATGGAGCTCAGTTATAAGGCAGTCATAGTTCAGTTATGGTCTGATGGAAAAAAATAAATTAATGCTAGAGTAGTATACATATAACTATGATAAAACTGTACCAGAAAATATGTTTGCAGTGCAAAAACTGAAAGGTGACAGTATAACAGCCCAGATAATATTACCATCACTCAAAATAGCAGTGATATCTAAATTTTCTTAGTCCAGTTAGATTTTATTAAGGTGGCTAAATAGTGAATAGAAATATACCATTATTTTCTAGATGGTTATAATACTTTTAATGGTATAATAAGCTCAAAGATAAAATGCTAAGGTATATATTGAGACAGGCAAGTAAAATGGAATGAATCATAACCACCCTGTGGACTTTTTTATTTTCATGCATTTATGATTAATTCAATAAACATTCACTGAATACACCCTGTATGTCAGACACTGTACTAGGCTCTGAGGATATTATGGCAAACACAGTAGAGTTTCCTTTATTTCCTTTTGGGAATTTGTAATTTATAATGATAACTGTTCTTGTTTTTTCCAAGAAAAACATTAGACTTTAATCTTTCTACAAGTGTAGAAATGGTCTGACATAAACTCCCTGCTTGTGAGGTGGGGCACAACTATAAGGAAACAACTTACCCTGTAAAAATGCCAAATCATGCTCCCCACCCCCAAATAGGAACAGAACCAGGTGGTCCCTCATATCTATGGACACTGACATTTCATAATTTTAAGTCCCAGTCCTACAGCAACTTGGAAAGTAACACAAATAAGATTCTGGGTGAGTGTTGCAGGTAAGACCCTGTGTTGTTGGTCCCAGGGAGGCACAATCACTGCCAGTCTAAATGTGCTTTTCTTTTTCTAAATAAAAATGAGAATTAATGGGAGAAGAAGAAACGGACCGTGGGAAAAAAAGACAGTAGAATATAAGAAAGCTTATCTCTGCTAGACAATAAAGGTGAAGTACTTGGTTCTAAATTAATTATAAGTTCATTATATGCATACCATTGCAAATATACACTTGACCATTGAACAATGCAGAGAATAGGGGTGCTCACCCCCCATGCAATTGAAAATCCACATTTAAATTTTGACTTCTCCGAAATTAAGCTGTCTCCTAGTATTTATGGGGAATTGGTTCCAGGACCTCTCCCCCACCCAGATACCAAAATCTTCAGAGGCTCAAGACCCTGATATTTATAAAATGGTATAGATCAATGTATATAGTCAACCCTGTGCATACAGTCCCAACAGTGGATTGAAACAGTACAGGTATTTATTGAAACATATGCATGTATAAGTAGACTTGTGCAATTGAAACATATGCTATTCAAAGGTCAAAGGTATACACACACACTCATATGTTTGTATATACATACGAGTTCTGTCCAGAAGGTATGCAGCCACACATTACGAGAAATAGAGATATTTATTGAGGAAGATACAAGATAAAAAAAACATTGTATACAGGACAATGACACCTAGGTACCCTTCAAATGAGACACCTTAAGACCTCACACAGTTCTCCCAATTGCCATAAGCTGCCCCATCGTATTTTCCTAATCTCATCGATGGTTGAGATTTCCTGAAATCTCTTCTCTTTCAAAGGTGATTTTAGTTTTGGGAAAAGCCAGGAGTCACAGTGTGTCAAATCTGGGCTGTAGAGGGGCTGAGTGACCTGGGTGATTTGATATTTTGCCAAAACACTGTGCATGAGACATGATGCATGAGTGGGTGCATTGGCACATTGTCGTGATGTGGCTGCCAGTCTCCAGTTGCCCATAGCTGAGGCCTTCTGAATCATCAGAATAGTATCTGCAGAGGAATGTTCAATCTTAGTGCAAAATTTGATGCAGATTTGTTGCTATACTTGTTCAGTCATTTTTTTTGTTTTTGAGGTTCTGTTTTATTGATTTTGCTATTATAGTTGTCCCAGTTTTTCATCCATTGCCTCCCTCCACCCAGCACCACCCATTCCCTCACCATTGTTCCCCCCACCATTGTTCATGTCCATAGGTCATGCATATAAGTTCTTTGGCAACTCCATTTCCTATACTGCACTTTACATCCCCATGGCTATTCTGTAACTATCTATTTGTACTTCTTAATCCCCTTACCTCTTCACACATTCCCCCAAAACCCCCTCCCATCTGGCAACCATCAAAAAACCATCTGGCTCTCTGTATCCATGTTTCTGTCTCTGTTCTTGTTTGCTTAGTTTGTTTTTCAGATTCAATTGTTGCAAGGTATGTATTTTTACCAAAACTTTAGTTCATAGTTTTGATCTTTTTTCTTAAATAAGTTCCTTTAACATTTTGTAATAATGATGGTTTGGTGATGATGAACTCCTTTAGTTTTTCTTGTCTGGGAAGCTCTTTATCTGCTCTTTGATTCTAAATAATTGCTTTGTTGGGTAGAACAATATTGGCTATAGCTCCCTACTTTTCATAACTTTGAATAATTCTTGCCAATCCCTTCTAGTCTGTGACACATGCACTGGACCGCAATCGCTGAGGCGTTATGGCTGAGATATGAGACAAATTCACACAGACTACTGAGTCCTGTGGAGGAAAAGGGACAGCACGGCTACTCTCTCAAGGGGAGAGTGCCCCGTGCCCTTGCCATGACAGGCTTTTATTGGGTTCAATTTGCACAGGAGCACAGGTAAAGTTCATTAATCATTGTCAGGCAGTAAGAATAAAACAATAGATAGCATACAAAGAACTAGGAGGGCCTATTCTGAATCAGGGTCTGTTAGCTAAAGGGCTACAAAACTTTAAGGAACAAAACTCATTTCCTGCTGGGACCCTTATCATTTAGTTGAGAGCATTCTTAGCAAAGCAGGTTTCACAGGATTTTCTTTATTCTTTCTCAGGCCCAATCACTTGGGGAATCCGCCCTTTCCAGCACAGGGCTGCACCCACCACCAGCATGGTTTCAGGCTTAAGGCATTGTCTCAGGCTTAAGTCAAGCAGGATAACCAAGGCAACCAAGAGATTAGGAGACTTCTCACAGACAGAATGAGGACTCAGGCTATATCAGGATAGCGGAGGGCCGAGGGTCCATCACCCTCTTTTGCTGTAGCCCCCCAAGTCTTTTTTTGGGGCCTCCACATGATTGTCCCTGTCTTAGGTCGTTCCCCCCTTGGGGAATCTTACCCATCATTGGCTAACCCACCAAGCATTGGGGGACAGTTATGGATGAAGCAGAAGGAGCAGAAGCAGTGCTCCTACCAGGGAGATAAGCTTTGTCTCCTTAGTGGCTTACCATCTGAAGGTCGCTCACTCAGTCTTAGCCATGGGGGTGTTATAGCTCCTGAAAGCAGGCAGGGCGGTTCCCAACGAGTCTGTAAAATTTCTTTTGAGAGATCAATTGACAGTCTTAGGGGCACTCCCTTGTAGGTAACTTTTTTTCTCTTGCTACTTTTAACATTTTCTCTTTATCTTTAAGCTTGACATTTTAATTATGATGTGTCTTGGAGTGGGCCTTATTGTATCCATCTTGTTTGAGTCTCTCTGTACTTCCTGAACTTGCATGTCAATTTCCTTCACTAAATTAGGGGAGTTTTCTTTCATTATTTTTTCATATAGATTTCCAATTTCTTGCTTTTTCTCTTCTCCTCTTTTTGGCAATCCTATGATGCAAATATTGAACCTCTTGAAGTCCCAGAGGCTGCATATACTATCTTCATTTTTTTAATTCTTTTTTTCCTTTTTTTTTTTTGTTCTGATTAGTTGTTTTTTGCTTCCTTATATTCCAAAAAGTCGATTTGATTCTCAGCTTCATCCACTGTACTGTTGTTTCCCTATAAATTGTTCTTTATTTCAATTGGTGAATTATTTGTCTCTGACTGGATCTTTTTTTATGCTGTTACGGTCCTCACTAAGTTCCTTTAGCATCCTTATAACCAGTTTTTTGAACTCTACATGTGATAGATTGCTTATCTCCATTTTGTTTAGCTCTTTTTCTGGAGTTTTAATCTGCTTTTTCATTTGGGCCATGTTTCTTTCTCAGCCTCCTTGTGTTCGTTTCTATGTACTAGGTAGAGCTTCTTAACTCCATGTCTTCGTAATGCGGCCTAATGTAATAGGTGATAGTGGCACTGCCTTCCCTATCACCCAAGCTGGGTACTCAAGGCATACTCTTTGTGTGGCCTGAGTATATCCTCCTCTTACAGTTGAGCTTTGATTTCTGTTGGCTGATCAATGGGAAGGATTTACACAGGCCAGTCAGATGCCAAGATTGGCTGTGACCACTTACCACCAACCTCTGCCCTCTGTGGAGATCAGCTGTGCAGGAGCAGGGTGGTGGTGTTCTGATGTGGTCTGTAGCTGTCCACTGGGTGTGCAGGCTCTGGGTTTTCCCAGGTGGTGCAAGCTAAGGCCAGCATCCACTTGTGTTCTGCCCAGGGCTACCCTGCCTGAGCTATAAAGCAGTCTGAGATGGCTGCTCCTTGTGCTGGGCTTGGAGAATCCCAGGAAAAGCCTAGCTGTGAATCTAGGCTGGCTGCTGCTAGTACTGGGCCTGGGACTCACTGAGGCCAACGGTTGCTTATTTGAGAGGATTTTGGAAGTTGTGCAATATGAGCTAAGACCAGCCATTCATACAGAAAAGAAGCTCAGGTGAGCCTGTAAGTTGGGCGGGGCTAAGTATTTGGGGATCTCCATGGTGGGTCAGACAGTGTTAGCCAGGTTGATGGAGTCTCAGATATGGTACCAGCTTGCCAGCTCTGTGGCTCAGTCTGGATGGATAAGGTTTCTTTAATTCCATAGTTGTCAGACTTCAATTATACTTGATTTGTGATGGTTGTTCTATATTTTAGTTGTAATTTTGATGTGGTTGTGTGAAGAGGTAAACCATGTCTGCCTATGCCGCCATCTTGACAGGAAGTCTTGCTCATTTTGAATTGTATGGTACACAGTACACATGCTCACTCAGTGGTGTCTACTGCCCCCATGACTAGTGCAGTGGAGTTGTCATTTTTCATACATGCGCTTTCTAGTCCACTCTTCAGTCCACCCAGTCCACACTGTCAGGTTACACTGATGTGCCACAAACTGTTCTCATTATATTAACAATGGCTGGACTTTTTTGGACAGACCTCTGAATATATATGTTGTGTATAGATTCTGTAAATATAGGGGTTGGCAAAAATAGATTAAATTAACAGCCATCATTACCTAAAAGATAAATAATAAGTAAAAATACAAAATAATAATGATAATAATAAGACAAATAGCCCTGGTGTTGTGCCTCAGTGGATTGAATGCCAGCCTGTGAAACAAAAGGTTGCCGGTTCAATTCCCAGTCAGGGCACATGCCTGGGTTGCAGGCCAGGTCCCCAGTAGGTGACGTGTGACACCACCACACATTGATGTTTCTCTCCCTCCTTTTCTCCCTCCTTTGCCCTCTCTCTAAAATAAATAAAATCTTTAAACAAAAGATAAATAATAAAATAATTAATACATAGCTAAATATAAGAATAAACTCTTTTGCACATACTCACAACTGAAAACCTACTTTTGCTCGTATATTTTTGAACTCCTGAAGACCATATCAATTCTATTCTCAACACACTGAAAAAATTACATTAATATTTTTTCCCTATAAGGACTACAAAATCATGGTTTATTTCCATGATCCTATCAGATCTACTTTCTTGCTGGGTTTCTGTGGCTGTATAAATAAGACATAGATAGAAAAAGCTCTGAACCAAACAAAAGAGTAAGTCGGAAGCCTTCCCTGCAGAAAGACACACTCTGGTTTGTTTTACAGAGACCCTTACTACTCAGAGTATATTTTCTTTAAATCAAAATTCTTTGCTTATTGATAACAGCCTCTTTTCAAAAATATTTTTTTCCTTGCTATGTCAATTCTAAAGTTTTACTGTGGTCAAGGGTCATTCAAGCACGTGCTGGGTCATGAAAATTACTGAATAACATGGTTTTATTTTTTATGTTGAAGATTTTTGTATTGTTAGAAAGAAAACTGATTCTTTTCAAAGGTTGATTCTACACCCCATCTGTTGTCACCCCAATACTCTAAAGAACTGGATGGAAATAGTTTTCAAAGCACTAAAAGCTCCTTTAAAGTAGAAATTTGGTCTCTAATGCGTAGAAAAATATTAATCGACAGTCAGATATTTTTATAATGGAAGAATGAAATAGTGATTATTTTACTGGAGTGTTTGATTTGATTTCCAGAAGACACCCTTGATATTTATTTTATTCTCCCTTGCCAAATCCATTGAAGTCAAGGTTCTTATTTAAAAGTTCATTGCTGTTGCTGAGGCCAAATGTAAATAATGAAGAAAATGTACAGCCTATCAGAAATTCCATGTTCCGTTCTCAAAATGCACTCTATTGTCACTATTTCCGCATGTGGGGAATGAAGTAAATACTTAATGGTAAAACACTTTATAGTTTAAATGATAGGTGCTTAAAGCCAGAGAAACTTATTATAGAGCCAGATTTAATGATAGTACGTTATTTCTATTAGTCACTGACTTATGGCTGATTTATTTAGCATTAGAGAATAATTTGGCCAAAGAAATACATCACCTAATACAAGTGATAGGAAATGACCATTGGCAAAATCTACTCCTCCATCTCTCCAGACACCACCAGAAAGCCTTATTTCTCTCTTATAAATTTAGAAAGACTTGTGCTGAAAACTTCATAAAGAAAGGTGACATACATTTCACCTGGAAAGTACTTCATGCTGGAGAAAGGTTGGAGCTTAAGTTTAGGGTCTGTGTGGGCTGTGTATGCAGGACTGGAATTCTAAGTCTGAATTCCTAAGAAAACACTCAAGACAAGTTGACCCTCCTTGGAAAAAAAAAAAAGTTATTTGACAATATTCTCTTCTGTTCCTGGTCAAGAACATCATAGAGAATGGAAAATCTGACAGTCTCTCTCATTCTTTGCTCCAAATTCTAGCAGTAAAATGAAAAGGAAATATATATCTTTTATTAGGGAGCAGAAAATAGAAAATTTTGTCACTAGTGTCCAAAGGTCCTTATTCACTCCCAGACACAGAAATGACCTCATTTTAGAGAAGGAAAAAGCAACACTGTCTGGCATTTTAATAAGGCTAAACAGCTTGACCAGGCAATGGTACTAAGAGCGTAGTTTAAATTGATGTGATTGAATTCACTTATAAACACCTTGGTGTCTGAAGCTTATTTGTGTAAAAACTTACCAATTGATTTATAAATCCAATTTTAAACTATATATATTTTTTATTCTGCCATGATATGTAGTATATATTATGTATATCATAGTAATATGTATTATATATTAGTGTTATGACAATATATAATAATGTTTACATGTCTGTAAGGAGTTTTAGTTAAAATTAATGTTGTTTTTTATTATGCTAATAATAAAATGTCTAAAATATAAACAAAAATACAATAAAATGATTATTCTATTGATATAGAGAAAACCTTACATAAGTTTTGATCATCTTTGCAGAAGAGATAAACATATCACTTTAAAAAAGAAAAATGGTGCCATCTCTCAATTGCTATGTAATATAACATTGCCCAGGGAAGCCTAATACACTTTAAATTTTTAAACTGATATATTAACAATGAATAGCCAAACAGGACATTAGCTATTGAATAATTTCAGAAAATTTCCCAGTGGATTATGGTAGTAGGTCTAGTGTGAATATTGTTTAAAAGAGAAACTTAAACATCTGTCTTTTCTAAATTTATCCTAGTCTATGAATCTATCTTTTCTAGAAGACTCTATCATGTAGTTATAGAGAGAATTTATTACTCATTCAAAAAACATTAAGATAAATCTATTTAGGTACAACTTTAAAAAATAAGAAAATTTAAATGTAAACTTTTTTTGACACACAAATTCCACTTAAAGAGAATATTTCTTATATACTAATACAATTCTGGGATGTGGATGACTTTCTATTTCTTGACATGGGGTATGCATATGAATTTGTCTTACAACAAATCTTGTGGACATGCCCAGAAAAATGAAATGGAGTACTATATTTTTTGTGTGTGCTTTTCTCTATGCATGTTTCAATGTACAACAAATGCAATTTTAAAAATCTTAGAATTACTGAAGTTAATGAGTCAAAAGTATCTTGTTATATTTTCATAAAACAATCATAAAATTAAATTTTGAGACCTCTAACTTGATTAAATAATTCTTATTTTTTGGTGACAGGTATAAAATTAGAGAAAGCAAAATCCGAAGTACCTTAAAACCATATCTAGCATATAGTAAATATGTATTAATTTCCACAGAGGTGTGTGTCTCAAATCTGACTCTACATTTAAATAATTTGAGGAGCTTTAAAAAAAATACTCTTACCTGGGAGTAATTCTTTAGAAACTGACTAATGGATCTGAAGTGGGAGTTTGGTCATGTCTCCAAGTCACTGTAATCTGTAACTGGAGAATTAGGAACCAGTGTCCTAGCAGGTGTTAGAAATCTGCTTTTAAAGTGAGGGTACTGAAATATCCCCTATGCCATATATACTTAAGCAGTAAATTGCATACTATTCATTTTTCTCTACCTTATTATTTCATATTTCCTTTTTAAAAATGAAATTACAGTATGGCAGAAAAGTAAACAAGAGAAGCTAAGAAAGTAAGGACAACAATTGTAGAAAAGGGAAAAATGGTATGAAATTCATAAATATGAATAGTGACTAGAAGTTTATATCTTTGGGATTTTTTAACACTGTATCCTGAAATGTGTTAAAATAAGTTAAATTGTTTTGTTAATAGTAACAAGTTACTAGTGCCCAAATAATTTTCACTGCTCTTTTGTTGTTACAGTCATATTAAAAAAACTATTCATATCACACATACTAATGCTTTTCTGCAATATATAGATAGATATAAAAACTGCTGTAGTTGATAAATTTCAGGCCAAAGGAGAGCCTGATCCTCTGTGCAATTGGATACTGTTAGTTTTACTGCTCTTATCTTCAGGACCCTCTATCTGAGCCTATAATGCATGAGGTGACTGGTCAATTAGTCTTTCCTCTCAAGAGAGCTGGTTTTGGCCATGCACACAATAAAAGGACTCTATTAACTTAATTTTATCTGCAATTTGTGTACATGACCCAAATCACCTCAAAGTAAATTATAATTAGTTGTCTGAACCCTTGAAAGAGCTAGGACCAGAATCAGACTTAAGGCCCACAAGGGGCTGGGAGAACTGTGAGGGAATTGTGTGCAGCACCTGCCCACCATGCCCTGCTTAATCAACTGCATCTCCATGGGGCACTGGCAAGAAGGCTGGAAGATCACCAAGAGCTGTTTACACAACTGGAACCATTCCATCTCAACTCAACTGAAGCAAACAACAGTGAAAGGTTCTCTATTCCAATCATCCAGCAAAAACAATACAAACTGGACATCTTGGGAAGTAAATCACCATAAATATTGAGACATCAGAGGCAGGAGAAATGTTTTTTTAAAAGTAGTTCAATTAAGCAGTTTCTATTATCTCTAGTGTTTACTGTGGGATCCACTGCTTTCTCGAAGCAGTATGCACAAGAAAGTCAGAAGAAAGTCGTGTACTGGTTGTAGTAAATTATAATATTTTTATCCCCTCGTTACATACTTCCTTGAAGGTTCTTCTAATATAACGATTCTCACAGCTTCATGCAGCTTTGTTTCTCTAAAATTGCTAACCACGTGAGCTCCTTAACCTGCATTTCCTACAAGAAATCACACAAAATTTGGTATGACTATCTACTCTAAATAAAATTTAGTTAAAATAAAGATACTATATATTTTTCCAACACTACTCCTAACATTACATGTGCCTAATCAACAAAACAAACAAACAAGCATAATATAACTAAAGACACTGAAATTGAGAACAGGCTGACAGTCACCAGAGGAGAGAGGGGAGGGAATTTCAGGGGAAAAGGGGAACGGTTTAGAGCAACAAGTATAAAGGACACATGGACAAAAACTATGGGGGGGTGGAAATGGGAGGGAGGTGGGGAGGGCTGGGGTGGTGGGCTAGGGTGGGAGTAAAAGACAGAAAACTGTACAAGATCAACAGTTAAAAAAATTAAAAAACAAATGAAAGATTTATTTTAAAAAATCCATGATATTTTTCTCCTTTGGATCTTTATAGTTCTTACAAAATGTATTTTGTTATTAATGTTATTTTTATGAAAATAATTGAAAGATTTCATGTTCAAGGTTATCTTCTTGCCAAAACTGTACCAAAAAAACCCCCAGAAAACAAAGCAAACAAATGTTGTATTAAACATAAACATTATATCCATCACTATCTCAAAAATGGGAATATGTAGTTACAATTTACTTTGTGTCAGGTACTATGCTATTCATATGCATTATCTTATTTAAATCTCAAACCATCATGAGGTAAGTATAGAAATATTAATATTTATAGTATACTACTATTACTTCCCATTTCACAGGTAGAAAAGTAAGGACTTAGAAATTAAGAAATAGAAACAACTAGGCCAAGGTTTTAATACCACTGAGCATTGGACTGGAGATTTGAGATTTGGAATTTAGTTTCTTATTTATCACTCTATAATGACAATTCTACAAAATTTTGGATATGCTTTCTAATTTATAGACTAAATATGGTTAAAATGTAAAAGAAAAAACTCTAAGGGAAAATATCATCAAAGACGTAGGAGACTGAGGAAAGTACAGAAATATTGTAAGCATAAGCACCTGCTAAGTGCAAAATAATATTATAAAATCTTGTGATAAAAAGGAGGCTCTTTTCCTAATAAGAACACTTCCAAAATCTTATTTAAAGACATGCAAGGCATAGCTGGATAAGTGCATCTGCTATTACTATATTTTCAGGTCATATTGGAGAGTCAACATTATTCACTGGTCAAGATTTAGGTTTTGGAGTCGGACGGGTTGGGTTCACAATCCATCTCTTCTACCCATTAGTTTTGTCATCTTGAGTAAATTATTTAACCTCTTTAGGCCACAATTTCTTCATTAGTAAAATGAGGGAAATGTTTACCTACTTCTTGTTGTGAGAATGAAATGAATCAATTTATAGAAAGCACATAAAACCTTTCAGGGATATGTTAAACACTTAATAAATGTTAGCCATTTATTATTTAACTATTGGGAAATCTATTTTTCTGGTTCACATGACAGTGTGAGTGAGCAATGAGGGGATCTGAATGAATGCAACATGGTTAATATGATATTCTTGATCCTCTTGGGTTTCTGCATATTGTGTTCCTTTAATATTTGGAGAATTCCTAGCTATTTTTGAATATTCTGATTTCAATATTAATGATGCAGTAATAACTTTGTTGAGCAAATGATTAGAATGGAACTCAGCTATGATAATGATGTAAGCTCATGACAGAGAAAAGAATAAACCAATTCTACTGCTAATCTAAAAGAGCTGCAATGCACAAACTTGGGTACCAGTATGTGAGGCTTGAGATGAAATTTGTTCACAACTATCAGACCATATTCTTTTTTCTCAGACTATTTAATATTCATGTGACATGAATTGAGTTTTTAAATAATATTATAGTGATACATTTTTGGTATACTGGAAGAAGGCAATTGTATAAACAAAAAGCTGATTATATATACCAAGAATGAAGAAAGCACATTTGGAAACAATGAAACATTAAAACATTGGTGTGATCAGCAGGAACACATAGTAACAGAATGCTCACATCAGCAGCATTCAGCAATCAGTGTCTCAGGACAAACACATCATGCTGGCTGTCAGATGAACAGATATTCCCACAAGGCAGACCCAGTAAATACAGAAAACGAAAACTGTGCAAAGGCCGACTATAAGTTGCTATATATGGAATCCAGTTTTTTAAATTCTCTTCTTAGACTGTTTTACCAGATTTTTCTTTCCTTATTAGGAGAGCTTTAAGTGATCCATCTCTGAAATATATGTCAGTTGTTTGAAAATGTGCAAAGGTAATCTGTGACACCCTCCCACACAAGAAAAAAAAAGAAACATGTTTCAAACATATGGAAACAAAGCTTTTCAATTGTATATGAAACTTTTCACCCAGGCATTGACTTTCCCCCTCCTAATCCTCTCATATGCATCCAGAAATACCATCATCAAGATTCTTTTTAATGATAGACATACACTAGATGATTGTTTTGGTAACCTAGCCCTCTTTTTACTATCATACGATTCCTCAGACAGACTTCTATGAAACAATACAAGGAGGGATGTTAAGAGATCTTAGCATAACATAGATTGCTGCCAAATTGTCAGCTGTTGCAGGATGAATGGTGAGACAAAGGCACATTTTTACCCCCCTGGGCGAACCGACTTAGATGACACATCTGTATACAGTTGTCCAGTTAGTATTAGTATAAGTCTTCACTGTTGACATAAATAATATAACTCCCCAAACTAAGGGTGCAGTGATGACTCTCCTCCGGAATGTAATATGAGGATTATAACCAGGACAGTTAGCCCTCTTGATCAGTCACAGAGGCTTAAGTGGGTCCACGGGGACTGCTGAAAGCATTGCTAATTCTTCATGCCTTAAGTATGTAATCACATCCTAGAGACTTGAGTTACATACTGATAACAATTGCTTCTCTTCTAGAAGACAAACCATCCCGAGCATAAAAGAAGAGAATTAAATATCGCGGCGTGAGTCTCACGTGGACACACATGACAATGTTTGCACTGAGGGCTCTCATCTGCTGCCCCTGTCAGGGGCCGCCTCGCCTGGGACAACTGCACCCCAGGGGCCTTTTAACTTTCAAATTTATGATTTCACACTTGAGGCAAGTCTGTTGTCCTTTAAAAAGACAAATGCAGATTCCAGAGAATTAATTTCCCTTTAAATACAACTGAGGAGACAGCTCATGAACTTTTGTAGTTTTTTTTAAAGAAGGATCTCCCAAGATTAGTAGAAAATTGCAAATGGGACAGAACACAAAAATTTCAGTCTTTTGTGAAATAAATGCAGAAAATATGGTTTTATAAATTATGTTTTGTAATGAATATTTGCAAATGCCACAGTGGAATAGATTCATGTACATTTCTTTTTAAATAAAATTGAGACCCTTGCTCTAAGTACCAAATGGAAGTGAAAATTTAAGTCTATTTTGGGGATAATTAGTTAACTAAGTAGTTTAGGTAATTGTGATTTGATTCTGGATGATTTCTATAATTGTCTGTATATTTTTAACATTGAAAATTCATGGACAACCAGTTATTATAAAGCATCAATTGTTTGGGGTAAAATAATAAAGGCAAGTTACCATAGTTTCAAATGAAGTTCATGTGATTTTATAAACTTATTTAATCCTAGTGGGTACAAAACAAAGCAATATAATTTATAAGGGTTTCTGGATGGTTGCTTATATTTAAGGAAAGATAATTAAATTATTCTATTATTGTTATTATATTTGAGCTCTTTTACAGATTCCATACTCTACTTTTGACTCAAAAATAAAGAAGACATAATGTTTCTGTATAATAGTCATATTTTGCAAATAGGGGTTAGGAATCGTAATCTTATTCCTCCTTTGAAAAACTCCCTTTATTATTCTTTACCTTAACTTCTGTATCAGCACTCTATTAAAAGGATTAGTGATTTAACTCCCTATTTGTTTAGAATATTCCTTTACACGATTTAGAGAAAGATTTTAAATGTACAAGTTCTCCATAATAACCTAGTAACTACCCATACACAAATAACCAGCACACAAAAAATAGTGAGATCCATCAAGAATAATTCGTATTTGAACCACCATGCTATGTAAATATAATAACAATCTTAAGAGTCCTTGGCTTAAATATATTCAGATACATTATTTAAAAAGGCTAAGTAATATCTGAAACTCTTCCCCCAGACTGGCAAACATTTGTTTCTATTTATTTCGCCTTTCTTCTCCTTGGTTCCTCTTACTGATCACCCATCTTATCTCATCAATGACATCAGACGTTTTCCCTATTTCTTACAGGCACACTTAGTTTTACTGTACTTTGCTTTATTGCACTTCACAAATGCTGCATTTTTCACAAATTAAAGGCAAGACCCCCCATCAGCAAAAAGATTATGACTCACTTTATTGCCATGTTCGCTTTATTGTGCGAGGAGCATGGGGGTGGGTCTGGAACTGAACCTTCAGTGTCTTTGAGGTTTGCCTCAAGCTTAGTGAAAGAGTTCTTCTATGGCTGAAGTTGCGAGGAAAGTAGGGAAGTGGCGTCCTCAGGTACATATCATTTTCCCTTAAGTAAGTTTATCCTCAGCCTCCCAGCCTCTCCTCTCCTCACTCTGTATCCTCCAGCCTGCCCTCACTTTTCACATCTAAAATACGAATAAAGTTAATTCGTATATTAGAACCCACAAAATGGAGCCTGGTCCCTGTCAAATCTAAACCTAAGTCAGCCTGAACTTTCAGGATACACGTGTCATGGAAACCAATCACAATTCTCCCACTTGGCTTTAGCTAGTTCTCCCACTTGGCTTTAGCTAGTTGAAAATGGGGCCTGCTAGCCAGTCACGCTGTTTCCACCTTCTCCTCTAAGGTTCTTTAAACCTCACTCTTGCCCAGCATTGCTGGGACGATGCTCCCTGCTTGTGAGGCATCATGCTCCCCCAGTCTATACATTGTTTTCTTTTGAATAAAGGCCATGAGACTCATCACTAAGTCATTTCAATTTTGCCATTTGGAAGTTTTGGCGACCACACAGTACTGGAGACAGGTGCGGAGGACTCCGGGGCCTGCTCCCAGACGCCAGGGAAGGAACCCACAGGGCCTTTTTGTTCACTGCTCCCTGGGCTGCTCGCCTCCTGGGTCTCTGGTAAGCTTCTCTCAGACTTAGTTCCCCTTGTTGGGTAAGCCCTTCTAATTTGTCCTTGTCATTCTGGGTGGAAGTTGGGGTACGGCAGACTCCAGATTTTCACTGTGAGACTCAGTGGGTCAAAACATCGGGGTTTCCGGCCAATCTTATTAAAAGCGTAAGTGTCTTTAGTAGATCCTGGCAGGTCTCAGGAATATGCACAACCTAACAGAAACAGTAAATCTGGTTGAATTAGGGAGGGTTATTTTAACAAGGGGAAATAATGGGTAACCCCAATCCAAGGAAAGTATAAGATGGCAGCTGGGAGGGAATTTACCAAAACCTTCATGTAAATCTACAGCATAAACAGCTGGGGGACTTGGGGAAGTATGGTAAATTAGGATGAAAATCTGAACTGCTTTGACCAATGGCGCATCAAAATCTAAGTAAGCACAAATCAGACTATTAAAAGCTTTTAGGTGGCATACAGATGGCCAACAGGTCCATAGAAAGGTGCGCAACACTAATCATCAGGGAATGCAAACCAAAACTGAAATGAGACAGCATCTCACATCGGTTAGAATGGCTATTATCAAAAAGATGAGAGATAACAAGTGTTGGTGAGGGTGTGGAGAAAGGGAATATTTTTGCTCTGTTGGTGGGAAATATAAATTGGTGCAGCCACCATGGAAAACAGTATGGAGTTTCCTTAAAAAAAAAATTAAGCATAGAACTGCCACAGGATCCAACAATTCTTCTGAGTGTTTATCCAAAGAAAACAAAACCACTGACTTGAAAAAATAAGTTCATTGCACTAACAAGTTCATCACAGCATTATTTAAAATAGCTAAGATGTAGAAACAATCTGTTTCCACACAATGGAAATGCACATTATTCAGCCATAAAAATAAAATGAATGAAATTGTGCCATTTGTGACAACATGAAATTTGAGGGTATTATGGTAAGTATAACAGGAGAAAGACAAATGTCCTATGATCTCACTTATATGTGGAATCTAAATAAACAAACAAAAACCAAGCTTGTAGATACAGAAAACAGACTAGTGGTTCTGGAACATGGGGAGGTGGATATGGGCAAAATGGGTAACGGGGTTAAAAGATACAAATTCAGTTATAAACTAAATCATGTGAATGCTATGTACAGTATGTTGATGATAGTTAATAATACTATATTGCATATTTAAAAGTTTCTAAGAGAGTAAATCTTTAAAGTTCTCAGCGCAGGAGAAAAATGTTATAATTATATGGAGACAGATATTACCTAGACTTATTGTGGTATCATTTCACAATATATACAAGTGTCAAATCATTATGTTGTATACCTGAAACTAATATAATGTTATATGTCATTTATACTTTTTAAAAAAAATCTATTAGGGCACCCCCTGCTCTAAAAACATCTTCTTGTGAGAGGAATAATAGATCTGTGGCTAACGGGAATGTCCAAAGCCCCCCAAAACTGCAAAGTATGAGTCCATCACTTAAAAACTGATAAAGCAGTGGCCACCTGACTCCAAGACTCCTATGCTAGGATAAGTTGGTCACGAATGAATACTTTCTAAGTAATCTGCCTGGACAGCAAAAACTTGGTGTCATATCAAATAAATTTACTGTGCTTCCTGTTGTATCTATCCAGTCTTTGACGACTTCAGAAAATCCAGCCCTCTCCATCTTAAAAGAGCAAAGTTTTGTTCACAGCTATATGACCTGATGTATTTGCCTTTAAAGTCTTCTGTTGTCACTTCAGTTAAACAGGTAAGTATTATTTCATAATTATCTGGGATCCTATTGAGGCAAATGTTCATACTTTTTGATGTTTTGACAACTTCCCTAAATCAAATTCTACATGGTGTGCTTTTGACCTCAAAGTAACTTTGAGATTCCCCAAAGATCTCCTGAAAATTCTCAAAGAATTTGTGTCTCACCTTGTAAAACTAACTAGCTTTATTTGCTATGTTAAATTATGTGGGGAGCATTGTCAAATAAAAAGTGATGATAGACCTTCTTAGGTTACATGTATATAGAATATAGGTATTCCAGAAATCATTTAAAGTTTCTATAAACTTGTCAATATTCTCATTGTCCAATTATTGTCCTAAATTATTGTATGCCACAGAAATAACTCAACATAAGGTAACAGTTGGAATAAGAAATAGAAATCATGTTATTTTTTTCTTTTTCTCACTTGGGCTTTCATGACTGAGGGATCCATTCAGAGAGGAAGTGCTTCTAAATACATTCTATGTCTTGTGATCTAAGATTTTTAAAATAGAAAACAAAGAAAGAAATGGAGAACTTTCTTCCAGAGAACACGGATGTTTTTCTTTAATATTGCATTACACACAGACAGGTTCTCTGCGCCCAAAAACAGCGCAGCTGTGTGCACTTGTGCTCAAGATTAGGTTTGTTGCATTTAGCTTGGCGCGTCCTTTATGGTTACTCTTCCTCAGCTGTCTTCCCGTTTCACTTTCACATTTAAACTCTCAAAGAAACATGGAAGGTCATTAAATGGTCCTGGAATTTTAGTGAAAGCGTGCTAAGCAATAGCTAAAGTAGATGGGCTCTGCTGGATGTTGTGTTTCATGAAATTATTCAAGCCCTGCAAATAGGCTTTAGGTTAACTTCTCAGAATATTTTGTTTAAAAACATGTTTAGGAAAGTTAAAAAAAAGTAATAAGGAACATTGATGGAATGAAAAACATTGTTCAATGAGGCTAATTGGTTTTATTTTGAACATGGTTTGTTTCTTGCGAGAAACTAGTATTTTCCCTCCCCCTACCAATTCCCAATCTTCTGAAATCAATGCATATAACAAAATAACACAGTCCTCTCATTCTTAACTTTGGTGTTCCAGTCCTTATTATCTAAATTGAGCTGTTTTCTTTGACTCACTTTTTAAATAAATAAATATATACTATATACATAAATTTACACCGATATGCACATTAAAATAGTATTTAGTTTCTGTCATAGATTTTGAAATAATAAAAAAGGATATCCTTGGAATTTTACCCTGTTTTTCTATGTGTGATTTTAGCCCTCTCTTTAGCCGCCCCCAGTCAGTATTTACTTCTACTTGGTCTTTTCTCTTACAGACACTCAGAACCTACTTTTTATCTCTCTCTCACACAAGTCAGATTTTCTTTCAGGCAAGGACAAACTATGACCAAACTCATTCATCTCATGCAAGATATAAAAATTAATGTTATGTTTCTCAGAAATATATTTTTTCTTATCAGACATACTTACTAATAGAATTCCAAGTATTAAAAAACCTAAAGTTAAAAATCATTTCTTGGAGATCAAGAACCAACTTGGAAATTTCTGTGCTTGGAAATCAGAGCTCAAAGGAGATAGGATGTCCCTAAGCATAAGACCCTCCTGCATCTTCCACTTGGGTGTGACTGATAACGTTAGTGTAAAGAAATCAAATTGGAGAACGGTCCAAAATCAACTCCAAACTGGCAGTTACAGCTCTGGATCTCTAGTTGCCTGGTCCAATGTTGGTTTTTTCACTGCAGTATTAAACGGTTCATTTTAAGACTCATCTTTAGGGTTCTTTTGAATTTTGTTAATCCCAAAGGCTGAAAACCCCAGATGATTTTAGAATGAAAATTTAAACACTTCATAGAAATTTCTTGTGTACTGGATCTGTTTTCCTAAAATAATATTATTTTAATTTCCTTTTCCTCTTTCTTTCTTTCTTTCTTTCTTTCTTTCTTTCTTTCTTTCTTTCTTTCTTTCTTTCTTTCTTCTTCTCCTTCCCTCCTTCCTTCCTTCCTTCCTTCCTTCCTTCCTTCCTTCCTTCCTTCCTTCCTTCCTTCCTTCCTATTGTGGACACTATTATAGATGTTCACCATTTCCCCCCTTACCCCCTTCCAGCCAACACTTGCTCACCCCCTTCTGCCTTCATCACATTGTGGTCTGTGAGCATGGTCCATGCATGTATGTTCTTTGGCCAATCCCTTCCGGTCCCCCCACCCCTCTCTCTTCTGAGATCTGTCAGTCTGTTTCATGTAACTAAGTACTCATTTTTAATCAAAATCTTTTCATTATTCCATAATAATAATGATCTTAGTTTAGGAGGAAAAAAAAGAAATTAAGTAACTAAAGGTTCAAAAACATAAAACTGCACTGTATATCAGGCATAAAGAAATTATCTATTCTTTTTTGAAGTCAAAAGGACTTAACAACTACTTGAGGTATTGTACATATTGTGGTATAAATTTTGTATGTGTTATGGGCTGAATTATTTCCCCTCAGCCCAAATTACCTAATAAGAGAAGTGGTTTACATGGTCATAACATTTAAATTGCTGCCAAAGAAAAAATGTAAAAAAAAAAAAGGATTTTAAATGGAAAATATCACATAATTTCAAAAAAAAAAAAAAAAAGAACTTACCTCAATTTTCTATCATTTATTATGTACTATAATATGTCAACTTTCTAAATAGGATTACAGTCTTTTATTATAAGCTCCTAGTGGTACTATGGTATACATTTTTAAAATGCCACTACAAAAATGTTCTTTTCTTTTTGTGTCTGCCTATCATATACTTAAGCTACAGATAATTTTTTAATAAAAAGCCTACGGTAGGTATAAATGCAAGAGTTAACTGCTCCTGTTTGCTGATGTCCTTTTCATGTCCTATGAAGGTGGCCTCTCTCAGTCCAGCATCTTCTCCTGTTTCTTACCTTCCTTTTTCTTCTTCTTAGATTCAGCTTGAGGCTTGGGCTTGGTCACTTTGCCAGAGGGTTGAATTTCTAACCCTCGGTACCTCAGAATGTGACCATGTTTGTATACAGGTTCTTTGAAGAGGTGATTATGTTAAAAATGAGGTCATTAGGATGAGGCCTAACTTAATTTGACCGCTATCCTTACAAGAAGAAGAAATCAAACAGACAGACATACACATAGGGAAAACAACGTAAAGACATGGGGAGAAGACGGCCACCTATTAGCCAAGTACAGACACCTGGAAAAGATTCTTCCCTCACAGATTTCAGAAGAAACCAAATCTATTGACACCTTGACCTCAGGCTTGCATTCTCCAAAACTATGAGAAAATAAATTCCTATTGTTTAATCCAGGGGTCCCCAACCCCTGGGCCACAGAACCATTGCGGGTCTGTGGCCTGTTAGGAATCAGGCCACACAGCAGGAGGTGAGCCGAGGGCAAAGGAAGCTTCATCTGTATTTACAGCTGCTCCCCATCACTAGCATTACTGCCTGAGCTCTGCCTCCTTCCAGATTAGCTGTGCATTATATTCTCACAGGAGCAGGAACCCTACTGTGAACTGTGCATGTTGGGGATCTATGTTGCACAGTCCCTATGAGAATTCAACGCCTGATGATCTGAGGTGGAGCTGAGGCAGTGATGCTACTAGCATGGAGAAACGGCTGCAAATATAGATTGTCGTTAGCAGAGAGGTTTGACTGCAAAGAAACCATAATAAATAAGTTGCTTGCAGACTCATATCAAAACCCTATCAGTGAGTGGCAAGTGACAATTAAGCTGCATCTGGTGGCAGGCTATAAAGCCATTCCCTCTATCCTGGTCTGTGGAAAAATTGTCTTCCATGAAACTGGTCCCTGGTGCCAAAATGTTGGGGACTGCTGGTTTAATCCATTCTATCCGTGCTACTTTGTCAGTTATGGTAGCTCTAGCAAGCTAATAATCCAATATGGGGATAATTTCTTATTCGAAAAAAATTAAGTAGTAAATATTACTTCAACATATGCTGAAAATTTTGATTGACTTACTTTGCAAAGTTTCCAGAAAGAATCTGGTTTTAATAATCAGCAAACCACCCCCACCCCCACCCCCCCCAAAAAAAAAAATCCTGACCGGTGTGTCTCAGTGGGCTGGGCACTGTCTGCAAACCAAAAGGTTGCCCATTCTATTTCCAATCAGGGCACATGCCTGGGTTGCAGGCTTAGCATGTTGGGGGCTTGTGAGAGGCAACCACACATTGATGTTTCTCTCCCTCTTTCTCCCTCCCTCCCCGTCTCTCTAAAAACAAATAAATAAAATATTAAAAAAAGAATCAGAAAAAAATTAAAATACTGATTTTTAAGAATAGTTTTAAGATACCACATATTTGGATATGTTTAAAAAATGTCTTGATCACATCTATAATTTTTTTAATCACCACATCGTTCAATTAATGTTAACTGAGTTTTGATGTGGTTCTGTAGTTTAAATCTTGGCAAAGGTACATGAAAAACACATTATGATCAAACAAATATGCAGTAGAATAGTAAAATAAATAATCACTAACAGAGATTGATGTATATATTTAAGTCTGATTCACCAAGGCAGTTAGTACCATTTTATTACGTCAGCTAGGGCTTTCATCTAATATAATCCATCAGCTTTTCCTAATAAATTCAAGTTTTTTTTTTTTCCCCAAAGCATTTGCCCATACATTTCTTAAAAGGAATATTTCCAACTAAAAAGTTTAGGTTAATTATAAAACTAAGAAAAGCAAAATTACCTCTTTAATTTTGATTTTATGTACTTAAGATGGAACAAAACTGACTTATTCTTGTCATTTTATAGTTTTACTTTTTCCTTAGACATTCTTTTCAGAACAATTTTGCCACTGTGAAAATTGAATATTTTATTGTTAATATCAGACATTGTGTGTATTTGTGTACAGAGTGTTTGGGTAGGTAACATGGGAATAACACAGGTTTTGGGAATCACTCACTTTCTTCATGAGGCCTTTAGGGACACAGATTTTTATAATACAAAAACAAGAGTTTAACATAGAAGATTTAAAACAGAAAGTGATAATTAATTACTGAGCAAAAAGTATAAAATAAATGCTACTTACATTTAGAGTGGGCACTGGGGTTATAGTATTTTAGGGAGACAGTCTTATTACATTGTGGATGTTGTTATTTAATCAACTTTAAATTAAACAGTAATATTCAAAAATAGTTATAAAATCATTTTTTACCATAAAATTTTGGAATTTTTAAGAACATAATATTTATTTTGCATTTAAACTGCCAGACATTGTTATTTCCAAATTTGATGAAAGGCATTAATGCTGCTATCTTTCGTCCAAACCAAAGCTTACTGTTTTTTCACTAAAACAAAGCTAACAAGTGTAAAAATAGAAGGTTCAACCTATTTCCTTGTATTTGGGTTTCTTCTGGGGCTTTGTTGTGGAGCTTAAAGCAGACAATTGTTTGACACATGAGTAGAGTCAGCTATTTGAGTTCAATTGTTTACTCTTTGGACCCAACTCAACATTTTGGGTGTCAAATCTGTACTGTGCTAAACGTAGTGATGCTACAATGACCCAAAAAGTACATTAAATGGAATTTTCTCAGAAAACTAAAAATGGATCTGCCTTTTGACCCAGAAATTCCACTGCTAGGATTATATCCTAAGAACCCTGAAACACCAATCCAAAAGAACCTATACACCCCAATCTTCATAGCAGCGCAATTTACAATAGCCAAGTGTTGGAAGCAACCTAGGTGCCCATCAGTAAATGAATGGATCAAAAAACTACGGTACATTTACACAATGGAATTCTATGCAACAGAAAGAAAGAAGGAGCTCCTACCCTTTGCTACAGCATGGATGGAACTGGAGAGCATTACGATAAGCGAAATAAGCCAGGTGGTGAAAGACAAATACCATATGATCTCACCTTTAACAGGAACCTAAACGACCAAACAAACAAGCAAAATATAACCAAAGACACTGAAATTGAGAACAGGCTGACGGTGTCCAGAAGGGAGAGGGGAGGGAATTTCAGGGGAAAAGAGGAAGGGTTTATAGGAACAAGTATAAAGGACACATGGACAAAAACTGAGGGGGTGGAAATGGGAGGGAGGTGGGGAGGGCTGGGGGGTGGGCTAGGATGGGAGTAAAAGACAGAAAACTGTACTTGAACAACAATTAAAATAAAATTAAAAAAAATTGCTTTCAGAAGTGATCATGAGATATCTTTGTGATTAACACACAGCAATACTTTGAAATTAGAATTCAGGCATGAGGGACTTGCATTAGTGCCATTGGAGCTGCTGTAGCAAACCACAAACTGGGTGGCTTAAAAAGCAGAAACTTGCCTCACAATTCTGGAGGCTAGAAGTCCAAAATTAAGATGCCGTCTGGGCCTTACTCCCTCTAAAGCCTGTAGAGGAAAATTCTCCCTTGCCTCTTCCAACTCTGGTGTTTCTCACGAATTCTTGTATCTAAATTCGACTTGAAGATGTGTCATTCCAATCTCTGCCTATGTTGTTCCATGGCTGCCTTCTTTTAGTCTTTTCTCTCTTATAAGAACACTGGTCATATTGAAATAAAAGTCCATCTGCATCTAGTATGATGTCACCTTAACTAATTACATCTGCAACAAAATTTATTTCCAAATATGGTCACATTCTCAGGTACTGGGATTTAGACTTGAACATCTCTCTTGGGAGGACACAATTGAACTAATAACAGGGCTGTTTTAATAATTGGAAATAGAAAGCCCAATGCATTAGTTTCCTTTTCCTGTTGTAGCAAATTACCACACATTTAGTGGCTTAAGACAACAGCCCAACAGCCAGAAGTCTGAAATGGCTCTCACTGAGCTAAAACCAAGGTGTCCATAGGGTTGTGTCATTTTCTGGAGACTTTGGGAGAAAAATCTCTTTTCTTGCCCTTTCTAGCTTCTAGAGGCTATCTGTATTCTTTGGCTCATGACCAGTTCCTCTATATTCAAAGCCAGCAATGACCAGTTGAGCTTTCCCCACAAGGCCATCTCTCTGGTTCTCTTTCCTGGTCTTCCTCTTCTCCTTCTGAAGACCCGTGTGAGGACACTGGGCCAACCTCAATAATCCAGGACAAACTACTCTTGGAAGGTCAACTGATTAGCAATCTCAGTTCCATTTATGACTTAATTTCCCCAATGCCATTTAACAGAATATATTCACAGGTTCCCGGGATGAGGACACAGACATTTTGGGGGAGACATTATTCTGCTTACTATAACCCAACAAAATTTTTCTTTGTTCTTAAAAATATATATCTCTTTCTTGATAAATTGATGACAGAAAAAAAATATGTTGACCAAGAGAGCCTCTGAGTTCACTTGTGTATAAATTCATGATGATTCATTTGAAAATGCTTCTGAAAAGAAGCATTTGGCTGGAAAGTAGGCATACGTGAGTTTTTCCCTCTTTGTGAGCTCCTATTCAAGAGCCATTCATAAACAATAAAGCGCAGTAAATGTGAAGTTTACTGACAACACATTCATAGTTTACTGACAATATGAAGGAAGAACACAAAGAGCTTTTTCTAATAGGATCACGCAAACCTGTTAAAGAAAGAGTCCATTAGAAATGGTCACAGCTGTTAACAACCACACCTAAAACAAAAACAAACAACTAGAACAGGAACAGAACCACAGAAATGGAGATCATATGGAGGGTTAGCAACAGAGGAGTGGGAGGATGAGAGAGGGAGGAAAAGTACAGAGAATAAGTAGCATAGATGGTGGGTAGAAAATAGACAGGGGGAGGGCAAGAATAGTGTGGGAAATGTAGAAGCTAAAGAACTTATGACACATGGACATGAACTAAAGGGGGGTTGTGGGTGGGAGGGGGTGTGCAGGGTGGAAGGGAATGATGGGGGAGAAATGGGACAACTGTAATAGCATAATCAATAAAATATATTTAAAAAAAAAAAAAGGTCTTAAGTGTGAATAAACCCTTACCAGTTAAAGAGATTGGGGACCAGGAAGGCAGAAAGAGAATGATAGAAGGGCATTTTTAGGGCCTTACAAGTGGTATCTATCTCTTGGAGCCTATGATGCAAAAAGGGGTGAGAGAAGTTGATGTTGGAAAGAGGCTGGGTTCAGTGTATAGGTAGCCTACATGTCAGTCAAAGGAACAGGGACTTTATACAGAAGGATGATGTTCTTAATCTTTTCAGAGATCTAGCCCCTTGTAGAATCTGATTAAAGCTAGAATCTCTCCCCTCAAATATGCACACCATGCCTACATAAACATTTTATGCATAATTTCAGGAATTATGGAGACTCTCATTTAAATCTATAAAGCTGTCTGGAGTCTGTGGACTCTAAGTTGAGAGAGAGAGAGAGAGAGAGAGAGAGAGAGAGACTTGCTATAGGTAACGGGATTATTAACCAACTGTGGAGAGGTTTTTAATGTTACTGCATTTATGTTCATAAAAGTGAATCTGGCCTATGAATGTTATTGAGGAAGGTGAATCTGGAGATGAGAATAGGAATCCAAATCCCAAATGTGTATATGAGAGCCAAGAGCATTAAAATAGCAGCTTTCTATATGGCTATTTTGCCATATATATCTTAAAATAATCCTCTTAAAAAGTTCTTAGTTATTTGTTAGATCATTTAAGAAACTGGACTATGAACAATGATAAAGAACTTGTCAAGAGGAGTAATATCAGTAAGCACTGCAATTCTTTTGTATTTTAATGATATTAAGCAGGATTCAGTTTTTATAATAACATAGAGTATTGTAAAATAATAGACTCTCTGAAAATAAAATATAAAAAGAGAAAATTAGGGGAATCAAGAAATATCAAAGTCAACACACATTTTAAAATAGTTTTACTTCCTTAACATATGACTTGGCTATAAAAAAGAAGAAAATTTTAGCCTTTGCAACAGTATGGATGGGCCTGGAGAACATTATGCTAAGTGAAATAAGCCAGTCAGAAAAAGACAAATACCATATGATCTCACTCATATGTGGAATCTAATGAACAAACTGAACAAACAGGGAAAATGGGGACAGACTCATATCATACATAGATGGAAAGCAGGATGATAGCTAGTGTGAGGAAGAAGTTTAGAGGGTGGAGGGATTGAGTAAAAAGGAAAAAGGACTCATGGACATAGACAATAGGGTAGTGATTGCTGGGGGGAGGGTTACAAAGGGACTAAAAAGGTAATGTAGAATAAATAGTTTTATTGAGATAAAATTTCCATACCATACAATTCAATTATTTTAGTAAACTCATAGAGTTCTGAGAGCATCACAACAATCCAGTTTTAGAACCTTCCCATCACCCTGAAAAAGTTCCATTCTCTAAGCCTAACTCCAAATAATTAATCCTTCTTCCTACACCCAACACTAAGAAACTACTAATCTATTGTTCCATCTTCATGCATTTGCCCTTATTTGTTGACTTATTGTTTAATTTTTAAAAGGTTTTATTTATTGTTTCTTTAAACATGGTTTATTTTATACTTCATTGAAGGTACTTATAGTAGTTGCTTTGAAATTTTGTCTGCTAAGTCTCACATCTGGGGACACTCACAGGATTTCTATTCTTGATTTCTTTTTGTAGAGTATGGATGAGCATTTCTATTTCTTTGTAAGTCTCTTAATGTTTTGTTGTGGTTGAAAACTGTACTTTTAAAGTAACATATTGTAGCAACTATGAATTAAGATTCTTCCCCTCCCCCAAAGGTTGTGTTTGTTGTTTTATTTGTCCATTGCTTGGTTTCTTTATTTAGTAACTTGTTTTGGCTAAGTCTGTCTCCCACACAGTGTGTGGCCACTGATGTTTTGTTTTATTTATTTATCTTGTTTTTATTTTAAAATCTGGCATTCTCAGACTTGCTCTGCATCTGTATAACTTAATTGTGAGTCAATGATTAGAAAAAGGTTGTACTCAAGCATGTGAAGCCAATGAGCCTTCTTTTCTGCAGAATCATCTAGGTGTGAGTAGAGCAGTGTATTCAGTGGTGGTTATCTGTCCCAGCTTCTATTCTACTGGAGTCTTTTGTTTCTTCTGCTTGTGTCTGCAGCCTCAGTTTTGGTCAAGAGGGTGTGGCCATTTTGAGTCCTCTTAGGTCACGGCTTTGTATGCGTACAGACTCAGGCAAGAATATATTTGCTTCAATTGATCAATCCTACCAATAATGTTATTGAATGTGGTCTTTGCTTACTGTTTCAAAGTGATCAGGTTTTCTTTGACCACAAGAAGAAAAGTAGCCAGTTCTCGTGGCTTGCCTAATTCTATTGTGTCAGAACCTCTATGCCCACTGAGATGGGAATGGGGATGGGAACAGCCCCAGGTGAGGAAGGCATGGAATCCAACCCTTTTTACCTGAATTTTTGGAGTTCTTCAAACATAAATGCTTTTTTCATTGTTGTATGACTTTGATATCCATAGCCTAGAGATATTTATTTTTTGTCCTCTTGTTCAGGTTTACAGCTGATTTGGGGGATGGAATTTGCCAGTCTCCTCACTTGGTCATAGCTGGGAATCCCTTACCCATAGGTTTATGCATTTCATTTAATACTCTACATATTCATGTATAAATACTTATGACCATTAGTATTTTATTTTCTCTAAGATTCGTCAATGTAGAGAGCCTATATTACTGCCCTGGCTATTATTTCAATGTTATTTCTTATCAGGGTAATTAATATTACACCCTTCTCGTTATCATTTGTTCTATCTTCTCAAGACGGTTGTGATATCAGTGTCATTATCTCTTTCATCTGACAGGGTAGCAACATTCCTATTTTGGTCAACTCTTGGCCCCAACACAGTCAGTCCATCTTTGTGTCCTGCAGCATCCTGTGAGCTTTACATCTCCTTGACACGGGCCACATGGAACTATTTAAACACACAAAATAGGTGAGGGGAAACTATGTAAAGGAGTTAAAGGGCCAAGGAAAAGGAATAAATCATTATAGAGAACAGTAACTGCCCTGTTTATAATTTAGAAAACTGTTTTAGAATACTGTGAAACTGAATTATCCTAATTGTATACATGTGACCTTAATTTAAATATTAGATCTTTAAAGTTATAAATCTAGCCCTGGCTGGTGTAGTTCAGTGGATTGAGCATGGGTCTGTGAACCAAAAGGTGGCTGGTTCGATTCCCAGTCAGGCACATGCCTAGGTTGCCAGCTTGGTCCCAGTTGGGGGTGTGTGAGAGGAAACCACACATTGATATTTCTCTCCCTTTCTTTCTCCCTCCCTTCTCCTCTCTCTAAAGATAAATAAATAAATTTAAAAAGCTAAAAAAATTAAGTTATAAATCTATCTTAAGTGATAATTTATATGACACTTAAATACCTTATCATTTTAGCCCTGGCTGGTGTAGCTCAGTGGATTGAGTGCGGGCCTGCGAACCAAAGGATTGCGGTTCGATTCCCAGTCAGGGCACATGCCTGGGTTGCAGGCCAGTTCCCAGCATGGGACACACAAGAGGCAACCACACATTGATATTTCTCTCCCTCTCCCTCTCTCCTACCCTTCCCCTCTAAAGATAAATAAATAAAAATTAAAAAAAATAAAAAATAAATACCTTATCATTTTAAAAAGCATTATTAATTTTGGATAAATTATACAGGTATAGAGAGACCCCTTATCTCTGCAAAATGATGTTGTACCAAGATATGATGAAAAATAGTGAGATTGATTTGCCTCTTTAGGTTGTAGTTACTCTTTTCCTTCATTTTTTAAATATATTTTCTTTTTTTTTTTAAGATTTTATTTATTTATCTTTAATGGGGAAGGGAAGGAGAGATGGAGAGAAATATCAATATATGGTTGCCTGTCGTCCATCCCCTGCTGGGAACTGTTGCTGGGAACTGTCCTGCAACCCAGGAATGTGCCCTGACTGGGAATGGAACCACGATCCTTTGGTTCGAAGGCCCGAGCTCAATCCACTGAGCTACACCAGCCAGGGCCATTAATAGATTTTATTGATTATGCTATTACAGTTGTCCCATTTCTCCCCCATCATTCCCCTCCACCCTGCACACCCTCTCCCACCCACATTCCCTCCCTTTAGTTCATGTCCATGTGTCATAAGATCTTTAGCTTCTACATTTCCTACACTATTCTTACCCTCCCCCTGTCTATTTTCTACCTACCGTCTATGCTACTTATTCTCTGTACCTTTTCCTCCTCTCTCCTCCTTCTACTCCCCTGTTACTAACCCTCCATATGATCTCCATTTCTGTGATTCTGTTCCTGTTCTAGTTGGTGGCTTAGTTTGCTTTTGTTTTAGGTGTGGTTGTTAATAACTGTGAATTTGCTGTCTTTTTACTGTCATATTTTTTATCTTCTTTTTCTCAGGTAAGTCCCTTTAACATTTCATAAAATAAGGGCTTGGTGATGATGAACTCCTTGAACTTGACCTTATCTGGGAAGAACTTTATCTTCCCTTCCATTCTAAATGACAGCTTCGCTGGATAGAGCAATGTTGGATGTAGGTCCTTGCCTTTGAAGTCTTCAAATACTTCTTTCCAGCCCCTTCTTGCCTGGAAGGTCTCTTTTGAGAAATCAGCTGACAGTCTGATGGGAACTCCTTTGGAGGTGACTATCCCCTTATCCTTTGCTGCTTCTAGAATTCTCTCCTTCATTTGGATCTTGGCTAATGGAATTATGATGTGGCTTGGTGTGTTCCTCCTTGGGTCCAACTTCTTTGGGACTCTCTGAGGTTCCTGGACTTCCTGGTAGTCTATTTCCTTTTCCAGGTTGGGGAAGTTCTCCTTTATTATTTATTCAAATAAGTTTTCCACTTGTTGCTCTTCTTCTTCCCCTTCTGGTACCCCTATAATTCAGACGTTGGGATGTTTAGAGATGTCTTAGAGGTTCCTAAGCCTCTCCTTGTTTTTTTTTTTTTTTTTTTTGAATTCTTGTTTCTTCTTTGTTTTCTGTTTGGTTGTTTGTTTCTTCCTTCTGGTCCACTCCATTGATTTGAGTCCCAGTTTTCCTCCTATCTCTATTGGTTCCCTGTGTGTTTTCCTTCATTTCACCTATTGTAGCCTTCATTTGTTCATCTAATTTGTGACCAAAATCCACCAATTCTGCGAGTATCCTGATCACCAGGGCTTTGAACTGTGCATTTGATAGGTTGGCTATCTCTTTTTCACATAGGTGAATTAGCTCTGGGGATTTGATTTGTTCTCCCATTTGAGCCATTTTTTGTTTTGTTTTGTTTTGTTTTGTTTTTGGTCTGGTTGTGGCTGTTATGTAGTAAGGGGCGGAGCCTTAGGTGTTCCCCAGGGCGGGGCAGCCCAGTTGCTGGGTAGTGATGCTGTATGTGGAGGCGGGATCCAAGAGGGAACAATGGCACTTGCTCCACTCTCTCTCCAATTGGAGTCCCTTCTGCCCCTTCCCCTTTGTCTGGATTATCTGCGTGCAATTGTGGGACTACCTAGTCAGCCAGCCACCTTGCGTGGCCTCACTGGGTCTGCACAGTTGCCACCCTGTGCCTAGGGTCCACTGCCACCGCCTGTGCACCTGGGGTCTGGCAGCTGCTGTTGCCTGCACACCCAGGTTGCCAACCTCCACTTTTTCCTGCCAGGACTCTACCCCTCTTACAGGTCTGGATGAATGGTTGTTGGACTTCCGTAGAGTTCAATTTTCTATAAGTTCTGATTGTTTTCTTGTTTCTAAATCTTTATTGTCCTTGATTTTGGTTGTGAGAGGAGGCACAGTGTGTCCACCTATGCCTCCATCTTGGCCGGAAGTCCTCCTGTAGTTACTTTTTAAAGTCTGTATATTTATAGAATTTAACTCATTCTGTGTTAGCACAAATTAAATGAATATGTTTAAAAAATCTTTCTCTGAAACAAGCTAAATTATATAGCACATATACTTTACTCAGTTGATCCACTCATTAAATTACTTAGCAGTTAAAAAATTACCTGCTCTGTTGAGCCAACTATTTTATTAGTGTTGTGGGGAAATAGCTTCAAAGGGGAGCCATATATGGTCCATGTCTTTCATTAGTGTTCTCTACTAGAGTTCAGAATTTCATTAAGTAATGTTCCACAGATATTTATTGAGTACTTACTATGTACCAGGAATTGTGCTCAGAATTAGGAAATCATAATACGAGGAATTATAGCAATTATTCAAATTCCAGATAAATCTCCCATCTTAATTTTTTTAGAAAATAAAAATATCACCTGGATTATTCTATTTTTTTGTTTACTAGTGGTATTCTGCACAAAGTTAAAAATAATATTATTTATTGAAAGCTTACCATGTATCAAGAATAATGCTAAAAGCTTTGATAGCATTAGATCATAGCAAACCTGTAAGTTCTAGTACTTTTATCTTCATTTTACAGATACCACATCATGACAGTATATTGCCTAAGCTGACAGGTGTAGGAAACTGTGAGGGTACTTGATTAAGTTTGCAAAGGTAGGAAGTGAATACACTCAAAGTTTAACAACAGATGAGATTATGTCTTTTTTTCTTCTTTCTTTAATTAGATCCAGTGAACATGAATTCGTGTAATATAGGCTTCAATGAACATATCAATTAAAAGAGCAATCATTTTATAGATGATACACCTCAGTGTAAATTTAATTGAAAAAATATAGTCTTTGGATCAAAGTACAAAATCAATGTTGTATACATCTTAGTGTGATAACTCACAAGGCTTCTGCTTCTTTTCAGATATGGCGCACCATTTCTGAAGTGGAGAGTATTGTAAAATATTAATTTTGTATTTACTTTATATTTATCAAAATTATTTAGAAGCAAATATTAACAGCAATTTCTCCTCTGCCTTCTTGTCCACACAAATCACCTATGAATATCTCAGATAACCTTAGCACTCTATGCAACACACTGTGGAAAAAGTGCCATTAACATTAATATGCAAGACAAGAGAGACAGCAAGTTTGTATTAAGAAGTTATAGGCTATGAGAGCATTCATTAGGATAGCTAAAGTGTAGAAGAGGAACACAGTTTTGATAAGAGAAGGTTTTGGAATCACTGAGGACCCTTTCCCTGAGAAGAACATTAGAAAGTTCAATACTATGAACTTCAGGTGGTGATGTGTCAATGTAGGTTCATCAGTTGTAACACTTGTACCACTCTCATGGGGGATATTAATAATGGGGAGGTTTTGTATATGTGAAAACAGGGGTATATGGGAAATCTCTGTACCTTCTGCTCAATTTTGCTGTGAATATAAAACTACTCTAAAAAATAAAGTCCGTTAAAAAAAAAGTTCAAGAAGCATTGAAAATTGTGTTTGGCTGAGCAACATGAACAGTGTTCTTTAACTTGCTGCCTGAGTAATGTGGACTAGCATTTGATTTATGAGAGGTCATGCTAAGACCCAAATCAGGGGGATAAATCAGAATGAAAGCTAAATCAAACCACATATTCATTAAAAAGCAACAGAAGTTCATCTGTAGTCTCTCTCTCTCTCCCTCTCTCTCTCACATACACACACACACTTTTTTTCTTTGTAGTTCTAGTTTGTTTCTTTATAGACTTTGGGGAAGAAACTGAAAAGAAAACTAAAATGTGCTTGTGTGCTTTTCATAGAGAGAACAGATTAAACAAGAAATTGGGCAGCATTATTCTGATCTGTATTCATTTGAGCAGAAGAAGAATATAGTGAGATGAAGGAATTATGGAAGTCAGAAAAGAAAATATTTGCATCGAAGAATGAGGGCCTGTTGAAGAAAACTGGAAGGAATTGGGAACAGGCTTGTAAGCATTGCTTGCAGTGAGATGGAACATTTCCTTAAGATGTTCTGTTCTTGGTAGGAAAGTCCTCATTTATTAGATGCTATCTCAATTCAAGACTTCTCACTTCCACATCTTTTCTAAATGTTCCCAATATATCATTTTTCAAAAATGAAAGAATTCTTTCATTTAGTCTCATTGAGCTTTTCCTTTGAATCTTTTGGTTTCAGAAAATTAGGAATTCTAAACAGAAATTGCTGATGAAATCTACAACAGATGTGAGGAGACTATAAAATTTGTGAACAAGGAACACCCCTTCCATGAACTTGACTTGAGTTGTATGCTAAATATCCCATCCCCCAAAAGCTAGTTTCACTGTCTTCTCAATTTTAAACCTAGAAAGAGGAAAGAACATGCCAGTTTCTGCTTTAACCACAATAAAACTGATAATGCTTTCGTATGTCATCTTCTCAAGCCAGATGCAAAGAAAGTTGAATGCAAAGGATTGTGGAGACATTGACAAGATAAAAGGAATTCCTATCACTTTCATCAAAACTTAAAGCAGAAGCACAGACTAGTAGCCATGGGCAATCCTCATTTCTGAATAACATGTCAGACTGCAGGTGGCCCTGAGAATTGAGGAATGCGAGTGGTTAATGTGTCTCTTCCCATCCAGGGTTCCTTACCACATTTGTATATATTTTTGGCACAAATAAATGTTAGTTCTTATTTTAGCTTTCATTACGTGATTCCTTAGAATGTTAATTTTTCTCCATGTGTTCTACTCAACACTTAGGATTCCTGGGCTTGGCATAGCCCCTTTGTCTTTTATTCATTTTTTATTGTGCCTCTCCCTTCTGCATCTGAGAGTCCATAAACAGAACTTGACAAAAGTCCGATTGCTGTGTGTCATCTCTCTGAGGACCTATTTGTGATTGTAAAGGAATGTTTTCCTACACTAATTCTTATGCTCTTTCCATCAGCTAATTGGGCTGACTTGGACTCATATATATTTTTGATAAGAATGTCCCTGGTGAATGGGGAGGTTCTGTTAAAAAGCTTTTACTTATTGACATTTGCTTGAATCAGGCTTTGGTTTTGTGTTTTTCAAACGTGCTATGAACATTTTTTTAATCCAACATATATTACTAGTTTTATTACTTTACTATATAAATAAAATAGAAACCATTGAAGAGAGGGAGAGAAGGAATCACACCTATTAACAAGGGGCTTCTGACATAGGAATTAAATTGGCAGCAATGAAAACCTCATTACACTATGTGTTCCATTTGATTTCATTTCAGTACTAAATCAACATTTTTAAATGTTAGAAAGTTTGGCAAAGGTGAAGCTTAATTTCTCTCCATGAAACTAATACTAATATATCTTTTACTGTGGACCGTATTTTCTTTTTATTTGGAAAACAAAAATATTTAGCATTTAAAAATTATAAAAGGCTAAATAAAAATGAAAGCAATTACTTCTTCACCATATAATTTTTCTCTTAAGAGTTTCTTGTGAAATAGGAATAATATCAATTTATTGAATACAATTATTGGATCAAATTGCATTAAAACATTTATTTCCTCTTTATGAGATATGTGATCCAAGGTCAAGTTTTACTTGATTTCATTGAGCTTACTCTGGAACAAATGGAGAAACACAAACCACATAGATTCTTAGATATTCTTATATTTTCACATCTTCTAAAAATTAATCATAAGTTTTAAACCACATGCCTTCTTTACAAGATATTTTCAATTTTCTGTCAATTGTATAGCTTACATGAAAATAAAATAAAATAAACTATTTCTATTCTCCAAATTTTCTTTATTTGAAAAAGGAATGCCTATAAATTTCGTGGAATTGAACAGGAAATGTATACCAACTCAATAACCATTGTATGACCGATTCCTGATAGTTCATCACAACTCTAACACTTTGTATATTCAATATTTTCTTTACTTATACCATTGAACAAATCAGTGAAGTGAAAACTACATATCTTTCAAAAGTATCCCTAGAATACATACTAATTCTGTTCCCTTATGTGATGAATGGAATTTTGCATTTGCCCACATCCCTTTATCCTAACGATTAAATTGTATGGAATGTTTTCTCATCATTGCTCCTTGTGAAATGTCTGACAGAGTTCTGTTATTTCTCTTTTCTAAGCTTCAAGTTCCTCTGTATAAAGTGTATATGTGTGTGTTGGGGAGAGGGCAAGGTGATAATTTGTGTACCAACTTTAAATGGTCCTTAAGAGGATTAAATGAGATTATATGTAAAGACTACCTGTACATATATGTATATGTACAGCATAATGCCTGGCACATAATTTTAAAAACTATTAAAAAAGGTTAGTTACAACATAATACTTAACTGATTTAATTTAAGATTATCTGGGGGGTTATCAAATACTTGAAACTATAAAAATTTCATAGAAACTTTATTCTGTTGAAACATAAGCTTCCTAAAGAAAACTTGTCTAATGTCTTTGTCAAGAAAACTAAACTACCAATAGTGTTACATGTGAGGATGATTGCATGTAGTCTAGCATGAAATCACATTCCAGCATTGTCCTATGCCATAGACTACACACATTTACAGTTATATGAGTGTTTACAGTTTCTACTTCATTCTGAATGAGCTATGTAGTTTAGTAGTAAATTTAACAACCTACCATCTGTTGCTGCCTTTAGAGCATAAAGTAACAGAGTTCCATTGTTAGCATAGGAATTTCTGGTCTCACTGTGTGTCAAATGATGTACTAATTGGCACTACCTCAAATTCTCACTTTTCCAAACTTGCAGTTACCTTATAACTTTGGTATTGTTATTCACATTTTAGAGTTAAATATGGAGACATGGATGGTGGTCATGTGCCCAAAGGTTATTATGGAATCACTAACAGAATTGAAACTCAAACGGTCTTATTTGCTATTGTTTCACTGAGTAACTGAACCTTGAGGATAAGACAAGGATAGGGAAGTTAAGGAGCAGCACAGATGTTTTACAATGCCAATCTAATGACCTTACTATGGTGAGAGGTCAATAACACTCCTAATATGGTTGCTCAACTCCCATCTTTTTTCTCATTCTTCTTTCCCACTCTTACCAGCTGCTCAGCTTTCCCAGGCATAGTTCATTCTTCTCCTTCTCATAATCAGACTTACTGGAAGAGTAATTTTACTTCTCAAACTCCCATTCATCTCTATTATTTGATTTCTGCTTCTACTGTGTATTGAAATGACTCAAATGACTCTTGCTAATGCTACTTACTCCAAACTATTATCTCACATTCAAAAAAAAAAATCTGAATTTAAATGAGGTGACATTATCATAGGAAAAACATTGAATTTATTTAATTTTATATAAAAAAGAATAAACCAGTGACAAACTTTGAAACATAGATATTTAATAATATAATATTTAAAATAATACAATCTACTAATAATATTCAGCTCACTATATTAATTGCTGGGTTTATAAATAAAATATATGTATTAATAGTTCTTAAAGGATACCCAATTATATAGACAAACAAACTCATATATTCGATAATATAAGAGTACAATAGTGGAAGTTTGATTCTGGGGGCAACAAATACCAACTATTATGTTGCCTGAAATATAACTGACTCTCAATAAATGTGAATTGAACAATAATGAAAGCTTTAATGAATAAATAAATTTATTAAAATGCTTTACTGAATAAATAAATAAATGATGATCTATGGTATAAAAATATAGTAAGTGCTAATCATTAATGCTTTACTGAATTATAAATAGTGAATAAATTTCTCTATCATTTTCAAATATTACTTATTGGTTTAAATATACCTTCTTTTTCTTATACTTCCTAGGGCATATCCAAAAAAATACAGAAATTCTAATCCAAAATTATAGATGTGCTGAAGTCAATACACAGCTTAGAAAGACAGGTAAATCACACATTGTCACCAGGACCACCCTCAACCCAGCAACTGAAGGCAAAAGGCCTGGTACATCTGGCAATCTCTCATTCTTGGTCTAACACTAGACCATGTCGGTTGGAATTCCTCTGTGACATGCTGTGGCAGTTGCTAAATATTTAAAAATTCTGTGTTTCCTGTTTGCGTAGCTCAACATTTATAATTTTCTATTTGCTCTATCACCGTCCTTTGGCTTATAGTGTAGAATCACTTCTTCATGAAAGTATTCAGTATGCAAAGGGCTCATTCTCCATCATGTGCACTCTAGTAGTCATGAAGGCAGGGATAGCCATGACTTACTCAGTTTTCTGACTAGCCCGACATTCAGTGTGGCTCTCGGTACATGGAAAGAGGTCAAAAGAGCTTGATGAATGAGTGAATAATTCAGAACTTTACTCACCTGTTGATTTCACTACGACCTTTTCTTTTTGCAGCTCGTCTCCCATTATTGACGAATGCTCTTTTTTGTTTAAATGTTGGGAAGAGTATTGAGCTTAGTGTCTTATTTTTAGAGTGGGTCATAAGCAATGTCTGTGGGGATCACTATACCAGACTGTCCTCCCTTGTACCTGGCAGCACCCCCTGTGCTCTGGGGACCAGCAGGAAGTCTACCACTGAAATGCTCATAGTAGAGATATCGCTAGGAGCTTGGTGCAACTCACACTTTGGATAAAAATTATGGACAGGTGCAAGTTTTCATAGCTTATTTTCCAAAAGCCACTATTAATGGATTTAAAAGTATAACATCTATAGTAGTCAGATCGTAAAGGACACTTTAGACTTCAGTGACTGGCTCTAAAATCAGCATGTAACCTGACATGAAGCCAATTGTATGTCTTTAAATTGGGTGTGATATTTTTATCCTAAATTATTTAAAAAAACATGGGATCTTTGAAATTGCCACTTGAATTTGAGCTTCTAAGAAACTTACCAAAAGAGAAAGGCTTGTCCCCTTGATTTTCTTTAAAAAAATAAAAGGGATTTGAAAATGAAGCTTATTAAATCTGAAACCTAGCTTTTAACAAGTTACTACCACCCTTCAAAGCATTCTTTGGGATATACAGTTTCTTTTTCGGGGGGAAGGGATCGTTATTGACACTCAAGTAGTGTTTGTTTAATCCACCATCCATCATTACCTTCTCCTTGACACTTATGTTAGTGTACCCTAATATTCCTTTGAGATCTAGCGAGGGATTTAAAAAGTGTATGCTCAACACTGGTCGTGTAGTTTTTTTCTTCCTCTTTAGGGACTAGAGATAGTAGACTTTGAAATATATAAGTGACAAACTCTTAGAGTTTTAAATATATATTGCTGTCATTAAATATGAGTGTCAGTTGCATCTTATTTTAAGTAACACACAAATTTATTTTGGCTAAAAATTCAAGCTGTGGAAATGTGTAGATTAATGTAAATAAGAGAAACAGGTAAAACATACACAGCTTGCTTGCCCATGAACTGCACTTAATGAAGCATTGATTTTTTTTTAAATCACTGAAAGAATGAATGCAAAGGTAGTCATTTCCTTAATTCATTTGTATAATGTTTCCCCGATGGAAATAAAATAACAAATTACTGAGCAACTATTCAAAAATAAAATAAGCAAAACCATTGCAATTTTACTCCAAACATTTGAGTAACCCCGGTGATGGGTCAGTTCCCAGCTCACTGCTCACATATCAGCCTGTGCCATGCTCCATTTGGGTCCTGTACAGTTTTTTTCTCAAAGTATTTTTTAGGAGTTGATGTTCATTACAACATTGACATATAGTAGAATGAGTTTCCCATGTGCCTTATAATTACTTTTTAATGCAATATGCTACTTAGAAGAGGATTATTTTTCAAGTTTAGTAACTTTTTCTACAGTAAGCATATTTATCTTTCAACACACTAGCACGGAGTGTTGGCTCTGGTGGTACTGCAGAAAGGACCAAATTGCTTCCTGCTGACTAGGCAGCCATCCTAAAGTAACAATTTGGATCAACCTGATCCCAGCAGCATTAGCCTTTCATTTAGTGTGAAGTCTTTTTTAAAAGTATATTCAAGGAAAGTTAGTTGTTTACATATAGATTTGTATTCTTCTTAAACTTACCATTTAAAGTACAGGATATACTTCATGAAATTTTATGGAGTTGGGAGGAATCATAAAGATCTCTTTGTTCATCTCCTTGTAATTTTTAGATTTTACCAAAAAACCATAATAGGTGATGGCCCTGAAGTGCCATCACATAGTAGTATTGTGTATGATCCATTGCAAATGGGATAATTTGTCCTGGAAGATTCTACATTGATTTTTGTACATTAGCTTTTGGTTTTTATTTTCTTTTTTTAATCAGGAATGTGTTCTACAATATTGACAATGGAATTCTATGCAGCAGAAAGAAAGAAGGAGCTCCTACCCTTCACAACAGCCTGGATGGAACTGGAGAGCATTATGCTAAGCGAAATAAGCCAGGCGGTGAAAGACAAATACCATATGATCTCACTTTAAACAGGAACCTAAACGACAAAACAAACAAACGAGCAAAATATAACCAAAGACATTGAAATTGAGAACAGGCTGACAGTCATCAGAGGGGAGAGGGGAGGGAATTTCAGGGGAAAAGGGGAAGGGTTTAGAGCAACAAGTATAAAAGACATGTGGACAAAAACTAGGAGGGGTGGAAATGGGAGGGAAGTGGGGAGGGCTGGGGCAGTGGGCCAGGATGGGAGTAAAAGACAGAAAACTGTACAAGAACAACAATTAAAATAAAATAAATAAAACTTTATTTTTTTTGTTTTTTTAATATATTTTATTGATTATGCTATTACAGTTGTCCCATTTCTCCCCCATCATTCCCCTCCACCCTGCACACCCTCTCCCACCCACATTCCCCCCTTTAGTTCATGTCCATGTGTCATAAGTTCTTTAGCTTCTACATTTCCCATACTATTCTTGCCCTCCCCCTGTCTATTTTCTACCCACTATCTATGCTACTCATTCTCTGTACCTTTTCCCCCTCTCCTCCTCCCATGCCCCTGTTGCTAACCCTCCATATGATCTCCATTTCTGTGGTTCTGTTCCTGTTCTAGCTGTTTGCTTAGTTTGCTTTTGTTTTAGGTGTGGTTCTTAATAGCTGTGAGTTTGCTGTCTTTTCACTGTCATATTTTTATCTTCTTTTTCTTAGATAAGTCCCTTTAACATTTCATATAATAAGGGCTTGGTGATGATGAACTCCTTGAACTTGACCTTATCTGAGAAACGATTTATCTGTCCATCCATTCTAAATGACAACTTTGCTGGATACAGCAATTTGGGATGTAGGTCCCTGCTTTTCAAGATTTCAAATATTTCTTTCCAGCCCCTTCTTGCCTGTAAAGTCTCTTTTGAGAAATCAGCTGACAGTCTGATGAGAACCCCTTTGTAGATGACTGTCCCCTTATCCCTTGCTGTTTCTAGAATTCTCTGCTTCATTTTAATCTTGGCTAATGGAATTACGATGTGCCTTGGTGTGTTCCTCCTTGGGTCCAACTTCTTTGGGACTCTCTGAGCTTCCTGGACTTCCTGGAGGTCTATTTTCTTTGCCAGATTGGGGAAGTTCTCCTTGATTATTTGTTGAAATAAGTTTTCCACTTGTTGCTCTTCTTCTTCCCCTTCTGGGACCCCTATAATTCGGATGTTGGGATGTTTAAAGATGTCCCGGAGGTTCCTAAGCCTCTCCTCATTTTTTTGAATTCTTGTTTCTTCCTCGTTTTCTGTTTGGTTGTTAGTTTCTTCCTTCTGGTCCACTCCATTGATTTGAGTCCCAGTTTTCCTTCCATCTCTATCGGTTCCCCATGCGTCTTCCTTCATTTCACGTATTGTAGCCTGCATTTTTTCATCTAGTTTGTGAGCAAAATCAACCAATTCTGTGAGCATTTTGATGACCAGTGCTTTGAACTGTGCATCTGATAGGTTGGCTATCTCTTCACTGCTTAGAGGAATTGGCTCTGGAGCTTTTATTTGTTTTCCGGTTTGAGCCATTTTTCGGTGGGGATTTTTTTGTTTTGTTTTGGTTTTAGTCTGGTCTCGGCTATTACGTACTGAGGGGTGGAGCCTCAGGGCGGGGCAGCCCAGTCGCTGGGTTGTGATGCTGTAGGTGGGGGCGGGGTCTGAGAGGTAACAATGGCGCCTGTTCCGCTCTCTCCTTGACTCTGGCCCTTTCCGCCGCTTCCCCTTCACCCGGATTATCTGCGCACGCGCGAGTGCTGTTACGTAGTGAGGAGTGGAGCCTCAGGCGCTCTCCAGTGTGGGGCAGCCCAGTCACTGGGTTGTGACGCTGTATGTGGGGGTGGGGTCTGAGAGGGAACAATGGCGCCTGCTCCGCTCTCTCCTGGATTCAGTCCCTTCCGCCACTTCCCCTCTGCCTGGACCGTCTGAGCGCGCGAATGTGGGGCCACCTGGTCAGCCAGCCACCTTGTGTGGCCTCACTGGTTCTGCACAGTTGCCCCCCTGTGCCCGGGGTCCGCCAGCTGCTGCCTGTGGGCCTGGGGACTGCCAGCTGCCGCCTGTGCACCTGGGCACTGCACGCTGCTGCTGCTTGCATTCCAGGTCCGCACCTCCACTTTCTCCTGCCGCGACTCTGCCCCTCTTACCGGTCTGGATGAATGGTTGTTGGACTTCCATACAGTTCAATTTTCTATAAGTTCTGGTTGTTTTCTTGTTTCTAAATATTTGTTGTCCTTAATCTTGGTTGTTAGAGGAGGCACAGTGTGTCCGCCTACGCCTCCATATTGGCCAGAAGTGAAAATAAATAAAACTTTAAGAAAAGAATGTGTTCTACAATATCGAAACATCAAATTGCTGTAATGACAACCATTGTAGCCATTTTGAAAGTCATATCGATGGCATTCAAATAATGATATTCAAATGGCATCGATATGCAAATAATGATGATCAGTGAGTAGACAGTTATATATCAAATGGTCCTCTTTGTATCTCTTATCTCTCAGTTTTCCATGGTACTTTGAGGACAGGGATATTGAGCTTTTGTTTACCCTCTTAAGCATAGGGTCTGTGCCGTTGCCTGTCACACAGCAGGTGTTCATATGTAATGCCAAATGAATGTTATTTGTATTTTTAGTGGATTCAACTTGTGTTTAATTGGCTGGAGTGATATATTAAAAAAATTTGCTTTTATCTCCTGGTAAAAATAATCTTTAAATCAAAAGGGGAGATAGAAGGAAGAGAATTAACATTGATTGAAAATCCACCATTATAAACATTATCCTCTTCCATCTCATTCGACATGCTCATCTTTAAGGAAGCTAGGATCACCCCATTACACAGACAAAGTCATTTAAGCTTAGAGAAGTGATGTGCCAGGGGCATGTCAGCACTTAAAAATACCAAGTCTACCAATTTGAAGTATATATTTCTATTATTATTCAAATTCTGATGTTGGTCAGAGCTATATTTATAGTAAATGATGTAGCTTACTTCAGTTTATTATTGACTTGATACCAATTTATATGGAAGTTTATGGTTTCCATAATATTTTAATGTAGAGTAGTTTATTTGATCTTAATAGGTAGGTGGGACAGACACTGCTTAGAGTCCTGTTTCCCTTGAAGTTCACTTTTCCTGAGAGCTTCCATTGTAGCCTTCTACAAATCTTTGCCTGAAGGTTTTCTTAAGCCCTCAGAACTTTCTAAGGGGTACAAAGGACAGTCAGGAAGTGGTAGGCAAGTTGTATCTCTGGAAATAGCTCTCAGTGACTGATAGGAATTGGTGGATAAATATCCCTGTTTCCTTACCCTTCAGTATGAGCTACTCAGCACACACTCCACATGATTTCCTGGAGTTCCTCAGGTGCTCAGAGCAGTCACCTGTCCCAAAACAAAGCTTTTATGGCCTCATCCCCTTTTCTTTCTCATCACCCCATTCCTGACCAGTCTTCCTGGGATCACCTCTGAACTGAGTTGCTTTTGTTCTAATGCTTCTCTTATGTTCAGATTCTGGTGGAATGGAATCTAAGATATGCAGATGAATTTCATTATCCCTCTCCACAAATGAGGAAGGACTGAGGTTTAGAAAAAAAAATCATACATACCAATTCGTAGGGAAAAATGATGAAGTCTACCTAGCATTTCTGTTTCTACATGCATCTTACTGTTTGTGAAGAGTCTCCATTTTTTTCTCAGGGTCTTCTTTGCATGGTGGACATGGCTGTCTATTAACACAGCTAGGAGATATCTTCTTCCTTTCTTCCACATAGACAAAAGCAAGAAGGCAAATCAGTGGCATCAGCATTGCTGAGACAAATGTAGTTTTAGGTTTGGGACTGCTTGGGACTTTAGGTACTACCTAAATGTAAGATATTTTGATTACAGATAATACCAACTCGGGGATTGTAAGTTTAGACATTCAATGAACAAAGTATTTTTCTGAAATCACCATATCTAAAACTATATGCATTCTTAGACAATTGAATTACTCTATCTGCTTTCACTAAGGCTAAAATACACAAATACACAATTGTGAATTTAATTTTAAGCTTCTCCCATGTCAAATAGAACATACAAATCTGAAGGGACTAGGTTTATGCCAGTCATCGTGTTGTCCCAACTTTTGCTCTCCTACACCCTGTTTATTCTGGCTGCAGTTCCCTATTTCTGTCCACGTTGTCAGTCCTGACAGAGGAAGCCTTTTAATTCTCCCTGAATGTAACACAATACCCCACAATTACTATTATTACTAGACATGATGCTTTGGTTTCTCTATTTCCTTTCAAGGCTTTAGTCTTCTGCCTTTCTTTTGTTTTCCATGCATTCTACCTTGCCTGCTTCTGTGAGTCGTTGTGTTCTGTGACTCCATGAGCTGTGATACCTTGGCCTGTTGCTCCTCTGTTGGGTGTGCCCTTGAGCCCTGTGGCCACATACTCAAAACACCACTGACGTCCATAACTGGGCTGCAGTCATTTTGTTTTTTTGCTTGTAGAACTTTTCTCTCTCTGTAATTTGTTCATTCCCTTTGCAAACTTGCTCTCTAATCCTGTCACTCAGGATTTAGTTTGATCTTTGTCCTGAACATTAGTTGACACTAGCTTGTTTATCCACCAAATTTACTTCATTTCTTTTCTCCCGTATGAGACTCTGAGTTCCAGGAGGGCAGGTGACTAGATGCTGAGTTTGTTTTCTGCTGAATCTCTGGGTCTTAACACATGTCCTCACACAAAGTAGATACTTGAATATACATTGAATTAAAATGCTTCTCATCCAGGGAAGGCAGGAAATCTTCCTTTTAGGAAATCATTCTGTTGGTTCTCGGGCTTAAAAGAACAGACTGCCAGAAAGACAAGTGACTGAGAGGATAGAGCAAGACCTGCTCCATTGCATTGTAGAAAACTTTTCACTACAGAAAACTTTTGAAATTTACTTTTTAAATTATGAAATTAAAAAAATACCTCCTACTTTATAAGATGATTCTTTGGTTTCATTAGAAGAGAAGAATTTATGAAGGCTTTCCACAGAAATAGAGCAATGATATTTTTTCCAGTTTATTTATCTCTGAAATTAATGTAAGTAATTAACTGAACAACTATAATTTGTGATGTGTGATTAGAAATAAGCTGTTGTTTTAGAAGTGTTCGAACAATGCGCAGTGAGCTAATTTGCCTCTTGTATACCTGGATGAAAAGACAAAATGAAAATATCCCATAATTTCTCTCATCATTCTGAAGTAACAAATGACCTTCACTCAATTCAAGTTGCAGGGTAGTTTCCTTTCAGAATTAGAATGTCCAGTTGCATATGACATCAAACTGTTCAACTATTCTTAGTCACAATTACTTTCCCTCCTATTTCTGTCTTGGTGCCTGCTGCAGAGGAGGAAGTGAATGAAGCCTGCTGCTTCTTTCTTTCTCAGTCACCTTGTTCTCTAGCTTTCCCCTCCTCTGGTTTTTGCACCTCTTCAAAGTTTGAAGGCAGTCGGGGAGGAAAGGGGGGGGAGGAAGGATGCCACCTGGCTGACTAAACATAAACTCTAATGGGCCACGTTCTCAGGCTCTTTAGAGACTGCCTCTCCACTGGCTGAATCTCACCTGTAGTTACTCTGATGGAAGAGGTGCTATCCTCTCTCCTAGCTCATTGCTGACTTTTCACAGTCCCTAGTAACCTTCCACACACCCCGCTGAACCCCAATTACTTCAACAGCTCCACTGGGATCTCTCTGTACCTAATCTGATCTCATCTGTGGGTAACTTGTAGGCATCCTTTCAGCTGAGTAATGTAGGTCTCTCCCAAAGAAGCAACAACTTCTTTCCTTATTCATCAGCATCTCGTCAGTTCTCTCATGCACTTTATAATTATTCAAGTGAAAGTCTGACATTGCCCTCTTTCACTAGGCTTGAGGTGTGCAGGAAAGCTTCTGGTTTAGTGTGGGATTCACAACAAAGCCCCCTGCAAAGAACTCACCATTTCTCACCTGCTCTTGCTTACCCGTTTTCATTCTCTATGTGAGATGTTTGAATAGTGCAACTAGTATTTGTACAATTATATTTACATTTCTCAAACTTCCATTTTAAAATGCTGTTAAAAAAACTCTCCATTGTTTTTTGGTCATATTTATATTCCATACATGGGATTATTTACTATGGCAGATCAGTAAACCTGGACTTCTTAAAGAAGTCTCATTTCTCATGGTAAAGTCATATTAATATATAATGACTGCCTTATAAGCCAAATAATTGTTTGCTAAAATTTATCTGGTAGATTTAACTAAAGCGGAGATCTTGACTTCAATTCTTAGCAGAGTCCCAATTCTTTTAGTAATAAACAATAATACTAGCTAATATTTATTGAGTGCTTCCTAAGTGCCTGGCACTATGCTGTTTTATATAAAACATTATTTAGAAGAAATTATAGACTGATTTTTGTATACCAAGCACCTATTTGTACTTTACATGTATTAGCCAATGTAATCTTCACAACAACCCTATGAGGTAGGTACTGTTATTATCATCCTAATTTTAGAGACAAGGAACAGAGATTTAAGCAATTTATATGAAATCCCATAGCTATGAAAGCCAAGTAAGGATCTTTTCTGTATCTCATTGTCCAATTTAGGCCACAGAACAACTGTTGAAATATCCATTGGTTTCAATTCTAGTGTTGAGATTATCTGGTTCTTAAGGGTATCAACCAAGTATTATTTAATTTTCTATTTTAAGTACTTAGTGCATAGTGAATCTTTAAAAATTTTCCTTTTGAATTGGATATAACTTTCAATCTTGGATTTTGTAATTCAAATATTTATTTAAAATCTATTTACATAAAGTTAAGAGAATGATTACTAGATATCCTTCTAATTTTCTGGTTGAATAACTTCTTAACAAAAATATAAACAAGCACCCCTGGCCAAGTGGCTTAGCTGGTTGGAAAATTGTTACATACACCACAAGGTTGTGGGTTCAATTGCTGGTCAGAGCACATACCTAGGTTGAGGGTTCAGTCCCCCGTCAGGGCATATATGGGAGGCAATCAGCGTTTCTCTCTTCGTCTCTCCCTTCCTCTCTCTCTAAAAATCAAAAAAAATATATACTCAGGTGAGGATAGATAAATATTAAATAAGCAGTAAGAATATTACCCAGTTTATATTATTTCAATTCACCAAAGAATATTAAGAACTTATTCCTCACTCCTCTCTAAATAATTGTCAGTGTTTAATATACATATATATATTTAGATCATTACAGAGATCCTAATTAGGCAAAATAATAGAGTTTCATCTCTACTCTCCTTGTTTGGCTTTACTTTTGACCAAAATTGGGCCATGTCTTTCCTGAGATTTGTACACTATCCAGAGCCCTTGGCTTCTTGGTATTCTTAATAAAACTACAAGTTTTTCAGGAAACACGATTGAATTCTACAGCATTTTCTGATACTGATCGTAACTACATCAGAAAGTAAAGATGTTCATGCACATTCAATGACTTATCTACCCAAATCAAAGCTGTTAAATTTATGTAAGAAATTCAGCCTTTTTTGAAAACCAACAGTATAGGAAAAACGTTTATATTTCAAAACTTAAACCTGGACTTTTTCATTTCTGGTAGATGATAAGTCCTCTAATTATAGTAGAATGTCTTAATTAAATACTTTATCATTGAGAACATAAGTAGCTTGAAAAGTAAAACACTGATTTCACTTTGAATATTAATTGGATTTTATATTTTTCCTTTAACATATTATTTGGTAGTTAATATTTATAAACATTTTTTGTTCCCTCCCCACTTTGCCCTCAGCTTCAAGCAAGAACACACAAAATTTGCGTTTATGTAATTACACAGATATCCACTTATACAATAAATAACTGGTGCTAGAAAAACAATCTTATCACATATTTTCAATCTTTAATCCTAAGAAATTTATGGTTGAAGAAAGCCCATTCCACAGCAGAGGCAAATATAAAGGACAGTTATTTTTCTTTTTCTAAGTCACAACTAAACTTTGTTTTTTTAAATGCTCTGGATTCCACCCTAGCTGGTGTGGCTCAGTGGATTGAGTACAGGCCTGCAAACTGAAGGGTTGCCGGTTAGATTCTAAGTCAGGGCACATGACTGGGTTGCAGGCCAGGTCCCCAGTAGGGGACATGTGAGAGGCAACCACACATTGATGTTTTTCTCTCTCTGTTTCTCCCTCCCTTCCCCTCTCTCTAAAAATAAATTTTAAAAAATGTTCTGGATTCCCTAAATAATCCCCAAATATGCTAATCTTAGCTATAATTGCCACAAAAACTACTTAAGCTTATATGTACAGAAACATACAGGGGGTGGGGGGCAAACATAGGTTTACGGTTGTGAGTATGCAAAAACAGTTTATTCTTGTGTTACTATTTATTAATTATTGTATTATTTTATATAAACAACTGGAAACCTACTTTTGCCCTACTCTGTATTAAGCCTTATAATAAATAGGAACTCAGAGTAAGAAAAATTTCTAATATATCTTAGAACAGACTACTATAATTGAAAGTGACTATAAAGATTATTGGTGAAATATCTTCATGTTTCAAATATATCTGTACAAAGTATCTTTTCCTCCAGTAACAACATTTAGCCCGGATCACAGGCATCATGGTTTAAAGTGTAGATTAGAATGGATAACTGGGTGCTCAGTAAATGTTCTCTACGTTCACAAATCTGTCAAGTGCTAGTACTCATTTTCAAATGCAAAAATTGCAAATCACCATGAAGACAGGAAAAATATCTCCTCCAAGAAGAAAATACTACACATAAATGTTCTTTTGAAATGAGATCTCCTTTGGGTTAAGTGGGAAAAAATTTCCGACAAGGGTGATAACAGACCAAAAAAACTGATGGAGTTTTTCAGTGGTATAAATACTGAATTACACAGAAGAGGGTAGTTCATTCGATTAAGGTTGGCTGCAATTGGCACCAAAATTGGCAACTTCCTCTGCACTGTTTTTTGATGGAAACATAGAGATCCTATTTTGCCAGAAACATTCTCCACCAGCCTCTGTGTTTTCTGAAGTTACTTTTGTCACTCCTTGTTAAGAATTAAGGCATTGCTTATAAGTAGTAAGCCAATACATTACATCCATGACTAAAATGAATTACCACCACCAGTAGCAAAAGAGAGAATGTGACATCAGTTAACTGAGAAAAACAGAGTACAGGCTCATGTCCAGTTCCCATGTAGCACTGGGATGGGAGGCTATGAGTAGCAGAGATCCTGGTCACTACAAGAAGCTTCAAGAAACCACCTGGAAGAGGGATAAAGGGATGCGCAAGACAAAAGTTACCTAAGTCAAATCGCATTGACTCGATTCAAGATGTTAATAGGCAAGTATGTGATTGTGGTTACTTCGAAGGTACACACTTGGATAAAACTGTTTTATAATCTTTCATTGTACATTCTACTTTTGCTTCACAACACTTACCATCCCTTGTAATGATGTATTGTAGGTGTGATTACTTAACTGTTGTCACACCAGTTAACACACACACACACACACACACACACACACACGAGCTCCTGTGGGCCTTGAGGACTAAAGATCTGACTATTTCTCTACTACGTTGTCACCAGCATAACTTGGGGCTTGGCACATAAAAGTTGCTCAATAAGTATTTATTGAATGAACCTAAGTTAACAAACTAGTAACAAACTAGTAATAGTTTACATTGTCAAACTAGTAATAGTTTACATTGCTTTCTTAAATACAATGTATTTAAGTTGGCTAATCTTTGAGGTCTTTGTTTGATGTTATCTATTGCCCCTTAAGTTATTTAATTCTGACTAGAAAAATGCAGCATACAGTGCGGAAGAATAGAGTAACAGCTAAGCTGTAATAAACTTTGGGTCTACTCTTAAATGCCATGGATTTAATTGTAAACAATTGCGTGGGTTGGGTGAGGTTAACTATGTAAGCCATAAGATATTTTAAGTAATTATGGCTTATGAGATGGCATGGCTTTTATGAAAACAAGATTTTGTAAGGTGAAGAAGTCATTTTAAATGTTATTGTGTGAGTAGTCAGCGGTGGCTATTGGATCAGAATCCAGAACCACAGAGGAGTTGGCTTGAGCTCTAAGGGCTACATCAAACTCTCTTTCACGTGCTCTTCATTAAAAGTGCATATATGTTGAAAGCCAGCAATATGTGGAAAAGAAACTTCTGCTCAATGATTATTTACTTTGGGCTAAAAATGAATACCACAGCTGGATTCCTTCTACTTTTTTCCCCTCTTATTTTGACCACTGCATTTGAGAATAAATACATTGGATTGTTAAAGAGTGTTGTGGAAATTTAAACTTGACTTCTCTACTTTGAAAGACTAGGGGGCTTTCCTTAGTTTCCTTTGCTTCCCTCTTCCCCATTTATTACCCATTTTAGGAACTCTTTTACCTCTGATAGTATCACGTTTTGCTTTTGGAGAGGGGGACATCCTTAGGTCTCACTTCATCCGTGACGAGATGCATTCTCCCATGTCTCCTGCTTCAAGAGCAATGGGAACATAGTTCACTTTGCAACCCAAATTAGAATTCCACAAAGTGAGTGCAGCAATGCCTGGCACACTGAATGAACTTGAGGCATATTTAAGCATTGAATAGTAGGCTCCATGGACTGAACTTGCCAACTTCATTCCTGAAGGTGATGTTTTTTTCACCAAAACACATGTTTTATATCTGTCTAGACATTGTTTCTCCTTAGGAAGCTTAGATGGCCTTGGAGAACAAATACTTGTTTTGTAAATTCAAGGTCTGTTTATCCAATTTATTTTCATTTCCACAAAGAAATTTTTACATATTACAATGATAACGGGTAGAGTTTTAAAAAGCAAGGAACCACCACCACCACCAGGAAACTGTAAATGCATTTTAACTTCATTCCCAAGGTGACTTTTGATAGCTTTTAAACCTCTTTATAAGGACAAAAACAAACACTAATAGGAATATTTTTAAAATGAAAATTTGATAGTAAATACAAATACTGGACATAATGTTAACCAAATGTTTTGCTGCTTAAAATACAAATTAAAACTCACTACATTTCATCCTTAGGACATCTGAAGATTCTTGCTTACCCCATAGCAATTGATGACCTTAAACACTAGCCAATGTACTTCAGTTGCAAAAAGTAGCCCTGACTGGTGTGGCTCAGGGGACTGAGTACTGGCCTGTGAACTAAAAGGTCACCAGTTCGATTCCTGGTCAGGGCACATGCCTGGGTTGTGGACCAGGCCATCATTTGGGGGCATGTTTCTCTCGCATTCTGATATTTCTCTCCCTGTCTTTCCCTCTCCCTTCCCCTCTTTCTATGCTAAAGTTATAATTAAATTTCCCAATGATTATTAAATATAATAATGTGACAGTTTTTGAAATAGAAGTTTAAGAATTTTCAGAAGGGTACACATATGAAAGAATAAAACTGACTGGACATATGAGTTTTATTTGACAATGTACTGCCTCTCAGTCTCATAACAACTCTTATCATGGGAGTACATATGTGCAGCTTTTACCCCTTATCCACAGTTTCACTTTCTGTGATTTCACTTTCAACATTTTCAGTACCCTGTGGTCAACTGCCATTGGAAAACATTAAATGTAAAATTACAGGAATAAACAATTCATAGCTTTAAATTTTGCTCTGTTCTTAGAGTGTGATGAAATCTCAGGCCATCCTGCTGGCTCCCTTGTGGGGTATGAATCACCCTTTTGTGCAGAGTATCTATAGTGTGAACATTACCAGCCGCACAGTCACTTACTTAGTAGCCTTCTTGGTTATCAGATAGATTATTGATTCTTGCATAGCACAGTACTTTAAGTACTATTATTTTACTTAATAGTGTTCCCAAAGCATAAGCGTAGTGATGCTAGCAATTCAGACAGGCAAAAGGGTAGCAGAAATGCTTCCTTTATGTGAAAAGGTGCGCATGTAAAATGTTCTTGATCTTAATTTGATATGTTAGTATTTTTGTTTTGTCTTAATGAATAAATAACTTTTGCAGTGGATGTAGTGATGCCTGACCACTTATCATACTGTTACTTTATAAAGTTTATAGCAATGCATGACTTAGTAATTAAGAGCTTTAACTCACAAAGAGTGATTTTTTCTACTTTTGAGGTTTGCAGGAACCCTCTGCAATTGTGGAGATATCTGTATAATCGTTCTTGCACCCAACCTCTAGCAGCTTATATTCTAAGAGTAAATGAAATATGAACACATATTATATTCCTAAAATTTTTGTGGTGGGCAGCATGTATTTGATGGGATCTTAGGTAATTTCAATGTTAAAGGGTATGCATAATGAGGAAGACCAGAAGTCTCAAATCTGGTTTTCAAATGCACCATTCCACATGGATAGATTACCAACTTAAATTTTCCCTGTAATCAACAAAATACCATAGTGGGTGGAAAATGTGACACTAATTCTGATGATACTATGGAAATGTTTTATATGAAAGCCAATTTATAACATATGTAAAAGAAATAAATTAATACTAAAAATGTGGCGTGCACATGGAACTCTCTGAAACTTCTGGGAGCTTTGCAGAAGTTTCAGTGAATCAGATTTTAAGAACCATTTTCCTCTCTCATCCTCTATATAGGTGTGGGAATTATTACGCTAGACAGTTAGAAGAAAATTTATGTTGCATATTTAGAAACTCAAGAAACAATACAGTTTATAATATTTTAATGTTGATTTTAATTTCCCCCTGAAAATATCAAAGTATCTCCCTTATGTGAGTCCTGTAGATATAAGTTGATACTTGAGTTACTCATTTCAATTGAACTTTAGATTTTGTGGGTAACTCAAGTAAGACTGTGCCTCTCAAATAATCTGTGAAGCAGGTACTTTGCCTTTTAAGAAATTTGTAGACAATTATGAACTAGTATTTTAGTGAAACACAATAAAAATTAAATACTAGATGATAAGATGCATAGATGTGGGGACAATGTCACATTCTTATAAACATTGCTAAAATCTTGGTTTCAATCCAACTTATCTTGCCACAGATTAGTAAAAGTTTGTGAATCACATATGCAATTTGAACACCACAAAGTTAAGAAAATGGAACCTCAAGGATGTCTTAGAAAAGTAGCTAACGACACAAAAATATTTGAGACTGTTTTCAGATACCCCAACTGCATAAGCTACTTTTCTTGCCATTACACTTTTATATAAATATATCAGATAATTAGTACTATTATTTCATTCTAAACCTCAGTTTGCAACTGTTACATGGCCAATGGATTTACTTGTCCCATAAAGATGTAGGAGGATTACGGCAAATGAGATAACCCGTGCAGAGTTTAGTGCAGTCCATAGTAAATAGTAGCTATTGTTACTGTTGAAAATACTGCTTGTGGCTTTATCCCTTCTTATCACATTTTCAGTTTCTTTCTTAGCACTTCCAAGTGTATTTGATAGCAAGCATAACTCTTGCCACGTATTTATTCGAAGAGTAGTATTTTAACAAATGTTTGATTAGAATTTGCTTAAATATAGAACCCCAGATTCTCTGTGCAATCCAAATCTCTGTCTATGGCACATAATTTTTGAAGGATCTTAAAGATTTTGGGCTGAGTTTTTTGAATGACTCAGTTGTGGGTATCAGATTCCTTCCAGAACATAGAGAGGAGTGACATTCTTTGTCGTCTATTTTTTTTCAACCACGTATGTGCTATAATACAATTACCAGAAATCATTTGGAACTATGGAAATTTACCCTAAGGCAAGGGCATACTGAGGGGCATTTAAGTTAATCATCCAGATACAATTGTGTGGTTCCTATGCTAATGTGTGCTGATCAATGCTGAAGGAGACTCTTCTTTAAAAGAGCTGTTTGAAACCCTGATTACCAGACCACTGAAAGGGTCAGCAGGCATTTTTGTCGGGGTTGATTCTATAGAAGATCATCTCAGATCAATCCACTGAGGAAAGTTAGCCAGCCATGGGGGACCCTTAAGTGACAATTGAAGTGTTAGTTGCTAGCACTATGAAGATCGGCCACTAGAAGCCTACAAGTAGCCATCAGCTCTAATGGGGCTACCACCACTGATTGCTGATGGATCCCATCATCATGTTGCTGATGCTAAGTGGAACTGGCAAGCAGTGCTGCTAAAGATAGCTCCCGATGTGCTTTTATGGGAGGGTCCATACCCCGTAGCCTTGTAATCTCTGCAGAACTTCTCAGATCTGAGGCTTCATCTTCTTCATTTCCACATCACCAGACTTAGCTGGAGGCTAAAACACAGTAGAAGGTAAATAAATACAGAAGACGATTCAATAAGGGAGGGAAGGAAGTGAAAGAATTAGGTATACTAAATTGCAGGGTTGGGGAATCTGAAAGTCAAAGAAACCTTTTCCTCTCACTGTGGAGTACCTTTTGGGGGTACTGGACATGGAGAGTGGGCTCTGGTACAGGTTACTGCAGACAACTGGTTAGATGGAGAAACAAATAGTGCATGTTAACTTTCCAAACAAGTATCTCAAAGTGAGGAAAAAGTCATATTACTCATTAGTAACATTGATGGTATTGAAAGTCCAGGAATACTGGAATACATACAGAAAATTTAAATTGTATATTTCTCATATTCTTGGTAGATGACTTGGGAAGCTTTAAAGAAACTTTTTGGAAATTTAGAAAAAGCATACCAGGATCAGATACCTGGGATAAGTTGTCTTTGTTCATATAGGAGAGAAATATTGTGGCACTAAGTTGTCACAGCTGTTTTAGAGGGGGAAAAAAAAACAACCCCCCCCCCAAAAAAAAACCAAAAAACTGAGGCTCATATACTATAAATTTTGTTGTGGCTAAAAAGTATGGGAAGATCAAAGAGAATTCATGCTTGTAAGGGAAACCAACAAAAATAAAAGGATGCAGTAAAACAGTGATAAATGTAGAATTTATTTCAAAGTTCAGCCAAGGTACATGTCATTCTTAGAGCCTGAAGGAACTGAAGTCTTCAACAATATTTCCAAGACACTTCAGAGCATTACAAAGTATGGACCTCACTAAAACAAACATGTCTTGAACGCATGATACTGATAGTGTTGAGATAACACACAAAAGTCACTTTAGAGCATGAGGGAGGAAAAGCAACCTTTTAGGACTTGCAGCAAGCCCAGACAGAGTCACTGGGAAACTTGTAAAATCATGTTGATTGGGGTCTTGACTCGTTGATTTGATGCCTGATTGTGACCTGAAACCATTTATTAGGAGAAAGCAAGACAGAGATAATGGGTCATGCATTTAAGAAAGGAATGGGGCTTGTAAAATATTGGTTTTGCAGGATAGTAAAGCCTGTGGGTGTCAAATGTGCTGGCTGAGAAAACATGTAATTTGGATTTTTACCCTTTAAAAATAAGAGTGGCTTCAGAAAGACTATAATATACACCTTCTCCAATTTATAAGACAATTTTGATTGCTCATTAATCAAAACATATGCACTTAATCAAAAGAGATATACACCAGATTTTAATTCTTTTGAGTGAAATGGAGGTGCGGTTGATGCAAAGAACTAATCATGGTTTCCCTATACTCTTTTTAAACATAAATTTAGTGATCCCAAAAGAAGGACTTGTTAACAAAATAGCTGCATATGTTTCTTATAATGTAAATTTCTGTCATTTCACTACTAAATTTTATCTCTTCAAGCAATATTTAAATAGTTGGTTTATATCACAGTTATATTTATAATTTTTAATCCTCTGTTGCACTTGCTATTCTTTGTTCTGTTCTCTCTTCCATATTCTAACCATAGGCTCTTTTCTCATAGGATCCTATGACCCCCATCTGCTTTCTCTTGATTCTCTTTGCTCTCAGGCAATCACTTGTTGGGACCCTAGCATCTTGGCCCTTTGTGTCATATGACTTAGTGTGGCTTATACAAAAGTATCTTTGTCACCACTCAGTTCTAGTTCCATGTTTGAGAGTTGCAGAAGAGACATTTATTTGTTTATTTATTTTGCCCTTGATGATTTTGGTGAAGGTCAGATGTATCCTTGGTGTTCTCCTTACTTTCCCCACTCTGCACATGTAAACCAGGGTTTGCATATAGTAAATGTTAAATAAATATTACTATTAATGACATTGACTTTTTTTTTTTTTTTTTTTTTTTTTGGTCAGACGATATCCTTTTTTTTCCAGACTCCTGTGACTGTAAGGGAAAATTGGAACTATCTTTTTGCAATATTTTTTAGGTGACCTAGTTGCTGTGCATAACCTCTGTATCTTCAAACACCACTTTCCAGTGACTTGAGCTCTTCTTGATTCACTCTTCAGCTGTTCTTGTAGTCATGTGTCTTACACTCTCCAGTACCAAACTGCATGTACTATGCAATCAGATTTTATTTCTTATTGAAGAAGAAGTGATCAATTGCTTTATTGAAAGGAACTAGTGACAAATAATTATCAGCTAGCTCTGAGATTGCTTGCTTTGGGTTCCTTTGGTTTCTCCCAACTCAGTAGGTCCATTGATGTGTCCAGTGTCAATTTGCTGGAGCTTAATCATGCTCCAGCCCCTAAACAATCTTGCTTAAAGTCGATAACCTTTATTGAGTGCCATCAAAGAGTCATCAGTGAGGCTTAAAATGTAGGTTTCACAGTTTTTTTTATTTAAAGATGGAGATGTGGGACTTAGATTATTTAACTTGCCACGAAACACTAGTAGTTGGTATAGATAAGATTTGTATCTGCTGTCTTGGAAATAATTCACCAGAAAATGTGAGCTCTGGATCCCTGGGTGTAGTAGATGAATTGCCTTATGACAGATTAGAACTCAATAGGTTTTTATGGTCCTAGATTATCTCTTCCCTGTATACCTGACTGTAATGGAGTACAGGGAAGGGATCCCCTGAAAATAGCAGAGTATATCCCCAACAACCCTTGACTGGGGGAGGGGAGAAATGGATGATACAGAGGCTAAGACACTTTGCACAACAATGGCAAGTTAATAGCTGTGCCTTTCCTGAAGGTAAGAGGACTGCCACCCAGGGCGAAAGGTGAGCATGACTTTAAGAGTGTATAGTGACTTGTGACATAACCAGGGGAGGCAGATTGTCTTGTGTCACTGGGAGCTCCTCCCCTGACTAAAGATGGCAGCCCAAAGACGATAAAAGACACAGAGGAACTGGCTAAAATAGTGAACACTAACATATCATAAGAGGGCCCGGATATGAGGTCATGCAGGAAGTTATGGGCTGAGTCTTTAAAATGAAGGCAGGCAAAAGTGAGGGGGTATGCCACGAGGTCCGGGATGTAAGGGGGAAGTCATGGGGTTTGGAGTAAGAGCATGCCATGAGGTCTGGAGTAAGAAAGAGGAAGTCTGCTGGGAAGCCTGCCTGGAGAAGACAGCGGCTGATGGAACTGCCAGACCACCAAGCCAAGCATGGACTCGTGAGGGATGCTTGGAGCTAAACTGTGACAAATAATGCTGAGCTGCAGATTTCTGCTTTTCTGAAAGATGGTACCTCTGCGTGGCACATTCTGCGACTGGCCTGATTTGGTAAAGGGAGGCAGGATTATATGTTTTGGGGTGGGACTTAATGGCAGAAATCTACCATTATTCTAAATCTGTATAACCTTTAAATAAACAACCCTTTTTCTTTTTCACCAAACTCTTGCACTGGAGTCACGCTTCTTGGCGGTGGGCTGTGGAAACCCACAGCTGTTCCAGAACAGCACTGGCGGGGTTCTGTTTCATGACCATCATGCTTGTCCTAGTCATAAAGTTGAGCTTTGCTTTAAGCTAACCTCTAAAGTTTAAAATTAATTCTTTTTTGCTAGATATTCTCCTTTTTCAAGTTCAGCTTTAGAGCAGAACACCAAACTCAGTAGGTGGGCAGCTTATTTCCTAGTCTTGATCATGCTAGTCATCCATAAAAGTCGGTCCCACTACTCAAGCCTTAACTTGTGGCCCCAGTTGGTGACTGAGGTCCTGTTGCCTATGGATGGATAACAACAACTATATACCAGCCTACAAATGTGTGAGTATCAAGTGCTGTCCTGCTCCTCTTCCTCTGTACCTCACCCATCTAAGGAGACTTTCGTTGACATGCACCGTGCTTGCAAATGACTGCCATTATGGAGCGTCCTTCTTTAGCTGAGAGCCGACTGATCTCTGTCTGGTCTGGGACACAAACCTTGTACCAGGACCTGGTTCTCTTCTTTGTTTTTCATGAGAATCCTTGGCTCTCACTCGGCTTAAACTATAGTTTTTATTCTTTAATATGGTATCTGTTAAGGCATTTTACCAAGACCTTGCCTCAAAGGAAGAAAATTCTATTGGACAGATTTTTAATAACAGCAATGGGCTATTGGAGAGGTCAGTTTGGAGCTGATTAGTCATTATTAGTTAGTTACTATTAATTAGGTAGACATTAGCATTGTCCCCACTTTTTTACTGCTCTACGTGATTTTTACTTCTTTGTTCTTATACATTTGGAGGCTTCATTGATGTTACATGGTATTGGGAAGGCTAGAGGCAAGTTGATAAGAAATTTTTTTCTTGGACTTTTCATTTTCTTAAGGGGGTAATTTTGCAATTGGTTTTATAATGTCTACGTGGTTTGGTGATATAGCAATTCTTAGACAAACTGTTTTGTGATCTCATATAGAAAGTAATGTTTGTGCCCTGGCTGGTGTGGCTCAGTGGATTGAGTGTCGGCCTGCAAATAGAAAGGTTGCTAGTTTGACTCCCAATTAGGGCACATGCCTGGGTTTCAGGCCAGGTCCCCAGTGGAGGGTATGTGAGAGGGAACTGATCAATATATCGCTCACACATTAATGTTTCTCTTCCTCTCTTTTCCTTCCCTTTCCCTCTCTCTTAAAAACTTATTCTCTTTTATTTAAAGAGAAATAAATAAAATCTTTAAAATAAGGTAATATTTGTAATTCATATATTTGACATTATTTATAATTCTGTTAAAGAATCATAGTTTGCACCATTTTGTGCAGTAAATAAAACATACAATGAATTTTAAATAGAAAAACACAAAATAAAAATTAATTTAAAAATACTATTCTTGGAGTAGAGAAAAAATATCGGTGGGGTTTTTGTTGGTGTTTTCCATATAAATTATGAGGGCTAAATGCCTGATAAAAATTGTTTTACTAACTTTAAAAATGAATCGTCTAAGTTGTCTAAGAGACACAGCATATTAAACTGGAGATCATTAAAGGAGCTCTTCCACAGGGCAACTCTGGCTTGCTCCGCTGGATTTTCCACAGGTTGTTTTTTGGATCCTCAGTGGCTCCCTTGCATGGTGCTTATAAATTAAGTTGTTCTTCTAAAATGCATATTTCAAAACAGAACAGGAACAGAATCAGAGAAATGGACATCACATGCAGGATTTTCAGTGGGGAGAGGGAGGGGAGGAAGAGGGGGAAAATGTACAGGTAATAAGAAGCATAATTAGGAGGCATAAAATAGGCAGAGGTCAACAATGGTATAGGAAACAGAGAATTCAAAGAACTTACATGTACAACCCATGGACATGAACTAAGGGTTGGGGGGTGCTGGAGGTTTGGGGGCTGCAGAGCGGATGGAGGATAATGGAGGAAAAATTGGGAAAACTGTACTAGCATAATCAATAAAATATACTTAAAAATAAAATGCATATTTCAATTATGAGTTTTTGAAAAAAATGCTCTTTTATTTCTACACTTAAAATAATAAAAATATGTGGCCTATGCAATATGAAAGTTATGAGTTATGAGATAGCATTTCAAATCACATTGACTTTTCCCAGGGCAAATGCATGGAATACTTCCCAGGACTTCTTTGCACCCTTTGAGATTCAAATGTAAGATGGTGTCTCTGAACCCACTACCTTATTTTATTTGCTTATTTTACTTATTTAATTTGCAATTATTTGTGTGTGATAAATATACCAGTTTATGAAGTATGATCATTTTAAAAAGTATATAAACAATATCTGTTTACTCCAAAATATATCCTGAGCAAACTGAAATGAGAATATTTCCAAATATGATTAAATCCAAAATTAAATATAAAACTTGGAAAGGCAAACTTTAAATAAATGATAAAATATTTCAAAACCTCAGGGAATATTTGTATAATATTTGTACATTGAAAGTGGAAAATGGGCTGCATAGTCTTTGGAAAGTTTTAGTTTCATTTAAGGTCCTTATATCTGTCATGAAAATATACTGGTAACATCTTAGAAAAGTATAACAACTATAGTTAGTGAATATTAAAGACGTTAATAAATGCTGAATAGTAATATTTTACTGGTTGTAATATCTTTCAAACTCACATGAATTTAAAAATGTTGTTTTTCTTCCAAGGGGGAAAACATTTATGTTACCATGCAAACATATTATTATGGAATCATATCTCAAATAAAAATTATATTGTAAAGTTTTTCAATGGTAAACTCTGTGGCACAAATCTTACCCTTTAAGTGATACCCATTTACTGTGACATATTTATTGCCTGTGTGTTATCTGTGCTCAATCACGGGACACAATTAGTAAAGTCTCTTATGTAAACTATAATGTGTCTCAGTGGGGATAAACTATTTAAACAATATCTCTTGATAAATGCAGTAACAGTTAAGACATTGGCAGACATTCCCTCCACTCAGAGGGTATAGTCCCTATAGTTCCATGTAACCACAGAAAGCCTCTCCAAGGAGTTCTTGACAAGGAAGCAAATTCTCTCTGGAACTTCTTTTACAAACCAGCCCCTCTTAATTAATAATTAATTCCCAAATGGTGAATTTACATCTTGTTATATATGAAATTGATTCTCGTTTTGACCATTTGGGCTGTTTGCTCCAGTGGAGCCCCAAGGTTGTCTTTGACTTGATCCCCAGATGTCAATTATCCCTTTAATCTCAGATTTTCAGGCCACAGGTCTCCAGTCTGGTGAAGACTTAAATTAGTCTACTTCAATTATAATATGCACAGAACCACTGTCTGTTCACCCAGCCCAGTATAGCCTGACTTGGGCATACTATAACAGTGATTAAGAAATGCAAACAACAAAAAGAACTCAGAGGAACCGATGTGTCAGAAGCAGTGTACTAAAGTAATAGCCATGATGAATTTAGGTTTTCAGGATCGGGTTGTTTCTAAACTATCATTCAACTGTTCATTCATTTTTCTCAATGATTTGGTGTTGAGTATACAATAGAGGCAATGTAAATAGAAGCACACATGTTTTGCACTCAGTAAGCATATAATATAATGAGAAACATACGCATTCAGGCAGCTGGTAAATACTGGAAAACAGATTTCAAGAAAAGTAGAGAAATTTTTAGTTCATTTTGGGATCTGTTGAGGTAAGGGTATTGGGAAACATTTGCAAAAGGTATTGTGACTCATAGATATTGAATGCCATAGAGTAATTGGACCAGAGATTTTGATAGTCATTTGCGCACGTGTATAGTAGTTTAAATCATTGGAATATATGAAAGCAATCATGCATTCCAAACCCTAAAAAGTGTCTACATTTTATTTAATTGAGCTACCAATAGATATCTTGGTCAATTTATTCATTAACTAGATATGGTTAGTTTCCATTTTTATTCTGTTCAAGTCCTTTAACTTATTGATAACTTAGTGCATAGTTTTTGCAGAACAGCAAAATGTATGCTTTTCTCAGATTTTGGTTCCATTCAACCTTTTCTATGACAGGAATGAGGAACTCCAGAAGCTGGAGAATATGTCAGAAATTATCGTCCTAATGAATGATAATTGAACACAAATTTGCTAAGGATTCATTTATTATTACTTATAAGCTTCTTAGTCCTCTCACAGTTGAAAACACTTAGTATTTTATTGACAAACTTAATAATGTAAAAAAAAAAAAACAACATGATATTTTGGTATTTTCCAGACAGTTCTTATCAAGATCAAATTACTAGGAGTTGATATAATATACTTTATAACATACTTTGCTTATTACATCTATTCTACTGAGGACTCACAATGTCTTGAACTGTGAGTAATGTCATCCTAACTCATTAGATTTATGGAAAATCAGTTTCTAAAAAATCAGAGACATCTTTTTTTATCATAAAGCAATATTATTTCAGGTGCTTTCTGCAAGGAACTGCATATTTGCTAATAAATAATTTCCCCAATGCGATTTGTTACACTTGGACTAAATAGTTTATCTTTGTAGAGGTTTCACGGAAGGAAACAATATGAGTCTCTACCTGATTGTGAACTGATCTTGTTTTCTTGATGTTGATTACTAAAGAACCAATATTACCTGTTTTATTTGTGGCATTTGCCTTACAGAATAACTTTCACAAAGAGAATATTCCCAAAATATACCATTAAGGTTTTTATTTTAAATATTTTGAAATGTGGAAGTGAAGTTTGTAAACTTTGCAAAACAAATAAATTCTGTTTTTTCCTTTCAATCATTTCAGAATGCTTGGATAGGGTAATTTAATGGCTACCAGAGCCAAGAGGTGGACAATGGAAAAGAAAAATGTGCTTGTGAGAAGTTACCCACTGAGCGGGTCCAACTAAAAAGTACACAATAAATTACAATATGTAAAATGCAACTATACAGACAGTTATATGGCAGGGTAGAGCTTGGATTTCTTGTTCAACTGAGGTAGTCTGAATTCTTATAGGTCTATGTGAAAACAACCATTTTCTAGTTGTTTAAAAGAATCATGGATATCACATCCATGATCTCATCTACACTGATGAGAGTTGCTAGGATTTTCCACATACAAATTATTTTTATACGAGAATGTACTTGTTTAGATAGCATGATAGCACATGGTTGATTTGAAAGCTTATATCCCATACTTTTTTCATGACTTCAGGAATGCTGAAAATAGGTCAGAGAGATAAATACTGTGAGAGACGATACAGTGCAGTCATGGTCTTTATGAGAAGTTTTGAATTTTAATTTAATTGGGTAGCTGGCTTTGCATTCTTTTCACTTCAATTTATGCTCAAATCTCATTAAGTATTGTCTTTATACAAAAATTCAGAGATGTTTTTTGTCATTAAAAATCAATTTGCCATGCCTACTCTTATCCAACTTCCCATAGCTGCTCTGGCCTTCGCCCTATCACTACCATCAAGCATACTCAGATGTACACAATAAGACCCAAAGTTAATGAATTTTTCAAAATCCTATAGACAGTAATTATATAATATCTTCATTAAAAGTTAAAATAGTGCCTTGGCCAGGTGGCTCAGTTTGTTAAAGCATCATCCCATACATCAAAATGCTGTGGGTTTGATGTCAGTCAGGGCACACACCTAGGCTGCAAGTTCAGTCCCCGGTAGGGGTGTGTATGGGAGTGATCTTTCTGTCTCACATTGATGCTTCCCTCTCTCTCTTCCTTCCTCTCTCTCTAAAAATTTAAATAAATACACACACACACACACACACACATATATATACACACACACATACATACATATATATATATGATCAACTTGGGTGAGGTTTAAAAAAGTTAAAATGCTAATTCCACTTTTGTAAAATGAAGAAATACCATGAAGAAGTCGTTGGTTGGACACAACAACTAAGTTTGAGTTAATCCCTTTTATTGAGGGTCTCCTGTTGGAGAGCTGACTTAACTGTGTGCAAATATCTTTTATTTGTGATTTTTAGCTTATATATATTTATTCTCTTTCTTTCTTATCTTCAACATCCAGCCTCATACACATGAATCCACCTCATGAAAAGTAAGTATAAGTAGCCTTAGGTGTTATCTGACATTTTAGTTTCTTGATTATTCAAAATAAGGTGTCTAGAGGGTCCGAAGACAAATTTCCAATTTCAAGTATAAAACCTGGGCCATTGAACTCCATTCCTGGCATTCTCATTTTATTTAGAAAAACCATGCCTAAAACTTTTAGTGACCTTGTGCATAATATCATGATCTTCTTGGTTCTTTGTTAGATCATGACAAATTACACATTAAACTCAAATAAGTTACACAGTTCTCTTCTCTGTCTCACACCATCCACAGTGTTTAGTCTAGGACTAAGTATCATTCTCAGAGGTCTTCCTATTTTTATTGATTTTCAGAGGTGATAAGAGGATAATCCTTTGGAACAACACACTATAGAGAATACTGGAAGGGCCTGGCTGGTGTGGCTCAGGTGGTTGGAGCATTGTCCCAGAACTGAAAGGCTGCAGGTTCAATTTCCAGTCAGGGCACACACCTAGGCTGCAGAATTGATCTTTCTGAATGCTCTGGTCTGGGCATGCACGGGAGGCAACCGATTAAAGCTTCTTGCTTGTGTCAGTGTTTCTCTGTATTCCTTCCTCTCTCTAAAGACAATGAAAAACAAATATCTTCAAGTGAGGACAAAAAAATTACTAAAATAAATTGTAAAGTTGAAAAACAAATATAGGACAAAGTGATTTTGATAGGCATGTGTAGTTTTGTTGTCCTATGCAGTTTTAAGCATAAAATATATTGTAAGCTGTTTAAAATGTGAAGAATGATTTTACACATTTAAGCCAAGATTTCTGTTATAAATTGATAAAGGCAGTGATTCCGGGAGGAGGGAATTACAATATACATCCCCCACTTTCCTCTTAGATGAATTAGCTACTGCTTCACAAGTGTGCTCCAGACTAAATATTATTTTGGGGAATGTGTCATCCCACATTAAGCCTTACTGGACCATATTGCAAAACTCTTGCTAGTTTAATACTTAAGGGTCAATGAACCACTTGGCAAGAGTGAATGAGAGTAGGAGAAGGGTCATGTGATATCCAGGGTATGAATGTTTTCAGTCAGTCCTCTGAGAAAATAAAATAAATGATCCTCTTTCAATTATAAATATACCACTCAAAAAAAAAAATAACAGGTTTTCCCCCTTTTTTATTATTGATGATCTCACTTTTTTTTCATAAGGGTAACTTCCACTCACTCTGTGGTGATAGATTAAAGTTAGTGGGGAGAGAAGTGAAGAGAGACAACCTTAGAAGGAGTGATAAAATGCCTATCTAAAGGTATCTTCTTTAATGAAGACAGCTATTTAAGGAGTGTTGTATGCACCTGAGTTCCCAGGTACAGTGGGAATGAAACCTTCAATGGATTCTTTTGTTTTATGCAACACATCTCTCTGAATGCTATCATCTCAGCCCATAGATTTTACCTTACCTCTGTACATTAATAAGTTTCTCAAACTCCAAACTACCAAACTCCAAAATTTTTGTCCAGATATGTTCCACAGCTCTAGATAGAACTCAACATGGAGGGAATTTCAGGGGAAAAGGGAAAGGGTTTAGAGCAACAAGTATAAAGGACACATGGACAAAAACTATGGGGGGTGGAAATGGGAGGGAGGTGGGGAGGGCTAGGGTGGTGGGCTGGGGGGAGTATAAGACAGAAAACTGTACAAGATCAATTAAAAAAATACTGATTAAAAAAACTAAAAAAAAAAAAAAAGAACTCAACATGGTAACACAAGACTCTGTTAATCAACCAAGAGCATAAATTCAGCATATCTGAAGCATCAGGGGCTTTTCTAAGTCACGGATTTCCTCTGCTTTCTATAGACCAAGGGGACCATAAATTTACCATTCACACTGAGACACTTCTGAAAATGAAAGGGAGTTCTAAAATGAATACATAGGTAAATCATTTTCCTCTCAGAACCTTTAAATGACTCTTATGCTACTTAAATGCTTCTTATAACTAGAGCCAGCTTTGTATTTTGCTTTAACTGCTATACCATAACCTGTGACTACAGCCATATGCGGTCACTCCTAGTTTTCTTAACCCATCACACTTTTGACAATGTTATACATTTATTAAAGTTGTGCCCCATTTATTGAAAGCCCCTCTTCTATCTTATGAATAACATAAATTTACAGAGTCCCTCAATTACGTTTTAATATTAAATTTTTGGAGCATTACGAAAGCACAGAATGTTGTTTTGAAATTTCACAACAAATTTCACTGGAGGTGCAGGCTGGGAGATAAATGTTGTCTCCATGTCTGTCAGTGAGACAACTACACAGAACGTTAATTTTACAGGTGCTAGACAGGTTCAAAAAACTTAGGGACACAAATCAGGAAGAAAACTTCACACTATATTAAGTGGTAAAAATAAGTGTTCTTCTGTATTACACATTTTATTTTACCTTCAAAACCCCAATCTAGTATTTATGAGTATAAAAATTAAGATACCCAGTTAATTACAGCTTATTTGCCAGCTACTATGTTTTTCATTATTTTCTGGCTTTTATTGTTGCTGACAAGAAGTCTTCTGTTAGTTTAATTAGCCAGCTATGTTTTCTTCTTGGTAGTTTTTTTATAATTTTGATTTTAAATCTCTTATTTATTGTGAAATATAATATACATTAAGAAAAGAGACAAACTTTACATAGTTTATAAAATTATTACAAATCAGAAACCTAAATAACCACTCTTATTATTTGTCTTCACCTAGATATTAAGGCCAGAGAGCAAAGAGAACTAGACATTGAGCTTAATAAACTAGGAAGTATAAGCCTGTTTGCTTGCTCAGCCAGGAAGCTACAGCTTCACATGCCAGGAGATTATGGGGTTGTGCTCTGGCCAGAGAATTAGTGCTCCTCCCAGTTCCCCACTCTGGTATCGAATTGCCAGGTTGGAGCAGGGGCAAACAGGCACATGCACAATAGAAGTCAAAGTGGTACAGGGGGAGGTACTGGACCACAGAGACCTGTCAGTCTGCCCCGGGGAAAAAAGGGATTAGTTGGTAGATAGGCCCATCTGAAGCCAGCAGAAGCCTGGGAAATTCATTGGTCATTTTGAAATGGCACCTGGTCCATTACACACCAAACTAATATAATCCCAGGGGAACAAAGAAGCGCTCGCGCGCTCGTTCTCTCTCTCTCTCTCTCTCTCATTTGTGACCTGCACTCCTGACCTGCATTTGCCTGTTTTCTCCATGTGACTCTAGTGGCCATAGGCTTATGGCCATGCAACTCCACACTCAGGCTCCAGGAGGGACCCTGAAATGGACAGCAACTGGAAACAAACACATGCTAAGCTAGCTGGGTGCTGGACTGCACTGTAGTTTAATATGGAGTAGAAACTCGGGATAGTATCCTTCATCTTGATCCCACTGAAGACAAGATTGGACTTTTTCCATGGCGAGATGGACAGAGAAGGGACATTGGCAAGTCAGGAGGGGAACCCTCTTTATTGTACATCATCAATAAACCACACCTCAGAACCACATCCTCCTCTGCAGGGGGCATAAAATTATTTTCCTTTGGATACTGCAAGTGTCCCACTTACACCAGTAACACCACCACCAGGCCAAGAACTCCAGAAGCCCTTCCCTTGCCTCCATCCATCCTCACCAAGGGAAACTTTCTGAATCTGATTGTAATAGAAACATTGCTTTTCTTTAATTATACCACTCATGTGCCCCTAAAGAAATTATAGTTCAGTTTTGCATTGCTTTTTAAATTACATAAATGAAACCATATAGTTAATATTACATTTATTTCATTTGGCTTCTTTCACTTAATAATTTGTGATATTCATCCATGCAACAGTAGACATTTATTGCCTATCCTAGAGTCTATAGTACTTTATTGTGTAAATATTATCAATTTATTTATCAACTCTGCTGTGATAATAATTCAGATTACTTCAATTTCTGGCTATTAAAAACAATACTGGATGAAGATTTTTGCATATGCTTCTTAATGCCCATGGGATTGTGTCTATATTGAGTATCACCCTAGCAAATGGTATTGCTGAATCACAGGGATCCTCTATCTTCACTATTAATAGATAATTTTTAAACCACTTTTCAGAGTGCTCATATCAATTGACACTTGCAGCTTCAGTATTAGAATGTTCCTGTTATTCCATATCACTACCAATACTTGATATTGTAAGTCTATTTTATTATAACCATTCTAATTCATGAGATTAATATTTCACAGTGATTATAAATTTTATTTCCTTGATTACTAATGAGTTGGATTATATAAGGAACTGATCTGCCTGGCAATGGCAAATGTAGCCCAGCCCTATTGGAAAGCCCACAGATATGTGGAATCCAAAACCACAGATCGACTTTCCTGTGGGAAACCAGGCCTGCATTATACCTAGACTGCTTTGAGACTTGCTCTTGCTAAAACTCCTTCACCCTGAGTTGAAGCAGCAAATGCTTACTGCATATTTTTAAAGTAACTTCCTAAAGTCTGCGCTAATTCTCCCAAGGATGGAGTGTAGCCAGACCAATTACAGTTATCGTTCCCTTGCATCTGCAACATTTTTTTCCTTGTCAATCTGTAGGAAGTAACCAGTAACATCCTTTCCTTTGTTATCTGTAAACAGTAATTACTTAAAGCAAACCTGAGCATAGTGAATGAAAACCTTCTTTGATATATGCTATTAGAAAGCCAATAAAAGTTTGTCAAGGCAAGGGTCGAGGCACTCTTCCCTTGAGAGAATGGCCATGCCGTCCTTTTTTCTCCATAGGACTCGGTAATCCCTGTGAATTTGTTTCATCTTATCCACAACCCAGTGGACACTGCTGGCCAGAGTCCCCATCAGGATTATCTCCTAACATGCGTAGTAGCCATTGAGGTATGCTGCTGTTTTCTCAAATGAATGTTCAAATATTTGCTGTTTTTTTTTTTCAGTTGTATCTCTCTTTTTTTTTGTTGATTATTAGAATTTATTTGTATATTCTGCTTTTTTGGATTTATACATATAACAAATATCCTGTACCACTTTGTGGCTTATCTTTTGATAATCTTAGTATTTATTGGGTAAACAGTAATGCTTATTTTAATACAGTCAAGTTTTCAGTACTGATTTTTGTGGCTTGTTACATTGTTTCCTATTTATCCAAACTAGCTTTATCCAAATATTAAAATAATGTCTTATATTTACTTATACACATGTATTATATATAATGTATAGTCCACATTTATACCCATGGACTAATTAGAAGTGATGTGGGTACATAGCCCAAGGAAAGACTCAAGAACACTGTTTTTCATATGAATATCCTATTTTCCCATTATCTTTTATGGAAAATACTACTCTTTCCTACTACTCGAGAGTGATACCTTTTAAAGTTTCCATACATCTGAATTCATTTTGTATTATCTTTTTTATTTAATTGACTTCTCTGTCCCTGTGCCAGTACTACATTATCTTAATTATTACATTATTGTTTGATGTTTATAATTGATATAATGTCATAAATTATTACAACATTATGATATTGTGATATGTCTTACCTTTAGCTTTTTCTTCATTAATGTCATTTATTCTTGGGTCTATGCCTTCCAATATAAATTTTATACATTTAAAATTTTTATATATACAGACATACACACACAAATATGATGGGATTTTGAACTTTTTCAGAAATACTTTGATCGGTTTCCTCTCATACGTGCCTGGCCCAGGGTCTGAACTCCCAACGCAGGCACGTGCCAGGACCGGCCATTGAACCAGAGACATTTTGCTTTGCAGGATGGCGTACAACCAGCTGAGCCACACCGATCAGGTTGCTTCTTCTTACTCCCTTTTAATTTCCATAGAAATGTCATAAAGTCCCCTTTCTCATTCCTGTTGTTGGTCACCTCAGCTATGGTTTTCCTTGATTATGGGTTTATACATTTTACTAGTTTTTCCGTAGAAGGAGATTTTGGTTTTGTTAATCCACTTTACTATAGATCCTTTTTCATTTCATAAGCATTTGTTATTTCCTTTTATACAATTTCTGTTTTTTAAAAAAAATATTTTCTAACTTCTTAAGCATGCTTAACTCAATTACTTTCAGGATTTCTTTTGTTATAAAGTATACATTTATATTATAAATCCTCTAAGTATGATTTAAGTGCATCCTAGAAGATTTGTTATTTTTGTTGTTAGACATTTGCCTTACCTCTTATTCATGTTATGGCTTACTTCTTCCTCTAACCTCCTAAGAACACTTTCTTGCTTCCAGATTTAGCTATGTAAGAAACAAAAAGTACCAAAACCAAGCCAAACCAAAAAAATGATCTATCATTTCTGTTTGGTATGAGTTGAAAGAAGGGTTCTCTGTTTTTTCTCTATATTTTTAACAAATTTTCAGTTTTATAATTTTTTACTAACCAATATGATATCTTTGTCTTTTCTTTGCCTTAGACCTTATCTCAAATATGTTTAATATTCTACTTGGTAAAGATAGATGTGGCTTTTCAGTATACATAGTTGTAATTTTTCAGCATGCAACCTGGGGAGTAGATAAGAAATTCCGCTGCTCCAAGAGTCTTCCAAATATATCTGAGCTTTTCTTAAAACGCACTGTCCCTTGGACCTTTGCCTATGAAGACAGAGACTTTACATTCTGTTCTGTACCCATAGAACCTAGATTAATAATTGATACCTTGTAGGCATGGAATAGATGTTGTCAAATGAATGAATTAATAATACAAAATAAATTGGTGCAGCCATATCCAACTATCTACATTTTCCCCCTTCAGTTTGTTCTTTTACATTAAGAAGGGATTCCATCTTATACTTCCTGTTACTTGATTGTATTCATCATATCATACATGTCCTGAGCTCTTTCTACCCAAGGTTTACATTTAAACATAATTTTATATTACTCTAGGCTTGCTTTTAGTATATAAAGGAGAGGTTTTAAAATGTAGGAAACACTTGACAATGCCTGGTTCTCAGAACTGTGTTCTGGAGTTCAAATTGGTTCAGTGACATCTGTGTCTTTAGGTAATTGATATTGTTTGGCTCCTTGGGCAGTAAACTTCATTTCTTAATATTAATGCTAGAAGTTCTAGGATTGGGAAGGGAGGTATGGTTTACTGAGCAATGAAAAATCTACAGTTGAATATTTTCAAAATGTTATGCTTATTTCAATAGGAAAACTACAAAATTAAGAAATTATTTGAAGTTAATGTACAGAGGGCCTCTATTCCACAAACACTGACAAGCATGAAGAGATTAAAACATGTAAACTGGACTTTTAAATTTCAAGGGTAGCATGTACTGTATGTCCTAAATATGGCATAGAATTCATAAAAACAAGTCTCTCAGGGCACAAATGGATCATGGTATTTCTGTGGCCCATCCCACTGGCTGTCCTGGCTGTACAGGTTCACTTCTGTCTCTCATGTACATGACTTTCTGAAATGATTCTTCACAGTTCAACCTTTTTTTCAAGACACATTGGATTTCACTTCCTGTACTTGAACACCCTTAACAACTTTCTTTTTCTAGTAAAATCTAACCCATCCTGTCCCACTGTCTTCCTTGACTTTCTGCATACTGCTCTTCTTGCTTTAATGTCTTTCTCCTCTTTGAGACTTGAGTTCCTTGATATCCTTTAGCCGCATTTTACACATTTCCAACATTGCAGTGCTTAATTATGTTTGAAAGGGTAAATCAAGATACATTTAGGTGTTTTTCTTTCCCTCCTGTTCTATCTTCATAACCCTGACCTTTAACTTTTCCTTTTTACTGTATTAAACATGAATATGCAAGTGAATGACAACAAGGTTTAAATTTACTGAAAGAAACCACCAGCCTCTGGTGGATCTCCATTTAGTAGAATGAGTGCAACCGATTTTGACTGGTGGACCCACCAATCTTTTCCATGGACGAAATTGGAGATCCGTTGCCTATGTCTTGCATTGTTCCTAAGCACCCAAGAAAAGACTTTTCTGATAGGCAGCAGGAATACAGAACAAATATTTTTTTAAAAATATGCAGTTCTTCCACACTAACCAGCCCTTCTTCTTTGTTACAAGAAACATTACTTTCCTGTGGACTCAATAAACCAAAAATTCATTCTTTTGTGCTAGAGAGGCAACATGGTTTGGTAGGCCAAGAATATGCAAACAATGAAGGACCGTCTGAATCATCAAAGAACAAATTTTGGTAAATTCAAGTTTTAGAGCTGAATGTATTTTATCACATTGCACTTTGAAAACCAATAACCCATGTATAGCATATGTATCCTTGAATTACCAACATTCTTCCATTAGACAAACCATAGCATTCTCCAGACTTTAAAAATAAACATAGGTTATTGTATTTTTAAATAATGCCACTTTCAAGCATTTTACTGCCTTTTTATTGTAGCATCACATTTCTTTTCATTTTCAATTTGCTTCTTTCAAACCAATGCCCCAGAGGATTTGCTGTTCAAAAGTGGAAAGTTTCTCTTTATTTCTGCAAAGTCTAATTTAGATGCCACTATAATTCCCAAAAAGCATACATGGGAGAATGAGTATGGGAAGAATTGTTAAAGTAACATGGCTTATGTCTGCAGCAGTTTGAGGAAAGCATAAAAGCTATTGAAAATGAACCAAAAATTTAAAAAATGCTAAAGGTATATAATTATTCTGAATGGTAAATGAGTTTTGGACAGTTATCTAAAATCTATAGGTTAATTGAAAAGCTGTTTCTTTTTGAGTATGATATGGCCTTGAGTTAATGAACCACAACATCTGTGATATGGCGTTGGGACTGTTGGGTGTATTTTAAATGAAGCTTAAACAAATAAGGACTCCCCATACTGCCCCAAGCAAAACTAAATTGTTATTAGGTTTTGCACAGCAAGAGGTAAACATTCTTGAAATGATTGGACATGATAGGCTATTATTCTTATTTTTTTAAGCCTTACACAAAACATCTCATTTCTTTTAAACTGGTTCTATAAATTTGAAAAAGGACCATGATCAGACATGTGGCATGCACCAGAACCACTTCTTTACAAAAAATATTAATTATTATTGTAAAGTATTATTTACATAGAGGCTGAGGGTATTGCCCTGGATACTTAACCTGAAAATGGAAAGAATTTACTATTTTGTATTAATCCTGAATGTTAACTTAATTGGAAGATATTATACATGTAAAAATAAGAAAAAACATTTTAAATTGAAAAAGATGCTTTTCTAAACCAAACCAGAATATTCAGTTTTTATTTGTATTTACTTATTTTTTAATGGGGAAGGAGACATAGAGGTGAAGGCGGGACAGGGGAGTAATAGAGTATCTTTCATTAGAACTGAGTGAATTATCTTCATATACTGACTGTGCTCTGAAATGCTCTGGACCTGTGAAACCCATCTTGTCTAATCCTTAATGTTGCAAATGAGAAATCGAGACCCTGAAAACCAAAATAATTAGACTGTTTTTAATACCATTAGATAATCACCTTTGACATTAACAATCGGTATTTATGAATACAAGTCAATATTAGTTTTTAGAAAAATTCATATAAAAGTTTACTGAAATTAAAACCAATCAATATTTTAAAAGAGGTATCATAAAAATAGCCTTGAATCTGCATATGACAAGTTTTGGGTTGATTTACTTGATTTATCTACATTGGTACATAGGGCAGTGTTTCTCCAAAGCAAATTTCTTTTCAGAGTAAGAGAAAACAAATGAGAACAGGTTGCATATATTCATATTGCCTATTTCCTAAACCATGGGCTCAGTTGACCATTAACTTATCAAATTCAGAAACACCCGTAACTTTCCCAGTACTCTTCTTCCTGTTTCACTGTGATGCTGTTGCATCACCATTAGTGTTGCAGTCTGGCAGCAATGCTCCATCATCTCATGCCCTGACAGCAAGGGAGACAGGCTGGGTGTGAACAGGAGCAGTGCGAAGTTAAGAAACAAAAGTGGCAGAAATTAGCCAGACTATGGAGCCTCCATCAGGGTCAAAGGACCCACTTTAAAAGATGCTATCAAGATTATCTTCCCACTCAGGGAAAGAGGGCTGGAGGATTCAGTTCAGACCTAGTTAACTAGTTCAGAACTAGTTAGCTCAAGTAGTCGGTGGGGAGAACCAAGACATCCTGATTTGAGAATACTTGAAGATGGCTTTGAAGGCTCAAGATGGTGAAAAGTGGGTCAGGATTATCAGACAAAACTTGAAAAACAAAGAATTTGGCAACAAAAATAATATTAGAAGGAAGGGATACAGAATGAGGCTTTTGGGAAACAGAAAGAATGGGACTAGAAGAGGCTATGAGGTGGTAGTGGGGGGTTAGTTATTCTGGGGAAAGGGAAACACATATTCCATTAATACAAAAGCTGCAAACAAAATGTGACCCAGTAGGAGGCCTCTCTTTTCCCCAGAATTATTCATAGTGCCTGTCACTCCACTATATGAGGTTCTTGTTTTCTGGGGCTTGGGAGCCCTGAATATGCTTTTGAAACCCTGCTGGTTTTCAGGCAGACAGCATCTATTCTATTATACTTCTGGACCATTGTGCTTCCCAGGAGAGATGGTGAAGGAAGGAAAGCCTTTTAGAATTACTTCTAATAGTTACTTCTCAACACTTAGTCTAATTGCTTGTCAAATTCTATTGATTCTATATCCACAATAATGTTTCTCATCTAAGTGTTACTTCCATTTTCATTTTGGTCCTAAATTCCTTCTCCTTTCTTCCCAGCTGATCTCTATTCCTCTAGTATCATTCATTCTAATACATTCAGTATGGTGTTATTAAAATTATCTTCCTGAAACACTGATCTGACCAAATTATTTCCTTGGTCAAATTTATCTGCAGAGAAAATGCAGTGTTTGGATATGAAGACCTAAATATTCCACAATAGTATCTCCACTTAGAGTTTATTTATTTTTTTCCTTTTCATTGAATTTATTGAGGTGACACTGGTTAACAAATTAGACAGGCTTCAGGTGCACAATTCTACAACACATCATCTCTACACCATACTACGTGCTCATGACCCCAAGTCAAGTTTCTGCCCACCACCATTTATCCCATCTATACCCTCCTCCACCTCCCCTCCCCCCAATGGCAATCACCACACCATTGTCCACATCCATGAATTTTTCTTCTTTTTTTCTCAATCCTCTATCCCTTTACCAACCCCATCTTACGTCATCTATCAGCCTGCTCGCTATCCGTGAGTCTGTCTCTGTTTTTCTTGTTAGTTCACTTTGTTCATTAGATTCTACATCTGAGTGGAATCACGTGGTACTTGTCTTTCTCTGACTGGCTTTTTTCACTTAACCTAATTCTCTCCAGGTCCATCCTTGCTGTCACAAAGGGTAATATTTCCTTCTTTTTTATGGTTTAGTAGTATTTCCTTGCATAAATGTACCACAGCTTTTTAATCTACTTCCATTCTATGATCCATCTACCAAACAGCATGCTATATTTTTATATTATGCATTCTTTTGAGAGCTGTTTTAAATTCTTGCCATCTCCAATCAGCACTCTCAGATCACCTGGTTACAATATTATCTTTTCTTGCTCCCATAGAACACTGCTGAGGTACCTATCATACTTTGAATTATAACAACTTATTATATATTAAGTCATCTCTCTTCCTTTCTAGATGAAGAACTACCTGGAAAAAGGGAAGTCCGAAATCAGAGTCTATACCAGTTTCTGAGTAAACAGCTAATGATTTGATGAGATGGGACTTTATAGGAACAAGAACATAATATTGAAGATAACAGGAGAGAGATATGTGCATGAACTTCTTAAAATGGGTCAAAATCAAGAGAGTAGTTGTTTTTCATTTGAATACTTATTAAAACATCTGATGTAGACACAAAAGCTCTTTATGTACTGGATACAAGAAACTTCTCTATAAATATTGATAGGCCTACGTGTGTAAGTAATATATTATTTTTAAAATGGGTTCTTGAGGAAAGTGATCCTAGTGGTAGGAATGGAGGCCATAGTCATATTCTCCACAAATTGGATTCTCCCTTATAAAGACACACTTGGCTCCCACCATGACTGAATAACTCATTTTCCATCTGCAAAAACCAATTCTTAACCTTCAGTATGATTCTGTAACTCCGATGGGCCAGCAAGTTATGTGGTGCCCAGTTGATTACAGTGAAATCATTACATTATCAACTGAAATATACTGAAAGAGAAACTATTCTGACATTGAGGTTGATTTTGCTGTCTTTCATGCCTTTGTCACTATCAATGGCTTACCAGTGCTGTCTTTTCTATATTGGGTTGGCCAAAGTGTTTGTGTGGTTTTTTTTTCCTGTAAAATAAGACACAATTTTCATTTTCACCAATAACTTTATAGATTTGGATATTTTAAATATGTTGGCTATCTCCCATGAGGTAGAATGTTGATTGTTCTCAATTAATGTATCAATCTGATCACTATCAACTTCAATTGGTCTAACAACCGTGGAGTATCGTCCAGAGAGAAATCTCCAGCATGAAACTTCACAAACCACTTTGGACACATGTGATCAGTCACAGCACCTTCTCCATACACTACACAGTCTTTTTTTATGTTTCTGTTACATTTTACCTTTCTTGAAATAATAAAGCATAATATGCTGAAAATGTTGCTTATTTCCTTTCCTCTTCAATATTAAAATGGCTACACAAAAATTCACCAATTTTGATAAGCTTTTTAAAAAATGCATGTTGATGTGACAGCTGTCACAACACAATCTAACAAAATTGTTCCAAATGAAGTGAAAGACAGCTAAGTGCTACTAGAGCCATCCTATGGGGGAAAAACAAACTAAATGAACTTTTTGGCCAGCCCAACAGCTTCACTTTATCTCACACCATTTTTACTAAGAAATTCAACTCATTTGAAATGCAAAAAAATCATTATAAAATTGACTGCTCTTATCTTATTCTCAAATGCAGCTGACCGTACAGAATCATGAAGCGTTCATTTGAAGCTAACATTCTAATTGGGGCAAAGTAACTTTTGGTATAAAATTACTCATAAGATCTGATATGTATTATGAAATAATAGTCAATGTATATGGTGCTGCTTCACCTAAACCTTAGAGTCAAAATTCACTGGTTCATCCAGAAGTCAAAAGTACAGACTGTGTGTATATATGTGTGTAGGTGTTAAGGGGGAAGAGTAGATAGCAAAGCTCATGCTTAATGACTTAAAATAAGACTTCTCATCTTCCTGTCTCTGCTTTCTGCTTATATATGATGGTTTCATCATATATAATCATGGGTTCATTGAATTGAAATCTGAAAATACCTTCAAATGATTTCAAGCTTCTTATGCCACAGATAGAATGGTAAAATAAGTAAAAGGAAGAGGTTACAGTATCAGTTGGGTGGTGAGTAGGATGTAGGGTGATGTTTAGTGTCATAAAATGGGAACAAGAAAACGTTAAAGCTGCAGCAGTGGAAAGAAAGAATGTGTTTTATTAGCTATTCAAGCAGTATATTGTAATGGACATCTATTTGACTTCATGCTCAGCTTCTCTTTTCTTTTAAAAAATTATATTTTTTGCTAAGGCACAATTTATATACAACAACATTCATACATTAAAATTGTACAGTTAGATCAGTTCTGACAATTGTACGCACCCATGTAACCACCACTCATATCAAGTATTTTAACGTTTTCCACCCTGACCCTTGTGGCTCAGTTGTTTGGGCATCACCCTGCAAAGCAAAAGTTTGCAGATTCAACGCCTAATCATGGCACATGCCTGGATTGTAGGTTTGGTCCTCAGTTGGGGTGGGTATGAGGGGCAAGCAATTGGTGTTTCTCACTTCAATGTTTCTCTCCCACTCTTTCCCTCTCTCTCTCTTAAGAAAAAAAAGATAAATAAAATCATTTGAAAAATAGATATGGAACATTTTCATCATACAGAAGCTTTCCTCATGACCCTCTTTCATAAATTACCCCTCCTCCCACCACAACTAACCAATTGCTTTCTGATTTCTATCATTCTGAAATATTTTTCAGTATTCTTGCACATAACGTAAATGGAATCCTGCAGCATATATTCTTTCGTATTTTGCTTCTTTTGTTCAATGTTTAGGAATCTCTGCTGGACTACTGCTTGCATCTCCATGAAGAAAGGTGGAAGAAATTCACATTTTATATGGGGCCATATACAATTTATACCTGTAGAGTGAATCTGGACTTAGGGCTTTAAATATAGCAGTTAATGTAAGTTGCCTCAACATATTAAAATTAATAAGGCTTTTAAAAATTAAATGAGGAATTTTTGCTTTGAGTTAATAAAAATATTGTCATTGGGATTAATAGATGTATAAAACTAGGTGGGGTTTATATAAAATTTTTTTGGAGTGAATTAAATTGCTGTGGTTTTCCTGTCAAAACTTCTTTGAGGAGCAGAATCTTGACCAGTGTTTTAATGCTGAAGACATGAGTTTAAGTGACAGTAGAAGTTCTTTCCATGGGAGAAGTGTGGCATGTATGATATATTAAGCCTTGCATATGTATTAGCCTTTACTTATTTCCTAAAAAAAGAGAGGCTGAGCAAACACTGGAAGAACAGCCATGATTAGAATGAGTTTAGAAGAAGCAGAAAAGTGTATATAGTTTTATAGATTTAATTAACTTGCTTTTGTGAGTTTTTAAATTGTTTTACAATGCTGAAATGCCATACATGTACAACACCTGCCATGCATTTTTATTTCAATTTGAAATTATAATTTTGTTAAGTCCTAAAGGGCTCACAATGAAGAGGTATACTTATAACACGATGTTATACACTTTCAAAACAGTAATGTTCAAAAGTGCTAAGCCACAAATTTTTTTCGAAGTTAGTCCATCACTAAGTAAACTCAATATAAGTGGTTCCTGGTTATCTTTGAGTGTTCTCTATCAGTAGCTGCAGTAGGTTGTATCTATAATTTCTATGTTTAGAACATTTAAGAGCCTCCTTGAGTGGGTGTGGCTGCCTAATATATACAGTTGGACTTAAATGAGAAAATATTTCAAGATTAGATTCCATTTTTTCTCCCAAAGATGTATTAGTGAATAGTTAAGATGTATCCCTAAATCAACTCAATCCATATTATGCTTAAATGAAATAAAATGCTGATTCCTACCTAACAATCTCAACTTTTTAAAAAGATTAAATACTAGACTTGAAATTCTCCCTATATATACCAAAGGTTGAGGAAAAAAATGTATGCCATTTTATCATTTATTTTTCTTTAAAAGTGTGTTTCAGATTTTTTTTTATTGTCAAAAGAAGACCAGAGCGCATTTGTATTGCTTTCATAAATAAAGACGTGTCTGATGTACACAGCATTTTCTAACAATATGTTTATGCAAGGTTTTAAAAATGAAATTTAAATTATAATTTTTGTTATAATGTAGGTTATAATGTGTTCAACATATTCATCATAAGAAGTAAACAGATTGTCTAAAACCTAACATCTTTTTGTTTTCAAAGTATGTAAGCATTTTAAAGTGTAGAGCAACAAAAAAAAAGTATAGAGAACATAATCCAAGGAAAAACAGAATTACAAAGTATGGATATGATCTCTAACCTGTTTTTGACTTACTACAATAATAACAAATGTCTTGAAACTAGGATCTGGCCAAGTCTTTAGACCGTGCCAATCTTCATAAAGATGCCACAAGCCACTCTGGATGGACTTTCTGTGTGAGTACACCCAGACAACAGTGATCTGGTGAAGGAATATAAAAATTCAGCATTGAGGAAATTCTTGTGTCTTTACAAGTATATCACATCAGCTGCAATTCTTAGGAGAACTTTGGAGCCCAATCAATTTTGAAAGACTAATTGTCACTGTTGTTGATGAGGTGTATAGTTATCTATAGATAGTTTTCTGAAAGACTAGAAATCAGAGCAAAGAAAGAAAAAACAATTTTTACTAGACCAGAAATAATAATAGAGACTGCGTTTGCACCAAAAATTAGACTGTTTCCATCTCTTTGATCTGTTATTCACAAAATATTGTTGCATGGGGGATGAAAAAAACTAGTATTCCCTAACTAGGTAGTAGTTAATAGTTATCTGTGTATATGGTAAAAAGCTTGCATATCTTTAAATAGATCCACATGTAAACATTTTCTTAACTCAAGTGGCTAGTCTGTCATACTATCATTTTGTAAGTACAGAAGAGCTCTCCATCCACTACCACTTAACTGACAGTATTAAGCAATAGTGTACATACTAACTGTCTTTTATGCACAGACACTCAGGGTTAGCAAGCTACACTCTAGAGCACAGCACTCACTTTTCCCCCTCACTATTAGGCTGTCTCAAGAAGGGATTGTGTTTAGTATTATGTTTATCAAAAGGATATAGTGCTTATTTTAAAACTTGATTATGCCAGTTGTACTTGTTATTATAACAAGTTATTGTAATTAATCAAATATTACATGACTGGCAAAAAAGCAAGTATGAGAAGAAAGAAAACTGTTTTTATAAGAACCAAGTTAAAACTGTCAATTGTTAGCTGTCAAAGAGGCATGCATGAAATAAATGTAAAAGATTAGGACATAACATTTTAAAAGCCTAGGATGGTTTATGCATGCATATTACTTTGTGAATCGTTAAGGGTTTACTTCAGCCTAAATTGAGCGTTATAGGGTGTAAACTATACTAGAAGTTTTTGAATGAAACACTACATGTTACTTCAATCAACACACATACATTGTTGATTAATTGTTCATTAGTGTCTTGATCTTATTAGATAAAAAGGTCATCCATAGTATATCGAAATGTTTTTAATAAAAGAAATTAGAACAATGTAGGAGACCACAGCTGTTTTGAATTTATGCAAAGACACTAAAAATTGACCAATATTGAACAACTTAGCTAGGAAATATCTTTTATTGTTAAACCTACAACGCTTCCTTCTCTTCCTTTTCCCCCTTCCTTCTTTCCTTCCTCCCTCCCTCCCTCTCCCTCCTTCCCTCTCTCCCTTGTTCTCTCCCTCCCTCCCTTCCTTCCTTTCTTCTTTTTTCCCCTTTCTTCATAATCTCATTTTTCTATCTAATTTCACAAAGTTCTTGTTTATAGCACTTTTACTAGCATTATATGTTTACATGTTATGCAAAGTTAAAATATTATTCAAAATATGAAATCCCCATCTATCTGCCACATATTAAGAATAGCCCTTGGCAAATACAAATATGCCTGTTATAAATTAAATATAACAAGGGAGTAAATATCTAATGATGCTTATATTGGCTTACTTAATAAACAGCTACAACATTTTCATTCTAGAACTTAAAAAGGTAGAACGTTTTTGAAAAATGGCTGAGAATAATAGAAAATAAGATTATCTTGTATGTAACTACTATTTCTATTTCATTGCAATAACATTTGTGAATTACAAATCAAGTATCTCTAAAATAGAAAGGTCAAATAAATGGGAAATTTATGGGATCAAAAGTGATGATATATTTTAACTTCTCTCATTTGTCTTTCATAAAAATTTGATTATTTATTTTTCTCACAGGTATAATACACTTTTGTTATTCTGGAATTAGCCATTATAGCTCTTTATCATTTGGGAAGAGTATTTTTATAATCCTTATTCATGATAGCTTTAAAATGTAGGTTTTTGTTTAACCTGTCTAACTATATTGTTTGGTGTATTATGGAACAGAAAATAACTAATGAAGTGGTTAAGTAGAACATTCATTTAAAGTGAAGTTCTGGCACCAAAGTAAGTTAGGTATATTTTATAAATGCCAAGGTTAGTTGTTACCATATGTTCAATACTGCCAACAAATATTATCTTACAGGGAAGTATAAAAATAAGATTCTTTGTTAGGAGCTTTTCAAGACCCTAAATTTTGTGCCACTTAAAACATTTCCACATGAGGATAATCTTTCCACTTTATAGTGTTAATAAATACACTATGATGAGAAAGTGATAGGTTTCAGTCATGCTTTCAAGAAAATTCTGTGTATGTTTGCATTACATTTAACTATTTACCAAACTTGATTTGTACTCTAAAATTTAAAATGATTGAATTCAGATAAATAAAAAAATATAAATTTAAACATTCTTTTAAGAAGTGTCTGTTCAGGTCTTTTGCCCATTTCTTAATTGGGTTATCTTCCTGGCATTAAGTTGTATTGGCTCTCTGTATGTTCTGGAGACTAAACACTTTTAGATATACCATTAGCAAAAATGTTCTCCCATACAGCGAGTACCCTATTTATCCTGCTGATTGTTTCTTTAGCTGTACAAAAGCTTTTAAATGTGATATAGTCCCATTTGTTTATTTTCTGCCTTATTTCCAGTGCATTAGGAGACATATCATTGAATACATTTCTACACTGAATATCTGAGATTTTACTCCCTATGTTTTCTTCTAGAATTTTTATGGTTTTGTAACGTACATTTAAGTCTTTTATCCATTTTGAATTTATTCTGGTGTATGGTGTAAGTTAGTCGTTTAGTTTCTTTCTTTTTTTTTTTTTTTTTGCATGTACCAGTCCAGTTTCCCTAATACCATTTATTGAAGAGACTGTCTTTGCTCTGCTTTATGCTCTTGCCACCTTTGTCAAATATCAATCAATTGCTCATACAGGCTTGGGTTTATTCCTGGGTTCTCTATTCTGTTTCAATGATTTATACATCTGTTCTTGTGGCAGTGCCAGGCAGTTTTTATTATAGTGGCCTTATAATATAGCTTGATATCAGGAGTTGTGATACTTCCAGCTTTGTTTTTCTTTTATAAGATTGCTGAGGCTATTTGGTTCCATGTAAATTTTTGGAGTATTTTTTCCTAGTTCTTTGAAGTGTACCACTGGTATTTTAATAAGTATTGTATTGAATGTACAGATTGCTTTGGGTAGAATGGCCATTTTAATTATGTTAATTCTTCCAATCCATGAACAAGGTATATGCTTCCATTTATTTGTATTCCTTAATTTCTTTCTTTAGCAATGAGATATCTGTCTCATATCTGTCAGAACTGCTACCATCGATAACGAATGAGTGTTGGCAAGGCTGTGGAGAAAAGAGAACTCTAGTGCACTCTTGGTGGGAATGCAGATTGGTAAAGCCACTGTGGAAAACAGTATAGAGTATCCTTAAAAAATTAAAGATGGAACTCCTTTTGACCCAGCAATTCCACTTCCAGAAATATACCCCAAAGATCCTGAAACACCAATGCAGAAAATATATATGCATCCTTATGTTCATAGCAGTGCTATTTACTATAGCCGAGATTTGGAAACAGCCTAAGAGCCCATCAGTGGATGAGTGGATAAAAAAGATGTGGTACATTTACACAATGGAGCACTGTGCAGCAGTAAAAACCAAGAGATTCTTACGTTTTGCAATAGTATGGATGGACCTGGAGAAAATTATACTAAGTGAATTAAGCCAGTCAGTGAAAGCAAAATGCCACATGATCTCATTTACATGTGGAATCTGCTGAACACAATAAACTAATGAGCAAGATAGTAACAGAGGCTTAAACATGTAGAACAGATTAATGCAGGATGGGGAATGGGATGAAAGTTGGTGAAGGGATTAACCAAAGAACATTTATACATAAACCATGGGCACAGCGAACAGTGTGGCGATTGACTAGGGGTCGGGAGAATTTGAGGCTGGGTGATGGAGGGGAAGGGGAGAAAAGTGGGAACAACTGTAACAGCTTACACAATAATAATAAAAATAAATAAAAAATAAAAAAAGCATTATTTTAAAAATAATAAATGTAGAAGTAATAAGGAACTTGTAATTGTAGCACTAAATTTCACTTGTAATGTTAAGAGATAAGGAGCGGAGAGGGTGACATAAACGTAGGAACAAAGCAGTTAGAAAATACTGCCTTTGAGAAAATACACAGATCAACTACCTGCATTCAATCAATTGCATGAGACAACTGCTTGGTGCAGTTTGCATTGCCTATTCAAAGAATGAGAACCATAGAATTTTAGAATTGGAAAGTAGACTTAGAGATTTATCAGGAAAACATCTTCCATATAGTATGAGAATTGCCCAGTGTGGAAATAGACAATATATTTAAGCGATGTCATTCTCCATCTCTAAAGATGCCAATGACTGAAAGATTTCTACCTCAAAAACAAAAGTTTATTCATGTCTCATTATCTCTAATTTTATAACATACTTCCTAACTTCAGTGAAAGTTTGTTGGGTGCAACATTTCCCACTGTTAACAGTTCAGTTCTTAGTTATTTTAGTTAATAAACATTGTGTACGTAATTTATATTAGGCAGCATATGTCTTCTTATGTATGCACTATGCAAAAAAGAACAAATAACACAGCAGGCCTTTTGACACAACACTCTTAAGAAAGAGGCAATATAGACAGGATGCAGGGAGGTGTGATTTCTGCACTGCACATAATACTCAGGGGCAGCATGAGCATCCATCAGGGTTGGATGTCAGATTCCAAGAGGATTCTTTTGACAAGTCTTCATTCCTTCCCCAGTATGATCAGGGGCTGGGCTATAGTAACAACTAGTCCTATCCTTTCAGCTCAGAGGCAACAACAGATATAACCCTTTCTATGGAGGGACAGGAGAAGGACTTTAGGCCCAAGGTTACAGTGGGCTTTGTTGTATCAGTGCTCATCATCAGAAGGCTAGGAATACTTGAAAAGAAAGATGATTATCTTAAGTACTGAAAACACAGCCATTCCCAACATAGCTTTTCAGGCTGCCTTCCTTTTTCCTTCCTCCCTTCCTCCCTTCCTCCCTTCCTTCCTCCCTCTTCTTCCTTCCTTCCTTTCTTTGTCTTCCTTCTTCCTCTTCTTCTTCACCTTCCTCCCCCCACCCCCGCCCCAGAGCAGCCTAAATAGAATTAGGTTTTTTATGAAGTAAACCTTCAGTTTCAAAATATCTTTAAGTTCTTGAAGGCATCTTTCATTTTTCTGTAAGTCTTCTTTTAGGCTAACTGTTCAGATTATCAGCTCCAGGCTTTGAATTCCTTGAGTGCAAGGATCACTTTTTCATTCTCTTTATCAAGAGAACTTCTCTTTTATGGTGTGCACTTAAACATTCATTGAATGCATGGGTAAGTAAATGCTAATCCAGTATATTGTTTCAGCATTCTTTCCATAATACTGGGGTTTTGGAGTCTCCTTCTAATGTTGATGCCCAGACCTGGGGACCATTCTCCAAATCTGTGTACTTAACTTTCTTTGATAATGCCATATGTAAATTAGTACATTCTAAAAGTAGTTTTTCATTTTTAGAACAGAGTAACACTTTTGGCTCACATGGAGTTTGTGGTCATATAAAATCTTGGACCTTTATATGAACTGTTGTCATTCCAGAAGACCAACGTGCATATTACATTCAGAAGAAAAATGGTCTCATCTTTGAGCAGTTATATCCTGTACTTACAAAATTGTCTTTTGAACTTAAAATTAGGGCCACATGTTGTCTCTGTTAAACTTTATCTTGCTGCTTTGAGTTTATTTTATTCCATCAAGTTCCATTTGCTTTCTAAATCTATCACTGTACCTATCAGTAACCCCCCAACTGCCTTCTACAGATTTGACAAGATTATCTTTTTTATGTTATTTAAAAAAAACAGCCATTTAGGATGAGTCTCTATGGCAAGCTACTATCAACTAGGTTTGACATAGATGCAATCTTTACAATTAACTTGATGTTTTTGTTAAGCAGCTATAAAATAGGGCAATCCACATAAAAATAGGGACAATATGAAAAATGTGGCACCTATTGTATTTCCTTGATCTTGCAGGCTAGCACTGTATCAAATGTGGTATGGGATGAAGGACTAAGGATGCCATTGCAACTTAGATTCGCATTTCCACTCCAATATTCTGTAGCTGCATATGTTCAGTGTCAGCTTCTCTGAGTTTCAGTTTCCTTACCTACCAAAAAAAAATTCATTAAGGAAGATGGTGCATTTATTGTGTAAAGGACATCTTGGGACTTAGAGTAGAAATGAATTAAATGTTTGATCACTTCTCTGTAAAGATGAAGGACATGATGACATTTTAACTGTGAGTATCATAAACTCTTTTGCTGGTAATTACATCTTTTTATTGTATTTGATCCCAATACACCTCAACTTGTATTGATCTCAATACAAGTTTCTGGTTCTTTAGATTCTATATTTTAGCTTTTAAATATTAGGATATTTGTGTATCTCTAGTTTAGGGGGTCTGTGTTTGTCCAGGGCTTCTGAGAAACCGACACTAAGATGGGAGTAAATGTGAGAAGCACCTGTGTGAAAGAAAATGGAGAGCAAGCAGAGAATGTCTAGAACAGCTGCAAGACCACAATGTCAGTCTCATTCTGAGTAAAGGAGAAAGGGAAAAAGAGGTTGGGTGAAAGCATCCTCAACAGCTGTGTAGTCTAAGGAAAGTTCATTAAGGCCACTGGGGAGTCCTCCAACCAAAGACCTCGAGGGAGTCTGTGTCTCTCAGGGGCAGTTCTTGACTTTACAAGCTTAGTCATTCGCTGGGAGCACCTGGTGGAAAGCATGACCTTAAGGCAAAGGTCAAGGGGGGAGTTCAGAGCACCGCAGCTGCAGTCTTAACCAATTAAGCTTCCTGTAGTTGGAGGTCTGTGAGTCAAGACCCCTTGAAAAATTTGGGTCTTTATTAAAGGAAAGTTGAAATGACGTGTGTCAACTATACTAAGCATTTTTATAATGATGTTAGGAACATAACACCTTTTTATAAGCACATGTTATAAATGAGTATCTGCAAATGGAAAGATAATAATCCATATTAGTGTTAATAATGCAATGTCTCTTAAAAGAAATAAGCAGAGAGGAGGAGAAAGAAAGGGGGAGGAGAAAGAAGAGAATAATGCCTCATGAACAACATTGATACAAAAGCCACTAAAATTCTGTGAAACCCATGGAACTTTACAATTGAAAAGATCCTTGAGAATTACAATACATACTGTTGATCTTAAAAATTAGAAGACAGGACAAGAGATTTAAAGAATTTGGTCAAGACTGCACAGACCCTTGACTCTGTTCTTTCCATGATGTCACTACGCAGCATACCTACCAAATGGGAAAAAAAGCATAAAGAATCTAAAGCATAGTAGGCAGGAAGTACTGCCAGTAGAGCAATCAGTCTCATCCCCACCACATGGTCACAGAAAGCCAACTTGTTTAATGCTGTATGTAATATTCAGATTCTGGAAAGGCAGACTTTTTTTTTTACTCTCAGGTGAAGCAGAATGTCAAGTATAGGTCAACAAAAATTGACAAGCAGTGTTCTGGGATAAACATGGGATATGATATGAAAAACAGAACTCTTTGATTACTAAAGGGCTTCATCTTTAAAACAAAGAGATTGCATAGAGAAGGCAAATGCAATTCTACAAGGAGGCCAGAAGGATGGAAGACGATGCAGTTGACATGGGAACGTGGGAGAACTAGAACCCTTCTTGGTATACAGTATATACAGGAGAACTATTTATGCTACTACCTGTGAATGCGCACCAGAGCACCACCTACAGCGCCAGTTTCAGAAGGCAGAAAATGTCACAAAGGTCCGCTTTTGAACTCTGAATATTTTCAGTCTGTGTGTACTTCCAGAGGAATACTTTTTTAATTACTCCCAGTGTCCTTATTGTTCAAGTAAACAATAAGCAAAATAATAATAACAAAATAGTAATTTATACTTCAAAAATGCACCAGAAATGATACAAACCATTAAACAATTTTTAAATAGTGAATAATGAAAATCATTTAGGCACTTAAAAGTCAGGGGGTTTTGTTTGTTTTTCTTTACAAAAAGAACTATCTCTGTTGTTTTATAGTTTTAAATTTCCAATATCTGCAAATGGAGACTTTTTTCAAATTAAAGCGAATAAGAGTAATATAAGGACGGTATTATTATGCAAAACAGGTAAGTGAAAACCATAAAATAGAGAAAGGTCAAACCACAAATTGTTCTTTTTTTCATAAATTACTTTATTGTTGTTCAATTACAGTTGTTTGTATTTTCTCCCTACTACTCCCCCCACAACCCCATCCAAACCCTCCTCCCTCCCTTGCTTCTACCCTCCCCTTTGGTTTTGTCTATATGCCCTTTATAGTAGTTCTTGAAAACCCTTCTCCCCACTCTCCCCTCCCCCTCCCCTCTGGCTATTGTTAGATTGTTCTTAATTTCAATGTCTATGGTTATATTTTGTTTGCTTTTTTCTTTTGTTGATTATGTTCCAGTTAAAGGTCAGATCATGTGGTATTTGTCCCTCACCACCTGGCTTATTTCACTTAGCATAATGCTCTCCACTTCCATTTATGCTGTTGCAAAGGGTATAAGCTCCTTCTTTCTCTCTGCTGCATAGAATTCCATTGTGGAATTGTACTATAGTCTTTTGATTCACTCATTTGCTGATGGGCACTTAGGTTGCTTCCAGCACTTTTGGCTATTGTAAATTGTGCTGCTATGAACATTGGGGTGACAAATTATTACTTGACCAAGTTGTTCTAGATTGGTGCTGCCAACATCAGCACCCTCACCCTCCACTCACATTGTCCCCCACTCCCACACCCCACTTCCAGACCCCACTACAAGTAATTTTGGTTTTCAGAGGTTTATATTTTAATGTTCTTGACAACAGAGGATAAATCCTGCAATTCTATTAATCTCTACTGATTTGTTGAGATTATTATCACTTGACCCTTAGTGTAAAAACTGAGCAACACAAACAGTTTTAGTAAATTTAGTCAGAGAATTACTTCAGTAAAACTATTAACAGTGGTTTTGATTATAAAAATGTTTCCAAGCACAAAATGAAACTGCTTCCATAAACTGATATTTAATTACTATTCAATTACAAAACCAGAAGGTATTAAGAGTTTTGGTATAAGATAGGAAGGAGGCTTAAATTGTTTTTATGTTTTTCATTGAGAATATTGACTTCAACCTAAATATTTCAATATAAGTTTAGTATTGAATTCTGTAATGTTTACTTGTCACTAATAAGCAAAGAGTAATGGTAATCTTATATACTGAAAGATTCTTATTTGAACTACAAAAGAATGAAAGGTCTGCCAGCAAACCTACCTCTGGGAATATCAGGTATTTTGAAAAAGCAATTTTTGTCATTGATTCAGTTTTTAACACCTTCAATTTTTAATTTCATTACTCAGTGTTACAAAAATTTAGCAACTTACCTAGGACCATGTGGCTAATCTATAGAAGGACAAAGAACCCATATATTCTTGATTTTTACTTCATAACCCAGAGTTATAGGCCACCCAGGCTCTGAAAATTTATAAACATTAAGAGAAGTGATTAAAATATCAGAAACCAAAAGAAAATAATAAATAAAATCAGTATGGGTTCATGAAGGAGGCAGTCTTTCATTTCCAAGTGCCATTATTTATTTATAACTAAATTTCCTTTTAGTTGACTTTGTGTGCCTTTACATTTAGAATCTTGAGACTAAAATTAACCATGGGGGTCACTTCCTCCATTCCTCACTTCTATAAGCTGGCATTTAACCATTCCTGTCCGGTTGGTGTCTGCACTTGGAGCAGCTGCCAAACAAGCAGATTCCTAACTTCTCAGCTGGAAATTCAGACTTGTCTTGTATATAGGGAATTCTTACCTATGACCTATATTGTTCTTAAGTCTTTAGAATTAGAGAAAGATGAGCCATGATTCCATATTTTTTTACAAAAGCATTAATATTTTAAATGATTCCCTCTACTTTGATCTTCGCTTTAAGAAACCTGGCAGTGTTTCTCCGGTGCTGTCCTTCCCACTTGACATTCCAGCTTCTACTTAAACTTTTAAGTTTGGTTTTGGTGACTTTCATTGTGCATTGTCTGTTTCTAGCCTCTCCTTAAATTCATGGCATGAAATTAAAATATCACTTAGTAGGATTAAGTTACAGATTTGGTGGGTATTCTCACTTCCACTGGCCAGGCATCAGCTATCTGTAATGTCTGCCTGTCAATAACTTAGAAACTGGACACCTGCAATTAACCTATTGCCAGATAGATGGCTGTGAGGTAAAAATAGACATGTGGACAGATACACAGATGTGTGTTTTCTGTTTTAAGAAAATCAACATTTGTCTTTAGCTTTAAAATTGTAAGAATGCCAAGAGAGTTTTATTCTTTTCCTTATCTAGGAAACTAAAACTTTTGTTCTTACAAAAATTTGCCCCAAGACAAGAGGCTGGCTTACTTTCTTGTAATTTCTTTCAGTGAGTGAATGCCAGAAAATGTGTTAGTTTGGTTCAGGATTTTGGATGTGCTACAGGAAAAATCAAACCACGCTGCAAAGATTTATCAGATAATTATGTTTTATTTAACCACAAACTAACAACTGAGGATTTATAAAGCATTTAAGACTTTTGGAGAGAAAAAAACTTCTGAAATTCTGAATCTGTTTCTTTTTAAAAAATAATATTCACATTTCCAACTAAATAATTATCTTCTCCGTTCTTGAATATGCAAGTCTTAGTGGAATGTGCAGTGGGCCAACAAGTAGGTGTTACTTCAAGGAAAGGGTTATAATTACAGTTCTGCTGCAGATTTACTCAGACAAATCACTTACATTTGATTTGTCATATTTTACTGTGTTTAGATGTAAATTGTGATTAGCTGGTCTCCTTGCTTGATATTTAAACATAACTTTTTCTATAAGTGGTGAAAATTATTTATAAAAAAGAATGAACACAAACATTTCTACAAACTAATATATTTTTTCTGAAAATAATATGTTCTGCCAAAAGAACATTATTTGGCAAAATAGAGGTAACTCTAGCATAATTAAACATTTTCTCATTGGGAAATGCACCATTTGGTTTCATACATACTTGGGTATCTATTTATAGACAGCTTATATTTATGTATCTAATCACATATTATTGGAGTATTTTTGTTTGTTGTCCTTTCATTGATTAATCAAGGACAAGGCTCATTGAAGGTACAGACAGATATGTTTGTATCTAACTCCCTCCCTCTCTCTATTTTCCAGTTGTTTGAACGATTATTTCTAAGACATGGGGAAACATTCTTGAAAATATTTGGGGTTTGCATATGTGTGTGTGGTTTCAGAACAAAAAAAAAAATCTTTACATAGGATAACGTATAGCACTCACCTAATATACAATGATCATCTTTGTCATTTAAGTCTTAATGATCCATCTTTACATGTGACCCATACTTGGCATTCTAGAGTATCTTTATAGGGTCTCTGATGTCAAAAAGTTTACAGTTTTGCAGGAAAAAAACCATTTTTCACGTGGTCAGATTAGTACTTTCATGTATATTAGGGTTTCTTACTTTCTTACTTTATTCCAGTTTTTGTTTTGTCATTAGACTTGGAAAATATCACAAAGCCATGTGAATGATTAAGAATACCACTTTGATAAAGCTGCTTCTTTGGTACATGCATTTGTTGGTAAGATTTGGGGTCATTCATCTTCATTTCTGGGAGATATATAAATATATATATATATATCTTGCAAATCGCTTTTTATTAAAGCCTTCTCTCTAAGACTAATTCTCCGTCAGCTGCTATGAGCTATAGAAATGGATGTACTCTAAACTAGCCATATGGATAATGAAGTTAATGATGTTGTAAATATTATTTGCAGATGAGTGAATCTAATGATTTTGAATTAGAAAATAAAGCAGTAAATAATTGGCAAGCATATGCTTAATTTAGAATCTTTGACAGAAATGTTTTTACAAAGTATATCCCAAAATTAAGATGTATCTCCTTGAGGAAAATTTGGCATCTTGAAACTGGTAGAAATTTCTAGTACTTCTGTTATCTCTTTGGGGATTAGATGGCTGCTTGTTGCTGAAAGGAGCTGGAGATGAATAGCATCCTTATAAGGAAGAAAAACATGTGGAATCAAAGAGCAGACTCCACACATCACTAAAGCATTACTCCACATAAAAGGCAGATCTCTTCGAACTTCTTGAAAGCATTAGGCTGCGCCTGGTTGTCCTTGGGATGTGCTCTTGACTTACTGGTCACTGGCTCGTGGTCATGTCTCTTTTACTGATTTCCTGGTGGACTTTCTGCTCCACATTGCTATCCAAACCACCAGACTGCACCCTCAATAACATTTGGAAATGTTTCCTGAGATGTGGTTTTTTCAGTAAATTTTTTTACCCCTCACTCTGGCAGGCAGTTCAATCCCAGCTAATCATACCTCTTTCTTTTCTTTCTTTTTCTTCTTCTTCTTTTTTTTTTTTTGTGCTGGAATAGATTTCTTGGATTTAGGTCTCCCCTTTGCTTCTGGCTTATTTAAATTTAAATATAGTTGGCATTAATCAAGGAGGAGGTATGAAATAAACTTTAGTTTAACTTTCCAAAATCATTCTAAAGACCCTCTTTTATTTTGACAACTATAATACAGATGAAAGTAGGTTATGCATGATATTGATATTTTGGTTAGATAATTTTCTCATCATTCATTGCTATTGTATATTTATTTTTGGAAAGAGTGAGACATTAAATCTTTGCTTGCCATTATTATTTATAAGGGTATAATTTTATAAAAGAAATAGATAGTTATCAATGATAAAATGAAACCTTTTAAAATTCTTATTGTATCTGCATTTTAATAAGCACTTTTACAATGTTTTCATCTTTTTGCCAACTATTCTATAAAGTAGAAAGAAAAGTTACATAGAGAGGATCTATTTGTCCAGTACAGTATTGAATCCTTGACAGAGATAAATGTCACCATGTATTCATTAATGCAATGTATATATTGAGTGCTCACTACTTTCTAGGTATTAATCAAGGTACTTGGATTATATCAATGAAACTAAAAAGAAAAAAGACCAAGTCCTACCCTGAAGGCATTTATATTCTACCCATAGTTAGGGTGAAGAAGATCAATATGAGATAATATACATTAATAAAATTATTTGGTACGTTTGAAGGTAATAATAGTATGGGGGAAAACAGAGCAGTCTCGAGGAATCCTGGAAGTTACCCTGGGCCTGACTGAGCAGGTGACACATGATTAGAGGAAAAACAGCTATTGAAGGTCTGGATGTGGGAGCACGTTTGGAATGTTTAAGAATCACAAACATGACCAGTGTGGCTGGAGTGGAGTGACAGAGGAGGATGAGTAAGGATGAGACCAAAAAAGTGACAGACAGACAGATCTTTCAGAGCATTCCAAGTCATGTGAGGATACTGGCTGTAGTTCTTCATAAAATGGATTGATATTGCAGGGATTGGAGCAGTAGAATTTAATAGTGTAACAACTGATCTGGAACTCTGGCTTCTTTGTTGAGAAGTGTCTAGGGTATCAAAAGTTGAGCAAAGGAAGACATTTAAGATAATGGAAACTCAGATAAGTGAAGTGCGCGTACCTGGTCAGATTCTGATGAATTCTGGATACACTTTGAAAAGAAAGCCAGGGATGTTTTCTAATGGATTGAATATAGATATAGAATAAAAAGATGAATCAAATATGTTAAGTTGCAATGCTACTTAAGATCACCAAAGGATTTATTGTAGATTGAGAAAAAGACCAAGACTGACCACTGGAATATTTTATCATTAAAGAGTTAGGGAAAAGGGAGAAACAAGATAGAAGGCTAAAGTAGATAAGGGGACAAGAGAAACTGGTGAGCTGTAAAGCAAGAGAGGAAATGAAGTATCAAAACAGCAGTAATTATCAACTGTTTTATAAGCAACTATTAATCAACCAGGGTTCAATCATGGAAGCAGGACCACTATGAATATTGTGTGTTATTATGTAATATTGTGAATATTATGAAATTCATTGCTTATGCAATTGCAGGAGGAGCTAAGGAGGTAAGATCTAAAAGAGGATTTCAGTGATCAGGGGAAAAGCTACTAACCAGCACTTCTGAAGCAGTGATCTGGATGGACAACTTGGAGTTTGTAGAGACATATCTAGGAAGCCAGGTAATTTCAGCTGCCAGAGGGAAACTGGAAAGGACAGTTGGTAGAGAAATCCATGGAAGGCTATCACTTCTGCATTTGGTTTGGGCTTGATTGCTATTGGTTAGCAGAGCGGAGAGTTGGGAGCAAAAGTTGCAAGCAGGGAGAGAGAGAGGAAGGACAAGCAGAAACCCACTAATGTCTAGCGTCTATTTCTTTGCATACCCAACCACTGAAATCTTTAGAAAATAGCTTAATTCTTTTTCAATTCTGCCTTCCCAGTTTCGTGAACATTTTCCTTTTGGCCAACTTCAACTCTGAGCTACAAAAGGAAAGAGATTCTAGAAAATGTAGTTACAACTTAGCCATGTTGACATAAGATGAACTACCATAGTCCACTACTTTTCAACTTGAGAGCCATATACGCCTGTTTAAATCATATATAATTTTTACATAAATACAGTAGCCAAAGCTTATAGCTATCCTTTGTGAGCTGAAAACATACTAACCCACTCTCCAAAAGAGAGTGCAAATTCTAAATAGCACAGTGTCTATATTCGGGTAATGTTCAGTCATTTTCTCATGAGCTATATTACCATTTTCATATTCTATAATTCATATACTGAGATGCAAGTTTAACCATTATATTAATATATCACATATCTGAGATATTAGGAGGATAGAAGATGGGGAAAATGAAAATGAAATGAACAATAGACAAATATATTTGTATCAGTGTAAGAAAGAAATACTTGTAACTAATTCACTCCACATTTCTATATGTGGTCACATGGTCATAGCTGTGATTTATAGTTTCCTTCTTCTATTAATTTCATATTACCTTTGCCCTTAGCAAGAACCTCAGCTACTATGCTTTCTTACCAGGTAGGGTGACCCAAGCCTTTATACCTGATGAGTCTGTCCATTAACAATCCTGCCTGTATTAGGCTATTGTATTTTTTTATTAGGTTTTACCACAGAATATGAGAGAATTGAGTTACCTCAGAGGATCCCCTGGATTCTAGTTACAACTTTTCTTAGCTTCTCATATGAACCCAGTTTCTCTTTAATAGTCAGAATGAATTCTCCAGTCTGTATGGCGACTTTCTTTCCTTATTGGTATGCTAGAGTGGAATGCCCATGGTGGCCAGGTGGCAGACCCATTTTCCAGTGTACTGTAATCCCTGCTATGTCTCCTGGTGGTAACATTCTGCCCACGGGTACTAACACCTATAGCCCAGGAGAGCCTAGTGTTACTGAGAAGGCAACCAAAAATTTTGTACTGGATAATAAGGGATAAAAGGGAAAGACTACACTTCCATTTCTACCACTTGATTCTCAGACCCACGAATACTGGATATGGGAGAAACAACACAGCATATTGCTTACTGATTCCAAGGATATACTACACTCTAGAGAACAGTACTCCATTTTGCAGAGGCAATGTATTGTCACCCATTAGCCTCCATTTCCAAGTCTTCAAAAGACCATTCCACCTCAGGAAAATTTAGCAACATCTTGCCATTCTGTGTCTATGGTGATCCCTCACAGGTGGCACTTAGAACCTGACATACAGGGCCTGTCTGGGACTTGAATTTGGTTGGGGGTCTAGGAGCAATGAGAAGGATGGGGACAGGTTCTCAGGAGGACCAGCCTTCCCTGAAAGGAAATTGTCTTAAGGGAGTTCTGGTTACAGATTCTCCAGTCAAGGAGGAGATTAGTTTACTTTTACTGAAAAAGGAAGCTTAGCAAAATACAAGGGCTTAAGATCTTCAGCCCATTTAAATCTGTACATACATCCTCATTCCAAATTCAAGGGTCCCATTGCTTGCCAATAAATGACATAACTTTTAGATAAAAGACAGTGTAAGATTGAGAATTCAGTTTGCATTGTAGTTTCACTACCTATAGGATTAGACTTTGAGTTTAGTTTTCAGAAATTTCAACTCTGGCTATAGGACATACGGCTTTCTTTTAAGGAAGTCTTATAATCGTTTTATTTCCTTACTTGGAGGTTTAAGTTGGATTTTAAAGTCTGAGTTAAATTCTCCAGCACCCTTAGAAGAAAGAAACCAGCCAACAACACAATTGTTCTATTTTCTCTAGATATTTTATGGGAGCAAATTCTTTGTCACCCAGAGACTTAATTCTATAGGTACTTAATTATGGGTGTATATAAGTGATAAATACAGTAATTGCTTCCCATTACATGCTGTGGACTACAACTTTGTTGTTTGCCACTGTTAAAAGGGTCATTTATACCATGAACTTCTATCATGAAGTTTATATTGACTAAGAGACTGCTAGGCCATAAAATAATTATTAGGTCCCACTATATTTTGATAAAAGGTTTCATATATGAACGATACTTACCACTTTTCAAATGATTCGCCTAGGCATTACATAAAATTTATCTTGAGGCAAAATAAATAAAGTATTTATATATAATATTTATCTAATATAAACATATTTAATAATTTATAATTATATAAACATATTTACATTTTTAATTTTTAGAGCTAGACAACACTGATATATACAATTTTAGTTTTATGATCATAGGATAAATTAAGATACGTTGAAACAATTGCAATATAATTTTGTTTTTAAATATTGTATAAAATATGTACAATACCACAATATAGAAAAAAAGGTTCTGTTATTGCAACAACCCAGTTTTTAATTTTGCATATTTCACTTCACTAGTTTTGAAATAGCATACATATGTCATTTCAATAGTCTTGACATGGTGTACATATTTCATTATTTATATCACTTGAGCAGAACTATTTATTGTTTTTGTCCTTTTGCTTTATGAATTCTATCATGAGCATTACTCCATATCACTAAGGATTTTTTTGTTTGTTTGGTATAGCTCCATGTTACTATGTCAAATAGATGTATCATAATCTATTTGGCCTTTCTTCTAGTTAATTCTACACTGTGAAAGCCAGGGCTCTATTCACTGCAACCATCAGTAAACAATTCAAACTGGCTTAAGCCAAACGGGGGAAAAGTCCTTTCTTGGCTGAGCTAACTAAGAACATGCGATGCAGTTACTCGTGATCCAGCAACTTTAAGTTAAATGTCCTATTTAATCATTTTCAACATAATTAAAATACAGTAGAATAAAATGGACAAGCCTGCAATCAGAAGTCCTATTCTGATAAAGAGAAGCAGAGAGACAGCACTGATGATCACTGGTACAAAATTAATAACATATCCTCATGAGCAGACAGTACCAGCGACACCCCTTCCCTGACAGTGGAATAAGTCCCATGCTCAGAAGGTTTTGTTCTGTTTTCTAGGAAGATTTCTATTGCTTATATTATACTATCTCAACTAAAGGGCCTTAGGAGGAGGGAGCCTCTTCCTGGAAAAAGCTCATCTTTATTGTTCATGTCCTCAGGGTAGGGGTTTAAGGAACCCAGAAATTGAGGAGTGGGTTGAGCTGTGCCAGACTGATAGCCTGCTTCAGGGTATCGGGAAAAAAAAATCTCCCTCAAAACATGAGCAAAATGTCAATATCTTTGCCTGTGGTCAAATTCCAAAGCCAAAGATAGATCATTCATCAAGAGTTTGGCCTGGGAATTTCGTCTCTTACAGAATAATCTTTGGTGCTCTGCATATGTCCCTCACCCTTAGCTAATGACTTATGTCTCTTTCTCAACAGATTTTGAGTTAGTAGCCAGAGATGAAAATAGAGAACTAGTCAGCTCTTGCCCAAAGGTTTTGGTCCCAGTGGATAATGTATACAAGTGGGAACAATTACTGCCTCTTCCTGGCTGAGATGGTGTGGCAGGCAGGTGCTTGGAGTAAGGACCTAAGCCTAGGGATCATCTCCCAAGTCTCTATATTACTTCCAGCTTTGCTTCATCTCTGTGACTTTGCTGAATAAACTTAAACCAGAAAACACAGATATTCAAGCCTGTAAATCTCCAGATTCTTTATCTTTCTTTATTCAGTTTGGACTTCTGCTCTTGGGAAGAAAGAACTTGTCTTAGCAAAGCAGAGTTTCCTTTCCTTTATACTTCTAGACAGGCCTGCTTCAATTGCAGTAAGACTTTAATGAAGTCCACAGGGATAACAAAAAACTCATACTTCCTTCTATTTCCAGACTTTGTACTTCATAGTTTGAGTCCTGTACAGTAGGACACTTCAAACAGTTGCTTTGCATCTGTGAAAACAATAGCCACCTTCCTAGCTTTGAAAGAAGGACACTCATTTCTCTCCATCCTGTTCTGCATTTTAGTACTTCCTTCTACCTTGCTTCCTGTGCCCTCAGCCCATTTTTTTTTTTTAAACTCCAGTTACGTTTTAGCAAACACTTTGTGCAGGTGTAAGATGACATTACTTCATATGCAAAATACTTCATGTTTCTATCCTCAGAAGGTCCTGGTGGGATCAAGCCCACGTTGTGCACCGTGATGACCAGCTTTAAAAAGAACCCTCGTGTTGCTTTTCCCTTTCTCTCATTTTGTTCTTTCCGGTCTGCTGCCTCAATTCTGGGGATTACTTCTAAAAACATGCTACCTACCCTCAAATATTGTCGCAGGCTATTCTTTCTTTCTTTCTGAAGAACACCTCAGCCTAAGGTACCTGTGCTTTCTTTTTTTTTTTAATTTTTAAAAATATGTGTATTGATTTTAGAGAGAGAGAAAGGGAGGGAGGGAGAGAGAGAGAAACCTCAGTGTGAGAAACATCTCCCACACATGCCCCACCTGAGGATTGAACCTGCAATGTAGGTATGTACCCTGACTGGGAATCGAACCCCCAACCTTTCAGTGTATGGGATGGTGCTCCAACAAACTGAGCCTCACCAGCCAGAGCAGGCACCTCCACTTTCTTGTAAAATCATTGTTTTATTTGAAATTTTGTTATTAATTGACAGGACCCCAGGCTGCATTAGGCATAGCTGGATTCACAGGCTTAATCCATGAGGATTTTAGTCCTATGGCTCTTCTCTGCTTTCATCGAAGTTATTTCGTTCAGGTTGACAGTCCTCAGTGTCAAGATTGCCAGCGGTAACACTTGATTTGTATCTTCTCCTCTAAAGGAAGCTCATTAGAAAAAAAAAAATACATGCTTCTTTTCCAAGAGTTTCACCAAAAATCCCAGTTATGTCTAATTGGTCATGTTTACACACATCACAGGCTCCTATTATTCACTGGCCAGGGTATGGAAGGCTTCCATGCCTGGAGCCAACAAGGGAGGAGTAGGGAGAAGTGTGGTTCCCCAAGGAAAGATCAATTTACCATTCCAAATAGCACATGTGTAATATACATTGTTTCTTTTTATCCTTTCCCTCTTCTGGCTCTCTCTGCTATTGTAGCAATATATATACATTTGTTAATGATTTTATTACTACACTGTAAATTGGCTTCTTTGTTTATTATGGTTTAGAGGGCAAATAAATATTTTTAAAAAGCAATAAAATATATTAAAATAATTAAAATATTTGAGAAAAATAAAAATAAAGTAAAAAACTTATAGTGAAACCAGGAGTTAGAATGGAAACCCCAGACTTGTATTAGAGGGCATACATAAATTTGACTCTAAGCTTTCTAGTGGTTACTATGATCGAGTGATCAAAAGAATGTAACAGGGAAGAAAATGTGTCATTTCCCATAACCAAAACAAAAGAACTGTTTAGAAAATGGAAACTATTTCTCTTACCCTACCAGGAATTCCTCCAGTGGGTCTACCAATAAAACCCTGCACAATTAATAACATATACATTCATTCACTCCTTTATAATAAACATATTGAAGTGCTTCATAGAACTGGCATTTCTACAGTCCTTCTGTATGAGATCAGTGTATTAGCTCTGACCTGTGTGGCTCAGTTGGTTGGGTGTGGCCTGCCAAAGTGATGGGTTGCTGATTCGATTCCTATTCAAGGGCATATGCCAGGGTTGCTGGTTTGGTCCCTGGTTGAGATGCATGCAAGATGTAGCCACTCTCTGTTTCTCTCTCATGTTGATATTTCCCTCCCTTTCTTTCTTTCTACCTCCCTTCTCCTCTGTCTAAAAATAAATAGATAACATTTAATGCAGGAATAAGATGCCAAAAATGGAGAGCAGTTTTTTCCTATGTATGGTGCAATGGGTATTAGACCCTAGCAACCCTCCACTGAAACAGGGCACAAAAGGACAATTGCATTTAATGAGAGGGATGTAATTACAAACTATGGTACATGTGCTGAAAAGAATGATCTGGCACTGGCATCTTCCAGGACTCTTCTAAATGGTTTACATACACAAATCCATTTTTATTCTCCCACTAGCCTGTGAGTTTGGTACTACTACATTATCCAATATAAGTATGAGAAAAGGAAACAAAGGCACAGGAAACAAAGTCACACAGCTACGAACTGATAGTGTTGGAAGTCAGACGTAAGCACGTTCAGCTCCAGAATCAGTTATTTTCTCTCTCTAACATGGAAGATGGTTTTATATGACCCTCCAAAAAAAAGAGAGGGGATTAGAAAGAAATCAAACTTTCTTTCTTTCTTTCTCTTTCTTTCTTTCTTTCTTTCTTTCTTTCTTTCTTTCTTTCTTTCTTTCTTTCTCTTTTTGCAGATGATATAATGTGAAAAAATAGATTTGGTTATCTTTCCCAGCAGAATGACATTTTCTCAAAATATTAATACAGACCTGGGCAACAGCCACATTCACTTCTGCTAAGTTGTGTGGGTAAGTTTTCTCATGCAAGGCAGCCCACCTTGTTCTTCCAATCTCTCTACTAAGAAGAGCAGGAAATTGGTTGGACTACAATGCTCTTCAATATTATATAGTGTAGATACTCAGGGCTAGACTTTTTCTCCCTGCTGTGAAGTCAGAGAATCTGCTTGCCAGTGGTATCCCTTCCAGCAATTTGTGCCCAAGTAAATAATAAACCTTTGAATTGCTTATTATTGGCTTGAGGCAATGGTGGTGTGTTTTGACATCCTGCTGCAATAAATGGGAGAAAGCAATGGACCGAGCAAGGAGTTGGGCCACATGATCACATATGATTAACAAATTTCCTTCTGGCTCCAATAAAATAAATCAGAAATATCTCAAACAATACCCACTTAAAATAGTGAATGATATTCCATTCCACTATCAATAATGAACAGTAAAGTAAGCTATGATTAATTATTCCATTCAAAATAACAAAACAAAATAAACACTCACTTTCCTCCTAAAACAATAGAATATCTAGGAATTAGCTATAAGCAATTTAGAAGACTATCATAAGGTAGGCCATAAAACAAGGCTTAAATAAATAGAAATAACAGAATTCTAAATGAGATGACTTAACATTCTCAAATTTAACTGTAACTTGAAAATAATTCCAATAAATCAAAAGACTTGGAAAATTACAAGAAACCACTCTAAACATAGAGCCCACGACTAACTAAAACTATAACAGAGAAAAACAGAGAGGAGGCCTTCTGTCCCTAGTTACTAAACTGTGTCACAGAGCCAGCACTGTGGCTGGTGCAGGGGCAGCAAGGAATGCAGGCAGTGTCTTGTCCACAGAGAATAGGATTCAAGGGGCACTGAACTCCAGGGGAGAGAGATTAATTATTTAGTAGATGGCCTTGGGAATACTTGACTGATTTTTGTGGAGAAAAATAAAGGTGTATCAATTCCTCCATTATATACAAAGGGAAATTTTAGGGGCAATAAATACTTGAATATGAAGTCAAATATAAAACCTAAGCAGAAAAGCTAAGCAAAAAATATCGTGATTAAATGTAGATTTCAATATATTAAATTTCAAGCTTTTTGTTAAAGAAAATTTGTTAGAGACTAGGAGAAAATATATGCTATGCTCAAAACAAAGACTATCCAGAAAATATAAGACATTTTGCAAATCTAAAGGAAGACCTAGGAAATACAAATAAAATGGGCAAACATCATAAATAGGCAGTTCATAGCAAGGCTGAAAAGGTGCTATGTTATATAACTAAACTACAAATTTAAATTTCAACAATACTAGGATTCCGTAAGATTTGGATTACAACTCGGAAAAATGCGAAGTATCTGTAACTATGTATGAAGTGGAAACGCCTGTGCTCCCATGAACTGCTTGTGGAAGTTCAGCCTGCCCAGAAATCGGATGGTATTTAGGGAACATGCTTCTTAAAAACAAATACATTTCTGAAGCAATCATTTCACTCTTTGCTCACTCTATGGACTCACTAGTCCATACTGGAGTATTTATTTATTTATTTATGAATGAAGAGGAGAGTTGGAGGTAATCAAGGTTTTCAGCCCCAGACAGCTCGACTGTGGTCTAGCATGAAACATTTAGGAGTGGTGAACTTAATATACATATACCAACCCAAATGGACTGTGGAGCACTGCTGACTGGGAAAGTTAGGGGGGGAAATCTTATCATAAGGTCATTTATTTCAATGAAAAAAGATATATATAATAACTGTTAACATCCCTTGTAGGTATGCATTCAATCAATGGTATATATTAACACAGAGCAGTACAATTGCTAGTGAAAGGAAAAGGGTAAATAGAAGTGGAAACTACGGCTCAAAGAAGAAAAACTGAATGGGATATAAAATATACATCCCACACAGGTACACACACGAAAAAAACAAAAATGGGATTTGTCTTGGCCATTATTGCTATCTAACACATCTTTTCTAATTTAGTGATAAAACAACAGCATTTATTGTACTCATATGTAAGTAAGTTAGGAATTCAGAAGGGCTGCGCTGTGTCTGAGGATTCAGTTTAGTAGCTTCAAATGGCCCAAGACATAAGCATCTCAGGCTGGATGATCTGCTTCTAAGATGACGTCATTACTGCCATGTTTTGAATCAAAGATGAGATGACTTAAAGCTGGCCAAGCTGGAACCACTCATCAGACCACTTACATGTGGACTCTGTGTGTGGCTGAGGATTCCCCAACCTGATGGCTGCATTCTGGGTTGTTCTAGGAGAACCAAGTAGAGAGAGACTACATGGTCTTTAATGACCTAACCTTGGAGGTCACATAGTATCAATTCTACCATACTTTGTGGTCAAAGAAGTCACAGCCCACTCTGATATGAGAAGTAGAAAATGGACTCCACCTCTCAACAGAAGAAGTTACATGAACAGCATGTGGGATTGGACAGAGAGTTGAGGTCATCATTTGAAAATACAATCTGAACATAATTGTTCAATCATAGAGGATGATAACATTCTATGAATGTATAATATTTTTTAATCAACTCTGCTCCTCGAGTCTACTCAGATCATAAACACACACACACACACACACACACACACACACACACACACACACACACAGGACAAATCTGACTTAAATGGTGGCAGGGGTGGGATAAAAGCTTCAGAGAAAGCTTCAGCCCCGGAGCTTAGATCTAAGACTTGAGTAGGAGTTAGTTGGAAAAGAGGGAAGAGTATTGAAAGTAGAGGGGTCAGCATGAGTCAAGGCCTTGTAGCAAGGAAGAGCCACGGTTACAGCATACACTACGCAGTCAAACAGGTGAGTATGATTGGGGAAGAGACAGAGGGAGGGAGGAGGGAGAGAGAAAGAGAAAGAGAGAGAGAGGGAGGGAGTCAACCCAATAATTTGGGTTGTGTGAAAAATGATATTTCCTATTCAAAGAGAAAAAGTAAGCAATGGAAAATGTTTTAAAATGTGACTGAACTGTATGTTTGGACAAAATTCCTCTTTCCGTAGTGTGGCAAATGAACATGAGGAAGACCAGAGCAGGTATAGGAAGACTAATTTGTAGAATAATAATGTAATCAGAGGGAGAGAGAAAAATTGCTTAAGTAAAATGGAAACAGTAGAAGTGGAAAGATATATACCTGTTCAGGGTAGTGATACAGTGGGAATACTATTGAATTGGATTACAGAGGAGGAGGAAGTAAGAACTGTCAAGGATAACTCCTGAAGTGAGCCACTGGACACACCAAACTTTTTCTGGGAGAGAGGAAACTGGTTAGGGTCAGTTTAGGCTTGATTGTGGATTTTGAATATCTAGGGTTCATGGTAGAGGTCTCTTATGAATTAAAATTTTGAAGAGTTTTGTTTTAAGTATAGCTTGCTATAAGTTTGGGAAAATAATTACCTGTAAAGATTTTAAAATTCAATTAAAGCAATCTTTTCCAAAATATTTCACTATAGAGTCTTCTTTTTTTTAATATCACCTATAAAATCATATGGAATAACTGAGTTGAACAAATATTTTTAAACATTGACTTAAAGAAATATATGGATCCATATTCTTTAGGAAACACACCATAAATAGTTTCTTTTGGTCCATCCTTTAAATTGTTTGGAAAGGCAATTTATCTGAGATTAAAAAATATGACAGATACTTAGAATATAGTCAATCTACAGTACTAGGTAAGTTTGGGGTCACATTTCAACAAACTAATGAAGCTGGGAGGAAGAGTGACATCATCTCGAGAAATTTGAGCTACCCGACATTAATAATATATATAGTTAAAGACTGATTTTAAGATTTTATTTATTTATTTTTTTAGAGAGGGGAAGGGTGGGAGAAAGAGAGGGAGAGAAACATCAATGTGTGGTTGCCTCTTGTGCGCCCCCTGCTCTTGTGCACCTGGCCCACAACCCAGACACACGTGCCCTAGGCTGGGAATCAAACCGGCGACCCCTTGGTTTGCAGGCCAGCACTCAATCCACTGAGCCACACCAGCTAGGGCATAATTAAAGAATTTTGAGACTTTAATATGCTTAGCACTTTACATATATTAACTCATATACTCATAATAATCCCAAATTAAGTAATAATATTATTTTTCCTTCAAAGATTAGGAAACAGACACAGAAAGGCTATATACATTTTTTTTTTACAAAAGATTACCTATAAGTGAAAAAGGCAGGATATACATTTTGTGATCCCCATCTATATCATAGATGACTGCACGTCTTCATGAAAGGAAGGACTGAAAGTATTTTTAATATATGAAAGTATTGGAAAGACATGAAAGTGTTTTTGAGGAACAGCATCTAGATTTTCTGTTACTTTTCCAAAAAATAATGAGCTGTATATAATAAGATTTAATGAAATTTAAAAAATTATAAAACGGCAAAGTCTAATAACGTTGGATTAGCCTTCTAAAATTAATCAAGTAGAGTATTTCAGATTATTTTTCTCTATCTTATCTGGAATGAGATGTGGAGGATAGGCAAATTGTGAATTATTTAACTATGACACTATGAATAATATCTAAGTGAAATATATCTGAACATGAGACTTGGAATGTGCTTTTTAATCAATTTTTGACAGGATTGAAGCTTCTTATTTGTCTTTGAGCCAGGAATGCTGAAACTGGGGAGGGCATCATTATACGTTAGAATGTTTTATTTTTAGCACATTTCTTGGAAGAGATTTCTGGGAGGCTTTACACATCAGCAAGTGTGAACATAATACCTTTAAGGCAATGTTCAGACAATACTTCAAAGTAATTTTTTTCATTATTTTTATGGAGAAAATATTTTTTATTTTTGGAAACTTTAAAAAATGGCATTTTATAATATTTACAGATAGATTTTTGTTGATGGTTAAAAAGTGAAGTTATAATGTCAAATGGTGGATATTAATTGATCATCAAACAATGCACAGGTCCATATAGACTATGTTTTGATGTCATAAAAGAAAATACATTTAAATACTTTGATTAACTGATATAATTAAGGGAAAGTTCTTTAATTCTCTGATTGATTGGGAATGATCTCTGGTACAAAGTAGGTCCATACCTACCTGTGTCTTATAGCTTATAGCACTATTTGTCTTTGACTTACACGCTATTGGTTACGTTCTATAGCCTTCAGGGAGCTCAAACCATCTTGCACTCCACATGGAGGGGAAAATGCTCTGAAGGAGCACTGCTATTCAAAGGCTCTAAACCAGGGTACTCAGGATACCCACTTAGGTTGCGAGTTTACAGAGCCAAGCTTCTAGGTGAGACTAACAGCAGAATTAGATGAATATGTTTCTTTCCTTAGCTCTCTTCTGAATGAAACATATTTGCATCCTTTTCTCTAATGATTTACATGGGAAAATAAAGTCTGAAAAAATTTTTTTCTATTTAAAATAACTTAGGTATCTACCTCTCCCCTTGAATGATCAAATAAGAACAGAGTGGGGCAAACAAAAGGAACAATGGGGAATACTGGCTTAGTGAGTCTCCGCTTCTTTCTAACTTACGTGCTGTTATTCTGGTCCTTATGGTCCCAGAGAACTTTTGTGTTCCAGAAGATAAGTATCATGGTATAGTCCCAGGGAAAACACACTGAGAAACAGCCATTGTCTCCAGCTAGTATCTTATGGTAAAACTTCATTCAATAAGGGCCCTCAAGGATAATGTTTGATTTGGTCTAGCTCACCAGGATAGCAGCCTGAGTAGAATCGGAATCGAATACTAGAAAACAATAAAAAATACATTTGCTGCGAGCGTTGTCTTCAACAAAAATTCAAATCAATTTTGATTTTCATTTTAAACGTTTAGTTAGCAGACTAAATCTCAAACAATGGATAAAATATTTGGACTCTAAATCTCAAACTCACATTCTATAAATTCATTTCCCTTCCCAAACAAAATTCCACCAATCTATAGGAAAATGTTAAAATTCAGATGGTTTTGAAAATTGGCAAATAGATGAACTCATAAACATAATGTTTTGCTTAACAACTAGTCCCCATATTTATTAAATTATACCGTAGACAGACTTTTCATCTCAGTTTCTCTATCTTAACTTTTCTCTTCTATCTTGTAAAGTGGAAAGAATTCTGCTTCACTAGTTAAGCTGTCTCGGTTGGTATACAGTCACTTTACAAAAATCCTGCTTTGTCCATCCGCCTTTGTATCTGAGTCCTACCCTGTTCCTATGATTAAATCTGTCCCCTAAACCTCCCTCTTCTTAGCTTCATGCTAGTTGTATTATGTCAATGTTTGATAATCTACTTTTCTCGGTGTACTGGTTTCTCTGAGACTTGAATATCTTCCTATCCTATTAGTATTCCTTGGAATCTTAGAAATACACCCTCAAAATTCTGTCCCAACATTTAATCTCTTTGTCTGCTGTTAGGCCCACTGATGCTGTTCATCGCCTATCCGGATCTTTAAAGCTTTCTTACAGAATGGTAAGTTTCCCTGTCACCTGTTGAAAGTCTCATTAGTTGTTTTTGGATGAATTTTCACCTAATATTGCCAGTTATTATTCAATCTAAACCCAGGCTCTGTATGCTGAGCTGAGCTGCCTATGGTGTAATGAAATCACAGATCTGGGTTCAATGTTTGGTCTTGATACTTAACAGGTGTTTGACTTGGCCAAGTTACTTAACCTCATTGAGATTTATATTTTCATCTTCAGAATGAGGGTGCAGATAACAACCCATGATTTAATATCTAATTAGTAGACAGAGTCAGTTATAAGGATGTGGAAATTATATACATAAATATGTTATATGAATTAAGCCCAAATTTATGGATGGACACTGTACTCAGCTCTTTATAAGAATAATAATAATCTGGGGATTGCTGTGATTTCCACTTAAGTGACTTTCTAACATCTCAGGTTTTATTTTGACTCCAGGATGTAATAACTACTATGATCTACTGTACAGCACTATTGGAAAAAGATATAAAGCGTTTGGCATAGCCCCTGGCAACTAAGGGTAAACTCCATTTTTACTTATATCTGGATTTAATACATGCAAGATTCCCAAAATGCTGTACCTAATATTCAAATCTAGTCTCTTTTTTGTCTCATCCAAATTAATAGAGCACATGCTGTAGCACTATCACTAGCTAATGTTGCTTTTTTATTTTTTAATTCTCGCCTGAGGCCATGCTTATTGATTTTAGAGAGTGGAAAGGAAGGAGAGAAGCACTGGTTTGTGAGAGAGCATCATTCAATTTCCTCTTGATCACACCCCGCAACCTAGGCATGTGCCCTGACCAGGAATTGAACCTGTGACATTTCAATTTGTGGGATGATGATCCAACCACTGAACCATACTGGCCAGGGATAGTGTTGCTTTTCTTGACTGCATCTGTTCCTTTTTTATATTTTATTTATATTTCAGTTGATTACTTTCTATTTTCTACACCCAAATGCTCATATTTACCAAAACACTACGATAATCTTATTGCAAATACAATTATATTTGGGGGATATTAGAATTAACACAATTTTTACCTGAAGTAAAACTAATGCAACTGTATTATTAACATGAATTACATGAGTTAACTGTAATTGTATGAGCTACATGACTTTCATTAAAATACCAGAGGAACTGACCTTTGTTGCTTACAGTTAATACAAAGAAAGGCTCTTAAATTGCTTTCTAGAAGCAATTTATTTGTCTGAAGACCTTGAATTAAATGGAAATATCATTGACTGACAACCCAAGTTGATGCTTTTGGAACTTAATTCTGCAACTAGTACATACAGAACAAACAGTTTGCTTAAATTATTTTAAAATGAATATCGATGCCCAGAACTGTGAAATGTCTGAGCATTTACCCTTCTTGAAAGCTGCCAAGTTAGTCATAGTTTCATGGATGCTGGCAGAAGACACAAGACTCCTGAGTCAGAAACTAAGAACTGTATTAGCCATGGCACAACAGGCAGCGTGAGCTTTGTGTTTGTGTTGGTCCCTCTTGCCCCCACACCCTACAGCCATGACACAAATGGATGCAGGTAGATGCTTCATGTGCAGTAGGTATGTGTCACTGCTGAGGGATCTCAAGATTAGAAAATTGGAATATTTTATAATGGAGTACAGACCTGCTTGACCGTGGCTGTGATAGTGGTGAGTTGGGTTATCTTTATTATGGTAAAAAATACACACGTAGGCACACACACAAGAAACCTGATTTCTGTTCAAGAGGGATACACTGTCTCTCTTCAAAGGCTCCTCACAGTACAAACATCCTTGAAAAGATAGTCCAGAATATAGGCAATCAGTGTTTCTGCTTGAGAGATGCACAGGAATGCAAAAGGCCCATGTAGAGTTGTCTCCAGAATTTCATCAATGGGAGTATTCTTTTATTTGATTCTAAGTTACATTTTGATTAAAATTCAACAGTTCTAGTTGGTAACACCTGAAGTGAAGATACACATTCATCTTTTTTTTTTTATTTTTTAAATATATTTTATTGATTATGCTATTACAGTTGTCCCGTTTCTCCCCCATCATTCCCCCACCCTGCACACCCTCTCCCACCCACATTCCCCCCTTTAGTTCATGTCCATGTGTCATAAGTTCTTTAGCTTCTACATTTCCCATACTAGTCTTCCCCTGCCCCTGTCTATTTTCTACCCACTATCTATGCTGCTCATTCTCTGTACCTTCCCCCCCCTCCTCCTCCCACACCCCTGTTGCTAACCCTCCATATGATCTCCATTTCTGTGGTTCTGTTCCTGTTCTAGCTGTTTGCTTAGTTTGCTTTTGTTTTAGGTGTGGTTCTTAATAGCTGTGAGTTTGCTGTCTTTTCATTGTCATATTTTTGATCTTCTTTTTCTTAGATAAGTCCCTTTAACATTTCATATAATAAGAGCTTGGTGATAATGAACTCCTTCAACTTGACCTTATCTGAGAAGCGCTTTATCTGTCCTTCCATTCTAAATGACAGCTTTGCTGGAAAGAGCAATTTTGGATGTAGGTCTCTGCTTTTCAAGATTTCAAATATTTCTTTCCAGCCCCTTCTTGCCTGTAAGGTCTCTTTGGAGAAATCAGCTGACAGTCTGATGGGAACTCCTTTGTAGGTGACTGTCCCCTTATCCCTTGCTGCTTCTAGAATTCTCTCCATTTGAATCTTGGCTAATGTAATTACGATGTGCCTTGATGTGTTCCTCCTTGGGCCCAACTTCTTTGGGACTCTCTGAGCTTCCTGGACATCCTGGTAGTCTATTTCCTTTGCTAGATTGGGGAAGTTCTCCTTTATTATTTGTTCAAATAAGTTTTCTACTTGTTGCTCTTCTTCTTCCCCTTCTGGGACCCCTATAATTCGGATGTTGGGACGTTTAATGATGTCCCGGAGGTTCCTAAGCCTCTCCTCATTTTTTTGAATTCTTGTTTCTTCCTCGTTTTCTGTTTGGTTGTTATTTCTTCCTTCTGGTCCCCTCCATTGATTTGAGTCCCAGTTTTCCTTCCATCTCTATCGGTTCCCCATGCATCTTCCTTCATTTCACGTATTGTAGCCTGCATTTTCTCATCTAATTTATAAGCAAAATCAACCAATTCTGTGAGCATTTTGATGACCAGTGCTTTGAACTGTGCATCTGATAGGTTGGCTATCTCTTCGTTGCTTAGAGGAATTGACTCCGGGGTTTTCATTTTTCCTCCGGTTTGAGCCATTTTTGGTGGGGTTTTTTGTTTTGTTTTGGTTTGGTTTTAGTCTGGTTGCAGCTATTACGTATGAGCGGTGGAGCCTCAGGCGCTCCCCAGTGTGGGGCAGCCCAGTTGCTGGGTTGTGACGCTGTATGTGGGGGCGGGGTCTGAGAGGGAACAATGGCGCCTGCTCCGCTCTCTCCTGGATTCAGTCCCTTCCGCCACTTCCCCTCCGCCTGGACCGTCTGCGTGCGTGAATGTGGGACCCCCTGGTCAGCCAGCTGCCTTGTGCGTCCTCACTGGGTCTGCACAGTTGCCCCCCTGTGCCCAGGGTCCGCCAGCTGCCGCCTGTGGGCCTGAGGACCGCCAGCCGCTGCCCGTGCACCTGGGAACTGCCAGCCGCTGCTGCTTGCGTTCCAGGTCCGCACCTCCACTTTCTCCTGCCGCGACTCCGCCCCTCTTACCGGTCTGGATGAATGGTTGTTGGACTTCCATACAGTTCAATTTTCTATAAGTTCTGGTTGTTTTCTTGTTTCTAAATATTTGTTGTCTTTAATTTTGGTTTTGAGAGGAGGCACAGTGTGTCCGCCTACGCCTCCATCTTGGCCGGAAGTCCACATTCATCTTGAGTTGGGGGGATAACCTACATGACTACTCCTTTGTATCCCCAATAATTTCTTCCACTATGCTGAATTTGTAATCCCAGAAAATGTCATTCTACTTTGGCATGTTGAGGATCCATTTTACTTACAAAACAATGCCGTCATTGCTACATTGTCAAATCTGTGGTAATGGATACCCCAGAAATACTTAGAGGTGGAATATAGAACTAGATAAATGTCAGTTTTTGTAGTTAACATCCTTCACACTAGTTTGTTAAACCTGTATGTCTACTATATATTTAAGATATGTCCACCACAATTGTATCCATGCTAGGAATACTATGAGTAAAACAGAAGAAAAGTTTTCATTTTATAGAATTTATAATGTACTGGCACAAAAGTCAACATTACCATCTTTGACACCCAGAGGAATGAAAATCATACAGTTCCCTGCCATATCATTCTCCTTCCTCTTTTCTGCTTCACTCTTCTCCATACTCATTACTAGTGTGTGTATCTTATAGGTAAAGCTCATTTACCTTGCTAATCATTTATCTTTTCCTACTAGAGTATAGATGCATGTGGGCAGGAAATTCTGTTTTACTCAATGTTGTGTGCACAGAACATAAAAAGTTCTGAGACATAGTGAGGACTAAATAGATATTTGTGGGATAAATACTTCAATGGATGAATGAAGCAGATTCTTAGAGAATAAAGACCTCCCGAGATCTTGCCATAGATCCTGGGAATAAAGGAAGAAGAAAATCATAGTGGCCATTTGGTATCAAATGTGACACATCCACCTATTAACAGAAAAGAAAATTCCATGTGAAATTTTGTCAGAAGCTTTGATTCCTCTAACACTGAGTATGAAAATGGGGAAGAAGAGTTAATTACTTTTAATGAAGCCATGTTTATATCCTCCAGACCAGTGTGGCTGGTGAAAATGTTTCCATACATAAGTGTTCATGGAACTTTTTTTTTAAAACAAGGTCATATTTTTTTAAAGATTTTATTTATTTATTTTTAGAGAAAGAGGAAGGGAAGGAGAAAGAGAGGGAGAGAAACATCAATGTATGGTTACCTCTCCAGTGCCCTCTACTGGGGACCTGGCTGGAAACCCAGGCATGTGCCCTGACCAGGAATCAAACTGGCCGGCAACTCTTTGGTTTGCAGGCCCACACTCTGTCCACTGAGCTACATCAGCCAGGGCCATGGAACTTTTACTGGGCGGAAAACAAATCTAAAATTCAGCCAGCCATACAGAAACAAGTGTTTTCTTAGATTGTGTGTTGATACACATAGACCAGGGCAATCCCTCCATATTTAGTTTAAATCTCAATGGAAGGCAATCAACTGAAAGGTGTATGAGAGAATAATTCTGTAAACATGTTTAATTAAGACTTTACTGTGCTGAGAATAGTTACCATGCAAATTCTAAATGATGGATTTATGCTGTTAGTTTTTTTTTGTCACATGTGCCCATTGGCCTGGAGTAGAAGAATTTGAGTTAAAATATATTTTGTGATGGTTCCAAAAACCTGGTTTTAACTGGGGCCTTAGAATTGGAAAAAGTTGAGAAAACAGTCTTACTTACAAGGTATATCTTTAGAAATAATATTTTAAGGAATTAAAAAAATAGGACAAAAGAGGTGATCCTTTAAAAACTAACCACCTAAAGAACTTTTGGACATTTCTGGAACTTGGCTAGATTCAGGAAGCTGGATGTTTTACATGTTTTCATTTTATAAATGGAAGTATGTGTGCTCTTTTGTATAAACATCTCCATCTGCAATGAATATCTTTGATACTGTGTTTACCTAAAGAGAAAACAGTTCTCATCGTGTTTTATCTTTGATTTCTAAAATTTTAAATTCAGAATATCCACTAAAAAAGAGAAAACTTGTTCATGTCTTGTGAATACACTGGAGCATTCATGAAGCAGCAGCTGTGATGTCAAAAAAGAAAATAAAGAATAAGCTAGAGAAAGATCTTTACTCATAAGCAGTAAGAGATGACTAAGAATTTCTCAAACCCTAGATGAGCCAAATCATTGAGGGTGTGATAGACTTTAGACTTAGAAATAACAGCATCTTTTATGGAAGTATTAGACAATTAAGAAAAAAGACTATTTTTAAATATCCAAGACCTCTAAATGTTGTAAAGTAACATTTGTATTTCAATCTACAACAAAGAGAGGACTACGTATTAGTATTAGGGAGGCACAGTGACTTCTGGCACTGCTTCCTGTGGTGTGACTCACTTCAATTCATAATGGAAACAGTGATGATGATAGTGTAGTTCAATTTGTAAATGAATGATGTGAAACAGCCTACATTACTTTTACTAAATTATACCGAAAATTGTTAGTGCAGTAAAAATTTCATGAGCCAAATAATATACTTTGCAATCTATTTCTAATGAAAGGAAATTAAGGTACCTAAATAAAAATGTCCTTTGGGACTCATCTTTTATTCATTAGGAGAAGATTACACCCATGAAAAGCCATCATAGTTTTCTCATCTAGTCTCTGATGTCTTTCCAGAGTTCTAGTGACTCAGTATTTGCCTGATGGTTTAAAATTTCATTTTATTCTTTAGTTTGGTGAGAGTTGTATAGAAGCACATATATGCTGCTAGAGAAGGTAGAGCCTTTCTAAGAGGATGCTGCTTAATTGAATTCATTTTAGTTGGTAAATCAGGATTCTCCAAGGGAGGCACAATAAGCAACTGCCTGGGACTACAACTAATTACACCCTCATACTACCCAAGGTTGGCAATGTAATAACTACTCTTCTAAAGATTGATATGGTTCTTCTCTTTAACTTAGGCTAATGTTGGGAAGTGGTGATGGAAAAGGGAGAAAAAAGAAGTTTAGGTTTTGGAAAGATTTAATCTTGAAACTATGCTCATACTTAACAGAGCTGAAAAAAGGAATAAGTTTTTGGGTGGTAGAAAACCAAAGGGCTGTCTTGCCACAGTGATCAGGATAAGCTTTCCTATTCCAGTAACTCCTTAAAATACCTATTATGTAAATAATATTTAATTTCCATAGAGCTCTGTGAGGCAGATATTTTATCACCATTGTCTACATGCAAAAAATATTTAAAAAGATTTATTTAGCATGACTTGGTTTCACATATTTTAAACCAAAAGATGCTGACTCAAGATCACAGAGTCAAGTGATTCTCAGCCTGGGCAATAGTGGCAAGGACACTTTACCCACTGTCTTCAGAGGTGATAGTCATATATCACAAGTCTGCTCAGAGGCAGACCAAGGCAACTGAATCTAATTTTATGTTATTTTGTATTTATAACCCTATTCTGCCCTTCAGTAAAGTTATTTTACACACTGCTAATGAGTTAGATTTTCTTGCCATACCCCACTTTCTTTTTTGAGATCTTCTATCCTAAATAATTTTTTGTTAATTTTCAAATGTTAAGTTTCACTCTGTCTTATGAAGTTCTATGGATTTTGAAACCGAGTAATGCCATGTATCTGCCATTACAGCATCACACTGAAGAATTCACAACCCTCCCCTCCCCTGCGTATCACCTTTTGTCTCTCTCCCCATGAACACCTGCAACCACTGGTCTTTTCCCAGCATCTTTAGTTTTGCCTTTTCCAGAATGTCATACAATTGAAATCATATAGCATGGACCATTTTCAGACTGGTGTCTTGTGTTTGCATGATTTGATAGCTCATTTCTTTTTATCACTGCGTGATATTCCCATGTCTAGATATAAAGTTTATCTCTTTACCTATTAATGACATTTTGATTATTTCCAATTTGTAGGATATATGGATAAGCCTGCTATAAACATCCCCGTGCAGTTTTTTGACTGGACATAATTTTTCTTCTCAGTTGGATAAATACCTATGAGCACAACTGCTGCATTATATAGTAAGACTAATTTTTGCTTTTTAAAAAATAGCCAAATTATCTGCCAGTGGCTGAACCACTTTGCATTCCCACCAGCAATGAATAAAAGTTACGGTTGCCCCACCCCTTCCCCAGCATTGCCAGTGTTTTGAGTTTTAGCCATTTTCACACGTATAGTGGTATCTCTCATTGTTTTAATTTTCAATTCTCTAGTGATGAATGATGTAGCGTATCTTTTCATATGCTGCTTTTCAATCTGCCTATCTTCTTTAGCAAGGTTCTGATTTTTACTCACTTTCCAACTGGGTTGTTTATTTTCTTATTGTTGAGTTTTGTGAGTTATAACATTAAATGGTAAAAATGTCTCCCTAAGCACTGCTTCCAGTATATTCTATACATTTTGATAAGTGGTATTTTCATTTACATTTAGTTCAAAATATTTGTTAATTTCTTTTAAACATCCTGTGACCCAGGTGTTTTATAGAAGCACATTGTTTAATCTATAAATATATTTTAATAGTTGTATTTCTCTTATACATTTCTAGTTTAATCCCTTGTGGTATGATTTCTAATATGTGAAGTTTGTTAAAGTATGTTTGATGTCCCCAAATGTGGTTTGTCTTGGTGAAAATTCCATGTGAGTTTGAGAAGAGAATAATATTCTGCTTTGTTGGCTGAAATATTCTGTAAATGTCAGATCTACTTGATGAATGACTCTGTTCAGGTCAACTATGTCATCTACTAACTTTCTTCTTCCTTCAGCTGTTGATTACCAAAAGAGGGAATTATTTTGTTTTGTTTTCTTTTATACTAAAAGATTTGTAAGTACTAATACAGTTATCTAACATTTATATCTCATATATTTCAAAATTCTTCATGACATCTTCTTCTTTGCGACCCGATCATTCCTTCTTTTTTTCTCCAAATAGATAAAATATTTTGCAGGCCACATCATATTCTAAAGATGTATTTCCACCAGGCATCAAGGAACCATAGCAGAGAGTGAATAAATTCCCAGGATCTCTGGGGCTGGGGATCTCTGCTCATAAAATCTGCTTGTCAGAGCAATCACTACTCTGTCAACATAGCTTAAGTTTGGGTCCCTGCTACCCTCTGAGGAAGGCCTGATCCTCCTGCTGGCTGCAACTATTTGGCAGACAGTGCTGCTGTCCTCTTCACTGAGGGGCAGTAGAGCATGAGAATTAAGGATACAGTCCCTGAAGTCAGAGTAAGTGGATTTGAACCCCGGTTCTCACAGACAAGCCATGTGATCTTGGGATCCACATTTAACCTTTCTATACAGCAATTCCTGTATCTACAAAATAAAAATTATGATAGTGTCTAACACATTGTGTTGTATAGGGTTGTTGACAGGATTAAATAAGTTAATATAAGCAAAGTTCTTAAAACGGTACCTAGAACTGAAGAAATACAATGTGTACATAGCTAGAAGACATTTCCTTTTCAATTCCTTTTCCTCATGCTACTTTTACTATAGAGCTTGGAAATCCAAAGATTCGTTCTCAGCTTTTCTTAGATTTAGAGGTGTCCATTGACCCATAGAGGGCCTCATACATCACTTGCTTACCTGATTGAAGGGATAGTTGAGATTAACACTGCCCTTCTATCAACCATATTGATAGAAGGCACATTGGCTGGAGTAGCAGCAGGGCAGAGTCGAGACGATTATTCAGTCCTCTGTCCTAACATCATTAAGATGCTGAGTCAACAACAGAAAATTCTTGTTTCTGAAATGAGAAAAATAAGCCTCACCTTGTCAGAAACATGGCCAGTTTCATATTCACATATATACTAGTATAATTGCTACAATTAATGCTACTTCTGAAATGCTTAGCTAGGGCTTACTAATATCAAATACTCTGATACACATTTGGTGTTATATTTATTCTCATAAAACCTTTTGCAATGGGTATTAGTATGCCATTTTAAAGGTGCAGAACCTGTGACTCAGGGAGATTACTTGTATAGTTTGTAAGTAGAGTAGTAGGGATTTGAACCAAAGTTTGCCTGATTTTACCAAGTTATTAACAGCTATGATATTCAATTTCCCTATAGATATACGAAGTAACCTAGATGCAGGGAGGGAGGGTATTTGAACTTTCATAAAATTAAACAGAAAAGCCTTTAGCAATTAGAGGATAAGGAATAATTTTGCTTACATTTTTAAACAGGTGTCTAAACAGATCAAATGGACAATTATTAATAAAGGTTTGAAATTATTCTTTGCCTAGAGTGAAAGAGGAAAGTCCTGTTTAACTTCGAAGTTGTGCATGCATACTTTGATGGGAGAAATCCGGTTTGTGCCCGGAGGCATTTTCTGCAGCATTTGTGAATGGGTTAGCGGTTGAAATCCACTTCCTAATTGTAATGTGTCCACCCACTGCTATTGTTACAGGCTTCGTGGTAATTCCAAGGTCTGGTATGCTAGGAAGAGGCACTGTTTTTTTCTGCTTGGTATTTATGCTTTCAGCCAAAACAGGATAGATACGGATTAACTCCACTGCAACAGAATCTATTTCCATTGCTTCTCATGTCAAATGTGCTACTCTATTTTGTGAATAGGCCCATGGGAATATAAATTCTTACCTTTAGAGACTATAGCCTTTCCAGAAGTAGTCTGAAGGTTGAAGGAAGCTGTAGACATTTATGTAGGAATCATAACCACAACCCAAAATAAACAAACATAGGAAACCATTGGGGTGGCTGGTAAAGTTTAAAACAATAATAAATATGCTCACATTGCTACCAGGAGATAAAATAATAACAAAACCAACTGCACCATTAAATATGATGCTTCTCCACATGGTTATTTGTCTTTCAGAAGTAAATTTAGCTCTCTTGTTGTTAACATAGTTATATATTTTTGAATAAAAATCTAAGACATTGTGAAAATGATAATGTGTTACAGACATTATGGCATATGCTGATTTGGGGTAATACAGATCATACTAACAATTTCTATCAGTACGGTTATGTTCCTTTTGAATATTTTAGTGGATGTGTATTCTAAACACACTGAACTAAATAAAAATCCTAAATAAATGGGAATTTCTGCTCACTCATTCTACATGTTTCTCATTTCTTTCATTCATCCTACACTTAGTTCTATGGCTTTTGTTCTTAGGGAGTGAGAGAACTACAAAGCCAACATCAAAACTCAGCCTTTCCATGGAAAATTTATAATATGGGATTAAAAAAATGAGTTATGACAATTGGGAAATAGAACATATGCAAAATATCATAAGAATAAAACAAACAACAGCTGAGGGTTTCATGGACTACAAAGTTCCATAAGAGAATGTAGGCAGAGAATGAAGGATGATCACGTAGTGGAAGTAGCATTTGAGATGGGCTTGAATTCTGACCAGACTTTTGTAGGAAAAGACAGAACACTTCCAGTTTGGGGGAATCAACTTCTGAACTCCTGAATGTCTTTCTCTGATGCTTTGGGCCTATCTCTCTCTCAGCAGTTCTGGCTGTACAGAAAAGACTTATCACAGCGAGCCGGAGGTGCTTATCTTAGAGGGCCTGCTTAGAGGTGGGCTCTGGGCTGACATCTGGAAATTTACCTTTTAAAATGTTTGATACATTGATAAGGTTGTTTTGCCTGCCTAGGGCACTGAACCTGCTTTCCTTTGGGGAGCCTGGAATTTCATTAGTCATGGCCCCTACTTTGTGCCTCTGTAACTATCTTCCAATAAAAATCTTGAACCTTGAATCTCAAACAGGTTTTCCTAGGCAAACACATTGCGCAGTGAAAAGGCATTCTTTTCACTGCTGAAGGTAGGGCTCCTTTGGAGTGGCCTCCCTACAGAGGGAAAGCATAGAAAGTATATGTGTGGACACCTCCAGACTCTCTCTCTGATTCTGCTGTGTATGCTCACTGTGGTGTCGTGAGTCCCTCCAGTGAATCGGTGAATGTCTGGGTGGTGCCTGTGTCCTCAAAATATCAGACCACCATTTTTCACAATATTTTCCACCCTAGCATGAACACCATATTGAATCATTTCAGTACAACTCAGTCATTACTCTAGTAAAAAGTACATTAGGGGCTATATCATTGCTCTACTTAAAGTCCCTCACTGGGATCCCATGACGCCTGCTGCCTTCTGACTGCCAATAATTCTCAAGCGTCACATACATTTCTCCTTTAATTGCAGTGCCCCAGCCCAACTTACTCCCTTTCAATTATTTTTTTTTTCTTATTTGTGGTCTTTGCTCATGGAATTAACTTATTCTGAAAGATTCTCTGCCCACCTCCAACTACTCACCATACACACATTTGAAGGGGTGGATTGTTTTCATCATGGAAGTTTTAGTTTATATATCATCCTCTCAAAGAAGGATCTTTCGACCACCCAGTTTTAAATAGCACCTTTTCATTTCTGTTATTTGCTTTCCTAGCACTCTGATTGTTTCTCTTCTCATTTATCACCATTCTAATCGTGTGTGTGTGTGTGTATTTAATTTTGTGCTTTTGTCATTAGGATAACTTCTATGAAGAAGGGGAAGAATATAATTTGTTAATTCTGTATACCTAGGTCCTAGGCCAAAAGTCTAGCACAGAGAAGGTGAAACTGGAAGAGTCGGCATTCATGCTGCCTGCCACTACCAGAACCAATAGGCAGAGACAGGGATTCAATGTTAATGTGCACTTTATTCAGATGGTCTGCAATCTGAGAAGACAGGGCATTACGTAGCCTAAAAGACCATTTTACATTCATTTCAAAATAACCTTTTTATAAGGAAAAGAAAAGTGTAGTGAAGGGGTTTGGAATTCAGGGAAAAGGTCAATCAGATAAAATCCTACCATTCTTTCATCTGTTGATGAGTGATTCTTTATCTGCTGGGCCATGGATGTCCCTCCCTGGAGCACAATGGCTTAGACACCATTTGATTGTTTGCAGGCCTCCTGGGGCACAGAGGTGGAATAGCTTGTGGTCTCCTGGAGTCAGGGTGGGTCATAACTTTGCTTCCTGAAACAATAGCTTTTTGCATGCATTACTAAGAACTGTTACTTAAAACTAAAAATTTTCAACTCTTGATTTCCCTATTCAAAGGTGCTTACTAGATGGTCATTAAATAAAATTTTTAATTGAAATATAGGAACTGGATGTAACCAATATTACTTAAAGCAAAAAGACCACAGGGACGTATAGAAACCTTTTGTGCAGAAACCTTTAGATAGAAGAAAGGGGCATCTGAATATCTGTAAAGTGCTTATCATTCAGACAATTTTGAGATGATATCAATTTCACTCTCAAAAATAGATTAGAACCTGTATAATTTCCTGGGTATTCTTGTATCAAAGCAATGACATTTAAAAATTTTTGTAGTATTAAATAAAATACAAGAAAGCTAAATGTGAGCTCAAAGAATAATATTCCCTTCCCAGAACACCACGTGGGAGACTGTAGGGGAACTGAGAAGACCATTACCATGAGCCCAGGTACATCCAGGAGTCCGGGAGACAGAGGCTTTCCTTCAAATGCAAATTTCCCTCTTAGCTAAGTTTAAACTTTCATCTAAAGAGACTGCCAAATGATCTAATTCAAGAATTGATTCAAGTTTTTTGTGACCAAAAAAGCTTGAAAATCAATTGATCATTATTATTTATGAACTTGTATAAAAGTCTACCCATTGCCATGTGCTTTCATTGTAACCACTGGGCCCAGACTGATTACCGGTAACTTTCCCTGTGGGTCATTCATTTCCCTCAAAGACAAGGTTCAGGAAAACCTGTCTGTTTTCAAAAGTTGATTCTGGAAAATGTTTTGACTTTCAAAAACTTTAATATTTATATCTAAAAGTACCCATAAAGTTTTTGAAACAGAGTGTCTGAAATTGTGTTTTCCATTGATAGTAACTGTTATCAAAATCTTTCCAAATACATGAATATATATAACTTACTCATGTATATTTTAATAAAATATATTAAAGACAGCCTTTTATATAACTCTAAAGTTTAAGAATAAATACAGTCGCCCTGGATGGGTTGGTTGGAGCATTGTCCTGTACACCAAAAGGTTGTGGGTTCAGTTCTGGTCGCAGCTGGTAGGGAGGCAACCGGTAGATGTTTCTGTCTCTCTGTCAGTTTCTCTCTCTCTCTCTCTCTATCTATCTCTCTAATCAATTAAATATTTCCTCAGTTGAGGATTAAAAATAAAAATTAGAAAAGAATAAATACACTCAAGCCCTGTCCATTGTGGCTCAGTTGGTTGTGCATCGTTCCAAAAAGTGAAAGATCCAATCAGGGCATATGCCTAGGTTACAGGTTTGGTCTCCAGTCAGGGCATGCACACGAGGCAACTAACCAATGTTTCTCTCTCACATCAATATTTCTCTCCCTTGTTCTAAAAATAAATAAATAAAATCTTTAAGAAAAAGAATAAATACAGTCAAATCTAGCAAGCTTCACTCAACTTTGCTGATTTTTAGCCAAGGTAAGAAGAAATTACATCAAGTCAATATTCAAGAAACTCTGTTTAAATATTTTGCTTAAAGTAGTTGGTTTTGCAAGGCATATTAACTCTGTTGGAGTCTCTGTCTTTAAAAATTTTGTTTGAAAAACTATTGGAAGCAGGCTGCTGCTCTTGCTAAAGAAATGCTTTGAAAAGAATAATATTTATGTAATATGCACTATACATATATTATATGATTCACTAGACACAAAGTAGGCACTCAAATACTTTCTGATTATTTAATTTATCCAACATAACCAAAAATATATTTTAAGATGACAAAGGATCTTTTCTTTAAAAAAAAGAGGAATGACAAATGGCTCTTCTATGTTTGCCATTAAGAAATATCAAATCAGATGCCAAGATATTACATATTTATGCACAAACTGGTTTTGTTCTGTTCATTAGAATGCCTTATGATGAATTCCATGCCAGTTCTTTTTTTGTTTGTTTTTAAGTTAAAATATTCCTTCCACTCATTATAAAGTAATTGTACATTCAGTTAAAGCAATTTATATGAACAGCTTTGCTGTTTCCTCCTTCTCATAATAAAGGCAAAGGGGAAGCAAATACAGAGAATCATAAATTGCTTTTTCAAGTTGTCTCAAGAAGAAAAGAAAATTAAAATTGTGTCCAGTGGGTATGAAGAATCTAGTAGACAGAATTCTAGGTGGACTGGGGAAAGAATATGGTTCCAAACTCCAAACATTCCAAATACAGCTCCACCAGTTCCTAGCTGGGTGTTCTTCAACAAATTTCCAAACCCTCCAATCCTAGATTTTTCCTCCATAAAGTAAGAAAAAACAAACAAACATGCACTGAAAAGCTTCCTTGAATATTCAACAAAATAAAATAGATGATTATCAGGTACATACCAGCACTTCAGGTATTAAACAAAATCAGCTCCTTCCTTTTAGTTCCAAACAAGTCACCGGCCTATGGAGTTTTGTCCAAACTCATCAGTTATCATTCTGAAATGAATGATATCTATTATTGTTAAGGTTTACTTATTTTCCTCCTTCCTTTCTCTTTTCTTTCCTTTCCTTCCTTCTTTCTTCCTCTTTTTTAAAAATCTTTTCTCATCCTTAACATCCAAATAGGTATCATTAAATTGACCTTCACAATGAATTGCAAATCTTTCCTCTTCACTTCAGCTCCATTAACAATCTCCAAACCCTTCATTTCATCCTTATTTAATCATCTACACTTTATTATTTCATCATAATTTCATCATTTCTTCCTAAGATGTTAAAGAAACATCGTAACAAGCCTCCTTCCTGTCAGTACAGTTTCCACAGGAAAATCTGTGACAGTTTAAATATATAAATCAAGGCACTCACATTTAAAGTACCTTCCTTGCCTTTGCCTGGTATTTAAAATACAATCCAAATACTTTATGCTTATGAATACCTATCTTATCTATCTCCTGCTTTCCTTCTTGACTTCAATTCACATCACAAGAACACTACTCACCTAACTTTTCCTTCAGATACGTTAAGCACTTTCAAAAATTTAGTTTCTTTGGAAGAGGTTTTGTATTCCCTCAAATACTCCTTTCCTTGATCCTCAAATAGCTATTTTCTCTTTTGACATTTAATCTGAACTTAAATGATACCTCTTCAGTGGGACTTTGCTCAATCTAAAAAACACCTTGAAACAAACTGTGGATCACATCATTGATTTGGATTATCTACCTAGCATTTGTCATACTTTGTTAATTGCCTATGGTTGTTATGTTTTTAGCATAACCTCCCTAGAATGTAAGCTCCATGGACAATTATAAACAAGGAAGAATTTAAAAATGTTGAATGAATAAATGGAGGAAGAAATGAATAGACACTTTCTCTATGCCTCCTATCAACTTTTAAATTCCTTGAATCCTGGTCATGTGCTATTTGCTGTAGTACCAGCAAAATATTTTACACTTATTTAGCAATCAATAAATACTTTTTGAAGAAAAGTTATACCGCTCTTTTATTCCTGGAAGATGAATTCAGTGAAGTCCTATTTTCTTTCATGATTTAGGTGCATTGTTTCCAATTCTAGCACGTGTGCTGCTGGATTGAGAACAGGTGTGTCATTTCAGAGTTCTACAGTTGCAGATTTAATAGTAAATATGACAAGATGAGTTTGTTATAGTAATGTAAAAATTTTATAGTAATGTAAAATAGTCTTTATAGTCAATGACTTGTGAATGTAACTGCAATGATTTAAAGACAGTGTAAGTTCTTTCCTTGTTTTTTTTTTTTTTTTTTTTTTTTTTTACCAGCTCTGAATAAAAGCCAGAAGTTTAGAGTCACCACTTAAAGACTAATTAAGAAATGTTGAAAAAAATTAGGATTATTTGCTTGGCAAAAATTTATAGAATTTTAGAGCTCGAAGGGTTCTTAGAAATTATTGAGGCCCATGATTTATTTCTTATATTAAGATTGAGAATGAGAAAAGTTACTGGCTTGCTCAATTTCTTACAAATACATTTAGTAATTTCTTATTAATCTTTAAGTATAATCTATAATTATACATCTAAAAATGCTGTGTACTTTATCAAATTACCAAATCGCCAAACATAGAATTAGAAAATTAGTGAATTAAGCAAGAGAAAGGGGGATAAAAATAATGCAAATGTATATTCACCAAAATTTATAATGTCTTAATTTACAAATTAATCTGATTTGTGTTACATAAAAGCCACTCTGGTTGTTACTTATCAAAATTTCCCAAGTGTAGTTTGTTCGTTAACAGCACCATGAACTTCTTAGGCAGATTCCAATAAATTTTTTTTAGGTGAAAGTGGCACCAATTCTAGTTTGCTCATCAGACCTGATTGATCTGAAATTAATGACTTTGGGATTTGTATACCCTCATTGTTGTTGCTGTTTTTTCTTTGTTTTCCCTCCTGATCAGGACAAAATACACGTGTAGTCCAATAGCCTTAAACAATACTGATATAGAGTATTGATATATTTAAGTGTATATATTTTTCTAGGCCTCAATTTCTACCATATAATGGAGAGTTCTGTTGAAATTTCTAAGATTTGGCTGCATTACCAAAGGGGCAATAATTATCATTGTGGTTTCCTAGTGAAAAAACTGAACAAAGTTACTGTTAAAAGACCATATGCCTTAGCATTCCAATAAGCAAGTATAAAACAAAGCTTTCTCAAAACATTTACTGAAGAGAAACCACATTACCTGGACAAGTAGGTTATAGCACACAATTCTTCAGACACTTAGTCCAATGTTCTTTGCAACTTGTTCCTTTACAAACTAGCTTATCAAGATTCAGATATCAGCTCTGCCTAGTCCTCTGGCTGTCTGTCTCTCCCCGCCTCATCCTCTCTGTCCTGCCCTCACTTCTTTTTTCTTTTTTATTTTTGTAGCTGTTTGGTGCAACAAAAGGATTTGATAAGATGTGGAGTATTTATGTGGAGTATTATTGAACTCAAATAGAACTCCGCTGGAGTCTGAATTGGAAGAAAATGGATAGTTTGTAAATTTGTGCTAAAGAAATCATTTAACTTGAAAAGAGGATAAAGAAATAACAGAAATTGGGCGGTGCCTAGATAATTGTTAGAAAGCACAGTCAGATAATGGCATTACACTAGGAAGGTGATAAGCATTCTTTGATCTCAGCTTCCATTCCCGGGGAGATCAGGGCCAGTGTAATGAATCACCCTGAATACGCCTTGTGTTGACCACTGCTGAAGGGCAGGCTCCCTCAGTCTCTCACTATGTGCTTCCTCAGGTTTGAAAAGGGACAGTCGTGTTGGAGGAAAAACATTGGTAGGGAAGTTCTATTTTATTCAATGCCAGTAGAAAGTAAGTGTTAACTTATAAATAGTAATGAAGTATGAGGAATCAAACGATATTAAATTGGACCTTTCTCCAATTTTAATAAAAATCATCTAACTGCAGCACCTATTCCAGCACTTCTAACTGTGCATTGAAAATTATTAAGACAAATTATAATGTATAATTTCATTGTGTGAATAGAAGCTATTCACGGCCCTATCTGTTATCTAATATAATCTTATCGTTCTTGTGGCGCCACTTATCCTACAAGATTGGGCATTTTTGGATTTTCATTTAAAAAGAAAAATACCTGTTTTGCAAGAGTAGGAGTATCCTTTCATTTTGCCATGAACAACAGCCAACTCCCAAAGTCTTTCTTTATGTTCTTCTAAAACAATGGCATTTGCCCTTATTTGGGGAAAACTAAACTTTGATATTTTGGTTTGAAATAGTTTTCTTTTTCATCATTTAAATTCACACACATACTTTTTGTGACTGAGAACAAAAACATCTGGTAAGAGGAGACATATATCACTGCTGTATATCATTTTTCTCAAACATGAAAGTGTAAAACTAAAAGATCCAAAAAAGGAAGCTTAGAACTCAGTAATGGCATCTTAAGACAGTAGGGCCAGTATTCAACAATAGCCACATTACCTTTTCTGTAGTTTTGATTTACAAAAAAAATTGTGAACTAAAAATAGCTAATTAATTTGGGGAAATATTCTTATATAATATACTTTTGAGAACACTTAAATATAACAATTTCTTTTTTGAAATGGTTTGGTGACTATGTTATATTTTCACTACTTATATTCCAAATTTTTTGAACCTTATCATCTAACTTCTTAGCCACTAATTACCTAAGTTAATTAAAACATACATTTACAGATTTATAACTTAGTGGCAAGAAGTTTCAGAAAAAGAAAGAAATTAGAATCTATTGTCAGTTGTCCAAAATAAATCAAGTAAAACCTAACATTATATGACAGTGTAAGAACAGAGTTGGATTTAAATAAAAATTTAAGAAATAGATTTATTAAATAATGTAAAATATGAGCTCTGTCCAGAAGGTATTCAGCCATGTTATATGAAAAATAGAGACATTTATTGAAGAAGATACAAGATATAAGAAGCATTGGACATAGGACAATGATGCCTCAGTCCCCTCAAAGTAGGCACCTGGGAACCTCAAACAGTTCTCCCAATTGCCATCACCTGCCTGGTTGCATTTTCCTGAATCTCCTCAATGATCTGAAATTTCTTCCCTTTCAAAGATGATTTTAGTTTTGGGAAAAGTCAGAAGTCTCAGGGCGCCAAATCTGGGCTGTAGTGGGCCTGAGTCACCTGGGTGATATGATGTTTTGCCAAAAATCCCTGCACAAGACACAGGAGCAGGCACATTGTCCTGATAAAGCTGCCAATCACCAGTTGCTCATAGCTGGAGCCTTCTGAGTCATCTGGATAGTTACCATGGAGGAATGTTCAAGCCTAATACAAAATTTGATGCAGATTCATTGCTCTACTTGCTCAGACATTTTGAATGTGAAGGCCACACAGTACACAAGCTCACTTAATGATATCTACTGCCCCCTCCTGACAGTACAGTGAAGTCATCATTGTTCACAGGTGTGCCTTCCAGTCCACTCTCCTTGGCTGCCAGGTTACATTGATGTCGTGCAAACCATTCTCATTACATTAACAATGGCTGGACTTTTTCCAGACAGACTTCATATATCTGATGACACTTTCTATCATGAAGCATGAATTGTGTTTACAATAATGTTAGTTTTAATTATATCTTTTGAAAAAATTGTTTATATATTTAAAAAAAGTTGTCAAGAGCAAGAAAATATTGTAGAATCATACAGTTAGGGATATGGTACAGAAAATTCTTTTTGTGCATAATGTCCTGATTATAAAAATTTAGAAAATAAATAGATAATGTTTTACTAAAATAACTTAATTAGAAATTATAATAGTATAAACATTTTAATAAAGTAAGGGAAAACATATGCAACATTACATTTTAGACTTTCCTTTTTCTTTCGATATTTTTTAGTGGTGGATCTAGATAATTATTCAGAAGTACCAGCCCAGCATGGAAAGGCAATGTAACAGGTGATAACAATCAAGTCAGTCCCTAGTTGAAATAAAATACTTTTTGCCCATCTATCTGTAGCATTTCACAAAGCTACTAATAATTCAGGAGCATAAAATTTTAACATATTTCAACACTATTTATAGAAGAAAGTAAGTTATGTTCTAAGAAACGTAAACCTAAAATCCATGACTGATTGCAGAAAACATCAGTAGCATTCACTTTTTTGCATTTTCTTAGGTCTTCAATATAATATATGACTGAGTAAAATTTACATTTTACAATAATGTACACTCTTATTTTAAAAATAGTATATCTTGTATAGAAAACAAGATGGCGTTATGTGCATTTTAGTCAGGGTTATGCTGGTAGCTAATATTTTGGGGTGAAAATGTTTCTGATAATTTGCTGATTTTTCTGGCTTAAATACGTCCAACCCCGCCAGTTTTGGACTATGAACACAGCGTCTCTGCACACAGAGCTGGGAGACACATGCACTGCACAGTGGCTCTCAACCACAGATGCGCCAGCAACCGCTGGTTTTAGCTCGCCTTTCATGCTTTTCCATACCTGAACTATCTTACTCTTAGGTCTAGACACAAAAACCGCATGCGCCAATATGATTTCTGCAGTATTTTTTGAATCCCATTTTGCTTAGGATGAAATAATCACTGTCTATAGCACTAATCTTCACTTCACAAAGTTATGACAACAGCAGTTTTACAGATGACTCAGTTCTCGAATGTCTTCTTGACACTAACATAATGTATTCATTATAATATATTCTAATGTAACATATTCTTTTGTTTGAGAAATATGTGTAATAAGACTCTTGCATAGGTTACAAAAGTGGTAACTTACTAGGAATTGTGGAAAGTTCATTTTTAATATAATTGGCTTTTTATAGTTGTTCTCTTTTTATCTCTCCCTTCAATATCAGTGTTTCCCAGACTGCCCTTGGTCTTTAAATCAGCCAATTCAATACACCCAAAAACTCAAACATGGGACATGGTTTTCATAATGTGATGGCATGCTGTGGTGTACGTTCTGTTTTCTCCTTAACCTTACTTCTTTTGCCTACTACATTTTAATACATTTTTTAATTCACTGTTTTATATAGCCTATCTAAAGTCCCCTAAAATCCCCTTGTATATAATAAAATAATGACAGGTATAAGCTTAAAACCTAGTTGTACTTTATTATCTGCAGATTTTGTAGAATCATAAAGTTAGGAATATAGTACAGAAAATTCTCTTTATCAGTGCAAAGTTACCTACTTCCTAAAGCTAAGTGCAATCCCCACGTCACTACTTGCCCCTCTCACCTCCACGCACAAACATGTGCAGAGGGAGAGAGCCGAGCTTCCCAATGTGCATGTGCTCAGATGAGGTCAGGAAAGGCCATGCTCTGCTTTCTTTTTTATTTTTTCAATTACAGTTAGCCTTCAATAGCATTTTGTATTAATTTCACGTGTACGAAATAGTGGTTATACAATCATATTCACTACAAAGTGTTCCCCCCTGATATTTCCTGTGCTCATTTCACACCATACATAATTATTACAATTATTATGGATTATATTTTCTATGCTGTAATTTACATCTCTGCTACTATTCTGTAACTGCCAACCTGTACTTCTCAATGCCTTCACCTTTTTCACTCAGCCCCCCACCACCCTCCCTTCTGGCAACCACCAGTCTGCTCTCCGTATCTATGAGTCTGTTTCTGTTTTGTTTGTTCATTTATGCTCTGCCTTCTTGTTTCAGTTCCCGTAAGAAACAAATGCCCTTTTTGTGGCTTAAGTGCCACATTTTAATACATTTTGTTAGTGATTTTGCTATTCAAAATGGCTAAGAAAAGTGGTGCTGAAGTGCTATCCAGGGTTCCCAAGTGCAAGAAGTCTGCATTGTGCCTTATGGAGAAAATATGTGTGTTAGGTAAGTGTTGTTCAGGCATGAGTTACAGTGCTGTTAGCTGTGAAGTCAATGTTAATAAAGCCATAATATAGTACATCCAGGAAAAGTAAGGAAATTCACCAATGCATATGTGAGGCAGATCTGGAAGATGCTAAGGTAACACGTAGAGCGTGTGATAAAGCAAAGGAAAGATGGAAAAGTGGCTACATCTTCGAATTCATGAGATGAACACTTTAGTAGTCAGAGAGATTTTTCAGAGAAACACAACCTGATAGGATGTACACATATATACACAGAGATTTATTTTGAGAAATTAGCTCATGCAACTGTGGAAGCTTCAAGTGTCCAAATTCTGATGAAGTAGGCTGGCAGCCTGCAGACTGAACAAACAGTTGCAGGTCAAGTCCAATGGCAGTCTGTTGGCACAATACCTTCTTTTGGGGCAGAGTTCAGTCTTGTTCTATTAAGGTCTTCAATGGATTGGATGGGGCTTTTCCATATTACAGAGGGGTAACTGCTTTACTCCAATTGCAGTGATTTAAATGTTAATTTCATCTCAAAAACACCTTCACAGAAACATCCAGAATAATATTTGACCAAATATTTGGGTGCTGGGCATCACCACCCAACTAAGTTGACACCAAATTAACCATCACACACACACATACACACAAAACAACAAAATAGCATGTGTACAGTATTATTGTAAGGCTGAAAACCAAAGAAATGTATGGTAACATTACTCAGGATCAGGAAAATATTAGACTTTTCTGTTAGTATCTTCATGTAATTAATTATTTCTAAGAAATATATGTTAAATAAAGATTATTTACATAAAAATATACAAAACAAGATTATGCATTAATGGATTGACAAAAATACTGTGACCAGAGGCTCTCCAGAACCTAGCCCCTTATTTCCCCCAGAAGCAATCACTCAGTGTTTGCTAATTCAGTGTTTGTGGCAATGTTATAGAACATGACCATGGTGAAGTATAAGAATCAGCTGTATATGCAGAGGGTTCACAAGTCTATATCACTAAGACATACTCCTATCCTGATTGCCAGGCCACACATCTTACCACCTAATGTTCTCTCTTCCTGAATGCTTACAAAAAATTAAACCCAAAATGTTGATGATGGAATGATTGCCTTCACTTCCTTCCCTTCCCTTCCCCTTGCCCCTAAAGGCTTGCTCTTCCTCTACATTCCCTAACTGAGTGAAAGGGATCATCATCCAATGAACCAACCAAACCAAAACCTAGCACCTCTTCTAGTTTTTCTCTTACCTTAACACCACCCCACAGCTAACTGATCAACGCATTTTGGTTTTGTTTATTGTTTGTATTTTACCTTTCACTATCTCTCAATTAGACTAATTCCTTTCTATCTCACTTTCTCTGTGGTATAGACTGATAGTAAAAGACACTTGGTTTATAGTCAGATGGAACTGACCTTGATAATCAGAAGGAAATGATTTTGACTCTGCCACTTAGTAGGTGGAGAATGTTAAGTGAATTAACTTATTTAAGCTTCAGTTTTCTCATCTGTCAAATGTAGATAGTGAAAGTACACATAATATAATTTCGAGGATTACTTGTTAACAAATTCACATATAAGTAGTTACGACAAATGTGACTGACAACAGTATTCAAAGTGATTTTATTTCTATGTAAGTCAGTCTGTGTGTTAAGTGCTAGAAACATAATGAATAACACAGTCCTTGGCTCCTATACTGACGAAGTTTGTGACCTCTTTGTTGAAATTTTATTTAAATGTTATACTTAGGGCCTCTCTTTTGCGTAAGCTGTTCTTTTTTAAATGGTAATTTTCCCATTTGGGAAAATTGAAATTAGAACAAGAGTTGATATGAAAAGATAGAAAGTGCTTTTATTTCATTTCTGCAACATTATACCCAAGGATCAGTCCAATTCATTTCTAGCAAAGGCACTTATCAAAGGGTTAGGTTTCTTCCTCCATTGAAATATGCACTTTCCGCAAGACTGAAAACATTCCATTTGTTTCTTATTTTTGTCAACACACTGTAACTATCCTAAAGAACTGTGTCTTTAATTACTGTGCTTTGTACCCAGGACAAACGGCAAGGAAGTAGGCACCAGGACAAAGAGAAGCAGGGAAGAATGTCTTTGAATTCAAATTTCAATCACATTGTTGTTTTAATCATGAGATTAAAGATGTGGACAAATAAGAGCTAGTGCGGGGCCTGGAGACAGTGAGAGTGGGTGTTATGCAGATGTTTAAAAGTCACTGAGAACCGCTGGGATATACCAAGAGACTGTGTCTATCATCTGTATGTGAATGCCTCTAAAGCAGCATTACCCAGACATATGGAACGGGTTTTCCCCTCCCCAGAAATAAATTAAAAATTACAGAGAGGAAGTAGAATGAAGAGACAAAAAATTCATTTATTATGTGGCTCCTGTGGACTGTGCTGCTCAGGGAACAGCGCTGAGCAAGCCCCCACGTAAAAGTCGCGTTTACAACGAAACGACTTCAACCATATGTTTAAAGTATTTTAAATTTCCCCAGAGTTGAACTCTCTAAAATGCAAATGAGATCTCTTTAATTAGTCCAGAAAGGTTTACTGTAATTTTGAACAGACTTCTTACAGTCAAACATTTTTAAAGGGCCCAACAACCCACTAATGAGCTCAGTTTACACTGTAAATTTCACATCAGCAGAGATTATTGTTATGCTTTCATTTTTTTATACTACCACTTTTCACTTTAAAGGATAATAATTCTGGCTTTATTTTGCAAGTTTTAAGGTGAGGAACAGAAAGCCTTTTTAATAGAGTATTTTTTTGTTTCTAATCAAAGCACAGAGATGAATTCTTTTTCATCTGTGACTCAATAGCAACCCCTTATTTCTAGCAAACATCAGTTTATTTTTTTAAAAAAAAAGGCTGTGTGCAATACAAAGGGAAAATTGAGTATTGCTTCATGACAAAAGAAAAATAAGAGGTATTTGTACTCATTAGTGTTCTCTGAAAGAGAACTACTCTGGAATCATAGCTGTATTTTAATTATGTTTCCTTCCTTTCATATATTCACCCTTGATTACTGCCTTCAAAATATTCCTTTTTGGCAAACTTTATTTTCAGCAGGAGGAGGCAAATTAAACATTTAAAGAAGTCTAGTAGCAAACACGGGTAGAATGTCTTTGAATTTAAATTTTATTGTTGTTTTAATCATGAGATTAAAGATGTGCTCGAATCAGAGCGGGTACGGGGCCTGGAGGCAGTGAGAGTGGGGGCCTTTTCAGATTTTCGGGAGTTACTGAGAATTACAAGTGGATCCACCAAGAAGCTGTGGCTACCTCTAATGGAATGGAGATAGAAAAGAAAACTAACCTGTCAGTAACCTTATTTTTGTAAATGAATTGGACTTTGTAGTATAGTTTTCGAAGATAAGAAATAAAGGCAATTTTTAACTTTTCACATCAACTATTGCCCTGATTCTTATTTTCTCAAAAAGGAAGCTAATCTTTTGTATGAGGGGAAAAGGTGACTATATTATTTCAAATGAAACTGTCTGGACTTCTCTCTACCTTCAAAATGGATAACATAGTTTATATTTGTGAGAATTGATATCTATGTGCTTTCTTTACGCTTACAGAAAATAGTAGGAAAAGAAGAAAGGAAAGGTTAAAATTTTAAAGTCTTTACTGTTTTTCCTGTGCTTCAAAAACAAAGATGTTATCTAGGGCTCTACCATTGGAAGGAAAGAAAATCTAGAGTGGAAATTCTTTTATTTTAGTGAGGGTATTAATGAATCTTTAAACATGCAAAGGCTGAAGAGGTGAAAGAGTGGGGTATATCGGAAGCTGTATGTGAAAATTTGATGGTAAGTGTGTTTTTAATGGCATTTGAGGGTAAAGGTGGCTGAAAAATGGAAAATCAGAGATAAGAGGAACGTTTTTAAAAATGTGGCCACGGCACAGAGAGAGAGGCTAGAGTCAGCAAAAGATGGTGGAAAGAGAGATTCCAAGAGACACAGTGGTCAACCAACTTGGGAAAACACCCAAAATCTTAAGAAAGTGATACATGCAAGAATGTTTGGGTGGTTTCTCTAAGGAATTAAGGAAAAATGAGTAATATTCCAAGTTTGAATTATTTTGGGAATCAGAGAAAAGAATGGCCACAGGAGATACAATGAAAGTGAGACATTCTTAATCTACTAGAAAATGAATGAGGGATGTAAAGTTCACGTAACTTTTGTATTTGATGCAAAAATCAGAGTTGGGCTAGTATATTAGAGGAAAGGCTGGCCATCACATGGGCTTAGCAAAGGCCTATGGGTATGAAGATGTAAGAATCTCTTGACAAATAATTGATCCTAAGAAGAAACTAAAGAAACTGGATAAAACTCAAGAGGTCAAGGAGAGGAGAAATTTTTGAGTAGAGCAAGGTTTTATTTCTAAAGCTTACAATGTTCTTTGATGCTAAGCTTGACACATTAGCGCAGGGTGCAGGGTGTGTGGGGGGAGTTGGTAAATGTGTACAATCAGAAAGAAATGAGGGGGCACAGGCAGTGCTGCTTTAGAACCTGTAAACAGAACTCAGGTGTAAGAGATGGAGAGTACTCTCTTCTCTTAATCAACATGTGTACTGGAGTTCATTGTAAGCTGTATCACAAAATGGTAGATGGTTGAGGATTTGGCCTGGGGAAGGATGATGATTCCTTCATCATTTAGTAAGACCAACCTAGTTCAGACTGGAGAACTAACAGAGGATGCCATGCATCCGTGGCACCTTGGGCCATCATGGCGGCAGCAGGAGCAGGAGGTGAAGGAATAGAACCTCACAGAGCAGCTTAGAGAACTTCTTCTCTTCCTGAGATCTTATAAAGATAACCCTTTGATTTACCCAGGGGATGATTTAGGTAGACTGACTTCTAGAAATTTCCAGGTGGGGGCAGAACCAGAAAACAGTGTCTTGTCTTTGCAGGCACAATCCCATTTTGAAGTCACCAGAGTCAAAGAAGTAACATAATTTTAAATTTTCCTCAGTGTGTACTACTCTGATGCAAATTTCTCTTGACTTTAGGTTCTTAGTTGATCTAATCAACCAAAGGCAGGCTTGCTGTTATCAGCAATACTTGCAACTCAGCAGGTTGGGGAGACCATTGTACACTATTATGTGATTTGTGATTTGGGGCATAAAAATACAAACAGTATCCTAAGTAGAACACCTATTCTGCAGAATATAAACACACCTTATTGGCTTTTCTCTTGTTTGGAATGTAGAATATTATTTGCAGATATGATTTTTTTTTCACATTTAGACAAAATGTACCTTCAGGGAAAAATGATAGAGAATATTCTACTCTTCTTGTCTTATAGGAAAAAAAAACAAACCAATGTATTTACATAGTTTTACTAGTAAAAATGTTTTTTGATACTTTTTCTTCCCCAAGTTATATTTTAATGTTGAAAGAATATGGCAATGGAGACAGTTTTTAGTTATGGGTTTACTGGCTTAATCAAAGTCAGGGAGAACAAGTCATTCTCTGGCTGTGTGTTCTTGGGCAGATGACTAACAACTATCACTTTGTATTTCCTCTTTTTGAAGACAATAATAATAATTAGAATTATAATAATTATTGAAATTTTGTGATAAATGTGATAATATGTGATGAGCACTTTATATAATTACACAAATTATACAATTCTTGTTATCAGTAGAAATTGAACTAATCATAGTAGAGCCCCTGAGAATTGCATCCTGACAGATGTTTACCCACAATTTCCGTAAACACTCTGTGAAAGAGCTATTCAGAGACTTCTTTTTAAATTTTGAGAATGACACAATTTGGGGGGCTTGTAAATGGATTTAAACTATAGAGTTTTCACAAAGTTATACACATAAAGACAGAAGAAAAACTATATGGGCAAAGGTCTTCCATGTGTAAAGAGAAAATTGTAATGGAACACATCAATGAAAACTTGAGATATCACTCCTCTATAGATTCAGAATTGATAAACATTTTTTTAAAGGTTCAGATAGCAATGAGGCATATAGTCTCTGTCAAAACTACTTAATTCTGCCTATATAGTGAGAAGGTAATCATGGAGAATATGTAAAGTGAGTGTGACAGTATTTCAGTAAAACTATAAAAAGTAGACAATTGGCTAGATGGGCGCCTGGACCACAGTTTGCTACCACCAAATATAATGCAAAAATAATGGTATAATTCTAGATAGTTTCCTGGCATTAGTCTAATATAAGACAGTGAGGCCCAAAAGGCTGGCAATATTAGGAATTCTGTTGGGAAGTAAGTGCTTATTTATTACTTTAGTTAACATTTTTTAAACAATGGTTAGCGGCAGGTACTCAGCTCTCATCTATAAGTAAAAAAGATGTATAAGACATGGACTTTGCCTTCTGAGGAGCAAACATGAGTTGCATGATGACTAACTGTTGGCACTTCAACTAAATAATATAATGGAGAAGAAAGGTCTTAAAATACCAATTAGAATGATCAAAAGATCAGAAAGTTTTCTTTATCAACATACACCTAAATTATTCGGACTCTACAAGCTGAAAAGGATAACTAAGAGGCGATATGTCTGAGTTTAATAGAAATACCTTCATAGATAATGCTAATTGGTTACATGTGGTTATTTGTGTAGTAAAGAGAGTTTGGGCAGTCACTTCCGTTGAGTGTTTTTGTGCATGCTACTTTGAGGAAAAGATAAACAATTATATAGCAGAAGAAACACATTCAAAATAAGATATATCTCTAAAACTCAACAATTCACATTTTCATTTTATGTATTGTCACTCAGACTTTTTTGTGCACATACACCACTTTTACTTTATTTTTATTGTTGACATTATTACAGATGTCCCCATTTTCGCCACCTTTGCCTACCTCCACCTAGCCCCACCTCCCTCCTCTCTGGCCATCACCACCTGTTGTCTGTGTTACCCATATATACTTTTCCTTTGCCACTATTCTAGCTGAGATGTAATCCTTTTCACTTAATATTGTAGCACAGATTGTCATGTCATCAGTCATCACACTTCCATTCAATTTGGGTGCTCTCTTCTAATGTCTTTGACTTTTCACTGCATATTATATGCTATATTTTGATTTCTTTTTAATGTACTTTTTCTTAAGCAAACTTTTTACTCCTGAGCCCTAGGTGTTTATATAAACTCTTACTTTTTCCCTCGATTAGCCCACAGATACCCCAAACTCAGCATGTCCTGGAAATAAATTATCGTTCACCTTGCTCAAAGCTATTATGCCCCCTTTATTCCTCATTTCAAATGATGTTATCACAAACCAAACTCTCAAGGCAAGAGTCTGAGAGTTACTTTAGATTTCTTCCTCTCCCTGTCCCATTAGTTCCCAATTATGTATTAAATCCTGTCACTTTTACCTCCTTGGAACCAAAGCTTGATTCTAGCCAATAACATTGTTCACTAATGGTTGCAAACAACTCCTCCTGCTCTTCAATCTATCTTCCCCATTGCTGCAGAGTTGGTCATTCTAAATACACATCTGATTCTATTACTCCTAATTAAAACCCTCCAGTGACTCTCAGTAATAATGCAGACTCTTTTAAAAACAAGTACTAGAGAACTAACTTAAGCTGGTCTACAATGAATGAGATTTGACTAGTTCACCAGTTTAAAAGGGCACATTGGGGATTCCTGGAACAAATGATGTTTCTGGGTTTCTTTCTCTTTCTCTGTTTCTGTGTCTCTTTCACTGTTCTCTTCTTGTCTGCTTCTCTGTCTTTCTCAACCTCCCTTTTTTCCTCCCTTCCTTCATTATTAATATTCTCCCTTCCTTCCTCTCTTTATTATTAATGCTTCCTAATAGAGCCAATACAAGAGTATTTAAAAAACTAAATATACATTCAAGTACCTTGGAACAAAAGTGCATACATGAAAGAAAAAATATGTTTAATATAAAAGAAAGAAGGTTAATAGCCTGAACATTGCTCAGATTGTTTATAGATATTTCTGGACTGACCTAAATCTCACTTGAGGCTCAAGCATATTATCAGACAAACAAATAATTTTTATTATTTTCAGTTAATTTGCATGAATTAATGTATATGATTTATTTCACTACTTTATTTATTCTAGTTTATTTTTATTATTTCTGATTTTTTGAGAGAGTTAATGAAACACTAGGCACCACTACTTTCTCCAATCACATCATTTGAAATGAGAATATTAATAACAAAATATGAGAAGTACTTTGGATATCTAAACTGTGTAGACCAATATAAAAATTTAGATATTGAAAGTTGCATATGTTTGTACACACATGCATGAAAGTTTCTATTATTTCAAATATCCCAAACTATGTATTAATATTCAATTTCTGATTCTGTTAATATTCTTGAGTATTGTATATGTTCAATATTTTTGAATAAATAGTATAGTTTTGAGTGCTAATCAGCATGGGAATTCAAGAAATTGATAATAAGGAGGAAAATTATAGCCTTTATTCAAAACTGCAGTTCCAAGATATTAGTTAATTTTTATTATTTTTTGGTATCTTACATATCTTCAGATCTCTTACATTGTATAGTAATACATGTCACCATGGAAACCAAATATGGAGGGGATTAGCTCCAACTCTGAGGTGGTCCTCTGAGGATGGACAAGGAACTATCAACTTACATATACAGAATGATGTTTCAGGTCCTTTGGGTTCGCATCTCCATCTGCCAGCTGATACGTGACATCTAGCTAAGTATAAACACAGGAAAGAAGGACCTGCACACGTCTCTGGTGGGTGTCCATCCCGACTGCTACACGAGACAGAAAAGGAATACTGCGTTAGTAGGTGGATTCATTGGTGTTCACATACTTTTTTTGTTTTTCTTCTTACTGAATTTTGAACCATTTAAATCCAGACTATACCAATGGTCAATTATAGCTGTCTGGAATTCCTGATTCCTTGACACCACTTTTGAAGTTTTCGTTTAAATTATTATATGCATTTAAACATTATATAAAAGACCACACTAAGAGTCTAACTACTTGTATGTATAGTAAAGTTATTCCTTTTACCAGGAAGGATATCATCTATTATTTAAAATTTGTCTTGTCTTTAGATGGGTATTTTCAGATAGGATTCAGGCTGAATCATTAATCAGTATCTAATGATACATGAGGGCGTTACTGCATTAAGCATTAGGACTATTTACCTTTGATTGTTATTTTATCCTTTTATTATTCCTTAGCTGAGTTACTGAGTAGAGATAAGGAAACATACATTTATTTCATATCTTAGTCATCATATTTGTCTGATTATGTTTGTTTATAATATTGTAATGTGGGGGAGAACAGTGTAGAAATAATACACTAATAATCATTAAGATTGACTATGTGTAATAGACACAAGCTGAAACTGGACCATATTGCCAGAAATGAAAAGCAAGAACAGATCATGTGATATTCAGATTACTTGACATGGAATGAATTAACTATTACACTTATTTTTAAAGTACCTATATGATAAGAAATTGTGATGAATGCGAAGTAGTTCTAAAATATTGACTATGAACATGTGAGATTAAAAATTAATAGCAGTAGAATTAACAGAAACTTTGATAATGGTAGTAGATGTAACCACATTAGGGAGGCACTGTTTTCAAACCAAATTACTAGAAAACTATGAGCCTGGCGCCAGTCAAAGATTTTGAAGTCTTTAGCTTTGAATTTTACTGACAATGCATGTGTTTAAAATACTTAAAACTGTTTTTGAAAACATTCAATTAAGTAATTTACTCAATTTAAATACATTAGAGAACTCTAACAGGTTAACTTTTGTTTCAAGGTTAACTGGCACAGGCATTGGAATTCATTTTTGCGAAGACCTTAAAATAAATCTCTCCTACTAAAACCACATTAAAATACACTTGAATTTCTTATAATGCACTTATCATAGGCCTTCATTTAGATTCACATTTCGCATAGGCACCCATGTAAAATGTATGTCTGAGTCTCTAGCCAGAATACAGTTGTGCCATGTTCCACTGAAGTCTCAGCCGTGTGCGCTGTGAGCACACTCTCATCACACCGTGACAGTTTTCCCCCAACAAACATATAACACACTGCATTGTGATGATATTGCATCATTTGAACGTATTAAAATTCTACACATTGTTTATTGCTTATATCATTTTGGTATTTTAAGGATTAAGAGCAATTGATTAAATTTGCACAAAGATTTTCTTATTTTACTTTAAAGTTTCTAGATCCACTTAGATCAACAGCATCTTTGATGTTGCAAAGAGATCTTAAAAAAATCTAGTTACTATGCTTTAAATACACACACTATTTCTGGATGTTACTAAGAAGTTGTAAACAGGATTATTCTATGCAAGAGGTCCTCAATTCTGGGTAGAAAGGAAGCTTAATTTGCTTTTAGTTTTACTGTGTTCTAGTGCGTAGTCTTGCAGTGTGGTTATTACTTAAAAATCATGCCAGCTGTAGCTTTTTAAATTAATTATTTCTTAAAATGCAGTGTTATGATTAGATTTCTTTTGTATTGTCATTTGCAGTTACTTTACTGTGGGAATTCAAATGTTCTTGGTTCTATGTAACCAGTATATAGTAATTTGAAATCAGAAATATAAATATTCTCATCATTAAACTTTTACATAAATATTATATATTGTGTATGACTCAGGATATACTTAATTACAATATATTTAAATATTGTTATTTTTGTTATTGGTGTTCCACTCAAGATTTCATCTGGGGAAAAAGACCTTTCGATTGCCATTTAAAAAGAAACTCTGTAACATTTCATATAATAAGGGCTTGGTGATGATGAACTCCTTGAACTTGACCTTATCTGAGAAGCACTTTATCTGCCCTTCCATTCTAAATAAAAGCTTTGCTGGATAGAGCAATTTTGGATGTAGGTCCCTGCTTTTCAAGATTTCAAATATTTCTTTCCAGCTCCTTCTTGTCTGTAAGGTCTCTTTTGAGAAATCAGCTGACAGTCTGATGGGAACTCCTTTGTAGGTGACTGTCCCCTTATCCCTTGCTGCTTCTAGAATTCTCTGCTTCATTTGAATCTTGGCTAATGTAATTATGATGTGCCTTGGTGTGTTCCTCCTTGGGCCCAACTTCTTTGGGACTCTCTGAGCTTCCTGTATGTCCTGGTAGTCTATTTCCTTTGCTAGATTGGGGAAGTTCTCCTTTATTATTTGTTCAAATAAGTTTTCCACTTGTTGCTCTTCTTCTTCCCCTTCTGGGACCCCTATAATTATATGAAATGTTAAAGAGACTTATCTAAGAAAAAGAAGATCAAAAATATGACAGTGAAAAGACAGCAAAGTCACAGCAATTAACAACCACACCTAAAACAAAAGCAAACTAAGCAAACAGCTAGAACAGGAACAGAACTACAGAAATGGAGATCATATGGAGGGTTAGCAACAGGGGAGTGGGAGGAGGAGAGAAGGGGAAAAGGTACAGAGAATAAGTAGCATAGATGGTGGGTAGAAAATAGGGGGAGGGCAAGAATAGCGTGGGAAATGTAGAAGCTAAAGAATTTATGACACATGGACATGAACTAAAGGGGGGAATGTGGGTGGGAGAGGGTGTGCAGGGTGGAGGGGAATGATGGGGGAGAAATGGGACAACTGTAATAGCATAATCAATAAAATATATTTTAAAAAATAAAATAAAAAGAAACTCTGATAGAAGGCTTGACTTTACAACATATTTTTACTTGCACTGGATCATTCAATTGTTACAAAACACATGTGAGGTGGGAATTACTTAATCCATTTTAGAATGAAGACAACCGAGGCTCAGAGAAACTTAGAGCCTTCACTAAAACCACAAGTCTAAGTATCTAACTGAGCTGTGGTGTGGTCCGGGCGTTCTCAACTCTGTATCCATCAAATGTCCTATTTTCTCACAGTATTTCGGGCAGGTATGCTACACATATGTGACAGAAATGAGATGAATAAGTGCAATAGTTTATACTATATTCAGTGTAAGAAAATGTGAATTTTAAAAAGTGATGAAGGGATGGAAATTATAGTCCAGGAGCATGGGGAGAAAGCTGTGTGGTATCAGTGCTCTGAATGCCAGCATTGATGCCTATGGGAACCTCTGTCTTAGTGTCAAATCCTGGGCATTTGCTGGGTTCATTATGCCTAAGCCTATGCCTTAGGAATCCTTCTGGTCTCCTTGTACTTTTAGGATGGAAGTCCTCATTTTTCTTGCTAAAACTGCTGCCTAAAAACCAGTATGTGCTCATTAATAAATGTCTAATGTGTAAATTTTCCTTCTTTCCTGTCATCTACCCTGAGACTGATTGCGTTTTCTTGAGCTCCAAACTGATGATTGAGAACTAATGAACCGATGCCATAATTGTTCCAAAGCCCATCACCTATTTGTCTTCTTCTATTATGAATTATTATCCATTTATTGGTACCCATTCTCATGTTCAACTACCTAGTCAGAATTTCACATATTGTTATATATGCAGTCCCTCTCTCTGTCCTCCCCTGCCCCATTCCCCTGATGCACATGCTTTTCCTTGCCTTACTATATACCATTAAGATACTATGTTCTGTTCTTTCTTCAGCTCATGACTTCCTATAGTGTTTACAGTTTACTTCATCAACCAAGTGTCCATCCTGCGCAATTTATATGTCTTATTCTAGGCCAGTTCTACCCCATAAGCCCCCTCTCTATATATTTAAATAGAAGGCATTCTGGTCTGTTATGAATCACCACAGAGAATACAATTAACCATATCAATATGCAAAGGTACTCCTTCAAGAGACATTTGACATAATGGGGAAATTGAAACATGCTTTATGATACCTTTATGATGCTACCACTAACAGTAAACCCAAGCTCTTGAAACTATCTTTTCCTCTGTTCTTACTGTCATATCTTGTAGTAACTTTCCCCCTTCTCATAGTCCATTACATTTCAGAGATGCTTCATATGTGCAACTAAAATGAACTACTGTACAATGTATACAAAGCTACTATAAGTCATTTACTCAGGTGTAAATATATGAATTTTTCTTTCAGTAACTTCTACTTGATATTTTCTTTTCTTCATCTATTTCTTCCCAGGATTTTGTAAACTTGGGCCTTGATTATTCTGACTGGTATATCTCATTTTATTTTATTTTTTCATGTACTTAAAAAGGTAGCTCTACCCTTTCATTTGATCTTTGGAAGACTGTTATCTTTTATATATAAATATAAAATATTTTCTTTCCGTACATTGTAACATTGTAGTGGGTAGGCCTACATCCAGAGTTTCAAGTTTTTGGCTTCATCACTGTACTAACAACTTTACATAATTTATATCACTTTAGAAGACTTCAATTTTATCATTAAAAACTGGGAGTATTGGTAATGAAATCTCTATGGTTCTTACTCCCTGTGATTATGCAATTCTCTCTGAAAGGTGTTTCTGATTTTAACACTGGCTCTTCTTCAGATTTCCTATCCTATAGAGTTCCCTTTGCTATTTTTTTTTGTGTGGGTTTTTTTTGTCCTCCCATTAAGATTAAGTGAATCCACAAATCTTCTACAGATAAACTCAAAATTCTCTAATACTTTTAGGGTGGAGTGATATTTTCTTACAACTAGATAGGAGATAGTTCAGGGTTTAAAGAGGTTTGGCATTATGAACTTGAGAAGAATTCATGTTGAATATGGAGAATTGTGTATCCTCTGACCATTTTTCAACTCAAGTTAGGATCCTCTGTAATGTTTAGTGTAAGGGCAGTTGCTAAGCCTCAGCATGGAAAAAACACTGTGAGACAACAATCAACAACATCCATGCTAATTGACGGATGACTCACCATTGCAATCTCTCTTTCATGAAACTTTCTTTTATTCTTTTATCACTTCCTTGGGGCACTTTAATCATGTTAAATAGTGAACTATTTTTTCCCCTAGATTACATGGTTTTAGATGTTTATAACCAAGGTTACATTAATTCCTGTGTGTGTGTATGTGGGGGGGGGGGGGGAGTATAAAACAAAACACTGAAGCTAACTTTCCCATGGATGAAGTAAATATATTTATCTGTGTCTCTCATGTCATAACTCCTTCCTGCAGCACTTGTATTTCAGGAACATAAATATTCACGGTCCTCAAGTATTCTTTCTCTGCCCTGTCCATCCCTCCTCCAAGAATCTTAGAGCTGTCTGCTTTCCTACATAGTATCTGTGTATTACATTTCTATAGTCCCCTGTTAGGTTTTCCTTTTAACATATGACTTGCCTTATTTTTAATTCAGTAAATACTTATTGAGCAGGTATGTATATGGTACCAATATTCAAAGATGACTGAGATACAGCTCTTGCATTCCAGGATATTTTGTAACCAAGAGAGAATGTATAGACTAATATGGGGTGAACAAAAGTAGGTTTGTATTTGAGAGTACACAAAATACAGAGTTTATTGTTTTATTATCTATTAATTATTATATTATTTGTATTACAACTATAAACTTACATTTGTCCACCCCTGTATAGTAGAAGGATTAATGGGATAGTAGAAATTCAAAAAAAATATTAAGATTGGCTAGTTTGCTTCTTGTTAGCTATGATTTATTCAATTAATTTATTTTCAGATGTGAAAGACTAGAAACAGATTCATACATAGGTTTTTTTTTAGCATATATTTATGCATTTTACATTGCCTGCCCTAAGTTTCGGTTCTCTCTCTCTCTCTCTCTCTCCCTCTCTCTCTCTCTCTCTCTCTCTCTCTCTCTCTCTGTCTGTCTCTCTCTCTCTCTGTCTCTCTCTCTCCTTTATGCGTAACATTCTAAAAGTGGGAAAATGTTTTGGTGGTGAAGTAGCCTTTCACATTAGCCCCTTATTTTACACTAAGTAAGCAAGAGGCAAACATATCTGCATAGGAAGTCAGCAGTGGTAATAAGATAAGCAAAAGCAATGTTCATATTAGTGAAGAATGAATTTATGGAACACTTAGTACAGGCTAGGTACTATTCTTAATTCACTCATGTAATCTTTACAACATCCCCCTGCAGTAGAAACTTTTATAATACACATTTTATAAATGGTGAAACAGTAAAGGAGCACACACAGAAAAGTGAACCAAGTTACCCAGCTAGAAGTAATTACACGTGGTGGTTTAGCTTAAGAGCCCATGATCTTAGTCTCTACCTGCATGCCTCCCCAGAGAAAGAACACTACAATGCTATATCGCCTTCAAGGAGAACAGTTCAACATTGTTACATCTCCAATCTGAGCTTCCAAGTGGCAGGTAAGGCTGCAGGTTGGAGGTGAGGAGCAAATGCTATGCAATCACAGGGCTTAGAGCCAGGCTGTTTCTGCAGTTTTGTATAAATCATGACATTAGTTTCGGATGCTTAAGAAAATGAATGTAAGCTATTCTATGTAAAATGCATAAATCACTTTCTTGAATGAGGATATTTGTGTGGTGTTCAGCCTCCTCTCTGTGGGTAGAAAGTACCAAGAATTGCATTATAAACTTCTATCATTTGAAAAGCACATGTATTTTATTGGCATCTTTTCAGTGTGTACATATGGTGTGCATCACATTGAAAGATAAACACATACCACAGTGGTGGAAACATGCTAGCAAAATAGTTTCATTGAAAGTTTGCTCTGCCTCTTCCCTTCACCTAACCATCAGAAATAGCTGGCGTGATAACGATATCAGAACAGCTGTTCTATTTTAAAGTGTTTTGATTCCTAAACAACCTCTTACAATTTATTCTCTTTTTAGGTTTGCTGTTTTTATCCACTTCTGCAAATGAATTATTGCTTGAACATGAAATAGAGCAGGAGAAAATATGAAAGATATATGCTAGAGTAGATATATTTCTAGATCCAATACTCATGGATATACTGATTTGCCAACTGCATTCCGTTTATACATTAAAAAAAGAAAAAAATAATCTATTAATACTACTAGGAAGCCAGAGTTGAAAAAGTCCAGATTCGTTTTTGAAAGTTTCCTGCTGTTTTTTTCTTTGTTGCGTAATTTAACTGAGTCAACAAAATGTTTTTTTTTTCTATTATACAGCTTGACAATATTAATTGAACACTTCCCCTCGGGATCTGAAACATTGACAAAGAAGCCAAAATTATATGATGCTCCCAGAGGTCAAAGGTTAATTAGCAGTGAGTAGTTTTCTGTGTAGGTATGGTTGTTCTGTGTAAAAAAAGTCCTCAATAAATATTCTGTCACTCATTCTAATGCTCAGTTTTCAGGGTGAGAAGAAGGACAGACTCACTGGAGGGTGACCATAATGTCATGATAATTAAGGTCAAATTTGTTTGCTCAAGAATTGCTTTGAATTTCAGTTATTCAGCTGTGTTTACTACTAAACTCAGCAAGCATATAAACAAGCAACCTTAGAGACACAATGGTGAGACTTTGTTTCCAAAATATTTGCCCAAATTGTAATGTCCATTCACAGAAATACACTTCTGTTAGTTAAGTCAAGGATTGCTAAGCAAAAGACATATAGTTCTAAATTTGTGATGTTTCTTATTGCACATCATAAACACTCAAGGTATATACATTTGAGGTATATGTAATAATGTCAAAGAACAAAAATAGAATGAGTCAAATTTAATATGAATACATGCATGTAACTTCTACAGAAAGCTTTTAAAAGCAAACAATACATACACACACACACAAAAGAGGAGGTAAAGACCCTAAGATACTGTGATTCCAAGGCTTTTAAGGTAGGATATGCTAAACGACCATGACCAAATGGCTCTACCATTGAAGATAACTCCAGACCTGCAATGTTTCCAAGCCCAAATTTCCCAAATATTCTCTAAGATTATTTAAAAAAAATCAGTCATATCATATCAATCAGACCTACCAGATTACCATATATTGCTGTGTATAATGTGCACCCATGTTTTTGTGCACATTATACATGAGATTATTATTCCCATGGTATATAATCATTATACTTATGTATAATGTGCATCCTGGTTTTTTCCTTGAAAATTTGGGCAAAAAAAGTGCACATTATTTACAGCAAAATATAGTAAGTATTCTAGGTCTGCTAAAAAAATGTTGAAATATGCTATAAGCAGCTCAAGTCAAATAGTTATTGTTTTATGAGTTCTAAATATTATATATACACATTTTCTTTAAGTAGTGGTTTTAAAAACAAAATTAATTTTAGTTTCCTACTCAAGATTACATTTTTTAACATTACTCAAATTAATTAATAATTCAGTCATTGACTCAGAATTTGAATTGAAGCTACTGTTAGTGTAAATTTCCTTAAGTTTGTATATGAAGGAAAGAAAAGTTGATTTTGAAAGATTAAGACCTTTGAAAAATAAGATATTCATGGGAACTAGAATGAAGTGTTCAGAAACATTCAAACTGAACAACAATAAAAAAGTGTTAAAAAAAGAAACATTCAGAAAAAATACCATTTTTACAGGAATATTTTTCTGGCAGAATAATGTGGATCTTTTGTTTATACTTGGTATTATCATCTAAAATTTCATAAATTCTGTGTTTTGATCCAAGCACAAATATTTGCGGGGGGAGAGGTCAGATTCTGGCCAAACCTTTGGAGGAGATTCTGGAATCTCGCCTCCATATCCCCTCAGGGTTGAGGTCAACAGTTTTCAGATAGGTGAGGGAGCCCCACTGAAAATACCTGCATCTGACTTTTACTCCGAGGCTATCTCTGGCTCTGAAAAAATGACATGCCCTGGACTTTACATTCCCAGGGTCAGCCCTTTCACGGATGAAAGATTTATTGGATGACAATTTGGAGGCATGCTTTTTATGTTTTCTCAGAGAGGAGCCACCGGAAAGGGGTAACTGTTGTCCACAGCAGTATCCCTCTCATTAATATACTCTTTAGTGACTTGTTCCTTTCCATCTCCCTTATTCTTCCCTCACTTGTGCTTCCTAGGATCGCTTCCCATGTAAACCATGAGTCCCTGTCTTAGTCAACTTTAGGGATCATGAACTAAAACAGCTTGACTACCAATTTCTGATAGTCAAGAGATACTTAAAGATTTTCCAGTACCAATAAGCAAAGATTCAGTTTTTGATTTTCAAAAGATTCAGTTTTTGCTTTTAAAAAATGAAAACTCAAAAAGCAATATTTGAGGAGAACTGTGTTAATGTATATGATTCAAAAACATATGATTCTCCTTTGCTGCAACCCTGGAAGTCAAAATAAGACCAAAGCTGTCCCCAATTTTTGGTTTTGCTGGTTCATGAAACTTAAAGGTTTCTGTGTTGTTAATATTTGATTATTTTTGAATATTTTATTTATTTATTTTTGGAGAGAGGAGAAGGGAGTGAGAGAGGGAGAGAAGCATCAATGTGTGATTGCCTCTCATGCACCCCCCTATTGGGGACCTGGTCCACAACCCAGGCATGTGTCTTGACTGGGAATTGAACCGGTGACCCTTTTGGTTTGAAGGCCAGCACTGAATCCACTGGGCCACGCCAGCCAGGGCTCAATATTTTATTTTAAAAAAGCCAAAAAAAAAATGCAAATTCTTTTACTATTAACCATAACACTACATGATTGTTACCAAAAATGGGAAGATGCACCCACCAATGGAACACGTCAAACCAATTATGTTCTTTGCATCTAATTTAAAATAATTTTTGAATGAATAATTTTTTCTAAATGTTTTCAGTGGAACCCTAGGCTGAGGGATCTGATGTGGGGATGGGACCCCCTAGCTCCTCAGGGGGGTCCGACACCACCAAAACATCCCTCCCGATTTTTATCTGCCACGCGTAGGTGTGGGAGCAGTGTCTTCCGCATCTCTGCTCTTCCTGCCGTTCTCCATGCGTCTTCTTTAAATCCCTATTTGCAGGACTTTCGTTCAGCCCGATATTAGGTAGTTCTGAGTGATAGTTTTTCTGTAGTTTAGTTGTAATTTTGACATGGTTGTGAGAGGAGACGAGTACCACATTTACCTATACTGCCAACTTGATTGCAAGCCTAAACAGTGATTTCTTTTTGTGTGACTTAATTTTCTTTTGTATTCTCTTTTTCTTTCTTTTTTCATTGTTGTTCAATTACAGTTGTTCCCATTTTTCTCTCCATTGCTCTCCCCTGCTCCATCCAACCCTGCCTTCCCAAAGGTATTCCCCACCCCATTGTCCTTGTTCGCGGGTCCTTTATACATGTTCCTTGACTTGACCATTCCCCTCTTTTAACTGTTAACCCCAAGCCACCACCCCTCTGGTCCCTTTCCGTTTGTTTTTTATTTCCATGTCTCTGGTTCTTTTTTGTTTGTTTGTTTTGTTGATTAGCTTCCACTCACAGGTGAGATCATATGGTAATTAATTGTCTTTCACTGCCTGGACTATTTCACTTAGCATAATGCTCTCTTGTTCCATCTGTGCTATCATGAAGGGTATGAGTACCTTCCTTCTTTCCACTGCTTAGTATTCCATTGTGTAAATGTACCATAGTTTTTATCCACTCATTTACTGATGGGCATTTACACAGTTTCAGCACTTGGCTATTGTAAATGACACTGCTATGAACATTGGGGTGCATAGATTCTTCTGAATTGGTGTTTCAGGATTTTTAGGGTATACTCCAAGCAGTGGGATTGCTGGGTCAAAAGGCAGTTTCATTTTTAGCTTTTTGAGGAAGTTCCATACTGTTTTCCACAGTGGCTGCACCAGTCTGCATTCCCACCGACAGTGTACTAAGGTTCCCTTTTCTCCCCAACCTCTCTGACACTTGTTTGTTGGTTTGTTTATGATGGCCATTCTGACCAGTGTGAAGTGGTATCTCATTGTGGTTTTAATTTCCATCTGTCTGATGGCTAGTGATATTGAATATCCTTTCATATGTCTCTGGGCCCTCTGTATGTCTCAGGTTCTTTGCCCATTTTTTAATTGAATTGTTTGTCTTCATGGTGTGGAGTCATGTGAGTTCTCTACATACTTTGGAGATCAAAGCCTTGTCTGAGGTATCATTGACAAATATGATTTTCCATGTGATTGATTCTCTTTTTATTTTGCTGATGTTTTCTTTAGCCATTCAGAGCTTTTTAATTTGATGAAATCCCATTTATTTACTCTTTCCTTCATGTCCCTTGTTCTAGGGAATATATTGGTGAAAATATTGCTACCTGGGGTATCTGAAATTTTCTTGCTTATGTTCTCCTCTAGAACTTTCATGGCGTTGTGACTTACATTTAACTCTTTTATCCATCTTGAGTTTATTTTGGTGTAGGGTGTAAGTTGGTGGTCTAGTTTCAATTTTTTGCATGTAGCTGTCCAGATCTTCCAACACCAATAGCCTTATTGAAGAGGCTATTTTTACTCTATTATATGCTTCTGCCTTGATGTCAAATATTAATCAATCATGGAGAAATGGGTTAATTTCTGGGCTCTCTGTTCTGTTCTATTGACCTATGTGTCTGTTCTTATGTCAGTACTAGACTGTTTTGATTACAGTGGCCTTCTAATATAGTCTGATGTCAGGTATTGTGATCCCTCCTATTTTGTTCTTCTTTCTCAAAATTGCTGAGGCTACTCAGGGTCATTTATGGTTCCATATAAAATTTTGAAATGTTTGCTCTTTATTTGTGAAATATGTCATTAATATTTTAATAAGGATTGCATTGTATCTATAAAGTGCTTTGGGTAATATGGACATTTTAATAATGTTAATTCTTCCGATCTATGAACATGATATATGCTTCCATTTGTTTGTGTCTTCCTTAATTTCTTTCTTTAGTGTTGTGTAGTTTTCTGAGTATAGGTCTTTTACCTCCTTGGTAAGGTTTATTCCTAGGTACTTTATTTTTCTTGTTGCTATAGAAAATGGGATTTCCCCCCTAATTTCTGTCTCTAATATTTCATTGTTGGTGTACAAAAATACCTTCTATTTCTAAATATTGACTTTGTATCTTGCTATTTTGCCAAGCTCACTTACTAGGTCAAGTAGTTTTTTGGTGGAGTCTATATAGGGTTTTCTATGAACACTATCTAATTATCTGCAAACAATGACAATTTTACATCCTCCTTTCCAATTAGAATACCTTTTATTTCTTTTTCTTATCAGATTGCTGTGGCTAACACTTCTAATACTGTGTTGAATAGAAATGGTGAAAGCAGACACCCTTGTGCCTGATCTTAGGGGGAAAGCTTTTTGTTTTTGTTCATTGAGAACAATGTTGACTGTAGGTCTCTCATATATGACTTTTATAATGTTGAGGTATGCTCCCTGTATTCCCACTTTGCTGAATGTTTTTATCATAAATGGGTGCTGTACCTTGTCAAATGCTTTTTAGCATCTATTGATATGATCGTTTGATTTTTGTCTTTCATTGTTTTATGTGGAGTATTACATTTATTGATTTGCGAATATTGTACCATCCCTGCATCCCTGGGATGAATTCCACTTGATCATGGTGTTTAATCTTTTTAATGTATTGCTGGATTCAGTTTGCCAATATTTTGTTGAGGATTTTAGCATTGATACTTATCAGCGATATTGGCCTGAAGTATTCTTTCTTTGCCATGTCTTTATCTGGTTTTGAGATTAGAATGATGCTGACCTCATAAAAGAGTTTGGGAGTTTTCCCTTTTCTTAAGTTTTTTGGGCTAGTTTGAGTAGGGGTTAGCTCTTACTTGATGTTTTGTAACATTCTCCGGTGAAGCCTTCCAGCCCAGGGCTTTTGTGTACTGGGAGGTTTTTATTACTGCTTCAATTTCAGTAGCTGTTATCAGTCTATTCAGGCTTTCAGCTTCTTCATGATTCAGTTTTGGAAGATTATATGTTTCTAGAAATTTGTCCATTTCATCCAGGTTTTCAAATTTCACACATTCATCACACATGTAACATGCATACATCACACAGATGAGAAAAGGAGACTGGACAGTTGCCATGGATTTTCTTTGATGACACATAGGAGATTGTTGGAGAGCTAATCCTGGTTTTCTGTTTTCCTACTAGGTACCATTTTTTCCACATAATTCAGTCTCCTCAGACAATAAGAGATCAATGTGAAAAAACTTGGAGGATAATAACAGAACAGACCTAAAGATGGGATATCTATGAGCTATTGACATACCTATGCTGTGTGACTATCAAGAAGCTTAGTGATGTACAGCAATAAACATTTATTTTTGTTGCAAATCTATGGGTCAGCTACTTACGCTGGGCTTAGCTGGCCAGTGTTTCAGATCTGGTGGACACCCTCATGCATCTGGATCAGGTAGGCAGTTCTCTTTCTGGGTCAAGGAATTTCATCTTTTCTCCATGTGGTCTCTCATCCTCTAAAAAAAGGTAGCCCATGCCTGGTCACATGGAATTGGCAAAAATCCAATAGATAGCAGAGGCATGCAAATCTCTTGAGGCTTACTTAGATTTCTAACTGCTACCGTGCCACTTCTGCCACATTCTGTTGATCAAAGTGAGGCACAAGACCAACCCAGAACCAGGCAGTGGGGAGATACACTACATTTCATGATAGAAAAAGCTGAGGAGTTCTATTGATAAGTGAAGAATAACAGGGTTAAAGAATTAGGGCTAAGTATGTAATCAATCTCAGGAGGCCCTTTGGTTAGGCACTCAATTTAACAACATTCCCATCCTCTGTTCTAAGATATTTCTCCCAACTAATTGATACATCCGTGTTTAGTTGCTATCCAATTGATATAAGAAAACTTCAATATTCAAAATAAGAAAATCCAAAACAGTAATCTTAAATGTTAATGAATTCACTTGAATTGTAAAAATATAAATATTACTCTGCTTTTTTCCCTACCACACATGCCTTAGAGTAAGTATGGGCTAGTTATTTTTTATAAATTAAGATTAGTATTTGAAATTCGTTGCTAATTTCTTAAACAAGGATTAGAAAAGTACATTATCTTTGTTAATCATTAAACACCAGTGCTACTAACTACATTCAATCATGTGAACACAATGATTTACACACTCGTTAAGAAGCCTTTTTATAACCCTATTACAGCACAACATATCAAAGATACTGAAATTTATTGCTCTGATATATATTCATTTGAATTTAAACTTTTAAATTTAGCTACATTTATATATGGATAAGACTAACAACCACAAAAACATTAAACAATTTTTCAGTCTTTCTAATAATAAAATCTGGTAGATTGTAGTTGAAAATGTTTACATAGTAGAAATTGTGAGACTAGCTTATGTATGAGGTAAAATTTCCGCCACCTTTCTAAATTTTATACTATTTACAAGAAGCCAATCTGATAGGCTTTCTATAAAGTCTTTTGCAGTTACTTCTTTAAATGTTAGTTATTTTCTTTAAAGATATAATTTAAGACATTAAACGGCAAAAGATAAACTTTTGAAATAAACTTTCTATCATAAAAGGAGGTAAACTTTTTAAAAAACTTCAGTTTTTATACTTTTATAGATAATTCTATATAGAAAAAAGAGCTTATCTTGACATAATCATATTAAAATAAACTTTTCTCTCTTCACTTAAAACTTGGTAATATTTCTCAAATAAAGTACATCTATACAAACTATATTATAGGAGAAGTATTCACATTTTCTATTTTATTATAAACATAAACATTGAAGTCATTCTTTTGGAAATCTTCATATAATTCCACCTGAAAGAGAGAAAAAAAGAGCTTATTTCATTCTAACGGTGTTAAAATAATCCTTCCCTGAGAGCTAGATCATAAGCAGCACTGAAAGAATTTAGAGCAGGAGTAAAGGAATACACATTAGTAATGTTAAATACGCATAATGATCTCCACGGAGTTTTTGGAGAACCTGATGTCTTTTTACAGCAAATGACTATCACACATGCTATTAAGATTGATAGCAAATATTGTGCAAAGCTAAGATTTGAAGAGCTATCAATGCAAAGCTGTAATTAAAAACATACTTCTGTGTAGTAAATATACTTTTATCCATTTATAAAGAAAATAGCATTTATAAACATAATAGAAAGATTTTCTGTTTTCCAGATTTGTTTCTTCAACCTTGAATGACTTTCAAATTCTTTCATTAACATAGGATTAAGACTGTTGCAAAATATGCTTTTTTCCTGACCATGCATATTGGCAAAGTGATGTGCTAGGTGAACTTCTAACACTTGGCTGATATCAAGCCTTGGGTTACATGCTACTTCTGAAAGTGGTCAACTGCACTATTTTGTTCTTTTTTGATTTACCTGGTTAGGCAGCATACGTAGCGGATCTAGAAAAAAGGAGCTCTTACTTATTGTGATATATTTACGTTCTGTAAAGTGTTCAGTATTACATTACTGTCTTCTTACATGCAATCAGATAAACTCCAACAACAACACCAAAAATCTTTGAGGTATTTACATGGAGCAGGGTGTAATAACCTTTGCTGTTTTTCAATAATGTGTTTGGCACTTACTGCTTATAATAAACACCTCTCTTCCTGTGCTCTGGGGGAATCTGATCTTTCACGGAGGTAAGTATTGCCCCAAGGGTTTAGAGAGGATGGAAAGAATTTAGAAACCTCAAGGTTGGCTTCCTTGAACACCTGGTCAATTATTTCAGACAGTAAATGGGAAGTATGGCAACTTATAAAACATTTTATTCATTTCCAGACTACACATGTACATGCGCATTTGCTTGTTTTTGTGCTTGACTACTTGAGATGACTTTACAGAAGGGGATCCTCAAGAGTCTGGCTGGATTATCTAATTTCACATTAGAAAGAGCAGGATTCGGGACCAATCTCAGGACCAAACGCCTGAAAAGCTACGAGATCATTCTGACTGGAATTTAAAGTACATAGATAGTTTGGAAGAGTTAGGAGAGCTCTACTTTTATAAATTAGTATTATGAATTTATTTAAACTTTAGATGTATTTATGAAAATTTTATTGTTGTTCTATTACAGTTCTCCTAATTTTCCCCGGTCGTGCTCCCCTGCCCCATCTATCCCCCCTCCCACAATCAATCCTCATCCTGTTGTTCATGTCCATGGGTCATTTACAGCTGTTCATTAATTAGACCCTTCCCCTTCTGTCCTCCCTTATCCCCCTCTTTCCTCCCCTCTGGTTACTGTCAGTCTGCTCCATGTTTCTATGCCTCTGGTTCTATTTTGCTCCCTTGTTTGTTTTGTTCATTAGTTTCCACTTATAGCTGAGATCATATGGTATTTATCCTTCACCTCCTGGCTTATTTCGCTTAGCATAACAGTCTCCAGTTCCATCCATGCTGTCACAAAAGGTAGGGGCTCCTTCTTTGTTTCTGCTGCATAGTATGCCATTGCATAAATATATCACAATTTTTGATTCACTCATTTATTATATTTATGTTTTTTTTAGTGTTGTGGAAATATATTTAGCACTGAGATTGAATCACTGTGTTAGCTATTATTGTGTTTCTTTTATGTTCAGTGAGAGATAAGAATAACTGTTTCATTGTCTTTTTAAGTAAAATTACAACCACAAATAATAGCTAATAGAATATACTATTAAATGATGAATATGAATATTTCCCAAACCATGCTATTATTATTATTACTATTATATTGCAATTTTACTGATTAGAAAATTTAGGCTTAGACTAGTTAAAGAATTAGTTACCCAGGGTGATCCAGTTTGCATTTAACAAAACTAGGATTCAGTTAGGTGTGATGACTCCAGATTTTGAGGTCTTATTAATGGCTACGCTGTACACTGAATCATTTGGCTATATTAGGAGATCCAACCTCACAATTATATTTGTAACTATACACATTCAAAAACACTCCACCAGAAATTATTACGGGTGTGACAGGGACCTCTTTTTCTATAGCATGGGCTCTTTCCTTTATGCTTGGTAGTACAAACCTAAAAAAATAAAGGTTTGGCTCTGGATGGTGTGGCTCAGTTGGTTGGAGCATCTTCTCATACACCAAAATGTTGCAGGTTCGATCCACACTCAGCATGTGCCTAGGTTGTAGGTTCGGTCCACAGTTGGGGTGTGTGCAAGAGGCAACCAATTGATGTTTCTATTTTTCTATCTTATATTGCTGTTTCTCTCTCATCTCTCTCTCTCTCTTTCTCCTTCCCTCCCTCCCCTTTCTCTCTCTCTGAAAGCAATGAAAAAAAAAAAAAAAGGCCTTGGGTGAGGATAAAATAAAAAAAGAAAGGTTTGTTTTATGACAATATTTTAAATTATGTAGATTTTGATACGTCATGTCTTTCCCAAAAGAGAACTCTGTGATCATGGCTTCACACTTTGAGATCTTAAATTCCATTTTGTAAATAGCTCAGTTTTGTTTTCAAATACCCATGAGACAAATTCCAAGATGGATGTTATCCACGTGCAAAATAAGTAACTTCCTACACATGTAATTGATTTTAGAGGTGTCAGGAGAGATATTTTGCATCACCCTTCCATCTTCACTCTCCTCTTCCACCCACCATCAAACGCCTTACTGACTCATCGCTAAAATCTGAACTGCCAGCATGAGCTAAACATGGAAATATCCCCACTGGGGAAAGAGTAGACAGAGGAAACTGCAGATCTGGACTTGAACTAATGCTGTCTCCACCTCTATCCACAGGGGTTGGGAGAAAGCTCTCTCTCACTGAAGAAAAGTTGTAACAAAAGGGAATATAAAGCTGCTATGTTCCTTTTAAACTTCTAAATGATGTCAGGGCCTAGAAAACAGTATTCTTTCATCAATATTATGTACGATCTCATAATATTAACTGTATGGAACCTTAAAATATAATTTGACCCTTGCTTTTTTCAGATCAAGATATTATTTTTGGAGTGATGTTGAACTTCCCATATAAGATTTTAGTTGGATTTTTTAAGTCAGAAATATATATTATAATACTGTTAAAAATCTTGTAATTTTGTTAAGCTTTTATATAAAAATCATATTTATCTAAGTCCTATGGTACATTACAAAAGTGGCCACACATTTCATCCTCTATACGCTTACTTTTGCAATGTCACTTTTAAAAAATTGTGATAAGAATATTTAACATAATATCTGTCCTCTTAAATTTGTAAGTGTACAGAGCTGTACTGTTAACTGTAGGCACTATGTTGTACATCAGACCTCTAGAGTTTATTTATCTCACATAACGGAAACTTTCTAACCGTTGAACAGCTCGTTTCCCCCACCACCATCTCCTTGGCAATGACCACTATTCTCTGCTTCGATGAGTTTGACTGTTTTAAATATCTCATGTAAGTGGAATCACGCAGTGATTGTCTTCTTGTGACTGGCTTATTTAATTTAGCATAATGTCATCTAGGTTCATCCATATTGTTGAATGGGGTAGGATTTCCTTCTTTTTAAGGCTGAATAATATTCTATTGTATGTGTATACCACATTCATCTGTCAGTGGATATTTCAGTTGTTTCCATATTTTGGATATTGTAATAATACTATAATGAATATGGTAATGTAAATATCTCTTTGACATCCTCATTTCAGTTCTTTTGGATGTATACCTAGAAGTGTAATCTGGATCATATGGTAGCTGTATTTTTAACTTTTGGAGGAACCTCAACATTCGTTTCCATAATGGCTGTACCGATTTACATTTCTACCATCAGTATACAAATGATTCACTTTCTCTATATGCTCACAAACACTTCGTGTATTTTGTGTTTTTTTTTTTTTTAAAGAGATTAGCTGTCCTAACAGGTGTGAGCCAATATTTTTGATTGGCATTTCCCTGGTGATTACTGATGCTGAGTACCTTTTCTTATACCTGTGGGCCATCTGTATGTCTTCTTTGGAGAAACATCTAGTTAAATCATTCGCCTATTTTTTAATTTTGTTGTTTTATTATTTTTTGCTATTGAATTGTGGGTGTTCCTTATATATTTAGAGATTAAGTTTTTATCAGATATAGTGTCTGCAAGTATTTTTTCCCATTCTGTAGTTTTTTTTTTGTTTGTTTGCATTTTGTAGTTTTCTTTGCTGTGCAGAAGTTTTTAGTTAGATGTAGTCTCACTTATCAATTTGGGGCGGGGGTGATGAGTGTATTTTCAGTGTCATAGCTGCCAAATCATTGCCAAGGTCAATATCCAAAAGCTCTCCCCTTATGTTTTCTTCTAGAAGTTGTACTGTGTGAAGTCTTAATAAAAGAGGAGAAAGACTTGTATACTGAAAACTATAAAATATTGATGAATGAAAATAAAGAAGACACAAATAAATAGAAAGATATTGGGTGTGCATGCATTGTAAGCCTTAATATTGTAAAAATGTTCATACTATCCAAAATGATTTACAGATTCAATGCTATCGTCAAAACAGCAATGGCATTTTTTACAGAAATAGAAAAAAAACCCTGAAACTCATGTGGAACTGCAAAAGACCCTGAGAGGCCAAAGCAATCTTGAGGAAGAAGAATCAAGCTGGCATCACAATGATTTCAAAATATATTATAAAGCTAAAGTAATCAAAATAGTATGGTACAGGCATTAAGGCAAACATAGAAAAAATGAAGCAGAAATAAACATAAACATATACTGTCAATTCTTCTACTACAAGGATGCCAAGAATACACATTGGAGGAAGGTAGTGTTTTCTACAAACAATATTGAAAAATCTGGATATCCACATACAAAAGAATGAAACTGAACCCTTATCTTAAACCATACACAAAAATCAAGACAAAATGCTTTACAACTTTACATCTCTCCCAACTTGCAACTTTCCATCAAGAGTCAATTTTCTATACCTCAATTCTTGACTTATCCGTATGATTTTCTTTGAGCAAGTGTGATGCAAACAGAGACTTGGAAAACTGTTTATGAAGTGGATTTTGCTCTTTTGTTGCTCTTTGGAACCTTGATTCAGTCATGTACAGACACCCAGGGTAGCCCAGAGGATGAGAAACCTTGAAGGAGCAATCTACAGACCAGTCAACTTCGCAACTGTCAGATATATTCGTGAGACCATTCTAGACCATCAAGCTTTGGCCAAGCCTCCTTAGGGAGAAAGAACTGCCTAATCAATCTAAAAAACTATGTGAAATAATAAATGCCTATTGTTTTAGTGTTGTTTGTTATACCAAAAAAAAAAAAAAAGCTACTTGATTAATTCTCTAGTTTTCCTTCATTGTTGTGATTGTAGATGTAGATGTTTAAGAAAACCTGGCTAGCACTTCCTGGCATAAAGAATGTTCACACTATTCATTCCAGGAAAGAATCTAATGGTTAACTTCAGAACTACAATGAATGTCACTGCTCAGCTCACAGTGCAAAGCTAGTTCTCATTGTGTTGCCAATAATGTATGTGAGGAAAATGAGAAGTACAGTTATGTTTATGTTGACATGTCTTCATTGCAAGGTTAAGTATTTGATTTGTTTATACTTTTCCCATTTCTCTGGTTTAGCTGCACTGTCTGGGTTTTAACAGGCTTCATTATTTCCTCATTCGGTGAGACAGTGTCTGAGTTAAGGATTAACGTTTGTATAGTAAAACATAAATGCTTGTGAAGTGTATATAATATTTTAGTAAAAGCTTATTTAGTTGTACTACTTTCACAAAGTTTTGGTTTAGCAATCAGCTTTTAGTTACCCCTTAGAAGTTCAGTTTGACAGATGCTAGGAATGCAGTAAGAAAAGTGGATTTAATTCTAGGTAATTGCTCTGTGTTATGAATGAAATAAAATAACATTTAAATTTTACTTTATCTGTATTTATTTCTCTATATTCTCCATTCCAACTGCCTGTCTTAAATTTTTTAAGTTATAGTGGAATAAGTGTATATCCTGAACAGATTTAGTGAAAACAATGTTTGAAATATTTTTTAAACTACACATAAAGTTCTGTGACTGTAATACAATTTTGTTATCTTGTATACAAGATATAAAGTTTGTTTTGAAATCATCTGATTTTTCTCTTTTTGCACCACAGCCAGTCTCCTGAAATATGTAAGCCTGTTCCTATAATCCAATGGTCAAAATATTTTAAAGGTGGAAGAAAACTTAGAAGTTCTCTAGAGTCTATATTTAAAGCATATTTTACTCCTATTCAGAGTTCAATGCATTTATAGACATACATATAAAATTAAAGCAAGTGTCACAAATTAATTATTTATTCTGGATCATCAATGCATCCTAATATTTTCAATTCTATTTCATTCTATTTCCATTCTCTTCTATTATGATTTCTTTGTGTTTATTGTCTTTTTTTAAAAATGTTCATCACTACTTTCTAAATTGATTTCACATTTTGCTATTGAATTTTGACTTCCTGATAGAAAAACTCCTCTACACTAGAAGGAAGAAAATAATTCATATGCATATTACTGTTGCAATTCTTTCTTTGCTTTTTTCCTAGCAAAGGTGGCATCACTCTTCTAACCTCTTCTTCAAAGGGAGAACATGCTGTCTCTATGGACTTAAGCCCATGACTGAAGCCATCCACTGTGTCTTCTTTTCTTTGATTTCCTGTTTATCACTATGATTCTTGAATTGATTTTTAGTATATTTCATTTTTTCAAAGTACTATGTCTAGTCGTTGCCCCCCAAGCTCCTCTACAAATGTATATCCTACTTCCAACTAATTTTCAGTTTTTGAGCTTCATTCTTCTATCCCCCCAGTTGAGTTTGGCCCACTCACTTGGTCCTGGAGATCACTCCTGGCTTGCACAGCCCTTATTGTTGTCATTTGTGCAGCTCCAAACACCAATAAGAATTATTGAAATGCTTGGAATCATGTATGACTAGCAAAAATGACTTCTAAAAAGGAGAAATAAAAAATGTTACAATAAGAAATAGGTCCCTACATCAAAGTAAAAAGTTTTTGCACAGCAAACCATCAACAAAATGAAATGATAACCTACAATTGGACTTGGAGTGGTGAACACACAATACAGGTGTCAAATTTGTGTTCCAGAATGTACACCTAAACCCTATATAATCTTGTTAACCAGTATCACCCCAATAAATTCAATAAAAAGGAAAAAAAGACAATATCTTCTGCCTACTGAATGGTACATCTGATATGTGGTTAATATCCAAATTTTATAAAGAATTAAGACATAAAGATGGTCAATAGACATAGGAAAAATTACTCAACACCACTAATCATCAGATTAATGCAAATCAAAACCACAATGAGGTAATACCTCATACCTGTCAGAATGCCTATCATGAATAAATCACTCAACAAAAAACATTGGCAAGGATGTGGAGAAAAGGGAACCCTATTTCACTGTAGGTGAGAATGCAGACTGGTGCAACTATGGAAAACCATGTGGAGTTTCATAAAAAAAATTAAAAGTGGCGTTTCCTTATGACCCAGCAATTACACTTCCAGGACTATATCCAAAGAAACCCAAAACACTAATCCAAAAGAGTATATTCACCCCCATGTTCACAGCAGAATTATATACCATAGCCAAAACATGGGAGCAACTCAAATGCCCATCAATAAGTGGATAAAAAAGCTGTGATACATATACACAATGGAATACTACTTGGCAATAAAAATGAATAAAATCTTAACTTTGGTAACAGCATAGATAGACCCAGAGAGCATTATGCTAAGTGAAACAAATCAGACAGAGAAAGACAAATACCATATGGTTTCACTTATATGTGGAATCTGAAAAACAAAATGAACAAACAAACAAAATAGAAACAGACATAGGTTCAGAGATCAGACTGATGGTTGACAGAGGGGAGGAGATTGGGGGGATGGGTTTTGAAAGAAGGTGAAGGGGTTAAGAAGTACAATTTTGTAGTCAAAGAATATCTATCCATGGGGATGTAAAGTACAGCATAGGGAGTATAGTCAATAATATAATGACTACATATGTGGCCACTCTGTAAGGTACATGATTGTCTAACCATTATGCTGCACATCTGAAACTAATACAGAGTAATGTTGAATGTAAACTGTAATTGGAAAATTTAAAAAAAAATCAATGGAATAAAAAGAAATGGGTCCCTCTACTGGTCAAAGAAAATAATAAAGATTTTATTAACTATGACTCAAATGCCATCTTGTCACTTTTCTAGATAAATACAAAACAATTAAATAAACTTAAAGTTTGAGGACATTTTCTTGCTGAGAAACAAATCATCCCTCATGCACAATCTGAAGCCCTATCTCCCCCCACTTCCCAGTAAAGAGCGGCTTTTGCCTTTCTGTCTCTACTGTGTCTGTTCAGACTTAGACATCCTCACAGCTATGAATATGCCCAGCTGCAACTCTCCCTTGTGTTTCCCACACCAGGCTTTTCAATCTATCATTCCATTCACTTATCTAATTCTTCGTTTATCAGGAATGAAGTACTGTTTATTTCAAACCAAGAGATAACCAACCTTGTCAGGCATATCCAATTTAAGTGGGTCAGGTTTTTGAATTCATTTGGTTTCCACCATAACTTAACAGGGCTGTCACCCAGGAGATGGGGATGCGTTCGCATCGTCCAAAGAGTCCCGCTGTGGTGTCTGACCTGGGTATGTCCTTCTCTTGGGATCTAAACCACATTCTCTTACTTTCTTCCTCACCATCCTGAATCATGTTTATTGATTTCAGCTAGATGAAAATAGGAAGCAAATTACAGGGCCATAAGTCTCTGCTGGATGGCTGTTTTAGTTGATAAGATTATAAAATTAATTATTCCTAATTGGTAGATTTCAATAGGGAGGAAAGAAGTTCAGTCAGTGTGGGCTGAGAAAATACTTAAGTGACAATAAGCTTCATATTTGATATTCACCACATGGCCTTTCTTCATCACCCACCCTTATGCTTGGGAAATTGAGTTTTGATTTTTAAATCATTTTATATTGGAATAAATCACAGAATAATCTGTTAGCTTTCATTAAAGCCAACATGCAAAGTTGTGGATCCTTTTATCTGGAGAACCAGCTGAAAGTTTTTAAAGAAAAACAAAAAGTGGAATTATCTATTTTTGAATAGAAGAAAAACGAAATATTCTTAAATCATGAGACCTCAACCGATGAAACCAGCAAGTGACAAGAATAAGCTAATGACAAACGTTACCGATGTTCCCTAGACATAACGTGTAGGACCTGGTATACCCTGGTATATACCTGGTATATCTTTTTAAGTACAAACTTAAAAAGAGAACCTCTGTGCTAAAAAAATTATTAAAATTTTCAGTATGGCCATAGCAGAGCTTTAAGCTGCATCAGGCTCTTCTAGACATGGTGCTCTGTGCAACTGCGTGAAGCCAGCCCTGTTCCCAGAACTTTTTCTATAAATACGCACTGAAGGCTTTCAATCCCTTCCTGACCTGCTTCCTCCTGTGCCTCTTCTTAGCTTCACAGACAGACTTATGAAATAGTAGTCTAATTATACATATGCACACACACACATATATATGCATTCATACATATGCACATGTACACATATATGAAAAAAATAAAATTAGATACCCACTTCACAATAATAAACAGATACTTCCAAGTGGGTATCCAAGACTAAAATGTGAAAGGCAAAACTAAAGTTTTTAACAACTTTTAGAAAACAACAGAGATTACGATGTAGGTCAGAGAAGTATTGCTTAAAGAAGATGTCCAAAAGTAAAAGTAAAGATTGATACATTTGACTATATTAAATAAAAATACTACTTTAAGTTAAAAGATGCATTAAACAAAATGCAAAGAAGCTATAAGCTTAGAAGTTATCTATCATACACATAGCTGTCAAAGGCTTATAATGGGAGTATACAAAGAATCTTTTACAAAAGACAATGATAAAAAATTTAAAAATACAATAAGAAAAATGCAGAAGCTTATCCTGAAAGGTCAATAAACGCATGTGAAAGGTGTCCATTATCAGAACATGTAGAGGTATATTGTCACTCCTCATGTTCAATGTCCCCATCTTTTCCTCAGACCAGCTATGCCAGCTGCCTGGACCTAGTCACAGAGCTGAGACAGGGCCTTGGAAAGTGAACTTTGAAAAAGTGTTCTGAGGGATTTTGATGTGTACCATGGTGGAGACACCATTTCCTGAATGTTTTCAAATCCTTGTCCAAAACAATCAATCATCATGTCCTAAAATTACAACTTTTACACAGCTTTTCAGCCTGTCATTTCTTTCCATTACCTTATTCCGGACAGAGACTTTGGTATGTACAAAGAAGTTGGTCTTGAAAGCCATTCAGCAACATATTCCAGTAGTGCAAGCCATCAGCCAGAGAGTTCATAACCCCATGGGAAACAAAGAGGATGGTGTTCCTTAGTTTCCATCTGCATCCGCTTTCTGAGGTGCCCAGCATTTCCTGCACATCAGTTCTCTGTGACTCTGCATTCTATTAGAGAGATTTCCTCTCCAAATCACCACAGAAAGTCTCTATCACTTCTTCCCCTTTTATCCTTTCATTCCTAATTGATGGGGAAAAGGAAATACTGGTCTCTCCTTGAGGGAAAAGCAGGAGGAAGAACTCAGGAAACCCTTCATCCAGGACATGAATCTTACGTTCAATCTGAAAAGATGATTAGTTGCTCTATAAAGGGGCAGGTAAAAGGTGTGTCCTAGTCACAAGAACTTTTGTATCATTTGGGGCAGAAACAACAAAAATTTCACACAGCACCACAGGAATGTGCATTTCAGCTAATCTCTCCAATACAGAGAAGACTTTAAATATTAAGAAATATGGAAAATGGGCAAACATGAATATAATTCATACAGAGAAATATTCATAAAACATGAAAATATCTATTATTTTACTCTTTAAAACATTTTTAAGATATATGTTTATTGATTTTAGAGAGATAGAAATGTCGATGTGAGAGAGAAACATCAATTGGTTGCTCCCATACGTGCCCTGACCAGGGAGTGAACTCACAACCTAGATATATGCCCTGACTGTGAATCGAACCCGCAGACTTTTGGTGTACAGGACGACACTTCAACTAGAGGATCCGTACCAGCCAGAGCTACTTTTTTACTCTTAATAAAAATGCAAAGTTAAAAAGTACTGAGATTACTGTTTCTCACTTATAAGACTGGAAATTTTCAAAAACTTGATAACATACTCTGCAGCTGGAGCTTTTGGAAATGAGGGACTCTCAATTATTGCAAAATGGTCAAGCCTTACAGAGAGAAATTTGGCAATATCTAACAAAACATGGGTATTTACCCTTTGACCAAGAAATCTCACTTTTGGGAATTTACCCTGAAGATAGGCCTTCCAAAATACAAAACAATGTATGTAAAAGGTTACTTGTTATTTGTAATAGCTAAGACTGGAAACCTACATGCTCATTCAGAAGAGACTGGTTAAATAAACTATAGTATAACTGAAAAAAGAAGTACAAAGTAGTCATTTAAAAGAATGAAAAAAAATTGTGTAAATTGATAAACTGTTATGTAAAAGTTATTTTTATGAGTAAAAGCAAGGTGTGGCAAGTACATTTAATAACTTAATATGCTATCATTGTGCAAAAAGATAATGTATTTTTTTTTCCCCAAAAAGAACAGGGGAAGGATAAACCAGAAATTAATAAAAATGTTTATTTACAGTGGATAGGAAGGAAAAAATGGAACCGGATATGGTGGGGACAAGCTTTCCTTTAGTAAAATTTTTGACATAGTTAATTTTTATTTATTTATTTGTTTTTAGAGAGAGGGGAAAGAGAGGGAGAGAAACATCAATGCATGGTTGCCTCTTGTGAGCCCCCTACTGGGGACCTGGCCCACAAACCAAACAAGTGCCCTGACTGGTTAAATTTATTTTAATCTAGAATCATTTTCCCTAGATTCTACTGTTGTTGTTGTTTTATCTTACTTTTCATGATTCATGTCCTTTTGTTTACATGTTGTTTTGAAGAGTCCAGCCTATTAGGATTGTAGAATATTCCACTTTCTGTATTTGCCTATTTTATTTCCTCATATCTCCATTTAGATAAATATGCTTAGCAATAGTAACACATCGGTAATACTGTGTACTCCTACAGCATTACATCTGGAGGTACCAGAGACCCTTTGGTCCACAGTCTGGCACTCAATCCACTGCGACACACTAGCCAGGGCTAACTGTTTACATATCAAAAAAAAAAAATGATATCAAAACTGAAAGAAAGCAAACTGCAAAATTAAATCAAAATAGAAAAATTAGCTAACTATATTTTAATTTAAAAAGATACCCATACAGTAAAAAAGTAATTCAAATAATTTTTGAATATAGTGCTCTGACTGTTTAGATCTCCTGAATAAGATCTATTCCAAGCATAAAAATATTAGGAAATAAAGATCTATGGCTATTTATTAAGTAGGTTGTTTTATTAGTAGTAGTCTTGGCACATTTTCAGTGTTATTTTATGTATGTTGTAAATAAAATAAATAAATATGTTAATATTATTAAAATATTTTCACTGAAAGAAAATGAGATACCACTATAAAATAAAAAAGATAAAAATATGTTACCATTAAATTTTTATTAGGAATATTTAACTTGAACCCTTGGGTAAAAATACCAAGCAGTATTCCAGTGTCCATCATTGTAAAGGTCCAGAATCAATAATTTATCAATAATGAAACAACAACAAGCGTGGAGATCTTTGTTTCTAAAGACCATTACTGATGAAACTAGTTGATATCTACTATGCCAGAAGCAAAGAAGTGCTGAAACACTAAAAGAATCATACAGAAGAAAAAAAGGACTCAGCACTGACCCAAAGGGGCTCTCACTATTTTGGTTAACTTTAGACTATAATAGAATGACAAACTGACAAACTTAGATTCTAATTTCTTTTTACAAGTATGAGTTCAAAAACATAAAGCAACTAGAGAAAAAAAGGAAAGTTCTCTTTTTTACAGAGAATATCAGATAATAAGTGTAGAACAAATGATGAAATTAGAGAACTAACTAGTTTGTAGCTCCCAGTGTACTAACCAATTCAGGCTGTAACTATATGTCAGTGCTGAAACCATTATCGTCAAGACTGTGGAGGGAGAGAACTTTTGCGTGGTTGTAAATATCATCTACAGTCTAGTAATTAGTTACAAGTGAAAAGATTACAATAGAGTGAGGACAGTTACTCCCATTAGCACATATTCAGGTGATATCTCTGACAGTGGGATACCTGATATTATGTACCTCCTGATGTAATGCTGTAGGAGGTACACGGCATTACCTATGGGTTATTTTCGCTAAACAAATTTTACCTGAATGCAGTTATGAGGAAATGAAATAGACACATTCAGAAAGTGGAATATTCTATAATATTAATAGTCTGAAGTCTTCAAAACAACATGTAAACAAATAAAAGTCCATACAGTCATAAAAAATAAGATAACACAACAGCAACAGTAGTATCTAGGGAAAATGATTCTAGATTAAAATAGACTAAATAGCCATAACAATCAAATGCAAAACTATAAATGGCTTCTGAGGCAACTGGGGGTATATGATTGTAGACTGTATACTCAATTATTTTATGAATAATTCTAGATCTGATAAGGATATTGTGGTTATACAGGAGAATGCCTTTATTTATAGATGGTGTATGCTGACATATCCATGAAGAATTATTATTCCTGCAATATTTTAAACAGTTGAAAATGTATGCAAATTAGAGAAAGATAAAGCAATAATAATAAAAGACAAACACTTGGTGAATCTAGATGAAGGTTTACAGTTTTCACTGCAGTACAGTTTTTCAGTTCTTTTTAAAATAGAAATTTTGAAAAAATATAAGGCTAGTGCTGGGAAAGGAAGCACTTCTTTCTAGTTTTTACCTTTTGCAACTTGAATTCCGTGAGCAGTATTTCTACTCTCCCCAGGCTATATCACAACAGCCACACCAACACACTCCAATGCCTATTTCTTGCTCTTCCTGTCCTTCCCCACACTGTCTCTAAAAGCAAGAAGCCCAACTAAACAATGCCCAACATTTAATTAATATACTATATTACTTAATATCTAGTTTTAGGTTAAGGCGATTTCATTATCACTATTGTTTTGCCTGTTCATGTAACTTTTCACAGTACCAAAGAAGCCTAGGACAACTTGGATTTATGTTCTCCAGCTTTAGGAAAATGACAATTACCTAAAATCCTGAAATGACTTGTATATTAACATGCTAGATTGTATGGATTTGGGGGATAGCCTCACAAAATTTTCCAGTAGTTAAATATTCATTTTCTGAAATAGTCGTCACAGTTGTAATTCCTTCCTCAGTGTCAGTCTTCTCTCTGAGGTCATGTCTGTATAGTGACTAAAATCTACTAATTGCTTAGTAAATACATAATAAATGAATCACTGAATACGTAGTGACCCAGAGCCTGGGATATAATCAATAATAAATGATAGATCAATATTTGAGCATAGGGAGATCTTCAAAGGAGGTGAATTGAGAAAAAAATAAAGAAGAAAGAGGAAAAAAAAGGAGAAAGTGTAAAGGAATTGATGAAAGAGTTAAGGCTGATACCAGGTAGACTAATCAGAGAAGGATATTTTTTAAATTTGTTTCATAGTCTCTTAGCCCTGACTCAAATGAGTGTTCTCTAGTCACATGCAGAGAGGCTGCCCTGGGGGACAGTGCAGTTTACAGAAAATTTCCATTATTATAGAAAGTTCTATGGTGTATAACTGGGGAAAAGGTAAAGAGTGAGGAAAGCACCAAAATATAAAATCTGAAGAAACCTAAAAATTTGTAGGTTAGAAAAATATGTAAGGAGGTTTAAATAAAAATAAATATCCAGTAGAGGAATCCAAAAATATAGTACCAAGGGGACCTAGGAAAGTAATATAATCAAGGGTGTTCTGGAGTTTTCAGCTTCTTTGAATGTTTTTACATGCCACTTTAAAGAAATAGCTGAACAGATCACAGAAGTCTATTATAAAAGTAATTCTCCCAATTAAAATGCACACTCTTGAAAAGCCTGAAAAAAATATCCTTCTGATTTTATATTTTATTAACATTCCATGTATGGTTTCTAACAGATCTTTAATATTTCCAATTATTGTTATAGTAAGTAATTTACATTATCTTAAAAATAGATATTGAAGATCTCTAAAATCAGACCCTCTAGATTTGTGTATGCTGCATATAAAATAATCATGGCTGTAGTAAATGTTTCAAAGCTAAACTCAAAGCAATCCAAAGATGTGTGATGGAAAAGAGAGGGGGAGTTAAGAAGTGACAATTAAGGAAATGTCTGAAACACCAACTCTATTTTGGTTTTCTCTAGCCTTTCCACTCTTCCCACTTGTGTTAGTCACCATCCCACAGTTTCCTTTCATGTCACTCAAGAAGTGAACTCAGAAAATAAAGAGTCATCTGTCTCCACGCTTTGCCTACTCTAAAAACAACTTCCATTGCCCACCGCTGTGGCATTTAAGTCTAGTCAGACTCATTTTATTCAAGTACCTCCACTGTCTGCTCAGAATAAACAGTATTGGAAAAGTTTACTATAGTAATCTTATGAGTTGGTTCCCCCTCCTTGAACTCAAAACATTCCTTACATATGTGAGCAGGGCAAATCCAATTATTGTGCTCAACAGGATTTCATTGACTCCTCTGACAGTTCAGATAAACTAGTACATGAATGTTTATTATAAGCATGCATGCAAATGAGACATTATAGGGAGGAAACTACTTGAAGCAATTATGCTACCTATAAACAAAGTTTGCCTAGATGAATTTTATTGTATTCCCAGAAAAGTTCAATGGGTTACATGGAAAATTAAAGGATATGTCATCATGATTCTGTTCGGCTGCCTCTGCATTTTGTGTAACTGGGAATGTCTATTCCCATAGATTTTGATTTTGGTCCAAGTGAGAGCTTGACCTCAGACTATGCATTATGCTATTCCTAAACATCACAATTCCTGAAAAACCCACACCATTAGCTGCAATGCTTACAGGAAATGAGGGAGATTGATATTTGCATGCTACATATATATGCTCTGTACGGCAGTCCTAATGGCTCCCGTGGGTCCAGTGCCTCTCATGAATGGATCTCAAGGTTTATTTAAATTATCATTGCTGTTAAACTGAAGAATAGCTACAACTTACCTATATTTTCAGTAATAGTTTTCTATAAAGTATAACACAGTATTAACATCTATATCATACTCTTAACTGCTTGGAGATTTATTTATTTTTATCATGATTCTACTCAATAGAACATAATAAAATATGTTGAAAATCTGAATAATTCAAAATCTTATTTTGCAATCATCTGAAAAATACCATAACTAAGTAGAAAACCATGGCTGTAGAATCACTTGAAGTCACAATAAAAATGAAATTTATAAGATGCTGTATTGGTCTTTGGACATCATCAGATGATTCTATACATGACATGACTGAAATAGTTTATCATAATATACCAGTGTCATACCTACATTTGAAATTATTTAATTATGGCTTCAAATGCATAATAATAATACCTTTGTTTCAGGTAGCATACAATATTTAGATTACACAAAGATTTCCTTCATAGCAGTATCTAAAAGAAAAAGAATCAGTGAATCATGTCACCAAAAGAAACAGGAAAGAAATATTCTCTTAAATGCCTACTGACAGCTGTTACCATAAATTGTCATAGTCTTATGATCACAAAAGATGGAAAAACAACCATCAAATATCTTAATTGTCTTGATTTTTATTTTCTTTCCCCTGGGAAGGTAAGTGAGCCTTGCTAGTCAGTTAACTTTTTTCTTTTTTAGTGCACATGATAAGAAATGTAAATTTTGGTGTTTGTGTTGAGTGTCTTTTATTATTCTGTAAAGATACTCTAAACTATGTTATATTTTCATATACAGGCACACCTATTACATCTCATAGATGTTGTGTTTTTTACAAATAGAAGGCAAAACCCTCCACCATCAAAAGATTACGGTTCACTCTACTGTGGTAGCCTGGAACTGAACCCACAATACCTCTGAGATATGCCTAAATTAACTTCAGAAATTCTAAGTCATATAATACACATTGTTAATAAAGATAGTGTGCAACAATTTTGTGGTCATAAAGAATAAAGAACTTTTATGTTAAGATGATTTTTCTGTTAGGGTCATCTTTCAGCCTTACAGAAATAAATAAATACATTTATCTAGTCAAATAAGTATACTACATTTAAATTTATATATCTGCATATGAGTAGGTCAAAGCCCACAAATATCTGTCTATGGTAATATGAGCAGGTGTGCTGACCTATATCAAAATAAGAAGAAAATTATTAAGTAGAAATTTCCTAAAAGCAATCAAGTTTTGATAATTTTAATAATGATTTTAAGCATCATCATCTCCTGATCATGTCATAAATATTTTTTCCTTTGGAAATTCTGTAACCCCTACATACCTTTATGACCAGTCATTTTAATTTACCATTTAGTTTTGTGTGTTTCTATTACACATAGAATATTTGTTGGACTTGTATGGTTAATTTTGGGTATCAACTTGGTTTAGTTAAGAGATACACAGATGGCTGGGAACATATAATTTCTGGATATGTACGTGAGGTTGACTCCAGAAGAGAATGACATTTGAATGGGTAAACTGAATAAAAAATATATAGCCTTCACTAATATGTGTGGACATCATCCAATTCATTGAGGGCTCAGAATACTGCAAAAGGGCAGAGAAAAGGCAGATTTTCTCTTACTGACTGAGCTGGGATATTCATATTCTCCTCTTCAGACATTGGAGCTCCTTTGGACTTGGACTTGGACTTACAGCATTGTTCACCTCCACCATTCTTGTGCTTTGGCTTCAGGCTGGGACAACAGCTTCACTAGTTCTCCAGCTTGCAGCTGGCAGATCATAGGACTTCTCAGCCTCTATAATTGGTGTTCTCTCTCTCTCTTTCTGGAGAATCCTAATACAGTACCTATTTGCTTCAATCATACATTATACATAGGACATTGTTTGGTACTCAAAAGCAGTTAAATGAGTAAATAAACAAAAATCAGTCTTCTAAAGCCTGTTAGGTTTTGTATAAAACAATGCTGCAGTAGAGTGCAAGAGTTTGATTAAAATACAGTTAATAAAGTTGTTAACAGATCAAAATCAGAATTTGATCCCCCTGAATCTAATCAGTTTGCTTAAAATTAACGTACTAAGCAGAATTTATGACAAAATGTTTAAAAAGTAGAAGGCTATATTGTATATTATGGTCCCTAAAATAGTAGCACAGCAATTTGTACATATTAAATTAACAAGAAATGCTTGTGGGTTTATACTGATGTGTTTGGGATAAAAATGCCTCAGTTACTTCCATTTAAGTTAAAAAGTTCTGTTTTGGGAAAGCTTATTTATTTTCCAGCTAAGGGGCATCAATGACAACTTACTGTTACCACATCTTGTCATGAGAAGTCCATTTTTTTTGGCAATGGCTGCAATCATTGTGCTAGTCTATTCTTTTTCTGAAAGCTGCAGTATTAAACTCTAACTACGACACTACCACAGCAGGATGCTCTGTTCTGATTGGCAGGGAGCGTCCGAAGGTGGGCCACCCAGTGACCACAGTGATTGCATTCTCCAGAGCTGTGGTAATGAAATTGGAGGCCTTTTTTTTTTTTTTTTTTTTTTGTGAAGCAAAAGCCTCAAAGTAATTGCTATGGCCTCTCTTTGGAAAACAGAAATACACAGTGCATTTTCCTCATGAATGTACTGTATTTACCAATATCCTTTATGGGGTATACTTTGTCAGTTGACCTTACTTTAGTAAACTTATTATTATATGGTCAACACCTGCCCCATAAATATAGAATAGAGAAGTTATATTATATTTATGTTTGGTGAAATGAAGTGTTACCCAAACTCTGATGTGGAGAAGACCTTTTGCATTCTCTATATTTATGGGAGCTACATGCCACTTTATGTATACCAAATTGGGTAAGCAAACATGTTTGACTCAAAGTTCAACTTTACGTGATCTCTGTGACCGGAGGTTGGGTCATACTGTCTCTAATGTATAGTTTCAACTAAGTTAGAATTCTAAATATGTTTTGAACTTTTAAATTAAGTTTTAAGTTTCTAATTGAATAGCTGTCTGTTGAATAAAAGCAAGACACAATATCTGCAAATTGAATAAAAAGAAGACATTATGTTGATGCGTTTCTCTCTTAATAGCATAGGAAACCATCAGAAGTTTACTTCAAGATTAGATATTACTTGAGAAGATATAATTAGAAACTATAGGGCCTTATCTTTTTCTAAAGCAATGTGACATTACAGTGAAAGGGTCCAGAAAAGTAGGGAGATCTGGACTTGTATTCCAGCTACTCTCTGTAGCTGTGTATTCTTAGATAATTCACTTCAACTCCCTGAATCCTAATCTCAGTATTTAAAAATACGCACCCTTCCTGTAAGGTTGATTTAAGTGTTTTTATATAATTCATGTAAAAGGCCAAATACGGTATTTGGTATAGAAAATTTAATATATATATATATATATATATATATAAAACATATATTATATATAAAATATATATTTAATATATGTATGTGTGTTATATATATTTGTGATTGCTTTTAGTAATACTACTCTTGTACCTTTAGTAAAATATTTTATAATCTGATCATTCTATTATTATAGTTGTTTTCTATTCTCTTATTGTGAAGATAGATATAAAACTGTTACCATTACCATTAACAACCAAGACACTGTTGAATGACAGTTTATGAGACAATAGGGCAATAACAAGTGCAAGATAAGCACGACTTGCCAACCTCTTCCCTTAAGTCAATTTTCATTGCTACTGAAAAGTCATTTGGTATGGACCTTCTGTAGAAGAGGTTACAGCACTAGAACTAGGTTGTTAAATCCATTGAACTAATTAACAGCATTTTTCTCATTTTTCTGATGAGGAATTGAGACTTATGAAAATGAAGTCAATTTAGAAGTAACCATCAACTAATATATAATCTGTCGAATTCAAGTTCTCATAAATAAATCATAGCTATAATTCTCTGCTCTCCTTAAATTGGGGAAACAAAGTTACTGGAAGAAAATGTAGTGAGTATCTATCTATCCTGCCAAGGAAACTGAGTGGGAAAATAAAACAGGAAAATACTCTTTAAGGAAATCATATTACAAAGGGAAATATGAGCAATTATTAGTTTTTTCAGTTGAACTTAATGTTTATTTTCCTTCTGCTTCTTTTGTTTAGGAGCAGAACTTGCCATTATGCATATACCACACTGAATACCCTTGTACGTACATCTTGGCATATAGGTGCAGGCGTGTCTGTAGCATATGTTCCTAGAAGTGAAATAACTGGGTCAAAGAAAATACAAATTTTTAATTTGATACAGCATACAAAATTGTTTTCTCTTGGATCCTCCCCATTATATGGCTGTTAATAATAAAGAGTCTCTGCTACCAGTAGAAGAGCTGACTTAGAGTTAGTCATACTTGTATATATCATGTCCTACAACAATTTACTGGAGAACATTATGCTAAGTGAAATAAGCCAGTCAGAGAACGACAAACACCACATGATTTCACTCATATGTGGAATCTAGTGAACAAACTGAACTAACAAGCAAAATAATGATAGACTCATAGATGGAGAACAGGATGACAGCTGGGGGTGGGAGGTTAGGGGGTGGAGGGATGGAGCAAAAAGGAAAAAGGACTCACAGACAACAATATGGTGTTTGTGGTTGGGGGTGGAGGTAGAAGAGAGTACAAGGGGAATAAATGGTGGAAAATAAATAGATAGACAGATGATAGATAGATAGATAGATAGATAGATAGATAGATAGATAGATAGATAGATGATAGATAACCCTGGCTGGTGTAGCTCAGTGGGTTGATCACAGGCTGTGAACCAAAGGGTCATGGGTTTGGCACATGCCTGGGTTGTGGGCCAGGTCCTTAGTGGGGGCCCCATGAGAGGCAACCACACATCAATGTTTCTCTCCCTCTCTTTCTCCCTCCCTTCCCCTCTTTCTAAAAATAAATTAAAAAGAAAGAAAGAAAGAAAGAAAGAAAGAAAGAAAGAAAGAAAGAAAGAAAGAAAGAAAGACATTGTTTGCCATTTTAATAAAATTAAATAAGTAAAAAGTTGAGGTAGCCCTGTAGAAACCAAAGTGAATAAATCTTAAGACATGTTAAGGCAATAGAACAAAGTTTAAAATTAACATATAGCTCTAGTGTTGTTTTCTTATTCTGGGATTTAGCTTGTTTAATTTTATTTTTTTATTGTGGTAAAAAGTACATAAAATAAAATTTACCATCTTAACCATTTTGAAATGTACATGTCAAAGTGTTCAGTATATTCACATTACTGAGAAACAGATCTCTAAAACTTTTCATTTGGGAACCTGAAACTTTATATCCATTAAGACTCCCCTTTCACCCTCTCCCTCTAGCCCCTGGCAACCACCATTCTACTTTCTGTTTCTATAAGTTGGACTACTTTAGATACCTCATATAAGTGGAATCATACCATACTCATAATTTTTTATTCCCACTGATTTCACTTTGTATAATGTCCTCATGGTTCATCAATGTTATAGCATGTGACAGAATGTCCCTGTTTCTTGAAGTTAATATTCTATTGTGCGTATATATCACATTTTATTTAATCATTCATCCATTGATGGACATTGACTTGCTTCTACTCCTTGGCTATTTTATTTTTAATTGGATATTTATCTGATATATAATATATGGATACATATATAATTGAAATTTTTTATATACTTAAATCCAAAAAAAGCAGTTTTAAAAATAGAGCAGAATATCACTTTAATTCCTTACTAAGAGAATACTATTCATCCCAAATTATAACCACTCTTATCAATTCAGTATATATCCCAATGATATTTTAAATGAACTTACAAATGTATATGTACATATAACATAGAATTATGCACTCTATGAAATATTTATTTTGCTAGTTTCTTTTAAATCATAGCATTCCTTTGTATTATATTTGTATCAGTAAATGGAACTCTACCTTATTCATTTTAAGTGTAAACTAAATATATGATTAGTCATAATTATGTGGAATAATCCCATGCCATCTTTTCTTTGAGCTATATCTGAAGCTCTATACACATAGAGAAAAGAGCACACACCAGTCAGCCTTCAGTCAGCCCCCAGGAGTGATCCCTATCCTGACTTCTAAAAGCAGATACTAGTTTTTTTCTTTTTTGTACTTTATGTAAGTAGAATCATACATGACATTCTCTTTTTTATGTCAAGTTTCTTTCATTCAACATGATGTTTGTAGTCTTAATCTACCCTGCTATAAACAGTGGTAGGTTTTTTTTTCATTCTCATGGCCATACATGATGTTATAAGAACATAACACATTTATTTAGTCTACTTTTGATAGATATTTAGTTTTTTTCTTTGTTTGGAGCTACTACAAATAACACTGCTTTGAACAATCTTATTCATGTCTTCTGATGTACACATGCACACATTTCTGTCTTCATATACCTGAGAGTGGAATTGTTGATTTATAGAAAATACATGGATTTAGCTTTAGCAGATTGTGACAAATCATTTTCCAAAGTATATATGCACTAATTAACGTTCCAACCAGCAGTGTATAAATAACATGTTTCTTCACATTACTGTCAACTGTGGCATTCTCGATTGTTCCCATTACAGTCGCTGGTGGAGATGTGCAGCAGTAGCACTTGTGGCAGTGCGTCTCATTTTGGGAAATATTGGTAGAGCTTCAGCTGTTGCCCTGGTCAGGGAACTGGAACTTGAGTGGTTAAGGACACCCATAGAATTACTTTTCACGGTATATTTTTTGGTACTATTTGAAAATTTGTACCATGTACCTGTATTAACTCTTTAAAGTATTTGTTAGTTTCTTTTTTTCATTTTTAAGAGAAAAGTCATTAAAACCTAGAGTATTATAGCCTATAGTGTTAGTGTGCAAGCCAGTTAAGTTTTGATCCCAAGGCCAACCGAAGGACGATCATGTCTCCCAATGGAAGTGTAAAGTGCTAATTTTTTTTGCCAATCCTTGGGCTGTTGAAGACAGATCAGGGAGATGAGAAACAGTTCAGGAAATGAGATTGAGTCCCTAGTGGAACTTGAAGAGCCAAATATCCAGGACCCTCCAAAATATTATATCACTTGCTGCTCTCTCTTTTACCTGATTACAGATGCTGTAAGATATATATACCATCCCCAGAGATCTAGCCAAGAGCTGTGGACTAGAATGTATGTCTCTACCTCCCTCATTATGGCCTATAAATTCATAGTTATCTGAGGGGGAGGCCAAGAGAAAAGCCACGGAGCTGGAATACAGCGACTTGACCAGACCTCCAGTGTTGTTGAGAGATAGAAAATGCAAAGTCAAGGTATGGCTTTAGGAAAAATAACAAGATTTTATCTTTAACTTCTAGTGAATAAAATTACTCAGAATGATTTAACTGATAGATGACTAAGGATTAAAGATAACTGTATTGTTAGGAAAATCTATGTTTGGAAATCAGCTACCTAAGGTTGCCCAGGAAACTACAAGCCCAATCTACTAATATTCTTAAAAACTGTTCAGGTTGCAGAGCCTTAAAAAGAGAGAGTGAGTTCCCCATGTCCTCATGGGTGTGGCTATAGAAATCAGAAGAAAAGAGAGAGCCTCACACTGGGTCAAACCAATGGAATTTATTCTACTAGCAGAAAAGTATGGGCTTGAGATTATTCATTTCTGCTTTTCAAGTATGAGCATTTATTGTACTGTTTTCTGTTTTTTTTTTTTTTTAAACATTATCTGTTGGGTAAGATGGGAATGGTTACATTTATAATTAGAATTTTACTGTGGTATTGTGAGAACTCACATCTGGACCTGATTAGGGGAAATGTATTTTACCCAGAGAGGCGGTCTTGGAACAGGATGACTTAACATGTCTTTGGGTTGTTCTCTTAGTGGAGAGGCTGAGTACATTTTTATTGTAAGTGAAATGATTATGTTTGGTAGAGTTTACTCATTGAAACATATATATGTGTTATTTGGGCAGCTAAGAGGTGAAATGAAGTGGACAGAATTTTTAAAAGCTTGCTTTTCCATATTTCGTATATTAATGGCCAATTCCATCCTTTTTTGGGGAAACCACGTTTGGTCTACTGCATGTGGTTATGGTGGGACCAATGTTATGCCTGCCTCTCACTTTTCTGTCTGTAGCCAGAAAAGTGTCCGACTTAGGTCTGAATTGCATTACCCATTACATTAACAATAGTCATTGGCCCAGGGATAGAAACAAAACCTTTTTTCTCCTGGTATTAAACATACAAATGCTAGAGAGGAGAATAACACATTCCTTTGAGTTCACTAAGTTTTGCTAAAAATATTCAGAGCCGTGTGTAGACATATTATTATCTGCTCTTACATAGAGAAATCTTACCTATGACAACACCAAGGGACCAACATCAAGAAAAAGTTGAGCTGAGGAAGGAGACAGTGACTCTCAGTCCCTAAAGCCCAGATAGTATCTACGTACCCTCTGAGTTATAACCTTCTACAATTGAACAGCAAAGAAGAATTAATCAAATAAATCACAAATAGGTGGCAAAGTAATTAGGTGATGGAAACCTCTTTCTGAATAAACTTCAGTCATGTGCATTTGGCAAGAACGTCGTGGTCATTTAGAAAATCATGGTCACAACGGATGTGAAGTTTTTTGTTTTAAGATAAAGAGAAAGATTTTAGCTTGTCACATATTAGTGTTCATGTCTTCATTACATGAAGATGAGCATTTATATAAGTAGATATATGACTTTATATGTTGCTTGATATATGGTTTTCTATCCAGTTTGTCTTGGTCTCTGAATCAAGCACAGTTTAAGAGTATATTGAACAACTGAATCATTAATAAATATTAAAAATTAATAAGAAATAATCTATTAGATATATCATTGCTTTCTCACAAAACAGGTGTTAACTTAAGGAAATAGAATATCCACATTGTACATAATTACTGGCTATAATTGTATGGGTAGAGCAGAAATATGTTCTTTTCTACAACACATTCAACACCACATAACATAGGAATACATATACACACCAAGAAGAAAAAGAGATTTATGTTCTGCTACTCTAAATGCATAATTTTGTATTTTACTTAAGATTAGATCTTACACTGGTATTAAAAATTGAGCTTAATGCTGGTTGTGAATTTAATTCTCACTGTATTAAGATAGTTTAGCAAGTAAAAATAATGCAGTATATTAAATATGTCACACTTTACAAACGATGTATTGAGGAAATAGATATGACGCTGCCATAATGATGGCACGTAATGTGAAGCACACTAATGGTCTAATGCCTTTATTATGTTGCTTTTTCCATTTTTCTCAGCTGAAATGACAAAATGTGTCTTTGTGGTCCATGTTTTAAATGAGTTGTAACCAGCAGCATTGTAGGTTCTGCTAACAGACTGCACCCAGAGCAAACAGATGTGGGAGGAAAGAGAATGTAATTCAATATTTACCTGGACTTCAAAGGACAGTCTTTTCCTTCACCTGCCATTAAAATCTGATGTGCTATGTCATAAAGTTGCAGCTTCTGACTACACTGTGTTTTAAAGTACTTACTTATGTCAACCTGCTATGCAGTGGCAGAAAGGAAGATACACAGTTTATTTATTTATTTTTTTGTCCACCGCTTATGGAAGGAAAAAATGGCTTGCTTAAGCAGTGTAATTTGCAGGCTCTTAGGACTGCATGCTAAATGATAAATCATCATGGGTTTGAAAAATTGTAAGCCTATTTATTAAAACTGACCTAATGTAATGAGATTCCTTTCAATAAAGTACACATCGTTTCAATGCTTGATTTATAAACTACTTATGATTATTTACCTATTAACTCATTAAACTGTTCATAATGAGGGATCTATTATCTATAATATGTGTTTTTTAAATGGGTATTCTTTAGGAAATATGATGCTAATTTTTAAAAATTCTTTGTAGTAACAGGTGGTTAAATAAATGATTCACTTATATATTGCTAATAGTAAAAATGTATATTAACCAAGTATGGGCTTTATAAATTATTATTGTAAATTTTATTTATAAAAATTTATTTTATTGTATATTGAAAACAAAGTCAGGTGGGGTTTTATTCAATGAGAATTAAAAGTAGTGTCATTTTATTTCACAAAAGGGAGGTAAAAAATTAATGGGCTAAGATTATGGTGAGGAAATTTTAGCAAATAAAATAGTAAAATCTTTTTGTTTGCTTTTTACTAACTGAGATATTGTAGAAATTAATGATATAAGGCTTCTTAGAATATTTCTGCATGCAAATCTGTAAGAAATGTAAGAGAGCTTCTCTCTAAGACTTTTAACATAAAACTCTGCTTGGAAAGATATTAGATAAACTTTGGAGGACCCTTCAGGTTCTTGAGTCAGTGATTTTGTGATGTAAGCAAATAAGACAGTATGGATTTGAAGTGGTTATATTTAAGCCAAGTCTTTCTAGAAGCCAAACTAGTCATCTGGTTTTAATGAGGCCCTTTGGAATGCAAAAATGTTAATGTTTTGCTTGGGGCACTATAGTTTTAATTACTTGCATTTGATGTGTTAAATGGCAACTATACAGTAATAATGAATCAAATACAACATTTTGTGCAACGCTAGCCTAATTTAGGTTGAAGTGTAAAATACCATCATCTTTCAGGTAGCATAAGGATAAAGAATTACAATAATAGGGCATTGGCATTTCTAATGAAGCTTGAAAACATTCAAAATTACCTAGGGTCAGCATGACCTATCTACTTTTTTTTGTTGCATATTTTGTTCTTTCCAAATATGTAAAAGAAAAAGTCTGAATCATGTAACTTTAAATGAGAGGATTAGGAATACTTTATTCTGGTTACTTTATTATAACCAGATGTTTTCAATCTTCCTCCACTAAATATAGACAAAAGGGCAGAAGATTAGATTTCATCAGTACAGGACAGTTACTTCATTAAGATAGAGTAATTAGTACTAAACTTTGTCAATTTGAGGACCTGGTTTTCAATGTTAAAATGTTTTGCATATATATGTTTGAAATTATAATAATATACATAGACATTTAAAAATAAGCCACAATATGAGAAGTACTATTTACTGAATCTACAAAAATGTCCATAATGGATTTTAAGATCCCTTGTTATTACTCTAAGAACTCCTCAAAGTGTCCTCAATCTTGATAGTACCCATTTAATTATTAGGAACTAATCTGTTTAATACTAATTTATTATTTAAATAAATACCATAATTTGCCATGTATAATGCTTGCTTTTTTGCCCACATGTACATAATATATGGATAGTACCTGAAATACCTTATATCCATTCTTGTGTTATGTAATTATTTGTTACATAAAATTTCTTGTACATAATATGTTCAAAAATAAATTCTATAATTCCTTTACAGTTACAAAAAACAAATTTATTTTTATCTAAAATTAATTTTAATTATTTTATTCAATTTATTAAAATTGAGTTAAAAATTAAAACAAAAGATTTTTTTCCTGAAAGCCTGAGCTAAAAATGCGGGGGTGCATATACACAGCAAAGTATGGTGAGTCTTCAGCATCCAAACCTGTTTTAAAAATGCATGTAAAACTACAAAAATAGAAATAAGTTGATAACTGAAAAACTAATTATATTCCAAAAGATATTGGATATATATCATACAAATGGTTTATTCTTTATCCCTTATGATAAGCCAGTGTATGCACTGCTAACATGTTAGAAAAGAATATAGAGTTCATTATGTCTCATGTAGAATTAGTTCTAAAGTTTTATTTCTTAGAAGTGAAAACATCTTTCACTATTTTTTCTAGGTGTAAAGGCTTTTTCTTTTAATGTTAATTTTTCTCCATTGTATGGTACTAACCAGAAATACTTAGACTGGGTAAACATGCTCATAAAAGATTCAGTTTGAATCTATTTCCTTATGCACAATTTAACTATGTAGGGAGAATAATGGTTTAAACATATAAACTGTACCTTTTACTGGTTTTACTCATAAATGTAAGCAAAAATGAATCAATGGGATTAACAAGCATGAATCTACATTACTATTGTAAAAATAAGTTTGTTCTTGCACAGGGGGTATGTTCTGATATAACATTTAAAACAAAGAGGAAAACAGTCCATCAGTATTTAGGGCATTTCAGTGGCCAGCAGTCTTCTAAGTTCTGATACAGAGACTACATGATAGAAAATATGAATGGTTGTTGAATTCATATAAGTCAAAGTCAAAGTATATGTCGTAAGAGTGCACACTGCACTCTGTGTCACTTTCATCTACTTCCTGTAGCAAGAGAGGAACAATTATGCTATGCTATTTGGCCACTGCCATAGCCTTTATAAATGTGCTTGTATTAACATCAGAAACTAGATCATATTTCCATATATCACTATATTAACAGGGACTGACAAGTATGACAATGACCATTTTCTTTTTCATTTCTACTCCAGTCAAATAAATATTTCAGAGCTGTCTATGCAACTCCATTAGCAGCAGAAGTGATAAATATTAGACTTCCTCTTCATAGGTTTTGATCTATGATCAATTGAGCAGACTAAATATTGAGAGCTGGCTAATTCTTCTTTGTCATATAGGCAAGAGATAAGATAATTAATGCTAGGTCATTCCATACTGAATGGGAGAATCTGAATGATTATAATATGCTTTAGTCTGTTCCTTGGGTTTTCTTGGCATTACAGAGTGTTTAGAAAGAAAATATTTCTGTTGGCAGTATATTTTTAAATATTATCAGCAACATTATTTAAGTATCTATTTTCCTATTGTTCTTAGCTTAGTAAATGACAACCTCGTTCCCCTAATCATAAAAGCCAAAACTTTGGCAATTTTTCTCTCATACCAGACATCCATTTCATTAGCAAATTCTGTCATCTCTAGATTCAAAATGTATACAAAGTCCATATGCTCTCATGATGTCTACATTTACCACCTTGTCAATGCCCCACAACTGTTCAAAGTACAGCAATAACCTAATTAATGGATAAAGTGTCGAATATAGTACATTTCCAGTCTTTAAGAAAATCTGTAAGTGTAGTGTTTGAGACAGAAAAATAGTGATTAAGATGGTGTAAATGACCCTGTGTGTGTGTACATTTATAAATATGCAGTTATCTGGTGTCCATTTATTTTAAATAAACATAGCATCACACAATATAGAATAAAACAAAAACTCTAATACAATGCAAAACTAAATATAGTGGAAATGCTCTAAAAGTACTCATCAGTGATCCTCAGTGCTGATGTATCTCTCAAGATCTGTAGTTATTCAGTATGTTCCTCTAGCTCCACAAAACTTGATTCTTAAGTCAAAGTGCTAGACTGGTTTTAGGTACCAGTCTTGAATCCTGTCTATGGTGGATCATAAATGCTGCTTCTAATTCTTTGGACAAAGTATATTATTTAATTTTACTAAGGTAAAACTATCATTACTATTAAACGTATGTATACTCTAAATCATTTTGGTTTTTAATTTGTAATTTATAATAAAAAAATAAGAAAATTGTCTTATGGAACCAATAATTATAGTCAATCAATCAGGGTTGCTACACATTCAAATGTGGAAGATAGAATTTCCAGTCAATTGTTATTCATTCATTTTCAGGCACTGTGCTCAGTCCAGAGATCCAAGGATAAATAAGACAGAGGTCCTGACGCTGAGTCCATGATGTGTCAAGAAAATGTTCTTGCTACATATCTATGGTGTTCTTTTTTAATTTTGTTCTATCTGCAGGAAATAGACAGCATTTGCCTTCTTAATATCTTTGATTAAATGATATAAATCTTTAATGTACTTCATGTAGTTTCTCTGCCAACTGTCTATAAATATAAAACAAATTATTGGGTACAATTAGCTTATAGAAATCAATATGTGCTCCATTTTATAATTTGTAATTTCTACAACATATTTGTGTTATTATTAGTGCTATTAAACATAATAAATGTTTTTACTTGCTATAGTTTGGTAGATTTTTTGATATATTGCATAAGCTACATGTGATATACTATATAATTTTCCTGTTCATATGCAATATATTTTAAATTAAGTTTTTGTAAAATAAGCCAACTTTTTAAAATCCTCACCCAAGGATATATTTTTTATTGCTTTTGGAGAGAGGAAAGGGCTGGGAGAGAGAGACAGAGAGAGAGAGACAGAGAAATGTGAGAGAGAAACATTGATCACTTGCTTCCTGTACATACCCTGACCAGGGATTCAACCTGCAACCTAGGTGTGGGCCCTAACAGGGAATTGGACCCACAACCATTCGGTGTATGAGATGGTGTTCCAACTAACTGAGCCACCTGGCCAGAGTGCTAAATGGTTTTTATTATTGTGTGTGTGTGTGTAATCAGTAAATGGCTTATTGCTATTTTATATGTAATCTGCTAAATACTAAGTTTATATTTACCATGAAAATGTCCACTTTGGTGGCTTAACCCAGGTCTTTACCATCTCATAGTTGGCAGCACATGTAGGCGTGTGTCCCGGCCACTTGCCCAACTGTACCAGTGGTTCCCTTTCATTTCCTTTCCCTGATTCAGCACAAGCAAGAGTGACAGCACGGTCACCAGTCTTTTAGACAAAAAATAACTTGGCAAAAATAAATGTTTCCACTACTTTAGTCATCTGGGACTCCTTTCTGGTCAGTACCTGTATGGAAAGAGAATGAAAATCATGTTTTTACTGATAACATTCCTTCCAATATATTTTGTTTCAAAAACTCCAAACCACAAAGATGATTCCAGTCAGACATCCAAATGTTTACTGAGTCATAGGTAATTACTACCACAATAGGGTGAGGGATTCCCCAAGTAGGTATCAAAAGTAGGTATCTTTGATAGGTAAAGATACCTATCAAAAAGTAGGTATCTTTAGACTCTTAGGTATAGATTTGAGTGGCTGTTTTATTCAGTTTGCTGACTTTTCAATTTTATCCAGTGACTTTTTTGACTCCTCTGTGTAAGGTCTAGAGCTATGTTCTTTAAGAGACAGAAAGTGGAATTAGTGAAGAGTTTTTACTATCAGGTATCAGGTAGTTTGCAAGTAAATCAGACTGATACCAATAGGCTGTCTGGACAGCTAGAAGTGGGTTGAGGACAGGGAACACGAGGAGCCACAGGTGGAGATCTGACCATCCAGTGCCATGGCAAGACAGTGCCAGGTCCCCCAGGGGGACATGTTACCCAGGTAACCAAGCCATGCTCCTCCCACTCAGGCTAGATAGTGACAGGAGGAAGTATACTTAAACTGAGCATATGCAAGGCTAGCAAAATAAATGGATAAGAGAGGAAAAGCCCTCCTACCCCTTCCAGTACCAGGCTGGGGGTGAGACATAGGAAAGGCAGGCACATGAACAATAGAAGTTAAGATGGCGCCAGGGGAGGTGATGGACCAGTTTAGCCTGGGGAAAGGAAGGGATTGGTTGGGAAGTGGACCCACCCAAATTACATAAAGTTTAGGAATTTAATTGGTCATTCCAAAAAAATACTTCGTCTGTCCCACATCTGAAACTAAGATAAACCCAGGGTAACCAAGAAACTCTCTCTCTTGCTCATCATTCATTGCTTGGGACCTGCACTCAGATGGTGCACTGGCCTGGCCTCTCCAGGAGGAAGTCTCTCTCCTTGTGTCCTGTTTCCAATTCAGCATCTCAAACATCTTACTCCTGGCTTTCCCCAGATATCTGCAAGAAAGAATGGACTGTCTGAAGCAGCTACACTATGTCCCCATGGTGTGGACACTTAGGTGGACTCAAGGATGAAGATGGAGAGGTTTTAGGCAGTGAAGAAAGAAGGTTGGAGCTACAATTAGCAAGTGGGATGAGAAAAGGGGACTAGGGACTAAAGTCATATTTGGGGGAAAGATCATGATAGTTCTTCAACAATTTAGATTTCATGGGCTGGACATCTGAAGTGCCCACATGTGTACATGGAACCACACGTGAGCAGAGTCTCTCAGAATTGCAAGATGTTTGAGTTAAAAAGGACCATGGAGGGTTTCTAGCGCCACGTGTCACACGTAGCTACAGATGCAGCACTAGAGCCCAGCACCCAGGGCTCCCAGGCCAACACCTTAGCAGTCACACCATCCAGCCCTAGGCCCTGGGCAGTGTGCAGTGACAAGTGAGCACGTGTGCTGAGGCATTATAAGCTTTATGAGCTGGCACACAGGCTCGTGAGCCCTGTTACTGGAACAAACTCCAAGCTAAGTGAACAGTGGTTGTGACCTAACTGCCATCATCAGAGGAGCCCCTTGGCCTTCTTAGCTAGCCTGGCTCATGACAACAGAGCAAAGGGACACCCTCAACAAGGTGTAAGGAGCAGGAATGGGGTGATACAATGAGATGGACAAGGAAAAAAGGGGCAGAGATAACAGAAAGAAATAAAATAAAACTAGGGTTCCACAGAGAGGCCACTTAGAGCCATGGACACAGATACACGCATGTCCCATATCACACACCACAACCACAGTCAGCACACACCCCATATACCCACCATGTACCATATCATATACCACAGCCACATACACACAGCATATATCACATACCACATATACATACCATACAACACTATAACCACACATACCACATGCATCACATACTACATGCCCCATGCACCACATACAGCACACATACCATATCATACACAACCACAAACACAGCAAACATCACACACCATGCACCCAATGTACCACATACACACACAGAATACATCAGATACACACATCCCATATGCCACATATAACATACACCATATAACATGACAAGCACATACACTGCATACATCACACATCATAGATTCCATATGCCACACATACCACACCCACAAACACAAATCCCATGTAACACTATAACCATACAAACCCCATACATCACATACCACCCACACCATGTAGCACATACACTACACACATACCATATGATATGCCACAACCACACATGCAGCAAATAGCACACATTATACACCTAACATACCACGTACACTGTAGAGACATATCATATGATACACAATCACACACACCTCACACAAGCCCCATATCATGCAGCACAAACCACACCCACAAATACATCACACACCACATACATCATATACCACACACCATATCATATACCTCACACATGCATGAACAAGAAACCCACAGATACTAATACCAAGGGAACACACACATTTAAAGGGAGACAGAGGTGGTGAGAGAGGAAAAAGAGAAGGAAACATGGAAAGATATAGGACAAACAAAAAGAGGGACAAAACCAGCAAAAATATATGTGTATACACTTCTTTGTCCTAAATCAAGAGTTCTCAGTGGAGAGTGATTTTGCTCCCCAAGGGACATCAAGGCGATGTCTAAAGACATTCTTGACTGTCACACCTTAGCCAAGGAGGATGTTACTGTCATGCTGTGAATAGCAGCTACACATCCTATAGTGCATCCATAGGTAGGCCCTCTCACTACAGAATTATTTGTTGCAAAACAATAATGCCCACTTTGAAAGATGGTGCCCCAAATGCCAGAGCCAACATCACATCACACAGCTCCTGTGCCTCAGTCCCGCACACACTGACACACACATACACACGTCTTCTCCCTGACCTCCTTTAGCCCTTGCTGGTGTGGCCCTCAGGAGGCCCCTCACACTCTGGTTGCCCTCTGTCCTTCCATTGAATCCAGAGGATCTAACACTTGCCTTGAGTATGAACTCAGCCTCAGGCAGGAAGAACAGGTTAGAGCCCCTCTGTGCAAAATTGGCCTGCTCCAGAGTCAGTCCAGGTTGGGCCTCCAGTCCTTCCTCCCTGACAAGCCCTGACCTCTTCAGTCCCCCAAGGCAAGGTTGGAGACTGACCGCCATAAGGTCAAGGACAGATTGGACATCAGCCCTTTCAGGTCCATGTGCTCATCCTTATAGATGAGACAATTGGGAAAGACAATGATTTGCCCAGAGTCATATAAGTTTTATTAAATTTGGAGTCTGGGCAAGGGGACTTGGAAAAGTGTGATGGCAAGTTTCACCAGATGGGGCTAGCGATGTGACCACCCTCCCATAAGTTCCAGTGTCACTCACCCCCCTCATCCCTTGCACCGCCATCTCCTGTATTTGGACCCTTGAGTCTGGGACCATGGGTTGCAGAACTGACAGAGTCCCACATGTTGGGATGTGCTGCCCGCATGGCCTTGGAGTGGACCAGGGAGCCATGCCTCATCTGTCAGGAGAGGAGGAGCTTCATTATAGCTTCCTGTCCCCTTGGAGCCAGAACTCTGGGGAAGGTAGAGGGAGGACATGTCACCCACCCTGTGGCTCACCTTCCACCACTATCCAAGCACACGATGTTGTCCCAAGATCTGACAGAAACTTGTATCCAGCAAATGTCCCCCTCCCTTTCCAGCCTTCTACACCCACTTTGAGTCTGTTCTCATTTTCCTTTTTCCTGGTGATCCATAAAAAGGCAGCACCAGGTAGAGAATAAAATTGAGAAATAAAAGGAAAGTCTGGAATCTGAATGACTCTGCCTGCCCGTAGCCTTCCTCCCCGCACATGCAAGTATGTCATTGCCTTGTCCTCTTTCCCACCAAGGACTGCATTGAGGACTTTGGCTGGAGTCCAACAGGACAGAAAATGTAGGTGGGTTAGTAGGCACACAAACATTGGCTTAATGGGTGTGAAGGCCTTAGGTTCAAGGGTTCTAGTGCCTCCCCCACCCCCTCACCCAGTACAAACCCAAAGACCTGAGTAGGTGGGGAAGGCAGCTAATCAAACTGCACTGTTTGCTCAGGGCACTGAGACCTGGCGTTGAGCCAACAACAGGAACAGGAGCCTTGCTTTCCCTTTAGATGTGAGAGAGTGGTCCTCTTACACCCCACCCACAGACACCGCACGCTGTACCTAAGATTCTCTCCTACATATGCTCTCTCTCTTTCTCTCTCTTTTCCCCTCTCTCTGCTCACAGCATCCTTCAGCCCTCTGAACCAGGGACAGGGAAGAAAAAAAAAGCATTCTTAAGCTAGTGGGTAATCCACACACACACACCGGACACTAAGTTCCTGGACGCGCAGGCCCTAGGCCATCGGGTCTCTGGCTTGCCGTGGGGCTTTCCAAAGACCGGGGCCTCTAGTTGTTCCCAACGTAAAATTGAAGTAACTGATCTTCAAGATGGCTCCCAGGTCTCTCATGTCAGAGCTGTCTGCTATGGGACCAGGGTGGGCTGTGCTTTCTGTGGTCCTTCTGCGCTGTGACTGTGCAGGTCCCTCTACCTCCCTGGGACTCTTCCAGTTGGAATGAGGGTATGAGGTAGGGCAGAGAGTTGGCAGGATTCGGCATGGAGGAAGTGGGCCTGAACTTGGCCTCTCACTAAATGGCTGCATGGCTCTGGGTCATTTACTTGGTCGCTTTGTTTTTTATCTCCCCCATCAGTAAAATGCAGATAATACCTGCCTCACAGGTATGACAGAAGCCTACCTGGGAAGACTTTATTAAAGCCTATTAGGCAGTAACGAGTGGGTGAATAAACACTGCCTCTGCTGGAGGTTGCCAGAAAAGGTATTTTCAATACTTGGGGCATAGTTACATTAAAAAATGCTTTGTTTTTTATTTAAAATCCAAATTGAACCGGGTGTCTTGTATTTTGTTTGCATTCCACTACATAGATGTCATGTTGGGGAGGGTCTCTACAGGTCCAGAGAAGGGAGCTACAGACTCTGTCCTGGGATCAAATCCTGCTCACAGCTCCAAGCTGTGTCTTAGCCCATGAGCTGAGAATGGATTTTACATCTTAAACTGGTTGTTAAAGAAGAGAAAAAGAAGAAGGAGGAGGAGGAGGAGTGGGAGTATCAGAGACTATCTACCTGAGCTTGCAAAGCCTAAAATATTTACCTCTACTATCTTGGCCCTTTACAAAAAAAAAAAAAAAAAAATCACTGACCCACAGTTGATGAAGGAACTAAGAGTTTCCAATATTTATACACCTATTCTGGGCCAGGTGAGAGATTAAACTAGAATAGTTAAGAAAGGCAAGTCTGCTATAGGAGAGGCACAGAAGAGTGGGAGGCTGACAGGAAATGCCCTGTGAGAAAGATGGGCTCACTCACTTGCTCACTTGAGGGGCCCTCAACCTCCAAAGGCCTGCCTGACTCCTCTTCCCTCCCTCCTCCCTCACTACCTTGAGTCTCTCAGTTTAGTTTGACCCATCCAGATCTTTCTATAGAAAGTTGCCAGGTATCCCAAAGTCCAAGGTTATCTATGCAGTCTCTCTGAAGACCTCCTCTTTCTGGACTGGCCTGGGGGATGGAAAAAAGACCGAGGTAAAGGAATTTCTGCAAGGCTCCAGACAGCAGGCTACTGGCCTGTCTCTTTAAATTTCAGGTAGTATGGGAGGAGGGAGGGAGTTTGTCTGCACAGCCCGGGAGGAGTCCCTGCCTGAGAAGCCCAGTGAGGAAGTCCCAGCTCTGCCAAGTATAACAAACATGGAGCCCCCTCTGCATTCTGGCTGGGACACATTCCCAAGATTCCTGTGTGGGCCAGGGAGTAGGAGATGGGACCTCTACAGGGAGAGGGAAGGCTGGTTGTTGGGGAGGCCCATGTGGCCCAAGCCTGAGTACTGTCGGGATCTGGTCTCAGCCGCAGTTCCCAATGGATCCCTCCCTACACAACATGGAGTTGCTGCTGCCCAAGAAGAAACGTCTCGGTTCCTGTCTGTGGAGTCATGGGCTCAGAGCCAAGATGAACAGAACCTAGGTTCAGAGCCGAGATGAACAGAACCTGCTGTAGCAGAAGACGTAAGCCTCAATCTGCTGCCACCATCCCTCGGGTGTGGCCTTCACACCCTTCTTTTCTCTCCCTCTCCTTTCCCCTCCCTCGTCCTTTCTCTTTGTCTTTGTTTGGCACCTTTATTTGGATAGACAGTGCTTCCAGGCCTGGCTTCTTAGGAGTATTTTGTCTCAAGAGTTGTGGCCTGTGGGGCCCCAGGATGCCAGGCAGGAGGGGGCTGGCATGGACACAGGTGCTCACTATCCTTAAGACCAAATTCTATTATGCAAGCTCATTGTGAGATCAGTTGACACTTGAACAATGTAGGTTTCAGCTGTGAAGCTCAATGAAACTGAACTGGTCAATTGAACTGAGCGGGTCAATTGGAAAAAATATGATCATAAGTGAACCCACACAATTTGAGCCCATGTTGTTTAAGGGTCAGCTGTACTTTCCTAAAGGCCAGGCACCTTTCTAGTCCTCAGAAGGATTGTGGCATCACTGAACCTTTACCAGAGATGTGCCGGTGGGTCAGAACAATGCCTTATATCTCTGTTCCCTGCCCCTCAAACAGTCTCTCTGGGAGAAATATACAGCACCTACATATGCACATGTGGGAGTGAATAAATGAATGAATGAGGTGGAGAGGGTCTTCAAACTCCAGTAACAGCAAAAGAAGAAAAAATGTGATCATGGTTACGATCCCTGTGCATTTATCACATTAGCTGTTGGCCATAGTCCTGCCACGTGCCAGACCCCAGGAATGGGAAGTCATGAGGAAGAACAAAGCTGGGACACGGCCTGGAACTTATTATCCTCTACTAGGGAGAGGGGCATGGACAACCAGACACTTAGGGCCAATGCTCACTAATTCTCTCATCTGGGTTGTACAATTCTAGAGGCACTGGAGTTGGAGTCCTAAGGAAATCTCACTCGCTTCTTCCAGCTCCTGAAAACAGCTCTAAATTCATCGAATGTTCTCCCCACTCCACTCCAGCAGCTTAGAGTGGGGAGCTGGAGAGGAGGGGGCATGGAGGGAGCTTAAAGCCATCCCTGTGTGTGGTCTCCTCTCCAAAACCTCTGTGGATTGCCCCACCCAGGTGATGACATGTCTGATTGATGTCCTCCTGTTGGGGTTCCCCTGGGCTCCTAAGAAGGAAGATATTATGTCAATTATAGGGGAAAGCCTGAAGTTTTTGTGTCTGAGAGTCTTTTCCATCTGCAAATGAAGGGGCCTGCCCGAGCCTGACCAGGAAGGAGGAGGCTAAGAGGCCACCTGGAGCCTTTGTGGTTTTTCTTCTTTGCTCAGGGATTCTGGGCTGGGGAAGTACTCATTTTTGGCTTCCCATCTCTCACAACTGCCACCCACCTCTGTCTCCCAGGCTTGGAAGAGTGAGGGCTGAGCACATATGTGGCTGGTGACATCCTGAGGCAACAGAACGGTGTTGCTGCAGACTAGGCCATAAGTGGTCTCACTCATCCCCTTCCCACTCTTAGGATCCCAGGGCTGGGGAGCCAGACGCAGAGCGCAGAAAGGCCTGGGGTTTTGGAAAGGGTGGCGGAAGTTCTCTGTATACCCAAGTGAGGTGAAGACAAAGTGAGGGACCAAAGCCTGGGTGGGAGTGGGTTGCTTCCATCTGCCCTTTCTGCCCTATTTCTTCTTAAAACCATCTCGTAGACTTCCTCTTGTACCCTGGGCTAGTAAGGCTTGATGTCACAACGTTGAGGGATTCCCCTACATTTCCTGATCTCCTTGCTCAATTCCACAGCTCCTTGGCCTACTTCATTCTGAATAGCAGGAGCCTGGAGTATTGACTGCCCTCTGAATGGAAGGACCTTGAAATAACCAGAGAGGGGAGTGGCCTAGGCTGTGCCATCAACCAGCCCAAAGGGGATGCATGTAATTAGGTAAATGTGTACAGGAGGACAATAAGGTCAGGTCAAGGGTTGAGATGATGGAAAAAAGTAGTGAACAATGTTGCCAGCACCAATTATCTCATTTAATTCCTAACTCAGCTGTAGGAGGAAGGGCCTTTATCCCCTGTGAGGGAGGCAGACCCAGAGAGAGTGAGTGGGGACGTAGGGATTAATTCCAAGGGATCAGAGGGGCACTCAGGCTCAGGTTAGGGACTTCTGGGGGGTGGAGTATGGTCCAGTGAGAAGGGGAGTCTTTATGGTCTTTCCAGGATGATGGGAAACCCAGTGTTCTTCTCATTAGTCATCTTTATGCTGCTAATCGATGGGAACCTGTAAGCATCCCTCTGCAGGCTACTCAGTGGTTCATTGCAATAGTCAAACATAAGGAAGGATTTCTAAAGTCAATAAAAAAATAACCAAACTAAAATTTGAAGGGAAAAAGGGTGTTAAGTAGAGAAATAAGTACTTAAGACAAATGGAGTGTACATAAAATACTGTGATTATCTGGGCCAAGTCATGAGAGTGGGAAAAGGACAGGCAACTTACCTTAATCGTAGGAACTTCTCCAAAGGAAACACGAGGTACTGGTGACAGTGGCAGGTATAAATAACAAGTGGGGGGGAAGCAATGGTAAAATATAATTCACATATACCAGCGAACACATAGGCACTATGGGGTTGTGATCTAGTACAAAAAATAAGAAAATGATGCAACTCAGGGTAGAGACTTTTAAATATTGCTGAGAAACCATTCTGGGGAGGAAGAGTTCGGTTGTTTATATATTCATTTTAGAGTTCACATATAAATGATGCCATATAGAATTTATCTTTCTCTGACTGGCTTATTCTTTTTTTTTTTATCTTTACTTTTATTGTTGACATATAGCTGTCCCTATATGTCCCCCTTTGCCCACCTCCACACAGTCCCTGCCCCCACTTCCTTCTGGCCATGGCCACACTGTTGTCTGTGTCTATGGGCCATGCATATGCGTTCTGTGTGTTCTTTGGCGAATCTCTTCACTTTCTTTCATCTAGTTCCCCACCCCCTCAATCCCTTCTAACAGTTGTCAATCTGTTCCATGTATCTGTGCCTCTGTTTCTATTTTATTCACTAGTTTGTTTTTTTCATTAGATTCCACACATAAGTGAGATCATATGGTATTTATCTTTTTCTGACTGGTTTATTTCATTTAGCATAATAATCTCCAGGTCTATCCACACTGTTTTAAAAGATAAGATTTCTTTTTTTTTTAATGGCTGCATAGTATTTATTGTGTAAATGTACCAAGTTTTTATCCACTCACCTAATGACGGGCACTTGGCCTGTTTCCAGATGTGGCTATTGTAAATAACAGTATTATGAATATAAGGGTGCATATATTCTTTTGAATTTGGTGTTTCAAGATTCTTAGGCTATATTGCCAGAAGTGGGATCACTGGGTCAAACAGCAGTTCCATTTTTAATTTTTTGAGAAAATTCCATACTGTTTTCCACAGTGGCTGCACCAGTCTGCATTCCCACCAACTAGGGTTCCCTTTTCTTCACATCCTTGTCAATACTTGCGGTTTGTTGATTTATTGATGATAGCCATTCTGACAGGTCTGAGATGATATCTCATTGTGATTTTAATTTGCATTTCTGTGATGATTGGTGATGTTGATCATTTTTTTTTATATATCTATTGTCCATCTGTATGTCCTTTTATGAGGAGTGTCTATTCAGGTTCTGTGCCCATTTTTTAAGCGAATTGTTTGTCTTCCTGGTGTTGAGTTGTATAAGTTCTTTACATATTTTGGAAATTAACTCTTTATCAGATGTATTATTAGCAAATATGTTCTCCGATACAGTGGGTTCCCTTTATATTTTGTTGATGGCTTCTTTCGTTGTGCAAAAGCTTTTTAGTTTGATGCAGTTCCATTTGTTTATTTGTCCTTTGTTTTCCTTGGCATAGAAGATGTATCAGCAAAAATATTGTTATGATAGATTTTACTGCCTGTGTTTTCTTCTGCAGTTTTTATAATTTCACAAATTACATTTATCTTTTATCCATTTTGAGTTTATTCTTGTGTATGGTGTAAGTTAGTGGTCTAATTCCATACTGTTGGCATGTACCTGTCCAATGTTCCCAACACCATTTATTGAAAAGACTGTATTTAATCCATTGAGTGCTCTTCTTTCCTTTATCAAATATTAATCGACCATAAAGTTGTGGGTTTATTTTTGGCCTCGCTGTTCTGTTTGGCTTATTTCTTTTAGCATAATGTCCTCCAGTTTCATCGATATTATTGCAAATAATAGAATTTCCTTCTTTTTTAAGGTTGAATGTTATTTTATTGTGTATATAACTTTTTATTTATCCATTTGTCTCTCAACAGACACTTGGGTTTTTTCCAGACCTTGGCTATTGTGAATAGTGCTGCGGTGAACATGAAAGCATAGGTATCTCTTCAAATAAAGGTTATGTATCCTTTCAGTAAATACCCAGAAGTGCGAGGAAGGAAAAGTGCATGACACATGTTGACCATGTGCGAAAGATGTCACGATGAAAAACTATAAACACCTAGAAAGAAAGAGGACAATGTTTGAAAGGACCACTGTTCAAGTTTATACACGGTTTGAAATCATGAAATTTCAGTGAGACTGCATGAATTAAAACTTTCCTGATTTCCTGGATTTAAATATAGTGCAAAGCAGTCTTGCTAAGTTTTTGATCAACACCAAAAAAAAAAAAAAAAAAAAAAAAAAAAGATAGAAATATATTTTTTGTTATTGTGAACCTGCGGAAAAGGTAAATTTTATATGCAGTATGAAAACCCACTAGAATTTTTTTTCTGATGTTAGGACAATTATGGAAGCAAAATAAGGCCTCTGAATTTAATTCAACTTATAGGATTAGGTTTTAATTGCATGTGATGAAGTAGAAAGGACAAAGTGGGCAGGCCTGGCTGACTTGTTGGAAATGGCTCTTAAAGCTACAGGAATTGGACAGTGGACAATAGAAAAAGAACAAGGTAAATTTAAAAGAATAGGAAGACAATATTAATGAAGAGGAAAGCCAAAATAGAGAAGAAAAGCAGTAAGCTGACAAATAGAACTGAAAGCTTGTTCAAAAACATCATGAAAATAAGCAAATTTGGGTAAATATGATTCAGATGTGATTAGCTATAAAGCATTGAGATTCTTTTAAATATAAAAGAATAACATGCTTTATTTCAACACATTTGAAAATATGGACAAAATGGATGGTTATTGAATAAATTCTATGTGCCAAAACTGACTATGTTTTGAGTAGAAAATATGAGTCGCCTTCTGAAATTAGAAAATATAATCAAAGATCTGCATATTGGGGGAACAATAGTGGCTTTCCAATTTATTTAAAAAGCTAGAGGAGCTCTGATAAAAAAAATAAGAGAAATATATTTAAAAAAGCAAATAAAGGCACATTTATTTTAAGACCTGAAGTTCTAATTAATATTGGCAAATGGATTCTATAAACCTGTTAAAAAATAAATCAGTATCACCAAGTATTATTTGTCATCCTAAGAAAGATTTTAAAAGTAGAATAATAATTGGAATGAGGAGAGAATTGCACATGCCCAATAACAAAATATGCTCCAAAGTTTCAGTAGCTTTAAAAATCTAATGAGCTGGAGCAGTGCATCTGTTTATGTGTATCATTGAACCAGGGGAGGAGCCCATGTTTATATGGAAGATAAAATACAGAATAAAAAAATGCAGTATGTCCTTACTTGTGGATCTATAAAAAATGATCAGGAAAAGTGAACTGTGCAAAGACCTTAATAATTACCTGGAAATTTTACTGTTCCATGACGTTAATTTTTCTCTGACAAAACATTAGAAACTCTTTTCCTATTCGTTATAAAGGTATAGATAAATTATAAAAATGTTATACCTGATATATTTAGTTAATACATTGCAATACAAAACATTGAAGATATTGAAAATTGTCACCTTTTCTTTCATTGTAAAAAAAAAAAAAAAAAAACCCAAACTTAGACTTTTAGTTTCCAGTGCAGCACATAGGAGCTTGCAAGTTACCACTCTTGTCATAACAAGTAATAACAAACTAACAGACAAATCAACAACTGTTCTTTTGTTCGTCAGAGAAGTGAGGTCACAGGGCACATTACTGTTCCCAATATTGGAGAGGCTGACAGGCTGATACAGAGAATAACAATTTACTGGAGCACAAATGTCTGCAGAAGCCAGTACTGAAGTAGGAAAACCTAAATTGTGATTGACCTATTACTGGAGGCTCCTTGTGGAAAATTTGGTGAGTTAAAAGCTCCAGGAGTTCCTTATACTTTTGTGAGTTTCATTTCTTATAGTTCTACCAGGTCTTTCATTGTGAAGATAGAGAAAAATCTCCTTGAGGTTTGGGTTGGGAGGGTGGTTTTGAAATACCTCAGAACATTCTGTCATTTCTGACAAGGCCTGCCTTCAAGAGAAAATGTTTTACCCCAGGCATAAGCTATTGGGGTTTTGTCAAAGTCTTACTAACCTGGAAGGAAAATACCCAACTCCAGCACCTTCCCTCCATTCTGTCCCAACTAAGTTGGGGGAAAATTTAGAGGAACATGTAAGGCTTACTATAAGACTGACCTAATCATAGAAATGGCTATAGAATGCTTCCATTTTCCCCACACAATGAAAGCACATCACTAAAGACCTATTTACTGCAGTTAATTTGAACTAGTACATCATGTCTGAGTTTTCAAGAGAGAAAGTTGGAATCATGTAAAATGCTTGATTAAAACCATAAAAATCAGAAAAAGAATAGAGTATAAAAATAGAAAAAAGAACAATAACAAATAATTTAAAACAGTAACAAATATGGTAGATATTAATCAGACTATGTCATATACTTTAAATGTTGATGGTCTAAATAAACTGATTAAAGACATAATCAGAGAGGATCAGGAAAGAAGCACAACTAAATTAAATCTACTTTAAATATAAAAATACGTATAGATTAAAGTAAAGGGATAAAGAAAGAGATATCATGCTAACACTAAACAAAAGTTTGAGTAGCTATATTAATTTCAGGCAGAGCAGACTTCAGAGCAAGGAAAATTGTTAGGCACACAAAGGAGCATCACGTAATGGTAAAGGGGTCAATTCTCTAAGAAGACATACAGTTCTTAATGTATATATGCCTAATAGCAAAGCACCAAAATACATGAGACAAAAACTGATTAAACTTCAAAAAGAAAGAGAGGAACTCATTATCATAGTTGGAGCTCTCTATGACCCTTTGTCATAAATGGGTAGATGCAACAGGCAGAAAATCAGTAAGGACACAGCTGAATTTAACATCATTGTCGATTGAATGAATATAATGAACATCCACAGACTACTTCATCCAATAGCAAAAAATATATATATTTTCTCAAGTTCACACGAAATATACACATTCCAAACTGTAAAACATACCTTAACAAATATGAAACAGAAATTATATAATGTCTCTCCTCAGACCACAGGAACTAAACTAGAAATCAATAATAAACTAGCCAGAAGACCTCTAAATACTTGGAACTTAAACAATATACTTCTAAATAATGTATGGGTGAAAGAAAATAGTCTCAAAAGAGATTTTGAATTATTTTGAACTAAATTAAAATGAGAACATATCACAACTTGTGGGGTGAAGCAAAAGCAACGCTAGAAGGACATTTATAGCACTGAATGCATACATTACAAAAGAAGAATAATCTAAAATCAATTATTTAAGCTTCTACCTTAGGAAACTAGAAAAAGAAGGTCAATTTAAATCTAAGGTAAGTAGAAAAAAATTGTGTAATTAGAGCAAAAAACAATAAATTTGGAAATAGGAAATAAATAGAGAAAATCAACAAAACCAAAAGCCAAGTCTTCAAAATTAACAATAAAACTTTAAAAACCTTTAGCCAGACTAACTAAAAAAAAGGAGGGAGATGCCAAATTACTAATATCAGAAATGAAAGAGGATATCACTATGTATCTATGGACAGTAAACAGATAATAAAGAAATACTGAGGAGGACATACAGAGGGCCCAGAGACATATGAAAGGATGCTCAGCATCTCTAGCCATCAGAAAGACGCAAATTAAAACCACAATGAAATACCACTTCACATCAGTCAGAATGGTCATCATAACCAAACCAACAAAAAACAAGTGCTGGTGAGGTTGTGGAGAAAAGGGAAACCTATTGTTGAGGGTAATGCAGAGTAGTGCAGCCACTGTGGAAAAACAGTATGGGATTTCCTAAAAAAAAATAGAAACTCCTTTTGACCCAGCAATTCCACTGCTGGGATTATACCCTAAGAATCCTGAAACACCAATTCAAAAGAACATATGGCACCCCTGTGTTCATGGCAGCACAATTTACAATAGCCAAGTGCTGGGAGTAATCTAAGTGCCCATCAGTAAGTGAGTGGATCAAAAACTGTGATACATTTACACAATGGAATACTATGCAGCAGAAAGAGAGAAGGAGCTCCTACTCTTTGGGACAACATGGATAGAACTGAAGAGCATTATGCTAAGTGAAATAAGCTAGGAGGTAAAAGACAAACAGCACATGGTCTCACCTGTAAGTGGAACCTAATCAGCAAAACAAATAAGTAAGCAAAAATGTAACCAGAGACATTGAAATTAAGAACAAACTGACAGTAACCAGAGGGGAGGAGGGAGGAGGATAATGAGAGAAAGAAGGGGAAGGGTCAGTGAGGAGCATGTATAAGGTACCAAATAGACAGGGGAATGTTAAAAACAGTATACAAAATAAAGCAGTCAAGGAACTTATATGTACAACCCATGGACATGGACTAACGGGGGGATTGCTGGAAGGAAGAGAGTACTGGATGGAGGAGGGCAAAAGGGGAAAAATTGGGACAACTGTAATAACATAATCAATAATATACACTTAAAAATAGTTCTAATGAAGTACATCATAATCTGGACAAGTCATGGGCTTGGTGTGAAAAAATACTAGTTTCAAGTTCTAACTTTACCCACATTCATTTCATTTTGGACGAGCCAGTGCTGAATATTAGTTTTATAACCTACAAAATAGGAATGTTAATAATACCTCCAGGCTTGTGAAAAGCAAAGTCAATCTACAGAGAACCTGGCATGGAGTAGATAATAAATGTTGAATATATTTGATTGCATAATTAAGATAGGAAAAGATTAGGCAGGCTGGAGAAATTAATTGAAGTTCATAAAATAACATGGGATAGTTTTATAATTTTGAAGAAAAGGAACATGTATGAAGGACCCATGGACAAAGCCAATGGGGGTAGGATTGAGGGTGGGAGGTGGGGGTGGATGGTTGGGGGACAGTGGTGGAGGGAAAATGGAAAAAAACTGTACTTGAACAATAATAAAAAAAGAAAAAGAAAAAGTTATATGCAATATTAATTCTTTTAATCTAGTATACAGAATGTAAATGTTATGTGTGATAAAAGTTCACAGATTATATATAATTTTGTAGATTTTCCCTAATTTACCTTAAATGTAAATTATATAGACAAACAACTATTGTATGATTTACTTATTGCATGCATATTTGTTCTGAATATTGATGTTAAATTGATTTTCTATTGTAACATGACATGGTACTTAATTCCCTTGCTCTGGATTCTATGGACACGATCTAAATAAGGATAAATATGCTGCTAGAAATGAAAATAAATGGCACTACTAGGACAAAAAAAAAGAAATACTATGAGCAATTCTATGCTCATAAAATTAAGAACCTGAGCCATGACTAGACCAAAAAAAAAAAAAAACAAAAAACAAAAAACCCACCAAAAATGGCTCAAATTGGAGAACAGATCAAAGATCTAGAGCCAATTTCTCTAAGCCATGAAGAGATAGCCAACCTATCTGATGCACAGTTCAAAGCCCTGGTGATCAGGATGCTCACAGAATTGGTTGAATTTGGTCACAAATTAGATGATAAAATGCAGGCTACAATATGTGAAATGAAGGAAAATGCATGGGGAACCAATAGAGATGGGAGGAAAACTGGAACTCAAATCAATGGAGTGGACCAGAAGGAAGAAACAAACAACCAAACAGAAAACAAGGAAGAAACAAGAATTCAAAAAAAATGAGGAGAGGCTTAGGAACCTCCGGGACATCGTTAAACGTCCCAACATCTGAATTATAGAATGGGAAGAAGAAGAGCAACAAGTGGAAAACTTATTTGAACAAATAATAGAGGAGAACTCCCCCAATCTGGGAAAGGAAATAGACTACCAGGAAGTCCAGGAAGCTCAGAGAGTCCCAAAGAAGTTGGACCCAAGGAGGAACACACCAAGGCACATCATAATTCCATTAGCCAAGATTCAAATGAAGGAGAGAATTCTAGAAGCAGCAAGGAATAAGGGGACAGTCACCTACAAAGGAGTTCCCATCAGACTGTCAGCTGATTTCTCCAAAGAGACCTTACAGGCAAGAAGGGGCTGGAAAGAAATATTCAAAGTCATGAAAGGCAATGAACTACATCCAAGATTGCTCTATCCAGCAAAGCTGTCATTTAGAATGGAAGGGCAGGTAAAGTGCTTCTCAGATAAGGTCAAGTTCAAGGAGTTCCTCATCACCCAGCTCTTATTATATGAAATGTTAAAAAATAGGACAGTAAAAAGACAGCAAACTCACAGCTATTAACAACCACACCTAAAACAAAAGCAAACAACTAGAACAGGAACAGAACCACAGAAATGGAGATCACATGGAGGGTTAGCAACAGGGGAGTGGGAGGAGGAGAGAGGGGGAAAAGGTGCAGAGAATAAGTAGCATAGATGGTGGGTAGAAAATAGACAGGGGGAGGGCAAGAATAATGTGGGAAATGTAGAAGCTAAGGAACTTATGTCACATGGATATGAACTAAAAGGAGGGAATGTGGGTGGGAGGGGGTGTGATGGGTGGAGGGGAATGATGGGGGAGAAATGGGACAACTGTAATAGCATAATCAATAAAATATATTTAAAAAATAAAATTAAATTAAGAACCTATAAAAACGAATAATTTTTTAAAAGACATAATCTTTGAAAACTCACACAAATAATAATAAACAATGTGAATAAGCCTACATTTATTAAATAAATCAAATTAATAATAACATTTCAAAACAAAAAACACTAGGGCAGATGTGTTCGCTGGTGAATTCTACCATTTAAGCAAGAAATTATACCAATTATCTACACCTACAATCCTTTTCAGAGAATAGAAGGAGAAAATATGTATCCTAACTCATTCTATCAGACCATCATTACACTAACATACTTAAAGGTGAAAAGTTAGAATATTTTCTGCTAAGAAAAGAACAAGGCAAGAATGTCCTCTCCCAATACTTTATTTCAATACGGTACAGGAAATTCTAGTTAATGAAATCAGACAAGAAAGGGAAATAAAATGTATACAGATTAGAAAGAGGAAAATAAAACTATATTTGTAGATAACATTATTGTCTTTGTATAAAAGTCAAAAGAACAACAACAAAAAACTCTTGCAACTAATAAGCATTTATAGGAAAGTTGCTACACATCTATTAGAATGGCCAGAATTCAAAATGCTGGCACCACCAGATGTTGGGGACAATGTGAAGCAACTTATTCATTTCTGATATAAATACAAAATTGTATAGCCATTTTGGAAGATTGTTTGGTGGCTTCTTATAAAACCAAACATATGACTTAGCAATTGCACTTCTTGGTATTTATGCAAAGAAGTTGATAACTTTTGTCCACATAAAACTCTGCACAGGAATATTTCTCATACCTTTAAACAGCGACATTTGTTAGCAACCAAGATATCTTTCAGTAGGTGAATAAGCTATTGTACATTTGACACTGGAATATTATTCAGTCGTAGCATGAAAGGAGCAATCAAGCCATGAAAGATGTGGGAGAACCACATTTAAGAATGTATATTGCAAAGTGAAAGAAGTCAATCTGAAAAGACTGCATATTATGATTACAACTCTATGACATTCTGGAACAGGCAAAAACTTAGAGACAGTGAAAAGATCAATGGTTCCTAGGGAATGGGGGCAGGGGAGGGAGGGATGAATAGGCAGAATACAGAGGAATTTTAGGGCACTGAAACTACTTGATATGATATTGTATTAGCAGATACATGCAAATATACAATTTGTCAAGATCCATTGAATGTACTGAACCCTGAATCCAAGATGGCGACAAAGTAGGTGGAAGCTACACCCACTTCCTTTCAGAACCAAACTAGAATTGCAACTAAAATATAGGAGAATCAACCTGAATAACCAACTGAGGACTAGCTAAAGAAAAGTCTTATAATCAAGGATTTACAGAAGAAGGCACATGAACACTGGTAGGAAAGGAGGAGAGGTGAAAAGGGCTGGCTCCGCTCCCCTGGGATACCTCAACTACAAAGATTTCTCCCAGGGAATGTAAGGTTTCAATCCCATGCCTGGCTCCCCAGCTCAGAGCACCAGAACCAGGAAGAGGCACCCACATAACATCTGGCTTTTAAAATCAGTGAAGATTCTGTGCAAGCAAGACAGCCATCTACTAGAGACACTGGTGCTCTCTTAAAGGGCCATTGTATAAAATTTTGTTCACAGCCACTCTCCTTGGGCTTTGGTAAAGGAGGGCAGAGTGGACTAGAATCATGTGAGCAAAGACTGAGGTTTGTGGCTCTGTGGGGGGAGCTTAAGGGACAACCATGAGGATACCTTTGCTGAGTCCCCCTCCCACACCACAGATGACATGTTTCTTTGGTGGAGCACTCTTCTCCTTAGCACATCAGCCCTAAGGGTGGGGAATGCAAACCCCCCACTCTCTGGATTCCCTGTTGTCTCACCCTGTAGAGCTCACACCCTGCTGAGCATAACTGCCTGGGCATAGTTGTAGAGGTGTGGGTGGACTCAGGACATGTCAGTGACTGAGCTGTATGGCTCTGAGGTGCGCCCTTCTCCTCTTCCCCCAAGACTGACTAACACCGCTCCATCATGGAAGACCACTAACTGCACCATCCTAAGCCTCAGTAACCTCCCTTCTTAGCCTGATCTCTTGGCAAAATCTGAGACATACTGAATTCTGTGATTTTAAGGTGGGGTCATTTTTCCCTCGTACCAAACAGTGCAGGTCCCTCTTTTCACATGGCCAAATATAGGTCTGTTGGGGCCTGATACACTCTGCTGGCCTCACCCTGATGATTTCTGAGATCCTACCCCACAACAAAGGTCTGCGGGCACCCAGTGGGTGGCAGTTAGACTGGTATACACAGCGACTGAAGTGGCCTCAGACCAAGCACTGGCACTGAGATTGAACCTGTACCAATCTGGTGAATATCATTTGCCCCTACCTGGTGACTTATTGAGAACCTTCCTTGTGCAATTAGAGTATCTCCAGTGGCAGCCAGCAGGCAAAGGCAGGCAGAGGCAGGCAGAGGTAGATATAAGGGTACCTTGGGCCTTTTGCTGACCTGCCTCAGAACTAGTGCTGGTAAAAGCTGGCCTTGGTGCACAGTTTGGTTCTTCCTGTGCACAACCAGGTCTAGCAGAAGCAGCCACAACTGTGGATCACTTTATAGCTCCAAACACATTGCCCAGGGCCAATCACAGGCACTGTCTGACATTGGCCTGCATCAGAGTACTTCCTAAGAGGCCCAGAACCACAAAACCCAGTGACCAGCTTCACACGACAATAGAACAAGATCCAAAAATCTTCACCAACAGCACATACAAAGGGAGATCTCAGCAAGCACCAAACCAGTTGAGGCAAATTCTGCATCATGTTTTTTCATCACCTGCACATCAGCTCATATGTCATGGTGTAGATTAAACATTGTCAAACCCATGCATGAATGGGTCGATAGCAATTAAAAGTTAATTACAACAGGAGGGCTCATGTACCCCACAAAAGGGATATTTCTCTATTACCAAATTCAGGCAATCTGGGAGACTACGCCATCAGATCTCACAAGAAACCTACTACATAAGGCCACCCTACCAAGACTGGGGGACATAGCATATCTGCCTAATATATACAAACACAAAAAGAGGTAGCCAAAATAAGGAGACCAGAAAACATGCCTCAGATAAAAGAGTAGGAGACATCACCAGAAAATGAGCTAAATGAAATTCAGGCAAGCAATATACCAGATATAGAATTGAAAAAAAAATATTATAAGGATGCTCAAGGAATTTAGTGTGAATATAAGGAACTTAGTAAAAAATACATCAGAAACCATAAAAATGGACCTGTCAGAAATGAAGAATACAGTATCTGAAATAAAAAATACTTTAGAAGGAATAAACAGTGGATTGGATGAAGCAAAGGACTGAATCAGATATTTTGAAGACAGAGTAGCAGAAAACAGCCAGTTAGAGCAGCAAAAATAAAATTATTTTTTTAAAAAATGAGGACAGTTTAAAGGACCTTTCAGATCACATGAAACATAAAAACATCTGCATCATAGGGGTAACAGAAAGAAAAGGGAGAAAGCAAGAGATCAAGAACCTATTTGAAGAAACAATGACTAAAACTTCCCTAACTTGGTGAAGGAAAAAGACACACAGCCCTGAAAGCACAGAGTTCCAAACAAGATGAATCCAAAGAGGCCCACACCAAGGCACATCATAATTAAAATATCAAAGGTTAAAGACAGAGAATCTTAAAAGCAGCACGATAAAGACAGTTACCTACAAGGAGTTCCCATTAGACTGTCAGCTGATTTCTCAACAGAAACATTTCAGGCCAGAAGGGATTGGCATGAAATATTCAAAGTGATGAAAAGCAATGACCTACAACCAAGACTAAGTTACTCGGCAAAGCTATTACTTAAAATCGAAGGAGAAATAAAGAGTTTCCCAGACAAGAAAATGTTAAAGGAATTCCTTACCACTAAACCAGTATTACAATAAAAGTTAAAAGACTTAAGAAGAAAAAGAAAAAAACAAAAGAGAGAAACATAATTATAAAGAATAAAATCACAATAAATACATACCTTTAAATAAATACTTCAAATGTAAGTAGTTTAAATACTTCAATCAACAGATATGGGATAGCTGAATGGATAAGGTTATAAGACCCATATATATCCTATCTGCAAGAGATCCACATCCGAATGAAAGACACACAGAGACTAGAAGTAAAGGGATAGAAAAAGATATTTCATGCAAATGGAAAGAAAAAATAACAGGGTGTCAATTTTTATATCTGACAAAATGAACTTTAAAACATAGGCAATAGTAAAAGAAGAATAGTAAAACAAAGGACACTACATAATCTAAACAGAACATTCTAGCAAGAGATATAACTCTTATAAACATGTATGCACCCAACATAGGAACACCTAAATGTATAAAGCAAATCTTTATGGACATAAAGGGAGAGACTGACAGTAATACAGCTGTAGTAGGGAATTTTAACACCCTATTTACATCTTCCAGATGGGAAATAAATGGATAAATTTTCCAGACGGAAGATCAACAAGGAGAGAGCAGCCTTAAATGATTCACCAGATCAGATGGATTTAATTAATATTTTCAGAGCATTTCACCCTAAAGAAGTAGAATATACATTCTTTTCAAGTGCTCATGGAACATTTTCTAGGATAGATGACATGTTAGAACACAAAACAAGTCTCAATAAGTTTAAGAAGATTGAAACCATATCAAACATTTCTCTGACAATAATGGTATGATAATGGAAGTTAATCACAAGGAAAAAAAACTGAAAGCACTCTAAGACATGAAGGGAATGAATGTGTTAACAACAAGATCAAGGAAGGAATCAAAAGATCCCTGGAAACAAATGAAAATGAGAACACAGGAACCCATAATCAATGGGACACAGCAAAAGCAGTCCCAAGAAGGAAATTCTAAGCATTACAGGCCAACCTCAAGAAACAAGAAAAATCTCGAACACTCTAACTTTACACCTAAAGGGACTAGAAAAGAGGAATAATGAAAAAAGCCCAAAGTGAGTAAAAGAAAGGAAATAGTAAAGATCAGAGCAGAAATACACAAAATAGAGTCTAAGAAAAATAAAACAATACAAAAGATCAATGAAACCAAGAATGGCTCTTTGAAAAGACAAGTATGATAAACCTTTAATCAGACTCATCAAGAAAAAAAGAGAGAGGACCCCAATACATAAAATCAGAAATGATAAAGGAGAAGTAACAACTGACACCACAGAAATACAAAGGAATTTAAGAAAATGTTATGAACTATGTGCAAAAAATTTTAATTCTTAATTATAGAATTTTATTTTAACTTTTACAATATATATCTGTTTAAAATGCTAAATTTAAAATACTATCTATAATAGTATTGCAAATATTAGGCTAAGTGAAATAAGTCAACCAGAAAAAGCTAAACACCATAAGATTTCACTCATATGTGGGATATAAAACTGAAACTCATAGACAAAGTCAACAGTATGGTGGTTACCAAAGGGAAGGGGGTAGGGAGGCAGTATGGGGTAAAAGGGGCCAAATATATGGTAATGACAGATGATTTAACATTGGGTGGTAGGCACAGAAAGCAATATAGAGATCATGTATCAGAACTGTACACTTTAACCTATATGATGCTATTAACTAATTTAACCCAATAAATTTAATTAAAAATGAAATGAAATACTATCTGTATACTCTATTTTAAAATTTAGTTAGGAGTTAAAATTGTTAATTATAAAAACAAAGAGGGTATACCTTTGTTATTGTTAAAATTTGAATTTCTGTTTATTACAGTTAAGGAAAATAATTAGCAATAATAATAATAAATTATTTTTTCAGCATGCCACTTTTACCTGGAAAATATATATTAGGCATAAGATATGACATAAAGTTTTTATTTTCTACTTGGTTATCTTCACCTTTCTTGATTACCTATGATTATGCACATATAAGAGAACTTTGGAATTTTTTAACTCAAAGGGCACTACTAACAAGAGAAATAAAGTAAAAAATATATAGCTCATGTATAGCTCCTGCCATTGCATGACCTGTAAGAAAGGCTTATCCAGGGGGTTAGGGCTTATGAGTACCTCTCTCTCCCCTATAGTCACCACTAATGAGATTGTTTAGAAACCATCACTAAATTGGTGGTATTTTCATTACTTATAGTCTTAAAACAAGGACCTCTAAGGCATCACATCACAGAAACTGAAGTACAGAGAAAATAACCATTAACTGTGATTATTTGGAGGAATTCAGAGTAGGTACAGAATATCATTTCTCTGTAAATTTCTGGAGTAAAATCTATAATTAAATATCTGAGTATTTTATGTACAAATAGTATTATGTAATTCCATGCTCTAACTACTTCCTTATGCAAAGATCAAAGTTTTTGAAAATATAATGGTTTCTTTCTACTGCACTTACTTTTATCCTCCTCTTTTCCCACTTTGCCCATTGGGGATACATTCTCCAAAGTTGTTTAAAAAGAAATAAAAATACCTTTAGATCTTTGGCTTTCTTTATTCAGCCAAGGAAAACATTGAATGTGAACATCAAATGCTCCAGTAATATTTCTATGATTTGTCATTAAAGCATTTCTCTTCCTTTGAATTTGCTTTTAAACATTGTTATTTTAAGTCTACAAAAGACCATGTCTTTCAAAAGTAAACAATTTGCTGTAATATAAAATTCTAATTTAATCAAATATTTTTTCTAATTTGAAAATTAAACTTTGATAATTATACAAAACAGTGTTTATGTGTTATAAAAGTTCAAAATGTATTAAGAAAAATGGCCATAAAATTTTTGATAAAAATTTCAAGTATTTGTTTACAAAAGTCTATATAATGGAATAAACATTTAGCTAAACACAGCACTCATATCTTATAAAATCAGTTTCCACTGAAATAAATACTTTATAACCTTCTTCTGGAATAAGATAAATTTAAAATACTACATTTAAAATACCATCTATATAGTCTATTTAAAAATTAAGTACAGGTTAGGAGTTGAAAAATTGTTTATTTATAAAAGCAAAATAGTAAAATCTTCCAGAAACCAAACCTATTTTTCTCCTTAATTGACATATTTATAATTTTGAATAGTAAATATCTTTTTAACTGGAACATATGGCATCTAATATGTTAAATTCATTCATAGGTTTAAGGAAGGTGAATAAGATAATTGGTTCTGTCTTGGAAATGTCTATTCAACTTTCAGGGAAAAAAACGTGCATGTATTACTTCAAGAAAGGAATGGCTATTTTTCCTTGAGGAAATGTTTATAGACATAAAAATGTTTATGGCCATAAAAAGTAATTTTCTACGTTTTGTTATCTGTTTGATCATAACATCACTAGCACTATCAAATTGAATTAATATTTTAATTATATAAATTTAAATATTTATCATTTTAAAATATTTTGTTCTAATTTTTTGTGCAGATTCAATTTTGCAACCCCTAAGTCTTTTGCAGTAACAGGAAGAAAATTGACCTCTACAGCCTAGATGGTAACTAAGTCGAAATAATCTAAAGTAAGTCAAATAAAAGACTGCATGATTCCATTTTTATTTTCACCTTTCACTGTGTAGACACTTTTCACACTGTTGATGGATAAAGCTTGAGTTCATTTACCCAATTTTCTATTAAAATGTTTTACATTATAAAGATTAGAATTATGATCATCAGTAGAGATATTCACAAAAGGAAAATATATACATATTCAATGTGTTTGGTAACTAATATACTTTGGGCTTTGTCCTAAAACAATAATTTCTTTTAGAAAATGATCTATCACTATCACTTAATTTTGAATCCCTTTAATGTGCCCTCACACAAGATTTTGCTAATCCACATATTAAAGCTGTGTTTTTTTTTAATCAAACTAATTGATAGAAGGCTATTCCAACAAATTCCATGGTTTTTCCCTCTTTTAGATTACAGATTTTAATCATAGCCATTATAGCTCTTTGATGTTTCTAGGCAAATAAAACATAAAAACAGGTAAGTGCTCAGCAAGGATAGAGAGATGGTTTACTTTTTCTTTGTGGTAGCAGCTTCTGGTAACCAGGTATCAAATTCTGTGACTCTATTACCAAGTATCAAACTAAAAATTATAAAACAACATACACCCTGTGTTTATCCTTTAACTGAATTTTAGTATAACACATGTGTACCTTTGCAAAGGTGTTTAATTAAAATGTCATTGTAAAAGAACCATTAGGCACCTTCTTTGGTTGTTAAAAAATACAATATGGTGAATTGTCTTGTCTATTCTTCCACTGTTATTTACTTAATGAACCCAACTTGTCATCATTTTGCCTTTATTCTTGCCATTGAGTTAACAACATGGAGATTAAGGATAATTTTATTTTTTCACATTTAGCAGTTCTCTGGCTATAGTTCTTTCTGTCTCTCTCCTTCCTTTCTTCCCTCTCGCTCTGCCTTAGTTTTGATCTTGTACATTACATAAATTATCTCAGATTTTGTATTTTTCAGTTCTAAAATTTCCATTGGGTATTTTCTAACTGTTTTCATTTTTCTTTTAAGATTTCTTATTTTTTTAATTACAAGCTTATTTTTCTTTATGTCCATGAACATAATTACAACAGCTGCTTTACAATCCTTGTGTAATTCCAGCATCTGGGTTATGTCAGATTGGTTGCAATTTCTCTTGAATACATGTCAAATTTTCATCTTTTCCTGGCATTGTGAATGAGGGTATTATAGAGATTCCAGTTTTGATTATAGTCTTCAAAAGATTATTGGATTTTGTTTGTGTTATTACATAGTTAACCAGGCTGAACGCAAATGCTATACAACCTCTCCTGGGTGGACAGCAACTGAGGTCTCATTTTAGTTCTTTTTAGTCTTGCCTGAGCTGTTTGGATTATACCACATGCGTTCAAGTGTTAGCCAGATTTGGACAGAGTTCATGAACAGAATCTGAGGCTTTTAAAACATGGATCTCTTTTTTGTTGCATTTCCTTTTTTCTTTCCAGTTGCTGTGATAGCCACAAACTGTTTCCTACAGTTCTTGAAACCATTAAGGTTGCAAATTTCTATCAGTACTACCCACTTTCCATGTCTAGGACTGGGGCCCGCTTTCAGGAAAAAGCTAAAAAAGTGGGAACCTAGCCTAGTGTCATTGTCATTTTCCAAATGGTGACTCCTCAGTATCTTCTGCTTTGGTGATTCTCCAGCGCTACCAGATAATTGCTTATTTTATTTATCTATTCATCCCCTAGAGATTATAACTGTTGTCTGTTGGAGGAAAGGTCTGATAGGAGCTGCTCTGTCATTAGTGGAAGCAGAACTTCCTCCATAAATTTTCATGTCTACCAATAATTTTTGAACAAATTTATCTTTAGCTGCAAATAGTTGTTCCAATAGTGTTCATGGCCCATATGTTTCTCTTTTCAAAAGGGTTCTGTTCAAAATATCTTCAACTTAGTGCCTAATACTATGAAGAATAAACATATTGTATTAATTATAATTACTATTAAAATATATCTATATCCTACAACAGTGTGCAGTTGCTATTAATACATGCTGAATTTCATCCACATAAAACAGGGCATATATTACCATTTTAACACTAAAGTCTAAAAACATATATCAAAATGTGAATAATATATTAACATTTAAAGTCACTTGAAAAATATACTGTACAATCGATTTATTTTAACTTGAAAGTGTATCTTTCATGCTTTTTGTAATAATAATTTGCAGCATTTTGGGATAATCTTGGTGGCACATACAGTAATGGTGTCTTTGATTTGAAGAAATAATGTCACGTATTTTCTTATATTCATTTGACATTGAAAGAATTACAAACTTCTTTTTTAGGCTTAAATATATACTTTAATAATGATAAATCAAATTTTCTACATTTATTTCAATCATCTTATGCAACTTTATTAAAATGTTAACTAATGAAAATTGCAGATTAAAAAATGTTAATTTTTTCCCATAGTCCATCGTGAGTTTATCTCTGTGGGTTGAAAGAGAACAATAAACAGTGAGTAGTAAAATAGCATCTTCTATAATGACAGAAGTTAACATTATCCTATAAAAGCCTATTCTCAACACATTAGGGAGTAAACCCCCTTCCCAAAAGGGTATGATTTTCATGCAGCTTCTAAAGTAATGGATAAAAATCACCATTTTTCCTGTCTAATATAGAAACTTTCAGCTGAAAAAAATAATGACGAAGCAAAAAGCTTTATATTCTAAATAGAAGAAATGTGTTTTTAAAACTAGGCATATGGCCAGTTGTGATTATTGTCTAATTCCACAAATATCTTTTAAAGCCAAGACTGTCAAATGAACTTGAACAAAATCACCAGAATTACGAAATCTTCTATAAAGACCATGATCCTTGGATTCTGGGAGACACTCTTATATTAAGTTTTGTATGGTGGCCAAAGAAAGTTAAAACCTTCTCTAGTCCCATTTTCTTCACTTGGTTTTCTCATCCCAGTTTTAGCATTGGAAGAATGTTTACATGCATGCTACAAATCCTAGGGAGTTAACTTATTTATTTCCATTTTCCAGTTATATAGTAGAGGAGGAGGCTGAGGTATTGAAATGCTTTCAGAAGAATAGATGGGACTATACACAAGGCTTTGGGAAAAGAAAGAAATACATGAGATTAAAAATTAACAATTAGTAAAGAAGCTTATACATCAATGACCAATAAAAATTAGAGTTGGATAACAGGGAATTATCAGCATTGCAAAATAATAAATTAATAAATTCTAACTTGGTATCTCATGTTTTTGTAGAACATATTCTTTCAAAAGAAATATTTTAATCCTTTTGTACTCGTAGAATCTGAGTAATAATTTTCTTAATTTGAGATAAATATACACCTGGGTATTGTACAACATTTTATTGTTGTATTGTTTTCTACTATAAAGTTATGCTTTTATTAATAAAAATACTTTTTAATCAATGCATTTAGATATGTTACTACTTCCTCGTTTTGATTTACATAAATATTTTTCTGGTAAACATTTCTCTTACACCAGATTGTAAGTTCCTAGAGATAAGGTACAGCGATGTGTTCATCCCTATAACGCAGGAGTGTGCATTCAAAATGCAATTAGCCCCATGTGGAAGTGCTCAGGATCCTCCATTCTCTGTTATCAATATTATTCCCAACTAGGGAGCATTTAAGGAAGTCTTAGCCTGACAACTGAGTATCAGATGACAATACATCAAGTGTCTTACTCTGGCATTTTTCCAGTTTATTTTTTTTCTGATTTCCACCAATTTTTCTTGTTTGCTATTTCTCAAAATCGAATTCCTATGGGAAATTTTTTTGTCTCTATCTTTTATTCTGTATATTTGGCTTAACTTTGTCCATCACAACTCAAGTTCCAGTCCTTTCATTCAATGAACACATATTTACTGAGTACATTTCATGTGCCACACAATGTTCTATGCACTTGGTATAGCTCTACTCCCCTTATATAATTTACATTTAAGTATAGGGTTTCAAGGCAGGCTATTAACAGAAAATGCAAAAATAAATGGGTATATTATATAATATGCTAGAAAAAGATAAGTGATAAATAAAAAAATAAGGTAGGATAAAATATCTAAAACAGGGAGAGTAGGGTGGGTTTTGCATTAGGCTCTTATATTTATTTATTTACTTATAATTATGGTTTACATTCAATATTATACTGTGTACAGCATAGTTGTTAAACAATCATATACTTTACAAAGTGGTCCCCTGATAATTCAAGTATCCACTGCATTTTAAAGAGGGTGGTCCCTGAGAAGGTGATGTCTCAGAAAGCAAAGGAAGTAATCTTGGAGATCACTTCTTCATAGAAGAGGCAATCAGTGCAGAACCACGTCTCACAGCTTTGGAGTGAGCAGACCGAGAGCTGGGACAATCTGAATGAGAGGGGCAGTCATATGAGATGAGGTCAGAAAGAGAGAGAGGGGTTGAGTTCTGGGCCCCTTACAATTATTTGTTTTCATTTTGACTGAAAATAGGATCCAAGGCAGGGTTCTGTTCAGCTTTTCCATATATTTACTAGCCTCTATCTTTACTTTCTCTGTTAATAATAAAGAGAAGGAAAGATTTACCTGTTTTCCCTATAGTATTATGCTTTGCTTTAAAAGTTATATTCAGTGAACACAAGTTAAGATCTGCCATATTTCTCTGGTGAATTCAACATTTACAAATTATTATCTGGAGCTATTTCTCATGAAGGTGTTTTGTGTTATATACCTATTTTGCCTGAGAATGGTGTATAATACTCCAGTTTCTTTAGGTTATTTTCTCAGTGTTCTTTTCTCCCCTAGTGTATTACTTTCAACTTCTTACTATTTATGGTTGCATCTCTTGGAAAAAGCATATGGCCGCATGTTGATTTTTTGCTGTTTGAGTGTTCTCTTTATTCCTTTTACAATCCAATCTGATAACCCCTGTCTTTATACTGACCCAACATTTTCTTTGTACATCAGTAGATATTGTGCTTTCTATATCTTCTATATTTTATGACCTTTCATGATCTTTTGAATTTTGTAAGTTGATTTTTTTTGTTCAGCTTGATTCTATATATTACACATACTAATTTGAGAATTACAAATATACTATCAATATTTAAAGTTTAGACTTGAAAATCTAGTATGCATACTAAATTCATTCATAGATATTAAATTAATTCATAATTTAGTTTCCACTGGAAAACATAGGATCTTAGGAAATTCTACTTTAATCCCTTTAATATTGTCCAGTGTTCTGGTTTCATCCTTTTTACATAAGTAAATCCAAATTAAAATATTATTATTATAAATATTATTCTTATTTCATTATAATTTATTATTTTATACAATATTTTTCAAATTTTGTTTACTTATTTAATAATTTCTTTGCTCATCATTTCATTTTGCAATGCTTATTTGTTTTGTAGTGGAATTATTTCCTTTTTCTTGCAGCGTATCTTTTGGAAATTTCTTTTAAGAAAGACTGTTAGTGGTAAACTTGTTTTTTCTCTTATAGTCTTTTTTTTTTGTCTCTCATTTGTAGTATTTAAACTGGGAATATAATTCTAGTTTGATTGTCATCATTAATTTTTAATTTATTTATATTTTTTAGAGAGAGGGGAAGGCAAGGAGCAAGAGAGGGGGAGAAACATGGATGTGCAAGAGAAACATCCATTGGCTGCCTCTTAGACACACCCACCTGGGGACCTGGCCTGCAGCCCAGGCATGTGCCCTGACTAGGAATTGAACCAGTGAGCTTTTGGTTGATAGGCCTGTGCTCAATTCACTGAGCCACACCAGTCAGAGCTGATAGACATCATTAGTTAAAAAAGTAAAATTTACACAACTTTTGAAGGTATTATTTTACTTCTTTTTCACTTCCCTTACCTTTCTGAGACATGGTATTAGTCTTTTATAGTTTTTTGTTAAGTGATTTCTATTTTATCTTGGCCTGCTGTTAAGATCCTCCCAACATCTTTGGTTACTTAATGATTATCCACACTATGTCACTGAATATCTTTTTACTCATACAACTTAGTATATAGGGGGTACCCAAAAACGGAATTTATTTATTAAAAATTGTGTATTTAGTCTTACATGTTTAAACTCCAGTCCCCTTCAAGGAACTCTTCATTTCATTCAATACAGCCATCAAGACATTTTTTTTTCCCACTTGCTCAAAACGGTTTTGAACTCACTGAATTTGATGCCTTTTAATGCTTCCACTGCTTTTTGTTTCACCTTCCGCATCAGCAAAATGTTTCCATTTGAGGATTTTTTTCATCCAGGGGAACAAAAAAAGTCAAGCAAAAGTCGCTTGGGACAAGATCAGGTACATAGGGAAGGTGCAGCACGGGGGTCATGCCATTTTTGGTCAAAAACTGCAGAATACCCAGTGTGGTGTGGGAAGGTGTGCTCGTAAATCACCTATCAAGAAATGGGCAAACACATTGAAGAAGTCTTAAAAAAAAATCACTGAGGCTAAATGCAGCCTCTCACAACACCACCAGCTGGTACAGATGGTTTTCTCGAACACTCACCTAGCAGGGGAAGCCTGTACTACTAGGGGCCTGCCCTCCAGAAGATAATTCTGTTTTTTGCGGGGTCTCCCCTCATATGTCATGTTTTCTTTATCTATAATTTGTGTTTTTTTCAGTTCTTGAAAAATCTGTTATTTTGTCTCAGATCGCTTACCTTTATTTTGCTCTATTCTCTTCCTATTTTGCTATATACTAGAAATTCTCATTTGTCTTTCATATATATCTCTTATCTATTTCATCTGTTGTAACTCTTTTCCTCTTTAGGTTTCTGGGTTGCATCATAGTATCTAAGCTACAATTCAGATATGTTCTCATCTCTGGGTCAGTTCTGTTGTTCCACTGAATTTTTAAATTTTAAAACTTACTTTTCTTTTCTAGAACCTTGAGCTCTAGAACCTTGAGTTTTTTCACCATCTTCTCCCCATCTCCATCCCTGCCCCTTGAAAAATATGGTTATTTTTCATATTCTCTCATTATTTAAAAAAATTATACACATTCTTAAACGTATCAGGTATGTTGTTTTTCTTTAAACATAAAGAAAATTTCAAACACAAAGAAAATTTCAAACACCATTCTCATGGCTTAATGCATCCACATGTTGATATTTTTGTGATACTGACATTACTGGCATGTGGCTACAAGCTAGCTTATCTGTTACTTTTGCTTATTGCTTACTAGTGCCTGCTTAGTGGTTAGCTCATAACATGCTCACGGTAAATACTACAAACTCACAGAGAGGCAGCAATGTGCATGTGTGTGTGTGAATATTTTCCTCTATAATTATTGGAAATTTGTTTAGCCTTTTCCCTGGAACAAATAAACTTCACATTTAGTACAACAAAGGAGAATATTTATTTGCATAGTTTGACATTATGTATGATTAACTCTAACACATTGGCCAGATGTTAATTTAAATGAACAAAATGACTATGCTATTAAAAGCAGTAGGCCTTTAAAATATATTTTTAAAAAATTCAAGTTGTGTGGTTTTGTTAATTTATTATATTTGTTCACAACAAATGATACTTATTTTGCATTAATTTTTAATTATCCAGAAGAGTGTGAGAAAATTAACAGTTCTTTATTATTTTTTTTAGTTCTATTGCATTGTGTTAATTCGTAGGCTGAGACAGCAAAATTAGATGATATTTTAAGAGAACAGCATGCATACATATGTGGCAGATTGTCTTTTCCTTATAATACATCAGATTTCAATTTTATTAATGTTTTGAGATTTATAGCCTAAATTTTCCAGCCTTTCAAGTCAGCTAGTTCTCAGAATATTTTGCATCTTTTTGTGTTATTTGATGTTCTGGATTTTTAGGTTCTAGGATAATGTAGGCTCATCACTTTTTGCTCCAGCTATTTTGATAGTCCTTTTTGAGGTATAAATGCCCAGATTTGTTATAACTTCTTGGATAATTGATCACTTTATCATTACATAATGCTCTTTTTTTATACCTGATAATCTTCATCCTTCACTATATTTTGTCTGAAGTTAATATAAATATTCTAGCTTTCTAAAATTGAATTTATTGTGAGTGAGACCGTTTAATAAAATTATATAGTTTTCAGGTGTGCAATTCTATAATGCATCATCTGTACATTGTATTTTGTGTTCACTCCTCAAGTCAAATCTCCTTTCACCACTATCTATCCTGCCTTTATTCTCTTCTGCCTGCCCCCTCCCACACCCCTTTCTCTCTGATAATCACCAGATCATCTATGAGGGTTTTTTTTTTTGTGTGTGTGTGTGTGTGCTTAATCCCTTTACCTTTTCCACCCATTACCTCAACTTCCTCCCTTCTGATAACTGTCTCTGTTCTATAACAGCTTTTTTAAAAAATTGTGTTAGTAAGTTATACCTTCTTCCTTTGCTTTTAACATTTTTGTCTTTATATTTAAAATTCATTTATTTTAAAATTTATTTTATTACTATTTTTATCCTCACCAAGGACATTTTTTTCATTGCTTTTATAGAGGAAGAGAGAGACAGAGGTAGACAGACAGACAGACAGACAGAGAGACAGAGACACATCAATATGAGAGAGAAACATCCGTTGGCTGCCCTCTCATACCTGCCCTGACCAGGGAACCACCGTGCAACCTGGGCCTCTGTCCGGATGGGTAATTGAACTTGCAACATTTTGGTGCTTAGGACGATGCTCCACCAACTGAACCACACCCGCCAGTGCTAAAATTAATTTCTTGTAGACCATAGGGCTGGGTCCTGTTTTTTTTGTTTGTTTGTTGTTGTTGTTGTCGTTGTTTAATCTGACAATCTCTGTGTTTTAATTGGTGTTAATTAAACCATTCACATTTAAACTAACTACTGTTACCCTAGATTAATATATGACATATTTGTGACTTTCAGTTCATTGTACTTCTGTGTTTCTTTTTTCTTCTTTTTCCGCTCTCTCTTGTTTTCAGAAGGAAAGAAGGGTCAGGGGGGCATGAAAGGGCACAAAGAGAAGAGAGAGTGTGGAGGAGAGATACTGCACTTTGGGTGGGTGAGCGCGCGATGCGGTATTGACGTGATTGACGTGTTGCAGCGGCGTTGTGCGCTTGAAACCTCTGTGGTCTTATCAACCGATGTCACTACAACAAATTTAATAAGGTAAAAAGTTTTTTTTAAATAAATAAATATTATTTCATTTTATTCAGTCCTTCAACACTTTCTTTCTTTGTATAGATCTAAGTTTCTGAGCTGTATCATCTTTATTCTGCCTGAAGAAATTTTCTTTCTTTTTAAAGAATTTCTTTAAATATGTCTCGCGGGTGCAGGTCTGCCGTAGATGAATTGCTTCAATTTTAATTGGACTAAGAAAGTGTTTTTCTTTCAATTTTGAAGGACAATTTTTCTGTGTATACAATTCTAGATAAAGTTATTTCAGAAATATAAATATTTTTCCACTTCTTGATTTCTTGGTTTCTAACAACATTACAATGCAATTAATATCACTGTTCCTCTATAGATAAAATGTTTTTCTTCCCCAGTCTTCTTTTAATATTTCCTTTGTCATTGATTTCTTTAGTTTAAAAATAACAAGTAATGGTTGTGGTGCTTCTTTAAAATTTAGTATCTGTCATTATTTCCTGTGTTCCACACTGGATTGTGGATTTGTGTTTTCTTATGTTATAATTTAGAAAAATTCTTGATCAGTCTTTATTTAAATATTTCTTTGCTCTTTTCTCATTTTCTTTTCCTGGTATTCCAGTTATGTACATGCAACACCTTTTGAAATTTCTCTGGAGATCTCCAATATTGTGGTTTTTTTTGCATACTTTTTTTTTCCTCTTTGAATTTGGTTTAGGAAATTTCTATTGACCTTTTTTCAAATTCACTCACCTCAGCTGTGTCACAATTACTGATGAGCTTATGAAAGATACTCTTCATTTCTGTTACTGTTTCTTATTTCTAGAAGTTCCTTTGGATTCATTCATAGTTTCCATTCCTCTGCTTACATTATGCATATGTACTTTCATTGTATCTATGTGTTTCATTAGAATCCATAATATATTAATCATAGTTATTTTAAACTCTGATAAATGCAACATCTGTGCCACATTTGAGTCTTGTTCTGAAGACTGCTTTGTCTCTTCAGACTGTATTTTTTTCTTGGCTTTTGGCATGCTTTGTTTTTATTTGTTGAAAGCCAGACGCGATTTTTCAAGTAATAGGAACTAAGGTAAATAGGCTTTTAATATCCTGATTTGTGTTAATCTGGCTGGAAGCTGGGGTGTGTTTAATGTTTGCTGTAGGCATCATGGGTTTAAAATTCTTCTAGCACCCTTATTTCTGTCTTCTGTCTTGGACTAAGGCTCCCCTAAGTTCTCTTCTTTAGACAGAGTGTGTATCTTACAGCCCTTTACCTGTGTCTACTGTCATTATACTGGAGTCCTGATGGGAATATGTGGGGGAAGGTGAATATTCTATAATCTTCTGATTAAAATTCAGTTTTTTAGTACCTGTGTCTCCTTACTGTGCCAACATTTTCCCCCATTGCTCCCTATTTTCTTTCCTGGTACAGAAGATTGTATTTTTATAAACACTCTTAAAGCCACTGTTTACTATGTGTTTTGTTTTATTTTGTTTTCTTCCACTGAGGTGAGACACAAGAGGTCGGGGGGCGGGGGGAACTGCAATTCAGAACTATACTTCGTCACAGTCCTCTCCCCTGGAGAGTAGATACATTTTTTAGTAGATGATGTGTTTCCCAATGCCCTTAGTCATGAGGGAATTTTTCACACACCCTCATTGGGAGTATCTGATGGAGTTTCTGGAGGGAAAGATGAAAATATAAAAGTCCCTCTAAGACTGTGGCCCCCAAAGTTTCTCATTCTCTTGCTGCCCATACTCGGTCTCCAATAATTATTTAAAATTACCTTTTAAGTGTTCATATCAGTTATGGCTCCGGTGACTCTGCTCTAGGTAAGGTAAATTTTGGGTGCTGTATGTTTCTGGATGTGTCCAGATTTTGGGGTGCTGTTTTTTTCTTAAACCTCAGTTTTTTTGATAGGTCCAAGAATAGTAATTGATTCTGTTTCCCCAACTTTTTCTTATTGTAAGGATGGAAGTGACAATATCCAAGAGGTTTACACAGTAAGGGTGAGATTAAAAGTCCCCAAGTGATCTTATCTCAAGCAGTAAAGACGGAATAACTGTCATCTTCTCCCAAGTTTGAAATATCCCATCTTTTCCTTGATCTTCTGCACACTCTTTGACTACTAACACCTAACCCCCAGCCCATTGCTCTCTTCTGGAGCTTTGGCATAAATTATAAGCAATAGTCTCCAGTTTGCCCTTTTTACTTGATATCTAGCATCTGAAAACTCTGAACTGAGAAGACCCCCTCAATTTTCTAATATTATTCACTTACAGCCTTTATTAATTCTGTACCTCAAGCAATTTCTCCCTAAGTTTCAGGCAGTCTGCTATGGCACTAGCTGTACTTTGGCACAATTCTTTAATTTTTTTTTAGTGTAATATTTTCTGAAACTCATTATTTGCTTTTATTTGTCAACAAAAGTATATACTTAGAGATGCTGTTGGCTTGCCTCACCCTTTATTTTTCCTCACTCCAAATCCTGAGCTAAAAAAATACATAAACGTAAGCTATGTATTTTTGGAGTTGATTTCAGGTACGATTCCTTTTAAAAGTTTCTCAGAATATCCAATCCTTTAGTTACTGTTCTGAATTATCTGCTATAACCCCTATACGGTACTATATCTTGTATCATTATAGAAAGATTTCTGTAGATCATTGGCTCTATCTAGATGAGAACTTTATAATGATTCTACTCTTTGTTCTGGTACATTCAAAGTTTTAATAAAAAATGTTCATACTTTAGAGACAAACTCCTAATGCATTTAACATTAAAAAGCAAGTAATATAATTTATTACATCACACTAAAAGTAAAATTGCATGGTAATATCAATAGATATAAAATTTTTCTTGACAAAATCCAACACCCATTCATAATAAAAACTCTCAGTAAATTATAAGTAGAGGACAACTTTTAAAACTTGATAAAGATGATTTGCAAATACCTACAGTGAGCATCACACTTAATGGTGAGAAATTCAAAACTTTACCACTAAGATGGGACACAAGACAAGGATGTCTCCCCTTGCCACTTTTGAACATCACACTGCAAGTTTTTGCTAAAATAAGAAAGCAAGAATAGGTAATAAAAGGTATACAGTTTGAGAACAAAGATATAACACTGTTCACAGATGACATGATTATCCATGTACAAGCCCAAATGAATAATCAAAAAACCTCCTGGAATTAAGAAACATTCAGTATACAAAACAATTTCAGTATACAAAAGTGCATTGTTTCCGTATATACCCAAAATAAGTGGATGCCTAAATTAAAACACAATACCATGCATGTTAGCACCAAAAAAAAAAAAAAATCTTAAAAATATTGTACAAAAGGTCTATTAGGAACACTACAAAACTCTGATAAACAAAATCAGAGAAGAACTAAATACATGGATAGATATTTTGTGTTCTAGGAGAAAGTCTCAATATTGTCAATATTATCAGTTCTCACCAAATTAATCTTTAAATTCAATGCCATCCCAATCTAAATCCCAGCTAATTATTTTATAAGCATTGAGAAACTGATTCTTAACTTTATACAGAGAGGCAGCAGACAGAGTAGCCATACAATATTGAAGGAAGAACTAAGTTAGAGGACTGCCACCATCTAACATCAAGACTTTTTATTCAAATTTTGATTACTTGGTACTATAGTAATCAAGACACTGCAGTACCAGCAAAATAACAAACAAATTGATCAATGGAACAGAATAGAGAGCCCAGAAATAGATTCCCATAAATACTGTTGACTGCTCTTGGACAAAAGAGAAAAGATCATACAATGGTGTAAAGAATCTTTTCAGCAAATGGTGCTGGAACAACTGAACCTTCACAAACGTGTAAGTGAACTATGGCACAGACCTTACACCCTTCACCAAAATTAACACAAAATGAATCATAGACCTTAATATAAAATACGAAGTTATAAAACTTCTAGAATATAACATAGGAGAAAACCTATTATGATGTCTTTTATATATATCATCAACTATATGATCCATGAAAGGAATAATTGATAAGCTAGACTTTATTAAAATTACAAAGTTCTGCTCTCTGAAAAATAATATCAAGATAATTAGAAGACAAGCCACAGATCGGGAGAAATATTTGCAAAAGATATATTTGATAAAGGACTGTTATTCAAAATATACAAAGAACTTATAAAAATCAACAAGAAAACCAACAACCTGATTAAAAATGGACCAAAGACCTTAACCGACACCTCACCAAAGCAGATATATAAATGGCAAATAAGCATATAAAAAGATGCTTCACATGACATGTCATGATGGAAATGCAAATTAAAACAACTATTATATACTTTTACCTACCTATTAGAACAGCTGCTATCTAGAATGCTGACAACACCCAACACAGGCACGCTCATTCATTATTGGTAGGAATGAAAATGGTACAGCCACTCTGGAATACAATTTCTTATAAAACAGAACATACCATTACTATAAGATCCATTAATCATATTTCTTGGAACTTCCAGAGGAGTTAAAAACTCATGTCCACACCAAAACTCATGCATGGGTGCTTATAGCAGCTTTATTTGTATTTGCCAAAACTTTGAAACAACCATGGTATCCCTCAGTAGTTGAATAGATAAATAAGCTGTGGCGTATTTCAGTAATAGATTATTATACGGTCCTAAAAAGAAATGGGCTATCAAGCCATGAAGACATAGAGGACTTGGAAATGCATATCACTAAGTGAAAGAGGCCAATCTACAAAGTCCACATACTATGATTTTAATTATGTGACATTTTGGAAAAGGTACCATTATGGGAACAGTAAAAAGAACACTGGTGGCTGGAGTTGGAGCGGGGTGGGGGAGATGTATAGGCAGAGTGGAGGATCTTTAGGGCATTGCAAATAACTTTCTATGATGTGATAATGGACATGTGTCATTATGCATTTGTCCAAACTAATAGAGTATACAGTATAAAAAGTCAACCTTTAAGTAAATTATGGACTTTAGGTGATTTTGATATGTCAATATGGGTTAATCCTTGGTTTTTGAAAAAAAGCACCATTTTAGTGAGTGATGTTAATAATGGGGAAGGCTCTGCATGTGTGAGGGCCAGGCGTAAATGGAACATCTCTGTACCTACTTCCCAGTTCTGTTATAAATCTGAAACTTCTCTAGAAAAAGAAAGTCTAAAAGACGTTAAAAAAAGTAATGAGTTAAATATCTACTTTGTACTTGTCACTCTCACAAGTGCTGAAAGGATATTAATGAATAAGACAAATTCCATTCAAAAGTAATTTGATTCAATTGAAAGGGCAGAGAAAAATATATAATTTAATAAATGTATAAATACACAATTTTAAAAATAACCTAATGATATATAATTTAACAGAACCCTGTAGACCATAAGATACTTTCATTTTCAAAGTTAATTAGCTACATAGCAACAATAAACAAAAAATGTAAGAATGATCTAATTCTAACAATCTGAGACATACACATGAATACTCTTTACTCAAACTTCTGACCTTGGCAAAACAACTAAAGTATCTTAGGATAATAAATATTCTTTTAGGTTTTGTATAGAAAATATTTACTTTTCCTTTCCAATGTCCTTTTGCTATATTTTTTTATGACTTCTTTCTCCATTAGACAGATCCACAGTGTATCTGAGACAAGTTTCCTGTAAAGATTTTCTTTTCTTTATTTTTTTTGAAATGTTTAAAAATCAGATTTATCATGCAAAGACATTTTAAGGGTTTACTATTAATCAAACTGAATTTTAAAATATAAACTTCCATATGCTCGTAATGTAAAAAAAAATCCATAGTAAATCAACAGTGACCATACTTATTTTCAGAAAGAAAAGAATAAATATAGAATCCAAATCTCAAACTCAATTACTAGAAAAAAAAAGTGAACTAATTCTAATTTTTTGGAACACTTTGAATATTTTATACTTAAACAATGAACAAATAAGTTAGCTTTCCAACTCCTGCAGGACTTACATATGTAAATTATTCATAAAAAATTAAATGTGTTCTAAGCAAAATAATTCCTCCTCCCACACAGGATGGCACAAAAATAACCTTTATTTTAGATTTTTTACTTGAATTTTTGAATATACAATTTGTTCTATTTGGAACGAAAATGTTTTGATGGACCACTTTGGCAGCAAAAACACAATTGCATCCATTCCTTCTGGAAGAAACTATAAATAGAATAATTTTCTCAAAAAAATCTGTACACTTTTATAAGAAAATAAAAATTATTTTAAAATCAGAGTAACTTTTTATATTTCTATAAAATATAATATTATACATGTGATTTGTGGTTGAAATATAAAGAAAGAAAAAGTATTGTGGATCATAAAAGGCATAATGCTTTTTTTTCCTTTTTATTGAATTTATTGGGGTGACACTGATTAACAAAATTATACAGGTTTCAGGTACACAGTTCCACAACACATCATCTGTGCACTGTGTTGTGTGTTCACCACCCAAGTCAAATCTCTGTCCATCACCATTTATACCCCTATAGAAGTACAATTCTTAAAAGTGATTATTTCTAATAATGTTTTATAGCATAGCTTAAAGAACTACATCAAGACAAGATCCAGGAGTGTTTGATTATGGTTCTGACTACACTACTAGTTAGCTACTAAGTACAAATGGATTAATCTGTTAATATTTCTAGACTTCAGTTCTTCACACATTATTCAGCTATAAATAAATGTAATATTAATGTAAGACATTAAAAGCAGCTACCAAGTAATTGCCAATTCTTATTCAGAGTGTTGAAAAGGGAAGTACATTATTCAATTGGATCATATTCATATTTTTAAAATACATCTATTTAGTGGAAATAAAGATACAGGGTTTTAAGTAAATGTACTAGAATCAGATTTAATCAAAGTTTTACAGCAATATTTGCTACAGGAATTCAGAATGACATTCACCCAGGAATGTCAATATTACAGTTTTGGCACCATTATTTCAAAATTATTCTTAAATTAAGCTAACCTTTAAATTTGTCAAAAGTATATATACATGCCTTAGACAGAAGGATTTAGAAATAATACAGTGATATTTTAAATATTTTATTACACACAGAAAAAAATATGACTAAGACTAAACAGCTCTTCAGAACTACCACTTACTATCTATGGGTTATACATAATTCATATGATATCAGTAGACTAATTTACTTCAGAGATAATTAGGTAGTGTGTGCTTAACAAAACCGGGACTTACAATGTATTGAATTAGAAAATGTGACCACAACTTTTGAAGCACAAATATTTGTATGACACATTACTGGCTTTATTTATTAAAGTCTAATAAATAATATCCCATCTTAATGGCATTTCAGTTGTTTTTTAATGTGTGTACTTCCAGAACTTATAAGCAAGTGCATTTGATTCTTTATTACTACCTTCCACTAGACCGTGTTGGCAGAAAGAGCAGGAGAGAGGAGCGGGGCTTAACTCCCATCAGTGCACAAAGTCAATAGCACTTGCGATTACATGCGTTATACTAAGAATTCATACTTTGTCATAAACACAAAGCATCAATTTTTGATTTTATAATCCATAATAAAACTATCAAGAGGAGTGGATTTTCAGTTTATAAAGAAACATGTTATTTCCCCATAGACAAATCTACATGAGAAGCCAAATTCTAATCATAGTGGAATTTGTAGAGTTTGAAATAAGAGAAGGGGCAGCTATTACAAAGTTGACACAACTGCTTATGATTCTCCATCGTAGTAGTTATTACACCATAACTATGTGTGTGTGTGTGTGTGTGTGTCTATTGCCTTTTTATTTGCTGTTCATACATTTCACAAAGACCATGTCTGTGTTTCTATTCAGAATTTAGGATAGTGTTCAATATGTAAGCAATAAATATTTATGGATTGTATGGATAAAGAAATGACTGGCTAATAATATGTAGCTATGCTCTCAGAGGCTTTTTGAAATAGTAATTAAAACTGTAACCACCAAAAGAAAGTAAACTCGAGAGTATTTTCAAGTTAGTTGAAAAAACAAATATTACTCTCAGACTCTCTTTACTCTGAAATAAAGTAAATGTATATCATCCCTTTCTCTTAAGATTGATTCTGGTTGCATTTCTGGTTGAGAATACACACACACACACACACACACACACACACACAGAGATAAATATAAATACATAATTATGCATATATAATATATATATAACTTCTCAAGAATAAATTATAGTAAGAAAAATTAAAAATCCAGGCATTGAGAATAGAAATATTTCTTGAATGCTTATTCACAGCAGTCTTCGATAAAAGACTGAATTTTTACCATACAGAAATATGTGTTCTTTTCTTTAAAAAAAATAAAACATGGATTCTCTTTGCTGTAATAAAAAAAATGGACTTAACCCTCGACAACTGGCCTGAAACTTGCAGTTATCTATGCTCTCCTTCGCTGGTATGTCTTGCCAACTTATAGTGGACAGAGTTACATGGGTTTTTAAAAGCAAACAAATGAATGTAATCTTACACTCAGGAAAGAAGGAAGGTCGGAAAGAATTTTGTTGTATAAGCACTGAGTCTATTTGCCATGTGGCATGTTTCCAGCGTGATAAAGAAAAATACCAAATCCGAAGCTGATATAAATGTTTTGTATATACATGCAGCATATTTCTGTGCCAACACCAGAAGTACACTTAGACATGAAGGAGGAAGGCCAAAAGAGAGGGTGTAAAATCTCAAACGACCATTTTCAAGAGAGTTATTGCACTATCAGCAGTATTCTCTTCCCTTGGAAAAACTGCTCTCTGCATATTTGTATATCATTGTGGGTGTACTTATGCACATATATATAATGTATACCACCAGGATAAGACAGATGCATGTGGACACCCTAGGCAAGCTATAAATTGGCATTCCTTCAAATCCTTCCACATCAATGTGCCTCCAACATATGTTCTTGTCTACATTCACTTAGAAGAACGTTGACTTCTTTTTGGCAGAAAAGGAGGGAGGACCGTTCACTATAAGGCATGGCTATTATCTCCTTATTTTTCTCAAAAGATTTGCCCCTAGGCCCATATGCTACTTGGCAAGGCAAATAATCCTGTAGTTTATTCTTCAGAGGGCAGCCTAGTGTTTCTCTATTGATGCCTAATGACTACAGATTTTTACACATCTGCTTAAATAAATTATCAAAGAAGTCCCCCAACCTAATGTAATTCTTCTACTTTAAACAGGATCTGGTAAGGGAAATCTCTCTGTGTTCACCTTTTAGTGATTTTTTAGATGCATTTTTGGATTTTCATCCTGAGCAATTACCTAAGTGACCCTCCACTTAAACCAATCACAAAGCTGTGCAACCTGACCCAGCTAAAGGTGAAATGGAAGCGATGCTTGTGCTTTCATCATAAAAAACAAGACAAACAAAAAAACCCCTCATTTTAGCACCATCTGTCTTCACCAATTTTCTCCTCTTTATCTTCTTCGGGAGACTTGTGTCCTCTTCCCATTCCTCTCACTTTGAATTCTGTTTTCAGAAAAAAGCTCATGTCAGTTTTTTGCAGACATTGAACTGAGTGACTAGGTATTTTTTTCTCAAGCAGTATCCCTGTTCAGATATTCTAAGTGCATAAAAACCTTTGTTTCATTTCAGATATACTGTAAAAATCAAAAGACAAATAAAAAAAGATTTTGTGAGTGATACAGAACATCTTAGGGTAGGCACATCACCTACAGAGAAACTTGGAATTTGGTTTTATTTTTTTGGAATCAGAATATAAGTTGGAAGTTTTACAGAAAATTAATTATTCTATGGTTTAGTGACCATAGAATGATTTAGATTGATGTAGCTAATTTAATTTCCAAACCTAAAAAATGGATGCCAGTTTTCATATATTTCTGGTAGAGATCAGATGTTGGAATATATGTGTATATAAGTGTTCACAGGGGAACACATGTGCAGACATGCAGGAACATACACCCTATCAACAGTCTGAATAGGCTAAAAGAGGATAAAAAGATTTAGTAGAGATTATACTTGGGACCCTGTCCCTGAGATACACTCATACAGAAATATATTTACATAATTAAAAAGCATGTCAGAATAAACATTGTTAATATTTTTAGGTATGAAGTGTAGACACGAAGGAAGTTTCAGAAACAGTACAGAGTTCTGTAGACTCTTCACCCACCTTTTCCCAACAGTGGCACCTTATATAACCGCAGTATAATATCAAAAATAGGAAACGACACATTGCTGCTTACTACACTAATTCCTCACCACTTCGCAATCTGCATTTATTTGTGGGAGTATAAAGGTGTGTACAATTTTATCACGTGTGAATTTGTGTAACTAACACCAAAATTAAGGCACAGACACAGTCGCATCCCCATAAACCAACTCTAGCGCACACACACACACTCTAACAGTCCTGAGAACTACTGCTACATTTTCTATATTTTTCTCATTTCAAGAATGGTACATAAAAGGAACAATACAATATGAAACATTTTGAGACTGACTGTTTTTTACTAAGAATAATGCTCTTGATGTCCCTTCAGGTTGTTAGATGTACTTAATAGTTCATTTCCTTTTTATTGGTGAGTGGTATTTCATTATATAGATGTGTCAGAGTTCACCAAAGGAAGGCTATTTGTTTTGCTCTTAGACATTTTCTGTTGTAAATAAAGCTGACATAAACATTTACGTACAGGCATGTATGCATGCATGTATCATGTGAATGTAAGTTTTCATTTCTCTGTGATAAAAGCCTAAGAGTGTGATTGCCGATGTGCACAGTGAAAGCATGTTTACATTCTCAAGGCAGTGCTGTGACCTTTCCTGTGTGGCTGTGCCCCTTCACATTCCCATTAGTGATGGGAAAAGACCTGGTTTCTAACATCCTCACCTGCATTTAACATTATCATTATATTTTATTTTCCATTTTCTTATAGATATATAGTGATATATCATTGTGCTTTATTTGCATTTGTCTAATGGCTAGTAATGATGAAGATCTTTTCATCTATTTATTTCATGTTCTTATTGTGCTCATATCATTGGCTTTCTTTTTAATTGGATAGCTTGCTTTCTTCTGTTGAGTTTAGAGAGTTGTTTATAATTCTGGACATAATAGCCTTTTAGTCAAATATGTGATTTGCATATATTTTGCCTAGTCTGTGGCTGGATTTTAATCCACTTTAAGGGGTTTTTATACTGCAAAAGTTTTTAATTTTGATGAAGTTTAATTTGTTAATTTTTTTCTTTATCAATTATAATTTTTGTATCATGTTTGAGAACTCTGCATCTAGCCTTGGAACTCCTTTTACTTCTAAAATTTTCATTGTTTTATATTTAAATACATGATTCATTTTGAATCAAGTTCCCTATTCAATTTCATTGATCTACATGTCTATTCCTCTGCTAATACCACACTGTCTGATTTACTGTTATTATATAGTAAGTTTTAACACCAGGTAGAGTGATTTCTTCTTTTTCCTAAAACTTGTTTTGGGTATCCTAGTTTCTTTAATTTTTCATATGAATTTTAGAGTAAAATGTAAACTTGTGTGTATGTATAAAAACTCTTTAGGGATTTTGAAATTCTTTGTGCAAAACCTATGTTTAACTGTTTCAGAGTGGATTGACATCTTTACTACATGGAATCTTCCGATCCATTTACTCGGTGTATCTCTCCATTTATTTTGATGCTTTTTTACTTATTTCATCAGTATTCTATAATTTATGTTATACATTTTCATTATGTGTTTCATTAGATTTATAAAATTCTAGGTATTTCATTTCTTTGGGAGTACTGTAAATGGTTGGCAAAAAGCATCCAGGTGGGCAAGGACACTCAGCAAAGGGACTGGTATCTACTGCTGCTGGCAGTTCAAGTTGGCTGTGAGCTCTTTGGAACTTGTAACACTAATTAAAGCTGACATTATGCCGACCTTATGGACCAGCAACTTCACTCTCAGGTGTACACATTAAGTGGAACGATTACTCACTGCATACATGATCCAGGAGTCAGGTACAGAACCTGCAGCAGTGTTCACATAACAAGGGACTGATAACATCCCCCAAACAGGCAACAACCCAAATGCCATAATCAATATAGTATATTAGTAAATTGCTGTATAATTGCACATTGGATTAACATTCAAAATGAAAATACAGCTAAATGTTTCAACATGAATAAATGTCATAGAAACATAAGATTGTATGTGCAAAACAATCCTATTCACCAAAAGTGAAAATAATACAAATAGGCAAAAGATTTTTAAGGAAATAATATTACAAGAAAGCAAGAGTATGATTAACAAAATATTTAAGAGTAGAGCTTACCTCTTGGAAAGTGATTAAACTCTGTTAGAAAGGGACATAGAGGCTTCTTTGGTACTGAAAAAATTCTATATTTCAATTTAAGCTGTAGCTATTTAGGTAGTTATTGTTTTATTGATTAAGTTATAGTTACATGCAATATTTTACATATACTGTATTTCCCAGTAAAATAAAATAAAAATAGAAAAAAATGTTATTACTCCATTTTATTTCACTTAATTAGTCTTTTCTCTCTGGCATGGATAAAATATACACACACACACAAACACACAGCTTTTCCTTTTTGCTTCATTTTCTTTATAACTTAACCTTGTGTATGATCAGCTCTTAAAATGAATAAAGTAATGTGTTTCTTTCTCTGTACATGTCTTTCAATGATGATGTACTTTATTTCTTTTATTCCAAATATGATTATTACATTGAAATATTTTCAGAGCTTTCTGTGGGTAGAGAAGAAGAATAAACAAACTAAATCTCTTAAGTCATTCTTCCTTTTAAAAAACTTTTGGGAATTTTGTAAAATCAGGGATTTATTATAATTGAAGAAAGCTTTTTACCTTCCATCTTAGAAGGATCTAATAGTATTGAAAGAGGAAAAAATTTAACTGTTTGACATATTAATAAGCAAAGTGAATATGTTCCTAATTAATTGGATAAATGAACAAAGCAAATTTTATTTTGTAAGGCTTCCACAAGGAAATAAATTCAGAGAGACATGTAACTAAAGACACAACTTATACCTTATTTTATTTAAAAGTTTCTTTAAGAAATAATTTAAATGTATAAATACGGGCACTAAAAATAACAAATCTCTTAAATGAAGATATAGATATGAATGGTAGCCCAATATCTGAAACAATGTATTAAATAACAAACATTATATTCTTGAGTTTAATTACTTAATTAGAATAATTAAGCAGTATTATTTACATATAATGAGGTTTAAGTTATTATTAGTAAGGACTCTTCTTTTATGCATGAATAAAATCAGCTAGGTAGTTTTATTTATATGCCATCTTTATGTCTCCATACATTAGTTACTACTGTTTTTTCATGGCATTGTAATTAGCATGAACCACATAATCAAATACTGAAAATGCACAGGCATTTATCGGGAGACAAATATGTCTTATTCTTCTTTAGGAGTCATATTTCTTTTTTTAATTATGAATTAACATCTTGCCTTGTAGTTCATCAAATTTTATTATAATTCTCCCTGGGTTGGGCCCCAAACAATCCTAAATCTATCACTCAAACTTAATTTGCACTCTGCCCCAGGCGAACATGTCCTAGCATATTGCCAAAGTTAATATCTGTCTAATTGGTCACATACTTGCTGACCAAAGAAAAGTGTTTATGTATGTGATTTCAAGGACGATAGGAATAAAAGCAGTAATATTTGTTTGGGGCACTTTGCAGTTCACAATGCAATTTAAAGTCTATTTTGCATATCATTCTTAGACAAATAAATGACAGATACTATTATTTTACAGATTAGGAAAACAGGCTCAGACATCCTAAGAGGTATGCAAAGTTACGCAAATAGTAGATTTGGGTAAAGGTTCTTTTGTGATTCTGTCACATTTGTGTTTTTCTTGCAAGCAAAGGCACTGACTGTTCTTTGGCTCTAGACATTTCGTTTCAAGGACACTTGTATGTAGAATAATCTCGCAAGACCATGAGAGTGTCTCCTTCAAAGCAAAGGTCAGGCAAGTTTGCTTGCAGTCCCTCACAAAAAACTTTGGGTTTCTTCAGATTGATATTTCTTAGCTGTGATGCAAACTTGGTGTGTTCCCATATCCACCTGGGCCTTTTCACATCGGCCTCTTGAGCACTGGGATCAAGGAGAACTGACCCGAAACCAAAGCTATGATTCTGTCTGACCCAGAAGTCTCATGCCTTCTACCAGTACCCATGAAATTGGCCAACTTGTTAGTCTGCAAATGTGGTAAAATCTCAGACTTGTCGTAGTTCTTGGAAATAAAGTGTGAAGCAAAAGAGCCAAAGATTTCTTTAGTTTCATATTTTAGTACACATTTTATACAGTACAATGGATCCCAAGACACCAAATTAATATATTCAGGTTCCACAGGATTTTTTACATAAAAAAGGTGGATGCATGTACCAACATTTTACTTTTACACATGTTTGTTGCGTAGGCTATCTCTGGAAGGAGGCAAGCAACTGATGACTGTGGTAGCACCTGGCAAATGGAACTACGTTCTTCAAGATGGTAGGTAGGCTTGTTTTTTAACCATGCACATATGTGCACTTACTGAATGACATTCTTTGGGGAAGACAGTAAATTATAACAGTGGATAAAATCAAGCTTTCCAGGTACACGTTCTTGACTAATTTACTGTCTTACATTGATCAGATTACTTAAAACTAAGTCTACATGCCTTAATTTCCTTATTAGTAAAATTGTGCAATTAAAACAACCACATTACAGATTGTGTGGGTTAAATGAGTTATTACCTAAAAGTTTTTAATATGCATAGTGTTTTAGAATAAATGTTCATTGTCAGCAATTTTGACTCAAAATAATTTTAAATGATTTTCAAATCAATGTCACTTGTTGATATCCTTCTAAATTAATTTTAAGTGACAGCATTTGATTGGATGAATACAAGATACAACGTAAAGTAAAAATATTGATACATATGTATGTGCGTACATATATATGTATATATACTGCCTTTAGTTCATACTGAGATGAAAATTGCTGATGTCACAACACACCCTTTGAACATGCTTCAACAGGAGAGAGAGAAGAGCACTGAATGCCTTAGCAGAGAGCTAAGGATGCTTTAGATACAGCAAGAAACTTACAGAAGGAAATCTCAGGCGTGAAAACTCAATCTGTTCTGACAAATTTGTTTCTTAGGTGAGCACTGCTTCTGTAAATGGTTACTAGTTAATCTCTTTTCCTTATTTTTCTTACCTGTTAACTTATTCCTTAATTCAACATTTATTTATGCAGCACCTTCAATCTATCAGGCTAGTGATGGAAACAAATGTTAATCAAGTAACACATTATTTGTGACAAGTAATATTATTATAATCATTTAACAAAGGTGCTGACTGAGGCTTAAACATGTTATATAACTTGTGGAAAGCCACACAGCTCAATTTTCTTGTCAAATGTTGATTAAAATGCTACCTATTTTTGAGGTTTAAATGAGATAATAACTGCAAATCACTTACTACAGCGCTTTTAACAATTATCTAAGATATACCATCTTTCTCGAATAATCTCTGACATTTCAGGAATTGCCTCATCCCAGTATTGCTTTTTTTGTAAGTAAAAATACCACATAAGCACACAATGTACCTTAATGCTATTGTACATCTTACCCATTAATATCTTCCATTCCCCCGATGATGGGGCATTGCTGAAATTAAAATTCTGGAAGCTCAGCTTCTTGGGCTTTAGTCCTGGAGACCTAAAAGTGAAAAAAAAAATAGAATTTGTCCTTTGTTGCGTAACCACTAGTTGACAGTGCACGTTGAGTCTTAAGACATATCAGCTTAACTGCAGTTATAGCAATGTGAACACTGACAAGACCAGTGATGTTCTGCGTCAGGCCAAGTCTAAGTTCCATTTTCAATTATCTCTAAGTTTCTCAACTGTGGTGGCACATGTGCACAAGATGTACTTGTCAGATATGTATCATTGTTGGGAAAGATAAAAGGTTCATCAAAACCTAACTTGAGTTAAAAATGTGAAGCAACCACGTTGAAGAGTGGCAAGTCATTTCTGCCAAGACATTTCCGCCAAGACATTTCCTCTAAAGGGGGAGATCTTCGAATTTGCCAAGCCTTATCCTTTTTAGATAATCTACAGTATTCCCATATACCTAACTATGACTATATCTGTTTGAGGAAGGCAGATTCTAAGATTCCCAGTCCCTGGTGCACACGCACCTTTTTCCAGTCAAACTCTAACCGGATGCTTCTGTGTGTGGATGCAGCTGTAAATAAGGTCCCCAATCAGTTGACTTTAAAAAGGAAGAACATTCTGCTTGAGACTGACCCAATCATGTGAGCCCTTAAAGGGAAGTGGGGTTTCCAGTGACAGAGATTTGAAGTGTGAAAGGAATTCTGTGTGAAGGAGAGTCTCTACAGCTGGTTTTGGAGATGGAAAGGCCCATGTGGCCTCTTTGAAATGAAAGTGGCCTCCATCTGAGAGCCAGCAAGGAAATGGGACCCCAAGTGTGACAGCCATGAGGGACAAAACTGGCCCTTCAGACTAAAATCGAACTGAAAGCTTCAGATGGGAAGGGGCAGCCTGACACCTTAATTTCAGCGTCTGAGAGCAGGGATCCAGTCATACTGTGCCCAGACTTCTGACCTACCATGTGTGAACTAATAAATAGCTTTGATGTTAAGGCACTAACTTTGTCACAATTCTTATACAGCAATACAAATCTAATATACAAGTTGGTTCTACTTTAAATGCAGTGCTATTATAATCATTGCATTTTAGAATTTTTCTATCTTCTAATTTTTACTCTTCTACCTGGGTAATTATATGAGCAGTTAAAACTACAGTGGGACACCTGGTGTGTCACAAAGGTGGAAGAGATCTCAAAGAGTTTGGATATAAAATGTAAGTCTCTTGCCAATGATTAGTAGAACCTCTCCTGAATTTTTGTCTCAGTGGACAGGTGTCCATAACATTGGGCTCATCCTTTCACTTTTCTCTCTATTTCCTCTGTTGGATGATTAAACAGGAAACTTCAAAGTTTGTGTCATCAATTTGCTTTTTAAGAGTCATCATGAATAATTCTGAGTTTCAGAGTCTAAATGGGGCCTGCCGAGGACTAATTGAGCCAAACCGTCCTGTGGATGATCCTCCATTTAATCTGTCCCTTGTTTTTTTCCACTTCCGGGTGGGAAAAAAGAAATGCTCATCCCTGAGGGTAGATGAGAGAGTGAAGGCTACAGACACTTCTTGTGTGTGCGTGTGTGTTTGCATGAAGGACTGAATTTCACCTAATTGAAGAAACTGTAAATTGCAAACACATGTTGTTTTTTTAAAGAAAAAAAATGATACCAATTAAAATCGTGATGCAATGTTTTCTTAACTTTTAAAATTTTTATTTTATAGTAATTGAGAGAACTCTTTTGGTTTTAATTAAACAGTTTTCTAAATAATATAAACCACCATTTTAATATATAGAGTAAGAAATATGTCAGTTAAAATGGGTGTTACAGTTCTAAATTTTTCACATTCAGAGCACAACTTTAGAATCAGTTTTTCAATTCAGTATTGTTGACTTTTATTTTTTTCTCTATATAATCAAAAACGTTGATGATAGAGAATTTTAAAATAATATTTTAAGCTACTAATGCTGGGATCTATGACAATTACCCCATATCAGACAAGTATCTTTGGGGTCTTGTGTTTTGGAAAGATTTGAACTGCATTCAATCCACTATCTTTTAACTATTTGTTTCTTACGGACTAAGAGATGTTACCAAAACAGCTAGTACCCTTTTCCCAAATTTTGATGGCTGCATTTTTAAAACATGAGCAGGTTGTGGAAGAACTAGCTCTCAGTGGAGAGAAATTACGAAATATTATTGATGTTAAGATGGACCCATGTTTTAGAAATGCTAACATGTGAAAATATGCCATTTAAAAGTGAAATTGAATATCTCAGTATAATAGCATGCTGCTGCCATCTTTCATTTCTGGCAGAATTTTAAATATCATTTGCTTAAATTACATTGGAAAGAGATGGCCTTATGAAAGCCTTTATTAAGTTAGCATTGGGGGCACCATAATCAATTACCTTTTTCTGTAGCTGGGTCTTTTCTTGTCTTTGTTTCTATTTCTTTTTATTGTTTCAAGAAGGATACAACCTGTCTGCCCATACCTAGCCCACCTTTCCCTTGAAGACCCTTCAACATGAAGCAATTTCTGATATGAAGCAAGCACTGATGACTCTTAAAATTTCTTTTATGTAAAATGCTAAGGTGTTATCCATTTTGTTATATTCCATATTCTTTCAAGTATCCAACTAGGTATTTATTTTTATTTATATAAAAAACATGCATTGCATTCTAAAGAAACTCTACATTTCTAGTGCTGGTGATACTGCTAAATTTTACATCATATATATTTCCGACAACCATACAATGCATTTGGATGTCCTCCAAATCTCATATACAACATATTCAAGGATGAATTCACATTCTTTCCCCTAAAACCTACTTATTTGTTAATTTCCTGTCTCAGCACCTTCTAACATGTGAAAAATAGCAATTGCATTTATTGCTCTGTCTGTCCTTACTTCATCATTCCATCAACTATTTAATCCTATAGATTTTACCTTCCTAATATTTCTAGAACTGCCTTTCTCTCTCCTTTTCAAGATTCACTGACTTTCTTCTGTCTATCATTACTTCAGTTCTGGATTAATATGATAGATTCTTTACTGGTCTCTCTTTAACCAATCTATCTTCCACTCACTCTATCATCCTTTTAGAAAAACTTATAAAATAAAAATACAATTATGCCATTTATGTTTTAAAAGACCTCAAAGTCTTTCTTAAAACTTTCAGGGAAAATGTTTTAACTGTTCCACTGAACACAAACTGCTTTTCATGATCTGACTCTCCAACTGTTCTATACATAGAACTCTTCATTTGTATTAAATTATTTTATTTGCTCTAAGCATTCCAAATAATTTAATGTATAAATAATTTAATGTATTTATACATTGGACATGCTGATCAAGGGTCATTAATGCTTCCCACATTAGCATGTCCTTTAAAACTCAAGTCAAGTCTCCTCATTATTTTGGGGAAAAGTTCTCAAGCTTCTTCTAGTTTATGTGACTCCCTTCTTTGTCATCATGAAGCTCTGCAGCATATCTCTATACTTACACTTAACTAGTGGCACTGTAGTAGTTAAGTCCTATCTCCCTCCTGTTCCATCCTGTAAGCTACAGAAAAGAATGGACTAATTTGTTGTTGGAATGTTCAGTTATTTTTTTTATTTGTCCTTTTGTTTATTTTAACTTTATATTCCCAGAAAAACTAACAAATGTTAAGCACACATAAATATTTACTGAGGAAATTAGTCTTTCTTTGTATTACAGTTTATTATTACAGTTACCAAGGAACATGTCTGGTGGCCACCAATATTGGTTTTCAAACTTCACTCTGCCAAGTCTTAGGAGTTCTCTTGAGCTATTTTTGGAGTTAGTTTGGTGTTTAAAGTATATATAAAGCTTTGATAAAGATTAAAATTGTTAGACTATATAAAATGAGTAAGGTCAATCACATAGGTGTAACTGGAATGCTTCATTTGACCAAATGTCAATAGGAGGAAGGAGAGTTTTATCTCAGTGTTCAGATAAGAATGACCGATACCCAACCTAACAAGATTGCCAGTATATTCCATGAGCTCCCAGTCCTCTTTTCACAAACATTCCAAAAATATTCCTTACAAAGACTGCTCAGGAAATTAGATTTATCCACTAATGTTGATTTCTATAATTTTTGTTAAAGAGCCCCAGTTTTAGGCTGTGGTTTCTTATATCAGCATGTTTGTGATAGGTGGGGACATCTTGTTTCCAAGAACTGTACTGTGCTGCATAAGACCTAAAAGAGATCCAACTGTGTGGGAAAACGTATTTGCCAATGATACCTCAGACAGGGTTTAATCTCCAAAATATATAAAGAACTTACACAACTCCACTCTAAGAAGACAAGCAACCCAATTAAAAAATGGGCAAAGGACTTGGGCAGACACTTCTCCAAGGAGGACATACAGAAGATCCAGAGACACAGGAAAAGATGCTCGATATCGCTAGCCATCAGAGAGATGCAAATTAAAACCACAATGAGATACCACTTGACACCAGTCAGAATGGCCATCATAAACAAAGCAACAAACAACAAGTGTTGGAGAGGTTGTGGAGAAAAGGGGACCCTAGTGCACTGTTGGTGGGAGTGCAGATTAGTACAACCACTATGGAAAACAGTATGGAACTTTCTAAGAAAACTAAAAATGGACCTACCTTTTGACCCAGCAATTCCACTGCTTGGATTATATCCTAAGAACCCTGAAACACCAATCCAAAAGAACCTATGCACCCCTATGTTCATAGCAGCACAATTTACAATAGCCAAGTGTTGGAAGCAACCTAGGTGCCCATCAGTAAATGAATGGATCAAAAAACTGTGGTATATTCACACAATAGAATTCTATGCAGCAGAAAGAAAGAAGGAGCTCCTACCCTTTGCAACAACATGGATGGAACTGGAGAGCATCATGCTAAGCCAAATAAGCCAGGCAGTGAAAGACAAATATCATATGATCTCACCTTTAACAGGAACCTAATCAACAAAACAAACAAACAAGCAAAATAAAACCAAAAACACTGAAATTGAGAACAGGCTGACAGTCACCAGAGAGGTGAGGGGAGGGAATTTCAGGGGAAAAGGGGAAGGGTTTACAGGAACAAGTATAAAGGACACATGGACACAAACTATGGGGGGTGGAAATGGGAGGGAGGTGGGGAGGGCTGGGGGGGTGGGCTGGGGTAGGAGTAAAAGACAGAAAACTGTACAAGATCAACAATTAAAATAAAAATAAAAAAATAAAAAAAGACCTTGTTTGATAGAAATCAGCCAATATTTGTAAAATGGTGGCCTGCTGAAAGTGATGAAGTATGGAGTTCCAACATGGGTTCCTCTTTACCACGTGGATTCTCACAGAGATCAAGATATAGGAACCAAGGTGGTCCAGCATTCTAGTGTAAGGTTCCAGGATGCTGTAACCTCAGGCTTGTGAGTAATTTCAGAGTGTCCTTGAAATTGTATGGGTGAAATTGTGTTTATTTTCACTAATATCTAATGAAATTAGCCATCCTTTCAATTGTCAAGGTTGACAACACAGTTTAGTATAACTTTGGTAGATTTAGCAGTAGGTGAGATTTTTCACTATTAAAAAATTACATGTTCTTACATAAGTTTAATGACTTTTAATACTAGATCTTTTAGTTCTCAAATATAATTTTTTTCTTACAAAAGAAAATCATGGTACAGAATACACTAGATTAGAAGGGATTCTTCATGAGAAGTATACAGGTTTATAGTTGAAATTGCAGAAGGTCAATTTACTAAAAATAAAAGGACCAATTTACCTAATCTATTTAATGAATTTATCAATTTAAAAAACTGTTTTTAAAGTCTTTAAAAAGATTGCTTGACTACAGTTGATCAATTTTTATTTTAAAAGGACTCTTCCACTTTAAGGAATGTAAAACACAAATTGAAGATCCAAGGAATGTTGGTCTGATATATGTAATAATTAAATATATATTTCATTATTAGTAGTTAAAATACTATCATGAGGGTCCCCTTTTCTTCAAATCCTTGCCAACACTAAGTATTTGTTGATTTATTGATGATAGCCATTTCGACAGACAAATTTTCATGGTGGAACTTCAATAAGTATTTCATTCTTTTTTCTTTGATCCATATGCCCTAAATATTCTCTAATTTTTTAAAAATATGTTTAAGTATTCAAAACTTCATAATATTTCTAAATATGGAAGATTACAATGGTGTTGTCAGCTGTCCAAATTTTTATGATTTTATACTTAATCTATTCATCCCATAATGATTAAGTGTTGTCTTAATATAACAATGCCCAAAATAACTTATTTATATATTAATATATATAACAGCTTAACATTTCTATGTGTATTTCTAATAGGCAGTACAAACTTAAAAATGGATAAACATATAACTGATCATTTTTGCCACCACCTCTCAACCTGCTTGTCACTGTATTTTTCATTTCAAGAAAATAGTAACAGCATCAAATAACTACATAGAAGTTTTCCTGTATTATTCTATATTTCTCAGAACCCATATCCAAAAGTCCAAAATGGATCTGAAATCTACCTGCTTCTGTCCACTTCTACTATAATCATCTCTAGTTGGGACCACTAAATTTTATTGCCAGGACTATTTCACTGGTTTCCTTTTTAAATAGTTACTTCTGCCATTGAACTTCTAGAATTCATCCCTCAGTCTTCAGTAGTCTCTTTTTTCTAAGTCTTAATCAAATTTAAATCACTCATTGAACAATTACATCATTTATTAGAGAACATTAAAATCTCAAATTTTACTACAACACAATTCTAAGCTGTACGTGACAGGGCAATGCCTACATCTCTAACTTCACTCCCTTCTACTTTCCCACCTGTTTCTTCTCCAGCCACATGAGTAATCTCTCTGTGCCTTGATCAAGTCAGTGGGCTCCTTACTTTAGTCCTTCACACTAGCTCTTGCTTCTGTCTGTTATGTTCTTATACTTAACTTTTGCTTCACTGCCAGCTCTTCAGTATTCAAATTTTAGTTTATTTATCATCTTTTCTGAACACTGAAATCTATTTTCATCCTCTACGTAGGAACAGTCACAATCTTTCTTTTTTATTGTTTTACCCTATGGAAACATAAGCTTAATGAAAAGTTTGTCTATAGTTTCACAATTATATTTTTTTAGGGCCAGTCTATATGAAACATAGTAAAATTAAGTAACAATTTTGGAATTTGAATTAGAGTGAGAGTATAATGGGAATAGATAAACATTATTTCAAACATGAATTATTTGACAAAGTTGTGACAGGATCGTTAGAATGCAAAGGATTAGTACTGAGAGCACACACATTATTGGAACAATATTAATTTATGTGGTACCTATGAGAAGTTGTTTCATCACTGCTACTTGTTATTTTTAGTTGGCTACTTACCCCAGAATATTTAAATATACATTTTGTCTTTTGTTTTGGGGGAGGAAACTGTTTCAAGATGATACTAATATATCTTGAGTTTATGGTATGTCATCTCAATGTACAGTTTTGTTGAAACTCCTCATTGCTGTCTTATTTAGGAGATAATTTCAGATACATAATTTATTATTATTTTTATAATCCTTGTGGTACAATTAGACTACATTTTTAGGAAGCCTTGAAATACAGTCATACTTCGTTACTTGTTGGCTTCAGAACTCTTCAAACTGTGCACCTGATGCATTTTGATGAGAAAAAAATGTTTCAGTGCTTGGTGCTTGCTCAGGACTCATCACACTCACTAGAACTTGTATGAATCACGACATCACCCCACAAGAGAAAATGCTTCATCATTCAGTATCTGTCAGTTTTGGCACTCATCACGAGTCCCAGAATGAATTAACGACAAGTACTGAGGTACCACTGTATATCATTTCCACCCTTTAAGTAGCTACTTGTGTAACTTTGTAAAGTGTTGAATATTCAGCATAAACTGTATGCTGTGGGGCTTCCTTTTTTAGCACTTTTACATGAAAATGCATGCTATAGAAACAGGGATAATAATGAAAATAAATAAACAAAATCAAAATGATAAATAGTGATTAATGTATATGAAAATCCTTCACCATTCTTTAATAAATACCAACATCTTAAATAATTTCTTCACTTTTTACATAATTCTAGTGTAATAAAATAATAGTGCAGGCAAATGATTTTAGATTTAGATATGTATTAAGTAAAACCTACATGAATTGTAACTTGATCTTTGACTCTCTAATTATCTTTTCTGAATCTTATTTGAATTAGCTAATTTTGCCTTATTGTGGTGTTACTTTTGTCCCTTTTTAATTTGGAGTTTATTTTTCCCCCTTTTTCATTTAAAATCTATTAAGCTATGAAATTTGTCTTCTCGAGAAGCCTACAAAGAAAATTCCTTGAAGGTGCACCACCTATTCTGTTGTGTATACATATCAATATCAATAAATATTTGTTTAAGAAATGAACTGGAGAGAAATGAAAGTGAAGGATGCTAAGTAATTGCCCATTGTTATGGCAGTTACTATAGTTTATTTCAGTTAGAATAATGCCGTCAAATTCAATTCATTTTGTAACAAATGGGACAATTTCTTTTTTGTGACTGAATAATATTCTACTGTTTCAATATATCACATTTTCAAATCCATTTACCTATTGGCAGACACTTAAATTATTTTCATATCTTGGCTGTTATGGATAATACAGCAATAAACATGAGAGTTCAGATTCCTCTTTGAGATCCTAATTTTATTTCTTTTACATATACATCCAAATAATAGAATAGCTTGATAATATGGTAATTATAATTTTAATTTTTGAGGAAGCTCCATACTGTTTTCCATAATAATTTTACCAATTTTCAACACACCTCCTTTCATCTGGCAAACATCAAAATATATCTATGGAATTTTTTCTGTTGTGTTTGTTCACTTATTTTATTTTTTAGATTCCACATATAAATGAAATCATATGAGATTTGTCTTTCACTGTCTGACCTATTTCATTTAGCATAATTCTCTCTAGGTTCATCCATGTTGTTTCAGATGGCAAGATTTCATTCTGTTTTTATGGCTGAATAATATTCCTTTTTATAAATGTACTACTTCTTTATCCATTTGTCTATTTATGGACAAATATTGATATATTCTTTGATATTGATTTGGTGGTGATGAATTCCTTTATCATATTCTTGTCTGAGAAGTTGCTCATCTCTCCTTTGACTCTACGTGATAGTTTTGCTGGATGGAGTAATCTTGCTTGTGGGTTCTTGGTTTTTGTCACTTTGAGTATTTCCTGCCAATCCCTGCTGGCCTGCAAAGCTTCTGTTGACAATTCCTTGTGGATAACCAACTGCTTTCCTGATGCTGCTTCTAAGATTCTCTCTTTTTTGTTCAGTTTTGGCATTCAAAATTAATATGTATTTGTGTGGGCCTCTCTGTGTTCATTTTGTTTGTATCTCTGCATTTCCTGGACTTCTTGTTTGTCTATTTCCTTCTCCAGGCAAGAAAAATTTCCCCTCATTATTTCTTCAAAAAGCTTTTCAATTGCTATCTGTCTTTGTATTCTCTTGTATTATGATGTGAATGTTTTTTATATTCGTTGTCCCAGAAGGTCTCTTAAACTATCCTTATTTTTTAATTGTTTTTTTTCTTTTTGCTGTTCTTATTGGCTGTTTTCTGCTATCCTCTTTCTTAAATCACTGATTCAGTCCTCTGATATATCTAATCAACTGCTGATTCCCTCTAATGTATTCTTTATTTCAGTTATTGTACTCTTCATTGCTGTCTGGTTCTTTTTTATGTTTCCTATCTCTTTGTTAAAATTCTTGCTGAGATCTTCTATTCTTCTCCTTTGTTCTTTGAACATCCTTATAACCAGTGTTTTGAACTCTGCATCTGGTAGATTATTTGTCTCTATCTGTTTGGCTCTTTTTTTTTTTTTTTTGTAGTTTTTTTCTATTTAATTTGGTATGTATTTCTTTTTCTCCTCATTTTGGCTGTCTCCCTGTGTTTGTTTCTTTGTATTAGATGGAGTTGTTACATCTTCAGGTCTAGGTCTTATGTAGTAAGTGTTTTGTGGGTCCCAGAGGTACCCTGAGCCAGATGCCCCAGGTGTGTCCCTTGTGTGGGTTGTATGTGCCCTCTTGTATTTGAGCCTTGATTACTTTTGGCACATCAATAGGAAGAATGAACCCTTAGGTCTGACAGATTGTGAGAATCGACCATGACTACAGTGAGAAGCTATTGTGCAGGGGCTGACCCTACAGGGCAGGATTCACTTTAGCGAGGCTCTGGAGCCTGCTAATTCTTGCCTTTGGGTATGTCATTTGTGGAGACGCTTGAGTGGTACTCTAGTGTGGTCTGAAGCTGGCAACCCAATATACTGGTTCTGAGGCCTCTTGGGAAGGGTTTGGGTGCAGGCCATTACAGCTGTTGCCTATTCCCTGCCTAGAGCCACTAACCTTTGGCAAATTTTGAGAAATTCTGCAGCATGAGCCAAGACCAGCCATTTTATGGAAAAGCTACTAGAAAAGGCTAAGGTGGGCCCAAATGTTGGGTGGGGTTTCAGGAAATCACCAGGCCATGGCAAACTATGTTAGCCAGATTAACGAAGACAGAGATATGGTGCCTGCCTGCCAGCTTTGTTGGGGGAGGGTTTAGTGAGGGAACAATGTCCTCTGCCAGTACTGCTGTCTAGGAGAAAGCTGCCCTTCTAGCCCTTACTCTGAAAACAGACTATTCATTTTCTCCATGTATGTCCCTGATGCCTTCTGAGCTGCTGCCCCACCACTGGAGTTCAGAGCTAGTAAGTCTTTCAGCAAGTAAGTCCACATGCTAGCTCTTTAAGAGGAATATCTGGGACTCCATTGGTGTTCACAGCCAGAGGTTATGGGGACTTCTCTTCCTGGTACTGTAACCCTAAAGGGGTGGTAGGGGTATGTGGTCTCTACAGCTCAGATATCCCTCCTGATTTTTAACTTCCACATATGGGTGTGGGACCTGCCCATTCAGCATCTGCGCCCCTCCTACCAGTCTCTACATAGCTGCTTCTGTATATCCTTAGTTATAGGCTTGCTGTTCAACTAGACTTCAAGTGGTTTCCAATGATGGTTGTCCTGTAATTTAGTTGTAATTTTGATGTGGTCTTGAAAGGAGGCAAGCATAGTTTTTATCTTATACATAGTCTTGAATTTAAGACTCAGAAATGTTAACTATCATGGCCTTTGAGCAAATTATTGTCCAGTTATATCAAACAAAGTGATTAATAAATTATTTACTGGAATTTTTCAATGTGGCTCTTGAAGATATATTTTTAATTCTGTTTTCTATTAAAAGCAGCTTATCCAAGTTTCCAGAACATCTACTAGTAGGAAATAATCTCTGGTATTTTTTGTCAGAAAGAATAGAATCATCTCTTCAGTTCTTTTGTCAGTGGTAAGGATTTGCTCACCCCCTTTAACTGTCATATTCTTGTTCTGTTGTGTATTATAAGGTAGTTTTACTGAATCAAAACATTAGAACTCAAGTTTAATAAACATACGCAGCCAGACTATGTTGAATTTGTGGTTTTGGTTATAACTGTGAAGCTATGTGTAAACTAATTGCTCTCATTGAATCACCCCAACCCACACACACACACACACACACACACACACACACACACACACACACAGCTTAACTCTAAAGGGAAAAATTGGTATTTGTAATATACTTTTTTTCAGGTCAAGGTACTATATGGTCACATGATCTCCAAGATAATAGGAGATGTAGAATTAACTGTATAAATGAGAATTGCATGCACTAGCATAAATGAAGGTTTTGAAAATAAAAAGCATAACAAGAAATATATTATCATAAAGATGGCCCACTTTTTTCTAAAAATAGTTAAATTACATAAATTATGAAATATCCAGTATTACTTCACCATCAAGAAATTTATGATGTATGGAAAAATACAATGCCCTTTTGATTTTGGTAGAAACTTAAAATGTAAAACCTAAATGTTAAAAAAAGACTTTAGCAATGTCATCTACCATATACTGTATGCCCAGTGTGTGCTAGGTGCAGTACCAATGATTTTACACAAATTATTTAACCTAATCATCACAGTTCCCAAATTAACTAGCTGATAATATTCCAAATTGCCACATGAAGTAACCAAGATTCTAAGAAATGACTGGACAATGAGCAAGTTCACAATCAGGTTTATCTGACTATGAAGCCCCTGGAAATTATCCAGGCATATCATGCTTGATTCACTTGGACAAAATTACTAGAGAAGTGAATTTGTTTTTAACTAGCTCTTATGGCTAAAGTATATAAACACTCAATAGGGGAAAAAACAAAACTATAATATGAGATTTAGGCCCAGGAGCAGAGAGGGTCAAACTGTGGTCTGAGAAAATGGGCCCTTGCAGAGTCATGGGGAAAGAACTTCAGGGACACACATATGTGGGAGAAGTTTAAGTACAGTGGCAAAATTTATTGGGGTGAAAAGAAATGATACACCCTCAGGGATGTGGAGGGTGGGTAGGCTCTAGCAGCAGCTGCCCCAAGGTCCTTGCTAATCCTTGATATATTTTCTTAGTTTGGGGAACAAGCAGGCTGTCTTTCAAACTGTCCAACCTGTTTCCTGGATTTTCCCGAGGCTGTGCTGGGCCCTACCCTATCCAATCTTTTTCCTGGATCTTTCCGGGTTTGTGCCCATATCCAATCCAATCCTTTTCTCAGATTTTCCCAGGCTAAACTCCTCCCTTTTATGATCTCCATTTTGGCTCCTACTGTGTTTGCCTCAAAGTTCTGCTTTTTCATCTGGCTTCCACTGAGCGTGTGCTTGGTAGAAGGATTTCCTCTTGCATCATCTTGGCTTCTACTGTGCATGAGCCCAGCAAAGAAATTTTCTCCTCGCCGATTATCCCTCTTTCCCTCTCCCCTGGTAATCCAGACTAACAGGTCGGTTGTTCCCTGGGGAGATTGGAAAATCAGTGGTTCCTGCCTGCTCAGGGTTTAAACTAGTACGGCAGAGAATACAGCTGTCCCCTGTGGTGTCTGTGAAGCTGTAGTTTCCAAACTTAATGAGGATTAGTAGTTTAGCTCTCTTCTCTTTTGTTAATACCTAACTAGCTACTTATGCTGACAGAATGGCTAAAGGCTCTTTTCAGATCTCATTAAACTGACACATATAGCATTTTGTATTCAAGACAACAATCTAGGAAGTAGATGAACTGTAATATAAGTTCATATTTTCAAGGATGGAGACTCATTTTTTAGAAAGCTGTGAAATATTAAGCAGTTGAAATTCTTGGATTGTTTCTTCAATGGAATTCTATTTCAACACCTGATCCCACATGTCTGGAATAGTGCAGCACCATTTGAAATAGCCGTTCTGTCTTAAGTCCTCCCTGTTTCAGTCTATCTGACAAACATAGCCAGCAGACTTATCCTTTCAAGCAAAAAGGATAAGCTCTTTGAAGATAGGAGCTAGATTTCTGATGTATCACCTTTGAGAGGCACTAAGTAAATATGTGTGATCTCTTCCAGATCACAGGTGATATGGGGATGCGATATTATGATTTCTAAGAAATAAATATTTGTTTATTCAAATGACCGAACTATATAATATATTTAGTCTTTGTCCATGATTACAGGCACACAACTTCCAGAACCCTTGGAATTTCTTAAGCATTGAGAGCAATAAAGATCTTTTACATGTTCATGAAGCAACTTAGGGAAGCACCCAGGGTGTGGAGCTGGTTGCTGAGAGACACAGCCATGTGGTTGGAGGGTTGGAACTTTCAGTCCCATACCCCAACCTCCAGGCAGGAGAGAGGGGCTGGAGATGGAATCAATCACTAATGACCAGTGACTTAATCAATTGTGTCTATACTCCATAAAAACTGAAGAGAAGGGGGAAGTTCGGATAGCTTCTGGGTTGGTGAGCATGTGCAGGTACAGGGAGAGTTGCACACCTGGAGAGGACACTGAGCTCCAAGCTCCTTCCCAGTCTTTGCCCTCTGTACCTTGCCACCTGCATGTTTCTGAGTTATATCCTTTTATGATAAATCAACGATCTAGTAGGCAACATTTTTTTTTTTTTTTAGTTTTGTGAGTTATTCTAGCAACTTAATAAATCCCAAGGATGGGGTTGTGGGTACCTCTCATTTATAACCACTCAGTCAGAAGTACAGGTGACGACCTGAACTTGTGATTGGTATTTTGAGTTAGAAAGGTTTGTTGGAGCCTCCAATTTGTGGCCAGTCGGTCAGAAGCACAAGTAACCTGGGCTTCTTCCGGGCATCTGAAGTGTGTTTGTGTTGGGATAGGTGGGTAGGGACAGTTTTGTGGGACTGAACCCTTAATCTGTGGAATCTGATGCTATCTTCCAGTAGATAGTGTCAGAATTGAGTTGAATTCTTGGACACCCTGTTGGTGTCCGGACAACTATTTGTTGGTGTCAGGGACCCCCTTACCTTCCATTTAGGGAATGAAGGTCATGCTTATCTAGGTCAGTTTTTTTTTTTTCACTATAGACTGAAAGTTTTTATAACATATAACTTAAGTTCCTTCCAGTATCATATTTTATATATAATGCATCTTACATGTTATATATTGCACATGTATAATCATCTTATATATTATATATCATATATAATTATATATAATCTTAAAATGTACATTGGGAAAATGGATTAAATAAAAATTACTTATAATAACAAGTATTGGTGAAGAAGTAGAGTGACTGAAATTCTCATCAAAGCTGGGATAGTATAATTAATATAACCACTTTGAAAAATGGTTTGGCAGCATTTACTAACTCATGAAACTTAATACACTTATGTTATGTAGCCAACAGAAATTCACACATATATGCATAAAAAGCATGTATTAAGATGTTCACAGAAGCACTATTTCACAACATCCCCAAACTGGATAAAATTTTGTAGTGTATTCATACAATGATATATGTGGTAAAGGTAATGAACCAATTACAACATGACTTGAATTTCATAAATATTTGAGTGAAATAAACCCAGCAGAGAAGCATATATACTGTATAATTGCATTTTTATACAGTTAAAAATAAAGACAAAGCTAATCTATAATATTAGAAGATAAGATATGGTTACATGGAAGTTGTGAAGAAAGTGAACATTAGGCAACCCTGAGGTTCTGATTATATTCCTTTTCTGGGTCTTATTGCTGATTTCCTACTCAGGCACAATTATTTAAAAAAAAAAAAAAACGGTTCATATAGTTTGATCTGCATGCTTTTCTTATGTGCATGCTATACTTAAGTACAATTTACAATATTTCCAAAAACCCATTTTTTGTCCTGGCTGATGTGGCTCAGTGGATTGAGCATGGGTGGTGAACCAAAGCATCGCCAGTTCAATTCCCAGTCAGGGCACATGCCTGAGTTGCAGACCAGGTCCCCAGTGGGGGTCACATGAGAGGCAATCATACACTGATGTTTCTCTCCCTCTTTTTCTCCCTCCCTTCCCCTCTCTCTAAAAATAAATAAATAAAACCTTTTAAACATTTAAAAAAAACATTTTTCTCTTTGTAGTATGAGATTTGAAACATGTTTAGCTGACACATAGATTTTTAAAATTCATCGCGTGAGTTTCCTGCTTTCTCCCTGCTTATCCAAATAGTTCATCTAAGTCATTTGAGTGGAAATGTAAAAAAACATGCTTATCTTGGTGTGAGTCACACTATATCTGATTTAGATTGATCGTGCAGCACATTCTATCACCGCTGGTGTGACTTCAGGCTCTATTGAGAAATACCATTTGTCTCTATAGGCATCACTCCCATTTCCTCCGTGTGGACTGGAATTCATTTGAGGTCTTTGCTCTGTTGGAAGCTTTTATGTTTCAATGTACATTCACCTAGTAGAGTAATATTTGGAGTTATTTTCACTCCAAAGTATTTTCAATGAATATACATGGAATTCACTGAGATAGAAGGTAGAAAAGAAAAAGAAGTACAGAAACTCAGACTGGAAGTGTTGATACTTCCCTGGTCTCAGATTTATGCATAGCCAGACCCAATGTTTGCAGCCCATCCCCTCTAGTAGGAGGAAGCTGAGAAGTCTTCTGAGTTAATTAATACTATCTTTCTTATCTTTGAAGTACATTTATTTGTCTACTGGTAACTTACTAACAGTGCATAGAAACGCTGCGTCAGCCAGTCGAGCTGAAAAGCAACAGCCCTGTACACAGAAGCACGTTTCCCTGGGCCTGGCCATCTTTCCTGAGCGAGAGAACTAGTAGGTAAATTACAGGCTTTTTTCACAGTGTTTTATCTGTCAGGTTTGCTGTTAAGAATTCACAATGCCTTCATGACTCTATATTGCAAAAATAATTTTTATTAAAAAATGAATAACTTTTACTGTCATATCCTTATTTTCTTCCCTATTCAAATGTATTTATGGTAATATTCATACTTTTGAACAAGACAGGTGATGCAGGTGAAGAGCAAGACAAATGACAATATTGAAACATGCAGATAAATATTTTTACTTAGGAGAAAAAATGAAAAGAAGCTTTCATGAATTCAGTGTAAGTAAAAAGAACGTCCTCCCTTACCATTGCTTCCTCAAATACCTTTTGCCTTCTCCTTTGTCACTGCCCTAATTTTAAAGTTACTGCTAATCACCAATCTTGCCTGGTCTGGAAACTTCTATTGTCATTCTGCTGACACATGGTCTGCAAAAAGCCACATCATAACCAAGAGCAGCAGGGAGGGAATGATTGTATTTTCAGCCACCTATGACCTTAATGCTTAGGGTTTAAGCATAGGAATGGCAGGATGAAAGAGAAAAATATTTTGTTGTTTCATGTACATTCAAATCAATTTAAAAATAGGCTTAAACTTCCTTCCGGTTTGATGAAAGATATGGTTTCATAGTTTAATAATCCCAAAGAATTTATATTATTTCATCTCTATCTCTGATTCTATTTTTATCTTTCCTTATTTATATATTTGTTAAACATAGAACACTATGTACATATGTGAGCAAGCTGGAGAAACCCTCAACAAATAATCAACCATGACAATGTATCCGAGAGGATCTTGTAGTTGAACGGGCTATGCGATCATAAATAACAGGGCATGGAAGAATCATGCAAAGGTCAGCCAGTAACTCTCACCTCCTGAAAACTTGGACCTAGATTATAGGGAAGACTTAATGCATTTCACAGATGACAACCACATTCTCTTTCTTGAAGTGAAATAGGGAAGACAATAGCAAAGAATTTAAAAACAGTTAGGAATCCATCATTCATTCCCCCTAAGTAGAGTTTTTATGTGGATGCACATCCCTTAGTAAGAGCTGGTAACCTACAGTTTTCAAAATTACGTGTGAAACACTTTTATATACACACTGCCATCTACTGGTAATTGTGTATATATCTACCCATAGGGGATCCTAAAAGGTCTGAATTTTCAGAAGGATGTGTTGTTTTTGAACTCAATGAACAGACTCTGGATTTCAAATGAATCTTTCTGTTAATCAATAGGAAAGTGCATTTTTAAATCAACATCTGGAGAAAAGAAACACTGATCATAATAGTGACTTGGTATATGAATTTCGTACTTTAAGTGAATCAAATATCTTTGGGGACAAAAGCCAGCAATACTACTGAAATATTTGGTTAGCATTCCATAAATACACTGTACATGTCTAATTATTTCTAGTAGTCTTAATTTACAAATTAATTAAAGTTAAACTTTGATATTTTTAATAATAGCTGCCATTAATATGGAGAATATATTATAGTCTGGCTACCTATGTTATCTCTTTTGATTCTTACAATGGTATTATGAGGCAAACACTAGAAATACCCCATCTTAAAGATAAGGTCAAGAGTACAGAACTAGCCCTGGCTGGTGTGGCTCAGTGGATTCAGCTCTGGCCTGCCAACCACAGGGTTACCAGTTCTGTCCTAGTCAGGACATATGCCTGGGTTGCAGGCCAGGTCCCCAGTGGGGGCATGTGAGAGGTAGCCACACATTGATGTTTCTCTCCCTCCCTTTCCCTCTATCTGAAAATAAAATACATAAAATCTTTAAAAATAAAAAAGTACAGAACTGTTAAGTGGTATAGAAATAAATCACCAGATATTATAAAATATCAGAAAAAATATTTAAAGTAAACCAGTCCACAAAACTGGTTGATCTAGACCACAGGTGACAAACACAAGGCCTGCAGGCCAAATCTGGCCCTCCACCTTGTTTTATCCGGCCCAACACCTTGTTTCCACCCGGTGGCAGCTCTGAGCTCTCGCTTAACTGTTAAGAAGTAGTTAACTTTATACAGTCCTAAAGTTACATTCGGCCCTTTGAAGGCAACTGTAAGGCTGATGTGGCCCCCAGCAAAAATGAGTTTGACACTCCTGATCTAGACATTAATCAGTTGTGACTATTCACAAACTACAACCATTTTATTATTTTGTAATAAATTTAATTATGATTCTACGCTTAATTGTAAAGAGCTCTATGTACAGAAAACACAAAAATCTGTGGCTTTTTAAACACAAAATTGAACAATTATAACACGTAGTCATATAATAGTACACATAACCAGTATAGGACCAAAAATGCAGACATTTCAAAAGAGGGTCAAGTACTATGAATTTCAACATGGAAAACATTGTTACAAACAAGTCTATGATAACTTAACTTATTTTATTACATAATATAAATGATGTATTATTTCCAAATAGATTCAAGTAATTAAATTAGTAATAGTACTGCAGGAAGATTCTTAAAACTCATATTTAGGGGATTAGGTAATTTCTGGCAAAGATATATTAATCTATTTTTTGAAAAGACTGTCACATACTGACTGTAGTCCCTTACTATGAGTCTACTTATCTTGATTTGAAAGACACGGGTGATGTTAGAGGATGAGACACCTGATTCATTTCACTATGCTCCACTGAAAGGCACAGATTTAGACTTAACTGTATTTACAGTCACCGTATGTTCTCTATTTTGTGAGACATTCAGAGCATCATATAACTATATGCTGGTCAATGAAGATGACCCAGTCAAATTTATAACTAATATGATTTCATGTTTAAGCTTTTAGCATGCATTATTTAAATAAATACAAAGTACAGAACAAAATGTGTTGCTCCATGGATATGCTCAATTTATATTTGGCCAATATAATCATTTTTGTATTAATAAGCTGTTTTAGGAAAGAACTCTTGGTATTAAAGAGCAATCATGCCTCGGCACCTTGCATTTTCCAGCATGTTTAGAAATGCCAAGGCTTATGAAATGATGTAAAGGGTGGACACCTGTATGTAGTTGGATTTTTTCCTTTTAGATTTTATTTATTTATCTTTAGAGGGGAAGGGAAGGAGAGAGGGAGAGAAACATCAATGTGCGGTTGCTTCTTGTATGTCCCCTGCCGGGAACTGGCCTGGCAACCCAGGCATGTGCCCTGACTGGGAATCGAACCGCGATCCTTCAGTTCGCAGGCCCGCGCTCAATCCACTGAGCTACACCAGCCAGGGCATGTAGTTGGATTTTAAGATCCATTGAAAGCCTGTGCTTCCATTGTCCTTGTACCTAGCTCACTAAGTTTTCACTCCACATTTAAGTGTTTATTTTTTTATTCAAAGTAAACATAAGTTTTATCCTCTTCAAATGGGATTACTCTGTAGTAATCCATATGTATTCTGAGTGTGTATATAAAAGGCTTATGTTATTCCATATAATCTGTCATAAAAAACAGCGAAGATAGTGTGATTCTAAAAAAGGAAAGCCAAGCTCTGGCCAGTGTGGCTCTCTGGTTGGAGCATCATCCCATAAACCAAATGGTCATGGGTTTGATCCCTGGTCAGGAGGCAACCTATCAATGTCTCTCTCTCCCCACTCTTCCTCTTCCTCTAAAATCAATAAACTTATTTAAAAGGATTTTAAAGAGGAAAGCCAAGGCGAGCTTCATCTGCATTACTATTAGGCATATCTACATTATATGATACTGTTTGTTTAAGCAGACCTAAGGTAAAACCCACTTCTCTTGTTCTCTAGATGATTCCATGATCCATATATTTCTAGACTCCAGTTCCAGATTATTGCAAGATAAAATAAATTCCAGCTTGAAAGCTTATATTTTCTCCAGAATATTGGTATTTAAATTTAATAGTCGTACCAGATTTATAACACATTTCAATATGTGTTATTTTCTTCTTTTCTCAAACTTAACTATCACTAAGTTTATACATAGCTCAGCTACACTCTCAAAAGTGAACTCCAAACCATTTTTATCAACTGCATGCTGAACATTTTTCTCTGATTGTCTATTAAGTCAACACACGTTTCGTATGGAAGTTCAAAGAAACCACACCCACCACCAACACTAAATACCACACTCCTACAACAAAGAGGACACACATATGGATAAGGCACAGGCTGTGCCCTCAGAAAGTTTATAGCCTGAGAAGGAGTTACAAATAGAGACACACTGACAGATGTTTAACAACCAGCTCTTCAGGAGAAAGAGAGAGTCATATAAGAAGGATTTACCAAGTTTTTATGGTGGAAGTGCTCTCACCATGGCTGGTTTCAAGCCATCAACTTGAAGTCACTAAACTAGGGATTGGAAAGAAATGTGCATACTTAACTTTTGCAAGCTGGTAAAATCCTAAAAGCTGTGGCAGCACATCATTTGGTTATGCAGAAATCATCCCCCACAGCATGGGAAAAATGATTTGAGACCTGTCATAGTGCTGATGAAACACAGGAGAGTGGGAGAAGTATTGTCTACCAGAATCAGAAGGCTTTCAGTCGAGCAGTCATGAGCCCAAACTCCACATCATCCCAATAGTTCTTCCGGTTGGTTCTCATCCTGATATGCTTGCTCACATTAATACATAAGTCATGACAACTTAGATTTACTGTGATTTTCTGTTATTCTTTTCCCCACCACTACACATCATTTAGTTTTGAAGTTCTATTAATTCTACCTTTCTTAAAACCTTGGTGTGGTTGCCCCATTTCAGTTCTCACTGACACAAAGCCTCCACCCTGGTTCAAGATCCGTTTTCTGACCCAGAACAACCAAACATCTACTTTCAAGTTATTGAAAGAGATTACGGATGATGTTGCATTTCTATCTCCTTCTTGGCATCCATTATCTCTATATTTTCATTGTATTTATGTAGCTTTACATTACCTTCCTTTAATTGCTGAGAATTTGCTTGAGGGCAAAACTATGATATTCTAGAGACCAAGAACAGTGCCTCACAGGTTATTCACAACAGATACCTACTGAGTAAATAAATTTATAAATAAGTATATTTATTTAGATACTAAAAATTGATTTTATTTTTTATTTGTTCTCTAAGTATCCTTCCTGGCCATTTACTTCTGTTTTTATTTCCCACTGCAGATAAAACTGATTTACCTACCATAACATCCATTCCCCTTTTTCAAACTGACAAATGTACTCCAAGTAGCAACACTCACAGCTAAAGGACTGTATTTGTTGGCCTCTTTGTGGCTAGGAGTAGCTATGTGGCTGTCTCCATGCAATGATACATAATCAAAAGCATTCTGGGGTAGTTCCAGGAGTCTCCTTAAAAACGTGGCAGGCTTTCTTCTCATTTCCTGGGTTTTTTTTTGTTTTTTTTTTTTTGTTTGTTTATTTGTTTGTTTTTGCTGGAGTATAAATGTGATGGCTCAAGTTACAACAATTGTGTGAGGAAATAGATGACTCTGACAATGGAAGCCATTGAAAAGGATGGTAGAGTAACAAGATAGTGAGAACTCCCATTCATGACATAATTAAATCATCATAGTAGCTCTCAATTAAAATTTTCAGAAATTATTTTATTGGAGGGAGAAAAAATGAATGGTCCTATAAATTACCACTCTCATATCAATTACTGTTATTTTATGTTACATATAGTAGAATCAAATATGAACCAATATCATTTCCAACAGTTTTTGTTGTTCGAACATTATTTTCCACATTGACTTTTTTTCCTTTGATAATCACCACTTGTGTCCATCATGCACTATATCTTCAGCTTGAAGGAGATTTCTCAGGGATCTACACACTGGTCAGATTTTGAGACTCCTGCAAATATTAAAGCCCTGGTAGAGCTGTATGTGGTTATTATTTTCCCCTGACATTTTAAGGCATCCCCAAGCCATCCTCCTTAGATAGCTCAGGTTGCCTGAGCCTAAACAGCTCATTCATTATTTTAGAGATGAGGACTCACTGCAAGCAGGCCCATTCATCAGAATTTATGTTGGGAATGTATTTCTTTTTTCTGGGTTTCGTCTTCTTCTCATATATTTCACTGGAATTCATGACTATGTAAAAATATCAGGAATCTGTATTATCTACTTTAGAAAGGTTGGGAATTTTGATCCATCTTATAAGAGACTTACCCCTAAATAAGCTTCCTGCCATCACAGGAAATCAATTATATATGTAATTCTTTATAGATTACTAAGTCTTTACCCTTGATCATCTTATTGAGTCCCACAAAACCTGGTGAGGAAAGAACAAGAATTACCATTTATTGGTTGCAAAGGAAATGATTGAAATTCTAGGGACTTCCTCAAAGAAATAAGTAGCTGAATTCAGTATGGGTGTTTTTGATTTCAACTTTCATGATCCTCCCTCTTTAATACATCCCTAGATCATTACTGAGCCATATTTGAACTTACAACAAACATATTAAAAGGGAACTAGTAAACTTGTGCATTTGACCATCAATAGGAAATTATTAATCCCCAAATTTCTATTCACTGCTCTAATCATGACTATGTGCTAAGGCATGTGCAATAACTAACAGGTCAAATATTTCACTGGCTTAAAGCCACAAAAGTTAATTTATTTATTGCTTGTGGTCACATCTAGAACAGTGAGTTCCTCAGGACTGATCTCATTAAGTCAGCCAGACACAAGTCAATGTAGGAATCATCTTGGTTCATCTTTCTGTAATCACTGAGGCAGAGAAAAGAGAGAGGTGAAATTGGCCCACACTGGCAATTAAATGTTTCTACCTGGGAGCAACTGTCATTATTCATGTTCACATTTTTACAGTCAACACAAGCCGCATGGCCCTAGGAAAGGTGCACTGGTTTCCTAAGGGCTGCGACAAATTACCACAAACTTGGGGGCTTAAAACAACAAACAACAATGAATTCTTTCACAGATTTTGAGGCTGAAAGTCTGAAATCAGAGTGTGGACATGGTTTTATTCCCTCTGACGGCTCTAGGAGGGAATCCTTTCTTGCCTCTTCCAGATCTTAGTGGCTACAGGTATTGCTTAGCTTGTGGCTATATCCCATATGGCTGATATCTACACATATCTACCTAGTTCCAATACCTGCCTATGTCTTCACATGGTTTTCTCCTCTGTGTCTGTCTTTTCTTCTTGTCATTGGATTTAGGGTCCAACTGGATTACTCAGGATGATCGTATCTTAAGAACGTTCACTTAATTGCATATACAAGAACACTTTTTACAAATAAGGTCACCCTCACAGATTTTAGGAGTTAGTACAGGAATATAGCTTTGCTTGGGGTGGGGGCAATTCAGTTAGCATACATATGAGGCATATTTTCCAAACCCCATTTCTAATATGTTAAAAACAATTATGACAATAGGGAAAATTCCCAGAAAGCTGAATCAGAAGCTATGGGGAACTGTGGTTAAGAAAAACACATCTAGGGAATGGAAACAAGAAAAGGAATATTGCCCACTCCCAGAGTAGGGCACCCTCAAAATATTTGCTCATAGAGATTTCAAAATTACTATGAATCAGAGAATGCCAGTTGTCTTACATCTGACAGTAGAATGGGAATATGTATGTCATTATCATGATCCCATTATGTCCCCGAATGTGTGAGACAGATAATTTATCTTATGTTGAGGGGTCTCCAGATCTAAGGGAGTCACATGTGGGTCATTTGGAGAGACTACTGTACATCAGCCCTAATGCAGAGATTATCACATGCCACTCAGAAATCTGACACTGTGTACGTGGGCCTTGACTCTACGGTAGTTTGGGATTTCCTTCCTTTGAAGAGAAAGTGACTTCCTCTTGCATGTTGAAAGGGGATTGAGATACATATTTTGGGACCAGAAGGGAATACTGTGATAGACATTAGGTATGTTACAAAAGTCTCTTCTCAACATGGTAGAAATGTACTAATTCGCCCATTTGAAGTTATGCATGACCACATGTCTTATTTGGTTAATAACATGTGAGCAGAATTGCCATATGAGACTTTCAATAATTTTTTAAGGATCACCTGTCTTTTTCCTTTTATAACAAGTGATCATTTTCCATGTGGCAGTGGCTCCCTTAGTTTTGGTTACTAAATGAGGTATGAAATAAAGTTTCCGTAATGGATATTAGCATCAACAAGAAATAATTTCTTTTTGTCATATGCCACTGGAGTTTTGAGGTTTTTATTCACTATATCTTGAAGAATAACCAAGTTTCTTCTGACTGATATAACTCTTTACATGAAATTATAATGTTAAGCACTATGGATGATATGGGATGAATAATGAAAAAAATGAACACTGATGTTAATTATTAATCAAAATGTCTCAAGAGACTTTGAGTTATAGGTAAATATGTTTGAAAGAGTTTTACATTTTTATGTCTATTTTTTTTTCATTAAATTTATTTTTGTTTGTAGGGAAGTTCTATCTTGTGTATATCATGTCTAACCAAAAATTTTGACTTTGATTCTTCTTTATCATTTATGAACATAGAGTCAAAAAGAATGTAACAAAGGACTCCTTAAAAGTGAGCTTACAAAAAAATAGAACATTTAGCATAGTAGGCAACGCCAGACCCGAGCATACTCACAAGAATGTCTTCGATTACATATTATGCTGGTCCACTGTCTGCATGTTTCCTATGCCGAAGGTGGGGCCTTTTGGTAGATATGTGATGTTAACGTGTCTATTTGTCTATTCATTGTGTAATGAAGTGAGCAGTACTAGAAGGAAGAACATTTTTTTAATTGTGTTTTGTCTATATCAGTAAAAGCAACTCAAATTTTCCATGATGACTATGATTTTATTAAACAACATTTTAAGTAATTCATAATGTTAATTGATACATTTAAAATGAAAATGACCTCATATTTATTTTTTAAAAGATCATTTCTTCCTGGATTTTGCTTTTCAATTAATTTAAGATGGTCTGTTAACAATTTATTATTCACATTCATTAATACTCCTAGCTCTTTATCTCATCAGTGTCAGACACACTGCCCATCTTTCTTTTCACTGAACTGCAGAAACAGCCAGAGGTTCAGCCTCACTCAGCTACCGAGCCAATACAGGGGAGGAAACTAACACGGTATCTTCAGTGTCCTTGGGGCTATGCTCAAATTCTATGAAATAGTTATATTATCTTCAAATTATGTCTGAGGTATCTTGCCCAAAGTCTGCAGCTAGGAAATGACAGAGCTAGCATTTTCATATTAGTCTGATTTTAAAGCTCAAGTTTATTCCAATCTCTCATGTAACCCATTTCCACAGTAAATAAAGTCTAATATTACTTTTTCTTCCATAATCTTGGTATTTATCTCGTTGGGATGAACTCTAAATACTCACGTATTTTTTGAGTTTCATATCTGCTTCTTTTGCAAGAGCTGGTATAACTTGTCTTTTAATTGAATGACTGACTGCATGCTGGTTACCCTTTGGGAGTGGGAGCCTTAACATTTTTTCAGCCCTCATTGCTTAAGGCCAATCCATGTATCTTAGATTCTATACACAAAATGTGGTAGACAGAATTCTATGCTGGTCACGAAGATTACTGGTTCCCTGGTTTGTTTGCCCTATTTAATCTCATTCCTTTGAGTATAAGCAGGAGCTTAGAAAATAATGGGATATCCTTCCCATAATTATGTTATACTGTATGGTAAATGTGATTATGAAGATTTAATTAAAGTTTTTAATCAGTTGACTTGAGTTCTACTTTAGAAGAGGGATTTTTCTGGGTGGCTCTGACTTAATCATTTGCACCTTTAAAAGAAGTCAGTGATTGAAAGTCAGAAGCACTCATCTGCCAGCTTTGAATAAACCAAGTGCCGTATTGTTGAGACTGTCATCTGCCAAGGAATGATACACACTCTCTAGGAATCGAGGGCCTCACTTCTACAAACCCTAGGAACTCAAATCTTCCAACAACCTGTACTTGGAAGTGAACCCCAAGCTCCAAAATGAGAACACAGCCCAGCTGACACTTTGTTTTGGTCTTGTGAGACCCTGAACAGAGAATCCAGTTACATTAAACCCATACTTCTGACCGACAGAACTGTGAGAGAATGAATGGGTGTTGTTTTAAGCTGCTAAATTTATGAAAATTTGTTATACAACAATGAATTGTAGTATACATAGGGCAATGTACTTTCTATACTTACTAATTAGTGTTTGGCTATTGCTCCAAACAAATTAGTTACCCTAAATGATGAAACTGTCATACATCTAACTTTTAGTCTTGATACTATAAAAATGATATCTTGGGATTCTTATCTACAAAGTTATGCCCTTTAATTACTAATGCTAGGGTAGGATAATCTTAAACATGCCACCTCCCTTTGAGCACTGGTTTTGTATTCTGCCATTTTTCATGCTTTGGTGTCACATTAAATGGTAATAGTGGAAAACCGTGACAATGGGAAATTGTAACCCACCCCGCCATTCTCTTGACATCATTTCTGTAAGTGCTAATCTGACTAATATGTAGCTTGTAGATAAACAGCATGTTTGTATAAGAATCCTAGGAACTAACCTCAAAACAGAAGGACCCCAACCTTCAGGCATCCCATATCCAGGAGATTTGCTGACCTTCATTGGTGAAGTTGGGAAGACATGAAGCCAGGGTGACTGAACCACGATGATGGGCACGGGACCAGCACTTGCCTTGTTGGAATGGACTGTGCTGGTCTGTACATAGAGAACTTTGCAATCCCCTCCCTTGATCTTTATTCTATTCCCCTCTCCCTCCTTATAAAAACCTCGGCCTCCACTGAGAGGTGGAGATGAGCTTTGAGACATGCATCCCCCATCTTCCAGATGGCCAGCATCTGCAAATAAATCCCTTTCCTTTACATCAGCACACACCTCTCCAATATTGACTTTTGTAGCGGCAGGCAGCTGGACCTGTGTTACAAAATCACTTATTTCCTGCCCTCTGAATCCTGGCCTCCTTCTCTCTCCCAGTAGCCACTGGTGAGACTCCTGTCTATTTAGCAGCAAAGCCAGGAGGGGTTGCATCACATATTGTTAAATGGATTAAAATATCTAGTATCTAAAAAGAGGTTAATGAAGCTGCCAGTCTTAGTTGCTTATTACCATCAATAAAATTTCTAATAATATATTTCTCGAGTAGGAAAAAAATGGTTATAGATGGTGTGAATTCAATTACTATAGCAGCAGGACTGTATATTTCCTAGCATTTCTTTTATTATTATTTGAAATCATGTTCACGTTTCACTAAGTTTTTACTTCTGATTACAGAGATCTTCCTCCATTTGATTTCATTGTGTTAACTTCTAATTACTGCCTGTCAGAATCTTGGCTACTTTTGAATGTATTTATATATAATTATTTTATATTCGTCAAAATATGAGTAGGCTTGGAATTCCTTTAAACCCATCTATAGTGCACACCTCTGTATATCATGTCAGTAGTGGAAAGTTCATCCCAAGAACAGAGATGATGAACAGGACACCACAGCAGGGAAATTTGGGAAAAAAAAAAAAAAGGAAAACATATTTATTGGCATGAGGTATAAGAGGGGGAAAGATGTATACAATGTAGAAAACTTTCTGCCAACTTCTCAATTTTAACTCCCAACAGCCCTGATCCAAAATAGATGCAGAACCCATGAGGGGAAAAAAAAAGAGAAAGAGAGAGAAAGGAAGGAAGAAAGAATTCCTCCCCATTTGATGTAAATTCCTTTGCACTAGAAGAATCTGCATTGGACGCAAGGGAAGAGATAGGCATGCTTTCAAGAATCCACAGAGGTTAGCAGGAAATCAGGAAAGACAAATGGCAGCCAAAGGTAGAATAACTTGGAATCTTAGAGACCTGTGGAGCAAATCCAGAACAAGGAAGGACACTTTAAAAGCTGAGGCAGTCAAACTCCTGATAAATTTGATTTAAATTAAAACTACATGTGTCTTCCTTTAAAAAAACAAAACAAAACATGGATCTTGCTTTGTAACTGACAACAAACAACTCAGTGGAAACCTGGCAGCCTGGCTGCTAAACTGGAGTTTGGCTCTGCCTTCATTTTCATCTGTTGCCTCGAGTCAGTCACTAAACTGTCAAAGCTATTAGATTGCAGATGTTCAAATGACTAAAACAATATTTACCTAACTCATAGGAACACTGGAGGGTTTCATTAATTTTTATTTGCAGGTTGTCGGTTGTCTTTATCTCTTTAAGACCTATAAGTGGCAAGCACTGAGATGTATAAAGTAGTATTATCATTTTTCCTTCTAATTGATGGATTGCAAAAATGCAGCATTATGTTCATTTTCACCAATAAGAGTCAAGTAAAAATCTAAAACTGATTGTCTTAAATTTCACCTTTTTTTTCCTTGATAAGTGTCCTAGGCTAAATGTACAATATATCTAAAATACATGACAAGAAAAGAAGTAAAGACAACTCAATATGAGCATTTATCTTACTATATTCAGTGGACAGACATTGGTCTCAAGGTAATGGATAGTCATTATCTCATATATTTGAGATTAAAACAACACTTAGTTAAAAGAAAAACTTACACGCCCTTGTGGTTTAGCACGTTGTATCTCTAACAGTAGAGTGCATTGGACATGTCACTCTAGGAGTCTTACATGTAAAGTTTATTTAACAGCTTCCAAACTACTCTCACTTCTCTATATAATTTATGTATTAACAACTACTTTACATCATGAGTGCTAGACATATTTTTACAACTTTAATTTAGTTGTCTGTCCAGGTAAACAGCAGGAGTTTGCTATAGACAAAAATTACTAGTAAATATTGTGGGAATCACAAAGAGTAGAACAACTCATTCCTAAATAAACCTAAATTTTACGTTGTAGGTACAATTTAAAAATGTTAAAGCTCATTGAAACTATAACTAAAATACAAAGCATTGTAAGTTCCAAGTGAGGACCAGAAATATTAAATACAAAGATAACAGTCAATCTTAAATACCTTACTTTACTTTCATTTTTTTCATCTTTTGTTGTTTAAACTGTTATAGTTGTCCCATCTTTTCCCCCCTTTTCCCACATCTTCCTTCCCCTGACCCCTCCCTCAGGCCATCACCATGCTGTCGTCCATATCCACAGGGCATGCATACGTGTTCTTTGGCTAGTCCATTCACCTTCTTTCTTCCAGTGCCCCTGCCCCCTCTGACAGCTGTCAGTCCAGTCCATGTGTCTATTCAATGTACTACTTTTTAAAATAATACTAACATCAAGATTTTTCTTTTTCAAAATTGGTATTATTTCTTCCATGTAGAAACAGAGATTCAGAGACATTAAGAAACTCAGGAACGGTGGGAAAAGCTTGTCTAACCCCACTGGAGGGAGGGGACTACTAATGACATATGTAACCTGAAGCATCTAGGCTGGCTGGAGCAAGGGGTTCAAATGAGAACTGATTTAGATTGGACCGGGGAAAATGTTTATGTTTTTGCTCTGTAGTTCTATCTATCTATCTATCTATCTATCTATCTATCTATCTATCTATCTATCTATCTTTGTCATAAGAAGTCAGATTCACTATTACATGGGCACACAAATTGTTATCTATGACAATAGAGTTTAGTTTCTCAGTTTTTCAGCACGGTCTTCTTACTTCAGATGGACAATTTTCACTGCTTCTACTTGGTTGATGTGAGTGGGATGTAGACTATTCCAATAGAGGATGGCTTTTAATATTTATTTGTTTGTTTGTTTGTTTGTTTGTTTGTTTATTTGCTACCCAGCACCCATTAACTCGGCTTCTGATGTTGGCCACCATGTCCTGTTTGAGGTGTTACACCTTGTTCATTCTCAGTCCATGAATGCCTGCTGCCAATATTTTGGATGCCAAAGATGGCACTTGATGTCAGCCTTTTTATCTCCTGGAGGTAATCTGAGGCCAGGCCAATCAAGTCAAGGGCAATTAACTGAGACTTTCATTTTAGTTACGAGAAATGGACACCTTCTTCACTACAGAACTGAAAAGATGTGAGGTAGAGCTGCTGCTTCCATACTGGCAAATTAGAGGAAGTAGAACTGATGGGAACCCAAGAGATTAGGAGGGAAACGTGGTCCTGATAATATCATTTACAGAAATATCCTGAATAAAGTTGTCCCTAAAAAAATTATTCATTTGACTTTTTAGGAATATGAATATGGTAGGCAAAATAATAGCTCCCAAAGATGTCCAGGTCCTAGTCACCAGAACCTATGAATTTGTTAGATTAAAGAGAAAATTAAGTTTGCAGGTAGAATTAAGGCTGTTAATCAGCTGGCCTTAAAATAGATTATTTTGGATTATCTGGTGAGCCCAAGGTATTTGCAAGGGTCCTTAAAAGTAGAAGAGGCAGAAGTTGAGGGTAAGAGGAAAGTGTGATTGTGGAAGAATGGGCGGAAAGTGGTAACCTTGTTGGCTTTAAAGATGGAGGAATGATGGGTCCATGATCTAGAACACATGGGCAGGCTTTAGACTCAAAAAGACGAGAAAACAGATTCTTCCCTAGAGCCTCCAGACAAGATCACAGTCCAATGACACTTTGAATGAAGCCCAGTGAGCTCTGTGTCCAGTGCCTGACCTATAGAACTGCAAGATAATAATTTGTACTTTTTTAAGCTACCAAATTTGTGGGAATTTTTACAGCAGCAATAGAAATAGCAATAAGCAAATAAATACTGCCTTCTCCCTTTTTTCACACTTTTTTTTTCAAAACTCAATTTCAGTCAAGTTTTCTTTCACTTGTAGCAAAGCGATATACTTGGTTGAGTTGAGAGCATATAAAAAACTTTAGTATGTAATTAAATAAGTTCAGGGTTTTGTGACATAGCTCAGGAACCATATATAATAAGATCCATAGTTCAGCATTTTTGTCATCAGTTTGAGAAAATAAAAACACACACACACACACACACACAAAACTTGCTTATATCTGGGATGGGCTGATGCTTTGGAAAACTGGTATTGAATGTGCTTATCTTCAGAGAACTAGAATAAGCTATTAGGTGAATTTTTTGTTGTTATCTATTTTATTTTAATGATTTTATCTTATATGTATCAACAATTATCATTTTTAAAGGTAATGTCTTTCATAAGAATCCTTACTAGCCATATTGTTAAAGGTAAGCACAGGGCAATAGATTTAATTTAATACAATAATGAAATTTAATTTAATTTAAGTAAAATGAGTTTTCTATACATAATCAAGAAAAAGTATCAACATAGAGCAATGGGGAAGAGTATAGTATTGCATTTCATGAATTATTTTTATGAAGTATCTGCTTTATTTACTACTTGTAAAACTGTATTGCTCATAAAATGTGGTTAATTATCCTCTTATGTCCTAGGAAAAACAAAAGAAAAGTTACTCTATGTAGGAACAATGCAGTCCCCTCACTTAAAATACTAGCCCATAGCTTTTTAACTGCTTCACAATTTGTAACGTGTCTAAAGAGTGTTAGTGGATTATAGGATCCCAACATACGTTTTTTATTCAGCTGTGGCTTGGCACCTTGGAGGAGCTCTACAACTGAATCAAGTCACTTTGGTTTAAAATAAGTGTGTCTTCCTTTCTTTTTAAAAGCTGCATAGTTTGGGAAGTACACTGGTACTTACAAAAACAGTCACACAATTTATTAACGACTATAAATGAAGCTTCATATATACACTTAAAATGAATTCCTCTATGATAGTAATTGTATAGCTGTAACTCAAAACTGTAGTAAATACACTATTCAAAAAGTATACTGGACAGGAAACCAGGCTGCTGGCCAGATTGGACAAATCCAAGTACACTCTGTGGTCCTAACCTAGAAGACCACCAAGAAATTATATAAGTGTCTTGAAGTCTTCTAAACTATAAATGATGAGAAAGTAGTAATTCCAAAAGGCCCATTTGGCTTATTTGGCCCTATTGATGATGGATGTGAAGAAACCATAGAAAAAAACCCCAGACAAAGTCTCCAGTTTCTGAATAAATCTGTAAATATCATCTACTTATTCTCTGGAACTGAATAAAATAATACTTATTAAAGTATTGAGAGTTGATAAGTCAATGTCATTAAAAGCAGAATTATATTAAGAAGAACTTGGGTTCTAATTTTTGGCCAAATACTTCAGTCCTGTATTAAGATGAGCACTTGAATTAATAAATACTTTCTTCATTTAATGTTCTTTTTCCCTCCCAAAGAGAAAATCAACCCCATTTAATGTTATGGAATAATAGACTTCTAGCTTAGTATTTTGAAAACACGTGTAACATTTATAAAATGTTGTTATGGTTATACCTTCTGAGAACATTCTCTATTAATAGAAAGTTTAGAGTGGATTATTTAAAGAAACTGATTATTCATGATCACATTTTGCTACATTGCAGGTGCCTCATGGATACCTATTTGGGCAGGAGAAATCTTCATAGGGTTGTCTGTACACTTGAGAGAAATCTTACTTGGCTCTCTGCACAGAGGATTGGTTTTTGTATGTGTAGGAGCAATTGTGTCTCTTAGTATTCCCGTACATGGCTATTCAATGTCAGTGTTATATGGACGCAGACATTTGCTGCTCTAGGCACTTAAAACAGAATTTAGGAAGAAAAGTCATCAAGAAGAGAGAAATATTATTTTACTGCTGGAATAAACCTTAGCAGTATGGTGAATCAATTATGTTTTTGGAAACCATTCTGTTGCCCAGAATGTATTGGCATATGCTTCTGGCTTACTATTTAGATGGGAAAAAAAGAAAGAAAGAAAAAAAGAATGTTTACTGATTTTAGCTTTTTTTTTTTTTTTTTTTGTATAAAGATGAGTGAAGCAATGATGTTTGGCTGTAGCCAAGTCCAAAAAAAGAGGTGGGGAGAGTAGTCTGTCCTTTAAGATAAACAGATTATATGAGTAGGAAAAGACCAGTAAAATAAATATGAGAGGAAGAACATGCTCTTTGATCCATCGGTACTTACTACATTTTTATAAGAGAAAAAAAATCAAGGAAATAATTTGCTATAATAAAAATAATAATGAACATTTACCGAATATATAATTTCTCTAATCTGTCATTTCCCTTCCATTCTTTCTATATTACCCTAATTTGAATTTTTATCTTTTCTTTCCTAGATTTTTGGTGTCCCTCCTAAGGAAACTGAAATATTCTCATTAAAACATAAATCAAACCACAATCTCTTTGCTAAAAATGTATTATTGGCTTTCTAGTGTCCAAATCCATCGCTTGACTTTTACTTACTGGTAGTTCCACCTCTGGCCACTCCCTCTCTTGTGAATTGTTAATACGAAGTTTATTCAGTAGAGTTCCACATTTACATTCTGATGTGCTCTGTGGCCTTATTCATGTCCTTGGCCTGAGTTACCCACCTCTGTAATTTTCACCTGGCCACATTTAACTTATCATTTATGATAAATTAATGGGAACCAACTTAAGTTTATTATTATTCTGTTTGAGTTAAATACTTTAATTCTCTCTGTGGAATCTAAATTCCCTGAGACAGTTTTCTATTTTCAACAAGTAGCATAATGTCTGACATATAATTGACTCATAATAAACATTTATTAAGTTTAATTAAATTAAATTCACAGAGCATGCATGCAGAGCATGGTGCATTGTTATTTAAATAATTCTCATGCAAATATTGAAGATAGACCTGAGACAAGAAGAGCTCTGGTGACTGACTCCCAACCACATATTTAGTAAGACGTGATGCTGGGACTAAAGACCAGGTCTTCTGACATCAGATTTTATTCTCTTTTCATAGTTCCTCACTGCTTTTCTAGAACATAGATACCAACTAATTATAATTCTGTTCTCAACTTTTACATTAGACTCACTGTGTTACATTAGACAGGTCACACGAGCACATCTGGTTTCAGTTTCCTCCTTTGTAAAATCTGAACACTGAACTAGACTCTAGAGCCTTGCCATTTTGTTTTATGGTCTACTGAAGCCAAAGTAAATAGCTTGTTTTTACGCAGCACTACAGTACTTTTCTTTTATATTCTACTTAGTCTTTTCCATAATATTAACAACTGGACTTAAATTTTTGCTCAAATTCAATCGGCTTATTTCTTGAGATATTGAAGGAGTCGAGTCATCTTCATAACTCAACTCTAGTTTCCTTGGGTTTGGACTAAACGAGATAGAAAGCAAGAATTATCAGGTGAAGAAAGGAAACATTATTATTGAAAAAGACTAAATTGAAACATGTAGTTTAGTATGGCTGTGAATATGAACTTCCTAAACTCTGTCTCTCAGTTTAGGTCTTGGAATAACCCCCAAACACAGGCTCCAACTGCTTTAAGTGGATAAGCAAAAAGCAAACAAACAAAATCCCAACTAAATCTTGGAAGATGCTCTATTGTTACCTTCCTTCAATACACAAATATGACTAATCGTCTTGAACCAGATAACTCACTTTTCTTCTATGGTGTATCAGTTATTTACTGCCACAGTAGAACTGTGTAACCAACCACCCAGACACTCAGTGGCTCAAAGCAATAAAGCATTTATTTAGCTCATCAATGTAGGTGACACATATGGAACTCAGACTGAAGTTTCTTTTGGTTATAAATAGGTTGCTTTATATGTCTCAATTGGGTTGTCTATTAATTGATAGAGGCTGCTCTTATCTAGACTGTTAGAATGATGGGGACAATATACATGATTTGCCTCTGTTCCATGAGACTCCCACATCTCTTAAGCAGATTAGTCTGAGCACAGTCTCATGATGCAACACCAGTATAAAAATGAGCAAGTCAAGTTGTTCAACAGAGAATAAGAAATGACCGAGTGTTTTTCGAGACCCTGACTGTGTTACATTAACTTCTGGCCCATTACTCAAGAAAGTCACATGGCCAAGCCACAGAGTAAATGTATGAGGATGTAGTTATAGAGAGGCACAAAGAAATGGGGCCATTAATCAGCTATATATGGTGAGAAAAAAAGGGCTTGGGAAGTAGGTTAAGAAGTATTTAAACAATAACCACCATGATCATCATGGAAATTAAGACTAAGATAAGAGATTATCTTAATACACATATAGATCAGAACAGCCTCATACAACGTTGGAACATTGTCTTAAGAAAGGACAAAGTCGTAAGTTTACTAAGTTTATGGACCAGAGAGGTTTTCATAGACTGTATATCATGGTTTCAAAGACACAACTAAATTACTAGTACCAGCTTGTAATTCCAAAATAGACCAGGTAGGAGAATGAGATCAGCTCAGTTAAACACAACATACCTACTAGGAAAAAAATTCTTTTTCCATCATCATATCCTTTATACTATAACATAAAGTAGTGATTATATGTAAATGATATGTAATGTAGTTATACATACATAAATAGCTGTTCTTATTAGACAAACCTTTCAACAGGTAGTAATCATAAAATATAGACAAAATACTTTTAAAAACTAGTTGAAGATACAAGAAAATGACCAAAATCAAACAGAATCATACTCAGCAATAAAAAGGTAAAAAGAAAAAAATACTGTTATGTGCATTAGACTGAATGAACTGTCTTTTCCAAAAGAACACATACTATACGATTCCTTATATATGAAGTTTGAGAACAGGAAAAATTAATTTCTGGTGGAAAAGAAACTAGGAAAATTGTTGCCTCTGTGGAAGTGTGAATTTAGATTTACTGTGGAGAGAAGTGGTACTAAAAAGCTATATCTTGATAAGAGTTTGGGTTTTACAATTGTATGTATTTGTCAAAATTTATCGTTATATATTTACTTATGCATTTCATTTACATAAATTTTACCTAAAAATAAATCATAGAAAATACTGAACTCTGGTTACTAATATGCAAGCTGAAGTTTATAGCATAAAGTGAACTGATACTTACAAATTTGAAATAAAGCAAAAACAATGAATTAACAAAATTGATATATGGATAGCTATGTAATAAAGCAAGTATAGTAAAATGATTATTACAAAATCTAGGTTGTATATATATGTGTGTGAGTGTTCAGTGAGATTATTTCCATTTTTCTGTATGTTTAAAATGTCTATAATAAAACTATAAATAAGTGGAAGTGCATATATAATATGTTACATATATATGTACCATATTAACCATAAATGTAAAATGTTTGGCCATGGCACATCAGATGGCAGTTACAAATTGATCTTCATTGTGTCTTGTTTCTAACTGAAATACAATTTCCAGCCTCCTAAAAAGAACTACTGCCACAGTGTTTTTGAGAGCATCATGCCTTAGAGATATGTGGTTGCCTTTGACAACAATTGGGTTGTCTTAATCTAATATCCAGATTCAGGATAAATTCTTTACTATTACCCTTTCCTCACAACACTGAGAAGATGATCTAAGACAACCCAATTGGAATCCATCTCAGTATTTTTGTTATAGAGCTATGGAAGAGATGTTCTCACTCACCCACATGAGGATTGGGATGAATGTGACTCTTCATTCCGTGATGAGCGCCAACCTGAGAACAATGCTGTTTTACGGAGCAGGTCAGACCCACAAGAGCTGCAGGGAACTGGAACTGCAGTATTAGATATGTAGTGGCCTCTGAGGCAAAACACCTGAAGCCACCCTTATCTCCAGTTATGGTACTTACATAAATATTGTTTTAAGATATTTTAAATGATAACATTAAGTAATATTCAACCAAAGGCATACTAGTATCACACAAGCATATGCCTTGCATATGTCCAATGATAATCTGTTCTCTAAAAAGTACCATCTTTCTTTCGTATATTCTCATCTTTTGCTGTGTTTGCCATTCTCCCCTGTGTCTTCTGGGTATTATACAGCAAGGTGTGCTGAACAGAACTGGTATTTCTGTCTGGCATTTCTATTCCCATATGCATTATCGCCCTCTCTTCCAAGTTCTACTTCTGTCTATTAACTTACTTGCTGCTTACTCTTTCTTCAGCTACTCCGGTGAACTAGAAGTGCCAAATATACTCAAAGATCTAGGCTATTTTAGAGGAAAATATATTTATCTGCAAGATTTTAGAGCAGAGTTTTTTGTGTTCTTGGGTCTGACAAATACTTTACTATAAGAGATTATAGTTTTAACTTCTGGCAATCTATCTATTAAGGATTCAGACATAAGTCTATGGGTTTTGCTACCTTTTGACCCAGCAATTCCACTGCTAGGACTATATCCTAAGAACCCTGAAACACCAATCCAAAAGAACCTATGCACCCCTATGTTTATAGCAGCACAATTTACAATAGCCAAGTGTTGGAAGCAACCTAGATGCCCATCAGTAAATGAATGGATCAAAAAACTGTGGTACATTTACACAATGGAATTCTATGCAGCAGAAAGAAAAAAAGGAGCTCATACCCTTTGCAACAGCATGGATGGAACTTGAGAGCATCATGCTAAGTGAAGTAAGCCAGGCAGTGAAACACAAATACCATATGATCTCACCTTTAACAGGAAGCTAATCAACAAAACAAACAAACAAGCATAATATAACCAAAGACATGGAAATTGAGAACAGGCTGAAAGTCACCAGAGGGGAGAGGGGAGGGAATTTCAGGGGAAAAGGGGAAGGGTTTACAGGAACAAGTATAAAGGACACATGGACACAAACTATGGGGGGGGGTGGAAGTGGGAGGAGGGTGGGAAGGGCTGGGGTGGTGGGTTCGGGTGAGAATAAAAGACAGAAAACTGTACAAGATCAACAATTAAAATAAAAATTAAAAAAATTAAAAAAAAATACAAAACCAGACTTTAAGTTGCCTACAAAATCCTTTCTCTCCCCCCTTACAGGGTTTTGTATTCATTGGATCTTGTTATAATTCACTCTCTTCCCTTTGGCTGAATTATTTTGGAACACAGTCTTCAATCAATTGTATAAATAGCAGCATTCTTGTACTATCAGTTAATCAGACATACCCTGATATGGCTAAAACACAGCCACTTACTTTAAGGCAGATTATTGCCATATAAGAATTTCATCATCTTGAAAAGGAAATAATTGGCTACACTTAGCGGTTAATCTCCCTGGGCTCTAGAATCAACTAAGGTCAACCCATATTTCTAATTGTGTGATTTTGTATAAATTTCTCAAGTTTTATAATCATTGATTTTCTCACCTCCATCATCTGCATTGTCTAATGCAATAGCTATTAGCCACCTGTGGCTATTAGACACTTGAAATGTGGCCAGTCTGAATGGAAATATGCTGTAAATGCAAAATACACACCTTGGGGAGATTTAGTATAGAAAAAAATGTAAAATATCATTAAATATATTAAATGTTGAATATATGTTGAATCAAAAATATTTTGCGTGGATATATTGGATGAAATAAAACCTATAATTAACAATTTTACCTATTTCAGTTTACTCTTAAAATTGTGGCTGCTAAAAAGTTTTAAGTTATGTTATTACCCACCTATAATTAAAATGCTTTCTCATTAATTAAAAATGAATGAATAATAAAATAATGTTATTCACATTATGATTCTACTGGATAACATTATTTATAATGCTAATGATAATAGTTCAGATAGAAGAATTGTGGTGAAAATTAAGGAAAAGTTTGTGAAGTTATTAACAGAGAGTTAGCACATAATGAAGACAATGAGCATTAGCCAATGTATTTCTTTTTCATGAACAGTATACATAAAGAGTAATTGTGAAATTAAGAAGTGCACATTTTAAGTACTTTGCATAAATTTTTAGTTGATACTGAAAAATCAAGTTTTGATATTTTTCTAATATAGTTATTTCCATGTTGGACATAATAAACCTTAAAATATGTCTTAGTGATTTACTTATGAACATTTTACAAATGTCTATGAAATAAACATTGCCATTATTCTAAAAATATTTTTAAATAAAATTAACAGTGTTCAATGTGACAACAAAATCAACTCTATCTTTACTTACAATTTATTAGGGAAACTAAGACTCACAATTCACATTCTTGTAAATTTCCACTATGGTCATTGACAGCTAAGGAATAACTTATGTGAGCTACATCTACCATTAGCACGGGCTATAGGCCAGGGTATTTTTTCTTCAATTTAAACACTGGCTTTCTCACTTTTGCCTTCTTTCTCTCTTTCCCTGACTCAGATTGAAAAGAGATCAAATTGAAAAATGGCTGAGTGTTTAAAGGAATTCCCCCAAACCCAATCAATTCTTTCCTTGATTTGATTATCCAAACATATAAAGTAATAAAACTGCGCAAGTTCATACATGACTGATCCAATTATTTCTCCCCCACAAAGGTGACATTGATTGTCTCTGTTGTCATTAATCCAAAAGTTTAAGATTTCTCAACCGAAGAGCATGTTATCTTATTTTTCCTTTTTCACTCTTCAGTAAATGGTAGAAAAGCACTTGATTTTATTTTCATTTTCATAAACAGATGTGCTTAGATGTCATTGAAGCTGAAATTCTCATGCTCAGAAAGATGTCTTAGGCATGTTCAAGCAAAAGGCAAAACACGGACATTGTTAATTAGAGGTTGTGCACTCATGCAGGCTCTTGAAACAGAATAAGCTGTGCTCAAATTTGTGCTCTATCATTTATGAACTGTGTCTTTTGGCCATTACATCTAAGGTCTTAGCTTTCTCATGTATAAAATAGCACCTATGTCATGGATTTTTTGGAAGTGATTAAATGTATAATTCATAAAATATATTCTGACTATAGTTCCTAGACTATAACACATATTCACTGGATTTTTTTGTTACTATAATTGTTATTAACAAATGTGGTAAAAATCAAAGATGCAGTGCTTTCCATATTTTATGTGGTTAAATTATAAGTCATTATTCTAATTGGAAGACAATAGAATTCAGACTTAAACAGAGTGGAATGAAGTGAGTTCATACAGTTGATTAATATTTGGTCACTTGCAAATTACCTAATCTCTGAAAATTGTAAACTTAGGTTAACGATACCTATCTCATAACAATATATGAGAACTGTGGCGGTATTTAGGATAGTAATGGATACATTATAGAAACTCAATGAATGGTAAACTCTCTCTCTTTTTAAATATTATTCAATTTAATATCTGAAAAAGAAATTTTGTTTTTTGTATATAGGCATTCAAATAATCACTCTGGGGCAAAACTTGGTCTCATAATTTTGAACTACTAAATGTAATTTTGAAAAAAAAATATTGAGGATGATAAAGAACCTCATGAATATATATTTTCAAAGATTTTATTTACTTATTTTTAGATGGGAAGGGAGAAGGAGAAAGAGAGAAATATCAATGTGTGGTTGCCTCTCTCATGTCCCACACTGGGCACCTGGCCTGCAACCCAGGCATGTGCCCTGGCTGGGAATCAAACCAATAACCCTTTGGTTCACAAGCTGGTACTCAATCCACTGAGCCACACCAGCCGGGATGAGAACCTCATGGATATTTTAAAAATTTTGATATATAATTTTCCAACAAATAAAATTATTAAGGTTTTATAGGAATAACCATGTTATAAATGCACTGTTGAAGTTTTTCAAATTTACAGTGAAATAGAAACTGGCATAAGTGCCTGAGGTTCCCAAATTCTAATTTATTATTTTTTTCACACTCTTTTTGGCAAGTAATAACATTTATCAGTGATTCTGCTTTATGATATTCACATTCATAACCTTAATTACTTGATTCTTAAAAGTTAAAATTGCTTGATTTTTAAATTAGGGAATTTTTTTAAAACTCAAATTACTGCCTTCAAGTAATTTTTCTTTATGCTTTAGTGGGATTTGAATAAACTAAGATGAAGTTACTACAAAGAATAGGTTCCACCCATAGTCAAACAAAGAGAGAGTTTACTTTGAAATTTAGAGGTTAAATTAAGCATTGATTTTCCTTCATAAATGAAGTTTGGTGCAGTGTCAAAAAATTTATTGCTTTATATTCAGATTTGGAAATAAAAGTTGTAATTTATAAAATTATATGATATATCTAATATATACAGAAAATATTCCTTTTACTTCTTTCTTTTGCTAATCCATTAAATTCCAATAATCTTTCCAAATAATCTCACCTGTAATATACAATGTCCCTGCTCTAATTATTAGATACATAGGCAGAAAAAATAAATAAATCACTCAACCTGGACTTTCCTAAATGAGAATAAAGTGCCTTTGTATTGCAATACTTTAAACAAAATAATAATTATGATACAATTAAAGACTATTTCCAATGTTTTACACTATTTTACATATTTTAAAAAAATAATGGTTCTGTTTTATTGTGGATTTGCATACTTAAAGAGCTTAGTTTTCAAAGTGTACAACTAAAATGAAAATAATGTTTAGACAAAATAATCTTTGAAAGATTTCTTAAATTATCCACAATGCATAACAGAATATACATGTTTTCTTGCCCAAAACATTACGTGATATTTAGGTGGACTGGGGGTAGATTTAGACTTCCTGACTCAAGCTCACTAAAGGTACATGGTTGTTGAGTGTAATGATCAGAAAAGTCAGTCTCTCTGTTTCTTTCTCTGATTCTCTCTGCCAAGAGCGTATAACTGAGTGTACAGCTTTTATACTTCCGCCCCAATAGTTATAGCATTTTTTGAAGGGTGTGTGTGCTATTCTAGTCGATACTGAAAGATGATGATTCAGACTTTATAGTAAATTTTAGAAAAAAGATATACTCTAAAAGTTAATTTAAAAAATATATAGCCTTTGCTGGACAAGGCCCAACCCACTGAGCCATACCAGTCAGGGCTGATTTTAACATTCTTGATGGTCTGCAGGATAGTGATAAGATTTGCATTTTTAGAATTATAAAATGTCTTTGCTTGTTTGAAGATTTTATTTGATTGATATGAACATTTGTGACAATTATGCTTTACAATTTACTTGATTGATATTAAAATTTGTGACAATTATGCTTTACAATACATTCTTAAAAATAATGTAACTCAATTATCCAGACACTATCCAGTTTTACTAATTATTCCTGTTTATATAAAATATCATAAATTATTTGGGATAACATTTGTCACACATCAAATGTGTTTTGAGTGTTTCTCTAATGAGCCACTCAATTTGACAATTGTTTGTGCCTAGGTGATTTTGAAACTACCAACTGAGTCTGATCATTCAGAAAAAGTATTAGTAAGGTGTTAGTTTTTTTATTATATAGTTGAATAAGCACTTTATGAATATTTAAGTTCTCAGTTGTGATGATATCACAAAGAAAATATGTATGATAAGAAAAACATCAAATGCTGTGTGCGTGTGTGCAGTCCTTTAACTAAGGACCAATATGGTTTTAATACTATCTTCTTACCCATTCTAAGCAAAGAAATAGTAGAGCTCAACTTTCAACAAATATTTTTCTTATCCCTCTTATGTACCAGGTACTTTCAGACACTGGAAATTCAGCAGTGACCAAAACAAGAAGAGGGAAACAGACAATGAGCAAAGCATTTATATATGTAGTAATGGAAGCCACAGACAACCATTAATCTACTTTTTCACAATGGTTAGTTTGGTTAGATATAGTTGAGCATAGTTAGCTGGGAAAATAGGAGTGTTATTGCTACCAATGATAATGTTAGGTATATTTTTACCCCAGTAGGTACAGACATACTCCAAAATGGTTATATTGTTATATTAATTTTTTATTGTTGTGCAGTTACAGTTGTCCTTGTTTTCCCCTCATTACACTCCTCTGCCCTACCCACCCACCCCTCCCACATTCAGTCTTTTCCTACCCCTGTCGTCTTTGTCCACGGCTCCTTTATACATATTCCTTGACGACCCTTCCCCTACTTTGCCCTGTTATCCCCCTCTAGCCTCCCCTCTGGCTACTGTCAGCTTGTTCTTTATTTCTATGTCTCTGGTTATATTTTCTCACTTATTTGCTTTGTTGACTAGCTTCCACTTATAGGTGAGATCATATGGTATTTGTCTTTCACTGCCTGGCTTTTTTCACTTAGCATAATGCTCTCCAGTTCCATCCATGCTGTCAGGAAGGGTAGGAGCTTCTTCTTTCTTTCTGTTGAGTAGTATTCCATTTTGTAAATGTACCACAGTTTTTTGTTATATTCTAACCAACAATATTTTAAGTTTTAGTTGTTACACATTCTTACCAACACTTACTGTAAATCTTTTAAATTTAACTTAAATCTTTTAAATTTAACTCTAAGCACAACTTGTGCTTTTATTTCCTTGATATATTGTGCTTGTGTTTTCCTGATGATCAGACATACTGAGTGTTTTTACTTGACTCCCGTATACCTTCTTGTGTAAAGTATCTGTTCAAGTGTGCCATTTTTGTTTGTTTTAATGAGCTGATTATTTTCTTATTTCTGAGTTGTAAGAGTTCTTTCATATTTTGCCTACAAACTCAGTGAGATACATGATTTGCAATTGGAATATTTAGTCCATTGACATTTATTGTAATATTTACTGTAAATTCTGGATTTAGGGCTAACATTTTATTAATAATAGTTTTTTACATATCCTCTCCACTTTTTGTTTATCTCTTCCTTCTGACTGGCTCTTTTTGGGAATTATGTTAATAATTTTTAGAATTCTGTTTTGATTTTCCTATTGACTTTATTTCAGTGTTTCTTTGCAATATGTTTAGTGGTTGTAGAGATACAACAGTAGATAACCTGAACTTTCCATGGTCCATGATTAAATTTAACTCCAGAATAAAAGCTTCAAAAATTGAAACTCATTCCCTTTTACAACTGTTTGTTTCATGCCTTAAGACAGTTTTGCTTTTGTTTTAAATTTGACAAGTTTAATAGCTGTTTTCTGCTGGGAAATCCACATAGATTTCTTAATATTTTATTCTCTTGAATGGTGTAATGGTTAATTTTATGTGTCAACTTGACTGGGCTAAGGCATGCCCAGATTGCTGGTCAAACATTATTTTCAGGTCTGTCTCTAAGACTGTTTCACAAAGAGATTAGCATTTGAACCAGAAGACTCAATAAAAAAGGTCTGTCTACCAATGATGGGAGGCATCATCCAATTCTTTGAGGACCTAAATAGCACAAAAAGGTGGAGGGAAAGTAAATTCTCTTTCTTTCATCTTGAGCTGGGACATCCATCTTTCCCTGCCCTCAGATACTAGGGTTCCTGGTTCTCAGGCTGATAGATATAAATTTAATTTTACCATCAGTTTTTTGATTCTCAAGCTCACAGTTAGCAGATCATGGAACTTCTAGGCCTCCATAACTGCGTGAGTCAATTTCTATAATTACTTTCTCTTAAACATGTGTGTGTATGTGTGTATGGTGTGTCCAGAAAGTATCCACCCACCTACTATGAAAAATAGAGACATTTATTGTAGAAGATACAAGATACAAATAACATTACACATAGGACAATAACACCATAGTTCTCTTCAAAGTAGGCACCTTGGACCTCACACAGTTCTCCCAATAGCTATCAGCTGCCCCATCATATTTTCTTGAATCTCATGGGCAGTCAGAAATCTCTTCACTTTCAAAGTGATTTTTGTTGGAAAAGCCAGGAGTCGAAGATCTCCACATATGAGTTGTAGGGGCACTGAATCACCTGGGTGACTTGATGTTTTGCCAAAAATCTCTGCATGAGATATGGTGCATGAGTGGGTGCATTGTTGTGATGAAGCTGCCCATCACCAATTGCCCATAGTTGCAGCCTTCTGAGTTACCTGAAGAGTTTCCATGAAGGAATGTTCAAATTTAACACAAAATCTGATGCAGATTCATTGCTCTATTCACTCACCTATTTTGAATGCCAGGGCCACATAGTACACATGGTCTCAAAGGCGTCTACCACTCCCACTGACTATTACAATGAAGTCATTATTGCTCATGCATGTGCATTCCAGTTTACTCTCTTTGGCTGCCAGGTTACATCGATGTCACTCAAACCATTCTTGTTAATTAACAATAGTTGGACTTTTTCTGGACAGACCTCTTATATATATCCACATATATTTCTCATATACATATATCCTATTGATTTTATTTCCTCTGGATTCTTATTAAAACAAATGATAACCATAAATTTACTATAAGAAAATATCTTAGACTTGACAGTCTCAAATTGAAAACACAGTATACACTAACATAACAGAAATATATTTGTTAATTAAATGAGTCTTCTGGAGAAGTCTATGGCTGGAAAAAACACTTAATTTTTTTTTAATTGTAGTTGGCATACAACATTGCATTAGTTTCAGATGAACAGCATAGTGATTCAATAATTACACATGTATGATGTAATCACCATACTAGGAACCCTCTTTACTATTGTCACCCATCCTGCCAGCCCCCTGTGATCTGGCAACCATCAGTTTATTCTCTGTATCTGTGAATCTGCTTTTATTTCATTTTATTTGTTCATTCATTTATTTTTTTAAGATTCCACATATAAGTGAAATATCTACATCTGTATGTATATCATCTATCTACCACATCTTTATTTTTTTCCTCCTCAGTGACCATAAATCAATGACTGGTACAGATACAGTACTTATTTTTTTCTCTTAACTTTTTGCAGGATGCCCAACCTGCAGTCTGTGGGCCTATCACATGCAGCTCAGGATGGCTATGAATGTGACCCAACACAAAATTGTAAATTTACTTAAAACATTGTGAGATTTTTTTGTGATTATGTGTCTCAATGTATTTAATGTGTGGCCCAAGACAGCTCTTCTTCTTTCAGTGTGGCCCACAGGCACTAAAGGGTTGGATACCCCTGTAAGAAGATTCTCTATGTTAATGCATACAGATTTATCCTATTCCCTTTTATTGATATTACACTTGAGATGACTCTTTTTTTCCTTTTCTATTCCCTTGTCCTCTTCCCCTTTAGCAACTATAAGCTTGTTTTTGCATCTATGGGTCTGTTTCTTTGTTTTGTTGTGTTTATTAATTCATTAATTTTTTTAGATTGCACTTATAAGTGAAATCATACAGTGTTCCTAAGTATTATCACTTAGGATAATACTCTTTAGGTACATCCACATTGTCACAAATGGCACAATTTCAGTCTTTTTTGTTACTGCATAATATTCCATCACATCTTCTATCTCCATTCATCTGTTTATGAACATTTATACTGCTTCCATATCTTGACTATTACAAGTAATGCTGCAATAAGCATAGAGGTGTATCTTTTTGAATTAGTGTTTTCATTTCCTCTGGATAAATACCCAGAAGTAGAATTGCTGAGTCATATGGCAGTATTCCATAGTGGCTATACCAGTTTACAATCCCACTAACAGTGCATGAGGGTTCCCTTTCTCAACATTCTCACCAGTACATGTTATTTGTTGACTTTTTGATAATAGCTATTCTGAGAGTTGTGAAGTGGTATGTCATTGTTGCTTTGATTTGCATATCCTTGATGTTAAGCATCTTTGCATATGTCTGTGACTGTATGTCTTCTTTGGAGAAATGTCTATTCATGGCATCTACCCATTTTTAATCAGATTATTTTAGTTGTTGAGTTGTGTGAGTTCCTTACAGACTTTGGATGTTAACCCTTTACTAGATATATCATTTACAACTATCTTCTCCCATTTAGTCTAAGTTGTCTTTTCATTTGTTCATGATTTTCCTTGTTGTGCAGCAGCTTTTTAGTTTGATGTAGTCCCACTTGTTTATTGTTGCCCTTACCTGAGAGACTTATGCAAAGAGATGTTGCTAGGAGTGATGTCAATAAATTTACTGTGTATGTTTTCTTCTAGGATTTTTTATTTTTATTTATTTTTTATTTTTTTAAAGCACATCCTTTTCATTTTTTTTTAATTTTTTTTATTTATTTATCTTTAGAGGGGAAGGGTAGGAGAGAGAGAGAGGGAGAGGGAGAGAAATATCAATGTACAGTTGCCTCTTGTGTGTCCCATGCTGGGAACTGGCCTGCAACCCAGGCATGTGCCCTGAAACCCAGGCATGTGCCCTGACTGGGAATCGAACCGGGATCCTTTGGTTCGCAGGCCTGTGCTCAATCCACTGAGCTACACCAGCCAGGGCCTTCTTCTAGGATTTTTTAAATCCTCACCTGAGGGCATTCTTTCACCGCCCCCCCTCTTTTTTTTTTTTTTTCATTTTAGAAAGTGGAAGGGACAGAGGAATGGTCAGATACAAACATCAATGAAAGAGAAAAGCATCAATTGGTTGCCTCGTGTATGTGCTCAGACTGGGGAATGAAGACGCAACCTAGGCATGTACCCTGACCAGAAATCAAACCAGCAATCTTTTGGCTGTGAGACCATCTTCCAACCAACTGAACCACACTGGCCAGGGCTTTTCTAGGATTTTTAAGGTTTCAGTTCTTACATTTAAATTGTTAATCCATTTTTTAATGTTTATTTTATTGATTAGCTATTATAGTTGTCCAATTTTTTTTCCCCTCTCTTTATTCCCCTCTGACCTACAACCACCCCCAACAGCATTCCCGCCACTTAGTTCATGTCTATAGATTGTACATACAAGTTCTTTGGCTTCTTCATTTCCTATACTGTTTTTAACCTCCTCCTGTTTATTTTGTACCTACCACTATGCTTTCTATTCCCTGTAATTTTACTCCCATTCTTCCTTCTCCCCCTCTCAGCTGATAACCCTCCATGTGATCTTCATTTCTGTGATTCTGTTCCTGTTCTAGCTGTTTGCTTAGTTTGTTTTTGGTTTTTTTTTTAGGTTCAGTTGTTGATAGTTGTGAGTTTGTTGTCATTTTACTGTTCATAGGTTTTTATCTTTCTCTTTTCCTTAGGTAAGTCCCTTTAACATTTCATATAATAAGGGCTTGGTGATGATGAATTCCTTTAACTTGACCTTATCTGGGAAACACTTTGTCTACCCTTCCATTCTAAATGACAGCTTTGCTGGATAGAGTAATCTCGGATGTGGGTTCATGCCTTTCATGATTTTGAGTACTTCTTTCCCAACCTTTTTTGCCTGCAAGGTTTCTTTTGAGAAAGCAGCTGATAGTCTTATGGGAACTCCACTGCAGGTAACTGTCTCCTTTTTTCTTGCCGCTTTGAAGAGTCTCTCTTTCTCTTTAATCTTGGGTAATGTAAGTATGATGTGACTTGGTGTCTGCTTCCTGTGGTCCAACTTTTTTGGGACTGTCTGAGTTTCCCGGGCTTCCTGGAAGTCTATTTTGTTTGCCAGATTAGGGCAGTTCACTATTTTTTCAAACAAGTTTTCAATTTTTTACTCTTCCTCTACTCCTTCTGGCACTCCTACGATTCAGATGTTGGAATGTTTAAAGTTTTCCCAGAGGTTCCTAAGTCTCTTCTAATTTTTTGAAATCTTATTTCTTCATTCTGTTCTAGTTAAATGTTTATTTCTTCCTTCTGCTGCAAATCATTTATTTGAGTCCCAGTTTCCTTCCCTTCACTGTTGGCTCCCTGTATATTTTTATTTCACTTTGCCTAGCCTTCACTTTTTCCTCTATTTTGCAATCATATTCAACCATTTCTGTGATCATCCTGATTACCAGTGTTTTGAACTCTGAATCTGATAGGTTGGCTATCTCTTCATTGCTTAATTCTATTTTTAGAGCTTTGATCTGTTCTTTAATTTGGGCCATATTTTTCTGACTTAGGGAACTTGTTACATTACAACAGGCAGAGCCTTAGGTATTCTTCAGGGTGGGGCAACCCTCTTTGCTGTGTTGTGGTGCTGTTTGTGGGGGAGGGGTCAGAGAGGGAACAATGCCATTTGCTCAGCTCTTGTCCTACTTTTAGTCACTTCCCTTGCTACTGCAAGGGGGGAGTTTTTCCCACCTTGCAGTTTCCCCACAGATTTTTACAGCCAGAGGTTTTGAGGCTTTATTTCCCTGCTCTGGAACTCTGGGAAATCTCTTTCATGTAAGACATTCATGTAGACATCAAAGTCTCATCCTGTTATCATATTTCTTTCAGTTTGTCTCTTGCATTGATTAATATTTGCTTATATATTTAAGTTTTTCTTTGTTGTGTGTATAGACATTTACAATTTTTATATTCTCTTCTTGAATTGACTCCTTTATGATTACATAGTGCCCTTCTTTGTATCTTTTATACAGTCTGTTTTAAAGGTGATTGATGTAGTCTTATTGATAAAGGTGATGAAATAGTCTTATTATATAAGACAATTTTGTCTTATATAAGTATTGCTACTTCAGCTTTCTTTTCATTTCTATTTGCATGGAAAATATTTTCTCCATTCCTTCACTTTGAGTCTGTATGTGTCATTCAACCTGAAGGGAGTCTCATGTAAGCAGCATATAAATGGATTTAGTATTATTTTATGCATTCACCAAACCTATGTCTTTTGATTGGAGTATTTAATCCATTTACATTTAAAGTATTGACAGATATGTACATATTGCCATTTTGTTAATTTTTAGTTGTTTTTGTAGTTTTTTTCCTGTTTGTTCTTTTTCTCTTGATGTCTTCCCTGTGGCTTGCTGGTTCTTTTAGTGTTTTCTTTGACTTCTTTCTCTTTTATGTTTTATAAGATTTTGGATTCATATATCTCAATCTATATTTATAGTAGTCTGTTGCAAATTGATAGATATTTGCATAAACCCTACATTTATTCTTCCCCTTGCACACTTTATGTTTTTGATGTCCTATTTCAGATATTTTGTTTTGTCTACTGCCTAACTACTTACTGTATTCATAGTTAATTTTGTTGCATAGTTAGTTTTGTTACCTTCATACTAGCTTTATGAGTGGCTGGTTTGTTTAGCTTATTATATATTTTGCTTTACCAACAATATTTTTCTTCCATATATTTTTTAAAATTTACGGTTATACCCTATTCTTTTCTTCTTAAAAAAGATGCTTTAAACATTCCTAGTAAATCCAGTTTAGGGGTGATGAACTCATTCAGTTTTTACTTGTCTGGGAAATGCTTTATCTCTCCTTCAAATTTAATGATAGAAAGGAGTTTCATTTCTTTCAACACTTTAAATATGACCTGTCATTTCCTTCTGGCATGCAATGCTTCTGCTGAGAAATTAGCTGAATTCATAGTTGTTTTCCTCTTGTTGCCTTGAAGATTATCTTGCAGGGGCCCTTGTCCTGGGCGCCAGATGTGGAGGGGCTCCGCCCGCAGAACCCCATCCTTCTGTCACGAATGAAAATAAAAACTACCAAGACATGATCTGCTTGGGGAGGAGAGGTGGGCAAACTCTCAGAGGAGAATGACCCAGAGCCCCTTCCTCATTGGGCTTTTATTGGGCTCAAATACACAGAAATAGAGGTTTAACATGTCAAAGAAATCTGAGGGCTTAATCTGAGTCAGTGTTTGTCAGGAAAGGGGATTGTCAAACTTTGGGAGACATACTCATTTCCTCCTGGGACACTTATCACCTAAGGAAGAGCACTCTTAGCAAAGCAGGTTTCATAGGACTTTAGGAATTCTTTCTTATGCCTGATCACCCAGGGAGCCATCCTGGCCGGCACAGGGCTGCACCACTCACCCCCACAGTTTCAGGCTTTAAGCCGATTAGGAAGCAGAAGACATCTCCCAGATGGAAATGAGGACTTGGGCTGTGTCAGAATAGCCCGGAGGCGAGGGTCCATCACATCCTCTTTGCTGCAACCCCCGAGTCCTTCCATGAGGCCTCCCAAGTGGTCGTGTCTGGCTTAGGTTGCCCCTCCCATGAGAAGTCTTACCCGTCTTTGACTACCAACGAAGTGTTGGGGCCAGAGATAGATGAGGCAGAAGCAGTGTTCATGCCAGGGAGATAAGCTTTGTCTCCTTAGTAGGTCATGTCCTTGTGACAGAACAGACCCAGATGAAGTGGGTCCCTTGGGCTCTTACACAGCCCACCATGGGGTGAGGGTTACAACTCCTGAAACCAGGCTGAATGGTCCACAACATTATCTCTTTAACTTCTGCAGTTTTAATTGCAGTATGTCTTCATGTGGATCTCTTTGGGTTCATTTTGTTAGAAACTGTGCTTCCTGGACTTGGATTTCTGTTTTCTTCCACAGGTTGGAAAAGATTTCAGCCACTACTCCAAATAAGTTTCTGAAAATTACTCTTTCTCCTTCTGATTTCCTATAATGTGAATGTTATTGTACCTGATGTTATTCCAGAGGCCTCTTCAACTGTCCTCATTATTATTTTTTTTTCCTTTTACAACTTTGATTAGGTGATTTACTCTGTTTTTTTTTTTTTTTTTCCAGGTCACCAATCTGTTCTTCTGTATTTTCTAATCTGTTATTGATTCCCTCTAGTGTAATTTCTTTTTCATTGCAGTTATTGATTTCTTTAGTTCTGTTCTGTTTGGTTCTTTATTATATTTGCTAAATCTTTGTAGAAGTTCTCACTGAGTTCCTCTGTTCCCTCAAGTTTGGTGAGCATCCTTATGATTGCTATTTTGAATTCTATTTTGTAGTCTAATTTAATTATTTTAATTTAAATTTAATGTTTATTGTATTTTTTCCATTATTGAATTCTTATTAGGCAAATAACTCATAATCATTTCATTAGGATTTCTTCTTATTTTTTTCTTATGCCTTCATTTGGACCATATTCCTCTGTCTTCTCTTTTTGTTTGACTTTTGATGTTCTTTCTGATGAGTGTGATGAAAGACCACATTTTTTGGACTATAAAACACACTTTCCCCCCAAGTTTGGGAGGAATAGTGGTTGTTAATGCTGCTGTTGAGTTCTGTTTACATTTACATTGGTGAGATATTATATTATTTATGTTATTAAATATTTTACCACATTTTTTGTTTCAAATTTTTTTGTCCTATTTCTCTCCTCTAAAACCTAGGTGTGTCTTATGATCTGAAAAATATGGTAGCTTGTTGGGAACCACCCTGCCTGGTTTCAGAAACTAACTGCCCCCATGGCTAAGGCTGAGTGAGCAACATTCAGGCCATAGCCACTAAGGAGACAAAGCTTATCTCCCTGGCAGGGGTGCTGCTTCTGCTCCTTTTACTTCATCCATAACTGGCACCCAATGCTTGATCGGTTAGCCAATGATGAGTAAGATTCCCCAAGGGGGAACAACCCAAGACAGGCACGATCATGGGGAGGCCCCAGGGAAGGACTTGGGGGCTATAGCAAAAAGGGGTGATGGGCCCTCCTCTTTGACATAGCCTGAATCCTCATTCTGTTTGTGAGAAGTCTCCTAATCTCTTGACTGCTTTACTTCCCCTGCCTGACTTAAGCCTGAAACAATGACAGAGGGCGGTGCAGCCCTGTGCTGGAAAGGGTAGGTTCCCCAGGGTGATAAAGCCTGAGAAAGAATACATAAAATCCTGTGAAACCTGCTTTGCTAAGAACACTCTCAATTAAATGATAAGGGTCCGAGCAGGAAATTAATTTGCTTCCCAAAGTTTTAGGACCCTTTAGCTAACAGACCCTAACTCAGAATAGGCCCTCATAGTTCTTTGTATATTATCTATTGTTTGATCCTTACTGCCTGACATTAATTAATGAGCTTTACCTGTATTCCTGTGTAAAATGAACCTAATAAAAGCCCATCAAGGAAAGGGCTCTTGGCCCTTCTCCTTTGAGAGATCGCCACCTTTCCTCCCCAAGCAGATAATGTCTTGGTAGACTTATTCTCATCTGTGGAGGCTGGGTGTGTGTGTGTGGTGGGGAGCTGAGGGTGGAGCCCCCCCACAGTAGCTATCTCTCTCAATCTTAAAAAAAAGTGGCCTTTTGTAGAAACAGTTTCTGTGTGAACTGTATGCTGGGTGGTTTTGGCCACCCTGCTAGAGTTGGGGTGGGAGCATGTGGTATCTGAGGAACTATCTGGCCAGGGTTGGAGCAAGCCTGAGGGAGGTTGTCCCTGTGGATGCGCTCTGTGGTGACTTGTTCAACTGGCATGTGCTCTGGACAGGGCAGCCCAGTGTGCACATGCTGTGATGCCCTGTTGGTCCTGCTGGAGTTAGCTACACTTGGGGCAGTGGTGAATGCATGTGTTGCAGTGCCCTAGTTGTCCATTGTGGACAGCAATGTACTACAACAGCCTCACAGGTTGGTCAGAGCACTTAGAAAAGCTTCTGCTCGCATCATCGAAGTGGAGGAGAAATGTGAGCAATGGTCCTCACCAATACCTTCAGTCCCCAGAGAATTCCACAGATCCCAGAGAGCTCGCACAGTTTCCCAACCTTCTCTCTGCAGTCTCTCTCCCTCTCTTGCTCATTTGCTGTGCAGAAACTGTTCAATTGGCTACCAGTTGTCTCACAGGAGGAAATATTCTATGTGTTGGTATATATTTAATGGTTTCATGGAAAGAAGCAAGTCCAGCATACTCCCACATCATCATATTGATCCCAACTCCTTGAAAAAAAAAAAAACACTTTTAAAATAGGAGAATATTATTTGGGTGCAAAAAATTTAAAGGTATTAATTGAGTTTATATAATTTACATATCTATCAACTAATTTTTTATTTGTGAAATATTTATTGATTCCCTATTATATGAGCAGCTGGTAATAAGCAATATAAAATTATATAATAACAACAACTTTGGATCTTAGATATGGTTTTGTATCTGGGCTCTTTCAGGTACTAGCTTTATGAACTTTAGTCTATGTATAGAGGAGTCTACAAAACGCCCAGACATTGTTAATATAATGTGAGTTGTTTGCATGACATTGATGTAACCTAGCAGCCAAGAAAAGTGGACTGGAATGTACATGCCTAGACAATGACAACTTCACTGTACTAGTCATCGAGGGTCGTAGACACCATTGAGCAAGTATGTGTACTATGTGGCCATGGCATTCAAAATGACTGAGCAAGTAGAGTAATGAGTGTGCATCAAATTTTGTGTTAAGCTGAACATTCCTCTGCAGAAACTATTTGTATGATTCAGATGGCTGCAGCTATGGGCAACCGATTATTCCCAGCTTCATCAGGACAACGTGCCTGCTCACGCCTCACATATTGTGCAGAAGTTTTTGGCAAAACGCCAGATCACCCAGGTGACTCAGCCCCACTACAGCCCAGATTTGGCTCCCTGTGACATCTGGCTTTTCCCCAAACTAAAATCACCTTGAAAGGGAAGAGATTTCAGACCATCAGTGAGATTCAAGAAAATGTAACAGGGCAGCTGATGGCAATTGGGAGAACTGTGTGAGAGACCAAGGTGCCTACTTTGAAGGGGACTGAGACATCATTTTCCTGTATACAATATTTCTTGTGTATTGTATCTTCTTTGATAAATGTCTCTGTTTTTCATAGTACAAGGCTGCATACTTTCTGGGCAGACTTCATATTTACATTTCCTTTCTTACAGGACAAATAATAATGTGATGTTTAAATGTACTTGGCTTTAAAAGAAGTCTAATAAACAATAGCTATTACCATAATTAAATTACTTATATTTCTTAGTACTGGCTTTCATGTGCATAGAAGGATAATAAAGCAAGAAAATTACCATTTATAAAATATACTGTATGTTATTTTTATACTATTTAAAAATAAAAGAATATATACATATATATGTCATTTTAAAAAGTGTGCATTCACTTAGAAGTATAAAATATACTTATAAAAATAAACAATTTAAAATAGTTGTAGGTATTCACTGGGCATAGAGACAAATACATGAAAAAGGAATTTAGTAATCTTTTCCTTTTGGGGGGTAATAGTCATGTTTTAAGTCAAGTGGTTTATATGCAGTTTATACTATTTTATTTTTTGTATTTTTACCCTTTTTTAAGGGCCAAATGAGTTTGTTATAAATTTGAAATTAAAACATAAACTGCATTTTCTTTGAAATCTAATATATATGACTTCACTCAAATGATGATAATATCAGTTTTAAAAGCGAAGCCACCTTGGGTTTTTTGAACTCCCTTCATTTATATCATATGTGCAGTATTCTATGTATGTTCAGGGCTGGCTATTCTCATAATGTATTGTCTAGTTCTATTTAATATGATATTTTGTCATACAAAAGATTTTTCAAATTCTTTACTGAATAGGGTGGGTTAGGTCATTAATAATGATAAAAAATAACAGCAGAGTATAGACATTTGGATATTTTTAAAACCCACAATAAACTATTTCTGGTAAATGTGCTATGTGCTAATTGTTTTATCATAAATGGTCTACATTTGCATTTTATGCCATATTGGAAATTTTAAGAATATTTGAAATGTTGAAGACATACTTAGATACTGCATTCATGCATACAGATAATTAATTATATGCAGACACACTAAAAAATGAACAAGTCAATATAGAAATTGACTTTCTCATAAAGAAATTGGCATGCCCTTGGCCTCCTCAATACCAGTTCGTACATGTATAGTACATCATTTGCTCACTGGGCACCTGTGACATGGTAGCTTTTGGATATGCATTTCTAAGTATGTCCTTTGGAATCTTCAGATCAAATTCCTCCAGATCCTAAATGGAAAATATCCTCAGATCAGTTCCATGGATATTTTAAAATTAATTACTCATGCCACATAACTTTAAAGAGAAGAGAAAGAAGGAGATATTACAATTTTTCTGTCTTACATGCTGTAGGCATTCCTCATCACCTTCTCCCTTGTATCCCCAAGGTATTTTCTCTGTTCGTTGGTCACATTTGGTCTTTTCTGAAGTCTCTCTTATCTCCACTTATTTCTTGGGTACATCTCTTCTCCCCATGCTGTAATTCTGGATGATAGCTGTGTTACCTAACATTGTGAGTTAAGAGCAGATTATTAGTTAGGAATTGTCTGATCCGATCATCCTAATTATAAGTGATGTTGCACTCTTAATTCATATTTGTAGTTTTTGTGCACTACAAAAAGTGTACCTAATCTGGGTCAAATCTGAAAGTCCTACTTTATGAGAAGTAACTGAGTTTTATTAGCAGGAAGATAATTTGGTATATACGTTTTTAGTAAACCAGTCATGTACATGTTATTAAATAAATGAGAGGAAAGAATCATAATACATTTGTTCCCATTAGTAGAAATGATTCAGTCCTTGCTGAAAATTTCCCTTACTTGAAATTCTGGCATTTCATCGATATAAACTGTTGTTCCACTTCAAACTTTTGGTGGAGTACATCCACCTTAGAAGATCTAGGAAAACATAAAGAATGAAGCTGTATTACTAGCCTTTATAATGTGGAGTATAAGAAACAGATGCCCGAGGTGCACCAGTGCATCCATCGTGAATCCCAGGCTGTCGCCACACCTCTGGCACATCTCCGCAGGGCCTGTTTCATCTGTCATTGCTAATACATTTCATTTTTAAAAGAAATAGAACAGACCATGCTCCTAAATACATTTTCCTGTTTAAAAGCCTCAAATGTGCTCCGATTATTACTTTAAATAATTAACTCACAGTATTAGGCAGTTTCTGGCTCAAAGAGCAATTTTAATGTTTTCTCTAATGTTACAGTATCTCTGGTATGTAGATGATAAAAACAGCCAACATTCAAGATAAACCTTTGAACAACTCCTTGAAATGAACTTATTACTGTTCAAGAGAGCTGTCATTTCCCTCTCATCTCATGGACAGCAAGGTTTGGGAGGTCTCCTTCCAAATTAACTCTAGAAGGCTGCCTTTGTTGCTCATGTGGTCGACATTTACTGCTCCCCAAGGATCTGCCTCCCTTAGCCACGAACAAATCTGCAATTCCAAGTGAGTTTTAAAATTCAGAATATTCTATTTTGCTTAATAAGATTTTTACCATGAAGGCAGTCTGCCACACGCGTATTCAGAGGGCCATGTGAAGATTCAGCCTTTGCAACTGCAGCTTTGTTAATGGGGGATCCTTTAATTTCAATCTTTAATTTTGGAAAAAAAAAATATATACCAGTTCATTAGAGTGGTTCTGAAATGCAGTGAATTAAAATTTTAGAAGTTTTAACAAAGGTACTTTTCAAAAGGGTTTATTATTTGATTAACCACCATTACTTTGGTTATTGACTTCACAAATAAGTGTACTTACTTCTCAACTTATGTTAGGAACCTAACATAAACCTGATACTAGAACTTGACAAAGATATTACCAAAAAATAATAAGCTAATAAGCCTCATATAAATATATATGTATATAACTCCTTACCAAAATATTAAAAATTGGATAAAGCAATGTATAAGTCCAGTTAAATACCATAACAAAGTGAGTTTATCCTCAAATTCAATGAAAATCAATCTAATAACCTTTTTTAACCATATTAAAGTAAAAGTCAATTTATAATCTCAATACTTACAGAAGCAGCATCTCTATAACATATAATTAATAGCAAATTTAAAATAGAAACATTCTGATTCTGATTAAAGACATGTGTGGAAAAATCTTTAAGTAATACTTTAATTAATTGTGAAATAGTAAATAATTTCCCCACAGGCTATAAAGCAATGCAAGAGTATTTTTCTACTTATAACTTGAAAAGAATTAGAAGTATGAAAAGAAGAAAAATTCTCATTTATTACAGGTGTTATGATTTCTACATAGAAAATCTAAATGAATTTACAAATTATTATAAATAATAAATGAATTTAGGAAATTTATAGGATACAAAGTAAATGTATATTTTTCAACATTAAACAATTGGAATGATTTTTAAATATGCTTTAATCATAGCACAAAGAAATATCAGATGAGTAAAAATGGACTGTAATAAAAGATAAGTAAAACTTCTATACTGATACCCATGACACATTATAAACTAAATTAAAAGTCTAAATAACAGCATAGGTAAGCCATAGTCCTAGATTGAAAAACTTTATATTAATAGCATGGCCATTCTCTCTAAACTGATCCATAGATTCAATCATAGTCCTTATCAAAATTCTACTAGGCTTCTTTGAGGAAATAGACAAGATCATTCTAAAATTTATGTAGAGATGAAAGTAATCTAGAATAGCCAATCGTAAAAAATAAGTATGAATTCCTTATATACAAAGAATAATTATAAATTATAGTACCTGCATTTAAGGCTTGCTATAAAGCTACAATATCAAGAGAGTGTGATATTGATATATAGGTAAGCAAATACATCAATGTAACAGAACAAAGAATTCAGAAATAAATTTGCATATAGAGGGTCAACTGTGTTTTTATAAACACTGTGGAGAAAATTTAGTGGAAAAAAGATTGTTTTTGGCAAATGCTGATGGAACAAACAGATATTTATGTAGAGAAAAGTAACTGTTGCAGTCTCTCCCAAAATTAATTTATGGTGGATTAGTCATCTAAACATAAAAATCAGAACCATAAAACCAAAAGAAACACAGGAGAGTATCTTCATAATTTCAGGTTAAGATTAAGTTAAGGTTCAAGATGCAAAAAAGCACACACTATAAATGAAAAATGTGATACAGTAGAATTTATTAAAATTAAAATTTTTCTAGCCATCAAAGATGCTATGAAGAAAATAAGTAAACAAGGGACAGACTGGTGAAAAATAGTCACATATATCATCAGACAAAGAACCTATATCCATAACATATAAAGAACTCCCACAAATTAATAATAAAGAATTTAACAATCTCCAAAATGTTCAAATGACTTGAATAGGTACTTTACTAACAGGAGATATAAATGAGCAATAAGCACATAAGATGTTCAGCATTATTAGTCATCGGGGAAATAAATATTAAAATCACACTGTAATACCACTTCAAACCTGGTAGAATGACAAGCAAAATGGCTGACAATGCTAGTGTCGGTGAGAATTCAAGTAACTCATATATTGCTGCTGGGAATGTAAACTTGTCCAGTACTTGGAGAACTGATTGCAAGTTTCTTCTCAAATTGAATAAACAGCTACCATATAACATAGCAATTCAACTTTTGGTATTAACCCAAAAGGGATGAAAATATATCCTCACAAAATCTTATACAAGCAAGTTTATAGTAGCTTTATTAATAGTACCAGAAATTGGAAACGACTCTAATATTACTCTACAAAAGATAAACAAATGGGGTATAGCCATCCCATCTAATATAATCTGAAGTTAAAAAAAAAAATGCTGAATACTCAGCAACAGGGAAGGATCTCAAAATATTATGTATGAAAATAAAGCCAGACACCGATGAGTAAAAAGTAATATCATTTATCTAAATCCAGGTACAGGAAAAGAACTAATCTATGATCACAGTGATAGTGATAATGCCATAAGAGGACCTTTTAGGGACTTGGTAATTTCAATATTTTGGTTTCATAGATTCAGGGATATATCAAGCTATTGAACTGAACAACTAAGATCTGTACATTTCATTGCAGGTTAATTGTATCTCAATTTTACATTAATAGCATCCCATATAGAATACAGATGATCTAGTTTAGAATACTAAACTATCCAACATTTCCTATAAATGAGACAGCCACTAAACATTATTTTTATACTGAATTTATGTTTATATTATAAAAGAATATCTTAAATGCTATATTTCCTATTTTTATATATCTTTATACAATGCTTGCTTTCTCAATTTTCTTCTTTGTAATACTTGTGCATATAGGAGGCATATTTAAGTAACACATAAATTTAAAAATAAAAACTACAAATCAGAATAACAGGGGCAAACATCAAAAAAAAAAAAAAAAAAAAAAAACCCAAAAACCTTCTAGTAACTATTTGGTGAATACTTTTCTACATATCACTCTGAATGCTAGGTAGTTTAATGACTAAATTCAGATAAAAATGCATCGCTTAATTAACAATAACACCAAGAATAGAGCCCTGGCTAGTGTGGCTCAGTGTATTGAGTGCTGGCCTGCAAACCAAAGGGTCTCCAGTTCCTTTACCAGTCAGGGCACATGCCTGGGTTGCAGGCCAGGTCCCCAGTAGGGGGCACTCGAGAGGCAATCACACACTGATGCTTCTCTCTTGCTCTTTCTCTAAAAATAGATAAAAATCTAAAAAAAAAAAACAATAACACCAAGAATAAAATGATTTACTTAACCAACTGTTTGTAGAAATGAGAATATATAATTGAACATAACTTTAAAATGAATAAAGGTATTATCTAAGTGGTATTTTGGCAAGCTTGCTTTACGGCTTGTGGTTCCACTGGGACTTTCGAAACTGTGGTCTATAACCCCTTTAAATCTCTTTTTTCTCTTGAATTAGAGATAGCTTACTCTTTGAATGTATTACTTCTATCTCTATGGCCACTCTGTCTTAGTATCATTTTCTGGCATTTACTCCTTATCTGTTGAAGTTTTCCAGGGACCTTTCTTTGAGCATTTTAGTACTCTCCCTTGATGAAGTCATCCACAACCACAGAGTTAGCAATCAGTCATGCACAAAGAGTCCATAAACGTGTGTTTCAAATCTAAATCATTTCCTGAGTTTTGGAGACAGCTTTTTAGTGTCCACAGGCATTAAGGATTAAACATGTTCAACTCAAACCAACTGTCTTCCCCACATACCTGCTAACTAACCCACCATTTGCCATTGAATGGAATAAAAAGATACTTTACTGTACATGGCAGAAACTAAAGAATCTTTTCTAATTTTCTTTCTTATACTCTCACAATGACATACCAAATTATTCCCATTCTCTTTTCTAAATTTTTCATAAATCATCATTCAATAATGCCAGTGAATTCATTTCAATTCTCAATATTTCTTTTTTTCTTATCTATCTTCTCACAGTTTTCCAGGGAGATCTTCCTGTGATGGAAATCTTAAAAGGTAATTTTCTGTTTAAATCAGCTTACTAACAGTTTTTCACTTGGGTAGTTCCTATGCATTTTGTCTTAGGGTGTGCACCATTTTCTCACTGGGATGGTCATTCCTATTTCTCTCTTCACTTTACCTTAATGTAGGTAACATTGTCTTCAATGCTGTAGCATCATCTGAATATCTTATCAAAGCACTTATCACTCCAAATAATTTTTTCACACTCAAATTTAAAAAAAAATTCTGGTCAAAAGTTGTCAACAAAGTAAGGAAATAAAGTTAATTTTTCTCCCCCCCATCTCCCACAGTCAGTACCCCCTCCCCCCATTTTCTGTGCTCATGAGTCCTCTATTTGTGTACCTTTGTTTATCCCTTCCCCTTCTTTCCCTCATTATCCCCCCCCCCCTCTGGTCACCATCAGTTTGTTCTTTATGTCCATGTCTCTGGTTCTATTTTGCTCATTTGTTTGTTTTATTAATTAGGATCCACTTATAGGTGAGATCATAATTTTTTATTCATCTGTCTTTTTTTTAAAATTTTATTTATTTATTTTTAGAAAGAGGGGAAGGGAGGGAGAAAGAGAGGGAGAGAAACATCAATGTGGGGTTGCCTCTCATGTGGCCTCCACTGGGGATATGGCCTGCAACCCAGGCATGTGCCCTGGCTGAGAATTGAACTGGGGACCCTGTGGTTCACAGGCCATTCTCAATCCATTGAGCTACACCCACCAGGGCTATTCATCTGTCTTTTCTTCTTGACTTTGACCTTGTTGATGATAGGGACTTTTCTCATCTCTTTATACTCAGAAACTAACTCATTAGATGAAACGTATTTTTGAAAAAATGTTATACATTTTAAGCATTTTTCAGAGTAATCTATTTTAACAATAATATTGAGGATGACTAGGTAGTTCTAGTCCTGCTTATTTAATCCATTGTTTCAACAAACATTCTTTCAGTGACTCTCTTACGGTGTCATAAGGAGGGGGCTTGGAGCTGTGATTTGTAATGAATTAGCAAGGTCCCTACTTTTAAAAAGTTTCATTCCAAAAGAGAGAGATACATGTAAATAGCACAGGGGTATTGAATATTTTTGGAACCATGATATAGGCACTTAGTTCTGGAGTAGGACAAGGTTGTTGGAAAATTTCTCACCATCAAAACTATTTTGAGTAATGAGTAGAAAGAGTACAGACTTGTAGAGTAGGGCATTTGAAATAAAAGTAGCAGTCTCAACAAAGTCATGCAAATGTGAAACAGCTTGCAATTTAGAGGAACTTCATAGGACTTCAGGATGACTAAAGAGTGAAATGAAAGTTTCTGTAAGCAATGAGTTTGGGAAAGGATAACCAGATTTTGCAGTCTCCTGTATTCTATGCTAAGTAGAATGAAAGGAGATAAAAAGGTCAAGGTGAAGAAACTAAACTAAGAAGCAAAAGAGAGATAAGGAGTAGGCGGATAGCTCCGGGGTGGGGAGTGATTAGAGGGTGGAGGTTTGAACAAAAAGGAAAAAAGGACTCCTGGACAGGAACAACAGTGTGTAGATTACCGCAGGGAAGGAGGTATAAGGGGGATGAATGGTAATAGAAAAATACAATAAATAAAAATAATTTTAAAAGGTCATGGTGGAAGAAAATAAACGTAGCCATGATATGTAAGAAACAGACTGGAGAAGCAGGTAAGGCAATGCAAATGCCAGAACTGTACCTGAAGCACTGGGGAGGCTGGACAGAAGAGGAGACACGTGGGTGGAATTGTGGCGCCTGCCAGACACAGAAACGAAGCAGCCAAAGAACAATTGAAGAGGAGGGTGACAACCGAATCGGCTTCAGATGTTATGCAGACTCATGATTCTGGCTGTCTTCTCTATTTTAAGCATTTTCTATGCTATTATCTGGACATGGTAAAATGTGTTGTTGCTGGACATGGAATCGTTTGTATTATTTTTGCTCTAAAATGGAAGTTTGTCATGGAGAATTTCATAAAAGAAAATCTACTCTAAGAAAAACCCAAGAAATTGAATGTAATCATTGGCAGTTAGCATGTAGTTAGATTTAATTCCTGTTTTTTAAAATAAAATAGTATAAGAAACACTTATGTACCTTTCACCTAAAATCATCAATTGTTAACATGCTGTAAGGTTAACTTTTTCTTCCATTTTCTCTTTTTTTCTATTTATATGCTTATTTCATTTAGCTGAACCATTTGAAAGTGAATTGTGGACTTTGTAGCATTTCACACATACATACTTCACATTGTACTTCCTAAGAATAAGAAACTTCCACAGTATGACAATACAATTTTCACAGCAAAAGATGACTCCTAATTTTGTTAATTTAGCAATGAAATAGTTATTCAAAATTTTTACCTTCATTTGTAGTTCTGGTCAAATTCTTCAGGTTCCTCAATTTCAGGGCTGGTGGCTTCTCATCTTAGACCTTTCAACAGAAATATACATTCAAAGGGGCTTTTCATCATCGATTTTTGTAACACAGTTCCCAAACCTAGCGCTTCATTGTGCTCTATCTCAATCACCTGCTTTTTTCTTCCTTTTCTGACATTTACTTACTTATTTAGTGTGTGCATATTCTTCTTTCTTTCTTTCCACTAGAAAATGTTTTGTCTTATTCACATGTTTGCGCCAGAGCTAAATTGATTTAGTGCAGAGCCAAGATTAAGGAACTAGTTTTCCTTCTATTTTTGAATTTTCAGGTTTCTTTACATCTCCATTCCTTTTCAATTAAATAAACAAAACAAGCATTTTTGTCTTTTCTCTCCATTTTCAAAATTGAACTTTGATTCTGAACAGTGACATGTCCTAGATCTTTTAATAACAATCAAAATTTTTGCATTATATTGGTACATTATGAAGTGGTGAAAATAATTCACTGCAATATTTTGTCTTTAATGATGTGTGTAAATTGAATATCATGTGACAGTCGTAGTACAGATGTTCTTTGTGTTGGCTAGCCATTAAATCACTGTATTTTGATTTCTATTATATAAACATTTAGATTTTGTTTGGAACACGTTCAGGTATATAGGAGCACATGGATTCTATTTTCTAATGCAGAACTATTTGGAAAATATTTCTAAAGGACCCACACCCGGAACCCTGATCACTTTCCATTCTGTAATCCTACGAAGTTTGAAGTATTTCCAAAACTTGCGACTGCTGTATGAAGCTCAAAGGATTTAAAATTAATGTTGCTTCTCAGATTTGTTTTTATAAGCACCTGAATCTGGAGATCTGTCAAGGGGCACTTACGCTTGCTGGTAACAAACATCTTGATTTAATTTAGTGTACGTATCATCCAAAATGCACAACCTGTGTGTGATATGGTATCATACCATGTGGCAAACCTGTACCACAACAGCCTTGTCAAGCACGTAGGCAGCATTTTCATTTGGGCTGGAAAGCAAAGATGGCAGGAATTGATCACACAGAATGGCAAAGAACTGGTTTCCCATACACACTATTACTTTGCCTAGTTAAAGCCTAAACAAAGAAATTAAAAAATGTATAATTTCATAATTTATTTGGCAGGACTTTATATTTTGCATGATAAACACAAACTTTAAATTTTGTTCAAGTAAGATTATTTAGTCTTTCAAATTATTAATCTCTCTCCATTCTCATTCTCTCCCTCTCCTGCTCTCATGCAATTGCACTCATCATAACTAAAAATATTCACTCCTTTTTTCTGCCTTCTTTTAGGTAAAATTCTTTTCTTCAGTTCATAATACACCGATATGCCTTGGTCATTTTTATACACTGTTTAAACTACATTATTGATATTGGTGGAGAATTTGCAAACATCACTATGCTTGGAGCTGATGAAAGTGGTGGGGTGTATCTGAAAATAAGATATAATTTCTGTTTTTGGAGTTACTTCACTTCCATACACTTTCAGACACTTAATCTCTGTGGTGGCAATTTAAAATGTAAAGTTCAGGTATTTTGAGCTCATGAATCTGACTGGCTTCTCTCTTTTAAACATTATGGCTTGGTCTACTGATATCTAGGCAACATATTCATATCAAGTCAACCTCACTGAATTATCCAATGTGTTTTTTTTTATACTGTTGTAAGAATGCCAGATGCAGTTATAAAAACATTTTATTAATACTCATAATAATACATTAATGTCTGTTCAAGAAGAAGCTGTATTATAATAATAATAAGACAAATTAATCATGATGATTCAATTAACATAGAATATATTTCGGTACACTGGATAATGAAGAGTTGTTGAAAATATGTTTTAAGTTACAAATAGTGTTAGCATTTAACACATAAAATATGCACTTGGTGTAGGCAGAGAAGTAGAGAGAAATTGGTTTGAGAAAGGCAGAAGTCTTCATTGAGAGGATATACCCACGGGCTCATGGTTGGCCACAACGGGTACCTGATTTCCTGTTCATCAGCTCCCAGGTTGAAAGGACTATGTCTCAGGACTCCATCTCCTTAGAGAAGCAGGAATCCAGGTGTCAGCAAATTAGGAGAGAAGGACAGCCTGTTTGGCCACTGCCTGCTAGTCTCTGTTTAGGGATTAGTTACATTTGTCTTCTAAGTAGATAGCCTTAATGATTCTTATTTTCTCTTCCATCTGATAACTGAAGCCTGATACTCCGTTTAATTGAATGAATGTTTATTCTATAGTTATAGACAAAAACAATGCTAACATTTTGGGGTAAATCTTTTGAAAGTCATTTATATTGAGGGCAATCATCAATCTTGTATATCTGATTGTGGAGAATGTAAATAAAGCCTGAGAGCATCAACAGTCAAGTGTGTGGAAGAGACAGAAGCCTTACCGTTGACAGGTCCTTTTCTTCCTGCTGGTCCTCCTCTTCCCCCATCTTTTCCTTGTGCTCAATATTAGTTCTATTGCAACAAAAGGGAAAAATAGGATTTTTACTTAAATCTGTATTGGTCATGATGATACATGCAGATAACAATTTGTCATGTCTTGCTAATATAATTTTAATGGATAAGACTTATTTTAAAGAAGTATAGCAGACAGATCATATTTTGATTCATATATCATAGTAACATTGTTAACATTTTTCTGTTTTTCAATACTATTTTCTAGAAACAAGAAATATTGAGAGGAAGATACAACTTTTGCCCTTAAAGAATCACAAATATATAAGATTTACATCTATGCCATGTTAGAGGTGCCTTGAAAAAGCCACAAGGATAAAGGATAAGGAGAATTAATTGCAAGATTGACTTGACTCTGAACTAGAGTCTTGGCTCTCCAGATACAGGGAACTTCTGCCATCCTCACAGAAATGAGAAGAGAAGGCACCTGCCCATGCTCCCTTAACTGGTACAATGAATCAAATAAGGTAAGGTACATGAAAAGTATTTATCACTTTTAAATATTAAGGTTGTAAATTTGAATTTGTTTACCAATCAAAAGTAAACTCTTTTAAATATGTACCTGTGAAAATTAGACTAACTTACACTTATTCTATTGGTATTTATGTTGTTGAGATTTTCTAAATTGTTATAAAAAATTTTTCATTGCCTTATCATGGGCTTTGACATTGTTCAGAGAAGAATCCTGCAAAGTAAACCAACTTGTTTGATTTTAATTCAGACACAATGTATTCTTTTCCAAATCACTTATAAATTGTGAACTATATTTTCTGCATGCTGCTCACTTTCTACCCAGATTTGGTCCTAAAATCCTAAGTGACTTTTTAAAATAATCTAAAATGAGAAAAAAAAAATAATATAATCATATTCCATCTTAGCAATAAATATTTATAGCATAAGAAGTAGCTTTGTTTCATCAGATTTTGACTATATAAATTTAGTGACTATATATTATTTGAAACAAAGGTCAGTTATAAAATGAGAGTATTAGACTAAGTCTCTCAAACACTCTTCAGCTCCAGGAACTGCATTGAATTATTCCAGCACTGCAATTGAATAATGCATAAATTTTTCTTAACTTTATGATTTTTTCTCAATAATGATTCTTAGACCTTTACTACATTACCAGCTACTTAATATCAGCAAACCATATCACATATGAATCAGCATGTAAGTAATATTAACGGAAATAATTAGAAATGGTGGATCACACTGTACTAACAATACCATCTTTTCTGTACCTTAAGATATAATTTATTTTGTACAGTTGTAAGGTTTATCATCATATTTCTGCTGGTAAAGTGTTTCCAGTTCATATGAGAAAATTAAACATGTCATTATTTTATAGGTGTTTTTATGGGTATGAAAATCTCCAAAGAACACTCTGACTCCAGGTGCTTTTCCACACGAGCACTGGGCCAGACGATCTATAAAACCCATTCTAACTCTACATTTCTACAATTACTTGATTCCAAATTAGATATAATGTAGCCAAAAATGAAATAAAACATGACGATAGACTTTAAATTAAATAATGGTCTTTAAAAACTGTTTAGAGTTTACTTTAAATTTTACTCTTTACATTGTCTTACACATATGAAAGATAAAAAATGGTCATAATTAGTGAGGGTTCAATCAGGGTCTGGCCAGTAAAATAAACACCACATATTTTAACCGTGAAAACATTTAAAATAAGAAATTGTTTGCAGGTACTGAAACGTGGAAAGGCAAATGGGGAATATCGAGATATCACAGACACAGTAACTGAAGGAAGCAATTTTCATCAGTAGGGCTGGGGAGACAAAAGAAAGACATTGAGATTGGGCCACAGTCTAGAATTTGAAGGAGGGGTTCTGTTTTCAGGGAGGGACCCAGCTCTCTGAGGAGAGAGCAGTGCTCAGCTGGCGCTGGTACCTTAGAAGGTCAGGCGGGGGCCCCTCCACACCTGAGACTCAGATCTTTGACAATGAGTGTTGCGGACTGTTCAGCCTGGTTTCAGGAGCTGTAACCCTCACCCCATGGTGGGCCGTGTAAGAGCCCAAGGGACCCACTTCATCTGGGTCTGTTCTGTCACAAGGATGTGACCTACTAAGGAGACAGAGCTTATCTCCCTGGCAGGAGTGCTGCTGCTGCTTCTGCCTCTCTGGCCCCATTGCTTGGTTGGCAGTGAATGACGGGTAAGACTCCTCATGGGAGGGGCAACCTAAGCCAGACACGACCACTTGGGAGGCCTCATGGAAGGACTCGGGGGGTTGCAGCAAAGAGGGGGTGATGGACCCTCGCCCCCCGGCTATTCTGACATAGCCTGAGTCCTCATTTCCATCTGGGAGATGTCTCCTGCTTCCTAGTAGGCTTAAAGCCTGAAACTGTGGGGGTGAGCGGTGCAGCCCTGTGCAGGCCAGGATGGCTCCCTGGGTGATCAGGAATAAGAAAGAATTCCTAAAGTCCTGTGAAACCTGCTTTGCTAAGAGTGCTCTTCCTTAGGTGATGAGTGTCCGAGGAGGAAATGAGTATGTCTCCCAAAGTTTGGCAACCCCCTTTCCTGACAAACACTGGCTCGGATTAAACCCTCAGATTTCTTTGACATGTTAAACCTGTATTCCGGTGTATTGGAACCCAATAAAAGCCTAGTGAGGAAGGGGCTCTGGGTCATTCTCCTCTGAGAGTTTGACCCCTTTCCTCCCCAAGCACAAGATGTCTTGGTAGTTTTTATTTTCATTCGTGATGGAGGGATGGGGCTCTGTGGGCGGAGCCCCCCCACATCTGGCTCCCAGGACAGGGGCCCCCGCAAACGAAGGTCCCCGCCAATTGCTCCCGGTATTTCTGAAAGGACAGAATGAGGCTAGGTCTGCGAGTGTGGGGAACAAATTGCAAAACAGTTTCCACTGCCAGGGTAAAGAACTATTGCTCGAGCCATGCTGACAGAAGAAACAGGAAGCAAACAGGAAGAGTGAGTCCCTTCTCCTTCCACGCTTACCATTACCCTCCAGTAAAACTTAATAGGGAGCCAGCTGGTAATAGAGGATTGGGTTTCTCAGAATCACAGCCTTTGCCTCACAAAGCAAACTGGAGAAAGCAGGATTTGAAGCCCCAAAATAATAGCTTAAAAACCATCACAAGGGTGAGAAAATCATGATAATGATTCAGAATACAAGTAAATATTTGAAAGTAAAACTGGAGACTATTAAATTATAAACAAAAAGCTGCATTTCTCTGAATTCTATATTTCTACACATGTACTTGAAATAATAGTATATTTATCTTATAAGAGAAAAAGGTAAACTACCTCATTATTATACTGAATAAGCAGTAGTTTATTAATTAGATGTTAAGTAATGGCAATTAAAAATTACCAACTCGATCTATTAAACAAAAATTGCAGAGTAGTTATTTTTCTCCCCATGAAACTCAGATACGTATATATGCAAATACAGATAGTTAAACAACTTTTCTAAACTACCTAATTTTATTTTCAAACATGGAATATTAGCATCTAACAGGAATGAGTTTATAAAGTTTATGCCAATAAGTTATTTTGAGAATCAAAACCTAAAATACACAGTAGAGCAAATGTTTCTAAAATTAAGTAGTTCATTTAATGGAAACCAAAGCAGAACATGGACTGTTCTTATGGGAAAAAAAAAAAAAAAAACTTATTGTAGTGGAAACCCACTAAAATATCTCCTTATTTAGGTGACTTTTTGAATGCAATGAAATTTGCACAATGTTTTTGTACAGCTCTTGGAATGTTCCAGCTGCACTGAATAGTTAATTGATCCACCCAATTAGTATTTTTTAAATATATTTTATTGATTATGCTATTACAGTTGTCTCATTTTCCCCCATCATTCCCCTCCACCCTGCACACCCCCTCCCACCCACATTCCCCCCTTTAGTTCATATCCATGTGTCATAAGTTCTTTAGCTTCTACCTTTCCCACACTATTCTTGCCCTCACCCTGTCTATTTTCTACGCACCATCTATGCTACTTATTCTCTGTACCTTTTCCCTTCTCTCCTCCTCCAACTCCCCTGTTGCTAACCCTCCGTATGATCTCCATTTCTGTGGTTCTGTTCCTGTTCTAGTTGGTGGCTTAGTTTGCTTTTGTTTTAGGCGTGGTTGTTAATAGCTGTGAGTTTGCCGTCTTTTTACTGTCCTATTTTTGATCTTCTTTTTCTTAGATAAGTCCCTTTAACATTTCATATAATAAGAGCTTGGTGATGATGAACTCCTTTAACTTGACCTTATCTGAGAAGCACTTTATCTGCCCTTCCATTCTAAATGAAAGTTTCGCTGGATAGAGCAATCTTGGATGTAGGTCTTTGCCTTTCATGACTATGAATACTTCTTTCCAGCCCCTTCTTGCCTGGAAGGTCTCTTTTAAGAAATCAGCTGATAGTCTGATGGAAACTCCTTTGGAGGTGACTTTCCCCTTAACCCTTGCTGCTTCTAGAATTCTCTCCTTCATTTGAATCTTGGCTAATGGAATTATATTGTGCCTTGGTGTTTTCCTTCTTGGGTCCAACTTCTTTGGGACTCTCTGAGCTTCCTGGACTTCCTGGTAGTCTATTTCCTTTGCCAGATTGGGGAAGTTCTCCTTTATGATTTGTTCAAATAAGTTTTCCACTTGTTGCTCTTCTTCTTCCCCTTCTGGTACCCCTATAATTCGAATGTTGGGATGTTCAAAGATGTCCTGGAGGTCCCTAAGCCTCTCCTCTTTTTTTTTTTTTTTTTTTTTTTTTTTTTTAATTCTTGTTTCTTCCTCGTTTTCTGTTTAGTTGTTTCTTTCTTCCTTCTGGTCTACTCCATTGATATGAGTACCAGCTTTCTTCGCATCTCTACTGGTTCCCTGTGCGTTTTCCTTCATTTCACTTATTGTAGCCTTCATTTGTTCATCTAATTTGTGAGCAAAATCAACCAATTCTGTGAGCATCCTGATCACCAGTGCTTTGAGCTGTGCATCTGATAGGTTGGCTATCTCTTGGTCGCTTAGATGAATTGGCTCTGGAGCTTCGATTTGTTCTCCCATTTGAGTCATTTTTGGGGTTTTTTTTGTTGCTGTTGTTCTGGTCACGGCTGTTATGTAGTGAGGGGTAGAGCCTTAGGTGTTCCTCAGGTCCGGGCAGCCTAGTTGCTGGGTAGTGATGCTGTATGTGAGGGTGGGGTCTGAGAGGGAACAATGGCTCTTGCTCTGCTCTCTCTCAGATTCCAGTCCCTTCCACTGCTTCCCCTTTGCCTGGATTATCTGCAAGTGAATGTGGGACCACCTGGTCAGCCAGCCACCTTGCGCGGCCTCACTGGGTCTGCACTGTTGCCACCCTGTACCCGGGGTCCACTAACCCCCACCTGTGCACCTGGGATCTGCTAGCTGCTGCTGCCTGTGTTCCTGGGTCCACCAACCTCCATTTTTTCCTGCCGCAACTCTGCCCCTCTTACTGGTCTGGATGAATGGTTTTCAGAGTTCTGTACAGTTCAATTTTCTATCAGTTCTAGTTTTTTGTTTCTAAATCTTTGTTGTCCTTAATTTTGGTTGTGTGAGGAGGCACAGTATGTCCACCTATGCCTCCATCTTGGCTGGAAGTCCCCACCCAATTATTTTTCACTACTGAAATTTATTGACTAATTAATAGAAGTGACTTGATTAATTAGTGATTTAAATGTAATGGGACATAAGAAACTATTAAAATTTAGAAGCCATTCTGTATCTAATATTTCAGTAATATAATAATAATTAAAGTTCAACTGTTAAACAAATGATATTTAGTTTTGAGTAGCAGAAATAATCTATAAATTTTTTTCCAATTTTGCATAACTATTTAAATACTATATAAATATAGCTAAGTTCATTTTACCAAAATTGGGAAGTCTGTACCATTGTTTTTGCTCAACCACACTGAAGATTTTAATCCAGGCTATATTTATAGGGTAATATGCAAATTTTATCTTCATATTGAATGTAAATTTTTTTTAAAAATTATTATTAGATTCCAATGTGATCAGGGCAATTTAAATAGTTTCATGCTTGATCATGTACCTATTAAAACTTCAATAAAAAGAGATTTATAGCTTAATCTTTTTAGTTTAATTCTTGTTAATAGGGTAACACAACAATGCCCTAAATAAATTATTATTGTATACGAATAAATTATTCTATACTACTAATCATTAGGTTAGTAGTATACAATAAATTATTATTATGCCATAAATTGTACTAATATTAGTACACAATAAGTTATTGTACTAATAAATTGTACTAATAGTACTAATAGTAATACCCAATAAATTATTTTACTAATAAATTGTACTAATAGTAGTATACAATAAATTATTATTATGCCATAAATTGTACTAATGCCACAACAGTAGTATACAATAAATTATTATGCCATAAATTGTGTACTACTAACCACTAGGTTAGTAGGATACAATAAATTATTATTATGCCCTAAATAAATTTTTATGGTATATGAATAAATTCTTGTATACTACTAACCACTAGGTTAACACTCAGAAATGAAGAAACACTTCTAATTGTGTAGATAGGACATAGTCCTGAACCTAAAAGAAAGCTTCACTTTCTGTTAAATAAATTCTTATTAAGTAAGTTAAAGCTTTAATTATTTTCATTAATTTGATTATTCAATAACACTCTTTAATTAACTTCTGTATGGAAGATAGAGTGCTAGGAGTTATTATAAATTTAAAAATACATAGGCACAATCATACATTTTCAAATTTCTAAAACATTTCAAATTAAAATAGGTTGTCCTGTATCAGACCTATATAGTTTTGGTCCATTACTATAGTCTCCATAGTATAAAATTTACTCCTTGCCCTTGAGAATTTTGCAAGTTAATGGAGGCAGTATTTGGTGTAAAAAACTAAATGCCAGACAGATTCTATAACCAAATTATTCTTTTCAGGCAGCAAGGATAGAACAAATGACCTCTCAATGTCTTTATTATAAACTGGAATTCCTGTGAGCTCTTCTGTTGGAATCTATGGTTTAGTGAATTTTCTGTTGCAATCGTTTTGACGTTCTTCATTTTCTTGGGAATCTGGTGGCTGCCTTTTTGTGAGTACAAGTCATCTGTTTAGTGATATATCTCAGAGGCCTATTTGAAATTTTCTGGTTAAGAAGTCAGTGGTCTTGACAGTTAACTACTACTTGCAATGACTGAATGTAGCAAAACTGTAACACCTGCAAATTCCTGGGATATTGCAAACTGATAAATCTCGACAGGCAAATTGATGTCCATTATATATAATTATAGCCTGGATTCCTGGCTTCTTTCCGGCATTCAGAGAGAGCAGCTGCTGTGCTATGTGTTTTGAACCTTTTTCTAGGGAATAAAGAAATAATTGTATACCACAAACAATTGTTGATTTCTGAAATAAACATGTTCCTTTTAAAATACTTCGACATTAGGTGAGTATATAAGGCTTCAAGAAAAGATTTAGTTCATTCTTCCTTGCAGATATTCTTCTAAAAAAATACCTTTGTCTGTGTTCTGTTCTCATCCACAGCTGAGAAGGGCATAAAAACTTTTTATTTTTAATTTCAGGAGGCAATTTGTACTTAACCAAAGAATTCTGTAATGGTCAAAGTATGAACTAAATATGAGACATTGCCCTCAAAAGAGTAATATTTTCTTTGGGTTTTGTTCATTGCAATGATGCTTAATTTTTTTTTTTCAAAGCAGGTGAATAATATTCATGCGGCCTATTACCTTCTCATGCTTTCAGTAAACTCAGTACATAAGTTTCTAATCCTATGGTACTTAGTTAACACTTTTTTTTAAAATTTAAGAACTTTTAAAATTGTTACTAATTCTGGCTAACAAAAATAATAGAAATCATGTAGAAAATATTTGAATCAGATGTAATCATCATTTCTGACAAAAAAAGAAAAGTTTTTATCTACTTTGCCATTTTTATTGGTTGAATTATTCAAGGACATTTGGTTTCTTTTCATCAATTTATGTAATAAATGTATTGATTGTCTGCTCTTGTCCTCTTTATTCTTTATTAATTATTCTTAAAACCTAAATTACTGTTTAAATAAAGTTGCCAGGTCACTTCCCTTTAGCTTCTTGAAAATGAACAATGTGCTATTTCACTGTTATTGTAGTCTTGCTTTTCTTGCAAGAAAAGGCAAAATTTGTTATATTCATGTTCTCACCTTCATATTTTCCAAAAAAGTAAATAAAGATGTTTCAATCTACCAGTTAAATTCTTATGATTTCTGGACCATTATGTTGTCATCTGAATAACTGAGGACTACCTTTAATGAGGTGCATGTGCCTGGTTACATTAGCTGCTTAACAGATGTCTGAGTGATTAAAGCTCCCCTGAGTACCTTAGCTTTTACATTTGCTTGAATCCCGTTTGCCTTCTGACCCCGGAGTTCCACTGAAGATTCCAACTGGTTGTTTTATTTTTCCTTTTTTTAACTCTTAGATGAATGATCAAAGTAGTTTGTAAATATGTAATTGTCAAAGGTTATCTTCCTGAAGTTTATACAAAATTACTTATTTTATCTTTAGTTCCTTTGAATAAATGAATAAATGAATAAATGAATAAATAAATAAATGTTTACCTAGGTATATACCTAGTTTATATATGTGTGTTTTATATATGTCATATATGAAACATATATGTAAACATGTGTGTAATATATTAAACATGTATATGTAAACATTTATATATAACATATATATATATAAATAATGTATTATATATTATGTGTGTATATATATATATATATAAATGGCAAATACCCTTTTGGGATCTGGTATTTGTTGGCCCATCTGATCTTGTGGTCTGGGTCCCAGAACTGTGGCAAGTACAAAGATGAACTATTGCATAAGACAGACAAAATAATCTTTAATGTCCTGAAAGAATAGGTGTCACGGAGAGATCTCCACTCCACCACTCACCACCAGCTGGCTTTTCGGAACCTGGTTTATCTGCTTCAGAAGGGGAAAGGGTTGGTTGACAGGATTTAAACCTGTGGCTCCAGGCAGTCTAGGCATTCTTATTTGGATTCTTAGATCACTAAGCCAAGCCCTGTAGGTCTCAAAAACTCTTTTATTTATACATAGATAACGAGTATACCAATCAAATTATTGTAGTAAGAAGAATTTCACCAGATTTCACTTCTACCTTCAAACGTGTTATTGTTGAATCTCATCATGTGAGTCAAGTTGAATCAAAGCCAACTTGTCATTTCCACCTTCTATTATCAGTCTTGAGTAATTTTATTTAACTTTGTCTCTGCATTTATGGACTCCGTTCTCAAAGGACATCGGAGCTGAACTCGATGAATCATATAATGCTGCCTCATCTATGAAAATTTGGCTAAAACAAGGCACAGGTTTCCCTTAATTTTAATAAAATGATATATAGTATGTTGATATTAACATTTGTAAAAAAGATTTGTGGAACTAGAACATACATTTTGAGCAACTTTCTTATTATTCTTGCAGAAAATCATGTCAAAATATAATTTTCTATAATCCTCTTATTCATATTCAATTTAATATGCATTTATTATTCTGCGGACTTATATATGGACTTTATTGATTGCCAGAAAGCAAATTTCTGGCCATCTAAAGTTAAGAAATGGGAAAAATAGTTAATATTTCAGACTATTGTTAAAAATAATATACACATTTCCATAATTAACATTATTCACTATGTGTATTATGGGTTTTTCTCAAAAACTTAATTTATTGATTTATACATTAGTCTATGTCTAAAATTATGATAGGTATAATAAGAGGAATATTGCTGAACAAAAATATACATATTTATGTTAATTTATAAAACAGAAAGATGTATAATATTTAAAAAAGAAAATAACAGAATTACTAGTAAATTGCAGCATTAAAAGTTAAGATTTATTTATACTGAGTAAAGTCAGAATAAAAAGGGGAGACTAATACTGGTCATATTTTTCTTGATATTGGCCATAATATGTACATACATAATTTGGTAAGTGAGGTAAAACAAAGTTAACCACTTACCTCTTCCAGTAGATGGTAAATTAACTTTAACTCCAGGCTCTGAATCACGTGAATTTTAAGACATTTAAATTATGAATGAACAGTCTTAGGTTTTAAAGCAGTTGTTAAAAGAATCTCTTTGATGATGAGATCTCAAAGAAAGTAAAATCAGTAGCCCCACCCCTACCCAAAAAATTTTTTCTTTTCTTTTTTTTTTTTTTAGTACTTTTTTTTCTTTTAGATTTTATTTATTTATCTTTAGAGGGGAAGGGAAGGAGAGAGGGAGAGAAACATCAATGTGTGGTTGCCTCTTGTATGTCCCCTGCCGGAACTGGCCTGGCAACCCAGGCATGTGCCCTGACTGGGGATCGAACCGCGATCCTTCGGTTCACAGGCCCGCGCTCAATCCACTGAGCTACACCAGCCAGGCCAAAACATTTTTTCAAAAAAAAAAAAAAGGAGTTGTGTTTTGACCTGGCTTTCTTCTTTTTGAGGATTATATATTATATCATTTTGATTCCTTACTCTCTTCCTTAGATATTTAAAAATAGTTCTTTTTGAGGCAAATAATGACATGACCAAGCTATTATTTTTACTCCCATATTTCTAAATTTGGCCCAATGTTTATATTCCATAGATAAGGAAATCATCAGGGGTAAAATTAGTGTAGCTTATATTTTTCCATAGATAAGGAAATCATCAGGGGTAAAATTAGTGTAGCTTATATTTTTCAAACATAAACTATCTTTCCCCATCCATCAGATTTCTCATACATTTCCAGGCAAGTTGAAGTATACTAGCAGTTCAAATGTACCCCGCTTCCATACCATTGGAATGAAAGAAATTTGTATTAGGTTAATTTGAGATGGGGAAACCTGAAAAAGTTATTCCAAATGGACTATATTGCATAAATGAGCAAACTAATAAGCAAAAGCATTCAGAATTCTCTTATATGAAATATATCTGAAGCTCCTGGAGGCACAATCTTGTTTAATAGGACTGTGGCCCACAAGCCTGTAATAAGGTAAGAGAGAGGATGAATTTCACTTCAAAAATGTACCAAGCTATTTCTTTTGTGAAAATGTAGAGTGTAAAATAGACTGTGTTGTGAAATATCAAAATTATTATATAGTACTTTGAAACACCCTATAAGCCCAGTAATCACATCTTGCATTTTCTAGCTACTGTTTTCCAACTTGGGCACTGTTCATTTTCTAAATTGTCGGTAATGATTATAGCCTTATATATTTTTCCACATGTACTTGTCTTCTTGAGTTCCTACATAACTCTAAGATACTTCATGGCATTTAAAATAGTTGACGTGACATCAAATTATGTCTTAATTCACAAGTTTAGTAAAACTGTCTAAATTAAGTTTAAAGCTTATATATATGTACATGCATTTGAACTCATTTTTCTGTTACTATTTATTCTGTCATTGATCCTCTCACGTATAAATCAGCAAGCAACTGACATAATTCCAACAGTCCTGAATAACATTTAACACGTGTTTAAGCAGAAAACAAGCTTTACGCTTTACTCAAGTGGAGGATTACCTTGGCTGTCCCATTGCAAGATGCCATTGTGTGAATGGCCTACCTGGGGCTGTACAGCACACAACCTGAGCAGCCATATGCCACACACAGGAGCAACAAGTAATAAAACAAATCCATATTGTAGCGGTTCAGTGCTTATGTCTGAATTCCAATGATTTCTTTAACAACAGCAGGAGTGACTTTTTGCTGATGCTCTTTATTTTGTCACTCCTGTAACTACAATAAAAACAAGTACTGATTACACACTTAAAATGTACTTGGCATTGTTCTTAGCATCTGCCATTGATTCTCTCCATTTTCATGACACTCTTATGAAGCAAATATTATTATCTTTATTTTACAAAAAAGAAAATTGAGGTACAAAGAAGCCAAGTAGCCAAGGTCAAACATCATAAGTAGTAAATATCTTGAGCCTCTTTAGATAACCTTATATTTCTTATTTATTTTGTTTTAGATTGACTTTTAGAAATGGAGACCCTAAGATTTATAACCTAGCTTTTCTTTTCTCAATATTTCTTATCTGATGTTAATCAGCCCATGGTTTTACTATTACCTATACGTCAGTGGGATATCAAATGAATGGATGGATGGATGAAAAAATAAAATCTATGTCTCTAATAATATTTGCCATACGATACAGATATATATAAATATTCAACAGACAAGGTTTATAACTAACACAATCATATGGAAACAACAGTTACAGTGAGTCAGATGCTTTCAACTGAACTGGTTTCATTCTGAATTTATTATCCTCCCCATCAGCACCAACACCTTTAAGCTACTCACTTTAACTGTAGTCTCCGTATAATTGTGTTAGTTATGGACTTTGTGTCAGAAATAAATCTACTCTTTTTAAAAGAATCAGAATCTGTAAATAATCTGCAAATTACATTTCTTCGTAATGGGCTTCTTTTTAGTACCCATGCGTAGCAATACAGAGTTTGGCAAGTAGGAGAAAGGGAGAATGTTGTTTCTGGCCATTTGTTTCCTATTCCTGTCAGCACCACCTTAGCAGCAGTGGGTTCCAGTATCCAGCTTCTCTTTGCATGCACGGAACCAGCTTTATTGACCCCCTGAAGCAGCCTGCAGCACCTGCTCCTCAGGCTTCTGAGACCTAAACCCACAGAAACCCTCCTCTGAGTTTCTCGGTTCTGAGAGCAACAACTGATTCCCTTTCTTCCTGCAGCTCTAGGGCAGTAGCTGCTTCCTGCAATCACGTTCTTTGTCTTTCCTTTAGTTCTCCCAGACTCTAACACCCCTGTAACTAACTGCCTGTATGAAATTCCATGTGTTAAATATCTAATGTCTGTTTCTGTTTCCTGACCAATGCTTCACTGAGATACTCATGTATTAGAATTTCCTTTGATTATTGCAATTCCTTTCTTTGATTGTTCTGGGCATATTCTTTACCTAATTCAAATTCTTTTTCTTCTACATTTAACCAGTTTCCACAAACTGCCAACTATATCCTAGACTATCTCAGAAATCTGACTTGTCCTCTTTGTGTCAGTCAAAATGTAGTGGTAAATTTCAAAGAGTTTTGATCTAGAAGGCTTGCATGCAGGCATAGACCTACTACTTATTAGCTCTAAGATCTAAGAGAGGCTGCTGGTTGGCCGGTTTATCACCAACACTGCACATGCACATATATAATATATTTTATGTATACTGTTCTATATTATATATAATTTTAACATATATGTAAAGGCATTTCACCAGCACTCTCAGTCTGACACTGTCTTTGTCCAAATGACTCTTTTTGACATCATCCTTTACAAATTATGAAGAACTTTTTAGGGATATAATAAATGCTATAATTACTGAAAATAACATGCTCTTATAAACACATTTGTTACATTTTATTTCACTCCTTTTTTGCACTGTTATAAACATATATTTATTACCTTTTTTCTTCCCTCTTTTAAGTAATTCCTCTAAAGCAAATCAATTAAAATATAATTAATTAAATATTTTAGCCTTGCTTTTATTATATAATAATTCCATCAAAACAAACACAGCTGACAGAAGTCTAGGTGAAGAGGTAACAAAATGTGAATATAAATATTGACTTCAACGAATATATGGAACACTTAGGTTGCAATATCATGAAATGATTACCTGGCTGAATACAGCCTTGTAGTTAACAAAATTACCATAATTCCTGTGTTTAGATAATAATAAAAAATTCACTTATAACATCTAGCTTTTTAGAATATTCTTCAAACACATCTGTATAAAACAAATTGGTGGTTATCATTGTGCATTGTGATGAATGATGGGTGAGTTCTAGCGAGTAGATTATTCTGGAGGGTAGAATAACAGATATGCCATTTTTGCTGCTTTGAGCGACATTTGCTGACCCTTGGTCTGTCTTGCCCGGGCAACATTAAATGTTCTACAAAGGAAAACTCTGTATCTGCTCTTGTTCTTTAACAGTTTACCTCACAGTGTTTGACATTATTCCCAGATCTCTCTAGTTATTCATATAATAATTGTATTGAGTTTTTTTTAATTCAAGTAAAAGAGGATGCTTCCCATATTCAAAAGAACAAAATTAGTTTTCTACTCAACTGTGCTCCTACACTTTCCACCTCTTCATTAGCATAAATGAAGGTAACAATTTGAAAGTTTTCTTTTTGTATTACTAATGTTTCCTAAAATATTTGACATAGGTGGTTCATGAAGTCAGATCATATGGCAAACTTTCCTAATGTACCAGAAAGTTAAGTGGATGTGTTTTGAATAATTTCCTGGAGATACAAGCTACATTAACGTTGCTTTACATAATAAATAACCACTCATTAAAACAAACATTAAAAATGTTTTAAAAACAGCTGTAGGTATTAAAAAATAATACTTAGACTAATGCTCAAAGTAGACTAAATAAAGGAATTATGGATCCAGTTGTGAAAAGAAAGAAATATGTGGCTATAAAAATGCCTAGAGGGTACCAAGCCACATCTTGTATATATCTTTTATTTTTCTGAAGCATCTGGTTTTGTACTCTATGCATAAAAACATTTTTACTTAATTACCAACTAAGCCAAAGATTGCTAATTTTTCACATGTAGGTTTCTACAAATGGTGGGACTAACTCATATTCTGTATGTACTTAATAATTGCTTTAAGATCTCTGATGTGAACGAAAGATACTGCATTGAATAACATAAGCATTGTGTTAGATTCTATGGGTTTAGAGTCTAATGGGGCTAATGATAAAAATAAAACAAATAAATATGATCCAAATAAACTGCAATAATTACATTTACTAATATGGTTGAATATAATTTTTTGTCTTATATAGTACCAAATATAAGCTTATATAGCTAATAAAATGTAAGTGAAAAGGCAAACTAGAAGCTATTTGCAACACATATTATATCAAGTAATCAGTATCCAGAATACATGAAATACTCATTAGAATCAATTTTCTATTATAGACACTATTTAGACATCCCCTATTTCCCCCACCTTTGCCCACCTCGACCTAGGCCCCGCCTCCCCACCCTGACCTTCACCACATTATTATCGGTGTCCATGGGCTTCAAAAAATCTCTTTACTTTCTTTTATCCAGTCATCTCCACTCCCTTCCCATCTGAGAATCATCAGTCTGTTCCATGTATCCAAGCCTCTGGTTCTATTTTGTTCATTAGTTTATTTTGTTTATTAAATAGATTCCACATATAAACGAGATCATATGGTCTTTCTCTGACTGGTTTATTTTGCTTAGCATAATATTCTCCAGGTCCATCCTTGCTGTCACAAAGGGTAAGATTTCCTTCTTTTTTACAGCCATGTAGAATGCTACTGTGTAAATATACCACGGCTTTTTTATCTGCTCATCCACTGATCTGTACTTGGGCTGTTTTCAGATCTTGGCTATTGTAAATAATGCTGCTATGAACATGGGTGCATGTATTCTTTATGATTGGTGTTTCAGAATTCTTAGTGTATATTTCCAGAAGTGAGATTGCTGAGTCAAAAAGCAGTTCTATTTTTAATTTTTGGAGGAATCTTCATGCTGTTTTCCACAGTGGCTGGACTATTCTGCATTCCCTCCAACAGTGTACTGGGGTTCCCTTTGTTAATGGTAGCCATTGTGGCAGGTGTGAGGTGATACCTCACTGCAGTTTTAATTTGCACTTTCTGATGATTAGTGATGTTGAGCATTTTTTTCCTGTGTCAGTTGAACATCTGTATGTCCTCCTTGGAGAAGTGTCTATTCAGATCCTCTGTTCATTTTTTTAATTGGATTGTTTGTGTTTCTGATGTTGTGTAAGTACTTTATATATTTTGGAAATTAACCTCAAGATAAATGGCATAAAATAAATAACAGAAAAATATGAACAGGTACTTTTTAACAGAGGTATCAAATTTGATCAACTTATATTACTTATGTCACTGATTAGGCAACTGAAAATGTAGACTTCAGCTCTGGCTGGTATGGCTCAGTAGATTGAGTGCTGGCCTGTGAACCAAAGCATGGCCTGTTCAATTCCCAGTCTAGGGCACATGCCTGGGTTGTGGGTCAGGTCCTCAGTGGGGGGTGTGCACTTTCTTCTGCTTCTTTTATTCTCATGATACAGATGTTGTTACACTTCATGATGTCCAAAATGTTTCTTAAGTTCTCGTCATATTTTATTTATTTATTTATTTATTTATTTATTTATTTATTTATTTATTGCTTTTCCTGGGTGTTTTTTCTACCTTGTCTTCCTAATCACTAATTTGATCCTCTGCTTCATCTAGCCTACTGTTTATTCTTTCCAGTGTGTTGTTTATTTCAGATAGTGCATTCTTTATTTCTCACTGGTCCTTTTTTATAGTTTCTATGTCTTTTTTTCATGCTGTTGAGTATCCTTATAATCATTACTCTAACTCTCTATCAGATAAATTGTTTGCCTCCTTTCATCTAGTTCTTCTAGAGAATTCTCTTGTTGTTTCATTTGGGATCTGTTTCTTCATCTTTCCATTTTAGCTTCTTCCTTGTATTCTCTGCCTTAGTTGTTAACTAATCAAGCTATAATCAGCAGACAGGCTAAAGCACCACAGGGTGGGGCAGTCATTCCTGTGTGCAGGGCTATTGCTTCCCCTCAGAATGATGCCACTTGGAGAGGAGTGGTCTGCCTGAGAAAGATGGCTTCTGCAGTATGGGCAATGACTCAGCACAAGGATCCTGGTGGATGTTCCTTCAGTTCTCTCTCCTAAGCCACCAACCCCAGACTCTCCTCAAGCATCTCTAGTCCATTGTGCCCTCACTCTGCCAGAGCCCAGGGTAAGTGCCTACGAACAAAATTTTGTGTGTTGGCCCTGTAAGGGTCTCTGCATCTCTTCCTGGCTGACAGAACCCCTGATGCTATTCACAGCTGGATATTATCTGGGTTCCTTTCTGGCTCTGGTGCTGTAGGCTGGGGAGCCCAGCTTGGGGTTTAGACCCCACACTTCTCAGTGGGAACCCTCAGACACTGTAATATCCTCTGGAACTTCATCTGCTGCCTATGGGAACCCAGCCAGCCATTTTGCACCTCCTCTGCACTCCTTATCTCGTTGTGATGAGAATTTTTTTTCTGTCTGTCCTTGGTTATAAGGATTTTCTCCAGCTAGAGTTCAGTTGGTTATTCAGGATGGTTTCTGTACAATTTAGTTGTCATTTCAGATTTACCTACTTCCTCCTCTGCCCTCTTGGATCTCCCCTAGCGTGCTCTTTACCACAAAGTGTTCTAGCCCTCACAAGAAACATGGGCAACTGGTAGGGTTTTTCCTAGTATTATGCAGCAGAAGTATTCTGGCATCACCACTTCCTTTATAGTCTTTTGCTCTCTTCTTACACAGCCTACCGTTCCAGTTTTGGCATGTATAATACATTAAATGTTGGCCATCACATTTTTAAAACTCAAGTTTACTGAGGTATAATTTACATAAAGTAAAATTGGCCCATTTAAAGTGTTCATTTCTATATATTTTGGATATCACAGTTGTATAATTGTCCTGACAATCAAGATGTAGAACATTGCCATAATCCTAAAAAAAGTTCCCTCATGCCTTTTATAGTGAATCCCCTCACACAACTCCTAACCTCTGGTAACGATAGATCAGATTTCTGTCCTGAAATTTTGATTTTTGTCAAAATTTCATGTAATAAATTATATATATATATAGTCTTTTGAGTCTGGATTTCACTTTGCTTTACTATTTTGAGATTAACAGAAGTTGTTAATATAGTCTTTTGAGTCTGGATTTCACTTTGCTTTAATATTTTGAGATTAACAGAAGTTGTTGAATATATTGATGGTTCTTTTATATCAGGGATGAACAGTCTACGACATGGATATACCAATTTTGTATTAGTCAATTTTTGAAGAATATTTGCAATTTGTGATGATTTTGAATGAAACTACTATGAACATTTGTGTTCAAAGTTTATTCCTTTTGTGTAACTACGTTAGAGTGGGATAGCTGAGACATATTAAGTATATTTATCTTTATAAGAAATGGTCAAACCGTCATTTTAAAGCAGAGATGCAAAATGACTTTACCAACAAAAATGCAAAACTCTTTCACCAACAATGTATGAGAATTCTAGTGTCTTTGCATCTTTTCTAGCGCTTGGTATTGTCAGAATGTTATTATTACCAGTGCAATAGGTATGCAGTGATATCTAACAGAGGATTTCATGTGCCTTTCCCAAATGGCTAATGATGTTGAACTTCTTTTCATGTATTTGTTTACTATCTGAGTATCTTCTTTGTTGAAGTGTCTCTTTAATTTTTTAAAATTTATTTTATCTAATTAAGCTGTTTGTTTTCTTATTGGGTTATAAGAGTTCTTTATATATTTAAGATAACAAACTTTTATTAGAAATACATTGTGAAAAAAATTTTTTTTCTCAGTTTATGATTTGTCTTTTTATTCTCTTAACAGTATCTTTCAAAGAGCAAAAGCATTAAATTTGGTAAGGCCTGTTATATTTTCTTTTATGCTTTATGGCCCAATCAAAGAAATATTTTCCTAATTCAAGGCTGAAGAATTTTTCTTATATATTTTTAATAGAAACTTTATAGTTGTTATATATTTTGCATTTATATATTATTTATTTGAAATTAATTTTTCTGGTGAAATATATGGAACAATAAGGAGGGAGAACATTGTCGTCAGCCCCCTCAAATTTCCTCATGTTGAACTGTAATTTACTAAAAAGACTATTTTTCCCATTGAATCACTTTTGAAGTTTATAAAAAATGAGTTGTGTAGTTCTATTTTTGGACTCTATTCTGTTCCATTTATCTATGCATCTTTTCTTTGTCCATTACTATATTGTCTTTATTACTGTACCTTTATAGTAAGTCTTAAAATCAGGTAGTATGAGCTCTCCAACTTTATTCTTTTATTGAAAAATTCCATTGGCTAATCTAGTTAACAGATTTTGGAATTCTAATTGGGATTGTTATGCATCTATAGATGGAATTGATGAATGATATTATGTTATTGGTAAAATCTATTAATACATTATATTTTCAATTATTTAGTCCTGTGATTTCTCACATTTATGTTTTGGGATTTCCAGCACACAGATCTTACATTCACTGTTTAGATTTATATATATATACATTTTGTGTTTTGTTGATACTATGATACAAAAGTAATTTTTATTTTAATTTCCAATTGTTCGTAATATTAATTAGAAATTCAGTTATTTTTATGTTGAACTTGTATTCTATGATCATACTAAATTCACTTATTTATTATAGCAGTTGTTTTGAAAATTCAGATATTTTACATTGACAGTATCATTGCCTGCAAATGTAGAGCACTTAATTCATATATTTCTAATCTACATGTATTTTATTCTTCTATTGAAGGCACTACAATCTTCAGTACAATATTGATCAAGATTCTTTTTTTGTTTTAATTTTAATTGTTGTTCTTGTACAGTTTTCTGTCTTTTATTCCTATTCCAGCCCACCCCCCAGCCCTCCCCACCTCCCTCCCATTTCCACACCCACTAGTTTTTGTCCATGTGTCCTTTATACTTGTTGCTCTAAACCCTTCCACTTTTCCCCTGAAATTCCCTCCTTTCTCCCCTCTGATGACTGTCAGCCTGTTCTCAATTTCAGTGTCTCTGGTTATATTATGCTTGTTTGTTTATTTTGTTGATTAGGTTCCTGTTAAAGGTGAGATCATATGGTATTTGTCTTTCACTGCCTGGCTCGTTTCGCTTAACACAATGCTCTCCAGTTTCATCCATGCTGTTGCGAAGGGTAGGAGCTTCTTCATTCTTTTTGCTGCATAGAATTCCATTATGTAAATGTACCATAGTTTTTTGTTGATCAGGATTCTTAAGAGGAGGCATCCCTCCTTTGTTCTTAGTTATAGGGAAAAATATTCAGCATTTTACCACTGAGCATGATGCTTGCTGTAGGATTTTGGTAGATGATTTTCAGTTGAGCACATTCTTTTAATTTATATATTGTTTAGAATTTTTTTTTTATCATGAATGGAATTGGAGTTTTTCAAATGTGTTTTCTGCATTAGTTGCAAAAGTCATAGGGATTTTTCTTTATTATGTTGATATGATGAATTGAGTTGATTGATTTTCAAATATTTCACAAACCTTTCATTCCTGAGGTGGACCTTAATTGATCATTATATATTATCTTTTTTATAATTTCTGCATTATGTTAATATTTTATAATGATAATTATGTATATGTTCATGATGGATGTTGGATTTTGATTTTGTTAGAATTCATTGAAATTTGTTATTCTAAACTCATAGATATGCTTGAGAAATATTTCCTCCTTTTTTTTACAGGTATTATTTTCCCTAAAACTTGATGATATTTGCCAGTGAAGCTCTCAAAGACTTTCATAGATACAGAAATATTCAGGTTTTTAAAATTTATTCCTCTGCAGGCATTAGTTATTTGTGCTTTTCGAAGAATTTGTCCATTTTGTTATCAAATTTTGAGCCACAAAGACATTTATTAATTTTAATCATTAAGCATTTAAAATCTGTAGGTTCTGCAGTGATGTTCCATTTTTTATCTCTCATATTGGTAATGAATCTTCTCTGTTTTTCACTCTGTCAGTCTGGCTAGAGATTTATTAATTTGTTGCCATTTTCACAGTACCAGTCTTTGGTTTTATAAATTTTTAGAAACCTTGTTTTAATTTTATTAATTCATTCTCCTATTTTAAGTTTTTCTGGCCTTCTTTTTACTTTAGATTTAATTTACTTTTTTTACTTCTTTTTTTAACATTTTAATATTATGCTATTACAGTTGTCCTGATTTTCCCCCATTGTCCCCTCTACCTAGCACCCTCCTCTATCTCAGGCAATCCCCCCATCATTGTTCATGTCCATGGGTCACGCATGTAAGTTCTTTGGCTACTCCATTTCCTGTACTGTACTTTAAATTCCTATGGCTATTCTGTAACTACCTGTTTGTACTTCTTAATCCCCTCCCCTCTTTACCCTAACCTCCACAAACCCCTCCCATCTGGCAACCATCAAAAACCATCTGGTTGTCTGTATCCACAATTCTGTCTCTGTTCTTGTTTGCTTAGTTTGTTTTTTAATTCAATTTTTGATAGATATATTTTTGCCATTTTATCATTCATAGTTTTGATTTTCTTCTTTTTCTTGAATAAGTCCTTTAACATTTTGTATAATAACAGTTTGGTGATGATGAACTCATTCAGGTTTTTTCTTGTCTGGGAAACTCTTTATCAGCCCTTCAATTCTGAATGACAGCTTGCTGAGTAGAGCAGTTGGCTATGAGTCCCTGCTTTTCATGACTTTTGATTATTTCTTGTGAATCCCTTCTAGCCTACAAGTTTCTTTTGAGATATCAGCTGACAGCCTTATGGGAATTCCCCTGTATTTACTGCTTTTCTCTTGCTACTTTTAAGATTCTCTCTTTATCTTTAACCTTTGGCATTATAATTATGATGCATCTTGGAGTGGGCTTCTTTGTATTGATCTTGTTTGGGACTCTGCACTTCCTGGACTTGCATGTCTATTTCCTTCACCAAATTAGGGAGGTTTTCTTTCATTATTTTTTCAAATAGATTTCCAATCCCTTGCTCTTTCTCTTCTTCTGGTGCCCATATGATGCAAATGTTGGACCTCTTGAATTGTCTCAGAGACTGCTCATACTATCCTCATTTTTTTGGATTCTGTTTTCTTCTTGTCGTTCTGATTGGTTGTTTTTTGTTTCCCTATGTTCCAAATCATTGATTTGATTCTCAGCTTCATCCATTCTACTGTTGTTTCCCTGTGAATTGTTCTTTATTTCAATAAGTGTATTCTTCATTTCTGACTGGATCTTTTTTATGTTGCTGAGGTCCTCAATAAGTTTCTTGAGCATCCTTTTTCCCAGTGTTTTGAACTTGGCATCTCTCAGATTGCTTATCTCCATTTTGTTTAGCTCTTTTTCTGGAGCTTTGATCTATTCTTTCATTTGGGCCATGTTTCTTTGTCTCTTCATTTTGGCAGCCTCCCTGTGTTTGTTTCTATGTATTAGGTAGAGCTGCTATGACTCCCTCTCTTAGTAGTGTGGCCTAATATAGTAGGTATCCTGTAGAGTCCAGTGGCACAGCCTCCTCTATCACCCAAGCTGGTACTTGAGGTGCACCCATTATGTGGGCTAAGTACACCCTCCTCTTGTAGTTGAGATTTGGTTGTTGTTGGCAGATCAATGGGAAGGATTCACCCAGGCTACTCAGCTGCAAGGATTGATTGTGACCAGTTACCACTACCTTCCATGGAGAGTCAGCTGTTCAGGAGCACAGTGGTTATGCTCCTACATGGTCTGTAGCTGTCCACTGGGTGCACTGTCCTGAGGTTTCCTGGGTGGTGCAAGCCAAGGTCAGCCCTGACCTGTGTTTTGCCTGGGCCCACCCTGCCTGAGCTATAAAGCAATCTGGGATGGCTGCTATTTGTGCTGGGCTTGGAAGTTCCCAGGTACCAAGCTGTGAATCTAGGCTGGCTGCTACTGCTGCTAGTCCCAAGGCTTACTGAGGCCAGCTGTTGTTTGTTTAATAGGATTTAGGAGTTTGTGAAGCATGAGCCAAGATCAGCCATTTCTATGGAAAAGCAGCTTGGGTGGGCCAGTAAATTGGGTGGGGTGGAGTCTCTGAGGATTTTCAAGGTGTGTCAAACAGTGTTAGCCAGGTTGATGGAGTCTCAGATATGGTACCAGGTTGCCTGCTCTGTGGCTCTGTTGGGGGGAGGGTTTAGAAAAGGGACTTGGCTTCTGCTCATCTTGATGCCAGACACTTCAGTTTCTCCTGTGTGCTACTGATGACTTTCAAGCTGCTACCCCAGTGCTGGAGCTCAGAGGGAGTGAGTCTGAGTAGGTGAGTCCATGGATAGTTTCCTTAAGAGGAACTGCTTGGAGCACCAGCTATTTTCTCCACCAACTCAATCCCTACTGGTATTTGCAGGCAGAACTTGTGTGGACTTATCTTCCTGGCACTGGAACCCTGGGCTGGGGGGCCTGGTTTGGCGCTGGGACTCTTCGCTCTTGAGATATCCCTCCAGAATTTTTATCCACCGCATATGCATGTGGGACCAGCCTATTCCCCATCTGTGCCCCTCCCATCAGACTAGATGGATGTGGCTTCTTTAATTCTATAGTTGTCAGAAAATATTTGTCACTTAATTGGGATGTTTGGACAATTTAAATTAATGTAATTATTGACACTGATGCATTAAATCTATGATCTTGAAAATTAATTTTTATAAGTTCCAACTTTTTAGTTTAGCTGAAAATCCACAGGGACTACCCTAAGAGCAAAGAGTAAAGCACTTTGCGCAAAAAAAAAAAAAAAAAAAAGGCAAAACACTACGTATGATTTTTCAGGTCCAACCATAGGCAATTACAAAGGCTTTAAACTCATAAGTGGGAAATTGCCCTCCCCACACAAGACTTGATAACACAGCCAGTGCATTACTGTTTCTGAAAGGAGTTGCAGTCAGGGACTCAGAAATCTTTTGCTACCCCTGCTTTTACGCATAGCTACATTCCTGGCCCCCTCTCATTCAATACCTAGTAATTTTCCACTCCTCACACTTCCCCTTGTCCCTCTTCTCAGATCTACCTCCATAAACCTGCAGGAGCCTTTCAGCTTTGGTCAGAGCTCCCTCAATGTCCTCATGTCTGTGTCTGTCCCTCTGAAACTCTATTGGTTGAGGGAAATCAGTAGGGAAGAGTCCACACTTCCTCTGGTTTTAGACTCTTGCTTATATCAGCCTGGCAAGTGATTCAAGACTTCAGTGTTCCTTTCACATTTCTCTTGCGGCTTTCAATAGCGATTTCTACATTTGATGACTCAGCTCTCCTCAGCTCAGCCCAGCAACTGACAGTGAGTGGATTTAAACTATCCTTGTATCTGGAGCTCCCAGGTTTCATGCACAGTCTTACTAACCCACACTTCACCTTTAGTAATTTAGCAAAATTTTAGCTGTTTCTCCTTACCTAGGTTTCCTGGGATAGGGGTGGTAAGGAAGTATTTGATTTCAAGCTATTTGGTTATCTTATGACTGCATCAAATTGCTTCAAAAAATGTGTTGTTGTAAGTGCTGGAAGTGATGTTCTTTCCAAGCTTCTAAATCTTAAGTGGAAGCAGAAATATCTGGCACCACATTTTTTCGAAGTTCTGAGAGCTAAGTCATTAGCCTATTATACTTTTCTCCCGGGGACCTTGCCAGGTTGTTGAATCCCATGTCACGAGAGAATGCTCACATTACTAATGCTCTTTATCTTATCTCTTCTGTTTCCAGGCCCACATATTTCCCTCTGTCTGCCCTTAGAACGCAAAAGGTGAAGACCTCCCAGTGGTGCCAAGGAGGCCATCTCATTTTCACAGTTTATATACATTTATGATATATAGATCTGTGCCTATTGCAGTCTCTCTTTAATGCATCAACAGAAACAACCACTCGATTCTACAGTCCTTACTGTTAGCAATTTCCTCTATATTTCTCAAATGCCTAAAACTTTGTATCCAATACATTGTCACCTTCCTCCTATGTTCTATCTCAGTTCACCGCATATAAAAATCCTAGCAGTTGTTATGCTAGTGCATGCCGGGGGCTGTCATTTATTGACCTGCCACCAGTGGTGACACCCCCACATTCAGTCAGTAACTGGCTGACTGTACGGTTTAAAAACCAAGAGCAATCTATGGTGGCACAGGAATTATAGGTTAAGGTAAATCCCATTAAGCCAAGAGAAGGTTTGCCAGGAAAGGGAAACACTGTGACTTTTTAGCAGCCTGCATTTATGGTGGCTGGGGGAATAAAGCACTGGCCCCTGCAAAGGAAACACAGTTGTTATGAAATTGATAACAATTGCATTTCGTATTAAATATTCTTAAAAATTAGTATCTTTTAGCATGTTTGTCTGTCCCAGTACTCTGAACATGGTGTTCCTGAAAATGGCTTTGAACTGTGGTTAATGCCCTCCCTTGCATATGGAATGTTCTTTTTAATGCTTTTTTGTTCTTTTTAAATCTGAGCTCAATGGGATTTTGGTAGAAAGTAATTCTTCCAGAAGTCTTTCCCTTACACACAGATCTATAATGAAATGTCCATCTTCTCATATGTTTGAGGGTGTGGAAGAGGAAGAAACTTTCCTTTACTTTCAGGGATCTTCTGGCTGGTTTAATAATCAAACTGACATGAAGCAGATGAATGAGAAAAATAATCAAATTTAATTACACACATGTATATGGGAAGCCACATACATGAGAGATTGAGAGACATAACGGAAAATGGAGGTATATATGACATTCTGAACTATGGCTGAGTTAAGGTACCTTGGGGCTTCAGCTGGTAACTGCAGGGAGAGCCCCTGTTCAGTAATTATTAGTTTGTCCTGCCATATAGATAGGTAAAAGTCACTTCTGGTGATAACTCTTATCATGGGTCAGACCCTAATTTAAATTCTTCTAGATAGTTAAAGGGGAGACAGAAGTTTCTCTTAAGGTTGCAGGGTCTTGGTTGCTTTTAGCTCGAAATAATCTGCATACCACAGAGGCACAGCTTGGGGTAGCTCCTTCTAAAAGCCCTACAAGGGTAATTGTGCCAGTAGCACTCATTTGGATCTTATCGCATGGTGATGCATATTATTATCACTACTTGTCCATTTTTTTGCGTGTATCTTATCTACACAACTACACTATAGTCCTTAAAGCAAGGGGATCATAATTCATCCCTACTGTTAATCTTATCAAAATTAAACTAAGTGTTCTCTTTATGAGAGCACTATAATGATTTCAAAGCAGGTAACCAAGTCTGTTTAGTGTGTACTGCTAGTATGTACCACAGTCCCTGGCACAGAAACACTCAGTAAACACTTGCTGTCTGAATTAATAAATTAAGATAAAATTATTTACAATAAGTATATATTCTGGTATGTCTGCCTGTTTGTGTACTTGGGGTGTTAATAAAAATACACAAATTTGATAACTTGATTTTCTTATTAGAGTTTCCTGAAAGGGCAGGGTTTTTTGTTGTTTCCCTCTAAATTTACTTAGTCTGCTTTAAATTACTATGAAGAAAGTCTCTCTTTTATTCCATTTATAAGCCACATAGTGATGAACATTCTTGCATTTATTTCTCTATGTTTTAAAACCACAGACCTACACACGAGTTTGAATCAGATCCAAAGTCACGGGTACTGAAAGTGCTTGGGTGTAGGCTGCAGTTTGTGGGGAGTTCTATAACCACAGGCACATGACAGCCAGAAGTTAGTACACCAATTTGGGTGGAAAGAATGAGCCACTTCTCTGTCTGACTGCATTTACTTATGCTTGTTTATGAAATAACCCCTGAGCTGAAATTCTTAACAAAATATCGGTATGTGTCAACCGGTTTCATTTATTTCTTTTTCTTTCATGCACATCTTTACAAGCCCTCATAATGTATGTTATAGTCAGAGTAAGTGGATTTCTCTGAGGTTGTTCAAGAGTCAAAGAGCTGTCTAGTATTGCCAACAGAGCTGAGAGAGAAAGTACCTGACGTCCAAAGAGAATATTCTCCCATTTCTAAGAAGCTTTGCGGAGTAATTCCACAAGCCTGTGGGATTTGTGCAACATTAAAAAAAAAAAAAAAAATGAGTGCTTATTCAGATTGAGTCCTGACTTTCAAAGTATTACTAACAGACAGATTTTGTTATTGAAAAATAGTAAAAGAATATTAAAAGACATACTTTCTCTAGTAGGCCAGATTCTTTCTTTTTGACAAACAAACTACCCTGAGGGGGACCTGTCAACTTTAGTACTTGCCCTTCTTTCACTTTTACTTGACTTGCGTCTATTTCACTACTTTAACATTAGGATTTTTCTCATAATTTTTCTTCATTTAGCTAATATCTGATCACCTGCTTAGAAACTTCTTAAATTGCCCTTTCATTTTTATTATTTTCTTTCTATGTGCCTTACCTGTATAAAAAGGTACTTCAGCAAATTTGGAAATATGCTTTCATATTCAATACATGCTGCTCTTTTCAAATAAAAAGTGATCATTGTCCACCTTCTATCACATACTATACACGCCTCCTCCCATATTCAGTTTGTCAGGTGGAAGATCACTCACTTCTCGATATACAGTTTGGCTAACATTTCTCTTGACAATTCTAAAACAGCAGTGACATTTGGTGCTCTGCTTGAGAGAAGAACAGAAGGGTAGCTCTTGATTCAAGAAACACTGGACATGTCAGGAGCAGTAACTTCTGAATCTCCAGTCTTAAGTTTCACTAGTGTGATGCCCCATTTAATACGCCTTCTTTTTCTGATATGGTAGCAAATACTGACTTTTTCCTTTACCTTTAAATTTAGTTTAAATTTTAAATAAGCTTAAATATCCAGGAAAGGGTATGCAATGGTCTGAGCTAATTATTTAGTTCTGTTAAGCCACACTCTGTTATGTCATTATATTTTAGGCTTTCAGCCAGGGTAGGGTTGAGCCGTCTTGGATTAGATATCTACTGCTGATCCAATCAATGGTGACAAATAACACAACCAGGGGTGTGGTCAGCCAGACAGTGCCTTGATTCAAGAGTGTGGTCATGGACAGGACAAGCACTGACTGACATCTCCATCTGTGTCTCTTGATGCAATGACCACATGCCATCACTACTATGCATACAGTTCCAGAAGTGTTCCGCAAAAAAGTTGTCCAACTGGAACATATTTAGTCATTCAATATTTATTGAGTACCGAATGTGTGGGAGGTGAATTTTATCAGGATAAATTAGAGATACAGAGCTGAATAACACAAAAAAAAAAAATTATTGCTTTCAAGTTGCTTATTCGAGCTGGAAAAATTGTCAATTACTTATTGATACATTAACACATACACAATTTAAGAGAGCTGAGAAATGAGGCACATAAGAGAGATAAGTAGATGAAAGATCATATAGGATTTTGTATATTATAATAAGGAGTTTTAATTTTACTCTAGCTACAGTAGAAAGCCTTTGGAGATTTTTTTTTTAATTGAAGGGTGTATCATGATCTAATTTCTATTTTAAAATAATCACTTTGGATGCTGCCTGGGGAACAGACTTGATGGGATTAAGAATCAGGGCAGAGGGGCCCCCTGTTAAGAGATTGCTGACCTGTGCCAGATGAAGAATTATTGTGTTTTGAATTACACCTGGAGCAGAATGTGATGAAAATGAGGAGGGCAAAGGGGAAAAAATGGGGGCCGATGCAATAGAATAACAATAAAAACATGTATTTAAACAAAAAGAAGTATGTTAGAGATTTTAAAAGAAGTACCATCAAAATTTAGGTTGCTTTATAATAATGGGCTTTCCAAATAACTTCTTGATTGTGCCTGAGCAACTGAGAGGATAGTAGTGTGATTTTCTGATACAGGGGCTATTTTCTAAGAAATAGAGCTGTCTGGAGAATTTCTGAGTAGAAAATCTTTCTACGTTACCCATGGTAAATTTTATATGGCTACTATCCAAGAGGAGATGTTGAGAGGCATTTATGAAAACAAGAATGGGACCCAGTGGGAGAGCCAGCCTGGGGGTAAAGATTTGGGCATCATGATTTCTTGACTGATTTTTAAAGCCATTAAGGCAATATAGGTCAGGTAGAGAAGTCTGATTTTTTTTTTATTTTTTTATTTAGGGGCTAGGTAGGAAAAAAATACTGGTAAAGGAGAATGAGAAAATGTACTGATGAGGTGGGAGGAAGCACAGAGAAACCTTATTTTCTTAGAAACTAGAGGACAGTCTCATACTTGACGATGCAATAAATCTTCCTGGAGCGCTTGTTTAGATACGGATTTCTGGCCCAGTTCTTTGAGTGTATGATTCAATAGAGCTAACATGGGGCTCAATAATTTGCTCATTTTATAAGTTCCCAGGTATATTAAACAAATAAGTTTAATAAGTATATTAAACAAATAAAGTCTGACTGCATTTTGATGTTTGACTGCTGCCAGGTTTTAAGCCTCATTCCTCCCTCTTCCCCTTCAGCTCACATCTGGATACGCTGATTAAAAAAAAAAAAAAAAAAAAATTCCAGGTTCTTCCTTCTTTTAGTGCTGGTAGCAGGTTCAAACCCTGGAATAACTCTGCTTGTGTGAAGAAAACTTTACCTGACAACATCCCCTAAACACAGCAAAAGCCCTGGGCCCATCTCCTTTCCCTGCTCTGAAGTGTCATTTTTAAACCTGCTTGGGAATCATTCTCCCCAGAAAGCCTTATTTTGCAATCAATAAGCATTTTCTTACCCTCGCTTTATGTGTGTGTGTGACATTATCAGTCTTGATGTGAACCAGACTCTGAGCCATGTCCATCTTGCTCTGTCAGGGTGGCCACAGTGATGCTCACTCTGCTTATCTGCAGACCACACTATAAGGGACACATCTAAAGTATAGCATGTTTCAGTAAAGGAAAGATTGTTCCACTCAAAATGCTGCCAACAAATCAAGTGAGATGATGACAGAAAGTTGGTCATTAACCTTTGCAAGATCACTTGTGACCTTAAGAGCTACTCTAGTGGAGTGAGTTAGGGATATAATGAAATAGAACGGAGTGGACACAGAAAATCTAAAGAATTCTTTCAAGAAGTAGCTTTGTAAAAATGTTAAGGTACATTTCTATTCTAACAGAATGATCTAATATAAAAGGAAAAACTGAGCATATGATAGGGAAATAGGGTACTTGCTAATCAAAGTCCTTAAGAAGTGAGAGCTGTACTCTATTACACAATTGGCAAGTTCACTCTTATCCTAGAAAAGGGAGAATTTTTACATTGTATTAGAGAATTCTTACATACATATTAGTAGAGAAAAATGGAGTTAGTCTCATCTGTTTATGTCTGTTTTCTTTATGACATGTAAGTTGATAACAACTTAGTAAAGAGGGAAGGATGATAGAGGAATTTTAGTCATTAGGAGAGTGGAACAATGATTTTCTATGGTATCTACTAGTTACTAGGGTTTTGTTTTTGTTTTCTCTACAGTGCTGAATGCTCTTCTGGGATGTGTGGTCATGTAACCTAACGAAGGTCCGGCTGCCTGCCGCTAAGCAAGCTGATACTTGAGAGGCAGGTGCTGATGAAAAGGAAAGTGGTTTAATCAGATGCCAGCCACCTGGAAGATGGGGGACTCACATCACAAAGCCCATCTCCTGGAAGATGGGGGACTCATGTCACAAAGCCCATCTCCACTTGTCATTGGAGGCAGAGGTTTTTTATAAGGAGGGAGCGGGGAACAGAACACAGAGATCAAGGGAGGGTGTTACAAAGTTCTCTAGGTGCAGATGAGCACAGTTTATGCCAACAAGGCAAGTGATGGTCCAGTGTACATCATCCTGGTTCAGTCATCACAGATTCGGGTCATCCTGACTTCATGTCATCCTGACTTCCTGTCATCCTGGCTCCATGGTTGAAGATCAGCAAATCTCCTAGAGTTGGGATGCCTGAAGATTGAGGTCTGTAACTTTTCAAGTTAGTTCCTAGGATTCTCATACAAACATGCTGTTCATCTATAAGCCACCTATTAGTCAGAGTCAGCACTTACAGAAACAATGTCAAAAGAATGACGGGTGGGTTACAGTTTCACAATGCTGCAATCATAAATTTAGAGGGAGACCAGGAAGTGCTGCGAGCCAGTTATTCAGCATTGGGTTGTGATTGCTGTGCTACTTTCTGGGCCATACTTTCTGGGTTCAAATCCTTGTCACTTATTAGTTGTGTAACCTATGACAAAAGAGCTAATAACTGAAAAGTCACATACAGCTTTTACATATTAATTTCTAGAATTATGGCTTGAGTAACTGAGAGAATAGTAGTGTAATTTTCTGATATAAAAATATTTTATATTATTTTGACATGGAAACATGTCAGCATTCAGAGATCTGAATACTATTATATAAAAATATTCTTGTTCTATCAGAGGTAGATAATTTATTGTTTTATCTTACTTTAATACTAGGTCATGGCACATGTGCACAAATCATGTACAAAAGTGGATTTTCCAGTGACTAATCATGAAATAAACATTGGATTTGTTCCTGGAAAATCGGGATTCAATCCTGAAAGAACACTGTAAGAAGGTCATGTTCTTGGTTTTGTCAAACACTTGAATCTCAGTTCCCAAAGGTTCCTTTAGTTTTTTATCATTAGGAAGAACTTGGTTGGATAATAAAAAAAAAAAGTAATTGGTAGTCTTGGAAAGTTTAATCAAATCTTTGTTAAAAATCTTTTTTCCAGTGAAGGCTCTCTGCTGAACATTAAATGTGATATAACAGTCTTTCCCCAATTTCATTATTATCTAATCTTTCTTTTTTTATTTTTATTTTAATTGTTGTTCTTGTACAGTTTTCTGTCTTTTACTCCCATCTCAGCTCACCGCCCCAGCCCTCCCCACCTCCCTCCCACTTCCACCCCCCCCCCCCCAGTTTTTATCCATGTGTTCTTTATACTTGTTGCTCTAAACCCTTCCCCTTTTCCCCTGAAATTCCCTCCCTTCTCCCCTCTGGTGACCATCAGCCTGTTCTCAATTTCAGTGTCTTTGGTTATATTTTGCTTGTTTGTTTGTTTTGTTGATTAGGTTTCTGTTAAAGGTGAGATCATATGGTATTTGTCTTTCATTGCCTGGCTTATTTCACTTAGTGTGATGCTGTCCAGTTCCATCCATGCCTATGCACTCCTACGTTCATAGCAGCACAATTTACAATAGCCAAGTGTTGGAAGCAACCTAGGTGCCCATCAGTAAATGAATGCATCAAAAAACTGTGGTACATTTACACCATGGAATTCTATGCAGCAGAAAGAAAGAAGGAGCTCCTACCCTTTGGGACAGCATGGATGGAACTGGAGAGCATCATTATTATCTAACCTTTCAATCTAGCTACTTCCAAGTCACTGACTATGTGGTCAGGCTATTCCCTACTACCAGAGTCAGCTTCACTGGCATGTGATCTGTCCAACAGCACAGAACTCCCTGCTGATAAAAGGTATCATTCTTTGTTTGCTGCTTTGCTTTCACTATCTTGAAATTCTTTGGACTTGAGGGTTTTTGTTGTTGTTGTTGTTGTCGTTGTTTTAAGTGAGGTCTAACCGAAAAATAGAACATGCATGTGAGTGCTCTGCCACCCAGAGCATTCAAAGGCAGTGGTTCAGCTGCAGTCAGCACCTGCTGGATCAAGTCTGTGGGCATTGTGGGAAGCACGAATGCATAGTGGTCAGTGTGGGACACCAGCACACGCCTTGGGGAAGTCTAAGGCATGCAGCCAACTGACAAGTCAGAATTTGAGACCAGACTGGGCATAACAATGGCTACAGTAGCAGAAAAAGTGCCAACAGCAGTGGCTATGGGAGGAAAGAGGGGTTCTACACAGGTGTCAGGACCTAAGGGGCCATGCAAGCAAGGCTGGCTTACTCATGCGTCCCCCAAGCCTGCACTTAAGGTGTCTCCAGAAATACTCATGCTCTGATTTGAATGCTGGGGCAGAAACTTCTGGCAGTCAAGCAATAACTACGTCAGTAAATTAATACAAAGTAAAAGTTTATACATGGATATTGCAATAAAGAATACTGGGAGTTATTAGAACACATCAAAAAGTTTAGAATCTCCAGTTTTGATAACTGGTGCAATATTGCAAAGAAAATATCCAAAGCTTAGAAATAAAAATGACATTTAAATATCATCGCGTTATTGAATTTTTATATGAAGTTTTGTATGACTCTGATATTAACAAGGAAGGTAATTTTAAATTCAATTATTTTTTAATTGAAGATGCAGCAATAAAATCATAGACTAGCATTTCAAATTATGTACAAATCATGAAGCTGTTTTGTTTCTTATATGATTACCACAAACTACAAGAAATGTCAGAAGATCATTAAAATGGAATTTATATAAATTTACACTTAAATTCAGACACACAAGAAAATGAATTGTGTAAAGAGTTAAATCTTTTTAGAAAACTACTTTCATGAAAAATATCAGGTCCAGATATACTAAAAATATATATTTTGAAATAATTTATTAGAAATTTATCCCAATGTTATCACAGCGTATAAAACATTTTATCACTTCCACAAACAGTAGCATCAGCAGAAAGAGCCTTCTCGCAATTAAAAAGTATCAAAATTATTTAGGACCTTGCATTTACCGAAGTGACTGATACTGCTTTTAATTATATTGTTTGCAAATAAAATTGCTATAACTATAAAGTTTGATGATCTAGTGAAGTTTGATGATCATATGGTACTGAGATAGGTCCTAATACAATATGATTGATGATCTAGTAAATGAATTTACAGAAAGTGAGACACAAATTAGATGATCAATCAAAATACTACAGTAAGAAATTATTTATAGCAGTATATAAACTCTAACATAATTTTTTTTTTAAAGATTTTTTTATTTATTTATCTTTAGAGAGGAAGGGTAGGAGAGAGGGAGAGAGAGAGAGAAATATCAATGTACGGTTGCCTCTCGTGTGTCCCTTGCTGGGAACTGGCCTGCAACCCAGGCATGTGCCCTGACTGGGAATCGAACCACGATTGTTTGGTTCACAGGCCCGCGCTCAATCCACTGAGCTACACCAGCCAGGGCTCTAACATAATTTTAATAATTTATAAATTAATACTATTTCTAATGTAGCACCATTGTTCCTATTAATACTAGAATTATGTACAGTTGTATAATCTTTTAAAGGAAAATGTTTTTTTATTTTTATATCTTTAATAACAAGATACTAAGCAAGGGGCCCTACATTTTCATTTTGCACTAGACAATTCAAATTATGTAGTTGGCCATAAATACTACTCAGAAATTATTTTATTTATCATCCTACCTCTGGTTATCCTCTCACCCAGGCAGAGTAAACTTTGAGATGTATTATTCAAATATCTAGTATTGGGAGAATTTTTCATCTGTTTTAAGACTACCATGAAAGGGGAGATAGTCCAACATACATATTTCTGTCAATTTCCACACACAAAAGTTGCAAGTAATGATGCCAAGCTTTTGATTCAGATACCATGTTGTGTACCATTGGTATCACATCCTGCCATAAATAATCTGGGCTCTATATTTAAAACTATCAGAGTAGCCAATTGATAAGATACCCAGTGAGCTCTCCCGTGGCAGGTAAGCTGGGCCAGGCAGATTTGACTTTTAGTTTTGTTCCCATCACTTATAAATTGTGTGGTCTTAGACAACTCATTTCACTTTTCTTAGCTACAGTCCATTTATCTATAAGATAACAGAGTGGTTTTATATCTTCTAAGCTCCATTCTAACTCTAAAATTTTATATAACATAAGTGAATATTTTAAAATGTTAATCACAATAACAGTTGATTATCCAAATATAAATGATGTAAGCCAAAATTTTAAGCATTATGATTTTAAAGAAAAATAAATAATTATTGACTTTCTTAATGAAGGGTGTCATCAGGTATATAATTCAAGACAAGGATACAATTAATGAAATCAGACCAACTTCCTGTAATGAAGTGGTCTAGTTTTACAGAGGAGTACATGTCATGGATGAAGAAAAGCAGTAAGTGTATATTATTGAAAAACTGGGTTACAGCTTTTAAAAGGAAAACCATTTTATTTATTTATTTTTAGAGAGCAGGGAAGGGAAGAAGAAAGGGAGGGACGGAAACTTCAATGTGTGTTTGCCTCTCTCATGCCCCCTACTGGGGACTTGGCTTGCAACCCAGGCATATGCCCTGACTGGGAATCGAACTGGTGATCCTTTGCTTCACAGTCCAGTGCTCAATCCACTGAGCCAGCCAAGACAGTTATAGCTTTTTTTTTTTTTTTTTTTTTTTTTTTTTTTCAACTTGCAGTTTGGCATTTTGTTGTACAACCCATAATCTCATTTCTCTTTCCAGCTCCTCAAGTCTCCCACTTCCATACATTAAACTTAAAATGTCAGAAAGCATAACACAAAGTATTTTAAAAATTCACGTTAAGGTTTTTAAATTTACATTTACAAAACATTTCTGAAATCGAGTATTACCACAGTAAGAGTTATACACTGACGAAACTTCTTCATTTATCTTTATAACAATGTAGAAAATACATTTGTTGTACTACAGATGGAATAACCAGTGATAACAAAGTAAGTTTCTTCCTATTCCCAATAAATGACTGTCCTACATCATTTATTCAGTGGCAGACTGACAAGTATAGCATAATATTATCAGTTCTTAAGCAAATGAGTTCCCAATCTGTGATCAAGAGTCCCAAACAGTGCATTGTGTTTGCTTGAATAGTGTGGTCGAAATCAACAGCTCTGAGTAATTGATTGCAGTGCCTACAATGCCTGTTTGTTTCTAGTATTCTTTGCAATTTCTGGGTCTGTTTATTCCGGGCCTATTCATTCTTGTTTCCAGACACTCTGCTGATGTCTGAACTGAGGTCAGGCTGTTCTTTCTAACACAGCCCTATAAACAAGTGATGAAGAGATATGCAATACCCCGGCATAGATCTAAAACTTCTAAAGTAATGGAATGCCTGGCACACTGCACAGCCTTTGAGCAAATAAATGGATTTCAGCTCAGTCTTCCACTTCTTAATTTGACTTTATATAATGGAAGAAACCATGTGGATAAAATTAGGAAATTTAGTATAGTAGGACAAGAATGGAAATCATGCTGGACTGTAAAGTCTTCTTTTGGATGTAATGTTGGCCAGAAACCTCTTGAAATTAAGGGGAAAGGCTGAGTTGTAGTCATTTCCTCTTTCTTTAATGTCATACCATATTAAAACAAGAAAAATAAATAGCTTGCTCCAAATTCTGTAAGTGGATTAATTACTAAATTGTCTAATAGAAATTAGTAATAAAGCTAATACTTTACAAATGAATATGACATCACTAAAAATGAATTATCAAAGTAGCGTTTGTTTTTATCCTGAAATAAAAAAGTCTTTAGTTCAGAATCACATTATAAAAAATTATTTTTACTCACACTCAATTTACAAATTGAAAAATGTCAAAAAAATTTGTCACTGTTGGATGCCACCTTTTCTAAATATGTTACAATTTAAAAACTGTACTAATAAAAACATTGTTTACTTATTTCACAATATAGTCATGAGAAATGATTATTATTTAAAATGATTTTATAGAACTCATCAAATAAAAATATGCCAATCAATATTGCTGTTTAGCTTATCAATTAGAAAATAGCTAGTAAAAATCCACAAAATTATCATCTTCAACATCTACTTGCTTTAGATTGAAACTTGGATAAGTTATGACTCTTAAATCTGAACATTTAATTGGTTTTTATATCCAGGTAGTTTCTTGGATCTCAGAATGGTAAATCTGAAACCATCTAAAAGTTTTTTTACGGTTGTTATTAGTTATAGTGTCCTTCCCAAATCCATACATTTAAGTCCTCAGTACCTCAAAATATGACCTCATTTGGAGATGTGGTGTCTTAGAGAGCTTTGGATTGCTATAACAAAAATACCATATATCATTTGGTTTAAATAAGAAATATTTATTTCCCATAGTTCTGTATGTTTGGAAATCTCAAGGTGCTGTTAGGTCCAGCACTTAGACACTTCCTAGCTCTTAGACAGCCACCTTCTATCTGTGCCCTCATATGGCGTAGAGAGAGGAAATATCCCTTCTTACAAGGCTCTAATCCCATCACAAAAGCTCCACCATCATGACTTAATTCCTGTATTTTGCTGTGTATAATGAGTACTTTTTTTTGCCCAAATTTTTGAGGAAAAAAATAAAGATGCATACTATACATGGGTATAATGTTTACATACCATGGATATAATAATGAGTGTAATAATCCAGCGTATAATGCGTGCCCAAAACCATGGGCGCGCATTATACATAGCATTGCATCATGTGCAGCAAAATATGATACCCTTCAAGGACCTCATTTTGAAATACCGTTACATGGGAGATCAGGGTTTCAAAATACAAATTTTGGTGGAATCTAGACATTTAGTTCATAGTGCAGGGTCTTTATGAAGGCAACCAAGTTAAAATGAGGTCATTAGGGCAGGTCCTAATACAATATGACTATTGTACTTATAAAAAGAGAAAATTTGGAGACAAACACTTGTGAAGGTCAAATGAGAATAAAGAAAGAAATCAGGGTGATGCTACCATAAGCAAAAAAATTGCCAAAGATTGCCAGCACACCACCAAAGCCTAGGCAGGAAGCTTGGAATGCATTATTCCTCATAGTCCTCAGAGGAACCAACCCTGAAAACAACTTGACTGAGAACTTTTAGCATGAGACAATACATTTCTATTGTTAAGCTATTAGCCCTAGCAAATTAATATGATAGTACCATGACATGTACATAACACCTATGTACATGCTTATAACAATTTATGTATATATTTCACATGTACTACATATACATGTATGAGTTTGTGTGAAGTAAATGCATGGAGAGATACAAAGAGAATTTATATCAGTGGTAGTGAGAGTATAGAAAAGAGATTGTTAAAAGTTGGGTTTATGTTTAATATTTTGATTTGTAAAAGGAAAACAACGTAATCGTCACTTGGGCAATTAAGAGTTGATGATAAGAAAAGAATGATTTAACTTTAATCTTCTATTGAAGTTGTGATTATATCTCATCTGGACTATTGCAATAACTTTATACTGGGTTTCTTTCGTTTAAAATTTCACACACACACACACATATATATATATATATATATATATATATATATATATATATATATTTCAAATTATATAAATTCTACTAATCCTCCAAGAACTAATCCTTTTGTCAATACTTCCAAGTGAAATTAGTTATTCCCTCCTCTCTGACTACATGATACTGTTTTGACTTCCTATGGTATATTTAAAAATTTGATTTTTTATGGAGAAAGTTTGGTACATTTTTGTACTACTTACTAGAGTGTGAGGTTCTGTATGAGACTTTCCCATAAACACAATATTTACCATTTTGCTTTATAAAGAGTAGGGACTTTAAAAATATTTGCTGAATTTTACAGTGTACTTGCTAAGTGGGGAGAAACACTATAGCATTCAAAAGCATGTATTTTGGGGATAGAGAGACCTAAATTTTTATTCTAGCTCTGACACATATTTATGTGACCTTAGGCAAATAACCTAAGCACCTGGCTTAAGGTGTTATTAAGTATTATTATTTACAAGCACCTGGCATATAAATATTAACACTTAATTCAAAAAGTTATTGGAATACTTAAAATGAAGCAAATGTGAAAATTTTTGACACACTGGCTAGAATTTAGTACCTAGTAATTGAACTTTGTTGTTGTTAGTTTTTGCTTTTATATAAATATATTTGTATTGCTTGTTGTATCATTTGGGCCTGCAGATGGCTGATTATTATACAAAGAAGAACTCCACAGCAGTATATTAAGATCCATGATGAAACTAGTAGCCTGGCCATAACTTACAAGGCAATACTAGGGGCAGCATCCTCTGGGAATCCAGATGCTCATCTCTCCTGGTGGTTTATCTAGGGCCATAAACTCTGTATTTCTGTACCTCTCTTTATTTTAAACTCTACTGGTACTACCTCACCGGAATTCCTGTGTGCTGGAAGTGTCTATATTCCACGCCCACTTCATACCAGATCCTAATTTTGCTTTCCTGACCTCCAAAGGTAATCTGACCAGGCCTCTTGTTTGCTCCACTTTTGCTTGAAAATATAGCTGTGGACTTGCCCCTGGAAGATATTCTATTTTAGGAATCTGAGAAACATGGCAAAGATGGTTAGTTGTCTAGAACATTGTGAAATGAAGAACAATTGTTGAAGAAGCTAGAAAAGAAACAGAATACCAAGAGGTCATGGCAATAGTTTTCAAATATTTGAAGGATTGACATGCAAAAGCCAGAGTCAATTTTTCTGTCTGCTAAGAAATCAAGACAAAAATTAATGTTTGTAAGTTATAGAACAAGTAGAAAATTTCGATTCAATATAAAGTTTACACATCTTCAAATATCGATCTTCACATTTTGACTGGCTTTATTTATGCAATGCTTTGACCACTTGTTATGCCATACAGGGGGATTATTATACTCTCTTGACGAAGATGTCAGGAGTGTGAGGTTTAGTCATCTTGAGGATCTGTTGTGCCAACCACCCACTTCCATCACTCCCCACCTGTAGATACTTTTACAGCTGCCACCCCAGCCCCAGGCATGGTGTGTTAGGGCACAGAAAACACAGTAGTGCCCATGCTCATGATATGGAAACAAAGTACTATTCTTTTTCAACTAAGGGGGCCACATCTGCTTATCTGAGTTCTTTCTTCCTAGAGTTCCTTTTTTCCTCACCACTTATCTCCATCCTCAGTCTTCTCTTTTATGTTTTTCTTCTGTTGTCAGAGCCTAAAGTGACAGAGCATTTGGTTCTAAAGCACAGTTGCTGGTCAAAGAACTCTGCAAATTCCTGAATTTTGAATGGTATCTTTTTTTTTTTTTTTTTTTTTTTTTAATTCCAATGGCTCACTGATTCATCCTCTAAGCACTTCCTCTATTCCTCACATGAGTATAGCATCTGAATTCTGGTCTTAATGGGAATGCCTACTATGGCAGCAGGTCCTGTAATTCTGGGAAGTAGACTCAGCTGACCACCTTAATTAAAACAGTTCGGCAGAGGCTGGGTATTCAACTATTAGAAATGTTGTAATTTCTACATTAGCAGGAGGTGGGGAATATATTATTGGTGTTTCTATAGGAAATCTCTTCCACCCACTTAAGATTCTCTTTGCCTCAATTGTTACTGAGGACACTTCTTTATTGACAATTTCAAGCTATTTATTCAGCTTCATACAGATATAACCAGGAAGCGCCTCACGTTAACATCAACTTCAACCCCCCACTTCTTATCCTTGACCTCCTCTGACATTGCCGCGTGGGACAACTAAAAGAATGCACTTGGCAATTTTTGCAGAACATATTTAAGGGGGTGGGATTATCATTCTGTTCGATAATTCTTGATGCTTAGTCTTCAATATGGCATAGTTCCTCCTTCCCCTCAAACAAGGATTTGGTGGCCAGTTAGTGACTTCATACCCCTTCTATCCTGGAGAGACAAGTAACTCATTCTTACCAAAATTAGTAAAATTCAAAGTTGGACATGAGTTTGCTTTTCCTGTGCACAGTGTTTCCATAAGCATCACCATTTAAATGTTTATCAGCATAGTATTTTGCATTATATTGCATTATATTAAGGGAAAATTGTTACGTCAACAGAGATACAGTGAAAAGCAAATAACTAGGAGATTGGACTCACGTATACCACATCACCCAGAAGAAACTGATCTAATGAAATGATGAAATCACCTGTTAAAGTTTGGGTTTCTTCTCTGAGATATGAAATATATCTCTGTAATGAGAGCATACAATCTCAAGCCTACACTGTACCTTTCTTCTCCAGGGCTTCTCTGCCCTCATGTGTCTTCCTGTATGAGGAAGTTAATATCTCTTGCAGCAATCATTGAAGCAAACAGAAACTGATAAACATTTCTCTTCTCTTCTGCATGTGTTCATTATGTTTCTCATATGGCTTCAAAAAATCAAGTACATTGTTTCCATAGTAATAGCCAATTGAATAACATATTGGTTCTCTTTCCATTTTGGTTCTCTTGCCTAATGCCTCTCTCCTGATTGCTGGGATCACAGTCTGAAATAAACTATATACACATAATTCTTTGTTTCACTATAAGACAATATCTAAATTCTCTAGCAACTCTGGCAATGTATCAATTTTCCTAAGTGCAATTACACTCCAACTTTTCCATAATAACCTAGCGGAAAGATTCTGGATTCCTTTCTATGAAAGGAGCTGTCACTATATGTTTTTAATTGAAAAGCTGAGAGGCTACATTAAGTAACCTCTTAGTCTCTGACCTAATGGGTATACTTGTGTGATACCATTCATTTGTCAGATAAAATAGAGCTACATCAAAATGGCTTGGTTAACACAGCCCAGCCAAGTTTAGATATTACCATTTGGCAATGAGAATATGCAATCAAAATATTTGGCAAAGGATGTTGCTGTGGATTCATGTAGATGAGATTGGACAAGTTTTTCTCTGTGGCCATGAAAACCACAATTTTATTATTATAACATAAATAACTCTAGGCAAAGCATTGGCAGTCATATATGACTTACTATAGAGAATTTATAGACATTTTTAATCTTTAAATATTTTTTCTTTCTTTCACTCAGATATAAAAGCATGTGACATTCTACCACTTCATTCATTGATATGATTAAACTTAGTCTGTTTTGTGAGTGCCACCATGATGGATATCGACCAGATTTGTGGATTTTGGCCACTGGCACACCTAATTGGTTTGCTATCAGTCGAGGCTGAGTTACTCTATTATATTTAGATGAGTGTTGGATTCTTAGGATTGTCACTTTAACCTCCAGTTCCTTCTACTTGCAGAAGATAAAAAGCTAAAAAACAAGATTTCTCAGTCTCTTCTAAGTTCTATATGTAGAATGTATTTAGCCAATTGGTTATACTTGAGGAAGATTTGGAAGGTGAAAGGAAGGGGACATTTGCCTTCTTGTGGTTGTTGACTACTACTGAGGCTTAGTAATATGGATATATAGGATTTTCCTATAGGACATTCAGTGTCCCACCAGCTTCCTGGGTGTGAGAGGTAGTTTCAGGGTAAGAGTGGCTGTTTCTTGCTTTAAGCATAGCCCTAGTAGCTGTCTCAGAAGTTACTCACTGAGTGGATTAGTACTTTTATTCATGGAGAACTTCTAGGGGGTCCAGCATGCACCTGTAGTACAATATTTTTAATGATTTTCTAAGGGCTAAATCTCCTATATCAAATATCTTCCTGCTTAAAAACCCAGATAATTTTGTTTTCTTCCCTGAGCCCAGATGAATACACCAACTTAGGCAGAACTGAGTTCCCTAACATAAAAATAGTGAGATTTCATGTGACTGAAGTACCATCACAGAAATTAAAAACACAAATTGAAATCTAGGTTCACATAAAATTATTTTTTTAGGAAAATATCATATGTTAAATATATCACCAAGTGAGAGAAGCAAAAGTCCCGGATGGAAGTCCTGACTTGTGTTTATTTTTAGAGGATTTAGTGGAGATAGATAGATATGGTGACAGAGAATGAGTGAGTTGACATTCACTTTTGAGCATTTGTATGCTCTAGGTCTTAAACCATGATTTCTTCTACTGATGTTAAAAAATCAACATACAGTCTTTAAAAAAAAGGTAGGAGGGAGTGGTTGGGGGAAAATGCAGACAACTGTAACTGAACAACAATAAAATAATCATTTAAAAATAGGAAAAAACATATAAAAGAAGGTATTTGAATTTTATCTGACTTCAACTTAAAAAATCCAATGTGTTCACATTTCCATCTTGCATTCAGTGATGATCAACCCAGAACAATATTCTAAGAGAAAAAAAAATTCATGTACACATTGAGCACTCAAATGTTTCTTAGATGGATTCATGCAGTTCTAGATTTCTGGGCTATTAAGGAAAACAGTCCTTATAGTAAATGATTGTGCCTGCCAAGTGGCATCCATTCTTCATAATTCCAATTCCTATTTCTCACAACTTCATCAGTAGCCAGACACCATGGTTTATAAGCTGATTATAATTTCAGAAGGAATTCATAGATTCCAGAGGCTGAGAGTTTAAACAATACTAAACTTCTTATTTTCTGAATGTTATCTCTTCACTGACTTGTAGAGAATCCTAAAACAGCACCAAGTCTACTAGCATTATTATTCTGGAGTCCATTAAGTACAACATGCATGCAAGAATTTTTTAAACTGTATATTTTTCAGTTTTGGTGAGTGGTAAAAAAGCTGACTCTTAGACTAGCTTTCCAATAATATTCTTTTATTTTTGCAGGAAAATATAGATTATTCCCCACGTTCACTCAAGAAATCACAATGGCATTTGGAATCATAGATGACACGCCAACTGGTCTCTTCATCTTTTCTGCCTTAGCTGTTACCATATTTTTTATACAGTTTGCATAATCTTTGCTCTTAAACAATGATCAGCGTGAGAAAAAACTTACAAATTATAACAAACTGAATAGTGTACAGGTCATAGAAAGATGTGCTTTTTAAAAATGAAATTAATTTTTTTAGTCATCATGAAGAAACAGTTATACTAATAGTGAACATTAAACCAGTCATTGTACTGAATACATAGTAAACTAAGATAAGCATGTAAAATCATCTCTTTCGGTTTCTTAAAAAAAAAAAAAAAACTTTTAAAAATAAAAAAATAGAAATGTGGTAAAGTTTGTGGCCCTGGTTTAAATGTTGAGAAGTGTATTTCTGCTGCTCACTGCTTCACTGAACATAAAACATCTATACGTACTTAAGAGTTTGAAAAAAATGTACAAGGTTTTTAGCTTACTACTTATTTGGCACAATACTTCTGAACAACGATGAGCAGCATTGTGACCTAGTAATTTCTTTGCACTGGAATTAGTGAGAAGACATTAAAATGAATATACTTAATTAGAAATGTTAATATCTGCCTCTGTCAGGCTGCTGTGATGCCTGATGAAAAGGCACGGAAGTGGATGAATTCTGAAAACATTACTCTTCCATTGGCCTGAGAAATTCCTTTGAGACAGAACTGAAAGTTTTAGTGGTTGCTGTTGAGTCACAGAAATGATCTATTATATGTATGGGTTGAATTAATAATGCACTCATGTCTGGCAGGCAGACAGTGGGGATTTTAGTGGAACTTCCAGGTGAAGGAGGATTTCCTTTGTTTCCCCCATGAACACCCCCGTGTGCTTTTATAAAAGCATCTACTCATTATTTCAAGTTCATGTGGTCTTTTTTTGCCAGGAAATTCCTTCTTTCACTTAAGAAGACAGAAGAGAAAACAAAGAAAAAATATCTGGCAAGGAAAAACAAACACCATTTATTCTTTTATCTGCTGCTCTTTGAGGACATTAATGGGATAATGTGATCAAAAAAATGCTTTTTCTTGCATGCCAAAATTTCTCCAAGAGAGTATTTCATTCAACATATGGCTTTGACTTTGCTTGTCAACCACCTTTCTCCTCCTGCCAGGTCTTTAGAGTTCCTTCTTTATGCTACTAATTATTTTTCAGAAAATGAATTAATACTTGCTGATTCTTTTCCTCATTATTACTTAACTCCTTGCAAGCTGCCTTCTGCTCCTGCTCTAAACTCATAAAGGTTTCTTTCAAGTCAGTCCATAGTATCTTTCCAGTAAAAAAATCACACCGTGTTTCATATTGCCATCATTTTCTTAAGCTCCTGTCTCTGGCTTTAGTTTATGCAATATTATTTGTTTAGGTTTTTTCCTACTTTCCTGTCTCTTTTATTTCCGTTTCTTTTCTTCCTCTGTGTTTTTTACTGGTGTGTTTTCCACAGTTCCTACATAAAGTTGTTCTTGCAAAGTGTGCATTTTACTTTGCTCCACGTTGTCATTCCTGTGGTAGGCAGATTTATTTCTAAGATGTGACTAACACCCACTCCCCTGTTCTACGCACCCTGCATAACCTCTGGGACTATGAGTATGTTCTGGATTGTACTCATATACTTGAGTTATATTTTATGGAATATTTGATTTTAAGAAAGGAAGATGTTTTAGGTGGGCCTGATCTCATAACATGAAAACTTTAACGCTGGATCTAGATGTCAGATACAGAGGAAGTCGGAGATTTGGAGCAGGAGAGGAATTAGAAGCTAGGGAGATTCTTGGTATCCGGCTCTGACTACGGAAGGGGTCACATGACAAGAAATGGAGGCAGCTCTCAGAAGCAGAGAGTGGCCCCTCCCTACAGCAAGCAAAATCAGGGGAGAGTACTCCTACAACCATAAGAAACTGAATTCTGCCAGGAATCTGAATAAGCTGGAAAGCGAAAATTTGCCCAGATTCCCCGCAACGAGGTTGATTGTACCCTGAAGAGGCAAAAGCAGCCAAGCTGTGCCTAAACGGTGAGCCTATGCAAAGATTGAGAAGGAGCAGAAGGAAAGGGAGGAGGTGAAGAAGAAAGGGAATTAAGGGAAAAGTGAAGAAAAATAAATGGCTCCAACTGTCTATTACCTAGTCAATGTCAAGTTCTTCAGCCAGAAATGTTCACATGTGGAGCCTTCAGTTGGTATGGTAGTAAAACACATTTTAAGCAGTGAAGTAGAGTAATTAAGGACATCCATACTCTAGTTAGCTTGGATTTGAATCCCACTCTTTCATCTATTTGCTTTGTGTTCTGAGACAAGTTACTTTTCTCTCTGTGTTTCAGCCCTTTATCCATAAAACAAAGATATTAATAATAGCACCAATCTCATCAAGGTTATTTGAGAATCAAATGAGCTGATATGTTAAGCACTTAGAACAGTATCTGGTCTATAGGAAGACTACTTGAAAGTGTGACAGAATATACAGAATCTATGAGTATGTGGCTTCATAGTCTCAAGAAATTAGTGAATTTTCCCAAATTGCACATATGCTCAGCCACAATACAGATACTAACGACTCTGTATCCAATCCCCTCATCCTCCCCAACCTTTATTCATTTATTTAATTTTGATTCACAACACCCAATATTATTGAGTAATGCTAACTTAATCATTACTCTAAATGTACAAAGATATTACTAACATTTGAAATATGACTTCTGCTACAGAGACTCACTTATCTTTCTAGTAACCGTCATTTTAAAACATTGATTTTCAACCTTACACAGCTTTTAACTTAGCAGAAGAAAAACACAATCTTCAAATGTCAGCATGAGGTGTGTTCCGACGTAGAAACAGAAAACATCTCACATACGTAATTCAGTTTCCTGTTCTATATTTCACTTCACCTCTCAGACCTTGAAAGATCACGTGGAAAAAAGAGATAATTACATTAGTCTACAAATCTTGAAAAACTTCTATTTCTTCTCATAGCAAATTTCCCCTTTCCATTAAATTTTAGATATTACTTAATATGGATAATTATCTGAATTTTCCTTTTTCCCCTTAACTGACATTTCTACTTTTATATAACTATTTTAAATATATTAAATTTAAGTACTTTGGATTATAAAAGGGCTAAATTTTTATGCAAAGTTAAATTGTAGATTGCACATGCCAACAATATATTCATGGATGATGTGTTTTGTATTCAAAATTGTGAAGTTTAAGTCATATGGTTTCACATATAAGATATTTAAAAACAGAATATCAGACCAATAAAGACCTGCTTTATAATCAATTGTCTTTTTTATTTAACACTGATTAGGCTTGGTTTCACTCCAAATTACCTGCATTCATTGGATTTTAAAATAAAATTTCAACTAAAAACAGCACTATAATTCATTGTCTTTTTCATTCAGAATATCTGTTTTACATTATCACATTGTGCTAAATAATGCAGCCAGAGACTTACGGGGCATGTCAAGTGGACGCTCATTTGTCTAACTCACGTACAACACACTCTGTTCACCAACTTGCTCAACACTGAGAGGGGTCAATTTCAGGTCACAAAATGAGTTATCTGGGTTTTCTCTGAATTACATAGAGACAATTATATTTTTAATCTAGATTTTACTTATTTGGTTTTAAAAAAAGGGCGCAATGTTTTAAGTATGAAGGAAAAGGAAAGAAAGTGAACATTTTAAAACAGAAAAAGTCAGAAATTACAAGCAAAAGTAACTTCGTGAAGTTAAAATTTGCCTAAGTAATGTAAGGTAAATGTGAATAAAAGCTTCATGGAAAAAAAAACAAAAACAAGTCCCAGTCAATTTAGTCTTTTTAATTACTTCAATCGACATTTTAGCTTATATCACAGCAGCTCAGATATTCTGAACTATTTGTGCCAAATATTAATAACCCCTTACATTTTACACTTATTTTTCCCATAAATGGACACATTTTATTGACATTCAGGAAACATGTCCCTAACACTAAAATGTCAATTAATTAGGGCCAAACAAATTGGTATACAAGTTAAAATCTCAATATTTTATTTTCTAGATAGTGAAGTCTAAAATAATTAAACTTAATTCAATCAGGGTTATAGTGAAGAATCAGAAGATAATGGAATTTTTTTTAAAAAAGACCTGCAGAATCTAATATCCAGCACTCATGTGGAGACATTTCTGGGTCCCTCCAGGCAAGTTCATCATTCTTTCCACTGTGTGTCCTTAGCACAGTTTAAATAATTTACATAACTTGGGTTTATTATAGTGGTAACTTTTTATGAAAAAATAAATTGTAATCTGAGCACACCTGTTTTTACCAACAATATATTCCTGGGTGATATTTTTTAGTATTTAAAATTACAAAGCCTAAGTTATATGATTTCAAATGTAAGAAAGATATGACAGGAGATCGTTTTGATTTCTTTACATTACTTTTTATCTCAGTAAACTAAGCTCCTTGAGGGTATAAATCATGTGTAAATTTACATTGCATTTCAAATACTTAACCAGTATCTGAATGACCATTTTCACTTAATAATTGTTACATGGATAAACTATCATGAAAATATAGTGATTATAATAATATACCTTATGATACTCATATCATTCAAAATTAGCAAACATAATATTTGCAAAATGATTAAGGTAAAAATAAGAAGTACTAAAGAAACAAGATGAATTGGAGTGATAGCATTGAATAATATAAATTAATAACATTTAAAATATTGGTATAACAACTATCAAAACACCTACTAAAAATGGAGAATAAAATGTCACTAGAAATCATACTGAGAAGAAAATCCCACTATCTATGTTTAAACATAACCAAAGCTAGAAATCTTTCATATGTGATCCTTCTTTTTCATAAAAAAAAGGAAATGTTTTATCATAAAATAATATACTGATGAGCTCCTCTAAGTCAACAGCACATGAGAGTTATTAATCCATTTTTCTTCTTATGATATATCTCTGCCAAGATAATTTGAATGCAAAATCTGATGATTTTAAGGGAGTTTCCCCACTTTGTCAACTTTGTAGAGGATGAGACACATAAATAAATGCACTCCCAAAACATATGGGAAAAAGTGTGATTTCAAAAAACGTGAATGGCTTTGGGAGCTTGGGGTTTATAGATTGAAGAACTAGTTTGTTTATCAACTGTTTTCTGAGTGTGGGTCTATATAAACTTCATTTTCTCCGTAAGCACAAAATAGTAATAACTTTTGCCCTTGTTCTAGCTAATACGGACTTTTTTTCGTGTATATCCTTGATGCTCATCCTATTACTATTTGTGTCATTAAGTTTATTGTAGCATTCAAATAAAGATGCAAAGAGTCTACTAAACATTACTCTGGTACTTTCTGTTCATGTTAAATTTAGCTGTATTTTGAAAGAGAAAAATAATGTATTAACTGACTTAAAGACTTTTTTTTCATTTCTATATGGAGTTAGATGCTATTGAGATGCAATAAAATATGCCGTCTCCAGAAATAACAAACACTCAATGGTGACAGAATCAATTTTCAGTAGTTTTTTTCTTAATTAATGCTGACTTGAGATCAATTATTAATAAAATAGAAATTTAAAAATAAATAATTTTATACTCACTAATTGATTTTGTAAAATATGAGTGGATTAATTATTTTAACAAGGTATTAAAAATAATTATTTGGCTTTATATGGACAAAAACTAATAAAACACTCTGCTTATTTTTTTTTTTTTGTCGTTTGGCCACAGATTTAATTGTCTTCATGAATCACATCCTGATTCTAATAAAACAAATTGGAAGCTTCTGTAATCATCTGAGATAATGAAAGTACTTTATATAAAAATGGTAAGAGTTATACAAAATGTAATTCCTATGATATGCTTAAAAGCTATTAACTCGGAATCATCTTTTATTTGGTGATGGAACACAAAACTAAGTTGAAGACACTGATTATAATAGTGTGGACTACAATGTTCAGTAGAATGATCCCTGGTAGAATGATTCGGTAGAATGATCACTCATGAGAAAAAGACACAAGGTTTGGAATTGTTGCAAGTACCTTTTGCAGTCTTCCAGAGAACTAAATTTTTTTCCCATTAAAAGAATTTTGTAAAAACTGAAATAAGTGGAAGTCCGAAGGGGCACTGTCTGGTGAATACAGTGGATGAATCAGAACTTCCCAGCCAAGCTGTAACATTTTTTGCCTGGTCATGAAACACAAGGTCTGGTGTTATCTGATGGAAGATTATGTGTTTTCTGTTGACTAATTCTGGATGTTTTTCACCAAGTGCTGCTTTCAGTTGATCTAATCATGAGCAGTACTTTTTAAAAGTAATCATTTGCTTTTCCAGAAGGAGCTCATAATAGAGGGCTCCCTTCCAATCCTACCATTTATTTACACAGCATCATCTTCCTTGGGTGGAGATGGGCCTTCGCTGTGGTTGGTGGTGGTTCATTTCTCCTTCCCCACGATATCTGCCAATCCACATTGTAAAGTATTCACTTTTCATCAACTGTCACAATCTGTTTTAAAAACAGAACTTTTTAATGACATTTAAGTAGAGAATCGCAGAAACACAGTCAAAAAGGGTTTTTTCCCACTTAACTTACGTGGAACTCAAACATCAAAGCAATTAACATAGCCAAGCTGGTACAAATAATTTTCAATGCTTGATTTGGATATTTTGAGCATGTTCGCTATCTCCCACTTGGTGGCATGTTGATTGTTCTCAATGTCTTGATTTGATCACTATCAACACCATCCAGGAAGAACTCTCCAGCACAAAATTTCGAAAACCACTTTTGAAACAGTCAATCAGGTTCAACACCTGATCCATACACACAATCTCTTTTTTGCATTTCAGTTGTATTTTTACCTTTCTTGAAATAATAAAGCAGAATATGCCAAAAAGCTGAGTATTTTCTTCCATCTTCAATATTAAAATGGCTACACAAAAATTCACCAATTTTGATGTTTTTTTAAAAAAAAATGCATGCTTACATTTTTAGTAAGACAGCTGTCACAGTATAATCTAACAAAACAGTTTCAAATGAAGTTAAAGACATCTAAGCATTACTAGAGCCATCTTACAGAAAAAAAAAAAAAAAAAAAAAACTTCTCAGCCACCCCAGCTGAAGACTTAATATTGTTAAATGTTCATACTACCCAAAACATTCTACAGATTTAATGTCTCACTTATGGATACATAGTATTACGTAGTCTATGTACAATTCATGTACGTTTCTTTATCACTGTGAGCATCTGTATTGTTTCTAACCTCCTCAAATATAAAAGTATCTTTTAATACTTTTCCATTAACCTAGCTGTCTATACTCCTACTCATATCATGCTGTTTTGTTCAGTTATTATAGTTTAATTCTTTAGTACCTGATAGGAATGGCTAAACCCAATTATTATTATTTTTTAATTTCCTTGGACTTTTGTTATTTGTTTTCCAGATGAAGTCGGTCTAGTCCTTTAAAAATAGTGTTTTATTGAAATAATATTAAATTGATAAATTAATTTAGTGAGGATCCCTACTTTCCTGTTGTAGTCTTCTAAATAAGCACATTTTTCATTTTTTAATTTTAAAATTTTCTTTTAAATTTTCTTTTGTGTCTTTTAAATTTTTTGTGTAGAACTTGCCTACTCTTGTAAAATTTATTAACAAGCATATTTAAATCTTTGTTGTTCCTAGCATGTAATATGCTATTTTTTAAATATTTTATATGCTGACTGATTCTTGTTTGAATTCTATAAATTTATATTTTGGAGTTTTTCAGGTAAAGAATTATCATCTTCAAATAGCAATATTGCCTAATTCTATATCAAATTTTATAACTTTAATTTTTCCTTTTGTTTTGTTCTTATTGCCTAGAACTTTCAAATATTGCTAATTTGTTTTCATTCTTTCAGTGGCAAACCTTCCACAGTTTTCCCATTAAGCACAATGCTGCTTTTGGGGGTAAGGTGAATGTATATTATATGAGGAAGAAACTATCCTTTTATTCCTACTTATTAAGAGGTTTGATTGTTATCATATGTTACTAAATGACTTTTTAGAGCTATGTCTCAGTTTTTTATCCTAAGAACATTGAAAAAAGGTATAGATTGTCTATACCTTTTGGGTCATTTTTCATAATTTATATTTTCATTAAAATCATCTTTTATTCCAGTTTACAAACTGAGTTTATGAAGTCAAACAAACAACTCTCTTATTACTTAGAATTTCCTATATATCTGTGACAACTTTGCACTTTTTACTTCTTTTACATGATTATATTATCTTCCTTTCTATATTGATTTAATATATTTAACATTTTGTTTTATTTTTTAAGATTGTATTTATTTATTTTTAGAGGGGGGAAGGGAGGGAGAAAGAGAGGGAGAGAAACATCAATATGTGGTTGCCTCTTGTGTGCCCCCTACTGGGGACCTGGCTCTCAACCCAGGCATGTGCCCTGACTGGGAATTGAACCCAAGACCTTTTGGTTCACAGTCTGGTACTGAATCCACTGAGCCACACCAGCCAAGGATAATATATTTAATATTTAATATTTTATTGTTTCATTGTATAAAGAAGTTCTTTATTCCTAAGTGAGTTCTTTACACAGAAGTGAGTTTATTAGCAAATAATTAAATTATCTATACATGTTATTTTACTAGCTTTAAATAATTTTTTGCATGTGTAAAAGATAGGGAATGACATTAACTACCAAATTTCTCTTCTTTTCCTGTCATTTCTTTTTACTTGTATCTTTTCCAAAGTTTTAAGTTTTATGATATTCATATAATAATTTGTAAACTTCAACCCCAATTTCAACTTATTCATAGTCACACATGGCTCTTGAAATTGTTTCATCATCATTTTAAGATTATCTGAAGTTCAGTTTCAAGTTAAATGAAAGTTTATGTGGAATACATAAGCAATATATCCCTTGAGTTATCACAGGTTCAAACATGTCTGTATGTTACTTTCATGTTTGAATATAGTTGTGTTGTATAAATGTTATTGTTCCACTGTATTACCAGGGTCATTTCCAAGGTAAGAATTCCTTTTAGGATTTTGCAGCAAGTGAGTTACTTCTCTCAGGCAACGGAATACATTGCTTCTAGTTCAGTCCTGTCCTCCATCCTGCCTCAAAACCAAAATTATTCATGCAAATAATGCTTATTCGTAGGACTGGAAATAAAACCAAGTCCAAGGAAGTTCCCACTGCCATGTCAGGGACCTACTTTCCATGTTGTAAACACAGACCTGTCACTGAGAACACAGTCTTTGCTTGTGCCTCTCCCTTTGGAGAAGTGTTGCCTAAGACAGTGTACCCTGAAGCAGCATGTTGTATCTTCCTACACTCCTATTTGACAGTCTCTGTATTGGGGATCGTTTCCTATGAACGTGTAGCACACGCGTTTCAAGTCTGTAAGGATTACCAAAGCAGACTTTATGTTGTTCTTATTCCCATTAGAAATGTTGGGTAAATTCCAAGACGAAGAAGAAATATACAGACCAAACTATATATTGTTAAAATGAGAAATTATAAAATATATTTTTGTTACTTTTTTAAAAAGTCACATGTAATGCTAACAAATTATTTTATTTTGAAATGTTTGGCTTTTATAGAATGCTTTAGTTTTCAAAGATATCAGATAGGGATTTCATTCTATGTGGCATTAAGAGAAAAGGAACAAGTAAAAGAGAACTAGAAAATACCAAAAATAATTTCATACAGATTCATTGCGTTTAGGTAATTTTAAAAGGCTGTATATTGATTAATTTGTACACAATTAATTGTAGTACATATTCTGCCCTTTATATTTAAAATTAAATTTTGTGCAATTTAGTGGTAAGAATGGTACAACATGGTGTTATGTACATATATACATTTGTACACTACTCTACAAAATAAGTCAAATATAGAATGAATGAGTTTCCTTTAGCCTTTTCATATCCTTCTAAAATTGAACTTTTCATTGGTTTTATAAAAATGAAAATTTACATCCCAAAGAAAATCTCAGTTCATAGCTACCCTTATAAATTCAATTGCTACAATAGTCCAACAAATTTCTTTTTCAAGTATAAATAAACCATTTTAAATTTATATATTTCAGGATACATAGATGTAGCTTAAAACATGTAAGTCATCGGTTTTGTATAGTTAACAGAATTTCACATTTACTCTCTATGAGATCTTGTTAAAAGCAGGTATTTGACAATAGTGTTTTATGGCTACTTGAAACAAGTACATGTATATTTCAGATATATAATCACTTACTGAATGTGGTGAATCAGCAGGAAATCCTGCAGAAAATGCAGGAGGGCTATATAATTAAGACAAATATTGACAGAAATCAGATTTCTGCATTTCACAATGTACTTACTGTGAACATCATTAACCTAAAACAAAACTCTATTTTGTTGTGAAAAGAACCACATAAGAGTTGTAACACTTTCAAATTATTTATATTGTACAACCATAGAAAAGTAAGTATATGAGATCAAAAGTAAGAAAATTTGAAAATATGTTAAATTATATTTCTCAGGCATCAGTTTATATTATGAATTGTAATAGGATATTTTTAAGCATCCTGTTTTGGGGGTTATTCCATCTATTGATAACTTCATCTTACATTAAAAACATTAAAATACAAGATTACATTATTTTCATTAGAGCTTACCATTATTTTGAATATGTGTCAACTTAAGAAAAATTTTAAAACTTTGTGGACATCATAATTTAACTTACAGATATAGTTCAATGGATTTTCATGCCAAATAATAAGTATAGCCTATAATGTGTAAGGTTGGAAGCCTTCATTGAGTGATTTCCTCAACACTGTAATTCACTTTGTGTTTACATACAGTGAATGTATATTGAGCATCTACAATGTATGAGGTACCATGATAACCTTTGAAAGGCAAGCAAAAGACATAATATCTTATATTTTTAATGTTAATCAATAAAATATTTTTATAATTTCTAATTTTAAGTTTAAAAAACAGACATAATTTACATGTAGTAACCTGCATTAATATTATATGTGCCTCTTAATGCATTTTTACCTGTGCTTATTTCTGTGTAACCATCTTCCCAGCCACGATATAGGTTATTTTCAGCATCCTAGGAGTCTCTCTCGCATTTTAACAGTAAGCACAGAACCAGTGCCATGTGCTATTGTGGTGCCATTTGCCAAGCAGGCCTATGACTTTGTTAAACATATCTGTCATTTTACTCTTCTGAGCTCGTCTCCAGGACTGGAAATTACTGGAAAGCAAGAACGGAATGTGACTAACCACTCCATACAGCCACAGGTAGCATTGGAATAAACTGCAGCTTCTGAAATCCCAACCCAAACCTCCTGTGTTACAATACCCCCAACAACCCAAGGGCTACACAACAACATCCCCCAGCCCTTTTATAATCCAATTATAATTCGGTAAAAACTCAAAGTCCCCACCCTTCAATCTCCCACACCACACCTCTCTCTTCTCTTGGAGAGTGAATGAAACTTAACTTTCTGCCCCTTTTTTTCTCTTTGTGAATTCTTTCACAGCTCACATCATCAACCATCCTAACAAATACCATTCACGTTCAACTACCATTCAGCCCTCTTTTACCACAGAGTAATTTCCTGATTGTGAGCTTGCTCCCACTCATGCCAGTACCCTTGATGAAGGCCTGGTAAAGGTAATTGAAGGTCCTCTTAATTGACTGCCATTGTTTAACAATGCTCATGTTGCTAAACCTTTGCCTTATCCCAGCACTTTTTGAGAACTGTTACCTCAGTCCGTTAGCACTTGAGCTGAGCCTGGGGTTGAATTTGCACACGTCTTCTTAGTTAGTTCCTGACCAGTACTTTTAATTGCTTTCCAGAATTTTTTTTTTTTTTTTGCTATCATATTCTATGATGTCCTCCACCCCCATTTCCTCTTTTTTGTATATTGAGTTTATACATGAAATAGAATATTTGTTGACTGTCATTGTATTTTTGCCTTAGAAGGAATCTAGGATCAATATCTATACTCAGTCTGCCATGTTTATTGAGAAAATTACACAATGGTCTATTATATTTAGTCAATGGAGATATAATTTACACACAGCAAAGTTCAACCATTATATGATATATTTAAATAGTAATCCTAAATTCAGTAAAAGTATGATTCTAAAAAGAGTGTGAAATACAGATAACAGAGTTTCAAAATGAAAGCTGAGAGATTGTTATCAACAGCAGACTGCAATACAATAAAAGCTAAAGAATGTTCTTCAGGATGAAGGAAAACAGTGCTATATGGATTCAAACATGAAGGAAAGCATAAAGAGCACTAGAAATGGTAATTAATAGGATACATATAAAAAATGTGTAGCCCTGGCTGTTGTGGCTCAGTGGATTGAGTGCCGGCCTGAGAACCAAAGGGTTGGTAGTTCAATTCCGAGTCAGGGCACATGCCTGGGTTGCAGGCAAGGTCCCTGACAGAGGGTATGTGAGAGGCAACCACACATTGATGTTTCTCTCCTTTTCTTTCTCCCTCTCTTCCCTACTCTCTAAAAATAAATAAATAACATCTTTAAAAATAAAATAAAAAACATGTTTAATTCTTAGCAAACTTTCTTTAGAAGACACATTGCTCTTTAAATCAAGAATAATAACATTGTAAACCAGGGTTTGTGTCTTAGATACAAATAACAGCTATGACATACTGAGTCATAAGTAACTGGAATTCTATAACTTAACATTTGACTGGGAAATGTGAAGCGGGAAGTCATACGATATTTACTGGAAGTAAACTCTGATAATTTGAGAATTTTAAATTCAAAGAAATCAATGAATGTAATGAACTTTACAAAAATAAGTATGGTTATGTAGACTGGAAATAAATAATTTAAAATAATAAAAAATTATAATATCATTAAAGTAAAAAATTAAAGAATAATTTGTAAAGGCCTACAACACCTGTACTATGGGAACAAATTATTACCAAGGGAAATTTAGAAACCTATGAAAAGTGGTAGGGTACACAGCTTTCATTAATTAGAAAAATTAGAAAAATTAATATTGTTAAGGTATTGAATTTGTCCAAATCAATCCATATATCCAATATACTGCCATTCAAAATTCTAAGCAAAGTTTTTTATAGACATTGACAAGTTAATCTAGAAAATCAAAGCAGTATTGAAGAAGAAAAATAAATTGGATGACTTATAGTATGATCCTCTAGACCCATTATGGTGCTGTATTGATGAAGAGAATTAGGGTAGATGCACAGATAATGAAACATAATAGTCTAGTCATAGATTTATACAGAAATGGCAAAGGTGCTAAGATAATTCAACAGAGAAAGAATAGTTTTTTCAACAAATGATCCTAGATATCTGGATATAAAATCTAAACATATATCCCTATATAATATTATTTCTAAAAAATGTAAAATGGATATTATCCACAAACATAAAAATTAAAACTATAAAACTTTAAGTAGCAAATATTGAGAAAAAACTTCACAAATTTGGAGTAAGCAAAGATTTGTCAGGACACAAAAATCTTTAACCACAAATGGATTAATTGATAAAGGAACTTCATAACAAATTAAAGTTTCTGTTTTTGAAAAGAGGTTCACATTGGAGGAAAAGTTTATTCCAAACACGTATCTAGGAGAGAATTTCTGTCTAGGATATATATGGATTTTTTAAATAAATTAATACTAAAAAATGAACAAAATTGTTTACATAAGCAAAATTCTCAGTTACCCAACAAAGTAAGATATACAGATAACCACCGAAGAGATGAATACATGTTCAACATAAGACAAGAGTTTAAAATTAAAAGCACAATGAGATATCACTTTATACTCACTAGAATCACAAAAATTAAAAACGCTTGCAATACCAAGTATTGACCAGGATTTGAGCTTTTTGAACTCTCATATATCATGAGAGAGTGACTCTAAGGCTATTTTAACATTTCTTGTAAAAAAGTATTGCATATGTTTGTATTTCCCCAAGAAATATGAAAACCTGTGTCTATCAATGGCATATGCAAGTATTTATACCGGCTTTGTTTGTATTAGACACTGACTGAAAGTGTGTGTGCACTGTGACTGGAAAACAAATTAGTACATGTATACAATGGAATAGTACTCAACAGTTAATAAGAACTAACTTCACATATGTGCTACTGTAATGGAGTAGATCGTACTACAGATTCCTCGTAATCAAGGGAATCCCCAAATCTGGTACAAGACTGCTCCGCCATGAAAGGAGGGGGCGGGGAATGCTGTGGAGGCTGCAGATTAAAAGCATCATGCTTCCTCCAAGGCAGGAAGGAGTTGATGCAGCAGAAGACATAGTGCTTAGGGCTCATTGCATAACAAAGGCAGCTATCCACTGTAAACGAACCAGCCTGTGTTATCCTGTCAACCTGGCAACACTTATCTTCCCAGCAGGGAGGTGCTGCAGAGGAGAGGTAAGCAGGCAAAGGGAAATACTGCTGACACTAGCCCTCATTGATTGGAAAGTTGGACATTTCCTTTGGCTTCCTGAGTGGATGGGATTCCAGGAGACGGGGCTTTGTAAACAAGAGGTGGAAAGAAAGTAGCTATCTTGACTCTTGGTTCAGGGCCCTTGATGCTCTGGGTCTCTGGTCCTTGCCTCCCATATGGACCGGAGCAATCGTGGGACTGGGCAGATGCTGGGCCCATTGGGGCTTTATCCCTGTATGGATAGAAGTCCACCTCTGGAGTCAGGGTCCTATTCAGGAATGCAGGCCTCCCTGGGCTCCAGCCTCCGGGACACTATGATCCAGTGCAGCACGCACGGCACATGGGTCCTGGATGGCTACGTGGAGACTGAGAGCAGCGCATCCCAGACCCTGATAGAGGGAGCTGCTGTAAGGAGACGGCAACTCCGAAACCCATAAATGCACATTCCAGAGGGTATGGAGATCTGTTTGTGAGGCCAGCGTAAGCTGCAAAAGGATGGATAAGGGAATGGGGAACTTCTGGGTGTGGTTCTGGCTTGTAATCAGTCTTTTGGGGAGCAAGAGAAGTTCTGGGTCTTGTGGGAGAGAGGGCCTCAGAGCAGGAGCACTTTCAGTCTCCCCACCCCCAAAGTTGGAAACCTGTTAATAAAAATCTGTTTCCTTCTACACAAATCTCTGGGTCATGTATCATGGTGACAAGTGGCCAAAGCCCATGCTGCATGGTTACACTACAACCAGGATGACTTTCAAAGTGCTGTGTTGAGCCAAAGAAGCCAGATGTAGATACCGTGTAATCCCATTTATATGACTTTCTAGGAGAAGTATAAATAAGTTATTGTGATAGAAGGCAGTTTAGTGGTTCCCTGTGGTCAGGCTTTGAAGAAAATTGAATAAATAAGGGCATGAAAACCTTCTGGAATTATAGAGTATATCACACATTAATTGTCATTGTAGCTTAAAAGTACGTATATAGTTGTTACATCATATACTGGACAATTAAAATGTGGGCATATTATTTAATGTAAACTATGATTTTAAAAAGTTGATTTCAAATAACAACTCAGAACTATATTTCATAATTTGTCAATGGTATGAATGCACTGAGATGCAGAAAGGAGGTTTTCAACAGATTGAGAGCTGGTAGCCCAGGTGAGGGAACGTTGCCACAGTCTAGAGAAGAGGTCAGGATCACCTGTGGTGGAAAAGATAAATACAGCTTAGGGAGAGAAATACAAAAAGATAACTGAGGATTTGAGTGCTTTGCTTTTCTTGAACTTCTAAAATGGGAGAGCCAAATTCTTAGAATATTTAGCCACTAATATTTTTATTTGAAGCTATTATATTTCACAAAAGAGTTACTAATAGACAAAGAAACAAGCATATATTGAAGCCAATTTAGAATGCAAACTATAAACTTACTAGCCTATAGTACTTACGGAGCCAATTTATTATAACTGTTGTGAAATGCCAAAACACGTGAAAGCAATATTTCTGAAGTATGCATTCACCAGACCCAAATAATTCTTGACATATTATCACCCTTTTGTTGAAATTATTGTGGATCTTTGGCTCACTATACTACAAGTTTTGAGATACATACTTGAAAAATACAGGAAATGTGGGAAAAGTTTGTATAAATTCTTTGGTATAGTTTCCAGCAGTCATCTTTGTAACAGTAATGAAATAATCAAGTTCATACCCTGCTGAAGGCATTTAGTCTTAACTATATTAAGCAATGGATTTTAATTATGCTAAGAAAAACTGGACTACTTAGCTTTTAAAAATAAAGCTAAAATAGTATTTTTCACAATGCAAAACTTTTGTCCATTAAAAAGTAAACTCTGGCTCCTTTTTAACTTTGTCTAATTTGAATTCTCTTTCAGCAAAAGCAAAATTCTGTTAAAAAAGAAACAGCTGGAATTGCTCTAAAAGCTAAAATAGAAGTATTTTGACAATATCACTATAAATTAAGGTTAACTATACTGAGAAGGCAGAAGTAGCTAACATGGAGAGATTAATATTCTGATAAAAAGAGAAAATGTTTTACAGAAAGGAAAGGTTACGGGTTAAATGCCATAGTATTTGACTGTTGGCCAAACAGCACTCTGTGGTTTATATCTTACTTCAGGATCTGAGTTGTAACCTTTCGGTTTTGACCCCAAACAATACAAATAAGTAGGCTGCGTTAACATACAATTGAAGTGAACCCTCAAAAGGGTAGGTGCATTTATTTTTTAAAATATTTTAATGCTAACCGTGTATTGTGAAAGTTTGAGGGAGTGAGTAGAGGCATGCACTTCCAGTGGGAGAATAGTTTATTCAACCATCACAGGTAGCAACACAGTAAAATGTATCAGGATCCTTAGCAATTTCCTTTTCAGGAGTTTGTCCTAAGAATATTGCAAAAAGATGGAAAGATACTGAATCTTGGAATAGTCTTTGCTCTGGTAAGATGTTAGCAAAGTTAGCATCTTTACAAAATGTGTATGAAGGTGTCTCACTTGGAGACTACTAATCTTCTTGTGCTTAGCACTTCCCAAGGCACTAACATTTGAATTATTTTTCAGTGAAATTAGCAGATTATGTTTATAAAATATAATCACCCAGACTGTTTATTGTAAGATTCTAAGAATAAAAAGTCTATAATCAGTTTTGAAATTTCAGGAATAGAAAGCTTGTTATCATAAAGTTAAGTATATTTCTAATATACTTTAATCTGCTTCAGTATCTGATACAAAAATGCATATTTGCAGTTCTGACATCCCCAAAATCTCCATTTGAGTATATTCACAGGTATACTTTTCATGATGTACAGTTTCTTTTCCAGAATGCCGTGGGTTGTATGGAATCATTGTATTTGCATTATGATAAATTGGAGAGCCAGAATCTCTAGAATAGTTTGGATGCTCACACTCAGCACTTCCTTAGTGCTCTCTACCTACCCTATTATTGAACTGATTACATTACATTCTACAGTAATCGCTGCTCTGTCCACCCTAGGGGATTTTAGATTCTGTGAAGGCAGAAAACAGTCTTCAAGCACTGTATCTCAGGAAGAAATGATGGCATCCAGTAAATATTAAATGATTAAAAATGGAGCAAATTAAGAACCAAAACTCTTAACACTATTTCAAATAAACATTATTAATTCCTTCAAATTAAGCAAGCAATAACAAAATAATACATGATGCTTTCGAATGATGAATTAAATTGCCTTCTTTGAATTCGTGGCCCCTTCATTTCTGTTTTTTGCATGTGGTCTGACATCAGTAGTTCTCAGTGAGTCTCTCTAATGAAGACAGCAATGTTACCGTACTGGCCACATAACTGAGGGTTTTGTGCTGTCTGCCTAACCCAGAAAATTGTTTTGTGAACAAGAAAGAACAGAGCAATACTTTTCTTGATAACATTCCATATAAAGGCATTGATCTATAACCGAAGAAGAAATCAGAAAATAAAATAAAATAAAAATACATAATGAATTCCATATTTTCACTCTCTTCCATTGCTTAATAAAATTATGAATTTTAATTGCTTCAAAAGAGATGTTACAAATTTAAAATAATACTTCATTATGAGCAGTTTTCTTCCATATCTTCAATGTAACTGAGAATCTTGAATTTCCCCCAGTATTTTCAGAAGAAAATTAATTTTTGACTAACTTGGAAATGTATTTTTTAAATGTGATTTCTTTTCTGATAACATTAAAAAAATCTTATTCCTAAAAGGATCATTTCAGTGTTTACTTGTACATATTTTCCCTTATGCAGAAACTCAGACATAGAAGAGGAAAGTTACCCAATGGAGCATAATGGCTAATGACAACTGGCTGTATTCAGACTGCAGGGGATGGTGTTCTGGGTTTGTGCTGGGTAGCTATGTGACACAAAGCAAATTAATGAAACTCTTTCTTATTTTTTTTCTTGGTGAAATAGGGGTAATTACTGAAGCCTAACCATAGCATTATTGTGAGTATTAAATAGCAGTGTTAAACATTTGGAACAATGCCTGATACACAGTAACTACTCATTACGAATGAACTCTCTACTATGGAAATCCCAATTCCTACTCAGGTCTTTTACTCAAGTCTGTTCTTCTAATCCACCATGGCATATGCTCTTTCTTGTAATGTTTAATAAAAACAACGACTCTGCTTTCAAAATAGGCACTTTGTGAGGGGCAGAATTATTTTTTATTATCTATTACGATGATCTTCTTACTGCTATGTGGTCAAGTGAGGTTGGGGGAAAGGGGACAGAAAATATGACGACAAATGCGTAGATTAAAATTGATTTATATGATTGATCAAAGTTCCAAAATGGTAAATAAGTTCCTACTATCCTTGATGTTTAATCTTAAACTAGGTCTTGTTAGTTAGTCGATAGTATAAGAAAATGTATTTAATCAGATAGTGGCTTTCTTAAACTTACAATTCTGATAATGCATATAACTGTAAAATGCTAAATTAATTAATGAATGATAACCAGGCAAATAGTTAACTCTTTTGATCTAATTTTTTTGAGTAATGCATAACTAAAATTAGTTACTTCCTTTTCCTTATTAACATTTTGGAAGGGTTTTTAAAATGTTTATTTTTATCACAACCAATTAAATATTTAGGAACTGCTTAATTCCTCCTCACTAATAGACAACAATGTAGAGAAACATCTATTTTTTATTTGACCATACAATTTGGTTAACATAATGGTGTAAATTCCCAAGACCACTCCTTACATCCCACCAACTGATTGACGGGGCCCAGGTAAAGCCATGTCTCTGTCAGCAGCCCATTCTCATTGCCAAATCCTATCATGAATTTGGAAGAACTGTGGAATTTTCCCTACTTGCAAAATAAGTTCACTGGCCACGGTTTCATGGAAACTGATGAAAGACAGGAGATTCTGGAATCAGGATGGAAGACTAACCGCAAAAGCAACTGTCAGCATCCTTGTGCTGGTCCTCTCTCATTCCTGCATTGCTGTGCAGGAGAGGAATCTGGGGCCAACGACTAAGGGGTTTTTGTTTGTTTGCTTGTTTGTTTTGCTTTGCTTTTTTGCATCAGATACTGTAGCAGCAATGAACAGACCAGCTGCCTCCCCTTTTAAAGTAAACATACACACAATCACTTTGTGGTCTTCTTAACCTACTTATTAGCCTCTGACTAACTGCAGGAACATCTCTATGTAGAAAAGCCTTGCAGTTCGGCATATTCAGCCAGAACACGCAGGGATGCTCGGGGCCATTGTAGACTTATTCTTCCAGTACACACTACAAAAATAAAACTAAACCAGCAAAAGTATGGCATTAATAAATTTAGAGACTGAAGGTAAAATAGTTATCAATAAGTAGAAAACAACTTAAATTACAAAGCTGAAAACAAACTACCTCTTCATCTCCTGTTTCTTCCCTCTTCTCTCAACTCCCTTTTGACCTTGGCAGAGTTCTAAATGGTGATCTCTAGTTGGGGAAGAGTAAGCAGGAAAAAAGAAAATAATCCACCAGCCCTTCCCAAGTTCCTTTTGTCTTTGACCTTAGTTATCGAGGAAACAGATTTTACTTTTAAAAGATTAAAATATCAGTAAATAAATTGAACTGAGCATTTTAATTTACCAAGTAAACCTGTATTTATGTCATAAGAATGAGAAGAAAAGTAATAGGATCTACCTACATACTCTCAAGGTCTATCGACTTCTATTGTAATGTGGCTAAGAATCTTCTAATTACCTCAGATTACATTTGTCATGTTAAATATGTTCTCGCTGTTTTGGGGAGAGGGTTAATGTGAATGATAACAATATTTTAACAACTGTCTACGATGGGTTTAATTCATTTAATCCATAAATGTATCAAAAATAAACAAAGAAAGATGTGGTCAAAATTATGTAAAATTGAGTTATGGCAATCCAAGTCACAGTTATTTATTAACTTAAAAACCATGGCTACCTAGAATTTTAATCTATAATGGGGTCTTAGCATTTATATAATTTAATAATTTCCAGAGATGAGTTGCAGCTTCATGAAATGTGATTAGTACAGGAGCGCACAATTAATTAATGGAAAGTTGTTCTAGAAACAAGACTTCTGGCATCCAATCTAAATATCTTTACATTTTAGCATGACTCATGTGAAGTATTCCAACCTACCCATATAAGAAATACACAGACAAAACTAAACAAAATGAGCAGGATAATGATCCACATAATATATAACTTAGGAATGTACATAAGAATTAATAATTTCTCCTTCTATTGCTTTCTTTTCTTTATGGCAGGTCTCTATCAAGATGATACTTTGGAAGATCAGAATTACATGAAAATTTCATGCAGAGTGAGTTATTTTCATTAATTTTTATTAATCCTCTGGGATTTTAGATAACCTGGGAGCAAAACAATGATAAAGTCTTGTTTTTGATCTCATAGATGGCAGACATGAATTGAAAAAGGGGTCCTTTGTGATGTATTTAACTTTGCAAATGAATATATTTGGGGTAAGGCTTTAACAGAAATCCTGAGGGAAAGAATGTTGAAAGAATGGCACCCTGCCCAAGGAGGATCAATAGCACTTTGCTTACTTCCGATGGCCCAGTCACTGAAAAACAGACCTGGAGAGAATATCACTCACCACTCACAATTCCAAAAGCCAACTCAGCCAAGTTTTACTTTTATGTGCTGCCTGTTGTTGCTATCCTAAAAGTAAATGTCCTGCATAGTATTTCCTAAACAGCTTTTAACTAGAATGGTGTGTAATGCTAGTTTTTGTTAGTTTTATCCCATGCCCAACCCTCCACCTACCCCTCGCTACTGGCAGACAGGGAGAACCCTCCATGAGCTCCAGGCACATGGCAGGAAATGCCTGGGGTGTCCATATCCATCTCCTTCAATGGCTTCTGAGATTGTCATTCTGCAAGGTCAACAGGCCTCTCTGATTGACATCCCCTCAGTGTGTGGAAGGTCAGAGCACAGCCAACAATGAAAAAGATCACTTTCTAGGAATCCGGTGACTATTGCCTAATGATTCCAGGAGGATACATGTCTAAAAAATGTGTTACTCTACATTTATGTCAACAAAGTTTTAAAGATAAGTTTAACCTGACCATAAAATAAGTTATTTTCCATATGCTTATTTATATTATGGGTAAGATAAATTATGATGACACATTTGCTGTCATCATCAGTAAAGTGTAACATTGCCCTGGCTGGTGTGGCTCAGTGGATTGAGCACTGGCCTATGAACCAAAAGGTTGCTGGCTCAATTCCCAACCAGGGCACAAGCCTGGGTTGTAGGCCAGTTCCTCAGTAGGGGGCACATGAGAGGCAACCACACATTGGTGCTTCACTTCCACTCTTTCTCCCTCCCTTCCCCTCTGTTTAAAAGTAAATAAATAAAATCTTTTTAAAAAGTATAGTATCATTAACAGTGTTTGAAAGAGCCACTGAAAACCAATGTTCATGGGCAGTACTACAGAAAATGAGGATTCATGAGTGATGATGCAACTAGTGTTAAATAAATGATATTCAGAAACTGTAGCAGCAAGATGTTTTGCACTGTTTTGTGACACTGTGAGTACCAACACTATTGTTACCTTTTACTCTTAGAAACATGAAATTAGCCAGGATGGTTAAGTTTAATAATAACCATAAAACACGGTTCCTGGACATTAACAGGAAGAGATACTGTCTGGACACCGCACAACAGCCTCCATGTGCACCAGTTGGAGAACAAACGGAATACAAGAAGGTTCCACATGGAAGTGTCTCTTTACCCACTACTGAATATTCACTGATATTTCATTAAACCCAACATGGCATTATTTACGCTGTAATCAAAATGCACAACCAGCAATCCTGCACAACCAGCAATAAGTTTAAAAGGAAAACTCTAGAAAAGTATTCCCAGAAAATAAGCCTCACTGCTCCACTGCCTTGAAGCATTTGTTATTTCTCATATCTCAGTCCAATAAAGAGCGATTGGAACCAGCTGCTTGCCATTCCTAATCTCCTCTCTTACTCAGGGTTTTGTGCATATGGCCAGAGGAAGGAAGGGTAGGAAGCTGAAATTATTGAGTTTAGTAATGAAACAACAGCTTTAAAAAATAGTGTGATTTGAGATATATCTCTATGCAATGAAATCATAGCCTCCAACCACACTCCCCAAACTATGCATTGAGGCACTTTCTCAAGAGCTGCAGCAAACTCATGGGAGATAATATTTTAAATTTCCTAGGAAAACACAATACTCAACATCTGTCAGACACTGAGGGAACTGAACTATTACATTGGACTACATTCCTTCTGGTGACATCATAACTTGCTAAACTGTGTTTCTTGCGGTGGCATGATAAAAAAAAATACCGTAGGCAAATCAATATGAAATAGGAAATGAGCTTGGAAGTGCTTGATCTGACTTAAGGACTCAAAGAGCCAAACAGGTGCATACATCCAATTTGTAAGTAATTGCGGTTATTTGAGAATGAACTAAAAATATTATTTTGTTCTTTCACTTTATGTGTATTTTTTTCCAAAAGCCTACTAACTTGTTAAGACATAAATACTTATTAAGCTGTTTGGTGTTTGCTCCTAAGGAAATGGAACTGTTAGCTATTTCTTTTGGCCTAGTACATGCTGGAAAAATTGCTAAGAGTGTTATGAGTCCAAATATTTGTGAACCTCCCAGGCTATGGAAGATCAGCAACTGTTTGGGATATTTTTTTTTTTTAAGATGACTTACATTCTCTCGACCTATTATTTTTTGAGGAAACCTGAATATGTAAGTCAAAAATTTTAGGTTAAACTGACCCATCTGATTCATACTGATATTTTTAAAATTTCAGTGTTTATTTAGGTATCTATATAGTGATTATTATAAGGCTAAGGTTTACTTTATCAACATATTATGCGTGACACGTAGACACAGACAACAGGGTGGTGATAGCCACAGGGAAGGAGAAACAGGGGCTTGGTGGAGGGGGCAGAAGGGGGGAAATGGGGACATCTGTAATAGTGTCAACAATAAAAATAAAATGAAAGAATCCAAAATAAATACATATAAATTTGGCTCATTTTAAGATTTCAACATGTGCTCCAACTTTGAAATTGATGATACACAATTTGTACCCTACTAGTCTCTAAGAAATAAAAGTTAACAGGAAAAATATATATAGTAAAATGTGGTGCAATTGAAGTGCATTCTTAAAGACAGGTCTTAACCACGCAGGTGACAACCCTTAGAATATTACAATTTGATCTTGGCAGATTCTTCGTTCTCACCTGGATCATCTGACCTTGACAAAGTAGACTTGCAGTTTAAGTTTAATCCTCTTGGGGGTTTGGTTTTCATGTAATTTATGTCACACTGCTTGTTGCCTGGGGTAAATAAATCATTGTTTTAAGAAGTAATACTAATAGTGCAAACAAAATGAGTTAATAGTAATGAATAAAAATAAAAAAGCCCAGTAACGAAGTTTCTCTCTTGGTTTCATTTAAGCCCTCAGTGATTTCAGCACATTTTTATGTGAGATAATAAAATGAAGCAGCCATCCATTTTTCAAAATACACCAAAAACCAATTTTGTTAATTAAAACATGTTTTCATGGTTTTGATTACAAAACAACGCACATATTTGCAAGTAAAAAATCACTGTTTTACATCATAAATTTAAATAGCTATCTATAAAGGTGATATAAACTTAGTGTAAAACCAATGTATATTTCAAATGAGAGTTTGTATGTAGTTAAGGTTTGGACAGAAAAAAAACACAATGAAAAGCATAATGCTCTATACTTACCTATTGTATCATCTGACTCAACAATGTTCTTTTTGGTGCAACTTTCTGGTGAATGGGAGTGGGCTTCATTTTTGGGCAAAAGGACGTTGAGTGAGAATATAAGGGGCTGAGGAAAAGTGTCACGTGAATGTGGCTTTTCCCTGTGGAGGAATAATCCTGCAGATTTTTGCTTAGAGATGAAATAGTGCCAGACTAGTATTGCAATATTCCATTCTTACTATACACATTAATGAAAGATTATAGACATGGATTAGATAGAAACCTGAAAAATGGTCATCTTTTCAGTGATGTTATAACTATGGTTTTGTCAAGGCCTTATAACATACATGATGCTCAGTGTAAAGGACACCTGAAAATCTTTTAGTCCCTCTTGACTAAGTAGCTTCCTTTTCTCCTTATTCTCCTACTACTTCTAAGAAAGAAACCTGTTAAATGCAGCCTTAATGGACTAATCCTGGTGTTTGGAGTTAGACTGAGGTGTAAAGCAGAAGCCCATGTGTGTAGTATTGGGAAAGATATTTAACCTGATGATGATTTGAGCATAACACATATGGTACAAGTTTGTATTCTGAAGGTTTGTATGTAGATTAATTCAGATAATGTATGTGGGTTTTCACTGGGATGTGTTTCACCTCCCCTGCATTTATTTCCTAGCTCTGTCCACTTACTTAAGGTATGTAACCTGCCCAAGCCTCAATGTCATCAATTATTAAACTGAGGTGGGTAACAATACCTACCTATAAAGTTATTTTAACAACAACAACAAAAAATATATATATAGCCAAGGTAAAATACAAAGTACAGTGCCTCCACAGGAAAAATAACACATTCATTATTATTATTACTGCTTCTGTTATTATCAGTAGTAGCACAACTTCTACATACTTCTACATTCTTCTACATGGTTCTTTCAGAGTCTATAGTATACAGTGATTCCCTTTATGCTTGGTAAAATGGATCCATTACAAAATTAATTACTTGGTTAATAGAAATAAATATTAAACTTGGCACCTTTAAGTGTCTAAAAATTTCAAAAGAATGTTGGAAATAAATTAGACTTTAATAAAAAGCCTGTGGTTCCAATGTGTTTTTTCAAATGAACTGGACGTGTTGCGGCATCCGGTCTCCCCTGTGAAAGCGGCAGATCCCAATGAGAACAAAGCAAGAAAAGGGCTTCCTATGTGTCTGCAAAGGCGGCCAGAATAATTTAGGAATAGTTCTCTACCCACTGGGAGATTTCATATACTCATCACTTTCTTTTAGTCTGATATACAGGCAGTTCCTTCTAATACTCTTATTCTTGGCTCCCTTGAATGATTACTTTGCCAGAAATAGGGCCACAGCTCAGTGTTGCCAGATGGACCACGCTCAGCATGCTCTCAGAAGAGGGCTGAACCTATTTACGACACATGTCATGGCCAAGGTGAGTTAGCGATTTCCCTGGAATTTCACAAGAAGTCAAGTCCATAGAGGTATTCAGCAATTGTTTTGAAGTGGAAAAAAGTTGCAGCTTACTTTTCATAATGTTAGATGACAGGACACAGTGCGATGTCTGACAACCTAAAGTCCATTGAATGAGAGAAGCAAAAAGGAAGAATTTAATATAAAAACCATGTTCTAATTCAAGAATAATACATTCAAAACTCTGAAATTTCACACTTGAAAAGGGATCAGCCCCAAACTTTGGACCCTTCTACTTTATTTATTTTGTAATTTAAATACATCATACAATGAATCATATATTGACTAATTAGTAATAGCAGGCACCTTGCCTGTATTTTGTCCATGTTCCTTATAAACGGTAAGATTGGAAAGTGCAATATAATCTTTTGGATGGTATTTTGACAGCACTTTGTCAGACACATTGTTGCAATAGCTGTCTGCATTTCAAAATCAATTTTACTCAATTGAAGTTATAAAGTTTTCTATTGACATTTTTCTTGACAATCTAAGACTGAAGAGCACTTCTGCATCCCACTTCTCTGACCTAGGATTTGAGATAAAACAACTGTGATGTCTGTGGGCCCCAGGGAGATATTTGTGATCTCAGCCCCTCAAACTTCATAAGCTATAGAGATAAGATGAACAGTTAGGGGGTAATGCATAAAACAGAATTTTGTATCTGAAACCCATGAAAGCACGTCAAGATACACTGTTGACATACTTGCTTCAAAATCTTGAAATATAACTGAGATCATGAAAGGTTTGTTTTGAAATTACTTCCCAGTGGTGGATTTCTTATGTAGATAGAAAGCAGGCAATTGTGTTTAGAGTCTAGGGATGTCAATGTGATAACATATAAGGCTTAAAATGGAATTTTAAATGTGATTTCTTTGAAGATAGAGATCATTTATTGCTTACATATGCATACGCAACACATAAAATAATTCCTGATCAATAACAAATACACCAAGCATATGTATTGGATTTAACAAAATTGAGATGCACCACTTCACCACAGGGTAAAAAGAACACTAGAATAGAAATCCAGGGCAGTGACTCTCTGACTAGCATGGGCAAGAATCCCCTGAAGACCTTGTTAAAATGCAGTTTTCTTTTTCAATTTGCTCTCTCTCCCTCACTCTCTGTCCGCTCTGTACAGATATGTATATATTTTCACTAAGACTAAAGTAATACTGCAAAATAAAAATTCAAGAATAAACAGGGAAAAAAAGGAAAAATAGAAACAGTAAAGACAACCGTAGGCGCTGAGAAGTAAAGTATATCATCTCATAAGCTGCCAAACAAAATATATATTTTTATATCTATTTCATTTAGACTTGAACATAGGACATTGGTAAAGGTAAAGAAGAGGAGGTGCTGGGAAGCCTCCATGTACAAGTCAGGGGATGTTTTTACCCTGGACATTTCACCCTCGTTCACAACACCATTACCGCAGAATTCTGTATTCCTGTTGCTGAGGGAAGAGCTTCCATGAGAATTTTTTCTTAGCAGTCTTCTCTGTCAAGCCCCATGTGGAGCCAACCTCAGTGAATAATTTGAGCAAGAGAAAGGGAAGACAGTTAATAAAAAAGGCAGCAGAGGCTTGCAACACAACACTGCTTCCCCAGTACCCTCCAGGACACACACGACACACATTTACACCTAGACTACGCACGCTTGGTCGTGGGCTGAGATTATTTTACAAGAACTACACTTTCCATGCTTTGTTTGTTTTGCAAGTTATGCGAACTGACTACTTAGGTCACGTGATAAGTTTACTTTGCAGACTTTGTAAAACAGTGTCCCCTACAGGGATTTATGCTGTATTCTTATGACCGTCTGGTTTTAGAAATCCTTGTAAGTCCTGAGCTCACCAAGTACAACATACCACATCAGCCTGCTGTCAGGTGCTCCAAACTGGGATCTAAGATGTAGTCAGCAGTTAAAGTTGCTTTATGTGAGCGGGTGAAAGTTGAATGTGAGCAAAAGTTGGCTTTTGGTTAAATGTTTTATGGGATATAATTATTAGTTTCAAACTTATCAAGTGAATATCTCATACATAAGCATGCATATTTTATGTTATATTAGGCTGCATTTAATTAGTTGAAAATGTTTATGGTACATTTTATAGTTAGTAATTTCTTTCTTTTATTAAAATTCTTATTTGAGAAAAAAATTACCATTCCCTAAATACTGGCTAAATCTAAAGAGTCCAGTTAACTGTACCGTGGATTTTTAGTTCAGCTGCTTTACTTTTTCTCATAGCTGTTGTGACTTCACAATCTGTCTATCAACCTATCCCGATAAAGCCAGTGCAGTTGTACCACGGACAGATCCCAGACTGCACAGGGAAGTGAAACTAACAGGAAGGCTAAAAACTAACCATGTCACTGCACAGAAAGGCATTTTGGCGGGTGAAGTTCTTACTGAATTCATTGGATAAAAATGTCTTTCAAGTTAAATTGATATTTAATTAATCATTGTATGAAAGCTGTTGGTCAAGTGTAAACACTGAGCCAGTGCAAATTCCACCACGTGTTTTTCATCTAATTAGGAATGAAAGCAGTGGTGTGCAGAAATGACCACTCCAAGGTAGAACCAAGAGTGTGGGAACAGGACGGAGAGAGAGGGTAAGGCAGATTGCAACCTCCAGCCTCCAGCTGCACAAAGATTTCTCCAGTTTTGAATGAGGAAAGTTTGAGTGAAACATTAGCAGAACACAACATAATTGTATTTATTACTGTACATACCATTACTGTAACTATATAATAAACTATGTACTTCTTTGTTTTTTAGGATTTTTAAATCTTTACCAAATCCCAGTAACTGCATAAAACAATTCAGATATTTTTGGCAGCTAGATCTCTGGGCCAGTTGGGCCATAGGACACATCTGAGATTCAAGAATTTGTTGTGTAAGTTAGGGAGATGAGAAAAGCAGCATCCTTTCTGGTGGGTTTAGCCCAACTGGTGTGTGTCTGTACTGAATAACAATGGACGAAGCACCAGGCTGAGACTCAGGTGATCCATCTTCACCTCTTAGTGCTGTATCTAACCAGCTGTGGATCATCTACGCAGGCTAGGCAGACAAGTTTTCTCATACAGTTTTCAGGGCCTCAGTTTCCATACACATATAAAATATATATGTGTATATATATGTATTTCCATAAACTATATATACACTTTATATATACTCATATGTATATTGAGTATAATAATGGTCCCTAATTAATAGGGTTGAGGAAGGAATGACTGAATTAATATATGTAAAGAAGTGGATGGTTTCTGGAATATAATATATACACAAAAACCATATCAAGACAGAATAACAAGGTGGCCCAGAGCTTAACTACGCTATAACTTGACTGTGGAGTCAAATCAAGAGACCCCACATTCCACTGTTGTAACTCGACTTCTCCACACCTCAGTTTTCTTAGATGTGAAAAGGAGATAGAAGTAATACCACTTCATTGAGACACTCTAGGGGATTAACTGAGAATGTATGTGTAAAAATTTTAGGACAGCTTTGTAAAATGTATTTTTACTTAATTATCATTATGGAATAATTATGAAATTACGTATTTCACTCTTGACATAAAGTAGTTTTTGTTGTATTAAAGTAGTGGAATTTAAAAGTTGGCTTAGCATGTTTAATTATGAGTAAAATGGTTAAAAGGAGAATCTGGGTTCTTGAATTAGTGCTCAAAAGAGAAAGTGAATTCTTCAGAAAGTTTAATGTACAAGGAAAACTGTGTACAAGGCATGTTATTATTACTATGTCATGATATCATGTTACACATCCCCCAAACATAAAACCTCCTTCTAGAAAGAATCTACAGTAGTGTGATATGGTATAGAAAGCACATTCTGATTCCTAAAAGAAGAAAAAAAATTCTAGTTGCCATGTAAACATACAAAGTGTGTGAAAAGTGAGATGATTGATTGCTCATGATGAAAATTTTTATTTTATATTGTTAACAATCATGGAATTTCACTATGAAATAGAAATACCTGATTTCTCTAAAGGAAGGTGGTTTCAGTCATGTGAATTCTGTAATTCTAGACACTGTGAATGAAAATTGACTAATCATTTGAAATTTTGTAGAGTAAAATATTCTCTCAGAAATGTTCACAAGATAGAGAGATCACAAAGGAATCATCTAGCTTTGGCTGGTGTGGCTCAGTGGATTGCCTCCTGGCCTGTGGACTGAAAGGTCCCTAGTTCGCTCACGCCTGGGTTGAGGGCTAGGTGCCCAGTTTCTCTCGCAAACTGATGTTTCTCTCCCTGGCTTTTTCTCTTGCCCTCTCTCTAAAAATAAATAAGTAAGATCTTTCTTTTTAAAGGAATCTTCTAAGTATTGTGCCCTGCTTCTCCGCCTTTTCCATTTCCTTCTGTAGTTTAGAAGCCTCTTGGGGCAACAATTAAGTTTGGGCTCCCAGGCATTATTCACTGCCTCTTCCACGTATTTTCCTCTTTCCCTTTGCTGCATCACCAAATCACACCTCACAACAGCTACTTACCATTAACGTCCTAATCCAGGATCTCTTATGAGTGCATTTGTAAGACCCACTTGGTTCCTGGTGGCCTGCTTAAAATATGCATAATAAGCTTTATGCATATTTTATATGTTTTGTGCTGGCCTTTTTGTTGCCCTTTATATCTTAAAAAGAAAATATATTCCACTGTAAACTGCATTAATGGTGTCAAATGACAGTTTCCAATGGAGGGAGAATGTATTCATGGAAACTTTTTTGGAAGGCGTTCATTTTCCAAAGTATTCAAATGTAAATCACCTAAAGTGATATGCATACTCTTTAGCATGATTATGCACAGCAATGTTTCCTGTTCATCGTTTTCCTCATCATGCTATGTTTTCTTGTCCACCTGTTCTCCATTTTGTGATGCCAATCCAGATGGGGCTGCAGAGATTTACAGATGGAGATGAGAGCAAGGTAGTCCTGTTACGTTAGTCAGGGTTTCATGTTAGTTTTAAAATGAGAAGAGTGTTCCAAAAAGCCAAAAGGAATATCTTCCTATAAAAAGACCAAATGGCTATTTAAAACTTCTTTTGGCAGTTTTGGTTTTTTGTGAGTATATGTGTATTAATTATTATTTTTTCATAGTTCATCTTTAGGCAGTTTTAAGCACTTTTTTTCTAGGATTGATTTTGATTCAGAGCATAAAGAGAAAAATAATTAGTTCGTAGAAAGCTTTTTTTCTAATACAGTGTGTCTGTGATACAGCAGTGAGTTTACTAATAGGAGAAATTTTGGATGTGGTGTTTTGAAAACTGATCCTCACTATTATATGCAGTATTTGGCCTATTCATACTGGGTGGTAAATTATACCTCTTGGCTTTTTCCATCTTTTGGCTCTTATAAAATGCAAAATGACCCACACCTGGCTTTTCAAAGCAATAGTTAATTGAAAACTTGCAATTAATGCTAGCGCTGAAAATAATTATGTGTATTTGGTCTTAAATTTTGAAACTTGCAGTTTTAAAGAATATATTAATAAATTAATGACGATGCTATTAACAAAAACCTTTTTCAGGAAATGCATGTAAAGTACATCAGTTGATAAATCTGCTCAATTTGCTTTGGAAGAAGGCATTTCTGCATGAGAGAGTTGCCATAACACCTTTTAATCCTATTTGCAAAATTGTATTATCTTGGGCAAACCAAAATTAATAAGCCACTATTTTTTCTATGTTTAATAGTGTAAAGACAATGTACTTGATCACAACTAATATGAAAGGATGTGTCTTAAATGAGGTGTGCCTAATCAAAGTGGACTCATTAACCAAGTTTTTTAAAATAATTTATTTCCCAAATTTAGTTATACTTTGATATCACTGAAGCCATTTATATTTTATTTGCAGGAAACATAACCCTAATATGAAGTGATTTAATTATAAGTGACTTATTTATGATACATCATAAATAAGCATCATAAACAGTTTGTACATATAACCTAATTTTTTGTTCCCTTTTTATTGAATTTATTGGGGTGACACTGGTTAACAAAATTATACAGGTTTCAGGTGCTTAATTCCACAGCACATCATCTGTGCACTGTGTGGTGTGTTCACCACCACAAGGCAAGTCTTCTTCCATCACCATTTATCCCCCTAGACTCTCCTACACCAACCCAGCAATAACCACACTGTTGTCCATGTCCCTGAGTTTTTTTTCTCTTTTTTTCTTTTTTGCTCTATCCCTCTCTGCCCCCAATGACTGTTTTTTAAGGGAAAAAAATTCATAAACCTAGTGTTTCGAGGAGTAGACCAAAGTAACCCACCATAAGCATGTGGCCTGTGTAAAAGATATTATACATGTCCTTGAAAAGATACCACTTTAACTCAGAAAATACACATTTTTCTCTAGAGCAAAAAAAAAAAAAAAATCTACATTTCTTGCCAATTACATAATATTCCCTAAAAACTTCAAGTAAAATTTAAAGAAAAGTGAATTTAGTTATTGAATAAAGAAACTTGTACTTTTATTGTGTTCACAACCAATATTATCTTTTGCAACAGTTAGTGCTAATTTAGTACAGATTTTTAAAATATGTTTAATTCTTACTATAAAGATTTTACCTGCATAAAAATCAGAGTATAAGCTTCATGCCTCTTTATTTGCATGTGTTCCTTCCAGAACCCTGGCAGAGGCCCTAGCAACATATTCACATTGTCTTACCGTTTTACTAAAATGTACCAAGGTAAGTTACTAAAATCACTTGAGATTGTTATCTCTTCAACTTCTGTGTCAAGTAGCACTGGGGTAGCCATGAACATTTCTGGAATCCGCTTAATAAAAAATATGGGATACATTTTGTTTGGGTTTAGTAGCATATTTTTTTTTTTTGGCAATCTCTTTGTGATTTGGCAACGACTTCTGTGCACGGTTAATTTATTGCTCACCATTGCCTCGTAGGAATGTTTTCCAGAACTGCTGTGCCAACTTCTCCAACATCGTGGCATGGAGATACAAAGGCAAAGGTCATAGTGAGTTATGAACAACCTGTTCTGTTGCACCTGGAGTTTGATGTGTGTAGGGAATGAGGAAGGTACAAGGTGCAAAATGTATGGAGACAATTGATGATCTCCGTAAAATATTTTTTTCATTGACTGACTCTCAAGTTAAAACAAAGTTTTTTCCTTCAGTCATATACATAACTGTGTCCTAATATCTTAGAATGCAATAATAATACTAATAATAACAACAACAACAACGACGACAATAATACAGCAAGTTTCTATCAGCTGTGTTAAAGATAGCTGCAACTCTTTCTCTACAGAAATTATTAAAAAGGCATTATTATGTGAAATTAAAATTTTAAGCCCCACACTGTAGGGAAAAATGATATCATAAAATTGTCAGGCAGATAACTAAGTTAAACACACATTTACATTATTTTTCTGGATTTTTAAATGTTTGTGGTATATATAGGCTCTTGATATTTTAATTGTTGTGATTTGTTTTCTCATTCTAAATAAATCTGCATTGTCATACTGAAATTTAAATTTATAACTTTTTATTTTTAAAGAAAATCCCCCAAATTGTGTAAACTATAGACCTCATTTAATTGGTCTGCCTCACTTTATAAATAGTAATTAATCGATATCCCTCTTGATCACACTATGATTGAAAACATGTATGTGAAAAACCTGTTATATCTGTGATCTCTCTAATAATTTATACTTGCCAATCAATAATCATAACAGTCTCACAAGAAGAAAGTTAATTTTAATAACAATGACTATTTACCAAGTACTATTTTACCTATATTAATTTATTTGTCACTGAAATCTCATAAGAAAGATTCTCTCAAGATATCATCTCTATTCAATAAATGAGAAAACTGAGGCACAGAAAGGATCAGTGATTTGCTCAGACTCATGTATCTGGGGATCTGAACTCAGACAGAATCTTCTAGTAACCACTGTACATACTACCTGAAAAGGTATCTTCTTTCATATAGTAGCAGATACTCAGAGTTTAGACACGCCACCAAGAATAACTTAACCAGTTTAGTTTAGCAGCTCTTACGTTGTTTTGTTTTGTTTTGTTTTTCTCTCAGACTTGGAGAATGGGATCACATGGCACAACTCAGAATGACCTAGGGGTCTTCTTCAAAGCCCATGAGGGTTAGGGTTAGGGTTAGGTCTCTTCCCCATGTGAAATTGGATTCAGGGTTCACACTGTATATATATTTTGAAAATTCTGCAACACCTTTTATACAAGTAGAGTAATAATATGAACAGAGTCTGAAAAATTGAGAGAAGTCAAAATTCTTCTTAGAAAGAATTAACGTTTTCTTTTTTACTGTTTCCTCACTTTGGTGTCTCCACAGTAATATGTTAATCTTAATTTGTAGAAAGGGATGAATTTACCTACCATCCTAGAGAAAATTATCCGTAGCACTTTAAACAGTCTTGATTAGACAGTGAGCACTCAATAATGATTCAAGTAGTATCTGCACAACCTTGAAACCTAGTTCAGATTCAAAATTTATGAATTAAACAAGCAATAAAATATGATATACTATTTAGGTATAGGTGTATATGCCCCAGGATGGGTGGGTAGACTTACATAATTTTCTTCCTATGTTCTTAGTACTAATCCAGTTCTTAGGTTCTTTCTTTGATTACCCACAACCTAGGAAAGCTCCTTGAAAGAAGACATTTATTTTTGTCTGCTTCTTTGATGGCTCAAGCCTTATATAAGTGGAACATAATAAACAGGCAGTTCATGTTTAACCAGTGAGCGAATGTTGGCTATTATGTTCATTAGGTGTATCATTTAGTATTTAGTAACTCAAGTCTCCCTTAGAATGGATAATCATTAGACATATTTACCATGAAGTAATATGAAAAGCCTGTAATAACTGTGGTCTGCTCTTTCCATCTGAAAATTTCAAAAAATTTCCAGTGTTGTTAAAATTATGTAGAACTTAAATTCTTTAGTTATTTTTAGATCAAAGAAACATATAGTTTAGTACATGGAAATGACTACTGTGAAAATTAATAGCCACATAGCTAGCTAGACCAATGTGAAGAAAATCGGTTCATTGCATTCTCAGACCCTATTATTGTCCTCTCTTTTCCATTTTCCTGTCCTTGTGCCTTGAAAACAACCTATTGTTAGCACACTTGTAATATAAATCCTGGATAAGTGTCAAAAACAGGGTGCAATTTCGTAGCCCTATGACAACATCATTTAGGCTATGTCGGTTTTCAATATATCTCATTAAAATTCAATGTTAGAGTTATCATATGAGTAAGACAAGTGTGTTGGTATTAATAAGATCTTATGATTATAAGGTTTCCTTATTACTAAAATTCTTGACTTCTGATCAAATTGGATATGCTTCAATTACTTTCCTTCATATGACTTAGTATCAACTTTCTCTTGTATATTTAATTAAAACTTTGGTGTTCTGCTTTAAAATTCAACTTCCTTCTTGTAATCAGAGCAAAAATGGTAATTATTGGAAAGTCCATCAAGACTTCCCTTAGGCATGCATGGAGGCCCCAGTTTCCTTTAATCATCATTTATTAATACCCTAAATCCAAATAATATCAAGTAAGCATATATATGCATATAAATTCAACATCTTACTCAAAACCTTTAAAATTTTGCAAGACACAATATTATTACATAGAGGGTATGCCATAGGCAAAATGTGTTTTCCATTTCTTTGGAACCCCTGCTTTTCTCCTTCATATTTAAAGTCTTTCAAAACTCCTTCTACTTGTTCCTCTACCTAGTGCCTCAGGGCCCTGCTGTGTGTTGGCTAATAATACTTTCCCGTTTGTGTTAGTGTTTTATAGGTGCCAACTCTAAATTTTGCACTGTTTCAGCTAACAAATTTCCACAATTATTTATTTTTCCTGTAGTCCCAAGGCAAAACTAATGCAGTTTCTAGTATTCTCGCAATTACTTACCCTAGAAAGTAATTTTCTGGTTAAAGAAGTCTTTGGTATTTAAGATAATTAAGATAATTATGAGTGGCTATATGATGAAATAAGAGAAATAAAAATAATGCTACCTTTGAGCTTGAAGGGGGAATTCTAATTCTGAGAGTGAATTTTTTTTCTGTCTATGTTTTGGTGTGATGTAGAAAAGACTATGTTCTTAAGGTAAATTACTCTGGCCCTTTAGTTGTAAGCAAAGTGTAGGAGGTGTAAAAGATAGCCAGTCCCTATGCCTGCTGAATTAACCTGGTTTTAGAGATAGAGGAATGAAGAAAGAAAGAAAGGAAGAAAGGAAGAAGGAAAGAAAGAAAAAGCAGGGGGTAAATATAACAGTGCTGAGGCTTTCAAACTGTAAAAGTGAGAGCAATTGAGGGAAGACCATCATTAGAATTCGTTAACAGAAGAAAGCATGTGGCACTCTTCTGTGGGGAGTTATGCTTCATGTGCTAAAGCACCAGGGGCCAGTGGGCACTTTTTAGTTTTAGGTTCTATAATACTATGATTAATTTCTAGCTTTTTTTGGAAATAAATATGGTCTATTTTAGGGCCTACAGAGCTTTATTCCCAAAGCTGAATTTTATGCTACTCAATATTTTCAGACAGTGACTGTCTGGGACATAACACATTTAAGTGAAATAGCAGAATGACTATAGTTTTAAGGCTGTGTGAAGTCAGACGATCAATAAAAAAATTTATTGCCAATAGGGTGATAACCAAGTCACAGCATTGTCATTTGAATTTCTGGGTATGCTTTAATAGAATTGCAGTTATTCCCTTAAATTCATTTTAAATAGAAACACCATTAAAATGCATGAAATAGGGTAGGTTTGCAATGGAATAGAGTAGAAACAAAGCTATCATTATTTTCTGATATAACAGAAAATAAATCACATAACATCTTAATTTTGTGAGATTTTTTTAAAGGTCCCCCATTTACTCACTGCCTGCTATAAATGGGCTCTATTTATTATTTATAACCTCACACGTAAAAAGCATTTTGCAATGTATTTGACTTTTATTTCATGAAGCTTGACATGGTGGTCCTAATATAATAGATGAGACCATTGAATTATATGGCTAGCCTGCATAATTGTTAATAATCATTAAGATGAAGAGATGCCTAGGCATTTGAAGTTAAAGTGGAAAGGGAAAATACAACAACAACAAAAAAGAGTGGGAATGCAATATGTATCTATAAACAAAAGACACAAAAAGCAATAATTCTGTCTACCAGACAATGGGAAAACATACTGTAATCATGGAATGAATGTAAGTTCCAGAGCAGGGATGTTTTGTATGAAACCATTAACAGTATATATGTGATGTGTGTATAAAATGATATGTTACTATTCAGTGTGAATATTGCTACTCCCTACTATTCTGCTATAGTAGAGTGTTCAAAGGAATGCACCTAGTAAATGTATTTGACCATCAGGCCACTATGTAATTCCTAAAATTTTTAAATTTTATTTTCAAAATAATCACATGTATTTTTATTTATTTGTGATTTATCTTTCCTTATTTTATATTTGTTTATTATTAAAAATCAAATGTTATTTTTTCTCATTTTTCTGAGGTATAATTAGCATATATTAGTTTCAGATGTACAAAATGATACAACGTACATATACATTCTGAAATGATTACCACATTAGCATCTACATACACAGTTACATTTTTTCATACAATGACAGCTTTTAAGATCTGTTCTCTCAGCAAATTTAAAATTTATAATACAATATTGTTAATGATAGTCACTATTACATTAGTTTACATCTCCAGGGTACTAGATGCTGCTTTTATTTGATAACATGGAAACTCTGGAGAGAAACCCAGTTGCACAAATTAAAAGCCAATTGAAAAACAAAGTCACTAGTTACTGGGTTGTCCTAGGGTGACTGACTGTCATGATTCACCCAGGACAGAGGAGATTTCTAGGACATGAAACTTCCAGGTCTAAAATGAGGCCATTCCGCCCTGGCTGGTGTAGCTCAGTGGATTGAGCGCGGGCCTGCGAACCGAAGGATCGCTGTTCGATTCCCAGTCAGGGCATATGCCTGGGTTGCCAGGCCAGTTCCCGTCAGGAGACATACAAGAGGCAACCGCACATTGATGTTTCTCTCCCTCTCTCCTTCCCTTCCCCTCTAAAGATAAATAAATAAAATCTAAAAGGAAAAAAAAATCTTTAAAAAAAATAAATAAAATAAAATGAGGCCATTCCCAGGAAAAGCAGGAAGGTTGGTCCCTCTAGTCGTACACTTACTTTTCATCGCTAAACGTAAGATGGGGTTTCAAATGTAAATGTGGACAATGAACAAGATGTTGGTGTTCTGCTTGGTTGTGCATTCAATTTGTAGTACTCCCGCTTCAGAAAATGATGGCATTGAAGAGAAGAAAAAGAAAGCACAAGACTTGCGATGAAATATTGTAGAATAGGGAAAAGATAACATCACGGTAATGTATAACATTTCTAAACAAGTACGCAAAAGGGAAACATGCTATGAAGTTTGGGCAGGGGCAGGCAACTAAAATGTAGGAATCTGGATTCATATAAAACCTGAATAAGAGTCAGACAGACAAACTGTTTCAGAATAAGACAGCATGACTGGAAAGGAAATGACTTGAGATGCAACAAGTACAGGTTGAGATTAAAAAGAAGTAAATGAAAGATTTGAAGAAGAGTGAAAGATTTGAAGAAGAGTGAAGAAGAAGAGCTCTAACAAATTTTAAAAAATAAAAGAAAAATGTGTCATCTACAGAATGGAAAATTTAATCTTATGTAAAGGGAAAATATGATTTCCCCAAATGTAGAATTAAAAAAAATAAACTGTAAAAGATGAGACAGGCAGGAGAAAAACATGGCTGAAATCCAATCCAAGAATTGTTGTTATAGAATAGAGAATCAGAACAATAGTCAATGTTCGTAGAAAATTTTCTGAATTAAAACGCACTTCAGTATACAGAATGATGCACTTATTTGGTTCACATAAAGAAATCACACCTGTAAGCATCTTGGAAAATTATTGAATTACAATTTTTATTATGAAAATGTTTAAATATACAGAAAGGCTGATGGTATAGTAAAGTGAAACCTTTATATACCTTATTTAGTTTCCATAATTGTTATGATTTTGCCATAATTGGTTTTTATACGTACAAGAGTGTGTATGTGCATGAACAGTTAAAGCTGCACAAGAACCCAGTGGAAAAATATTTTATTACGAAGGAACACAAAACCAGCTGGCTTCACAATTCTCTTTTGTGAGTTACATTGATGAAAGACAAGGGAATAGTGCCTTCAGTGTTTTAAGGGGAAAAGAACATCATTCAATTGTTTTGTGCCCAACTGAGTGCTCTGTAATGAATGTGGGGAACAAAAAGACATTTTTATGTAATTGACATATCAGAAAATATATCACCTGGTATGCCCATCAAAAAATAAGTAAAACAAAACTCATTTAAAATGTATGTCAGGAGCCCTGGCTGGTGTAGCTCAGTGGATTGAGCGCGGGCCTGCGAACCAAAGGATCGCGGTTCGATTTCCAGTCAGGGCACATGCCTGGGTTGCGGGCCAGTTCCCGGCAGGGGACATACAAGAGGCAACCGCACATTGATGTTTCTCTCCCTCTCTCCTTCCCTTCCCCTCTGAAGATAAATAAATAAATAAATAATAAAAAAATAAATAAAATATTTAAAAAAAAATAAAATGTATGTCAGGAAATTTAAAATAAATAATATTAAAAATTTAAGAATGAAATTTAGATGGGAAATGGACTGAGATAAACATGGGAACCAGTCATTATGGTTAACACTGATGTAGATTTCCCAAAATCATTCTTTAAAGAGAATGTAGGTTCTAAAAATAATGATTACATTGTGAAAGTGAGGGTTTACAAAATATTAAAGCTCATTAGTAGAGAAATTAAAGAAAATGTTCAATAGAGTTCAAGCATACTATAATATTATGTTATATAGGAGAATAAGAAGATACAACTTTATTTTCAAAAATATAAATATAACAAGGAATTCTTGAAAAGTAATTAAAAACATAAACAACCAAAATTATTTAAAAAAGGCAGGAAACACAAAATAAACAAATATAAATCTCTATGACAATAAGTTTCTTAAAGAAGAAAGTTACCAAATAATTATAAGGTGATATCTATTGTCTATGTTCATAATTAACTATGAAGGACACATGGACAAAACCAAGGGGGGCTTGGAAGCAAGGGAGGGAGGGGAAGATGGCTGGGGTGGGGGGAATGGTGGGGGGTAAACACAGACAGCTGTAACTGAACAACAATAAAACAATTATAAATAAATAAATAAATAAATACCTATTTGTAGATCTCAAAAAAAGAAAATTTAAGAAAAAATTCATTCATAACAGAAATAAACTCATAAAATCACTAAAGAAAGACTTCAGGATATAATATGAAAGTCTAATAAGTACCTGTAATCTTCTAGAAATGTAGTAAGCATTGGAAATAGAGTTGTGAAAGAGCTTCTAATTTAACTAAAAAAGAGAGTGAAGAACTCCGGTGTGATGAGTGTTAGAACAGGGCATTAAGTTACCAGATAGCCTTAAACAAAGAGAAGGAAATAGCTGGATAGTTGGTGAAAGTTTAGTATTCAGATAGGCTTGAACTAGGTAAAAGCACAGGGACAGGAAAAAATTTATAAAATGTGTCATATGGATGGCCCTCCAACTTGAAGTATTTATCTATTTTCCAAATAAAAATATTAAAAATTTTAAATATATTTTTCTTGTTCTATGCTCCTTTGGTAATAATACAATTTGAGTCTTTAAGGTGCCCGTGCTTGATTCTGTTGTGCATAACTTGAGCAGTGGGTTAAATGTTCATATTATTATTATTTTTCTTTTTGCTGAGTTGAAGAAAGACAAGTGTTATATCAAAAAGGGCCATTAAATTTGGAAAGAAACTGAATGAACTAATCGTATGTCAATAAAAATTTTAAATGTCAATTACATTAAAAGGCTCTATAAGCTTTAAGAAAGAAAATCTAGTTACCCACCAAATACAGAATTATTTCGGCATCATTTGCAACAAATAACTAAAAACAATAAGATTAGTGATTTCAGAATCTAGAGAGAACTATTTTATCACAGAGAAGCTATATTCACACTAAATAGCATTTCATATTATAAGAATAAAAAAGTTTTTAAAGCTCTTAGTATAATAAGTTACTTATTTCATTAAAAAATGTTGTCGAAATAAGAATAAATGTTAACAACTTCACTGGTGGATTGAAGACCTAAATATAAAAATTAAAACCCTCAAAATACTCTAGAAAAATATGCTGGCAGTAGGAAAGTTTTTTCTAAGCATAGCATAAAATCCAGAGAACCCAACTGAACTGGCAAATTTGACATTATAAAAACATAAATTGTTTATGTGTAGAAAGATTGTATAAACTATTGAGAAGATAAATGATGATATAAAAATATTTGTAGGCCCAACTATTAAAACCCTTAGTTGGTTAAAAGTATTTCAAACCCATAAAAGAAAAATAAATATCCCAACACAATACTTTATAGAAATGTGTCCTTGCTGTACTCTTCTTATACAGATTTAAAAAACTGTTCAACATTTCTCATTAGTTTTTATACATTTGACTTTTTGTTTTTCCTATTATACCTCCTAAAAACTCCTTTATTTGGTGTTTAAATTTACATATCCAAGTATCTTTCTGTAGTTCCTATCTTTTCAATGCTTCAGTTAGACATTCTCAGTGAAGAGGGTGAGGGAAGAGAGCTGACCTAAGTAATTTGGGAAATTATTATAGTCTGTAAGGTTAAAGGGAAACGGAACTGTGTACGTGCACTAAACTCTAGTTGATAAAAGTGACTCCCACAGAACAGTGTTTAATAATTCTGAAACCTCTGCACATGTATACTGGAACTGAACAATTAAGTAAACGGATGTTGGATGGTAGGATCCCGTTGGGTTGGCCATTTTCAGATAAGAAAATGGAGGAATCTAGAATCATGCACCTGGTAATGGACCAAAATTGGTCACATCAGTGTGTATTCAGATTTACTTTAAGTATAGAGTATTGCATAAAAAATGTTTATAGATATGTATATGTACCAGAGATTGGTATACTCACATATATATTTTTTCTTTGTCAGCTGAAAACCAATGCCACACAGTAGCAATGACTACGCTTAACAATTAGAATTTGCTTGTAATTCATTTTTTTTAATAAGTGAAACTCAGACTTTTTGGTGAAATGACTGATCCTAGAACTAGGAAAGAAATGTACAAAATGACCCTGGAACATCTTACAGAACCAAAAATTGAGGGAGTAACCACCCTCTAACAAGATGGGGGCAGAGGGAGGGTCAAATCTCCATTGCAGAAGAATTCTAAATAATTTGTGTTGACACTCTGCCCTCAAGGGGATAAGCATAATTTCCCCCTTCTCTAAATGTTGGCTTTACATAGAGACCTGCTTCCAGAGAGAGTATGGTATGGAAAGAGAGGGCAACAAAATAGTCACTTTGCAATAAAGAAACCTGGCAAAGCATCTCAAACAAGATAATCAAGGTTAAGATTAATTTTGTCATGTTGATAGTATGTACACTTGACATGATGTGATGTGATGTGATAAGAATATCACTTTGGCTTGGCATTCTTCCTTCCCAAAACAGAACCTATTAAACCTTAGGACTTCTCAAATTTTATTTATGATTTTGCTAAATGAGAACAAAAATTATCTGAATATAGAGTCACGTAACTTGGTTACTTGCACTAAATTTTTTATTCATTTCAATGGAGATTGCAATTAATTAAATCAATTTAGTTATATCATTTATTTCAATTACTTTGGCCTATTCATCAGGATAGTCTATGTAATACACAACATGAATTAAAAATCACAAAATATTTTATTTGAAATATAAATTTGTATTATTTTTAACACTTCATAATATTGGCTAATTCATTTATAAATTATGAAATAAGTTCAAAATATTCAGTCTTAAAACCAGTATTTACAAATGCAATTAAATTTGTTCTTCAATCTATTCATTCTGCCAGCTGTGTTTTTTTAACTTAATATACTTTTAGCCTTAGCCAATAGTGTTACCTTAAAACAATTAACGGGATTTTTCTAAAAAATCACCTTGAAACCATGAGAAACCATGCCTTTGGATTAATTTCTATTATTTTGTATTTTATTCATATATAAAAGTACAGAAGATAAAAGTACAGATTAAAAGTACAGATTAGAGGTATAGGAAACCGTTCTCCATGGCCTGGGCCCAGCTCCCACTTGGAGATGCACAGGACCCACGCCCATAGATATGTTCTCCCGTGGGGAATCAGGCCTACTCTGTACCTAGACTGCTATGAGATTGCTTTTGCTAAACCTCCCTCACCCTGAATTGAGGCAGCAAACATTTACTGCAAAGTAACTTCCTAAAATCCATGCTAAACCTTCTAAGGATGACTCAGTTCAAACACTTTTCCCTTTTCATTTGCAAATATCCTTCCTCTGTGATGTGATTAGCAGCATCCTCTCCTTTGTTTTCTGTAAAAGTAACCACCTAAAGCGAACCTGTGCATAGTTAATGAGGACCTCCACTGAATGTGCCCAGAAAGACAATAAAAGCTCATTGAAGCGAGGGCTGGGGCTTTTGGCTCCTTTTGAGAGTGAAGCCACCTACCTGCCCTTTTTCTCCACAGGATTCGGTAGTCTGTGTGAATTTCTTTTGTCTCAACACCCCACAAGCCAGGGTCCTCATCACAGAGGCACATTTCCTTTTCAAAAACCTAACAGTCTTTGCAAATTTCATGCTATTACTAGGCAATGCCATCAATGGATGAGTTGTTAGAATATGAGCATAACTCAGGTTTGCTTTAGAAACCACAGATCTGGTTTTGATTCAAAATAATAGAATCAGCCTGTTATGTTCCCTTAACCTGGTCCAACTTTGTCATTTTCTGCAGAATTCAGAATTCCATTAGTATTGTTAACCAGGACCTAGAATTATTCTAAACTCTTTAGTTAATTTATTGAACATATTTCCAAGGAATGACTATTTAAAATCGTATTATTCATTTTAGTTTTAAGGAAATTGTGACTGAGAGAGGCTGAGTGACATCAGAGGCCACTGGGAGAGAAAGGGTGAGGAGAAAGGAGAGAGAGAGAGATCAGCACAAGAAGGGTGTTCAGAAAACATGCTACTTTTGTGAGCTTTCCTGAATCCTCAGCTGTTCCCCTCCCCCCCCCACATTTCACAGCATTGCTAATTAATACATGAGAGATTTGTGGGTCATGTTTACAACTAAATAAATACCCAAATGTAAATGCTGAAAACAGAGAAAATTTTTCATATTGTGTCTCTATAAGACTAAAATTTATAAGGCTTCCTATACTGGTAAACTTTTAACATGTGTGAAATATAAACTTCTATGTGATATAAAATATAATTTATTAATAAAGCTAATTTTTATTATTTATGACAAAAATAAAAAGATTTTATAATAAAAATGGAATAGTCCCACTTCTTACAAGCTGTATTGCCTAAACCATTTGTGATGGCTATAAAAGTAGACAGCTAATATTTCTAGCTATGGGAAGCACAGTGACCAAAGATTCTACCTCTGGGTCTTCCACTATGGTCATATCAAAGCTGTACACTCTTTCCAGGGAGTTCCTAGCCGGTAACAGAACAAGGCAAGGTACAGGTGGAGTAGGCCCATTATGGTGAGATGTGATACTCCTCCGTCAGAAGACAGCCTCATGATTTCCCACCATCCTTGCTGCAGTAATAGGCTCTTCCAGTATGATCCTTTTTAGTCCTCTTCCCCCTTCTGTAGTCCTTGGATTATCATTAAGGTCTGAAGGCTCTCCCACCTTTTCCTGTCCCTCATCTTGAATTTTTTTGTATTTATAAAATCTAGAAAAAAAACTTCATTTTTCTGATTGAATAGCATTTCAGTTTGACTTAATAAATAAGACACTCTGAAAGCACAATTTAAATATATCACACTTATTTTCATCTAACCAAAATACATTATTTTTTTATACAAAGAGAAAAAAACACTATCAATAAACTATGAAATTGTAGCAATGGTAAAACGTATCTCAATTCCAGAGATACAAAAATATGTTTTAGAATTGGTGAAAGTAACCACTATTGCTTCCATAATAAATAAATATTTTTCAATATAGATACCATGTAGAATATCCTTCACATCTTATAGCTGTTTTTGTGATGAATAGCCTTTTTTGTCTTGAAGAATATACATTAAAAAAATCCTTTGCTAGCTTAGTTCAAACGTGTGTATACACATCTGGTTGTACATAAGAAGAAACATAACAGTTTAATTATATATACTACATATAGTTTAGTACGAATGCCCTTGAGGAAAAAAAAAAAAAACTCTGAAAATAGAACTGATAATTGGATTTAATGAAGTGCTTTTATAATTTCCAGAATTACTTTTCCAACTCATTGCCTGACTTCCACTGGAGTTCTAGGGATAAATTAGTGTTTTTATCATCACTTTTCGGATGGGGAAATTAAAAAGTTAAGTAACTTTATAAGGTCATGCAGAAAAACAATCATGACCAGGTATCTGCAGTCCCAGGTTTTGACCATTTGACAATGTTGGCTTCTTATAAACGTCTTATATTAGCTTTGCAAAAACTCATTTCTAAAGGTAATTAGCTATAGAAAACTATGCTGAAACAACTTTTACCAGTAAAAATTTTACCAGTACTGTAAAGTTGTTTTTTTTTTTCTTCTCAGTGTCAAAACTGAGAAAATTGAGAATGTTAGTTCAGGATAAATTTTCTGAACTTTGAGTATCTTGGCTTTTGCTCATTTGTAAAATGTCATACTGATTATTTAAACTTACTGGCTATGTTTTTGACAGCTGTGCTATGGCAGCACTCTTGGGAAAAACCTTTGGTAACATTAATGAGCTCTGGACAACCACCATGACATTAAAACCTTACACACAGTGAAATTGCCACCAGGAAGCACCCACTGAGCTGCGGCACAGCCCCACGAAGTCCATCATATGTGTGGGCTGGGAAACGTCACTGCAGCAGGTTAGGTAGAACCTAATTCATCTTTTCACGAGCAAGCTTCTGGTTTCTTTCATTTTTGTTTCTTTCTGTCAATCATCTTAAATATCACAAGGGAGAATTCTTTGTAAGACTTTATAGAAAAGCTTATTGAAAAAAAATATCTCTCCTCTTTGCTCTATCCTCCTTTATCCCTTTACTTATTTTTCCAAAAATAATGATCTTTACTCGTTCATTTTCAAATATGTGTGGAAAGAGTCCTTCAGCAAATGAATTCCACTGCTAAGACTGGACGATAGTCAAAAAGAACATGTTTGTCATCCTTCCCTGGTTCTTTGGAAATCTCAGATCTTCTTGTGGCCTTCACATGCTTTCCCTCAATGAAATGGTATCAAAATGAAAGCTATTTAGTCCATTAACAAATAATATTTTCTAATTATTGGTCAAGTTCCCAAATGTTCCTGCTCTCAATGTAACTGTCTCTTCAATTAAAAAAAAAGAAAAACAAATATATTATACTTGCTATGTTTACAATGTTGTGTGAGGTCTTTATTTCTAGCCTTCATTTCTGAGTCTTCTTATATCTCTCCTTGTTTTCCAGAAACTTGCAAACTCACTATGTCATATATTTACTATGTTACCTCCAAATCTGTTTTCTCCTATGTAGCTTGTCAGTCAGTGGTACCATTATCCATACGCACACCAGAAATTAGGAAGTAAACCCTGACTCCCCCCTTCACCCTAACCCTGGCTTTTATAATCAATTACCAACGCACTTTAAATCTGGTCTTGTTAATTAACAACAGTTTAAAACTTTCTACTTTCTGCACCTCTGCTTTTACTGAGGGTCTTATTTTCTACCCAGACTAATGTAACAGATTTTTAATTTATCTCTCTTACTACTTCTATAATAGTCTCCATTTTGCTACCAGTTTAACCTTTTTAAAGGTTTAATCAGTGCCTCACTTTTTACCATGCAATTTTAAAGTTTTTTTAAATTATGTATAAAGATCTTGCTTATCTTCCATATCCTGCCCAGTTACATGTGACTATCAAATGTCCTCCTTTAGCAATATCCAAAACTGGATATATTTTTAGAACTGTACATCTTTATAGATATGTGCTATTTTTATGACTTTTTAATGACTTGATGCCACAATCTGAAATTCAACTGTCAAAATATGGTACAATTTTTTATTCTCAGTACTAAACTGTAATATTTAACTAAGTTAACTATTCACATTTGTCTCTGATATAGCCAAGATAGCAAATGTTAGATGCTATAACAGATACATCAAAATGCCACCTCAGTGGTTTAACAAGACAAAGTTTATATCTCAATCTCACCAAGACCTCTCCTTCAAGTAGGCTCAGAGTTCCAGGTTCCCTCTGTACTGTGGCTCTGGGATCTCCCTAAGAAGGCCTTCCTGGTCATTAGCAAAGGGATAAAGAGGGAGAAAGGCAATTGTCTTTCAAGTGACATACAGTTCATAAGCAGGCATAGTGATACAGCCCTCAAACTACCTGCAAAATCTATTGTAAATGCATGGAAGCACATGGAATATTGTTTACAATACTTGTTGACCTGCCTCAATAAGACTTAATCACAACCCTGCCTGTGTTTCTTTGCTTTGCCTGTGCTTCTATAATTGCATGTGTTGCATTGCATTGCAATTGTGTGCTAACATTTCTCTCTTTTTCTCACATTTAAATGTGAGCTTCTTGATAACAAAGGAAGTTCCTGTTTATCATTGTCTATACAGAATCATATCATGGCAAATAATAGGTGATAATGCTGTCAGAGTGAACTGATGCATACTGACCCAATGCATAGGTATGAGCAGGGCCACATGCACTGAGGCATATAAATACATTCAATGTGTAGGAAACAGCTTTTAGACTGAGGGTAATAACTAGGAAGTTTTACAGTAGAGAGGCTTTCTAATTTTCAGATGTGCAATCTTATGTGAAATTTCTGGTCTGCTGCACCATGCTTATTATTTAAAACTCTAGTCAACATAGAAATGTAACTTCTCAGAATTAACTTGTGCCGCCATTTGGCAGGAATGTCATTCCTTAGTGCCAGCACAGCACCTCTATATGAACACATAGTAAATTCCTACCAGAAGGAGAATAAAATCCTTCATCAACCACATGCCTTATATTTTTATTGCATTTGTGTTGTATTATGTACATATCTACTGCAATTTTAATCTTAGTCATTTGCTATGTGTGATACTATCTTACATGTCAGAGAGGTCTCCTTTTTTATTAAAAGCCTAGGTGTCTGGAAATTACAAAAAAAAAAAAAATCTCCATTTGAACTACTGACCTTTCTCAAGGCACGTGGAACTCAAAAATGATTGGCTTCATAATCTTCTTTTTATGATGTTCCTGGGCAGCAGCTTTTTATATCCTGACTATACCACATATGACAGTAAGATTTTTCTCTTTGTGGGACGAAGAGCTACATGCTTCAGCATCTCCTAATGTCATTATGGAGACAAACTGCTGGTTACTGCTGTCAGCACACTGGAAGCGAATGGGGTTCTTTTACATTAATTCTTTTGAGGAAATTGCTTTTGACATATACATTTTTAAGTTGCAAATACTTCCTCATAAACACTTCCATCCTGCGTTCTACAGTGCCAGCGTTCATGTTTGAGGATGACAGAAGCTCAGTGGAATCTGTTAGCAGTGGGATGATTAATCTGCTCGTGGTCTGGAATGCTGGGGAGACTGGGTAGGAGACCAACATGAGACTCTTGCTGTGGCTGGAAAGAAGTCACATGGACTGGAATTAGACCACTAGCAATGTAAGTATTTGAAGCATTTAAATCCTTGACCAACAAGTGTTCTGAGGAAAGAATTTGGGAGAAAATAATATCCTAGTTCTCCAGGCAAAGACATAATGGAAGCAATAGGAACCACCCCACAGTTCAGGGTCTAAGTATTGTCATATGAAAACTGGCTCCAGTAACAACTAGCTAGAATAGCAGGAAGCTAAAATTGCCCTCCCTCTTTACTGAGTTGGCCGACATATGAAAGCCTTTGTGGATCAACACCTTGAGAGGTTGCAATGGAATCTCATAATGATCAGTTATGTTCAGCCATTGCTCCAAGAGCATGCATGCATGCCCTGTTAGATTGTCTGTGCTAGATCCAGGGAACAGGTATTTAGCTTTAACATGTTTACTTCAGAATGGGCCTTCCTATCGATTAACTAAATCCTGAGTCCAGACTTTTAGTCCATCACAGTGAGTTTCCCTCTTTGGGGAAGGACAGTATTGACACCCTTTTCTTCTCCTACTAGCAGACATCAGTTGAGGGATACATAAATCCACTAAACAGGTAAGCCTTTGATACTCCCCTTAAAATGCTTTTGATCACGTAAATCTCTTGCCTCCACTCGAAAGCATTTGTGTTTGCCTAATGATAGGTATTGAGGCAGTGTGTGTCACTTAAAATGTTCTGTTACATTTTTTTCCATGGGGCAGTATTAGTTTAATTTATATTGATATATCTGAAAGTAATAATTTTAGTAATTCTCCCAAATAAACATCAGCTAAAAGTGCCTTTTTTTTTTTTCAATACAGAATGGGGATCCCTAAAAGGGACAGTGTCAGGACAGGGAATAGACCTCTTTCTACTTATTGCATAGAGCAAAAATGATTGATTTTAGAGAATTAGATTTTCCCTTACATGAAATAACTGGAGAAGCTGGAGGCAGAGAACTGCTATTGCAATAGTCGATCCAGAGTTGCAGTCCAGGTGTTATGGGATTGGACCTGCGGGGGGACCCAGATACTGTTACCAAAGCAAGCCCCCACCCCCAGGGTCTTTCTATACTATGGTTCTTCTTGCTCACTGCCAGGTGTTAGAAATGATGGCTCTCAATGCCAGAGTTTGGTGAAAAGGAAAGGAACTATTTATTCAAAAGTATATATAGGTTTAGAGTAATGGCAGAATGTCACTGTTAAATCTCAAATTCTCTTTAAAACACCCACAAACACACGCACAGTCCTGCCTCCCCTCGCAGGGGAGTTAGGGGTACCAAACCAGGGCAGTTAGGGGTACCAAATCTCAGGAAAAGAACTAGAAGTCCACAGCTCAGCTAGACTCCTGGTTCCTCCCAGTAATCCATGCTCAGCTGGGAAGGTCTCCCACAGTCCCCAGCACCATCAGCTGTGTTGAGGGGATCTCCAGTTCTTAATCCAAAACCATGTGGCATTTCCTCCTGGCCCACCAAGAGTCCTTTCATCCCCTTTTCTTTCTACATGGTCTTGCATTGTCCGCCGCATTGTCTCCGTCCCGCATGGCCCCCAGCATTTAGTTTGAATCTCAGACTGGAGCCTCCTCCTAACCCCATTCCTGACTCCTCCCACAATCAGCTACACCTGCCAGCACTCCCACAGTTTGTGTCTTTCTTGGCTGCCATAGTTACTACAGGCAGGTATGGCCCCATGGTGTGGAGCAAACTATCTCCAAGCTCTAGAGCAGGTGCTGTAACTAGGGGGAGCCACCTCCCAGTTCCGTAATGGGTTAAAGTCATGTATACCTTCCTGGCCCCATGTAAGCTTGAAGACCAGTCTATTGTTACTGATAGGCAAAATAATTCAATTCTTGTGTTGCTGCTTTTCCCAGCACCCAAGCCAGACTTGTAGGGGGTGTTCTGTGGCCTCTTAGCCTACCACCAATTACACAGGGCTCAGGAACTCCTACTGCCAACACCTAGGCTACTACAACCGTCTCCTGGCATCAGGATACCAGGTAATGGAATGCTGGGTTCACCAGTGTAACTGCTACTAAACACCCACATCTCCAAGGACACTGTTGGAAACAGAAGGACCTCATTTCTGTCTTCCAAAACTAACCTGAGTTGAGCAATTGTCGAAACTAAAGTCACATCCACAACTTTAGTTTAAGGAACTATGGAAAACTAGATTTTAAGTTTTTTAGCCTCTGTAGTTGCAAGAAAGTATGGGAAAGTAATTAAGAACTTTTTCAGCCAATATTGGAAAGGAGGGAACTATGCTGAGTGGCAACTGAGTACCTTTAGCACAGGCAGATAAACTATACATAAATTAAAAGGCTCAAGTACAAGAACAGTGAGAATTATATAGGATTATTTTAAAGAAAGCATATCCCTAAAGAGGGCTTCAAATTTAAAAATCTAAAAAAATATACATTTATATAAAAACTCCCGTTTTAATGTTTATTTATATTGAATGGTATTTAAAAAATAAATAATTAGTTCTGGCTCAAGAAGTTTTGTTTTGCTGCCTATGCCTTACATGTGTTTACAATAGGTTATCAGCAACAGATAGAAAAAAATACTTATTACTGATTTTTATTTTCATGATTAAGAATCTTCAGTTGAGGTATGTTGATTGCTAATATGGATCCAAATGAAAATAGATGTTCTTTTCCTCATTTGGTTTATGTAATGACAGTATGTATTATTGTCTAAAATTATTGTAACATTTTAGGGGTTTGACCTGACGTTTTGTTTGAAGTTTAAACAAAAATAACTGACTCTTTATCTACGTGATTTTTTCTTAATTACAATATATATCAGCTTATGTAATTGTATTCATATAAAGAACAATACCCGAAAACTGAGAAAAACTCAGTGAAAAGACACCACAGCAACTGCACTCTAAAAATTATTGTGAAATGTTCGCCCTGACTAACTAAAGGATGTAACAAGATGATCTTTCCATTTCTTCTGATATCTGAACTGCCTTTGGAGATTATCAGCTGCTATGTCATGGATTTTCAGCAAAAAATATGACTTGTGTTGTGAATGTAATTAGAACCAGTGACCATAAAACATGCGTTTCGAAAGTATATTCCGTTACAGAATTTCTGAAACATTCCACTCCTCTAAGGATTTTATTAATTGAATCTATATGTTTCTGATCATTTTTAATTACATTTTTAAATAATGACAAACGTAATATCAATCAATTTCGTTGGAACAGTAAAGCTTTTCAGTCTTATTGAAACAACTGCAATTTTTAGTTCTATACTGGGGCTTGGATCTTGAGCCAAACATGATCTTTTGGTTATCATCTCTATATTCATCTCACCTACAAATATTTGAAACAGATATCAGATATTGGATTTTTTTTAACAGAAGATGTATGCTGACCTGCCTTTTCTAATGTGACATTGAATTTATCCTTTCCTTCACATAGAACAGTAATAGATAAGTAAAGGCTTAGCATAAAAAATGTTATAATTTAATATTAATGATTGCAGTAGGATCATTAAATATTTGGAAAAAGAACTTAAAACACACACTTGAATTTATGTGTCTCTTTACGTATGTTCCTTCCTATATCCTATTATGAGCAAAATCTGGGTAATTTTGTGGACAAGGCCTTTCATATGGTTAAATAACTACATAGTTTAATGTCCAAATTGAGACATTTTTGAGAATGAAATGGGATTCGTTTATAATTATACCAGGATAACAGGTGTGAACTAAATTTATTTCCATCAAACCTGGATACAAATATCCCTACATAGTGTTCATGTTACAGTAATAAAAAGGTCTGTCCTTCCTTCAAAGCAGACCTAACAGTTGGCCTATTTATACCTAGCATGATAGAGGTACCCTTTTGTGTCTTTTTCTTGAATGGATTTTTCAACTGTCAAAAAAGAAAATACGAATAGCACCTTGGCTGGGTGCTCAGTTGGACCGAGTTGTACCGTGTACCAAAATATTACAGGTTTGATTCCTAGTCAGAGCACACATCTAGGTTGTGAATTTGGTCCCCAGTGGGAGCATGTATGGGAGGCAAACTATCAGTCTTTATCTCTCTAAAAATTATCTGTTATTCATAAAGAGAAATATTTGGTCCAAACAATTTTTCAAGATTATTCTTGACATAAGAAGAAATATTAACCTACAAATTATATCTATTTTATTGTTTTACACTAAAACTTCAGATAATATAATAAAATTATGGAATATTTTCTGCATCCTTAAGAATTCTCATTGATTTTACCTAAATAGAGTTCATCTAATAGAGTTCTGCTTCTTGTGCACTCAGATACTCTCTGCGCAAAGGCACATGAAGGAGTATCCTACAGTTTGACAGTCGGAAATACTAACCTGATTAGACTGTGAACTTACTGAGGCAAGAGCTGTCTTGATTTTTCTCTCTTTACTACCACTTAGCACAGTATAGTACATGCTAGATAATCAATAAAGCATTTTTTAACTTTAAGCTTTTAAAAAGTATCTTGAAGTATACACAGAGATTGGAAAGATTGTCAAGGAAGTTTCTGTGCACCTTCCACTCATTCGACTTTTCCTACTGTTAACATAATTCTGTATATACCATGGTGCTTTGGTCACTATTAAACCACTAACCTTGGTAATTCTATTAACTGAATTAAATACTTTATTATATAAATTTCACCAGTGTTTCAAATATTGTCTTTCTTCTGTTCCAGGATCCAATTCAGGACACCAAATGGCATTTAGATGACCATTTAATCTCCTCACACCTGTGATCATTTCTCAGTCTTTGTTTGTTTGTTTTTCATGACTTTGACAGTGTTGCTTAAATGAATGCATTAATTAAACAATTAGTTTATTTTGTGTTTGTATATAGAGCTGTGTGAGAAAAATTATGTGCTTAATCTATGATTGCATTATATTTGTTCTCTTAAAATTTATGATGTATATTATGTAATAAACTTAATGTCAAAATAAAGGCAAAATATAAATGTTAAGATTTTTATTCTTATTGTAAGTTACAATCAGATACATAAAATTATTTCCAAAAATAAATGATCATGTACCTTTCCAATGAATAAGAATTAAGACCCAGTAAACATATATTGCTGGCAAAACAAAGAAAGAATGGATTAAGATTAAGAGCATCTACTTTGGATTCAAAGATTCTTAGATTTTGTTACAGACTTGGCCATTTGCTTTCTGTGTGTACTTTGGTGAGTAACTTAATCTTCCTGAAAATTAATTTTGTCTTCAACTAAGTAAAGATAATATTTTTCACTCATCTCATAAATTTTTGTGAAGATTAAATTATATAATTACTGTACCTTATTACATTTAAATTAGCCCTTAATAAATATAGTTAATAAACCAAAGGAAAGAAGCTAAAAAAGAGATTAGCTGTAATAATCATTTCAAAATATGTATGAAGTCTTATTAAAATTAAGCAAAGTAGAAAAGATCTAGTTAATAGATAACTAATGGAAAGTTATGTGTACATTCTCAAGAGGAAACCAGACAATTAATTCACTTGTTATCTGTTGACATTTTTATTTAATATTTATTAGAAAACCATGTAATTGTAGTCTTCTAAAAATTTGAAGTTTCTTTATAAGTCATCTCAATGAAGAACTGTATTTTTTTAAAGATTTTATTTATTTTTAGAGAGAGGGGAAGGGAGGGAGAGAGGGAGAGAAACATCAATGTGTGGTTGCCTCTCGCATGCCTCCTACTAGGGACCTGGCCTGCAACCCAGGCATATGTCCTGACTGGGAATTGAACCAGGGACCCTTTAGTTCACAGGCTGGCACTCAGTCCACTGAGCCACACCAGCCCAGGCAAGAACTGTATTTTTAATGTAACACACATTAATGCACATTCCTACACATTTTTATAGTCTACTTCGAGATTGAAGACCTCACTAAGAAATAGTCTCTGCCACAACCTCAACCATTGCTCCAGGCATATTTTTTCAGCAAAGTTATCCATTGTAGAAAAGTTATATGTTTTATATTTCATAAATAAAAAATACAGTATAATAGATTTTTTTTGGAAAAAATTTCCTTTCCAGAAAATAGAAAAAGTGTTTTAAAAACTATTTTAAAAAGTTATTTTCATGGTGGTTCAGATGTGTTCGGATTCATTTCTCTGGCTTTTTCTATTTTCAGTGGAAAGTAAAGTCCTGGTTTTATGTATCAATTTTTCTGTTAGATTTTCTTCTACCAAACTTAGAAAAAGTCCTAACAAGTGTGATTAATAAGGAAGACACAGTTGTACTGAGCACAAAAAAAAAAAAAAAAAAAAAAAAAAAACAAGCTAAAGTAGTAATATTCTAACATTTTAATATGGCTTATATGTTTCAAAGGTTTTAAAAAATATTTTCATTTTATCTTAAACTAATTTGCGAAGTAAGTTGGGAGAATAATACTGAATTGAACGTGTAATAGGAAAACTAAGCATAGATGTGGTAATGTATTAGTTTTGTTATTCAGGGATTTTATTAAAAAACTGGTACTAAAATCTGGTTCTCTTGAGTCATGCTTCTTTTCTTAGTCCTTAGGCCTTATGAAAAAAATCTTTTAACAAAGATGAATCATCTGGAATGGTGTAAGTTCCCACTACTTGAACACACACAGAGATCTCACTAAAAGCCTTTTTCTCTTCTATAGACAAAACTGATTATCAGAAACAGCAGGGTATATGAATCAAATAATAAAAGATACTCCAAATGCCAGCATTACCAATGGAATGGGAAAAATTTAGTCATATTTTGCTTAAGAACTTATGCAAAAAGCTATTTTTATAGTTTTTATTCACAATTATTATAGGTCCCTTATAAAATTGGTTAAGCAAGAAATCAAGTGCTTCTGAAAACACAACAAAAACTTAAAGAAAACCCAGAATACTACTAAATGTCATGAGGCATACAAAAGAAGCATAGTCATTGTCTCTTCCAAAAGAGCATAGTAATCTACTTGGAGATATAAGACTAATATCTATGCAATACTGTTGTTAAATACAAAAAACTAACATCCAACAAAATAGTGAATTAATATGGTTTATAATATGTCCTCACAGAATGACATAATCTAAGTTATCAGAAGGAAGAAAAATCAGTGAGAACATGAGAAGGCCTGCTGGAAATTTGAAGTTGGGTCCGGAAAACTCATCAGAATTTGAAGAGGCAAGCAAAGACATAGGCTATTATTCTAACCTAAGGAAAGAGAACAAAGTATAATGATCTGGGTAAAAATTGGAAATGTCGATGGGGATAAGTTAAAATGATCTTAGAATCCCAGAGCTTGGAGGGACTTCAGACATCCTACTGCTGCCTCCTGCGTTCTCAGGTTGGGTTCCTGACGGTGAGAAAGCACAGGTGACTTGCCAAAGACAAACAGCTTGTTAATGATTGAATTGGTACAGCAATCTGGGTCTCTTGATTTTCACAATCCAGTGCTGTTTTAAATAAACAAGCTAAATTTACTAGTTCACATTTAATTCAATATGAATGGAGCAATTAAAATTATAGACTAGAAAAAGGAGATTGCCAAAAATAGGGCTGAAAAATATGTTGCTGTAATTATTGTTAACTTGCAAGAGTTTCATCATGTTCACTTATCTTCCTGTTTCTGGCAAGAGACAGCACTTCTGAAATCTAATGTGGCCTTTTGCAGTTACTTGGCATGAAATGACCTAAGGAGTGCCAAAAATATCATGAGTGAGACTTCACAGCAAAGTTTCCACCCGATTTTTGGTATTAAGATTCAAACACAGTTGGGTTAAAGTTCTGATGAGAGTTCCAGATTTGGGAGATAAAATGCACATGTGTTGGCTGGTGATCATGTCAGAAGGGCAGGCATAGGTTGCAATTTGATGTTTCAAATCTGATTCTTTTATTTTGGTGAATAAAATGTGTTTTGAGGTATAAGGTCAGAAAATATTTTATTCATTAATACAATGAATAGTAACTAATAAGCAAATGTTAATTTTATGTGCCTATTATTTTTAAAATAACACTTTAGGATAATTCAAATTAAATAAATGGCAAATCAAATAAACCAATGAAAACTTTTGTAAGTGCAATGAATATTTCTTTATTGAATATTTCCTATGTGCCAGAAACTTTCTAGGTGACCAAGATACATCAGTGAACAAATAGCAAAAGGCCTGTCCTCATGAAATTTATCAGCAGGTGGAAATTCATATCTTACATGAAGATTTATCTTCTATGTATTAGGTAAAGCTTTAAGTAGAGAATATGAAAAGATAAAAGAAAATTGAACCTCCATTGAGGAACCCATTAATGTAAAGGAGAAGGCAGACACAAATAATAATTACAAAACAATGGGATACCATCACCAACAGAACAATGTGCTATGCTAGATATAAAATAGAGGAGTGAGGGGGTGAGTGAACAATTCTGTAAGCAGCATACAGAAATGGTTCTGTTAAGAAGTGGGTTCTATATGGGTAGTATTTAGAAAGCAGAGGTGGAGCTTACTAAAATAAAATTGAATACTTTAGCAAATATATAAAACTTGGCAATTTTGAAGGGAGATGATTGGTTTTTTAAATAACAAGAAAAATTCTTCTAAAAATGTATGTATTTCTTACTTTCTTTTAAATGGAACATGAATAATTTTTTCTTTCCTCTTATGTAATCATAACAGGCACTGTGATGGAACTCTTTATAAGAAGTATTAATTAATCAGATTTATTGTAAATTAAGAGTGTTACGTATCTGCATAGTAAAATATAGTTTATTAAATAGTATGTTAATGAGGTAGAACTAATACATATCAAAAATTTGAGTGTTTGTGGTTGATGACTGCTCATGAGTTCTACCTTAAACTGAAGGCATTGAATGAACATACACTATAGTACAACCAAGTTCATATGCAATCAGTTCTCCCATTAATTTCTCCTTAATATCGAAATTGAAATTTTAGTCAGCACACTAAAAAGTAGCCAAAGAAACACACTATTTTTAAAAAATTAGTAAATGTAGGTAGCAACCATATCATTTTAAAGGTTGATTCAAATAATTAGAAATTGCTTTACACTAAAAAAATGCAAGCTGATAAGTTCTATCAATTTTGGCAGCTAAATATAACTTAAAGTAATTTTGGAACTTCACTAATTAACTCAATATTTTTATTTATTTTCAGTGAAAAGCTCCCCCACCATGAAAGATCCAAATTAACAATACAAATAAAGATATCCAGTAATCCTACTACCCCCTTGCTCCAATGATGGAGAAAAATGCCTAGTGAAAGAGAAAACAAGGAGAATAGACTTTTAGTGTCAGCTGTGGGTGAAATCTGTTTAAAATTGTGCTATCTAGCCCTTGCTGGTGTGGCTTCATTGACTACAGTTTCATCCTGTGTACCAAAGGGTTGAGGGTTTGATTCTGTCATGGCACATACCTAGGTTGTGGGTTGATCCCGATTGGGACCCTTGTGAGAGGCACCCAATCAATGTTTCTCTCTCACATTGATGTTTCTTTCTCTCTCTCTTTAAAACTAATACACATATGTTTTAAAAAATTTTTTTAATTGAACTATTCCATAAAATCAAAGACTTATCTGCAGTTTTCAGTGCAAAGACAATGGAATTCAGAGAATAAGTGTTGAATACAATGCTTGAAAGGCAAAAGATTATCATGTTAGGGGTAGAACTTGAAAAAAGACTTTGAAATAATTCATCAAATCTGTGCATGATTGAAAGAGTTGAGGAAAATGTACGAAGCTGCAGACTACAGTACATACATGAAAGCAGGTGAGTCCAGGGGCTATCTAAGCATACGCCTTTCCATGAACAGCTATTCGAGCTAGACTGAGAGGAATGTAAACCTTAGGGGAACAGAGGCAGAAACATGTTTTTCAGGTATTTAAAGAAATTCATTGTTTCTTTTTTAATATGAGGAAATTCTGGGTAAAGGTAAAAGGGAGATTTCTAAGAAAAATGATTTTGTTTTTCTTCTTATATTAGATTACATGTTTAAATCATTCTAAATATTACGTTACAGTTTATAATTTTCTTTTTATATAATAATTGGAATTGTTTTATATATATTTATTTGAAAGGACTTTTCTAAGAATTATATCCTTTCTTCATAAAATGGCTGAATCCTTTTGGATTTCTGTCCTTTCTCACAGGGGGACTTTAACAGATATATTTGTGTTTGAAGCTCAGGTCTGTGCCCTTGAAAGTTGAGCAAATTGGTTCAAATGATTATCTCTTTCTAGATTGTCTCCTCACTTATAAACTGGATTTTTGTGAGGCTTAAGTGAAATAATCTTCTGTAAGCACAATTAGATTTTCTCTAACAATTCTACTAAAATAAAAAGCACACTTTAAATGCCCATCTGATATTCTAGGGGTTTGTTATGTTTTATTTTTATTTTTGAGACATATAAGACCAAATGTGTTAAAAAACAAAACAACCTAAAATACAAATATCTACTCCCTACTATATAAAGTACTAGGTTTTATAGGAGTCACAGAAATGTTACACATACACTCTTCCCTAAAATAATATTATAATCTATTAAAATATTTTAAAATATATTTAGAGATAATAAGCTAGGCTAAAGTTTCTGGATAATGTAGATTTTAGTTAGTGGCATGCATTCTTATACACTGTGAACTTAGCCTGGATATACTTATCTGAATACAGATATATAAATATGTATAGCTGGGAACCCTTTATCTTCTATCACTAAACCTTCTTGGATGGACTCCTAGAGAGGCCATACTTATCCCTGCTGTCCCAGACCATAATGCAGTGAAGCTGTATGGTGCCATGTACCCAGCACATACAGGAAGCAGCCTTTGGAGAGACAATGTTCTTAGAAATTTATACCAGCGATTTCAGGTATTATTTTGAAAATTCAAGAGGGAGTTTACCAAACAGCACCCTAGTGACTGCTAAAATTCCTTCCAGTTCTAAAAATTCCATGATTCTATGATTCTGTAATTTAGCCTATAAAAACTCTTTCCAAAAAATCATATGAGCCATTCAGGAAATAATACCACAAGACTTGTCATGTTTATGCTTCTGCCTTTTGGGTGGACCACTATTTATTTTTATAGTTTTCCCCTTTATGGACCTAAGTAAGAGAGGGAGATATCAAAATATTGTTCTTATTATTATCAGTTCTTCTTTTATTTGCAAGCTTAGAATTCATTTGGCAGAAATTGTTAGATTTAACATGACTCTAGTTTGTGTTGGACAAAGGTTGGTAAGTAAAATAAAATACTGGAAACAAAAGTTCTAAAAAGATTCCAAATATTATAAACCTTTATTTTCTATTTTATTTTAAAAAGCATTTTCACTAACTGTGACTGGAGTTGGATTATTACTTTCTCTGCATATCTGAAAATGCCATGAAAGGAAATTAATATAAGTGTATTTGATTTAATGTTTTCAAAGCTATAGTTGACAATCAAATGATGGAAGATAAACATATTGAAGTATGTGATAGCAGCTTCAACCTCTAATTTATTACAACTGCAAGGAGAGAAGTGTAGTCAGTTATCAAAGTCATTGAATTTTTGACTCAATGGTAAAAGTTGTTAAAAATTCTACTTAGTTTTTAAATTATTTCTCATAATTTATAATTATTCATGGAAAAATTGTTCTAAGGCATTGAAAAATTGCATACATATGTATTTTTATGTTATCTATATATTATATATACACAATATAAGTATTCTGTGTATATACATACAGATGATGTACGGGGCTGGGCAGAAGTAGGTTTACAGTTGTGAGGACACAAAATGGTTTATTTTTATTATTTATTAACTATTATATTATTTTTTTAAGGTTTTATTTATTTATTTTTAAAGAGGAAAAGGGAGGGAGAAAGAGAGGGAGAGAAACATCAATGTGTGGTTGCCTCTTGCGTGTCCCCCCACTGGGGACCTGGCCTACATCCCAGGCACATGCCCTAACTGGGAATCCAACCAGCAATCCTTTGGTTCTCAGGCCAGTGCTCAATCCACTGAACTATACCAGCCAGGACAATTATTGTATTATAGTCAATATAAACAATTGTAAACCTACTTTTGCCAACCTCTGTATATACAGGGTATAGCAGAAGTAACACCTGCTTGAGTGTGGTTGGTAGGGTAATAATATGGCTGTAAAAATTTATAGTTTTAATTGGAACACTGCACCTAAATTTCATGTGGTGTGTTTGAGTGTCATATCGTTATGTTATGGAATTATGTGTTTATGATTTTGTAATAAAAGATTTTGTAATAAAAAGGGGTGTTATTTGTGCCAGACCCTGTATACTGTATAAAATACATATCTACTATGTTATACATTACACTATACAAACACATATATTATTACTATATATGTCCATATAAATAGCAAATTAAGCTATAGAGATTTTTTAGCAAACAATACTTAACACATTTGAAAATGATTTTTACATATAAACATTTTACTTTCAAAAACATAAAATAATTGAATAACTGAGAAAATCATGACCCTGAAATGAACCTGTTTTACTTGTGCATTGCGAAGTTTCTTGAGCAAATTTAAGGCTTAATCAACATAATTCACTCTCGGGGTTTTTTTTTTTTTCTTTAATCTTGGGCACAAAATTATAGCAATGTTATCAATAGTTCCCATAGAAGCCTCAAAGATGTTAATATGTTTCTGAATAATCAAGATTTAAATACATTATTAATAAATATGTAAATTGCAGAATATGATATCAAAAATAATAAAAGAATATATGGCATTTCATTGTGGTTGGGCATTTTGAAATTTTATGACTATATCCCTGAAATTCTCAGAAGTATTGCCTTTGAAATAAGGCATTGTGCATTTTACTAAATACATGATATTTATCTTAATTATTTTGTGAAAGAAAATGTGATAACGTATGACAAATTTTAAACTACATATTATAAAAAATAGTTGACAATCATTAATACTAATCAGGGTCATTTTTTATTTGTTTGTCCTATGCCAAGTTAAAGTGTCAAATCAGACCACATTAGATTAGGGCCCTAAAAACTGTGGTAAGGAACATCATTCTACTGTTTATGGCACCAGAGGACTTAATTGTAGCATCTAGAATTATTTTTCCTTGGGCACTAGAATGTGATAAAAAGCTCATATTGGTATACCCATTTGTCCCTTTCTTTATTATTTAAAAAGTTCGATCATTTTTGGTGCGTTTCTCCCCAGTGATGTGGCTACTCCTGCAGAAAATGCCCTTGGATGGAAAAGTATTATTCATTGTGCCTGAAATTCCAGGAAGAAAGATGGATGTCATTCTTCATCTTCTCAGTTGTCATTTGTAAATTTTAAAAGTTATATTTGGCTTTCTATTGAATTATGTATCAAAGTGGTTTTCCTGTTCAGTCGAGCAAGAATCTGCTGAGGAGAAGCCACAACAGAATCCCGGAAATCAATGTGGAGCATTTTGTGTCAAAATTAGTTTCTTTCTTCCTGAAATACATTTTGCCCAAAGGAGATGACTGCTTAAGGCACAGATAAGGAAGCAGCAGAGAGATACCTCAGAGGTCTGTTGGCCTCGATTTCTTGCTTTTAGTCTTGATGTTAACTGGCTACACGTATCTTCATTCACTTGCTCTTTGTTCTCGTCCTGCTGACAAAAATATCTGGAATTGAACGACTGACTTTCCCCATCTCATTAGGGTTGACCTCGGTCACCCGAATGTAAAAATTTAATACATATGTTTCTGCCATTTATTATTAATTCAGAGAAATGTTGCTGTCTCTGAGCAGTTTGGTGTCCAAGAATGCTACAGAAAAAAAATGGAAAGGTCATCCACCCCCTCTCCTTTTGGTTCAAAACTCCTTTATTGGCTCCACCCTCTTCCCTCTCATGCAGTTTTAGTTGTCATAAGAATGCTTTTACTTCTCCAGGGAGATAATTCTATAATCTAATTATCTTGCTGTTTCCCTTAAATTTAACTTTAACTTCTCTGTGGTTTCTTCTATGTTTAACCAGCTATACATATTTTTAATTATTATTTTCTTTATACCACTCTAAGTCACTTTTTTTCTTCTATAGGATACATAATATATTGTTAAGGTAAAGAACATAACATTTTTTATTATTTTCTTTGCTACATTTCAAATAATTATTTTAGTCATCAATGAGTGCTCTTAGGCTTAAATGTGTGATAGATTTTCAGGACTTTGATATGGTTTTAAACTGAGTCTGTATGAAAGGTCAGGGGCGGGAGTGGGGTGACTAAGTACAGTATTATGCTCTATGTAATACAAACAACATTTATATATTAGCCACACTGATCTATTCCATCATGTTTACTGAGTCATCTGATGTTAATATTATACTGCAATCCCCCATTAATGTATTAATGAAAGTAAAACTCTTTTGAAGTTTTCTTACAGCACTTTAACTCTGCCATCATATCATCAGCATTCTGTAGGCATTCTGACAGCCCATGTACATGAAGCATATCTCCATCTTTAGATTATAACCTCTGTAAAAGTAAGATTTTGCCTTAGCCATATGGATTTTACTATTATTTAGAGTTTCCAAAAATCACTGGTAGACAAATAGGAAGATAGATGATAGATTGTATTGTCTCTCTTCAGAGCAATCGTGTCCAGTAGGGATAAAACAAATACTTTTCTTTACCACTTAACAAATGTGGGAGCTGAAATTAAAGAGAGGGTAAATGACTTATATAATAGAAGAAAACATAATTAGTAAGTAACAGAACAAAAATTAACATTAAGCCTCCTGATTCATTACCTAGTAATCATCATATCATTATTAACTTTATTAAATGTTTTTCATATGACAGATAGCAGATAGTAAGTTATGTATAACTTTACCTAAACAAAACATTCTCATTATTCTATTATAGTGTTCTTTTCTTGGTCCAGTATCTATTATGCCATTACAAAAGGCAGAAATCCAATAAATATTTTTAAGTTTGATTTTTTAGTTACCTGTCTAGCTTTTCTAAGAAGAAAGCAACATAGTTACAAGGTTCTTTGTCAGAGTAGATGCACAATCTTTGTAATTTCATTCATTGAATGGTATGTAGATATGCAAACTGAAGGTGGGAAACAGATTATTGAGTATAAACCATGTACTAGTTTTCACATTAGGTTCCAGCCACAAACAAGTATTTGCCTTTTCAGGCTTTTCCTGAAATTTTAGCTCTGTTGAAACCTCATTGTTTTTCATGTTCTTTGGGAAAACAATGTTTCCACATTTCCCTGATTGATTCCAGGACTAAAATACACTCTAATTATGTGCATGAAACTTTTGCTAATTTTTCTTGGCCCAAGATCTCCAAGCTCTGAACATCCTTTTGCCTATTACTGCCCCCATCTCTCTCCACCATGGACTCCCACCCCACTGTCAGCTCAGCTACTCTCTGTGAGAGTCTTGTGTCTTCAGCTTGTGTCTAGAGTACTCCTGCTCCCTTTAATATTGAGAAATTGTTTTTACTAGTTGTTACTTAAATCCCCTAGACCCTAGCAGCTTATTTTTTATAGAATCTCAGATTTGACAGATAGGAAAAACATTATAAATGTTACAAATAAGGAACAAATAAGAACCAAAGGAATTACAGAAGTGTCCAAGTTTACATGTCTTGGAATTTATTTCTTTACTGGTTTTATATTTCTACTTATCCCCATCTGCTTTTCTTTGAAGTTGAATTTTTTTTTCCCTAGCCACAAGATGTCTTCATTAGCATTTCAATGACTCTGGCCTATTATAAAATCACCACCCACAAATTATGTTTGAATTACATATACACTATTATATTTAACATGAAGAAAAAGGGTGCATATGTTTAGATAATAATTTTGACTAATATAGTTTTTAAAAGATTGGCAATATTTGATATCATAAAGTACTTTTCTGCTTTATCCATTTTATTCATTGTTTAATCATTTTTAAGTAATTGGCATTAGAGTTTTTACTTTGGTTTTAAAGTATAAGTCACATATGAAAATGTTAAGTCATAAATCTTAATTTAATATGATGGGCAATGTCATAAATATGAGATTCTTATATTTTCCCATGTCATTTATACATTTTTGCATTAAGACCACTGCTTTCACTAGCACATTAATCATGTGTCGTTGTAATTGTTTTTAACTGTAAAATGGAAGGTTTTTATGTTTCTCATTATAATATTTCAATTAATTTTTATTTTCTATGACAATTAATAAAATGAATACTGAATAAAGTAAAAATTATTTCTGCATAACAACCTTCACTTAATTTTGACCAAAATGCTTCTAAGACTATCCTTTATCATCTGCAAATTATAAGAATAAAAGAGGTATACTGCTTATAATTGCACTAATGTTATCAGTGTCAGATTTGCACACTTTGGAAAGTAGTATAATATTAATTGCTTCACTTTTTGGTAGGTGCTATTCTATTACAAGACATCAGTATCTACATTTCTCAGAATTTCACATCTTCATTTAAACCTTCTCTTTCAAATGATAACAATCTACCTACTAGAAATGACACTAAGAATTATCTAGTGAGAACCTCTTATTTTGAAGATGAGGAAGCTGAGGTTGAGAAATACAAATTCACAGATTTGCTAAAGGTCACACAATTTTTCAGGCACCAAAACTGGAACTGTCCTTTCATGCTGCTTTTGAAATTCCCAGGAGAGTTACAGGGATTTCTGTTTGCCCTTACACTCCTGCCAGCGTCATCGACTGATTTGAGTGCTTAGAATTTGGATATGAGAAATTTGAGGCTTTGAACACATTTGTCCTTCTGTCCATACTACAACTTTTGATTTCCATTGTTGTTTTTATTTTTTAATTAGTTTTAAATCTTCATCCTGAACAATATGTAAAGAGAGAGGATAGGGAGAGGGAGAGAGGGGGAGAGAGAGGAGAGGAGAGGAGAGGAGAGGAGAGGAGAGGAGAGGAGAGGAGAGGAGAGGAGAGAAGAGAGGAGAGAAGAGAGGAGAGAAGAGAGGAGAGGAGAGAGAAGAGAAGAGAGGAGAGAAGAGAGGAGAGAAGAGGAGAGAAGAGAAAGGAACACCGATGTTGCCTCCCATACGTGCCCTGATCAGGGACTGCCAACCACAGCCTGCATATGCGTCCTGATCTGGGATGGAACCTGCAACATTTTGGTGCACGGATGACACTCCAACCAGCTGAACCATCTGACCAGGGAGTGATTTCCACTGTTGTTTGTAAAGTGGTGCTGCGGTAGGCACAGAAGTGGTCCCCAAATGCTGTCTACATCCTGATCCCTGGAATTTTCAACTACATTGCAGCACTAAGGCATCAAGGTTTCAGGTGGAAGTAAGGTTGTAAGTCATTTGACCTTCAATTAGGGGGAGCAGGCCAGAGTAACCAGGTGTTTCCAGTGTAATCACATGGTACTTAAACGTGGAAGTGGGAAGCAAAGAATCAGTGTCAGAATGATGACTTGCCAGCATGCTGGCTGTGGGTGACTGTGGAGATGAAGAAAGGAAGCCTTGATCCAAGAAGTGCTGGCAGCCTCGAGAAAGAAACTCAGCCCTGATGACACATTGACTTTAGTCTCATGAGGCCTATTTTGAAATTCTGACCTCCAGAACTAACTGTAAGAGGTAAATTTTTGTTGTTTTAAGCCACTTGGTGTGGAAGTTTGTTGCAGCAACAGAGGGAAACTGATATAGTTGTAAATCCTTCCTCCTATTAAAATGTGAAAATCTGACTTATGGAAAATGACCCACTGGTGATGTATTCCAAGGAGTCTTTTTCCCACTGGTGCTATTAGTAGTTTTCACAGAGCCTACACTTTGCTTGGTGGATGCGCAGTGAATAGGTTTTAATTGCATTTTTCTTGTAGAAGGAAGAGGGCTCTGGGGCATGTTCTGGCACTCTACCCAGGCAGGGTAATTGTAGTCAGCTGGGCTTTCAGTGCCTCTAGACCTATATTACTGGAGTGTGGAGTATAGGTCTCCGAGACCTATATTACTAGGGCGTCATGGAGTTTTCAAGTAAAGACAAACGGGGCTTTGCTAAATTCTCCATGATGTGCTACAGGCATGATCCCTCTGGCTTCTGTTCCTTCATTTATGAATTGAATATATAATACCTTTCTGTTCTTGTACAATTAAACTATGGGACACATGTGCACTGTCTTGCTCAGAAACTAATAGATAACAAACATGTTAAAACCAATATTTTGTTATACACATGATCCTGAAACAGAGAATCCAGTTTATTCTTACCTGAGTGCACATGCTCTCTAAGAAGGAAAACAAAAAGGTGGTCTTTTTACAAACAAGGTCAGTCTTTCTCTCTTGAATTACTGATTACCAAAATGACTGGGGAAAAGCCATGTTTTAGTCTGTTTTTACCATATCAAAGATTTTCATTTTTTCCTCATATATGAACAAAAGTAATACAGAGATGTGGTATCATCCTTGTGTATCTTAAAGTGAAAGTAAATTTGTAGAAAGATACATATCTTTGTTCTTTTTGGAAAGACAAATTGGATCAATCCTTTTTTTTTTTTTTTTTTTAGATTTTTATTTATTTATCTTTAGAGGGGAAGGGAAGGAGAGAGGGAGAGAAACATCAATGTGCAGTTGCCTCTTGTATGTCCCCTGATGGGAACTGGCCTGGCAACCCAGGCATGTGCCCTGACTGGGAATCGAACCGCGATCCTTCGGTTCGCAGGCCCGCGCTCAATCCACTGAGCTACACCAGCCAGGGCTGGATCAATCCTTATTTATAGGATAATTAAGGAGTACAATTAAGTACTTCAAGATGGCATTACTTCAAAGTTCTGATTTTTGGAAGCCAGTATTTTGATGTCAGCAATGAGTTGATTAAATCAGGAGTTTTGTTTTGTTCTGTTTTATCACTGTTTACTTCAGTAAAATTCTTGTGGAGTGATTCTCAGCCAGTATCAATAGATTACCCAACCTGTACAATAAACAGTGTGTAATAAATAACACCAATTTGACTCATCAGAGCACAATCTTAACATAATTTCCGTGAAGAAAAAAACATGTGATTAGTTTTGCAGATGTCAGATCTATCCTAGTGTTCTTCTTTTTTTCCTGTTCTCCAAAAGACATCAACATGCTGAGTCCTCAAACAACACTGCACACAAACAATAATATTCTGGTGAAGATTTTGGCATTTTGTCTTATACCAAAAAGAGTTCACTCACCCCTCTGCTCAACCTAAATCCATCAGCCAAAGACTTTTGTTCAGATCACCTGGCACTATGGGTAATATCAGTGTAGCTTATTCAGTTGTTTCTTTGATAGCCTTACAAGTTTACTAATTGTATTTTTTAACCTGTCAACTCTTGTGAAATTTTTATAAAGTCCAATTAGAATTCTTACTCATAATGATATAAAATTTTGCTCCTATTTTTTGAACTTGCTAGATTTATTGTTTTAACCTGCCTGAGATGTTGAAGAGATTGAATTAAATACTAGATTAAAAAATATAATGTATAATCCATAAATGTATAATTAGCTGTAATAGCATTGTTGTATCTTTGACATGTTTTAATAAGTACAGAAATTGTGTGTATATATGAAGCAGAGCCTCACAAAAGGGTGAAAAGTAAAGGTCATGGTCCTAGGCAAAAAGAATACTGTTTTAATCATAGCGATTATATTATGATAATTAAATATTGCTTATTATTTTCCCAAGCTATATTCTCACTTTTATTAAGCTCCTGATAAAATCACGTACATCTCTTAAACAGCTGTCTTTACCTACTTATTTTCCTTCCATCTTCTTCTTTTTATTTGTTGTCCATATACATTTCCTAGATGCATGGAAGAATAAGAATCTGAAAGGAAGAAATAGTGTGTGAGGAGATTAGAAAATCCTGTCCCCCCAAAAATTGCTTGACCCTTGCTTCTTGCTGTCCTTATCCCATTTGTCAAGTGACTGAGGGGAAAAGGTGTTTCTAGGTGTTGGAAATAAGTGTTCTGAGGTACTTATATAGATACTAATCTAGATTAAGCACAGTCACACTCTCTAAATTCCAGTTAAATAAGCACATACTAACCTGGCTGACAACAGAGGGTTGAAGGAAGCTACACGTACATTTCTCACATCAAGGGTCTTTCCCGAGAGAAGTTTTGTTCCTGCACAGTAAAGTGATTGAAGTTCATGTCTAACTCAGTGTAGGAGGAAGAGAGCTGAATCATATTTTATTTGCCAGAAAGTCAAAGGCTTTTTCTGAAACAATTCATAGATTTGCAATTAAGTCCTAGTGATTAGAAATTGTCATATGCAGACTTCTAATAGCAAAGGAGGGAAAGAACAATAATATTTAGTTGAGTTCACTTCTCTCCAGGCCAAGAATCTGTGTTTTGTTAATAAGGAAGATGAGAAAATGAGTATCATGAGATTACAAACAGTTTCTGCCACATTTCTCTCCCAAGAAATTACTTGGTTACTGCTAGTGCCCCATAAGAAATTTAAGTGAGCATTTTCAGAAAAGACTCAGAAAAATAAAAAGAGGTTAAAAGAGTTAATTTACTCTCCATGAGACCAACTTTCAGATACTATTTATTCCAAACTACATATTAGTGGATACATGGTATAGCAGGAACTTTAAATAAAATAGCGTCCGTATTTTCTATTAACTGATTTGTCATCAGCTATCACAGGAAATTAAATGTAACTTGTTCTGTTCAGACTGAAATTCAGAATATAAGAAATGTTTATCTAAGTTCTCTCTGTAGTTATTGCTCTGGAGGCAGGGAGAATAAGTATTCTTGATTTTTTTCATTCCTAACATCTTCTTTTGGAGTTAGACATATACAGTAGCGCACATATACACCCTGTGTTTAAGTCAATACTGAAAATAATCTTGGCATTTAGCCATTTCTATTGATTTGTTTGAAGGTGATCTAAATAGGTTTTTCTATATTGAACAGCTTTTAAGTAATTTGATTCTCATATCATATCCAATTCATTTGGCTGTTTGTGTCCCAAAACCTGATGTTTAAATTTTGGATAATTTCAATCTTATAAATTTTCACTATATTTCACAATGTAAGTCAGTAGTTTCCAAATAAGAACAAACATTACATTTATCTGTGTATATCTTAAAATTAAAATACACATCTTCCAGTCTAGATCCTAGTAGATTAGAATGATGGAGAGCTTACTCAGGAGTATGCAAATTCCAAACCCACAACTTATTCTCTTGTGTACCCCTCATTGGAGCCAGACATTTCTGGGTTAGTTTATGTCCAAACATGGCTCTGAAAGTAAAAATATCAGACAAAAATCTCCTACCATACAAGAAGTACAATCTGTTCTAAGAATGATCTTTGACCGAAAAGTCACCTTGTATTTGTAGCTTAGCAGAATCCTATATGTTTCACATTATTTCTAAAGTACAAACTCTTATATGTAGAATTTGAGTCAGTAATTATATATTGCATATCTAAAATGTACAATCTTTCCACATTTTATAAAATTATTATAAGAATATAATGTATATGCTATGAATTTTAAAATATTAAACATGGTTCTAAAGATAAAAATATTGCAACAGATTAAAAATTCTCTGATGTGAATATCATTAATAATCAGAGAAATAAGTTTCATCACAAGTAGTAAAGAATACCTTCACAGCAATAAGTTGGTGTAGTGGAAATGCAATAGGGTGTCAATAGGCTGTGAGCTAGCATTGACTCTCTATGTCAGACAGTCAATACTAGCCCCCCTCCCTTTTTTTTTTACCAGCCCCATTTTACAGTTTAGGAAATTTAGACACAGGTAATTGCAACTTAACCAAGGCTAAAAATAGTTGGTTTAGCTGAATACTAAGCATAAAATTAAAGGTATTAATTTTTAAATAAAAATTATTTGTGTGAATCTTGCTTCCCACTTATTCATTATTTCCAAAGTTAAAATAAACCACTTTTCTCTCAGATATACCTTGAGGTCTAAAAAATATACTCTCTAGCATAGCCTTGGGCATATTATTTTCTATCAAAGTGTCCAATAAATATTACTTACCTAACAACTGCTTAATACTTTCCTGTGCTGAATTAAACTTTTAAATGTATACATGAGATAAGAAAGAATTGCTATTGACTCTAAATTGAATACAGAGAAGCCATTGAAAAAATATGTATAGATAAATTAGTTGAAAATGGCATTAAAATCTTTTGGATTTTCTGGTTCAAGAAATACTCATCGAAAGCACAAAAGAGTCTTGAGAAAATCAATTATTTGAAAATAAATAACCATCTTTGGAAAGCATGACTTAAAATAAATACAGGAAAAGTCTCCTGAAGTAATTTATTACAAAAAAATAAGTGTGTCACTGGTTTCTCCTGCTGAAGATAAAATAATACCATTATTCCATGAGTAAGACAGAGCTAGAGTGATTTGCATGGCATATAATTAAAAATAATAAAAGTTATATTGCAAGAGAAACAGATTGAGGAAAAGCAAGCTTAACAGGGTCTCAAAGTTACCAGAGCAAAGTCCAGTGCTGGAAGCAAGTGAACTTAGGTGTTTGTTCTCACAGAAATTAGATGTGCATACAAGTCAAGGAAATGCTGAAGGCAAAGCATGCAATTCTATAAATGACATCAGACCAACACAGAATTGATGCATTGGTAGAACAATGACTTCTACTGCCACCAGTGGAGATCCAGATGCATATCAGTATCTTTACTTCATGACTCTGGAAGCTCCTGTCAAGAATCCCTGCCATCTCATTTGTTACTACTGATAACTAACCCTTGATGTCCAGAATGTTGGGTTATAAATACATATAAATATACAGATAAATATAAATGATGTAAAAAACAATTTCACTTCACACTTCTATCATCCTTCTTACCTGTGCAAGAAGATGACTCCTGTCTCATTTTTTAAAAAAGTCTCACATATTCACAAGATTTACAGAAATAATTCTACACCCAAAAGCCTAATGGCACAGTTGTCTTGAAAATATAATTTAATGCCCATTTCTCCAATCTAGGAGTGTACAATGAGAAAATCAATCTAGAATACCCACCTCTATTTTAACTATTTAAAATCAACAGCAATATTTCGTTATCAAGTCACCTAATATATTATTATGAAAGTTCTATATGTCCTCTTGTATTCCTTGTCAGTGTAGTTTGTGTTTGCCTTTTTTTTTTTTTTTTTTTTTTGTACAAGAGAAGAACAACTTAAGAATTATTTTGCTTTCTTTGACAAAACTTTAGACAAGAAGCTTATCTTTTAATAGTCAGATCCAGGAATGGTAACATTGACCCCGACAGTGCATGAGAAGTTACAGAAAGATGCCAACTTCACCAAATGGAAAAACAGAATTAATTACATATATATTTTGTAATCTAATATTAAATCTTATATTCAATTTTTTATTTAGAATTGAACTCAAGAAAAAATACTCTGGAAGAAGGAATTTAAAATAATTTTATAAAGTCCAATAGTCTGGGTAATATTTTTGAAAGTTAAAGTAAAATTACACGGTAAACAGGAGAAGAATAAAATATTCAAACCCATGGTTTAAAGATGTTGACAATGTCCTTTCAAGTATTAATCTTATAAACATTTATTCTGTAAAGCCCATTCCCACAAACCAATATGACGCAAGTCAAACTCCAGGTTTATTTAATAACAGTGAGGCAAGGAAGAGGTAACCGTTTGAACACGTTTTATTTTTGTCCAAGCAACAGCTCTATCATAATGAAAACTCCTTCATACTAACTAAAATTTAGTTGATATACATATTATTTATATGATGTCATTAATGTCCAATAGAAGAAAAATATGTCAAAATCACATCAATCATATGAAACCTATTTTTACATCATTTTCTGTTTAACCTAAAATGCCAACCATCCAAATGAATATAGTTTCCAAAAGAAGTGTGCTAAGCTATAGAATTTAATTAGAAGCTTCTTTGGGGCATCTAGTGTTTGTTTATGTCTGGATCTTAGATTGGCTTTGGAAATTCTGGGGTTGAGTTAGAAATCCTGGAGCACAGTGATCTCAGTTGAAATCCCTCGTTGGGTTAATGGGAAAAGTGGGAATAAAATCTTTAGCCATGTGAAAGACACATAAGCCACAGAGACAAATATTGCCAGGAAACTCTAAAAGCAAATAATGTAGATTGTGTGGGTATGATTAGAATTTTATGAGAGCAAGGATTCATTTCTGGGGTCAGTCTGATTAGGCTGAGTGGTTCTAATACTCACTTTCCAGAATTACTGCTGAACTCAAGTTTTCTATAAGTAACATACTTTTGTCTGCGGGGTTCTATCCTCAATTATGGAAAATAATACAAAATGACACATTTAGCTATATAATAAGATCTTTTGAAATTGAAAAAAAATTGTTGATATTATTTTTTGAAAAACTCTTTTGTATTACCAGTAGCTTTAATATTTGATATTACAACAACTCTTTTCATTGATTTAAATACAAGTGTGGGTCTATCATTTTATATAGTTGCCCTAGGTCAGGAGGGAAAAAAGCAAAAGTTGATCAGGGTCATCAAGAGAAAACTAGTGTTGCAAAAGAATTGAATGCTTCTTCAAGGAAATATTTGCTCAGGAGTTTAAGAAAAAGGGCTGGAATTGGGATGAGAGGAGCAATCAAAGGAGGAACACAATACTCTTAGGCACAGGTTTACTTTTTTCCAATTAAATTTCCTTGGAGTGAGAATGAGAAGACAGAGGCTTTATTTTCCATTTATAATTGTTATTTTAAATCTTATCAGTAAATTGAGCTTAGTACATAAAATATACTAATAAAATGAAGATTCAGTAGATGAAGTAGCAGAGAGGTTATTACCTGTTTATATTTTTAAAGTAGTGAAATCAGTGCCTGAGTTTAGGAGAATATACTATTTATATGACTCCTATTTTTACCAAAACTTGTATAGGCCCTGAATTAATCATAAAGGGGTCCAAAGGAATCTTAGAAACAGGAAAGAGAAGCTCTAAAAAGAAATATCAGAATTGCATAATATTTTATTTTTTTCCCAGTAATAAATCTATACTTCTGATTTCATAGAAACAGCGCTGGACTGGGAGTCATAATAAAACTACGTAGTTCTTTTTTCTGCTAGTTAACTCTAAAATTCTTGAACCTGTTTCCAGCTACTCTGGAATGTGCATATCTAATGAAATTGGACTAAGCAATTCCAAACATCCCTGGGAGAACTGAGAGTCTTTACCTTTACATAATGCAGAGCATCAGGATGGTGAAAAAAGGAAATGGAGGGAAAGCCAAGGGTACGGGTGCAATGAAAGTAGGGTTAGAAAAAGGGTAAACACAGAACATGAAGTTGGGATTGGGATCGCTGTAAAGGAGGCCTGCAGTAATACGTCGTGAATGGGAATTGCTAAGAGTTCAGGGTGGGAGATAATAAAGACATAGTCAAGAAGTAAAAATAAAAATGAAAAGTCAGTAAGAATGAAGGTAGAGCAGAAGTCAGGAAGCAGCTACTACATTTGAAATGCTTGTTCTGGGATGAAGCTATTTTCAATGGCCTATGTACACCGTGCTGTTCTGACATATTACTGTTTGTTTCTGGAAACATCTAAACTTAGAGTATTAATCTATATTATTTTTTTTCCAGTTGGGAAAAGGCTGGATCTAGTGTGTGGATGCTAATCCTGCAGGCCTAAGAAATCTTTTGATTCTCAAAGACTGACTAGATATATTCATTATAAAGGTCTAGAAATATCTGTATGTCCACAGAGATTGATGTTGGTTCAAATTAGAATAAACTGCATTTATCAGTTTATTACAAGAGTTCAAATGATTAAGTTACACGAATTCAAAGTTACATGCCTTTGAGTCAGCTCCAACTCTGGGAGCCCCATGGATGAGTGGTGTCCACCAGGCCCTGTCCTCAGCGGCCCTGCTCAGCTCCTGTAGACTCATGCCTATGGCTTCTGTTATGGAGTCCATTCACTTCATATTTGGTATTCCTCTTTCCCTGCTGCCTTCTATTTTTTCAAGCATTATTGTATTTTCTAAAGAATATTGCTTTCTCATAATGTCCCTGAAGTAATTCAACTTCAGTTTTCTCATTTTTGCTTCCAGCAATGTTTCAGACTAATTTTCTCTAGGACCTATATGTTCATCTTTCTGGCCATCAAGGACATCCGTAGAGCTCTTCTCCTCCAGAACCTTCTTCACTGTCCAGCTTTCACATGTGTATTTAGTAATTTAGAATCTGAGAGGGCAGATGATCTTAGCCTTGGCCTCTTAATGATACATTCTTGCTCTGAGTGGTCTTTACTAATTCTTCCATGTTTCCCTTCCTAATCGCATCCTCCTCTTGATTTCTTCATTGAAGTCTCTTTTTTATTTTGTGACTGAACCAAGTTAAGCAAAACCTTCAACAATTTCGAAATGTCCATTCTCTTTGTTAAAAGTTGTCTCTTTCTTCTGTAGTCATGACTTCTTCTTACTCAAATGTAGTCCTGCTTTGGCACTTTCTTCTTTCACTTTCATCAGAAGTCATTTCAAATCGTTGCTACTTTCTGCCAGTAAGATGGTATCATCTGCATATCTTAAGTTATTGATCTTCCACCAATTTTCTCCACTTATTCCTATAAATCTAGCCCAGGTTTTCATATGATATGTTATACATACAGATTAAACAAATAGGGAAATAAAACACACCTTGTCTGACACCTTTGCCTATAGGAAACCGTTCTGTCCATATTCTGACCTGACAGTGGCTTGCTGTCCACAACACAGGTTACATGCCAGGACGATCAAGGGCTGAGGCACATCCTTTCCTTCAGAACAACGCTTAGCTTTGCATATCCACACAAAGGCTTTACTGTGGTTTATAATACATAGAGTGACCTTTTATTATTATATATAGGTAAATTAGTGCATGCAAAGTTCATAACGGAAGAAAAACAAAAATTCATTTTTAAAAAAAGAAGATTTCAGATATGTGTGTTTCATTTTTTAAAGAATCATATTATAAGCATATTTATTATGGAAGAATAACAGGGCACTTTCTCAATAATTTGGATGAGACTTAACATTTGATGGCTTTTTTTTTTTTTTTTTTTTGGTACCTGCCACTTAGAGATTTGGGGCTGGCCCCCTGCCTGTAGCACTAATAATGAAAAGTATCTGAAGTTTCCTTCCAAAGGTGGATGATGCTCTTCTTTGATGACAAAATTCCAGGGGACCTCTTATTATAGTTTGCCCATAATATTTTAAAATGTATATGTTTTCTTTTTCATGCATATAACTTGTCAAAAATGTTCTGTGCTAAAGAATACTTGGGAAAAAAGGTATATTCTTGACTCACGCCTTGTCTACAGGGTTCTCCTATCGAAGCTGGCTCAGGCAGAGGTACTGGGTATTTGTTTTTCCTAAGAGAACAAAAATGGATCTATGCATTGCAATTGCTTCAACATTGATGTGTTACACTTATTTCCACGTACTGTAACATACACTATAATATTATAAAATAAAATAAACCTTAAATGATGTGTCAATAAAATTTAATCAACTTTACTAAAACTTGAAACACTACTTGGAAAATGTAATTTTAAGCTAATAATGTCCTTTTTTTTCTAGTTAGTGCAAATGAAAAGACCTCAGCCAAGTCAATTTTTATCTCCACTTTATAATTATTATAATTAACAAAAATACAAATTCTAAAGATAGTAAATGAATATATTGGGAAGAATGAGAAAGAAGTTTCTAAGACTTATGGCCATTTTCACAATCTAGCCACACCTCTGAACTCTTAGAGAGTAAGAGCATGAACACTGCTAGGTTAAAGATCTGTTATATATAAAAGGTATTAATTAAATTCCAGCAGGAGAAAAAGATATAAACCATGATATTTGTACTGAATTACATTTGTGATTTCATAAACTGAAACAGAAAAGTATACATTTTTTAAAATTTGCTTACATCATTTTATTATTGTTGTTGTTTTGTTGTTATTTCCTTTAACCCTGGATAGACTTAATTATACATTTAAAATAAAATACTTAGTAATGTAATTTTGTTTGATATACAGCACTTATGCTTTGCCTTGGAAAATAGTTTTAAAGGTATAGGGAAGAGTCATTGCCTTTGACTGAATTGTTTAATCCATTCACATTAAGCACTATTATTTATATGGTTGGATATATATTTGCTATTTGCAAAGATGTAGTTTTTTTGCTCCTCTGCACTTCTTTTTCTGCTATTGTATTAATTTTATGTTTTCTAGGGTGACATTGTAATTCTTTTTTTTGGCAATAGTATTCTTTATTATTTATTTTTCTTTTTGAAGCAGAAGCATGCTTTTTTACAGCACCTGTAAACAAGTCAGTGAATTTTGAGTTTGAGTTGTTATATATATTTTTTCCCACCCACCCTGGAATGTTAGCATACCACAACACCAACTGATTTACACTGTAATTACTGAAGTCAGGAGAAAACAAGGGTAAAATTTTATGGCTAAAAGTATTCATAGCAGCAACTTTTAAAAGATGATTTTATTAAATCAAGTCATTGATTGCACTTGGTCATTTTATTGCTATAGTAAAATAAGGCCATTAAGTTTGTAACATTTCTGATTTTAACTGATTGTCTCATTCTGTTCATACATTTGAAGTTTAAATGCAAGCAAAAATATGTTCAGCGACAAATCTAGAGAGCACTTGGGTTTCCCCCACACCCCGTGATTACAGTAAGAACCATGTAATTCAATTAAGAATTTTTCACTTTATATTTCCGAGTTTTATTACTGATTGTTCTAAGGCTTACTATATGCATCTTAGCTATTAGAATCTACCTCAGAATAGTACTAACTTAATTTCAGGTGCAGAAAATGCTATTTCTATGTACTCTATTCCTTCCTCTGGTTTTAGTGCTTTTCATCCTATGTATTATATTCATATATCTTACAAACCCAGCAATAAATTGTTATAATTATTACTTTACATAAATTTATGTTTTTTCAAAGAAACTGAGAGGAAAAAAGAGAAAAAAAGTGTGTAAAGTTTGCTGATCAAACTTTTTCCTTCTAATTTCTGATTTTCTTTATTTCTTCCCGTATCTTACTTACCATCTGGTCATAAAGGCAGTTTCCTTAGTGAGAGCTACAGAGTTCTTAGCACCTCTGTCCCAGGCAGAATGTTGTGCCACTGCTTCTCAGAAACTACCTTTCCTAAGTGACACCCTGCTCTACAAATGGGCCTTGGTTGCAATAGTAGCCCTTGATCTCAGTTTGCCTCCCATGGTAATGGGAGCTCTGGCCTAAAGGTGAGCTGGTGCTAGGATGATTAGGGCAGAGACTTCTCAACCTGTCGTATCTTTTCACCAGTGTGTTTAGACAGTTAATTCAATACAATTTTCAATATCTTTAAATTTACGTCTAGCATTTTTTACCTCATTACCTTATTTTGTTTTTTTCTTTTTCTCTCCTTCTGAATTATGTGAATATATATTATTTCATCCAAATTCATCTCATCACTTTATCTCTTTGCATAGTGCTTTCAGCTCAAAAGGGTTATGATTATATACTTGTATTTTCACATCCTACTTAGAAACAACATTTTATTATATCCAGTAGAGATAGAAACTTTGGCACAATACTTATTCCTTCATCTCTCCTTGTGCTGTACTTGCCACATAATATCCCTGCGTACATTGAAATTCCATCAGATAATATAATTTTCCATTCAACCATCAAATCTATTTTAAAGAACTCAAATGCAGATGAGTAGCCTATAATACTTGCCCAGGTATTTAGCATTTCTGCTGTTGCTCTTCCTTCATTCCTAATGATACAAGTTTACTTTCCTCTGAAAACCTTCTGTTAATGAAGTCAGTTGCAACGCTTCTCTTAGTTTCATTTTATCTCAAGGTATGTTTATTTTTCCTTCCTTCTTAAGGGATATTTTCACTAGATACAGAATTCTAAGCTAAAAGTCTCATTTTTCATTCAGTTCTTCAAATTTTTTCTTCTTTCCTTTTTATTGAATTTATTGGGGTGAAACTGGTTAACAATATTATACCGGTTTCAGGAGCACAGTTCCACAACACAGCATCTGTGCACTGTAGCGTGTTTTCACCACTCCAACTCAAGTCTCCTTCCATCACCATTTATGCCCCCATACCCTTCCCCACCCGCCCCCAATCACTGTCTCCACAGCATGATGGACCTGGAGAGCATTATACTAAGTAAAATAAGCCAGTCAGAGAAAGACAAGTACCACATAGTCTCACTCAGGTGTGAAATCTAATGAACAATATGAACTATCAAGCAAGATAGAGGCAGACCCACAGACAGGGAGCAGGCTGACAGCTATCAGTTGGGGAGTGGGGCTGGGGGCTGGGAAGTGGAGGGACTGAGGAGAAATGAGAAAGAAAAAAAGTAAGCCATGGACAACAATGTGGGTTCTTTCAGTAATTCTGCCTTCATCATTTCTGAAGTAAAATTCATCAACCTTCAAATTGTTATTTTCCAACTATCAATACAATATTATTTTTGGCTGCTTTCAAGTTTTTTCTTTGTCTATACTTTCCAGCACTTTTATTATGACTGATGTGAATATAGTTTTCTTTGGGTTTATTATGTTTGGGGTTAATAGTTTCTTGAGTCTAGTTTATGTCTTTCATAAAATTGGTGATGTGGTCAGCCAATATTTATTCAAATATTTCTCCTGCAATAAACTATTTCTCCTCTCTTTCTAGGGCAATTCCGTATTGTTCAATATATTTTTTAGGTTCTGTGCATTTTTAAAATGTGTTTTGTTTCTGATATTCATATTAGATAATTTCTGTCAATCTATCTTTAATTTACTTTCTCCTCTGTCATACCCATTTTGCTATTAGGCACATGGGATGTTTTATTTGGGAGTTGTTATCTTTAAGTTATAAAATTTCCATTTCAGTCTTTATATATTCTGTTAATTGTCTGAGCTTGTCTAGGTATCCATTCATTTTGAATAATCACTTTAAATTATTGTAATGATTTTTATTAGCTTCTTTATAGTCCTTGTTGAATAATCCCAACATCGGTGTCATGTCATTGGCATACACTGATTTCTGTATCATATTTCTGTTGATAATTTCCTTGTTTTTTGCACACAGAGTACTATTAAATGCTTCTTAGACATCTTAAGCTTTGAGTTATGAGACTCTTTCAGCTTCTAAAACCTGTAGATAATGTTCATGTTTTGTTTTAGCAGACAAATCCTTGATTTATACAAGTCCCACCCAGCCATCTCTGGATTTTGTTTCCAACATTGTTTTTGTTTTCTACTTCCAAAATATGCTACACACTGGAATAGTCAGGGCACTGGGTGGTTGTCTCTCAGTCTAGTTCATGAGGTCTTTTCCTTCCTTTTGAAGACAGAGGCATGCATGCATGTCTTAGTGTGTGTGTGTGTATGTTGTATGTATAGGGGTGCTAATCTCAGGAGTTGGTAAACATGTTTACAGGTTTCTTTATTTCTCTCTTCCCTTTATGCGATCTCTGTGGTACCACCCAATTCCCTGAAAGTACCTTTTTGGTCCCCCAGCAAGAGTGCTGACACTTTATTCACCCTGTACTACTGCACATTTTCTGTCCCGGTACCTGCATCCAGGGCCAAATGTCAGTTGGACAGCAAGAGAACAGACCGACAGAGATTTGCCCCCCACACAAGGGTCTGTAGCTTCTCCAGTAAGAGAGGATGGTTCATGTCCCCCAAAGTTGTAGATGGGCCATGGGCTGTTGCAGCCTTGACGTTGATGCCAGGAAACCTCTTTCTCTACCCGCAGACTTGAACTGGAGAGCAGCTCCTGGAGTGCTGTCTGCAAGTGCCAGCGCCTTCTTCAAGGCAGGGAGGGATCCGCTGATTCAAGTCAAAGGATCTTGAAGGGAAAAAATACATAGGTAACCTCATCTTTGGTTCGATGTTGCGTCTAATTCTAGTCTTTCCCCAAAAACCTCCAGCTGCAATTTACTCTTCGGAGTTCACATATCTGCCGTGCATTCTGTCTAGGGTTTGTAGCTTCACTGAGCCCACTTATGGCGCAGAAGTAGGCTTGTTTCATCTCACCCAGGACCAAAACACTATCGATAATATGTTATGAAGTGTTAAATAATATTAATATTAAAAATAATGCCCTGAAAATTGGCTAATATAATATAGTTTAGACACATAGTTTTTGTTAATCATAATTTTGACATTCCTGCTGAATAGGTCATTCTCAAGGTAAGGCAAATAAAGGCACCCCGATAATTTATACCACCATCCTACTAGGGAAGAGCAGTGACTTTTGTTTTGATATTTTTATGTTCATTTAAAGGAAAACTGTCATACTTCACAGTTTCACATTACTGACTATCTCTGAAAATAATGGGAAGTACCTTGTTCAGATGTGATTTATACATATGAACAAAATCAGAATAAAGCAGAATAAAGTTTGAGAAATACCTTCCTCAGACCATATCTTTCCAATGTCAATTGTCCTGAGTTTTTATAGAGTCTGGTTAGCAACTATTTCTTGATTTAGGTTCTAGAGATCTGCTTGCAATATTTCATTGGAAATATGTCTTTTTAGTTATCTGTTGTCAAGCATGGGAATTAATTACAAATAACACTATAGTTTTTGCCTTTCATTTAATAATAATATTTTTTAAAACTTGTTTTGACTTCTTCCTAGGATAAAACATAGAAGTACTTGGGACCAAAGTCAATCTTTCCTTTAAGACAATGTTGCAAAGATGACTTAGTATTAAATGCAAAGTTAATAGAAGGCCCATTGTGCCAGAAGACAGAGCATAACAACATGATTTCAATCTGAATCATTTTTTGAAAGCTGTTATTATTTAATATACAAATTATGTATGAAAAAAGTTCCTATAAGAATCTGAATTGGAGCAGCAGTGAGTCATTTTGGACACCCATTTGATATGGGAAAAAAAAAAAAAACATACCACCACTTTATAACATATTACCTAAAGAAATGCAACTTAAGATTTCAAAGGATTCAAAATTGAATCAGGCATGAAAAATTAGACTACAGTTACAAAGAATTAATGGAAAACCAAATTAACATGGTCCCAAAGTCATTATTTCAGCTAGATTTTTACATTATTTTGTGCTGTGTCAACAATTTGGATGATTATCATTATCCACAGATCTCAAGATGCAAAAGAATCCATCACACACATTCCGTATTATCTATGATGCCAAAATTGAATGTAGAAATACTCGATGAGGTAAAAGAAAATCCACCCTTATATTCAATACACAATCTCTTTGTGATAGACCTTGTTAAACAGTTTTTCCATCAAATGGTGAAAGTTACTTGCTTTAATTATTATTAGGGGCATTATTTTAGAGTGTTTTGGCAAGCAGCCTGTTGTGAGTGTATGTGTGTGTGTATGCACTTATGAGAACAGGAAAAGAGAGTCTTTTAATGCTACCAATCCAGTGTTCCTTCCTACTAGATCACTTTTTGTGGGATCTAGTGTCAATGAACACTAATAGGGAAACTAGCTCTTTTCCTATAGTGAGTGCAATAATAACCTAAACAGAATTTTGATGACTAAGACAAAGTCAAATGCCAATCCTGAATTAGGATAGTTCTGAAAATGAGACATCTCACATCACCACAGACATTTTTGGATGATTGCTGGAGTGTTTTAATTGATTCACATAATTTTCTCCTTGTGTTATCTTATCTTGAATATCAAGTAGGTATTCATATGGTATGTATATTTACTATTGTTTTGACTATTGTTTTGACTATCTTCCTTGGCAGGATAATCTATAGTTTGGGTTTTACTTGTAGGATTTTAGCATACTTTCTGAAATTTAAGCTATATAGTGACACAGCATTCTGAAATGTGGTGTCTCCTTAAAAGGCATGTGTGTTCCTTTGAAATGTATTATATACACATGCACTTGCTTGCTATGAGAAAATCTCTTCAGTGGTAGACTCTAACTTAAAATAAAAATGTGTTTTAGCAATTAATTTGGTTACATTTAAAATAAATCTACTTACAAGAGAATGTACATGGAGAGAATTTTGGTGTGTGCGTGTGTGGGGGTAATAAATTATTTACCTAGAAAATGTGATACTTATGGTTGGTTGAGATTGCTTGCTTCATCCTAGGAGTTATCATTATATTTCCAATCATTGATTTATATATAGCTCTCATGTTAAGATAAGCCTAAGCTCTAGTGGCAATCAAGTATATAATTGTATGCTTGGTGTATGTATACAATTGTTCATACTTATTTCAACAGTCTTGCATATATTTCTAAATAGTAGTTTTTATTGTTAGCTAACATTTTATGTTATAGATCCAGTCTGTTAGTTTTCTTTTTCTACTAGAGTGCTTCCTTTGAGACTACAGCTTTCTATCTTTGTCATAAAGACTTAAAATGATTTACCATCTTTACTCCATCATTTCACTGGCTCATTCATACACTATTGAACTCATTTTACATATAAGCACTGAAACCAGCATCTATAAAACTATCCCCTTACATCTCTAGTTGAAACTCAGTATGCCAACCTAAGGACTAATGTAACTATAGTAAAATTGTTATCCAAATATCAAAATTATAGGTCATCAGAAACAAATTTCGAAGGATTCTATCCAAATGGATCTCTGTCAAAATATTTAGCTGGAAGGTAGGAATAAAATGACTCATGTTTTTTCTAAATTTTTGACTGTTTTTTAAAATGACTAAATTATTGGCTAAACAATATATTACATCAGACTTAAGTACATGATATATACATATGCATATCACTTCTTACATTCTTTCCTATTGAGATAATCTAATCATATGAATAAAAGTTTATGCTACAATTATAGCCATGAAATAAAGCTGTGTGATATATTAAGTGGTTATATATATATATATATCGGCAGTAAACTACTGGATTTGATAATATTATCAGTGTTGAAATAGATGGTAATTGCATTATTATTTATATTAACTAGTTTCGAAAATAGGAGTCAAAAATTAGGTCCCATTTTTAAATATGCAGTCATGGAATCCTTTAAAAAAAACAGGCAGAGAATCCTGCCTTAAAAACAAAACAAAATAAAAAAAATAAAAAAACATTACTTCAATGCTGGCTCAAAGACACAGCAAAACTGTAGAAATTTTAAAAATATTGCACCTTCCACTCCCTCAGGCAGTCCCCACACCCTTGTTCATGTCCACAGGTCATGCCTGAAATGCTTTGGATACTCCCTTTCCTATGCTGTGCTTTACCTACCCACAGCTATGCTGTGACTATGCTACCTATTTGTACTTTTCTTTTCACACCTTCTCACTATTCATTTATTTTTCCTCTGTGAATTATTTTTTGTTTTTAATTAGGTATATTTTATTGATTATGCTATTACAATTGTCCCATTTGTTTTCCTCTTTTCCTCCCTCTATGTGGGACCCCCATTCCCTCCAGCAATCCCCTCATACTATTCTTGATCTCCCCCTGTCTATTTTGTACCTACCAATTATGCTTCTTATTTCCTATATCTTTTCCCCCTTCTTGTACTTTCTCCTCCCCACTGATAACCTTCCATCTGATCTCCATTTCCATGATTCTGTTCCTGTCTTAGTTGTTTGCTTCATTTGTTTTTGTTTTTTTAGATTCAGTTGTTGATAGTTGTGAGTTTGTTGTCATTTTACTGTTCATAGTTTTGATCTTCTTTTTCTAAGATAAGTCCCTTTAACATTTTATATAATAAGGGCTTGGTGATGCTGAACTCCTTTAGCTTTATCTTGTTTGGGAAGCACTGTATCTTCCCATCCATTCTAAATGATAGTTTGGCTGGATAGATTAATCTTTGCTGTAGGTCCTTGATTTCTATCCCTTTGAACATTTCTTGCCAGCCCCTTCTTGCCTGCAAAGTTGTTTGTTTTTTTTTTTGAAAAATCAGCAGGTAGTCTTATGGGAACTCCTTTGTAGGTACTCTCTGCTTTTCTTCTGTTGCTTTTAAGATACTCTCCTTATCTTTAACTTTTGGCATATTAACTATGATGTGTCTTGATGTGCTCTTCTTTGGGTCAAACTTGTTTGGGATTCTCTGTGCTTTCTGGACTTGTATATATATATTTCCTTTGCAAAATTGGAGGTTTTCTTTCATTATTTTTTCAAATAAGTTTTCAATTTCTTGCTCTTCCTCTTCTCCCTCTGGAACCACTATGATTTGGATGTTGGTACATTTAAAGTTGTTCCAGAGGTTCCTAACCCTCTCCTTATTTTTCTGAATTCTTATTTCTTCTTTCTGTTTTGGGTGAATGTTTATCTCTTCCTTTTGTTCCAAATTCTTGATTTGAAACCTGGTTTCCTTCCCTTTACTGTTGGTTCCCTGTATATTTTTCTTTATTTTACTTTGCATAACCTTCACTTTTTCCTCCATTTTATGACCAAACTCAACCATTTCTGAGAGTATCCTGACTACCAGTGTTTTGAACTTTGCATCTGTTAGGTTAGATATCTCCAGGTCACTTGGTTTTGGGGGAGAGTTTTGATTTGTTCTTTCATTTGGGCCATATTTCTCTGTCTCCTCAATTTGCCAGCCTCCCTATGTTTCTGTATATTAGGTAGAGCTGCTTTGACTCTCCATGTCAGTACACTTGTTGTAAGGGAGGCAGCCTTAGGTATTCTTGAGGGCAGGGCAACCTTTGCCACTTTATGGCAATGTATGTGGGGGAGGGGTAACAGAAGGAACAAGGTCACTTGCTTGTCTCTCACCCAATTTTGCATCACTTCCCCCCACTTCCCATAAGCAACTGGTACCCTTTTAGCTGCTGCCCTGGTGCTGATTCCCTGAGTAGGTGGGTTTGCGTACATTCTAGGACCCTGTGGGCCCTTTAAATGTACTCTCCTGAGAGATTGGCAGTTTCTTCTACTGCCTCAATCCCCCCTGGTTTTTATAGGCAGAGTTGATGAGGCTTTATTTCCCAGAGCTGGAACACTGGGCTGCATTGTCTGGTCTGGGGCTGGAATTGCTTATTTCCAGTTGTCCCTTCTGATTTTTATCTGCCTCACATGAAGGTGGAATTGTCCATTCTGCTGGCTGCCACCACTTCCCTGGGTGTTCTTTCCACCCAGGCTTCCCATCTCTGCCCCTCCTGCCTATCTGGATGAAAGTTTCCTCTTTGATTTCTTGGTTCTCAGACTTCCATACAGTTCATTTTTCTGGAAGTTCTGGTTGTTCTGTGTTTTTAGATTGGTTGTTATCCTTTCTATGGTTGTGTGAGGAGGTGAAGCATGTCTGCCAATGTGTCCATCTTGGTTGGAAGTCTGTAGCATTTTTTCTAAAGTTTAATATTTCACTATAACTCAAAATTTGTAGAAATCATAAGTTTATTGTAAAATAATGAGGTGTTACAAACAAAAAACAATAACTGGCACACTTCACATGCCCCTTACATTTTATTTTCTCTAAGTTTGCTTGATGTACTGAGCTTTCTTCACATTGCTTCAGAATTTCTGAAAGTATTATAGAGACTCTGACTCATATTGTATATATCTTTTGGGAGGGACTGAATTTGAAATGATGTGAAGCTATTCTTAATATAATTGTTCATGTATTTAAGTACTTATACATATAAGATCTCATGGCAAAAGTTTTCAATACTATTGTACAAACGGCATACACCATTAGTATCTTCAAACATGTCTTTGTAATAACAAGAACTCCCATTGAGATAAATGTTTTATATAGCAACCATTGCAAATATTGTTATTGATCACATCCTCTATTAATATAAACTGAACTACCTGTATTATCAAAAGCAGATAGTTTAACCATTTCAATATAACAAATATTTATATTTAACTACCAGTAAATCTTTGATTTTATAATTTAGAAGATCTCAGTTTTATACAAGATCTTTCCTTAAGATTGTATGCAAATCAAAGATTATTTTGACTTTAAATGACTATGCAGTAATTTAGTGATGCACAAAGTACATACAAAACTTAAATATATAAAACACTAAAATAGAGCAATATTTTCTTAAACCAAATCCCCATCTTTCTTCACTTCTCTGTATGACAAACTTTTCCTTGGTACCAGATGTACCGGAAAATCTCATTCTTTGTCCTATGGGACTTTTTTATACTTTCACGTAGTCCCCAAGCTCTGATAAAGCAAATACTATAAGTTGTGTGTGTATATTTTTTATCCAGGAATTGGAAAGACATTATTACAAGGGAAAGCCTCTATGTTTGAGTGTTATAGATGGTCTACGACTTATCAATCCTGGATGCCTAATTTTACTTTGTTAATCAGAGAAATATGTGTTAGCCCAGTTTTCATTTGACTGTTTTGTAGTTAATCTCTATTCTTTGATATGTTGCCTCTATGGAGAATAAAAACTTTCACTTTTTTAAATGAAAATTGCTACTCTTCGATGTGGCCAAACTGGATTCCTATTCCCCACTCCCCAGTAAACATTACTGGGGAGATCATGGTACCATATACGATATCGTTAAATAATATAGCTACTCCAAATTTAGTATTTGCTGACCATTAATGAATGAACTATGTGCTGAATCATCCACAAAGGTGAATTTTTACAGGCAGTTTGTGCTGGCTTGACCTATGAAAGCCAGGTACTATACCCCTTCATGCCATAGCATAGAGGATACAAAGATGAGGGGATGGGGGTACACCCAGTGACCATCCTAATTTATAACATGGACTATAAAATCATTTTTTCCTGAAAAGTTGAAGGAAACAAAAGACAATCAAAGGTACCAAAATTTATTCTAGATGACTAAAGTTGTTCATTTGGCTGAGGAATTGAGTGCTACAGAAACAGAAGTTAGGAGGACATTGGTATTATTGACAGGGGAATGTTTAAGGGGTTCTGCTCTTACTCCTGTCTAAGACATGAACCTTGAATTGTGTGCTCTTCTTTGTTATGCTGCATTATCTTAGATTCTCAAGGCAGGGTAGCTATGGTGGTTAATTCACAAACTGTAAGGCCAGGCTACTTACTAACTTTTTGACTGTGGGTATAGTGTGCAACTTTCTCTATGTTGGTTTATTCATCTGTAAAACTGGGATGAAACTATAGTACCTAACCCATGTTATAGTACCTAATTAATAAAATGTGTAGCACATTCAATATAGTGTCAGGAAGCTAGGAATCAGTATATAACCGATTCTTATCATTCACATCTGAACTTATTTTCTCTAATAGACATGTTACACTCATTCCCCATCCCCCCTTTTTTAAGTAGAGAACACAAAACCTTGGGGAATACTTTGGAGTGACTTTTGGAGTATTTTGGAATCCAAGCTGTCATTCTGATATGAGTCAGATAGGAGATAACATGTTGGAAGTTTTTTTAAATAGACTATCATAATCTTGAAAATACTTGTAGTTATTTCTTAATTAATTTGTTTTAGAATATTCAGTATTGAGTTGAGTCATCAGCAAAGTGTTACTTTAATACTACTATTACTACTAATCAAAATAGAAAACTGTTACAAAATCAGTGGTTGCTAACTATTTGGGAGTAAAATTCTGATAAAAGACATGGTTTCTTAAGAAAAAAATGAAAATATACACCTATATGCCTAAAGTCTTTTTGGTGAGTGTAATTTTCATTTGTTTTATTTTATTTTTTCCATTACCATTTATTCTCCTTATACCCTCTTCCATCCTAATACCCCCGCTACATTCACCAAACTGTTGTCTGTGTCCATGAGTTCTCTCTCTCTCTCTCTCTCAGGCCCTCTAAATTTTAGATATTTTATGAACTCACTAAATTACATCTTTATACTTTAGGCTGAGAACCTTTGGATAAGAGACTATCTCATAAGACTTTTATATTCATAATATAAAATTGTTTGTTTCAGCCAAGTTCCAGTTGAAGTCTTTGATTAAATAATACTTCATTATAATTTCATTAGAAAAATGCTAAAAAATATAGAACATGTTATATTTAAAATGTGAAATTGTAATATCACTGATGTTGGTGTTATTCTTTGGGTATAGTATCAGCTGTTTTAAAGTTAATGTATGAAGATCTGAACAAGGGAAGTTACTTAGATTTTTTTTTCCTGTTCTCTAAAGCCAAGAACAAGAAATAGCCCTCACACATTGATGCATTAGACAGATGATCCAGGACTCACGTATCCCTAAATCTAACCATTAATTACATTCAATGACATACTCCTGGCTCCTTAGAGACCACCCTGTTTCTCCAATGACTTGGCATATCTGCAAAAGGATAAGAGACTGGACTAGGAAGCCTGGGCAAGAAGGTGTTATTCTCCTGTTTCAATAATGTAGTAAATAAATTCAGATGGCTTTCACAGAGTTGCAGAACTAACTGGATTCTTTAAAAAAAGAAATCTACTGGGCTCCTTCTTAGGAAAAAAGTAAAGAAAATCAGTGTCTGAGTAAGTTGAACTAAAAAACTGACAACTTTTCTGCTGTAATATAGTTAATTCCAGTGCTTTCTAATCTCCAATTACTTCTCTAGTCAAAATCACCTTTCTCCAAATTAAAAACAATAAATGTGAGTTTGTGTTGAGAACTGCCCTTCCTGGTTTCAGAAGCTGTAACCCCCCATGGCTAAGGCTAAGTGAGCAACCTTCGGACCATAAGCCACTAAGGAGACAAACCTTATCTCCCAGACAGGAGTGCCACTCTGCTCCTTTTACTTCATCCATAACTGGCCCCCAATGCTTGATCGGTTAGCCAATGATGGGTAAGATTCCTTAAGGGAAGGATGACCTAAGACAGGCACGATCATGGGGAGCCCCCAGGGAAGGACTTGGGGGCTATAGTGAAAGGGGTGATGGACCCTCCACTTTGACATAGCCTGAGTCCTCATTCTGCCTGAGAGAAGTCTCCTAATCTCTTGGCTGCCTTGCTTCCTCTGCCTGACTTAAGCCTGAAAAATGACAGAGGGCAGTGCAGCTCTGTGCTGGAAAGGACAGGTTCCCTGGGTGATCAGGCCTGAGAAAGAATACATAAAATCCTGTGAAATCTGCTTTGCTAAGAATGCTCTCAATTAAATGATAAGGGTCCAAGCAGGAAGTGAGTTTGTTTCCCAAAATTTTGTAGCCCTTTAGCTAACAGACCCTGACTCGGAATAGCTCTCATAGTTCTTTGTATGCTATCTATTGTTTGATCCTTACTGCCTGACAATATTAATGAACTTTACCTGTATTCCTGTGCAAATTGAACGCAATAAAAGCTTGTCAAGGCAAGGGTCAGCATGCTCTCCTCCTGAGAGAGTGGCCAGGCTGCTCCCAGGTGCTCTCCTCTTGAGAGAGTAGCTGTGCCGTCCCTTTTCCTCCACAGGACTCTGCAGTCTGTGTGAATTTGTCTCCTATCTCATCCATAACGCCACAGACACTGTGGACAAGTGTCTGCATCAAGTTTGTGATGATAAATCTATTTTTTCTTATGATAATTAAACCTCTAGCCATAGTATTGCATACTAACTCAGGTCATGTACACATGCAACACTGCATGCCAATTACTGACAACTTTGCAGAAAGAGCAAAATTCTATGTCCCATTTCCAGTGAGCCAAAGGGTCCTCTTATAAGTGCAGTCTTCAAACAGGCAGCAGAACATTTGGCACATGATTTGTCTGATTATAACAAGCTGTATCCAGAACTGAAATAAAAATAATCCTGAAATTTGATGCTGATGAAGGGAGCACAGCACAGTTCGGTTACCAGCATCTTCCTACTCAATGGAATTCTATTTTCCAAACATGTAATATTCAATTTATTTCTTTCCTATATGATTTAGTAATATTACTAGCAGACTTTAGAATGGCCATTTATAAGAAAATAATTTATCAAGTATGTATCACTGATTATTATCCAAACTGCCAATTATATTATTTTTCTCAAAAAATTTAAGATACAAAAACATGACTAGAATTCAACTTCTTTTCTCTTCATTGCGAATCATAATACCAGGTAAATTGCCACTTTCAAGAATAAGTCTCCAGTGGATCATAACTGTATCCCCATCCAAGCTTATGGATTATATTATGCTGATGGCTTCCCCTCCATCAATGTCATTAACTTAATTAACAGGGGGAGGGGAGTGCATGGCACAGTTTGTGCTCACATTCTGAGGTCAGTATTTCTTTAAAAAGCCTGATACTTGTTGACACCACCTTTTTATTTATATTGTGATTTAGTTGCAATTTCAGTAATGTTTTTAGATTTTAAAAAGAAAGAGAACCATTTCTTACATGACAGTTATGTTTTTTAATATATAATAGAGAGAAGGGAGCAATGGATCTGGTTGATATCTGGTTAGATATTGGAGCAAGAATCCCACTCTCTTTTCTCTCCCTCTGTCCCCTCCAAGTCCTTGAGGGGATGGAAATGACTAAGACAATTATCTTCTCCTTGGACTGTAACCTAAATTGACAGAAGCAGAGAATTTTTCCTCAGTCACTTGTCTAAAAAGTAAGAGTCTTTTACTGTTCTGACAGAATAGTTAATAAGCTGCCCTTCGCTTTATCTCCCCTAAATGCTGTCTCCTGATGTTTTACCTATAATATATTCCTCAAAGTTTCCTCAGCAGCCTGAACTCTGAAATGCATGCTGGGACTTACATGGAAACACAGCTTATACACCAAGCAAACAGATTCTATCTACACATTAGCTAGAAGAAAAACCTGACTGGTTGTAGGGAGGAAGGAAAGCCCCGAATTCTGCTTTCACTCATTTGCATATTACATTACCGAAAGTTTTACCCTTTTCAAATAGTATGCAGATGGAAAATTAGGCAACAGGCTGTGGTAATTACTGTTAGGGCTGTTGTGGTGGCAGGAGAAAACAGTCAAAGGATTCATTTTTCTTCCAAGGTAATCATACTTTTCAAATCCATCTGAATTACAGCCAAAGGATTACTTCTTATCTGGCCGTAACGAATGCTCTTTCCACCAGTCTTGGATGTAAAAAGAAACCACCTCATTGTACTAAAATGTATTCCAAGGTCGGCTGCAGTTGCCCAGCTTTGAAATAGGCACTACAGCTTGTGTTTTTATAGAGGATAGGTAGACCACAGGCTGGGCTGCGGTTCCCGCTTTTAAACTTCCTGTGTGAGCAGTTTCTAAATGAGTCTGAGAGCTCTAAGGGTCTGTTCTTTATGGCCTTTCTGGTGGCACACATTTATTAAATTTGTGAAAAGGACAAGAAGGTACTCTGTTCTCTGGGATGGGGAAAAGACTCTTAAAGGAAATGACAGAGGCATTCTTATAATTTATGATCTCTCTATCTCCCCAAAGGAAGTCCTCCTGAAAGCCTAGTATGTCATCATATTACAATGATGAGTGAGGAAAGGGGTCTGAATTAAGTTAAATCACCTGAGCCATCAGCTTGAATTCCTGCCAGACATTTCCAGGTGATAGGACTATTCCAGACAGACCCAGAGTTACACAAATGTCAAGTTCATCTTTCTGCCAGCCTGCAGCCAGCCTGCCAGCCACATCTAAAAAGTTATACGACTCATGCTGAAATACTGAATGCTTATATGTGTGTGTGCCTATTCCAGCATTTGTGTCTAGCTCCAAACAACTGAGTTCATTCAAATACATATACTTTCCAGTATTATGAAGGTGAGGAGCTTTGCAAGAGATGAAGCAGATTAAAAAAGAAAAAACGCTCAGAGGGGAAAGGAAAAAATAAGGAAGATCAATGAGACCGCATTTCATAATAGCAGTTAGGGAATAAAGAACGGGTATTAAAATGGTGGTAATTTTTTCAGGGAAAAAGCTTATAAAGAAATAGTTCAATTTCCATTTTTGCATACAAAAAGTATAAAGTTAGATTAATTTTCCCTGAGTGAGTTATATAATGAAATTGTGAGCTTTGGCACCTCCAACTAGATGATTACTTTTCATCAGTAAAAGAAATAATGTAAGGGATACAACTATTTTCCCCTAATGCTCTCTTCATATAGAAGCACACTGTATTAAATAATTTATTTAATTTATTTTATGAAAATCGATTAAAAATGCCAAATTGCCAACTTTTTATACAGCAATTCATCATATACATTTGTTTTTATCTTCTATTTTTCTGTTACCATTCCTTTATTACTAAAATTTGTATTATCAAGTAAATTTCTATATTCATGCAGAAAATTTAATTGGTTAATGATATCAAATTTTATTAATGATTCTTTTATTATTACAGAGTTGTGTCTTTCTTAAAAAATCACTCATTAGAAAAGCATAACACTAATTAATGAGAATATAGGAAAGTAATGCTATGACTCCAAGAATAAGTAATAATTTCTTAAATAAGATAAAAATTAGCTATAAAAAATAAATGAGAGCACATTAAAAATTCAGAATTTTAATTCACCAAAGACATCATTAAAAAAGTGAAAAGGTAAGACAAGAGGAGGAGAAAAACATTTGCAAATCATATGACTAAAGAGGACTCTGATAAAGATTATGTTTAAAAACTGATAAATCTAAAAAACAACCCAGCAAAAAGTCCAAAAGACAACTCACCTTGAACAGTCATTTCAAAAAGTGTATAACCTAATGGTCAATAAATGTAAGAAAAAGAAGTGCAGCTTCATTGGTTATGTAAATTGAAATTAAAACCAAAGTTGCACTGCAATTGGACGGCTGCAGACTGGCTAGGCAGCCAGCACGGGGCAGTGCAAGTGTCTCTCGGCTCTCAGCAGGCACATCCGCTGGGGTTTGGGGCTGTCCTGGCTGCATCTTCCACACTCCCACCTACTCCTCCAGGTACTTCCTGCATTTCTCCGACCTCCACATGGCCTCTCTCACTCTACTGACCTGCTCTACTAACCACATGGACTTCATCCTCTACCGGCACCACGCTCCCCTGCGGCACAAGGTGCCCCTCTCAGTGAATCAGATCTGCCCTTGCTGCCTGAAGAAGCGTTTCCTTGGTGACGTGGACCACATCCGCGGAGGGGACTTTTATTTTCAAGGACAGGTTCCCAACCCCTCCTGCCCCACCAATGCTGGTCATTCATCTAGGCAAGCAATAAAAGTGGTCTCCTTCCTGGAAAACAAAAGAAACAAAAAAAGAACAATACAAATTTTAAAAAATCAAATTTCACTGCACAACATCAAGAATGGCTAAAAAAATGAAATAGTGTTGGCAATGATAGGGAGAAACTGGAACTCTCCCACACCACTGGTAGGAGTGTGAATTTTGCATCCATGTTGAAAGACCATTCAGTAATGTCTAAAAAGCCTGATTAAACATAACTACCATGACTTAGATTTCTAATATAGACACAAAAGAAATGTATACATTTGACTAACACAAGTTGTGTACAAGAAAATCTATAGCAGCATTGTTTGTACTAACCTTGACTGAAAAGCCAATATCCATGAACAGTAGAACTGTATGAAAGAACTGTGAAATATTCATACAATAGAATAGTATCCAGTAATAAAGTTAAACTGTTGATAAATACAACAACATCAATGAATCTTATCCACAAAATGTATGAGAAGTCAAATACAAAAATCACATCGCTTATAATAATTCTGCACATCTAAAATTCCAAATAGAACTAATTTATAGGGTTAGAAATCTATAGTTTAGGGGAAGATGTAGATTATGTACAGAGAGGCAGGAGAGGTACTCAGCTGGAAGAAACTTTAAATCACTGTTCAACAAAGACTAGGCATATTACACTTGACAAACGAAACCTCCCCTATATATCTATCATGATAATCACATATTATTTATTTATTATTTTTATTCTATTGTTGTTCAAGTACAGTTGTCTGTGTCCCTCCCCACTCCCCCCACCCCCAGCCATCAACACCTCCCTCCCCTGATTCCCCCACCCTTGGTATTATTATTTATTTTTATTGACATATAATTGACAAACAATATTTTATTAGTTTTAGGTGTGTATCACAGTGATTTGACATTTATATATTTACATTTTGAAGTGATCCACTTGATGAGTCCAGTTACCTTCTGTCACCATACAAAATTATTATAGTATTATTGATTATATTCCCTATGTTGTATTTTAAACCCTATCACATTTGTTTTATAACTTGAATTTCATGTCTTAATCTCCCTCATCTATTTCACTCATCCTCCATCCATTCCCTATAGTAAATACCAGCTTGTTTTCCAAATTTAAGTATGATTTTGTTTTGTTTTTTAGATTCTACATGTCAATAGGAAAAATCGCATGGTATTGTCTTTCTCTGACTGATTTATTTAACTTAGCATAATACCTTCTAGGCCCATCAATGTTATCACAAATGGTAAGGTTTTATTCTTGTTTATGGCTGAGTAATATTCCATTGTGTGTGTGGTGGTGTGGTATCCAAAACATATTGCCAAAACTGATATGAAAGAGCTTACTGCCTATGTTTTCTTCTAGAAATGTTATAGTTTTAGGTCTTACATTCAAATCTTTGATTTACTTCAAATTTATTTTTATATGGCATAAGATTTGGTCCCATTTCACCTTTTTGCATGTATCTATGCATTTTCTTAGCACCACTTATTAAAGAGACTCTCTTTTCCCCATTGTATATTCTTGTCTCCTCTGTCATGGATTCGTTAACCATGTAAGTATGGGTTTATTTCTTGGTTCTCTATTCTATTCCATTGGTCTATGAGGGAGAACCCCTCAAAAACCAGAATTATCTTCTGGAGTGTGGGCCCCTTATAGTACAGGCTTCCCTTGCTAGGTGAGTGCTCTAGGGAACCCAACTGATCAGTGACTAGCCAGCATTGTTGTGAGAGGATGCATTCAGCTTCAGTGAATATTTTTTTGTGACCCTTTCAACACATTTACCCACTTCATGATGGGTGATTTATGAGTGCACCAGCCCACACTGCACTGAGTGTTCAGCAGTTTTTGAGCAAAAATGACATGACTCCTAAGTCACACCCTCCCTATTCACCCAATCTTGCCCCAAGCGACAATTTTTTTGTTTCCCCTGATGAAAAAAGTCCTCAAAGGAATATGTTTTGCTGATGTGGAAGAGGTGAAACAAAAAATGGCAGAAACTGTTAAAAGCATCAAAATCAATGAGTTCAGCCTTGGCTGATGTGGCTCAGTGGTTTGAGCATGGGCTGTAAACCAAAGGGTCACCAGTTCGATTCCCAATCAGGGCACATGCCTGGGTTACAGGCCAGGTCCCCAGTGGGGGGCATGTGAGCGGCAACCACATATTGATGTTTCTCTCCCTCTCTTACTCCCTTCCCTTCTCTCCAAAAATAAATAAATAAAATCTTTTTAAAAAAATCAACGAATTCAAAAACTATTTTGAACAGGGGAAAAACCTCTTGATAGGTGTATTGCATCAGAGAGTACTTGAAACTGTCTGAAGTTTAAACATGTAAGAATAAGTACACATTTTTTTGTAAGTAAATTCCAGGGTTATTTTGTGTTCCCCATTATGTATGTCTGTTTTTATACTAGTAACATACTGTTTTGATTATTATAGCTTTGAAGTATAGTTTGGAATCAAGGAAAATGATGCTTTCAGGTTCATTCTTCTTTCTTGAGATTACTTTAGCTATTCTAGTCCTTTTGTGATCCTATGCAAATTTTAGAATTCTTTGTCCTATTTCTGATTGATATTTTGATGGGAATTACATTGGATTTGTTTATTGCTTTAGATAGTATGGACATTTTAACAATAGTAAATCTTCCAATCTGTGAGCACAGTATACCTTGCATTTATTTTTGTTATTTTCAATTTCTTTCACCAATGTCTTAGAGTTTTCAGAGTACAGGTCTTTCACCTGTGCTCTAGGTTAACTCTAGGTGAAAATTGTTTCTAGGCATGTTATTCTTTTTGATGTAACTGTATAAATGTGGTAATTTTCTTCATTTCTCTGATAGCTCATAATTAGTATATAGAAATGCAACACATTTCTGTATATTATTTTGTATCCTGAAACTTTACTGATTTCATTGAATAGTTCTAAGAGGTTTTTTGTTTGTTTGTTTGTTTGTTTGTTTGTTTGTTTGGTGGAGTTTTCGGGGTTTTCTATAGAGTATTATGTTATCTGCAAATGGTAAGAGTTACTTTTTTTCTTTCCATTTTGGGTGCTTTTTAATTTATTTTTCTCATCTAACACTGTGTCTAGAACTTCCACTACTGTTCAATAAAAGTGGCAGAAGTAGGCACAGATTGAACAGAGATTTAAGCACAAGTCATAAAATTACCAGAAGAATATATTCTCTTTTAGTAACACTTCAAGGGTGTAAGATTATCTCTAGACTTATTATTTTTAAACACATGAATAAGTAAAACAAACTAAATTATTTCATTTTCACAGTGCTTAAAGAAAGTCAAGGTATGTAGTTGTAGCAAGTACTATACAAATAAGACTCATTTTATACATTATAGTAAACTTACTAATCAATATGAAATGCAAAGATAATCATTTAAAATAAACAGGATAGGACAGGTATGTTCAATGACTGGAAACATGTACTTTATATAAGAGGGAAAAAGAACAAATGACCAAAATTATATGAAAAGATGGTCAACTTGGAAAGGGGGGTATAGGATCAAGGGTAGGAATTGGGGATAGCTGGACTGGGGGTAGTGGTGGGTGAAAATGAAGAAAACTACACTTGAACAACAATAAAAAAATGCAAGTGGAGATTGCAAAGATAAAAAAAGGGGTCAACTTGGCTAACTTGACATGCAATTAAATTCATATTAAATCAATGAAATTATATATATAATGTATATATAATATATATAATGTACATATAATTATGTATATATAATGTATATATTGTGTATATATATTGTGTATATATATACATATAAATATAAAATATAAAATATATAAATATATATATATATATAAAATGCCATGGTCTAAGGAAGGAATAGTCACAAATACTATGGAAAAATTTAAAAGTATGTAGAGTATACTTTGTCAGTGCTATCAAAATTGAAAGCGCACATATCCTTTGACCTAACAATTCTACCTTAAGGAGATTATTCTATAATTACACTTTCATGTAAAGTCATAAAAATAATTTTGAAGGTAGCATTCTTTGTAGTAGAACTATATATGCAGATATGTTAATTCACATATTTTAACTTGGAAAATATATTTTAAGACAATCTATATAAAAATATCCAAAAAAGTATGTCTGTTTGATTGACATATCAAAAATACAATCGTGCATAAACTATTTTTGGACAAATCCACGCCATCAATTAACAAGGAAATTTCTAGAAATTTGTGGTGTTTGGAATGTTAACTTTTTATAATTTTCTAAGTGATTTGGAGTTTTCATATAAGCATATATTATTTTATAATAAAAAAGAAAAGTGTCATTTCTATGAATTTTGAAAATTAAATTATTCTACAATAAATATGCTCAGTTACCCTACTCTTTTTATAACTGTATTGTATAAAAATTACATGATTTTGTTTAAAAATGTTAAATTGCTAAAGCTAAGCTCACAATTTCTAATAAGTACAGTTTGCAAAATGGAGAAATATTAAATTAATCAGAAAATAAGGATTCTGTTTCTAAATGTATCGGGTTTCAAATCTATGCTTTATCATTTACAACTGCTATGCCAATTACCTCACTTGTTCTCTCTGATGCTCAGTTTCTTTTTTTGTTAAAATTAATTAAGATTTCTTTCTGAATATTGTCTTTATAGGATTAAATGAAGGAAAGCATAGAAAATCAGGGTGTTTTTTCTGTGTAGCTATTCTTAATTGAGCTCATTTCTTTAGGGTATTGTATCAAGGAAAAAAAACAGCACTAAATTTATATCAACAACTCCATGAGTTTTTGGTTCTACCCTCTACCTTCTAAAGTAAGATTAAATCCGTCTTCAAAATTTTAGCTACTTCCTGTCAAGATGGAGATGTATGTAGACATACCTCACCTCCTCATGAAACCACAGAGAGAATTACAACTAAGCCAAGAAACAAATAGTACCAAGAACTGTCAGAAAATCGAACTGTATAGAAGTCAGGCAACCAAGGATTTAAAGAAGTCAAACTCATCCAGATGGGTAGGAGGGGTGGAGACATGGAGAGGAGCAGAGAGGCGAGATGATGAAGTGTGGCCACAGAGAGGTGGCTGCAGTGGTGGAATGGGGGTCCCACATTCATGTGTGGTAGATAAAAATCAGGAGGGATACCTTAGGAGTGAGAAATCCCAGACCCAGGCCAGACCAAAGTTTCAGACCACAGCTCAAGTTTCCAGCTCTAGGAAAATAAATCCCCATAACTTCTGGCTATAAAAACCAGTGTGGGTTGGGGTGGAAGAAGAAACTGCCAGATATTCAAGAAATTCTGCTTAGAGGGCTCACGTGGTCTTAGAATGTATTCAAACCTACGCACTCTGGGATTCAGCATCAGAACAACAACTGGAAAGGCATCAGCTGCATATTGAGGAGTGAGTGAAGTGACTGGAAATAGGGTGAGTGCCACGTAAATGTCCAGAAGCTAAGCAGCAGCACTATGCCCTCTCCCAGGTCTCCTCCCACTCAGAACCACAAAACAGTGAAACAAGTTGCCCCTCTCTGGCAGTTACCTAAGGCTCTCCCCACACAATACACAGGTGCCTTTCCCGCAATAGGCCATGCTACTAAGACAGAAAGTCAAAGCATCTCTACATAATACACAGAAACAAACACAGGAAGCTGCCAAAATGAGGAAACGAAGAAATATGGCCCAAATGAAAGAACAAAACAAAACCCCAGAAAAAGAACTAAACAAAACACATAACCAATTTATTAGATGCAGAGTTCAAAACACTGGTGATCAGGATGCTCAAAGAACTCATTGAGTACATAGACAACATAAAGGAAGAAATGAAGGTTACACTAAGTAAAGTAAAGAAAAATCGACAGGGAACCAACAGTGAAGGTGAGGAAGCTGGGATTCAAATCAATAATTTGGAATATAAGGAAGAAATAAGCATTCAACCAGAATAGCAAGAAGAAATGAGAATTCAAAAATAAGGAGGATAGTATAAGAAACCTCTGGGACATCTCCAAAAATACTAACATTTGAATCAGTGATGTCAGAAGGAGAACAGGAAGAGCAAGAAATTGAAAACTTATTTGACAAAACAATGAAAGAAAACTTCAATAATTTGTTGAAGGAAATAGACATACAAGTCTAGAAAATACAGTGAGCCCCAAACAAGTTGGACCCAAAGAACAACACACCGAGATGCATTATAATTAAAATGTCAAAGGTTAAAGATAAAGAGAAAATCTCAAAAGCTGCAGGAGAAAAGCACAAGGTCACCTACGAAGGAATTCCCATAAGACTATCAGCTGATTTCCCAAAAGAAATTTTGCTGCCAAGAAGTATTCAAAGTGATAAAAAGCAAGGATCTACAGCCAAGATTATTGTACCCAGCAAAGCTATCATTTAGAACGGAAAAGCAGATAAAGTGCTTCCCAAACAAGGTAAAGTTAAAGGAGTTTATCATCACCAAGACATTATTACATGAAATGTTAAAGGGACTTATTATTTAAGAAAAAGATCAAAACTATCAGCATTAAAATGGCAACAAATCGACAGCTATCAATAACTGAATCTAAAAAAAAAAACTAAGAAAACAACAAGAACATTAACAGAATCATAGACATGGAGATCATTTGGAGGGTTATCAGCTGGGAGGGGGCCAGGGGAGAAAGGGGAAAAAGTACAGGGATTAAGAACCATAATTAGTAGGTGCAAAATAGACAGGGGGATGTTAGAAATAGAATAGAAAATGGAGAAGCCAAAGACATTATATGTACAACCCATGGACATGAACTAAGTGGGGGAAATGCTAAAAGGAAGTGGGGTACCAAGCAGAGAAGGGCAAAGGAAGAAAAATTGGGACAACTGTCATAGCATAATCAATAAAATATATTTAAAAAATAAAACTCATTAATTGTTAAAAATTGTTGTCACTTACAGATGTTTCCTGTCCACTATGGACAAATTTCTCAAACTCTCTGAACTTCAGGATTCTATGTATCAGCAAGCCCTCTCCTGATCCCAAAGCCAAGAAAAGACCTCCATCTATATATTCTACCAAAACACCTCCAGACTGCTGTTTTGCTACCCCAGTACTGCCAACTAGTTTACCTGTAATCCTTGAATGCTTCTAGCCGTTCCTCCCTGAAAGCATTGCTGACATAGTTTCTGCAGCTATCATGTCCCCTGCCACTACTATTGTTGGTATCTGCTGAAAGGCAGTTAATTTTTTCTACACAAATTCTCAAAAGACTTTTGGGTGACAAAAGAATTATGTTGTTTTATTAATTTTTTCCTTCAATTATTTTATTGACATATACTTGACATGTATACGTGAAAGTAATATATTATAACATATTTCAACATGTATATTTACACAGTGATTACCACAATATGTGTAATTAACATTTATTACCACACAGGGTTAAAAATTGCCCTTCTTTGTATGTGAACAAAGGGCTATGCTCTAAGCAACTTTTCAGTTATACAGTACAGCATTGTAAACTGTATTCACCATACTGTATATTATATACCCAGGATTTATTACTTTATAACTGAGTTTTTTTTTTGTTTGCTTTTCTTTTTTAGATTCCACATGTAAGTGAGATCATAAGGTATTTGCCTTTCTCTGTTGAGTTATTTCAGTTAGCATAATGCTTTCAAAATATATCCACATCATGATGAATGGCAGGATTTTTTGTGGCTGAGTAATATTTTATTGTATGTATGTCTACCACCTTTTCTTTATTCATTTACTGATAAACATTTAATTTTTTTATGCCCTGACTTAAATAATGCAACAACGAGCTTGGGGTGCAGCTATCATTTCAAATTAAAGCTTTTGATTTCCATTGGGTAAACACCCTGAAGTGCAATTGTTGGATCATACGGTTAACTTATATTTAATGTCTGAGGAACCTCCATACTGTTATCCATAGTGACTGTGCCAATTTATATTCCTACCAACAGTTCCCAAGGATTCCCTCCCCTTCACTTTTTCTCCAACATGTGTTAGTTCTTGTCTTTTTGATAATAGCCATTCTGACAGGTTTGAGGTGATACCTTGTTGTGGTTTTCATTTGTGTTTCCAGGATAATTAGTGATGTTAAGCACTTTTTTATGTATCTGTTGGCCTTCTGTATGTCCTCTTTAAAAATGTCTGTTCAGTCCCCTGCCATTTTTAATTGGATATTTTTACTATTGTGTTTTATGAGATTTTAAATATATTTTGAATGTAAACTTCTTGTCAGATATATGATTTGCAAATGCTTTATCTTATTTTGTAGGTTGCCTTTTCATTCTATAAATAGTCACTTGAGAAGGCTCCCTTTGCTGTACAGAAAACTTTTAATATAGTCCCATTTATTTTTTATTTTGATGTTTTTGTTTTTTATTTCAATTGAAAAAATTATTGCCAAAATTCTCAAGATTGTTTAAGATTTGCAGAGTCTTCTGTGGTTCCATTCAAATTTTAAGATTGCTGGTTTTATTTATTTGAAAAATACTGATGAATGTTTGATGGGGATTGTATTGAAACTCTAAATTGCTTTAGGTAGTATGGACTTTTACAATACAGTCATCCCTCGCTATATCGCGGTTCACTTATTGCGGCTTCATTGTATCTCGGGTGGCAGGTTTTAGAAACCGCAATAAGTGAACCGCGATATAGCGAGGGATGACTGTACTTCACTGGTGAGTACTCGTATAGAATTTTATATGTTGTTAAAATTACATAAGTTTAAGAGTGTAGAAAGTGTTTAAGAGCATATGAAGTGTTTATAAGAGTGTGAGAAAGGTTCATAAGAGAGTGGGAAAGGTTTATAGGAATGTGGGAAAGGTTTATAAAGCCTTAAAATATATGTAAATAACAAAATATATAACGCTGCTACTTTGCAGATTTTTACCTATTGCGGGGGTCTCTGGAATGTAACTCCTGAGATAGGTGAGGGATCACTGCATTAATTTTTCAAATTCATGAGCTCAAGATATCTTTCCATTTATTTGTGGTTTTTTAAAATTTTTTTATTGTTGTCTTTAGTTTTCAGTGTGTAGGCTTTTTACCTCCTTGTTTAAATTTAATCCTAGGTATTTTATTTTATATTTTTTAGTTCAGTTATAAATGAAATTGTTTTCAGAATTTTTCTGATAGCTTTTTAGTGTATAGAAACAATTGATTTTTGTATATTTATTTTGTCTCTTACAACTGTACTGAATTTATTTATTAGTTCTAACAGGTACTTTTTTTTTTTAGTGGGAGGAATAGCCTTAAGTTTCTATACATAATAGTTTAAGCCTTAAATTTCTATACATAATATCATGTCATCTGAAAATACTGACAGTTTTACCTCTTTTTTTTTTTTTTTCCTAATTTGGGTGCGTTTTATTTCTTAGCCTTGCCTAAGACTTACACTACTGTGTTGAATGAAAGTAGTGAGACAGAGCATTCTTGTCTTGGTCCCCAACTGAGAGGAAAAGCTTTCAGCTTTTCACTGTGACTATGATGTTAGTTATAGGTTTGTCATATATGGCCTTTATTATGTTAAAGTATTACAAACTCTAAACCCCTCTATGCCAACAGAGGTTGATAATTTTTTAAAATCATATGTGGAGATTGAGTTATTTCCAATGTTTTTACTGCATCTATTGAGATGACTGACTTTTATTTTTCGTTGTGTTAATATGCTATATTATATTGATTGATTTGTAGATGTTGACTCATCTTTGCATTCCTGGAGTAAACCCTACTTGATCATGGTTTATGATCCTTATAGTATAATGTCGAATTAGGCTTGCTAATATTTCTTTGAGGATTTTTGCATCTATGTTCATGAATGTAGACTGGTAATTATCTTATCTTGTGCCATCTTAGCCTAGTTTTGATACCAGGGTAATTCTGGCCTCATAAAATGAGTTTGGTAGTATTTCCTCTTCTTCTCTTTGTTGGAACAGATTGAGAAGATATAGTATTAATTCTTGTTTGCCAGTGAAGCCACTGGTCCCAGACTTTTTTTTCTTGGCAAGAAAAATAGTTATTTTAAACATTGTTTCCAGTAAATTTTCTCCAAAATACTGAGACACGAGTCACTGGAGATCAGCTGGCCAAATCTATTTTGTCTTCATTCTTTTAACATAGCGAGTCTTCTTTTTTAATATTTTTATTATCAATAGTGTATCTCTGTTCTCTTGCATTATGATATATCTTGGTAGGCTTTCTAGATTGTCTATAAATAAGCTGCTGAAAGAGGCCTGTAAAAATGTCTAGGCATATGGAATCTTAGTGGCAAACAGATTGTGATAAAAGGAGTCACATGTCCTCACTGTTTATACCATATGTATATGCATGCAAGTGTATTATACTTATATTTATACATGAAATATTATTCTGACTTTCTAAAGAAGAAAAGAGAAAGATAAACTACTTGAGACTATATGAAAATACAGTCCCTAATTCCTAACAGGTTTCACAACACCAAATTCTCATTCCTTTTATGATAGTAGCTGTCCTTTCCATCTCTCATGAAGTTCTTTCAAAGTTCAATTGAATAGCAAATGTAAGCATCATTGCTTACCATGGGGGACACAGAAAATATAGAAAACTCATAGCACTAAAACTCTGTCTCCACAGTTCACACTAATATCACAGGCCAAGATATACAAAGCATCGTTCACTTAGAACAGCTTCACATCTCTATTTAAAACATATTACATCATGACAAAAGGCTGGAGCCTGAGCATTAAGTCTTTGACTAAGGGAGTAGGTATCAAGAGCAAAAAGGTGTCCTGTGTCAGTTTTTCCATTGATGGTGTGACATAAATTCACTAACGCATTCAACATGAGATAGCTTTTGAGCACAATGTGTTAGGTCATTATTTTAGACACTTGGTAATTGACCTCCCTCAACCTCAGATTCTTCCTCAGTATAGAGAGAGGAAAAGAGTTGGTCTGGTCTAGAAGAGTGCTATCTGCTAAGTCCTAAATTCTCTGATAAGAAAAAGACAATGAGAGAACATACACTTAAACACAGCCGACTCTAGGGAACTCTTACATTTAGAAAGCACTGAAAATAAGCATATGATATTAATGGAATTCTGAAGATAATCCAGAATAGTTCTCCTTTTTACTGAGAACTATATTTTAGAAGTTTATAAGACTTCTTGTGATACATGGAAATTCAGGCACCCCACATCTCCAATTCCTGAAAAAAATTTTTTTCATGGTAAAATTGGAGACAGTAATGGAACATCTGACAGCCTAAATTTCCGGTGGGGGAGGGGTGGTGGTATATAAAAGGATTTTTTGTTTCATAGATACTAAATCTGTAAAGCATATACCGCACTAGTGGAATGAAGCACCCAGATTATTACATTTGGCAGCTATTTTATTATATCTTCTTTGATTCTTTAAAAATAGTTTTCCAGAATGGGGTGTAAATTATGCCAGAGTTTATATGGATCTATTCCTTCAGAGCTATTTCCTCATTTTGGTTAAATTCTCTTAGCTGTGCCTCCCCCTAGATAGTGGTTATCTTTGAAGACTCACAATTGTGCTTTGGCTTCACAAGATATATGGTCTTCGAAATTATCATGTATATGACTAAATAAATCCTATTCTGAGATACAATGGGGTTATTATGCACCACATGGTCTGTTTCAAAGGGTGGCTAATATCATTCTTGCAATATATTGTCCACAGAAGAAATATGCAGGTTTTATATTAGTGCTTTCCCTCACTGTTTCACCCTGAGACTTAACCGGATTCATGTGTTCAGTGAGATATGGAAGAAGAAACAGGCGCACACTATTTTATGTTTATAGGGGACAGAGCATTGCCTGATATTAATTTATTAGGACAAGGGCACCCACTAGCTACCAAGTCAAGATAATCAGAGTGAAAAGAATGATTGAATAGGAAATGGAGGATCTGTTTGCCAAAGCTAAATGGTGTTGTTTTGTGATAAGAACAGTATGCATTTGCATGGGAATTTATTATTTTCGTATTTTGTAAATGCCACTTCATGTAATTCCTAACATACAATTCTGTGAATAGTTAGAGCATCTTCAACAATAAGAAAATAAGAAAATAAGAACAACTAATGCACTTTTTTGTGCCAGTCTCTATTGTCTTTATAAATAATGACCTATTTAATCCTTGCTATTACTCTGTGAGTTAGGCACTTTTCATGTATTTGTTTTATAGCTAAAGACAGTGAATTGGAGAGAGATTAAATAACTTGTCCAAGGAAAAAAGTTAACAAATGGTGAAGCCAGGCATCCTGCTAATTTCACATCAATGACAGTCTAACTGGGCTAGAGTCACTTAACTCTTTTGGCAACTACATGTTTCTTTGAGTAAGTTATTTTTTAAGATAAAAAGAGACAAAGGCTCTTAAGAGACTCTGAGGTACTGATTAGAGTGAGAATAAATGAGAAATAGTTTTGCTTAATGTGTTTTCATCTTTGGTAGTGACCAATTTAATCACACTTATTAAAATGTTCATGAGTGTTTTGAGAGACATCTATGACACCTGATAGATATTCAAGACTGTACCCTGGTCTAGGGTAGTATACTAGAAAGTAGCTGAGTAGAAAGGAACCAGATATTCCCTTATAACTTCTTCTGGCCATGTGACTCATTCTCAAAAATAAAATGTGACCCAAGATGATTTAGAAAAATTAGGACTTTTTCCCACCACCTCTTCTCCCAACTCCCTAATGAAAGGTGATCACCAGGGTAATCTTGGAACCTCCTGGGGATGAATAGAAGTGTCAGACAACTTGGAGTATTCATCTTGAATTTTTATGACTGGTCTGTTATGTTTTAGGATTATAACTTTGGGCATCCTTTTTTATTAACAGTTTCCTCACTAAATTATACAAATGCCTATTTAGTGAGTTACAGTTTAAAAGCAAAAGCAAAAACAAAAAATATCACAGACCAAAATTACAAAAAGTTTATAAATTATAGGTATGTGTGTGTGGCAGTGCAGGAGCAGTGAGTTTGTAGTTTCCTACCTGCCCGAGCCTTTGAGGCTTTTCTTCCTTTACCCACAGGTTCAGCCACGCAATTAAAGGGACATTATAGAAAAGATATCCATAGATGCTTAAGATTACTTCTTTAAGAAAAATGAGAATTATAATTTCAAACTTTTTTCAAATTAGATAGAAATTTGAAAAAATTAACTAAATACCTGTCAAAACAGGTGTAAAAATAAAAAAGGCAAGAATGAGATACTTGAAAAATATTAGAAAAACTAATAGAAACAATATTTTAATAGTTGCAAGAAATTTAAATTTCTATAAAAGGAGTTTCATCTTTAGCAATGTGACAGATTTAACATCCAAATTTTCCCTATAATGAATACATTGATATATTGAGGAAACATTAATTATGGAGGATTCTTAACAAATGATAGTGATGACAATGGTTTAATCTTTTGCAGTTCCCACATGAAAAGACAGTAAAATTATCAAAAACAAAAATTCATGAACAACATTTGGAACAAAAGTAAGTAGCAAGTTATCTCCTTGGATTCCAAAAAAATAGGTTAAATTTTAAAAAACAAAAACAAACAAAATGCCCCACAAAACCTGCATGAAGTCCACATAAGTGAGGCAGAAAGCAAAGGGAAGCCGTGAGACACCTGATGCCCTGAGAGCAGCAGAATTGTTGCCGACCAGTTTGAGAAGAGTTTGCCCAATGAAATAGTCAGTTGGCACCTAAGCTCCTCATGAGGCCCTAAAGGGCTAAATGATCCTAGCTTGCCTCTGAGAACTTTCCAAGTTAACGAGCCAGAGCCTGCTGATGGGACAAAGCTATATGCAGAGGAGAAACTGCTGAGTAGAATAAAAATTAAGCAAGATATGGGCATACAGAAAAGAAAGAAAATGTCCATGTACAATAAAAATGGGGTAGGGTCAACAGCCCAGAAAGTCTCAGAAAGCATGCTAGTAATTTTTTTTACATTCTTAGAAAATAATGGAAAATGGAGAACTAAGTTTAAAAAGTCTCCAAACCATGCTTCCCTTTAAAATTTCACAAAACTGCTTTGTAAATAAGTAAAAGAAGCAAGCAACAGATAATTGTCAAGATCAACTTCCATGCTTATTTATTACAAGAAAAATATAAGATGCCGAATAACATACAGGAAATAAAATTTTAATGAGTTTTAAGTCATTTGAAAATGATGCAAGATATGAAAGAGCAACATAAATGGGAGTTAAGATGAAACAGAAAAAGGTGATACAAGTCATGAAAGGATTATAAATTTAAAAACACTAAAATGCATTTCCTGCAATGTAATTGCAGGAAACAGAGTGAATAAATGCAGTAGAAACTACCATTTAATTTTAGAAGATTAAAAACAAATTTAAAAATAAAAGTATTTAAAAATGGTAGTCATTGCTCTGGCTGGTGTAGCTCAGTGGATTGAGCTCGGGCCTGCGAACCGAAGGATCGCGGTTCGATTCCCAGTCAGGGCACATGCCTGGGTTGCCAGGCCAGTTCCCAGCAGGGGACATACAAGAGGCAACCGCACATTGATGTTTCTCTCCCGCTCTCCTTCCCTTCCCCTCTAAAGATAAATAAATAAAATTAAAAAAAAAATAAATAAATAAATAAAAATAAAAATGGTAGTCATTGAAGATAGGCAAAGAGGATTAAAAATATACATGATCTCATTCATATGTATAATCTAATTATCAAAATAAACTGACAAACAAAATAAAACCAAAGGCATGGGTACATGGAATGGACTGATAGATCTTACAGGGTTGTGGTGTGGGGAGACTGGAAGAGATTAGCCAAAGAATAAACATGTATATATGCATAGCCCATGGACAGAGACAACAATGCGGTGAAGGCCCGAGTCAGAGTTGGACCTCGGGTGGGTGAAGGAGAGTAAGGGGGTGGGGAATGAGAGATATCTGTAATGGTGTCAACAATAAAAACTAACTAAATAAATTTAAATATATATGATATGACTTTCAAGAAGAAACCAAAGTAGGGAAAAGTAAATACAACAACAAACAAACTGTTACAAGAAATATTCATACTGTTAAAAATATGAAAATTCATACTGTAAAAGCACACTGGTTATTGAAGAGCTTTATTCCAGAATGACCAATTACAAGATATGTTTTATGAAAATTATTGAAATTAAAGGGTTTTATTTTAAGTTTACTTGGGTTTCAAAACAATTTACATGGATTAGAAAATGATGTTATCATTAAACTTTCAACAGGAATGTTTTTTGTCAAAAAAATAAATGTTAGTCAACATAAAACCTGACTAAACTGACTTTCTAGTATAAAGGCATGAACAGAGTTCAGAAAACATGGAAGAACTCAGGAAACTTTGTTCCCTTGAGCCTTCCAGAATAATTAACTAGAGGACAATCCAGAGACAACCAAATGGCTATGAGGGCATTGACTTTAGGAGGGTGGTGAGCAGTAAATATGTAGTTACTTACAGAATTAAAATTAAAGAAGGCTTAAGTATGGAGAAAAGTATGCAATTACTACATGCCCAGACATTGTAGATATAATGCAACTATTAAAACTGGAGGAAATTAGGGATGCTTATGTAGAAAGTTAAACTGTTCTCTTTAATTATATATGTGATGAAAGTATTATAATTTTCCTGGGAATTTTGTATGCATAATGTGGAATAAATTAAATAATGTTTATAAAAATGCATACATTTTAATATTTCATGTGTCCCCAGACAACTTGGATTCTCAGTGTTAAAGAAAGGAGACATAAATATAATATAGGAGACACATAAAAAGCTCTGTGGTCCTAAATTTGAATGTCAGTAGTATTGTTAAGTAGAAAGAGATACTAGAATGACTACAGAATTGCCATGAGACTCCTCAAATGGTAATAACTTTTCATGAGGTTTTATTTAAATGCCATCTTTATGGAGATACTCCTCATTTTCTGCAATAACAGTTGATCTTTCCTCTTCCAATATCTTATAGCATTGTCTATAGTTTTAATATGATGATTTCATATTATTGTCTTTTATGTGCATACTTCATACATATTCATAGGAAATAAATTATTGTAGCAAAAGATCCAGGTTTCCTTTAGCTTCCTATCCTTTGTCCAGTATCTTATATACCACAAAGAAAAGAAATCATTTAAAAAGGACAAACAGGTAATTTAGATATTAATTCTATTTATAACAATTTAAATACTTTGAGATTTGATCAACTAATTTCATGTGTTCCTAGGAACATATGTGGATAGCCATATGTAATATGCCTATTGTTTTGAACTAAGAATTATTAATGATTTATGTTGTAGTATAAATTGAGTAAAATAATACTAGAAGTGCAAAGTAATAAAAACAGGCTTACCTCAGTAAATCAACCCTGATTAATTTACTGAGCATGAAAATGTATATAACTTAGTTACAGAAGTAATCTATACAGTTGAGCACAAAACAACACAAAAAGTACTGCTAAGGCAAAGCAGAGTTTTAAAGATGTTTAAAGGACTGCTGTGTGTTCATTTTAATTTGTTTCCATGAACTTTTTGATTTCTTCCTTGATCTCAGTATTAATCCATTCATTGTTTAATAGTATGCTATTCAATCTCCATGAATTTGAGTGTTTTTGAGTTTTTATCCTTGAGGTTGTTTTCTAGTTTCTTGTGGTCCAAGAAAATGCTTGATATGATCTCAATTTTCTTGAATTTGTTGAGGCTTGTTTTGTGTCCTATCACGTGGTCTATCTTTGAAAATGGTCCATGTGCATTTGAAAAGAATGTGTATTTTGCTTCTTTGGAAGGAAAGGTTTTACATAAATCAGTTAAGTCCATTTGATCTATGGTATTGTTCAAAGTTAAAGTATCCCTATTGATATTTTATTTGGAAGATATGTCCATCTTTGAAAAACCCCTAGTAATACTGTGTTGCTGTCTATATCTTTCTTTATATATTTGGGTACTCCTATGTTGGGTGCATATGTGTTTATAATGTTTCTGTCTTCTTGATAAATTCTTCCCTTGAATATTATGAAGTGTCCCTCTGTGTCTCTTTTTTATGGACTTTGTTTTGAAGTCCATTTTGTCTGAGATAAATATTGCTACACCAGCTTTTTTCCTGCCCATTTGCTTGGAATATTTTTTTAAACCCTTCATTTTCACTCTGTGTAGGACTTTTTTTCTGAGGGCTTCTTTCACCACTTCTATTCAACATAGTATTGGAAGTCCTAGCAACAGTGATCAGACAAAGAAAAGAAATAAAAGGCATCCAAACTGGAAAGGAGGAAGTAAAATTGTCACTGTTTGCTGATGACATGATAGTGTACACAGAAAACCCTATAGACTCCACCAAAAAAACTACTTGATCTAATAAATGAATTTGGCAGAACAGTGAGATACAAAGTCAATATTCAGAAATCAAAAAGATTTTTGTATATCAACAATGAAATACCAGAAACAGAAATCAGGAAAAACATTCCATTTTCTATAGCAACAAGTAAAATAATGTACCTAGGAATAAACCTAACCAAGGAGGTAAAAGACCTATACTCAGAAAACTACACAACACTGAAAAAAGACATTAGGGAAGACACAAAGAAATGGAAGCATATACTGTGTTCATGAATTGGAAGAATTAACATCATCAAAATATCCACACTACCCAAAGCAATTTATAGATTCAATGCAATTCCTATGAAAGTACTAATTACATATTTTACAGATATAGAACAAACATTTCAAAAATATATATGGAACCATATATGAGCCCAAATAGCTGCAGCAATTTTGAGAAAGAAGAACAAAATAGGAGGGATCATAATTCCGGATATAAAATTGTGTTACAAGGCCATGGTAATCAAACAGTCTGGTACTGGCATAAAAACAGATCTGTGTAGATCAATGCAGCAGAGTAGGTAGTACAGAAATAAACCTCTGTCTCTGTGGTCAATTGATATTCAACAAAGGGGACAGAAGCATAAAATGGAGTAAAAATAGCCTCTTCAACAAATGATGTTGGGAGATCTGGAGAGCTACATGCAAAAAAAAAAAAAGAAAGAAAGAAACTCAACCAAAAACTTAAACCACACACAAAAATAAACTCAAGGTGGATAAAAGACTTAAATATAAGTAGTGAAACCATAAAAGTCCTAGACAAGAACATAGGCAAGAAAATCTCAGATATTTCACACAGCAATATTTTCACCAATATGTCCACTAGAGCAAGGGATATAATGGAAGGAATAAATAAATAGGACTTCATCAAAATAAAAAGTTCCTGCACAGCTAAAGAAAACATCTGCAAAATGAAAAGGCAATGAACTGTATGGCAAAATATATTTGACAATGATACCTTGGACAAGGGTTTGAGCTCCAAAATAAGTAAAGAACTCACATGACTCCACTACAGGAAGACAAATAACCCAATTAAAAAATGGGCAAAGGACCTGAACAGACATTTCTCCAAGGAGGACATACAGAGGGCCCAGAGACATATGAAAGGATGCTCAGCATCACTAGCTATCAGAGAGGTGCAAAATAAAACCACAATGAGATACTGCTTCACACCAGTCAGAATGGCCATCATAAACAAATCAACAAACAACAAGTGCTGGTGAAGTTGTGGAGAAAAGGGAACCCTAGTGCACTGTTGGTGGAAATGCAGACTATTGCAGTCAGTGTGGAAAACAGTATGGGATTTCCTCAAGAAACTAAAAGAAGAACTGCCTTTTGACCTGGCAATTCCATGGCTGGGGTAATACCCTACAAATCCTGAAACATCAATTCAAAAGAACCTATTTACCCCAATGTTCATAGCAGCACAATTTACAATAGCCAGGGGTTGGAAGAGACTTAAGTGCTCTTCACTAAATGAGTGGATCAGAAAACTATGGTACATTTGCAGAATGGAATACTACACGGTGGAAAAAAAAGAAGGAACTCCTACCCTTTGCAATAGCATGGATGGATCTGAAGAGTATTATGCTAAGTGAAATAAGCCAAGTGGTAAAAGACAAATACCATATGACCTCACCTATAAGTAGGATCTAATCAACAAAACAAACAAGCAAGCAAAATAGAACCAGAAACATTGAAATAAAGGACAAACTGACAGTAACCAGAGGTAGGTTGGAGGGGATAGTGGGGGAGGGGCAGAAGGAGAATAGTCATCAAGGCACCTATATAAAGGACACTTGGATGAAGCCAAGGGGGTAGGATTGAGAGTGGGAAGTGGGGATAGGTGAGATGGGGAGAGTGGTGAGGTGAAATGGAGATAATTCTACTTGAACAACAATAAAAAAATAAAATGAATTTAAATAAAAATAATAGTTCAAACTCTGAGGAGTTGTACTTTTAATAAAAAGAAATGTCTAAAAGCACCTGGTGTAATTGATGAAAGAGCCAAGCTAAAGAGATATTTTAGACAGCAGCGAGAGGCTTGGAACTTGCTTGTTTCTGCCATGTGTCTTATGGGAAGAGAAGCATTCCTATATTTCTTGAATCTCATTCATGGTAGTTAAGTCATAACAAAGGAAGAGTCATAACAAATGTAAGTAGAAAAGTGTAGGGCTTAGACAGCTGACCCTGGGTAACTGCAATATTCAGAAGTTAGGGAGAGGAGGAGGAAGCAACCAGAGACTTGATGGAGTAATAAGTGGAATGGGGGAGATCTAGGAGATATGCTTGCTGGAAGCAGAGAGCTACTTCAAGGGACAGAAGGTGAAAACCTTTGCAAGTACATGAGATAAAGTCAAGATGGTTGAAAACTGAAAACTAACTATTGGATTTAGTAGAAAAAGGGTTGGTGTTTTTGTAAAAACCAGTTTTGCTGAATGGTAAGGCAGAGACGTAACTGAAGATAGCTCAAGAGAAAATAGGAGAAAATATTGAAGAATATGAGGCCAAAGCAAATGTCTTTGATTTTAAAAGAGAGAAAATGTTTGATAAGAAATATAAATTTCATTTTTAAATAGTTTTTAAATTTTTCTTAATTGCTGTTGACATACAATATTACATGTCTCAGATATACAGCATATTGATAAGAATTGTTTAAACATTCATGTAAAGTACAAAGTGATTGTGCCAATGTCTAGTACCCATCTGACACCATACACAGTTTTTACAATATTATCAACTATATTCCCTATGCTATATGCTTTACATTCCCATGACTATTTTGTAACTACCAATATGTACTTCTTAATCCTTTACCCCTTTCACCTATCTCCCCAACCCCACTTCCATCTGGCAACCATCAAAATATTTTCTGTAGCTATAAGATATATTTTCTGTTTGTTTTGTTTGTTTGATCATTTATTTTTTTAGATCCCACATGTAAGTGAAGTAATATGGCATGTGTCTCTCTCTGTCTGACTTATTTCACTCAGTATAATACTAAGTTCATTGATGCTATTGCAGATGGCAATATTTCAATTTTTTATGGCTGAATCACATTCCATTGCATTTATGCACTACTGCTTTTTTTTATCCATTTATCTATTGATGGATACATGCCATTTCTGTATTTTCACTATTGTAAATAATGCTACAATGTGTATATGAATGTTTATATCTTTTAAAATTAGTGTTTTGAATCTCTTTGGAAAAATACCCAGAAGTGGAATTGCTGGGTCATTCTTTGTTTCCTGTTATAGCCTTTTTTTTAAGTCTATTTTGTGTATTATAAGTATTGTTACCCCAGCTTTTGTTTTTCTTTCATTTCTTATTTTTATGAAATATTTTTCATACCTTTCCCTTCAGTCTGTATGTCTTTTTATCTGAAGTACATTTTTGTAGGCATCATATATAAATGTCTTGTTTTCTTATCCACTCAGCCATTCTATGTCTTTTGATTGGAGCATTTAATTCATCTACATCTAAAGTAATTGTTTATAGATATGTAGTTACTGCCACTTTATTATTCATATTTTAATTTTTTTCTTATTCTTTTTAAAGAAGTCACTTTAATAGTTCTTGCAACAAGGGCTCGGTGGTGATGCTTGTTAACAGGTTTTTCTTGTCTGGGAAAGCCCTTTATTTGCCCTTCAATCTAAATGATATACTTGCTGCATAGAGTAATTTTGGTTGTAGGTGAATGCTGTTCATTAGTTTGAATATTTCATGCCAGTCATTTCTGGCCTGGAATATTTTTGTTGAGAAAGAAGCTGACAGTCTTATAGGAGCTTCTTTGTAGGTAACTAATTGCTTTCTCTTGCTGCTTTTTAGATTCTCTCTTTGCCTTTAAGTTTTTGCATTTTAATTATGATATGTCTTGGTGTGGACCTCCTTGGGTTCATCTTGTTGGAGACTCTCTGTGCTTTCTGGACTTGTATGTCTGTTTTCTTTTCCAGGTCATGGAAGTTTTCTGTCATTATTTCTTCAAATAGGTTCTCAATTTCTTGCTCCTTCTCTTCTTCTGATACCTATAGGATGTTATTGTTGGTATGCTTGAAGTTGTCCCAGAGGTCCCTTAAACTATCCTCATTGTTTTGGATTTTTCTTTTCTCCCTTTTTTTATGGTTGTTCAGTTACAGTTGTCCCCATTTTCTCCCATTGCTCTCCTCTGCCCTGCCCACCCCTCCCACATTCAATCCCCCACCCATTGTCCTTGCCCATGGGTCCTTTATACATGTTCCTTGAGTTGACCCAGGTTTCTGCTTTCTTATCTTGTAGATCGCTGATTTGATCTTCTGCTTCATCTAGTCTGCCAATTCCTTTTAATGTATTCCTCACTTCAGTTATTGTGTAATTCACTTCTGACTAATTCTTTTTATGTTTTCTATCTTCATCTTTATATATCCTGTCTCTTTATTGAAGTTCTCGCTGAGATCATCAAGCATTCTTAAAATCAGTGTTTTGAACTCTGCATCTTATAGATTGCTCATTTTCATTTTGTTTAGTTCTTTTCCTGGAATTCTCTTTCTTTCTTTCTTTCTTTCTTTCTTTCTTTCTTTCTTTCTTTCTTTCTTTCTTTCTTTCTTTCTTTCTTTCATTTGGAACATATTTTCTTGTCTCCTCATTTGAGCTATTTTCTTGTGTGTGTTTCCATGTATTAGGTAGGGCTGACATGTCTCCTAGTTTGGTAGAGTGTGGCCTTATGTAGTAGCTGTCTTGTGGGTCTCAGGAGTGCAGTCTGCCTTTTCCCCTGAGCTGTTTGTTCCAGCTGTGTCCCTTGTGTGGGTTATGTGTGCCCTCTTGTGATACTCAAGCCTTGATTGCTGATGGCTTGTCAGTGGAAGGGATTGATCCTCAATCTGATTGGTTGTGAGGACCAGTCCTGACTACAGTGAAGGAGCTGTTGTGCAGGAGCTGACTACACAGAACAGAATTTGCTTTAGCAGGTCTCTGGTGCCTATTGAGTCTGCCCTTTGAGTGTGTCATTTGTGGAGGTGGTTGGGTGATGCCCTGGTGTAGTCCAAAGCTGCCCCCTGGGTGTGTTGACTCTGGGGCCTCTTGGGAGGTACAAGCTAAGGTCTGCAGCTACCCATGCCCTGTCTGGAGCAAGTTGGTATAATCTACAAAGTCATCTGCAAAAGGTTTCTTCTAGTTCTGGGCTTGGAGGTGCCTGATAGAGGCTAAGCTGCAAACTGAGGCTGGCTGCCATTAGTTCCAGGTTTGAGGCTGCTTAGCAAAAGGTAAAGAACATGCTGAGACAAGATATTGTTTGTTTAGGGTTGTAATCCTTTAACAGATTTTAGAAGAGTCCACAGTATAAGCCAAGACAGGTCATTTGTAAGGAAAAGACACCAAAAGTGGCTTGGTGGGGCCTGTAAATTCAGTGGGGCAGGGTCTCAGTGAATTACCAGGGCAGGGCCAACAGTATTAGCCAGGTTGTTGATGACCCAGATATGGAGCCTTCCTGTGCCTGATGAAGGGAGTGTCAGCAAAGGAACAACTTCTTCCAGCATTTCTGTCTGGGAGAAAAGTGCCTCTCAAACTCTTTTCCTGAAGCCAGAAAATTCATCTCATCCCCAAGTGGCCCTGTTGCTTTTTGAGTTGCTACCCCAGCTCTGAAGCTCAGAGTGAGTAAGTCTGTCAGTGAGTAAGTCATTTAGGAGGAAAGCCCAGGACTCCAGAAGCCCTCCATCTCACTCAGCTATAATCCCTACTGATTTCCTCAGCCAGAAGTTTTGGGGGCTTCTCCTCCCAGCACTGGAATGCTGGACTAGGGGTGCCTAATGTGGGTCTGGGCCTACTCGCTTCTCAAGGTGTCCCACCACAGATAAGATATCTCTTTTAATTTTTAACCACTAACCATTTTGCCTCTCATCCTACTAGTCTTAAAGTGGCTTCTTCTGTGTATCCTTAGTTATAAGACTTCTGTTCAGCTAGATTCCAGGTTGTTCTTAATGAGCCTTGTTCTGTAGTTTAGTTGTAATTTTGATGTGGTCATGGGAAAAGATAAATAAAGTGTTTACCTACTCAGCCATCTTGACTGGAAGCTCATCAATTTTATTTTTTCTTTTTTTTTTCTTTCTTTCTTTCTTTTTTTTTTTTTTTTTTTGCTAGACCAATCTTTTTTTTATTGTTCTTTTCTTTTTTTTTATTTTATTTTTAATCAGTATTTTTTAATTGTTGATATTGTACAGTTTTCTGTCTTTTACCCCGCCCCAGCCCACCACCCCAGCCCTCCCCACCTTCCTCCCATTTCCACCCCCGATAGTTTTTGTCCATGAGTCCTTTATACTTGTTGCTCTAAACCATTCCCCTTTTCCCCTGAAAATCCCTCCCCTCCCCCTCTGGACACTGTCAGGCTGTTCTCAAATTCAGTGTCTTTGTTTATATTATGCTTGTTTCTTAATGTATGATTTTTGTATTTGTTTTAAAATGTAAATAACAAATTAAAGTCAATATGGGTAAATCTTGATTTTGAGATTAAGTTATTGGTATGATATTATAGGTGAATTCTTATATGACGATACAAATTGTCTTAGTAACTGACAAGTCTTGCCTTTCTTTTTTTAAATAAAAACTTCCTATCAAAATTTTAATTTTAATAGGAGGAATAGCCACTAATAAAAAAGTCACAGTGGTGTACTATTTGATTTCTTTTACCCCAAAGTGCTTAGTTTCTGTGGTTTAGTTTGCATTTAAAAATACATTAAGCGTTATAATGTGTGTTTTCCCTAAAACAAAGGGATTTAAAATTTCTTAAGGATTTGTTTCTAATTCATTGAACTGTATATGTTTTTCCCTCAAGCTAAATTGGATAAAACTACATAATAAAGTGTGTTGACACATGTGAGTTCACCCGAAGACATGTATCATTTCCTGTTCCTTATGAATATCATATGCCAAATACCTATTCTACTCACTCCAAAATTATACACACGGAACAGGTCTTTTCTGCTAACAACCCAAGAAAACTAAAAATTAATTATAAAATTATTCTTATTGTGCCAAAGTTTCATTACTACCACCTACAAGTATAGATGAAGTAATTACATACATACCTAATTTCAGTCCTCATTTTTTAAATGCATTATGATATTCAAATACTTTAGCTTTCCGGATTATTCACATTTCATTAAAGCATTCAAGTCTTGCCAAAGCCTTCAACTCTTGGGAACTCTCATGGGGGATTATAAACTGGATGAAATCAATACACTTCCAGGTTTTTATATACTTAAAACTATGTTTTCTGCCTGGTTCTGGACTATATAATCATCATTTTTGAAAGGCTATGAATTTACCTGAAATATTCTGCCTATAACTTAAATAAAGGGTTAAATTAACCAGCCTTTCTAATGTTATTTTTTTTAATTTTTTATTTTAATTGTTGATCTTGTACAGTTTTCTGTCTTTTATTCTCACCCGAACCCACCACCCCAGCCCTCCCCACCTCCCTCCCATTTCCACCCCCCCCCCCATAGTTTTTGTCCATGTGTCCTTTATACTTGTTCCTGTAAATCCTTCCCCTTTTCCCCTGAAATTCCCTCCCCTCTCCCCTCTGGTGACTTTCAGCCTGTTCCCAATTTCCATGTCTTTGGTTATATTATGCTTGTTTGTTTGTTTTGTTGATTAGGTTCCTGTTAAAGGTGAGATCATATGGTATTTGTCTTTCACTGCCTGGCTTACTTCGCTTAGCATGATGCTCTCAAGTTCCATCCATGCTGTTGCATAGGGTATGAGCTCCTTCTTTCTTTCTGCTGCATAGAATTCCATTGTGTAAATGTACCACACTTTTTTGATCCATTCATTTACTGATGGGCATCTAGGTTGCTTCCAACACTTGGCTATTGTAAATTGTGCTGCTATAAACATAGGGATGCATAGTTTCTTTTGGATTGGTGTTTCAGGGTTCTTAGGATATAGTTTTAGCAATGGAATTGCTGGGTCAAAAGGTATATCCATTTTTAGTTTTTTTAGAAAATTCCATACTGTTTTCCATAGTGGTTGTACCAGTCTGCACTCCCACCAGCAGTGCACTAGTGTCCCCTTTTCTCCACAACCTCTCCAACACTTGCTGTTTGTTGCTTTGTTTATGATGGCCATTCTGACTGGTGTCAAGTGGTATCTCATTGTGGTTTTAATTTGCATCTCTCTGATAGCTAGCGATATCGAGCATCTTTTCATGTGTCTCTGGATCCTCTGTATGTCCTCCTTGGAGAGGTGTCTGCCCAAGTCCTTTGCCCATTTTTTAATTGGGTTGCTTGTCTTCTTAGAGTGGAGTTGTGTAAGTTCTTTGTATATTTTGGAGATTAAACCCTTATCTGAGATATCATTGGCAAATATGTTTTCCCACACAGTCGGTTCTCTTTTTATTTTAATACTGTTTTCCTTGGCCATGCAGAAGCTTTTTATTTTGATGAGATCCCATTTGTTTATTCTTTCCTTTATGTCCCTTGCTTTAGGGGACATATCAGTAAAAATGTTGCTGCGTGTAATACCTGAGATTTTCCTGCCTATGTTCTCTTCTAGGACTTTAATGGTGTTACAGCTTATGTTTAAGTCTTTTATCCACCTTGAATTTATTTTTGTGTATGGTGTAAGTTGGTGCTCGAGTTTCATTTTCTTGCACGAAGCTGTCCAGTTCTCCCAACACCACTTGTTGAAGAGGCTATTTTTACTCCATTTTATGTTGCTGCCCCCTTTGTCGAATATTAATTGACTATAGAGACTAGGGTTTATTTCTGGGCTCTCTATTCTATTCCACTGGTCCACGTGCCTGTTTTTATGCCAGTACCAGGCTGTTTTGATTACAGTGGCCTTGTAATACATTTTGGTATCAGGTATTGTGATCCCTCCTGCTTTGCTCTGCTTTCTCAAGATTGCTGCCGCTATTCTGGGTCGTTTATGGTTCCATATAAATTTTTGAAGAGTTTGTTCTATATCTGTGAAATATGCCATTGGTACTTTAATAGGTATTGCATTGAATCTGTAGATTGCTTTGGGAAGTATGGACATTTTGATGATGTTAATTCTTCCGATCCATGAACACGGTATGTGTTTCCATTTATTTGTGTCTTCCTTGATTTCCTTCTTCAGTGTTGTGTAGTTTTCTGCATACAGGTCTTTTACCTCCTTGGTTAGGTTTATTCCTAGGTACTTTATTTTTCTTTTTGCTATATCAAATGGTATTTTTTCTTGATTTCTGCTTCTGTTGTTCCATTGTTGGTATACAAAAATGCCTTTGATTTCTGGATATTGATTTTGTATCCAGCTATTTGGCTAAATTCATTTATTAGGTCGAGCAGTGTTTTGGCCGAGACTATAGGATTTTCTATGTATACTAACATGTCATCTGCAAACAATGATAGTTTTGTTTCCTCCTTTCCAAGTTGGATGCCTTTTATTTCCTTTTCTTGTGTAATCGCTGTGGCTAATACTTCCAATACTATGTTGAATAGAAGTGGAGAGAGTGGATAGCCTTGTCTTGTTCCTGATTTTAGTGGAAAAGAATTTAGTCTTTGCCCGTTGAGTATGATGCTGGCTGTAGGTTTCTCATATATAGCCTTTATTATGTTGAGGAATGCTCCCTCTATTCCCACTTTGCTGAGTGTTTTAATCATAAATGGGTGCTGTACCTTATCAAATGCTTTTTCTGCATCTATTGATATGATCATGTGATTTTTGTCTTGCTTTTGTTTATGTGATGAATTACATTTACTGATTTGCGAATGTTGAACCATCCTTGCATCCCTGGGATGAATCCCACTTGGTCGTGGTGTATGATCTTTTTAATGTGTTGTTGGATGCGGTTTGCCAATATTTTGTTGAGGATTTTAGCATCTATGTTCATCAGCGATATTGGCCTGAAGTTCTCCTTCTTTGTTGTGTCTTTATCTGGTTTTGGGATTAGGATGATGCTGGCTTCATAAAAAGAGTTTGGGAGTCTTCCATCTTTTTGGATTTTTTGGAATAGTCTGTGGAGAATAGGGGTTAGCTCTTCCTTAAATGTTTTGTAGAATTCTCCTGTGAAGCCATCTGGTCCAGGGCTTTTGTGCGTCGGGAGTGTTTTGATTACTGATTCAATTTCACCAGCTGTTATTGGTCTGTTCAGGCTTTCTGTTTCTTTTTCATTGAGTTTTGGAAGGTTATATTTTTCCAGAAACCTGTCCATTTCACCTAGGTTTTCAAATTTCTTGGCATACAGTTCTTCATAGTAATTTCTTACAATCCTTTGTATTTCTGCGGTGTCAGTTGTAATATCTCCTCTTTCATATCTGATTGTGTTTATTTGAGTCCTCTCTCTTTTTTTCTTGATGAGCCTGCTTAAAGGCTTGTCGATTTTGTTGATCTTTTCAAAGAACCAACTCCTGGATTCATTGATCTTTAGGATTGTGCTTTTAGTCTCTATGTAATTTAATTCTGCTCTTATCTTGGTTATTTCTTTCCTTCTACTTGATCTGGGCTGTCTTTGTTGTTGTTCCTCAAGTTCTTGTAGGCGAAGGGTTAGGTTGTTTGTTTGAGATGTTTCTGTCTTTTTTAGATAGGCCTGTATCGCTATAAGCTTCCCTCTGAGGACTGCCTTTGCTGTGTCCCATAAGTTTTGGGTCGATGTGAGTTCATTATCGTTTGTTTCCAGAAACTTTTTGATTTCCTCCCTAATTTCATTCTTGACCCATTCATTGTTTAATAGCATGCTATTCAATCTCCATGATTTTGAGGGTTTTGGGTTTTTCTCCTTGTGGTTCGTTTCTAGTTTCAGTCCCTTGTGGTCAGAGAAAATGCTTGGTATGATTTCAATTTTCTTGAATTTGTTGAGGCTTGATTTGTGTCCTATCATGTGGTCTATCTTTGAAAATGTTCCATGTGCATTTGAAAAGAAAGTGTATTTAGCTTCTTTGGGATGAAGGGCTCTATATATATATCAGTTAAGTCCATTTCCTCTAGAGTGTTGTTCAATGCCACAATATCTTTGTTGATATTTTGTTTGGAAGATCTGTCCATTTTTGACAGTGGGGTGTTAAAATCACCTACTGTAATTGTGTTGCTGTCTATATCTTTCTTGAAGTCCTCTAAGATTTTCTTGATGTATTTAGGTGCTCCTCCGTTGGGTGCATATATATTTACAATATTTATGTCTTCTTGGTGGATTCTTCCCTTGAGTATTATGAAGTGACCTTCTGGGTCTCTCTTTATGGCCCTTCTTTTGAAGTCTATTTTGTCTGATATGAGTATTGCTACCCCAGCTTTTTTTTCCTGACCATTTGCTTGGAAAATTTGTTTCCAGCCCTTCACTTTGAGCCTGTGTATGTCTTTTGTCCTGAGGTGGGTTTCTTGTAGGCAGCATATGTGTGGGTCATGCTTTCTTATCCATTCAGCTATTCTATGTCTTTGATTGGAGCATTTAATCCATTTACATTTAAGGTTATTATTGATAGGTACTGATTCATTGCCATTTTCGTACCTGTGTTCCTCTCTCTCTTTCTCTCTCTGTCTTTTCCTTTCTTCCCTTAAAGCAGTCCCTTTAGTATCTCTTGCAGCATTGGTTTGGTAGAGGTGTATTCTTTTAGACTTCTTTTGTTTGGGAAGCTCCTTCTTTGGCCTTCTATCTTGATTGAAAGCCTTGCTGGGTAAAGTAGTCTGGGTTGCAGGCCTTTGGTTCTCATTGCTTGGAATATTTCTTGCCATTCTCTTCTGGCTTGGAGCGTTTCCATTGAGAAGTCAGATGCTAACCTGATTGGGGCCCCCTTGTATGTTACTTCCTTTTTCTCCCTTGCTGCTTTTAAGATTCTCTCTTTGTCTTGGAATTTTGCCATTTTAATTATGATGTGTCTTGAAGTGGGCCTGCTTGGGTTCCTTTTGATTGGGACTCTCTGTGTTTCCTGGATCTGTGTGGCTTTTTCTCTCACCAAATGAGGGAAGTTTTCCATCATTACTTTTTCAAACAGGTTTTCTATCCCTTGTTCTTGTTCTTGTCCTTCTGGTATCCCTATTATACGAATATTATTCCGTTTCATGTTGTCTTGCATTTCTCTTAAACCCTCTTCATTCTTTCTAAGCCTCTTTTCCTTATCTTGCTCATTCTGAGTGTTTTTTTCTATTTTGTCCTCCAACTCGCTGATCCGATCTTCTGCTTCATTGATTCTACTTTTCATTCCTTCTACTGTGTTCTTCAGTTCAGAGATTGTGTTCCTCATTTCCTCTTGGCCCTTGTTGATAGTTTCTATTTCCTTTTTCATGTTGATACAGTTTGCCGTGAGTTCATCATAACTTCCCTGTAGTTTATGGTAGCTCATTGAGAGCTCATTGAGCTTCCTGACAACCAGTGCTTTGAACTCGATATCTGATAGTTGAGTTGCCTCTGTTTCATTTAGCATTCTTTCTTGAGCTTCCTCCTTTCCTTTCATTTGGGGATTGTTCTTTTGTCTTCCCATTGTTTGTAAGACTCTTATTGTTAGCCTCAACTTCTTAAATTGATCTGTTCTGGCTCCCTGGGTTTGTGATATGACCTTCTGTGGTAGAATATCTGTGAGATTCAGTGGTGGATTCTTCTTTGGATATCCTGTTGTTCACCGCTTCCACTGTCTTATCAGCTGGAATACCCTCTTTTGGGGGCCAACTCTGTCCCCCCCCCCCCCACAGTTCCAGGCTTGCTTGTTTGTTTGTTTTGTCTCACTCGTGGGTATTTACAAAAAGGAGAGGGGGGAAAATGAAAAAAAAGAAGAAAGAGGAAACAAGAGGAAGGTAGAAGAGATAAAATTGAAAAGAAAGGAAGAGGGGATAAGAGAAGAAGGAATTCAAGGGAGGCAAAAGGAGTTGGGGAGTAAAGAAGAAGATATAAACAATGAAGAAGGAGTAGTTAAAAACTCATATAGATAGACAGGCTTACAAACAAAAAGACACTAACAAACTGGCAAAACAAAAAAGAGACACGCACACAGACACCCCCACACAAATATAAGCAGCCAACGGGGGGGGGGGGGAAGAACAAGCAAAGAACAACAAAATATTTAAAAAAAAATAAAAATATATTAAAAAAATAAAAAACAAAAAAAACAAAAACAAAAAAACACCCTCTTGTTGTTTCCAAACTTGCCAGCCGGTTTTTCAGGTCTTGCTGGCTGCACTGGCCGAGGGGTGATCTTATTGCTTTTCTCTGTGTTCAGAACTCAGTCCTCATTGTGCTATGTATCCCAGCGTTAGTGGGCACCTCTCCCCACAGGGTTTCCAGCCTGTGATCTGAGCCTCCTGGTGTGTGCTCACTTCTCCGAGTTTATGGGTGTGTGCTAGGTTCTCCAGACGTGCACAGCCGCCTGCCTTTGTCCCTGGGAGGCTTTCAGTGTTCGGGCACAGCTGCCTGCATTTGCTTCTGAGAGGGGCCTGCGTTCCAACTGCTATCCGGCGCCTGCACCTTGGGCCTCAGCTGTCCGAGTTTGAGCACCCGCCCGTGAACTGGCACCTCTGGCTCCACAGCTGTCTCCAGCGGCCTGTGCCTATGTTTTCACCCGAGACCGTGTGCGATCCCCTGAGGGTGTCTATTTTCATGCAGCTGTCTCACTTCGCCAGAGCCTCTGTCTCTGTTGGGGTGCCTGTGCTTTCGTAGTCGCCCGGCGACCATGAAAACTCGGTTCAAAGTCGCGCAGTGACCTGGTACGGGGCACCCACTTTCACTCCCTCGCGGGCAGCCACTTTTGCTGGGGCCACAGTCGCGCGGTGGCCCCTGAGATCTCCCAGCCGGTTCAGTGGCTGACCCAGCTCCCTCCCCAGGGCCCTGGGGCAGGCTTGGCGGAGCACTGGCCGGGGCCTCAGCCACCCTGCTCTCTGTGCGCTGGAACCCTGGGCTCTTATTGTTCCGAAGAGCTCTCCTTACCACTTGTTTTTCAGTGTCCGCTACAATTTCCGACCTCTTATTCTCCAATATGCTATGTTACTGTTTCGATCTTTCATAGATTCGCCCGGTTTTTCTCCCGTGTGTAGAGGGGAAATAGGGTCTGCTCCCTCCTACCACGCCGCCATCTTCTCTCTAATGTTATTTTTAAGAGTACAAATAATTATTTTATCAAAAAGCTGACATTAATGAAAAGATACCCATGTAGTATATCAAAAACTGTGCTGCTAGGAAGACTAGCACAGGCCTTTGATTAGATATTTAAATCCAAATCTCAGATGCCTGTGTACCTAAATCATGCCCTGCTGCTATTTCTCTATGGCTAAGACATAGGAGAATAGACAATGACTATCCATCATCATGACCTTGACGGGTTGCCTGCCTCTTATCCCTCCCCAATTGACAAATAGAGACAGAGAGAAGAAGAAAGATAAATATCAGGAAAAGCATAACCAAACAGACTTCATGCCTGAACTATCATCTCCTTAGAGACATATTCAGACCGAGAAAAGTCTTAGTTACACAGATGTAATAACAGAGCCCAGTGAGTCACTGAATTGAGGTTTGAAGAAGCATGGAGTCCTGACACCATTCTATTCCTTCTCCAGGCCATATGCATTTACAGGGTGACTGTAGGGAGCACTAGAGTTAACCAAAATAATATTGTACATTAACTATATTTTAAGTTTTAAAAAGGCAATTTAAATCCTGGGTTAGGCTGATAGAGCTCATTGAAAATCTTACAAATGTATTAAAAGGAAAACTTTATCACATGGCCTAAGATATCCAAAAAAGAAAAAAGCATTGTATTTAATTTTTTAAGTTGTGTATATATAATCTCAAACCTTTGAGAAGGTTTCAAGAATAGCATAAAGAACTTCAGTACACTCTTCACCTGTTCTCTAATATGTTACCATTTCGCAATATGTTTTCAATCGAGTAATCTAGTTTTTTAAACCATTTGAGAGCAATAGGAGTCCTATTTCCTACCTTTAAATACTTTAGCATCTATTTTCAAGGAACAAGGATGTTCTCCTTTTATAAACAATAAATAACCATAATCAGGTAACTTAATTTTGATACATAATCTTATCTTCTTTACACTCCAGTTCAAATTTAACTCATTGTCTAATGTTTACGTGGCATGGCTTTTTTCCCTTCAGTAATGGATTGAGTCAATGATCGGGCACTGCCTTTAGTAGAAATGTCTCTTCTTTTTTAATCTAGAAGAGTTCATCAGATTTCTTTCATCTCATGAATGTGAGTGAACACAGGACATTACATTTGTAAAATATTCCCTCAGTGAAGGCTTGTGATATTTTATGATCAGGTTTATGTTGTATATTTTCAGTAAAACAATAATAGTGATTTTTGTATCCTTCTTAGTATATTATATGAGTAAATTATATTTGTAATATTACAAATTTGCACTATTGTTGGTTATATTAATTTTAATCACATGATTAAAATGGAATCCATTGTATTATTTTACAGTAAATTTACTATTTTTCTTTTATAATTAAAAAGTTTATGATGAGATACCTGAATATTATAAATACATTTTTTTCTCATCAAAAATAAAATCACTTGTCCTATCATCTACTGATGACTGTTGCCTGAATCAGTAATTGCTGTCATGGTTGTGAAATAGTGACTTGCCAACTCTGTTGTTGTTTCTACATTTTGATTAGCATTCCACTGAAAAAGAGAACTTTCTTTTCTGCCACACTAACATACATTTTTATTTTTTTTAATATAAGAAGTACATCTCTAGGCATTTTACCTAAATTAGAATCAGCTAGAAAAATATTTACTTATCCTTTATATATTATGGTTCTGAAATATTTTTACTACCATGTAAGATATAAATGTAGACATAAATGCCCTAATAGAAAAATGGGTAAATAATATCATCAATGTTTTTAGTTCACTGCATGTTACATTAATAATGGAAGACATACCAAAAAGATAAAAAAACCAATTAAAAATGGGTGAAGGACCTGAACAGACACTTCTCCAAGGAGGACATACAGAGGACCCATATGAAGGGTGCTCAGCATCACTAGCCATCAGAGAGATGCAAAGTAAAACCACAATGAGATACCACTTCACACCAGTCAGAATGGCCATCATAAACAAATTATCAAACAAGTGCTGGTGAGGTTGTAGAGAAAAGGAAACCCTAGTGCACTGTTGGTGGGAATGCAGACTGGTATAGCCAGTGTGGAAAACAGTGTGGAATTTCCTCAAAAAACTAAAAATGGAACTGCCTTTTGACCCAGCAATTCCACTGCTGGGATTACACCCTAAGAATCCTAAAACACCAATTCAAAAGAACCTACTCACCCCAATGTTCATAGCACCACAATTTTTAATAGCCAAGTGCTGGAAGCAACCTAAGTGTCCATCAGTAAGTGAATGGATCAAAAAACTGCAGTACATTACACAATAGAATAGTATGCAACAGAAAGAAAGAAGGAACTTCTACCCTTCGCAACAGCATGGATGGATCTGGAGAGCATTATGCTAAGTGAAATAAGCCAAGTGGTAAAAGACAAATACCATATGACCTCACCTATAAGTAGAATCTAATCAACAAAACAAACAAGCAAGCAAAATAGAACCAGAGACATTGAAATAAAGGACAAACTGACAGCAACCAGAAGGGAGGTGGGAGGGGATACCTGGGGAAAAGGGGGAAGGGTGGTCAAGGAACATGTGTAAAGGACACATAGACAAAGCCAAAGGGGTAGGATTAAGGGTGGGAGGTGGGGGTGGCTAGGGTGGGGGGAGTGGAGAGGGGTAATGGAGACGACTGTACTTGAACGATAAAAGAATTTTTACATTTTATATAATGCTATAAAAATGTAGCTACATATAATTGAAATGTATACAAATCGATAGCTAATTGATTTATATTCACAATAGTGAGTAGTTTTTCAGATTGCAGGCTGGTGCTCAATCTACTGAGCCACATCAGCCAGGGCTTATGACTAGTTTTTTTTTTTTTTGATGACTAGTTTTTAATAAAACAAATATAAAATATGGACCCACCATAATAAAAGAAGTCATTTTACATGGGTATAAAAATTACAAATTAGCAGTCCTAAACAGATAGGTATTATTTTAATATAAATAAAATTATAATACTTTACTACTACATATGTAGTTATTTGAAAAAAATTGAGAGAAGTATGCATTTTCTGAAAATTTCATTTGAAAGAGTAGCTAAAATAATTTACTTCAAGAAACAATAATTAGTATATCTCTTGCTACTAAACATTACCCATAATAAAAATTAGAGTATGTGATACTTTCATAAAAGTAGAACGATAAAGGGAAAAGCAGATATCACACAGAATTTCCATTGTAAACAAAACCAAGCCTATATCTAATGATAGAAAAATTGCAGGGAGTGAGCTACGCATTACTCATTACATGTCACTGGAAGCTGGGAAGCAAACTCTGAAGGGGAAGCAGGGTCAGTTCTCACCTGTATCACAGAGTTTCCTTTTAAGTGGACTAACCAGTTAACTATATAAGTTAAGACATAATAAATGTTCCCAGATTTTCTCATTAAAGTTTATTCATTTTTTTAAATGAACATCTACCTATAAAAATAGCATGCACACATCCCTGGAAAAATGATGTTCTCAATCAAATCAGCTAGAATTCTTTTTTTTTTTTTTTTAGTTTTATTTTATTTTTTAATCAGTATTTTTTTAATTATTGATCTTGTACAGTTTTCTGTCTTTTACTCCCCCTCAGCCCACCACCCTAGCCCTCCCCACCTCCCTCCCATTTCCACCCCCCATAGTTTTTGTCCATGTGTCCTTTATACTTGTTGCTCTAAACCGTTCCCCCTTTCCCCTGAAATTCCCTCCCCTCTCCCCTCTGGTCACTGTCAGACTGTTCTCAATTTCAGTGTCTTTGGTTATATTATGCTTGTTTGTTTGTTTTGTTGATTAGGTTCCTGTTAAATCAGCTAGAATTCTATTGCTACTTCTTACAAGTTATTTTTGGACTTTTAGGGAAGGTGACTCCTTGTGGCGTCACTCTTGCACACCTTGTAGACTTGAGCATTCAAGTTCCCTGATCCCTGGGCTCTAGACACATATAAGACCTCTCAGTAATCACACATTTTGAAATATCCTCTAAATTAACAGTTGAGGCTAAACTTTTTGTTTAGAGTAGACAATTAGACAATTTCATGGATAAAGGAAAATAGATGTGGAGTTTTGAGAACATTAATTATACATTTTAAGTATCTATGCATATATCTAATTCAAACATAAAATTAAACTTTTAGCAAATAATCTTAATGCAGGACAGTAGAATTTTTTACTTCCATATACACTGTATTAGTTTATTCTCCCAAATTAATTATCCACAGTTTTAGCGCTGGTATTAATAATTGAATGCAGTCGAGGAAAATGCTTCATCGGCCATAAAGTACCATCCAAAGGAAAGGTCTCAAAGTTCCTGGTATCTTCAGATGCATGGTTCCTGTATACTTTTTTCGGGAAGTACAGCAACCAATGAAATAAAACCTGGACATCCTTTTTATTCCCTCAGAGTTTATATAATTATTCAATATTTTAGTAGAATGGCTTTCTAATGAAAGGGGACTAGCACCAACTAGATTTAAAATAATCCATAACCATAAAATCACTCTCTTTACATATATACAGGCATGCCATTTTTTAAGCCACTAGTAAAAAAGAAAAGACATAGAATTACAGAAAAATCATTAGCAGTGATATGAAGCAGCCTCCATGTGATGCATCTACTCTAAGATCCATGTAAAATTGCTTTAAAAAAAGAAAGATCAGAATGCTTTGGCTAAAGAAGCAGCACGCTGGCTCTCCCAACTGTTTTCTTGGAGAGTTTTAGTAAAACCCAGCCTCAGTTATCAGTGTTGTATCTAAATGTAAAGTTGAAAGAAAAATGCAGAACAGGAAAACAATTATTAAAAATAACATTTTCTGTCTACATAATTACAAATATAACTCTTTTGCCACCAATGACACATTCCTTTTAGTGGTAGTATGGTACCTCTTCCTTTTAAGCAATGAAAATATTTGAATACTCTTTCAGGAGTTGCTATTGAGAATGGAAATAGAAGTACATTTGTCATTAAACTCCCACAAGATTTTAAATCTTTAACAATTCTATTTCTTAGCTATGCAATAGTTATTAACAGAGCTCAGATGTTCACTTTTCATGCCTCTCAAATGGTGGAGCATACTGTATATGGTAAACTCTACTATCTTATACTGATGAGTGCTACACTCATTTAAAAATCATTCTCAGTGTCACTGTGAAACTGCTTTACATAGAGCCCAATAAGTGGACAGAGTTGTGAATGTCTGACAATATATAAAGTGTACATTTCATGTCCATAACTGTTTTAGTTTATACAATTCTGACACATGCTCTTGTCTTATTTCCTACCTTGCCCTTTGGGGGAAACAAGAAAAGAATATGCTTTCTGTTTTATAAATGAGAAAAGGAGTATTTGGAAAACTTAAGAGATTTGCTGTGGTTCTTCTTTCTTCAGAAAAGAGCTGGATATCAAATTCTAGGATCTTAATCTTATGGGAGTTAAACATTGTTGCATTGTGCTCTGCCTGTACATAGTTCAAGGAAAACTCTTAATTACCCATAATTTTAAAAAGGAAGTTATTTTCTAGACCATTGGACTGTTCTGAAATAGGTCAGATGTGATTATTTCAAAGAGAAGCAATACATTTTAATTAAAAATTATAGTTACCTTGATATATCTATTTAAAAAAGCACACAATGCAATATACATGTTAGGTATCATAGAAATGTACAGTTAAAACCTATATAATCTTATTATCCAATAAATTTAATAAAGACACCACAGGGAAAATAAAAAATAAAATAAAATACATGTATTTATAATTTTAAATGAAAGAAACTGCAGAAATAATTGAAAAAAATCATTGAAATATTAAGAAGTGGGAAGGAATTGTAATTCATAATATAAGTCAATATTAAAGGTTTATGTATACTAATACCATGAAATATATTTAAACTAAAGCTTAGTGAACAGTCTACATTCTCTAGTTTCTTGTGAAATTGTTAATTACCAAAAAAGTGATAATACTAATAGAAACTATAGTAAAGTAAATCAGTAAAACATTATTTCTAAAGTGACCTAATATTTTTAAAAATGGAGCACATGAAAGAAAAACAGACAGAAAATATTAAAATAAAAAAACTGATTTGTGGGTTTGGCTGGAGTGGTGGGAGTAAATGCAGACAACTGTAATTGAACAATAAAGTAATTTTAAGAAAACTGATTTGCAAATATTGTACCATCCTTGCATCCCTGGGATGAATCCCACTTGCTCATGGTGTGTGATCTTTTTAATGTGTTGCTGGATGTGGTTTGCCAACATTTTGTTGAGGATTTAAGCATCTATGTTCATGAGTGATATTGGCTTGCAGTTTTCTTTCTTTGTTGTGTCTTTGTCTGGTTTTGGAATTAGGATGATGCTGGCTTCATAAAAAGAGTTTGGGAATTTTTCTTCTTGGATTTTTTTGGAATAGAATGAGAAGGATAGGAGTTAGTTCTTCCTTAAATGTTTTGTACAGTTCTCCTGTGAAACCATCCAGTCCAGGACTTTTGTGTGCCAGGAGATTTTTGATGACTGCTTTGATTTCACTAGCTGTTATAAGTCTGCCCAGGCTTTCTGCTTCTTCTTTATTCACCTTTAGGAGATTATATTTTTCTAGAAATCTTTCCATTAGTGGGGTGAAAATGGAAATAACTGTATTTGAACAATAATAAAAATAAATTAATTAATTAAAAAAAGAAAAACAAAATCCAAAAGTGGAGAAAACTTTGAAAGAAAAATTAAAGTATTTCTTATGTTTATATTAATAATAATATATTTAATATATTATACATAAGGCCATACTATATAAAATGAGTCCATTTATTCAGTAGATCATTAATTAAGACATATATCCTATTACCAGTTCTGTTATCAATTTGTCAAAAATTAAATGGGTATTCAGTCAAATACTGTTTGTAATTAATACCATACTGTATTAGGAGAACAGAAGTTCACTCATAACACCTCAACAAGAGGAGCTTAGTTGTTATGGTTTCTGTGGCAAAAAAAGACACTGATCTCAAGGGAGAATGAGAGTAGGATATATAACATAAACAGCCTTCATAGAGGCCAGCTCCACTACTTCTTAGCAATAGGAATTACATCTAGTTTAATAGTTTGCCATTATAAAAACAAGTCTGCATTCCGCATGTATATTTTGTCTTTTTGGTCCTAATTCTCCAATGATCTTATTCTCTACTATACCTCAACTACCAACTTCCATGTTCAAAACTTACTTTGGTATTACTAATAAATATTGCTTTCACTAAAAGTACATTTTTAGTCTCCCAATTTTCTCAATCCAAATTAAATCTAGAATTTATTGATCCAATTACATTTTATTATCCCTCACTTTTTGTAACATCAAGTTACTCTTTTACCTATTTTGGATTCTACGGTCATCAATATATGACATCAGTTCTCTTAACCAGTCTAGCCTAGTTGTACACACTTGGGATAAATGTGACTCCAGTTGAATTCATTTCACTATTTACTTTATGGTGTCCTTATATATCTAAACACGTTTAAAATTATACCACTATTCTTAATGGTCTTATTTTGTTTTTAAAAATTTTATTTATTAAATTTCAGAGAAGGAGTAGGGAGGAAGAAAGAGAAGAAAACATTGAGGTATCAGAGAAGCATTGATCAGTTGCCTCTTGCACGCCCCCAACAGGGGACCTGCCCTGCAACCCACACATGTGCTCTGATGGGAATTGAAACAATGACCACTCAGTTTGCCGGAGAAAGCACAAACCACTGAGCCACATCAGTCAGGACCTTTTTGACCTTACTTTAAATGTGGTATACAGGATCATTATTTCTGCTAATACTGATAGCAGACTACATTTTCAGACAAACGCTAACACCAAAAATAGCTTAAAATGTTGAATAAACATAGGAAAAGCAAAACATTTTCTTAAAAGCTAAAAATATCAAAATGGTAAAACTAAAGAACAAACAATCAATCTGAAGAGGTTGTTTTTGCTCTGCACATATTAATCAATCACAATTAAATACATTGAAAAACTGAGCTGTAATTGTGAAAGCTCAAAGAGCCAAGGGTCTGGAAATACAATATAATAACCTCCGACCACAAAGTGAAGAGGCTGCTAGATCCCCAAACATAATCTAAGACAGGAGAATTTGGGTTGTGCTTCTCAGGACAGGAGTGAATTATAGTTGTCTTTTCAGGGAAAATTGCTTGCCTACTTTGAGCATGGAAAAATTTTTTGGAAAAAAAAAAAAAGAGCTATATCTTTCCCCCAAGGAATTGTGAAGCACTGGCCAGATATCACATGAATTTCAGTCTCAATTTGCTTGATTGAGTGCTTAAAGAATCTTCAAGCATGGATTTATTTAAAGGTTTTCTATTTGGTAGTACCTCAGGCTGTCGACAAAATGCAAATGCTTCTTGAAAGAAGTACCCTCATTTTAAGCCTTAGTTGTCCCCTAGAAGCCATTGAGCAGGTCATTATGGGCCACAAGGCAAAGAAAATCATGCATACAAGCAAAAAGCTACCATAACTGAACCCAAGAAAGGATACAAAAGATAAAACATTAATGCCAAAAATATCAAATACTGAAATTAGACCAGTAACTAACATCTATGTATATAATACTTTTAATGAAATAAAAGCAATAAAATCTCTACAGAGAATCAGAAACTCTAAACTAACAATGCAGATCTTTAAAAAAAAGTCTAAATACTAAGCATACATGTTCATTGTTCATAGATAGAAAATAGTGAAACTGCCCATAACCAGAACAAACAGTAATTCTTAAAGAGAAGCTAGGGAGATATTTACTATAAGAAGTACAGTTAAGCTTACAACCTAACTTCTCACCAGAAAATTGGGGGATCAGAAAACAAAGGTACGATATCTTCAATGTGGTGAAAGAAAACATCTTCCACAAATGAAGATGAAACAAAAATTGGGGAACATAAAAATGAGAGAGTCTGGGATGAGTAGATGCTGATTAGAGGAAGTTCCAAAGGATATACTTGAGGCATGAGGTGATAGAGAGCAAAAAAAGGTGATGATTACATTGGTAGATTCAAATAAACAGTGACTACATAAAACAATAAAAATAACACCTAGGGGAGGTTATAGAAAATTAATGAATTGAAAATATGAAACATAAAAACAGATCATTTGGAAAATGCTTAAATGAAGTTCTAAAGTCTTTGTTCTGAGAAGGTATAATAGAAGCATTAATTAATTTTAGATTGATAATGATCTGTATTGTGTATTTTATTGCATGAAGAAAAGGATATAATACAAATACAGTGATGCCCTGCATAACATTTTGGTCAATGATGGACCACATGTATTATGGTAATCCCACAATATTATAATGGAGCAGAAATTATAAGATTAAATTCCTATTACCTAGTAATGTAGCTGGTATAAAATCATAGCAGAATGCATTAATCATGTATTTGTGGTTATGCTGGTGGAAGCAAAACTGTGCTGCCATTCATATAAAAATATTGTATGTGGTATTTTTACTGTTGCTTTTCTTTGTTTAGTTATGTTTAGGTACCAAATATCATGTATTACAATTGCCTATAGTATTTAGCATAGTGATACACTGTACAGGTAGGCAGTCTTGGAGCAACAGGCTATACCATACAGCCTAGGTATGTAGTAGGCTACCCCATCTAGATTCAAATGCACTCTATATTGTTCACAAAATGATGAACTTGCCTAAGAATGCATTTCTCAGAACATATCCCTCTTGTTAAATAGTGCATAACTGTGTATGATTTCAAACTGTTGAATAAGAAAAGAATTAGATACTCAGCACAAAAGAGAAAATTGAAAATACAATAGGCAAGATCAATAATAAACACAAAATAAAATAAAAATTTAAACCTAACTATATCAAGATATTACAGTAGTAAAGGTAGATTAAATGCTTCAGTTAAAACCAAAAGGATACAAGTTTAGATTAAAAATTTGAAATATGCAGTATTCAATGTAGACACACGTTACACATTAAGAAACAGAAAGGTTGATAGTAAAACTTGGAAGGATATACCAAGCAAACACCCACCAGAAGAAATATGGTGTAGTTTTATTAACTTAAAGCAGATGGTAAGGCAAAAAGCATTTCTTGAGATAAAGAATGTAACATCATTGAAAATAAAAGTTCAATCCACCAACTATATAACAATTTTCAATTGGTATAAGTTCCAATGGACTTATATCACACAGAGCAAATTCTCTCATAACGGTATGATTAAGCTAGCAAGTAATAGTTCTACATTTTAGAAAAAACATATTATTGGACCTTCATAATTCATGGGTTAAGGAACCCATGAATTACCATAGCTTGTAGAAAGTGGTTTGAATACACAATAATGAAACTGTATATTTTAACACTTGTGTGATACATTTATAACAGTAGTTGCAGTGAAAAAAGCCATTAATGCTACATGGGCAAGTGATATGTGACAGAGATGTCATGGACGAAGGAAAAAAGAACGATCTTTTCAAAAGATGTGCTGAAAAAATTAGATGTACTTATGGAAAAATATGATATAACCCTTTTCTAACAATATAGAAAAATATCAGTTACAGATGGATTCCAGAACAAAATATGGAAAGCAAAACTATAAAGCTTTAACAAAATATTATGTAAAAATATCTTTGCTATGTCAATATAGGGAGTTATTTTCTTGAGCAAAAATAAAGGAAAAGATAGCTAATCTTAGACACTATAAAAATAAATAATTTTGGTTATATTAAATTAAAAACTTGTATATTTGCTAAGAAGGCCATAAGAATAAATGTAAGAATTGTGGAATGAGATAAGATATGTGCAATATACGTAACTGACAAAGGAGGAGAATATTTATTTATCTGTTAGTTAGTTTGTTTGTTTATATTGTTGATACTTTGGTAAATGTCTCCATCTTCCCTGACTTTGCACCTCCACCCAAAAGGAGAGATTTTAGAATTTCTAGAAATCTTTCTCTAATAGCCTACACCCCAATGTATACATTCACCAGTAAAAAATACAATAGGAAAATGAAAAATATCTTGAATAAACAATTCATGGAAAAGAAACACCAAGGTATAATAAATATAAGAAAATATGTGTAGCTACATAAATAATCAGAGGAATGCAGATAAGAACTATAGAATAAATTACATATCTATCAGGTTGTCAAAATTTTAATGTCTGACAATACTGTTGTTAATGTGAAGCAATGACTTTCATGAGCCCATTCATGTGAAATGTCCGAGAAGATAAATGCATAAAAACAGACAATCAGTGGTTGACCGAGACTGGAAGTGAGAAGAGGAAGTGACTGCAGTGGCCGTAGGAACATCCTCTAATGATGGGAGGGCTCTAAATACAATGCTCCTATTATATCATGGTGATGACTACACAGCTCCATAAATTTACTAAAAACCATTGATTTTTCATTACACTTGAAACAAGTAAATTTTATGGTATGTAAATTAAACCTTAATAAAGCTATTAAAATGAAAAAAATATAATGTGGAACAACAGAAACCAACACACAGTGCTGATAGGGATGTAAATCAAAATAACCATGTTGGAAAACTGTTTGGAAAATAGTTTGACATAATTTATTAAAGTCAAGAATACCAGTACTTTATGACTCAGCATTGCCAGTCATAGGATTAAGTTACAAAATATTTAACCCGTTTGTAAGAGTGTATCTGAATAACTGTCAAAGCAATAATGCTTGTAACTTCACTGGAAACATCCAAATTATTTAACAGCCATCATTGTAAACAAACCTCAGCTGAACTCAAGAGCATAATGTTGACAGAAAGAAATAAAACACAGGAGTGCACAAAGCTTTTACTTAAGTGGTTCAAAAACACACAAAATAAAACTATACATTTTGGAGACACACATACCTTGTTTTGGGTGTTCATATGTGATGGTAAGCCTATAAACCTACTCAGGGATACCATTCTCACAAAAGATTGCAGGTAATTTTGGGATATGGTTACTATGTTATTTATTGAGCATGTTAGTGGTTATGTACATTTTACATTTTAATTATTTATTGAATTGTGCATGTATCTCTATAATCATTATGCATATATGATTCATGTACTTTCTATATTTTCTACTCACAATAAAAGAAGAACAATAAGAAGATAAATATTTAGAAAATATGGATGATATATAAATAGCAGAAACTGACAGGAATATCTTTTTAGAACATTAAGTATATATTTATTAAATTATCATTTATGATAACATTTGCATACATATGATTGCTAAGCTCAAGACTATAAATACCACTGTTTGTAATTAATGTACTAGAAGTCCTAGGTCATTCAATAAATCAAGAAAATAAAAGGCATCAGGATTGTTGAAGAAAATGAAAAAAATTGTTTTTTCAGAGATATGATTTTTTTGTAGAAACTTTGAAGAACTACCACCAAATTATTGTAATTTAAATTGAACACTTTTGGTGCACTTGGTAGTTCATTTAAAAAAATAAGGTCTGTTAAACACAAAAATCTAATATTACTAAAAATTATATTTTAAATATCTTAACTTATAAGTAATATGACAAAATCCACACATTCTTCACATGCTGTTTGTAATTCACTAGGATAAAGATTAGAAGATCAAAGTAAAAGAATGGTCACTGTATTCATTCTCATGGAATGGTTAGTGTTAGAAACAAAGAATTAGATAGCATATTAAAATACTATAATTAAGAAAGCAGAGTTTGCTAGAGGTAGAGTAGTCCTGGTTTACATCTGTTTTTCTAACATAATTATAATGCATCTCTTTTCACTCTCGAATATGTTTATGTTTGGAAAGTAAATTGCATCGTCATCATAACTAGGGGAGCATTAGCCATGCACCAGAGGGGCACTAACCCTAATCTCAGGAGAGCCATCTCCAAGGATGTGGTGTCAGTACCTGGTTGGACTTGAATTATGACTCCAATTAATTCAAAAGAAAAGAAAGTAGAAACACCAATATATGTCAATACACAGAAAAAGGAAGAGAACTACAGCGAATAATTGAAAACTAGAACAAAACAAAACAAAAACAGAATGAAACCCAGATTATAGGGATTGTTCAAGAAAGAAGGTGAATTCATAGCAGCACAATTTACAATAGCCAAGTGTTGGAAGCAACCTAGGTGCCCATCAGTAAATGAATGGATCAAAAAACTATGGCACATTTACACAATGGAATTCTATACAGCAGAAAGAAAGAAGGAGTTCCTACCCTTTGCAACAGCATGGATGGAACTGGAGAGCATCATGCTAAGCGAAATAAGCCAGGCAGTGAAAGATAAATACTATATAATCTCACCTTTAACAGGAACCTAATCAACAAAACAAACAAACAAGCAAAATATAACCAAAGACACTGAAATTGAGAACAGGCTGACAGTGTCCAGAGGGGAGAGGGGACGGAATTTCAGGGGAAAAGGGGAAGGGTTTGCAGGAACAAGTATAAAGGACTCATGGACAAAAACTATGAGGGGTGGAAATGGGAGGGAGGTGGGGAGGGCTGGGGCAGTGGGCTGGGGTGGGAGTAAAAGACAGAAAAATGTACAAAAAAATAATCATTTTTCTTTTCAAATTAAAAAATGTATATCAGAAAGAAGAAGAAAGAAAGAAAGAAAGAAAGAAAGAAAGAAAGAAAGAAAGAAAGAAAGAAAGAAAGAAAGAAAGAAAGAAAGAAAGAAAGAAGTTTTAATGGGTGAGGTTGGATTAATAAACCAGAGGCAGACCAAGATCTTGGAGGGCATTGTAAAGGCAGTTTAAGAAGGACTGTGTGTGTGTGTGTGTGTGTGTGTGTGTGCCTGCAATTCTAGGAGGAACAAACATTTATGGAGTATGGCAGAGGAAGGAAAACAAGACACTGAGACAGGCCAGAGAGAAGGAGAAAAATCAAGAAGGCTGGTTCCATAAAAGTTGAGGGGAATACACTTTGAAAGGTGAAATTTTCAATAGCATCATATACTCTGGAGAAGTCATGAACATGAGATTATTGTGTAGGTTATTTAGGAGTAAAAATTAAATCAAGATTATGGATGACTCATGCGCTCCTATGTTCATTAACACCATCTTTTCCCACACCCGCCATACAAGCTAGAGAAGCCAGGGTCATCATCACTTCTTGTTGACCCTCGTATTTCTATAGCCATTTTACCTAAGGGACTATTGACTTTTCTTTCCAATTGACCCTGAAATCAATTTATTTTTTCTTTCTTTTCATTTTCTTTCTTTCCTTATAAATTGTTTTCTTATTACCTCTCAATTACTTTACCTGTGTAGGTGTAATTAATGAAAAATGCACAAAGTTCTGTTGTCATTTTATATCAAGTTGAGAAAGAACATTCTTATATAGAGGCAATTCTAGAAAAAAATTCATATATCTGATGTTAAAAGACCAGACTAAACATATACTATTAAGTACTATAAAAAACGTAATAGTGATCAAATTCTTTTTAATGCACGAATGATGCCAAGAAAAAGAAAACATTTTTCATGTTGTTCAAAGTAAAATACAACAATTTTTCTTTTGTTCTATATTCACAATACTCATTTTTAAATATCTATAGACTTATGAAAAAAAAGGTGAGATTTTTCCTAAGAGAATGATGACTTAATTCTACAGAGTACAGTGAGTAGTTAAGACAGGGGTGATACTACTCACTGGTTTAAAAGAATAGACAATCAGCTTTGACATCATTCAATCAGTAACTTAACCAGTTCAGTCTTAGTTCTTTTTGCAAATGGTAAGCAGTGCTATAATTGTGCCTACCATACATAGTTGCTTAGAAGCTTAAATAAATGCCTAGCAATGATAATTGCTCAGTACTAGTCACTTTTATAACCCATATACTTTATTTTTATAAGAATTAAATATTTTTGTGAATCAATTTTGTTTTTACATTCTTCTACCTTGAATTCCAAACATTTATAAAAACAAGTCCTGAGTTGAATATAGTTAGCAGTATGTTTTTCTGCATACTGAGTGGTATTAAGAATCTCAAACTTCTCATCTTATAAGAGAAGACAGCATTACTGATGTTTTACATACAAAACTTCTTTTACTTTTATCCTCTAACTTATATTTCCTTCTTCTCTGCTATAATGTTTTTTCTTTCTTGGGACCCTGAAACTTGGTAGAGAGCCATTATATCTATAACCTTTCTTCCCATATTGGCCACCTCAGTTCACTTATTAATCTAAAAAAAAAAAAAAAACATTTAAAAATTTCTTAATTCTTTATTGTATATTTACAGTGTATAAATTTAAAAATCATTTTTAGTTATCCCCTAAACTTTCTATACTAGTTCACATATTCCTTTTCAGTTTTTAATTAAATATTAAACAGATTTTGTAATTGACAGTAGAGGTACAAAGCTTATGAACTTTTCTTGAAAGTATCTCCATAGTTTTACTATTTCTCCCATTCCTTATTTTTACCCTCGGTTCTATCCAAGCAGAAACACTTTACAGTTTTCTGATTGCTGTGAATTCTTCTGCTTTCCAATCACTTCAACAGACTCATTCACATCCTGTGGTGGTTTTATGAACCTATTTTCCATACAACCATATTTAAAACAAAATTTGGTATTGAAGTATTCTTTTCCATATTACTAGACAGTCTTGAATTTTCTGGAGCCCAATTTGTTGTGAGGCATGCTTCCACGTTTTGGGGTTGTGCAATAAACGTGTCCTGGCTCGCCAAAATCAGGATGAAATGCTCCATTCCATTTGGCCAATACACTCAGCAAATTTCCAATTCATTCATCTTTGGCAGCAAAATCTTGCAAATACTGAAGGCAAGCAACCATAGAAACCAAATATTTGCAGAAAAGTGCTTAAAGGGAATTTAAAAATTTAGAGTGCAAATTAAAATTATATTTTGTTGACAAAAATAGTGCCAACTTTTAAAAGAGTGTACATAGAGAACATTTGCTTAAGTAATAGAATAAAATGCACCTAAGCAACTTTCCTTTACCTAACATGAAATCTTCCCAGTCTACAAGGGATGGAGTGCACAAGGTGTGCACTAAATCCCAGGGAACCACCCTCACAAACCGATAAACATCCATTCTGCTCTTGCTCTTTGAAGGGCAAGAATCTGTGTGGTTATAAAGAGCTACAAATATATGTAATGCTTTCCAACTTGTGGTTGGCTGGTGGAAATTCACTTCAGAGGGGAGGAAAGAGAATTTATTTGGCTTTTCCCTTACCATAGTGGCACAAGGAAAATGAAAGATTTTGAGAAATTAAAGACTCTTTTAAAACATATATCTATTTTGTGGTTTAAGAGTGGACTTCACACATGTTTTATCTAAAATTATATATATCCCTCTTTCTTATTATAGTGTGGAAAAATGTGATGCCCAGAAATTAGAATAAAAAAAAAAAAGCTCTCCTACAACTTAAATGGTTTGATTTTTTTTTTCTACTTAGGCATTCTAAGGACAATCTCTTAAAACTTTCTGCTTTTATTTTCTAACTTGCTTGAGTATTATATCTCCATGAAAGAGAAATGAGAATCTATAAGTTCCTTTATTATCTTTTATAAGTTGACATTTTTAAAGTTAATTTTTGGTTAAACCCATATTATAGTTTTTATATGCTGGAATTTATTGAACTCCTGGTACTCTGATTGACTTTGCTAATACCAAAGCCTGAGACAAGATCAGGGGACTTTCTATCCTTAGTCGTGGAGACAGACACTAAGGTTTTTGAGCACATGAATGGGCTCCAGAGAGAATGCAGACACAAGAGAATTCATCACACTTTCAGTCCATGTACTTCTCTGCCTTTTTACTAACAGTTTTAATTTGATGGGTCAAGAGAGAACTGTAAGGTCTGCTCAACAGTCTAGAGAGGAAATTTATTATAATCGGGAGGGAGAAAATGTAAGTAGCTTATGGGGCAAATAGAAACTTGAGGTAATGTTGCATCTCTTGGCTGTAATAGGCATGTATATTCTGATATATACTCCTGTATCTATATTTTCCTCTGACATAGTAAGAGAACCACACCTCAGGGAATATATCAAGGTAAATCATTCCCAGAAATGTAATGGCAGAAGAATAATACTATATTCCTTTGCCACCATATCATTTCATGGTACATTTCTTAACTACTTCACCTAACTCCCTGTGTGGATCAGACAGCATGTCCTCTCTGTGGATATTTATGTTGCCATAACCTTGCCTCTTCAATTTTCTCCACCCTCCCTAACCTTGTTGAGGCAGGAGGCCTCTCAATATTAGGGAACCACATGAAATCAAACCTTTTATCAAAGTTAGTCAGAGGAAGACAGTGTTCTGGATGTGGACAAGGAAAGCTGAGATGGATGTACCCACGAGTCAATTAGCCTGTAGTGGGCCTCTCTGCAATTCTAACTGCTCCTCGAACTTCCATGGCTTCTTCTTCAACAAAGATGTACTTTAATAAACGCCTTGGTCTCTCTCTCTCTCCCTTTTTCTATTTTTTCCCTTAAAAATATTCAGATATTTGATTTTTCAGTGAAAGAATTTAAATACTCATAACAACAAAAATATTCAAAAATTAAACTCTATTATGGTATAACTGCTTGATAGTTTCTTTGAATACAGTGAATATCAACATAATTGTTGGGTCCAGTTCTGTGCTATGCCACAGTTTGGGGAGAATATTTTCTTTCCTAACAGTGATTTTTTAATATTAATGGAGCCAAGTTTTGATACTGCAAAAAAGCATTTGATATACATTTTATGGTAGTTGTCCCACAAAGTTGTTATCCTGTACTAATAAATAGCAGTTATGACATTGCATGGTCTGCTCATTTTAGTGTTTGGTCATATGATCACCACTACTAAAGGCAGGCAGATTCACTTGTAATAGACCTACTTTAAACTTGATACTTTTTTATTGCAATGCAGTTGCAGATCACTAAAATAAGGACTCTTAGAATATCAATACACAGCCCAGTGGTTAAAAACTGTTGTCTTTCCATAATGCTTACAAACGGACCAGCTTCCGATCCAGTCTAGCCTTTCTGCATTAGCCAAGGTAAGATGGTATATTTATCCATTATTGTGGTGGAAGGGTAAGATAAGACAAGAAATACATTAAAATACTGAGAAATTACTAACTTTCAGATATTGTGCTTTCTTATCCATTATCTCATTTAACTCTCACGTAAAGTAAACCATGTGTTAAAATTAACATGAAGAGTCTTAGATTAGAGAGGTGAAGTAAATTTCCAAAGATCTCACAGCCACTTTGCAGGGGACCCGAATGTGGCTGTGGGCTGTTCGCTCAGAGCTGGTCATAATGCACCTGTAAGCGGAGCATATGTATGACCACTCATCTTTTTAAAATACTTCTGACTGTAGTTCTTGGTTCTTGACATCATTTACTGTCCTGTGATGTACTGACATCATTAAGCCCTGTCCTCAGAGACAGATAAGTTGGCAGAAAGTTTATCTTTTTTTTTCTTCAAGAAAGTTCTGAAAAGCAACATATTATAGACCAGAGGAGCAGCCCTGCCTTTGTATCGTTTTATCATTTTTGCTTCATTTAATAAACCATTTCCTCATTAAAAGAATGGGTCCAGTTCCTTTCCATTTTTGTGAACACAAACAAGAAACTGCCTTACCTGTAAGAAGAAAAAAGGTAATTTAGCTCCCTGGCTTAAAACCTGATCCCCTACCAGAACTGATGGAAGCAGCATATTTGGACACAAATCCAGAATGAGAGCGAGGAATTGAAAACTTTACCAAGTTGCAGAGCAAGGACTTGGTAGAGAAAAAGTGGTTCTCATTCTTACTTTTCAGAACAGCTGCCTCATTACTTGCATATAATCCTTGTGCTACCCTATGTAACAGCTTGCATTATATCAGTTTGGAGATATATGTGTACGTGTGTGTGACATGCATACATACATACATCATACATATATTAAAGTTGAATTTGGGCTTGTGACAATTTTGATTACTAGCAGTTGCCCTCTTTACCGTGAGTAGGAGGAGCTTAATAAGCACCATCACCACTATGTACCTAATTCTCCAGGCAGTAGCTCCAGTCATACTAAGCCCTCTCATTTTTTCCAAGTTTTATCCATCCTACTTGTTCTTTATGTTAGACCAGTGCATCACATCTCAAACCTTAATCTTTATAGGAACCATCTGAGGAACTTGTAGAAGAAGGTCTTGTTTTCTGATAAGTTTCAGGGGCCGAGAGTGCTGCTGCTACTGAGTAGAAAGGTTTTATTTCAAAGTGTGATCCTGGACCAGCAGCGTCAATATTACTTGGGACCACATTTGAAATGCATATTCTCAGGCCCTGTTCCAACATCAAGGACTCTGAATTTGAGGCCCACTAATGTTTGAGAAACCCCAGCTTTAGACCACTTTTTGTCTCTCTGTATTCTTTGCCACTGTCTTAGTTCAAGTGTGTATTCAATCTCGGACTTATCTGTTTAAATCTCATTTCGCTACCAGCCGTTCATCCCATTGGCACAATGATTTTTAAATTAAAATTTGAAAGATTTTTTCATCTGATATCCTTCCAATGCCTCCTTTACTAAAATAAAGTTTAACATTTGTAACCTAACATGTATAGATTAATAAAAATAAATTATCTAATGACTTGCAAACTGAAAGCAAGGGCTTAAGATGAATATCTATTTAGAGAATCACACACTGATGCAAATAGTTGTTATATGGACAATTCATACAGGAAAAAAGTTGATTTTTTTCCTCTATTTAGGAAAAATATTGGGTAATGATAGTACTTGCTGCCCTGTGAGGATTAGTTGAATAATCTCCCTTAGCTTCTAAGCCATTTTCTGAAAGAAAGTCTAGACTAGGAAGAGAAAAATTGGGTCAAACTGTGGAGTTTGGAAAGTTACAAGCATCTATAATTATTTTATTTATATGCCATTTTTTCCATTTTTTCATCAAATGTAGCTTGTGTGCTTTTTCCAATCATAGCACCAAATTTGGGGATTTTTTGTACAAGGAATAAAGTTTAAAAATGTTTTTCACACCCTCTAATTTTGTTTCCCAAGATCTGTTTTTAGGTTAGGTAGATGAACCAACTTAGGAAGTTCCTTCCAGAAGTGCTCAGTGTGATATTTTCCTTTTGAAAATTGAGCCCATAGGTGTGGCTATAGTCAGTGTTGTTTAAAGAGGGATTTTAAGGACTTGTCTGATGAACAGCCCATAATTATGAGTTTGAGACTATCTTGCTATGTTACAAATATTTTCCTTTCATTTGAAAGCTTTTACTTTTGCTCTGATTTTATTCAGTTTTCAGGATATTCTTAAGTAATGTAAAATTCCAAGTTAAATTAATTAAAAATAGAAAGTAGAAAATGGAGAAAGTGCTTTCCAAAGAAAACAGACTATGTAATTTTATAAAAGTCTGCATCAAGGTTTGCATAGTTTTGCTAGCACTTATAGGCAGCAGTGAAGGTAGCCATTCAGTTAGATTAACTTCCTGATTAACTTTATGTAAACAGTAAAATGAACCTATTGTAGTGACAGTTTATTTTTTAAAGATCTTATTTATTTTTAGAGAAAGGGAAAGGGAGGGAGAAAGAAAGAGAGAAACATCAATGTGTGGTTGCCTCTCTCATGCCCCCAATTGGGGACTTGGCCCGCAATCCAGTCATGTGCCCTGGCTGGGAATGGAACCAGTGACCCTTTGGTTTGCATACTGGCACTCAATCCACTAAGCAACACCAGCCAAGATTGTAGTAACAGTTTAAACAAAATGCATTTTGTGTCTGCATTCTTTTGGTAACTTCAAGGAAAAATAAGGAAAAAAAAGTCTTTCTTATGTCCTGTAAGTCCACACACTTACAAATCATAGTTATCAGCAAAATAGGGTTTTGAGAAAAACCAATTTGATTTCTGGTTTGTAACATTGTATAAATACCAATTTTTTCTGTAATTTGGTGTTTTGAATTATGAAGTAGATTATAACTGAAGAATATTCCAACTTAAAGTATTCTGATTTGATAAGTACTTAAGGTGTTAATGTCTTCTTTCAGAATGGAGGGTAGCTCCATGGTTTATTTTTCTTTACCTGCCATATAGTTCTTCATTTCCTGACGTGTAGAAGTTTGATTAATCTTGAGAATATATATCTAGACCACCTTTCAAGTAGCTTTTTTGAATAAAAAGGTAATTAAAAGCTTCTATTGCACTCTAGTTCCACTGCTGGGATTACACCCTAAGAATCTTGAAACACCGATTCAAAAGAACCTATGTACCTCAATGTTCATAGCAGCACAATTTACAATAGCCAAGTGCTGGAAGCAACATAAGTGCCCATCAGTAAATGAGTGGATAAAAAAACTGTGGTACATTTACACAATGGAATATTACACAGCAGAGAGAAAGGGCAGGATCCCCTGCTCTTCGCAACAGCATGGATGGAACTGGAGAGCATTATGCTAAGTGAAATAAGCCAGGCGGTGAAAGACAAATTTTATGTGATCTCACCTATAAGTGGCCCTAATCTACAAAAACAAACAAGCAAGCAAAATAGAACCAGAGACATGGAAATAAAGAACAAACTGACAGTAAACTGAAAAGAGGGGGGAGAGTGATACCAAGGGAAAGAGAGGGAAGAATTGTCAAGGAACATGTATAAAGAACCCATGGACAAAACCAAAGGGGGGAAGGATTGAGGGTGGGAGGTAAGAGTGGGTGGGGAGGAGAAAGTGGAGGTGGGTAAATGGAGACAACTATACAAAAAAATTTAAAGTAAAATAAATAAATAAATAAATAAATAAAATCTTAAAAAATAAAATATTGAGCAATGTTAAAAAAATTGTATTGCATTCATTTGGCAACATTTATGCTGATTTCACACAGATCGATCAACAAAAGCATTTTCTTATATTTTTTACATGACTTTTTTTTTTTAATGGTTGGGCAGTCAACATCTATTTTCAAAAGATTCCTCATAGTTACCCAAAAATTTAACAAAAACAACAGCAACAAATAAATAAAGAAGAAAAGACATATTAGTCATTGCCCATGCTTCCCATATTATTCATTTTCACCATTTTTATTTCCATGTAGCTTTCTACCTAATGTGATTAGAAGACATACTAATGCATAGTACAGTATAAACCATTGATGACTATGCAGACATTTGAAGTGACATTTGCTGTCTAATGTGAATCTGTTGTACATATATATGTATACATGTATGTGTATGATATTTGCATATATTTGTTAACTTAATGAAATGTGTAAACAGCTCATTTGCCCTTCCTCTTTATGTCCGACTTCTACAAATGAAGAAGGTGAGTGGAACAAAATTAAATTCTGATACCTGTATATCATTATAAGCAGAAAGTTGTTTTTCAAAATGTTTCCCAAGAATTAATCAGCTAGAATTTCACATAGAACACCAGAAATCATAGCAATCCACATAGAAGTTTACATTGGGATTGGGGTTGGGAGTATGAGTGAGCAAAGGGCAGGAAATTGTAATATGTATAATTAACTCTGAGGCAAATTTATCACTTAAAACTGCTAGAAAACACTGCATGGTACTTAGGTTTTTTTGAAATTCATGAGATTCAGAAGATGAACAAGAGATACAAGTTCAGCAGAATATTAAGGCAATATTGTGAAGGCAGTGTTGAAAGAACCAAGTAGGCTTAGTCTAGAGTTACATCAGCTTTCGATTGTATAGTTAGCCAGATAGTGCAGTTAAGCTTTTTCTTTATTCTTCTACACAACATATGGATAAGACAAGTTTTCCTTTGTATCTCATAGAAGTATATGGTTAAAACAGTGTACTCAAAATTGTTTTTTGCAAGTAACGAGCAGTTTACAGTTCTACAATATTATTGTTGATAAATAAATCAAGATAACTAACATAGATTGGAAATTTAATAAGTGCTAACTACAGTACTAAATTCCTTAAATATTCTACCTAATATTAAGTTAGCACTAACTTTATAAAATACAGGTGGGCACTCTTTTTAGCTTCATTATATCAGTGAGAAAAAAAGGCTTTTGCATGTACCTACCTACAGATTGTTAAAAGTAGGGCCAGAATTCAAACATAAGACTGATGATATTTTTGAGTATCTAGTAAGTTCTACTCACTGCATTAATTTATTTATCTTGTAGATCATAAATATTGAAGAATTTTAATCATAATCTTTTAATTCATAGAGTTAGAATTCAAACTAAGACTGTGGCTTTTTGTGTTTCTGTTTTGAATTGTCGAAACCACCATTACTAGGAAATAATACACTGTAATTTGGAAGCTCTTTGAGGGCTGAAAACTTGCCTTATGTAATTTTTAGTTTTAATTTTCAATTATAGTTGGCATGCAATATTTGTTTCAGACATGCAACATAGTAATTGGACATTTATATAATAACAAGTGATCAACCTGATAAGTCTAGCACTCATCTGACACTATACATAGTTGTTACCATATTATTAACTATATTTTCTATGGTGTACTTTATATCCCCATGACTGTTCTTATAACTGGGAACTTTGTTCACCCATTACCCCAAGTCCCTTTCCACTGCCAGCCATCAATTTGTTCTCTGTATGTTGAGTTTGTTCTGTTTTTTTTCTTCATTTATTTTGCTTTTTAGATTCCACATACAAGTGCAATCATATGCATTTGTCTGTCTTTGTCTCACTTACTGCACTTAGCATGATACCTTCTACATCTGTCCATGTTGTCACAAATAGGAAGGTTTCATGCTTTTTATGGCTGAGTAATATTCCATTGTATGTATGTATCATCTCTTCTTTATCTATTCATCTTTCAATTAGACATTTAGGTTGCTTCCATATGTTGGATATTGTAAATAATGCTGCAATAAACTTAGGGGTGCACATATATGTTTTTGAATTAGTATTCTGGTTTTATTCAGATAAATACCCAGAAGTAACATTGGTGAGTCATATGGTAGTTGTATTTTTCATTTTTGAGGAACCTCCATATTGATTTTCATAGTGGGTGCACCAATTTACAATCACACCAACAGTTCAGGAGGTCTCCATTTTCCCTACATCCTCATCAGTGCTTGTTTGCTGATTTAGTGATTATGGACATTCTGACAGGTGTGAGGTGATATTTCATTGTGGTTTTAATTTGCACTTCCCTAATAATTAGTGATTTTGAGCATCTTTTCATATGTCTAGTGGCCATTCACATATCTTCTTTGGATAAATGTCTATTCAGGACCTATGCCCATTTTTTTAAATTGAATTGTTTGCTTTTTGAGTGTTAAGTTGTATGAGTTCCTTATATATTTTGGTTATTAACTCCTTATCAGTTGTATCTTCGTCAAATATCTTATTCAATTCAGTAGACTGTCTTTTCATTTTGTTGATGATTTCCTTGGCTATGCAGAAACCTTTTAGTTTGAGATAGGCCCTTTTCTTTTTTCTGTTTCCTTTTGTTTCCCTTGCCCTAAGAGACATATCCAAAAAATATTACTAAGCAATGTCAAAGATTCTTCTTCTAAGAGTTGTACAGTTTTGAGGCTTATATTTAAGTCTTTAATCCATTTTGAGTTTATTCTTGTATATGGTATAAGAAATCATCCAGTTTTATTCTTTTGTATGTGTATGTCCAGTTTTCCCAGCAACAATTATTGAACAGACTGTCTTTATCCCGTTGTGTATTTTTGCTTCCTTTGTCATAGATTAATCGACTATATATAATCATGGGTTTACTTCTTGGTTCTCTATTCTGTTTTATTGATTTATGTGTTAGTTTTTATACCTATGCCACCTCCAAGTTTTTTTTACTACTATAGCTTTATATTAATAGTTTTATATCTGGTAGCATGATAATTCCAACTTGGTTCTTATTTCTCAAGATTGATTTGTCTATTTGGGGTCTCTTATGGTTACATATAAATTTTTGAATTACTTGTTCTAGTTCTTTAAAAAATGCCATTAGTATTTGGATAAAAATTGTATTGAATCTGGTAGTATAGACCTTTTAATGATATTAATTCTTCCTGTTCATGACCATGGTATATTCTTCCATTCATTTGTATACTCCTCAGTTTCTTTCCTCAGTGTCTTACAGTTTTCCCAGTACAGGTCTTCAACCTCCTAGATTCAATTTATTACTTGGCATTTTATTTTCAATGCAATTGTAAATGAGATTGTTTTTAAATTCCTTTTCTGATAGTTCTTTATTAGTGTCTAAAATACAACCAATTTTTGAATATTAATTTTGTATTCTGTACTTTACTGAATTTATTTATTAGTTCTAATAGTTTTTAGTAGAATATTTAGGGTTTTCTATATATTGTATCATGTCATCATGGTATTTTATTTATTCTTTCCTAATGTAGATGTATTTTATTTATTTATTTTTCTTGTCTGATTGTTGCGGCTAAGACTTTCAATATTATGTTGAATAAAGTGGTGAAAGTGGCCATCCTTATTTCGTTCTTGATCTTTAAAGAAAAGGTTTCAGCTTTTTAATACTGTTATACATGACCTTTATTATGTTGAGGTGGTAAGGTATATTCCCTTTGTCCCCACTTCGCTGAGAGTTTTTAGCATAAAGTGACATTGATTTTGTTACATGCCTTTTCTGCAACTATTGGTATGATCATATGATTTTTATGCTTCATTTTTTGTGTTGTATCAACTAATTAATTATGGATATAGAGTCACCCTTGTATACTGGGAATAAATCCTACTTGATCATAGTGTTTGATATTTTTATTATATTGCTGAATTTAGTTTGCTAGTATTTTGTTGAGGATTATTACCTCTATGTTCATCAGGGATATTGGCCTATAAGTTTTTTGTAGTGTCTGTCTGGTTTTTGCATCAGGGTAATGCTGCACTGTAAATGAGTTTGGGAGCCTTCTCTCCTCTTCAATTTTTAGAATAGTTTGAGAAAATTAGCTATTAATTCTTTCAATGTTTGGTAAAATTCACATGTAAAGGAATCTGGTTCAAGGCTTTTGTTTGTTTGAGGTATTTTGATTACCGATTTGATTTCATCAGCATTCATTGTTCTGTTCAGAATTCCTGTTTCTTCCTCACTCAGTTTGGAAAATTGTATGTTTCTAGAAATTTATATATTTCTTCCAGATCATCTTATGTGCTGGCATATATATTCATAGTATTTCTTTATAATGCCTTGTACATCTGTGGTGTCAGTTGTGGTGTCACTTCTCTTTCATTTCTGATTTTATTTATTTGGGTCTGCTCTCTTTTTTTCTTATGAGTCTGACTAAAAATTTATACATTGTGTCCTTTCTAAGAACCAGATATTGGTTTAATTAATATTTTCTATTTTTCCTTGGATTTAGACTCTATTTTATTTATTTCCACTCTGATCTTTGTTACTCCCTTCCTCTACTTACTTTGGGCTTTGTTAGTTCTTGTTTTCCTAGTTACTGTAGGTGTAAGTTTAGATTGTTTATTTAAGATTTTTTCTAATTTTTGTTGTTTCTTATGGGAGGCCTGTATTGATACAAATTTCTCTCTTAGAACTGCTTTGAGGATGAGGGAGGAGATAATGTTTAAAAGAAGGTGAAGGGATTAGTCAAGGTAAAACATTTTTTTTTAAAGTAATTGATGATTAAAAAAAAACAAAAAAAGAACTGCTTTGGCTATGTCCCAAAGATTTTTGGGTTGTTGTCTCAAGATATCTTTTGATTTCTTCCTTGATTTTATTGTTAACACATCTGTTGTTTAGGAGAATGTTATTTAGCCTCCATGAGTTTGGGTGTTTTTCAATTTTCTTTTTATAACTGATTTCTGGTTTCATACAATTGTGGTTAAAAAGATGCTTGATAATGACTTTAATCTTCTTAAATTTATTGAGACCACTAGTGCCAGGCTTGGTGGACACCACTATTTGAGATAAGGCCTGCTGCCAATCGCGCTGGGTTTGTGGCCATGTATTTGGAGCTATGTTTCAAGTCAACACTGGCTGTAGCTTACGCCAGGCTTGGGGTCATGTGATGAGAGTTACAATGCAAGTTCCTGCTGGTCGTTACTTGTACCAGGCTTGGGGCTGCTTAGCATTCAGTTTATGCCAAGTCCAGCTACTGCTTCTTTGAGATTTGTGGAGCTTCGCTTTTAGGAAAGGCCACAGCGCTGGAACTCAGAAAGAGGAAATCTGTGAGCCATCTAGCCCCTATACACAGGCCCCTCAAGACAAATTCTTTGGGCTCCCAGCAATGTTCTGTCTCACTCAGCTGCAATCCCTCTGCTCTTCACAGCAAGATATTAGGAGAACTCCTCTTCCCAGCACAAGTGCCCCAGGCTGGGATCATGGTGTTGAGGTAGGTATTTCACTCCCTAAGAGGGACCTTCACATCTGAGTTATCTTCCTGAGCCTCAATTCCAACTGGTGTGGGACCTTCCAGTGTCAGGTCACCACCCTTCATATCAGTCTTGTCCTGGCTTCTTCTTTATAGTCTTAGCTACAGAACTTCTGTTCAGCCGGTCTTCAGGGTATCCTCAATGATGTTTGTTCAATAACTTAGTTGCAATTTTGATTTGAAGGTGGGAGGACATGAGCACAATGTTTACCTTCTCTGCCATCTTAACTGGAAGTCATGATTCAAACTAAGTCTATGGCTTTCTGTGTTTCTGTTTCAAGTTATTAAAACCACAATTATTTGGAAGTAGCACACTATAATTTGGAAGCTCTTTGGGAGCTGAAAACTCATATTATATAATGTTAATTTCATACAAGAAATCTGTCACAACACCATAGAGAGATGGCTTCATAACTAATACAGACAGAAAGGTTTTATAATTAATAAATTGTGTTTATTATTAAACTATTGGCCATTAATGATAGCATGAGTTCAATTATTACACATGGCTGTGAGATTTAGAGTATTTTCCATAAGTACATTAAAACACATTATAAAGAATAAAAAGAAAATGTACTTAGTTAAAACCAAATAATTATAAACATCCATTTCAAGTTTTCATCAAAAAGTTTAATATTCCTTACACACACTTTGATATTACTAGTTAGGTCTTAAAGAAACAAAAATTAAACCAGCAAAAAATACTTCCAGAGGGAAAAAAATGACAAAATTAAAAAAAAATCAAATTTTTATGACACATATTTTTTAATTTTAAAACTAAGGAATTTATTTTTAAATGAATAATATACTTTTAAAAAGTCTGATGGAAATGAGAGACAGTATGTACTATTAGACAGATAATTTCATCAGAATGATGGACATCATAAGAAAAGATTCAAATGGAAATACTAGAAATGTAAAGAACAGTGACATAAAAAATAATAGAGGAAATAATACATTTAATGGTTTCATTGATAGACTTGACACAGCTAAGGAGTCACTAAAATCACCCAAAATAAAACACAATAAAAAAACAAAGCATATCACAAATTAGATGAAAAAATGCAGGCTACAATATGTGAAATGAAGGAAAACACATGGGGAACCAATAGAGATGGGAGGAAAACTGGGACTCAAGTCAATGGAGTGGACCAGAAGGAAGAAACAAACAACCAAACAGAAAACAAGGAAGAAACAAGAATTCAAATAAATGAGGAGAGGCTTAGGAACTTCCAGGACATCTTTAAATGTTCCAATATCTGATTTATAGGGGTACCAGAAGGGGAAGAAGAAGAGCAACAAGTGGAAAACTTATTTGAACAAATAATAAAGGAGAACTTCCCCAATCTGGCAAAGGAAATAGGCTACCAGGAAGTCCAGGAAGCTCAAAGAGTCCCAAAGAAGTTGGACCCAAGGAGGAACACACCAAGGCACATCGTAATTACATTAGCCAAGATTAAAATGAAGGGGAGAATTCTAGAAGTAACAAGGGATAAGGGCACAGTCACCTACAAAGGAATTCCCATCAGACTGTCAGCTGATTTCTCAAACGAGACCTTCCAGGCAAGAAGGGGCTGGAAAGAAATATTTGAAGTGTTGAAAGGCAAGGCCAAGATTGCTCTATCCAGCAAAGCTGTCATTTAGAATGGAAGGGAAGATAAAGTGCTTCTCAGATAAGGTCAAGTGAAAGGAGTTCATCATCACCAAGCCCTTATTATATGAAATGTTAAAGGGACTTATCTAAGAAAAAGATAAAAAATATGACAGTGAAAAGACAGCAGACTCACAGCTATTAAGAACCACACCTAAAACAAAAGCAAACAGCTAGAACAGGAACAGAACCACAGAAATGGAGATCACATGGAGGGTTAGCAACAGGGGTGTGGGAGAAGGAGAGAGGGGGGAAAGGTACAGAGAATAAGTAGCATAGACGGAGGGTAGAAAATAGACAGGGGGAGGGCAAGAATAGTGTGGGAAATGTAGAAGCTAAAGAACTTATGACACATGGACGTGAACTAAAGGGGGGGAATGTGGGTGGTAGGGGGTGTGCAAGGTGGAGGGGAATGATGAAGGAGAAATGGGTCAACTGTAATAGCATAATCAATAAAATATATTTAAAAAAGAATACTTAAAAAACAAACAAAAAACAGCATAAAGGAAAAGAAACAAAATAGCAAAGTGAATCAGAAAAGAGCACCCAGAAACTGTGAGAAGGCATAAGTTTTTTATATGCATAGTTGGAATTCAAGAAGAGAATAAAATAAGGCAAATGAAACATTTTAGAGAGGTAATACCCATGGACTTTTCAAAATCAATGAAATCAAACCACAGACCTTAGAATCTCAGGGAATGTGAAGTAAAACGATTTAAAATGCACACACATACAAGCATATCAAGTTATATTGAAACTGTTGAAAATAAAATCACATTAAAAATCTTGAAAGAAGTCAGAGAAAAAACACATATTACATATAGAGAAGCAAGTGTGACAAAAGCATGCAAGAACATAGTAAAGTAACATATGAAGTACTAAAAAAAAAAACCAAACAAACAAAACAAAACAAAACAAAAAAACAGAATACTATACCCAGTGAAAATACACTTCAAGAAAAGATCAAGACTTTCTGAAACTAACAAAAACACCTGAAGATCCACATTGCTTTATATCTAATCTAAAAATCTCCTGTAATTGAAGGCTTCCAGGCAGAAGAAACACACTAAGAAACTTGCATCTGTGTAAGGAGTGCCAAGAATTAGACATGCAATAAATGAGGGGGAAAGAAATTAATGTATTTCCTCTAAAAGTATTCTAAAATATAACTATGTGATACCATAAAACAAATATAGTAATAATGTATTGTGGCTTAAAAACATATGCAAAATGCATTCACATGGCAACATTATCACATACACTTGGAGAGATATATAATTGTCAAGTCTTTACATTAAACATAAAGAGGTATAATGTAATTTGGGATTTGGAATTTTAATGACCTCACTTCAGTAATCTAATTTTCCAACTTAAAAAAGTAGAGCACGAACTGCAAATATGACTCAAAGCAGACAGAAGGAAACTAGTAATAAAGCTTAGAGCAAAAAGCAATGTAGTCAAAAACAGCAAAACAGTAGAAAAAGGAAGCAAATGCAAAGGTTATCCAAAGTTGTTGGAAAGATTAATAACATTGGTAAAACTGAAGGCTGGCCAAGAAAAAAGAAAGAAAACAGAATTTACTCTTATTAGGAATGAAAGAGAGGGCATTGGGCATTATGAAGGATCCCACAGGCATTTGAAGTAAAATAATGAGATCTTACAAGTTTAAGCTCATAAACACAACCACTTAAATGAATGAAACATTCCTTAAAAGACATGGACTAATAAAATTTGCACAAAAATAGATAGATAACCTCAGTAGTTCTATATCTATTAGGAAATTGAATTCCTTGTTAAAATCTTACAAGAAAACTCCAGCCCTAGACAATTTCACTGATAAATTCTACCAAATATTTAGGGAAGAAATAACAGCAATTATACAAAATTCTTCCAGAAAAATAGAAGAGGGAACACTTCCAAACACACTTCTGAGGTCAGCAATACTCTAACACTAACATTGAACAAAGATTTTATAAGAAAATTACAGACCCATTATCATGAACATGTACACAGAAATCCTGAGCAAATTGAAACCAACAATGTATAAAAAAGATTAAACATCATGACAAACTGGATTTAATTTCAAGAGTTCAAAGTTGATTCATTATTAGAAAAGTAAACATTATCATTTACACATGGACTGATAAAGTAGAAAAATATATTTCATATATTCAGAGAAAAAATTAATAAAATAAATAGCCTTGGCAAACTAGGAGTAGAATGAAACTACCTTAACACAGGGCTTCTATAAAACAGAGGCAACAAGAAAATTCTATGTCTTTCAGCATACTTAATTCCAAGAAACTGAATTGTTTACTACTAAGGACTATGAAAAGGCAAAAAACCTCCTCTCTTCCCACTCTTGGTCAACTTTGTTTTGGAAGTCTTAATTAGTGTAGTAAAGCAAGATACAAAAAATAAAAACCTTAATGAATAGAAAGGAAAAAACATTTTGCTATTCTCAGCATCGTTGTCTATGTAAAAAAATCCCTCCAAAATCTACCTAAAAGCTACTAGAACTATTAAGTATGTTTGTCAATATCATAGGATAAATGGTCAATACAGAAAAATCAATCATATCTATATATGAAGAACAACTAGAGTTTGAATAAAGCAACAAACAAACCAAAAAAAATCCCAAATATAATAGCATCAACAAAATTAATGCTTAGAAATATTTTTTTTTAATGAGTGAATCCTGGAACTCAAAGCTAGAACCTGGAAAACAATGATAAGTAAATCAAATGAAGCTTTTAAAAATGAAGAGATATATTATGGTCATGGATTTCAAGTTTCAATTTTGTTAACCTGTTAATTCTATGTAATTTTCTCTATAGATTCAGTGTAATTCCAATAAAAATCTTTGAAAGATGTTTTTTTTTTGTCAATAATGACAAAATGATTCAAAATCTATATGGAAAGGCAAAGGAAACAGAATAGACAAATAAGTCTTAAAAAAGAGAAGCAAAATTGGAAAACATCTTACCTGAATCCAGGACTTATTATAAAGCTATGGTAACCAATAGAGTGCGGTGATGAAAAAAGATAGAAAGATTATGAAACACAGTATGGAGCCCAAACACATCTATACAAATTCAGCCAACTGATTCTGGACTATAGTGAAAGCATAGTCTAGTCATCTAATGGTGCTGGAATAACTGGGCATTCATAGCCCAAAAACAAAAATAAAAATGATTTAAATCTTCCACTATGCAAAAATAAACTCCGAATATAACATAGATTCAAATGTAAGATATAAAGCTACATAATTTCTAGGAAAAAAAAAACGTAGGAAAAATTTACATGACCTAGGGCTTCACAAAGAGATTTTAGATATGATACCAAATACATGAGCTATAAAGTTATGTTTTTTTGAAACTGACAAATGTATTCTTAGCATTTACCCCAAAGAGTTGAAAGCTTATATCCATACCAGAAAACTGCAGAGATGTTTATAGCATCTTTATAACTGCCCAAACTTGAAAGCACACAAGATATACTTCAGCATGTGAATGAACAAACTGTGGTACATCCAGAGGATGGAATATTACTCAGCATCAGGAGAAATGAGCCAGGTCAGACATGAAGGAAACTTAACATCGTATTGCTAAGTGAAAGAAGCCAATCTGAAATGTCTACATATTGTATGATTTCAACATTATCACATTTTGGAAAAGGCAAAACTATAGAGACCGTAAAATGATCATCATGTATTAGACCTCTGAGGGGTGGAGGGATCAGTAAGTGGAGCACAGAGAAATTTTAGGGACGTATACATACCTGTATGGTACCATAATGATGGATACATGTCATTATACATTTGTCCAAACCTATAGAATGTATAACACTGAGTTAATGAACCTTAATGTAAACTATAGATGCTGGGTGATTATAGTACATTGGCACAGGTTCATCAATTGCAACAAATGTACCACTTAGTTTGGGATTAAAAATTAAAGAAAATTTAAAATTTATATTAATTGGCTTTATAAAATAATTTAAGTGACTAAAAAGACAAGCAACGGAATTAAAAGAAAATATTTTTGCAAATAGCATATCTGAAAATAACATTTATCCAGAACATATACAAATCTTGCAACATTCAACCATAGGAAAACAACCCAATAAAAAATGGGCAAATGATCTTAGTAGATACTTTATTACATATGTACAATCGACAAAGAAGCATATGAAATAATGAACATAAACAGTCAATAACAAATTGCAAATTGAAATACAATGAAGCATCACTACAAACCTATCAGGATGGATAAAATTTAATAAAAGCAAAGACTAACAATACTAAATACCGCTGAAGATATGGAACAACTGGGATTCTCATAGTGATGGAATGCAGTATTGTGGAAAACAGTTTGATAGTTTCTTTATAAAATAAAACTATGAGACAGTCTCCTAGGAATTTAAACCAAGTAAACTGCTCCAGAAGACTGCATATTATATAATACCATTCATACAACAATTTAGAAAAGGAAAAACTGAAAACAGAAAAGAGATCAGAAGTTGTCAAGCACTGAGGGAAGAAGGAGCACAAAGGCATTATGAGGAGATGTTGGGGGCTGATGGAACTGTTCCATATGTTGATATGGTGGTAAACACATGATTATATGCATTTGCTAATACCCATAGAACTGCATACCACAAAGAGTGTACTATTTACTGTATGAAAATTAACGCTCAATCTGGATATATGGGGGAGCCAAGATAAAATGCCTCTGTGACAAATGAATTTAACTGCATTACATATTTATAATGAAGAGGGCAATGAGAAAGATATGTGTACACACACGTACACAGGAGAAAAGAAAAAGAAAGAACTGTATAGGGACAGAGCTAAGATGAGAACTATAGACCCATCTCCCAGTCCAGTGCTTTTTCTGTGCGATGCACTGCCTCAGTAAGTTTCTCATCTCTTGAACTTGAGTTTGGGAGAATTACAACAAAAACCTAAATAAAGCCATCTAGACTTTTGTGTCTACAAAGTTTTTGTAATTATGAAGTTGCTTTGTGCCCTTTGTTTGTTGAGAAGTGTTAACTTTGTTCTCAGGTTCCCAAATTTAGAAAATAGTGCCACTACCAGCAAAAAATGTGGTTGGAAGCTGTGTTGTCTCCCTGGAAATAGCTGGTCTGCTGACCTTTTGAAATGATGATCTGTCCAATCAGTGTCCCTGCTTCATTTCTTGGAGTCCCCCAGGCCTCTCACACTGCAGTGCCAACATTTAACATTTTAAGAGACACGAAGCAGCTATTATTTGCAAAAAGCCTATATTTTAGTATTTTCAATGACTTTGGGCTTCTCCCAAGTCATTAATATACCCAGCTATTTGATCCATTGATTTGGGGCTAAGAAAACTTACCTCACACCCCTCAGCCTACTCTTCTCCCAAATCCAACCTGGTGGCTCACCCACTCAATTGTCCTCCTAACTGAGCACTTTGCCTAACATGTCAAATAAGTTCATACTCTTTAGCAATTATTTGCTGTTATTATTATTTCCTTTATTATTTGTATTGTTACTGTTGTCAGCAATATCATTATTATTGATTGTTGAGCTTGTTTTCATTTAACCGGAACTCCCTACTTCCCACATAAAATCCACTTCTTCTTAATTTTGAATTATCCATCAAAGCCTTTCGAATTACACTTTTGCCAAATGCTATATGAATGTTGTTACAAACTCTACTCCTCTTGCAGAGGAATGTGGCCATCCATTTCAGAGAAGTCCAACTGGTGCTGTCTGTTGAAAGTGCTGGTTGAACAGAGGTGATGGGAAAGGCGGTTGTCCAGGAGTCATTTGAGTGTGTCCTGATTGCATATCTGTTTCAAAACTTCACTTTCTACAGGGACAAATGTGTCATTCATTTGCTAGCAATCTTGAGAAAGTTTCAATCTCCCACCAGATCACCTAAAAATAAGATGAATCAAGGGAATTTGCCCTGGCTGGTGTGGCTCAATGGATTGAGTGCCAACCTGCAAACCAAAGGGTCACCTGTCTGATTCTCAGTCTAGGGCACATGCCCTGGTTGTGGGTCAGGTCCCCAGTAGGGGGTGCATGAGAGGCAACCACACATCGATGTTTCTCTCCCTTTCTTTCTCCCTCCCTTCCCCTCTCTAAAAATAAATAAATAAAATATATTTTTAAAAAAGGACTACTTAGAAAATTCTTAGATAACTGCAAGTGATTCCAAAATGGTTTTTAAGAATTAGGATTTTTAAATGTGTACACAAGAATCATAGACATATGCATTAAAACAAAAGGAAAGAGAAACCTAGCAATAAAAACAGGTGTTAGGCTGGAATAATTCTCTTATCAAATGTAGTCTATGTCACTTGACTTAGCTTGGTAGGCAGAATAATGGTCCCCAAAAGCTTCCATGCCCTAATCCCTGGAACCCCTTACTATGCAACATGACTAAAATGACTTTGTTGATGGATAGAAGGCTTGCTAATCAGCTGACCTTTAAAACGGAGAGATGATCCTGGTTGACCCAAGTAACTGGCCTTTAGAAGTGGAAGAGAAAGGCAGGGTCAGCGAGAGAAACGCAGCAGCAGAGATGTCAGGAAAGATGTGGCCTGAGAATGATTTGACTTATTCCTGCTGGTTGTAGGTGTCGAGGCTATGCAAGCCTGGAGAAAGGCTCCTAGGATTTAAGGGCAATTCTCAGCTGACAGCCAGTCATAAAACAGGGATCTCAGTCCTACCAGCACCTGGACATCAACCTGCTGACAACCTGCATGTCTCTGAAAACAGATTCTACCCCCACAGCACTTCCCGAAAGGAATGCAGTTCTGCCTGCTTTGTCTACTCAGACGAGACAAACCAGCCAGTCCCCCTGGACTTCTGAACACCAGAACTGTGAGATAACAAATTTGTGTTGTCTCATATTGCCAAGTGTGTGGGAACTTATGGAAGCAGAACTAGAAATCTAATACACTAACTAATAATAGTTTTGCAGAATTGGGCATAATGGTGCTCGTCAGGGATACAGGAAAGAGATCATGGATTGAAATCCCCTTCCTGACTTACACAGAGAGGCCTCTATTACTGATACTCATCTTAGACTTGTACTTTTTAGTTTTTGACTATAAATCTTAGTTAGCACACCTTTATATTAGTATTTTATAAAAACTAATCTTTATACAAATAACTATAAAAAGAAGCAATGAATACTATACATCATTTCTGAAACAAATGGGGTTTATTCAGATTATTGTTTTATTGAATGGATACATCTCACAAGTCATTCTTAGAAAAAATGCTCTTTTTTATACTTTTCCATTAATCCTTTAATGTCCTAAAATGGCAAGAAGCTGCCACATGTCACTGACTATTTGGGAAAGTTTATACCCCAGGGATTATGGAAAGGGCCCCTGAACACCATTGACATGAATTTTCATCCAGACATACACTTTTAATAGTATTATTAGTAGAAATTTCCAAAAATTCCAATTTATTTACTACTTCACAAGTTATGTAAGAATTCTGAATCTGTGAAAGCTTGACTTCCTCCTATTTTAACAACTATCACAGTGGTAGATCTCCAAATATCTACCTGGGTGGCCACTGCACAGCCTGAGGCAATGATTTGAATACAGACACACCAGAGATAGAACCCTGGTTCCAGTCTATGAATTTGGGCAAATGTTTCCATGCATTAATTTTTAACAGAACACAGTATAAGTAAGGCTTGATTGGACCACAGAAAATGAAGGACTCAAAGAAAAAGGCCCAACTCAAATCTCCTTTATGTAAACAAACATGAAAAGTTTACATATAAGAAAAGCTTTGCATCTTGAAACTTCCTTTTCCTTCCTAAGGGGTGCATAAAGAAGGAGAGGTCTTAAGGTTCAGACCTCAGCACTGAGGTAATAGTGTGCAGAGTTTGGGTTGAGCACTCCCTCACTCAGCCAGTACGGTAGTCCTGAATTTAGTTCCTCATCTTCATACACAAGAGATTTGGGTTTTATCTCTCAAATCCATTCCTACTCTAGAACTGGCCAGAGTTGTCATGTGTACAGATTCAGTCTCTAAGATTCTGGGGTGAGAAAGTTGGAGCCACACAAGATTTTTCTTCAATCCCACCACTCACAGAGGGACTGTCCTCTAGCTAGCTGTCTGGAGATTGTGCTGCACGGTTTAAAGAGAACTGACAGGTCTCTAAGCCGATCCTATCACTCTCTGAAAGTTGTTACTTAAATGTAAAAATCTTCCTTAACCTTGCCCAAATTTTTCAAGTGCAAGCAATGCCTTGGAATTCTCCTAGAACTGTAATGTGAAAAATAGGCTGTATTTTGACAAAAAGAAGGTGTATCTTGTAATGTGTCTCATAGCATTTTCATTCCACTTTTTAATATTATTGTGCCTAGAAATGTAAAACAGGTCCCACTTTTAGTTACATTCTGCATGGGATTAGCCCTCAGAATCTGCCCATAAAGGACTGTTTTCAAGGTTCAGAGTGAGTCTAACTTATCAAGGCTTTTGCCCAGTGTTTAGTCTCCTGTTAATGCTCTGACAGTGGTGATGGGCCGCAGTGATGCTGACAGGCCACAGAGCAGTTCAAATGCAAATGTTTATTTCCATCTAAAGCACCCGTATGGATAGGTACATTGAGAGAGCATTTTTCCCAGGAGATGTATAATCTTTATATAATCAAAATAGTTCATGAGAAAGCATCACAAAGTCAGACCAAAGCTTTGATCTCGAGAGCAGAACATTTAATATATAAAACAGGATACAATGCTTTTAATGACGAGAAATGATGGGCATAACTTTGAACACATGAGATAATAATATCATTGCATATTTTCTGCCAAGAATGAGCATGGCTAAAGGAAATTTAAATATCTCTGTTTACGTGAAACGCAGAAGGATACTCATCTTTTTTGTTTGTTTTGTCCTGGCTCTAATGTAAAGAACCTAGTGAGAGGTCCTTGCACCTCACAAATAATGAGCACTTCTTGGTGAAGTTTGCCATCTTGTGGCAAATATAATACAAGTTATTGTGCAGAGTTTAAGGCAGCTCAAAATTTAAAATTTATCAAAAAATTAAATGATACGTTAAAATATATATAATAACATTTTGTTTATCCAGGATATTGGAGAATCTGGATATTTTTGCTAATACCTAAGTACCTTTGAATTACCACAGGCACAAATATTTACATCTACATGGTACCTTTAGAGGCATTGCAGGTTAACAGTGCTAGCTAGCTCTGGAGACACAGTGGCTGGTTGAAACCACAATTCAAGCACTTTCTAGCTGTATAACCTTGGGTAAATGAGCTTATCTCAGGATGCCTCCATTTCCTTATATGCAAAGTGGAGCTCATTATGGTAACTTGGGTTGAGATAGTAATTAATTGTAGCATCTAACGGATTTAGGACAATGCCAGACAAAGCTGACCTCTCTCACTGTATATGATAGTTATTGTTACTATTATTTGTGCCTTAAATTTTCTGGGATATTTCTGATTACAATAATGCATTTTATTGTCAATTAATGTATAATGTTTTTCACTGAGAGATTCTAAAGAAAACATGTGGAGAGAGTAATAATGTTTAACAGCTATATGGTGCTTATAATATACTTGACACTCTTCTAAGTACTTCCCACATGTTAATTTACTGTCACCCCAATTTTACAGAAGAAGGAATGGAAGCACAGAGAAATTTAAGTAACTTCTCTAAGGTTGCAAAGCTACTATGGCTTTAAGACTTAAGCATGGATAATCTTGCAATGTAGCTTGTGTTATCAACCACTGTACCCATTTCCTTTTGATATAGCTTATATTTGGGTGAATTAATAAATATTAGATGGCTACTTTAGGGACAAAAAGAGGTAACAGGACAGTATCATTCACATACTGTTAAAAGTTAGTAAATGTCACCAGAAGTACTGGGTCCTTTAAATCTTCTCAGGTATTCCACTGCGACATGAGGTCTCCACTCCATATTATCATTGTTCTTTCCCTATTTGTTTTTGCTATATTCCATTTTCAAAATGAGTTCAAATAGAAGTCCCTACTACTTAAATTTTTCATTTGAACAATATAATAGTGTATTATGTGTCCCTTTCCTTCTCTTTTACCTTCTACTCTCAGAACCTTACAAAAGTAAATATAAAATAATAGTTAAGTTTTTCACTTCTATTTTGAAAATATCCATGGAAATACTTATTAAAACATTTCACATGGGTAGTCAATTAATCTTCATTGAGTAATATATAAATGAAGATTATATTAATACATCATATATTTAATTAAATGATAAAGCCATAAAATCTACAATCTTTAAAACAATATATATTTAAATAACACAAAGATTCTAAAAACATATATGTTATTTTTTTATCTCCTTCTCACGGTGATCTTGAATGGTAAGTAGAGCAGTTATTATTACCCCATGCCATTTCCAAGGAAGGGGAGTGAAGGCTGTTTGCTCTGACCAGAGTGGGCCCTTTGGTTGACCTGAGAAAAACCGGGAATGGAAATTCAGAGCTCTTTAGCATATATTCAGTGGTGTAGCAGATTCAGATATGGTTATGCTTATCATTATTTCTATTGAAAAATGAATTTTCCATCAGTATTTGTTTCATCAGTAGTGTGTTGCTAAACAGCTATTTCTCAACTTAGTTTTGTTTTTGCTTTTGGAGAAATGTTTTTTTTTTTTTTTTCTATTCTATCTTATTATAATTTTTTGTCTAGGGGAAAAATCTGCAAAAGCCATTCTTCCCTTTTAATCAGGAAAACATGTTAAGCTCTTTTGAGAGGAGTAAAAAGTGGTGTCTAAATGGCCCTTCAAAGTCCGCCTTGAGAGGAAATTGGAAAGTGAGTGGTTAAGGGAGAGTGAATTTTACATTTTCAAACCCCAGGCACATTTATCCTTTTACTTACTATATGTTTGATCTACAGTGGTACTGGAAGTATAGAAAGCAGAAAATGCCTTGTGTGACTGATGTATCAATTACCACAAAGGAATGAACTTTAGTGTTACCAGAAGGTCCAAACAGTGGAATGACTGTGTGTGAACAAAGGACAGTTTATACATTTGGTCTAAAGAGAGAAAATAACCGGAGAGCATTACTAGGATATCCAATACACTTGGTGACTCCAGGATGTCATAAAATGGGAAACTACAGTTGGGTGTTTCTTGAGATTAGTAAGATTTCCTTCATGCCATTCCTGAATGAAAGATGGAATCCGACCAAGCCACGCTTTTGAATAGGTGTACATCTGCACACTTTCTCCTCGACAGGGACTCCTTTGTAGCCTTATTTTTTCCTATCACCTCCCTTTTGACCTCAATGTCTTTACTTCATACTTAACATCTTTTCTGTTGACTGGCTAGGACCCCATAATGGTCCGATTCAGTAAATGATTGGGAAATGATGGCCAATTTTGGAGGGCTTCGCGGTACTGAACACAATTCCTAAAACTTTAACCAGTTAAACATTTTGTAAAAATGATTACTTAATACATAGGCAAAAAGCAAAAGCAACAAATAATCTTTGTGTACCTCTTCATGCAGAGGACAGAAATTAAAAGGTAAATATTGCTCTTTTGTTTTCTTCAGGGAAGGAAATAAATGAAACCCATCCATGATTTGTAAATGCTCGTTGCCATTATTCATGGAACTGTTAAGGAGAGACACCTGAGTCAGGAAGGGTCCCTCCCTAGCCTGTGGTCTTGTCTCACTCACAAGACATGAATTCAAGTGAGAGACAAACACCTATAGTGGAAATGAGATAGCAAGTTTATTTATGAAATAAAATAAATAAAGCTACTTGATCAAAAAGCTACATGTGGGCACTTGGATTGTGAGCACTCAGATCAGTCCTGGCTATTAGGGTTCAGAGGTCCTATACCTTAGCTGCCTTCCAGAGGTACCCCTCCTTGCCCCCCTTCTAGACCTTGGGATTATTAATACAAAGGCTTCTTTTTAGTTAGTAAAGCTTTCTGTCTAGTTAGTGAAGTTGTTACAAAGGCTTCCTTTCCCAGCTTAGAATCTCAAGGACCCTCACTCCCTCCTTTGCTGTTCCTGCTTGTGATGTTTAAGCACATTTGGCAATCTCTGTGAGATTGTTGCAGAAGCTTACAGAAGCCTCTTTTCTCAGCACAGTCTCAAGGACTCTCCTTCTCCTGAGCTATTGTGCTTACAATGCTCAGGACACCTGGCAATCTTATCAAACTGGGCTCAGAACTGCTGAATTAAGTGGTGAGACAGGTTTCCCTCTTGCTTGTGCCTCCTGTATTAATTTCTTTGTTAGATTGTAATGGCAAGAACACTGCCTTTATTTCCCCCTCTGGCTGCTCATTTCTGGCTGCTACTTAACAAAACCATTCTGGAGAATGTTACAATATTCTCTACTTTATATTTCTTCAATTTAAAAGAGAATATTTTATCAAGTAATAATGTATGTTACTAAATAGTTAGGCTTCTGTATAAATGTCATTTTAAAGCTATATTTCCAGATAATTTTACTCTACTGTAATAGAATTCAACTGTTATTTTCTGACTATAGTAAGATTTTTTTTAAAGAAAGAAAGAAAAAAGTGGGATCACTTATGAAGATTTCTATCAATCCACTTCCAAATTGCCAGTTTCTACAGCTATCTATTTATACGTTGGCAAATAAATCAGCTACTAAAGAATTCAGTTACCATTCAGCACATGCTGACTATTAAAAATTAAACTATTTAAGTAAAATAAGAAAAGTTTTTTTCTGATGTAAAATGTTCTACAAATGGGTAGGAATAAGCTAAGAGCTCACGTGTCCAGATACTTCCTCAATTAAAACTGACATTAGTATTTTCCATTCTTTGTTTTTTGTGTTTGTATACTGGAATCCAGTTGAGCTATGTATTACTCACTGGCCATTAAGCCAAGGACGCATATTTGGATCTGTTGTGCTTCCAGTGCCAAATGCTTATGCACTGGAGGAAATCACATAGAATTACACACTATTAATCAGCCCACAAAAATGTAGTGGACTAAATTGGAATAAAAATGGCATGCCAAGAGGAACATAAGACAAATGTTAAAATGTTTACTATGCAACTAAACATTTAAAAATTTTTTATTGAGTAAAAAATATCTTTATTTATAAAGCTGTACTATCACTTCTAATACAAAATGAGAGTATTTTTTAAAAGTTTACAATTTCCATCCTGGCATAGGGAGATGGAAAAAAACTAAGCATAGTAAATGTGCATTTTATGAAAAAATTGTTTACACCATATTAAAATATTTTTAACTTAATTTGAGTTTGCTATTGCAAGTAGCTAACTGGGGGAATTCTCTTTCTTTCTTTCTTTCTTTCTTTCTTTCTTTCTTTCTTTCTTTCTTTCTCTTTCTTTGACTTTAAAGTATTCCAAGTATATAGACATTTTTCTATTTTTACTGATTAAAAGTTATTATTATGCAGACCCATATTTTTCAATAAACTCACTGTAGCATTGGATGGTGGAGGAAGAGAGAGGGGCAGAGTGAGAGGAGAAAGAGAGAGAGAGGAGAGTGGAAAGAGGAGAGGGAGAAGATACAGAGAGAGAAAAAGAGAAGCTTCACATAATTCTTTTTTTCTTTTTTTATTTAATTGTTGTTCAAGTACAGTTTTCTGTCTTTTACTCCCATCCCAGGCCACCACACCAGCTGTCCCCATCTCCCTCCCATTTCCACCCCCCATAGTTTTTGTCCATGAGTCCTTTATACTTGTTCCTGTAAACCCTTCCCCTTTTCCCCTGAAATTTCCTCCCCTCTCCCTTCTGGTGACTGTCAGGCTGTTCTCAATGTCAATGTCTTTGGTTATATTTTGCTTGTTTGTTTGTTTGTTTGTGTGTTTGTTTTGTTGATTAGGTTCCTGTTAAAGGTGAGATCATATGGTATTTGTCTTTCACCTCCTGGCTTATTTTGCTTAGCATAATGCTTTCCAGTTCTATCCATGCTGTTGCAAAGGGTAGGAGCTCCTTCTTTCTGCTGCACAGAATTCCATTGTGTAAATGTACCATCATTTTTTGATCCAATCATTTACTGATGGGCACCTAGGTTGCTTCCAACACTTGGCTATTGTAAATTGTACTGCTATGAACATTGGGGTGCATAGGGAGAACCTTCACATAATTCTTAAGACAGCTTTAATTTCAGAAAATGAGCAGTGTGCTGACAAAGCAGTGTAATGGAATGTGTTATAATAATATCACAAACTTTCAAAAGCCAGGGTAGACTAGACATCTTAACAGAAAATCTGATGTGCCGTTACAAGGATAATCACTATGTTAATAAAAAATAAAAACAGTGTTACAGTCTTCACATAGAGTATACCAAAGTATCAATAAACAAAATCATTTTATAATTTAAACCCTATCACTTTCCAAAAAGGATTTGCAATAATTAGTGTTAGGGAAAGTGTATGATTACTGGAGTCTCCGATGTCTCCATTTTTTCCAAAAACTAGTACAAGCTTTAAATGTTTTATTTAATTATGAGGTGGCAACCATTATATGTTCAGAAAACAAACTCTTAGAAGAATATGTGCATTTTCATCATGACCTGTATCAAGTATGAATTCACCAGAGTATCAGGATTTTTTAAAGGTAAAAGCTCATTCCTGCTAGAACACACTTGGCAGACTGGCCCTCATTCTATGTGCAGCTATGAGGATCATGAGCATGTCCTTTCCCAGTGGTGGATCCTAACAGGCACTCCTTCTGTAGTAGTTTACCTTCGTACAGTATAATTTTCAAAAGCCATTTTTCAGACCACTGAATGTGAAATTTAGTTTTTCTAATTTCTCCTTCAAGAGGAACTATACATTTGTTTCATATTATTTTCTCTGTAAAGATACAATCAGTAAAATTATTTAAAATTATCTTATTCCATTTTTCTTATTTCATTTCTCTCCCTATCTCTATCTCTATGTTATATATAGTAGATAAAATAACTAAATGCTAGTCAAAAATAGCAGGACATCCCGTAAGGAAGGAATAAATATTATTAACTTTCATGGAGCCCTAGAGTTTTGAAGCAGAAGGTAGCTTTGGATTCATCCAGTCTGGCTGTTTTTAACCAGGAGGTAAAAGTCCACTCTCTGCTTCTCTAAGAGTTGGACCTGAGTCCTTGAATCCAAGGATTGAGTCCCTGAGTCCAAGGCCCCTTGAATCCTCTGTGTCAAGCACATTGGGAAAACCGATTATGTTACTTCTGCCTCAGGAAGAGAATATAGACTAGCTGAAAGAGAAAAATCCCAACGACTCTGCAAGGGGCCTTAAAACTGATGTAGAGTAAATTGACAGCCTAAGTGTAGCGTGGAACACCCTGCCAAGATGAGACAACAATATGCTTGCATTTTAGATCTCAAAACTGGGCTCAGAGAACCAGAGAAGTAGCTGAGGTAAATTACGTTGCATGATACGCCAACATAAAACTGAGACAGATAAACACTAAGACATGAACAACATCTTTTGGCAGTGAGGAAAGGACTGGAATTTTTTTGAATTTTCAACTCAATTCATTCAATGATTATGCATTCAGTACTTGTTCCATGCCATGCACTGACACAAAATGAAAATTCTGGACCTCTTAAAGTTTAAACTCTAACAAATGGAGCTATATTTATATTGAAAAGACCAGATTAAATATTCTGAATCAGAAAGATAAGTATTAAATGCCAGAAATATTGAGTTGCAGAAAATAAAGATAAAATTATAATATCGTTGTTCATGATATGTGCGTAGTATTTGGCACAGCTCTCTTCATGTCGTAACTACTCAAAAATGTTAATTCTGTTTTATAGCACTCCCACCCCTTAACATAAAACCAAATCTGGAATTTATTTACCAACTTTATCATGCTTACATTATATAACTCATTGTCTTTTGCTTTTTGTTTTATTATTCTGCCAACCTGCTTTCCTACATTTAATTTTCTATTATTTTACTAATATTTAACTTATTTTATTATTTTTAGTTAATGGTAAGTCATTTAAGGATAAATAATAAATCATTTAGTGTTTCTTCTGATAAAAGCTTTACATGCATTCACATTTTTTAATATCTAAAATTCTAAAATTTTCAAAAATCTAGTTTTTATTCTTGTTTTACCCAATAGGGGAGTTTAAAAATATTCTTATTTATTTGAAAGTGATTAATCTTTTCTCTTAATTTAAAAAGTTAATCTTTATTATTATCATTTCTTTATTTCTCCTTTAAAATTTGCTGACATTTCCCTTCTATGCTAATTCATATTTAGTATGTGTAACTATTCCATAGACATATAAAAATATTGTTCCTGCCTTTTAAGATGTTGATATAATTCAACTTTATCTATTTTGTTATTTAATCTTCCTCTTCTCCTGCCCTGTATATCACTGTACATTAGTGAAGTTGATGAAAAATTCAGTTTTATTTTAGATGATGCTCTAGCTAGCTTATTAAAACACAGAAAGAAAACAAATATAATAGTAAAAAGGAGAAAGGAAAAAGGACTTATAACTGCATGTAAAGATTTGTGTACATATTTATATGTGTATTTATTAGCTTTATCGATACAAAATATACATACAGTACAATTCACTTATTTAAAGGCACAGATGAATTATGGTAATCATAAGCAATCATATGAAATGCAATTTTAAATGTTATTAGTGGTGTTCAATGTTATGAAAGCAATAGTACATTTTATCTTGTAATTAAATGCACAGTCTGCAATATTCAGTTGATTTCACATGACAAAAGTTCTGTTCATTATGTCAGAAGGATAATTTTTAAAGGAGATAATTTTGTATGTAAATATCTGGGGAATTTAATTAGAATATTTATTTTTAACAAATATTATGAGGAATTCAACTTGTTCTGCTTAATATTCAGTAAAATACCTAGAGAAAATTAGTATTTCAGACACATTTTAGTTTAATATAGAAATACATTCATGAAAATAGCAGAATTTAATATAGCAATGAGCTTCCTCGGGAAATGGTGTGCTTTATTTCACAGGAACAGTTCAGACTGCAGCTGCTCGAGTTACTATAAAGAAGGAGACGTGGCCAGCGAGCAGATTGTGCTAGATGCCTTCTAAGACTCCCTCTAACTCTTCCATCCTATTATTCTGCGAAAAAAGAAGTAAATAATGAAAAAAAATACTTCTTTCTTCAACCATGTTATTTTCTCCAATAAAAAAATATGTGATATATAGGCCCTGGCTGGGTAGCTCAGCTGGTCAGAGCAGGAGGCCTCAATCCCCAGGGCCATGGAATACCGATACTAGCAGTAGTCCACAGCCTGCTAGGAATGGAACCCCAGAGCAGTAAGTGAGCGGTGGGCTAGTGAGTGAAGCTTTGCTCCCATTATCTCCTAAGCTCCACCTCCTGGTCCCCCCTGCCCTGCTCCTAGTCCATGGAAAAATAATCTTCAACCACATGGGTCCCTGAAGCTGAAAAGGTTGGGAACTGCTGGGTTATGCCAAGGTTGTGGGTTCAATCCCTAGTCAGGGCACATACAAGAATCAACAAATGAGTATGAAAATAAGTGGAACAACAAATCTACGTCTCTCTCTCTTTCTCAACCTCTCTTTCTCTCTTTCAAATTACTACATTAAAGAGTGTGATATATACTGTGTCACAATTCATTATTAACTTTAGAACGTTAACAACTAGTTCAGTAATAAAGGGCATTTGTGCTACAGTTATGCCTTGTTTAATGTCAGAGTTACACTGTGAGAACTGCATCTTTAGGAGATTTTGTTATTGTGTAAGCATCACAGAGTGCACTTACACACACCTAAACGGTATAGCCTACTACACACCTACCTTTTCTGGTATAGCCTGTTGCTCCTAGTCTTCAAACCTATAGAGGCACTCTGATGATTATGTAGGCAATTATACCACAATGGTACATATTGTGTATCTAAACGTATCTAAACATAGAAGAGGTACAGTAAAAATACAGTGTAAAAGCTAAAAATGGCCACTTGTGTAGGACTTACCATGAGTGGAGTTTACAGACTGGAAGTTGCTCTGGTGAGTCAGTGAGTAAGTTCTGAGTGAATGTGGAGAAGGCCTAGGATATTATCAAGCATGACTATAGACTTTATCAACACTGTCCTAAACCTCCCCGCCCCCGCCACCCCCGAGAGTTGTTTTCTGGCTGGGTCTGGAATAGGACATTGAAGTTGTAAGTGTTGTTCTGTGAACAGGAATGTAGGCTGGATTGATTGAAAATATTGAGGAGGAGCTGGATGGATGAGGTGTAGGTAACCACAATAGCAAGTACCAGGAGACATTATAAGGATTCTCCTAAGGATCAGAAGGAATAAGAAATCAAGATGGAGAGATGAAGGAACGTAAGGATTGACATGGCAGTGTGGTTTGGTCTATTTCATGTTGGAACAGTGGTCAGGTTAGGGAATGTTGTAGTAATCATTAAAGAAGAGGATAGTTAAAATTAAAACCACAATGAAATATCACTTCAAACCTGTCAGAATGGCTCTCATCAATAAATCCACAAATGCTGAGTGCTGGCGAGGATGTGGAGAAAGAAAACCCTCCCACACTATTGGTGGGAATGCAGACTGAAAACAGTATGACATTTCCACAGATGATTAAAAAAGGACCCCCCCGCCCCTACAACCCAGTGATTCCACTTCTAGGGATTTATCCAAAGAAACTGGAAACACTAATTTGAAAGAAAAAATGCACCCCTATGTTCATTGCAGCATTATTTACAATAACCAAGCTATGGAAACAACTCAAATACCCACTGATAGACAAGTGGATAAAAAAGTGCTGTGGTATATATATAATCAATATAATATTACTCAGCCATAAAAAGTAATGAATCTTACCATTATAACAACATGAATGGACCTAAAGGGTATTATGCTCAGTGAAATAAGTCAGAAAGAGAAAGATAAATACCATACAGTTACACTTATATGTAGAATCCGAAGAACAAAATAAATAAACAAACAAAATTGAAACATATTCATAACTGGTGGTTGACAGAAGGGAGAAGCGGTTGGGACACTATGTGAAAAAGGTGAAGGGACTAAGAATCATAGATTTTTAAGTACAAAATAGTTATGGGAAAGTAAGACAAGCATAGGCAATATAGTCACCAACATTATGATAACTAAGTGTGATGTCAATTGGGGTGATAGAAATATTGAGGGGAACACTATTTAAAATATATGATTGTGTAACCACTAAGCTGTACACCTGAAACCAGTATATAATTTTTAAAAAAACTAAATAAAAAATTAAAAATAATATTTTGTTTTGGTTTCAGGTATACAGCAGAGGCTGTTAAGATATTTGTAAATAATCTTCATATGGACTGTGATAAAACACTATCTGAAAATCACAAAACTAAATTCTTTCTTACATTGTTTAAGATGCTGTTAGCTATAAATAACAGGATTTCCAGCTCATGGTGACTAGTTAAAAAAAAAAAAAAGAGGGTGCTTAACATGAAGTTGGTATAGAACTGAGGACTCAATATTTTGACTTCGAAAATTCATTTTTGGTTCCATTGACCCTACCTGTGATAAAGGATTCTCTCTAGCATTGAATTGATGGAAGAAATAACACTTATCTATGTTTTACATCATTTCAACCTGAAAACGTTTCCTAGTATAGGGATAGGCTGGCTCCACGCTACCACAAAAAAATTTTACTCAAGTGTCAGTGGCACTTAATACTTGTTAAGTTAGCTCCTATTGGCCTGTGTCCTTATACAGCGTCTTAGATCCTCAACAAAGAAGTTATAGCAATGGACTCTGAAGACCATCAGGCTAGATCTGAGAAGGCTATAATGCCCTCTGGATATGAAGTACTTGGGGGACAGGCTCCTCTGTCCTGAACCAGGTGAGTGGCTGGCTGATCGGGACATGACATGTGCACTCAAAATTGAAGTGCTATGAGTGAAAGGGAATCTTACCAAGTTCCACACATATTGCTCCCAAAAGAGAAAAATAAAATCCTTCTCAACCCCATATCTTCCCATTTCTTGCAGGAAATTTAGTTCAGCTCCATTATAATGTTAAGGTGAAACTGTCATACATGTTATTGACCAAAACATCAATCTACAGCACATGAGTGTATATATTTAAACTAAGAAGATGAGTTTTCTATTTCTTGTAACGCCAAATTAAAATCAAACCTTTTGTTTGGTGTTCCATTGGGGGAATGGAGATGTTAAGTAGTTTACCCATGATATCCCTGGCAAATGAGGTGGTATTAATTAGTGACTAATGGGGCACTTTGGGTTATTTGGGAAATTTGGGAAATCTATTTGCGCTCAAAAGGAACAGGAAAGAAGGGGTTATTCTTAAAATCTGCTACTTGGTTATTGTTCCCAACCCCCCTTTTTATTAAGAATTTTACATTTTTGTTAATAAATGCTAAATATAATCAAGAGAGGAAGAAATAAAATGAAGAAATTGATATTGAGCTTTTATTTATTCTGTGATTAAATTCTCTCTTTTATGCTTCTAATATTCTACAGGGAAATTTGGACATACAGTTTTGTCTAAACTGGGTGGGATTAAAAGGCACTTAAGAGAATGCTTGCCTGATGTTTTTTTCTTTATAGCTTCATTTTTAATGAGATCCAAATGGCTTTTCAAATATATAATCACTTTTAAAAGTATGACATGCTCAAATGTATATCTTTTGTAATCTTAGCTATAATAATCTTGTAAATGAAAGGGATGGATATAAGGTCCTGAATCATTTTGATTTCAGTATTTTAAATTGTTGGCAATAAATAATTAGAAATAAGAAACCACCCCAGGAAAACATCTCAATGAGCCCATTTATTAAAAACTGACTTTTTCTGGCTCAAAAGCATTTGAAGTTATTCCATCTGAATGTCAGAATAAACCAATCTAATCTACCACTATAAATTAAGTTTGTCTCTTAATATTGCTGATGAGAAAAAGCAGTAACTTGAAAATCACTTTGCTAAGCCATTTCCTAAGGATGTAGTTTATGTATATATACATATACCATTATATCAATGATGATGTTTCCTTCTAAAGCAATACAAACATGAAAAGTGAGTAGAAATACAAAATTGTTGTGGTTATCAGAAATGCATGTAAAATAAGAAACAGTCACAGGTCAGTTTCAAAATATTGAGAGTAACATAAAAAGTGTGTTTAACCAGGGAACATATTAATATCAGTTTAAGTATAAAATGTTATTTTGTATTTTTCCATATATTGCTTTAATCGCCTGGATGATATTACAATAAATGTGGCGGGTTCAGATACCTGGACTGTAGTCTTCCAAATGCTTCAAGTAACTAAAAAGCTCCAGATGCGTAAATGAATGAGGAGGAAAGGGTAAAAGGGAAAAAAGCCCACAAAGTGTCTGCCTTTAAAGAGTATGAAGCAAACAAAACAGAAATAGAATAAAAAGCTCAGTTCATCCAATGTTCTATTTGTCAACTGATCAAAAAGAGACAGATTATTTGTTGTCAGGCTTTTCTTGGGAAAGGCAAGAAACAAAAAAATACCAAAGTTACAAAATAAGCAAATGTAAAAGAAGGTGGAGGAGGAACAGAAGGCAAGAGAAAGAAACTATCTACCATCAATAAAATCAAACATACGTTACGTTGGAAAATGGGAGAAGTCGGGATTTGCAAATGACCCAGTGCTAAGTAAAATATTCCTAATGTCAGACGAATTTATAGATGAATCTGTAGAATTAAAATTGACTATAAAATAGGTGTGTTCAATATTAGATTAAATTATATACTAACAAATCTATGAAGTTATATAGTAGATTTAACAATCTGAGGTAAATGTTCCTGTATGCCAGCCCCACAAAAAGAAGAAAAAGAAATGAAAACTAAAAAAAAAAAAAAACACATAAAACACAGCAACAATAAAAAATGAGATCAGTTTACATGAACTGGTTTACTATAATAAATAATGGAAAGCAAACATCTGGTTCTTTATATAATTTAATCACAGAAACTTAATATGATATTAACTTTAAGATTAACTTCAAATAAAGACTTTTCAGTTATGACATGAGGTAACTTGAACCACCAAATCATTCATATATTATAATGTCTAGTTAAAAGAGGAGATGGATATCCGATCCCAGTTTGGGAAGAAATGTAGGCCATCCGTCCTGTGAGCCGACATTGGGTACACCATAGGCCAACAAGAAAGGAATACTGGATGTACAGCTGGAGTCAGAAGAAGAATGAGAATGAGAAAGTTAAGGTTCTGTATACCATGTAAATTATAGCACGCGTGTTTGCAAATGTGTCAGACCTCTTGCTTCTCTCACTGACTCTGGTCAAGGAGGACTAGTTAGTATATCATGTAGATGTAATTCAATCTACTTCACTTGTTCTACTAACTGATTCATATCACTACATGGAAGACAGCAAGAACTAAGAAAAGGAAAAGTCTCTCTTTCCTATTGTCTTGCATGAGTCGGCTTGAGCATGGAGTGCTCTCAGTACGTGTTCTTCCTGCTCTTCAATTCTGGAGGGTTGGGCTATCTCAGAACAGAGAGTAGGATAAGAAATCAAGCATGGTTTCATTCCAGCTTCCCATGACAGATAATTTTGATATTTAAGCTGTTCCAGACATTAAAAAGAGTGAGCTGATTTCCTATTAATTTTGTAAACCTACATCTATCCTGGTACCAATATCTGAAATATACAGCACTAAAATGAAAGTGTACCTCAGTGTGAAACAAAATTTCATGTGAAATTTCTAAATAATTACTAAAAATTCTCAAAGTAAATAATACATAAAAATTATTTGTCACAAAATAAAATGTATAGTTATTATTCAATTTATTGAATAACACTTCTATTATTGAATAGTATTCAATATTCAAACTAATATGAAGGAAATATTTATTATTATTCATATAAATATTCATATACATTCATATATATTCATATAAATATATTCATATATATTCATATATATTCATATACATATTACCTTCATATTATATTATTCATATAATAGTTCAGTTATTACTGAAATTAATTAAATTAATTTCTGAAATGGTATTAATTTCATTCACCCTTTTGTCAGAGTTTTATTCAAAATTCTAAGTTATTTTTGTTTTCTAATAGAATTCTAAGATAGCATTATTATTTCAACACTTTAAAGGTGTATTTGCTGGATTACATAATTTCTGACACAAAAAAACAACTTGATTATTACCTTTGTTTCTCTGCGTGAAAATGCCTTTGTTCTCTGGCCACTGCCAGAGATTTTCTTCACATCATATTGTGAAGCATTTTGATTATAATGAGCTTTGGTATAGCTTCTTTGTGATTTGTGTGTGCATACACATGTGTTTGGTCTCTAGTTGGGAGAATAAATTGAATAATAACTATAAAATGACAATTCATAGTTATTATTATATACAATAAAATATTTCACATAATAGCCTCAATATTTTAAAGATATATATCAGATATATATCAATGTTTCTGGAAAGAACAAAAATTAAACATTTGTTTCTAAAACTAATAACCAACAGACAAAAATTTTAGCAAGACTTAAAATATTCTACAAACTCTAAACTTGGTGAAGTATACCAGTCACTGAATAGCAAATAGTATCATATAATAGTTTATATCAGAAGCATTTCATTGAAGTCAGAATGCCAACAGCAATGTAAGTGTTTAATATTGTTTCAGAAATTCCAGACAATACAATGAGATAAGACATAGTACAATTAGGTATAATTTTTGGAAAAAGTTTGTGGAAATATAATTATACAAATATAAAAACTCATACGAAGGAAACAAATAAAAGTCTGCTATATTTATTGACATAGTTACCATTCCTGGTACTTTTTATTGCCTCATATAAATCCAGATTTCCATCTAGTATTATGTTCCTTTTGTCTGAAGGATTTCCTTTAATATTTTTTTCATACAGGTATGCTAGTGAAATATTTAGGGGATTTTTGTACATCTGAAATAGTATTAATTTCATTAACACTCTTGTCAGAATTTTACTCAAAACTCTAAGAATAAGAAAGAAAAGTGATGAAGTGTTCAGAGATGAAGCGCATATAACACAACAGCATGGCTTCCCTATATTCTAAAACTAAGCTTTTTGGACGGGTTGAAATTTAACAAACGTTTACCTTCCGATGCACAGGAAACCTGCGGCTTCTGTATTTTCTACAACTGTTCTCAACAGTTGCTACCCTTGTTGGGTAGTACTGAGGACTTGAGACAGAGATGTTAAACTTAAACTCACTTAATAAGTGAATATGACTAATGTATGATCTTTTGACTTAAAATGTAGTCCAAATACAAGTTATGTTAATTTTTAAGTTTTTCATCACATAAACTATAATGCAAGTTGCTGTAATGAAGTCTTATTGTGCTGATTCCTCAAGTCCACAAAACTTACAGAAATTGTCCTGGAGATAGAAAGCTGAAACAAAGAGCCTATACCTGGCTGATGCCCAATTTCAATTCTACAGCTTCCGAAAACCTCCTCTGGTAGGGTTATAAAAAATAACTCCTCACATCTCATTTTGGTCTCATGTGGAAAGACATCTTTTTCACTGGTCTTCAGTTGGGAGAACTAATGAGAGGCAAAATCAAGGAAGAATTTAAATCCACAAGATTCTTTCCAATAGGTTTTTCTCACTTGAGATCACCACATCAAACAGAGAAATTAAATTCAGTGTGAAGGTGAAAGATAATCCTCAAAGTAGGATAAATAAGAATGGAGACAATAAATATGATTTTAGCTGGCTAATACAAACTATGTGATTGCATGTTTGTGTTTTAGAAAAGCTAAAGCACATTTTGTCAGTCATTCTCTCCACCAATTTCTAAGCTTGGCATCTAGCCAGTGAAATTCAATCTATTTGTAATTATACCATCAAAAGAATAGGTTTTGAAAAACCTAGTTGATAATAAAGGTGCCCTTATTCAATAAGCCTTTTATAATCTTTAAATTGGAAGATTTCAACTCATCAAACCATTACGACATAAAAGTTTTCAGATCAAGGTATCATATTTAGGACAGTCTAAATGGTATATTAAATGGGATAAGTTCCACATTCTCTTGAGGCATGCTCATTAAACTTAAAAGGAGCTATTTGTAGTTTCAAGAAGCATAACAATTCTAAAGGGAGGGAATGTAAATATAATGGAGAATATTTGCCAACATTAAAAAATTGTCCTCTTTTCATAATTCTCAGCAACCTTAAAATATACCAGTACCTGCTCACCATTCCAGAGTAACATAAGCAATTTATTCCTGAAATCTCTGGCACACAAAGCTAATATATTTGTGGTGTATGAAAATGTATGCAAATGATGGTTCAATTTTTAAAATTAAATTTACCTAAATTTACCATGATTTAGTTTCTTTTTAAAAACAAGTAGAGTATGAACAAAAAGAAAGTAACAAATTTCCAGTGGGAGAAATCTTGAAGACATCACTTTAATTTCATTAATGTACATAGACTATGTCAACTCTCTCGTTTGTGATATTTTGTCCTCTTTATTTTTTACATGATCACTATGGTTAGTTAATCAATTTTCTTACTCTCCTTAAAAAGCAGCTTTGACATCATTACTTTTTTTCTAGTGTTATTTTCTGCTTCATTGATTTTTTGTTCTAATTTTTAGTCTTTTTTTTCTGTTTACTTTGGGTTTAATATTGAATGAAACTTTCTTGTAGTCAGCATATAATTTCATCTTGTTTTATTATCCAATCTGCATGTATCTGCTTTTTAACTGGAAGTTTTAAACCATTTACATTTAATGTGGTTATTGGTATACTCAAGCTTAAATATACCATCTTTCTATGTACTGTTTATTTATCCCATTAATGTTTTTAAAATATCTTATGTCACAAGTATTTTTTAGGATTCCATTACATTTGTTTTATAGACTCTAACAGATTCACCTCTTCGTTTTGCTTCTCCAGTGCTTGCATTAAGGTTTATAATGCATAACGTTAACTTCTCCCATCTACTGGCAAGGAGTTTTATATACCTCACATGCAGTTCAAGAATCTTACTCCAGTATGTTTTGGTTTCTCTTCTGACATTTGTGCTATTGTTATCATGTTTACTTTTCTGTACGTAAGTTAAAAATAGCATTCATTTTCCTATTTTTGTTTTAAACAGTCATCCAACTTTTCAAGTTAATAAACAATCTGCTATATTTACAGACATAGTTACCATTCTTAATACTTTTTAGTCCCTTGTGTAAATCTTAAAGGCCGTTCTATAGGTATCCTGGTGAAAATTTTGTATTTTTGATTTTTTGTGTACATCTGCAATAGTATTAAATTCATCTTCATTTTTGTCAATTATTTTTGTTTTCTAATAGAATTCTAAGGTAGCATTATTACTTCAGCACTTTAAAGATGTATTTGCTGGATTACATTATTTCTGATACACACAAAAAAAACAACTTTATTATTACCTTTGTTTCTCTGCGTGAAAATGCCTTTGTTCTCTGGCCACTGCCAGAGATTTTCTTTACATCATATTGTGAAGCATTTTGATTATAATGAGCTTTGGTATAGCTTCTTCGTGATCTGTATGCGCATACACATGTGTTTGGGCTTAATCTTCCTGGATCTTTGGGTTTCTATTTTCTAATAGTTTGGAAAATTTTTATTATTATTTTTCAGTTTTTTTCTGTTTTACCCCTTCCTTCAGGTATCTACTATGATGTATATTATTCTGGTTGAAGTTGTTCCCACAAATTAGTAATGCTCTACACATATAATTTCAGGGGTTTTATCCTTGTGTTTGATTTTGGATAATATCTACTGCTATGTGTTCTAATGTACGAATTATTTCTTCTGCAGGGTTTCATATGCCAATAATCTCATATAATACATGTTTTGCCTTAGGTATTTTAATATCCATCTCTAAAAGTTTAATTTGTGCTTTTTGCCTTTCATGTCTCAATCTTCTCTCTAGTTTCTTGAACATACTGAATAATTTCCATATCATTGTTTACTAATTCTATCATTTGTGCTGTACCTCGAAATCATAGTTCCATATATGTTCTCCTCTTTTATAGTAGTTTCAGGTAGGAGGGTAAGAACTTTCCTAGGTAGAATTTCTACCTTGTTGACATTCTAATTAACATATTTGCATTATAGTCTGCCTCTTTTAGGATAAAAATAGTTTCCTAATAGCATTACTGTAATCTAAAAATATGACATATTTTGAGATTAATGATAACTAATTTTATAAGAACAATTTTATTTATTTATTGCTTTTATATAACCCTCTGTATGATGTATATCTCTCTTTCTCTGTCTCTGTGTGTGTGTATATATAGCATAAAATCTCACTAAAGAATAAAAATTTCTTTAAATTCACTTTAATTAAATTCAATTTGTGTAAGCAAAACTTTAATGATAAATTTTTATTTTAATTTCTACATAACTGCAATGTCCAACCTACAAATCAAGGTCTTCTCAGAGAATTCTATATTTGATCTTTATCTTCCTCATCCAGTTCCATTCTACTCAGGACAGGGCAGAGCAGAGGAGAGCAACAGAGGAAAATTGGGACAACTGCAATAAAACAACAATAAAAAAGAGACAGATCAGGAAAAAAAGAACTTATTTTTTATTAGTTTTCATGTAATCTTTTATTTGGAAAAATATGAAGCAAATATGAGTATCTATTTGTATTTCCCCATTTATGTTCTAGGTAAGTATTGGGTATCATTTGTAATATTGTATATTTTGCATTTCATGCTTATAATATATCCTGATCATAAGAATCTAGTGAATAACTTCACAGACAAAAATACTGCAGAGATAGGGCCCAAATATCTGAGTAACTCTGAAAAACATCTTCTTCTGCTATCCCTACCTGTATTGGGGTATTATTTGACTAAGACATAAATTTTGTTATGTTACAGTTATAAGACTTGAAAATTACTTATTTAATCAAAGACACTAAAATTGAGAACAGGATGACAGTCACCAGAGGAGAGAGGGGAGGGAATTTCAGGGGAAAAGGGGAAGGGTTTACAGGAACAAGTATAAGGGACTCATGGACAAAAACTATGGGGGGGTGGAAATGGGAGGGAAGTAGGGAGGACTGGAGTGGTATGTTGGGGTGGGAGTAAAAGACAGAAAACTGTACAAGATCAACAATTAAAATAAAAATTAAAAAAAAGAAAGAAAGAAAGAAAATTGCCCTGGCCGGCGTAGCTCAGTGGATTGAGCGTGGGCTGCGAACCAAAGGGTCGCAGGTTCGATTCCCAGTCAGGGCATATGCCTGGGTTGCAGGCCAGGCCCCTAGTGGGGGCCACGTGAGAGGCAACCACACATTGATGTTTCTCTCCCTCTCTTTCTCCCTCCCTTCCCCTCTCTAAAAATAAAATAAATAAAATATTTTTTTAAAAAAGAAAATTACTTATTTAACAATTAGGAAAAAAAACTTTTAAGTGGGTTCTATGGTTGGTAGCAGAACGGTGGCTGGGAACGTGAGATGTTGTCATGGAGCCATAACACGCTAGGTAAAAACGTCATCTGCAGCAACTAGGACAGCAAAACATGGTCTTGTTTAACCTATGTGTACTCATTGGCTTCTGGTAGCTTCCTATGATGGTGTATTACCAGAAAAACAAGATCAGATAATAATCAGCCAGTTTGTGGGCAGAAATAAAAAGGAATAGAGAAAGTCCATAATTTTTACATTTTTCAGAATTTTAAAAGTGAAGTGCTTTTCTCAAAAGTGGTAGATAGGGGTAAAACACAAGCAAAATCCAGTGAGATTCCTCAATTGAACTGTGTGACCTGGACTGTAGCAACTATGGGATGAAGGATGCTACCTTCACACACAACTGGTTTGCTCCAGATCAAGGCCCTAGTGGCCCAGATTCAGTTGTGGGAAAGCAGTGGGGGAAAACAAGCAACACAATAAATCATGTCTGAAATCTATGTCCGAAATAGAGCTTCGAGAGCAGCTATAGGCACATGGAGCTAACTGGGAGCAAATAGATGAAAAGCATAAAAGGTTTTAAACATAATTCAATTGCCAAAGAAACACTGAACAGGGAATAAAAAAAAGTCCTGAAGCTGTTGAGAGAGTCTTAAAATAACATTCACAATAAATCCTGCAGAGATGCTAAAGGAATTTGATCCTCAGTGAGTTGGAAAGCTGTTAGAACTATTTCTATAGGCTACGAAGGAGGGTTTTTCTACTTACTATAAGAACATTGTTGAAAGCAATGCCCATTAAGATGATCTAGACCTGAAGAGCTCTGTTATAAATTTCTTTTAAAACTCCACTCCACACAAAATAAAATTAAAATTTTTTTCTTCAAAATTTCTATTTAAAAAATAAAGTACTTGATTAAATTACTAACTACTTATCTATACTAGGCTTAGTAATTAACTTTTTCTTTATCTTCATGGTTCTTTATGTCTTAACAGTGCATCTTATTGCAATTTGCTTAAACTAAATTTCTGGAAGTAAAAATGATTTAAATGCCCATTTCGTTTTTTTCATAAAATAAATGGCACATTTTTCATTTTCACCAACAACTTTATTGATTTGGATATTTTGAGTGTGTCAGCTTCCCACACATTGGTATAACATCTATTGTTCTCAATTAATGTCTCAATTTGATCATTATCAACATCACCTGGTCTACCCGACTATGGAGCATCATCCACTGAGACATCTCCAGCACAAAACTTCACAAACCACTTCACACATGTTTCATTGGTCACAACACCTTCTTTATACAATGCACAAGTCTTGTTTTGTGTTTCAGTTGTTTTTACCTTTCTTGAAATAATAAAGCATAATATCTTGAAATTTTTTGCATATTTTCTTCTATCTTCAATCTTAAAATGGCTACACAAAAATTCACCAATTTTGACTTTTACTCTAATGCATGCTGATATGAGAGCTTTCACAATACAATTGAGAAAATTGTTTCGAATGAAGTTAAAGACAACTAAGAGCTACCAGAGCCATCTTACCAACAAAAACAAACAAACCTTTCAGCCAACCCAATACAAGCCCATGATGAATTTGCTATGAGAACTGACTGCAGATTATAATTCCTCCTACCTCTTCTTACCCGTTGTCTGAAGTGTATAAAGTGAGTGCATGGGTATTTTATGTATAAGTGGCGAGGAAGATGTATGGACTGAATTAAGGTTAGGGTAAGAGAAAATCTGTTGCTGAGAAAAATGTTTCATGCTGCCATGGTTAGAGGGCTGGATATTTCTTGTCCTTAGTCAACTCCATCTATTTATATGCTTGTGTTCATATCTATCTGCTGTATTCAAATCGCATAACATCAAAACCACATTAAATATGGACTGTAGTCATGACTCAGGTTTTGTTCTTACATATGCATTTGAAATTTATATCTTCAGATAATACAGAAATTAGAAGAAAATAGGACACCAAGAACATATTGATAATGACTGGAAAAAGAAAACTATGACATGCTCAGAAGTTAAATATTTAAGAAGTTAAATTAACAAATTAATGCTGGGGATATAGAGATACTATGATTCAGATTGTGGAGAACAGGATATTTTGAATGTTGAGAAAAAATGAGAGCGCTATTTTCAGAAACGTATTGAATGAAAACAATTTCCAAGTATAAATAAATTATGTACTGGACTAGGAAGATTTAACAGTTTTCTAAATGGTATGCTTTAATTGCTAATGCACATTGTGAGTCAAAAAAGTGTGTGGTAAGGACATGTTGTAGTATAGTGTGCAGAGTTTTCATCCCTTTGGCAATAAAACTCTTATTAAAGTAGCTTTTCTTAGCTTCAGTGTTCCAGGTACTGCAGTTAGGAAAATGGCAGATTCTAGGGGAAAAAAAAAACAGCAACTACAGGAAAGTCTATGTGATACTATCAATGCAAAGCAGTATCGACAGTGATAATCAAGCACAATGTGCCCCATTGAAAACATCTTCTTGACTTTGCAGCGAATGCGTCTGATGCAACAAGTATACATTGCTAATTACGCCTTGGCTATATTAATTTAATTCTTCAATCTTAGTTTTCTTTTTCTGAACAATCTTCTCACACTCATGTTAACAATATATGCTTGTATTTAAAATAAAGAGGCATTGTTAGCAATAAGTACCCTGTACTGCCATGCAGTTTTACAAAAGTGAGTGGTATGTCTCAGGCTCATGCAGATCCAAGCACAGAACAGTGACTGTACCTTGGGGACAGTTACATTTGTGTCGGATGTGTACTTACAATATTCTAATATGATCTGCAATACCGATATCCAGGTGTTGACCATGAGTTTATTTCCCTGGACAATTAAATTAGCTGGATATCAAAAGATAACTCATAACATGAGGACAAGGTAATTGGAAATGTGACAGAAATAGTGTGTTTGAAAGAACGCTTTCAAATTCCTCTAATTCCACCAATATGGGGCTCACCATTTAATCTTTATAGGCTTGAAAGATAAGGAAATTGTAGAAGATTTTTACTAAAATATCCACAGTTCCAAAAGCTTATTAAAATCGTTTGTTGACTTACCCCATAAAAATAATATGGCTATTTTCCCTGGCTATGTTTGTGTGTGGTCAAATACTTTGGGCCGATTCAATGATAATGTTTATTTTATATGATGTGCCTTCTAAAAATAAATTACACCCTTATCATAGCAGAAAGATATATCTTTCTATATTGGGAATGTGTAGATTAACCCAATTAATGTTTTATTTGTAACTATGATGTTATAAAAATGTTGTAAGTTTATCATTATTAGAGTTTTCTCAATCTTATAACAAAACTCTGGGAGGAGGTGGAAAATGGGTTTAAAGATCATGAGCTATGACCAATATTGGAATTGATTTTAAACCTAAGAAGTTATTTTTCTAGAGCTAATAATCATTTCCTCAAGAATTACCTCCAAAAATCTAATACTGAATTCAAAGTTAATAGATATTTACTCACTGGGCACCTTGTTTTCATTTTATGTTTATTGATACTTGACATCTTTGTGGATTTAGACTGCATTCAACCCTTTAGAAAGCATTCTACCGCCATCTAGTGTCATTAAATAGAAATTTCAGTGTATATCAGTTTATAGATCTTTAAATTTATAAAATATTGTTTGAAATTTTGTATGATTTTGAGTATGTGAAATTTAAAATGCAATTCAAGTGCCAACAGTTAAAAGAGGCAATACTTGACACCTGAATTCTGTTCTGTATTAGATTATTTTATATTTCATTAGCAATGAATCAGTTAGTTCATGTTCAGCATTTACTATGTGCCCAGTACTCTATGACCTTGAAGAATAATATCTGTTTATCTCAAAATATTTTTTGATCTTTGGTCAGTTTTGTAGACAATATAATCAATATTAAGAATTCAATGTTGACCAAGTAGAAAATATTGAACCAACAATCTATTTATGGGGTGGAACGGGATGAGAAAAGGTGAAGGGTTTAACCAAAGAACATTTATGTCCAAGCCATGGGCAGGGACAACAATATGGGGATTGGCTTGGGGAGGGGAGAGGGTGGAAGTGGGTGGAGGTGGGGAAAAGGAGAGAAAAGCGGAAACAACTGTAACAGCATAAAAATATTTTTTTTAAAAGAGGAGATACTGTCTTGTGAGATTAATATTAGTAAATTTGCCAGAAGTATGTCTTATCTTAATAGAAACAATGCATTATATTTAATATTCAATAGGAATTATTACTGGGACATTTTAGTTCTAAGATACAAAAAGGGCAAATAATTGATAATCTAATTTTAAACGCACCAAAATGTATGGCAATCTACTCTTCAGCGTCACTTCTACATTATTTGTATAATAGAAACCTCATCGATGAATTCAGAACCTCACTTAGGCATCTGAAATAGCAAATATTGTATTAGGAAATTCCCCTATTAACTTCCACATGCTTTTATGGTTTTCAGCCAGGGTAGTCTGTATTTCTAGTTACAATTCTGATTGGCTTACATCCCATAACTGTATTAAATGCATTTTAATTCATCTGCATTCTCATAATCTGATGCCTGAATGCTGTTCTGTATTAAATTATTTTATATTTCATTAGCAATGAATCAGTTAGTTCATGTTCAGCATTTGCTATGTGCCCAGTACTCTTAGTCTCATGACCTTGAAGAATAACATCTGCCTATCTCAAAATGTTTTCTTTTGATCTTTGGTCAGCTTTGCAGACAATATAATCAATATTAAAAATTCAATAGTGACCAAGTAGAAAATATAGAACCAACTATCTATTTATGGTCATGTTAATATCTTTACAAAGATTGCTGATAAAGTTAATATATTGTGGTAACAGATAACATCATGTCCTTATTGTATTAAAACCTTTTGATAATTAGGACGCATTAATAGCCACAAAAATTACTAAAATGTCCTATTACCTCCAGTTATTATGAGCCTACCTGGTTCATATTTTGACACAATGACTAAAAGAGTCACACAAAAAGTGCACAATTCTGTGCTAATCATGCTTCATAACAAAGGTAAATTTTAGACGTAATCTGATGAGGAGTGAGATCAGCCGTTGTCCTTGGAGCTGACTGACGTTCTGAGTTTCTAGAACTTGATTTCTGATCATCAGCCACTTCTACTTATTTACATGTAATAGGACAATGTTGAAGTGTTCTAAATACTCTCTATAAACTTATTCTACTCCATTTTACACCTGTGTTCTGGAATTTTTCCTAAAACCCAGACTCACATACCAAATTTTCTAATCTACATTTCTCCTTGAACCTAAAAGGCATTTCACATCACATATGTTCAAAACTACGCTCGCTTCTTCTCACACCTGCCCTTAACCTGTATTTTCCATTTCAGTGGCTGATCATTCACATCTTCATGTTACATAGTCTCCGAACCTTCCCTCCTCTGTTCTATCACACCCCACACCCACTGGCAACTTTCAAATACAATTCAAATCAAATGACCTCATACCATGTCCACAGCTTCCATGTTGTTCTTAACCATTTGCAAGAGATTTCTAACTTGTTCTTCCCTTTTTAATTCTTTCCTATGTGTTCTTTTCTCCATAATTTCAGTTCAATTAATCTGCCAGAGTAATCCTTTCAAAACGTAAGTGTAAAACATCCAATGACCCCATCCAATCACTTGTGGAAAGGTCAAAGTTTTTACAGCGGCCTACAGAGCCCCCCACACCCCGCCTCCCACATTACCTCTTTGACATCACCTACTAATTCTCTTTCTGGCTCAGTTTTTCCCAATATTCAGGCCTCCTTTTACTTTTTTGAACACACCATGGATCCTTCCATCAATGGTACTCACTACTTTATCTGGACTGCTTTTGAGTGAGCCTTCCTCTTTTTTCTATGATAGTTCTTTTTAAATTTTTATTTTTATTGTTTACTCTATTACAGTTGTCCCACTTTTTTCCTTTTCCCCCTCATCCACCCAGCCCAGCCCTCTCTCCCACAGTGAATCCCCACTCCATTGTCCATGTCCATGAATCATTCATACATGTGCTTTCATTAATCCCTTCCCCTTCCCTCCACCATTCCTCCATCTCTCCTACAGGTATCAGTCTGTTCCATGTTTCCATGTCTTTATTTTTCCTGTTAGTTTATTTTGTTTATTACATTCTAGTGACAAATGAGGTCATATGGTATTTGCCTTCCACCAACTGGCTTATTTCACTCAGCATAACCCTCTGCAGTTCCATCCATGCTGTCACAAAAGGTAGGAGCTCCTCCTTTCTTTCTGCTGCAAAGTATTTCACTGTGTAAATGTACCATAGTTTTTTATTCTACTCATCTACTGATGGGCACTTGTGCTGCTTCCAACACTGGGCTATGATAAATAAGCACTGCTATGAACATAGGATGCATAAGGTATTTTGAACTGGTGTTTCAGGATTCTTAGGGTATATTCCTAGAGGTGGAATTGCTGGGTCAAAAGGCAGTCCTTAAATATCACCTTAAACAGGTATTTTCTCTCGCAATCGATCTTCAACACACTCAGTCCACCCGTGACATTCTTTACTCCTGCTTTATTGTCCTTCACAGTGCTTATCACCATTTAACACACCATTTATGTTACTCTTTGGCTGTTTTTGTTGTATTTTCTCCACTGTCTGGAATACAAACTTTGGGAAATACACAATATTTGACTCTAATTGAACTGCCCCATTCTGTTACATAGAAGAGTGTCAGGCACGTAATACATATAATGGTTGAGTGAATGAATGAATGAATGAATGCATTCACTTTTCACCTAGAAAATGGTCTCCATTGATTTCATTGTAAGAATTGCATAGCCTTGGGACAAATTAAATCAATTTTATTCAGCTTTGAAAATTAAGCATTGTAAATCATGGTTTGATGTTATAAATATGTAACCAATTACCCTCTATCCAGGAAGTGAAAGATGTCTCTGTGGGTTAATTCACAGAAGGCAGAAAAGCAGGCCTATCCTCCAGGCAAATAATTTGTTTCGTTATTTTCCTTTTATTGTTTCTGACTGAACACCTGGCTTTCTACCAAGTAACTAGCAGTATTCTCTTTCATATGTAAAGTTATTTTAAGCTGTGCAGCAGTAGTTTAAGGTAGGTTACACAGTGGCATGTTGTGATGGAATATAAATGTGATTAAGAAGGAGCCAAACCTTGTGCTTACTTGTTCCTGAGGTATCTTGAGCATCTCTTAAACATTTTATACAGTAAACTGAGTGAATGAGAAAAAAGTATGTGTGGGTATAAGGACTTTAGTGTCTTCCTTGCTTTTTCCTTTTCATTCTCTCATGAGTAATAAATTATATGCAGTAACTACTTTATTGATATATAGGCAATAATAAAACACCAGAACTAATTATTGATAGTCAAATATATAAAAGAAAATTTATTTACCTCTTTTTATGTTGACTATATGAAGAGAACTAATATTTCTACAATACTGTGTTTATATATGTAATAGTTTATATCATTTATTACTCAGTCTTTACTAAACTCTATAACAATTAAGTTACAAGTTGAATTAGTACTAATCAATATAATGAGAACACACTGTATATTTAATCATATTTAATATATATACCTTATAAACTTAAATATGGTAATACTATTTCTAAACACAGGAACATCTTTTACATACATGCTTAACATTTGGGGGGTAATATAAATCAATGAAACTATATTTACTAATACCAAAGATAACCTAAATAAAACTTTGAAAAAAACTCTCAATTTCCTTTCTGATTGAAAATTAGACAATTTGATGCACTTACTAAAATGAAATAAGATTTTGCTGAACAACTTTAGAATGTATTTCAACAACTCTATCTATTGGATATGCATTTATATATTTATATGCCCTAAATAAAAGCATATAGGAAGAATTTATCCCTTCTTATTTTTTATGGAAAATAGAACAATATTGAAATTATTATTTGATTAGAAGTATGCTAATATTCATGGATGTTTATACCTACTTTTCACTTATATTTTTCCATTTATAGATCTTTTTTACAGAAACCAATAAAGTTCATATAAACTTTACTTTTTTCTTTACTTTGATCTGTATTGTAAATTCTTCTTTATTATAAAACACTTTCTTAGAAAACTATTTCAACAATGTAGGAGGCAAACTGCCAAATTTTGTAGATGAATTGTTATGTTTCCCATCACCCAACCCACTACCCACAAAGAATATTGATACATTATCCTTGAAATAAAATATTTAAACTAGGAAATAAATAATAGAAATGCCACAATTTACCAACTGATTTCAAAACTCACTAAATTTAAGAACAGAGGCTGTTAAAACATTTGTTGCAGAATGACATGAAAATGATCTATCATATAATAATGAGATGTTATAGGTTCTTATAGAAGAACAGGATTAAAGTATTGATGGAGATTCCACTTTCTTTTGTCCTCCCTCCGCCCCAAGAAAAAACCCCTGAGTAATTGTAGCAAAACACATACCATTAAAAAGCCTAATTTGAATAGGAGTTAATGAGCTAAAGGTGGACTGTACTGTTGTGTGAGTCGCATAGAAAACTAAAGGAGGTATCTTGAGGTATCTTGAGCATCTAAAATTTTTATGATTTTGTGACTTAAATTTAAGTCTTTTATCCATTTTGAGTTTATTCTTGTGTAAGGTGTATGTTGGTGGACTAGTTTCATTTTTCTGCACATCCAATTTTCCCAGTACCATTTATTGAAGAAATTGTCTTTACTCAATTGTATGTGATTGCTTCCTTTGTCACATATTAAGTGACCATAAAGGCATGGGTTTATTTCTGAGCTCTCTGTTCTGTTCCATTGATCTATATGCCTATTCTTATGCCAGTACCAGGCTGCTCTGATTATTTTGGTTTTGTAGAACTGTTCGATATCAGGTATTGTAATACCTTTAACTTGTTCTTTCTCAAGATTGCTGAAGCTCTTCAGAGTTTTTTTGTTATTGTTGCTGCTGTTGTTTCATATAAATTTTTGGAATATTTGTTCTAGATCTGTGAAATATATTATTGTTATTTTAATAGGAGTTGCATTTAATCTATAGATTGCTTTGGGTAGTAAGGGCATTTCTAATGTTAATTCTTCCAATCCATGAACAGGATATTTGCTTCCACATATTTGTATCTTCCTCAATTTCTTTCTTCAATGTCCTATATTTTTCCAAGGACCAGAAATTTACTTTAAAAGGTCTTCAAAACAAATACTCAACTCTGCTGTAAATGTATGTATATGTATATGTGTGTACATATGTATATATAGGTATACATATACGCATATACAGCAAAGTAAGGCTGTGGTGGTTTCAAGATCTCACACACTGCAAAACCTTTAACAGATATCTGGGTACTATGGTGGTACATAAAGACAGGCAAAGAAAGCACAAGCAAAAGAATCCTAAAAGAAATTGTCTTAGGTGAAAGATACAAGAATGAACATGACTCTGAAGATATTTCTAATATAATGAAATAAGGGATGATACAATATTCAGTATACAAACCATATGGTGGAATAGATGGATGGAGAAATGAACATGGATATGCTAAAGGTGTTCTGATAGTGGAGCAGAGAAGCAGCAAGTACTAGCAGCCTAATGCTTAGGAGAATCACATTCAGAAGCAAGAGGTGAAGTCAATGTGAAGAGGCGATAAAAGAAATGCTCCATCATAGCAGCAGGAGTACAAAGTGAGAGGGGGTGAAGCAAAAACATCCACTTCGATACTCAGCCAAGTTTTATTCCATGTGCTCCCTGTGTTAAAGCTGAACCTCCTATTAACCAAAGTTTAGTGAAACTAGTAGAAAGAATGAAAGATACAAAGACATGAAGCCAGACAATATTTTTTAAAAGTCAGGTATCCCATTTTTTCATATTTCATCTAAAACTTTTACATTCTGCTAGCATATAGACATACATAGGTGGATATACAGGTGAAGATAAAAAAGGGAAAGAAAAAATGGAAGTAAAAAGGAACTTCAAACATCTTACTATAGACTCAGGTGTTTTATTTTTTAAACATATTTTCCTCTTCTTGACTCATTAAAATAGAAAAATATCTAGTTTATGCAAATATGAAATAAAACACTCCAGTAATCAATTATTTATTAGATGGATTATTAAGAAAAGTTTGAAAAGGAGAAATGGGTTTAGTAAATATTTCAGGACTGATAAAAATAAATGACAGACTGGTTGGTGTTAGTAGTTCTTTTGTAATAAATATAGGTGTTTACATTAGATTGATCATATTTTGGTTCATGACACTGAATTTAAATTGGCTTATGAAAGCCTGAGTGTCTGTATACTTACATTTGTGTGTGTTTAAATTACCAATAACATTCCTTCTTATATGATTCTTTGTCTCACTTAATTCTACTTCCTAGCCAGAGGTAGCCACTATAACTACTATCCTTAATGGCATGTCACATATATTATTATATATTTATTTTTATATAATATACTACCAAATTATCTTATCAATTTTGTTCCTGATGGACATTTGGCATGTTTCTAGTTTTTGCTTATTATGAAAGTGCTACTGTAAACATTCTTAGATATCTCTTCTAGTATAAATATGCTAGTATTTCATGTATATTTTTAAATTATTTACATAGCTTGAATTAACATTTGCCTCTATCTCCCTCCTTCAAAACGACAAAGCCTTCAGCCTCTTGCAGTACGGTGAACTAAAGGAAACTTTATCACACAAGGCTTGTGGTGCTACAATTTCTCTATAAACACAGATTTAAAATAATCACACCAAGTACTTCCTTATGCTTTCTTCCTCTCTGTTTGGTTTTCCAACCCTTCTCTCTTCATGTCACTCACTGCATTGTGTTCATAGTCCCTTGATTTTTACAGAGAAAAACACAAAGTTTAACTCAATGTATAATTTTGTTTTTTTTTAATCTGTCCACTGCTTTTCTTTATTTACTTGAACATTTTTTAATCAGTATTTTTTAATTGTTGATATTGTACAGTTTTCTGTCTTTTACCCCACCCCAGTCCACCACCCTAGCCCTCCCCACCTTCCTCCCATTTCCACCCCCCATAGTTTTTGTCCATGAGTCCTTTATACTTATTGCTCTAAACCGTTCCCCTTTTCCCCTGAAATTCCCTCCCCTCCCCCTCTGGTCACTGTCAGACTGTTCTCAAATTCAGTGTCTTTGTTTATATTATGCTTGTTTGTTTGTTTTGTTGATTAGGTTCCTGTTAAAGGTGAGATCATATGGTATTTGTCTTTCACTGTCTGGCTTATTTTGCTTAGCATGATGCTCTCCAATTCCATCCATGCTGTCTGTCGCAAAGGGTAGGAGCTCCTTCTTTCTTTCTGCTGCATAGAATTCCATTGTGTAAATGTACCATAGTTTTGTGATCCAGTCATTTACTGATGGGCACCTAGGTTGCTTCCAACACTTGGCTATTGTAAATTGTGCTGCTATGAACATAGGGGTGCATAGGTTCTTTTGGATTGGTGTTTCAGGGTTCTTAGGATATAATCCAAGCAGTGGAATTGCTGGGTCAAAAGGTATGTCCAATTTTAGTTTTCTTAGAAAATTCCATACTGTTTTCCATAGTGGTTGTAGCAATCTGCAATTCCACCAACAGTGCAGTAGGGTCCCCTTTTCTCCACAACCTCTCCAACCGTTGCTGTTTGTTGCTTTGTTTATGATGGCCATTCTGACTGGTGTCAAGTGGTATCTCATTGTAGTTTTAATTTGCATCTTTCTCATAGCTAGAGATATCAAGCATCTTTTCATGTGTCTCTGGATCCTCTGTATGTCCTCCTTGGAGAAGTGTCTGTTCAAATCCTTTGCCCATTTTTTAATTGGGTTGCTTGTCTTCTTAGAGTAGAGTCTTGTAAGTTCTTTATATATTTTGGAGATTAATCCCTTGTCTGAGGTATCATTGTCAAATACATTTTCCCATACAGTTGGTTCTCTTTTTATTTTAATACTGTTTTCTTTAGCTGTGCAGAAGCTTTTTATTTTGATGAGATCCCATTTGTTTATTCTTTCCTTTATGTCCCTTGCTCTAGGGGACGTATCAGTAAAAATATTGCTGCGTGAAATATCTGATATTTCCCTGCCTATGTTATCCTCTAGAATTTTAATGGTGTCATGGCTTATATTTAAATCTTTTATCCACCTTGAATTTATTTTTGTGTATGGTGTAAGTTGGTGCTCGAGTTTCATTTTTTTGCATGTAGCTGTCCAGTTCTCCCAGCACCACTTATTGAAGAGACTATTTTTGCTCCATTTTATGTTGCTGCCCCCTTTGTCGAATATTAATTGACTGTAGAGACTTGGGTTTATTTCTGGGCTCTCTGTTCTATTCCACTGGTCCATGTGTCTGTTCTTGTGCCAGTACCAGGCTGTTTTGATTACAGTGGCTTTGTAATACAGTTTGGTATCAGGTATTGTGATCCCTCCTACTTGGCTCTTCTTTCTCAAAATTGCTGCCGCTATCCGGGGTCGTTTATGATTCCATATAAATTTTTGAAATGTTTGTTCTATGTCTGTGAAATATGCCATTGGAACTTTAATAGGTATTGCATTGAATCTGTAAATTGCTTTGGGTAGTATGGACATTTTGATGATATTAATTCTTCTGATCCATGAACACGGTATATGCTTCCATTTGTTTGTGTCTTCCTTGATTTCTTTCTTCAGTGTTGTGTAGTTTCCTGCATACAGGTCTTTTACCTCCTTGGTTAGGTTTATTCCTAGGTATTTTATTTTTCTTTTTGCTATATCGAATGGGATTTTTTTCTTGATTTCTGCTTCTGTTGTTTCACTGTTGGTATACAAAAATGCCTTTGAGTTTTGGATATTGACTTTGTATCCGGCTGTTTGACCCAATTCTTCCTCTCAGTTTGGTTTTCCAAGCCTTCTCTCTTCATGTCACTCACTGCATTGTGTTCATAGTCCCTTGATTTTTATAGAGAAAAACACAAAGTTTAACTCCATGTATAATTTTGGAAGTGACCAAAACCACAGTCTCCAAAATTGTGTGGACCAGAACTTGAGTGAGTTCTGGAAGAGATGTGAACTGTCCTTCCACAAAATGGAAGAGCACCATTGTACTTCTGATACCTAAACATCCCCATAGACCTTTGATTTCTTTTATTTCTTTTATTTGGCAAAGGCTTTGATGCTAGAGGAAACTACAGAATTCACTGCTTTATTTCTACAGAATTTATGAACTAATCCTCTCAGCAGGTATGAAAAATATTGCTAAGGCATTTTTTAAAGTTTTTAAAGATTTTATTTATTTATTTTTAGAAAGAAGGGAAGGGAGGGAGAAAGAGAGGGAGAGAAACATCAATGTCTGGTTGCTCCTCACGTGTCCCCAGCTGAGGACCTGGCCCACCACCCAGGCATGGAAATGGAAGCAACCGGCGACCCCTTGCTTCGCAGAGCCGCACTCCATCCACTGAGCTACACCAGCCAGGGCTGCTAAGTCATTTTGAGTATGCCTGTATGTCAATTTAGTTTTATAAGGGTGCTGAAGCTATGGATGCTTAGAAATACTGTTACAAAAATGTTTGAAAAAATGAGTCAGGTAGAAGGGACTACATCTTTAAGATCAGCATCTGACAGAATAATGTTACTATGAAACATATAGATTGCTTTGTATAAAGTAGGGTATATGTATGTGTGTATGTGCACATATATGTATAGGTATAACAAGATATATATATATAGTAATTATAACATACATATTATTATATATATATCCTACTGTAATATATATCTTCTAGTATAACATGTAATTGTTATGTTTTAAAACTTTAAGCAGGGGATATTCTAGCAGTTCCAGCATCAAAAAGTAACGCCTAAAAGTAACATCTAAATCCGGATAGTAATCAATAATGCTATATGTGTCTTTGTCTGGATAGTAAGGAAACAATAGCAACTGTCAACTTCTCAGGTGGTTTATTACATCTTATGTCTAATAAGGGAATGGGAACAATCAATTCCCAAGAATTTTTCAATATGAAGGTATTATCTCCGATCTGAAACTGTATGAAAAGCTATGGACGTCTGTCTTAAAAATCAGAAGGACCGTTGTGATTCATAGCAAATCATTCTAAAATCAAAGAGTTGTGAAAGTATTTGCTAAATGGCAATATGCAATGTTGTTATTGGAATACAAGATTTCTAGTCTTATCTGAATAATTTATTGCTGTACTTAAACTAGCTTTCAAAGGAAATACTTCAGAACCCAGACAGTCAATGCAGTTTTGTTTAATTTACAAAGTATCTGGAACATCTAAACAAACCAGGTATGTTGCAATGAACCCATTTGACTAAAACTGCCTGGACACATGTGTATTCATGAATGTGGCAACCTCAACTATCCAGAAGGCTTCCAGGAAGGTGGAAGCCAGTACTGAGGTCAGCAGGTCCATGCACTAAGAAAAATACATCAGACACTGTCTCATAGCCTAGTCTGTTTTTGAGCAAAGTTCCTGAAAGTTTGGTAAGACAGTTTTCCACCACACAGGAGCTTATAAATAGTAAATAAGAAAAATGGATTAGGAAGAACTCGGTAGCTGCTGGTGGCAGAGGGATCAAAGACATGTCCTTTAGTGGGGCTGGGGAGTCCTGTGATGATTAATGAGACAGTGTTGCTCTTAGAAGCCCACCACCTGGATAAGAATGGCTTAACTGTGAATGAAAAAGAATAATTACAAAAATCAAATCACACAAAAAGGTCATTCCATGGAAGGGCAAAAAGATTAAGTTTTCAAAATATTTCAAAGTGTTTACATGCCCTTATGTCCTTTGCTCTTCATTATAACAATCGATTGTTTAATGGTACCCTACCGAGTACGATGAAACTAACTTACATTCGTCCACTAAATTTAAGTATATAAAGGAAACACACTATACCTGGGAAATCTACAAATGCTGTGTTTTGAAATAAAGATAAGCTCTTTAAAATTAAACATATCAGCTAGAAAATTATTCCATATAGAAGCCTATTGCCTGAACATGTTTATGATTCTTCATGGAAATTTAAAATGATTTTGGGACCTCAGAAGCTAGGGAAAGGGGTCATAGATATTTTTATGGATCTAATAGTGTAGTGCTAGTGATTTCTGTAATAATATTATGCTGAATAAATAAAAAGTCTGTGATATGCTTTGTAATTATGAGAAACAGTCTCTAAGCTTTTGCACAGCAAAAAAAAATTAACAAACTAAAAAAGGAACCCATGGAATGGGAGAACATATTCACCAATATATCTGATAAGGGGTTAATATCCAAAATTTATAAAGAACTTATAAAACTCAACACTGAAAAAATAATCCAATTTAAGAATGAGCAAACAACCTGAATAGACACTTCTCTAAAGAGGACATACACATAGCCAATAGAATATGGAAAGATTCTCAATGTCGCTAATCATCAGAGAAATGCAAATTAAAAACACAATGAGATATAGTCTGATCACACCTGTCAGAATGGCTATCATCACTATATCAACAAACAACAAGTGCTGGTGAGGATGTGGAGAAAGGTGACCACTTGTGCACTGTTGGTGGGAATGCAGACTGATGTAGCCACTGTGCAAAGCAGAATGGAGGTAACTCAAAAACTTAAAAATATATCTGCCTTTGACCCAGTGACCACTTGTGGGAATATATCCCAAGGAACCCAAAACGCTAATTCAAAACAACATAAACACCCCTTTGTTCATTGCAGCATTATTTACAATTGTCCAGTTATGCAAGGAGCCTAAGTGTCCAGCAATGGATGAGTGGATAAATCAACTATGGGTCAGTTACAGAATGAAATAACTACTCAACCATAAAGAAGAAGAGAATTTTACCCTTTGCAATAGCATGGGTGGACCTGGAGAGTATTATGCTAAGTGAAATAAGCCAGTCAGAAAAAGACAAATACCATATGATCTCACTTATATGTGGAATCTATGAACAAACTGAACTAACAAAGAAAATGGGGACAGTCTCATAGATGGATAGCAGAATAACAGCTAAGTGAGGGAGGGTAGGGGGTGGAGGAATTAAGCAAAAAAGGAAAAAGGACTCACAGACATGGATAATAATGTGGTGATCACAGGACAAAAAGGATACAAGGGAACTACAAGGTAATGGAAAAAATACAATAAAGATTAAGTAAAAAATATATACACAAAATTTACCTGTTTTGTCATTTCAGATCATAAACTACTCTCAGCTCTCTTGTGATAGTAGTCAAGAAAAGCCAATTATATGAGCTAAAACTGTGTTTTTATTATTTTTATTAATTTAGGCTTTTAAACTATTGAGACATTTCTTAATCTTTAAGATATTTCTGAAATTGAGCGAGAATACATGAACATAGCTGGGCAAGAGTTGTGTTTTGAGGTAAAATTTTATGAAAAGTAAAATATGGGCAGAAATTAGGAAGTGCATCAAGGCAAATACATCCTTCATTTGCTAATAAGGTGCTTTTTACATAGAAAATATCTTTAAACGCTGAATTAGTTAAATTAAGTGCAGATCTACATACCACTTTAGAGTACGCATCCACAGGTCACTGAGCTCATTTGAAATGATGTGTCATGAAAAAATCTAAACATGGACTTTGCTTTTTGTAATTTTAAAATACTTTTACACACATGGCCTCACTTTGTCACTACAGCTCTAGAGCAAAGGTGTTGTTATTATCAGCATTTTGTACTGGAAAAAGAGAGACAGCGAACACTTCTCAGATCATGAATACTAGTAAATATTATCTTTTATGTAGTTCTTATTATGCTTTAATATGCTAATTTAATCCTTACAGTCACACCATAACATGGATGTGTTGTTAGAATAATAATTCAACAGATTTATTTTTTAATAAATGATTTTTGACCAAGGTCATGCAGTTAGCAAAGACGAGACATGACTTGAGAGCAGGCATGTCTCATGCTAAAACTGTCCAAAGATATTTTCATCGATATCTTTATATTTGATCATAGTTTATTATCTTTGTTTTACAAATAAGTCAGTTGATATCCAAAGTATGTCAATAAATGGATCTTTATGTTAAGCTCACACTTCTGGCTGTTAAATACTGGACTCTATCTATACATAGCTGGCTTTCTACTGTGAGGCTAATTAAAGTGTATTCGTGATATTTTGTTCCTTTTTTTTGCATATCACAATACTTTTTTCTATAATATGTCATCAAAACTGTATGCAAACTGTATGACCTTTATGAAGTAACTATTCATTATATCAGTTTTTAACTGGAACGTGTTGCTACTTGTTTAGGAAAAGTGGGGGTAGGTTGATTTTAAGTATACGTACAGAAATATTGCAACTGCAATTTTTACATACATACAAATTTGTCATTTGTAATCTATAGATGCCTTAAGAGCACATATTAATCAAATAATTTCAAGGCCATTCACTTTACATGCAGTTCTTTCGGTATGATGAAGAATGCTCTTTTTCCTGCCTATGTGCTTCATTGCAACAAAAAAGAGACCAAAGTCAGGAAGAGTTACAGATGGCATGGAAACCAATTTTTTTCCAAAGAGCCAGTGACTATTTTTGTCATGTTTTTGCTTTTACAATAAACATGTGCTTTACATACATCAAGTTAGTTTTGATGAATGTAAATAATTATGGGATTTTTAATATGGTTAGTTTTTCCTCTCTCCCACAATGTGAAAATAAATGTAAATATGCAAATGATTATTTAAGATTTTCTTGTCTCTTTGGAGAAAAAGTCTTTTATTCTTTTTAAAATTTTTATTTTAATTGTTGTTCTTGTAGTTTTCTGCCTTTTACTCCCACCCCAACCCACCACCCCAGCCCTCCCCACCTCCCTCCCATTTCCACCCCCCATAGTTTTTGTCCATGTGATGTGTCCTTTATACTTGTTGCTCTAAACTTTTATTCTTTAATATACTTGGTTCCAAACACATTATTTTTCTCTGAATTGTATGTTTATAAAGAGAAGCAACATGTTCCAGGGTTAAATGGACATAGTGGCAATATCTGATCATGATCTGCTTATGTTCTCTAGTTTTGCCTGTAAGATGGAGGCCCTCCCCCATGGTTTTGCTTTCTGTGGTTTGAGTTACCCATGGTCAACCACGGTATGAAAATAATAAATAAGAAACTCCAGAAAAAATACTTCATACATTTAAATCAAACACTGTTCTGAAAATGTGATGAAATCTCATCATCCTGCTCCTTCATACTGGGGACACAAATTTTCCGTTTCTCCAGAGTCTGCACACTCTTCCCCTCCACCCACTAGTCACTTAGTACCATCTAGGTGCTTGTGTTCCAGTGAGCCTTGTCTAACTTACTAATGACCCCAAGTGCAAGGGTAGTGGTGCTGGCAAGTCAGATATGCCGTAGAGAAGCCATGACATGCTTCCTTTAAATTGCATGTATTGGGGGGAAAAAACAGTATGTAACAGGTTTGATACTATTTAAGGTGTCAGGCATCCATGGCTGAGCAAGTTATGCTAAGTATCGGGAAAAAAACATAATATATAAAGGGTCTGATACTATTTGAGGTGTTAGGCATCCATGCGGTAACATATCTCCTGCAGAAAAGGCAGACTGCTGTGGTTTTCTATCTATACATATTCTGAACTATTTTGCATGGTTTAGATTACTAAGTAAGCCTTCAAAAGCTCATAACTTCAATATGCTTAATTGTTTTTGTTTTGTAGATACTGAACTCTTGCTCTGTGTGTGCTTTGCTGCCAAAAATCATTGAGATAAGAACAAATGTGCTCTTGCTAGTGCCTGAAATAAACAACCATAGACCTAATTGTATAATAACTTATCCAAGAAAATAAAAGCTTACCCTTAAATCCTTCTGCAGAAAGTATAGAGCAAGCAGAATAATTCAAAGAGATTTTTAAAGTCATATTCAAACATGTATGATTCAAAAGACAGTAATATAGGGTAATCTGCATTTTAGGAGAATTCTAGCAACAGATGAAAACATAAATATGAAAGGCAAAATAAGGCTCTACTGATGATAGCAGCAAGTATAGTTCCCTTGTTCTTGAAAATATAGTCCAAAAGCCAACCCTGGAAGTGGGACAAAAACAGTGGATGTGAGAATTAAGAGATTTTCTGATGTGGAATCACAAGAATTTGGTGACTTGCTGAATGAGAAAGGTTGGGACTAGCAGATAATTATTGAAATTTATACTTAGATTTCTGACATCCTCAACAGGTGCAGCTGTAGTATAATTACGATGCAGTGAGAATGTTTGAAGTTTTAAAGATGTTACTGTGATTATTACCGTGAGGTTTGGTTTAGTTGGGAAGACTGCTGTCACTGATCTTGAATGCTAATGTTGAACCAAAACTCTATATGTTCTCCTAATCCTGGGATGTGAGGACTCCTTAAAACTTTTTCTAACAACCTATTTTACTCTCTGAATCAAAGAAAACATTTAAATAATTCTCTTATATTTCCTTTGAGTAAGAAAGTGCTATCTTCCAGCTAGATGGGGACAACTCCATGCTGAATCTCTGAGGGTACCTGGAATGCTGGTGCTGACTTGATGGGCCACTAGTAGGTGAATGGGCCATGTAGTGACCTGAAATGGGCTGCTTAATGTTGGAAACTCTATGGGCAGCACCTAGGGTTAGCTTGTTTATTAATGTCTCATCGTTTGTAAATAAGTTTAAACGGCTTGTTCTGCCTGCGTGACCAGTGGTCTTGTGAAAATACAATGAAGGCAAATCTCCTGAAACTGAGATCCCTGTGGTAAGCTGAATTACAGCCTACCAAGAAATCCATGTTCTAATTCCTGAAAACTGTTAATATTACTTTATATGGCAAAAAAGAAAACAGAAAAAGAAAGAAAAAACTGAAGATGGGATTTTGCTAAGGATCTTGGCATGGTGCCATTTTGTTGGCCTGTCCCAATGGGTCCTAAATGAAATCACAGGTATCTTTATAGGATCAAGGCAGGGGAAGCTTTAACACACACAAAAGAGGAGAAGGCAATGTGACAATGAAGGCAAGGAATGAAGTGGCGCAACCACAGGGGGCAACCCGTTCATCCAAGGCAGGCAGGCAGCCACCAGGAGGTGGAAGAGGCAAGGGACAGATTCCCCTTTAGGGCCTCCACAGGGAGCCCAGCCCTGCAGAAAGCCTGATTTCTGCCCACTGATGTTGATATCAGAAAGCTGGCCTCCAGAAGAATGCATTTATTTTGTTTCAAGCCGTTAGGTCAGTGGTGATTGTTTGTAACAGCTACATGAAACTCACACACATCCAGGTGGTTTGCAATCTGTGGAGAATGAGTGCGTTCTGTATGACTAAGAAATGTTCCAAGGGAGTAAAGCCTGGAAGTCTACAGACCTGGTCTCTCACCTGTGCTTTCTTTCTATTCTGTACCACAAGGTTGGTTTTTATGAGAGCATTCATGAACATGGTCTGCAGAGGTTTGTGTCAATTTTCTGATGTAATCTCCACAGTTCACATTATAAAGAAAATTTTTGTAACAATTCCTGACTCAATAATTTAAGTAGTGGGTAACACTTTTGCAAGGAAAAGAATAAAGATAAGGAAAGTGGGTTTGAGAAACTGTTGTTGCCAGGATGGCTTCCGGGCCATCAGTGGGGAGAGGTCACACAGCCACAGCAAGCATGGATGATAGGAAAATGTCAATGTCACTTGCTGTCAGTAGATCCCAGGTCTGGGGAAATTGCTAAATCAAACACAACAGAAATTCTAATGAAAAGGAAGTCATAGCTGCTTTTGTCTTCTTTTTTTTTTTTTTTACCAGAGATTAAAATAACTGAGAAATAGTCTTGGAATCCTGGAACCACAGAATAAAAGCTGGTGAATCCATCGTAAAGCGGGAGGCATATTTACTGCCAAAAGGGAGTTAGCAAATATCTGCTTTGATCAAAATGATTCTAATCAGACTGATAGTCAATAAAACGATTATACAGGTCACAGGAGAAGAGATTCAATAGGTTCCTGAAACATGGTTTCACAATTGGAAACTCCTTTCTATATTGCTACTGAAATCAATTTTGCACATGAAAAATACATAAGCTATTTTTACTGTATTAAATACTCAAAAACGGATGAGCATTTTTAGGCCTTCTCAGGACCCTCACTTAGCTTTGGCTTTAAAGAAGTACAGATAGAAGTAAATCCCAGGCAGCAAAATTAGAAAAAAGTAGGTACGAACATATTCTAAAAAAGAAAACTTACCCAACACCATCATTAGAGGTTAAATAAAGACTGTTCTTTATGAGGCTATTAGAATCTTGTAACTGCAACCAACATAGAAGTGGCTATATCATAGTACTAAAGTGACTTCTCATCAGAATCTTTTTTTCTTTTTCAGATGGTTGATGCTGTACTGAAAGTGGCACCAGCTACTTATGTGACTTTATTCATTTATTTATTTATTTGGGTATGAGTTGTCATTTACCAGTTTACACCTTCATCACCATGGCATTGGTTTTTCAGGTGCTCTTATAACCTAGAATTCCATAACATGTGAAGGAAGAAGTTAATCACTTACATAAATACGTATTTCAAAAGTATTCACAGACAGTTGATGGCACTCAAAACATACTTTGCCATTTAAAAACTATATTGTAAATGGTAATTATAGCCCCACACTTATTTAACCCATAATCCAGCTGAACTTCTAAACAAGTAAAATTCAAGAAAACATTGTGACATTTCTTTTTAAGTATGATAATATACACGTAAACAAAAATATATTAAAAGAATTTAGAAAACACCTTTCTGACATTTTCATCTTTAACAGCTTTGTTGAGATACTACTGATATACCAAACGCTGCCCATATATAATGTATAAATTTTATGGATTTAGGCATGTGCATATACCCGTGAAGACATCACCACAATCAATGTAATAAACATAGCCATCACCACCCAAAGTTTCCTTTGGTGAGTGTGTTGAAGTGTGTGTGTGTGTGTTGTGAGAAGAACACTTAACATGGGATTGACCCTCCTAACAAAGCTGTAGGTGCACAACACAGCGTTGCCGGCTGTGGACCTCCGCTCTAGAGCCCACCTCCAGGACTAAGTCGTCATGCACAACCGAAACTTCACAGCAAGTGACCTTTTCTGTGGGGGGTGGGGCAACAAGATGAAGCCGAACTGCCTTGAATAGTGGTAACAGAAGAGGTAAGACTTGAATTATTCAGGAAAAAAGAGAAAGAGTAAAATGAGTAAAAATACAGTGGAACTGAATAGCAGTGTACAAATGGTAGACGTAGAAGAGAGAGAGAGATGGAGTAACTACAAAAATGCTAATGGTTTACTGTAGAAGATGAACTGATTTGAGGGTCTCCCCAACTCATCACACTCTAAACGAGCAACTAGAAGTTCATTTAACTGGTGCTGGCCTTAGGGGCTTGAAAATTCTGACTATACAAAAGATGAACCTGTAATCCCTTCAGAGGTAATTTCAATTAAAGTAGTTTGAGGTGAAAGAGAGGATTAGGACTCTGTGTGTGATGGAAGGACAGAGGACCCAGGGAGTTTGCATTGGAAAAGGTTAAGCGGCTGGAGGGCTTTTGAATCCTGATCCCCGACATATGGTCATACGTAAAATTAATTGGACTTGGTAAAACAAGTGTAGAAGGTTTGCACGTGAACCTTCTAAATTAATTTGACTTGGCAAGATAGCCGTAGAAGGTTTGCAAGTGAAGTATGGCTCAAAGCAGGAATTTATAATAAAAGCTTTGTATGGCTGTTGCTTTACCCCTACCTGAATGTACTATCGGAGTGAATGTGTTTTCCAGATAAGGGATTCTTCTCATACTTAAATCATGGAGGGGAAAAATGTGCACATTTACTCTTTCGTTTCAATCTCTCGTGCTTGATGGAAACATCTAGAATTACCTACGTTCATTCAAGTCATCAATTTACAACAGTGTCAGCTATCCAGGAGACCAGAAAATCTTCTTTTAATTAAGGATTGATAATATGGAAGTATATTCTTACTCACAAAATTTTTATAGTACCACATAATCTGTAAAAAAATAAAAAGAAAACTGATGGATCTTAGAAGCAGGCTGTAGGTGAATACATCTTAATTAAAGTAATACATGAGTCCTCTCAATATCTTTTATTGTGCCTAATATGGTATTAACAGTTCAAGCCGTGAGACATTCTAAAGGACATTAGTTTTCTCTAATCAGTTTGGTTAATGTTGTCTCTTCAATTCCTATCTTGGAAGAAAGCTTTGGCTATTGGGGTCAGTTTGTGTTCAGATAGGGGGGACTTCAATACTCCTGTATTATTTTTGCACAAGGATATTTAAATTATTCTGTTTATTACTGTTTCTTGGTGAAAATAGATTTAATTAAGTTATAAAGTAATGTTACTTATTCTATTGAAGATATAATATTGATATTTCAGTCTGAAGACAAAGTTAAAATTAAAGTGCAAACATTCAATAATCATATAACCCCAAAGGATGTATGAGTAACCCAAATTAAGTACAGGGTCAGGGAAAATGGAGAAGTTCTAATGCACGACTTTCACAAAAGCCAAAAAGAGGCAAAAAGACATCCCTTGGACACCCAAAAATAAGTTAATGTCATTGCCAGTTCAAAAAGCAAAGCAAAAAGATCAAAGATTAATTGAATTATTTGATCTTTGGAGAAATCACACACCACATATAGTGATTTTATTAACCCTATTTGCAAATTTACCAGGGGAATAAAAACTACATTTGCATGCAGCTCAAAGGAACAGAGGACTCGGAGCTCTAAAGAGCGTTAGCATAATTCATTCTTTCTGGTCTACCACATTCGAATGATGCTGAAAGTGTTCTACACCATAATCGTGTTGCCTGGAGCCCTTGGGGTAAGCCCAAGACAGCCAATCAGTAGCACATTTTGAGATTCTGGACTAGAAAGCTCCTTTACACAGCTTTTGAAAATACAACTTTTGGTCAATTATTGGGCATTAGTTGCAAGTGGTTTTATTAAGAAAATCATAAAATTATTTTAGGAACTGAAATGTCCACTGCTTCTTGGTTTACATCAAATCATTATCCCAACAGGGAAGGGTACATGCAGAAGAGGTTCCTTATTAAATGAAATGGCACCATTAATAATATACTATAGGGACCACTGAAAGTGTCCTTTGCACACATGAACAGGTGACTGAGCTCTAAGATAGATCTCCTTGAGGAGTTTCCTAACCCATCATTGAATGGGCCCCTCCCTAAAATCAGTTATTAGATGCTGCCAAATATACAAGGTTTAAGCATAACATATCAAAAGTGGAGGGTACGCTCTCAAAATGGAAAACAGCTGCATTACAATGAATGTATTGTTGTAATTTGACTGAAGATAAAAAATACAAATCTGCACGAATAGAATTAAGATTGCTATTGTTTGTGCATCAAATAAACAAGGCAGTATTTGTATGGTATGGCTTTTTATCGATTTTGGGGTAATAGCCAATAAACTGTCAAGAAGTTCTAACTATAAGGCTTCGGTGGACTGAAAGATAAAGGGAAACCCAGATCAGGCGTATGTTATAAAAGTCTTTATGGACTTGCAGGGGAAAATCAAAATGTGTCCAGACTAAAGTAAATCTTATGCTAGGATGTGGTGTTTATTCCCAAGATGGAAAGTTTCTATCTTAGCTGAATGCTGGGTTCTCAAAGAAGTGTTAATAAAATATTTCTACGCTGGCTATATCCTCCAGGACTCTTTGACTTCTGCTATCTTGGTTCAGTTGTCAGTACCGTATTAGTCATTCCCTGTAAGCGTCGTATACATTTCCCCTGTGTGCAGAGAACTCAGCCCTCAATCAAGTACTATTGCTTTCAAAAAGATAAGTCAGTATTTTTGTGGCTTTCCTAGTTCTTCCATTTAGAAGCTGTCACCAGGACTGTATTCTACCCCAGAGCTAAAATCTCTTTAAGCTGCATTGAACTTTCCAAATGATTTTCTCTCCAGTTCTGGTGTTAAGATTTTCTAACAAGATATTCTTTCCCTTGATTTCTTCTTCATTCTTTTTTCCACATAGCTCACAAGTCTTTTCTTGCTAACTCTCCTAATTTTCAACCTTTAAGCATTGTTTTACCCTCTAAGACATACTGCAATCTTATACTTAGTTTCCTGTACTTAAGAAATTTACATTTTCAGATGTGTCAAAATAATGTCTGCCTAGATTAAAGCCAGGAAGGAGAGCTCACAGTATTTATTGTCTGGGGCTAATTTGATGATTATTGTTTCATCAAGTAGAATTACTATATTAGCATTTTGTTCTAAACAAACCTCCAAAGGTGTAAAGTTCATTTAAATTTGGGAAAAACGAAGATATGATACTTACTTGTATTTTATAGAAAATTTATTTTTGGCATATGAGTTACCTAGATGCCTTATATATTCATAATTGGTTATGTCTACATATTTATTAGTACTCCTAGTATCCTAATCCTTGTTTGAAGTGGCACAATGTTCTTTTGAGACTATAATAATCTGTTTCTTCCTTGCAATTTTCCTTTTATGTCTTCTTTATGCTGGTGGGAGTTTTTATGCTAATTGTCACAAGAGACAAATATTAGCAGAAACATAAAAGAGTTTACAGATGTCTTTGCATTTGTTTTATTTTTTTTATTGTTGTTCTATTACAGTTGTCTCGCATTTTTCTTCATTGCTCTTCCCTTCCCTGCCCCCTCCCCATCAATCCTCCCACCCTGTTGTTCCTGCCCATGGGTTCTCTATACCTGTTCCTTGACTTGCTCCTTTCCCTTCTTTCCACAGTTACCTTCCTCCCCCTCCCTTCTGGTCACTGTCAGTTTGTTCTCTATTTCCATGTCTCCGGTTCTATTTTGCTTGTTTGTTTGTTTTGTTGATTAGGTTCCACTTATAGGTGAGTTCACATGGTATTTGTCTTTTACCTCCTGGCTTATTTCATTTAGTATAATAATCTCCAGTTCCATCCATGCATTTATTTTTAAAGATTAAACTCTATGGAGAACAGAATTTTAAGGTACGTATGACTACCTTCAAGGAAACAAAAAGGGAGAAGTATTTTTTTTTTTTTTCAGAAGAATAAAGGTATTTCCTTAAACTCACAGGGAGGGTCAGGAAGTGAGTCCTGTCTTTGGCAGGGTGCTGTAAAGACAGTAAAACCTCTCTGAAGGATGGCTCACAGAACGTCTTAGCAGCCAGAATTTCAAGCATCCACTGAGATCTGCATGTACTAAACCGTGTGATGGCCACAAGAGAGCTACCCAACCAGCAGTGGCCACTGGACAGAAAGCCTAGAGATTCGGCAATAATCCATGTGAACTGACAAATGGGGATACCCCAACCTCTCTACCCACCTTGGAGAGCCTTGAGAGTTTGAAATAGAATAAAGCTACAGTTAGTTCTTTATTATCAAAAAATAAATGAAGTTTTAGAAGGTAGTATTTCTTCTATGACAATTAATGTGATATTTCTTTTTTTAATATATTTTATTGATTATGCTATTACAGTTGCCCCTTTTCTCCCCTATTATTCCCCCCAACCTGCACACCCTCTCCCACCCACATTCCCCCATTTAGTTCATGTCCATGTGTCATAAGTTTTTAGTTTCTACATTTCCCATACTATTCTTGCCCTCCCCCTGTCTATTTTCTACCCACTATCTATGCTACTCATTCTCTGTACCTTCCCCCTCTCTCCTCCTCCCACGCCCCTGTTGCTAACCCTCCATATGATCTCCATTTCTGTGGTTCTGTTCCTGTTCTAGCTGTTTGCTTAGTTTGCTTTTGTTTTAGGTGTGGTTCTTAATAGCTGTGAGTTTGCTGTCTTTTCACTGTCATATTTTCGATCTTCTTTAATGTGACATTTCTTATATGATGTGTTATGGACAAAAATTCCTACCCCTTAGATTTAGAAGCTGTTCTTGCAGAATTCTTCCCCTTTAGCAGAAAGTAATTAAGAACAAATGCATGGAAATTATCCCTTGTTTACACAGGAAAGGTGTATCTTCATTAGTTCTATACACATCTGATCGTTTTAAAAGTTTCTTTTGATACTTGAATTGAATTATTTGGCATTTCAATCAAACTTTAGATCATGTAGTCATGCTTTTATCCTCAAGGGGGCACTTTAATATAAGCTAAATTGCCTCCCAGAGGTACTTTCAATTGTTTATGGGAAAAATGCTTATTTCTGAGCAGCTGCCTTTTAATACATTTTCCATATGTAGTATCTGCACTCTTTCCAATGTACCTCCAAACTAAACAGAGTTGTAATTGTATAAAATGTAGAATTTTTGTTTGAGATGGATCAATCTCCTTCTTTCCTTTTTCCTTTTATCAGTTTCCTGTTGAGATAGGCTGACTGGGATCAATAAGAAACTGATGAGTATTTTTGTTCTGTGAATGCTAAGTAAAGTAGAACACATGAGATGTAGTTGATTCGATGGGGTTAGTTTTCACAATTTTTACATGTTTGCATTTTAATCAAATTTGTGTTTTTGGTAATACCTCAATTAATTCCCTACAGAGGAAGCTTCTTTTCACTCTTAAAAATGAAGGTATTGGGAAGATTTCTAGGATACTTTTTGGAAATAAAATATATTGTCCTTCTACCTATCTAGGTTCCTGCCTGGGAGCCCTTCCCACACTGAGAGCACTAAGAAAACAAAGAGGCAGACCCTTTGAGGTGAAGGATTGAGGTCATGGAGACAATGGTTCTAGCTCTTCTAGGAGGCACCTGAGCCAAGAGCACCTCTGTTTTACCTCCACCAGGTAACTTTCTTCACCTGATTTCATAATTTGCCCAGGAACTTATCTGGATGAATTTTGTTCTATTCTTTTCATTTCCCCCTTTTTTGTGCAGTCTTTTTAAAAAATATATTTTATTAATTATGCTATTACAGTTGTCCCATTCCCCCCCTTCATTCCCCTCCACCCTGCACACCCCCTCTCACACACATTCCCCCCTTTAGTTCATGTCCATGTGTCATAATTTCTTTAGCTTCTACATTTCCCACATTATTCTTGCCCTCCCCCTGTCTATTTTCTACCCACTGTCTATGCTACTTATTCTCTGTACCTTCCCCCTTCTCCTCCTCCCACTCCCCTGTTGCTAACCCTCCATGTGATCTCCATTTCTGTGGTTCTGTTCCTGTTCTAGTTGTTTGCTTAGTTTGTTTTTGCTTTTGTTTTAGTTTTTTTGTGCAGTCTTAATGTGGCTTCTTTTTTATGCCTTAATTAGTTACAGAAATTTTGTTCAGCTAGTCTTCAGGCAAAGTTCTCAATAATAGTTTTTCTGTAATTTAGTAGTAATTTTGATGTGATCATGGAAGGAAATGAACACAACTTTTACCTCCTCCACGATATTGGTCAGGAATGTAGCCTATAAATCTTCTAGAAAACAAAACTGTGAATAACACCGGTAAAAATTTGAAAATTATATTTGCAATGTACTATCTTATTTGCTGATCTCAAAACTACATAACTAGAAAAATTGCTTTATGCAGAAATGCTTTCCAGCTATTAAAATTCTTTTTATAGGACTCTTATCCAACAGTAGGCTATATTTCTTAAATACACATTTAATGTAACTGTAACCAGAAAAGACACCGGTGTTCGGGCTGTCTGTCACTACCAAATCCAATAAGCAATGACAGTGATTGAATAAAGCTTTTATGAGTGCTTTATTCAGATGGCCGGAGATCTGAAAAGATGGCAGGTTTGTACCCTAACAAACCATCTTCCCTTCTCTTTCCTGGCCAGAATTTTTATAAGGGAGGTGGGGGAAGACAAACAAGGTGCCGTGAGGGCTTTGAAATTTAGGGAGGATTAGGTGAGCGAAGCTGCAGCATTTGTTTTCTAGGCAGTGCTGTCCCCAAGGGGAGGGGGAAGGTCTGTCTCTTCCTTGATACAAAGGCCTGGAGGCCTCCAATTTGTCCCCAGGAGGCTGGCTATTTCCTAGGAGCCAGGAGCAGTTTCTGAAACAAAAGCTTTAACATACACATTACTTGCTAGGCTTAATAACTTTTTCCTTAAGCTAAAATTTTCCAGGTGTTGAGTCCCCTATCATAACCACTACCAAATGCCAATGTACTATGTCAGATTATTTAGTTTTCTATCTGTCGTTCTTCTGTATAAACTGAGCATTCCAGTTAAAAACTCACTATTCAGAATTTCAATCACACTTGTAATGATTAAAGGTCAAATTTGGTACAAGTTTCTTGGCAGCTAGAGAATAAAAGAAAAACATTGCTGTCCCTGTCAGGAACCTAGCCTATAAATCTTCTTTGCCTATAAATTCTCAAATTATCTTTGGATTCAGTACTTAAATTAGTGTATACTCTATAATCACAGCTGGGTTTCTTTTCTGGGACACAGAAGGAATCAGAAGGCACTAAAAATGCCACAAGTAAGGTGCAGAATCTGGATCAATATCTTCAGGCTCAGGGAACTGTAACTGTGTAGGCCTGGCACAGAGATCTAAGCCTAGTGACTAGCATTTTAGAAGAAAAAAGTTTCATTATTTTAAAAAAAATCACTATAAACTGGAAATAAATATATCAATAAATAAGCCATTTATGAACATGTGTCATGTCCCAGGTATCTTTTCTGAAAATATGGCTGTGAATCTTCTCAAAAGGGTACGTGTGCGATGGGGCCAGCAGATGTCCTTGGGGAAGCAAAACAAAACAAAACAAAGCATGGCGCCCTGCACAGGAAACAGGTGCAAGTCCAAAGCAAGTAATCTATTGCAACTGAGTCACATGAACACTACAGCTGATTACACTGCACCCAGCAGTTTGGCTCAACATGTGTATATGACTCCTAAATTAATTGTATTGGACATTAAAGCATGGCACTGTGGCCCCTGAATCCTTGCTTCATCCGAGATTACCAATGCTTAATAGCCTTGAAAGCTTGAATTATTTAAAGATAGTGAATTTCCAGGAAATATTTATTTCTCATAGACATTAATTAGGCTATGAGGTTCGTGACACTAGAGATTTTAATAATTGACTTACACCCACTGTTTGTCCAGAGTAGCCCCTATTTAAAATATTACAGGTTTTATTCCTTGCTTTTTGAAAGTTTGGGTCACACCACATTGCTCTCATAAAGAACTATATCACTATATTTTTGCCAACCAAAAGAAATTCAAAGAGGATTTTTGCTTTATGAAAAAGGCAAAAAGTGAAAATAGTGCTCAGAGTTTGGTTTGCGATGAGCTGTTACAGAGGCAGCACACACTGACAGTGACACCATCAAGCTCCCTCCCTGAGATGTGCACTCAGCATCTCAGCATCAAGTCACCATAGCTTTGAACCGTGAACATCTGCAGTTTATCTTCATTCGTTTTGTGCATTCATTAGCAAGATGTGCATTGCTAGAAAAGCCTAAGAAAGCTGGTAAGGGTATTATGCTTAATGTAATTTCACACATGATTGAAGATATTTGGTATTAAATGGTAGGTTATATTTTGGGTCTGGGAACACCCCAAAAATCTTCCATATAAATTCTAGTAATTGCTTCTTTGCTTTATGCTATCTCGATTTACAAAATGTTTTATAGGAATGTGTGGGGATTATAAAAATTAATATTTTCCCTTCTACCTAAGTTTTTTCTAGCTGGGCTAATAATCAAATTAATAGAGACAGATCAGTAAGAGAAAAATCAAATTTTAATACAGGTGCAGGGAGAATTCACATATGCATAAAAATTCTAAAGACAGTGAGGCAACAATGGATATATATGATATTTTGCACAAAGGAGAAAAGAGGGGATTGGGTACTATATGTCAGAAGTGAGAGTGGGCTATTTCCGGTTGGGGAAGAGCCACACACACAAGGCAGGCAAATTCTTGCTAGGCGACTCGGAAACGCCAGAACACAGGGGCTGTCTAGTAATAGGTCCCTGCCTGAAGCCCTTCTATTTCCCATGTTTACTTCAAATTAGGCCAAGGTGAACATTTTAAAACTGACTTCCTGAAACAAGTTTTTTTTTATCTGAATCTCTTGGAGAAAAAAAGGAGTGGGGATTAAAGGTTTTCTCTGATTCTTTTGGTTTTTAATAACCAGTTTAAAATCAATACCCCAAAAGGCAGTTTAATGGTGGCAAAACTTTGATCGCCTTCAAGTGCTCTTCCTTTGGGTAGTGGGGGAAACCTGTATTTTGCTTTTACTTCAGGCTTTCATATGTGTTGATAGATGACATTCGTTTAGATATGTCATTTCCACAAAACTAATACAATTTAGAATTTAAAAATACATGAACATGGTGTTATAAAATACACATTTATAGGACAATGTCTTGAGACAATGAAAACTAATAAAAGAGTTTTACTTTTCTCCTTGTTAAAGTTGGACTAAACTCTTAAAGCTCCAGTTAATTGGGTGTCAAGATATCAAACAAGAAGAACTTAGAAGCATTCAATGAACTCTCTTCCCTTGAGAATTTATGTTAGATAAATGATAAGTGAACTTTAAAGTATTAGGTTTTCTGTCTCCTCTTAACCTTTACATCTTTTACATCCATTTAAAAGAGCGCTCCACATACTGAGTAGCGATCCAAAGGAAAATTGGAAGATAAGAATTGGACTTGAGGGAGACCACAGTTTTCCACCCCAAATTATGCCCTTTGGGATATTGATTTTAAGTTTGTTATTTTTAGAAACAAAAGACTGAGAAAGAAAGTTTGACCCTCTTCCTTTACCTGTCTAAAGGAATTCAGATAGAAAAACCAGCTTCAGGAAGGGAACCTTGGCATAGTTACGTTAGCATACATCAATTAAGTGTGACAGACAGGGAGAAATCTAGCAAATCCAGTTTGTTGGACTTCCTTCTCTCTGTGTCCCATTGTTTCTGGGTGGCCCAGCAAGAACTCATTTACTACATGTTTGCTCTTTCTCACCTACTTTGCAAACAGCCTGCTTCCCTTTTGAAATCCTAGACCCCTGTGCCACTTCTCCTTAGTCCAGAATGGCATATAAATCTAATGAATGGCTCAGGGCATCCTTGGGTCTCATATTCTTATGGAACATCCATAATAAATTTTTATTTTCTCTTATTACCATATTTTGCCATGTATAATGCCCTCCTATATAAAATGCACATGCATTTTTGACCCAAACTTTCAGAAAAATAATCTTTCATTTGAATGTTTAAATTCAATTTTTAAATTTATTTATATTTAGAAACAAGACCGATTATCATATTTCAGGGTATTATTTTGCAAATGTATATGTTATTGTTTTCAAGAGCTATACTTTTAACACATAAGCATAAATAAAAGAATTAAAATCATTTATATAGATACAGAATTAGTACTACACATGTATAATGCACATCCTTATTTTTCCCTCAGAAATATGGGCAAAAAAAGTGTACATTATACATGGCAAAGTACGTTAAACTACCTCATGTTAACTTGATTATTAGCTCATCCATAACAGTTTAGAAATCTGGAAGAAAAAATTATTTTTTACTACCTCACATACTTCTACATATGTACTGTTTTTCTGGTGGAATGTTTTGACAGTCTAATTGAAACCAGAAAAGACACCGGCGTTCAGGCTGCCTGTCACTACCAACCCCAGTAAGCAAAGACAGAGACTAAATCTCTGTGGGCGCTTTATTCAGATGGTTGGCAATCTGAGAAGACAGTGGGTTCATACCCTAACAGACCATCTTACATTTTCTTTCCAGGCCAGACTTTTTTTTGGGGGGTGGGGGGGGGTTAGTCATTGCATTAGGACATTTTATTAGCTCCTTCAGTATTTACACAGCCCTGGGAGGTGGATACTTTCACCCCTTGTTACAAAAGAGGAAACCATTGCTCAGGGTGGCACCATGAAATTGAATTCTGGTGGCAGCTTGTCTGACTTCACATCTGTGCTGTTCCCGCTGGGTCGTGTGTATATTTTACTGGCAACCTCCCTGACAGCAATATGGAAAACAGTATGGAATTTTCTAAGAAAACTAAAAATGGATCTACCTTTTGACCCAGCAATTCCACTGCTAGGACTATATCCTAAGAACCCTGAAACACCAATCCAAAAGAACCCATGCACCCCTATGTTTATAGCAGCACAATTTACAATAGCCAAGTGTTGGAAGCAACCTAGATGCCCATCAGTAAATGAACGGATCAAAAAACTGTGGTACATTTACACAATGGAATTCTATGCAACAGAAAGAAAGAAGGAGCTCATACCCTTTGCAACAGCATGGATGGAACTTGAGAGCATCATGCTAAGCAAAGTAATCCAGGCCAGACTTTTACCACAGGGAGCAAAGTGCAGTGAGGGGTTTTGAAATTCAGGGAAAATCAGATAAAAAAACTGCAGTGTTCTCACCCTGGGCAGTTAGCTGTTCCCAGGATGGGTGGTCATCTGTCTCTCCCTGGAACACAATGGCCTAGATGCCTTCACTTGTCCCCAGGCAGTAATCTTTAGCAGTGCCCCAGGAGGTAGGCTGTTTCTCCAGGAGCCAGGATGGGCCTTATCTGTAGGTTCTGAAACAAAAGCTTTAACATATGCATTACTTACTAGGCCTATAACTATTTACCTTAAACTAAAATTTTCCAACTCTCAAGTCCCCTATCATAATTAGAGGCCAAACGAATTCATAATACAGACCTTTGTAACCTTTCTTCCCAGAGCTAAAGGTAAACAAGTGAAAAAAGCTTATTATTTTTCCATGGTACACATAGATTCATTTCAGAAAAAGTAAGCTATACTATAAATACATGCATAAATAATACATCAAATAGCCATTTAATTACAAACACAGATATTTTTCCTGTGACTTTAAAGTTACATCAGGTATTTACTTGCTCATAAGAAAATATTTTATGAAACATGTTCTGTATATTTTCCCTACGGATTTATGGTACTGTGATTTGATATAAAATGCCATCAAATGCCACTACTAGGGCTTTTTGTGTGTAGAAAAATTAAAATCAAACCTATTGTGTAGCTAGCATAAAAAAAAATTACTAGGATTTGCCCTAGAGATCGAAAAAAAAATTCTCTGGAGATGTTTAAATGAATAACAATATATAATGAGGAGTGTTGCTATTTCTATGTTATCTATTACAAAACAAATCTGCAATTATGTAACCAAAGATACCTGAAAAATATTAAGATGAAAAGAATGTATCTTCAGGGATGGAATACTCCTTAGTGTTTCTGGGTTTAAAAAAAAAGTGTCAAGAAAAAAGAGGTGGAGGCATATGATGAGATATGTACACATTCTACAAAATCAGGAGCTAAATATGTCTGTTCTTCTGCAAAGCTGGCAAAGGTGGAGAAATGCTACCTGTTAGACATGTGCACGCTAGGCACCAGAAAGACAGGCATTTATGAGATGATCAGGTGCAACAATAAATCATTTAAGACCATCAAATTCCTTTTTTTTTCAAAAAAAATTTGTCAATAGCATTCATCTTTATCAAAATTAGAGAATCTTTTCAGAAAAAATACTTTAGTAATGAATTGGGCCTTATGCTAAAGTAGCTATTTACTACATTAGCTCTCATGACACACAAATAAATACATTTTTTGTCAATCTGACAAAAACTAGGTATAATTTTGATTCATTCACACTGAACGGTTATTGTTGTGTTGGCTGTTGTCATTTTTTTTTTATTTTATAAACTAAGGGAAAAGAGGTCATTGTCCCTGACTAAATAGTCAGGTAGTGCATATTTAAAAAATCTTTGTGGTGCACCGATGTGCCTGCAGCAGCGCACTGGTTGAACATTGCTGTTCAAACCTGTGTGCTGCTTGAACAGAGTATGATGTGCCTAGATTATGATGAAGTCCAGATGCTGGTCAGACTAGGAAACTTATGGAGAATATAAGATGGGAGAGGTGAAACCAGAAGGATGGAAAGTTTCTGAAGTCTACCTATGTTCCTCATGACCTTCGACACTCCTCCACCTGACACATGTGCATGCGTGTCTGCACATGCACCCACACACACAGAAACCACATCCTCAGTGAAGTTACCAAAGTCTTCAAATGTAGGAAGTATCTGTGGAAATGATGATTAAACAGTGTAACTGCAAAACCGACTCAAAGTAGCCCTCTCTTGTTAAATGAGATACTAAGTTGCTTTTCAGAGACAGCATCCCAAAGCCACGAGCTATGCAGCCACCGCATGCACAGAGAACTTTGACCTCCAGCTGCACCCAGACCAGCGTCTTGTCTCCTCCCCACCCCAACACACAAAACCAAAGGACCAGGATATAACCGGAACTTGAACACAAGAACCCTTTCAGAAGCCAATTCCAGAAATATCTGGTGTTGATTCCTTTTGACCATAAATGGCCAAGGTCCTATTACAACTTGTCCCACCAGCACTTCTGCATACCTGTTGCTTAAAAAACCCTTAACCGAGTCCAATGAGCAAGATGGATTTGCCCACCATTAGGTCTCCCATCTTCTCAGCTGGCGACTTCTCCATCAATAAACCTCTCCTTACTCCAAACTCTGATGTTTTGAGTTTTGGCCTTCTGAAGCATGGGGCACACACACTTTGGGTTTGGTTGCAATAGGACTTATTGGATTAACATAGATGGAGCAAAGGCAATACATATTTAAGAAAGAAGAAAAGCATGTGGAAGACAGTGAAATAATGTGAAACATATAATAAGAGAGGGTTATAGACAGTCACAAGCTTTGTGATCAGTGGTTGAGCCAGAAATAAGTGCAAGAAGAGAAAGTACACTTTTATAGGAAATGAGGTCCAACAGGGCCTGGCATTACCATTCCAGCATCCAGGTGTAATTTTCTCCCTAAAACATTTTAGTTTTCATTTAAAAGTAGGACTCTATCAAGTATGTAAAAAGTTCTTTATCCCCCCAAATAATCCTCAAATTGGCTTTTATGGAACGGTTTTATTCTATAGTTTGAGTGGGTTTGCGCTCTGTAATAGAATGGCAGGTTGGAAAATCGAGGAGACGTTATCTTTGCTGAAATAATCCAAGTTCTGAAGGAAGAAAAGCCTATTTCTGAGTTTGCATCTACCCGTAAAATTCACAGTAAGTTCATTGCGTGGCCTGCCAATATTCAAAACACAGTCTTTGACTGAGCAAGGGTATCAGAAATCTAAATTCAAGCAATTATCCTGGTGTGCTATAGCTGCAGGCAGTGTACAAAGCTTGACATGGTCATTAGTTTTTATGCTATTTTAGTGCAAATGTGTTACGAGAAACCCAATTTACTCCTGGAAGAATACTATTAGGCAACTAAAGCATGAACACTGTCTAAAGCTTCCCCTAAGTAACGCAGGCTGCTGATATGAGGTGCCCTGCCATCAAAAACATATTTATACACTTAGGGACTTTTTAACACTCAATTTTTTTATCTCCTTATTAATTCCTATAAATATCTCATTCTCTGTACTAGCAATATTTAAGATTTTTTTGAAAACTTTTTTTTTAGTTAAAACCCCTACTGTGTGGCTAGTGGCTCCCTATTTTAAATGATGGTGGAGCATCCGGCCAGCATGATGATGGTGGAGTAAAAAGAGGGAGGGTAACAGAAGTATACGCCTAGTGAAAGATAAGGCTACACGCATCAAACAGCAATGAAGAGCTTGGAAACTCTTTTCAAGTGCCTTCACCCCTTGCTCAACCAAATCCTGACACTTGAAACTTTTGCAAACATGACTTTGAAAGACCTGTCATAAGATGGCAAACAAACAAACAAAAAATAACTCAGCCTGATGAACATAACTATAATGTAATGTACTTTCTGACTGTCAAGAAGCAAAACAGTTGAAATGTTGGTTGTTAAAAAAGCCAAAAGTTACTTTTTCTGATGAGCAGTTAGAACCTTGTTATAAAATCAAGGAGTATTTCAAAAAAGGATTTTAGGGCTAGGGAAATAAAATATTCTATAGGGAAGGAAAGAGAATGTTTAGAAAAAATAAGAAATTCTGTGTTCAAGATATACATGAATTTTGTCATAGATAAAGAGACTGACAATGGTTTATATTTTAAAGAACATTTGATAGGTGATAGATAGATTGATTGAATAGTACATTTATTTTTTAAACAAATGTTAGTAAGGATCTACTGTATTCTAGGTACCATGCTATTCAGGTTCTGTACATATAGCAATAAATAGGAGAAATCAGTGGCCAACATTCTTATGTCGATGATTCACAGTAAACACATTAAGTTAGATTAATAGCAATGCATCCTAAAAATAAATCAGAACAAGCTCCCATGATAGCAAACAAATGAGATGGAATAATCAGTGTGAGATGGGGGCTTAAGCAGATCATCTAAAGAGCTGACATTTCAAATCACTATGTGCAAGTAAGATGCTTCAGGCAGAGGAGCAGTACTTGCGATGACCCTCAAAATATGAGCTTAAGATAGCAAAATAGACCATTTGGCTAAACTTATTCACAAATGCTGAGGATGCAGTTGGTAAGGGAGGAAAGAGAAATAGGCCAATACCAGGTCATGGAGAAATCCTAAGGATAGTAAAAAGACTGGCTTTAATGGCTATATGTTATAGGAAGGCAAAATGTCAATTAAAGGACTTGTGGCGCATTGCAGGGAAGAGATAATAATGGCTTAGACTGCATGGCAAATGAAGATGGTTGGAAGTGGATGGATTTGAGATATATTTCACTGGTAATAGTAATAGAAATTTCTTAATAATTAGATGGTATCAAGAATAATTCCTGGTTTTGATCTGAGCCCTAAATTGGAAGCATCCCCAAAGTCATCCTCAACAGGTAAATATTTAATAAGAGGTACATCTATACTTAGCAATAAAAAGGAAGATTCAAGCAACAACTTAGATGAATCTAATTTCAAGGAAATGAATACAGAGTAGAGGGAAAAAGCCAATCTCAGAAGGTTACATTCTCTGTGATTTATACTGCATTATGATTTTATATAACATTATAAATGCTACCCAGTTATATAGCATTATGAAAACAGCACAATTAAAGTGAGGAAGAACAAATTAATGGTTGCTAGGGATTGCGGAAGGGGGCAGAAAAGAGGGAGGTCGTGGCCTTGCACAGGCTCCTGTAGGATCCTTTTGGTCACACTACTCTGTGGTTGTGACGGTGGTCACAAAGAAGAATATAGGTATAAGATAACGCTTCATGTGACTAAGTACAAACACAAACAGACAAAAGGACACCTATAAAATACATGAAATCTGAATGAGATCATTGGATTATACTGACATGAATTTATGATTGTGATCTTGTACTAATTACAGTTATACAAAATGAACTTCTTGAATGGTACATGGAATTAGTGGGTCTTACTTCTTACAACAGCATGTAAATATACAATTATTTAAAAAAAAATTTTTTTTAAATTAGCTGCTGGCATCATGAAAAGAAAGTTACAGCAGACTGAACAGCTACATTGTGAATTATGTCAGTGAGAAAATTCATGGAAAGATAGCTTCTAATTTCATGGATCACATAAATTAAAATGCTCTTTTCTACTTTAGCTTGATGCTTCTTGAGCTACAAACAGAAATAGAAATAATTGCCTGTGATGTTTATTTATTTTTCCTTAATGGCAAGTACTTTAACTTTGCCTTAACTTATAGTCACAAGGTGAGTTCATTAAGTGCTATCATAGTGCGGATGATGGACCACCTGTAACAAAATTGCCTGGTCTGCTCGTGAAGCAATGCAGAGTTCTGCACTATGCCCCTCACCTGACCTACTCAGAATCTGGGTGCACAATAATGATCTCTAAGAAATGATGTAAGGTTTCTTTTAAATTATTCCAGCATTTTAGTGCTAGATGTAATGTATTTATAGGGAGGAAAAGTAGCAAGTACTATGGTTGAGTCCTTGCTTTGAAACCAGGCAGGCAGATTTTCTTAGCCATCACTTCTTTACTGTTAGAATTTTATCAAATGTATTAACTTTAAAATATCAACTTTTTCATTTATTAAATAATAGAATTAACTAGTCATAACACAAGATTTGGTCAAAATCCAATGAGTCAAAGACTTGGATTGTTTGGAAAGTTGCCTGAAAAAACTAGACTCAGTACCACCCGTACTGATGGATGGCTCTACCCTTCCATCTCTCTGTCCAACTGTGTACGTACCTATCCATCTTTCTATATATTTATCTACTGTACCTACATTCTTTCTCTGTAATTCCTAATAGTTAAATAATTATAAGTGGCCTATTTTAAATTATACACATTTTAAGACAAAGACTAATTTTTCATGTATATTTCACCAGGGTCCTGGACACCCAGGTTGATCTAAAAAGTTCTTAATTGACATCTTCTGTAGTAATATAGAGGTTGATACATTTGAAAAAAATGGCACCTAAGTAGTTTGTCCAATATTACGAGAAGAAAGTAATAAACTTCATAGTTGACTTCTTTCTTATATCTCTTAAGTAATTGGCAAGTTCTGGTTTGTAACCAGAATTTGACATTGACTTATCTTTTTCTATGTCAGTTGGACCTATTTTTTCTTGTATACCTTATCTCTAAAATAACCCTAAGGCTAATGTAATTATGAATTAAAAAATTGGCAAGGAATGCTTTATTGAATTCTAGTATTTAATTTATGTATTGTTAAGTAGGTTATGGAGGCTTTAAACTAAATTAACTCACTGTTTTGAAATAAATAAGTCTTTTTTGTTGTTTGTTTTATGTCATTTTTAAGTTTACAAAAAGTCAGGCATATTAGCTTAGTCGAATGTGGATATATTTCTGAAAGTACTAAAGGGTTCACTCACCAGGACTGCACATGTTAGCATAGACATTTGTTGAAAACAAATTTTGTTGGTTTTTTCCCCTCATCCCATTAACATCTTAAGAGCTACTAAATTTATAGAATCATTGTGGCAAATTAGTCTCTAAATGATGTATGAAATGAAATATCCTTGCCAACTTCAGATAATAGGCTGAGTTCTGCTATGCTCCGTTACTTCTTTGAATGTGTTTGTGTTCAATCCTATTTAACTTTTTTTTTTTTTTACTACAAGTGTGTTTTAATTTCTTCTCAAATATTAGGAAAGATATTGAGGTAATCACTTAGACCTAAGAAACCATTATTAGGATTAACTTGTGAAGTTTCATTGCGGCATTTAAGTGTGCCCCACATGTTATTTATGTGTGGAAACACAGCATTTTCTTTATTTAAGTACAGTGATGCCCAAAATTACTTAGGTCAATTATCTGCTGGGAAATTAAATTTATTCAAATAATTCCAGGCCACATTACCTATAACTGGAATTTCTTTTACTGAGCTAACATCAAAAAACTCAATCACCCAAGTTTAAGATCAATGTAAAAAGAATGAGTTTGAAATTACCCACAGGTTTTAAAGTTCATTTTCTAAGGATAAAATATTTTAAACCACAAAGATTTAGAGGAAAATGTACTTCAAAATTCAATTTAAAGTTTTCCTAAAAGACTTTTGCCTAATTATAAAAATATGCTGATTTTTTTCTAAAAATATTGTGATTTATCTTTAGCGACAAAAATATTAAATATTCCAGAAAAATTATACATGTATATAGTAAAAATTACTGGTAAATGTCCAAAGAAGAGATTGTTCTGTTATTGACACAAATAGAATTCTTAAACATTTTTTTTTTACTTTTCCTTCGATATATTTTAATGTAATATCCATTCTATGGCTCAACATAAAGGAGAAACTGAGTCAGCACTCAGTAGGCATAATGCAAGGAATACAATTTTAGTGAAAATTAACAACACATAATTTCCACCTAATTTTAGCAGGATTTCAGAGAAAAAAATGTAATCACTACTCGGTCTTTAAACTTTTATGATTTATGTAATATTTTATGTTACATTACAAAGTTATGATTTTTCTTATTTTTATAGAGATATTTTAACTGCAACATTAATACATTAAATTATTTTGAACACTGGAGACCAATTCCAAAATGTTTTAATAAATTTTATCACTTTTAAGTCCACACAAACACACCGTTCAATGCAGCCTGAGAGGTGTACTCTGATATCTGTCAATATTTTCATGTTTCCCATGAAAAAGTCTTTGGAGAGGAAATTCTAAGCAGGAAGTTTACTGAAGAGTGCTTTTGGGAAAAACTGCAAGGAAGTAAGGGAAGCAGAATTGGGCAGGACTTGAACTCCAATGCATTTGAAGAGAAGACAAAATCTATTTTGGGAGAAGCTCTGGAGTAGGAGAGGTCTTAAGATTTGTCCCAAATTGAGGCAAGGCCACGGGTCCCTGTACACTCCTGCTGACCACATACCGTATGTGGTCTGCCCTTGGGTGAGAGGAAACCTAGGAAAAAGCAGCACCCTTCGGCTCTGTGCAGTTCCTGATAAGCATCTGGGCTGTGAGCCATTGGCAGCCCCGAAGTCCTGAAGGGGAGATCTGAGTGGTGTGCCACCTGACCCACCACAGTTCACCCTCCGCGCTTATGAACTTAAGTTCATAGGATCTGGGAACACATGACTCAAGATTCTCAAACTCCATTCCCCCAAAAATACATAATAGAAAGGTTAGTGAGATGAATATCGGGCCTACCTCTATTCTATAGCTGTTTTCAAAGCCACGGTGCACATTCATCATCTCCTTCCTCTTTAACCCATACTAGACTCCTCTTACTCTTGGTTAGCACCTCTGCTAATCCAGATGATTTACCTTGTGTAGTAAACAAAACACTCATCTCTGAGGCCCCGGTCACCATGTGCTGCTGCATTTGTCCTTTTACCATCAAAGTTGAACTAAGTGTTACCAAGAGATATCCAAACAAACCAAATGGGTGTGTTTCAGTTTTTTTAAACAGTCCTGTCTCCTCCTAATGATCAGAAATAATTATCTCATTCACTATGGTGAGTTTGTTCCTCTCCTGCTGATCTCTTGGCCACAACCCCCGCAATGTAACCAGGGACAGCTCTAGCCTAAAGTTTAATGATCCTTTTACTGTACCTCATAATCAAGGCATTTTTACTCTGGGAAGTAGAGAAAACCCAGAGTGTGCAGTTACAAATTATCCAAGTGGGTAAGTGGGGATGATAGTAAGTGAGGCCACTGATAATTATATCCCTTAGTTCCTAGGCAAATATGGTCTATCTGTTAAGGACACAGACCATATAATACACAATGATTTAAGGTATATGGATGAATGGATAGATGATAGATAGATAGATAGATAGATAGATAGATAGATAGATAGATAGATAGATAGATAGATGATAGATAGATAGATGATAGATAGACAGACATTCTCTATTCTCTACAGATATTCTCTTTCTGGAATAGAGAATATCCAGAAAGATAGCACCCCATCCTCACAGGGTCATCAGTTTCACCAGGGGTGATTTTGCACCACATCCAATCCAGGGGATATTTGCAATGTCTGGAACCATTTTTGGTTTCCACAGTTAAACAGAAGCACCAATGTCATCTGCTGGATAGAATGCAATGATAAAGCAATGCCAATGAATGTATATAAGACACTGCAGAGCCTTCACACAACAAAGAATTAGTTGGTTCAAAACAAAATAGTGCAGAGATCGAGAAATCTTGTATTAGCCCATCAGGCCAGCAGCTTCTGGCAGATATGGATATTACATGATGAGTAGACCCAGGTTTATGTGTCAACCACAATTTCTCTTTTGCCATGAAATAGATTCTTTCACCAGAGGTAATGTTTTGGAGTGTGATGTCTTGCTGAATCAAATATTTCATGAGACCTTAGGTATGGTTCTGTCCATGGCTCTATTAGTAGAAAAGACTCACCCATACCTGGAATAAATGTTGTATGTAGCCAGGTCAATAAGAATGACTGCATTTCCAAGGTGTAAGTTATCTGACAAAATCAGTTAACCACTAAATGACTAGTTCAGAGAGTGATATTTGATCAGGGACTCAGCATCACTTTCTGTTTTTATAAGTGTTGATTTTTGTCAGTAACAGCTGTAAATTCACCTTGGGGAAATGAAGGCTAAGCAGTTTACCACACACTTAGACTCCACCTCTGGCAACCATGGCGACCTCCTCATGAGCCTGTTGTACTCAGAGAGCTGAAGAAAAAGGCAGGGTGACATCAATCGGACAAGTTATTGTGTCTATATATCTCTTTAGTGCCTCTTCCATGTTGGATATCTGTTGGTATGTTAACATGTAAGGCAAAGATCATTACACTTTTTGCCACCTGCATATGATCATCTATATACTTCCTCTCTTTCTGTCATTGTCCTTCAAGGTCCCTATCCACTTATCCAAGCCCTTTACTATCCTGTTATTTCATGAATACACTTACAATAAGCTACCTCTGTTTAGCAACAGTAAATGATTAGTTGTAACACCTAACACTCAACACAGTGGGAGGAGTTCACCTCAGAATTACTTTTGAGAGGCACCTCTGGCTGAATTTATAATGCAATAGGTTTTTGTTTGCCCCTGACAGCCAAGCCACCTGATCCACAAACTGCCCTTGGACCTCTTCCTCATCTATCATAAGGTCATAAGAGATTTCTTCCTAATATGGAGATGTGTGAATTGGAAAAGGTCAATGAATTTATATCACAAATGCTGATGTAAGGACTATATTGCCTGTCTCCTGGGTTTATTAAGAGAATAAAATGAGATAATGAGTATGTAAAATCCATTAGAATACAAGGAACTATGCTATTGTTAGTATTATGTATTAATAATATGTAACGAGTGTAACAAATTATACTCATATGTAACAAAAGGAAAATTATATCAGAGACACAATAAGTAGACTAGCTACCTAATATTTGACATCTTGAGATAAAAACAGAAAAAATAACTATAGATATAATGTTAGAAGTTCCACATATATTCTCTGAAAAGATTCAAGAGAAAATTCTTCTAAATATGAGAAGCTTGTGTCAAAATTAAAGTAATATGCCACCTCTTTCATAAACAAAGTCTTGATATAAAACAGGCAAAATGACAACTTCTGCTCACAGATCAGTCTGTGTACTTGTTAAGCAATATCTGCCAAGCCCTTTTATGGTACAAACAAAAGTATTTTAATTGGTATGATTTTTTCACTTTTATGTGTCTTAGAGATTTTATTTTTAATTTTTTTCAATTACAGTTTACATTCAATATTATTTTGTACTAGATTCAGGTGTGCATAATAGCGATTAGGTAGTCATATACCATACAAACTCTTCCCCCAATATCCCCAATACTCAACTAGCACCATATGTAGTCATTACAATATTACTGACTATGTTCCCTATGCTGTACCTTACATCCCTGTGACTTATTTTATAACTGGAAATTTGTACCTCTTAGTGCCTTTCAACTTTCCCCCCTATCTCTCCAACCTCATCCCCTCTGGCAACCATCAGTCTGTTCTCTATATCTATGAGTCTGTTCCTGTTTTATTTGTTTGTTTCTATTATTTGTTGGATTCCACATATATGTAAAATCATATGATATTCATCTTTCTCTGTCTGACTTATTTCATTAACATAATACCCTCTGGGTCAATCTATACTGTTGCAAATGGTAAGATTTCATTCTTTTCAATGGTCAAGTAATATTTCATTGTATATAGGTTTTTTATACATTTGGATTTCTTCCATATGAACAACTGTAAACCTACTTTTGTTCAACCCTGTGTTTAGGTGCACCTTTGTTGAGTGAATAAATGTTTACAAGTGTTATATACTCTTGTTAGATTGATCTCTTTATTATTATGTGATTTCCTTCTTATCTCTTATTATAGTTTTTATTTTCATATCAATTTTTCTGATATATGTATTGTTATCTGAGCTTTTCTTTTATTTCAATTTATATGAAATATCTTTTCGCATCTTTTCTTTTAATCTGTGAGTGTCTTTCATTCTGAGGTGAGTATTTAGTAAACAGCATATATATGGGTCTTGTTTTCTTATCCAGTCAGATACCCTATGTCTTTTAATAAAAGCATTTAAACCATTTCCATTGAAGTGATTATTGATAGGTACGTATTTATTGCTATTTTATTCTTTATAACCATGTTCCTCTTTTTTTCTTCCTTCTTAAAAAAAGGCCCTTCAACATTTTTTTGTAATACTGATTTTGTGGTATTAATTAACTCCTTTATATAATGAACTCCTTTACCACTTCTTGTCTGGGAAGCCCTTTATTTCTCCTTCAATTTTAATTGATACCATTGCTGAGTAAAGTAGTCTTGGCTTAAAGTCCTTACTTTTTATCACTTTTCATATTTTGTGGCAATTCATTCTATCCTGAAATGTTTCTGTTGAGAAAAATGTTAACAATCTTATGAGAGCTCCCTTGCAGGTAACTGTCTTTCTCTTGCTGCTTTCAAGATTCTCTCTTTGTCCTTTACCTTTGCCATTTTAATTATGATGTGTCTTGGTGTGGGCCTCTTTGGATTCATCTTGTTTGGGACTCTCTGTGCTTCCTGGACTTGTGCTGTTCTTTTCCTTCACTAGTTTAGGGAAATTTTTAGTCACTGTTTCTTCTAGTAAATTCTTAACCCCTTGCTCTCTCTCTTTTTCTGGTATGCCTCTGATGCATATGTTATTACCCTTCATATTGTTCCAAAGGTCCCTAAAACTATCCTCATTTTATAAAATTCTTTTTCTATTTGCTACTCTAATTGGTTTCTTCCTGCTACCTTATCTTACAAATCATTGATTCAGTCCTTTACTTCATCTAACCTAATCTTTATCCCTTCCAGTGTAGTCTTCATTTTAGATATTGCATTTTTCATTTCTGATTTAAACTGTTTAATGGTTTTTATGTCCATTTTTATGCTTACGACTCTAAGTTCCCAATGAGTCAACCCATTCTTTGCCTAAGTTCCCTGAGCATCCATGTAACCTTTTTTTTTTTTTTTAATCTATATCTGGTAAATTGCTTGCCTCCATTTCATTTAGTTCTTTTTTGCTGAAAATTTATTCTGTTCTTTCATCTTGCACGTGTCTCTTTGTCTTCCCATTTTGGCTACCTCACTGGGTTTGGTTTGTGTATTAGGTAGTTCTGCTACATCTCCCAGTTTGACAGGGTGGCCTTGTGTAGCAGGTTTCCTGTGGGACCTAGTGGCATAGTCTCTTTGCTCATCTCAGCCAGGTTCCCCAGGAATGTTCCTTTTGTGGGTTATATAAACTGTCCTGTAGTGACCGAGTCTTGATTGCTGTAGGCCTGTCTATGCGTGGGTTTGACCCTCAGGCAGGCTGACTCTGAGGATTGACCCTGACCACAGTGTGTGTGGGTTTTGACCACATGAAGTGTAATTTGTCTCAGCAGAATCTGGTTTGCTGAGATCTCTTTCAGATTTGCTGCTTGTGGAACCTGTTGGATCTTGCTCTGATATTTTCTGAAGCTTACTACTGGTCATGTTGTTTCTAGGACCTTTTGGGAGGGACTCAGGCACTGATCAATATCAGACACTATCTATGTCCTGGACAAACTTCTTGGAACCACAATGCCATCCAGAATGTGTGGTTGTCTATGCTCAGCCTGGGTGTACATGGGAAGGGCCCAGCTCTGCATCAAGGCCAGCTTCCACAAGAACTGAGCCTGGGGCAAGTCAGCAAAAGGCCCAAGGCACTACAAGATCTTCCTCTGCCTACCTCTGCCTGCTGGCTGATGGCTTAGTCACTGAAAGAACCTCTGGCAGCACACAAGTTGCCTGTGGTAGGTTCTTAACAAGTCACCAGGTAGGGGTGAATGGTGTTGACCAGATTTATAAAGATCCAATCTTGCTGTTAGTGCTGGGCCTGATGACACTCAGCAAAAGTCCCTGGGTACAATAAGGCTAGCTACTACCCTCTGGTTGCTCCACCACAGTATTTCAGGATCATTGTGGTGAGACTGGCAGCTTTTATCAGCACCAAACATACCAGATCTGGCCATGTAAAAGGAGGGCACTTGTCAAGTACTTGAGGGAAAAATGGGTTTGTTCTAGAGCCACACAACTCAGTCTGTCCTGGATTTTGCCTGGGCCTCCTGGAAAGGTCAAGCTCAACAGGGCAGGGCTACTGAGGATCTGGGTAGCGGGGCTAGTGGATCTCCTGTGAAGGGGTAAGCTTGCTGGGTGATGGGAGGAATGGCCTATACACCAGAGCCACACAAGTCACTCAGTCCACTCAGTCCTCTTAGTCCATTCTTTCCTCTGTACCCCTGGCCCAGATAGCTAACTCCTCTGCAGGACATGAGCTCTACAGGGTGGGCAACAGGGAGTTCAGAAGATGGGGCTATTGTAGCCCTAGCTGGTATGGGTCACTGGTTTGATTTCCAGTCAGGACACATGCCTGGGTTGTGGTCCAGGTGCCCAGTAGGGGGCACATGAGAGGCAACCACATATTGATGTTTCTCTTTTTCTCTTTCTCCCTCCTTTACCCTCTGTCTAAAAACAAACAAACAAATACATCTTTAAAAAATATGGAGCTATTGCATTCTCCCAGGCTGATGTTATATGGATAACAGTGTTCAACCCAAGAAAGATGGTGTCTGCAGTAGGGAGTGGAATCAGCACAGGGACCCTGGTGGCCATCCCTACAGCTCTCTCACCAGCCACAAAATCCATTGTCTCCTCACAGAACTCTCATCCACTCTGCCCTCACTCCACCAGAGCCCAGGGTGAGCCTGCGATAAGTGATTGTGACTGAGATTTTGTGCATTCACCCTTTAAGAGTATTTCTGGGTCTATAACTCTCATGTCTTCCTGGCATTCAGAATCCTCACTCTTTATCACAGCCGGATATTACGTGGACAGCCCTACCAGGCTCTGATGCCTTAGTCTGTGGCACCAGTCAGGGAGTTGAGACCCCTTGCTCCTCAGGGGGAACCATTGAAGCTTAAGTACCTCTCAGGATCCTCAGCTGCCACACATGACTAAAGGACCAACCCTCTGCAGGGCTCCACCCTTCTTACAGGGCTCCATGTGGCTTTCTGTAAATCCTTGGTTAAAAGACTTCTGTTAAGCTACTCTTCAGTTAGTTATTCAGGTTGATTGTTCTATATTTTAGTTTTATTTCCAGTTCTGTCCTGGGAGAAAGGTGAGTATGACTTCCACTTATCCCACTGCCATCTTGGATTGCCCGCCTTGATTTTTTAAATTAAACTTTTTCTTTTAAAACTTTTGTAGATTCATATGCAGTTGTAATGAACCACACAGAAAGATCCAATGTACCTTTTTTCCAGTTTTTTTTCAACAATAACGTCTTGAAAAACTATGGTGTAGGATATTAACACAGATGGAGTGAAGATACAAAACATTTCCACCACCACAAGCATCCCTCTGTTACATTTTCGCAGCCACACAAACTTCTTTCTGCCTCCACACACTTTTTCAGCCCTGTAAACCACTAATCTGTTCTCCACTTTTGTAATTTTGTCATTTCAAGAGTATTTGATAAAGGAAATCAAATTATGTGTAATTTTGGGGGATTGGCTTTTTCACTCAGTACGATGCTCTGTGGTTTCATCCACATTGTCATGTGTATCAACAGTGTGTTGTTCTTTACTGCTGGGTAGTGCTCCACAGTATGAATGTACCATAGTTCGTTTGAACACTCAGTTGTTGAAAGGCACCTGGGCTGCGTCCGAGTTGGGAACATTGTGAATAAAGCTGCTATAAAGAAGAACAGAACAACAAACAAAAGATTAGTGAAATTGAACAGTTGTACAGAATAGTGGCCCCAAGACAAAAGTGGATTTTTACAAGTTTCCTTGGCTCTTTACACCCAGAGGGCTTTAGGCTCTTAAAGCAGATGTTCCCTAATTAGTTCTATATGTTAACAATCAGGTGAATTCTACTTTGTTTGGTAGCTAATAACTTCACACACACACACACACACACACACACACACACACACAACTATGTACCATCCCTTTTCCCATTGGCAGGCCTGTGACTAAATCAAAATTGTGCAACATGTGGCTTTATAACACTGTAACAGCATATAAATCTCCAATTTGTTTTCCTTTAACACAACTGAATAAACGTGTGATGAGAAACCGAGATGTTGGATACAATTCTATGTTGAAAAATGTTACGATATATACGTTTCCAGAGAAAAGTACCATATTTTTTGGACCATAAGACACACCTAGGTTTTAGAGGAGGAAAATAGGAACAAAAATTTGAAGCAAAAAATGTGCTACAATATTTAATAACATAAATAACACAATATCTCACCAGTGTAAATGGAAACAGAACTCAACAGCAGCATTAACAACCATTAATCCTCCCAAATTAGGGGGATACGTCTTATAGTCTGAAAACATGGTAAATTCCTTTATATTTAATTAACTTAAATGAAAAATTGTTCATTTTACCAAATTTACCTTTTTTTTAGTTTCAATAATATTAAAGTTGAGTAGCATGCCTTAAGGTCTTATTGGGCAAACAGCTTACTGAGCAGTGGTATGAAATCAACTTGGAGTTAATAATTAGTTCAAGTCATCTTCAAAATGACAAATCTTCACTATAGTCATAATAATGATATATTTTTTAAAACAGTAAAGTTAATGGTTTTCAATTTATGAGCTCTTAGGTTCTTTGCTCTTCTAGAGTTTAAAGATTGATACTTTCAGTTACAAATAATTCTCTCTGGTCAAGTTACTTTAACTGGAAAATCAAATGTGTTAAATGTATTTAGCTTTTTTTAATTATGACTCTTTTAAATATTTGTTCTGTTTGCACTAAAGATTTAGATACTCGCAAGGTTATATCTTGAACAGAGACTATTTTTTTAGTTTTTAAATATTTTTATTTAAGTCTTACATTTAAATATTTCAGCTTATGGATTCATGTGAATAAAATATAAAAAATAAAACACAAGCAGCCATGCTAAAAGTAATATCATATTTTTGACCCCTCTAGATTATTTATAATTTTATATACACTGTTTTCTGGAATTGAATTATTTATGTATAAGTGTTGAGACAATTTGGATTCTGTGGACATTATTTTTTATTGTATTTTTCCCATTACCATTTAGTCCCCTTATACTCCCTCCCCCTGCAATCACCACACTGTTGTCCATGTCCATGTGTCCTTTTTCCTTTTTGCTCAGTCCCTCCACCCCCATAGCTGTCATCCTGTTCTCCGTCTATGAGTCTGTCTCTGTTTCGCTTTTTAGTTTAGTTTGTTCATTAAATTCAGCATGTGAGTGAAATCATATGCTATTTGTCTGTCTCTGACTGGCTTACTTCACTTAGCGTAATGTTCCCCAGGTCCATCCATGCTGTTGCAAAAGATAACATTTTCTTCTTTCTTATAGTCAAATGTCCCATAGTTGTTTTATCCACTCATCTGCTGATGGACACTTAGTATGCTTCCATATTGTTGGTGATTGTAAATATTGCTGCAATGAACAAAGGGGTACTTAGGTTCTTTTGAAGTAGTGTTTTGGGCTCCTTCAGATATATTTCCACAAGTGGGATCTCTGGGTCAAAAGGCAGATCCATTTTTAATGTTTTCAGGTATCTCCATACCACTTTCCACAGTGGTTGTACCAATCTGCATTCCTATCAACAGTGCACAAGGGTTCCCCTTTCTCCGTATCTTTGCCAGCACTTGCTGTTTGTTGATCTATTGCTGATGGCCATTCTGCCAGTGATGGTATCTCACTGTAGTTTTAATTTGCATTTCTCTGGTGATTAGTGACATATTTTTGTATTTCTATTTGCCATCTGTATGTCCTCCTTAAAGAAGTATTTATTCAGGTCCTTTGTCCATTTTTTAATTGGGTTGCTTTATTTGGTGTTGAGTTTTATAAATGCTTTATAAATTTTGTCCATTAACACCTTATTAGATATATCAGTGAATATGTTCTACCATTCTGTGGGTTGTCTTTTTATTTTGTTGATGATTTCCTTTGCTGCAAAAACTTTTTAGCTTGATGTAGTCCCATTTGTTTATTTTTTTCTTTTATTTTCCTTGCCTGGGGAGATATATCCAATAGTCCAATGATTTCGCTGCCTATTTTTTTCCTATAATTCTTCTGGTTTTAGGTCTAATATTTAAGTCTTTAATCCATTTTGATTTTATTCTTAGTTTCTTTATGTCTAGACTCATAACACTACTAAGAAAGGGTAGGGACTTTCAGTTATAAGTCAACAAATTATTTAAATAACCACCTTTAGCATAGCATATTTATAATATACTCCCATGTATTTTGATTATTAAAATTATATTTCACAAACACCCAGTAGGCAACATTTTCAATAAGAGTTTTTCTATTCACTGTTGCAGTTGCTTATTAATAGTTAACATAATTAAAGAATACATTACACAGACACTTTCTCTTCTCTCCTGAACACAAATCTGCTTGGTTAATATGTTTTTCTGGAATTACAAGATACAATTCTTAATAGAAATTAGCTAAATCTTGTATGTAATACCTATATTATTGTTTTCTTGAGCCTAAGTTTTAGCGAATGAAGCAAGGCCAATCAATACACATGCCTATTCTTTTCATGAAGACAGTAGATTAGCAGAGTGATCAGAATTGGCAAATTACCAAAAATACCCAAGCTAAGTTATGAACTAAATAATCCCCACCATAAATAAGATACTCGAATATGTTGAGTGTAAAGACTTTAACAAAACTAAGCCAATAATTCTTAACAAATGGATTGAATAAAAATTTTCTATGGTATTTTTCAGCATTCACATTCTGTTATAAAATTAATAATTATTGTGATGTAAAGAATTTTTTAATTGAATTCAGAACTATTTAGAAGTAAAAGTGCAAATCAATAGACAGAGATCTGATATTGAGGAAATCAGAAATGTTGAAAGGAGCTGAGGACACAATATTTAAATTTTTTTTGCAAAGATTATCACCAAGTTTTAAAAACATATATAAAATATGTTATACTAAAAAGAATATTACACAATGGAATTCTATGCAGCAGAAAGAAAGAAGGAGCTCCTACCCTTTGCGACAGCATGGAAGGAATTGGAGAGTATCATGCTAAGCGAAATAAGCCAGGCAGTGAAAGACAAATACCATATGATCTCACCTTTAACAGGAAGCTAATCAACAAAACAAACAAACAAGCATAATATAAACAAAGACACTGAATTTGAGAACAGTCTGACAGTGTCCAAAGTGGGAGGGGAGGGAATTTCGGGGGGAAAGGGGAATGGTTTAGAGCAACAAGTATAAAGGACTCATGGACAAAAACTATGGGGGTTGGAAATGGGAGGAAGGTGGGGAGGGCTGGGGTGGTGGGCTGGGGCGGGGTAAAAGACAGAAAACTGTACAATATCAACAATTAAAAAATACTGATTAAAAAATAAATAAATAAAAATAAAATAAAATAAAGAATATTAAAGCAATCTATTTGTATTCTGCTAATAATACATGGATTGGTAAAAAACTAATACATAGATAAGAATTCATTTTTTACTTCAAATAGATGTGTTTACTTCAAATAAATGCATGTGTTTGTTTATGAGACTGTATTATGCAATTAGCCTGAAATTCACCAAGGGTAAGTAGAAAGTTCTGGTGTTGTTTTTGACAGTTTACAATGCATTAGTCTGACCAGTAGATAATCTCTAAAGTCCTTGGTGTTTTTGTGACATCTGCTAAAGAAGAAAAGATGCCCTAGTATTCTCTTATAATAACCCACCTGAAAGGTTTAGATTTATATTTCTCAAAACATTTTTCAATCAAATGAGTTTTTAAATGCCTACAAATATACTTTAATAGGAATCTGTTTTCTTTGCAAGATGAAGGAGAGGTAAAAGCTGCATATTCCTGAAAGAATACGTAGATTAATCTGACAATAAGATAAAATAACTGATTAGATACTTTCCTCTGAATAACTTTGGTATGCCTAAGAGATGATAAAATAGAAAACACTGGGTAATGAAAATAAAAATATATGGTGGGGCTAAATAGGAAGATAGAGGAAAAGGAAGGTCAACTTTGGAGTTTTGACAAAGGCCCGTGTTGCACTTCATTTCTATCATTTCCCAGACTTCTGGCAATATACCTTGGTTCAGAAAATCTCAGAACTGTCCCTGGCTCCTTGCAAACTATGGTATTCAACTAATCAGAGTAGAAAAAGTTATGCTGTATTATAGCCATCACAAATTCAACTTTTAAAAAGGCATAATGTACTTATAATAAATAGATTTTAAATGTATAGTTGTATGTTTCAACACACTAACACATATGAAACCACCACCCCAAATAAATATGGAATGTTTTCACACCTAATTTGCTCATGTCCCTTTCTAGTCATTGAACTCCAAAGGTAAACATGATTTGATTTTTATAACCAGAGCTTAGTTTTTCCCATTTCAAAATATAAGTAAAAATTTAAAGGTATACACTCAATTCTCTCTCAGCTCTATAACTGAGCTTACTGTTTTAAGATTCATTCATGTTATTGAGAATGATTATAGTTCATTCTTTATATTATTGAGTCATTTACACATGTAACAATATACCACAATTTATTAATCTATTCACTTGCTTAGAGATATCTGGAGTTTTGTTGTTGTTGTTGTTGTTTTTTCAAGCTTGGAGATTTAATTTAAGTTGGTACTCATTTATAATTATTTTGTTTTATTTACTTTATTTTATTTTATTTTATTTTTATTATTTTTTTAAATCAGTATTTTTTTAATTGTTGGTCTTGTACAGTTTTCAGAGATATCTGGTTTTGATCTTGTGACTAGTGTGAACATTTTGTATACATTGTGGTCATTTGTTTTCATACTCTTTAAAAATGCTTAAATGGAGACTTTTAGATTCTAGTGTTAAAAGTTTTCTACACACAGTATTTTACTCCCAACAGCAATACGTGAAAGTCCTAGTAGCTCAACTATCTCGTCCACATCTGGTGTTGTCAGCCCTTCTTATTTCAGCCATTTTGATTGGTGTGGAATCCTAACTCAGTTAATACCCATTTTCCTAAAGACTATGATAATCTTTTCGTGGGCTTATTCAAAACTTGTGCATTTTTTGGGGGGTAGTGTCCAAGTCTTTCCCCCATTTTTACCAGAATAGCACTAATCTGTAGAGCAACCTGGAATATAATCATTTTAGCAGTGTTAATTCTTCTAATCAACAAACATGATATATTTTAATATTCATTAAGACTTCATTAAAGTGCTGGCAAACAAGTCTTGAACTATTTTTTTGTTAAATTAATCCACCATAAACAACTAATAAACTAAATAACACAAATGAAACACAGTCTTTTAGACATTGTACAATAGGCATTGCAAGGCAGTGATTTCTGTAGTAAAGGTCCTAGAAATATATAAATTAAGTCTCAGACGTATACATCATATCTCTGCTACTAAAATAGAGTAGCAAATTCTAGGCATCAATCACTCTTTTAATAAAGAAATGCATGGTATCTTAGGACAGAAAAATGGGGAATACTAATACTAATACTATTAGTATTCAGTATTTATTCTGTTTGGTTGATTATGAGGACTGGCATATCCGATCTGGCAATCCCAGATACCCATTGGCTGAAAGGAATATGAAACCAGAAAAGACACTGTCCTTTGTGCCATCTGTCACGTACCAAACCCAATAAGCAGAGATAGGGATTGAATATTTATGGGTCTTTATTCAGATGGCCTGAAATCTGAGAAGACAGCAGGTTTATACCCTAACAGACCATCTTACATTGTCTTTCCAGGCCAGACTTTTAGAATAAGGAATAAAGAAGATGCAGGGAGAGATTTTGAAATTCAGGGAAAGTTAGATAAAATAAAACTGCAGCATTCTCATCCTGGTCAGTTAGCGGTTCCCAGGGGCAGGTGGTCATCTGTCTCTCCCTGGAGCACAATGTTGGAATGCCCCCACTTGTTCCCCAGGCGGTAGTCTTTAGCAGTCCCCCAGGAGGTCAGCTGTCTCTCCCAGGAGTGGTGAGCCTTACCTGCAGTTCCTGAAACAATAGTTTTAATATACACATTACCTACTAGGCATATTAACTATTTACCTTAAATTAAAATTTTCCAACTCATGAGTCCCCTATCAAATTGTGCTTTTGGGATTTGGCAGGGAGGTGATATTGCTAAAAGCAATTTTGGATTGATGGGTTCATGAGCTATGATATGAGGAAAGTGATCTCAGTGTTTTATAATCCACGATACTGTGATCCATCCCACTAGAAATATTGTAAGAGACTCCCCTCAATAAGGTTTGCAGATGGTCTTGGTGTTGAGTAGGTCATTTTTATGTATTCAAATTGGTCAAAGATTATCTGGAAAGCAGCCTTTTGCAAATCACCTTCCCTAATAAGATTTATAACAATAATAATTAAAATGTTCACCAATTGTTGATTATGTTTTGTCTTCCAGGCATACTACTAAGTACTTCATTTATATTACCTGACTTAACTCTCAATGATGAGTTAAAAATCACTATTGCATTTTTCAGATTAGGAAGCTAACTTTAGGGATGTTAAGTAATGTTAAACAAAGTCTCTTGAATGAATCCAGTATTCGAATTCAAATTTTTTTGGCTAAAAATTGTATGCTTCAAATCATTGCACTGTAATACCTACTTAAAAGTAATTTGACAAAGGGCAGTTTTCCAAGTGTTTCAGAAATTTCAGTGGGTCTCCTAAGTGGGTAACAGGTTCTAGTCCAACCTCTCAATCATAAGAGAATAAGCAGTCACCTCAACTATATTCACCTAACAGAGATTAGGGTATATGGCAGTCAATCAATTCCTTCTATGAACTGAGTTTCATATGTTTCTTCTATTTATGATGTTGGACAAAGAGCTAAAGGTTTCCTTGCTTCTTTTTAGAATCTATATCATTGCTCATTTTTTTCCCCTTTACTTCCAAAATGAGGAAAAAACTTTTGCTCCTTCACAACTAACACCCATAAAGCAAGACTTTAGTGTGTCCTGAGTGACCCCCATATACTAAGAAGCAGCACATCTGTATAGAAATGTTAACACATGCCCTGGCTAGGGTGGCTCAGTGGACTGAGTGCTGGCCTGCAAACCAAAGGGTCGCTGGTTCAATTCTCAGTCATGGCACATGCCTGGGTTGCAGGCAAGGTCCCCAGTCCCAGCTGTGTGAGAGGAAACTACACATTTATGTTTCTCTCCCTCTATTTCTCCCTCCTTTCCCTTCTATCTAAAAATAAATAAATAAAATCTTTTTTAAAATGATGTTAATACATGAATTTTCCTACAGAAAAATTGAGGCCCTTGCTGGTGTTTGTTGGAAGCTTCATTTTTCTTCTACTTGCTATTAGTCACTACTGGATCTGCTGCTGTCAGAGGAACTTAAAGGAAAACTGAAAACCTGTTTAGGGAATTAGAATCTGAAGCCATGGAAACCAAGGCTGAAAGTCCAGGTGTATTTCCTACTTGTAGATTTTACTGTTAATAAGTTAATTAATCATAGGGGCAGCTTTGGGCCACTAAATTCTTTAGTCTAAAGCTATTCTGAAAACAGCCCCCACAAATATGGAGAAACTAAAATTTGGGATAGTTCGCAAGTAGATGATTTCCCAGTGATGCTGTGTGAACTAGGTGAGAAACCATAGTGTGGACAGGGAACTGGGTCTGTGGAATGGATATGTTAGTATTAACCCTGGTAGTCCTGGGACAGCGAGAACCTGAATTTTTTGCTTTGATGTGCTAAAATGAATTTAGGAAGCAAGGATCAGTCTGAATCTTTAAATCCACAAGAGGAGGCAGAGAGTAGGAACTGATCACGAAAGAAAGTTGTCTAAGGCACAGGTGGCAAACACAAGGCCCATGGGCAGAATCCGGCCCTCCACCTTTTTTATCCAGCCCAGCACCTTGCTTCTACCCACCAGCTTGTTTCTACCTGGCAGCAGCACCAAGCTCTTACTTAACTATTAAGAAGTAGTTACATTTATACAGTCCTAAAATTTCATTCGGCCCTTTCAAGGCAACCTCGAGGCTGATGTGGCCCCTGGTGAAAATGAGTTTGACATCCCTGGTCTAAGGTGATGGTACAATTTGTTAAGACAAAACATGTAGATTCAAATAGGACTTGAAGCAATTCTCTGAAGCAATGGTATAAACAGTTTAGAATGATCATGAAACAGGTACACCTAAGATCACTAATGGTAAGAAACCTGTTGAAGCACCAATGGGAATTATTCCATTGATAAAGGGAAAGCATAAATTTGGACTGATTTTTATCACAAATATATATTTTTAAGATTGTGGAGTGTTTTTAAATGCATTTCTATAAAGTTCCTGCCCTTGTGTTTTAACATTAAATAAAAATGGCTATATAAATTTTTAACAAATTGAGAGGGTATGCGTGGGATATTGTGATTGCAAATAGATTAAGTTATATAATGTAGAAAAAAGTCATTTCGAGAGGCAGAGAGAGACCTAAAATTAATAGGAAGTTGTCATTTGGAAGAGCAGTAAGAGGCCTGGGAGTTTGGTGGTTGACAGGGGACACACACTGTGTCTGTAGAGAAGTCAGATGTGAAAGAGACACATTTGTTTTCCATACAATCCTCAAATCAAAAAAAAACAAAGGAGTGCAGTGTGCAAAAGGCAGCTATGAAATTGAAGTTGACCTCTCACATTGCAACTAACTCCGCATTGTCTTCCCAAGATTAATGACTCTTCCCAGGGAGAGAGGCTAGTTAGGATGGAATATACTGAATCCACTGGGGAATGGGTTTAGGTTTCCACATTTAAACAGCTTTGGAATTATGTGGGTTATAAGAATTTTTTGCAACAACACGGATGGATCTTAAGAATATCATACTTACTGAAAATAATTCAGAAAAAGTTAAAAACCATATGATTTCTCTCATATTTGGGATATAAAACTGAAAGCAACAAATGAACAAACAAGAAAAAAGAAAAAAGCTCATAGACACAGACAACAGTATGGTAGTTGCCAGAGGGAAGGGGGCGGTGAGAGGGAGTAAAGGGGAAAGGAGGTCAAATATATGGGGAGGGAAAAAGATTTAATTTTGGGTGGTGGACACAATGCAATATACAGATGATGTATCACAAAACTGTACATGTGAAACCTACATAATCTTGTTAACCAATATTACCTAATACATTTTATTAAAGAAAATATAGGTACACAAATGTTTTTTAAAAAGATAGAATATGTTTGGGACATATTCTTCTCTCTCTGAGGTTATAGAAATCCCTCCACATTTAGAAACAAGAGATTTATTTCTATGGCAAAATTGTCACTTAACAGCTGTGTGATGTTGGCCAGAAAAAACCTCTGGTGTCTCAATTTTCTTTGTTGAATAAAAATAAAATCTATACAAAAGAATATTCTGAGGGCAAAAATATTGAAAAACAACTAAAAGTCTTTATTACAAAGTACAATTGATTGGTTTACAATGTATTTCTTACTTCTTTTATACTTTACCTGAAAAGAAAGAGAATGAACTTCAGTAGGAGGAAGGAAGAAAAAAATAACTTCCTTAAAGAGAAATGTTATAAATCGATAGTTTTGGGGCATCCCCATGTACATTAAGCTTATTTGATGAGAGAGGTTTTCTGAAGAGTGTTAAGAAAATGCTTTATGGACATATATTTGGGGTTCAAAGCACCTTTTACTTTGTGGTTACTTAGATTGTGTAATGCTGAGAGAAGTTAAGCTAGACTCCAAAATTGAAACAAGGACTATTTGTAAAGCATTTGGTCTTTATCGAACATTTATAGACAGCTTAAGAGGTCATTCACTTTTTTTTGAAGTTGTCAAGTCCATTTTGCCTGGAGAAGATTCAAGACTCTTCCTGAAAGCAGCCAGAGGTGACTTCTAAAAATGGCTTGTTATACACTTGACCCAGAAAACTCCACAAATTTATTCAAATCAAGAGGTTCAAATCTCCCTGTTCATTTTAATAACACTTGTGAAACTGTCCAGACCATAAAGGATATGCATATCTGAAAAGCCCCCAAGTATCTAAAGATGTCACTTCACAGAAGCAATGTGTGCCATTCTGTTGTTACAACGGTGGAGTTGGTAGGTGTGCCCAGGCCAAACAATGGGGCTGCACACAGGGTCAGTGGCCCAAAAAGAGTACCGAATTTTTTAGAGTTCTGGCGCAGATGGAGGCATAGGTAGATACACTTCGCCTCCTCACAAAACCAGAAGAAGGAAACAACCAATTTAAAAAAAACAGCCAGAACTTCCAGAAAAATCAGACTTCACAGAAGTACAACAACCAAAGAGTTGAAGAAGAAACGTTCATCCAGACTTGTAGGAGGGGAAGAGAGAGGCAGCAGGTGTGTAGAGGATGTGGCAAGGCTACAGCTGGTGGATTGGATGGGTGAGGCTGTTGGAGGACGTGGAGGTCCCACATTCAGGTGTGGATATGCTAGGAGAGCAACTAGGTAGCCAGACAGACTGCTCAACCCAGGGTTCAAGCACATGCAAAATAAAGCCTCAGAACCTCTGTCTGTAAAATCCTCTGTCTGTAAAATCCTATGGGGGTTGTTGTGGTGGCAGTACAATCTACCCTCTTTTGAAAGTGGAGTAAGAGCCCAGCAAGTAGCATTATTCCTTCTGTCACCCCTCCCCCACATACACCCCCACAATGCATCAAAGTGGGTTGCCTGGCCCTGGCCAATACCTAAGGCTCCACCCCTTAAAACATAACAGGTATGCCAAGACAAAGAAATATGACTCAAATCAAAGGACAAACCAGAACTCCAGAAAAAGAACTAAGCAACAAGGAAATAACCAATCTATCAGAGATAGAGCTCAAAACACTAGTGATTAGGATGCTCACAGAAATGATTGAGTATGGATACAAAATAAGGGAAGAAGCTGTGCAGAACAAAATAAAAAGTATACAGGGAACCAACAGAAAAGGGAAGGAAACTGGGACTCAAATCAACAATTTGGAACAAAAGGAAGAAACAAACATTCAACCAGAACAGAATGCAGAAACAAGAATTCAAAAAAATGAGGAGAGGCTTAGAAACCGCCAAGACAATTTTAAACATTCTAACATCCAAATCATAGGGATGCCAGGAGAATAAGAGGAAGAGCAAGAAATTGAAAACTTATTTGAAAAAAATAATGAAAGAAAACTTCCCCAATCTGGTGAAAGAAATAGACTTACAAATTCAGGAAGCTCAGAGCCCTAAAAATGTTGGACCCAAAGAAGAGCACACAAAGACACATCATGATTACATTACCCCAGATTAAAGATAAGGAGAGAATCTTAAAAGCAGCTAGAGAAAAGGAGAGTTACCTACAAAGGAGTTCCCATAAGACTATCAGCTGATTTCTCAAAAGAAACCTTGCAGGCAAGAAGGGACTGGAAAGAAGTATTTGAAGTCATAAAAGGCAAGGACCTCTATATCCAAGATCACTCTATCCAGCAAAGCTATCATTTAGAATGGAAAGGCAGATAAAGTACTTCCAAGAAAAGGTAAGTTAAAGGAGTTCATCATCACCAACTTCTCATTATATGAAATGTTAAAGTGACTTATCTAAGAAAAAGAAGATGGTCAAAACAGTGAACAGTAAAATGACAATAAACTCACAACTATCAACAACTGAACCTAAAAAACAAAAACAAAGTAAGCAAACAACTAGAACAGGAACAGAATCACAGAAATGGAGATCACATGGAGGGTTATCAGTTGGGAGGGGGAGAGGGAAGAATGGGGGAAAAAGTACAGGGAATAAAAAACATAAATGGTAGGTACAAAATACATAGGGGGAAGTTAAAAATAGTGTAGTGTGGGGGGCACTGCCCACAGAGCACCCCTGTCCATCACAGATGAAAATAAAACTACCAAGACGTGATCTGCTTGGGGAAGAGAGGTGGTCAAACTCTCAAAGGAGAATGACCCAGAGCCCCTTCCTCACTGGGCTTGTATTGGGTTCAAATACACAGGAATACAGGTACATCAGGCAGCAAGGATCAAACAATGGTTAACATTTCAAAGAAATCTGAGGGTTTAATCTGAGTCAGTGTCTGTCAGGAAAGTGGGTTGCAAAACTTTGGGAGACATACTCATTTCCTCCTTTGACCCTTATCATTTAAATGAGAGCACTCTTAGCTGAGCAGGTTTCACAGGACTTTACAAATTCTTTCTTATGCCAGATCACCCAGGGAACCGCTGTGGCCGGCACAGAGCTGCACCGCTCGCCATCATAGTTTCAGGCTTTAAGCCGATTAGGCTCAGGAAGCAGAAGACATCACCCAGATGGAAATGGGGACTCAGGCTCTATCAGAATAGCCGGGGGGTGAGAGTCCATCACCCGCTCTTTGCTGCAGCCCCCCACTCCTTCCATAAGGGCCTCCCAAGTGGTCATGTCTGGCTCAGGTTGCCCTTCCCATGAGGAGTCTTACCCGTCATTGACTAACTGACTAACTAACCGTCATTGACTAACTAAGCATTGGGGCCAGAGATGGGTGAGGCAGAAGGGGCCCTCCTGCCAGGGAGATAAGCTTTGTCTCCTTAGTGCTCAGGTCCTTTTGACAGAACAGACCCAGATGAAGTGGGTCCCTAGGCTCTTACTCAGCCCACCATGGGGTGAGGGTTACAACTCCTGAAACCAGGATGAATGGTCTGCAACAGCGTAGGAAATGAAGAAGCCAAAGAACTTATATGTATGACCCACGGACATGAACTAAGTGGGGGAAATGCTCAATGGAAGGGGGTACAGGGCAGAGAGAGAGGAAGGGGAGAAAAAAATGGGACAAGTATAATAGCATAATCAATAAAATATACTTTAAAAAAGAGTGCTGAATTATTGCTGCACATGCTTAAAAATTCAGAAAGTAATGCTGAACTTAAGGATTTAGATGTAGATTCTCTTGTCATTGAACACATCAGGTAAAGAGAGCTCCCAAGATACAGTGCAGAACTTTCAGAGCTAAGTGGCAGCTTAATGCATAGATGAACTCTCCTTGCCACATTGAAATGATCCTCAATGAAAAAGAGCAGATTGTTTCTAAACCAGAAGAGGAAGCTGCACAGCAGAAAAAGATATTCCAGAAGAAACTAAAGAAATAAAAGCTTATGACCAGGAGTAAATTCAGCATAAAATAAAGACTAATAAAAATAAGAAGGAGGAGGAAGAGGAAGAAAAGAACAAGAAAGAGGTGGAGGAGAGGAGGAAAAACAAAAAGAAGGAAAGATTCGAGAATAGGGCAGTAGCTATTTCCATTCAATAAATGGTCATTATTGGGACACTTTTCCATAAGTCTCAAATATGTAAGTTTTGTGCAGCAGCACAGCAGCAAGAGGAAAAAAATCCAAATTGTGTGTGTGAGTGACTGTACGTGAATGTGCACATGTACGTGAGTGTATGAGAAAAAGCCTACGTAAATGTGAGTGTGTGTGCATATGTAGGAGTTGTACATGTGTGTATGGTGTAAATATATGTGAATATATGTGAGTGATGTCTGTGAGTGTGAGCATACTTTAAGTAAAACAAATGTCAAACAACTATGATAATGTTGAATAAAACCAAATGTTGTTTAATAATACATGATTTCTTGCAGAAATATATTATAACTCTTTATTTTGTTACATGGTTAATGAACATAAGCTTCAGATTTAAGGCCAAATAAACTTTGAGTTCATATACCTATTATGAAATAAATAGTGCCTAAATTAAAAATATAGAGAATTGATAACTGAACTTATGAAAGTATTCACACCCATTTGTAAAGCATTTCTGGTAGTTTGTGATGCACATACACAGTTGTCTATTGTATTAAAAGGAAACTACTTGCTCAGTCATTATTGAAAGTATAATTGATAACTATGAGCTATTCATATCCATAATGTACTGCTATAGAAATCTAGATTTCATTAATTCAATAATAGAAATATTTTTCTGTGTATTTTAGTAAGTCAAAATCTATACTTTGGTATGTGCAGAATACTATGACTATATATTATGTCTGTAAATCTAAGGCAGAAAAAAAGCACAAATATCCAAATTTGATCAACAGTATTATTCTTCCAATATTTTATTTTATTTTTTAATTTTTTAAAAATATTTCTTTATTTTTAGAGAGAGGGAAAGGGAGGGAGAAAGAGAGGGAAAGAAACATCAATGTGTGGTTGCCTCTCACATGGCCCCCACTGGGGACCTGGCCTGCAACCGAGGCATGTATCCTGACTGGAAATCGAACTGTGACCCTTTGGTTCACAGCCCGCGCTCAATCCACTGAGCCACACCAGCCAGGGCTATTCTTCCAATATTTTAAAAATTATCTTCAAATTTGGTGGTAAAAAGTAATCTTGTAGTTGAACTAATCTAGCCACCTCACATTACATGAAAAAACAAAAGCACTTGGTCCTGTTTTTCTAGAAAGAGTATTTTTAAGAGCAAAAAGTGCTATTGGCTCAGTTTTATGTAAGTCTTAAAAGTCATATATATGATATTGCGTGATGTGAATTTTGATGTGTGGTGAGATGTAAGGCTCTACACATAGATATGGGGCATGCATTCATACGAGTTGATGGAGGAGGAGGACTATGATGTTTACCGAATTGTGAATAGGTATAGAAGTGTTCGCTGACATTATGAAATGTATCGTTGAAGTCTGATTGTGTGGAACTATCATTGCTTCACCAATATATTGGTAATTCACAAATCAACATTTTCCAGAATAACTTTATTGAGTTCTAGGCCTATTTATATAATAGTTTATTGGCACTTGGACATTTTAAATTCATCAGACCAAAACCTCCTCAACCTCTCTTCAAATCTCTTCCTAACCTGAATCTTTGTGGTAATACCGTGATATATCTAATCAATCAAGCAAGAAACCTGAAGTTAACTTTAGATTTATTTTTCTTTTTCACTCCCATTTCCAACCCTATCAAACTCTGTGTATTTTATGTTCTAAATATTTATTGTAAACTTCTCTTCTTCAGTTTGTATTTAAAGTTATATTTTTAATTTGGCTTAATCTGACATTCTTTCAACATTTTTTCTAATTTTAAATGTATTCTGAGTAAAGTGGTTAGATTAATTATTTTAAAACATGAACATTGTAATAATTATATTCTTACATAAGATCCTTAAATTGCTTTCCATTATTAAAAAAAGTTAAACTTCCCACAATAAATGTCAAGACCTGTGAGGATCTGTTTCACTCTTAGGTAATCAGTTTTGTTTCCTGACATTACTCCTGCCATTGTTCCAACAAATTCAATTTATTTGTAATTGACTGAATGCTTCATACTCTAAAAGCTCTATTTTTTGCAGCTTGTTTTTCCCTGCTTGGCACGTTCTTCTTCACCTCATGACTCTTTAAAGATTCTGAGTAAATGTCACCTCTTTAAGGAAATATTACCTCATATGTTCTTTTCTCCTTTGTCTGTTCTAAATGTCCCTCTGCGATGCTTTCTCGTTCTCCTTTGTACATGTAATATTTAGTGAAACTATTGTGTTTTCATATGATTATCCTTCAGATGAACTAGGTAACCCTGTCAAAATGAATGAAATAACAATCTTATTAGGGAACTTGAATTATTAGGTAGTTGAAATATTATGATATTGGCTGAATATTGTCAACATCAAGTTGTACTTCATTCAAGAAGCACAAGAAGTGCAAACTTCCATTGAAAATGAGCCAATCAATGAAAAAGCTAGCTAAAATCCAAGAAATACATTAATAAGTGTCAGAATCCTAGACAAAAAAAGTATGCATGTGCTGAGGAGTATTTAACCAGGGAACCAAAGTCAATGAAGAGGACAATGTAAGGTTTTACAATCTATTTAGAGTGCACAAGCATTCACCTTTTTGAATTGACCCTTTGACTGTCTTTGCTTAGCTTTTGTGCCAGAACAGTGATTGTTACCATATGGCTATTGGCTCCTGTTTACCATTCTTTCAAATTGATTGGCATAATATCACAATGTCAAATATTTCTACATTCGCTGTACCCGCCATATTTCAAATCCAGACCTTTATACTTCTTTCTCCAGTTAGGCTACTTGATGTGGATTATCAGTTGTTCATTTTATTTGAGTTCTATTTGGCATACTGATATTGTTCAGTCTAAAACATTTTTGTACTGTGAGAAATTTAATGTTAGAACTAATAATATATCCCTGATAATATCTACTGATAAAAATAATAAAACATATGTTGAGGTGTACAACTCCAGAACCTATAGAAATCATACATGGAAAGCTGAAATTTTAATTAGAACCTGAAAATGTATTTTCCTAAATTTGATACCATAACTCTTTAATGCAGATTTTTACAACTGGTAAATATGAGAAGAGCTTAAAAATTTTTAAAAATAATAGTGTGCCAAATAAGATTTTCACTGGCCAAGAATACCTAAATTTCACTTCACTTTAATAGAGGCTTAATATCAGTTAATAATCTGCTATACTTTTCATGAATAACCAACAGTCAATTTGAACTGTGGCAATGATTTTATAGACTTCCAAATCATTTTAAGGTATCTAAATACGTCACTATTTTGTCTTGTACAATAGAGAATAGGCTGGTATTTCTTAAATCATTTGTATTGGTCAATTAAATATTAATTGTGTGTTTTCAAAAAGTGAATAAACCTTAGATAATTGATCTTTCCTCCCCCTTTCTCTTAGAATTGAAAACACCACAGATATCACTGGACAACTGATTAACATTCTATGAAGTATTCTGAAATTTTATTTTTAAAATATAAATAAAAATAAGTGAAAATTGATATATTTCTAAAAGTCTTTATTTGTGTGGAGTCTTGGAGAGGTTCCCAAGAACCAGCAAATAACTTGTGCTAGACTGTCTTTTGTGAAGTAGGCATCCTGAAACTCTTTCTAAGACTAGAACTAATGTTCTATAATTTCCTTCCTTGTATGATTCATCATTAGAATTTGCCAGTGGGAGAGAGTGAACAGAAGCCACTCTAAAATCACAGTGACCAGATGCTGTGTTTCACAGCCCTCTTGACAAGCTCCCATTTCACAGATATGGTACCTTCTCCACCCTTCTGTACTTTGGGATGGTGTCCTTCGTGTCCCTTTTCACCATCTCCTCCTTGCTTCTTTCCCAACCACCACTCCCACTGTTCCTCCCTCACTCTTCTCATATGTGTTTGTATAAGCCATGATTCTTTAATTAAACTGCTTTGTTTCTCTAATACTTCTAGTCGTTCTCTCTGAACCCAAACTGATACATCACCAAAAGCAGATGCACCCTCCATCCTACTGGGATAGTTTTTATCCAGGAAAGAATGGACACTTTGGTAGGACACACACTGTGCTTTGAGGGATGTATGGTCAACCACTTGTCAGCTGGGACAGTCAGCTCAGTCCTCAGGATCAAACAGAAATGGAGTGGCTGCCAAGGGCTCCCTTTATTCACATACAACTAGTATTTTAGGAAGGAAAGACATTTCAGAAATTCCCTGTTCCTACACTTTAGCATAAATATAGCAAGTGAAACGAATGACTCACTCAAGGTAATTAAGGAACTTGTTCCAGTTCATTCAGTAGATTTATGGTAGTACTGGGACTAAAGGAGGTGATAATTTCTATGCTTGAAGAGTTTATACTCTGTTAACTATGATTTAGTCAGAATGGTACTTTTTCTTTATGGCTTAATAGCTCACAGATAGCACACACATATATATTAATGTATAAATATGCCTTTATGTAATATTTACATAAGTTAATGTGAAGTACATATATATATATAATTATATAAAATTTGGTTAATTTAAATACTTGGCTTTGCCATAAATCTAGTTAGTATTGGAAATCCAGTAGTTTAAGTCCTTCATGTTCTGTGAGGCAAGAGCTTTTTCCTCTTCTGTTGCATGCAGATTTCTGCGTCATAAGTTTACATTAGCAAACTCATAAAGACTGTCAAAATATAACTATTTTAATTTGATACCTTAATTTAATACCTTATTTGTTGGGAGTCTCAAAGTTCATCCCCAGTTTTGATGATTCAGTAGAAGGACTGGTGGGGCTCAACATACACTCACATTCACAGCTATGATTTACTACGGTGAAAAAATAGTGAGAAAAATCACGAAAAGGAAAAGTCTCAAGGGATAAAATTTTGAGGAAAATAGGAGTTAGCTTCCAAAGATCCTTTCCCAGTGAAGTCCACAGACTAACAAATTGTGAGCACACATATAAAGCTTGCTAAAGACTCAATGCCCAGAAATTGTATTGGGGAGGGGGGGATGAGCACATTGGCATGCCTGGCCTGTCAAGTACACTTGTATTTACACCTGTCTACACTTGTATAGACAAGTACTCTAATTCCAGAGTCCCAAAAGGAAAGCAGGTGTTTCGCATAAACCATATTGTTTGTTTAAAAGTTTAGGCCAAGCAAGTCACTGCTATTAGTTAATATTAAGGAACTTCCCAAAATCCTTAGCTCCCAGATGTCAGCCAAGAGCCAATGTTGTAAGTAGGTTTCCCAAAGGATAGCAGTAAGACCTTGTCTGTTAACTCTTCTCTGCACATCCCAATATTCAAATTTTGGTTGAAAATGTAACTGAAAAACCACCAAATCTGTTGCCTTTGATGTCAGGACCTAAAGTTCAGGTAATCCCTTTTAGTTTAAAAATATTTGGGAGAACACAGTGATGCTTCCCTCCTTCTGGAATTTCATGAGATCGCTATTCTGTAAAATAGCTGACGAGCAAATGGTTGAGCAGATTTTTCTCAGCTTGATAGATACTGGTTTCATTGTTGATTTTCCAATTTTATGCACTCATTGAAACAATATCACTTGCCTTATAGCAGCGATTTTCAACCAGTATGCCACAAGAATTTTTGAAACATGCAGTGCCTCGCTATTTAATCAGGGGCACTAATCTCTTTTCCCTTAGATTGTCAAATAAAAAATGACAATAGCCAACACAATAGCCATCTGGTGTAAATGAATCAAAATTATACTTTTTCTTTGCCATCAGATTGTTGAAAAATATATTGTAAAAATTTTTTAGTGTCCTGCAGAATTTTAGTAATTTGTATATGTATTCCACGAGATGGGAAAGTCGAAAATCACTGTTTAACAGTATTGCATTCTGTTTCTTTGTTTTTTGCTATTTTGAAAAGAGAGCTGTGTATATCAATGTTATAGCCCACTTCATAGATACTATCAAACCAAAAGCACAGTTTTATCCTCTTTTCCACATGTGCTTAGCTATTAGGTATTTCCTCCTCTGGATACCTGCAGCTCTCTGAATGTGTTTCTATGATAATATGTCACATTGTAATGTAAAAATGTGTTATTGTATCTTTGTCTCCCACCCTCCAAACCGTGGTCTCAAAATTCATGACTGCATCAAGAATAGCACACTAGATACTATTAGATGTTTAAATGTATTTTTTTCCTAAAGAGTGAAGTCTCTCTCTCTCTCTCTCTCTCTCTCTCTCTCTCTCTCTCTCTCTCTCTCTCTCTCTCTCTCTCAGAGAGAGAATGTTCGTACTGGAGTAATGATGGCTGGTAGATTGAATAACACTCACTAGAAAACCAAGAAATCAGTCCTTGCAAACCTGAAATAAAAATGAGACAAGATAATAAAATAGACAATGGACTAAATGAAATTTTAAATATATCCAGAGTATCTTTTTTGTTTCTTTCTGTTTGATTTATTTTAAAAGCTTTAAGGATAAGCATTTTCTTATTTGAAAATGACTATGATCTTTAGATATTGCAGGACCTTTAGAAGAAGTTGGTGTTAAGTTAATGGATTGCAAATTTGCTTGAAACACTTGTTTGCACTGTAAAAATTCACAGAAAGTAAAATGATGACTTTCTTAGCCTCAACTGCAAGAACGATTATAGTGCAAATGATTCCTAAGTAAATCGTGGCTGGATAAAGTGGAGAGAAGGAACATGATTTTCTCCTCAACTTGGAAGATTGTTCTATCCACCAGGAGCCAGGAAATCTTATATAAGCCCTCCTACAACAACAAGCATTTAGATTCGTACACTCCTTGTTATTTATGAGCAGCTGTAGTTAGCCAGAGCTGTAGGAGAGTTCTACCTCCTGGAGGGTTAAAATTTGCAAAGATCTGTGCATAGCAAATAGAAACTGAAATAGCTGGTGCTATGAAATAAACTTGATGAAAACAGTTCTTAAAATCAGTACTTGAGTCCATCCCAACCTGAGAGACTGAGCACTCTGCATCTATCAGGACAGCCTTCATATAAGGATGTGGCCACTTGATAAGACATTTTATCGAATGCATTAACATAAGGGATGTGACTGATAGCAAAAATGAGACTGTGAATTGTCTATTTCCCTAAGCATTTTCTGGCTGAAGGCTTTACCAATACCTAATGTGGATTTCTTGGTAATAAATGTTAGAATTCCATTATATCTCTTTAAGTTCACTTAAAAATTAGTGGCCACTAACTCTCCCCCAGACAAAAATTATACTACTGCTGCTATCTGCCTCCAGATTTCCATTTTTTTCCAGTTTTATTGAGATAATTAACATATAATGTCTAAGTTTTAAGTGTACAATTTGATGTATTGTGAATTCATTACTATTGTCCAATCATATTAGTTAAAATATGTCACCTCAATTAATTACCTTTCTGTGTGCATGTGATGTGAATAAGGAAGAGCCACTCTCTTGCCAACTTTCAGGTATACAATACAGTATTGTTAACCATAGTCACCATGATGTATATTAGATCCCCAGAATATACTCTTCTTATAGCTACAAGTTTGTACCATTTCAATGACATCTCTCCATTTTCCCAAACGACAGCCCCTGACAGCCACCAATTTATTCTTTGTTTCTATGAGTTTGGCTCTTTTGGATCTCACATGTAAATGAAATCATAGCACTTATCTTTCTATGACTTACTTCACTAGCGTAATGGCCTCAAAGTCCATTCATGTCATCGCACAAATGGCAAAATTTTATTCTTTCTTATGGTTGAGTAATATTTCTTTGTGTGTGTGTGTAAATCACATTTTCTTTATTCATTCAGCCATAGATGGACACACAGATTGTTTCCACATCTTGACTATTATAAATAATATTGCAGTAAGTATGGGGTGCAAATATCCCTTCACGATAGTTATAAGGAACTGGTCCACCTGACAATGGCAAATGTAGCCCAGCCCTATCGGAAAACCTGTAGGTGCGAGTCGGCACACAGGAGCCAAACCCAAGAATCAGCTTTCCTGAGGCAAATCAGGCCTGCATTATACCTAGACTGCTTTGAGACTTGCTCTTGCTAAAATTCTCTCACCCTGAATTGAAGCTGCAAATGTTCACTGCATATCTTTAAAGTAACTTCCTAAAGTCTGTGCTAATTCTCCCAAGGATGGAGTGTAACTAGACCAATCACTCTTATTGTTCCCTTGCATTTGCAATATTTTTTCCTTGTTAATCTGAAGAAGTAATCAGTAACGTCCTTTCCTTTATTATCTGAAAAAAGTAAGCACCTAAAGCAAACCTGAGCATAATGAATGAGAACCTTCTTTGATGTGTGCTATTAGAAAGCAATAAAAGCCTGTCCAGACAAGGGTCCAGGCGCGCGCGTGCTCGCTCTCTCTCTCTCTCTCTCTCTCTCTCTCTCTCTCTCTCTCTCTCTCTCTCTCTCTCTCTCAGAGAGTGGCTGTGCCTTCCTTTTTTCTCCACAGGACTTCAATAGTCTATGTGAGTTTGTTTGTCTCATCCACAACATACAGACCTCCCTGAATGGGGTCCGAATCAGATAATGATTTTATATCCTTTGGATATAAACCAAGGAATAGAGTTCCTGGATCTTGTGGTAGGTGCATTTTTAATATTTTGAGAACCCTCCATACCATTTTCCATAGAAGCTGTGCCAATTTACATTTCCACTGATAGTGTACAAGAGTTCCCTTTTCTCTACGTCCTTCCAACACTTACCTCTTTGTCTTTTGATAACACCATCCTAACAGGTGTGAATTGATATCTCATTGTGGTTTTAATTTGTATTTTTATGATTATTAAAGATGTTGAGCTCCTTTTCATATACCTGTTTTATCTTGATGGCCTTTTTATGTTGTTGATTGTTTCTTTTCATGTGTATATAGTTTTTGGTTCCCTGCTTGTTTAATTTTGCTTTTTGTGTTTGTGTTTTGGTGTCATATTAAAAAAATAATTGCCAAGACCAAAGTCAAAGACATTTTTCCCTGTATTTCTGTTTAGAAATTTTATGCTTTCAGGTCTTACGTTTAAGTCATTTTTTCGTTTTGAGTTTCTTGTTATGAATGATATAAGATATAGGTCCCTGTTCATTATTGTGTATGTAGATATCCGTTTTTCCCACACCACTTATTGAATATAATAATAGACTAGCTTTTATTAAGTATTGTTCATTCCCTTTTCAAATATGAGTTGATATTTACGCTTTAATTTTATTGCTCTTTAAAATTATTTATTATCATCCAATGAAAATTTGTTTCATTGCTTTTAGAGAAAGAAGAAAGGAGAAAAGAGAAATATTGATGCAAGAGAGAAGCATCAGTTGGTTGCTGCCTCCCATGCACTACGGGCCTGGGGATCAAACACACAACTTATGTATGTTCCCTAACTGGGAATTGAACCCACAACCTTTCTGTTACAGAGCGTTACGGGCCATGCTTGAACCTGCTGAGCCACACTGGCCAGGGCTGTTATTTTTTTTTAATCCTGCAAAAGGTAACTGAAAGAGAATTGCATTTCCTTATTATGCAGTACTTTTATTTTTCTAAAATTTTTATTTTATGTACCTTTTTATACTGTGCAATTTGTCTATGTTATATTATTAATTATATCCAAGTGATATGTCATATCACCTATTTTCATGAAGCCTCTTTATCTCTAGGTCTCCTTCCATGTGCTCATCATCTTACTTCTACAAAATATGATGATTGATTTTTAGGTCTAATACCTAAAACTCATTCTAGGACATCGCTTTACTGCTTGGTTTAAGTGAAGTCAAAATTTCCTGAATCTCGTATCTTCCACTTTCATGTTTTACTTACCGGTACTTCTTTTGATACAGTATGTTTGGGAGGAATTTGCTAAGCCAGAATGCTTCAGAAGTAAATATTTTTACTTCATGCATACTGAACATACATATTTTGATTTCTTCCCATAACTAAATGGATTTAGAATTTAGGATTCAAATATATTTTCCCTGATCTTTGAAATAATGTTTCACTGTCTTCTAAAGCACTGGATTTTATATGAGAAAGTCAGTGTTAGTCTTATTCTAATTTTTTTCTAGATGACTTCTTTGTGCCTTCAGTGTTTCCTTTTATTCCTTGTACTGGGCCATTTTAGCAAGTAGGTTTTAGCAAGTGAAGTGATTGCTGGTATATTTGAGTGATAGACTGAGATGGAAAAGAATCTCCCTCCTACTTTTTCTCATGGTTCTTCAAAAATTTTCTATCAGAGTATAGGGATTTTTAAAAAATGGTATGTAAACTAATTAGTGTTAAAAATCTGCTACTAGCAGATGACATCCAGACAGGAGTTTCTATAAAAAGGCTTTTTAAAAATAGAAATAAAGAACTATGGCTATTAACATCATTACACAGAGTGAGCTGCCATCTTCCCTGGTTGAAATTTGGACAGTTCATTCTTTAAATGCACTATGTCATTTCATTAGGCAATGTGATGTCTTCTCAGGAGGGATGGTGTGTGGTCTCTGAGTGACTGACTGAATCATTGGAAGAATTGCGAACAATGACAGAATTAAAGCTTAAGTTTTAATAATTGTTGATTACTTTTAGCATAGTTAATAATGCTATTCTTACATTTAACATTTTTCTCATTTCTGTTATCAAATATTTGCTTCTTTCCCAAAACTCATTTGAGAGAGCTCAGTGGTAATGTTTGAAGGTCCTGCATTTGTGCGCATTAAGAATCTGAAGTTTTAAACCACTCTGATTTTTCAGACTTGAAATGAAAATAAAGTTCAAAAGAAAAGGAAAAATTAAAATATTTAATTCAAATGATAGATTTATAGGATTTCTATTTCAAAAAGATGTTTGTAACATACACAAAAATAAAAATAATTAGCTAAGACACAAAAAGAGTCAGGCCTATAAATCAACTAATTAAAAAAAGAAAGAAAGAAAATAAAATGAAAGCCAGGAGAAAGCACAAAACTTTCAATTGCATGCATTATGATTAATGTGTTTTGTGCACACAGAGTAGATTATTTGTCATTGTAAAAGATAAAGCTTATAAGTGAAGAATTTAAAAATCAAAGTAATAATGATTTAAGAATGCACTCTAAAGTTTTACTTTTCTCTTTATAACATGAATTTTAAAAAATAATCACTAATCTATCTTTCAAGCCATAAATTGAAGTTTTGGATGAATCTTCCCTTTTAGAAAGGATTTTTCTTCTGTATTTCAAAAATGACTGGTTTTAAAATTTTCAGCTGGAGGTTGCTTCCATACCAAAAACTCCTACTTCATCATTAAAAGAGACAGAAAAAAAAAAAAGAAAAACCACTGATGAAGAAAATTAGATATTTAAAATATGTAAATGCAAATTGGTGCTAGGATATACTGGCAGGTGTACAGAATTTTTATATGGAGACTACTTAAGCTAATTTATTTTATTTAAATCTTTTAGGAATTTTTCACCTTTGAGTCTTCTTCATTTCACCTAATACTCACCACAAACTACAAATATTAAAAAACATGAATATCAATAGTTTTTGACCCAAGAATTTCAATATATTAATCCTCATATGAAATGCCATTGAACACATTCTTTGCTCTACATTCTTCCTTGAAACTAATAGTAATACTTGTCTTCTGTACTTTACAGAATAGTTGAGCCACATAAAATAAAATATATCAAAAAGTCCTTGAAAAATGTAAAGTACCACATACAATAATGCATTTTTTAATTTTTATTATCTTAGGTTGTTTTGGTAACATTTTATGAGGTGAAACCGTAAGTGCTGTTAATAAAAAGAAAGGCATATAAGATTCCTGATAGACTCTATCAAGAATAATAAAGATCTTCATAGTCTTCTCCTTGAACTCACCAAGGCCTAGTATGTGCAAACTTCTCCCACCCCACACATTCCATTGTTCCAAATATAGGGTATAGGTGAAATGTTGTTAATGCCACTTTAGAAACATCTAAATGTTTATTAGGACTTAAAATCACACCCTGACATGTTAGGTCAAAGGAAGATCTTCTTAATCTTCTTGGTTTCAATTCATTCTAAAGACATATATAAATGTAATTGAAATGCCCCATCAAGTTAGTGATTGTTTTAACAGCATTAACTGAAAACAAATTTACTTTTTTGGTACATGTGCCCTCAAAATTAAGAAGATATATATATAATCTTCTTAAGTAAAAATTATTTGACACATTAAGAGGCCTTAAAAATTTTCCAAGTGATATTATTAAAATAATAAATCCTTCTAAAAAGAGTATTAATATAGTATAAGTATTGATTAAAAGCTATAACTTCATAGCTTTGGTCAAAGTAAATTGACTAAATGCTTTTAATTAGAAAAATTAATGTTCTCCCTTACTCTCTCCTTGTGATTAGGTTTCTCTAGGGTCAATTTGTACTTGCCTTATTTCTCATTCATTGAAACTTAAACTCATATTAGTCATTTCTGCTCACCAATGTACTAAATACTGAATTTAATATAGTCAGCATCAGCACGTTAGTTGAATTGTATTTAGTAGATATTTATAAACTTTAAAATGTAAAACTTATATGTTGAATCTTTTGGGTAAAGGATGGAGGAATACTAATTCTCTGGACTGAAGGTACTATGCTCAACCTTGAACTATTTGAAATTTCAAAAGTTCCCAGCAATTGTCCATCAGCAAATCCATTTAATGCAACAACTCTTCATCCATATAGCTGTTTCAGTTGCTGACAGATGACCTATCATTTGTCTCAAGATAGTACAGCAACACAGTGAAAATTGCTAAGTAAATTATTGGTATTATGGGGGGGCAGGCAAAGGCAAATGTAGTTTGTCAGTTGTCAAGTTGCACTGACACTGCCTGCTTTCTGAGGCACTGACATTCAGGAAAGTGATGTTTACTTGTTTCTGAAAACCAGGGTTCATTGGCAAGCCTATTTTCATTATAGAGGCTATGTATGGTATACTTAACCTAATTTAATTACATACCAAGAATAGGTTTCTATATATTCGAGGCATTTTCATTAGAAGAATAGTATTCCTTACTTTAAAGATTTTTTATTTTGAAATTACAGTCGATATGCAATATTATATTAGTTTTAAGCATTATATAACTAAGTGATCACTTCGATAAATCTTCAATAAAACTTCAGCGATTAGATGTTATATAACTAAGTAATCACTTCAATAAATCTAATACTCATCTGACATCATTCATAGTTATTACAAGATTATTGACTATATTCCCTATGCTGTACTTTACATCCCAGCAACCATTTTGTAACTATGAATTTGTACTTCTTAATCCCTTCATCTTTTTCACCCAGGCCTCCAACCCCCATCCCCTCCTCTGTCGTCCATAATTCTGATTTCTGTATCTATGATTCTGATTCATTTATTTGTTTCTAGATTCATATAAGTGAAATTAAATGGCATTTGTCTTCCTCTGTCTGACTTATTTCACTCAGCATAATACAAACTAGGTCCACCCATGTTGTTGCAAATAACACGATTTCATTCTTTTTATGGCTGAATCATACTCCATTGTATATATGCACTGCTTCTTTATCCATTCATCTATTGAGGAACACTTAGGTTGCTTTCATATCTTGGCTACTGCAAATAATGCTGAAGTGAACATATGAATGTATATGTCTTTTCAATTTATTTTTTTATTTTTTAATTCTTTTTTAAGTATATTTTATTGATTATGCTATTACAGTTGTCCCATTTCTCCCTCATCATTCCCCTCCGCCCTGCACACCCCTCCTACCCACACCCCCCCCTTTAGTTCATGTTTATGTGTCATAAGTTCTTTAGCTTCTACATTTCCCACACTATTCTTGCCCTCCCCCTATTTTCTACCCACCGTCTATGCTACTTATTCTCTGTACCTTTCCCCCCCTCCCCCTCCCACTCCCCTGTTGCTAACCCTCTACATGATCTCCATTTCTGTGGTTCTGTTCCTGTTCTAGTTGGTGGCTTAGTTGGCTTTTGTTTTAGGTGTGGTTCTTAATAGCTGTGAGTTTGCTGTCTTTTCACTGTCATATTTTTATCTTCTTTTTCTTAGATAAGTCCCTTTAACATTTCATATAATAAGGGCTCAGTGATGATGAACTCCTTGAACTTGACCTTATCTGAGAAGCACTTTATCTTCCCTTCCATTCTAAATGACAGCTTTGCTGGATAGAGCAATTTTGGATATAGGTCCCTGCCTTTCAAGACTTCAAATATTTCTTTCCAGCCCCTTCTTGCCTGTAAGGTCTCTTTTGAGAAATCAGCTGACAGTCTGATGGGAACTCCTTTGGAGGTGACTGTCCCCTTATCCCTTGCTGCTTCTAGAATTCTCTCCTTCATTTGAATCTTGGCTAATGTAATTATAATGTGCCTTGGTGTGTTCCTCCTTGGGTTCAACTTCTTTGGGACTCTCTGAGCTTCCTGGACTTCCTGGTAGTCTATTTCCTTTGCCAGATTGGGGAAGTTCTCCTTTATTATTTGTTCCAATAAGTTTTCCACTTGTTGCTCTTCTTCTTCCCCTTCTGGGACCCCTATAATTCGGATCTTGGGATGTTTAACAATGACCCAGAGGTTCCTAAGCCTCTCCTCATTTTTTTTGAATTCTTGCTTCTTTTCAATTTAATGTTTTGGGTTACTTTAGATAAATAACCAGAAGTGGAAATACTGGGTCATTCTTTGTTTCTTGTTTTATAGTCTTTGTTGTTTTAACATCTGTGTTGCCCTGGCTGGTGTGGCTCAGTAGATTGGATGCCAGCCTGTGAATTAAAAGGCCACTGGTTTGATTCTCTGTCAGGGCACATGCCTGGATTGTGGGCCAGGTCCCCAGATGAGGGTATGTGAGAGGCATCCATCAATGTTTCTCTCCCTCTCTTTCTCCCTCCCTTTTCTTCTCTCTGAAAGTAAATAAATAAAATCTTAAAATAATAAAGTCTATGTTTTCTGGTATACGTATCACTACCCCAGTTTTTATGTTTCCATTTTCATGAAATATCATTTCCCATCCCTGTACTTTCAGTCTATGTGTCTTTTGATATAAAGTGAGACAGCACATGTAAGGGTCTTATTTTGTTATCCATTCAACCTCTATATGTCTTCTGATTGGAGTATTTAATCCACTTACATTTGAAGTAATCATTGATAAGTGTGTATTTATTGCTATTTTATTATTTATATTTTTATCTTTTTTCTTCTTCTTCTTAAAGAAGATCCTTTAACATTTTTTTAAATACTAGTTTGGTGGTGATGAACTAACTCCATTAGCTTTCTCTTATCTGGTAAGCTTTGCCAGGTAGAGTAATCTTGGTTGTATGTCTTTGCTTTTCATCACTATGGATATTTCTTGCCAATCTCTTCTAGCCTGAAATGTTTCTGTTGAGAAATCAGCTGACAGTCTTATGGGAACTCTGTGTTGGTAACTAACTGCTTTTCTCTTGTTGCTTTTAAGATCTCTCTTTGTATTTAACCTTTGACACTTTAGTTATGGTGGATCTTGGTGTGGGCTTCTTTGAGTTCATCTTGTTTGGGACTGTTTGTGCTTCCTGGACTTATATGTCTATTTCCTTCACCAGGTTAGGGTAGTTTTGTCATTATTTTTTCACAGAGGTTTTCAAATTCTTACTCTCCCTCTTCTCTTTCCAGCACCACTATGTTGCAAATGTTGGTACCCTAAAGTTGTCCCAGATGCTCCTTATACTATTCTCTTTTTGGATTCTTTTTGCTATTCTGATTGGGTGTTTTATAATTCCTTACCTTGCAAATTGCTGATTTAATCCTCTGCTTCATTTGTTCTAATGTTTATTCTCTGTAATGCATTCTTCATTTAAGTTATTGTGTTCTTTATTTCTGACTAGTTCTTTTTTGTTTCCATCTCCTTTTTTTATGTTTCCCATCACTTTGTTAAAGTTGTCACTAAGTTTGTCTATTCTACTTTAAGTTCATTGAGCATCCTTATAAGTAGTGTTTTGACCTCTGAAGTTAGTAAATTGTTTGTTTCCATTATGTTTAGGTTTCTTTCTTTTTTCCCGAGTTCTATTTCTATTCTTTCTTTTGGGATATGTTTGGGGTTTTTTTTGTTTGTTTTTTTTTGTTTTTTGTTTTTTGTCACCTCCTTTTGGTACCCACCCTGTGTTTGTTTCTGTGTATTAGGTAGAGCTACTATATCTCCTGGGTTTGGTAGACTGGCCTTATGGAGTAAGTGTCCTATAGTGTCCAGTGGCATAGCATCCCCAATCACCTGAGCTGGGCACTACAGGTGTGCTCCCTGTATGGACTATGTACACCTTCCTGTTGTAGTTGAGCCTTGATTTTGTAGGCACTTCAATGTAAGGGATTCACCCCCAGGCCAATCAGCTACAAGGACTGGCTTCAAAAACTGGATGCAAATACCATGGAGGATCAGCTATGCAGGAGCTTAACCCATACTGCAGGACTTAATTTAGCAGGGCTCTGGTGCCTGTTGAGTTCACCCCTTGAGTGTGTTGTTTCTGGAGGTGGCTGGGTGGTATTTCAGTGTGATGTGAAGCTTTTCACCAGTTGCATTGGCTCTGGGGCCTCCCAGAAGGTGCAGGCAAAGCTCACCCACCACCTGTGCCCTGCCTGGGCCATCTGCTTCAAAGTGATCTGCTACTTGTTCTGGCTTGGAGGTGCCTAAGAGGGGTCAAGCTGTGAAGTGAGGGGGTCAAGCTGTGAAGCAGGGCCCGTGCCGCTAGTGCCACTTAATTGAGAAGTATGGGGCAGGCTGAGACCAGAAGCTGCTTGTTTAAGATCTTTTAGGAAAGTCCAAAGCATGAGCCAAGACAAATCATTTGTATGGCAAAGCCACTGGAAATAGTTTGGGTGGACCTGCAAGTTGGGTAGAGTGCCTTTTCAGAGGATCACCAGGGTGGGGCAAATAGTGTTAGCCAGATTGACGGAGGCACAGACATGGCGTCTGCCTGTCAGCTCTGTGGAAAGAAAGCTAATCAAAAGAACAATGGCCTGTACCAATACTTCTGTCTGGGAGAAAGCTGCCCCTCTAGTTCTCATCCTGATGCCAGACAATTCACTTCCTCCCTGTATGTTCCTGGTGCCTTTTGAGTTGCTGCCTCAGTGCTGGAGCTCAGAGCAAGTGAGTCTGTGTAAGTTCATGTGTGGGCCCTTGTGTGGGCCCTTTTAGAGGCACAAGCTGAGACTCCAGAAGTCTTCTGTCTCACCAACCACAATCCCTGCTGGATTTTACAGCCAGATGTTATAGGGAATTTTCTTCCTGGTACTGCAAGCCTGGACTGAGGTGCCTGGTATGGGGCTGAGACCCCTTGTTTTTCAGGAGAGGACCTCCACCATCGAGATATCCTTCCAGATGTATATCTGCCACACATAGATGTGGGACCAGCCTGTTTAGCACCTTCACCCCTCCTACCAGTCTCGATGTGTCGTCTTCTTTATATTCTCAGTTGTAGGACTTCTGTTCAGCTTGATTTAAGGAGGTTCTAAATGATGATTGTTTTTAGTTTAGTTGTAATTTTAATGTGGTTGTGGGAGCAGGTGAGTACCACATTTACCTACGCTGCTATCTTGACTGGAACTTCAATATATACTTACTCTTTTGGGACACATTCCTGGTTTTCTTTTGCATCATCATTTCTGATGTATGACTTATCAAGGTCCACGTTCCATTTAGCAGTTCTTATCTTCCAGCTTCTCGTTTGAAACTAAATATCCAGGGGAAAGAAATCATGCTGGAGCTCTAACTTGCTGCTCACGTCTAAGACTATCATTAATTATTAATGAATATGATAAATCATATATTTCATATAGACAGCATGACTGGTTATAATCCCTGTCTCTATTGCCATATTCTTTTCAATTTTGTTTAATGAATAATTCTTTTTCACTTGATTATTTCTATTTCCTTTCCCCCCAAGTAATTTCTAAAACCTTTAATCTCTAATTTATTTATACTTCATTCAGCTCTGAAAGGAATTTGAGGCTGCTTGCAGAGGCATTTGAATGCAAATAAGTAGCCATTCATACTGGACTTATGCATGAAAATGCTTAAACACCATATCTGAAACTACCATAGCAATTGAAAGTTACTGAAAAATATACATTTAATTACTATTTAGTTCTTCTGAAAATGTTTACTAACAACTTATCTGGAAGATAGTGAAATTTAGTAGTATGGCTAAAGACGTAATAAAAATTATATTCTTCTCAAGTTTGAATCCAGGTTCTGAAATTCCTTGCTATGTGTCATTTAACCTATATGTAATCATATAGTCATTTAACCTATAAGTAATCAGTTTACTTATGAACAAAATAGGTATTATACTATGTCTTAACTCAGCATTTTTGTGTGTTGATGAAACACACATAAACCTCTCAAATACTATCAAGCATGTGAGGAGCTTATAAATTTTTGCATTAGAGGTACTTATACTTTATATGAGTTGTATAACCATTAAAATTGTCAAAAAAAAGAGATAATGAATGCAAAGAATGAGGGGGATGTTGAAATTATTGTGCAAAGGATAACACCTTGCAGATAACACATAATGAATGCAACCTTGCTAATTAAACTGAACTTAATTAACCTCATTTGAGTCTGTATTACATACTGATCCCTGCATTTTTTCAGATGAGAAAACTAAGAATTGATGTCATGTAAGCACTTCCTCAAGTTGCTTATATCACTTCCTCAAGTGTACCAAGATTATAGCCTAGGTTTTCATTAGAGATCCCTAGCTGGTCACCCAGCAACCACTTTCTGTAAACTGTCCATAAACCATTGGGTACCCTGTGGTAACGAATTTTCCTTCCAGAGCTCAAGACCGATTTTCTTAAACCACAGAAGGAAAATGCATTTGCATTCCTGAGAGAGTAGTGTTCTGGGTCCCAGAGGCTACTGCGGCACTGTGTGGACCCAGGCTTGTCATTTAGCTTCTTTGTATCTCTTCTAATTAAACAAGCAAACAAACAAAAAACTATAATGATTAAAGGTCTAGACTAAATGATCTCTATATTTTGTAAAAGTATCTCTAATATTCCATTAAAATATGCTGTGTAGCAAACTGTGTTAGCCTCGATGATAGTAGCATGAAAGTCTTATTTGAAATCAAATGTTTTTAGGTACAGTATTTGTTTATACTGTCAAGAGACTTAATATCAGTAGAAGATATTTGAACTATTTTCTCTTTTTGTCATTGCTATACTGCACTGTAATTGTATGTAGCTTTCAATGATGCCAGTATATAGTTCTCACATATATCAAAGTTGTTAATTTTTAATATTGCTAAATAGTCCTTAAATGGATAATCAGAATGATACATCAAATTCATTTTAATATTATTTCAGCACATTTATTTTCTCAGTATAACAGTTTACAAATGAAAAGAGTTGTTTCTGTACAAAGCTTAATATTCACTTGTATGAAAAACTATTCTCATGTGCTTTCTTCGCTTATGATGTATTCTTACGGAATTTGTCCATAATTTAGTTGTGTTACTGCATTTGAGATTTTCTAATCATATTACTATGCCATCAGCTTTAAAAAAGATTTCTGAACTCTCTCAGAACTTGTTTGTAAAAGCAAATTAATTTTGTATTTCAAGGCATTTTGAAAGCATTTTAAAAAATAAATGTATATATTTCAGAAATATAGTTGGAAACTAAAGTTTTACCTATACTGGAAACCCAACTAAAAGAAAGTCAAGTCAAAGAAAATCAAAGATTAGTAAATCAGAAAACAAAGACTGTGTACGGCTCAGAGAAGTTGAGGGTAGGTTTTGGTGGCACATGGAACTAACCTAAAAAGTCTGTCTCTTGTTACATTTAGGCTGTTTTTTGGCCTCAGCCTCCATCATCTGCAATATGGATTATATTGTGATAATGTTGACTAACTTTCCAACTCAATATCTCTCTTGTCTCTTTGAATTAGTACACAGTTTCATCTTGCAAAATCTGGTGGTTTTAGGAAATTGGCTTTACCTTATTTTTAAAAATAGAGCACATGCCAGAGGCTTAATTAATTAGTGTATCCCATCCCCGGTCCAAATATAGAAACTACCTTGCTCAACTCAGAGTGAAACTCAAGACCCAGTCTGGTGTGTGGGACCAAAAAACACTGTTGCTCCATGTAGACATACCTATCTCCATGACTACTGCAGCCATCTGCTGTTCTTGGAGGCAGCCTGAAAAGGCACTAGAAAGGAACAGAGCCCTGAAAATCCTAGCAGGGATTTAGCGCTTGGATGCCACTGATCAAACTCTGCTGAAGCCCACCCTGCATCTAGCCTTTTCAATTAGGTGTACCAATAAATTTTGGTTTAAAAGTACAGATTGACAATCCTCATCTAAATTCTCTGAGGAAAGTGTGCTTTAGAATTCCATTTTTTAAAAACCTTTAAACAAGAGATGTATCACAAATACTATAAAATGGCTAATGTTGCCAGAGAGATTTGTGACAATAACCTCCCATCAAACTCATTATTATTGCTGCTGTGAAAAATGTGAACAACCATAATTAATGGATTTTTTTTTCAAAAAACATTATAAGTAGCCTAGAGATTGTTCATCTCAGGCTTTTCTAAATAGTGAATTTTAAGGAAAGAAAACCTTGATGCATAGCTTTCTGAATTTTAGATTTGCAGGTAAAGGTATGTGTATCTCTCTCCCTCTTCTCCCCCCTTCTCCTATTATATATATGCATGCATAAATATGTCATACTATAGGTTGTTATTTATTTTATAAAAACCACTTGGTTAGTGTAGTTTCTGATAATACAGAATACATCCTTTTTATCATCAAAATCTATATTATCAAAAAAGATAGTTTATAGTTTTCTCAGTCTTGTTTCTATAAGGCACTTAGACAAAATTAAGAGTGAAGTGTGCTGAAAAGTAAAGAATGTATTATTGTCAGATCTGTTTTAATTGGACTTCTCCTCATTTTCCTCCTTTGACATAAATCCTATTAAATATCAGTCTGACATTCATTACTATGAGTAACCCAGCTCTTGGTGAATGTACACTATGTGAGCAATTATTCATTCTGTTTCCGTGACTAATAAAAGTGGTGTAAGTTAGTTCTCATTAGACAGAAATTTTCAGCAAATATAAAATAAAGTTTTTACTCTTATAGTAGTTTTTCCCCATTAAGATCATAAAAGCTATGCTACAACAGATTTGAGGCTCATGGCACTAAAGGTAACTATGGAACAAAGGAGTAAAATTGCATTCAATATGTAATAGATAAGGCTGGGATGGGAGTAAAAGACAGAAAACTGTACAAGAACAACAATCAAAATAAATTTTAAAAATATGTAATAGATAAATTTGAATTTCAGATTTTTCTATATTGATCATTTTTTTGTAATTTATTGTTTATTGGATACTAAAACCTTCTGACACTTAATTGGAGATAAATAATATTTAAAAACATTTCTAAATTTAACTTCATTACCTATTCCCAATAATTCTATATTATTCCCATTATTTTTTATATAAAGAAACTGGTAATAAGGAAATGAGTGGAAGTATACTTAGTCTAAATTTATTATTTATACCCTAGAAGAAAAATGCACCCTAAAAGATTGTGATTATCATGATTAATAATATTTAATAAAATTATGTTGTAAACATAATGTCTTTTAAACTTTCACAGCACTGTGTCCTAACCTACCTTGATTTTACTTTAAAACATAAACAATTTGTTTTTATACAATTTTGCTCTTAATTTGAATGCTTTGATTCAGTTCTCTACTCAGATGTTTAGTTTGCTGACTCTAAGTCAGCGTATAATTAAAACCCACAAGCCGATCATAGTTCTTTTAAGGAAAACATAAGTTCATTCAAATATAAAGAGGTCTATGGAATGTCCTGCATTGCTAAAGAACCAGGCCGGGCACCTACATAACCAAGAACCGTGACCCAGTCATACCCCTCAGCTGCACTAGCGGCCGATCTCCTTTGGCTGCTGCTGAGTGCAAAATGACAGCCAATCCTACAGCACCGACACGGGGCCCCTGGCCCCTGCTACACGCACGCGCTGGCTGTTTCCGGGCAGTGTCTCACTGTGGTCCCTCTCCTCTTAGTCAACATCCTTTTACCTGCATGCAAACTGTGAAGCCCTTGTCAGATGTCTGAGCTCGGCTTCAAGGGTGATGGGGATGTGTTGCTGGCTTTAACTTTGCAAAGCAGACATTCTTAAAATGGATATTCCTAAAGTTTGGAAAAATGTTTAAAATTCTTAGATAACCAAAAGACATGGACTATTTTAGTCAAAAACAATAGGACTTAAAAATATAGTAGGTCCTCAAATAAGTCCTTTATTCAAAGTTGTTTCACTGTAATGTTGATGAGGAAAAAAAAATGATTCCCAGCTGGAACCACTGCTGTGTGGACTTTACACATTCTCTCCATGTCTGCGTGGGTGTTCTGTGGGTGCTCCAGTTTTCTCCCACATCCCAAAGATATGCATGCGGGGTGAATGGCAGTGTCTAAGTTGTCCCAGGATGAGTGAGAGTGGTTATGGTTGCGAGTGGCCCTGTGATGGACAGGCATCCTGTCCAGGGTGTGTCCTGCCTGGTGCCCTGAGCTGCTGGCAGAGGCTCCAGCCACCTGCCACCCTGACTAGATAAGAGAGTTGGAAAAGAATTTCCTTACTTGTTTTTATCCATCCTTCTTAAATGTCCCTATAACTCACATTTCTTTTAGTCCTTAATATTAGAAGTGCTTTGGATCTTTGTTTAGAGGTTTGTTGATGGTGTGTGTGTGTGTGTGTGTGTGTGTGTGTGTGTGAGATCAGAATCATGCCATAGGAACTTAACTCTTGTTTATATCCACTAGCCTGTGGTAAATTTGTTTCATTATATGTTATTTCTTAAAGTTGCAGTTTCCAAGAATCTTTTGATATTAAGTGAGGTCTTATAGGTAATTTATATTTTTGAAAAACTTAAAAAATGTTTTCAGTGGAATGGACAACATCATGCTGTCACAGTGCTGATGGTGGAAGCCTTGGTGGTAGAAATGGCCACATCGGTGGCATTTGTGCAAAGGCAGTACCGGGTTGGATGGCAAAGCCATTACTGATGACCGGAAGCATGGGGTGCTAAACGTGTTGTTCACAGGCTGCGTTGCCCTTCCCCGAGGCAACAACATCTCCAGCTGGAGCACTGACAGTGTCATCTTACCCGCCGGCAGCCAAACAGATGCTCTGATAGTCAGGAGGAGTGGTGGCATTGTTCTTGGTGGTCAGTGGCAGAGTAGAGCCTCCATGTTTTGCAAGGAGCAGAAACAAGAGTTGTCCACAGGGAGACCAGCATGGACAGAAGACAATAATAAGTACTTTACATATCGAAGAGAGCTATATTTTGGTGAATTATTAGGAGACCTCTGAGGGACTCCAATAATATTTGGAAGGAAATTATGGGGAAGCTGAAGTCCCCACCAAAAAGCTAATGTTGAGATTCTATTTCAATCCTGAGATAAATGAGGTCTGACATTCACATTGATTTCAGCATTTTGAAGTGGCTCTATGCTCACAATGGGAGGAAAATCACTACTAATAAATCACAGAATCTTCAGTCTCTCTGTAACTTGGAAATGCTTCTGAGTTTAGGGCATGGAAAAGAACACCTCTCTCAGTGCTCACCACTACGTCTCACTGATCTTTCTCCCTGTCTCTCTCCCTCTTCCTCCCCCTTTTTCTCTCTCCCTCCCTCTGTTTTCTCACAAAACTTTCGATATGCTTCTCATGAACCACAGCAAAAACTGGGGAAAACAATTGCATAATGAACCGAAGCCTCAAAGATGTAAAATGTGATTAGGTGGAAGAGAAATTACATTTGCACAGTAGGACAGATTTCATGACTCAAAGCTAGTGGAAGTAAATTTCAACTTAATATGAAGGAGAACTTTATAATTACAGAACTTTCTGGAAAATGAAATAGGTAACTTTACGTGATTAATTGGAGACATTGAGAGACCAATCACTATGGCTATTTAAGAACATTTACGTACAGCAGAGCAGCTGCCCTTACATTCTGTTTTTATACGAAATCATCATCTATATGATATAGAAATTTGTCCCATAAACACCCCTTGCCATGAATATCAGGTAAATTAGATGTATTTTTTTTAATTTCCATATATCTCACACACTTTTAGATTCCAATGGTATAATAAGCAATATTGCTTTTTTATTACTACATGAAGACCTTTATTTCTCTGAAACTGAACACCTTTAAAAATAATTCTTTTTCTTCAGATGCTTCAGAGAAAAGCAAACTGTAGGTGGAGGTAAGATGTAATTGCATTTTTCCATATACACTAAACTACATGTGCATATTTTCCTTCCTCTGAGCAACCGTCCAAAGGAAGGAACACATTTGTGAGGAACAGGAGATAAGCTAAGAAGCACTGCAGCATTAAAAGATAACATCAAACTAACAGATAAACCAATTCAGGAGAAACTCTCACTCTCAAAGTAATATATACAGAGTTGCCAGGTTACAGAAACACACTGTATCTTTCTCAATTGGGGAAGACTAGGATGCTTTTTCTCCTACAATTACACCACATAGCTTTGCTTTAGGAAAAATGGAAACTATTTCTCCTTACACATATCTTATATTGCTACAACATGTCTATTTCCTTCAGTTTCTATGTATAAAATATATTATTTATTTGATGTAAAAAGTAAGAGAAAACATCATAATAAGAACGTGGAGAACTTATCAGAGAAACATATAAGTACAATGGAACAATTTGTTACTTATTTACTTAGAGCTTTCATTGTGTTAAGGTACAACAATGTAAGATTCTTAGATTTTTTTACAAGTTTCTTTGAAGGGGTCTTCTTAATTTTAACTGTATTTAACTTTATAAGAAAACAAATGATTATAGTTAGTGTTTTGATTTACACTGATATTATTTTCTATCTCTGGCATGTATTTGCATAGAATCGGGGGTGTTATAAGAAGAAAGCTATGTTAAGAAACTAGGAAAATAAGATTAAACATTCTTTAAAGAATAAAAATTCAACATCTATGAGAGGAATACCATTGTTTTTAAATATTAATGCTCCAAGATACTTGTGCAGAGGGTTATTAAGTTGTGTTGCACTAAAGGTATCATGGAATAGTACAATGTAGATTGATTTTATACTTGAAGCAATGAAAGAAATTAAGATACTCTGCTCATGCTCACAGGGAATGCTGCACATATCTAGACAATAATAGGTCTTCTACATGATACGCAGATTTATAACATGGGACTTAAAAAGAACGATGCAGGGAGGAGGGAGAGAGAATGAAGGCAGCCAATTTGTACATAATGTACTGATCAGAAACAAATTCTTCCATTCAGTGGTTTGATCATAATAAGACTCTTAAATCTGTGATGTGAGAAACTGTTAAAGAAAGGAAAGAAGTGATCCAGTAGCAGATATTCCTGGAAAAACAAACAAAGAAACAAACAAATGGATGTCATGTAATAATGAGACCCACATGAATGGATCCAGGTTGGCAGAAATGACCTTACCTGAACTTAACATGGCTTAAAATAGCTTAATCTCCAGGGCAACTCAGTTGCCTAGTTACTTTTAATTCCTGAGATTTTCCTTGGGGAGCACCTGATGAGAACACAGCTGACCCCAGCCTGAACCAGTGGCTTGGAGCACCACCCTAACATGGGAGTCACCCACTTAGCTCCAGTGTTGCTCTACGGGTGGAGGCTGGACAGGGGTCAGAGGGAATGTTGTCTCCAATAGTAGGCTGTCCATGTTGGACCCAGGGGAGCATCTGAATGCTCTTCTTGGTGTCAGGGAGAAAGGTATGACTAACATGCTGTCCAGTCTTCGCTGAAGACAGACCACCTGTGGGTGGTTGGAGGGAACTGGAGCAGAGAGTCCTGGACAAAGCTGGCTCAGCCACAGCAGTGGCTGCCAGGTGAGATCAGAGGGACGGAGTTCCCCAAAGCCTTGCCTCCACAGGAAGCCCCTCCCGACAAAGAATCTGCAGATTTACAGATACTGCATTGTAGAATGGTGAGCTGATACTGTCTTTAATAGATTAAAAAATGCTGATCAACCATGCTAGAGGAAATCTTGTACTATATTTTCTTTCTATAGATTCTGCAAAAATATTGTAAAACTGTTGTCATATGAAGAGAATATCATGAGTATGCAGCAAAAATATGGGGGAAACCATTACAGCGATATAAAATTATAATGGTATCAGGCAATGGTATTTAAATTTTTAAAAAAATTGTGACATCGATTACTTATCAGTTTTGAAAAATATGTAATATTTAGGGTTTTATTTTCTCATTCTAAATAGACATTCATTTCACTTCATGCCAAATTTGGTGTTAATAATTTTATATTCTTGAAATAACAGCCCTCAAATTGCACAAGCTTCCACCCCTACAACATGTGAATCTGCTCTGAAATCTGGAGAGAAGTAATGTCCCCAAAAGTTCAGTGCTTCATTACAGGACTGTTATTAACATGTTGGAAGGTATCAGGATTATGAATAGAACTCCAGTTGGAGGATATTTGGCACCTCTGACTCCCACAGACACCCCGGGCAAAAAAAAATGTCTGCTAGCCAATCCCCTCCATTCGTTCCCACCACCCTGTCCTGTGTGGTCAGCATGACAAGCCCAAATGACACCTCAGATTTCCCAAATACCCTGTCTGAGAACCAACCCAAAGAAACAGGTTGGTACTCACCATCACTTCCTACAGAGGAGCAAGTGTAGATAGACCTTGAAACTCACAGGTTTAGTACGTTAATATGTACAGTGAATAGTATATTCGTTATGATACAGTATGGCTTTGGAGATTCTTCTCGATTTTTTTTTCTTAAAATAAGAAGATTGTTTAGACCATGAATCGGCAAATTACGACCAGTGGGATTCACCCTTGAGGCTTGTTTTGTGAAGCCCGAGAGCTAAGTAAGTATGTTTTTATTATTATTATTATTATTATTATTATTATTATTAAAACAGTGCATACACAAACAAATGAAAAAAGTATTCCAGGCAAAGGACTTGGGCAGACACTTCTCCAAGGAGGACATACAGAGGATCCAGAGACACATGAAAAAATGCTCGATATCGCTAGCTATCAGAGAGATGCAAATTAAAACAACAATGAGATACCACTTGACACCAGTCAGAATGGCCCTCATAAACAAAGCAACAAACAGCAAGTGTTGGAGAGGTTGTGGAGAAAAGGGGACACTAGTGCACTGCTGGTGGGAGTGCAGACTGGTACAACCACTATGGAAAACAGTATGGATTTTTCTTAAAAAACTAAAAATGGATATACCTTTTGACCCAGCAATTCCATTGCTAGGACTATATCCTAAGAACCCTGAAACACCAATCCAAAAGAAACTATGCATCCCTATGTTTATAGCAGCACAATTTACAATAGCCAAGTGTTGGAAGCAACCTAGATGCCCATCAGTAAATGAATGGATCAAAAAACTGTGGTACATTTATACAATGGAATTCTATGCAGCAGAAAGAAAGAAGGAGCTCATACCCTATGCAACAGCATGGATGGAACTTGAGAGCATCATGCTAAGCGAAGTAAGCCAGGTAGTGAAAGACAAATACGATATGATCTCACCTTTAACAGGAACCTAATCAACAAAACAAAGAAACAAGCATAATATAACCAAAGACATAGAAATTGGGAACATGCTGAAAGTCACCAGAGGGGAGAGGGGAGGGAATTTCAGGGGAAAAGGGGAAGGATTTACAGAAACAAGTAAAAAGGACACATGGATAAAAACTATGGGGGGGTGGAAATGGGAGGGAAGGGCTGGGGTGGTGGGTTGGGGTGAGAATAAAAGACAGAAAACTGTATAAGATCAACAATTAAAATAAAAATTAAAAAAAAAAAAGAAAAAAGTATTCCATAGATATGAGATATAGCTTACAAATACTAAATAATTTGCTACCTGGATCTTCATAGAAAAACTTTCTTTTTTCCTCTTTAGATTATAACACCACAGTCATTAAAACCAGGACAGCTGCCCACTCTTACAATCTTCTCATTGTAGCTTATCATTGTGGCCATCGGAGCAGTTCTGCTCGCCTGTCCACATGGCTAGACTTAAGTGAAGACGATGATGGAAAGCTTTAGAGAGGGATAGGTGAGAGGGAAAAAGGCAAGGAGGTTAGGAGGAAATTAGGTTTTTAAACAAATCATTATTGTAGATCTGAATTTGTAACCGACTTGCTACAGATCAGGGAGCATGTTATCAGAGCACATTCTTATGCCTGTTTCCTTTGTCTCATGAAAATCCCATCTCTGAGCCAATTCTCCTGATGCTGCCTTGTTAATGGTGGCACTTACTTTTGTATCTGAAGGAAATTATTTGACTGGTTTCCTACTCTTCTCCATGGAGAACTGGAGCTGCACTGAGGTGTTGTGGGGAGAGCCTTATGAGGAATGGGGGAGGCCATGTAGATGGGGCTATAGGCCTCATTCATATTTTTTCCATATCCGTTCCATTTGTATCCACATATGCCTTATATCTATTATAATAAAGTTTTAATTCACCTCAATAGCTAAAACCAATATGATGTAAAAATAGGCACAAGAACTGAATGAACATTTTTTCCAAAGAAAATGTACAGATGGCCAATAGCCACATGAAAAGGAGCTCAAAATCACTAATCATCTAGGAAATATAAACAACAAATACACAAAGAGATATCACCTCACACCTTTTCAAATAGCCATTATCAAAGAGACAAGAATCATAAATAAGAAGGAAATCTTAACTTTTGTGACAGTGTGCATGGACGTGGAGATTATTATGCTAAGTGAAATAAGCCAGTCAGAGAAAGACAAATACCATATGATCTAATTTACATGTTGGAATCTAATGAACAAAATAAACTGACAAACCAAACAGAAACAGAGTCATGGATACATGGAACAGACTGACAGCTGTCAGAGGAGTAAAGGAAGCGGGTACTGGATGAAATAAGGTGAAGAGATTTGGCAAAGAAGGTATATGCACCACCCATAGACACAGTCGGCAGTGTGGTGATGGCCAGAGGGAAGAGGGGGCAGGGACTGGATGGAGGTGAGCAAGAGGGGTAAATAGGGTCATCTGTAATACTATCGACAATAAATATAAAGGAAAAAAGATAAGAGATAACTGTTGGCAAAGACATAGATAAAAGGAAACCCTTGTACACTGTTGGTGGGAATGGAAGTTGGTACAACCACCATGGAAAACTGTAGAGTTGCCTCAAAAAATTAAAATATAAAAAATAAAACTACCATATTATCCAGCAATCCCCCTTCCGGGTATATTTTCAAAGGAAATAAAAATAGAATCTCAAAGAAATGTCTGAACTCCCATGTTCATTGCAGCTTTGTGCACAATAACCAAGACATGGCAACAGCCTAAGTGTTCATCAATGGATGCATGGATAAAGAAGGTGTGATTAATTATATACATCACATACAACCGCACACAGGAGAATGTTATTCAGCAGCAAGATAGAGGGAAACCCTGCTATTTGCAACAAAATAGATGTACCTGGAAGGCATTATGTTAAATTAAAAATACAGATTGAGAATGAAAAAATAATACCATACCATATCAGATATATGGAAGCAAAAAAAAAAGTCAAACTTACAGAAACAGAGAGTACAAAAGTGGTTGCTGAGTACTGGGGAATGCAAATAATGGAAAAGACTGTTTAAAGGGTACGAATTTCAGCTATAATGTGAGTAAGACCTGAGGATTTAATGTGAAACATGGTGACTATAGTTGATACACTGTGTTATATAATTGAAATTTGCTGAGATGGAACTTAAATGTTTCATAAAAAAAGGGACAAATTACCACTAGATGAAGAGAAGCTTTTCAGAATGTATATTACTAAATAGCATGTTGTACAGTTTAAATATCTTATAATTTTATCAATTGTGCCTAAATAAAGCAGAAAGATTTTAATAAAAAACTTTTATTAAAAATTTTGAAAGTGTTGCTAATTTAACCCATTTATTTTTCTCTTCAATGTCACTAAAATTTCTTAACTACATTGCAAAGTATTTTGCAGTTTATTTTGTTCTCTAGGTCCTTTTGAGAATTGCTCTTCAGTCCTTTTGAGAATTGATTACACTAGCTGAAACAGAAACAATGAGGAAATACTAAAATGTAAATCTCTCTCATTTTTTATTTCATTCTTTCTTTCTTACAAGAAAGAAAGTTTCTAAACGTTTAAAAAAAATCCTTGTAAAATATCCTTCATATGTGTGATTCTGCCTGGATAAAATTAAAAAAAAAAAAAAACATTCAGTGAAGGTTAATATGTCAGAGAAAATTGCTTTGTGTAATGGAGAAAAAGTCATTCTCTCACTACAGAATGACTTTATGTGGGGTCATTATAATTAACACTTGCCTGAAAATAAATTCTGCACTGATATGGGATAATGTTCTAGAAATCAGTGCGATAAGACAGGCAATGTGGGGGATGATGGCTTAGATTGTGAGAGATGGCTCTGTGCTGAGGGGAAAAGCTCTAATTCCAGGGAAAATTTGGAACAGAGAAGGCATAATAATTTGGAGTCAGTCGTGAGGTTGATGCAGAGCTAAAGCATCTAAGCCCTGGCTCCTTAGCTTTGTGTATTATCATCTTGACCAGGAGGAGGAAAAACAAAAGGGTTGTTTGGGGATACAGAACATAGTGCGATAGGGAATCCTTTTCTCTCTGAAGCCTAACAATGTAATAATTTGGATTGTGAGGTCATGGGTAATAATCAATCTGTACCACCTCCAGTTTTTATTCAATTTCCTCTGTCCTTCCGAAAGTACACAAGGAAAAAAATCATTCACATGCCTATCCCCAACCCCAGCAGACATATTACTGCAGATGGTGAAGGTCTATTGTAAAGAAAATATCACAGATTTTGGAAGCAAAGAAATACCTTCCAACTGTGGATCTGCCAGTTTATAGCTATTGTGCATAGGGTTATTTGGGAGGATTTATACATAGGGGTTACAAAATTGAGATCCTCAGGCATACTGCCTTCATTCGAATTCAACTTTGTCACAACATTTAACTGTGTACAAGTTGCTTAATTTCTTTCAGCCTCTCTCTCTCTCTCTCTCATTCCCACTCCCACTTATTTTTCATTCATTTCCCAAAGTGGATGGTAATGGCAACTGCCCTAACTTCATGGGCTCTTATAAATATTAACTCAGCTAAAGCACTTAGAACAGTGTTTGACATATAATAGTTGGTCAGTAAATGTTATCTATTACTATATAAATATTTAGTATTATTTTGTCAATTTTCTCAAATACATAATAGAGAAATTATAGTATATCCTAAATTTATGATTAAATGAGATATCATACAAAAGTCAACTATCATTTTAGGAATTATTTAAAAGTACTTAGTGCTTTCTTAATCATGCAGTGGGCTCAGTTACTGGCCTCTCAATGGGTTATTCAAAATACCACTGAATGAAAGTTCTTATATTGGGTTGTTGAATTCTGGTTATTCTACCTTCTAGTCAACCCTTGGCATTATCTATCCTTTTTATTATAGCCCTTCTGATGAGTGGATTATGTTACATCTTTGTGCTTTCAATTTGCATCCTCCAAAAGAATTACTATGTTGGGTACCTTTTTATGTGCTTACTAGCCATTCTTCCATCCTTTTTAGTGAAATGTCTACTGAATTATTTGCTCACTTTTCATTGAAATATTTGAGTTTATAGTATCAGATTAAAAGTTATTCATATCTTGTGGATCCATTTTTAGTTATTTTATAACAAATATGGTTCATTAGATTTATATGGCTACAAACAAATTACCACAAATTTACTGGTTTAACACAGCATACACTTTTATAATCTCACAATTCTCCTGAGTTAGAAGTCCAGGTATGGCTTAGTTGATCCTCTGTTCAGGGTCTTCCCAGGTTGCCCTCAGGTTTGGCAGGGCACCGTTTTCCTCTGGAGGCTTGACTGGGGAATGATCTGCTTCCGGGTATATTCAGGCTGTTGGCAGAATTCATTTTCTTGTTGTTATATAAATGCTTGCTTTGTACTGGCCTTTGGCTAGAGGGAACACACTGTAGCTTATCACAGGAGCTTCCTCGTTATGGCTGCGTAGTTCATCAAGCTGGTAAGGAGACTCTCTTCCTCCAGTCTGCTTACGCAGAGCCTCTCGAACTCTAACTAATGCTGGGACCGACACTTCACCACTGGTTCCATATTCTGCAAGTTGCAAGCAAGTCAAAGGGCCTGACCACACTGAATGAAAAAGGGTTAAACAAAGGTGCTGACACCAGGCAAAAACATCAGGGATGCTGCTTGTACCTCTCATTGGCAGACATATTCTTTCTGTCTCTAGCTTGTGTTTTCATTTACTTAATGGTGTCTTTTAATGTATAAAAATTTCAATTTTAATAAAGTCCAATTTAACCTCTTTTCTTTTTTTGATGTTTAAATTTTGGTACTGCATCTAAGAAACTTTGACCCAACCCAAGGTCATGAAGGTTTTCTCCTTTGTCTGCATGTAGCAGTTTCAGTATTTTAACTGCTACATTTTGGTCAACAATCTATTTTAAATGAATTTTGTGTACTGAGGAAAGTGTCTGAGTTCATGTTATTGCATTTGGATTTAAAAAAAAGGTCTCAGAACATTTTATTAAAAATACTATCCTTTCCCCAATTGAATTTTTCTTGGCATCGTGTCAAAAATCAATCGACCATAAATCTAAAGGTTTATTCTGGACTCTTATTTTTGTTCAGTTGATGTGTTTTTATTACGGTGGCTTTATGGTAACTTTTAAAATCAGGTTGTATAAATCCTTCAGATTTTCTCTTCTCTTTATAAATTATCTTAGGTCCTTTGAATTTCTGTGACTATATTAGGAGTAGCTAATCAATTTGCACAAAAATTGCTACTGGAATTTTAATAGCAATTATGTTAAATATATAGACTCATTCTGGGATAACTGCAACCTTAATCGTATTGAATGCTCTAAACCATGGACATGGAGAATCTCTATACTTAGTTACATTTTCTTGATATTCTCTCAGCCACATTTTACAGATTTTAGTGTATAAATATGGCATATACTTTTATACTTGTTTCCTAATTTTATTAATTTTGATGTTATCAAAACTTATTTTTGATATTGTTTTTGGAGTGCCTGTTGCATTTTATTTTAACATATTTATCTGGTATTCTATGACTTATATAACTAGTTCTAGTGATATTTTTGTGGGTTCCCTAGGATTTTCTACATATAAACACCTCTCTTTCTCTCTTTCTCTCTCTCTCACACACACACACAGATGCACACACATGTTCTCTCCCTCTCTCTCTCCCTCTCTCTCTCTCCCCCTCCCCACTTCTCGCTCTCTCTCTCTCTCTCTCTCTCTCTCTCTCTCTCCTTTCCTTTCTTCCTCTCTCCCTGTTTCTTTCTTTCCTTTTATTTTTTCTTTTTGTCTCTCCTTGCATTAGATAGAACTGCCAGTACAATGTTGCATAGAATTGTCAGGGTCAACAATTCTTTTCTTTCCCTTATTCCCAAACAATAGGAAATTTTTTGGCCACCAATTTGTATGATATTAGCTACAGGTCTTTCAAAAATGAGCACAATCAGGTTGAGAAATTCTCCTTCTATTCCTAGTTTAAGTGTTGCTAGGGTAAAAAGAGAACTTGTCCAAAGTTTTTCTCTGAGCCTATTAGAAAGATCATGTGTTTTGTTACTCTGTTTTTTATGGTGAATCAACTTTGCATTCCTGGTAGAAATTACAGTTAGCTATAATTATAATTCTTTTTATATGTTGCTGGATTTAGTTGGCTAATATTTATTAAGAATTTTGCATCATTTTCTAGAGGGCTATTGAGGGGTGCCTTTCTCTTTCATTTTCTGTCCGTGGTGCAATGGTAATACTGGGCTCACAATGAGTTGGGAAATGCTCACTCATCCCCTGTGTTCTGAAAGACTTTTGGAAGTATGGGTATTATTTATTTAAATATTTCAAAGAACTCTCTAGCGAAACCATTTTGTTTGGGGTTTATCTTTGTGGAAAAATTTTAAATCACTAATTCAATGTCTTATTTGCTAGTTTATTTAAATTTTTCATTTTCTCATTAGCCAAATTTCAAAATTTGTGCCTTTCAGCAATTTGTCCATTTTATCTAAGTCAATTTACTTGTTGGCATAATGTTGTTGACAATATGTCATTATAATTCTTTTAAACTTATAAGGATGTTAGTGATTTCTTCTATTTTTTCTAATTTTGAATTATTTTCTTGGTCAGTATGCTGATTAATTGACAACTTTCTTGATTTCTTTATAGAAATCATAATTTGATTTATTGATTTTTATGTATTGTTCTCTTTTCTGTTTCATTGATTTCTGCTCTAATCTTTATTTTTCTATTTTTTTCTTGCTTGCTTTAGATTTAATCATTTTTTTCTATGTTTCTGTAGTGATAGCTTAGTTTTTTTTGTTTTTTTTTTATTTGAGTCATTATTCCTTTACTGATCTAGGAGATTAAAGCTATAAATGTTTTTCCAACTACTGCTTTAATTGCATCTGATAAATTTTGGTATGCTCTATTTTCATTCTCATACATTTTCAAATGGATTTTAATTTATTTTGTGAAAGCAAATTTTCATTCCTGGGTTAAGTTGGAGTATATTTAACTTTCAAGTATTATAGGCTTTCTCAGATATTCAATTTTACTTTGTATGATTAAGGGTTTTTGTATTTATTGAATGTTTTTAGTGTGTATGTGCATTCCAGCATTTAGTATCTCTAGAATAAGATCCATTTGCACTTATAAGAACATGTTTTCTGTAGTCATCGGTGGACTTTTTATTACATATGTCAGGCTAATTTGATCAATAATATACCATAGCTCATCTTTTATCCCCTGGCTGATTTTCTATCTAGTTGTACTATCATTTTTAGAGAGTGGAATATAGAAACCTCCAACTATTATTTTTGAATTGTCCATTGTTTTTAATGTCAGTTTTGGCTTCATAATTCTGTTAAGTGCACATACATTTACAATTATTGTATCCTCCAGAGGTACTTACCGTTTTAGAATGATTTTTCTCCTGAATGTTTCTTATCTTATGGATGATTTTGTCTGATATTTATATAATAATTCCATTTCTCTGATGGATACTCTTTTTACTGTTATTGTTCAAGTAAAGTTGTCTCCATTCCCCCCCCCACCACTCTTCCTTACCCCAGCCATCCCCACCTCCCACCTGCGATCCTACATGATCTTTTTTTCATACTTTTAATTTTCAGCTTGCTCTGTCCTTTTATCTAAGCCATTTTTCTTCTAACAGCATACAGTCAAGTCTCTCTTTATCAAGTCTGTCAATCTCTCCTTTGAAGAATGGAGTATTTATTCCATTCATTCTTAAGGTATTACAGTTATGGTTGCATTTCATACCTTTGCTTTCTATTTTATTGATGCCTTTTTTATTTCATTCTTTCTTTTTAATGTTCTATTTTGTGTCAAAATATTTTTATCTATAATTTCATTTCCTCTGTTGATTTTTTAAACTCTTTTCCATTAATTTTCTCAGCTATTGCTTAAGAAATTAAAAAATAGATTTAAATTTATCATATTTTATTTTAAGTAATACTGATCTAATTTTTGTAGAATATAGAAATATTGTTACAATATATTTTCTTCCCCCTTTTGTGCTTTTTTGTCATATACATTAAATCTATACACTATAAATGGCACAATACAATATTATATTTGTGCTCTATACAATCTTAATAAGATTAGTGAAACAAATAAAAACATGTATTAATTCTTTTATACTTACCCTATATTTGCCATAGCTGATATTCTTTCTTTCTATGCATGAGTTCAAGTTATGTTCTGGCATTTTCTTTTAGCCTAAAGGACATACTTTAGTGTTTCCTATAATATTTATTTGATAGTAATTAATTCTTTATTTTAAATCCGGACATATCATTATTTCACCTTTATATTTCAAAAATAGATTTTCTAGATATATAAATCTTAGTTGACAGATTATTTCCTTTCAATTCTTGAGAAATGTCTTTCTGCTGCCGTTCAGTCTCCATGTTTTTCTGATAGAAATTGAATCATTAACTATATTTTTCTCTTGTACCTATGAGTTGCTTCTAAGATTTGTATTTTTCCTTTGAATTTTATGAGTTTACCTATGATATATCTGGGTGTAAATCTCTTGATCAGTCTATTTTCTTGTGCTTATTTTTGAGCCTGCTTCCTACGATTGTCCCCAGTTCTACACAGCTTGTGTTTAGCCGAAAGTTGATAAAAGGCAGTGCTCAAATCAACAGGGTTTACACTCTCTGAAGACAGATCTGTGTGTGTCCTGTAGAGTGCATTCAAAGTCCAGGCCATTCTGAGGTCTTCCCATTTCTTTTAGTTTCTTCCAAGCAGTGTCACATCTTCCTCATACACACACGCACAGCAGACCCTCTGTGTTGTTGAACCATAGAATTGGGAGTGCAGCAAGAAAACTCTCCTAAATAAGAATACTACAGAATCATCCTGTGTCTATGCAAACTTAGGAATTTTTATGGATAAATGTTTGTATGCCTATGATCAATTTTCATAATGCTGAAATGATTATTTTGACAGTTTTTTCACCTTTATAGTTTATTCCTGAGAAAATGATTGTCTACTTTCTCATTGCACACTCATCTAATTAGAGTCTAATAAAACTAATTAAAATTTAATTAAACTAGCTAAAGTATAATTAACTAATTAAAGTTTATGACTAACATTTTTTACAATACAAAGAATGTGAGCATTCATATGCCAAAGAAAAATTATGAGTAGCCAAGATGAAATATCAATAAAAAACAGGTCTACAAATGGCATGGAGAAAATTTGGCCCATAAAAATCATGTAAGTTATTTTATTGTTCTTAGAAATGCCTTTTACAACATTTTTCAGCTACTTCTTGCTGATATATGTGACTGGTTGTCACAAATTAATTTTTATATAGTAGTCATTCTTTAATTTTTTTTTTTTAGGTTTAAGTTATACAGGTTTTTATTGATAAGAAAGTTTGATGTAGTTCTTGTTTTCTGAGATTTGAAAATCATAAACAGTTGACCCTTGAACAACCTAAGTTTGAGCGAAATAAGCCAGGCAGTGAAAGACAAATACCATATGATCTCACCTTTAACAGGAAGCTAATCAACAAAACAAACAAACAAGCATAATATAAACAAAGACACTGAATTTGAGAACAGTCTGACAGTGACCAGAGTGGGAGGGGAGGGAATTTCGGGGGAAAAGGGGAACGGTTTAGAGCAACAAGTATAAAGGACTCATGGACATTCTTTAATTTTTAAACACTACTTTTTAGTTTATTGGAGTGTCTAACTAGGCAATCATATTTTTTAATATTATAAAAAGTTTAATAATTTGAATCACTTTTATCTTATGCAATTGTTGCTTTAGTTATTCCTTCTTGTCTTAACATAGTAACTACAATTCCCTGTACAATGCTAAATGTGAGCAAGTATGTTAATTTTCTTATTTTAAAAGACTATGTCTAATATACTTTATTATTAAGTATGATACTAATTGCAAATTTATGATCAATACCATCCCCCCCAAAAAAATCTATTCTACTTTTTTAAGAAATTTTATAATCAATAGATATTGTATTTAATCTTTTCAACCTAAAATGGCTGAGACAATTATATTCATTTTTGTTTTTAACTTATTAATGTGCTAAACAACATCTTCTAATGATAAATGGTCTTGCATTTTTCATTTAAAAATGTTTTGATATATTTTATACATCTTCAGTATATATTACTTATGAATATTTTATTTAGGAATTTTGCATCTATGTACATATAGAGGGTAGGTTAGAGATATCAATTCTTCCATTTTCCTATGTTATATCTAGTTTATACTAGCCTCATAAACTTAGTTGACTTTATAATTTATGCAAGAGCTCATATATATTTGGGTGATTAATACTTTGAAAAAACATTTTTAAATCAACTTTACCTGATATATTTTTGAGGAGTGGGACATATAGGTATGTATCTTAACATATTAATTAAATTTATTTAATGATGATGGATCTGTTTAGCTTTTCAATTAACTTACTGTTTACTAGATAATATATTTATACCAGGATTATGAATTTATCTGTTTTTATATTTATTTGTCTTAATATTTTAATACACTCAATCATTTAATATACCAATGGTTAATTTTATATTTCTAATATAGTTTATGAATGACCCCCCTTTTGTAAAAATTCCGTTTTATCAAAGTTCCCAATTTTTGTATATTTTATTTATACTTTTGGCATTTTGACCCTCTCTGCTGTTTCTCATTTTAGTGATCTCACTTAAGGCACTATATTGCTTTTTCAGCTGTATCACAGAGGTTTATTTTGAACTCGCAATTATGTAAGAATATTTGCTTTCTAAGTTGAGGGGTATATTATTTTATATAAATATAACTATTTGTATAGATGTTGATTTATAAATTTATTAATATTAATATGAGGGCATTTATTCTGATAATTACTGTGATTTATGTGCTACAATTTTCTACTCTGATTATGTATTATTGGCCCGTCTTTCTTTCAGCTGTGTCAATTTTTGTCTCAAATCTTTCCATATTCTTTGATCCAGACAGAAGCCTCTCCCAAGAGCACATTCCTCTACCAGGAACCACATATCGTTATTAAACATTAACCTCATTTAAATTAAACTTTGACTTAGTAGCTACTCAACAACTGTAAACTCAAACCAATATCTGAATGAGGCCACACGGGTCTTTATGAACGGTTAGCAATTTTTCTTTTTTCTATATTTTAAATTCTTTCTTGAATCCAGGCTGATACAAATATATATTGAGGTTGTCTAATATGGCCTGTAGGAAAATTTTCTTAAATCCACACTTTCCTAAAGTTGTACTTCTTTAATGGTCTTATTTTAGGTAGAAGTCCTTAAAAAAAAAAAAACCCTCTTATTTATAATAACCACCTTACCATGTCCAAAGCATTGACTCCTTCCTATTTCTTATGCAGACATTCAAACCCAAAATTCAGCTACTGAACCTGGTAAATGCCCTCAGGACATTCATGATTTCAGCGCTCACTTAACACTGGTTTTCAGCTTCTTTTTCATTTTATCCTTCTGGGGATTTCCCTGAACATCTTGCAAGGTCAGCTATACATTCAGAAATAGCATTTCTATGTATTTTTTGCCAGTAGCTTCTTCTTCTTTTTTTTTTTTTTTATGTGGTATAGTCAGCATTGTTACTGGATATAGAAGTCACAGGATAGCTTTTCAACAACAAAAAAAATAGTAAGTTTTTTAAGCTATAAACATAGCTACTTTTACAAAACCTTTTATAATTTTCCCTTTTTAAAGTAGTAGACATAAGAAAAAATATGTAACTAAGAACATTAATAGAGTATCACTTGTGATCTAAGCAGGGTTTTTATTCCAAACACCTGGATATTTTCTACTTCATTTAGGAGTTAGTCAGAGGTAGTTCCTCAAGACTGAGACAGGAGTCAGCTGTGGGTTTGAGGTGGCATGATGTCTTACGTGTTTAATTTCTAAACATTTAGCAATTGAGTTAACAAGTGGGATTTGCATTCAAGTCAACAATAAAATAGTATTTAGCAAGCTTAATGTAATGAAAAATACTTTAGAGATGACCAAACTAACATTTTTATTAAAATTAGAATTTAAACGTAAGTTTGGTAAGTTTGCTTATTATCTCTGAGTGGTTTGATATTCACAGACAATTGAAATGTGGAAACTTTCACAGAATTGAAATGTGCAACTTCTCTCCTTTTTTCACTGTCCACCCATGTGCCACAGTGCAATAAATTCTCTACATAGGTACTCTGAGTCATCCCAACTCTCATTCTTTTAATGAAGTCTTTCAAAACTTGTCATGCATACAATTGTGATCACTTTCTAAATAACCTTGTAAGTGCTCATAAATGCCATCAACACCAGGCTACCTGGAAGATATACATTTTTTACTATTCAATATTTCTGTAAGTCATTATTAGTTATTAAAATTATGGGTAATAATGATTTTGATTGATACAGGGCTCATTCAATGCCAAAAGGTTCTTTTACTCCAAAAATTCTCAGACTATTCAATAATCTTATATGCTTAATAAATTGAATGCAGACTATCTCAAACATTGAATTATAAAGCCTGTTTCTGGGGAGTTTCTCTAGGATCCTCTACTTCCCCTCCACCATTGTTCCATGCAATACATCTTATGAATTACTTTACTTTCATTCAAATTTCATCATATCACTCTCCTGATTACAATCCCTCAAAAAACCCCATTTTCTAAAAACATTGGATAGCACTATGTACATCTTACCCAAAATACATAACCAGCATCATTTCTAGCCATCATTACTTCCTGCCACCATATCTCATGCACTAGAACCTTTATTTTTTTCCCAAACAAATATCGCTGTCTCACTACTCTTTGCTTCTGAACATAGAGATCACTCTGCTTGTGTATTCTTTGCTATTTTACTCTCACCTAACTTCTATATACCTTTCAAGTTTTCCTCAAATATTTTCTGCCTTTTAAAAGTTATCTGACATTAACCAGGCAGTTACTCCCTGACTCTTCCTAGCTTTCAGAGTGTATAATTAATGTGTATATTAAAGTAAGTATCATATTCTTAGCAATTATTTGTGTATAATTATTTTCTTTTAAAATGTCAGCTTCAGTGTAGTAAGCTCCTGGTCATCATTTTGTAAAAGGATGATAGAAATGAGATTCTCTTTTCATTTTAACTGGGTCCTAAGATAATAAGTACTGATTATTTTTATTTTCTATAGACTATTGTAAGCAATCAATATTAAATTTGCTTAAAAGATAGATAAAATGGATTTTGTAACTAACACATTTAAAAATGGGTTTTGTAACTAAGAATTTATAAAATTTATCATTCAAAAAGAAGTTTGAAAATTGGAGATATTTATTTGCAGAGAATTTTGCCAATAGGGAAAAGAGGAAAGGTTACTTTCTTCACTTTAAGCCTGTCAGGAGATGCTTCAACACCATTTGGAGATATGGATATATATCCTCTGACATTTGAGGAATACTATGAACTAATATAGGCATAGGAAATATAAAGGGTAAGAATTTGAAATTTCATGTGGCAACAGAATAGAGCAGTGTACTTAAATAACTTACAACATTTCTGTAAATATAAATTCAAGTGTGTTTCCCTAAGATCAGATGTGGCCATTTCAGAGAGAAGATAGGGGAAGGAAAGGGAGGGGAGGGGAGTGGGAAGGAGGGAGAGAACTTGTCTGCAGCTGTCTGATATGATTTTGACTTAGATTTCCTTGACTATGGAGCCTCATAGGGACTCTCAGAGTATGAGTAGACTGCCATCACAAGGAGCCATATAGAGATTATTAAGTGTCCAGCTATACAGTAGAGCACTTCACCTACTATAAAGTGCACTAGATGAGTGATGAGCAATTTGAAGATGTCTGCAACAAGACCACAAATCACTCTGAAGGAAAAATGTTATTTCTCAGTATCTACTACGGCCAGAGGAAATCAAAGTTAGTTTAAGCAATATTAATCTAATAAGAAGTTTCCTGGTTCCCCACTCCTCTCTTACCTGAGAAATGTTTCAGGAAGCTATAAAAAGCCTAGCTAAAGAAATAATGAAGAAGCCAATCATGACCCCCTTTTCCCACTGCAAAGTGGAACAGGAGGAAAACACTGCATTCAAATAAAATGAATAGATTTGACTGTTCTTGAAATGAAATTTTACTTTTGATCAAAACTGACAGGAGATATTTTTATCATCTGAGCATGACTGCATAAATCATAGGACTTGCCCTAGATTTTATTTAAGGGTCAGGAGAAAATGGGATAGAGGAAAGGAAAGAGAAAATAATCTTGATTTTCATTGGCACCCTTTACACTAGCTTTTCAATTGTTATTACTACAAGGCTAGCAACCCTCATAGAGTATGACATGTAATAGGCACTTGAAAAATTATTTATAACTTGAATGAGTTATTCACTGCTACAGAATCTAGACCAGGTTTCTATTCAAACTATAGAAGCTATTTTAAAAATAAGAAAATACTATTTGGGTGCACTAAAGAAGAAGCATAAGATGTTTAATGGAGAAATATTTGTGAATCTGAAATAGAAGTTATTTCTCTATTCAGTCTTGAAATCTATAAGTACCAAGCATTTACTGAGTGCATCTTATGAGCTAAAAGTGGTACATGGTGTTATGACTATAAATCAACAAATTATGCTTAGTATTGGTTTAAGAAGTTTATGGACTGTTGGGGAAAATGGATATTAGAAAAATACATTTTAAAGATATTATAGGTTCAGTTTTTTGATGAGCACTGGGTTTATTATGTGCACAAAGTGGAAATGATCAATTCTGCCTTAGCCCAAAAATTCTTTGTAGAGTTATTTGTGTCTGAACTAGTCTGACAAGATGAGTAAGAATATGGGAAATGTAAATTAAAATGTTTAAAAAATATTTCATATGAAAAATCTAATAGAGAACTACCATGCCTGTAATTGAAAATTAGGTACTCATGGAGGTGTACAGGAAAAGAATGTACTAGAAAAAAAACTGTTCACAAGAGTGCCATATCAAATCTTGACAGTGAGTAAAGCAATGTAACCGTGAGAATATGTAACTATAATCCAGGCTTTTCAGTCATTGTTAGACTGAATTAACACTATGTGGTTTGTACAAACATGTATTTTGTTTAAGGACATAAAAAAAGTTAAATTTAAATATAAATATAGAGCAGGAGAATATCTAAATAACAAAATGAATTAAGAAAATAGCCCCTCCCAAACCCCTTTTTACATAAAAATAAAATGTAATTAATAATATTGCCCAAAAATAAAAATAAAACTTTCAATGGGTGGGTTTAAAAGCTGACTAGAAAAGCAAAATAAAGAATCAGTAAACTCAAAGATATAGCTAAAAATATCTATATGAAACAAGGTAGAAAGACAAAACCATAGAAAATATAAAAGATAAATTCTGGATAAAGTGAGGTCTCGTATAGGTTCAAGTGGAGTTATAGAAAGAGAAGAAAGAAAGGATGACTATACAGGCAACATTTGCCAAGATAATAAGAGAATGTTCTAGAACATGTGAAAAATACTAATTCTCTTAATGACAAATTCCAAAGACTCCAAAGCAAGATGAAAAAAAATACAGATAATTGCATGAGATGCCACTTTCCCATTAAGGACATTTGCCTGTCTCCCTCACTCTTGTTGCCCCACTCCTTCCCCCTCAACACCACCACCAACAACAACAATGAAGGTGGTTAAAAGGCTCAGGAGGTCAGCAAACCCATTCAGTTCTAGGAAGACAGAAGCTAGGCAACAAAACAAGCTGAGGAGTTTGTCCTGTTAAAGCCCCACACAGCAAAGGGAGACGTCCCAGAGGACAGTGGGGTAGTACTTGTAGAGCAGACAAGCCAGTTTCCATCATCTCAGTCACAGAATGAGAGTAAGCTGATCTCTGGTGGCTAGTGGCTCTCAGTAGCTATTGAACTACATTTTTAAAATTAGAAAAATTAAAGGCTTTGAGAATGTAAAAAGGGCAATGAAAATTTTATTCACCAGTAAAATATAAATATTTAAATTTGTGCACACCTATGAAATAACATCAAAATATCTAGTGACAGTTGATTAAACTAAAAGTTAAAACAGATAATTCAATAGCCCTTGGACAAGATTTTATGTCTTATTACCTAAAATTTGTTTAATGTAAAGTTAATCTAATATATAATTATTAATGTGTTTGGGGTATGAAATTATGCATCCAACAACTGCAGAGTGCATATTCTTAATGGACATATGGAATATTTATAAAATTGATAACATGCTAGATCATTTAAAAATCTTCACTAAAGTTCAAGTGATTGATATAATAAATAATATATTCTTTAGATGAAATCCAAAAAAAAAAAAAAACTCCACTTAGGCATCAATAATAAAGGGATAATTACAAAGTTCTCATATATTTGGATGACCATACCAAGAATTGATGAGACTGTGGATCAACAGCACTCTCATATAGTGTTGTGAGAATAAACTCTCTTTGAAATAATGTTTGCCATTATCCATCAAAGTTAAAGAAAATTGATTTATTAAAAACCAAAGCTACTCTTAGGTACACCCAACAGACATACTGAACATTTGTATCAATATACATCTGCATAAAATATTTATAACATACTAAAAATAGACAAGTGCATAAGTAAATCAAATCTGCTCTATACAGTGCTATAATACACCATAATGAAAATGAACCAAATCATAGGCAACAATGAATAAACTGTTGTGAAAATTATTGAGCACATGAAACTAGAAACAAAAAAAAAATGTACTTATTCTCTGAAACAATTTATATAAAGTTGAAAAGCAGCAAAGCTGAAATATAATGTTAGAAGTCTATACAGTTAGTACTACTTTGGAAGAATGAGGGCATAATGGTAAGGTTGCTTTGGGGATATTGCCAATGTGTTGTTTCTTCACTGCTAAAGTGACTTTGTAACCAAACAAGTAGTTTCTTCTGTCTGCTGCCAGGGCAGGCAAACTTCTGAGACAGGTACTGGTGCAAAGAAAAAGTTTTATTCAGATGCTGGGACCTGGAAGAACAGTGACTCCAGTCTCAAAGACCAGACCGTTCCCCCTTCCTGCTTAAGCCTGTTGTTTTTGTGAAGATAGAGAGCAGAGGGCTTCTGTTTACCCAAGTATCTTGCTAGCTTTCTCCTGTCCATTCATCTTTCTAGCTTTTGAGACACTGAGGTGTAAGACCCTCCCCTTGCATCATTTTGCCCAATGAGATTCTCCAGAATTCCCTGTCTATCATAGTGGGGAGGAGGGCACTGTAAGACCAGCCATTGGGAAGCCTGAAGATACTGCAGCCCGCAGCCTACCCCCCCAAGATGGACAGGGTGCCCACACAACTAGGGGAGCCAGTTGGAATCGTTGGGGCACCCCTGGATCTTAGCACAGCCTGTCTCCGAAGTGGCCAGTTAAACCAGTGGTCCGCTGATGGCTGCCTACAGTAACTTCCCAGTGTTCCTATTAAAATAATTCATTGAATTGAATGGAGGTGACTCAGTGCCTAGGGGCTTATTGATATCTGAAAGTCCATTCACTCATATGTGATTACTCACACAACACCATCGGTGCTGGCAGTCAGTCTGGACTTTAGCTGAGGATGATTGTTCAAAGACCTATGTGTGGCCTCTCCAGGTGGCCTGGCCTCACCGTATGGTAGTTGTTTCGCAAGGATGAGCAATCTAACAGAGGGACAGAAATATTTATATGTATTGATTTTTCTACTTAACCTTAGAACTCAAACAGCATCATTTGTGCTCTATTCTCATTAACCAACCAGTCACAATGGCCCTTTGAAAGGGAGAGCAAATAGGACTCAACTGATAAATGGGAAATATCAGAGTTCTGGGAGATCATGTAAGAATTGAAATAATGTTTTACCTGTAAAAGAATTTTGACTATCCTCTATATAATTGTTTTTATTGAAAGATTTTAGTAGCACAGACAAATGGTCAGATTTCTGTTAGAATTAGGAAATTCTGAGAGCCTTATTAAGTGCTAAGACCTAGTAAAATAGAGAGAGACTCACAGATAGAGAGCAGATGACAGCTATGGCAGGCAATTAGGGCATGGAGAGATTGAACAGAAAGGAAAAAGACTCATGGATGTGGACAGTAATGTGGTGATTGCGGGAGAGGGGAGAAAATGTAATTAAATAGTAAGGAAAATACAATAAAAATGAAAATAGACAGATAGGTGATGATAGATTAGATAGATAGATAGATAGATAGATGGATAATAGATAGATAGAGTGCTAAGACCTGGGAAAGTAAAATATCTGAGAAATATCCAGCAATAAAAAAATAAGCGTAGGAGACAAGTCAGAAGCCTTCAAGTTTTACATAAGCAGATGGAATTATAAGATATCAAAATATAAAATAAAACAAATGAAACAGTTATCTATTTATGTTAAGATTTGAGTGTAGAAGAAAGGAAGAGTTTTCAGGTTTCTGACATGGGGAGTGGACAGATGGTAATGCCATGTGATCAGATACAGAAGGAAAAAATATATATTTTTATATATATTCAATCCGACGATTTCCCTGGAAAACCCAGACAGAGATATAGGCAACTGGATATGTAAATCAGAAGACTCAACATTTTTAGATATAGCAATTTACTGTCTTGAGAATACTGATAACTTTTTCAAAACCCTAAGAACACATTAGGTAACCCAGAGAATGAAGGCAGCCTTTTCTGAACACCAACAGGTAAATAGAAAAGAAGCCTGTCAAGAAGACTGAGTAGGAACTACGGAAACATAGCAGAGAATCATGACAGAATGCATTAAGGTTAGAGAGAGAGAAAGACCTTTGGGAAAGGAAGAATCACTGGTGTAAGATGCTGCAATGCAGTAGAGGTAACTTAAGACTGAAAAGACCATTAGCCCTTCTTTCCTTTTCCCCACAATTTTGAAGACATGCACAACTTATCAAGGGGGATACATTCTGCAAAATCCATCATAGGGCAATTTTTTTTTTATTGTGTGAACATCACAGAGTGTACTTACTCAAACCCAGACAGTGCAGCCTGCTACTGTAATTGTATGTGCTATACTTGTATATAGCAGCACAGATTTATTTACACCAGCATCACCTCTACATATTAGTAATGGATTGTGCTACAAAATTACAATGACAATGAGGTCACTATGAGATAGGAATTTTCAGTTCTATTATAATTATGGAACCATAGTTGAACACGTGGTCTATCACTGAGTGAAATATTATTATGAAATGCAGGACTATATTGATAATTGCCATAGGCTATTAAAAAGTTTAGGTAGCAAAATGTGCACTCTGCTAGATTAAAGTGAATATCTAAAGTGAGAAATTAGAGGCTGTAAATGTATATTAGAATGTTTGAATCAACACATAACTGAATTTGTGCATAAATGAATGAACATATGAATAAATAAATGAGCAATAGTTTTCATGATCATTAGAAAACACCATGTAAGCTTATAATGGAAAATTTAATGTTAACGTTCTGAGGGATCTTGCAACAAGAAATTGTTTTACTTAATCCAAATGTTTCCCAAATTATTAGATCTTATTTTTTCATAATATATTAGTGAAAGTACCAATCTCATGGGAAATAATGACATCAATGTTAATTATATGATCCCAGCATCTCAGAACTTAAAGAAAGAAAAGGGAAAAGTGATAAGGAAATAGCTAATGATATTGGTGAAATTGCAGAATAGGTTCATTTCATTTTATTTTTTTATGATGGGGCAAATGTGATCATGTTTCTATCGGTGGAAATATTATATATATACACACACTCAGTGCAAAGTAAAGCAATTGGAATTTTAGGTATTCAATGGAAAAAATGAAGAGACCAGTTGTGGAAGAGACTGAGAATTGCATCATACATTATGGGGGTACAAACCCAAATCTGTCTCTAGCAAGGAATCAGGGTAACAGCTTACAACCCATTCTGCAGAAAAATGCAGGAGAGAAAATCCCAGGACACAAACTAAATTATCTAAATATTTAAGACATGAGGAATAAGGTCAAGTAATTTAGTATCAAATAAAAGTTGCTTGTCATATCTTTAACTGTTTTTCTCCAATTAGAAGAGCAGTCTTTGCCCATTCCTTGGAATGTCTCTTCCAGAGAAAGCTTGAAATGTTTGCTTATTTTTTCAAAGTTCTCTATTCTGGCTTCTCCAGCCCTCCTGTTAAGTGAGCTCTCCTGGTTACTCTGCAATAGATAACTTCTGCTTACCAAACCAGTGCTTCCTGCAGATGTATGCATGTTTTGTTTGTCCAAAATTCTTAAGGTGAAAAGATCATTTAAATATTAAAATAAAAAAACAGCTATTTGAATTCAAATTTTAGAATCATTCATATGATTATTATTTGATTAATCAAGGCTTTCTGATTTTTTAAATTTAATCTTTATTGTATTTTTTCCATTACCATTTAGTCCCCTTATATCCCCTTCCCTGTAGCTGTCACCACACTGTTGTCCACGTCCATGAGTCCTTTTTCCTTTTTGGTCAATCCCTCCACCCCCTAATCTACCTGCCAACTAGCCATCATCTGCTCTCTAACTATGAGTCTGTCTTTGTTTTGCTTTTTAGTTCAGTTTGTTCAATAGATTCTACATATGAGTGAAATCATATGATATTTGTCTTTCTTTGACTGGATTATTTCTCTTAGCATAATGTTCTCCAGGTCCATCCATACCATCACAAATGGTAAAATGTTCTTCTTCTTTTTTTTTTTTTTAAACAGGTGAGTAGAATTCCATTGTGTAAATATTTCATAGTTATTTTATCCACTCATTTATTGTTGGACACTTGGGCTGCATCCATATCTTGGCAATTGTAAATAACACTTAAATGAACATAGGGGTACTTATGTTCTTCAGAATTAGTATTTTGAGTTCCTTTGGATATATTCCCAGAAGTGGGATCACTGAGTCAAAAGGCAGATCAATTTTTAATTTTTTGAGGTATTTCCACACTGCTTTCTACAGTGGCTGCACCAGTCTGCATTCCCAACAACAGCACGGAAGTGTTCCCCTTTCTCCACATCTTTGCCGGCACTTCTGGTTTGTTGATTTATTGATGGTAGCCATTCTTACAGGTATAAGATGGTATCTCATTGTGGTTTTAATTTGCATTTCTTGGATAATTAGTGACTTTGAGCATCTTTTCATATGTCTATTGGCCAGCTGCATGTCCTCTCTAGAGAAGTGCCTATTCAGGTCCTTTGCCCATTTTTTCAGGGTTGGTTGTTATTGGTTTGGGGGGGAGGTTTGTTGTTTTTTTTGGTGTTGAGTTTTGTAAGTACTTTATAAACTTTGGATATTGACCCCTTATCCGATGTATCATTGAATATGTTATCCCATTCTGTGGGTTGTCTATTTGTTTTATTGATGATTTCCTTTGCAGTGCAAAACTTTTTAGTGTGATATAGTCCCATTGGTTTACCGTTTCTTTTGTTTCCCTTGCCTGGAGTGATATATCTGATAAAAAATTTCTACGAGCAATGTCTGAAATTTTGCTGCCTATATTTTCTTCTAGAATTTTTATAGTTTTGGGTCTAACATTTGTCTTTAATCCATTTTGAATTTATTCTTATGTGTGGTGTAAGAAGGTGGTCTAGTTTCATTTTTCTGCATGTAAATGTCCAATTTTCCTAACAGCTTTTATTGATTAAATTATCTTTAGCCTATTGTATGTGCTTGCTTCCTTTGTTGAATATTAATTGACTATAAAAGTGTGGGTTTATTTCTGGGCTCCCTATTTTGTTCCATTGATCTATGTGTCTGTTTTAATGCCACTACCATGCTGTTTTGATTACTACCGCCTTACAGTATAGTTTGATATTAGGTAGTGTGATTCCTCCAGCTTCGTTCTTCTTTCTCAGGATCTCTGTTGCTATGCAGGGTGTTTTGTGGTTCCCTTTAAATATTTGAAATATTTGTTCTAGCTCTGTGAAATGCGTAATTAGAATCTTGATAGGAATTGCATTGAATCTTAGATTGCTTTGGATAGTATGGACATTTTAGTGATATTAATTCTTCCTATCCGTGAACACGGTATGTACTTCCACTTATTTGTATCTTCTTCAATGTCTTTATTCAGTGTCATAATTTTCTGAGTACAGGTCTTTTACATCCTTGGTTAGGTTTATTCATAGGTAATTTATTCCTTTTGAAGCAACTGTGAATGGGATTATTTTCTTAATTTCCCTTTCTGTTAGTTTGTTATTGGCATATAAAATGCAACTGATTTATGGATATTAATTTTGTATCCTTCTACTTTGCTGAATTCATTTATCAGTTCTAGTAGTCTCTTGGTAGAATCTTTAGGATGCTCTATGTACAGTATCATTTGCAAATAAAGACAGTTTTACCTCTTCTTTTTCAATATGGATGCCATTTATTTCTTCTTCTTATCTGATTGTTGTGGCTAGGACTTCCAGTACTACAATGAATAAGAGAGATGAAAGCAGACTCCCCTATCTTGTTCCCAATCTTAAGGGGAATGCTTATAGTTTTTGCCTGTTGAGTATGATGCTGGCAGTGGGTTTCTCATATATGGCCTTTATTATGTTAAGGTATGTTCCCTCTATTCCCACTTTGCTGAGGGTTTTGATCATAAATGGGTGCTGTATTTTGATTCTCATTGAATTTATGAAAAAATTTTAACCAACTTTTATTGAGTGCCTGCTAATTTGATCCTACAAGCTAGCATACCATGATTTTTATTTTAAGTTGAATTTAAGATTCTTAGTGTACAATTTGGTTCTATTCTCTAAATCAATTGAAATGCAAATTATAGTAGGTGGTCCGAGAAAATTGGTTCCATAGAAAACATGTGAATTTTTATGGTTCCTGATGCAATAAGATTTTTCATTTTGGGCTTTCTTAACATCTGCTTGGAGTGGTTAAGCAAACATAAAGTGAGTAGAGGTTTCTATCAATCAAAGGTCTGACAAGTAAAAGCTGATCAGAGTAAAATGCCTTGAAATGACTCACCTAGAATGTAATGCTGACAGCTGCAATGAAGTATTTATTAAGATAAAATTAAACATTTTAGAATAGCATGCTCATTTAGATTATTTTCTGAGTTTACCAGAAAACAGATTCTTAATTGAATAATCTATAAAATAACTTTTGTTAGTTATATTTATTTTTTAAAATAATTTATTGTTTATGCTAGTAGAGATGTCCCAGTTTTTCTTCTCTCACCTCCCTCCACCCAGGCTACCTACATTCTGATAATCAATCCCCATACCCTTGTCCCATGTCCATGGGTCATTCACATAAAACATTCACATGTTCTTTGACTAATCCTTTCACTTTCTGACGACCAATCCCCAACTTCCTATCTCCACTCTTACAGCTGTCAGTCTGTTCCATGTTTCTATGCTTCTAGTTCTATTTTGCTCATTAGTTTATTTTGTTCATTAGATTCCATTTATAAGTCAGATCATATGATATTTTTAAATCACCAACTGGCTTATTTCACTTAGCATAATAGTCTCCAGTTCCATCCATACTATTGCAAAAAGTATGAATTTCTTCTATTTTTATAGATATGTTGCCCTTAGTGAGGTTAATATGGCAATAAAATTGTTTGAGATTTTGATTTGTGGAACATGTGGTGGGAGTTGCAAAAGTGGGGAGGACCCAAAAGCAGTTCCTTCTAGAGGGCAAATGCAGTAGATTTAAAAATACAATATTGATTTTAATGACACATACAGTGTCCAAAATGGTGCATTAATGAGTTTAAACTTTATACTAAACAGATTTTTTTACCAAAAAAAAAATCAATTGTGATTGGAATAAGATCAAGTCAGAAGGGAAAAACTGGAAAGGTGGATATGTGTAAGAGAAAGAGGAGTGCTCAAGATTAAGCAATGTTTTCTTTTAGGTGCTCTCTGGGATAGAAATACACATTATGAGGGCATAACTGCTCTTTCTGCTTCCTCAAATGATTAAAAAAAAAAAAAAACTACATAGGTAGTTTTGCTTGGTTTGCAATATCTGAGTATCTAAGTCTGGGATAATATAGTACCTCAGAAAGTCTATTAAAAAATAAGTTGAGCCCCAACTGTTGTGGCTCTGTGGATTGGGCATGCACACAACAAACTGCTGCTGATTCAATTTTGGTCAGGGCACATGCCTGGGTTGTGGGCCAGGTGCTCAGTTGGGGCTATGCAAGAGGCAATCCATCAATATTTCTCTCACTCATCAATGTTCCTTTCCCTCTCTTTCTTCTTCCTTTCCCCTCTCTCTAAAATAAATAAATAAATATTAAAAAATAAGTTGAAAGTAATAGTTGGTGGGAATTCCAAGAGGCTAAGCTAACAAAAAGGAACTGTGAGATGGAATTCAAATGAGTACGTTAAGTCTTGAAAGGAGCTAACACAGGTTGTCAGACAGAAGGATATAAACTGTATTTAATTTAGTGAATAATTTAAGATACGCTAAAAGATACTGAATAGGATTTATGCACTGGTCAACACATTTTATAAATATAATAAATATGAAAAAAGTTTAGTGGTTCATGTATATAAAATCTAAAATAAATGAGAAAAATATTAAGAAACATTCAGGAATCATGATGCCTACTAAATTAATAGGCTTTAGCAAATAATCATAAGGGATGTAAAAATATTATTGTCTTGCAAAGAAAGAAGTCGCCAAAAGAATAATTCTAATCCCCAAATGTCTGCCTTCCTTTTGCCCTATATTTATGAAATCTAATCTATAATTAAAAATTCAAAGAGGAGACTTCTAAAGACAGTATTTAGGGGCCTTCTGGGATTGTAGTCATATAACCATATACACCCAATAGGGATTTTATACTTAGTTCATGAAATTTGTGTTTACCCCTATTCTACACATACTCTTATGCGTTGAACCTGTTAGCCGCATCATGCCACAAACCCTGTAGAATTTACAATGAATGACACTTAACATGCCACAAATAAGAGCCATTGGAAAATTGTGAAGAAATAGAGTTAGATTGGCTTCAGGGAATAGGTAATAAAAAGTAGTACAGATACTAGGTTCTGTTATAATTAAAAGGAGAGAGAAAAATATCATTCTGGGCTTACAGCCTTGACAGTCTTCACCAAAACAGAGGAATTTTGAATTGTCATAAAGAAAACCTGAACAACTATGTCCAGTTTCTGTTTACACAGAGAATGTTTTAAGAATTTGCTTTAGGGTCAAGGCTTCCTCTGACCATGGTCACCCAGAGCCCTGAAGTGAAAGCAGGTGTATTACTCATATGGCAGAAAGAAAATGAGAAAATAGTGGAAAGGTGAATCCTTTATGAAATTTGATTTCATTGCACTTCAATTTCACTTTCTTTGCTCTCATGCTCTTCTATTACTCAACATATTTTAAAACATTTAAAGTTTGTAGTCAAAGCTCCAATTTCTTCAATGTTTCATCTGAAAAGGATGAAGTAATAGCATGTCAGCAATTTGTTTTTTTCATTAACAAAACCATTGTTTTTACCAGAAAGTTTTAAATATCTTTCCAAGCAACTTTGCCTTTTGAATAAATGTATTCTTAACCATTTAAATATCTAGTTGATGGATTTTGAAAACTCTATTAAGCAACTTAAAGCTAGTTTATATTTTTTGTGTTGTTTTTTATTCTAAATTATTAATTACTTTAGCATACACTTATCAAATGCCTCAGCTTTTCCTATGAATACTGTTATTATTGCTTCTTAGCATAGGCTTCAAACTCAACAAAAACACAGAAGCAAGACTAAGCAATTTATCATTTTAGTTCTCAAAGGTTTCCAAATCTTCATTTATGTATAGATAGACTTTATGGAGAATTAGTGTTATATACTAGGACATACAATAAAGTAAATTGGAATGGATCCTTTAGTGGCTTCTCTCTCTTTTTTTTTTTTTGCTTCTTTTTAAGTTTATTTTATTGTCTTGTTATTGTTTCTGTTTAGCTAACAGTAAATAGGGTCTAATATATTTATATATCTTATAAAACTCCTTAATCAAAGGAATGACTCCCTTTGCCAAAGAACTTTTGGCTCCCACCTTGCAATTCCTTCCCAGAAATATTGTAACTCAGTTGACAATTACAAACCGCAAACCACGGCCCATCCAATTCTTGGGGTAGTAATAACATAGGAGAAAAAGACCATTAGCCAAGAGAATATCCAGATGTTTTCTTTTTGTTATGTATGTATTTCACACTTAGGAATTAAAGTATGTGTTACTCAGAGCCTAATGGCTAAAAGGGAGCTCTCAAAAGATTTCACATTAAATATTTTCAATAATCTTACAAGCATCTTCTCAGGAATTTCTCACCTCATTGAGCTAACATGGCAATCATATTCTTCCATATAATGCAAGGGAGTCTGGAGAGGAAACTTAAAAACATGTGTACAAATTTTGGCCTTTCACCTATCAATTTTTAAAATTTACCTCAGCATATATACATAATAGGGCATATTAATCCCACTGTTTTCTCCCCAATTCTTTATTCCTAAAAACACATGGCCCATCTCAGTTCTCAGATCCTATATCTTTGTCTTATGAATGCTACATATTATCATGATGTCAGTGTGTCTGTGTGTGTATATGTGTATATGCATATGATTATGAAGATATGGATCTACAACATGAAAATTCATCAACACAGTCTACCAAGATTGACTCCAAAAGGACCAAAAATATAGTTTCTGTATTCTTGATACAGGAATATTATTTCCACAATCTGAAAAGAAAAGAAAGATAAAATGGAGAAGTCTTTGAGCCTTGAAAATGGCAGCAATTCTATAATACCCAAAGAGCTCATAGTTATCATATATAATTAATCAAACTACAAATATTAGTTTTATTATTTTTAAATTTAATATACTATCATAAAAATAAAAATAAAATGCTAAATATAATAAAATTTACACACTAAAATTTTTAGACATAAAATTCTGGAAATCCCTATAGTGTTTATAATATTAAATTATTTATATACTTTGAGTAAAATTGGACATTTGCAATAATTTGCACTTGATAGAATTTGTTATTGATTAAAATCTGACAAAAGAAATTAAATTAATCTAGTCATTGTGAAATTTATGAAAGAAAAATAAACTCATGAAAGTAAAGAAATGTAAATGGCTTATCTTCAAATTATGGGAACTGATCAAAAATGAATTTGATTTAACTTCAGAACTATATCTCAAAACTGAATTTTTAATTATGATTAAAATATTTGCATTCATCAGCATGGATTTTAAAAGGCTGCAGATTGAAGCTCAGTGTAAAATCTTACAACCAGTTAAAATAATGGGTTCAAAACAGTAGAATCAAAGTATTTTATACTTCAATATCCATCCATAAGTACTCAATAATCCTTTCTTTATAACCCATATCAGATTTAAAATATCCTGATTATTGTAATTGTTAGAGAAAACATATTTCTATATTGCTTTATTTATAGATGGCCACAGAAACTTGTAGTTTTGAAATACTGTTGCAAAATCACTTGTTGAAGTACAACTCAGTGAGAAAACATACTTTAAAAAATTTTTACCTATTTTTCTAATACCACCTTGTACAAAAGCGTGGGTGGTGAATTTAAAAGACACTGAAGTTGGATTAACAGATGGAAAAGGCACGTTTTGCACACTCTTTTTTTAAATATATTTTATTGATTATGCTATTACAGTTATCCCATTTCTCCCCCATCATTCCCCTCCGCCCTGCACACCCTCTCCCACCCACATTCCCCCCCTTTAGTTCATGTCTATGTATCATAAGTTCTTTAGCTTCTACATTTGCCACACTATTCTTGCCCTCCCCGTCTATTTTCTACTCATCATCTATGCTACTTATTCTCTGTACCTTTCCCCCTCTCTCCTTCTCCCACTCCCCTGTTGCTAACCCTCCATATGATCTCCATTTCTGTGGTTCTGTTCCTGTTCTAGTTGTTTGCTTATGTTTATACCAAAAGGCCAGGCAGGGGAGTGGAAGGAGGTGAGCTCCGTGGGGCTGGAGAGGCCACGCCCCTAAGAACAGCCATTCCTGCTCTAGTAGGCTGCTGCCTAGAGAGAGCAGGAGCCCAGGTGGTCAGCTCAGATTTCCTACTTCGTAAAGATCAAAAACTGGATTTTTTTTTTTAGTAATTTCAGGTTTAAATATCTGAGGTTAGAAGTCAGGAGGTGGCTTTTTGTGGAGGATTGGAGACGACTAGGAGGGGACATGACAGGGATTGCTGGGAAGGATGAGACTTGATCTGAGACGGTGCCGTGTACGTGCGTGTAGTGTATGAACAGCTCATGGAGCCCTACATTTCTGGTCTGTGCCTTTCCTCACAATCAAAGGTAATGAGAGAAATTAACAGAATCACTCTGTTAAGATATGAATATAGAAAAAAATAAAATTTAAAACTTTTCTGTAACTATCGTTATTGCTAGGTTTTTTGTTTGTTTGTTTGTTTTGCAATATTAGGCATTTTGAATGCTTTATATTATAATTCTACATGGGCCTGTTGGTCACATTTGTTTCTTAATGAGTCGTATTTGAGTGAAAGAGGAATAAAAGGAGCTGAACAGCATCTTGAGCAACCACATAGAAAAACAATCTAAGTGTCAGGTCTTTTTTATGCTGATCACAGGACAGCTGTTCCATATGTTTCTTCTGAATTATTTGTTAACCATTCATTCTCACACACTATCAATTCCTGACTATCCCTTTGTTGCTACTAAAACTGAACAAGATTTAGGAACTTTCCAATGTATGTATCTTCTGGTATTCTGATATGTCATTTTAATTTCTGTTAATGGATGGATCCATTTCTGTCTTGACCTTCACTTTCATTTGATGTATGATTTTTGCTTTCCTACCACATTTTGAGATAGAGAAACCTTAGCATAACTTTGTCATGGATACTCTTTGGTCAATGTCCAAATTAGGTGTAGATTCTTGGCTCTTGTATAAGATGATACATAATGGAAGATGTGATTGATAGTTCAACCACCCCAATCATTGAGAATGCTTACAATTCCTACATTTCAGCAGAAGCCTGGACAAAATATAATAATGTATTTATGGCATTCATTTTAAAAAGGAATAAAGAGCATGTAAATAAAAAACCAACAATAATAAAGAAAACTGAGCAATCTCTTTTTAAAAAATAAGTCATTTTTAAGTTTTATTTATTGATTTTAGAGAGAGAGAGAAGGTAGGGGAGAGAAAGAGAGACATCGATTTGTTGCTCTAATTATTTATATATTCATTGGTTGCTTCTTGTATTTGCTCTAACTGGGGATTTAACCCACAACCTTGGCACATCAGGACAGATGCAGAATATTTCTGCATTTCTCTTTTGGTAATCTAAAATTTTTGTTTATTTTTAATCAAAAGAGCCAAAGTAGAAGCTAGTCTAGAAAGCAAATACATACCTAATCTTGACAAAACCTGGATTAAGCCCAGATAGAATTGGATCAGGGATTAAAAATAAATTTATTCATACATTTAACAAATATTTATTGAATGCCCAATATGTGTCATCTGCCCTATTAGCATGAAAAATTTCAGAATAAATATGAATAAACAGAATACATAATGATAAGGAATTCAATGTCTAGAGATAAACAGTCATATCAACAAATAATGAACAATAATTGAAAAATGTGAGTATTAACATGGGAACACTGTGGAGAGTCATCTAATTTGGCTTGATGATACTGGAGGAAAAGCAGGGAAAGCCTTCTGTAAGAGTAGACAACAAAGCTAAGCTTTAAATAACTCATTGATTTATTCATTCATTTCTTCAGAAAACATTTTTTTGAGAATCTATTATATGCTAGACATGTTGCTGGTAATAAGGCAATGAACTAGACATTGTAGTGGATGAGTTACATTTACACTTCAAATTCTAGTGGATTAGAATCTAATCAGTCAAATAGCAGGAGGTAAATGTTAAGAGAAATCACAAGAAAGGATCGATGATAAATTAAACAAAGGGGGCTAGAGGTTTGGTGATCATAGCAGGAAGAGTCTGTAGCTCATGCTAATGTTTGGTACACCTAGTAAATCAATTTGGATTCTCTGTGTACCACTTCATGCACAGATCATAGTAAGATATAGATTAACAAGTACCATACAATTTTCCCTCAGTACTGGTTCCAGATCCCCTATGGATACAAAATACATGTATGCTCAAATTCCCTATGTAAAATGGTGGAGTATTTGCATATAATCTATATATATTTTCCCTCCCACGTACTTTAAATCATCTCTAGATTACTTTTAATATCAGATGTGATTTATATCCTCTGTGAATGCTTGTTATACTATATTGTTTTGGGAATAATAACAAAGAAAAAGTCTAAATGTTCAGTACTGATGCAACAATTGTAGTCCTAACTATATAGTACATGTCAGCAACAACGTAATGTGTTTTCCAAATATTTTTTATTTATAGTGGTTAAGTCTATGGAAGTGAGACCCACACAAATGGAGAATCAATTGTAGTCTTATTTTTATTTCAAGTAGTCCCTCAGAGATTATGGAGTATGCCAGGAGAGAAGGAAATGTTATGTTAGATGGAAGAGTATGTTACGAGAGAAGGAAATATAGGAGCCAGATCATTTAGAATATTTCTGCATCTTCAATGATTGCCATCAAGTTATAAGTCTTTTAAACAATCTCTACAAATGAGGCAAAGTATGAGAATTTCTGGCTGAGGAGACTAGACCTATATGTTACCATACTATATGGTATTTTCCCAAGATATAAAAGCATTTTACAATTGCGGAATTGCAGGAAACTGATTTAGTGGCATTTTACAACATATGAGAGATGAGAGAGTCCTTTAACAACCAGGTTTTACTAAGCAGTGTAATTTTATTTCTAAGACACCATATTATTACATAACAATTATGTAGAAAAAAAGAATAATGTAAAGATTTGGTGCTGATCAGTAGACTAGGTAAAAATACATTCTGATGTAGTGTTAATGATGCACTTTTTTTTTTCAAAATGATTTGATACATTTGGGTGCAGGAGTACATCATCTCACCTTGTCCTTGGAACAATTCAATCATCATATGTTTAAAAGTGTTCAGGCCATCCAGCAATTCCCAGAAATCTAGCATGTTTGATTGCCAGGGAACTGTACTCAGACTTACTTGTTTAAAGTGTATCATTTATTGAAATACAGAAGACGTCCTCCTAAAATGCTACAGTGAGAGGGCAACCATGACTAGGAAACTTGTCAAAATGAGTTTGAACTCTTTCCAAGAGCTTTTTAAGTGTAAATAGGCTAACAATGAAGTATTGTTACAGGACGATACTTCAGAGAGAAGGCACTCAATAAATATTGAACATCAGGAGTCCATAGCAAAATGGTTCTTAAAAAAAGTGAATCAACTTCACTGCCACAAAGATCTATTTCTTGAAGACCACAGAAACACTTAGTGTTGCATACAGATTTACAACAAGAACTACATTTTCAGGTCAATGATTTTAAGAATGAAAGGTAAAGGACACATGGACAAAACCAAGGGGACTGGGTGGGAGCAGGGGAGGGCGGTGGGGATGGCTGGGGTGGTGAGTGGTGAGGGATAAAAGCAGACAACTGTACTTGAACAACAATAAAACAATTTTTTAAAAAAGAGACATGAGGTTAACTATATCTGACTTCAAAAAATAAGAATAAAAGGTACATATATTGAAACAAAAAATAAATAAAACATTTAAAACCAGGGATTGAATAACTGACTTATCATCTAGTTAAGGGTTCTTGAGTTTTCTCATGGAATATGACTCTTTACTAGTGATACTGATGTTCAGACTATTTTATCAGAACTATTTAGATGATTTATAGGCTCTGGCATACAGATACACTGCAGATAGTTCATAGCTGTCTTTATCTATTTATCTGTCTATCATCTATCATCTATCTAACCTTCTCAATATTACCTTTACTTCCCCATTATCGAGGGCAAGATAGTTGAGAAGCACTAAGATTTTTGTGAAAAAAAAAAAAGGACATAAACCAAACTTTGATGGAAAAGATGTACAAATCTCTCAAGATCGATAAAATAGTGGGCTGAAGGTATAGAAGAATTTGGAATACCCATGGGTTGTTGTCCTTAAAAACTCTCTCCTCATTCACGCCTGAGACAGTGTGCACAGTATATACATGCATGCCTATCAGTGATAGATAGATTCCAAGAGTGCCATCTACCTGCCATCTAAAGCTCTCTGACTCTCTTCGTCTAGAGTCTTTACAAAACTTTTGTGCAACTGAATCTAGTTTGGCTTCTGTTTCTCTCCTGAAGCTCTTTGGATTGATACTGATTTTTTTTTTCCTAAGAGACTCTAAATCCATCCTGGGCGCTGTAGCCTGCAGTTTGAGGGGTTTCTCTCACCCCATGTTGAGCCAGCCTCTTAAATTTCCACTGGACTCGTAGGGGAATTTGTATATAGGAGAATCAGAACTGATTTACTAGTAGCATCCAACATTAACTAGGGGACACCAAGGAAAATTCAAAGGATAACATATTAAGGAATGTAGAATCCTTGTAATCTCTATGCCGTATTGTTTATGGGTGAGCAGTGGCTATAAGAACACAGGGTGATGCTACTGTATGTCTATAGAAATTTCAATTCATGGAAGATTGCAATGTTTATTATAGGTTTTCAGAGATTTAGTGATATTCCAGAACAAAAGCTTGAGAGAAGTGAAAGAAAGAGATAAATTGTCTTTCTCATTTAGTTGGAACTATATATTAAAAATTTGGAGAACATGTATGCCTCCTCCGAGTTTTAATATGTAGATATTTACATTATTTCAAGAAACTAATACTATGGATTGAAAGATAGACTTATTTCTAATCTTGATTGTAATGGCTGAATGAAAACAGGCATGCACTCTACTTGTGTACTTGGTAATTGTTATTTCTTCTGAAATTTCACAATCCTAGAAAAATACTATCTCCATATAAAATATTGTAGATTTCAAAAATGTATATTCTACTCATTAATTTTACCTGAAATTATACTTTTATAGGTTCTAGCTGTAGGTTATAGTCATACTTTATAGTTATTAGTTAATATTTGATTTTCTAACTAAAGGCCAAACATGACTTGAAGAATTGGAGTTTCTCTCCTGTGAATGGTTTTGCTTCCTTGATATCACCCATTTTCTTTATATGAAATCTGTAATAAAATTGATGTGATTTCAGTCAACTACTAAAATAACAAACGGTTGTAACGATAGTATTATTTTTCTTAATCTCTTGACAAATATAGAAGCAAATACTTAAGTGACATCCAGTAACAATGAGCACATTTGGCATCCAGATCCTGGTTTCAAAAAACATTTTCCAAGAAAAGAAATCAAGAATCCCTGAACAATTCTAGGGCTCAATAAAGAATATAAAAAATAAATCTGTATCATCTTGTGATGCCAGAAAGTACAGAACTGCTTTTGAAATCAACAAAAAAAGAAAGAGAAAAGAAAAAAAAAAAACTGGGAGTGTGATGTTAAAAGGACACAGGATATAATACTCTGATAAAAGAAACTGAAGAAGTGACAAATAACTGGAAGGACACCATGCTCATGGATTGAAACAATGTCTTTAAAATATCCACACTACCCAAAACAATCTACAGATTCAATGCAATCCCTATCAAAATACCAACGACATTTATCATAGACTGGAAAAATAATTTTAAAATTTATATGGAACCATAAAAGATTCTGAATAGCCTAGGCAATAGAAAGTTGAACAAATTTCAAGGTATCACACTCCCTGATTTCAAACTATGCCACAAAGCTGTAGTGATCAAATAATATGGTTCTAGAACAAAAACAGATGTGTAGATCAATGAACAAAATAGAAAGCCCCAGAAATTACCTAAGTCAGGCATATGTATTTAATTAATCTAAAAGACAGGAGGCAGGACTATACAATGAGGAAAAGGCAATCTCTCCAATAAATGGTGTTGGAAAAGCTGAACAGATAACTGAGGGAAAAAAGTTAGACCATATTCTTACACCACAGACAAAATAAATGTAAAATAGATTAAATATTTAAATGTAAAATCTGAAACCATAACACTCCTAGAAGAAATACAGGCAGTAAACTCTTTGATATCAATCTTAGCAATATTTTTTAAAATATGCCCTTCTGGGCAAGGGCAACAAAAGCAAAAATAAACAAATGGGGCTATCTCAACTAAAAAAGCTTTTGCACAGCAAAGAAAACCATAAAAAAAAAAGCAACCTATTGAACGAGAGGAAATATTTGCAAACAATATATTTGACAAGTGGTTGATATCCAAAATATATAAAGAGTTCCTAAACTCAACATCAAAAGAAACCAAACAACCCAACTAAAAGATAAGCAGAGGACCTAAGCAGACATTTCTCCAAATAAGACATACCGATGGACAGCAAACACATAAAAAGATGCTCACCATCACAAATACCAGGCAAATGCAAATCAAAACTACAGTGTGGTATCACCACACATCTGTCAGAATGACTTTCATCAAAGAGAACAAGTGTTGGCGAGGATGTGGAGAAAACTAAACTCCTTTTTTTAAATGTTAATTATTTTATTTTAACTCACTCAGAGAAAGTCTATTTTCAAGATTATTTCTAATATTTTAATTAAATTTATTGGGGTAACTGATTGTGTAGGTTTCAAGTTTATAATTCTATAATTCACCCTCTATATATTGCAAAAGTGAACATGTGCACTGTTGGTGAGATTGTAAATTGGTGCAGCTACTATAGAAAACAGTACAGCAGTTCCTAAAAAAATTAAAAATATTATGACTATATAACCCAGCAATTACACCTTGGGGCATTTATCCAAAAAATAAAAACACTAATTAAAAAATTATATGCACCACTATGTTCACTGCAGCATTATTTATAATAACTAGGACATGGAAGCCACCTAGGTGTCCATCAACAGATGAATTGATAAAGAAGATGTGGTATATCCATTTATTTATACCATTTCTCAAAGTTGGTCTCATTACTTCAGAACCAGTTCTTACTAACTCTGGAAGCCCTTATGTGACCTTACCCAAAATCTTGAGATAATTTCTCACTCAGACCTGAGAGCCTCAATGCTGATCAAACTGCTTAGGTATTTGCTACCAATAATAGTCATGACCCCAATCACTGGTTAAATGCAATGGGCTCTCAAGAGTGTCAAAGCTTTTCTTACCTCTATAAACTTCAGCTAAAACTTGTCTGCTTTTGTACCCCAGAACTCTTCCTAGAGACATAACTTGAAACTTGACCTTTGTTTTAGATTTCCTTTTCTCATTTCCATACATGAGAAGACAGTGCTATTCCTCATTTCCAAACTCCTTAAAAATTCAATTCCAGGTACATTACTTTCTAAGATTAGAAAAGTGGGTCAAATGACACTGTGAACGCACTTCAAAGTGATGACACTTTAAGTAGAAATTTGTAAATTTATTTACTATATATAGATTTCTTGATGAAGAGAAGCTTATGATTCTGAATATAAGGGGATTAGCTTTCATTGAAATAATATTCATAAATTTTGAGAATAAAGATAGAGACAGAAGATAAGAAGTAAATGGAGAAGAAGGTGGAGGAGAAGAAGATGGTGGGGGCAATGGCAGACAAAAAAGGAAGAAGAGGTAAGAAAAACAATACTCTAACTCATTCTGAGAGATTTTTTAAATATTTAAGCTGAGTAAATATTTTATAATTAATATTAACACAGTTGAGCTATTAGCCACTGTCTGTACTAGTTTTAAAAAATAAAGTAGGAGTTAAGATGCTGATTGACACTATTTCACAGCTGATTTTAATTATTACAGTGAGGGGCAAAAGTTCAAAACTTCACAGTTTATCGCCTGTTACATTTATAAGCAGCCAGTAGCTGCGAACAGTGAACAGAATAGAAAATAGAGGAAATGTGGTACTCCCTAAAAGATCGAACTGTGTGTCTTATTATTTTAAATGTACTGACTTTTGAAAAGTATACTATCTCTATCACTTTTATTTCATATAAATTTGTCTTCAATTATCTTGTAATGTATGTTCTGATTCCTTTTTGTGAAATGCCATTTCTGATCTTGTTCTTGTTCTCTGACTGAAATGTCTTTGTCCATCCTGTCATTTCTCATTTCATTTATTTTACCAGATTGTTAATATGACATGTGCCAGCCAACTTCTATAGATTTGATTGATAGAAAAATTATAAAAATGATTTGGGCCAGCACTAAAAATAGCCCATTTAATCTCTAAAGTGTCACACAACTATAGCAATGCTCTCTGAAAATATGTTTACCTAAAAGAATCTATATTTAATGTGTTTTTTAAGAGAATAGAGCTGCATTCAGAGAACAGACATAAGGGTTTTCAGCTTTGTTTATGTATTGAAACAAGCTTTGTCATTTAGGGTAGCAGCCTAAAAGATAGGTTAAATAATAATAATAAATAACTGTAATTCAACTTCAGATATTCAGTCAATAAGAAATACCACCACATGTAAATTAGTAGATCCCAACCCACTTCAGGTTATGTTTACTTTACTTCCCTCCTTACTTTATTTTATCTCACCTTTATGTTTTGTTGCTACAAACAACTCAGAATCAAAGAACACACAACTAAATAGTGACAGTATACTAATGAGAATGATGTGAAAAAATATACTCACTCTTCTGTAAAGGATGTGAAATGCTATGATAACCGTAAACATCTCAATTACTTTCAGACTTCCAGTATGAATATCCTGAAAAATTCCAGTTTCCCAAGTATATATTCACATTTTATTAATTATATAACCAGCCTAATACTTGTGGCTTAAATCAGCAAGTAATATTTTTGTTCCAATTCTTTGAGTTCACTGGGAAGTTGTACTTCAAGTAGCTTAGCTCATAACTGGTTAGCAGGCAGCTTAGCTGTAACAAAATGGTCTGTGATGCTTCTATTCATATCTGTCAGCAGATTCAAAGTCACCCGGGGGATGAGGGTGACTCAGCTAGTGTTTCTCATCTACTAAAGGCCTCCTGGTTCATTCATGTAGTAAGTAGGTGGGTACAGTGGTCCCAGTAGCCACATGCCTATGCATGCCTCAGTGCAAAATGACCTTTTCCTTCTCTGCCTCTGTCACATCTACGCTGATCCAATCCAGTATAATACCTGAAGCTCTGAGTCAGTGTGGTAATGGAATAATCCAGGGCAGGACGGAGGGATTCCTTATTGTTTTAATTTTTACAACATTTGTTTTTATACTCATTGGAAGATAAGATTCCTAGAAAGATGGTCCCTTTATGCATTCATTTAATACTTTATCAAAATTTAAATATTCTAAATATGTGCTAGGCTCCAGAGATATATTGGCAAATAATAAAAGATATGCAGTAAATAGACTAGGAACCTAAGGTTTTAGTATCTGTGATATCTTTGAGGAAATTCTACCTCAATGCTAAATAATAACAGCAATGCCAAAAATGATGGATATCTTATTCTCTTGGGGCCATCTTCATTATAAGATGGTTAAATAATAAACCTTGAACTACTACATCCAAGAAAATTTAATTATACACAAAACAAAATTTATAGTGGTACACATACAAATGCCTAATGAAAGAACCATTTTAAAATTTGACAAAAGCATTTTTTAAAAATAAATGGTTCATACAACTAACTCTCCTTTCTACTGGCAAAATATGGGCATAATAATAAAGTAGGATATTAAGTTATAGAAGGCAGGATATTTTAAAGGTCATACAAAAACAAAAAAGATTTTTTTAACCTGAAACTTTAAGCAAATAAATAAATAAATTAATTAAATAATTGTATTGGTCCTGGTTACACACAAACTATACTCGTTCTTTGTATGTCCAAGTTCAAGTCTCATCAATGGAATGTAAACAAAATTGGTGTATGCCATTTCTGGCCCAATGTTTTAGGAATTGAGTTAAAAGTGTATGAGAACCACTGATTAAATAAGAACATTAGCATTTTTTCTGTTTAAGCAAGAAGTTGTGCTTGAATGTATTAGTTACCCAACCTAGCCCACCCTAATATAAAATGGTTTAATGGAAAAAGTTGAGGATTGAAAGTCAAAATAATAGTATACTTTTATCATGGTTTAGTTGTGTGTTATTAAATTATTACCATTTTTATATTTGTTTTCTTTTTGTGAAACATGGTGATTGAGTTCTAAGTGATCTCTAAATTCCATTTTGAAGTTCCATATAATTTTTGAAATGACTTTAAACATTTTATTAAATCATAGCTGTGTATTAATAATACTAAGCTAATATTTACTAAATATTAAGATAAAAATGTACTACTTGATATTATAATGGATTTTCATGCTAAAGCAAATGTGTCAATTTAGAGAACACTATGAAGACAAAATTCATTACTAGCCTTGAATCTGATTCTGCACAAATTTTTACCTACTATTTTTTACCTACTATTTATTACATTAATGGTATACTGATAATTACATTTGTGCACTAATACCTCAAGTTGTTTTTACATTGTAATAGTAAAATGTATAAATATACATACATGTTATTGATAAAAATACATTTCTAGTAAAATTTGATGACTGCTAAACTATTTATACTAAAATGTCAGTAAGGAAAATATATATAGGGGCAAGTTATATCCATGAATTTATAAATTAAACAAGGAATACAACCAAAGAGATAGATGGAGATAATCTGAACTATTGGGTATAGGTTCTAAATAAAGTGTTTCAGATGCAAAATTTTAATATATTGGGATTTCTGAGAAAAATATATATCTTGAAAGAATAATATTCACATGCCACCAGTTACGACCTTTACTATACCCTTCCTTACTTCTTTAATTTACTGCTTTTAATTTTTTTGGCTTTAATCAAAATGAACTAGCATTTTGTATATAGTAGGCATCATGCTTTACCTTAACAAGACAATAGTGAGCAAGATAAAGCTCATTTCTAAAAAGACAGGTTGGCTTTGACTCGCAGTTTTGATACTGTGGTCACTTCACCATTTTTTTTATTGTTGCTGTTCACTATTACCTCATATTCCTTTGCCCCATGCCTTTTAGTCTATGTTGTTCACTAATCTCTAATCCTAGGTCATATTTTTCCTATTCCAATGTCCATGCTGACCAGGTATGTGAATAAAACATGGAAATCAAGCTAATCATTACTGCCTTAAATGAGATCTTATTTCAGAGATAAAAGTGATTAATAGTAGGCCCCCAAACTTCATTAAATAGATGATAAATCAGGTTCTTTAAGATGTTTAATATTGTATCGGTTAACCTCCTTACCCTTCCCCCAAAAAATATGTCACTGAAAAATTAAAGTTGAAACAATAAAAAGGATATATATGTAAATATATATAAAAATTATTTTTCTCTTTTAGGTTAATTTATATAAATTATAATTTCAGATTTATCTATTTTATCTTTTGCATAGCTTATTTTGTTTAAAACAAGAAGAAGCTACAAGCATATTTGTAGCCCAAATAGTTAAGTATTTATGGGATGTTGTTCTAGATATTTTTTTACTTTTGGACAGAACATCGACTAAAACTGGCTTAAAGAAAAGTAACATTAGTTTATTTAATCAGAAAGGTCAAGAAGCAGCCTGACTATAAATATGTCCGGGTTCAGATAGCCAAGCACGAGAGAAATCCATGCCTCAGTCCCAGGATTGCTTTCTTTTCTATGGCTTCTTTCTCAGGTACGATACCATTCCATTTATGTTGGCAAAAATAGCCAAAAGAAGCCCCAGGTTTATCATTTATTGGAGAAAGAGGCTCTTTCCAGTACAATTTTGGGGATAGAGTCTGATGTGGTTTAGACTGGATTACACAGTTACACCTGGCTTAATCACCAGGGCCAGCATAATGAAATATACTGGCTAGCCACATCTGGATATGTTGCATGTTGGGAGATGGGAAGTATTTCAAACTCTATTCAGTCTGTTGTCAGTGAAAATGAGAAAGAGAACCACAGAATTATTACCAGAAAGCCCATAGAATTTGGTAAGGCAAACATACCAGGTTTCTACTATTATGCCTCATTAGAGCAATGCCGAAAATTATGTATGTACTCATATATACATACATACATATAGAGATAAATATATGTCTATATATAATGAAGTTTTATAAGAAATATAAAAGAACACAATAAGTATTATAAGTCACAGTATCACAGTTTTTCATCTTATTAAATGCTGTTAATAGAAAAATAAACCAGGATGAAATAAAGTATTACTTATAGTACATTTTCTCTAGTATGAATATAAAGTATATATTATGGGGTTTGTATGGTTATACACTTAAAAAACAATCAAAAGTCCAGTTGTACCCTTACTAATACTATGCATTATTCCATGCTATTATTTTTCTCCTTTGCTACTTCTATTTTAATATGCTGGTCACCACAATATTACTTATGGGCATAGCATAAAACTTACTAGGTTCTAAGCAGTATTTTCTATTTTAATTATATAATTACTACAATTCCCATCTTGACAATGTATTTTTATTTAAGAAACTAATAACTCTTTTATTAGGAAACAAACAATTAAAATGAAGTGTGATTTGATTATATATGTTCATTTTTGACACTAAAATTAAAGTATCTGTTTTAGAATATAGATAAGGATTAGGGGTCAACCAGTAAAATAGTACATGTGAATCTTATATATATCGGATTTAATGATTTAATATCATTTAATATTTTGCATTCCATAATACACAATGACTAAGCCTTCTGTGTGGGTATTTTAAAAATAAAACACATCACAGTGAAATAATCTAATAAATTTTTATCCTTAAAAATTTTAATTTTTAGTCCTGAAAAATTAAATGTCTATCAATGTAATCAATCTGCTGCTCAGAAAATTTTTAGCCAGTCTACAATGTTAAGTAGTTACCACTTTTTTTTGTCATCAATTTTGGTAACATATGCCCTGAATTAAATAAAAATATGTGATATTTGGAGAAATGTTCTTCTCATTTATTATTTACTACTCTGTAAAAAATCTTTAAAGCAAATCACATTTTGAGGTTTGTGATAATGAGAAGCCATATTTATTCTCTATTGGGAGCAGTAAAACACTTTAATTCCACTACCTTCAAATTTGTTTAGTATTTATTCTAAAACATTAGGTACCACCCATGCAATTTGAGAACTTAGCTACTGGAAGTTTATTATTGTCTCCAGCATTCTGTAATAGATTTCAGTATTCTGACACATTAAAAAAGAAAATAGAGCATATAATATTTGCATGGTTCATTTATAAAAGATAAATCATTATTATTTATCAAAGAGAACAAAGTATTGTCTTTGGAAATATGCATGGAAGAGTAGAATTTTTTAATGATATTATGATAATCCTTCTACAAAGGAGCAATCTGATATTATTTGCTTCATTCCTTCTCTTGAATTACAACCTGCAAAGTATTTAGTTCTTTAAGAATATGATTTTATTTTTTCACATTATGGATCTGATGAATAGCATCTCTTCTCTTATGTGTGTGTTTGAAATGCATGTCTGCTTTGATACAAGTGTTTTTATGTCTTTATTTTTTGTCCATGTAGGAAAAATGGAGGCAGTCTGGCTTACTCACCCAGGTGTCTGGGTCACTGAGGGAAGTAGTGTTTCCATAACTTTGAATGGGCCTGATAAGTAGTGTTCTTATATCCTTGAGACTGGGTCCAATAAACTGTTCTGGTAACATGAAGTGAGCTCTCATCCACAGAGTTACGCTATGTTATATAATTTTCTGGCTTGAAGCTAGCTTTGTTTGCCTCTAGTACTTAAGCAGATAGGGACTCCCTGCTGGGTGTCATGACATGTGCCATGCTGGGGAGCAAGGGCCACACTGCGTGCCACACGGAGGGGACAGTAACATGCAGAGACCTGTAGATACATGAAGAGAGGTATGCAGCTTGCAGCATGCGTGGCTCACCCACCCATGACTAAAGGCATGTCAAGCATCCCCACGACTCTGTGCATTTTCTTCCATCTCCCCTAATCTAGAGTGGACCTGCCAGGCCTTGATAGGCTGCAACACAGTCCCTATATGAGATAAAGTGACTTTACTAACACAAATACCAGGTAAAATTTATTGGAAAACTATTTTCCCCAACTATCATGTTAAAAAATTTACATACTTATTTAATCCTCACCTGAGGATATGTTAATTGATGGGAGATAGAGAGAGAAACATCAATGTGAGAGAGAAATGTTGATCAGTTGTCTCCTGTAAGCACCCAGATAAGAGACCAACCCTCAACCTAAATATGTGCCCTGACCAGGGATTGAACCTGCAACCTTTAGGTGCAGGGAACAACACTTGAAACTACTGAACCACCCAATCAGGGCTACATACTTCCTGATTTTCATCAAAGAACTTTACGATATGACTTAGAAAAATAAAAGATCAAATTAAATCTACAGCAAGCAGAAATAAGGAAATAATAAAAATGTTTAGGTTGCCAGGCCAGTTCCCGGCAGGGGACATACAAGAGGCAACCGCACATTGATGTTTCTCTCCCTCTCTCCTTCCCTTCCCCTCTAAAGATAAATAAATAAAATCTAAAAGGGAAAAAAAAAGTACTTAAAAAATCTTTAAAAAAAATAAAAAATAAAAATAAAAATGTTTAGAATAAAAATTAATGAAGTAAGGAATAGGAAAATACAGCAAATCAACAAAACCCAAAGTTAGTTTTTGAAAAGATGAATAACATTGGCAAATTTACCAAGCAAAGAGAGCAAAGACAAAGAGAGAAAAGACTCAAATTTCTAAAATGAGGAACAAAAGAGATCCTCATTCCTTACATTACAAAGAAAAATGATATCAAAATAATGGAATACTGTTAAAAATGTAAACTGACAAATTAGATTGCTTAGAACTAATGTATAAATTTCTAGTAAGACACAAAATACAAATACTCAAGAAGGAGCAGATAATTTAAGTAGACCTAATGAGTAATGCAATTGAATTGATAATTAAAAACCTTCCAACAAATAAAAGTTCAGAGATAGCTTCATTAATGAAATCTACCAAACATTTAAACAATGGAATACTATGCAGCAGAAAGAAAGAAGGAGTTTTTACCCTTTGCAACATCATGGATGGATCTGGAGAACATTATGCTAAGCGAAATAAGCCAGGCATTAAAAGATAAATAGCATATGATCTCACCTATAAGTGGAATCTAATCAACAAAACAAACAAGTGAGCAAAATATAATGAGAGACATTGAAATAAAGAACAAACTGACAGTAGCCAGGAGGGAGGGAGATAACAGGGAAAAGAAAGGGAAGAGTTGTCAAGGAACATGTATATAGGACCCTGGACAAAGCCAAAAGGGGGTAGGATTTAGGGTGGGAGGTGGGGATAGGTGAGGTGGGGGAAATTTGGGTGAGGTGGAAAGTGGTGACTGGAAAATGGAGACAAGTGTACTTGAAGAACAGTAAATAAATACATACAAACATACATACACACACACACACAAACCTTAAATTTTCCCCAAAAAGTAGAGGGGGGACATTTTTTATAGTAAGGTTTACACATGGATTCTATGAGATTAGTGTGTATACTAACATCAAAACCAGACAAAAATGTTGTAAGAAAATAATTTTTTTTAAAAGAAAATCTACAGATCAATATCATTTAGAAACAAAAATTCTCAACACAATATGAATAAACCAAATCTAGCAACATATAAAAAGGATTATACAATATGACAAAGTAGAATTTATCCCAGAAATTGAAGGTTGGTTTAATATATGAAAATAATTAGCATATTTAAATAGACCCAGAAAAATATTGACAAAATCTACCTTATTAAATTTTTAAAAAATTGACAAGGTAGACACAGCAGGGAACTTCCTCATTATTATATAAGGCACTTAGGAAAACCCTACTACAGCTGAGTATGAAAGACAATTTTTAAGATTAGAAAGAGGACAAAAACTCCTCTCTTGCTACTTTCATTCAACTGGATTTTCTAGGCAGAACAATTAGACAAACAAAAGAAAAAGAAAAAACAAATAAAATTCTTCTACTTTGGAAAGGAAGAAGTAAAATTATTTCTCTTTGCAGATCCAATGATCTCATATACAGAAATTCCTTAAAATCCATTAAAACTATTAGAAGTTACAAATTAGTTCAGCAAAGTCGCAGGATAAGTATTAAGGTATAAAACAATCAATTGTGTTTCTAAACACTAGCATGAATAAAATTATGAAAATTTCCTAATTTCATACATAAAAATGCCTGAGAGTACAATTGCTAGGTAGTATGATGAGCACTTGTTCAGTTTTATAAGAAACTACCTTACTCATTTTCAGCTGTTTAAAATTTTAGTAAATCATTTATTTTTGAGCATTTATTACATGCTAGATTTATTTGAAGCTACAGTTGCAGAGTTTGAAAAACGGCAATGCACAAAACACAAGGCATTCCTTTTCTCATATAGCACTCATTCTTGTTTGGAGAGACAATTGAGTAAACAAAATAAGCAAGCTAATAAAGTTTGTCAGTTCTTTAAAAAGGTAATGTAGAAAAAAGACAAGTGAGAAAGATAAAAATGCTGGCGCTTGGGACATTTTTCATAGTAAGGTTTAAAAAGGCCTTTGATAGAAAAGACCTGTAGAAACAAATCTTGTGTATTGTGACTTTTTAAAAGTTCATATTTCCTGATGCTTCAGCATCTCTCAGGACAGTCTGTGAGCACCATGCCCAGGTAACTCCATGCAAAATTGTGATAAGGCTTGTCCTTGCCACAAGCTTCTCTTCCTTTTCTCCCTTGCCTGTGACTGCGTGACATTCAAATGAACCAATGAAATCCCCTCATGACTTCATGTCGTTTACTCCACCCTGACCCTCAATAAAGGCACTTGCCCACCGGTCTTCACTCTCTCCTTGCTCCACTGGAGCCCCTGCCATGTGGTCCCTTGCATGCTGTGCCTCCCTCTCCCAGGACTTGGAGTATAATAAATCTCCTTCACTTACCTAGACCTCTCCATAGTGCGAGTGCACCTTACAGATCATCCTGAAAATTCCATTTTAAGGAATATAATTATTCCTTACAACACACCTGTGGCTATTTGGAGACATCACCTTCCCGATGTCCCTTATCAAGAATAAAGTATATGTCTACGGCCATACCACCCTGAACGTGCCTGATCCTGTCTGATCTCGGAAGAATAAAGTATATTACTCAGAAAGCATGAGAAACAGGGCCCACCGGGCCACTAGTCACTGTAGGCAGAGGGGCCAGAGCCCAGGGTACTTTACAGAGGTCCACCAATGTTTTACCTTTTATTTTATTTTTAGAAGGAAAAAATTGATAAAGAATGCATAATAGTATCACATTTTTATCAATAAAGTCATAAAATAACATTTTAAATATATTTCTTTTAATTTAGAAAGAGGCTGATGAAAAATGTTCCTGTGCCTATGGAAGATGCATCTCTGGAAAGAAGCTGAGTGAGGTAGAGTTAAATTCAATTAGTTGGGGTGGGAGGTTACTGTGGGAAAGATCAGAGGTCTTTAAAGCCATATTTACACTTGAGGTTTTACTCTGACAGAGATGAGAATCAATTAGAGAATTCTGAGCATGAATTAACATTTTTAAAGGATCATGATTGCTGTACTGTAGAGAATAGATTGTAACAGAAGTTGTTTATTGAAAATATTGACAAAATGGAAGTGAAATCATCTTCTTAGCAGGATGGTTCTGGAGAAGATGATGTGAAGTGACTGATTACGAACTGCTGATTAATAAGTGTCAACAATTCCAAAAGAGCAAAATTAAATCTACTAGATCACTAAAATAGTAATTAGTAAGAGTTTATAGTGCACATAAAAACAATTGAACTGAGAGCTCAAGACAATAATGGAATGAGGCTCAGAGGTATACTGTTATAGGAAAGCTTACACAGTGAAAGTGCACAGGCTGTCACAGCTACTATAGCATTGGAGTTACTCCAGTGATAAGACATTCGTTAAACATTGTTACCTTGTGCCATTTGGGGGAATGGCTTATATTTCATTTATGACCTTCAGTGTCATTTACTAGAAGTGGCCCAAGTTTTGGTTGTTTTGCAAAATAAGTTAAATTAGGTGTTGTTTTTGTGGCTTAATTAGTTTTGTCTGCTCAGGAGATGTTTAAGTCTAGTCTCTATTTTGTATTTAATTTTAACATAAGTTTGAATCAACAGGATTCACTAATGGCTTGAGTCTGGGGGCATAAGAAAAAGACTATAGAGAAATGTACTTAACCCTCCCAGCCCAAAGGAAACTGGGGTCAACTTCTTTTTGTTGACTCAACTTCTGCAGTACAAGCCTATAGCTTCTTTTCTAAGATCTTTATGATTAACACCAGCTGCGGCTTCTATATTGAGATGAATAAATGCAGAAATGTAAACTAAAAGCGATGATGGCTGAATGATGAAAATGACAACAGCATATAAACTTTTTCTGTTTTCTGCAATCAGGAGGCACATTTGTATATTAAGATCATTTACTCTCTAATCTCTTATGATGATGATATTAGGAGCAGTTACAGTGAATATCAGATGTTGTCAAAATTAATACCTATGTCAGTAATTTTCAAATAAACAGCACCATCATTACAAAGGGAAAAAGATATTTGACAAATATGAGAGGCATAGCCCCAAGGGAGTAGCTGGAATTTGCAGTGGTGATGGGCTGTAAGGAGGGAGTACCACGTGGACCTGACTAGCAGAGCTGAAACCAGAAAAGACACCAGCATTTGGGCGGCCTGTCACTACCAAATCCAATAAGCAGAGACAGCAATTGACTCTATGGCCAGCAATCTGAGAAGATGGTGGGTTCATACCCTAACAGACCATCTTGTCTTTTCTTTCCAGGCCAATGTTTTTATAGCAGAGAACAAACAAGGTGCAGTGAGGGGTTTGAAGTTCAGGGAGGATTAGGTGAAAGAAACTGCAACATTCCCGTCCTGTGCAGTTAGCTGTTCCCAGGGGCGGGTGGTGTCTAGCCCTCCCTGAAACACAGTGGCCTGGATGCCTCCACTTGTCCCCGGGTGGTAAACTTTAGCAGCACCCCAGGAGGTCAGCTGTTTTCCCAGGAGTCAAGATGGGCTGTATCTGTAGTTTGTGATTTAACAGGAGCCAGGATGGGCCTTATTTGTGGGATCTGAAACAAAAGCTTTAACATATACGTTACTTGCTAGGCCTATAACTATTTACCTTAAACTAAAATTTTCCAACTCTCAAGTCCCCTGTCAGAGTAGCCACAAATATCTGAAAATGTTCCAAGGACGGGCCCTGCTCCACTGTGTTTAACGGCCCTTTATAATAGAGTATGCACTCTGATTTGGTTTTATGATAAGTGATTTTGTGATCTCTCTCATTTTCCTCCTCTCTCATGAGAAATAATAGCATACAATATGTGTCAGCTTCCTGAGGGGAAAAATACCTGAAAAAGAAAAACTAACTGTCTAAGAGGAGATTAAAATTGTGACTATGGCTTCATTAACTGAATACTCAGTGAACTGAGCTACAGACCAGACTCAGTTTTCTGTAGAAAATCACAGTACATTCAGATGACTGAAACGTAAAGTTTGCTTGAAGTACATGGGAGCGTATGTATGAGAGCTGTGGTTTGTGGGAGTTCTTGCCCAGTGACTGGGAAATTACATTATTTTCTGATCAGTCTTGGAAAGCACAGTGGGAAAAATCCTTCAAGGGTTGTACTCTAAAGCATAATTGATGTCACAGGTCAAGAAACTTCTACTGTATTCTGTAAACTGAATGTTTTAATTGCAACTCAAATGAATTATCAGGGAAACTCCTAGAAACATAGTGATTAGTCAAAAAGAATTGAGGTGCCCACCAAAATCTTTGGTTTTAAGAGGCGTTTCATATTTCTAGCCGTGAATGAGGAATCCAGGTGGCGGTGGTAGTAAGGGAGGATACTACAATGTCGAGGCATGTGGTCTCCCCAAAGAGACAAACTCCAACCACTTGCTGCCTTTTACAAACATCACTTTGCCATTTTTTGAAGTTTGCTTTAGTTTCTGGCTTTTCTGTTGACCTGATTAGCTTAACTCAGTATTTAAATTTTATTTATTTATTCATTACTTGGGTCTGCCAATTTCCCAAAAGGATTTGAGGTGAGCTTAACCGGAGATCCTTAACAGAGCCCTAGGCCTTGTTTTCAATTCACAAATCACTGACACTTCTATAGAATGACCTTATCAGGTTGCTAGAATTGCCATTTTATAAATGGTATTTGTATTATTTACTTTTAGTTGTTCTCTCTGCATATCTACTTGTAGTTTTGATGTTTCTTCTGCAGTCTTGAATTTAGGTTATGCATATCAATATTTCTTATTCATTTGAATCCTCCTTTATCTGCTTCCACACAAAAAAGAATGTTTCTTAAAAATAAAACATTTTTTAATAAGTAAGCACTCTGTCCAAAGATTATTCAGCAGTTGAAATATTAAGAAATATTTAATTGGGAAGATTTTTGGAGAAAGAAAAAAATGTTTAGACCAGAGCACTCAAGGTAGCATCTGAAGTAAATTGTCACTATGAGCTATCCTTCACAGATTCAGACAGCTGGAAGCTGCAGAAACTCCTATTTGTACACAGGCATACCTTGTTTTATGGTGCTTGGCTTCACTGTGCAGAGGATGTGCTTTTTACAAAGTGAAGGCAAGACCTTCCACCAGCAAAAAGATCATGGCTCATTTGATTTCGATACTCGCTTTATCGCGATGGTCTGTAACCAAGCGCACAATCTAAGAGAGACATGCCTCTACTGTGGTGCAGGCTGTGGCTCTCAAACTTGCACATCCTTTAGAATCTCTCTCGGGGCTTGTTCAAACACGAATCACTGGGTTCCACACCCAGAGTATCTGGGTTAATATCTGGATGAAATCTGGCAATTTGTTCATCTGTGATAATTTACTTAAATTGTTACCTTGAATGCTGTGGTCTAAGTTCTAAGTTTTCAGGTGAAGGTGATATTGCTAAATTGGAAACTACTGATATAGTGGATTATACTAAAGTTTAAAGTAACTAATTGGCTCTTACATATTGTCTCTTTCATTAAAAAAAGGCATAATGTCTGAATTTCAATCTCAGTTACCCCATAGTATATCATACTATGCAAGCTTTTTTCAAGATAAGTCCATGATGGTGGCTGAATTTAAGACTTAAGTGCTCAATAAAAAGCACCCTGCTTTTAAGGTATGTGCTGTATACAAATAAAAAGAGGTTTGTCAAGAACAGAACTTTGTTTATATTATTGTTCTTACTCTAAGAAATAGAATCTTTAATTTATTGACATTATATGACATGAGCAATAACAGTCACAGCAGGTAAATTAAAGATATGGTGTAGAAAAATAATATAAAACCCAATATTTATAATACCTCCACACATTTTGAGATAATATTTTTCAATTTTGTTACTTAATATTATAGATGTATATTTATACATTCTATATATATACACATATATAATATTTATGTATTATTTTAAATCATTTATTTTACTTAAAATATATAGTAATTGCTTATAATTATACTTTCTCACCATAATTATATAGTTTTTAAATAGTTACATAGTAATCAATCATAATATATAAAAATTCTGTCTAAAAATTAGATTTGGGCTATTAATATTTACATTGTACTGAAAATTATATGGATATTCTTAACTACATGCTTGTTGCCTATGCCTGCAAAAATATCTACCAAACCCTTTAGTTCTGTCCAGTCAAAAGTATTTCATCCAGACCAGTCCACAGCCTGTAAAGCCCTATGAATGAAAACATTTTCTTCTAGTATGATCATGTGATCATATGCCAGGTTTTAAGTTCTTTTGCCAGCTAGAGTCTTTCCTCCTACTTAAAATAAGAGCTCTATTCACACAGAGCCGTGCACTCCTTGAGTAACAGCCATAGTCCCACTAGGCCACGGGCATTCGGTCCATCTCTGCTGAGTTGCTCTCTCCCTGCCCAGCTCCCATATGTCTGTGGGAAAATATACACCCCCTTAAACGGCTTCCTTCTAAAACTCTTGTGAAAGGATGAATAAGTTAAACACTACCATAAAGCCAGGGATTACTGACAGTGAATCATGACAGGGTCTCTTGTCAGAAACAACTCATTTAGCAATACTTGTGGCGTATAGCATTTATTCAGCCAAATGAGTTCATACTCATGAGAAATGAGAGTTCTTCTATACTTAACAATTTTATTAATTTTTTTTTTTGCTTTATCTCATTAAGCTCCTGGTAAAAATTTTGCATTTCTCTACAAAAAAAGTATCATTATATTTATAGCAAGTCTCTTCCAGTTCAAAGCTCAACATCACCACATACACCCTCCCTTCTTTGATACCCACTGAATTACACAATGATCCCCTCTGTTACCTGGCCCTCCCTCACTACCACAATGACATTTCTTCTGAGGATCCTTGTCCTCAAGGACTTGGAGCTAGCTGCCTTCAGAACCAACCTGAGAACATGAGGAATTATCTCCCACCCTGATTCCCATCTAGAGTCTATGAAAACAGACCATGTGCCGTGCCTGGTGCATACTAGATATACAACCAATATTTTTAAATGAATAAATAATTTTTGACACTATTAAAATTTTAGCAGATAATTTGTAATAGAAATTAACTTAATATCATTTCTCAAAATGTATATCCTGTTATTCACTAGATTTAAAAGGTGCTTGCAAACCTGTTGTAGGACTGGTTTTGAAAAAGAAAACCCTACCTTCTAAATCTACCACTAATGAACCATGTAAGCAAATATTTCATTTGTGTTTATCATAACAACCCCTTCCCTTGTCTTGACACATTATGTCAGAAGGTTCTTGCAAATTTCCTCTAGCCACTAAGTCTCTCTAAAATCTATCTTCTACCCTCTATTTTAAAATCTTTCCAACTTTTCTTGAAATCTCCAGTTTGTATCTTAATATCACCTACCTGGGTTCTGTATTTTTAAGGCCAGACCTGTAAGACTGATTGATGCTTTTATTGGAATGTTGGCCTGATCCCTGATTTCAGTTCCACCCTGAATGCTTCCTGCCATTATCCACATTAGTCACTCACTTTGATGGTGATGGGATAGGCAATTGAGGCCTGAAGAGTTTTTAGACTCTATCTTTTACCCCAGGGCCCCACCCATTACAGAAAGGGCAACGTTAAATGTAAATTAACACTCAGTCTACTTGGTTTTCATGGTATTGTTTACTTATATATCAATTTACAGATAAAATGCTTTCAAAAAGAATTTTAAGTACTATATGTAAAATACCTATTTAAGTCAACTAAACAATAAAGGTTTAACTGAGGAACAAAGTGTGATGCATTCCTCTTAAATTTATATAATATTAAAAATAAACTTAATTTCTGTTTTCCACATGTAAAATCTATAATAATGATGGATGTGGGTGGTTAGAAGAGAAAAAGATTGACTTTAAATAAAGAATATCATTTAGTAATGATATTTGTTTTATTCATCAACAAAAATTTATTGAATATTCCTACATGTCTGATACTATGTTGCACTTGGAATAGACTGTAGAGGACTTTTTTTCTGTAGTTTTTTTCATTGTTATTCAAGTATAATTGTCTCCATTTTTCCCCTTAATGCCCCCCACCCGAACCATCCCTACCTCCCACACTTCAAATGTGAGTCACTGCGTGCTTCTGTTTAATAATGCATTTATATAATATTATAAGTAAATGAATGAAAATTATGAACAAATTACATATATTGGTATTTCTGGGTTCAAAGTAGTAGCAATTCTTCTGCCCTAAAATACATGCTGCTCTTGGCATTGCACATGCAAATATTGCCTTGTCACATGAAGCCATGACATTCTGAACATGGAATATTCACTTCAGCATGCCCATCTTAAATTCAGGGATTAAGATTACTTTTAATTTCCAGAAAAAATAGATGTATAATTCAATTGGTTTGCACTCATGCTTTTCCCTCAATGACAAAAGTGCTCCTATATTGACCTTCAAAAAACTTGACTTTCTATTTAAATTTTGGTGAGTTAACAACAGCAGGAGATGAAGGAGCTAATAAGTTGGCCAAATGTCACTGCACTGATGGAGTTTTGTTTTAATGTAAGTTTGCTTTTTTTTCTACTGGAGATTTAGAGTTTAAATCTGATCCCTGCAATTTTCGAGTTACCTCACAAAATAATTTGCTTTAATTTTGAGTCTCATTTGCATGTTTCTAAATGTGCAGAAAATAATTGCTTGCTTCATGAAATGCTGTAAAGATTAAAAGAAATGTTACGTGACGTAAATTTTTAAATGCATAAAATGTCAGTTGTAATAGTGTCACCTAAAACTTTATCATCTGCTGTGAAATTTCCAAGAATAGGACTGGTACTAAATATATTTCCTAAAAAGTCAAAATATTTACAAATAAGCAGAGAGAAAAATGAATGCTAAAATCTTGAAGAGGCAAAAAATATGGAATTTGCAAGGAACACATCGAAATTGGTTGAGCTAGAGACAGTGAGAGAAAGTAGTCTGAAACACAGATAGAAAGTTCGACACCTTCCCCTCAGACCCATTGATGAGTAAATATTTCCCACACAGGTGCTGCATTTGCTGAGCCTGGAAATGGCTTATAGTCTCCCCTCAACTGGACAGTCATTAGGCCATCTCTTTGCCTCTGATCTTGGTATTGGCTGAACTAAACTCTGTTTATTACCTACCTTTTCATTGAATCTCCATCAACAGAATTATCTTTTTTTCCATGTAGATTCTACATTTTAGTTATATCTTTATTGTATCATTCAACACATTCTTTGTTACTTTATTTTTAAAGGCTTATCTCTATGGCTACTTTTTTAATGTTAAGTTCTTGTAACCCCAGCTGGAGTGGCTCAGTGGATTGAGTGTTGGCCTGTGAACCAAAGGGTTGCCAGTTGGATCCCAAAGTCAAGGCACACGCTTGGGTTGCAGGCCAGGTGCCCAGTGTGGGGCATGAAAGAGGCAACCACACATTGGTGGTTTTCTTTCTCTTTCTCCCTCCTTCCCCCTCTCTAAAAATAAATAAATAAATAAAATCTTTTTTTTTTAATGATAAGTTTTGCTAGCATAAAAACTGAACTCTTTATCATCTTAATATTCTCAAAGCATGGAATATATCATCTTGCAAGCTTTTATTATATTTATTTAACAAATGTTATTATTGTCATACCATCCAGAGGCATGCTCAATTACTACTTATCACTGAAAATCCATGGAAGTGGGAAAAATTATGCAAGACATTTTTGCTAATGTTGTGTATATACAAGTATAAACTAAGTTAGTTGTATATAAGCTGTGAATATTCACATTAGTTACAGAGCATACAATCTAACTTGTGGAGAGGGGTTCAATATTAGAGGGATCAGATGCTCAGGATCTGACACTCCACGTTAATGATATTTTTGGAATTTGGGTTCTAGATCTAAAAAGCTTTAAAAGAGCACAATGTTCAACTGAGGTTAGTTTATCAGAACAGTGACCAGAGCATTAGCAAGGTCACTTGCTTGCAGAAAAATACCACATCCCTAACCTAACTTTTATCAGAAAAAAACAGCATTTAAGTCTTGCTATTTTCTTTTATTTTTCTCTCTTTAATGAGATTTGAAGCCTGAGAGGGAAGAATGTGTGTATATATTGTCTCCCTTAAACTACAGCAAGTATAACTTAGGCCACTGTAATTGCAAGAAAAAAAGCAATTTCTAATTATTGACTTGGACTCTAAATGCACAACAAGTAATAAAAAACACAATACTCATCATTGGATATTTTCAGAAATCCTTCATATATGGGCTAGAACATTGTCAATAATTGTGATTTATTCTGTTCTATTTACCTGAGTTCCCTGAAAAGTATAAAAGAAATATGATTAAATTGCTTTGAGAAAAAAGGATATGGAAAGTGATTTGAAAGGGAATAGAGAGATGTATTTTTTAATTTAATGTTTCATAAGTGGATGAATTAAATATTGCCAAATTCTTTAAAAAGTCGATAAGATAATTGCAGCTGGTTGTGCATGAAGGAGAGATTTGTAGAGCAGTTAACTAGATGCTCAGGATCTGACTTGCTCCACATCAATGATAGTTTTGGAATTTGGAATCTAGGTCTAAAAAGCTTTAAAAGAGCACAATGTTCAACTAGAGTTACTTTATTATAAAATAAATGTATTTGAGCAATTATAATTCATTGTTTTGAAATAGTTCTTATCTAACAAATCATATGAAATGACTATGTACCAAAATAGAATTCCTTCTAAAACATGATTTTACTGAACTTTTCTATTACAATTCATACTTTTCTTTTCACACTATTTGACTTAGAACAGTGTAGCATTATAGATAGATATGTTTTAGCTCAGCGAATTCTTTTAAAACTATTTAATGGTATATACTTTAAAATGAATGGAGGCTAAAATTATTTTTGAGATTTTCCATTTTTTAGAAGCTTATTGTACAGGGTTTTTCAACCTTGTAACTACTGACATTTTGCACCATACGTACTTCATTATGGAAAGCCATCTCATATACTAAAAGATATCTGCCGTTGTCCTGTCCTCAGCTCAACACGTGACATTAGTGCACACTATATGTTATGCCTAAGGGGACAAATTTGTTTCCTTCCCTGTTGAGATCACTGCTGTAGCATTTAGAGTCTCAGGTAAACATTTTCAAACTGTATGGAATAAGCAGAGGCGAACGTAGGTATAATTTCAAATTTCAGAAAATAGGTAGTATAAGAGTTGAAGAAACAATGTTATAAATACTTTCTTAGTTTTGGTAATCCGTTTGTATATGAAATATTTTAAGCCAGAAATGGCCTAAAAAATGATGCAGGATGGAGAAAAGAGTTGAAATGGCAACCCATTTTAACAAGATTACCTGTGAACTATAGGACATTAATTCGAACCGTTCAAAACTCATTCTGGCTGATCCATTCACCTTAACGGAGAGACTGCTGAAAACGGAGATGAGATGCTCCCCCTGGGAAGACAGTGGGGTTCATTAGCTCCCACCATTGTGGGGCACTCCTGCTCGTCCTGACCCAGCGTGACCTTTGACATAATTAATAACTGTTAATGAAGAGTTATGACAAACTTTTTAAAAGTATTAAGCAAAACTCAGATTTACACCATGAGAAAAAAATATTCCAAAAAGGACAAAATAAAACAAATTCTTTTAAAATTTTCAAAAATAAGATAAAAATATCGGATGTGGTTTCTCAAATATCAGAATATTTATTTATTACAAAGTTAAGTACTGAGCACCTACAATATGCCAGGAACTGAACTATGTGTGCGCATTCAGCAAAGACTAAGAAAAACAATTTGTACCACATATATTTTCAATAGGAAACCATCTGTGCAACATATATTTTCGACAGAGACAAAAATAACTAACTAGTACAGTACATCAGAAGGTGATAATTACTATGGAGAGAAGTAAAGTGAGAGTGAGGTGTGCTAGTGAAAGCATGCATAATTTTTAAGATAACTTTTATAAAAATTACTTACTAAAGAGATGGTATCCACACAAAGACTAGATAAAAGTAAAGGGAAAAATTATGCAGCAAACTGAGGGACCAGCACGGGCAGAATTTCCATGTGGCAGTGTGTGGGGGATGTCAAGAGAACCACAAAGAAGGTAAAATTGGTAAAGTGGATGTCACATGAGTGAGGATAGTAATGATCAGAACAGAGAGCTAACCCTGTGGTGCTACGGAAGTTATTGTAAAGATAGTGGGTTTTGTTCTGAATGAGATGGAGAGAAATGGAGAGTTTTGAACAGAGGATAGGCATGATCTGATTTATATTTTATAAATTTATACTGGCTGCTACTCTTTTGACAGCAGAAGGAAGATGGACCATAGTCAGAACCAGAATAACTATCTAAGAAGTATAGCAATAATCAGATGGAGCATTAAAGTAGCTTAAATCTGAGTTAGCAGTGAACGTAATGAGAACATTGTGAATTCTGCATATATTTTGAAAGCAAAACTACTTCATTTGATAAGGAATTGGATAGGTGAGTGAGAAAAAGAGTTGACAAGAATGATGACAAAGTTATTAACCTTAGTAAATCCTAGGTGGAGTTGACATTGTGACAATGCGGAAGATCTCAAGTCCAGGAAGTAGAGATATCCAGGTTGGAGTATATATATTAGAGATGCTTACTAAACTTCCAAATGGATTTTTCAAGGATATTGTTTAACATAATTCTGGAATATGCATATAAATTTCATATAAAACCAGGATCTAGGGAGTAAAACCAGAATAAGAGGAGAGGATGCTCAAGGATTAAGCCCAAGGATACTTCATGATTAAAGAGAGGATGGCGCATAAGAGGACAGCCAGAGCATGTGTGTCTTAGAAATTAAGCAAAGGAAGTACTTCCAGTTTAAAGGAGTGATACACTATTTTAAGTACCGGTGATAGTGTAAATAAAATAAGAAAGACAGTTTAAGAGTATTTTTTTTACAAAAGTAAACATACTCTGACCATAAGATCCAAAAGGAGTTGAAAACTTATGCACACACAAAAGCATAGGCATGAATGTTTATAGCAGCTTTTCACTGTTGTTGAAACTTGGAAGCAATGAAGGTGGCATCCAATAGATAATTAGGTAAATAAACTACGGAATATCATTCTAACAATAGAATACTGTTCAGCACCATAAAGAATTAAGATACTGAACCATAAAAAGGCAGAGGAAACTTAACTGGATATTACTGAATGAAAGAAGCCAATATGAAAAGATGAATACTGTGTAAGTCCAACTATATGAGATTCTAGAAAAGAAAAAAAACTGTGGAGATAGTAAGAAGATCAGTGATTTCCAGGTGTTGGGTGGAGGAAGGGATGAATAAGCAGAGCACAGAAGAATTTGGGGGCAGTGAAAATACTCTCTGTATGGAACCATATTGATGGATACATAGCATATATTTGTCTAAACCCATAGGATGTACAAGAAGACTGAACTATAATGTTAACTGTGAACTTTAGTTAATTATGATGTGTCAATACAGGTTATCCTTGGTGACAAATGGGACCACTCTGGTGGGGAATATTGATAATGGGGGAGGCTATACATGTGTGGGCCAGAAGGTATATATGAAATTGCTTCACTCAATTTTTCTATGAGCCTAAACCTTTTCTAAAATATAAAGTCTAAATTTTAAAAAATAGATTTCACTTTGTTTCTCACTGGGATTGATTCCAGGATCCATTGTAGAATATCCAGTGTGATACAAAATGGGCCCTAGGCATTTCAATTTTTTTTTGTTCTAAATACGATTTATCTCAACTGAGTTTGTTGTAATAAATAGTGTTTGTCAGTATTTATGTGTGTCTTTTTTCTAAAAAATGTATGGGAGTTGGTAAAATACAAACTCTATAACTAAGCAAACATTAGGTTGGCCAAAAGGTCTGTTTAGTTTTTTTGGTAAAATAAATGACACATTTTGGACTTCCAGCCAAGATGGAGGTATAGGTAGACACACTGTGCCTCCTCAAAAAACCAGAAGAAGGACTTCAACAATTTAAAAACAAAAAACAACCAGAATTGTCAGAAAATTGAACTGTATAGAAGTCCGACAACCAAGGAGTTAAAGAAGATACATTCATCCAGACCAGTAGGAGGGGCAGAGATGGGCAGCCGGGCAGAGAGGGCTCATGGCAAAGTGGCAGCTGATGGACCCAATGAGGCTGCAGATTATAGAGGGGCAACTGGCAGACTGGGTGATCCCACATTCACATGCAGATAAACCAGGTGAAACTGGGGAGCAAGACAGACCATGCAACCCAGGGCCCCAGCACAGGAAAATAAAGTTTCAAACCACTGATTGAAAAAAACTGTGGGGGTTGTGGCAGCAGCAGGAGAAACTCCCAGCCTCACAGGAGAGTTCATTGGAGAGACCCACAGGGTCCTGGAACATACACAAGCCCACCCACCTGGGGAATCAACACCAGAAGGGCACAGTTTGCTTGTAGGAAGCAGGGAAAGTGACTGAAATCTGGCAGAGAGCAAAGCAAGCACCATTGTTCCCTCTTGGACCCTCCCCCACATACAGCATAACAACACAGCAACGTGGGTTCCCCTGCCCTGGTGAACACCTAAGGCTCCACCCCTTACTACATAACGGGCACATCAAGATAAAAAAAAAATGGCCCAAATGAAAGAACAGATCAAAGCTCAAGAAAAAATACAACTAAGTGATGAAGAGATAGCCAACCTGTCAGATGCACAGTAACACTGGTAATCAGAACACTGGTAATCAGGATGCTCACAGAATTGGTTGAATTTGGATGCAAATTAGATGAAAAAATGAAGGCTATGCTAAGTAAAATAAAGGGAAATGTACAGGGAACCAATAGTGATGGGAAGGAAACTGGGACTCAAATCAACAGTGTGGGCCAGAAGGAAGAAAGAAAAATCCAACCAGAAAAGAATGAAGAAACAAGAATTCAAAAAAAAAAAAAAAAAAATGAAGAGAGGCTTAGGAACCTCCAGGACATCTTTAAACATTCCAACATCTGAATTATAGGGATACCAGAAGGAGAAGAGGAAGAGCAACAAGTGGAAAACTTATTTGAACAAATAATAAAGGAGACCTTCCCCAATCTGGAAAAGGATATAGACTTCCAAGAAGTCCAGGAAGCTCAGAGAATCTCAAAGAGATTGGACCCAAGGAGGAACATACTAAGGCACATCATAATTACATTACCCAAGATAGAAATTAAGCAGAGAATCCTAGAATCAGCAAGAGAAAAGGAGGCAGTTACCTACAAAGGAGTTGTAGGTAACCCATAAAACTGTCAGCTGATTTCTTGAAAGAGACCTTATAGGCAAGAAGGGGCTGGAAAGATGTATTCCAAGTCATAAAAGGCAAGCACCTACATCCAAGATTGCTCTATCCAGCAAAGCTTTCATTTAGAATGGAAGGGCAGATAAAGTGCTTCTCAGATAAGGTCAAGTGAAAGGAGTTCATCATCACCAAGCCCTTATTATATGAAATGTTTAAAGGACTTATCTAAGAAAAAGATAAACAACATGTACAGTAAAATGACAGCAAACTCACAATTATTAACAACCACACCTAAAACAAAAACTAACTAAGCAAGCAAATAGAACAGGAACAGAACCACAGATCTGGAGATCTCATGAAGGGTTATCAACAGGAGAGTGGGAGGAGGAGAGAGAGGGAAAATGTATGGAGAATAAGTAGCATAGATGGGTAGAAAATAGACAGGGGGAGGGTAAGAATAGTATGGGAAATATAGAAGCCAAAGAACTTATATGTATGACACATGGACATGAACTAAAGGCTGGGGGAAGGTTGGTAGGAGGGGGTGTGCAGGGTGGAGGAGAGTGAAGGGGGAAAATGGTACAACTGTAATAGCATAATCAATAAAATATATTTTAAAAATAAATAAATGACACTTTTTTATTTTCATCAGTAATTTATCAATTTGTATATTTGAGCATGTCAGCTATCTCCCACTATTGGCTTCTAGTGGATAGAGGCCGGGGGTGCTGCTAAACATCTTCCAATGCATAAGACAGCCCCACAGCAAAGAACTATTTGGCCAAAATGTCAATAGTAGCAAGAAATTTTGCAAACCACTTTTGACGCATTCTGTCAGTTACAGTACCTTCTCCCTACACAGCACAAATCTTTGGGTTTTGTTTTGTTTTGTTTTGTTTTGTTTTTTTGCATTTCAGTTGTGTTTTTAACTTTCTTGAAGTAATAAAGCATAATATGCTGACAATTTTGCATATTTTCTTCCTCTTCAATATTGAAATGGCTGCACCAAAATTCACCAATTTTGATAAGTTTTTTTAAAATGCACCCTGATATGACAGCTGTCACAATATAACGTAACAAAATTATTTCAAATGAAGTTAAAGACAATAAGCACTACTAGAGACATTGTACAGAAAAAAACTAAACAAACTTTTTGGCCAACCCAATATTTTAACATCAAACATTCTGGCACGTACTGCAGATGGCATTCAGGCTACACCAATGTTTTAATAAATTGTAATGAGTAAATGGCCATAATATATGTAAGAATAGAGGTATATACATCTCAGGTACATCTAAGATCCAACTATTAACACTAAGGGCTCAATAAAACTATTTGCTAAATATTTTAATATTTATAACCCTTGTTAAAGCTCCAGGTTTCCCAAAATTATAGGAAAAAAGAGATTTCATAAGACAATTTGGCAACAGCTACAATTAATATTAGAGATACTTTCTTATTTTCTGTTTTTTAAACGGTGTCTTGTAGAATGTAATCAATTGGAATGCAAATGTTATCAACAGCATCTTGAATAATGAGAAGGTCAAAGAAGCACAATCCTCAATGTTTAATTTTTAAAACATGAAGCATTTGGGGAATCTGACATATTAGACAAGATGTTCTCTATTCATGACATTATCAATGAGACAGAAAAGTGGAAGTACAGACATATACAATTTTGACAAAGATTGTAACTACAGTGAGAAAAATATTATTTCCTATTCCATTTTATGCTAGATCTTTTAAAAACATTGTTTAGAAATGGCAGAGTATAAACAAAAAGTGGAATCCAAAATATTTAAAAAATTAAATTGTAGTTAGTATGTCAGACAAAAAAAATTCATTCATGTGCATTAATTGCACTTTCAAACTTTTTATTTTGAACTACTTTAAAATTTAGAATTATCAAAAATACAGATTTCCTATAAGCTCTTCATCCAGCTTCCCCTTATGTTAACATGTAACAATAGAATATTTTATATAATAATAGAATATTTATTAAAACCAAAGAATTAACTTTGGGACTATAATATTAAAGTATAGAAGTTATTTGGATTTTAACAGTCTGTCCATTCCATTATACACTTTTTTTGGTCATTTCCTCTTGGCTAACTCCAACTTATTACTGTCTTCTCTTTCATTATCTTGATCCTTGGAGATAAATGGTGAGATATTTTGTAGAATGTATCTCAATCTGTGGTTCAAATTTGTGTTTTCAAGAATAGAGTGAGATTATGCATTATTGGGAATGACAGAGAGGTGATATGCTCTTCTCAATGTTGCATATCAGAGGGTATAATAAAATCAACATTATTACCGGTAATATTAACAAATATTGGCTAAAACTGGTGCCTTACAGGCTTCCCCCATATTTCCCTTTGAAATTACTGAATGTTTTGAGGGAGATACTTTGAGGCTATGCAAATATCCATTTCTGCTTAAAATTTCACCCACACGTTTAGCATCCACTGGTACTGTTCTAATAGTGATTTTCTATATCCCTCATTCCTTCTGTATTTAATCATTGAAATTTATCCATGTGTAAGAAGTTATTACATATCCCCCATTTACTCCTTCTTTAAGTATTTATTTAAATTGGTGTAGATTCATGGATATTTATTTTATTTTGGGAGTATAATCCAAACTATTGCTAGTTATTGCATTACTCAAGCTGCTGAAGCTCTGGACATTGGGAGTTCTCTTTTCTCTCAGTGCTATGGAGAGGGAATCGCCTGTGCCCTTTCAGTGGAACCTCACCAGCCCACCCTCCCTTTCATTTGTTAGCACCTTCTCACTTTCAGCCACACCAAAGGTTCCAGGCTCCTTTTATATTTTTCTTGTCCTAGTTCTAGAAAACTTTATTACAGTATGTATTTAGAAACTGAGATTTGAAAACTAGTGGGGTCATTGCTGTCAGAGTGTCACTGCTTCTTAACTTTATAGTGGATACAGCCAAGAAATGTGTGTATCGGTATTCACTCATGCGTACACACTCACATTTACTTACTTTTCTACCAGTACATGCATTTTCATAGCCTATGCATGGCATTGTGTTGACACCTCCTCTGCAGATTCAACACCCCAGTGCCCATTATAGCCTTCTTCCCTTTTTCTTATTTGTAACTTCTTTTTCCTACAGTGAGAAATCCATCTCTCTCTTTCTATATGTTTTCTACCCTACTCTACAAATAAAGTAGTTTCAAAATTCCTAAACCATAGCCTTGTTTGAAACAAATTTACCAACTAGACACAAAGTTTTTGTTCAGTTGTTGTTGTCACAGTCTACACTGTACCCCCCCCCACCCATACCTTAGTCAATTTTAAAATATTAATGTAGAGTAAAACAGTTGGTGGTGGTGTATTCTTCTGTCAGCATCAGCAAATGCAGAGTCATGGAGCCATGGGCACAGTTTTGTACAAAGCAGTATGTTTGCCCTGAAGTCCCCTACACTGTCTTGCAATACTAATGACTCTACCTTCCCTGCAACTACGGGCAGTTACTGATCTCTTCTCCATTCCAACTCTGCCTTTCCTAGAGTGCCATATAAATGGAGCCACACAACATGAATCTTCAATATTCTTTCACTTAAAAACATGCATGTAGGATTCATCCATGTCATTACATGTTTCAGTAGTTTGTTCCTTGTGGATGTTCAAGTAGCATTCCATTTTATAGCATGCCTTACTCATTAAATGGCTAAAGCCTTTTAGTTGAGGGACATTTGAGTTGTTCTAGTTTGGAAAAATTATAAATAAAGTTGCTATTCAATTTAATCATATTTGAATCTTATTCACATTCCTTAAGTATTTATTTGTGTTGTGATGGTAAAAGGGCATTTTAAAAGTATTTTTAGCCCTGGCTGGTGTAGCTCAGTGGATTGAGCGCGGGCCTGCGAACCGAAGGATCGCGGTTCGATTCCCAGTCAGGGCACATGCCTGGGTTGCCAGGCCAGTTCCCATCAGGGGACATACAAGAGGCAACCGCACATTGATGTTTCTCTCCCTCTCTCCTTCCCTTCCCCTCTAAAGATAAATAAATAAAAATCTAAAAGGGAAAAAAAATTTAAAAAAAAAAGTATTTTTAAAATGAAAGAGAAAATTTCCAGTGAGTTTCTTTCATTTATTTTATTAATTTGTGGTTGTGACCTGACTTCAGAGCTACTCTGATCAAAGTTTAGGGACATATGTTCTGTGTCATTTAAGAATGGTTATGGGTCTGAGAAGATGGCGGCGTGGTAGGAGGGAGCAGACCCTATTCCCCCTCTACACACGGGAGAAAAACCGGACCAATCTATGAAAGACCAGAACAGACAAGGAACAGTAACACAGCATATTGGAGAATAAGAGGTCAGAAATTTTAGCGGACACTGAAAAACAAGCGGTAAAGAGAGCTCTTTGGAACAATAAGAGCCCAGGGTTCCAGCGCGTGGAGAGCGGGGCGGCTGAGGCCCCGGCCTGGCGCTCCGCCAAGGCTGCCCCAGGGCCCTGGGGAGGGAGCTGGGTCAGCCGCTGAACCGGCTGGGAGATCTCAGGGGCCACCGCGCGACTGCGGCCCAAGCAAAAGTGGATGCCCCGCGAGGGAGCGAAAGTGGTGCCCCGCACCAGGTCACTGCGCGACTTTGAACCCAGATTTTGTGGTCGCCGGGGGACTACGAAAGCACAGGCGCCCCAACAGAGACAGAGGCGAGGGTGAAGTGAGACAACTGCATGAAAATAGACACCCTCAGGGGATCGCACACGGTCACTGGCTAGTGGACACTCGTGAAAACATAGGCGCAGGCCTCTGGAGACAGCTGTGGAGCCAGAGGTGCCAGTTCACGGGCAGGTGCTCAAACTCGGACAGCTCAGGCCCAAGGTGCAGGCGCCGGATAGCAGCTGGAACGCAGGCCCCTCTCAGAAGCAAATGCAGGCAGCTGTACCCGAACACTGAAAGCCTCCCAGGGACAAAGGCAGGTGGCTGTGCACGTCTGGAGAACCTAGCACACACCCATAAACTCGGAGAAGTGCGTACACACCAGGAAGCTCAGATCACACGCTGAAAACCCAGTGGGGAGAGGTGCCCACTAACGCTGGGATACGTAGCACAGTGAGGACTGAGTTCTGAACATAGAGAAAAGCAATAAGATCAACCCTCGGCCATTGCAGCCAGCAAGACCTGAAAAATCGGCTGGCAAGTTTGAAAACAACAAGAGGGTGGTTTTTTTTGTTTTGTTTTGTTTTGTTTTGTTTTTTCATTTTTTTAATTTTTTTAAATATATTTTTATTTTTTTTAAATATTTTGTTGTGCTTTGCTTGTTCCTTCCCCCCCCCCCCTTTGGCTGCTTATATTTGTGTGGGGGTGTCTGTGTGCGTGTCTCTTTTTTGTTTTGCCAGTTTGTTAGTGTCTTTTTGTGTGTAAGCCTGTCTATCTATATGAGTTTTTAACTACTCCTTCTTCATTGTTTATATCTTCTTCTTTATTCCCCAACTCCTTTTGCCTCCCTTGAATTCCTTCTTCTCTTATCCCCTCTTCCTTTCTTTTCAATTTTATCTCTTCTACCTTCCTCTTGTTTCCTCTTTCTTCTTTTTTTCATTTTCCCCCCTCTTCTTTTTGTAAATACCCACGAGTGAGACAAAACAAACAAACAAGCAAGCCTGAAACTGTGGGGAAAACAAAACAAAAAAAAAACAAAAACAAAAACCAGAGTTGGCCCCCAAAAGAGGGTATTCCAGCTGATGAGACAGTGAAAGCGGTGAACAACAGGATATCCGAAGGAGAATCCACCACTGAATCTCACAGATATTCTACCACAGAAGGTCATACCACAAACCCAGGGAGCCAGAACAGATCAATTTAAGAAGCTGAAGCTAACAACAAGAGTCTTACAAACAATGGGAAGACAAAAGAACAATCCCCAAACGAAAGGAAAGGAGGAAGCTCAAGAAAGAATGCTAAATGAAACAGAGGCAACTCAACTATCAGATATCGAGTTCAAAGAAATGGTTGTCAGGAAGCTCAATGAGCTCTCAATGAGCTACCATAAACTACAGGGAAGTTATGATGAACTCACGGCAAACTATATCAACATGAAAAAGGAAATAGAAACTATCAACAAGGGCCAAGAGGAAATGAGGAACACAATTTCTGAACTGAAGAACACAGTAGAAGGAATGAAAAGCAGAATCGATGAAGCAGAAGATCGGATCAGCGAGTTGGAAGACAAAATAGAAAAAAACACTCAGAATGAGCAAGATAAGGAAAAGAGGCTTAGAAAGAATGGAGAGGGTTTAAGAGAAATGCAAGACAACATGAAGCGGAATAATATTCGTATAATAGGGATACCAGAAGGACAAGAACAAGAACAAGGGATAGAAAACCTGTTTGAAAAAGTAATGATGGAAAACTTCCCTCATTTGGTGAGAGAAAAAGCCACACAAATCCAGGAAACACAGAGAGTCCCAATCAAAAGGAACCCAAACAGGCCCACTTCAAGACACATCATAATTAAAATGGCAAAATTCCAAGACAAAGAGAGAATCTTAAAAGCAGCAAGGGAGAAAAAGGAAGTAACATACAAGGGGGCCCCAATTAGGTTAGCATCTGACTTCTCAATGGAAACGTTCCAAGCCAGAAGAGAATGGCAAGAAATATTCCAAGCAATGAGAACCAAAGGCCTGCAACCCAGACTACTTTACCCAGCAAGGCTTTCAGTCAAGATAGAAGGCCAAATAAGGAGCTTCCCAAACAAAAGAAGTCTAAAAGAATACACCTCTACCAAACCAATGCTGCAAGAGATACTAAAGGGACTGCTTTAAGGGAAGAAAGGAAAAGACAGAGAGAGAAAGAGAGAGAGGAACACAGGTACGAAAATGGCAATGAATAAATACCTATCAATAATAACCTTAAATGTAAATGGATTAAATGCTCCAATCAAAAGACATAGAATAGCTGAATGGATAAGAAAGCATGACCCACAATATGCTGCCTACAAGAAACCCACCTCAGGACAAAAGACATACACAGGCTCAAAGTGAAGGGCTGGAAACAAATTTTCCAAGCAAATGGTCAGGAAAAAAAAGCTGGGGTAGCAATACTCATATCAGACAAAATAGACTTCAAAAGAAGGGCCATAAAGAGAGACCCAGAAGGTCACTTCATAATACTCAAGGGAAGAATCCACCAAGAAGACATAAATATTGTAAATATATATGCACCCAACGGAGGAGCACCTAAATACATCAAGAAAATTTTAGAGGACTTCAAGAAAGATATAGACAGCAACACAATTATAGTAGGTGATTTTAACACCCCACTGTCAAAAATGGACAGATCTTCCAAACAAAATATCAACAAAGATATTGTGGCATTGAACAACACTCTAGAGGAAATGGACTTAACTGATATATATAGAGCCCTTCATCCCAAAGAAACTAAATACACTTTCTTTTCAAATGCACATGGAACATTTTCAAAGATAGACCACATGGTAGGACACAAATCAAGCCTCAACAAATTCAAGAAAATTGAAATCATACCAAGCATTTTCTCTGACCACAAGGGACTGAAACTAGAAACGAACCCCAAGGAGAAAAACCCAAAACCCTCAAAATCATGGAGATTGAATAGCATGCTATTAAACAATGAATGGGTCAAGAATGAAATTAGGGAGGAAATCAAAAAGTTTCTGGAAACAAACGATAATGAACTCACATCGACCCAAAACTTATGGGACACAGCAAAGGCAGTCCTCAGAGGGAAGCTTATAGCGATACAGGCCTATGTAAAAAAGACAGAAACATCTCAAACAAACAACCTAACCCTTCGCCTACAATAACTTGAGGAACAACAACAAAGACAGCCCAGATCAAGTAGAAGGAAAGAAATAACCAAGATAAGAGCAGAATTAAATGACATAGAGACTAAAAGCACAATCCTAAAGATCAATGAATCCAGGAGTTGGTTCCTTGAAAAGAACAACAAAATCGACAAGCCTTTAAGCAGGCTCATCAAGAAAAAAAGAGAGAGGACTCAAATAAACACAATCAGAAATGAAAGAGGAGATATTACAACCGACACCGCAGAAATACAAAAGATTGTAAGAAATTACTATGAAGAACTGTATGCCAAGAAATTTGAAAACCTAGGTGAAATGGACAGGTTTCTAGAAAAATATAACCTTCCAAAACTCAATGAAAAAGAAACAGAAAGCCTGAACAGACCAATAACAGTTGGTGAAATTGAATCAGTAATCAAAACACTCCCGATGCACAAAAGCCCTGGACCAGATGGCTTCACAGGAGAATTCTACAAAACATTTAAGGAAGAGCTAACCCCTATTCTCCACAGACTATTCCAAAAAATCCAAAATGATGGAAGACTCCCAAACTCTTTTTATGAAGCCAGCATCATCCTAATCCCAAAACCAGATAAAGACACAACAAAGAAGGAGAACTTCAGGCCAATATCGCTGATGAACATAGATGCTAAAATCCTCAACAAAATATTGGCAAACCGCATCCAACAACACATTAAAAAGATCATACACCACGACCAAGTGGGATTCATCCCAGGGATGCAAGGATGGTTCAACATTCGCAAATCAGTAAATGTAATTCATCACATAAACAAAAGCAAAGACAAAAATCACATGATCATATCAATAGATGCAGAAAAAGCATTTGATAAGGTACAGCACCCATTTATGATTAAAACACTCAGCAAAGTGGGAATAGAGGGAGCATTCCTCAACATAATAAAGGCTATATATGAGAAACCTACAGCCAGCATCATACTCAACGGGCAAAGACTAAATTCTTTTCCACTAAAATCAGGAACAAGACAAGGCTGTCCACTTTCTCCACTTCTATTCAACATAGTATTGGAAGTATTAGCCACAGCGATTACACAAGAAAAGGAAATAAAAGGCATCCAACTTGGAAAGGAGGAAACAAAACTATCATTGTTTGCAGATGACATGTTAGTATACATAGAAAATCCTATAGTCTCGGCCAAAAAAACTGCTCGACCTAATAAATGAATTTGGCCAAACAGCCGCATACAAAGTCAATATCCAGAAATCAAAGGCATTTTTGTATACCAACAATGAAACAACAGAAGCAGAAATCAAGAAAAAAATACCATTTGATATAGCAAAAAGAAAAATAAAGTACCTAGGAATTAACCTAACCAAGGAGGTAAAAGTCCTGTATGCAGAAAACTACACAACACTGAAGAAGGAAATCAAGGAAGACACAAATAAATGGAAACACATACCGTGTTCATGGATCAGAAGAATTAACATCATCAAAATGTCCATACTTCCCAAAGCAATCTATAGATTCAATGCAATACCTATTAAAGTACCAATGGCATATTTCACAGATATAGAACAAACTCTTCAAAAATTTATATGGAACCATAAATGACCCAGAATAGCGGCAGCAATCTTGAGAAAGAAGAGCAAAACAGGAGGGATCACAATACCTGATACCAAAATGTATTACAAGGCCACTGTAATCAAAACAGCCTGGTACTGGCATAAAAACAGGCACGTGGACCAGTGGAATAGAATAGAGAGCCCAGAAATAAACCCTAGTCTCTATAGTCAATTAATATTCGACAAAGGGGGCAGCAACATAAAATGGAGTAAAAATAGCCTCTTCAACAAGTGGTGTTGGGAGAACTGGACAGCTTCGTGCAAGAAAATGAAACTCGAGCACCAACTTACACCATACACAAAAATAAATTCAAGGTGGATAAAAGACTTAAACATAAGCCGTAACACCATTAAAGTCCTAGAAGAGAACATAGGCAGGAAAATCTCAAATATTACACGCAGCAACATTTTTACTGATATGTCCCCTAAAGCAAGGGACATAAAGGAAAGAATAAACAAATGGGATCTCATCAAAATAAAAAGCTTCTGCATGGCCAAGGAAAACAGTATTAAAATAAAAAGAGAACCGACTGTGTGGGAAAACATATTTGCCAATGATATCTCAGATAAGGGTTTAATCTCCAAAATATACAAAGAACTTACACGATTCCACTCTAAGAAGACAAGCAACCCAATTAAAAAATGGGCAAAGGACTTGGGCAGACACCTTTCCAAGGAGGACATACAGAGGATCCAGAGACACATGAAAAGATGCTCGATATCGCTAGCTATCAGAGAGATGCAAATTAAAACCACAATGAGATACCACTTGACACCAGTCAGAATGGCCCTCATAAACAAAGCAACAAACAGCAAGTGTTGGAGAGGTTGTGGAGAAAAGGGGACACTAGTGCACTGCTGGTGGGAGTGCAGACTGGTACAACCACTATGGAAAACAGTATGGAATTTTCTAAAAAAACTAAAAATGGATATACCTTTTGACCCAGCAATTCCATTGCTAGGACTATATCCTAAGAACCCTGAAACACCAATCCAAAAGAAACTATGCATCCCTATGTTTATAGCAGCACAATTTATAATAGCCAAGTGTTGGAAGCAACCTAGATGCCCATCAGTAAATGAATGGATCAAAAAACTGTGGTACATTTACACAATGGAATTCTATGCAGCAGAAAGAAAGAAGGAGCTCATACCCTTTGCAACTGCATGGATGGAACTTGAGAGCATCATGCTAAGCGAAGTAAGCCAGGCAGTGAAAGATAAATACCATATGATCTCACCTTTAACAGGAACCTAATCAACAAAACAAACAAACAAGCATAATATAACCAAAGACATGGAAATTGGGAACATGCTGAAAGTCACCAGAGGGGAGAGGGGAGGGAATTTCAGGGGAAAAGAGGAAGGATTTACAGGAACAAGTATAAAGGACACATGGACAGGAACTATGGGGGGGGGTGGAAATGGGAGGGAGGTGGGGAGGGCTGGGGTGGCGGGTTCGGGTGAGAATAAAGGACAGAAAACTGTACAAGATCAACAATGAAAATAAAAATTAAAAAAAAAGAATGGTTATGATAAGATAATTTAAGAAACAACTAAGTTTTGACCTTTTGTGGTAGAAAATATTTTAATTTTCTCAAGGAATATTGAACATACTGTGAAAAATTATTGAAAATAATAGTTATTTTACTATCTGTAACACAAATGGTTAGTTTTAATTATGTGGTTATTTAATTAAATTATGTGGTTAAATTATGTGATTAAATTAGTTTTAAAATAATTTTAAAAATAAAAATTTAAAAATAGTAATTTTAAAACTTATTTAATTATTAGTTTTTAATTACTAAAGTTTAAATTCTTTATAAAATTCTAAATTGATATTAAAGTAGTACAAGTTCTATGTGCATGCTTTGAACTAAATATCTTAAATAGTTAAATTACTTTATAAAAACTATTTTATTCCAGTTTTCAAAACTTTTGGGAACAGAAAAGATAAGCTTTGTCTTCACAAATTTAGTCACTATCTATCCTCTTCCCTCTAAAATTGCATTTCAGAAAATAAAAAGGATTTTAAAAGATGATAACTGTTTTACAATGAAGGTAGTTAATAACTAAAATTTATACTGATTGAATAGTTACAAGACCAAGTACTAGGAAAGATAATTTTAATAATTCTTCATTTATCTAGACATGCTGGTGCTTTTTACTCCATAAATGAAAATTTTAATTCATTACCATTATAATAAGTAAAATAAATGCCTTTGTAAGAAGCTAGAGTTTTGCAACTTCAATTAAACTTCAGCATGACTTTGTAATAAGGACATATGTAGAAACGAAATAAATTCTGATATTTTTACTAACTTCATACTTCTCCATATTGCTGTCATTGATATTTTTATGTAGTAAAAATGTTAAATTTATGTATTCTTTGGTATTTTCACATTTAAAATGAGTGAATCTATTATAAGTTTTGTGTCCAGTTAACATTATTTAAAAATGATTCATCATAGTGTTCAATTTGTTAGATATAAACTTAAAAACAACAAATACAGTTCCCAGACTACATCAAATGCTTTTAATTCTCTATAACGTGAAACAGCACATTATTTAACAGAGAATTAATGGACATAGGAGAATTTTTAATTCTTTAAAATCTTGGAGTAATAGTATGTAAGTTGCTTTTAATTCTGTATAATGTGAAACAACACATTATTTAATGGAAACCTAATGGACATTGGGGAATTTTTAATTCTTTCAAATCTTGGGGTAATGTTACATAAGTTTTATAAGTGTTCCAAGACTTATAACAGTCACCTAAATTTTTATGGTAAAGTAATACGAATCAAACACAATTTAGCCTAGGAAGTTCCTTTTAACAATATATATTTCATTTCACCTGAAAATAATGCACAAAACCCTAAAATTTGATACTTGCGGTATTGTCTGATTTTGCATAATTGGCACCAGAGTGAGAAACATAATCAGCCATTGACAAGAGCTTACAATAATCAAATCTACTCTAAAATGCTATTAAGTCATTATGAGTATAATAATTAAAAACTTACTTTAAATTCCAGGCTATCTCTCAATGTTCTTTTATTCTTTAAGTAGAATTATCAATATTTAAACCAAATACTGCTAGTATATCATTGGTATTCTTAAGGTACTTACAGTAAGTAGTAATCTCCTAACTTAATTTATTATTGTCCCTGATGAGTTCCAGAAATTATAATCAGCAAACACTGATTTAACCTGGATGTGTGCATAATTTAATGACTGACCAATGTGAAGAACAAGTGTCACTGTTTAAGCTTTTCTTAATTGGAAGCTCCATCAAATTTTGTGCTGTTTTTCTTATCTAATAATTATTCTAAATGAAGCTGAGGGATAAATTCTGCCACCTAAAATAGTATTTTTAAAATTAAATGATTCAAAATAACATGATAAACTAATATAGACTGATTTTCTAAGTACTTATAAGTTGATAATATTCTTACTCTCAGAATTTTGTTTTTTGATATTCTTTTCTGCCTCATGAATTGCACTATTTGGCAGACACTGTCATTTCAATTGCTCTCATATAAATAATACCAAATCACAGTTGTCAAACTGTTGTTATAATTATGGACTTTTCTTGAAAGGTCCTTGTTAGCAACATCTTGAATACTCTGTGCTTAACCCAAATGATTTATAATTTAGAGTGTTCTGATTACTGTCATTTTAAAAACTTTTTGCCAGATTTCTTTATTACTAGGCGAAATGGTTTCAAATTTGTGTTTTTCTCTAATGTCCTTTTTCACCTTTATCATTCTGAATTCAAAAACTATGCTTTCTTATTTCTAAGAGCAATAAAAACATCTTAAAGACCTTAAAATTCTGATTATAAACTTTTATAACAGGTAGAAACATACTCATTTTGGAATAAAGAGGAGAGGTTTAAGGGTTTTTTTTAACTTAAGTTTCTCAGAATGAGCAAATACAGCTTCACACTATTGTATGTTCCCCAAATTCAGTGGTTGTATGTTCCTACATTGGAAATCTTTTTTTATTGTTGTTCAATTACAGTTGTCCGCATTTCTCCCCATTACTCTCCCCTGCCCTACCCACCCCCCTCTCCCATTCAATGCTCCTCCCACCCCATTGTCTTTGTCCATGGGTTTCCATTCCTTTGCCCTATTACCCCCCTCCCTACTCCCCTCTGATTACTGTCAGAAATCTTTATTGTATGGCAAATCTCTTTTCTAAATAAACACACAATATGACATGCTTAGCCTTAGAAAATCAACAAAAAGCCTTGCTCCTCAACTCAATGAATTATTTGCCTTTATTTCTGATTTACAATTTTGTGTCATTTGACTTTTAATCACAGATCTATGATATTGTGATGGAATTCCAGTATTCTTGCCTATTCTGTATCTTCTATTGGCAACACACTAAAATTCCTACCTTTCCCCTTCCTCCTTGGAGTGGTGGAGGAACATGGCTATTTCCCTTCTCTAAGAAGTCATTCTTCAGTAGAGCAGTGTCCATAGTGGCAGCCTCAGGGCAGTTATCCAGAACACATGAAGAGTTCCTTTAGGAAAAATAAAACTTAGGATATAAATAACATATCTTTAAATATCTAAAATTACGTAATTTACTCCCCCTTTTTAAAGCACCTCATTTTTGTTCACATTGAAGGAGAAAGCTCATTGGCAGTCATTCCTTTTCTTGTTAATTTAACAGGGTAAAGCACTTGCCTTCAAACAGTAAGAGCAGATTTCTCCCAGACAAGTTTTTCTGTGGCGTTAGTGGTATGTGATATGGTGAGAAAGGACAGGAGCAGGCAGCGTTTAGTTAAATTTGGCCTATCACTAGCTTAGACCATGAATCTCTTTGTATGACTGACAAATCATGCACCTTATACCGGTTTGACTTGATTCTACCTTAAATCATGCAAGCTTGCTTCAGTCCCACTGTCTGTAGGGGACATAACAGAAAATAAGTCACAGTTTTAAGGTATATCCCAAATCTGGAAACATTCTGAATCTAAAACCAAAGCCATCATCTAGGTGCGCAGAATTCCTCCAACCTGATCTTTTATTTTAAATTAAATTGATTGGGGTGACATTGATCAATAAGTTTATATAGGTTTCAAGTACACATTTCTATGATATATAATCTGTGCATGTATTGTGTGCCCACTACCCAAAGTCAAATCATCTTCCACCACCACATACTTGGCTGCTTTCCCCTTACTGCCCCCTACCCACCCTTCCCTCTGGTGAACAACATACTATTGTCTGTATTTATGAGTTTTTGCTTGTTTGTTTTTCTTATTTTTTCATTTGTTGTGTTCAGTTTTATATACCACATATGAGTAAAATTATATGCTTAACTTTTTTCTGAATGACTTATTTCACTTGACATGATATTCTCAAGTTTCATCCATGTTGTTGCAAATGGCAGCATTTCGTCTTTTCTCGTGGCTGTATAGTATTCCATTGTATATATGTACTCCATCTTCTTTATCCAATTATCTGCCAAAGGACCCTTCAGTGATTTTCATGTCCACAGTGAATAATGCTGTGGACATGAATAATGCTGCAGTTAACAAAGGGGTACATATACCTTTGTGAATAAATGTCTTTCAATTTTGCAGGTATATACCCAGAAGAGGGGCTGCTGGGTCATATGGTACGCCATTCTTTTCTTTTTAACCTTTTTAATTGTTCAATTACAGTTGTCCCCATTCCACCCGCCCCCCGTTACTCTCCTCTGTCCTGCCCACTCTATTCTTAATTGTCTGAGGAACCACCATACTGTTTTCCACAGTGGCTGTACCAGTTTACATTCTCATTTTTTTCTTTATCCCTTTCCTTTATTTTCTCTCATCTCTTCCTCACTGAGTTTCTTTAGGGTAAGTGTGTCTTCCATCTATAATACATATCTTCTAAAGAGCTAAAGAATACAACTTTCAGTGATGAATGTATGCAAATATGGGTACTGTTCCCTTGTGGAAGGTGATGTATGATATTCATAATTATACTCTATATTAAGAAGCAAGTATAAAAGAATGTAATTTTTAAAGTTTTCTATTTTTTTAAATACTGAGTCTTTAGCCCACAAAAGCAGTAGACTTAATATCAGTCAACTAAGTAACTTATTCCTTTTCCCTAAAGTCGCATCTATATTTTTATATTATTAAAAAAGTAAATCACAGAGATTAAAGGAATGGGCACAAAGATCAGGACCTGGCAGCTGCTGAGACTTACATCTCCAACATTTTCTACAAAGCATTTAAAAATTGATCTGAGTTCAGTCAGGTTATTGCTAAGTCTTTCCTCCTCATCCACAGTCTCTGCACCCTTTGTCTCTCCCCCTGTCTTCCTCTCTCCTTTTGCATGCCGCCTGCCACTTCAAGCTTAAAGCAATGAAAATGGCTGAAGCAAAATTAGGGGAACCAACCTGAATGTACTTCACAACACAATATTGAACAAATGAATCCAAGCACAAAACACTGTATGCTGTACAATTCCGTTTTATAAATTTTTGTAAGCAGGCAAAAGTAACCTATGGTACCAGAAGCCAAGATGGCAGTTAACTTCTGGAGAGAGTGTTAAGGAAAGACAGAAAATGAGGATGCTACTTAGATAACCATCCCTACATTATTTGGATTCAGTACCCATTACACCCTAGGTTTGTTTATTTTTAACATTCATTTAAATATCCAGATGAATATTTGCAATTCATATATATACACATACAAATTAAAATGTATCAAAAATTGTTTGTATTTTGTAACTAGCAATTGATAATATTAATCAGAGGACTGAATCTCCAACATTTTCTACAAAGCATTTAAAAATTGACAGGAGTAGTGGGGAGGAATCCTACTCTATATTTTAGTAAGCAAGCTAGGGCTTGTCCCCTTTGTAAGCATTTCACTCTCCCTATGCTTAGATATATTCGCTAATATGTAAAACCATGCATTTGACACTCTCATCATCTCTAATCTTTATCTCTAATGTCCATCTTTTTAAATGTCCCCATATTTACTGTTTCTTAATAGTAGACACATGAACTGAAAACGAACTAATTTCATCACACAGTTAACTGCATCTACCTTTTTACATTCTCTTTTCCACATCCTCATCTTTCTTTGTTTTAGTTTTCCAAATGACATTATCTATTCATAATATAGACCCCGGCAAGATCCCAGGTTTACAGTTATCCAGTGATAATGATAAATCTAATCTGGCATTGTATTTCCTGATTTGACAAATTCAGTTAGTTTGTCGGGTGTTTGTAGTAAATGATGGAAGGAAACTTGTCAGTAAAAATCAAATAAAACAACCATTACCTGGCTGGTGTAGCTCAGTGGATTGAGCGAGGGCCTGCGAACCAATGGATCACGGTTCGATTCCCAGTCAGGGCACATGCCTGGGTTGCCAGGCCAGTTCCCGTCAGGGGACATACAAGAGGCAACCGCATGTTGATGTTTCTCTCCCTCTCTCCTTCCCTTCCCCTCTAAAGATAAATAAATAAATAAATAAATAATTAAAAAAAAAAACAACCATTAATTCTGAATTTAAGTTATAGATAATCAGGGCTAGATTTAGGCTATGAGGAAATGGAAGAAGACATAGTTTTAAAGGGTATGGTTCACAAGGCTATTCAATTCTTAAGCTTTAATCTAGGAATTGGAATGTTCTTTACATAATGGCTCTTTCGTAAAAAGAGTTAGAAGCCCTCCTTTTAATTATCAGGAAAACATACGGCAAATCTGTTACTTCCTCAAGTTCTGGAAGAATTTATCAGTGAAACACCTGAGACTAGGGTTTTATTTGGCAAAATTTTTAATAATGGTTCAATTTCTTCAGGAGGTATTGAAATAGACAAATTTTTGTTGCTGCTTATGGTCAGCTCTAATAAGATATGTATTGCTATCTACATGTTTAGATTCACAAATACTTTTTTGCCAGCATTTTCAGCTATCTTCTGCTATTATGCTAGCTAACTTTTGTCTCTAATCACATTATCTCCACAGAATTTTCTGTATTGTTTCCCTTGAGTCATCTCCCCATTGACTTTAGATACTTTGGTAAACTTGTATACCTTCCTTTTTTTTTTTTTTTTTTTTGAATCTGTGATTTTTTTCTTCTGTTATATTAACTGAAAATGGATGTTGCCAGTTGTTTGTCATTTTACTTTTGTATATCACACAAGATAAAGTATTTCTGTCTTCTACTATTCTGTTCATAATAGAATTCTTCCCTGTTCATTTTGAGAATAAAATTACGGGGCAAAATTTTCCTAAATCTCTTCAGTGTTTTCCTCTAAAGTAGTGCCATAAATTTCCATAAATTCATATTATTTGTGAAAGTACAATATACCAAATTGAAGAATTTGTCATATACAAAGAAATAAATATACTCAAGGCATAGTATTAAATTTTGGGGGAGGAGTAGGAAACTGTGGTACTAAAACAATAAACTTAAGAGCGTTGAAAGAAGGAATTGAGTATAGTTTGAAAGAAGAGATAGAAACAGAAATCTTACATAGCAAAGTTTTTGCTCAGAATGGCTGTGGCAGTGGGTTTAATGCTTCATAAGATGCTTCTTCAGTCACTTCAGAAATTTGAGAGGACCCTACATACCAATTTCACACAATTGTGACAGTTAAGAGAGCAAAGTTTTGTAGCCTTTAAGTAGGGGAAAAAAGAGTAGTTAATTCTTTTAGTACACTAATAGTCTTAGGTATAATATCTGATTATTTGGAGCAAGTATGCCTTCACTTTTGTTGATTTTTTATTATTTCTATGCAATTTTGGGTGATTCTCGAATTATTTTCTTAACACCTGTACTTCTGGCCAATTCCGAGAACTAAAATGTTTATTTATATGTGAGAATCCAATTAACATCATTACATATCATTGAGTTTTTTATATTTTTGCTCTATTTCTAAGAAAAACATCATGTAAAGCTTTGTATTCTGTGGATAAATTATAAATCACTAACAGGCAAATGATATATTTTCGGCTTTGAGCCCTAATTTGGTATTTAGAATATAATACCCAGAACCCTGTCATTTACTCGAATGCTGGCACTGCTTTTACCTACAAGGTAGAATGCTCGCCAAGTAGAACTGATTCTTTTGGGGCAGCAATATTACGCCTCTGAAAAGACATATCAGCAAAGTACAACCACAATGCCAGCAGTTTTCGCCCTCTGTGCTAAGTACTGAATTGCCTTCTTTTTATGCTCTGTTTCCCTCCTAATAGTGTGGACATTGATGACATAGAGCTTATTGTTTTAAAACACTATCAGCATAAAAAAAAAATATGTAACTTTTTCTGTTACAATATTTAACACAAACTTGACTACATTCCTTAGTAAGATTACTGTATTTACTGAATATAGTAAGATTTACTATATACATTGATTTAGTATTAAAAGAGAAATACTGAACTTTTTTCAAGTAGAAAGATTGCTGTTGCAATTATTTAATTAAACTCTGGTTCAGTCTTTATTCTTTTGGAAAAAGAATAAGTCTAGAGGCATAAATGAGGAAGCTGTGATTATATATCCAATAATGTAGTTGAATGTACAAATTCTCAACAATATATTTACATTGTAAAGTAAGACCTCCCTGAAGTATGCTGTCAAAATTCAAACATCAGAATGTAGGCATTCCTTATATCTAGTTTGGATATAATAATATTCAAACTGATTCTTTTGTTGTCTTTCCAGCTAAAATAGTAGCTCATATATTTCCTTTTCTACACAGAAAAAAAGTGTTTAAAAAAGATTATATTTTGTACATGTTTGAAATAAAAAATATTTTTAAAGATAAACTCATGAATTCAACCATTCATGTATCTATAACTCATCATGATGAAAACACAGTAGTTAATTTTAACCTTCTGCTTCTGCAAACATCTTCTGGTCAATATACTTTTTAAAAGAAAATATTCATAGATGCCGTACATGTTTGCTTTCTCTAATTATCTATACATAGTAATAATTAGAATATTTAAAGTTTCTTATCATTTTATAGAGGAGTTACATATAAAAGTTACTCCTGGTGATTAATTTGATGTCTGGCAATTTCTCCTATTATTACCATCTCATCTACTGCCTAAATTATTCTGATGACAAAAAATACAAAAACTTCAAACAGCATTATAAACTAAGACTAAAAGAAAATGATACACTAGTATTAGAAGAGATTTCCTAATTTGAATGCTCACCAATTGTACTAAATAAGTGGAAGAGACTTTATACCCCCTGAAAAGTGAGATTTATGCTCAACAGAAAACTTGTCTCACTTCTCTCTACTTAGTAGCGTGTGCCAAAAAACTAGTGTTTTGTAAATCAAAATTTGTTACCCTCCTCCTAGAAATTCTCATCCTTCAACTTTTTATTTTTTTTAATTTAGGTTTAAAACAAAATTGAGAGGAAAGTGAAGAGACTTTCCACATACTCCTTGCCTTCACACAAACATAACTCCCCCATTATCAACATCACTCACCAAAATGGTACTTTTTTCCCTTAGTAATAACCAACACTGACATCACAATCACCCAAAGTCCATAGTTTACCTTAGGGTTTCCTCCTGGTGCCTTACATGTTATGGGTTTGAACAAAGTTTAATCATGTGTATCAGTCATTATAATATTATACAAAAATATCTTCCACTGCCCTAAAACTCCTTTGTGTTCTGTCTATTCATCTCTCCCACCTCTGCAACTACTGATATTTTTATGGTCTCCATAGGCTTACCTTTTCCAGAATGCCTTTATGTTGAAATCATGTGGTATAGCCTTTTCAGATGGGCTTTTATCACTTACTAATATACATGTTTTCTGTTTTTCTATGGTTTGAGAGCTCATTTTTTAAATTACTGCATAATACTTGTCTTGTTGTACCACAGTTTATACATTCATTCACCTAAACACATTGTGGTTGCTTCCAAGTTTTTGTCATTATTTATAAAGCCACTATAAACTTCTGTGTGCAGGTTTTCGCATAGACATAAGTTTTCAGTTTTGAGGGTTAACTATCAAGGAGCATGATTACTGGATCATATAGTAAGGGTATGTTTAGTTTTATAAACAACTATTCGACTATCTTCCAAAGTGACTGTACTATTTTGAATTCTCGCCACCAATGTATGAGATTTCCTGTTGCTTCACATCATTGTTGGCATTTGGTGTTGTGAGTGTTCCAGAAATCGGCCATTCTAATAGGTGTGTGCTGGTATCTTTTTGTTCTTTCCATTTCTTCAAAAACTAGAATTCTTCAAAAATAAAGAATAAAAGTTTATATATTTGGTCTGGTAGTGAACCATTTTGGAATGTTGCCAGATGAAATGCTGACCAAGAAGTATTAGCATAGGTAGTGGAAAGATGGAGAGACCTGGTAGTTGAGGATCTGGGAACAGCACTTAATCTGTTAGTGCACTACAGATGAATAGTATAATACTTAAGAATATTGGTATAGTTAGAAATCACAAAAGCCTGAATTTTAATCTTTGACTTTCAAACCACTGTTTATTTTTTCACTTATTTATGTCTCAGCATATGAATTTCTATTTTGCAAGTTACTTCATTTTTATATGTTTTAGCATATACATTTTTATGTTTAAACCACAATAATAAAATCCTCCTTTATATGGATGTTGATTAGGAGAATCTCAAAACACATTTTTTTTTGCAGTATAACTTAGGTGGTAAACATTTTCTACATGGCTTTTTTTAGATGGGTGATGTTTTGCTGTTTCAATCCAGATGACTGACAATGATTGAAAATTTAACCAGCTGCTGAGACATGAGTTCTAAGCTGGGCACTTTGGATTGTCACCCAGTTGAACAATCCAGAAAAGGAGTTCTACCAGGACCTATTAAGACACAAAAAAAACTTGAAGAATGGTCACGTTCATGTCTATAGGAAATCCTAGGCATAAGGAGGTGCCTTATTTTGAGAAAATACTTTTCTAATGGAAACTGTATAATAATACTACTAAGTAAAGTACAAGAAAACTCATTCTGGATGTGTAGACATCTGATAATCTATTTAAAAAAAACAAGGGAAAAAGAGAAAGGGTGGCTATATTCTTAACAGGACATAAGAATACATTACCTCTCAAAACAATAGCCAAGAGGTATCAAAAAAAAAGAGGCAAAAAATAAAAAGTAAAAGTATGAAATAAAAAATACCGAATGAGATAAAAAGTTGCAATGACAAGATAAGGAAATACAGCAACAACATAGCAAAATATGAATCCACAAAAGAAAGTTTTTACTAAGGAAAGTTAAAACTATAATGTAAAAGAAAAAACATAGAAATTGTACTTAAAGCAATCACCCCCAAAAAATGTAGTAAGAGAGAAGATGACAAATTCTACTAATTCATGCTTTCTTTAAATGTATATTGAATGTATATTGAGTGTCTATTTCAGGAATGAAAGCACATGTATAAACAAGTTTATTACAAATATTACAAATAGCATTTGCCCCTGAAGCACTTCCATTATGATACAAAGAAGCATAAGTGAACTATACATAATAAATAACTCATGTAGCATATAAAATGAGATTTGTAGAAGGGGAGCACATTTTATTAAATCTAATAAGAGATTTAGCATGGCTAACCTGAGTGAAAAACTTTCCAAGCATAAGAAACGACCAGTTCAAAGACCTTGAGATGGAAGTGATGTTTAAAGAAAAGCACAAAGCCTGTATCTCATTGGAGAGAAAGAAGAATTGTAAAACCTTGAAGTCCATTGCAAGAATTTCTGCTTTCACTCTGTGTAACGAGTTCATTGGCAGGCTTTAAAAAGAATGATGAAATAGATATCTGGCTGATAGGTTGCAAATAGACTAAACAAGAAAAATGACAAGAGACAAGATTGGAAGCAGTATTATAGGTAAGAAATGTTGGTGGTTGGACCAATGCAGTAGCAGTGAGAGAGTGATATGTGGTCAGAATCTATCACTAGTTCTAAGTTAAAGTCGACATGATTTCTTTACAAATCCTACATGGGAACTGAGGGAGGAATAAGTTTTTCTATCAGCTGAGACAGAGAAGGTTATGGGTGATGCAATTTGAAGGAAAAAATTAGAATTTCAGTTTGAGCTATATTGACCTTTTGATAACTTTTGGACATTACTAGCAGGGGTGTGGAGTTTGTTATATATTTGGAGTTTATATACTAGCTGGAGACATTCCATTGTGCATCATGGGTACATAGGAGATATTAAAAGATATGAGGCTATTATGATATCATCTAAGAGGAGTGAATATAGAATTAGGTTCAATATAAAGGAGTTAGGTAGCAAAGATGACAATTAAGAATGATAAATTTCAGGTCGACAGTTTTATTTTTTTTCTTAGCACTTTAAAATAGTATGTCTGATGTAATGTTAATGGTTATTTGAGCCATTTGAATCACTGTTACTTCATGCAATGTGCTATTTTTTCCTTTTGCTTTTAATATAGTCAGAAAACTGTGGTTTCCTGTAGTTGAATATGATGCAGTTGCTTTTTATTAATCCCCTTTGATATTCAGTGAGTTTTTGGATTTATACTGTTATGTCTTTCACTGAATTCTGGAAACTTTGGCCATTAAGATGCCAAATATTTTATTTTCCCATGAGTGGATTCTGGGATTCTGGTTATATAGCTGTTAGAATGTTTGATATTTCTCTACTTGCTCAAGAGTCTATCATTGTTTTTTTATTATTTAAAAAAAATCTGTTCTTCAAATTAAATGATTTCTATTCATTTATCTTCAAATTCACCAAATTTTCCTTAGTCAACTCCATTCCACTAATCCCATTTAATAAATTTTTGTTTCAAATTGCATGCTTTTCATTTTTAGAATCTTTATTTGGCCCTTTAAGGAGTTTATATTTCCATACTGGAATTATTTTTATTTATTTGAGTATATTTTGATTAGTGTCTGGAGTATAGTTATAGTAAATTAAAATTTTTTTACTAATTCTGATATGTTTGTCACCTTGGGTAATGTCTGTTGATTATTTTTTCTCTTAGAAAAAGTCATGTTTTTATTTTTTTTTTCTGTATGTTAAACATTTTGAAATGTATTCCCAGACATTTTTGAATGATGGGCTGAATAATATCTAGATTCTGTAATGTTCCCCTGAAAATTATTATTTTTTTGAATAGCTTGTAGTTAATTTAGCTAAAGTCACCATTAAAACTTTGCCTTCAGTATCTGGTAAGCCAAATTTCAAATCATTGATTTTTACTTTAGCCAGGCTGCATATAATCTATTTTATTCTTTCCTGGTTCAGGGCTTAGTCAGGATTTAACCATGTCCCTTGTGCATGGTAAGATTTATTTGGGTGAAAATAGAAGGCTGCCTCCAGGTTCCCAGTGTCTTATCTCCATCTATTCCACTGTGGAAATAGGGCCAATGTCCTGAGGTTCTGTGCCATGTCAAAGTTTAGTCCATATCAAAGCTTAGTCCAATTCCCAGCTGTGTCTGGCCAGCTGATGCTGCTGTATCCAGTACCCAGGCTTGGCGTGGAGACTGCTTGAAATCTGGGTGGCTACCAGTCCCACAGCTGCTAGCACCACTTGGTTACTGTGGAGAGAAAACACGCAAACACTGGGTAAAGCACGTGTTACCCAAGAGCTTCCTTTATTAGGCTGATGATATTATCTCAGGATTAGGACAGACCAGGTGTTTCCTTAAACTAACCAATTAATTTACCAAGCTGGGCTCAATCCCTAACCAATTTATTTCGTCCACCTTCGGGGCATTCTGTGTCACCTATCCAATCTGATCCCTTTCCCAGGCTAGACAAACAGGCCTCTGTGGTCACCATTTTGGCTTCCACTGCACATGCCTTATACAAGCACCTCTTCCTGCACAATTTTGATTTCTTCTGTGCATGTGCTTACCTCCCCCTACTCCCTTATCACCACAATACAGAATCAGAAGGCAGGCTGCTCCCTACATGAGGGAAAGGGGGGCTGTTAATTCCCCTGGCAGAGCAATGCTGCTATCCCCTGAAGTTTGTGCAGCTGTAGCTTCCTGGTTTAAACAGGTTTATGCTCCCTAGTTGATTATGCTTAATAATGCCTAATTTCTTCTGCTGCATTTCTTTATTAATATTTAGCTACCCGCACCAACAATATTATCTGACTTAGACAAAGTATCAGCTGGCTGCTGTACTGAAAGTTGACTGCAGCAAAGAACTTAGTAAGAAATTGTTCTGCGCCAGTATGAGTTTATGGATAACCCATCTTATGGCATAGCCTGACCTTGTAATTCTTCTTGCAAGACACCCTTGGCAATAACCATCAGGAAACTTTAGCAGGGGAAAGGTTTATTACTCACAGTTCCTAGAATACACACAGTACACCACGGGCCACACAGCATGGTTATGGGTAAAGAAAGAGAGAACCGGGTCCCTGGGATTCTGCTTTTGTTGGGGTCAAGGATGAGGACCTAGAGTTTCATGGGCTCATTCTTTATAGGTGACTTTAAAACATAAGAGCTAGAATTTAAAGCATTAGAAGAGAAAAACAAACTAACCCCTCCAGTGGCCAATTATAGAAAGTAACCAAGATCTTGAAAACAAAGGAGACTAGGAACAAGGAGGGCAGTGGAGAGCCAGCGTTGCCTGGCTTTTTTTCTAGTCCATGGCTGGCAACGTGTTTATTCCAGAGAGCCATCATTGAAGTAGATGCTTCTTTAAAGTGGATGCCTGGACAGGCAATCAAATCTTATGTCAGGCACTTGCATTACTAGTAAAAGAAAACCCACCTGTGAAGACTTACACTGTAAAAGCTATCAAAGCATTGCAATTTATTTGCAATGAGGAATCATACCAGGCTATTGCCCATTAGAAGTGAGACATAGGTTAAAATTATGATTATTTTTCTAAAGTAGAAAAAAATTCATGATGAATTATTCTTGGGGGATAAGAAAAGTAAAGGGGTCAAGATAACCCCAAAATTCTTGGCTTAATCAATAAAAAGCACCAAAATAAAGAAGCTTATTCGGGCATATTGAAATTAAGTAGGTTTGTGTTGGGGGCTGGAGATTAAAACTGGCTTGGGACAAAGAGAGTTTGAGACGCCTTTTTAGCCATCAAAGCGAAGAGGTAGAATAGATAGCTAGATATGTGACTCTGAAGTATGAATGTAGATCTTTGAATCACACAAAAGTGTGAGCTAGAAATATCAATGCAATAGATACAAATACATACTATTCAAAGCCATCAGAGTGGATGACAAGAGAGTAAGTGTAACCATGGTCCAAAGAAGGACCACTGGGTCCGGAAACTCTTCATCATTAACTCATGGCAGTCCTTGAGTGATCTCTATGTGAATCTGTGACTCCAACAAAACATGAAAGTAATTTACACTATAAATGATTTATCTGATTCAAGAAAACAGTAGTAAAGACTAAATGTCCACCTAGCTGGCTAATAATTAAAAAGCCACTTGTAAAATAAGAGGAAAAAAGTAGCAATTATTTCTCATAAAAGACAAAAAGGATAGATATCTATGTTCAACAAATAACCAATTATAATTTCCTGAGCTTAATTAAGCATAAACTTTGAAGCTTATGCTAAAAGATGCTTACATTTAACTGATACAGTTTAAAAAACAAAAGTATAAAATTAAGAGAGTGGGAAGTATGTCATGTATGAATCCAACGTCTTTTATCACATTTCTTTTACCCTTTTTTCAGAAACAGAATAAAAGAAAATAAAATTATATTGTGATTTCAGAGAAAATAATATACACAAAGGCATAGTTAAGGATGGTCTACTTGAATTTTATAGAAAGATTTACTGAACTGGTAGACTCTAATGCTTGAACTCCTAATTTCCCATTTTGTATATTAGCTTAAAATATTCTTATTCTGCTATAAAATATTTTGTCTTTGAATACAAAGGTAAAACTTCCCAGGTAAAATAATATGCTATATTTATATGAAAGCTTTTATATTAAACAATTCAAGAATATTTTCCCAACTTTATAAATAACATCAGTTCACACACTGCTGGATTTCAGCTGCCATTAAGTCACTAGCCATCACCAGCAGGCAGTAATTTCAGACTATAAAAAGTAATAATGACATGTCCTATTTAGTGGACTGGGATCTTGAATAAATGGAGCATGTTGACTGTTGTGCCTCAAGCAATATCTGCCCAATAAATTGTGAGCCATCTTATTCTCAGGAGTAGATATTTGTCTCTAAAAGAATGAATTTGAAAGGAGAAACTAGATAACATCTTTTATTTTCTATTGTGTAGTTGTGTCATACCCCCTAAGTGCAACATGTTTTCTATGCCCTCCCTACTTATACAACATGATTATATACATTGGGTTCCGAGACCAGCATTAGCTTTTCTTACTAAGAAAATCATGTACCAATTGATGACTAAATAGCTGTGGTGAATGATTATATGGAACCACCCCTACTCCACTAACATTCTGTTGAGAAGTGATTTCCCTAGTAATAGGACATCTCTGATCTGCCAATACTTTTTTTTAATTTTTCAAATACAGTTTACATTCAGGGTTATTTTGTATTAGCTTCAAGTGTACAGCATAGTGGTTAGACAATCATATACTTTAGAAAGTGTTCCCTCCAATATTTCCAGTACCAACCTGACACCATACACCATTATTACAATAATATTGACTATATGCCCTATGCTCTACTTTACATCCTCATGGCTATTTTGTAACAACCAATTTGCCCATACTTTCCACAATTTTAGAAATAATCTCTTTAGAATGGATTGATTTTATTATAGTCCTACATTAGATCTGTTAATTTGTGGAAATGAAATGAAAACACATTTAAAGGAACTATACCCAAGGTAGAAAAAAGAAATTTTACATCCTGTCTCTAATTTGCCTTTTTGATGCTCACAGATCCCTCTACCCAGAGGCCATACCTGTGATTGAGAATGCAGTGTCACTACTTCTAGTCTCTCTTTCTTTCACTAATCAACCTAAGTATTAAAAGTTATTATATCCTTACTTAACTTTGACCTATGATAACTTTATTCCTTCTGAGGCTCCATTCCTACAGCATGTTATTATTTCCACCCTTCCTAAAGCACCATTTCTACTCTGATTTTTTTTTAAAAGATGATTTATTATTTATATGCCCATGTTTCTATGCAGCTGGCCCCATTTGGTTATCAAGTTTCAAACTGAATTTTAAACAAATAGGATGGAGTTACTAGTGTTCTGAGGTCTCTAAAGCATTAGGCAATTTTTAACAATTTAGTGATTTTTTTGTTTCTTTTTTCACTTCATTTTGTTTTAAAGATTTTATTTATTTATTTATTTTTTAGAGAGTGGAAGGGGAGGTAAAAGATAAGGACAGAAACATCAATGTGTGTGGTTGCTTCTCACGTGCACCCTACTGGAAACCTGGCCTGCAACCCAGGTGTGTGTCTTGACTGGGAATAGAACTGACTACCTTTTGGTTCACAGCAAGCACTCAATCCATTGAGCTACACCAGCCAGGGCTCTGCATTTTTTGTTTCAAATAGCACTTTATCAATGCCCATTTTCCCCTTTTTATTAAATTTATTCAGGTAACACTGGTTAACAAAAGTATAGAGGTTTCAGATGTACAATTCTACAACACATCATCAGAATGCTGTATGTGTTTATCACCCCAGGTCAAGTCTCCATATATCCCTATGTATCCTCCCATACCCTCTCCCACCCCGCTCCACCCATCTTCCTCCCAGCAATCACCTCACTGTTGTCCATATCCTTGAGGTTTTTTTTTGTTTGTTTGTTTTCGCTCAATCCCTCTATCTCACCATCCAGCCCCCCGCCCAAAACAGCATGCTCTCTGCAAATCTGTTGCTATTTTGCTTATTGGTTCATTTTGTTTGTTAGATTTCACTATGAGTGAAATCTTATGGTACTTGTTTCTCTGACTGGCTTATTTCACTTAGAATAATGCTCTCCAGGTCCATCCATGCTGTCGCAAAAGTTAAGATTTTCTTCATTAGCTATGATTTAGAATTAGTAAATCATCAAACAATAAGTGCTGGAGAAGATGTGGAGTAAAGAGAATCTAGTGTGCTGTTGGTGGGAATGCAGACTGGTGCAGACTGGTCCCACTGTGGGAAACAGTATGGGATTTCCTCAGAAAACTAAAAATGGAACTGGCTTTTGACCCAGCAGTTCCACTGCTGGAATTATACCCTAAGAATCCAGAGTCACCATTTCAAAAGAACTTATGTACCCTATGTTCATAGCAGCACTATTTACCATAGACAAGTATTGGAAACAGCTTAAGTACCCATCAGTAAATGAGTGGATAAAAAACTGGTATATTTACAGAGTGGAACACTATACAGCAGAAAGAAAGAAGGAATTCCTGCTTTTTATGACAGCATGGATGGAACTGGAGAATATTATACTAAGTGAAATAAGCCAGTCAGTGAAAGACAAATAGCATATGTTCTCACTCATAAGTGGAATCTAGTGAACAAAATAAACTAATGAACAAAATAGAATCACAGGCATGGAAACACAGAGCAGATGGAAAGTGACCAGAGAGTAGGGAGAAGGGAACAATGGTGGAAAGAAGGGGAAGGGACTAGAAAAACAACATGTATGGATGACCCAAGGACATGGTCAACAGTGTGGGGATTGACTGTGGGAGCAGATGGTGGGTGGGTAAAGGAGGGCAAAGGGGGAAAATTGGGACAACTGTAATAGAATAACAATAAAAATGATTTTAAAAAAGAGTTAAGAATATAATAAAATAAATAAAAAAGATCTTTATTTTGAATAGATTCATAGACTATTCTTACTAACAGCATAATTTTAGATATGCTATTTCATTTCAAATAACAATTTATTGTCTTTGCCATTATTTCTTTTGAGAAGACAAATATTAATCATACTGTTGTGTATTTGCAAAAGTTGTATTGTATTTTGTTTCTCTCACTGTTTCTTATATTATTTTCTTGTGTTGGACTTTTAGCAGATTAATTATGATGTATCATGTTGGTATTATTTATATTTATCTTGTTTAGCATTCCCAATACCTCATGCATATGTAGCCTTATGTGTTTTATCAATTTTTAAAAAGTCTAGTCTATTATCTTTTCAAATATTTATTTTGTCCACTTTCTCTGCCTTTCTTCAAGACCTCTTATTACCATATTTTTGGACTATAAGACACACTCTCCCTCACCCCAAATTTGAGAGGAATAATGGTTGTTAATGCTGCTGTTGAGTTCTGTTTACATTTACATTGGTGAAATATTATGTTATTTATGTTATTAAATATTTTACCACATTTTTTGCTTCATTTTTTTTTCTATTTTCCTCTAAAACCTATGTGCGTCTTATGGTCCAAAAAATATGGTGTGGGGGGGGCAAAGTTATCAATCTGTCCAATATTTTTTGTTTTTTTTCTTCCTATGCTCCACTTTGGATATTTTAGGGGATCTTACCATGGACTAAATTCCCCCAAATTTACATATTGAAGGCCTACTTTCCAATGTAATGGTATTTGGAGGTGAAGCCAAAGGGAGATAATTAGGTCATGAGGATGGAGCCTTAATGAATAAAATTGGAACCCCTGTAAGAAAAGACACAAGCGAGATTCTCTTTGTCTCTTTCTCCCCCCTCCCCCTCTCCCGCTCTCCCCTACATTTGTCTCTGCTAGGTGAATATACAGTAAGAAGGTATTCATCTGCAAACCAGAAAGAGGGTTTTTACCAGGAACTGAATCTGATAGTACCTTGACCTTGGAATTCCTTGCATCCAGAAATGTAAGAAATAAAAGGTTGTTGTTTAAGCCATCAAGTGTATGATACTTTTATTTTAGCAGACCAAATGAACTAATATAGGACTAATTTTTCACTTTATTATTTCTTTATGCAACCATGACTAATCAACTATTCAACCTACCTTTTGAATTTTCCCTTTTAGTTATTGCACAGAAAAATCATAAAGTAATAATCTGGGTTTTTCCCTCTTCTTTCTCTTTCCTTTTTTACAATTTATAGTTATCTACTGATATTTCCATCATGTACCATGTACTTTATTTCATGAATGGTAATAATAGTTATTTTAAGTCTTTATCTGATAATTTAAATATCTTTTTTCTCTTGTTAGTCTATTTCTTTTGTCTGTTTTCTGCTGATTATTCTTCTTCTTCATCTGTTTACATGACTAGCAATTTTTATTGAATCTTGAACCTTTAAGATATAAGCTAAGTTTTTAATATTATATAGGGAATTTTCTGTTTATTTTTGGTTGCAGTTGATATAGGAATATATCCTCTGCTTTAAGTAGAACCAAGGTTGAGATGATTCAAGTGTTTAGCTGGAGGTTCTTTCTTGTAGGCGCTGGTCTATTTCCAGTCATTCCTTCTCTTAGAGAGAGAAATGTCAGGTATTCCAAACTAGGGATTCTTCTAGGAACTCTTTCTGGGGGACTCTGAAGTTTAATCTTTTACTCTACATTTCCTCATGAGATTTCTGTTTCTCAATACTCCTTTAAATATGCTTAGGTCTTTTTAATAGTATTTTGGTAATTTACTATTTAGTAATTTTTTTTATGTTTTATATTTTTAGGTGCTTATCTCATCCTGCCTCTGAAGATTTCTATATACATTGTGTGATTTTAATTTTCTTCACGTTTTTGCTTCTGCTGGGTTTCACTCTTGCTAATTTATTTTTCTTTCATTTTGCTTTATATAGTTATACTTTCAATTATTTGATTTTTTATGTATTGTAATATTCTATGATCTAGTTTGATTTATTTTCTTTCAGTGAGGATTTGCATTTGCTTTAGGCATATAACTTACGCTACTAACATCTCAAAATCCTTTAAATTAAATTTTTACCCCACTTGTTTTTTATAGTACTCTATAAATTCCGGCATTTGATCCCTTTGAAAGCAAAACTTTAATTATGAATTCTCAGGGTTGATTGCTACTTTCAGTCGTAATATAAGCTTAAACAATTCACCCATTGACTCATGGACTTTCTTTTTTTGGTAAAACTACATATCAATAATTTTTTAACCATGTCACCATATAACAAAATGCTACTACTCCTTGCTCATAAAAGGTAGTTCTTGCAAGCAGAAATTTCCTTATAAGAATATGCCTGGTAAATTTAAAAAGAAGAAACAAACTAATTTATTTATTTTTAATCTTCTTAAGAAAGGCTAGGATAAACTAAAATATGCTGGACATACATTTTTACTTTATTTGCACTGTGTTAATTTCAGAGATTTAAGAAAATACATAGAATTTTATCTATTCCTAGTAATCAGATTGTAGATAGCTATAAGCCTTTGTTACTCTCTGCCAGCAAGTATATGCTAGTTTCATGATAAAAATCAAAGAAAAAAATATTTCTCTTACCAGAGTAAAAGATTAATTTTTAAATATAAAAATTTGGCTCAGCTCCTTAAAGGTAAGTCAGCTGCTAAAAATAATACGCTTATTTCCATGCATGATACATAAATACGTAGACAGAGTTTAAAAAGACAAAAATAGAAATAAAACCTTCAACACATTTTTATGCTAAATGTTTCCCCAAAAATTTTGAGAAAGAGCAGATGATAATTAGGTTTAAATAAAGCACTATTAGAAATGTATCTCTTATTGGATTGTTTAAGTTTTTTTGAGAATTTAAATATATATTTAAGAAATCAGTTCCTTTCACACCAATTATTTTAGACAATAGTAAATCTAGAATAAAATTAGAACTGACTTTTCTATGAATAGCTATGCCATCAAAGAAAAACATTTTACATATTAGTATTTTAAAAAACAAAAAAATTATGTATAATTTTATTCTCTAATGAAAATGATTTTATTTAAAAATTTATTATTATTTTTATGGTATACTCATATTGTATGAAAGCAAACTGGAAAATAGCAATTTTATCTTGAAGTTGTACAAGAACATTATTAATTAATACCAATTAATAATACTTGATGCAACAAGAAATCATTGTTAGCATAGATAATTGTAGCATTCTGTAAACAGTATGATTTATGTAAATAATCAAGAACATAAATTAGCAACAAATATAATTAACATTGAATTTTTGAGATAATGACAATAAACAGCTTGTGGTTCAGTTGGTTGGAGTATCATTCCATATACCAAAAGGTTGTGGGTTTGATTCCCAGTCAGGGTACAATACATACCTGGGTTGAGTGAGGGTTTGGTCCTTGGTCGGCCCACATGTAGGAGGCAGCAGATTGTTCTCTCTCTCTCTCTCTCTCTCTCTCTCTCTCTCTCTCTCTCTCTCTCTCCACCCCCTGCTTCTTCTACCTCTAAACTCAATACCCATATCCTCTGGTGAAGATTTTTTTTTAAAAGTTAAAGTTGAGACCTGAAACTATAAAACTCCTAGAGGAAAGCATGAAAGAAATCTTTTTGGCAATGATTTCTTGAATACTTATATATGACACCAAAAGTGCAGGAAATAAAGGCAAAAAATAGACAGATGAGACTATATCAAACTAAAAATATTCTGTATAATTAGGTAAAAATTGACAGAATTATCTAGCAGAGAAAATATTTGCAAACCATTTATCTGATAAGAAGTTAATATCCAAAATATGTAAGGAATAACCACAACTCAATAGCAAAAATATACAAAAAATGTAACCCAATTAAAATATGAGCAAAAGACATTAACAGACATTTCTTTAAAACACAGTTTTAATGAAGTGTAATGGGTGTAAAGTTTCAATTACCTGAGATAAGATCGTAGAGATCTGTGAGACAACATAGAGCCTCTAATTAACAACATACTGTGCACTTCAAATGTTTTGAGAGAGTAGATCTCACATTAAGTGTCCCCACTATAAAAACAGCTGAGGGGGACACAACAAAACTTTGGGAGGTTATAGATCTCTGTAGCGTTTAGAAGTATTGTTATCTAGTGTTCTTGCCTTGACATTGATTTATTAGAAATGCCTCATGTGTTTCTTTATAAAGTAAGAGACAGTCTTTTAGGCTAAGTGTTTATCATCTTACAACTTACTTTATTTATCTTGCTTTTGTGCAAGGGCTTGATTGTTCTCACAAATACAGTGAAGTCCTTGGGGTAGAAATTGGAAAGAGACCAGCAGCATGGATTCAGATTAGGCCTGTGACCTGCACTGACTGCTCACTTTGTAGCAAAACCAGAGATAATCATGTGAGAAATAAAAATACATCCAATACTGTGCTCCCTTTGCCATACTCACAACTTATTTTTAAGTATATTTTATTGATTACACTATTACAGGTTTCCCAATTTTTCCCCCTTTATCCTCCCTCCACCCTGGACCCTTCATCCCTCCAACATCCCCCTCTTAGTTCATGCCCATGGATTATACATATAAGTTCTTTGAATTCTCTGTTTCCTATACCATTTTTTGACCTCTCCCCATTTATTTTATGCCTACCAATTATGCTTCTGCTCCCCTGTACCTTTTCCGCCTATTGCTCCCCTCACCCTCCCCACTGAAAACCCTCCATGTGATTTCCATTTCTCTGATTCTATTCCTGCTCTAGTTGTTTGCTTAGTTTTTGTTTTCATTGTTTTTCTTTTTTAGGTTCATTTGTTGATAGTTGTGAGTTTGTTGTCATTTTCCTGTTCATAGTTTTTATCTTCATTTTCTTAGATAAGTCCCTTTAACATTTCATATAATAATGGCTTGGTGGTGATGAACTCCTTTAACTTGACTTTATACTGGGAAGCACTTTATCTGCCCTTCCATTCTAAATGATAGCTTTGCTGGATAGAGTATTTTTGGATGTAGGTCCTTGCCTTTCATGACTTCGAATACTTTTTTCTAGGCCCTTCTTGCCTGCACGGTTTCTTTTGAGAAATCAGTTGATAGCCTTATGGGAACTCCTTTGTATATAACCCTTTCCTTTCCTCTTGCTGCTTTTAAGATTCTCTCTTTGTATTTAATCTTTGGTAACTTAATGATGATGTGTCTTTGTTCCCCTTTGGGTTCAACTTCTTTGGGACTCTCTGGGCTTCCTGGACTTCCTGGAAGTCTATCTCCTTCACCAAACTGGGGACGTTTTCCTTTACTATTTGTTCAAATAAGCTTTCAGTTTCTTGCTGTTGTTCTTCTTCTGGCACCCCTATAATTCAGATAATGGAACATTTCAAGTTGTCCCAGAGGTTCAAAAGTCTCTCTTCATTTTTCGGAGTTCTTGTTTCTTCATACTGTTCCATTTGGATGATTTTTTTCTTCCTTTTGTTCCAAATCATTGATCTGAGTCCTGGTTTCCTTCCCGTCACTGTTAGTTCCCTGAATAGTTTGTTTTATTTCATTTTGGGTGTCTTTCATTTGTTTTTTCATTTTTTGACCCAGCTGAATCAGTTCTGTGAGCATTTTGTTTACCAGGGCTTTAACTCTCCATCTGATAGGTCGGCTATCTCTTTATTGCTTAACTCTCATTCTGGAATTTTGCTCTGTTCTTTCATTTGGGCCATATTTCTTTGTCTCAGTGCACTTGTTAAGTTGTAAGGGGGCGGGGCCTTAGGTATCACCCAGGCGGGGCAACCCTCCTTGCTGCACTGCAGCACTGCCTGTGGTGGAGGAGCCAGAGAGGGAACAATGCAGCTCCCCTACTCATCTCTAGCCCACATTCCAATGAACTCCCCTCTGAGACTGGGAGTTTCTCCCACTTTGGCTACGGCCATAGTCCACAGCCAGCTCTGAGTCTCGGTTTCCCCTGAAGTCAGCCCCACCTGTGCAGTCCACAGCCTCACCTCAGGTTCTCTCCATCCACCTGTCTTACTGGTCTGGTTGTTCTGTTTGACTGTTTCTTTAATTCCCTGATTGTTGGAGTTCCATGCAGTTTTGATTTTCCATGCAGTTTGATTTTCTGGCACTTTTGGTTGTTTATTGATTTTAGATTGGTTGTTAACCTCCTTTTGGTTGTATGAGGAAGTGAAGGGTTTCTACCTATGCCACCATCTTGGCTGGAACTCCCCCATAACTTCTTATATTCCACATTTAATCCACTTCTCCCTGACTCCACAGTGAGTTGGTTCTGATCTCTTTACAAACTTAATATCAAGGAGATTATAAGGAACAAACTACACTCTTTCTTTACAGCTGATTCTGGGAATACAATTGTTTCCATAACCTCCCTTCTCCACTACCTATTCTCTACTTCACACACTCTCAGTTGGCATTTCAGCTGATCTGGTGAGATGGCCCAAACTTTCACTTCTATGGAGTATAAACTGTCGGCAACCCCTGACTTCTATCAGGTTGCAATTCAAAATTTACTCTTATCAGCCCATATAGAATCAATAAAAGGGGGCTCAGTGAACCTTCCAAGTTCCAGATTTATTCTGCTTCCCCAATATAGCATCAAGTCTAAATCTTTATAATAATTGCTTGACTGCCCCAAATAGTATAAATTTCCTTTGATTAATGGTCATTTTCATGAGAATAAGTGGCAGTTAAAATAGTTTCAAGTTCATTAGAATTAAAAAAACTAAGCAAACAACTAGAACAAGAACAGAATCAGAGAAATGGACATCACATGGAGGGATTTCAGTGGGGAGGGTGAGGGGAGGAATAAGGGGGAAAGGTACAGGGAAGAAGCAGCATAATGGTAGGCATAAAATAGATGGGAAGAGGTCAAAATGGTATAGGAAACAGAATTCAAAGAACTTATATATACAACCCGTGGACAAGAACTAAGAAGGGAGAATGCTGGAGGGTTGTGTGGTACAAGGTGAAGGGGGAATAAAAAGAAAAAAATTAGGAAAACTGTAATAGTATAATCAAAATATACTTTTAAAATGGTTTTATTTATTTATTTTTAGAAAGGAAGAAGAAGGAAAGAAAGAAAGGGAGAGAAACATTGATATGAGAGAGAAACATCTGTTGGTTTCCCTCTCGTATGCACTCTAATCAAGGACCGAACCTGCAACTCAGGCATGCGCCCTGACAGAGAATTGAACCAGCGACTTTGGCCTTGCAGGATGATGTGTGATCAACTGAGCCTCAGTGGTCAGAGCTCACTAGAATTCTTTATTTGTCCTCTGGTTTGTCCACAACCCAGGAAACAAGATCTCTAAGCCAAAATATCCTAAAGTTGTAGGCAAGGGAGATACAAAATCTGTGAATCACTGGAATGATGATAAAAGAGAACAATTCCACTTCTACCTCTCAACTTCTAGCTGTCTAGGACTCAAAAATTTACACTGACCATTGTTTCCACATATTCAGGGACAGAATCCATACATTATAGTCAGTCTCATGCTGGCATCTCACTTGATTCATTAATAAACATTCCAACATTTTATGAGGCTGACTTTTAAGGCACTGGGAGTAGGATAGGACCAGTGGTTCTGAATGTCATACCTTCTTCATACAAAATGTTAGGTAACAGATCTCATGCTTATAAATTGGGCATCCTGAAAACTACTGGGTAGTGATGTTGCCTGAAGCACCATGAGCATGAGCAGGGAAGGCAAATATATGTCTGCAATTCCTGTCAATTCTAGTAAAGATGAATGATTTCCTCTTCAGGGAAGAAGAGTTCCAACATATTTAGCTTGACATCAAGTGTCTGTATGGCTTCCAATCCATGATGCTATTACAGCTGGGGCTCAGCTTTGGTCATTCAACAGAGGCAGAAGCTACATCAGCTTCACAACGAAGGGGTGCATACTTTTGGTCCCAACCTTGGCCTCTATTGTGGCACCATGGCTACTTGTTCTTCACTCCATTAGAGTGGCTGAGAGCTTAGGTCATCCTGTCCACCCACTTTCTCAGTGCCTTCTCCACAGGGGATACTCTCCCATGAGAAATGACATAAAACAAGAGTTTCACACAAAATGCACAGTCACTGTAGTTTCCAGACTGCTTAGGCTCTAATTTCCCTAATTCCAGGCCCTTGACCAACCAGCCATGGCACCTTATAAATCCTTATATCGGGCCAATATTCCCTTCCCAGAAAGAATACAGGCAAGAGTACCACTCTAAATTCTTTTCATGGAATTTTCCTCTTGTCATTTAGTTAGAACCCTCCTTTGATGAGGCTAATGGGGCTTTAGGAGAGCAGTTGTACACTTTTGGCTTGCACAAACATATCATATTGAACTATTTCTAAACAAGTCCTCAGATTTTTCTCCTTTGTAAGCTCATTACCGGGATACACATTCATAAGGCCTTAGGTGTTACTTGAGAAAGATATTTCACTGAAAGAGGGGGATGACGTATAGGCCAGGGCTGTACTTACCACTTGGGTTAAGCCTAGTCAATCCTGCTGCATTATTTATTCAATATATACAGCTGGATACAATTCACTATTGTATTATTAAAGAATTGCAGTCTATAGAGTTTTTTCTTCTGTGAGGTCTTTGTCTACTTTTGGTATCAAGGTAATGCTGGCCTCATACAATGAGTTAAGTGATGTTATCTTTTATATTCTGGAGAGGTTACATAGATTGTTAGCTGCTATTCCCTGCCCACAGCCTCTTAAATGTTTGGTAGTACTTCTATGGGTCTAGAGTATGCTTTGTTGGTAAGTCTTTAACTACAGATGCTTTTTTTCTTCTATGATATAGGGCAATTTCACCTTTTCTATTTCTTCTTGAATGAGCTGTGGCAGTTGTTGATTTTTATTTTATCAAGCAATTTGGCCAGTTTATCTGTTTATTGTTGGGATTTGTACCATATCCTTACCCGTGGGGTCTATGTTGATATTCTCTCTTTTTTCCTGATATTTGCAATTTCTGCCCTTTGACTTTTTCATGGTCAGGTTTATCAATGTTGTTGATATTTTTGAACACACAGTTTTGTTTCATTTATTTGCCCTATTGTTTTTCAGTTGTCAATTTTATTACCTTCTATGTATTCTTTTCTTTGTTACACTTGCTTTGGATTTAATATATTTTTCTTTTTAAAAATATCTTCAGTGGGAGACTTAAACCATTCTTTATTCTTCTCTTATAATAGCCTAAATATTCTTCTAAATACTGTTTTAGCTGCATCCCTCCCAAATTATGTACTATTACTTCTTATTCAACTAAAATCTTTTTAATTTTTTTGAAGTCTTCTCCTTGATTCATTCATTATTTCGAACTGTTTTGTTTAATTTCCAAATATTGTGGGTAATCTTTAGCCAGCTTCTGTTTGTAAATTTTGCATTTAATTCCATTACTAGCCTAAAACATACATTGAATAATTTTAGTTCTTTTAAATTTGTGAAGGTTTGTTTTATGGAGCAGATATAGTCTATATTAGTGAACTATACATGTATGCTAGAAGTAATAAGTACTCTGGCTTGGAGGGTCTCTGTAAATGTCAACTACATTGTTTTTATGGTGATTCTCATGTCTTCTATATCATGACAATTTTTCTAATGCTCTGTTGTTATATAATACACATTTAGGATTATTATAGCCTTTTGGATAATTGGTGTCTTTATTATGATTACTGTTCTTTCTTATCTTTGGGACTATTTCTGTGCTTAATTTTATTTAATAAAATGTTAATATAACTGTCCCCATTTTATGTTGTTAATTATTTGCCTAGTATATATTTTCCATCTTTTTATTTTTAATATATTTATATTTAAATGTGAGGTGTGAATATGTGTGTGTGTGTAGAGACATGTAGTTTGACGCAATTTTTTAACTATTGATTTTTATCTGATGATTTGTGTTTTAATAGATTTTCCTAGTCTGTTACATTTAACATAATTATAGACATGGTTGGATTAAAATCTACCAGCTTGCTAGCTATTTTCTATCTTTCCATCAATTCATTGTTGGATTTCTCCCTCCTTTCTGCCATCTTTTTCCTTACTTTTTAAAATTAATTAATTAATCAATTTTTTAAACTTGTATTTGAATTTATTGGGGTGACATTGGTTAATAAAATTATATAGGTTTGAGGTGTACGGTTTTATAATACACCAGCTGTATATTGTATTGTTTTGACCGCCCTGAGTCAAGTCTCCCTCCATCATCATTTATCTCTCTTTACCCTCTTCACCTCCCCCTTCCCACCTTTCCCTCTGGTAATCACGATGCTGTTCTCTGTGTCTCTGAGTGATCCTCAGTGGATAAGTGGATAAAAAAACTGTGATATATTTACACAATTGAATACAACTCGATCATAACAAAGGAAATCTTGTCTTTTGTGACAGCATGGATGGACTTGGAGAGTAGTATGCTAACTGAAACAAGCCAGTTAGAGAAAGATGAGTACCATATGATTTTACTTATATGTGAAACCTAATAAACAAAGTAAACTGACAAACAAAATAGAAACAGACTCTTAGACATACACAACAGATTGACAGCTGTCAGAAGGGAGAGGGGTTGAACACTGTGTGAAAGAGATGAGGGGATTAAGCAAACAGAAAAAAAACCTCAACCAATTTTAACATGCTAATTTAACTCTCATAATTGTATTATTTTTAAAGTTATTAGTATTTACTTCTTCATTAGTCAAAATCTTTTTTCAAATAATATTACATAACCACTTCATAAGAGTTTAAGCAATTTGTATATTATTCTCTCAATTCTTCCTCTGCAACTTTGTACTATTCTTATTATATATTTTAATTATACATGTGCTCTAAATACACACTAAAGCATGACTGTTTTATTTTAGAGAGTCAATTATCTTTAGATGTAATGAAAATTAAGAAAAAAAAAGAAATTTGTAGTTACCTCCAATTATTTTACTTCTGACACTCCTCATTGTGCAGATCCAAGTTTCTGTCTGTTATCCAATTTCTTCTGCATAAAGAACCTTCATTAATATTTCCATAGTCTATCTGCTGGCAACAAATCCAGTTACCATTTGTAAGTAAAAATTAGCTATAATCTTTCTCTTTATTCACCTGTATGCAATGTGTTTTGTTTTTGTAACCATCTTAAATATTTTTGTTTCACTTCAGTTGTGAAAAGTATACATGCAATTTGCCTAAATATGCCTAGTTTTTTGTTTTGTTTGATTCTTCAATCCTGTTTGTAGTTATCTGAACTTCTAGGTTCTGAGAGTTTGTTATTAATTTTGTATGTTATCATCTATTATTTCATCAAATATTTATTTTGTCCTTTCTCTCTTCTTCTGGGATGTCAATTATATATACAAGATGGGGCACAAGTAGGTTTACAGTTGAAAGTACACAGAACACAGAGTCTATTATTGTATTATTATTATTTATTAATTACTTTATTATTTTCCATATGAACATTTGTAAACTTACTTATACACCACCCTGTATATTACACCATTAAGAATCACTGACAAGCCCTGGCTGGTGTAGCTCAGTGGATTGAGCGCGGGCCTGCGAACCAGAGGATCGCGGTTCGATTCCCAGTCGGGGCACATGCCTGGGTTGCAGGCCGGTTCCCGGCGGGGGACACACGGGAGGCAACCGTACATTGATATTTCTCTCCCTCTCTTTCTCTCCTACCCTTCCCCTCTAAAAGATAAATAAATAATAAATTTAAAAAAAAAAAAAGAATCACTGACAAAATTCTTTTCTGTTGCTGTATTTTTTATTTCTAGCATCTCCATTTGATTATTTCTTATAACTTTCATTTATTAAAATTATCTATCTGTACTTGAAAAGTCCACTTTTCCCAATAGAGCTCTTAACATGTAAATCATAGTTATTTTAAAATCTTACAAAATAACTTACATTTCTACAGGGTCATCTTTAATTCTCTTTCATAGTCTTAAATATTGAGCAGGCTTTGATATATATATATATATGTATATCTATAGTTTATTTATGTAAATATTAAAATGCATGTTCAAATTAGTATTGACTAGTAAAGTTTCAATAAAATTAAAACAGTGCATTAATATTGTAATCTTGAAGTAAATAGGAACAAATAAAATATCAATTAGTCCAACACTCTTTTATTTATGTAAAGCAAAGAAAAACACATTGAATTAATGAGGTGACCACTATGGAACTACTTACTCTGATTTCAAATTGACAAAAGTGTCATCTATCAATTTAGAGAGAATATAATAACAAAACATGGCACCAAACAGAAATGTGCTCAAATTCATTAATATAATTTCTGCCTTCTGGTTATAAATAAGAAATTTAACTATAAAATGCAAAAAAAATTAAATATGTTTTATTTGACTATGAGCCTTGATTTAAACCAGTTTTCTAGTATTGGATTCAGCACATATTTTACATTTTTTTACTTGATTGGAGGAAATAAATTGCTCTGAATATCTGCATCAGATTTCTGCTTAATGCTACAACACTCGTGACAGCACTTCTCTCCTACCAGAGAAACGCTCTGGTGGGGAGTACGCTTGCAATTCCACTTTTATCACTGAAAACACAAAATGTTGTCTTTCAACATTAAAATGTTGTCTTTCAACATACACCCTTAAGCTTGAAAGATTATGTTTTATTTTTACATAAAACAGGGAAGGTTAAGATGAAACTTTTTATTCTAGATCACATTTTTCATCTAGGATATATGACCAGTAAAGTTTGAAAGCAATAGCGCTTCAGTAATGTTCTTTTATGTATGAATTTTAAAGTAAAATCTTCAAGTAGCTTTTGGATGTATCTTAAAGGTCAACTCATGATATCTAGGGAGTTAATATTCCAGAACCAAATATTTGATGTTACTGTAGTACTTCACAATTGACCGTTAAGTATACCACTTATCCTTTCCAGTTCTTACTTTTTTCTCTGGGACAAAGAAATATATTTTATTATGATAATTAAATTTATGTTAAGCATGTCTGGAAAGTAAGGCTATATAAAAGATGTATAGTTTGGCCTTTATATTAAATTGCTATAATGATCACTGATTTTATTATGTTTAATTTTAATGAATTAAAATTCAATGTTGGCAAGACAACATTTATACTGTCATTATAAAACAGGTTTCTGCCAAGTTATGTAGAGTCTAATCCTCTATTAAGTCACAAACTCTTCAATGAACATGTAAAATTCTATTTTTTACTACTGATGAAGCTCTAAATATGAATGAGGCCAATGTATTTGCATACAGTTAACAGTCAAATTGTGAACAAGGGAACTTGACTCTTTCCTCAAACTTCATTGTCTTGTCTGACTCAAGAGATTTAGAGTAATGTTGATAAAATTGGAATATGTGACACCTTGATTATCTCTCTTAGTATAAATTCTGCAGCTATTCTTAGCAAAGTCTCATTAAGAAAATAACACTTAGAAACTGAATAAATTCTAAAGATGCCAAATGATATGGTAACTTAGACCTCAGAGAAAAAATTTAAATGATTCAAGAGCAAATGTATGAGAGTTTTTCCTGCTGCAAAAAAAATATGGCATTACAGCTGACTCTAAATCCTAAATGCTGGCCCTCTCAACATAATTAATAACAACAATAATAACAACAACAAAAGTAATTATAGCTATACTTATTGTATACAGTATGCACATTTTACTAATGTGACTCCTTTTCCTCTCATCATCTGTGAGAGACAGGAATTTTAACTTTAAAACTATTTTGTATATTGAAAATAGAAGCCCAGAGGATAAGTACCTTGCTCACAATCACTCAAAAGCAAAACACAATACCTTTTTCAAAACATTATGTTTCATTTTAAAATTGGCTATTGTATTTTTTTTAGGATTTCTTTCTTTTTTATTGTTGAGTAACATTCCATTATATATGTAACATATGTAATATTCCATTATATATATTACATGTCCAATATTCCATTATGTGTATTACTTATGTAATATTCCATTATGTAGCTAGATATATAGAGTTAGATACCAAATTTTCTTTATTCATTAATTTATCTAAGAACACTTAAGTTGTTTTTGTAATTTGGGTCTTCTGAATACTGTTTCTATGAACTTGGGAATACAAATAACTCTTTAAGGTAATGACTTCATTTCCTTTGGATATACAACTTGAAGTAGAGTTTTGGTTCATATGGTAGTTTTATTTTTTTTCTTTATTTTATTTTTTTAATCAGTATTTTTTTAATTGTTGATATTGTACAGTTTTCTGTCATTTTAAAATTGGAATAGTGGTAGTGGGAAAAAGTATATCCTCTAGCTTAAACAATTAAATTTCCACTTTCATTTCATATTAAGTTTATTATCATTTTCTCTGTCTTACAAACTAGTAAGTGTAAAGGAGTCATTGACATTTTATTTACCCAATACCTCACATTCACTCTCACAAACACTGTTATTTCTTTCCTTGAAATATCTCTTAAATGTGTCTTCTCCAGTATATTTCCATAACACTAATTCATATTCCAATCTCAGAATACCTTAATAGTCTGTTTGCCTCTAGCTTCAAATTTATAACCTTGCCAACTGAATCATTCTAAAATAATATGTTCTTCTGATGACTCTCATGATCAAGTATTGACAAGATATATGCAGTTCCTGATAGAGTTGAGGCCTTCATTATTGTGTCTCCTATAGGAATAATGAAATTATTCTCATGACCTCCAGTCTTGCTCCCTTCTAATATACTAGCCACCAGTTTTCATAGTATCATTATTTAAAGGGAAATTTGACTATGTTTCTCTCATATATCAATGATTTGGTGACTTCCCAGTATTAAAGGCTAAATCCAGGCTCTTCTGCATGGTGAAGAAGACCTTAATATACTGTTGGCCTGTGCACAATTGTTCATTTTGCCCTGAGACCCATTTGCCATCTTCAAACATATGTTGATTCTGACTTCTATGCAATTTTTCATGGTGACCTTAAAATTTTAGAATTTTAAACCTTAAAATTGGCATATTTTTATTTTTCACAAAAGAATACATATTTTAGGGTTGAAGGTCATGCTTTCATTTTTTCTTATAAAGTAGGATTTCACCCCAAAGAAAAATGTATTATCACCAATATGTAGGAAATCACTTAACTTGCCAAGGCATGTTGCTTTAAATTTCAGGGTATCTTTGAAATATCTGAAAGAATCAGAAACTAATGATAAGCCTTCTGGTGCAGCAACTTGGCATGTTGATGGATTATGTATTCCCAGAACAACACCACTGTAATTACAATGTAATCACAAGGATCAATGTGCACATCTTTTTTGATCATGTCCCATGTCTTCTGATTTGCCAAACCAGTAATTTAACATGGAACTTTATCTTCAGAGAGCAAAACTTATCTCATATCACATTTATTGGTCTACTTATATCTACATTGTAAGTAATAACGAGAAGAAAAATACAAAAAAGAAAACCCAACAAGTAGGCTACCAGATATTTATTTTTCTTTGTATTCCTCCACACATGCTTGTTTATTTGCTTTGTTGTTGGTTAGATACTTGTTTATCTGCTTTGTTGTTGGTTAGAAGGAGATGAGAAGATACTGGCCACACCATTGTTCCAAACTCAAAAATAGTAGAAGGGAATTGCTAAAGGTGGTGATTCCAGGAATCTAGTAAGAGGTACAGAAAGAAATAAAATAAAATGGTGGTCTGATTTATCTTTATTGTTAATGAATAAGTTCTTCAATAGTGGTAAGTTTGATATTTGTAAGTTTATATTATACAAATGTCTCCAAATTCTTCCTAAATAGAAAGAAGTTAAATCCTCATAATTTGTTGAGGCTTTTTCTGATGGTAAATGGGTTATTAAAAATTTTAGTGATACATTGCTTAATTACATTCATAGAATTCTTAATGTACATATAGTACAGAATAATTTATATTTTTGACTCAACATGATACAGTTCGGAGTATTAAGGTATTTTTGCTGAGGCTGATTTGAGCAGCATTAGTGGTCAAATAGCCTGGGAACAGGTAAACCTATATTGTGGTCTGTCATTTTTTTCTACTAACTAGATTATTATCATAATCTCCCAGTGTCTTAGTTTACTTAATCACAAAAGATGATTGTTGAACTAGGCTATATTTAATATTCTTTCACATTTGATCACTCTATTTTTAAATTTACAGAGAACTTTTGGTGAAGATGGGTCTGAAGAAGAAGATTTAGAAGAAGCTAATTTAGGATGGTAAAAATGATTATATTACAGTTGTATGACCATAAAAAATGCCCTCTTATAAATTCTATGTTTTATTTGTTCTACTATACATAAGAGAAAAGCACATGAAGTATATGTCAGGTCACAATTTATTCATCAACTGAAATAAATAAAGAAGAAAGTTTACATGTATTGAGTGCAACTGCCTGGTCAGCTCTGTCTGGGTTTAAGTTATTAACTATTAAGAATTATATTGTTCCTGTATTTTCTCTCCAATTATAAGCTTAGTCATCTCAAGCCAAGATAAATATTTATTTTCAATCCTCACTCAAGGATATGGTTATTGATTTGAGAGGGTGGGGGGAGAGAAACATCCATGTGAGAAAGAAACATTGATTGCCTCCCATATGCATCCTGGCCAGGGATCAGGGGTCAAACCTGCAACCTAGGTATGTGCCCTGACTGGAATCGAACCCACAATTTTAGTATACAGGACAATGCTCCAATCAACTGAGCCACTCAGCCAAGGATGTCTGGGACATTTTGAGAAACCAAACTTTAAATTTAATCCCACCACATACTTGAAAGTTGAAAAAAATTGTTAAAAGTATATCTGCTTCTTTTTCTTTGACATGTGGTGAATTTTCCCTTTCATTTACTGCACTGCCAAAGATAAAACATTATATCTTATATCTTTTCTAGGAAAAGCTTGTCATATTTTGGGTTTTAGGTAACTTTGCAGCCTATGATCTCTGATGGGCTTAAAATTTTTCTGTTTTTGAATTATCATAATTCTCACTTTTAGTGTTTGAGTGATATTTCCCTGCATATTTCTTTATTCTAACTGAAACAGAAGTTTCAAGTCATGTTTTCTTAAACAGTTATCTCACTTTGTAAATTATAAATTTATTAATATCAGAATATGCCTTTTACTAAAACATTAAAGAGAATACAGTATTTGAATATAAAACAAGGTAAACTCATAATAATGAATAAGTGATATTCCAATAGCATAAGAAAACAAAACTTAATACAAAAATCAATTACATAAAAATATCAAAAAATGACTCCTTTTGAAGAAAATTATGATACATGCTACATCATGGATAAAATAGTAACTGAAATAAGCCAGAAACAAAAGAACTGAGATCGTATGATTTGAGGTACCTGCAGTAGGCAAACTCGTGGAGACAAAAAATGGAATGATAGTTGGCAAGCGATAGTTATTGTTTGATGGGCACAGAGTTTCAGTTTTGAAAATAAAAATGTTCTGGAGATGAATGATGGTGGTGGTGACACAACAGTGCAAGTGCACTTAATGCCTCTGAAATGTACACTAAAAATGATTAAAATGCTAAAGTTTATGTTTTGCATGCTTTTTATTAATAAAGACCCAAAGAGAAGCTCTTTTTTAAAGTACATTTTAAACCCATTGATCAGTAGTGGTTTCTAAAGCTGAAATTAGGAAAATGTAAGAAGAAATCGGAGTATCTTATTTTCTTATCCTGTAAGAAACTAATCAAGTGCTCAAAAAATAAAAAATTAAAAAAGGTATAATATCAAAGAGATATAAAAGCCAATCCAAAACCTGAAAATAATAACTGAGATACAAAACTGAGACACATAACTTTTAAAAAAGAATAAATGGGGAAAAATATAGAATACCACCAAATTAAAACAATAGACAAAAACACAAAAGGAAAGAACCAATGGCTACCATAAAACAAAAAATAACTATACAAATTTTTTATACATTAAAAATTACCCTAAATGTAAATGGACAGACTTCACCAATAATCAATAAAGAAGTAGAGAGTAGTAGTCTGGATAAAACAAACAAAAAAACAAAATCAAACTTATGGTGACTTCAGAAAACACATCTAAGCTACAAAGACAAATACAGACTCAAAGTAAAAGGCTGGAAAATGATTCTCCAAGTAAATGGCATCCATAAAAAAAAAGGTATAGCCATATTTATATCTGATAAAGTGGAGTTAAGGTAACAAGAGACAGAGATGGATATTTTATAATGATAAAGGGGATACTGCATCAAGAAGGCATAATGCTTCTCAATATATATTCATCCAGTTAGGAAGAACCAAAATATATAAAACAACTTCTAACAGAACTAAAGGGAGCAACTGACAAAAACTCAGTCATAGTAGGGAAATTGAATATCCCATTGACAGCTACAGATAAATCATCCAAACAGAAAATTAGTGAAGAAATATCAGCCTTAAATGACACATTAGACCAAATGGACATAATGGCATTTACAGAACCTTTCATCCCACATTGGATTATACATTCTTCTCCAGAACACATGGAACATTCTTAAGGAGAGATCATATGTTGAGACACAAAACTAAACTCAACAAATTGAAGAAGATTGAAATTATACCAAACATATTCTCTACTCACAAGGCTTTGAAATTAGAAATCAACTACAAAAAGAAAGAAAAAAGAACAACCCACAAATATGTGGAGATTATACAGGCTATAAATGACTAGGTCAAAGAAGTAAGAGGTGAAATGAAAGATATATAGAGACAAATCAGAATGATAATACAACATATCAAAACTTTTGGGGTGCAAAGTAAACAGTAATAAGAAGGGAGTTTATATCTGTACAGACCTATCTCAAGAAATGAGAAAATCCCAAGTATACAGGCTAACACTACATCTCAAAGAACTAGAAAAAGAACAAAAACAGCCCAAAACAGCAGAAGAGAGGAAACAACAAAAATTAGAAGAAATTAAATAAAACAGAAAATTTAAAAAAAACTATAAAAAATCAATTCAACAAAGAGCTGGTTCTTTAAAAAAATATTTATAAAATTTACAAACTTCTGGCTAGACTCATATGGGAAAAAAGAGGAAAGACTCAAATAAACAAAATCAGAAATGAAAGAATTTACAACAGACATTACAGAAATATAAAGTATCATATAAAAATAGTATTAAAGTTTGTATGCCACCAAGTTCAATAACCTAGGGGAAATAGATAAGTTCCTAGAAATATATACTAATCTTGCTTCCTAGACTTACCTATGAAGAACTAGAAAATCTAAATAGACTAATTGACAGTGAAGAAATTAAAACAACCATCAAAAACCTCTCAAAAAGTAAAAGTCCAGAACCAGATGACTTCACTAGTGAATTCTACCAAAACTTCAAAGACAATTTGATGCCTATTCTTCTCAAACTCTTCCAAAAAATTGAAGAAGAGGCAACACTTCCTAACACATTTTATGAAGCCAACATAACCCTGATACTAAGCTCTGGCAAGAATAACACAAAAAGAAAAAACTACAGATCTATATCTGATGAATACAGATGAAAAAATTTCACTTTGTATCCTTATATGCTATTAAACAATATATGTCACATAATAGCCATTTTTTTTCCTTTAGAGTGCCCGGAAAATTCATGTTAACATTAGTATGATAAGTTCTAATTCTTGTCTTGACTGCTGCTTGTAGTGAATTTAAGTATTAGTATTTTCTCAAACCTTCATCAAGGTGAACATTAAATTGCCATCATTGACCTTTCCTATTGTTCACAAAATGCAGAGAAAATAAAAACAGAATCTGAGAAACAGTAGATAATTCTAAAAGGAACACTTTCTCTACTTTGTGTTTGGTGTTTAGTTATAACCATTTCCAAAAAGGAAAGTATCTTTTCCAAAGGTGAATTCAAAATCTGTAATGAGACTGTTAAAGCAAAAAACTACTATTTACTCTGTATCCTAACAAAAACAGATCTAATGCCAGCATAGCAACATCTGCTTATCATTCAAATCATTTGAAATTATTCCTTCCTTGAGGAAGCTTTCAATCACTAATCTTTCACAGCATGAAGTATATGTGCACACCAAAATAAATACACAAAAACACTTTTGGGGAGAATATAGAACCATCAGCTTATCTTGTGTACTCTAAGTTGCTACAAGAGTTGATTTCTGACTTGAAGTACACATTCCCAAGGGCTGTAAGGCTACTTACCACGTTGCTTGACAAAGCAGTAGAGAATCTGTCAGTGGTCAGAAGAGATTTCTATGAGCTTCCTAAAAATAAAAGAAAATGCAAACCTTTTTGATCTTTGTTCAAGTTATCTCAACTCTAGAATGTGCCAAAAGAGTGAATAGAAATGATAGTTCCTTGTTCAAAGATACTGCTAATTGATATTGAAAAGTTAGCAATGCAATCTCCAGAGTAGACTGAAATCAAAACTGTAGATGACCTTTATTTTATATTTTTAAATATATTTTATTGATTATGCCATTACAGTTGTCCCATTTCTCCCCCATCATTCTCCTCCACCCTGCATACCCCCTCCCACCCACATTCCCCCCTTTAGTTCATGTCCATGTGTCATAAGTTCTTTAGCTTCTACATTTCCCACACTATTCTTGCCCTCCCCCTGTCTATTTTCTTCCCACCGTCTATGCTACTTATTCTCTGTACCTTTCCCCCCTCTCTCCTCCTTCCACTCCCCTGTTGCTAACCCTCCATGTGATCTCCATTTCTGTGGTTCTGTTCCTGTTCTACTTGTTTGCTTAGTTTGCTTTTGTTTCAGGTGTGGTTGTTAATAGCTGTGAGTTTTGTCTTTTTTACTGTCATATTTTTTATCTTCTTTTTCTCAGGTAAGTCCCTGTAACATGTCATATGATAAGGTCTTGGTGATGATGAACTCCTTTAACTTAATCTTATCTGAGAAGCACTTTATCTGCCCTTCTATTCTAAATTTGGGAACCTAAATGAATATTATTCCACATTTCTTTTTACTCTACCATGGTTTCTAATTCTGCAATCTTCAGGCCACTACAGCCTGCCTGCAACCCTATACTACTCAGGTGTACTTTGCATGGGAATTTGACTTGTCTTTCTTTCTTTCTTTCCTTCCCTTCCTCCTTTCCTTCCTCCCTCCCTTCCTCTCTAATTTATTGTTATAATAACAAATCAATATTGATACATTCTATTAAAGTGCATAGATAATATAGTATGTTGACTTTTCAGATTGGATTATTTTACCTAGCAAAATCCATTTAAAATTCTCCATATATTTTTATGGTTTGATAGCTCATTTTTAATGCTGAATAATATTCAATATTCAATTATATGGATATCTGCAGTTACGTTACCCATTTGCCTATTGAAGTTCATTGTGAGGAAATTATGAATAAAGCAGCTATGAAAATTTGTATGTAGGTTTTAGTGTGGGCATAAGTTTTCAAACCAGTTGAATAAATAAATACCTAGGAATGTGACTTTTAAATTTTATAGTGATAACGTATTTGGTTTTGTAGGAAATTGCCAAACTATCTTTCTAAGTGGCTATCCACTCTAACTGGGAATGTGAGTTTCCATTGCTCTGCCTCCTCACCAGCGTGTGGCTCGGTCAGGGTCTGTTGTTTTAGTTGTGTTTTAGCCATTTTAGTAGGTGTGCAGTAATTTCTAATTTTTAAAATATATTTCCTAATAATTAATGAGGTGGGACATCTTTCATATTCTTAGTTGTCATCTGTATATCTTCCTTAATGAGCTGTCTATTCAGATATTTTACCCACTTTTTCAATGAGTAGTTTGTTTGTTTTTTTTTTAATTGTCGAGCTATGAGATTTCTTTGTATATTTGGGATACCAGTTTCTTTTTTTAATCAGATAATGGGTTTTGCAAGTATTTTCTCCAAGTTGTGGTTTGTTGTTAACATTGTCTGATGTAGATATCCATTTGTTTCAGCGTCGTTTGTTGAAAAGACTACAGTTTCTCCATAGAATTGCCTTTTCTTCGTAGTTGAAAATTAAGGTCTATATTTGCATGGGTCCATTCTGGGCTCTCTCTTCTGGTCCATTTTTCTATATACCTATTCTTTCATAACACCACACTGTCTTGTTTACTGTAGCTTTATAGTAAACTTTGAATTGTCCAGTGGCAGTTCTGTTGATCAACCTGTCTATCTTTTACCAATACCACATGTGTTAATTACTATAGCCTTATAATAAGTTTTAAAATCAGTAATGTGAGTCCTCCAACTTTTTACACCTTTACTTCATGTTGACTATTTATCTCTTGGCTTTTCAAATAAACTTTAAAATCATTTTATTAATATTTATAAAATTACCTGCTGGGATTTAGGTTGGAATTGCATCAAATCTATAGCTCAAACATGGAAAAATTAGCATCCTAATAAAAATGAGTATTTCAGCCCATGAACAAGAACTCTATCATCATTCATCCTTAATTTTCCTTCAGGGTCTTTTTTACACCTATGTGTTATTTAGAAAGGTATTGCTCAAGCGCTAAATGTAGAGGGATCATCCTGCTTTATTTTTATTATTTACTTCCAGTTTAAACTCTACATTATCTTAAACATATTTCATTTTATTTCTATTATTTTAAATAAATTATAGTTTGTTTTTTGACTGGGAGTGTGGCACATCAATGAATGTTTTATTTATTCTTGAGAAGAACAAATATTCTGTTGTTTTTAGATGGAATATTTCATAATATCAATTAGAACAAGTCATTTAAAAACAGCCAACCAATTAACTTTTCAGGCTTTGCATTTTTATTCTGTAGAAGGATAGCATTAGAGTTTGAAGATTTAGCAAATCTGTTTCATATTTAATGGCCTGTAATATATGTTTCTATTATAAAGTGGTAGAAAAAGTGAGGAGACCATGTTTAAAAAACAGAAGGACACTACATGGTCATTTCACTATATGCATCCTGGTAATTTTAAATTTATATGCTGCACTGTGACACACAACACACACACAAGCAAACAACAACAAAAAACCCACCTTTTTTTATAACCTAGATGGAGAATACATAAAGGACACCTGGTCTTATGTAGTGACATATCCATATTTATTGAAAAATTACAGAGAACGCTCAACATTTCCTAGAAAGTTGGTTAAAGATCAGCAGTTCAGGGTAAGTCATAATCTTCTTATTTTGAAAAGGTCAGCATAGGAAACTTTCTTGGGCATCACAGAAAATTTCTTTAAAGCAAGTCTATAATCAGAACTCACCTAAAGAACTTTATCGGTCCCTTTATAATCACACATTAATAGATAATAATCTACCCATGATTCTTGAGCTATTATATATGCCCTTTTATAAATTTCTCTCCTATTATAATTCTCATTTGAATATATATTAAATTGTTGAATACCAGTCTCTCATTTATTTCTCTGAATGTCATTTGAAATGTCCTTAAGCAGCTAAAGGTCAGCAATGTTAAAATGAATATTTTTAACTGATGCTATCTTTTATTTGTGGCAGGCACTTGAAAAGAGGCTGCAAAATGTTTAGATTTTTGTAAACCTCACTTTAAAGTACATTTTCTTTTCATCTCAAAGCCACACAAAGTTACTTTCCACTTTTAGCACTTATATTCTATTTGCTTTTGAAAACTACCTTTTAACACTTCTTAATTTTGAATGAACATAAGCCTACTTTGTTTGGAAATGAACAAAAAATGGAGGTTTCTTATACTTGGAAATATTATATATTATCTTAACACAAAAAAATAAATTCACTTTATTGGAACTTATATTATTATGTTGCTTAGTTCTTGTTTATAATGGAAAACACAGCAGTGTGATTGCAAAAGACTTCATGAAGTCTTTCAAGACCTCTTGTTTCTTTTGCATATCATTTAGCATTGATTTATAATATCTTAGATCTGATAGGGGCATAAAACAAACTATAATCTCAATAAATAGGTTTCTTTTCAAAACAAAGGAAATAATGTTTGGAGACATCAATTTTTTTTTTTTAGAAATTACCCAGTTATTTATAGCAAAGTCACAGCTTAATTAAAAGTTCTTCTTTTCTTTCTATTATCACTGTATTGCTCTCTATTTTGTTAGGTCTGGGCTGGTTATTTGACTTACATTTTGGGTGATTGGGACCGTACCTCCTGCCTTTTCTTGAAAGTACAGCATTTAACTCTGCCACGCATTCATAAGAGGTTAATAAATAGCTATTGTGGTTATGACTGTTGTTGTCACTTTAATTTACCCTGATGTGAGTTACAGCTGCTATAGTTTCTAAATGTGTGATTATCTCATTGAGACACAGAGGCATTTAAGACAAATATCAAGATCTTTGTAAAATCAAGTTTAAAATTCAGTTCTATTAACTTCTAATAAGCAGGCATTTTCAACTGAAACATAATATCTTATCAAATAATATGTGATTCCTCCTCTTCCTTTGGAAAGGTCAACCATATAGGAAAGGGAAATGGTCACGTTTATAGAGTACAGTGCTATAACAGAAAATTAAAAAAAAAAAGATTTAGAAAGTAAAATATTTGGAATATCAAAAGTGACAGATATCATTCATATAGGAATTATGAAGTTGTCTAGTACTGTTGTGAATGTTTTAGAAAAACTAAATTAAGCTATCAAAATATAAGAATTATCTATCTTCAAAATCCTCTTTAATGGTGTGTTGATTTTTCAGTGTTTCTTAAGCTTCTTGACCAGAGCTCTTTCCATATCATATTAAATGTTCTCCTGACATCTGGCTTCTGAGTTTAATTGAATGCTTTTGTCCATGAAGTGCCTTACTATAACAAAAAGGATCCTGATAAATAATAATAAAAATGGTAACCTGGAACGCTCTTAAAAATAAAAATATATAGATTGAAATATATCTGTTCAGTGTAAAACATAGTTATAAATTATGTTTGCAGTAGTAGAAGCAGCAAGTGTAGCAGAGGTGGCATGAGTGACCATAGTGTTAGAAGCAGTAGTTTATGTAGTGAAAATATTGGAACAAGAAGCCTGTGTCCTGCTGTACTCTGCTATCAATAAATATTACTCTGTTTAGGTCTTTTATTATTATTATTGTTGTTCAAGTACAGTTGTCTCCATTTTCACCCCGTCACCCCCCGCTCCGTCTCACCCATCCCTACCCTTTTGGCTTTGTCCATGTGTCCTTTTTATATGTTCCTTGATAACCCTTCCCCTATTTTCCCCCATTATCCCTCTCCCCTGTCCTATTGGTTACTGTCAGTTTGTCTTTTATTTCAATGTCTCTGGTTATATTTTGCTCACTTGTTTTGTTGATCAGGTTCCACTTATAGGTGAGATCATATGATATTTGTATTTACCGCCTGGTTTATTTCACTTAGCATAATGCTCTCCAGATCCATCCATGCTATTGTGTAGGGTAGGAGATCCTTCTTTCTTTATGCTGTGTAACATTTCATTGTGTAAATGTACCATAGTTTTTTGATTCATTCATTTACTGATGGGTACTTAGCTTATGTATTTTTTTAAAATTTTAACCTCCTTTGTATTCTTTCTTCTTTCTTTATACAAGATGACTGAGTTGGCCTGTATATTCTTTTCAAACTTTAATATGTTGAATGTACTGTTTAAACATCTGTATTTTGAATAGAGGGATTATCTAATTCAATTCTTTACAGATAGAGGGTTAATAAGCTTTAATAGTGAAGTTTGATTTATGACAATTTGAAATGTTATCTAGAATAACAACTTACCCCATCAATGGTAATAAACTAAAGGAGAGACAATAAGCCAACAAAAGCATATTAGAAATATATTGAGTTGTATAAAGTTGAAATTTATGTGGAAGACAAAGAATTTTTAAACAGCATTATTTCCTTGAATTTGTGAAGATATTCAATTAAAGGACTTTAGCAAGTATTTAATGAATAATAAGAAAAATTGAGTGTTAATTTGGAACAGTGAATATAATTAGATTAAGAAGGTTGGGTTAATTGAATATCCTTGAGCTATTAAAATGAATCTGAATCCAGGAAATCAGAGATTCAGTTCAAATTTAACTCATGTTTAGTTCATAACCCTTTTACTGCTTCAAGTCACTTTCTCGCAAAAGCTATTTTTCAAAGGTGAAGGGGAGAAAGAGCTGCTCTAAATATGGACTTAATCTATGCCAGGAATTATGGCAAATAAAGTGAAATGATATTGTAAAATGGATCACCTATAGCTATGTGACCAGTCTTTATAAGTAGTAGTAAGGTATACAACAGATGCCTTGTTTAACATGAAATAGAAAATGTGCACTAACATTAGGGACTTATGACAGCACAATTAAACAGAACAGAGAAGTATACATGTGTGGCGAATTCCAACCCCCAGAGTCTGCCTGTTGTGGCTGGAGCCGAGAACAAATGCACAGGTGACAGGAATCCTGTGGGGGGAAAAGGGACCCGCCTGACTACTCTCTCAAGGCGAGAGCACCTATGAGTGCCTTGGCCACTCTCTCAAGAGGAGAGCGCCCCGACTTTTGACTAGACAGGCTTTTATTGTTTCTCTCAGGTTTTATAACAGTGAAAGATTTATTATCTATTACATAGAATATTTTTGTCTATATTTTAGGTATAATTAAGGAAATGAAAATAACATGTAAAGGGCAATGGCAGTGAGTTGATTAGCTCTATCTTTGGGAAGATTCACACAGGCTTTGGAAATTATTTTGAAGATAGACAACACACATTTGTTGTTTTAGACCAGGGTGATGGAGTTTTAGCAAAAGCAAGCCATAGCAGTCTGCATGCATTTTCTAGGCCTGATTCCCACAGGAAAACTCGGTTTGAAGGTCTGGCTCTTGCCCACCACTTTGCTTCTGCAGGTTTTCTATACAGAGCTGAGTCACATTTGTCAGACTAAAACAAATTGGTCTCCTACATATGTGAGGTCCCAAAGAAGCAACTCTATAGTCTGGTGACTGAGCTTATGAAACTTGAGAGGAATTAAAGATTAAATACATTCCTTCTTGGATAATTTTGGAACTCTATCAATTGTTTTTATTTTCCAGTTCCATATAGATTATTTTGCTATAAATCTTAATGTCATAGACCTAGAATAATTGATGGCAGTGTCATTTGAATAGTTTTTTAAAAATTCTTGCTAGATCACTGGAATTTCTAAAACTAAAGTTGTCATAAATTAGATATTAATAACAGGCAGTATAAGAACATGAATATCAATGGAATATAACAGAATATCACAGAGGATTTTTGAAAACTATTTATGCATTTACTTGAATTTTTGAGTGCAAGTATGTTAAGGCCTAAAATACATGCCAGAAAATAATGATTGCTTAGAATATTTAATCTTGAGCATATGTATATTTCTGAGGGCTGTAGGTGATCACAGTTGCAGAATGATGAATGAATAAAGTAGTTGTGTACTTTTGCTCAAAGGTGAAAAATGGCATTTTTATGATAAAGATCCAAACCATCTCCGCTTACAAAAAGTTTTTTAAAATATTATATTCTGCATTTTTTCGTTTCCTGCTTGCTTCCTAATATGTTTATTTAAGAAAAAATACACATATGAAATAAAAATCCAGATTACCAAGGGACATTAGCAGCAAATGGCTTATTGAAAGTAGGTATATTATATAGCTTAATGAATCTCTCGATGTGCCAAAAGCAAGACCTGGAATCCACACAGTTGGGAACAGTGCCCGAAGACACAGAACACAGATGGTTAAAGGGAAGGCTGCCCTTCCCCTCAGCAGACAGAGTGCAAACAGTGCGCAGTGAATACAAAGATCACATTGTAACATTTGATATTTCCACTTGTGGAAGCTGGAATTGCCATGGGGACTGAATTTTTTTTGTCACTAACTTCTGATAAAATCAGCGAGCTTTAAGCTAGTTCGGCTATGGTGAGGCCCTAGGGCAGAGAGAATTGGAGCTGAGGCAGCAGTTGGCAGGCAGGTGATTATCTGTAGGGGGACACTTCCAGTTTCCGGTTCTGCGTGTAAGGAGCTTGAAAGTCCACACTCCATCCTAACAATAACTAAAAAAGCTGAACAGAATGAAAAATCTGTAACTTTTTGGCTCCTTAAAAGAAGTAAGAACACAGGGAAAATCACTGCCCCCAAGACTGGAGAGGCAGACAGGTGAATACAGGGAGCCACCCGTAGAAACTATAGAAGCAACAGTGCTGGGTAGGAAAACCTGAACTGTAATTGACAAATTTTCAGAGGTGTGGTGCAGGAAACTCTGCGAGTTAAAACTCTAGAGGAACCCAATCACAAGAAAGCCTCCCCAACATTGTGAGATTGACCTCCAGAAGCTCAACTATATTACCAAAGTAAATATCAGAGAAAAATCTCCTCATGCTGCCAGCAGGGAGAGATGAAAAGGAACCATTTTAAAATGAACCAGAACACTTCTTTTTAACAAGACCTGCTCTCAGGAAAAAGCTAGCTAACCAGAGCCTATCCTTTTGGTTCTTATCAGGACGTAACTGACCTGGGGGAAAAACACCTAACTCCAGTCAGCTCCAGCCATCCTGTACCACCTAAGAGGAGACTGGAAAAACTGAAACACTTGTGAAGTTAATGCTCTAGAGGCACAGGCTCACTGAAGACCTAACCCGAGTACCATATAAAAGCGTCCCCTCCCTCTATACCTCACTGTGTTAGTAAACGCCATTTTCTTTTACCTGGTACCTGATGTCCAGCTAGCAAGAATAAATTTTAAAATATATACCATAAAGCAGAAAGTAAATTAATTAAATTAAACTTGAAGAGAGAGCAAGCATCAGAACCAGACATGGCAAGGATGCTGAAACTATCACCAGAAAATTCTTGAGAAAATTTTCTCGAATTTTGAAAAAAACTATGATTAATGCACTAAGGATATTATGGACAAAGTATAATGGTTAAAGTAAAATCATGCAAGAGCAGAAGGGCACTGTAAAAAGAGAGACAGAAATCGTAAGAACCAGAAAGAAACGCTGGAGATAAAAAATACTTGGGCTTAATAGTAGATTGGACATAGCTGATGAAAGGCTCTCTGAGCTAGCAGATATAATATATAGTAGAATCCTGAAAAACTGAAAAGCAAAGAGAACAAAGACTGAAAAAACGGAACAGAATATCTAAAGACTATGGAACAACTACAAAGGTGTAACATACGCTCAGTGAGAATACCAGAAGAAGAGAGAGAAAAATAAACAGAAAAAAAAATGTGTAAGAAACGATGACTGAATATTTCCTCAAATTAATGTTAAATACCAAAGCACAGATCCAGAAAGCTCTAAGAACATTGAACAGGATTAATGCCAGAAAAAAAATACACCTAGATATATGATTTTTAAACTACATAAAATAAAAGATAAAAAAATACTGAAAGAAGACACTTGAATCAGCCCTGGCTGGTGTGGCTCAGTGGATTGAGCACCAGCATGCAAGCTGTAGGGTCTCCAATTTGATTCCCAGTCAGTGCATATGCCTGGGTTGTGGGCCAGGTCCCTGGTGGGCGGCATGTGAGATGCAACCACACATTGATGTTTCTTTCCCTCTCTTTCTCTCTCCCTTCTGCTCTCTCCAAAATTAAATAAATAAAATCTTAAAAAAAAAAAAGAAGACGCATGAATCAAAAAGCTCCTTACCTATAGAAAAGCAAAGATAAGAATTATACATGACTTCTCCATAGAAACTATGAAAAGCAAGAAGAGAGTAGAGTGAAATATTTGAAGTGCTAACAGAAAAAAAACAAAAACAAAAACAAAAACAAAACCACCAAACTAGAATTCTGTACCCTGCAACTTATCTTTCAAAAGTGAAGGAGAAATGCTTTCTCAAAAATACAAATTTTGAGAAAATTTGTTGTTAATAGACCTACCTTGCAAGAAATGTTAAAATAAGTTCCTTATAGAGAAGGAAAATAACATAGGTCAAGAAGTTGAATCATTGTGGAAAAAAAAATAAGCATCAGAAAATTAATAAAGGTAAAGCAAAAACTTATTCTTAATTGATCTAGCACATAATAGTTTGTTCAAAAATTGTAGCAACAATGTATTAAATTATGTAAGCTTGTGTATATGTTTTACATGTATTTTCTAGCTATATTTATATTTATATAAATAAAATGATTGAAAGCATTTTATTTATATAAATTTATTATAAATTTATAATATATGCATTTATTTGTATATATTTATATATCATGATTATATAATGTATAATATACTATATATGTATTTATAATATAATAAATATGTTATTAAATATAATACATTTATATTTAAATGTGTTATGTATAATTTATGATATCATATTATATATATTTATAATATAATAAATGCTATGTACTAATATAAACAAGAGAGGGGAGGAAAGAATTAGGATTATTCTGTAATTATAAAGTACTCATATTACCCATGAAATCATCTGGTATTATTTGAAAGTAGACTTGGGTTAGTTGTAAATGTATGTTGCAAATTCTAAATGGAGTACAACTGATATGCCAAGAACTAGAGAAAATGATATCATAAAATTCTTAATTAAAATCACAAAAGACAGAAAAAAAGGAGACAAAATAAGAACAAAGAATGGCAACAAATTAAAAAAGTAATGAATATGATAGATGTTAATCCAACTATATCAATAATTACTTTGAATGCTAGTGGGCAACGTGTCATTTAAATAACAGAGATTGTTAGTGGATTAAAAATATGACCCAACCATATGTTTTCTTTAAGAAACACACTTTAAATAAAAAGATACAAAGAGTATAGATTAAAGATAAAATGGTGGAGAATATTTTACTGTGTTAGTATTAATCAAAAGAAAGTCTGAGTAGCGATATTAATTTTAAACAGAGCAGTTGTTCTATTTTTTTCTCCATTTTATTCACCTCTACCTCATATCCCCACACACACCATCATTCTCCCACCTTAGTTCATGTCCACGGTTATTTGGCTTCTCCATTTCCCATACTATTCTTAACCTCCCCCTGTCTATTTTGTGCCTACCATTTATGCTTCTTATTCCCTGTACCTTTTCACCCATTCTCCCTCTCTCCCTCCCCGTCCCTGCTGGTAACCCTCCATGTGATTGCTATTTCTGTAATCTGTTCCTGTTCTAATTGTTTCTTTAGTTTATTTTTGTTTTTTTTAATTAGGTTTGGTTGTTGATAGTTGTGAGTTTGTTGTCATTTTACTGTTTGTATTTTTTATCTTCTTCTTTTTCTTAGTAAGTCCCTTTAACACTTCATATAATAAGGGCTTGGTGATGATGAACTTCTTTAACTTGACCTTAGCTGAGAAGCACTTTATCTACCATTCCATTCTAAATGATAGCTTTGCTGAATAGAGTAATCTTGGATGTAGGCCCTTGCCTTTCATGACTTTGAATACTTCTTTCCAGCCCTTTCTTGCTTGCAAGGTTTCTTTTGAGAAATCAGCTGATAGTCTTATGGGAACTTTTTTGCAGGTAACTGTCTCCTTTTCTCCTGCTGCTTTTAATATCCTCTCCTTATCCTTAATCTTTGGTTATGTAATTATGATGTGCCTTGGTGTGTGCTTCCTTGGGTCCAACTTCTTTGGAACTCTCTGAGCTTCCTGAACTTCCTGGAAGTCTATTTCCTTTGACAGATTGGGGAAGTTCTTCATTATGTTTTCAAGTAAGTTTTCAATATCTTGGTCTCCTTTTTCTCCTTCTGGCACCCCTATGATTTGGATGTTGGAATATTTAAAGTTGTCCCAGAGGTTCCTAAGCCTCTCCTTGTTTTTTTGTTTTGTTTTGTTTTTGAATTTTTATTCTTTTATTCTTCTCTGGTTGAATATTTATTTCTTCCTTCTCCTCCAAATTATTTATTTGAGTCCCAGTTTCCTTCCCTTCACTGTTGGTTCCCTGTACATTTTCCTTTATTTCATTTTGCATAGCCTTCACTTTTTCCTATCTTGTGACCACACTCAGCCATTTCTGTGAGCATACTGATTACCAGTGTTTTGAACTCTGCATCTTATAGGTTGGCAATCTCTTCATCACTTAGTTGTATTTTTTTCTGGAGCTTTGATCTGTTCTTTCATCTGGGCCATATTTCTTTGTCTCAGTATACCTGTTATGTTGTAAGGGGTGGAGCCTTAGGTATTCACCAGGGTGGGAAAACACAAGTGGATGCATTGTGATGCTGTCTGTGGGGGAGGGGTCCAAGAAGGAACAAGCCACTTGCTCTGCTCTTGGTCAGCTTTCAGTCACTTCCCCAGCTTCCCACAAGCAAATTGGGACCTTCTGGTAGTAATTCCTGGATGGGTGGGTTTGTATCCATTCTACAACCCTGTGGATCTCTCCAATGAAGTCTCCTGTGAGGCTGGGAGTTTCTCCTGTTGCCACAACCCCCACCAATTTTTTAAGTCAGAGGTTTTGGGACTTTATTTCCCCACATTGGAACCCTTGGTTGCATGGTCTGTCTTGATCCCCAGTTGTTCCTCCCAGTTTATCCACATGCAAATGTGGGACCATGTGCTCTGCCAGCTGCTACTTTGTCTGGTCCTCCAGATGCCTATCAGACTTCCATGCAGTTCAATTTTCTGGAAGTTCTGGTTATGTTTTGTTTTTAAATTTGTTGTTGTTCCTTATTTTGGTTGTGCAAGGAGGCAAAATATATCTACCTATGCCTTCATCTTGGCTGGAAGTCCTAATTTTAAACAGAGCAAACTTCAAAACAAGGAAAGTTATCATAAAAGAAAATGTGACATAATGCTAAAGGGTTCAATTCTCCAAAAAGACATCATAATTCTTACTGTGTATTCACCTAACAACAGTGTCAAACTATGTAAGGCAAAAAATAATCTGCAAGGAGAAATATATGAAACCATTATCATAGTAAAGACTACAACATCCCTGTCTCAAAAAATGGATAGAACCAACAAGAACAAAATCTGTAAGAACATAGTTAAATTCAACAACATCAATCAACCTGATATAATAAACATCTGTAGACTACTTCAATGTAACACTAGGAAAATATACACTTTTCTCAAGCTCACATGGAACATTCACCATGATAGACCATGTTATGGGCCATAAAACACACTTGAACAAAATGTAAAAGAATCAGAATCTTACAATATCTGATCTCAGATAACAATGGAATTAAACCATGAATCAATAACAGAAATTTAACTAGAAATTTCCCCAATATGTGGAGATTAAACAACATACTTCTAAATGACACTGGGTCAAAAAAGAAATCTCAAGAGAAATAAAAACTATTATATTTATTTTAATTGAATTTATTGAGGAGATATTGGCTAATAAAATTACATAGGTTTCAAGTGTATCATTCTATCACCCATAATCTGTATATGGAGAGTTCACCACCCGAAGTCTTCTTCCATCACCATTTATCTTTTTACCCTCTTCTAGCTCCCCCGATCCTCTTTCCCTCTTGTCTGTATCTATTACTATTTTTTCTTTGCTTAATCCCGTGAAACAATTTTAAACTAAATAAGGAAAAACATGCTTAACAGAATTTGTGGGATATAGCAAACAAAAACAAAACAAAAAAAAACAAACAAACCAGGACTTAGTAGGAAATTTACAGCATTGAATGAATATTTAAACATAAGAGAGATCTTAAACCAATCATCTACATCTCCTACTATAAAAATAAGGGAAAAAAACAGAGTAAGCAAATAATAAGTATAACGTGTATTAGAGCAGAAATCAATGAAATTGAAAACAGAAAATCAGTAGATATAATCAATGAAACCAAAAGCTATTTTCTTTGGAAAGACCAATAATATCAATAAGTCTCTAGCCAGGTTAACTAAGAAAAAAGAGAGAAATAAATAACTAATATCAGTAATGAAAGAGAGGACATCATTATCTACTCCTTGGAAATTAAAAGGATAATAAACACTGTGAAAAGCTATGCTCACCAATTTGATCCCCTAGGTGAAATGGAGGTAATACCTTGTAAGATATAATTTGCTGGACAATGAAAAGATCAGTGGCTATGGGAGAAGGAGGAAATGAGAGATAATAGGTTAAGCACAGAGGGATTTTAAGGCCATGAAAACACTCTGTATGATATTGTTATAATAAAAATGAGTATATGTGATTATGTATTTATCCAAACCCATAGAGTGTTTAACTCCAAAATGAACCCTAAGTTAAATTATGAGCTTTGAGTGATTGTAATATGTCAGTGCAGGTTCATCCTTGGTAAACATATGCAACATTGTATTTCCACCCAATACAGAGACATCTATAATAATGTCAATAATAAAAATAAAGAGAAAATCTAATATTTGAATTAAAAATACACCATTCTAGTGAGTAATATTCATAATTGTGGGCATATGCATGCATGGAGGCAGAGTGTATGTTGGTGATCTCTCAATTTTGTTGTAAACTTAAATCTTCTCTAAAAACATAGTCACACACACACACATACACACATACATTTCTCTTTCAACACACACACATGCATCTGTAGAGATGTGAGCTAAACAAAAAGTAAAACTCTACCTCATATCTAGCCACCCAAACTTCATTCTTTATTGTATGTACTTACCTTACCTTTAATCACTGAGTTAGGAATAAATAAGATAAAATAACAAAAAAAAATGTAGTTCTCATTTTTATGCTCCATTTTTTATACTGAAAACTTCATGTCAGCAAATAATAGACATTTATCATTATTAATCATTTACAAAACAGTGCCTACCTGATAGGCGCTGTTTTAAATATTTTAATATAATACTTCAGCCTTCGCAGAAATATAAAGTATTTCCTGAAATCTTTAGTTCGACATCTATAGATAAAAGAAATAAAGCATTGAGAGTTCAAGTATATTGCTCAAGGCGATACAGCTGGTTAGTGGAAGAACGAAGATTTGAAGCGATGCATTCGGGGCACAGAGTTTGTGTCCCTCTATTCCGTTCCACTTTGCCTAAATTATACCCTCCAAAAGGGACCATGGATGCAAAGAGAAGGTTATGGAGACTGCTGAATTTAGAAATGGATATACTGATGAACTGTCAACAATGTTTAATAATTAAAGTGACAATAAATCTATGTTTAACTGGAATAATCCTTGGTTATTCCTCCCATCATTTTTAATAATTTACAGTGCCCATTTAATTCTCAAAATTTCCTTCCTTGGAGAAACATATTACAAACTCATCTATGAATAATACATTTGTAGTAGTAGAAGGCAAACTTACATTCTAGAATTATCAATAAAAAGAACATGAAGTTAAAATTAGGGTTACCACAGACCGTCTCTTTCCTATTCTTTGGGGGGAGAGTCAGACATGGTACACTAACATAAAATCAAAGTACTGTAAATAAAATATACAAAATAGCTGGGGTGCCCATATAAGTAGGAGTTTTTCATGCATATAGTTGATATAATTGATATATGATAAATATATTCTGTCCACATATTTATACAGTAAGGAAAGCAATCACTGATTTACCTTTTTATTTTTTTAACTTAGAGATGTCTTTCAATAGCTGTGGATAAAAGTGATGTCTTTTATCATACCTCAATTTGATAAAGTATGAAAAAATACAAAGCTAGAATAATGGATGGATTTTCAATTTAAGGGAAAAGTACGTTGTATGAATTGAATTATTTTTATTCTCATTATTCTCCAGAATTCCAAACCATATAATCCTTATTTAAGGTATGACATGGAAAATTTCAAATATCCTTTTTTGAAAGGAAACATTGTAACATCATATAAGTGGACTATAACCACCACAAATCTATTATTTTATCAACTGGAACATCCTTGCCAACCTCCAAAAATCTTAGTAAAACCTTTGGGGAATAATTTTACAAAGGATGAATTAAATAATAAAATAAAATATTATTAATTTTCTCATTAATGTGACATAGTGATTATAATATATTTATTTTTTAAGAAATTCAACCTACCAATTTATTTAACTACCTTTATAGAACCAGTAAACTGTTCGTTTAAAAATATTTTAAGGCTTTTTACATAAAATCAGTAAGCTAATAGCATAAAACAAGTAGCACACATGGACATGAAGAACAATATTTTCATTAATCAGTACATAATTGTGGCAAGATTACACTATAAAAATCAAGCATCGATGTACATAGTTTGCATTGGGTAATATTTGCCATCACTGAGGCCTGGCTGACAAAAGGTTTTGTATGTTTGGGTTTCGTAAATCTCCTGTTGTCTTTCATTTTTCCAGTATTCATTTTGTCTTTTGGGTAATGGTCTCTGTTTGTTACATAAGGTTGTGTGATGTTAATGCGCACACCTATCAGAACCATCGAATGCATGAGTCTTGTTATTACTAGGGCACAGGTTTAAAGTTGCTTCATAACAAAACACATAAAGGAAATCAGAAGAAGTGATATAGTATGTTGAAGTTGTAAATTAGCCGCTTAAGTGCATTTACCATATGCTGTTTCCAAATGAGAAAGAAAATCATGAATATTTCAATAGGCACCACATTCTCTTTTAATTCTCCAAAATCTATGCAGATTTCTAATAACATTCCAATTAATTGTAATGGGTGTTTGCATTCAAATTCAAAGCAATACCAAAGAGAAAATTTAGAGGTCAATGTTCCACAGTATGTTATTGGAATGCCATCAACAGAAAATTCCCATTTATTAGGCTTCTAAAGTTCATAGCTACTTTATTTCTAAATGTTTTTTTTTTTTGTTGTTTTCATCCTAAAGATGACATTTTATTTCCAACCTGTGGCAGTCTCTTCTGCATGGCGTGGGCCCAGCTCCCACTCAGAGATGCACAGGACCCACACCCACAGGTTCTCCCGTGGGTAATCAGATTTGCAATATACCTAAGCTGCTTTTTGCTGAAAACTCCCTCACCCTGCAAATGTTTACTGTGACTTCCTAAAATCCATGCAAAACTTTGCAGGGACCAGTGTAAGGGCTCAACCACTTTTGCCTTTTCATTTGCTAATATCCTTCTTCTGTGATGTGATTAGGGGCATTGGCTCCTTTGTTGTAACTGGGGATAGTGAGTGAAGACCATCTTGTAATGTGAAGAGATATAGAATAAAGGCCTGTCATGGAGGAGGCCACAGCTTTTGCTCCCCTTGAGAGAAAAGTCTCACTGTCCTCCTTTTTCCTCCACCGGACTCAGTAATCCGTGTGTATGTTTTATTTCATCCATAATGGTGCGGACACTGCTAGCCGGTATCCACATCACCAACTTACTTCCAAAAGTAAGAATTTTCTTCTAGATAAATGAATGTAATTGAACTGAGCATTTCAAAAAGTGACATCAGCTTTCTATATTTTCATTTAGGAAGACTCCCTTTTAAAATAAATAGTAATTATCTATTTTAAGCTGGTCACATCCCATGTAAAATGTTTCTCTCTCAAAAACTTTAAGTGTCTCAATCAGCCTTATTTATTATCTATTTATTAAAAATAGAGCATAATTTCTTCCACCTTTCTGATTTATTTTGCAATGCAACTACTATCAGACAAAATCAGGAGTGGAAGGAATGTACAGATCAGTGAAAAACAGGGATTGCAAATACAAGAATGAGTGGAGTTTTCAAGAACTAATCAAGAACTTTGGCAGCCCCAAAGGAGGTGCAAGAATTAGGTGGTATGCACCAGAAGGAATTAGAGTAGCATTACTGGGACTGAATTTTGATAGCACTTTCTGAAGTATGTCTGGGCAGGAGGCACAGAACCTGAAACTGCTTAAACAATAATTAATGGACTTGTGATCATGTTCTTATACATGGAGTTTAACACCTTAGCAAAGACCCAGGGGTCAAGTTCACAGCTAAAGTGTCCTAGAAGCCTGGAGAAAACAATCGTCCACACCAAACAAGTGAAAATAACTGAATTTCCCAAGCACACGGTGTGAAATGGCTCAGAAAAGTGACCTTGCGGGAAGCAATGTATTATGTGAGATGAGACCTCCCACCAGCAAATTATGTTTTGCAAGAATAGCCAGAGAAAATATTAACTTACCAAAGCCATCAGGAACACGCTGATGAAAGGGACACTAGTACCACTTTGTTCAGTGGTAGCTTTCTTCTGCAGGCCAGGGCTAATGGCCAGACAGGGGATCAGAGCTTAAATTTAAAGCAATAGAAAATATGGTTCCTGAAGGCAATAGAGGAGAGGTGGGAGTTTTTAATTGCCAGAAGCCAGGGTTCACACTTACTATATTGATGTGTGTGTCATAAATACTTTTTTAAAAGGGGTTCAAACCACAGAAAGTAAAAGAGATGGTTAATAGTGTCTTTAAAAGCAAAATAGGCAGAAAATTGATTCAAATGGAGGTAGCTTTTCCTTTTCTTCTTATATTTCTTTTTTTAAGGTTTATTTTATTCTCATTTCAGAAAGAGGGAAAAGGAGAGGGAAAGGAAAGGGGAAGGAGAGAGGGAGGGAGAGGGGGGAGAGAGAGGGAGGGAGAGAAGTAGATCTGTTGACCCCCACACGTGCCCTGCCTGGGGAGAAAACCTGCAACCTGAGCATGTGCCCTGATCAGGAATCAAACTGGAGACTTTTTGGTTTGTGGAACAATGCTACAAACAACTGAGCACACTGGCAAGGGCTCTTCTTATACATCTTATCTTGTGTTTACATATCTTCTTCCTTATCCTCTTCTTAAAAGTATATTTATTATTTTCAATAAAAGCCTATTCAAGATTTTTTTAATAACGGTGTGTGCCCACATATATATCATATATACAACCATATCAGTGTTCTCTTTCAAACTGAGGTAGAACCCCAAGGTACAAAGCATAATCACCACAGTTCTTTCTTCTCTTTTTGAATCCTTGCCTTCATCATTTATTGTTTTTCTCCACCACTTTGGGGCACCCAACAACTTCTACCTTTATTCACTCAACTAATGGTTATTGGGTGAATATTATGTGCTACTTTTACTAGAGATAACAAGTGAGAAAAACAAAATTTCTGCCCAACACTTACATTCTCTGAAAGGGAGAGGGGTAGTAGAGAGGTTGTTGTTTAAAGTATCAGATAGTCATTGCTGTTCTGGGGGAAAAAAATAAAGTTGAGTAAGTGGGATGAGATGCCAGAAGTTGGTGGTGAGGTGTAGCTTTATTGCACTCCTTTCTCCCTATTACCCATTGTTTTAACATGAATAACTTTCCTTCTAGTCTGCAAAAAGTTAAAACTTGGCACCTATATCTTATACACTTTTGCAATAATTATAAGAGCAGTGAGATGAGAAATGATTTAAACTATTTTATCTTTGTAATAAATATATTCTGAGCATCCACCTTAAAACCAATGGTTCCTCCAAAGATGCAGGTTTTAATATTTCTATAAAATGCTTTATAGACAAACATGAAAATAAGTCAACTAGACATTCAAGCTCTAGGCTTGTGTTTTGAGTTCCATGAAATGTTTAAACATTGCAAGGGTAAAGGGACTGTCATCACCTGTAAAAGCTGATGTTATAGGGTTTTTTGGCTCAGATGATAGCAAGATAATGATGGCTGCCACATTTGTAATAACACGCTGAGAACCTCACACACCATTAAATTCTGTCCTCACACTAATAGCTTAATTTAGGAAAAGCCAGTACCACACTGATCTTAGAAGTCTGTGATTCAGAGAAGAGAGAAACTGTCTCCGAATAACAGATATAACCTGTAGCCATTTTTTTCCCTTCTTTCAATACCAGACAGCACGTGATCTGCTGTGCCTTGCCATTTGAACAATAGTTATTCTACCCCTGACTTCAGCCTTTGTTGGTATTTTGCGGCTGCCGTGAAGAAGGCATTTGGCAGCAATTTGAAAAATGACTGCAGGGTTATTTAGAAAACCTCATGTTCCATAACATTTTTGTCATTCTGCCTTTTCCCAGTAGCTGTGTATGGAAGCACTAATGTGACAGCAAGCTACCTGACCTATGTATCCCGAGATTAATTAGCTTGTCTGGGCCCTGTGGTATCATTTGCAAAATGAGCTCACTGGAAAAGAAACAACAAAACTATACTGATGATATAAATTGCAGAACATTCCATTTTGATGGAATTTCACTTTGACAGATATTTCAAACTAATTTATTTTGTTTTTATTTAGGAAAATAAGAGTTTAATCTTGAAAAGATGGTAATTGGATAGTGGGATTAGATTAGGGATTTTGCTAATACTATGAGAGAAAAATAATATGTTGGAAAGTATTATTCTTAAATCACTGGTAAGATTATCACATAACGAATTACAGTTGCTTGAAAGTCCTGGTTCAAATTGGATCAAAAGCATCCTGCTACAGTTACCTGTAATCAAATCTATGCTCGGTGATGGGAAAGTAAAAGAAAATAGTGCTGGAATAAAAACCTTCCTTTAAATAAGTACTGTATGCTGGTCATTGTGGTCATGTTGTTTATGCTCTATTCTAATAATAGTGAAATTCTCAGTCATTTATTTATTCATATATTATCAAGGCACCAAAACAAAAGAGGCTATATTTCAGTGTTCAGCAGATAAATATGATTAAGTTTAAATAGCTTTGGACTTAAAGAAATCTGATTGGAACAAGAACAAGACTGCTAGTGAGTCAGTATACGAAAAGGAAAATTTCTGGTTTCCATCTTGCTCTTTCTGGTCAGTACTGTACTAGGAGAGTAGATTTTCAGCTAATAATATCTCTATTGAGTGATGCATATTACATCTCTCTGGTTACGTCCAGATACTTGGGTCCTACAAATATATTAACAGCATCAACAGCAAAGGCAAGAATAAGTAGTAGAAAAAACTCTATAAACAGAATCAGTACAGTGGGGACCACAAAACAGAACATGGAACCACATTCATTCACTCAATTTGCAAACCCTTTGCCTCCTTCTGATTGCATCCATCTCCTGCATATTAAACACACCTGGTATTCCACAGAGTATTTTGCTAAGTGTTGAGGCAGAAATCATTGATTAGAGTGCCATAGTAGTATGAGCTACAATTGATCATTTCTCCTGAATAAAGGACTAGGAAATATCAAATATGCATGGATTCTTTACATTGTTCCTGATTTTGTTAGTTTTCTCTGATAAATTGAAATCTGAGAAAACAGTTCTTCATGGTGCAATAGAATAGGAAAGGGATTAGTAGGCATTCCTAGTTCTCTGAGTTAATATTAACTCCATAGTGTTTCAACAAGAAATCCCAATACCAGACATTCAAAAGGAACTAAAATAAGCAATGAAACAGAGTTGCTGGCATGTTTATTTCTTCTGGGACCTGAGCTAACAATAAATAGTTAATGAAACACAAGAAAAATGTGGAAATATTCCCAGTGTTCCAATAGGGTTCAGTACTCATTTCTTCCTGCTCACACAAATACTTCGTTCTAGAAATGCTTCTCTCTTCTTCCAGCACATTTTATGTTTCCTTCTTTAATGGTTCACTACCATCAGCAAACTCTTTCATTTCAAAACTACTTTTGACTTGACTTTCGCCTCAAGTTTCTGCCTGTTACTCTACTGCCCTTTATAGGAAAACTCTTTGAGTATTATATGTCTACAGTGACTCACCTATCTCCCATTAACCCTCTCTAATTATACTTTCACCCCAACTTGACACCATAACTCTTCTGTCAAAGTAACCAATCATCTCTCTGTTATTAAATCTAATATCAAATATCAGACATAATTTTAATTAATGTGGAGTTTCTGGAACATTCAGAAGCTTTACCTTAGGAGTCAAGAAAGAACTGCTCTCCTGCCACTGTGCTGTTGTTCCTTGATCTTTACCCTTCATTAAATCTAATAAACTTGGTATTGTTTGAAGGCTGTTGTACATGATGAGTTTGATTATCAATCAGAGCCCAAGATCACTGGTACTTAATCTTTTGTAGATACTAAAGATTAGTATTATGAATAGGATTGGCTTTCAGACCTACAACTCAATACGGCACAGTCCCTTTGTGTTAGGCAAAGAAAAGAAAAACCTGAGATTTGATGCTAGGATGGTTGCTGGTCTGCTTTCAACACAAAGCAGCAAAACCTTTGTGGCAGAGGGTTTGTTATTGTTTATGTATGAAAAGTTTTGACTTCTGTATAATTGGCCAAATAAATTCATAAGGAAAGGAAAATGGAGAATAAAAGAGTGAGGACTATTACTTTGTTCCTGCTTAATTGATTTTTAGTATAAGTAAAATTCCTGAAAACAGAAAAGAAAAAAGAGTTATATTAAGTAAAACGGTGATCATAGAAAAGTATAACTGCACAACAATTGTTCTCTTGGGGATTGGAAAATACAATGTTCAGTTATGATTCTATTAACATGTTGTCATTGAGACACTAGGAAGGTGACCATGGAAGCTTATGAATATAGTTTAAAACAGTGTGGCAACTTGCTTGAAAATACAAGCAACTGCCTGATGAATCTTGACTATCTTAGATTTAGTTAAATAAATGATCAGGAGACTCACAATTTCATGGTAGATATAATTAAACAGAATGGTCTTTTCAAGTTGAGTTCCAGAAGTGTTCACCATATAGGAAATCTCCCAGAATTCAAAGGTAATTTAAATTCTTCTGCATTTGGATGGAGTGAAAGCATGAATAGAGAGAGTATATGCTGAAAACTATTACTGCTTGAATCTATTACTTTTTTAAAGTAATAGAACATCCTCTGGAGTCCTTAAAATAAAGCCCTTGCAAGTTGTACAAGCAAATAGATTGGTTTTATCATGACAAGCCAAGAGGAAACTTGGGCTCCCTTATTTCAATCTCATGTTCAGAGAATTATAGATCATCAAGGAAATGACAATGTGCTACCACATGTGCCAAGTATTTGCTTTAATAATAAGAAAAAGGGTTGAAGCATTCAAAGGAAGAAAGACAAGGCCAACAGAAAAACAAGAGTGAAAATGTAAGAAATAAAAGAAAAATGGCTTAGTTGAATCAATTGTTCACAGGGTAAATTAAAAACAAGATGAAAATCAGAATGAGGATATTAATAGTGTTATTCTTAAATAGTGTGATACATAATCACCAGCTCAAGTGTGATAATATACCCTGGCTCAGGTGGCTATCTTATTTCAAAGGCACAATAAGTCCTTTTCACTTATCCTGTATTAATTACATTTGAATCCAATGATGCTTGGAGAACCCAAGATGGCAGCAAAGTAAGTGGAAGCTACATTAACCTCCTTGCAGGACTAATCTGGAATTGAAAGTAAATTGCAGAGAAAGCTTCTCAAACAACCACCTGAACACTAGCTAGAGAGAAGCCTTAAAACCAAGGACAGACAAAAGAACCCACTTCACCACAAGGAGACTGGTAGGGAGTGCGGAGAAGGCATGAGAGGGCTGGCTGGGCTTTCACAAGTGGCAGCTAAAGTTCTGGAGAGATATTTCAGTGGCCAAGCAGGTTACCCCGACCACTGAAATGTGGAAGTGTGGGGTCTAAACCCAAAGCTGAGCTCCCCAGCCTACAGCACCAGAGCCTGAAAGAAACCCAGATAATACCCAGCTGTGAAAAGCAACAGTTTTTCTGTCTGCCAGGAGAGACAGCTAGAGACTCAGAGAGCCTCTTAAAGGGCCAATGCACAAAATTTCATTTGTAGCCACTTAACTTGGGCTCTGGCAGAGGGAGGGCAGAGTGGACTAGGGATGCTTGAGGAGAGTCTGGGTTTGGTGGCTCTGGGACGAGAATTGAAGAAACAGCCACCAGGATCCCTGTACGGAGTCATTGTCCATACTGCAGAAGCCATCTTTCTCAGGCGGACCACTCCTCTCCAGGTGGCATCAACCTGAGAGGAAGCAATAGCCACACCCATAGGAATTACTTTCTCCCACCCTGTTGTCCTTAAGCTGATTACAGCTTGATTAGCTTAACAACCAATCAGTCTAGTGACTGATTAGTTTAAAAATTAAGGTGGAAAATACAGAGAAGCTGCCAAAAGGAAGACAAAGAAACAGACCCCAAAAGAAACAAGAGAATTCTCCAGAAGAACTAGATGAAATGGAGACAAGCAATTTATCAGAGAGTTTAAAGTAATGATAATAAAGATGCTCAACAGCATGAAAAACAACATAGAAATCATAAAAAAGAACCCATCAGAAATAAAGATGAAACATCTGAAATAAATAATACACTGGAAGGAATAAGCAATAGGTTAGATGAAGCGGAATATAGAATCAGTGATTTGGAAGACAAGGTAGGAAAAAAAAAATACCAAGGCAAGCAGCAAAAAGAAAAATGAATTAAAACACATGAGGAGAGCTTAAGAAACATCTTGGACAACATGAAGTGTAACAACATCGACACCATGAAAATACAAGAAGGAGGAGAGAGTGAGCAAGGGATTGAGAACCTCTCTGAAGAAGTAATGATGAAAAGTACCATAAGCTGGGAAAGGAAAGAGTCACACAAGTCCAGGAAGCTCAGAAAGTCCAAAACAAGTTGGACTGAAAGAGGCCCACACCAGTAAATATCATAATTAAAATGACAAGGAGAGAATCCTAAAAGCTGCAAAAGAAAAGAAGGTAGTTATCTTAAAGGGAGCAGCAATTAGACTTTCATCTGATTACTCATCAGAAACATTTCAGGCAAGAAGGGAGTGGTGTGAAATATTCAAGGTGATGAAAAGCAAGGACCTACAATTAAGGTATTTACCCAGCAGTGCTATCATTTAAAATTGAAGGAGAAACAAGGAGCTTCCCAGACAAGAAAAACTTAAAGGAGTTTGTTAACACCAAACCAGTACTGCAACAAATGCTAAAGGGCTTGCTTTAAGAAGAAGAAAAAGAGAAAAGAAAAACAATACAGAGGAAAACAGTATAATGATAAAATGGCACTACATACATATCTAACAATAATCACCTTAAATGTAAAGGGCTTAAATGCTCCAACCAAAAGACAGAGGGTAGCTAAATGGATAAGACCCATATATATGCTGCCTCCAAGACACCCATGACAGATTGAAAGATACACACAAACTGAAAATAAAGGAATAAAGAAAGGTACTTCATGCAAATGGAAAAGGAAAAAAGCTGGGGTAGCAGTACTTATATCTGACAAAATAGACTTTAAACCAAGACTACAGTAAGAAACAAAGAAGGGCACTACATGATGATAAAAAAAAAAAAAAAAAAAAAACAATCCAATAAGAGGATATAACCCTAGTAAACATTTATGTACCCAACGAGCACCTGAGCAAATCTCGATGGACATAAAGGGAGAGATAAATACAAATATAGTCATAATTGAGGATTTTAAAACCACATTGACTACAATGGATACATATTCCAGACAGAAAATCAATAAGGAGACAGTGGATTTAAACAACACACTAGATCAAATGGATTTAATTGATCACCTCAGAGCACTTTACCCCAAAGCAGCAGAATAGACATACTTTTCAAGTGCACATGGAATGTGTTCTAGAGTAGACCACATGTTAGGGAACAGAACAAGTCTCAATAAATTTAAGAAGATTGAAATCATATCAAGAATCTTCTCTGACCACAATGCTTTGAAACTAGAAATAAATCACAAGAAGAACACTGAAAAACATGCAAAGACATGGAAACTAAATAACATGTTATTAAACAATGAATGGGTCAACAATGAGATCAAGGAAGAAATCAAAAGATACATTGAAACAAATGAAAATGAGGACACAACAATCCAAAATCTGTGGGGTATTGGGAAAGCAATCGTAAGAGGGAAATTCATAGCATTACAGGCCTATCTCCAGAAATAAGAAAAAGCTCAAATAAACAATCTAACATTATGCTTAAATAAACTTGAAAAACAAAACAAAACAATAAACAAAGCCCAAAGTGAGTGGAATGAAGGAAATAATAAAGATCAGAGCAGAAATAAACAAAATAGAGCCTAAAAAATGATACAAAAAGTCAATGAATCCAAGAGCTGGTTCTTTGAAAAGATAAACAAGATTGACAAACCTTTAACCAGAGTCATTAAGAAATAAGAGAAAGGAACCAAATGAATAAAATCAAATGAAAGAGGAGAATAACAACTGACACCAAAGAAATACAAAGGATTTTAAGAAAATACTATAAACAACTATATGCCAACAAACTGGACAACCTGATGCAATGGATAAATTCCTAGAAACATGCAATCTTCCAAAACTACATCAGGAAGAATTAGAGAGTCTGAATAGACAAATTACACCTTGAGAAACTGAAGCAGTAATCAAAAAACTCCCAACAAACAAAAGCCCAGGACCAGATGGCTTCACAGGTGAATTTACGAAACATTCCAAGAACTGACACCTCTCCTTCTCAAACTATTTCATAAAATTCAAGAGGAGGGAAGGCTTCCAAACTCATTTTATGAGGCCAGCATTATCCTAATTCCAAAGCCAGATAAAGACACTACAAAGAAAGAAAATTAGCCCTGGCTGGTGTAGCTCAGTGGATTGAGCGCGGGCCTGCGAACCAGAGGATCGCGGTTCGATTCCCAGTCAGGGCACATGCCTGGGTTGCAGGCCAGTTCCCAGCAGGGGACACACAAGAGGCAACCATACATTGATATTTCTCTCCCTCTCCCTCTCCCCTACCCCTCTAAAGACAAATAAAAAAAATCTTTAAAAAAAAAAAGAAAGAAAATTATAGGCCAATATCCCTGATGAACACGATGCTAAAATCCTCAATGAAATATTAGCAAACCAAATATGGCAATGCAGTGAAAAGATCATACATCACGATTAAGTGGGATTTATTCCGGTAATGCAAGATTGGTGCAACATTCACAAATCAATAAATATGATTCACCATATAAAGAAATAAAGGAATAAAATACATGATCATATCAATAGATGTAGGAAAAAGCATTTGATAAAGTCCAGCACCCCAGTTGTGATAAAAACTCTCAGCAAAGTGTGAATGAAGGAATATACCCAAACATAATAAAGGCCACATATGACAAACCCACTGCCAGCATCACATTCAATGGCAAAAACTACATGTTATCCTTAAAATATGGAATAAGATAGGATGTCTTCTTTTACCTCTCTTATTCAACAAATTACTGGAAGTCCTAGCCACAGTGATCAGGCAAGAAGAAGAAATAAAAGGCATCCAAATTGGAAAGAAGAAGTAAAACTGTGTTTATTTGCAGATGACTAGATACTGTATGTAGAAAACCCCAAAGATTCCAACAAGAATCTACTAGAACTGATAAATAGATTCAGTAAAGCAGCAAGATACAAGGTTAATATCACAAGAAGTCAGTTGCATTTTTATATGCCAATAATAAAATAATAGAGAATTAAGAAAACAATCCTGTTCACAACTGCTTCAAAAAGAATAAAATACCTAGGAATAAAGCTAACCAGTGGTGTAAAAGACCTGCACATGGAAAATTATAAGACACTGAAGAAAAATTGAAGAAAATACAAATACATAGAAGCGTATATATGCTTCCTGGATAGGAAGAATTAACACCATTAAATTGTCCACAATACACAAAGCAATCTATAGATTCAACACAATTCCTATCAAGATTCCAATGACATATTTCACAGAAGTAGAACAAATATTTCAAAAATTTATATGGAAACACAGCAGGCCCTACATAGCAACAGTGATCCTGAAAAAGAAGAACAAAGTTGGAAGAGTCATGCTACCTAATATCTAACTACAGTATAAGGTCATAGTAATCAAAACAACATGGTAGTGGCATTGAAACCTAGATCAATCGAACAGAATAGAGAGTCCAGAAATAGACCCACACTTTTGTCAATTAACATTCTACAAAAGAAACAAGGAATCATTATTTTGTAGAGAAATAATTTTAATGATTCCCTGTGTTTTCTTCGCTGTTAAAGTCTTATTTTGTGAAATGCACTACATGTATAGTGAGTTGCACAGATTCTAGGCATCAAATTGGATACGTTTTGACAATGGATTCAGTCAATGGAATACACACAACTAGCACATAACATGGAACGTTGTCATTACTCAAAAGTTTCTCCTGCCATTTCCCAGTTAATTTTTTCCTATCCAGAGAAGCAATCTAATGTGATTTCCATCACTATGAGTTAGTTTTTATTTGATTTTTGTCCTTTCTAGGACTTCACAGAAAGGGATCATAGAGTATGTATTTTGAGGAGATTGGATTATTTCTCAGCTCAATGTTTTTATAGTTATCCATGTATTTGCATGTATCATGAGTTAGCAATTTTAATTAATTTTTAAATTATATGAACATCATACACTTTATCCATTGGCCTGTTGATATACATCTGGGCTATTTCCAGTTTTGGCTATTATAAATAGATCTTCTATAAATACTATTACACAAGGGCTTTTGCATATTATATATATATATAGAGAGAGAGAGAGAGAAAGAGAGAGAGAAGTAATTTTCATTGCACTGGAGTAGAAGAGATGAGTCATAGGTTCATTGTAGGTATAGTTGTCCCCCTTATCCGTGGAAAATATATTTCACATCCTCCCAGTGGACGTCTGAAACTGAGGGTATTACTGAACTCTATACATACTGTTTTCTCATATATTATATTAAATTTGCACTCATGGTAAAGTTTAATTTATAAATTAGGCACAGTAAAATATTAACATTAATAATAAAACAGAACAATTATAACAATACTGTAATAAAAGTTATGTCAATGTGGTCTCTATCTCTCTATTTCTTTCTCTCCGTTTCTCTCTCTCTCTTTCAAAAGATGTTATTGAACTGTACTCAGCTTGTCACTTAATGAAAGCACTTCACCACTTCTCTTTAGCATATCCCAATTGCCAGCATCACTACTTTTGTGCTTTGGCTTTGTGGTCACTGTTAAGGAAAATAAAGGTTACTTGGACATAAGTACTGTGATACCACAACAGTGGATCTGATAACCAAGAAGGCTGCTAAGTGACTAAGGGATGGGTTAGTGAATACAGCATGGAAATGCTGGACAGAGGGATGCATCCCTTATCTGGTGAGAGGAGTCGGGAATGGGATTGGGGGGAGAGGCATGTTACCATGCTCCTCATAGCAGTGCACAATTTAAAACCTATGACTTGTATATTTATGGAATTTTTCATTCAATATTTTTAGACTACCAGTAATGGAAACCATGGAAAGCCAAACCATGGATAAGAGAATACTAATGCATCACATTTTAAGCTAATTCCTAATATATTTGAGGTGTTTGCAAATTTTACATTCACCAAAACTATATATGATATTTCCAATTTCTCTTTATTCTCTCTAACATTTGGTGTTCTCAATTATTTTCATCTTGGCCACAATTTTATTGTGGCTGTGTAATGTCAACTCTTATGATTTCAATTTGCATTTCCATACTGACTAATAATGTTGAACAAATTTTGTGCTTATTGATAATTTATATGTATATATAATTATTTGTGAAGCTTCTGTCCACAAATAAATGCCCACATTATATTAGATATTTTATTTTTATTATTGAGTCGAAAGAGTTCTTTACATATTATAGCATCAAGCCCTCTTTTAATATATGTATTTCAAATATTTCCTTATGATATGCCTTTTATTTAATTATGGTAGATTTTTATTTGCAGAAAGTTTTAATTTTGATAAAGTACAATTTATCAATCAGTTTTTTTTTAAACTTTTTTCTGTGGCATTTTCATGGAGTTTTTGGGTATTCCAAAATTTCAAACATACCTATTTTCTTATAGAAACTTAATGAGTATGCTTTTATATTTAGCACTATGAATCATTTCAAATTAATTTTTGTGTATTGTATGAGGTAGGAGCCAAAGCTTTTCTGTGTTTTCTAGTTTTTAATTTAGAAGAATATACATTTGTTCTAGTATCATTTGTTGATAGATGGTCCTTTTATTAATGAATTTCTGTGAGAAACCTTGTCAAAAAATAACTGTTTATGTTTTGGTATATCTCCGGACTCTCTGGTGTTAATCTATTTGTCTATTCTTTCTCTAAAACCATCTTATCTTTGTTGTGATAGCTGCAAAATAAGTATGGAAGTCAGATCCTATTAGGTCTCCAATTTCATATTTTTAAGATCACGTGATTCTTTTAGGTCATTTGGACTTCCAAATATTTTTTAGCACCAAAAATATTGTCAAAGTCTTTTACAAGACTTTCTGAAAGAGTCTTGGATCTATCAAGTGTTGGCAAACAACAATCCAAAGTCAAATTAGGCCCACTTTTTGTAAGTAAGGTTTTATCAGAAGAAATGTGTGCTCATTTATATACCATTTGTTTTTGTTCTTCGATGTGCTATGCTGAGTAGTTGTGACAGAGCATATGGCTGGTGGGGAGGGGGGAATGCAGATGACTGTACTTGAACAACAATAAAACAATTAAAAAAACTAAAATATGCATCTCTTACTTTTTACAGAAAAAGGTATTGACCCTTGTTCTACATTAATTTGGAAAGAATATGTCTTAAACACTGAGTTTTCAAATTTAAGAACACTTCACTTTATTTTACTTATTTAGATACTCATTTCTTTCATTAAAGATTTTTTAGTGTTCAGTATAGAATTGTTGAATGACTTCTGTTAAATGTAGCCATATAACCATATATGTATATACTATTTGTTTTAGGTGCTATAACATGAGAGTGTTAATTTTTTCTAATTATTATATTTAACTTCTTATATTTAGAAGTTCAAATGAATTTTGTATTCTGACTGTGTGATATTGCAACATTTACTTATTAGAGCTAGTTGTTTTGTTTGTGGATTTTCCTTTTTTAAGCTTCTTATAATTTCTAAGTACATGATTGTCATCTAAAAATAAAGGTATTTTTACTTTTTTTCTTTCAACCTATGTACCTTTATTTCTTATTCTTGCCTAATCTAATTCGCTATAGCCTTCAGTACAATGTTGAATGACCATGGGAAGACTGGAACACCTTGTCTTCCTGATCGGGAGGGAACCTGGCCTACATTTTGTCATTAAGTAAAATATTAGCTGTAGAATACTTTATTTCAATCTTTTTGGATTTAGTTTATCAGGTTGAGAAAATGCACTGTCATTTCTACTTAGAAGTTTTATTATGAATAAGTATTGCATTATTTCAAATGTCTTTCCTGTATCTTTTGCAGTTGTCATAGTGTTCCTCCTTTTAAAGTACTATGTTAATGAAGTACTTAATCAAATAGAATGATTTCTTATGTTAAAACAACTTTTTCTTACTTTCTACTCCATGTAGCTTCTTAATATTGAATTTCATATCATTGAGTTTATAACTTTTCCTTTTTATTGTATTTAATTCTATAAATCAAAGCACATGAGATAAATTTTAATAAGTTGTGTTTCATCAATTAATTAAAATATCTGCTTATTTTTTGTTATGATTTTGTTCTTTGACTCACGATCTATTAGATGTGAATTGTATAATCTTTAATCAAATGGAAATTTTCTAGATATATCATAGTTATAAATTTATAATTTAATGTTATTACAGTTCATAAACATACTTTGACCAGGTCATTGCTTAACAATAATTTTGTGACTTGTCTTATGGTCCAACATATGGTTTATATCCTTAAATATTTCATGTACATTTGAGAAAAATGTGTTTTTGCTGCTATTATGTGTGATGTTATATAAACATCAATTGAATCAAATTGTTTGGTAGAGTTGTTCAAATCCATATATTTAATGACTTTTGAACCTATTTTTATATTAATTGAAAGAGGGATATTAAAGAGTCCAACTACTAATTTTAAAGGGCTTTTGAAAAGGGATTGTTATATTTACCACATGTTTATTCTTCCAGTGAATCTCCATCACTTTTTCAGAATCAGGTTTCTCTACGGCCTCGCTAAGAAAATTATTGTAACATTTTTTATTTGACAGGTTTTCTGGAGATAAATTCTTTCAAATTGTTTTCTTCTCTTGCCAACGGTAATCTGTTCTTGCATTTTATAATATTTGATTGAATATCAACTACATTCTATAAAAGAAAATAAGACTTATGTAAAGGATAGTATTTCCCATTGAAAAGTCAGGCCATTTTATTTACCAAGTCTTTAGTGTGGAACTGAGCGATAAAGGGCTCCTGCTTACCAGTGTGTGTCTCAGATCCCCTGTTTGCTTTTGTTGTTGTTGTTGTCCCCTGATATATAACCTCAACTTCTTCGGGCTCCATGCTTCCCCTGGGCAGCAAGTGACTTTCATTTCTCCTGACCCAACTCCAGGAATTCCCCGTTGTTTCCTTTGTTAAAATGTCAGCTTTTACTCTTACCAGTCATTAAATTTGTAGATTTGAACAACTCTACCAAACAATTTGATTTGATTGATGTTTGTATAACTTCTAGCATTGCTGTTACAGAGCAGACCCAAGGAGGGGATGTACGGTATAAAATTACCAAAAGGTCCCCCCTTTTTCTCCAGGTGTCTCCCCCAATAAGTTCACTATGCCCACCACCAGAGGAAAGATGTCTCTCAATGCCAGAGATTTGTGACAAGGAAAGGAATTATTTATTTAAAAGCTGTACAGACTTAGAGTAGTGACTTAATATCTTCATTAGAATATTAAAGTCCTTTAGAATACCCACAGATGCACACAGTCCTCCCTTCTCCCTCTGTCCTAGTCTGGGGTACTGTATCTCAGGAAAAGAAGTAGAAGTCCGTCATTCAGGCTCCCAGCACCCTCAGCTGTATCGCTGCCACGATCTCCAGTTAATCCAAAGCCATGTGGAACCTTCTCATGGCCCACCAGCAAGAATCCTTTCACCTCTTTTCTTCCAGGCAAAGTCTCTCCTGCTTCCTAAGCCACATGGCAAAAGGGAGCACCCCAAAGCCACAGGTCCCCACTCTGCCAAAGCCACATGGTTCTCTCCCATTGGCCGCCATGCCTGGGTTTAAATCCCTGGGCCAATCTTCCTCTGCAACCCCATTTCCAATTCCTCCTACATCAGTTACACATGCCAGCACTCCCATATCCTTCCAGCTTTACTGGGCTGCCATAGTGAGTTTGGGCAGGTGTGGCTCCATGGCATGGAGCCAATCATCTCCAAGCTCTCATGCAGACGCTGTAACCAAGAAGGGTTGCCTCCCAATTACATCTTGGGTGGAAGTCACTTCCATCCCCCTTGCTCAAAGCAGGACCACAGCTATTTAACATATCCATGAAACCAGTTAAAGGTTGTAGATATGTTAAAGGACCAAGCCAGAGGTTAGCTGAAAAGCTGTTGCTATACAACGCAGTGCTGAATGGCCCTGTTCCATGTGTCCCATCCCCCCAGCTCAGACTTGTGGGGATGAGGCTATCCTATATATATTTTTCTAGTATTTCCTGGACACCTTGAGTTCTGGACCCCATTACAAATCCCTATTTGGGGCCCCCTTCTTGGCTGCACCCTATTACATTGCTTTTTCTCCTTCTGTTAAAGATTAAACCCACCGTAGATATCATTCATCTAGAAGGGGCCTGGGCACTTTTCTAGATTTTAGTTCATTAGGTTTACAATCCAATATCATCTTTACAATGGCTTAAAAGAACTATGATTTTAAGTATTATTTCTTTTGTACTCTTTATTGAGTTTTAAGTTGCATTCTGTAGTGATTTTTTTAAATGGTACCTGCCTGGTACCATTTTAAAATATCATTTGGGCATAAGGTCTTAAATTATCCTCTTTTATTGAACAATAAAAATATTTATGAAAGTATAAGAAAGAAGCTGAACTGAAAAGTACAATGAATATCAATGTGTCAGTCAGCATTTCTGCTAAATTATCCACTATAAGGGTGACTCATTACCTCATGAGAGTTATAGTTTCCTTGAGCAAATTGTTGGAAAAGGAGAAAAGAAATAGAAGAAGGCTGTTTAGCATGTAAATTAAGAGTTACAGGTTTTTGTTTTCCAGAGAATAAAGAAATGTGGGTTCCAACTAAGTCCAATACAAATTCATAAATTTTCTTATAGACACAAAGAATTAGGCTAGTTTCCATAAACAAACACTTCTAGTTTACAAGTGAGATTTAGAATGAATCAGCATATGGAAAGTCATTGAATATTCCTTATATTTTTTGAAATATGTATTAATCTAGTTAACATATACGATGCATGTAAAAAAAGGAACAATGATCATACAAAAAATCAACAAAAATATTTAACAAAGAATATGAGTCTACATCTGCATGACCAATGGAAAGGCATCTGTCTCTGAAAATTGGGAGCCAGGTTATATATTGGAAAAGAAATTTGTTACAATAATAAGAAACTAACTTGGAAATGGATTAAAGTTCAGGATAGGGAAGAAATAAATTAATCCATGAAATTCAAACAGAAATTTAAAAAAGAGAACAGAGGGACAAGAAGCAAAGAATATAAAATAAAAAGGAAGTTGATTAAAAAGATCAAAATTCAAAATATTTAAAAATAAAATAACTATTAAAGTCTGCATGGGAAGAGTTGGAAGCAGCATTTCAGCTTTAAAAAAATCAATTCACATAAACATTAACAATTAAAAACAAAGAGAAAAAAGGGTTGATGTGAGCTAATAAGAATAAGATTCACTTTCAGGATGAGAATTTCTTCAATGTTATAAGACAAAATAATAAGTACAGACAAAAAAATGTAAATCTTAATTTAAGAAATAATTTTGGTCATTTGAAATAATTGTAGTAAGGTTTTAAGATTATATTTGTAATAAAGTCATACTTTATAAAAAATTTAAAAATACAAAAAAATAAAGAAAGTGAGAATTATTCTCACTCTCGTCATGAGGAAATAATCATGGCTGTTGAGTACAAAATTCTACAAAATTGTCATTATATTAGATTTTAACTTTTATTTTCAAATAGAAATTATTTTCAATTCATAAGCTCCATGTTAGAGAAATTGTTTTGCTCACTGTTCAGAGCCTAAAACTGTAACTTATGGAGTAGTTTCTCCATTAACATTTATGGATGAATAAATATATATTAATTGTTTTAAAAATTATCATATATAACATAAAAAAATAAATAGCATCTATATGCACACTGCAGCAATGGTCAGTGCTAATTTTTTATATATATCTTTCCAGAATTTTTGTTTATTATGTGCATATGTATATTTAAAATGACATATTATACATACATTAAAATACATAGTTAATATGGTTCAATACATTCCTCAGTTCTTCTCTAGTAAGCATAACTGTTAAGAGATTTGTAAAGCCCAGGCTGAGTTTCAGCAAGGGAGGTATATTTGGGAGAGGCAGGGACAACAAATCTGAGAAGCTCAGCAAAGCCCAATGCATTTTTCTGTCTTCCTCTGATCTTGTACATGTTTTAAAAAAACCTCTTATGTTTCGGTAAGATCAAACTTGATTTCTTTTTCTTTTTTTAAAGATTTAATTTATTTATTTTTAGAGGGGAAAAGAGGGAGAAAGGGAGAGAGAGAAACGTAAATGTGTTGTTGCCTCTCGCTCGCCCCCTACTGGAGACCTGGCCCACACCCTAGGCTTATGCCCTGACTGGTAATCAAACCAGCAACTCTGCTTCACAGGCCAGCACTCATTCCACTGAGCCACACCAGCCAGGGCTGAATTTTTTCTTAAGAAAAGAATATACGTGATGGTATTCCAGCAACATTGAATTATATATTAGTTTATTGCCTTTAAAAATGTTTTACTTACTATTTAGCATATCTCATAACATAATAGAAATTCATTTTTTAGATAACAGTATTTACCTTACATATCTCAGGAACTAAGAATATGGTCAAGTGCCTTATTTAAAAATACATTATAATTTAATTATTTTTAAAAATAATGACTACTTGTTTAAGGAAAGGATCTTTATAAGGTCCTCTGTAGAGGACAGCTTTTGTGGCTGCCTCAGATACAGACCTGTTTTAACGCACCCTTAGTGACATGATGTGTGCAGTGGTCATAAAGATGTGACACAGAATATTGTTTATGCCAAAGAGTGAGTCTTAAACTTCAGATCCATATAATACATAAAGCATTTGATGATAACACATTCGCTGACTGGATCTGATCCTAATTATACTACTATGATCCAATGCAGTGTGAACTTCTGAGAGGTACATTACAAACTGCATTGCAATCCAATACTGGGAAAGAGAATAAATCCTTGATTTACCTATCTACCATTTATAGTTATAGGATTCATATTTTAACTATCCTTAAAGAAAATAGCCATATGGATGGTAGTACAAAGTGTTTCCTATTAAATTGTAAACCAGAGAAGATAGTTGAATGAGGTGGTAATCATTTCAACTCTTTTCTCACTTACCTAACCTTGAGAGATAATGTGATAAGATGAAGTGTATGAAGCACTAGAATGCTTTTATATGTAGCCTATCTAGAAGTGGAATTCTTTAATTATATGTGGCTAAATAAGCTTTGGTAATCATGCAATAGAATAATAGTCACATGTATATACATCAGCATGTCTATATCTCTAAAATAAGATCTCAAATGAAAAGAGATGGCTGAAAAAGTATTAAGTTTGTCTAGTACATATTTTTAGAATACACAGGATAATACAACTTTTTATGGATAAACACAGAGTAAAAGTATAAAAATTTGTAAGAAAATTATAAACACTAGTTTCAAAACATTATTTATATATTGCTTAGGAAAGAAGGGATTTATCTATATTTATAAAACAAGGATGTGAAATAAATGTCCCATGGTTTGCAGGAAGAACATGAGGAGAGTTAGTGTACTGATATTTCAAAATTAAATGAATAGTAGATAGTAGCATGTACATATCCTTTGTCAGCAAAGAATAACTTGTAGTTCTATGTTCTAAATATATGCATCACCCAAAATTTTGTTTAAAATAGAGTATTTTTACTCTACTCTTTTTATCTAAATTAATATAATATATGTACCAGAGAAATGACCTTCATTTTGTTTTTTATAAAGTATTATCCAGAGTAATTCTCTTACACATGTTCTACCTATCTCTGTGGCATATTTTTGGTAGACACATTCTGTAGACCCTTTGATTCAGACTCCACTCCGACCATGGGGTCTGTGTGTTTCGGATGTGATGAACAAATTTACATGGACTGCAGTGAACATTTGCTGCCTCAGTTCAGAGTGAGGGAATTTAGCAAAAAGCAAGTCTCAAAGCAGCCTAGGTACAATACAGGCCTGATTCCCCATGGGAAAACTGATCCTGTGTGCTGCTTCGCTACCCGTTGGTTTTCCAAATCATGGGCTGGGCTACATTTGCCACTGCCACATGGGCCAGTTCCCTAGAACCCTGCACTTGAGCCAACTGATCGTGAAATTTCCAAAAATTACTACAAAGTTGTTTATTTGAAATTATTTAAAAGAATGCAGAAGTACTCAGATGTTCAATTATAAAAAACAAATCTGATTGGATTCAATAGTTAATATCTTTTCTAAGGCAGTCTGTATACCCATCAAAAGGCAAACAGGTAAATCTCAGGTGAGAAAAGCCTAAGTGCTGTCTTACACTTTTATTGCCATCACTTTGTGTATGTGTGTTGTGATACATATCCTGTCAATAAAACACACCAACATGTCTACTGTTAAACACGATACAGGACTATCATGGTGAACCTTGCCAGGAGGTAAAAAATTAAAAGCTCTTCTATACAAAATGCTTGGTTATTGACATGTCATATAACTGAAATTTCAGCATTAGATATACTTTTCATTTGGGGCAAATCATTGTGTTTTCAAAACTTTTGTTAAAATAGAATTGATCTACTCTGTTATTCAGGTTCTCCCAAGTAGTCACATATCAGTAATTAATGAAAATTGAGCATGGGTTAGCTCATTTTTTAAAATCTAGTGTTATTTAGCAAGTACTTGATAGATGAGTGAATATATTGATATAGTTTGTAAAGGATGCTAGCATCTGATAGATATGCCAAGGTCATGGTGACAAAACAAATGTTATTGTATTGATAAGAAAAAAAGGATTACACAGAAATATGTGTCTATCTGGAGCCACAATTTATACCCAATATGTTTTGAAAAATAAGTTTTAGACACAATATGTTTTGAGAAATAAGATGAATATATAATAAGATATTCTTTTTTCCATATAACCTAACACATGTGAATGCACACACACACACTTGTGTGTGCATCTATACACTTCTTGAATTCTCTTAAAATGATCAAATTCTTTTAAATGTATGAAATGTAGGACAGTGAAATTCAATATGTGTTCTGTTATTGTATATATTTATTTAATTAAGTACATACTCTATATTTTTCACATCAAAACTCAACTTTAATGTACTGTGTAGAATTACTAATCAAAAAAGCACTTTAGAAAGATGCTACTTACACACAGATTAATGTTAGTTCATGTGTGAACACTTGTACTTAAGAGTTTCAATACTCATTTTCAATTATTTTTTAGGGAATGCCTGTTTAGTTGTTGTTTTAGTCACCTGTATTTTACTCTACATTTCTTCTCCCCCAGTTTTATTGATTGTAGTGTATGTGTGTGACTGTGCATGAATGTATTTATGTGTAACTTAATATCTCACTACAATACTCTTAAAGTGAAAGCTGTGTGTTTTTTGCAAACTTGTTTACCTATTTTCTTTTGCTGTATCAACTGGGCCTAAAACCATGCCTGGTATATAGGAAGCATTTAGGAAATATATATGTGTATATACTGAATGAACGAAAAATAAGTATGAGTAACATTTACATTTGTACTCCATACTTCAAATGTATCCTGACCTAGTTACAAGATATGAAATGTATGATATATATATATATAGATATATATATATATATAATTAAACATGTTTACTTTTATATTTTTAGAAAGATGTAATATTTATAGCAAAACTGGTATCATATTTGTAAATGCTACTGGGAAATAACACAATTTAACTGAACTGTATACAAAGATATATATTTTTAATCAATCTAAAATACCATGTGTTAATAAGCTCCCTATAAGTTTAGAAATTTTCTTAACCTTAGTATAGTGTATATTATTAGATATATATGCTGAGGTCTTGTGAACACACACAAAATATAACTATGTAATCCAGGCATTCTAAAAAGAAGTTTATAAATATAAATAGAATCAGGTTTCCAAGTTTATTAACACTATGGAGTAGGAGTCTTATCACTTAAGTGTACAGAATTTTTTTGTAGAAATATTAACATAAAGAGAAATAGGTTACTCGAAAAATCAGTACCCAAAAATCTGGACAGATAGTAATGATGTGAAAGCAATTTAAGGCATGATGTTTAAGGTGTTCAAAGTATGTCCATTACTGCTGGTGATAAAGCTATAGGAAATTTCAATCTTTCCCCCAAACAACTATAGTCAGCATCTCATTGAAACATCTTTTTAAAAAATAAATTAGGCAGTACTCTGTAATCCTTATTCCTGTGTTTAAGAATCATATGAAAGGGTGCTGATAAGAAGAAATCTTGTACCAGAAGGCTGACCAAACAAAGTCAATAAGCTTTCTTAGTCTCAAGAGAAAAACAATCCTATGAAGTGACAGCAAGTGCTGCTGACTCAAGAAATCCTTTACCTTTCAGAGCTGCCCTCAATTTCCTAAATGTGATTTTCGGTTGGTGGTAAGCTAACATTATTAACAAAAGAATTCCAGGTTATATAGTGTATTCAGAAGCACATAGGGAATGTTTATAAAATTCTTCCATAAAGTCAATTCACAGTCATAGTTTTATTCACACTCAGCTTTTTTTTTTTTTTTTTTTTTTTTTTACACTAGAATACATTCATCTCCATCCAAGACAATTGTAACACTGTCTACAAGATGGTGGGCACATTTGTGAATAGTTCCCATTTCCTCCCAGACTCAAATTCTACACAGCAATAACCAAAAATGACTATTTTCTCTAGCAATGGCCCATACTGGGTTCAGGCTCATCCCTTTTATTTCATTAGGGTTATTTTCTAGTTAACTGTCTAATCATCCTAGTATATACATCCTATAAGGTTAGACAAGAGGAAAAATAATTAAGATATTAAATGTATCATCTCTGTAATGCACATAAATATAGCATAGGAGAAGTCTTGTCATATCTGTACTCACTTAATTTACCCCAAAACTCTGTGGTGTACATGTAAAAACTGAAGATCAGAAAGATTAAACTACCCATTGAAAGCCACCCAGCTGATTACGACCAAAGCCAAAATTCAAATCCAGGTTATTCCACTCAATATCTCCATTAGTAAACAAAATATTATATCACAGGTTCTGTTTTGGTGGTTTTAAATTGTTTCTTTTTAGCAGAATGTATAACCTAGCAGTCTTAAAGGAATGATAAACTCTTTCTTTTCATTTTTATTAATTATAAGAGTAGCTGCACACTGAATATTTAAGGGTTTTCTATAATCAATAGGAGATTTATATCAATCAAAATGGCAGGCCACCTTCAAACAAAAAATAAACTACTGTACGAACCAAAGAAAATGGAGAGATGATGACAACCATGCAACGTAAGAGGATAGAAAGTACATTATTAATGGAACAGGAAAACTTCCAGTTTCAATGAAGTATACACAAGAGCCTTCAAAATTTCTTAAATTGGGCACTTCTACAAATTGGAGTTGGAAATAGCTGACACAGGATAATTTTTTGAAATTTTATTTAAAATCTAATTGTGTGTGTGTGTGTGAGAGATAGAGAGCGAGAGCGAGAGCGAGCGAGAGAGAGAGAGAGAGAGAGAGAGAGAGAACACCAGAGAGAGGGAGAAAAAGAGGAAAGAGTAGGGATGTAGGGGGACAGGGTGGGGAGAGAGGGGAGGGAAGGAGAGATACTACTAAGTACAGTCTACTTATGAAATGTAAATAAAGCCATATTATGTGATTGGTAAATAAAAGACTGATAGCCCTATAAGATGGACTGCATGTTGATTCATATGAGAATTTTCCCAGCAGTTTGATATTTTGTGCCAAAAAGTACCAACAGTTGAATGCAACATACAGTGTCAGCTGAAGGGGACCAGCCACAGAAGTAGTTATGCATGATGCAAACCTCTCCGAACTCTTCCTTGCTGCCACAGGCTTTAACTGGAAAGTGCTATTGGGTAGTCCTCTCCAATCTTCTCACATCTAAAGAGTTCCAGTTCTCCCTTGCATCCCCCTCTCTTAAGCCATCTTTACAATTTCTATATTAGAACACACATTTATTACAGTGCTCCATTATTTGATATTCTGATATGTGTTTAACTTCACTAGTACTTTTCCTTAGGAATTGTTTTTATTAGTATTCTGTCTATAAATTTGAGTACACTTTTCTTAATTCTATTTTTTTCCGATAACTCTGTTGAATTTAGCAGCATGCAAAAATGTTATATAGGTGATAAATATTTCTTAAATGCTGTAGATTTTCAACATAAATGTATTTTAGAAAATGTAATATTTAGAATCACATATGTGATTTTATTTTATACAAAAGAGAGTAAATAAATTTGTATATAGATTTACTTTTGTATCCCAGAATATATTTCATAGAATTCCAGGTAGATGAGACAATGGCAGCTTCCTAGGTCTGTACCTCCCAATATTTCTTCCTAAAGCAAAATAGAACAAGATAAAAATGCAGAAAACCATGCCTTAAGCATACGTTGAAAATAGAAAATGTCCAAACTTTAAAACTAACCAAAATGAAAGTTCAGAAAATAAGTGAAGCTGTCACCAAATCTCAGTGAGCATGATATCTCGCTTCTGCACCTCTGCAAGGCTTGGTGCTGGAAAGAGCAAGCAGGCTGGTGGAGACAGAGACGGGGCACGGGGGCGGGGGGGGGGGGCGGTGGGAGGAGGGCGACGTGGGGCAAGGGCAGAAATGCTGGAAAGGGAGGAGAGTGGAGCCAGCGATAGACCTAAAGTTATTCTAAATCTACTGCCCTTAGGAATAGGACAAATATAATTAACAAAATACTTCTTAAAGAGTTCCGAATTGTCACAACATGACTTTCATAGAAGAAACAAGGCACTCGCTATGTGAAGTGGCTGTCTTTGAAACATGTAGCATCTGAGATAGAGAAAAAGGAAAACGAGAAATATCCTTTGCAGAAAAAATAATGGTGTATAACTAAAGAATAATCCCTGATATCTTTTTACAAATAAATGAAGATCTGAACCTACAAATTGCAAGGGCAAACATAAGAAAATCAACTAAGAATGATTAACTCTTCGAAGTATCCTAGTAAAATGATTTAACTTTGAAGGTAGAGATTTAAAAAACATATTCACTTTCTTCAGTGAAAAAGACCAAGTAAGTTATGAGGCAAAAAGAATGAGACTGACATTCAATTTTTTAAAGGCAACTTTTGGAGCAAGGCCATAATGGAGATTATTCAAACAAATCAATAAAAGACAGAGTGAAAAGACGATTTTGAATCTAGTTAATAATTCTATAAACATGAAGGTATAGAAAAAGTTTTAAACATACATGAGTATAGGGTATTTTCTACTAACATGGCCACCTTTTGGAAACTAAAGTAAATTCACTAAAAGAAGAAATATCTGGAAAAAATGCAGCAAAATGACTGATACTGGGCATTTTAATAAATGCTATTTAAATTTAATGCTAAAACAAAAGTGGGAATGATGGACTGTTAATGTACCAATTTTAAATGTAATGACAAAGTACATTTTTTTAAAGGGAGGAATAAGAAAATGTAAAGAAGAAATTTGAAGGAGCATAAAGATGCTGTTTTTTATTGACATATAACATTGTATTGGTTTATGGTGTATTCATTGATACTTGTATGAACAATAACAAAATGTCATTAAAGAGAGACAGACCAGGTAGTAAAAGTTTAAGTGAGAAGACTGGGAACCAAGGTCATTAAAAGAACGTAAGTCAAAAGGTAATAACTAGAACAAAAATACAAACCTTCCAAAATGTATTTTTTGTTAAAGAAAATAAGATTGTGTCCTAGAGAAAGAAGCATAAAATTATAACATAAAATGTATAATTGCAAAACAGTGACAGAAATGAGAACAAACATATTTTTTTTTTTTTTTTTTTTTTTTTTATATATATTTTTTTTTTTTTTTTATCTTTTTTTTTTTTTTTTTTTTTTAGGTTTATTTATTTATTTATCTTTAGAGGGGAAGGGTAGGCGAGAGGGAGAGGGAGAGAAACATCAATGTACGGTTGCCTCTCATGTGTCCCCCGCCGGGAACTGGCCCGCAACCCAGGCATGTGCCCTGACTGGGAACCGAACCGCGATTCTCTGGTTCGCAGGCCCGCGCTCAATCCACTGAGCTACACCAGCCAGGGCGAGAACAAACATATTTGATGCAACAGCAAATGTAAATTGATTTAGTTCATCTATTAAAACAAAAGGATGTTTAATTTGCATACAAAACAAGACCCAATAATGTTATACTCAACAGACAGAACTAAAATAAAGTGATCTGTAAGAGCATATTTTTAAGGGATGGCCATTGGTATACTAGACAAATAAAAACAATCAAAATAAGGGTAACAATTGTATTATCAGACCAAGTATAATTTAAGCCCACAAGCATTAAAAGTGAAAAGGAACATTTTTAATGCTGAAAGTATAATTTCCAACAAAGGTGTCAATAAACTACACTTAGGGAGAAGAGAAGAAAATGACTAACCTAAGTAACTATTTTCTTTTGATCACTCTCTGAAATTAAAGAAAAATAATTATTAGCAGTTATTTTCATCTAGTTATTGAATTTGCTTTTCACAAGGATGTGCTTTAAAAATTCTGAGACAATGCATATTTGAAGACTGCAAAATTGATAAATACATTGTTCATGATGAAAGTCACGTAAAGAATGTAAAGAAAGGTAGAAGCTTGGTTTAGAATGAGTAGTATCAGTGAGAACTTACTGTTATTTCCTGGATCTGTCTTCTGAGAGTGAAGACACCCTGTGAGAAATGAGCATACCAATCTCCTCAATATTGATTTCTAAATCCATTCTCAAGTAAAAGAAATCAGTCTCCTGAAAGAAATAGTTGATTCCACCTTGGCCACTGTGGCTTAGGTGATTGGAGTGTCATCCTATAAACCAAAAGGTCACATGTTCAATTTCTGTTCAGTGCACATACCTAGGTTGTGAGTTTGGTCCCTGGTTGATATGCCAGAGGCAACTGATCAATGTTTCTTTCTTACATCAGTTTTTCCCTCCCTCTCTCTGCCTTACTTCACCTCTCTCTAAAGTCAGTGAGCATGTCCTTCAGTGAAGATAAATATAAAGAAGGAAGGGAGGAAGGGAGGAAGGGAAGATGGGAGGAAGGGAAGATGAAATGTTTGATTCCAGAGTAAGGAAAATGCCAGATGAGTCTGGAATATCTTGTGGTACCCCCTCCCCAAAAAAGTAGGTAATGCTCAAAATGTAAAGGGAGAATTTCAAATATTATGTTTGTAAGATTCATATATGTTGATACATGTGGCTACGCTTTATTCATTCTAATTGCTGCATTATTTCCTACTATAAGAGTGTACCATAATGTTTTTATTCATTCCCTTGTTGATGAGTGGGCATTTGGGAAACTTCCAACTTGGGTCTACTAAGAACTGTGCTGCTATGCATGTTTTTATACATGTATTTTGAAAAACATGTGTACACATCTCTTCTGAGTATTATTTAGAAGGGGGTCTGCTAGCTCAGAGGGAATACATACATTCAGCCGTGATAGGTCGTATATACCACCAAACAGTACCCTAAACTGGTTGCCCCAGTTTACTTTCCTACTAATGGTACATGAGTTACAATTGCTCTACATTCTTTCCAAACCTTACAGTTCTGAATTTGAGAGAAGTTGGTAAAAGAATTATCTCCAAGAAATGACAGCTAATTGACATCTGACCTCACAACAGTTACTCTGGAAGCCAGAAGATAATAGAAAATCTATCCTCAAACCAGTCCCCCAGCCTCCTCCCTTACCCTAGCATAGCTACTTGTAGCTCTTGTAGCACGTAACTCCTCACCTCAAAACTATACAATAACTTTGCATCTCATTTTAACTTTAAAAAATACTTAATATTATAAAATAAAATAATAATAAATGGTCCTCTCTTTTTGCATCTTTCCGCCTGCCCATTTGGCCCTGACTACCTAGACTTTCTTAGTCTTCCTCGATCACACATCATGCATGTTCTCAACCCAGGTCCTTTGCAAAGGCTATTCCTTGGCCAGAAAACTCTTCCCCCAGATATTCAGGTGGCTTCCTTATGGAATCTTTTCTCAAATGTCAAAGGAGCAACCATCCTATCACTCCCTACCCCTTTTCCTGCTTTATTCTATTTCTTAGAATTAATCTCCATCTAACATGACATGTGCTTTTCAAATTCCTATCTAATATAATATATACATAATTCTTGTCAGTTTTTGAATTCCACTGTGGCATAACTACAGTTTAGAAGAACTGTCATGAAAATCTTGAATAAAGTAAATTAATGTAACAGAACTTTATATTAAAAGTCAGATTTTAAGTTTATAGATACTCCTTTGGAGGAAACTGGTCTTAATTCCTCTACTATTTTAAGTATCTCCTTCACTTTGGTTTTCGATGTTTTAATATTATATGCCTAGTTGTGCTTTTGGATTGTATTTACACTGTCTTGCATTCATAACCATTCTTAAAATTGTGGACTGATGGGTTTTTATAAATTTAGGGAATTATGCAGCTTATGTTTTTAAATACATTCATTCTTTTACCTTCTCTCTTATCTTCTTCTGGAACTATAATTACACATGCTTAAAATCTTTCTACCACAATATCTTTTTTTCTCACTTTGCTATAATTATCATCTCTATATTTTCATTGTATTTCTATTTCAATATTTTCTGATTATTAACCTTCAAATTTCCTAATCCTCTCTTCTGTTACATCCTGAACATTTACTTTTACTTACTGTATTTTTCTAAATATATTTTATTGATTATGGTATTACAGTTGTCCCATTCCCCCCCCTTATTCCCCTCCACCCTGCACACCCCCTCCCACCCACACTCCCCCTTTAATTCATGTTCATGTGTCATAAGTTCTTTAGCTTCTACATTTCCCACACTATTCTTGCCCTCCCCCTATTTTCTACCCACCGTCTATGCTACTTATTCTCTGTACCTTTTCCCCCTCTCTCCTCCTCCTACTCCCCTGTTGCTAACCCTCCATATGATCTCCATTTCTGTGGTTCTGTTCCTGTTCTAGTTGTTTGCTTAGTTTGCTTTTGTTTTAGGTGTGGTTGTTAATAACTGTGAATTTGCTGTCATTTTACTGTTCATATTTTTATCTTCTTTTTTCTTACTGTATTTTTTTATTTCTAAGAATTATTTGCTTCCTTTTTTTATGGATTCCAATTACCTGGTGAAACTCTCTATTTTTTTTATCTTTTTTTATAAAAATGTTAGTTATATTTTAAGACCATTTTTGAAATTTTCAGTGTCTAAATCACTTGTGGATTTATTGCTTTATATTCTTCATAATTTTTGTCATTTAACCTATTTATTCCTATTCTTGATAATTGTTATCAAATGCAGTATGCATGAATGATGACAAAGGCTACAGATGATATTTTATTTCTCCATAGCAGATTGAACTTTCTTCCTCTAGGCAGAAGGAGTATAGGCAGATAATCATTTTCTAGCTCGGTATCTATTTTTCCCCCTTTTACTCCTTGGACTTACCTCTTTCTGGGTCTGAAATGAAAGACTGAATGTTTGCCATACCCTCCACTCTCGTCAGGCTGTGATAGCAAATTTTCATCTTCCAGCAAGGTGAATATTCTGGAAACTCTGGTTAGTGTCATAGCCTTTTGGTATCTGTTTCAACATTACCACAATCTCACCCACTGCATGTACTGTTTAGGAACTGGGAAACACCTCAACATAATTTTGTGCAGAATTTCAGCCTCATTTAATTGTAAATATTTCCAAGAGCGATACTTCTTAAATCCCAGCTGCCTTTGCTTTTCTCCAATACATTTAAACACATTTTTAAAAAAGTCATCTTGTTTCAGTTCCTGCAAAGAGATTTAGTCTAATACAAGTTAAATAAAAAATTTCTCTAGAAATATACTGTGGGGTAATATCTGAAGCTATTTCAAATAAAAATTGTGCTGAATGAGATCTGAGAAATGAGCAAAGATATTTCTTCTATTTCCAGACCAAAAATTTTAATGAATAATGCTAATATCTTTCTTTCCTTGAGTCAGGTTTTTAATTGTAATATCAGAGAACTTGCTGATACCCTATAGTTACCATGACAATTGAAACTTTTCTTGATGTACCTTGGTGGTTTACATAAATACACACGGACGCACACTTTTTTGTAGTAAGAGCAATAGAATTCTCCTAAAAAACAAAACAAGCAAAAAGCAAATAATTCTCTCTATTAAGCAAAAAAAAAAAAAAAAGCAAGACATGCAACATAATTTGTCATAATTTGCTTCAGTGAAAAATGAAAATACAGGGCCTTTGTTTAAAATTAAAATATTTAAGATACCTACAACAGAACATTATTTTATAATATCAAGTACTCCTTCATTTCTAAGGTTACTAAATTGGCTAGAATATAAGCAATGCTAAAAACTTCCCCTCATGTCCTAATTGGTGTGGCTCAGTTGGCAGGCTATTGTCCCACAAACCAAAGAGCTGCCTGTTCAATTCCTGGTCAGGGCACATGCCTGGGTTGTAGGTTTGGTCAATCAATTGATGCTTCTCTGTCACATCAATGTTTCTCTCCCTCTCTTTCTCCATCTCTTCTCCTCTCTCTAAAAATAAATAAATTTTTTAAAATAAAAATAAAAATTTCCTTTAATGTAATGTTCTAAATGATTTCACTAATGATTAGTCATATGGTGCCCAATCTGATATGTAAGCAGTAATGCACAATTCACTGGAGGAAAATTCCATATCGTTCGTGACAATACGTGTAAGATGAATTACATTTTTAAAGAATATATGTGACTGTGTAGGAAAACAACTTACACCTTTCTCATAATAGTCATAAAAATATAAAAACATATTTATATTTTCATCATTTATATGAAATATTTCTTGAGTACTAGACTTTTTCAGACAATAAACAAATATCCATGAGCAAGACAGATATGATCACTGCCTTTATGAAACTTAAAATGCTAGCAACAAAGATTAGAAACAAAAAAGGAATAACAGTGTAATGATAGCTTTGAGGAGAGTATAGAGTTCTATGGGCATGTAACAGGATCTTAGAAACCCAAAATTGCTTAGCAATTAATGAAGATGCTAAACTGATGTATTTCATATTTGCACTACAAGTTATCTAAAAGATTATGCAGACAATTAATCTTGTTAAGCTATTTGGCATAGTCAGCACCAATGCATGTGAGAGTAGCTAGCAAAACAGATCCATAATAAGGCCGAAAGAAAGGATTTGGTGTATTTGGTATCTAAATTGGACTAAAACTAAATTTTAAGCTTACGGGGTCATATTTAGGGTGCTTTCTACATTTGGTGTAATCATTTAGTGTATTCATTTGGCACAGCTCACCTCTAATTCAAAAAAGAATTTTTTTCTTCTCATCTCTGACTTCTGGCTTGGTCAATAGCTTGGGTGATTGACTCTAGTCTTTTTAGCCCAGACTGGTAACATAATCTTCAACTCAGGCAGTCTGCAACTTTTTAACCCTTTAAGCTCCAACAGCTAGCTGAGTAGGGTGCTCTAATTAAATGCAGACTCAATTCAAGTTGATATTCAAATCCTCTGATTGCTACCTCTGTATCACTACCATTTTCTATGTTCTTTATTTATCATTATTAGAAATTATCTCCTGACTTACTGTCATGATAGCTAAGACTTTAGATCAAATTCACCATTCCCTCACTATTCATTTTATGGGTTCTTTTAGTATATTTAAATAATATACTAAAATCTCTATTTCTTGCCTTGTCTGGTCTACATAGTATCTCTTGACTTGCCTCTCAGTTACATAAAGGTAACTTCTTCCTCCACTGTTGCTTCTTCCCACCATTCAATTCATTTTCTGGCAATTAGCCTTTGCTTTTATGTTGTTTAGGTTGACAAAAATCTATGTTGTTAAATATTGAAAACTTCAATCAAAGAGAAAACCAATAACTGTTAAAATGTTGGTGTTTTTAACCATGTCACTTGTATAGCCACTAGTATACTGATGAAAAACTTCCTTCCCTGTAGGTCCAGTGTCACAGCTTTGGGGTATTTAAGAATGTAACTTACATCTTGTTGAGACAGATTCCATTTTGTCGTACTTCATCAAGGACTAAAAAGTGTGGTTCACGAGGGTTATTTTATGTTTGAATCAGATTTGTCTTTCTCTTTACAAAATTTCTACTCACCTGCATGTCGTCTTTACTGAGTGAAGTAATGTGAGGTTTCTTGAGCCCAGACCATTCCATCTATTCCTTTGTCTCTAATGTCACTTTTCAAGTTATTTTTTTAATTTCATTGAACTTACATTCTCATTCAGATGTTTCTTTCAAAACCTTCTTTACTCACATATCAAGTTTCCATTTCCATGTTGCTGGAATCCTAGATGAGTTTTACTAAAGTTGGTCTCACTAAAGACTTCCTTTATTTTTACCTTTAACTGACATTGTTCAAACATCCTCAAACAAGAAATGACAATAAGGAGGGACAGTGAGAAGGAGGGAGAAATGGACGGTATAGGAGACAGAGGAGAAGAGAAAATATGTGGGAGGTAAAATAATTTGTAGGTGTTGCTGTGATTGATGAACGTCTGATTCAATTGACCTGAGCTTTCTCTCTAGACACTTACTGCTCTACAATTTCAAAGTCATGTATCAAAGTGCAGATTTATTTATATTTTCCACCTATTCTCAAGGGCATTTAGTAGGTCCTTTCTATTGTGAGACTTGAGATTCTTGTGAGAGCATTTATATGGCTCTTTCTACATTGATTATTTTCCCCATTTTTTCTCCAGTTCTCTCTCAAATTCATGTCACTTACACACTAACACTATTGGAGTGCTGCATTATGACTCCTTTCTCTCAAAATCAATCTCTCTTGGCTTTAATAATTTTTCAATTCTATGAATAAGGAGAATTCCTTACCTCATTTGCTAATCTTTTATTTTTTTTTCTTTGCCTAATAAATGCTTAGTTTTAAAGCTCTCTTTTCCTACCCACCCCCTTTCTGTTGTTCTTTTTACATAACATTGTCTGTCTTTATGAAATCAATACATTCTTTAGTTGTTCCGAAAATATAACTTTAAGATATTCAAATTTTTCTGGAAGTCTACAATTCTAATTGTCTTCATTCTTTTTATTGTTCTTTTTTCCTCTTGGGTTTTCTTTACTATGCTGCTGATTTTTATTATATGTGTAGCAGTATGAATAGAAATTCATATTTAAACATATGCACAGAAAAATTTCTAGGTAGCTGTTAGGATGAACAGAACAAAATTCTAAATTTAACTTGAGGGTCTCGGAAAGTTTAGATAGAAGAGTATTTTAAACTCTGGATTCAGCATCTACCCTAGGATCCTTAATTCTTTCAAGAATTTTGGTGAATTTTTGATGAGTCCGATCGTGCTGCACTCACCTGGGTAGGTAAAGTCTATGCTGCTTCACCTCTGCCCTCAGGTCATCTAACAGGGCCAGAGGACAAGGAGAATAAGCAGAGGGGAGCCGGCACTAACCCCATCCCCACAGTTTTCTGCCCTGCATTGTTTTCCCACAGACCGGGATCCAGAAGGCTAGGCCCTGTGCTAGCCAGATAGGCTCATTACCTGCCTAAATCTCTTGAATGTTTTCTCTTGCCACTTCCTCCACTTCTTCACCAGTAAAGAAGAATCCACCATCTCTTATTCTGACATAGGTTGGTATAAATATGTTACTCATTCCCAATCCACTCATACATCCCCAGATTTCTTGACTGTGACAAGTGCATTTTTATTTGTTTACCCTCATTTTAAATGTATCTAAAGAAGAATAAAAGAAAATATATGCTCATATCCCTTATCAACAATTTATTATTCTACTTTATCCACTCCTCTTTGCAAATTACATTTTTTAATTCTTCCCTTTCGTGATCATTCTTAAAATTAGCAAAAATACAAGTTCTTAACTCCACCAAAGAAAGTATTTAATTCTGTTGGTTTTACATAACCCTCATTATGTCAAAGTCACTACTTATTTAGAAACAGCACAGTAATTTGCACCCTTTCTAAAAATTTATCATTTGTTCTGTCATTTCTTTTTAAATCTCTTTCCTTTGCCCTGGGACTACTTTTTGTCTTAACACAAACCCTGTGATACTTTCTACCACAGTCTACTAGTAGTAAGCTTTCTCATTCATTCTCTTTTATCTGTAATGTTATTTTTATCATTATTCTTGGCTGATATCTTAGGGGTATATAACTATCTGTGTTATTATCACTGATCAAATGAAAATTATTTTCCAGTATCTGCCCTCTATTGCAAATATAAATCCTGCTATTGGTCTAAATTTTTATAATGTCATTTTTGTAATATCTACCTCTCTCTCTGTTGTAAAGGATCCCTTTTTGCTCTGATTTTCTACACTTTTACGATAATGTATGTATTCCTAAGAGGAGATATCTATACTTAGACATATATAGGTATATAGAAATATAAATGTCTATGTGTCTATTTATAGAAAAATAACTTATGGTTACTCAAGGATCAATATCTTTCCACAATTCTAGAAAATTGCTGATTAATTTCTCTTCTAAAATTGCCTGTCTCAAATCTCCTATTATTTAATTTCTATTATACTTACATTATACCTTTTCATTCTAATGTTGATATCTCTAAATTTCTTGTGTTCTGATTTCTTTTAAAAAATGGTAATACTTGCTAAGATGGCGGTGTTAGCTAGAGCTACAATGTTGATCATATTTCAGCATGTGTATCAGATCAGTGTGTATACATCTTAAATCCAATGTTATGTGTTAAGTATGTCCCAAAGACTCTAGGGGGGGGAATCCCTAAGGGCTGAGTTCAGGTGAATTATTTAGAGCTATTATTTATTTATTTACTCCAGAGTTTTTGAGAACTCTCTTCGGTTTTTTGTTTTTTTTTCTTCTGAATTTTTAACTTAAAATAGCTGTGTTTTCATTTATTGAAATTCTATTGATTATATTACCAATTTACTTGTCAATTTTCCTTTTGTCTGTCTTTTTGATTGAGTTGTTTTCTTTTATGGCCATATAAGCTTACTTATGGTGCTTTTCAGATATTTCTATTTCTGAGGCTCATGGGAGCTGTTCCCCCCTTTCTGGGCGTATCTTCTGGCTCTGCCTCATTGTGCAATATTTTTATTGTGAGCTAATCTTCAGTGGAGATTGCTTAAATTGTGGAAAACTGTGAGGTGTAAATTGTGGAAATGACTTACATAGCAGGTTAATTTATCATATTACTATCTTAATTTGGCAAGTTTAAGTTCAGACTCTCAAATTTTTGGTAGCATAGGTTAGAAGTTTGATTTTTTTCCCCACAAGTGACACCTTGTTATTGTTGTTGTTGTTGTTGTTGTTGTTGTTGTTGTTGTTTGGGGGGTTGGTTTTTGTCTTCTACACTCTCCTCCTAGAGAACCTTGGCCCTCACTAGAGATTAGCATCCCTCAGTGCTCCTTGGTTGGTGAGCGAAAAGGTTCGATTCTCCTATAACTTGTGAGAATCTGTGTAGGAATCATATTTGAAGTTTCCTGCTGTGTTCAGAAACAAAGGCTTATTTTATAATTTTATCCAGCATTTTAGGATCTTAGAGTAGAAAATAGTTTTATTAGTTCAGTTCAGCATATTGTCAAATCGTTCTCTAGGTAGCTTACAAATTATTTAACCTTTCTAAATCTGTTTCCTCAAATGTAAAGAAAATTTTCAGTTCTAGATTTGACTTATTTCTTCTTTAAATGGTAAGATTACAAATACTGCCCTGGCTGGTGTAGCTCAGTGGATTGAGCTCGGGCCTGCGAACCAGAGGATCGCGGTTCGATTCCCAGTCAGGGCACATGCCTGGGTTGCAGGCCAGTTCCCAGCAGGGGACACACAAGAGGCAACCGTACATTGATATTTCTCTCCCTCTCCCCTACCCCTCTAAAGACAAATAAAAAATCTTTAAAAAAGATTACAAATACTTTAGGCTTGTGGGTCATACAGTCTCTGTCATAGCTCATTAACTCTGACATTAGAACATGAAAGTAGCCAGAAATAATATGTAACTAACTGAGTAAGGCTGTTTTCCAATAAAACTTTATTTACCAAAATAGCCATTTGGGCTAGATTTTGCCCATGGGTTCATATTTTCTGACCCCTTGTTGGATCACAGATTCTTATTCTAATATGAAATATTAGAATATGATGATTACAATGATTATTAAAATATTAGAACACAATTATTAAAATATACAAGACTTTTGTAAGCTTATTTGTTTCTGTATGAATGTGGGTAAAAGTGTGTTTGATGTGAGAGTATGTGCATACATCTATAATTTTTTCTGTGGGGAAAGTCAGATCTTTCTTCAAATGTTTGAAAGATCCAAGGCTCTAAAAACATTAATAAAATCATGGAAATAAACCTGAATTCTAAAACACTAGAACTCCCTGATAGTATTTCTCTAAAACACATACCCTTTCCAGCATAAGAATAATTTTCTATATTTAAAGTAACTTTTTAATGTAATGTCCTGGATCCCTTTTCACCTTCGTGTGAGCATGGACACGGCTGAGAAAGCAGGTGGGAGATATGTGGAAGGCAGGTTGATACGGCATGATGCCAACATTCTTCTTGAATAATTCTAACCCTTCCATGACATTTAAAGAAATTAAGGTCAAGTTATTGAACAAAATACTTCCTCTCTCACTAATTTCAACTGCTAATTTTAACCTCCTATCAGCAAAACTACACTTGATGTTCAGCTCCGGATGCTGAAACCAAACTACCAATCTGGACTCACTCTATTATTTTCATCATTAATTATTGGCTCCAAAAATAAAAAATGGTGCAACCATAGCTTAACCTTCCAAATAAAATAGAAGCTTTTCTTTTTTCTTTTATTTTATGATCACCTGGTCTAAGCTAGATCTACTAGTAAACACAGATGTTTATTTCTGGTTTTCAGTCAAAGTTTCTGTTTATGGCTAATAGAAGGAGGTCATCACTGGCAGGTATTTTGGCTTAAATAGTTTCTAATAGAATAAAAGTCAATGATGTTTTAATAATTTATTTCTGAGCTTCTGGAATGATTTAATGCTCTTATCTATAAATTCTTAGTTAATCATTAACCACCACAAATAGTACTATATAATTCTGTCACCTGGAAATCTAGTTGGAAATATTAAACTAATATTTAAGTGCCATGTAACAATAGGTATTCATAAAGTTTAAAAATCCAGCATGGTGAACTCTCTGATAATCAACAATATCACAATTTGAATAGTATCTTTTTTTAAAAAAATAAAGAAATTAAGATATTTTTAGAAAAATTAGATTTGAGAATCATATTTTAGTGTTTTATAACAACCAAAGCACACTGTTTATATTAATACATAATAGGCCATAAAATATTTCTTCTTAAAGAACATAAAAATAAAAAAATACAAATTAAAAAAAAGTAAAACTAAATCTGGAATTCTGGCTCATCTAATTTTATTGGTACTTCTAGAGTAATTTTAGACAGACTGTTTGAGTACTTTATCTTGTTCTTCTCTTTATTGAAAAAATATATTTAACTATATATTATATTTGTATAAACACATAGATATATATACATGTCTATATATAAAAATTATTTTTATACATATTAATAAATATTAGTATAAATTTATGTATAGTAATTTATATATATATTTTTATGTATTTTGTATACATATTACTAATTGCAGCTAGACAGTGTGGGGAAATTATAAACAGTTCCCAGCTAATGATGTAGTTTTATTTTCAGGGGGAAATATTCAAAATTCAACTTAATTCTCATTGAATCTGGGTTCCATAAGTTAGTAAAAAGTGTGCATTAATCTAAGGCTTGAATGTGCAAAATTCTACAAACAGTACTGTTAAATCCAAGAAGCAGAATGTAGTCTGAAATAAAATGTCAACTTTAAAAGACCAAGTGACATTGACAACATTTATCTATCACATTTTATGAAAAAGCAGGCAAGTATTGCTTAATTGGATGGCTGAGGACATTATTAGTCACAGGGCAGTCCATAGCCAAACAAGAAAGACTCATAAAAATATGTAATAACCATTTTAAATAATTTTAATATGAAAAGTGAAGAGGGTTGTGGATTGTAACTATGTTTTCTGTAGAGAAATAAAAGCTTTAAATCTTTAAATGAAGCATCTGCTTAAACTTCTATTCTGAAGGTAAGGCCTTTACTAAAACTATTAACTCTTCTATTTCAGATGGATTTAAAATCCTTTTCTTCGTTCTCTGTGTTGATAATCACTCAGCAAAGATGATTTGATCACTAGTTTGAAATTTGCAAGTCCCAAGGGAAGCATACTACCTTTATATTTCCTTCTTATAGCTGCATGTATTTTATGGGTTATGGAAAATAAGGAAGGTGGTGGCCAAATGGAATTAGGAAAGGCGAGAAAAGTGCCTTTCATTATTGAGATACATTTGGAAAAAAATGTCCTGTTAGTCCACCATTCAAGAATTCAGAGTAAAGATATTCATTACAAAGTAGATCTTGTAGAAAAGGCAGAATGGAATTGAAAGACTTGAAATAAACTGAAGTGTTTAACTTTACCACAAACCTCCATTCATGTTCATTTGTTTATCTAACTAGTTAATTTATCTTGACTAAGGTTTATTTATTACTTATACAATGCTAGACTCTACACCAGAAGTAAAGATTAATAAATGAATAGAACAGACACATATCTCCACTATTCTACAGCTTATATTCTATGGAAGGAGTCAAGCAAAGAGGTAATATAATACACACGTAATGTGTCAGATGGTCATGAGTGTTCTGGGGAAAACTACAAAGTAGAGAAGAAGGTCAGGTACTGTGTTTGGGCAGTGCCTGGGGAAGACAAGAGGATCTATATGAGTGTTACCGCAAAGACCATGAGGAATGGTGTGAGTATTCAGGTTTCTTTGTGAAGACCTACAAAAACAGAGATAAGGTCCATACTAATAAACCTGGTAGTCTCAAGGATAATAATCATTTTCAAGACATGAGAAACACTTTTGGTGAACACTTGCATTTGTTTTTTAGTCTTTCAACTTTTCCCAATGGCCAATGGGAGCTCATTTTCTTTTTCCTGTTCAACTCTGCTTTAGTAGAATTTTAATGTCATTTATTGACCAGCACAAGCCCCGATGCAGTCAGTATTTACTGGGTGTGAGATTTTCAGTTCCTGATCTTTTGTATATGATAGAATACTGTGAAGTGTATAAAAGGTTTGAGATTTTACCCTACTTCCAAGCTAACATTTAGCCTGCCACAGCTTTATAGATTCTGGCAGGAGACATAAGACCCCTGGGCCAGAGACAAAGCACTTTATTACTTAAGGTTTTGTGAGTAGTTTATTACACTACTGGTTTTGTAAAAAGGCCTCTGTGAAACATGCCTTACCTGATTTTCCCCACAAGGAGACATTAACAACCTGGCAAGAATACTCATCTGCCTTCTGCCCCAGAAGGAGACACACCACCTCTCTCTTCCTAGGCTATACAAAAATCCTTGAGGAAAAAAAAAAAAGCCTGGAACAAAAGTTGTCAATTGCTCTTTCTAAGATACGTAGAATCACAGAAAGCCTGTGGAATGTTGTCTGCCAACAGCTTCTTGATTCTCACAGTCCAAGTGCCAAGACTTTCATGCCGCCATTGAGATTTGCGACCCTGGCTCGCTTCTCTCTTAGCCTGAGTGTCTTAATCCCTATCTCCATTTCCCTGCTTCTATGGGCCTTCCAAATCCAATGTTCCATATATGTGATTCTTATAATAACATTTAATTAAAATTATATTAAAATATAACAGATGACATGTATCTTATAGGAATTTGAAGTAGTAAAGTTTGATTTTAATAACCTAAACTTCTACTGTAATTCCTTTTTATTATTTATATGCACATTTCACATCACAACATCAATCTTTTAACTTTATGTTTATTGTGAACACTATTGCAGACGTCCCCATTTTGTCACCCTTTGCCCACCTCCACTCAGCCTCTACATCCCCTTCCTGCTGGCCATCACCACACTGTTGCCCATGTCTATGGATTATGCATGTGTGTTCTTTGGATGATCCCTTCACCTTCTTTTATCCAGCCCCCAACACCTCTCGCTTCTGATAACTGTCAGTCTGTTAAGTATATCAATGCCTCTGTTTCTGTTTTGTTGGTTCATTTATTTTGCTCTTTAGATTCCACATATTAGTAAAATCATGTGGTGCTTGTCTTTCTCTGACTTGCTTATTTCACTTAGCACGATGTTCTCCAGGTTCATCCATGCTGTCATGAAAAGTAAGACTTCCTTCATTTTATGGTCCCTTAGTATTCTGTTGTGTAAATGTACCACAGCATTTCTTATCCACACATCTACTGATGAACACATGGGCTGTTTCCAGATCTTGGCTATTATTACTTCTTTATAATATGTTTTACTACATATTTTCTTGCCATAAGAAAGGATGTGAAAAATAACTTGTTCTATGGTAGTAATAATTGATAACAGATGGAATTAATTACCACTTTGAGGACATTTGTGTTTTAACAAGTGTCAAGATAAAGGGAACTGTTACTATTTGCATTAATACTAAAGGTTAATGGAAAAGTTGTTTTGAGTCAGAATGCACTTTTTGTGACATTATCTGTTGGACTCTGAATATGTGCATGGCCTTGACTGCGTGGAGCCGACCCAAGCAGCCCTGACCTGCTTGGTTCAGAGTAGCGTTGCTTTTTTCTGTTGTGTACTCCATCCCCACCAAAGAGCTCACTGAATTTTAACAGCTTAGCAGTTTAAGGAAGGCAAACATCTTCAACAACAAAAAAACATCTGAAGGTCACTGGTCTAATTTATTTATGACTTGGAGCTGTATTTTGCTTTCTTTCCTCTTCTCTCCTGTTGTCTATTAAATATGACTAATTAAGGAAACAGTATTTGGAACAGATCATTTCTACCTAAATTCAAATCTACCTCAGTAAAATCTGGAAAAATTCACTTAGCTCATGGTGATTTAGTGATTCTGTGTTTTAGAGAACAAATGTTGGATAAAGTGTGTAAATACATTTCTAAACATTCAGATTACCTAGGCAGAATATTTCTTTCAAATTAGCATCTACTGCTAATTTCTATATAATTAGAGAAGATGTTGTCTCTATTCAGTGTAACAGAATGCAGTGTTTGTGACAATCTAAGAATATGACTTTTGAGTTGTAGAAGAGAGTCATATATCATGAATATAATTAATAGAAATTTGTATTATAACTTTTTCAAAATAAAAATTGGTTCTTTTTTCTATTACTGTATTCCCAGAATACCCAATTACTTCACCACAACAAAAGAAATACTTAATTCTCCTTTCTGTGTTAGCGACTCAATCATCAAAACTGCATGACAGAAAGAAATTTGATTATAATATGCAGCAGGGAGTTAATATTCTTCAAAATATCATCTATATTCAGAATATTATATAACACACACACACACACACACACACACACACACACACACTTGTGTTTTCTTTAAGACTTATTTTTCTTTTCTAAAACAATGCATTAAAAAAGAACTGGCTTCCCCTCACCACCAAGTAATTATGTTGTTGAAGTCTAAAGCTAATTTTAATATGATTGCTATAATTAAGAAAAAACTTTTACAGTTACTTCAACAGTCTCGGTGTTTTCCATGTTCATAAGAAATTCAAGCTAAAGAATTGGTAGCCTACAGTACTTTCTTCTAGGTCAGGCTCGCACCATTGACCCTCACCTTCAGGGAATGTTTGTCTTTAGTCTTCATGATCATTTGCTAAATACATCGTGATAATCAGTCTGCTTTGGTTGACAGCATTGAGTCCTGTCCAAGACTACCGTGCATCCCTCCAGGAGTTTCATAAATAAATCACTGTCACTTCTTCTACTGCATATTAAGCCTGGAAAATCAATATGCTTCCCTTTGTGTGTGGGCTTCCAGGAAGATGTCTCTTAAAAACTGTCAAGCTGCCTGATAACTGAACTGGTTCCAATTTTAAGCATGTAAAGTTGCCATATTGGGACACATTGTAAAAGCAAAATATTAATACAAATTCAATCTGCATTTTAAAAACACCACATGTATTTGTAGAAGTGTAGGAGTGTCCCTGCATGGAGGACTGTATGCCCTACAAAGTACATAGCATGCAACCTTCTGTCCTCACTGAGTCCTCTGACAGCTTCCTCTATGTATCTCTAAGCTAGTTCTTCAGATAATTGTAGTGATGGTTTTATATTTGCTTTTGATTTTGCTTACCTTTTATATTTTTCTCTTTATTTTATCATTATAGCACAGTATTGAAATAATCAAATTGGTAATTCTTGAATCAATTTTGTCAATTTATATCTTTATCCAAAATGGTCTATTTTATATTTTCAAATGTACTAATGTAAAATTAATGTATGAAATATGTTAATATTTTCTCAAAACTATAAAATGTAGCTAAACTTCAAAGGTAATTTGAAAGTAATATATTACAAAGATACTGCAAATAAATGTTAAGGATCCATCTCAGAGACAGACTCCTCGGTGGAGAGCAGATGACACCTAATGATGGGGAGAAAGGGAGATTAGTGGGTGGAGCGATTGAGAAAAAAGGAAAAAGACTCCTGGACATAGACCACAGCACAGTGATGGCTGGGGGGGTATAAGGGGACTAACTGGTAATGAAAAAATGTAATAAAGATTATAAAAAAATAAAAAAGAAAAGAAAGCAAACTAAACCCAAAAAGTAAAAGTTTAAAATTAAAGATCTTTATGGCATTTAATGATATTGAGAATAAAAATATAAATAATGGATGAGTTGATTAGGTACTTCATTTTTCAAAAATACTAAGAAAATGAGAAAAAACTACTGAACACACCAAAATATTATAAATTTTCAAAGATATATTTGCTACCTATCCCTTACATATATTTTTTAAATTTAAAGGAATAAGTTTATGTCAATAACTGTCAAATGTCATGTACAAATCCTGAGAAAAACTTAGCAAAATTAAACTAAGAATATTTGAAATTTAATATTCTTATGACTATTAAAGAAATTTAATCCATAATTCAAAATCTTCTCAAAGGAAGTTGTGAACTGACAGCTACACCTGAATGAATAATGAATAAGTGATGCCAGACATACATCAAATATAAAAGAGAATGAAGTTGGACGGGGACAGCATAAACTTGATACCTATACATTATTTGACACTATGAACATGTAAATATTCCCAAAATTACTCTGGTATTAACTGTAATCACAATAAATATTATAAACTTTATTGATTCATGTAGAACTTGACACATGATTTTACATTTATATGAAAATTTAAAGGCCAAGAATAGATATTTGGGAAATAGAAGAAAACAAGGGAGGATTTGCTTTATTGGATATGAAAAGGTTTGATAAAAATCTAGTCATTAATAATGTGTATTTTGGACGAGAGAGAGAGAGAGAGAGAGGGACTAGTGGAACTCAAAAGAGAATTCAGAGATAAGCGAAAGACCTGATTTAGGAAAAACTTGACACTAAAATATAGTGGGGGAAAAAGTGGTCCTTTTCAGTAAATGGTGCTAAATCAACTGGATAACCTTAAGGAAGTAAATGAAACAATTTACACCTTACATCACACACAAAATCAATTAGATCAATATATAAAATGTAGATCAATATATAAAATAAAAACTAGTTAAAGTTCAAAAGTGCTCCTTTATTAGAATCTTTATGGTCTTGAAGTAGGCAAAGATTTATTAAATATGACATGGAAAGTAAGCACTGAATACCATGGTAAAAATATTAATTGATCTGTGTGCATGACATGGGTCTCAAACTATTCATAACTGCATCTGTTAATGAAAAATTTAAAACAACTCAAATTCCCCCTAACAGTAGGGTGCATAATAAACTATATTTTATTTATAGAATGGAATACGAAGAACACATCACATAAACTCAGGAACTGTAGCTACATTCACCAACATAAATGAATCTCACAAACATAATGTTGAATAAAAGAAGCAAACATAAGTTTGAATAAAAAAATCCAGACCCAAAAGTATATATCTCATATGTTTACATTAAATAAAGTGAAAAGCTAAGCAATAGTGTTTAGGTGTTTTAAGAGCTATAAATAAATGCAAAGAAATAATTGTTAGAAATGTCAAGATAAAGAGAACATTAAATAGGAGATCACAATAGAAAGAGATTTGGAGAAGCATTATGGTGTGCTGATCGTGTTCTCTTTCTAAGTGTCTTGGTTAAACACATATTTACTTGGTGATATTAAGCTGTAAAGCTCTGTGTTCTCATAATTTATTATATCTAACATGTAATGGATTAAAACAGAGAGAGGGAACCATGAGAAGAGAAAGGACAAAGAAGCAAGAGGGAAGAGGACCTGCGTTCTACTGTGGTAATTAGCTAGTGTGTGGGGTATTGACTTTGGTATATTTAAATTGGGGTTTCCAGGCCTGAACTTAATCCTAGTTCATTTTAACAATATTCAGAAAATCTCTAAAACCTGGCTGAGTTGTCTGTTAACAAAGCGCACACTTACTAAAGAGAGAACTGCAAAACGAATCACCAGCACCAAACACGACATCTGTAGTTTTGGCTGCCTGATATCCGTTTTCACTTCAGAGATGTCCACATTCTCTTGTTTGTTTCCCAAGAGAGTTCTGAAGAAGTAGCCAAAGAAGCACCGTGTGATCTTTAAGTGTAATTTTAAAAACAGAAAAATTCTTATGTCTGACTTGTCTGTCTCTGGACACAAATGCACCAATGAATCTGATGACTAACTAGCGCTATTTTAAGCTCTAATGTTTTAATTCATGATATTGTTATACATTGAATCCAAAATAATCATATGAAATTTGACAGCTAAATGACTATTTGCTATATCTAATTCCATTGATTTTTAAATACAGTTTAGATTAAAAGTCTGTTGAAGTAAATAACACTTAAATGGAAACCCATTTTGTAAAATGGATAAAAAAATAATGCTGTTCCAGTTTTCATTTTGGATGGTAGTCAAAACATCAACCTTGTCTTTCATGATATAAGAGACTACAATTTGAAAATAATTCCGCTGGTGCACTTTTTGTGCTAGTAGAAGTTCCAAAATTTAAGTAAAAATTGAATGCAACTTTAGTATAATCAGTATAGGAAATTATGAACTTAGAAATAAGAAATTACAGTGTTGGGTGACACAGTCTTCCGCTGACAGCAAACTGTTTATTCTGCTTTTATCTGTTTTGGATTTGTCAGGTGACAGTCAGGACTTTGTAACTGTTTTTTAAGAACTAATGCTAAATTAGCAATTTCATTCAAAAATAAAAAGCAGCATTTAAAACTGTAAAACCCAAGCTAATTAAGTCTAATGACAAGGGGAAAGATCATCACCAGAAGGTGAAATTTAATAGTCACTTATCCATTTATTTGATTTAGGCATATCCAAAAACTAGCAAAATGTACTAATCTGTGTTAAAGTCTCATGAGAACTGGTAGTGCAGAGCAAACAAATTCTAGCAGAGAGCTTCTAAAATCATAAAAATCTTGCATTTTATTAAAAACTATTTTTATTTGGATTTTTAAAAGCAGGCTTTGCTTTTATTATTTATGTTTTTTAATGCATTTAGGTGGCACAAGCTGTTCTATACTAAAGAAAGATCGGTCAGCATTCTTGGCAGGCTACATATTTAGATTCAAAGAACTTTTAGTATGTTTCTATTTCTACTCTCCCAATCCTACTTTCTTACCTAGCTTAAAGCAATATCAGCACCAGGAAAGATGATGTAAGGTCAAATAAACAATGTAAAACCTAAATGTAACTTTACTTTAACACTTTACAACACATTTAGAGATGCTACAAATATATTTCATATTCTTTCTCTATACTGATAATGGCATATATTTTGGCAAAATATGTTGAAATAATTTGACAAAAATAAGGGAGATGATTGATACATTTTTATTCATACTGACTGAAGGAGAAAAAAAGAGACTTAATTTCTCTTAGGTTTTGCTCATTTTTCAAGTTGTCTTATGTTTTTTCTCCCCTTACAAGTCACTATATTTTCAAGTTTGTAACAATATTATAACTAAACTAGTCACCAATAATCAGTTATCATGAATATGATGTTTCATCGTATCAGGACATATGATCATTTTATTTATATTTATTTATTTATTTATTTATTTATTTATTTATTTATTTATTTTAAACTTCATTTATTTTTTTTTTAGAGAGAGGAGAAATAAGAGCAAAAGAGAGGGGAAGAAACACCAGTGTGAGAGAGAAACATCAGTTGGTTGCCTCTTATCATTTATTTTAATAACCAATTTATTGATAGAATAATGGTAATATTTGTACAACAAACATATTCCTGTGATAGGTACAAGTTTCTATACCTTATATATTCCAATATCATTGTACTTTTTTCACAATCTCATAAGAATCATTAGAAAATGTTCAAGCTTGAAAAAGAATGGTAACCATGTAATTTACTATTTTTCTACTTTAGAATGTACTAAAAATAGGTTTGCCCCTTTCAAAGTCAGAGAGCACATATTGTTAATATCTTCCTAACATTACTTCTTGTGCTCTTAAAGCACTAACTTTGCCAAAATGATTCACTAACATATTAAAAGTATATAAAAATGAAGATACATTTATCACCAAGTAATAGTTTCTTCTTTTTCCTATATTATCATGATTAATTATAAAACATCACAGAGCTCATATTCTGAAATTTTATAATGTATAAAATTATATTCCTAATGATAGTAATCTCTAAAAAATATAGTAAGATCAGCAAAGAAAGTTTATAATTAAATTATCCCCCCCCCAAAAAAAAACCCAGCCACGATTATCTTCTGGAGGGTGGGCCCCTTGTCATAACAGGCTTCCCCCACTAGGTGAGTGTTCTAGGAACCCATCTGTATCTGTGTACCAGCTGGTGTTTTCGTGAGAGGCTGTGTTCGGCTTCAGTGAATTTTTTTTTTGAAGACTCTTTCAATATAGTTGCCCATTTCATGATAGATGATTTACGAGAGCACCTGCCCAAAACATGCAGTTTTTGACTCCATGCCTCATCCTCCCTATTCACCTGATCTCACCCCAGGGATTTTTGTTGTTGTTGTTTCCCTGTATGAAAAATGTCCTCAAAAAGTTAAACATTTTGCCAATGTTGAGGAGGTAAAACAAAAATGGCAGAAGCACTAAAAAGCATCAAAATTGACAAGTTCAAAAACTGTTTGGGGCAGTGGAAAAACATCTCGATAGGTATATTGCATCAAATGAAGAGTACTTTGAAAGTGACTGAAATTTAAATATGTAAGAAAAAATACACACTTTTTATAAATAAATTCTGGGTTTTTGGGGTGCCCCATTGCACATGGTATCACCATGAGACTGAGGCACCAAGTGAAGATGAGAGACTGAAAAGAATCCCCCACTTAAAATTGTATTCATCAAGTAGATGTAGATATTAAGTCCTGTTGGTGCCAGTGTATTCCCTTTAAAAATGTAGTTAAATGTATGCATTATACTTTTTTCATAATGAGAATTGTGTAGAGCAACATAAAAATGATAAAACTTCCTTTATTATTCTTTGGAAAATTGCAGAAAATATGCCCTTTCTCTCCCCTTTTTATTCTTCTATAGATTAAGGCAGTGTTCATCTGTGGAATGAGGTTTATGCTTCATATCACCTCCAGAAATTCTTCTTACTTTTATCTATTTCAATGTGCTTCTCTGGCATTCATGGGCCAGCAAATAGGCTCCCTGTTGACTAATTTAACACCTGCAGATTGGCCTCATTATAACCATAAAATCTGAATAACTTAGAGATTATAGTTTCTTATGCTCATTCAGAAGATTTTGCCTAGCTCTAAAGTGTTTATCATAGCCAGGAACACACAGAGTGAATTTTGAACTGAACGAATAAGAATTACTGTTCCCGTGTGACGATTCCAAGGGATTATGCTCCCTGATAATTTACTGTTATACTTCTAGAATTTACATTTCACATGTATAGGATTTTTCTGTTACTCTTTTTTAACCTCCTTAACTTAATTCACATTATTAAATACTGTTAGTGAGCACTAAGGAAAGCCTTCTGCGTGGATGGAAGCTGGCAGGTATTATGACAAGTAACACAAACAGAATATCCCAGAAAGTTGGTGATCGACTAGACCTCACAAAATTATATGCTACGCTACCATTAAAAAGTTATATGTAAGTAAATGCATCCTAATATTGTACAAGTGCCTGAGGACACCCAAGTTAAAGGAATATTCAAAGTGAAATAGAATTAACCAAGACGGACTTATTGGAGAGATAAATTCTTAAACCAATAGTTTAAAGAAAATGATGAGCACAGATTGATAAAGGAGAGTTGTTTACCTTCTAGTCAGCATTGGTTTAACAGGTAAAAAGAATATCCTTATTAAATTCCCTCATGGCATCATTTATTTTGCCTCTTTTAATCCTTTAATACATTTGATTTCTTTCTTTTGTTGTATTATATTGTTAAGGTGTAATGTCCATTAAGGCAAAGACCACAATGTTTTACACATAATTGTATTCCCATAAATTAACATGGACTTTAACATAGAAGCCAACCAATGGGCATTTGTTGAATTATTTTACAGGTAGAGATGGAGACAAATAAGTCTTTAACAAGATTTCACACTAGTAGAAAACTGCCATCTACATTGTAGATATCTTACCATTATACCCCAAATTTGAACTCAGGAATGAAACACCTTTCTCCTCCATTGTTGATATACTGATATTTCTTCCTCTTGAGGAATTTGAAGCAGACCTTCTAAAGGCTCCGTATGCAGGCACAAATTTTTATTGCCATAAGTGAACTTCAAAAAACATCAAAGAGCATGAAACTAAGATTCAAAATAAATCAATTTGGAATCACATTATGAGTCCATATTACTTCCAATAAGCCGCCCAAAACACAGAGACACTGCATTTATAAGATATAGACCCTGCAGTTAAATTGAGTTTAAAGAAAGAACATAACCAGCAAAAGCAAGCAAGATTGCAGAATATTGAATCATCCTTCTGGTAGAAGAATAGAGGAAAATAATAGTCATACTATTTCTAACTACTTAAACCTGGGTTGTCCAGCTTTTTGGTGTCTCTGAGCCACACGGGAAGAAGAGTTGTCTTGGGCCACACATTAAATCCACTGCAACATGTAATCACCAAAAAATCTCACAATGTGCCCTGGCTGGTGTAGCTCAGTGGATTGAGCGCGGGCCTGCGAACCAAAGTATCGCGGTTCGATTCCCAGTCAGGGCACATGCCTGGGTTGCCAGGCCAGTTCCCGGCAGGGGACATACAAGAGGCAACCACACATTGATGTTTCTCTCCCTCTCTCCTTCCCTTCCCCTCTAAAGATAAATAAATAAATAAATAAATAAAAATAAAATATTAAAAAAATAAATAAAATAAAAAATCTAAAAAAAAAAAAATCTCACAATGTTTTAAGTAAATTTACAGTTTTGTGGTTGGGTCGCATTCATAGTCATCCTGAGCCTCACGCAGCCCAGGCCACAGGTTGGACACCCCTGAAATTATGGATATCAGATTCAAACACAGACCTTCAGTAAATAAGAAGAGTTAATGAAACATATTTTTACCTTTTGATATGTGTGTTACTGATAAGGTTAACAGAAAGTCAACTTTTTTCTACCTGAAACTTGGAATTTTAATATTCAGTGTGATAGAGCAGAGGTGAGCACAAGGTCACCTCTGGGCATGAATGATCACCCAGATATCCATGAAAGTGTAGAAACTTCAACTGGGTCTTAAGGAATAAAGCTGAGTGAGGTGTGGATGACATCAAAAGAAACACTGTGAGCAAACTTATGTCTTGAGAGAGCATTGAGGTGATTAGGATCGAATTACAGATGGTTTCCTTTAACAGCAACGGAGAGGACTGAGGGGGGAGGGAGAGAGACTGGGATGAATCCTCACCAACTGTGTACGCCTTTGTAAATGACAGCAGGCAGTTCAGGAACGGGGATATTGTCCGCCTCAAAATTACCTTTCAAGTACTCTTTCAGTAACTACCCTGGGAAAGGACAATCACAATCCTGACTTTTAAAGCATCTGTCTGTTTTGCACTATTATGAATAGAATAACACAAAATGTATGTTTTGTGTTCATCATTTTTCATTCAACATCAAATTCATGGGATTCAGCTATACTGTTGCATAATTTAGATGCTTCACCTCATTGCTGTAAAGTGTGTGTGACTATAACACACTAAACTTAGTGTGACTATAACACTTTATGGATCCATTCCACTGTTCATAAATATTGTATTTAGTTTCCAGAGTTTTGACAGTTTCAAAAAGTCCTACTGGTATTAACATTCTAGTAGTACTTTCTGGGAAGCCTTTTTTTTTTTTTTTACACCTGACAGCTATATAATTTTGTTAACCAATGTCACCCCAATAAATTCAATCAAAAAAATAAAAATAAAAGACTTGAGATGACTGTAGCCCTAAATTTAGAACACAGACATCTGTGGAACCCCCTGTTGGATTTAAGAAAATTGCCATTTGGCATATCAAAATAGCTGGTTGTCTAATGTAGTAACAAACAGAAATTATACAGAAAAATTAGGACTTTGGCTGTCTTTAAAAATAGCAAAAACAACACGTTTCTTTTTTAATGAGATGACATGGATTCTGTTATTTTTATGTTTTTATTTTATTTTTTATTTTTGATCTATTACAGTTGTGCCAATTCTGGTAAGCTTTTGTACATATTATTTTAGGTCTAATCCTAGGAGAATTTCTGAAGCACAGGAAGTGTGTGTATATCCAGTTTCAGCAGAGACTGAAACACAGAGTATCAGAGGACTCATATCAATGTCTACTCCTGGCAGCAATGTAAAAGTGTTATTCTCCATGTCCTCTTAGTATTATTATTATTATTATCATTATCATTATTATTATGATGATGATGGCTTTGTGGTGGCATATCATGGTGCTTTTAATTTGATTTACCAAAGGATCAGGAAAATTTGTCATATTTTCTATTGTGTGTATCTACATATTCTCTGTTCATTCTGTTTATTTCCTCAGAATACTATTGAGGGCATATTTCTCCACTCTGTTGACTTTTTACTCTCTTAAGTTTATCAGCAAGTTTTCATTTTTACTATAATCCATTAATTAACACTTTTTTTCATTTAGTACATAATTCTTAGTTTCTCTAGAGTCAGAATGATATTCACCTAACTTTAACTCTGAAAGTTGTTTTTCACATCTATACAAAGTATATTTATAATATATTGTGTTGATTACAGTGGCTTTGTAGTATTGTTTGATATCAGGAGTTGTGATACCTCCAGCTTTGTTCTTCTTTCTAAAGATTGCTGTGGCTATTTGGGGTCTCTTTTAGTTCCATATAAGTTTTTGGAATATTTGTGCTAGATCTGTGAAATATACCAGTTTTAATAGGAATTGCATTGAATGTATAGATTTCTTAGGGTAGTATGGACATTTTATTGATGTTAATTCTTCCAATCCATGAACATGGTACATGCTTCAACTGATTTGTATTTTCCTCAATTTCTATCTTCACTATCTTCACTGTCCTATAGTTTTCTAAATACAAGTCTTTTACTTCCTTGGTTAAATTTATGCCTAGGAACTTTATTTATTTATTTATTTATTTATTTATTTATTTATTTATTTTGCAATAGTAAATGGGATTGTTTTCTTAATTTCTCTTCCCAATAGTTCATGATTGGTGTATAAAATACCATTGATTTCTGAGTATTGAATTTGTATCTTGCTACATTGCCTAATAATTTAGTAGGTTGAGTAGTTTTAGGTGGAGCCTATACGGTTTTCTATGTACAGTATCATATCACTTGCAAATAATGACAGTTTTACTTTCTCCTTATCAATTTGGATGCCTTTTATTTCTTCTTGTATAATCACTGTAGCTAGAACTTCCAGTGCTATGTTGAGTAAGAGTGGTGAAAACAGACACCACTATCTTGCTCCTGATCTTAAGGGAAATGTTTTCAATTTCTCCCCATTGTGTATGATGTCGGTAGTACATTTTTTGTAATTGGCCTTTGTTATGTTGAAATATGCTCCTTCTATTCCTACTTTGCTGAGTGTTTTTATCATAAATCAGTGCTGGATTTCATAAAATGCTCTTTCTATACCTATTGATATGATCATGTGATTTTTGTCTTTCAATTTGTTTATGTATTGTATCATGTGGCAGACCCTTCTGCGTGGCGTGGACCCAGCTCCCACTCAAGGATGCACAGGACCCACATCCACAGATAGGTTTTCTCATGGGTAATCAGATTTGCAATATACCTAGGCTACTTTTGAGACTTGCTTCTTGCTAAAACTCCCTCACCCTGCCAATGCTAACCCTTGCAGGGACCAGTGTAACTCAACCACTTTTGCCTTTTCATTTGCTAATATCCTTCTTCTGTGATGTGATTAAGGGCATTGGCTCCTTTTGTTGTAACTGGGGATAGTGAGTGAGGACCGTCTTGTAATGTGAGGAGATATAGAACAAAGGTCTGTCATGGTGGAGGCTGCGGGCTTTTACTCCCCTTGAGAGAAAAGCCATGCTGTCATCCTTTTTCCTCCACCAGACTCGGTAGTCCGTGTGTTTTTATTTCATCCATAATGATAGACACTGCTAGCCGGTGTCTGCATCAGTATCACATTCATTGATTTGCAAATATTTTATCACCCCGAATCCCTGGGAAAAAATCCCACTTGGTCATAGTGTATGATCTTTTTGATGTAATCCTGTGTAAAATCCTGTAAAATTGTGATGCAATTTTCAGGATTTTAGCATCTAAGTTCATCGGAGACACTGGCTTGTAATTTTCTTTATTGTGTCTTCACATAGTTTTGGGATTAGGATAATACTGGCCTCATAAAATGAGTTTAGAAGTCTTCCCTCTTCTTGAATTATTTTTGGAATAATTTGAGGATAGGTGTTGGATATCCTTTGAATAGTAAAGTTCTCCTGTGAAGACATCTGGTCCCGGACTTTTGTTTGCTGGGAGTTTTTTGATTACTGCTTCTATTCCACTAGTTGTTATTGGTCTATTCAGGTTTTCTGCTTCTTTCTGACTCAGTTTTATAAGATTGTATTTTTCTACAAATTTATCCATTTCATCCAGGTTGTCCAATATCTTAGCATGTAGTTGTTCATAGTGATTTCTTACAATCCTTTGTATTTCTGTGGTATCAGTTGTCATTTCTCTTCTTTAACGTCTGATTTTTTTTTGGGGGGGGGGGCTCTTCTCTCTTTTTTTTCTTGATGAGTCTGGTTAAAGGTTTGTCAATTTTGCTTATCTTTTCAAAGAACTAGCTCCTGGACTCATTGATCTTTTGAATTGTTCTTTTAGTCCCTATGTCACTTATTTCTGCTCTGATCTTTTTTTTAATATATTTTATTGATTATGCTATTACAGTTGTCCCATTTCTCTCCCATCATTCCCCTCCACCCTGCACACCCTCTCCCACTCACATTCCCCCCCTTTAGTTAATGTCCATGTGTCATAAGTTCTTTAGCTTCTACATTTCCCACACTATTCTTGCCCTCCCCCTATTTTCTACCCATCGTCTATGCTACTTATTCTCTGTACCTTTTCCCCCTCTCTCCTCCTCCCGCTCCCCTGTTACTAACTCTCCACGTGATCTCCATTTCTGTGGTTCTGTTCCTGTTCTAGTTGTTTGCTTAGTTTGCTTTTGTTTTAGGTGTGGTTGTTAATAGCTGTGAGTTTGCTGTCTTTTCACTGTCATATTTTTATCTTCTTTTTCTGCTCTGATCTTGATTATTTCCTTCCTTATACTTGCTCTTGAATTTGTTTGTTGATGTTTTTTTCTCGTTCTTTTAGGTTAGGCTTAGGTTGTTTATCTGACATATTTTTTATCTTCTGTATGTAAGTGTGTAAGGTTATGAGCTTCCCCCTCAGGACTACTTTCTCTGTGTCCTACAGGTTTTGGGTTGTTTTGAATTCATTTTCATTTGTTCCCAGGTACTTTTTGATTTCTTCCTTGATCTTATTGTTAACCCATTTATGATTTAATAACATGTTTTTTTTTGCCTCCATGTATTTGAATGTTTGTGGGGTTTTTTTCTTGAGTTTGATTTCTAGTTTTAAGCCATTGGGATACAAGAAAATGCTTGACGTGATTTCAATTTTCTTAAATTTATTAAGGCTTACTTTGTGTCCTGCCATGTGGCCTATCTTTCACAATGATTTATGTGCACTTGAGAAGAGTATGTATTCTGCTTCTTTAGGATGAAATGTTCTGTAAAAATCAACTAAATCTATTTAATCTCATGTGTTGTTTAGTGCTGCTGTATCCCTTTTCATTTTTTTTCTCTCGAAGATCTGTGCCTTGATAACACTGGGTATTAAAATCCCCTACAATGACTATATTGCTGTTCATTTCTTCCTTAAAGTCCTTCAAGATTTTCTTTGTGCATTTGGGTGTTCCTGTATCAGATACATATATGTTTACAAGGGTTTTATCTTCTTGTTGGACTGATCCCTTTATTATGTAGTAACCTTCTTTGTCCCTTGGTATAGTCTTTGTTATGAAGTCTATTTTGTCAGATAGAAGTATTGCTACCCCAGCTTTTTCTTTTTGTCTCCATTTGCATGGAATATTTTTTCCATCCCTTTGCTTTCAGCCTGTGCATATCTTTTGTTCTAAGGTGGGTCTCTTATTGACAGCATATACGTGGGTCATCTTTTCTTACCCATTCAGCTATCCTATGTCTTTTGATTGGAACATTTAATCCATTTACATTTACATTTATGATTATTTTTGGTAGATATTTATTCATTGCCTTTTTTCCTTTTTGTACCTGTGTTCTTCTCTTTATCTTCTTTTTAAAGCATTTCCTTTAGCCTCTCTTGCAATGATGGTTTGGTGGAGTTGTACTTCTTTAGCCACTTTTTAGTACCTGGGAAGTTCTTCATTTCATCTTCCATTTTAAATGAGAGCCTTTCTGGCTAGAACAGTCTTGGTTGCAGGTCCTTGCTTTTCATTACTTGGTTGGAATACGTCATTCAATCCCTTATGGCCTGTAGTGTTTCTGTTGAGAAACCAGCTAACAACCTTATTGGCACTCCCTTATAAGTAATTAACTGTTTCTCTCTTGCTGCTTTTAAGATTCTCTCTTGTCTTTAAACTTTGCATTTTAATTGTGATTTGTCTTGCTGTGAGTCTTTTGGGTACATCTTGATTAAGACTCTCTGTCTTCCTGAACTTGTATGATTTTCTTTCACCAAGTTAAGGAAGTTTTCTGTCATTATTTCATCAAACAGGTTTTCTATCCCTTGCTTCTTGTCTTCTACTTCTGGTATCCTCATGATGTGAATAGTGTTACATTTCATGTTGCTCCACAGCTCTCTTAAACTATCAGTATGGTACTGGCACAAGAGCAGACATATAGATTAATGGAACAGAATAGAGAGCCCAGAAATAAACCTACATCTTTATGATCAATTAATAGTTGACAAATGAGGCAAGACCATAAAACAGAGTAAAGACAATCTCTTCAATAAATGTTGTTGGGAGAGCTGGATTGGTACAAGCAAAAAAAAAAAGAAACTGGATCACCATCTTACACCATTCACCAAAATAAACTAAAAATGGATAAAAGACTTAAATATAAGTTGTAATACCAAAAAATCTTAGAGGAGAACATAGGCAGTAAAATTTCAGATATCTCATATAGCAATATTTTTGTCAATACACCTCCCAGGGCAAGGAGAATAAAGGGAAAAAAAGTAAACAAATGGGGCTATATCAAATTAAGGAGCTTCTGCACAGCTTAAAAAGCCATCATCAAAGTGAAAAGGAAACTGTGTGGGAGAACATATTTGCCAATGATACATGGGACAAGGGTTTAATTTCCAAAATATATAAAAAACTTGTACAACTCAACACTAGGAAGACAAACACTCTAATTAAAAATGGACAAAGAACCTGAATAGATACTTCTTTAAGGAGGACATACAAAGGGCCCATTTTATATAAAAAATGTTCAACATCACCAGCCATCAGAAAGATGCAAATTAAAACAACAATGAGATATCATATCATACCAGTCAGAATGGCTATCATTAATAAGTCAACAAACAAGTGCCAGCAAGGATGTGGAAAAAAGGGAGTCCTAGTTCACTGTTGGAGAGCATGCAGATTGGTGAAGCCACTGTGGAAAACAGTGTGGAATTTCCTCCAAAAATTAAAAATGGAACTGCCCTTTTACCCAGTGATTCTCCTGCTGGGAATATACCCTAAGAATCCCAAAACAACAATTTGAAAGAATTTATGCACGCTTATGTTCATATCAGCACTATTTACAATAGTCATGATTTGGAAACAGCCTAAATGCCTACCAGTAGATGAGTGGATTAAAGAAAAACCATGACACATTAACACAATGAAATATCATGCACTAGTAAAAAAGAAGGAACTTTTCTTATCTTTTGCAACAACATGGCTGGAACTGGAGACTATTATACTAAGTGAAATAAGTCAGTTGGTGAATGACAAATGCAATATTATCTCACCTGTAATTGGAATCTATGAACAAAATAAACTAATGATCAAAATTGAACCAGAGGCAAAGAAACATGGAACAGACTGACAGCTGTAAAATGTAGGAAGTGACTAAAAGAAGGTGAAGGAATTGTCAAAGAGCATATAAGAATGACCCACGGATGGACAACGGTGTGGGGATTGCCTATGGAAGTGAGGTGTGGCCTGGGTGGAGTGGGGGCAAAGGAGGAAAAATTGGGACAACTGTAACAGCATAAACAATAAAATATTTAAACAAAGAAAATAAATTAATAAAAATCTTTTCAAATAAATTATATATTGTGACACCACTCTGAGTTCACTTTATCATCTTAAGGTGTCATGGTACACATTTGAGAGCTAGAGGGGTCTTGAAATTTTATATTCATTCTTCTGTATACTAGTTTAAGATGCATATCAAAGTGGCCAGAAATCAGTGCACTCTATGGAGTTCTCCTCTCATTGCCCCAAGCACTCACCTGGCCCCATACCCAGTTATCTCAACATTATTGGCAATATTCACCATGGTGCGAACTTCATCTCTGTGGCTATTCTGCAACTACCAATTTGTACTGTTTAATCCCTTTACATTTTTTTACCTACCTCCCAATCCTCCCTCCCCTCTGGCAACTATCAGTCTGTTCTCTGTATCTATGAGTCCATTTTATTTTGCTTACTTATTTTGTTCATTAGATTCCACATGTAAGTGAAATCATATGGTATTTGTCTTTCTATGACTGGCTTATTTCACTTAGCATAATACTCAAAAGATCCATCTATGCTTTTGTGGATGGTAAGATTTCCTTCTTTTTTACAACTGAGTAGTATTTTATTGTGTTAAGGTACCTAACCTTTTTTATTCACTTATCTACTGATTGCAGTTGGGCTGCTTCCAAATTTTGGCTATTATAAATAATGCTGCTATATTAGTGTTTTGGGTTTCTTTGGATATATTCCCAGAGGTGGAATTGTTGGCTCATTGGCAATTTCATTTTTAGTTTTTGAGGAATCTCCAGACTGTTTGCCATAGTAGATGCAGCAATCTGCACTTCCACCAACAGTACACTAGGGTTCCCTTTTCTCCACATCTGCTCCAATATGTGTTTATTGATTTATTGATCACAGGCATTCTGACATGTGCAAGACTATTCTGACAGATGCAAGGTGGTATCTCAATGGGGTTTTGATCTGCATTTATCTGATGATTACTGTTGTTGAGCAACTTTTCATATGTCTGTTCGCCATCTGTGTCTCTTATTCTGAGGCGGGTCTCCTGTATACAGCATATATATATGGGTTATGTTTTCTTATCCATTTAACTACCCTATATCTCTTGATTGGATTATTTAAGCTGTTTACATTTAAAATATTTCTTAGTAGGTATTTTGTGTATTGCCATTTTATCTTTATACTAATGGTCCTCTCTGTTTTCTTATTTTTGTTCTTCTTAAAAACCCTTTAACATTTCTTATAATACTGGTTTGGCAGTAATAAATTCCTTTAGCTTTTGTTTTCTGGAAAACTCCTTATTTTCTTTTCAATCTTAAATGATAGCCTTGATGGATAAAGTAGTCTTGGTTGTAGATCCTTGCTTTTCACCACTTTGAATATTTCTTGTCAATCCCTTCTGGCCTGAAGTGCTTCTATTGAGAAATCAGCTGACAGTCTTATGGGAGTTCCCTTTTTGGTAACTTTCTTTCGCTACTCCTAAGATTTTCCCTTTAGCTTTAAACTTGCATTTTAATTATGATGTGTCTTTGTGTGGGTTTCCCTGGGTTTATCTTGATTAAGGAAGGGGTAAACTAATGTGACCATGCCCTGAAGCTACACAACCCAGCACCCATCTGAGCCCCTGACAAGAGCCTTCCGAAGAGTAATGCTCAAATGCACTCTGACCCCTTGTAGGACTGAGCTCACCAGGTCAGGGCCACTGGGAATTAGAAGGACAGTCCAAGTGAGTCTCCATGTGGGAGACTCACTTGGTTCTGTATACCAAGTATAAAAAATGACCCCATTCCAAAGTTACACTTCTCAATGTCTATCTTAATCTCTGCCAAAAGCTTCTCCAGAAGAAGAGCTCACCAAAGGTTCTTGTTGGTTGTTGCTAACAGACCTTTCTGCAGGATTCAAGGTTGGCAGGGTGTTGTTGGCAGTAGTTGGAGGACCAAATTAGTGAACTCCCTGGGTTGCTGCTTTAAGAATGAGTGTTCATCATAAGGAAGATGGCATTTGAGAACAGTATGGGATAGAGTCTTAGCACGGAGACCTTGGTGGCTGAACTTCCAGATCTCAGGGCCATGCCACCCAGAGCTTTTCTGTATGACTCTCATGTGCCCTAAGTCTCCTTGCCTCTGCCAGAGCCACAGGTTTGTGTCTGAGAACAAAGTCCTGTGCATTGACACTTTATGAGAGTGAGTATATGGGTTTCTAGCAGAGTCCCTTCTCTCCCAGGCAGACAGAACCCCCACTGATCTTTACTGTCAGATGCTCTGTGGGCTCCTTTTCCCAGTTTTGTTTTTTGGATTGTGGATCCCAATGTGAAGTTAAGGCCCCATGCTCCTTGGAGGACTCTTTTTCAGCTGAGTAATTCTTCTGGATTCTCAACCACTGCACATGGGTTCAGAGACCAGATTTTTCCATATCTTTGCCCTTCCTACGAGTCTCTATGTGGCTACTTCTGTGAATCTTGGTTATAATACTTCTATTCAGTTAAATTTGAGTTAGTTATCCAGGTCAATTGCTCTATAATTTAGCTGATAATTCAGTTTGGCACCAGGAAGAACAGGATGTGGCTTCACCTACTCCATAGCCATCTTGGAACTCTCTGCATGTAATTGTTATCCCTCTGAGGCCTATGGCTGCATATAGCTCAGGACGGCTATGAATGCAGCCCAACACAAAATTGTAAATTTACTTAAAACGTTATGAGATATTTTTTGTGATTATGTGTCACAATGTATTTAATGTATGGCCCAAGACAGCTCTTCTTCCTCCAGTGTAGCCTGGGTATGCCAAAAGATTGGACACCATGTAGATGTCCAATTCATCATAATTTTCAATTTTATTAGCAAATATAAATATTGATAAGTACTGCATTTTCTCCTTTTTTAATCTGTCATGACATTCCTATTTTGTCATGATAGTTATAATTTATTTTTTCTCACCCTCTTTTTCTTTTTCTTATTTTTATTTTTATTGATTTTAGAAAGAGAGAGAGGAAAAAAGAGAAAGACAGAGAAACATTGATTTGTTGCTCTACATATTTATGCATTCATTAGTTGATTCTTGAATGTGCCCTGACCAGGGATCAAACCTACAACTTTGGTGTATCAGGACACTCTAACCAACCAAGTTACCTAGCCAGGGCCTCTTTGTTTTTCTTGAACAAATTTTCAAGGGGCTCACAAAATATACTATTTAAAAAGCAAGCTTTTGACTTTGCTGAAAGTTCCTATTCTTTATTTGTTTTTATTTAATTTTTAATTAAAAAATACACAGCCTTTTAAAATTAGAGCCCAAAAGATTGCTAAACATATTTGTTTTAAGGAATTGTGTGTTTATACATTATTTTCTTTTTGTTTATTTTTCATTTCTGAAAGTGATTTTATTTTATTAACCCTTTCCTTAATAGTCATCTAATTTCTGAGATTTTCATTTTAAAATTGGAAATTATATTTTATTTGCTTTGAGTATGCATCTCACTCAAACTTTCATTGTGTGTAAAAATATTATTCTTCTCTTTATTACGTTCTTTTATAATAAGTTTACATGAGGTTTAACCTGATGAAGATCATGGCTGATCTGAGAGATACAAACGCTTTTCCTAAATATTGTTACATGTATCAGGTGCATACATTCAAGGTCATGACTAGCTGTTCATTTGTGTGTGACTAACACAAATTGAAGAAAATTCTAACAACAATATAGATAGCTCCCTCGAAAAGCAGAAAAGGAAAAAAGATGTGTTAGGTGCTATGCATCCAAAATGAGTTGCTTATCAAAATATTTTGGCAGGTGTTGTGAAAAGTACGTATGCCTTGAGCACAGTGATGTTGTTTGTGATAACTGATACAGATGCTTTACAAAACCAAATATTGAAGATTCTCATTAATTAATGTTGAAGACATTTTTTGGTTGTATTTTTTTTTAGCAATGTCCATGCTTCCATTATTTGAAAAGAAAAATATTTATTCTTTATGTTTTTATACTTCTTTGTTTAATAATTTCTACATTATAACATAAAATAAATTTTAAAAGCATGCATTTTATTATATAAATAGAAGAAATACTAATTTGCAGGGTTTTTTGTTTTTCTTTTTTATATTTCAGCACATACTAGTAATGAATGAATCTCTTGGGTATGCATGACCTAAACTGTAATTTTTTTGACTGTGACTTCCACAGGGTTAAATTCACTATTTTTAGTTGCTAATTTTTATATGAAATTAGTTGTCCCAAAACATTAAGAATGAGACAGAGTTCAAGATAATTTTTCTAACTGAACAATGTATTAAATAAAGATGTTCACAATATTTTCTTGTTTTTGATAGCTTTCAACTTATAATGGTAGACTCTTTGTACGTTCTGATGATGGTCATTTGTCTTCCTCTCTGTCTTCCCTCTCTCTTTTCTCTCTCTGTATCAGTGTTGTTACAGGTCATTTTTACAATTTTACTGATTGTTTTAAAGAACAAACTTTTGGCTTTTTTAACTTCCTTTTTTATTATTGATTTTCCTATTATTGATTTTTCTTTAATTACTTTTTCTACATCCCATGAATTTAATTTGCTTATTCTTTTCTAGCTTTGTAAGATGAATGTTCACATAATTAATGCTAGACCTTTAATCCTTTCTATTACAATTTAAAACTATTTATGTCTATCTAATTTCAAGTATCTTCTACAAATATTGACTTGTAATATGTTCATTATGATTTATTTAAAATATTTGCTAATTTTTCCTGCTTTACAATTTTGTCCTATGTTATTAAAAAGTGAGTTGTTGTTGCTGTTGTTTTTATTTCCAAATACTCAGGACTTCATTAGGTATCTAATTTTATTGATTCATACTTTTTTTCTGCTGTAGTCAGAGAATGTCACCTGTAAGAGTGCTCTCTTGAAATTGAATTAACACTTGTTTGATGGCCCAGCTCAGGGTCTATATTGGTAAATGTCCCATGTACACTTGAGAAGAATTTGTATTCTCTAGGTCTTGGTTGTCGTGTTCTATAAATATCATTTGGAATAAAGTAATCGATGGTGATATTTAGGTCTTTTCTATCTATATTGATGTTTCTGTCTAGTTGGTCTTTCAGTTACCGAGTGATGTTACAGATTACAATTATGACTATGGATTTGCCATGTAATTTTGCGAGATCATACTTCATGTACTTTGCAGTTCCATTTTTTCATTATTTTGGGAATGCATATTTATAAATGTCATGTTTTCCTGATGTATTGAGCCTCTTTATCATTACTAAATGTCACTGTGCCCGCTGGTAATACTCCTTGTCTTGATATCTGTGTGTTCCTATATTTAGACAATTAGCCCAGTCATCTCCATTATGATTCGATACACATAGTATATAATTTTCTTCCTTTTTAGTTTTTGTGTCTTTGTACCTTCATATTTAACATGTATCTTTAGTAAAAGCTATAAACCAAGAAAGAGGCTTAAGCTAAACAAGAAACCAAATAATTCATTTTGGTGTCAGCGGTTACAACTGACCCAGGTAGAGGTCTGAAGAGCGCTCCAGACAGAGAACAAAGGCAGAGCTTATAAAGGCTTCAGTTCCCTGTGCCCTTCTCAGTCTGGCCCTCTCTATGTAAAGGAACGAATCTGGTTGGTTAATTAGGAGCCGAGTTTAACATGCAAATGAGAGAAGCTGGTTGGTGAAATGGGTTGGCTCCTTCCAAAAATAAAGAATGTAAATAACCGGGTTGTCATGGTGAGGAAGAGATTTTTTTTTTAAGATCCAGGCACAACGAAGCAGTTCAAAAGTTCATGGAGAAACATGCTGGGTGGAACCTCTGCAAGACAAACTTCTTTATGGCCTTCTGGCACCTTTCAATTCCCCTAACATAAGTGATTCCACCTGACAGTCTCTGTTCAGAAAGCGTATACCTGAATTTATTTTCTATCTAGAATGAAAATCTCAATCTTTTAAATGAGTTCTCAGTTCACGTACACTGTGATTACTTAAATGGTTATATTTTTATTTACTTTGTTATTTTATTAATAGATTATATTTTAGAGCAGTTTTAAATTTATAGAAAAGGAGCTGAAAGTAGCAAAAGTTCTCATATAACCCCTCATCCTTCCACACGTGCATTTTCCCCTATTATAAGTATTTTACATTAATGTGGCTTCATTTGTTACAATGAGTGAGCCGATACTGTTACATTGTAAGTAACTGAAACCCTTAATTTATAGTAGGATTTGTTCTTTGTGTTGTACATTCTATGGGTTTTGACAGATGTAACCAGTATTATAGTATCATGCAGAAGATTTGCTGTGCCCTAAAAATACCCTGTTCTCTACTTATTCATTCTTCCATCCCCCTACCCCAACAAATCCCTGGCAACCACTGATCTTTTTACCATCTCCATTGAATTGTCTTTTCCAGAATGTCATACAGTTGGAATAATATACTGTTTACTTTTTTTCATATTGCCTTCTTTCAATTAGCTATGTGTATTTAAGGTTTTTTTTTCCCATGTCTTTTAATGGCTTGATAGTTCATTTTGTTTTAGCAATGAACAATATCCCATTATTTGGATTTAACAGTTTGTTTATTCATTTACATATTGAAGGACATCACAGTTGCTTCCAAGTTTTGGTAATTAAAGCTACTATGAAAATTCATGTGCACATTTCTGTGTGTGGACATAAGGGTAAATATTAAGTAGTGTAATTGCTAGATTGCAAAGTAACAGTATGTTTAGTTTTATAAGAAACTGTCTAACTGTCTTCCAAAGTGACTTTACCATTCCGCATTCCTATCGACAATGAATGTGCCTTTCTGTTGCTCCATGTCATCTCTACCATTTGGTCTTGTCCATGATTTTTTTATTTCAGCCATTCTAGAAAGTCTGTTGGTATTTCATTATTTCAATTTGCAATTCTTGGGTAAGATCTCATGTTCAGCATCTGCTATGCTTACTTGCCAACTCCATATCTTTTTCAGTGAGGTGTCTATTCAGATATTTTACACATATTTAATCAGGTTGTTTATTTTCTTACTGTTGAGTTTTAAGAATTCCTTCTGTTGGATACCAATTCTCTTATCATATATGTATTTTGCAAATATTTGATTCCCGTTCATGGCTGGTCTTTTTATTCACATGACAGTTACCTTCACAGAGCAAGCATTTTTAGTTGTAAATAAGTCCAATGTATCAATTTTCCTTTTAAGGACCATGCATTTCATGTTGTAACAAAAATTCATCACCAACTCACCTATATTTTCTTTTATTTTATCATCTGAGTTTTATAGTTTAGTGTCATCTATTCAGTCTATGATCCATTTTGAGTGAATTTTTGTAAAAGATTTAAGATCTGGGGCTAGATTCATTTTTTGCATGTGGTTGTCCAGTTGTTCCAGCACCATTTGTTGAAGAGACTTTTTGCTCCATTATGTTGCCTTTGTTCCTTTGTCAAAGGTCAGTTGACTGTATTTATGTGAATCTATTTCTGGGCTCTCTGTTCTGTTCCATTGAAACAGAGTGTGCGTGTGCGTGCGTGTGCACCAGTACCACACTTCTCCTGGTTACTGTAGTTTCGTAATAAGTCTTGAAGTTGGGTAGTCTCAGTCTTCCACCGTGTTCTTCTGCTTCAATATTCTGAGTCTTTCATCTCTTCATAGGAACTTTAGAATTAGATTGTCAATATTCATAAAATAACTTGGATGATTTAGATTGGGATTGCAATGAATCTATAGATGAACTTGAGAAGAATTAAGAGCTTGACAATGTTGAGCCTTCTTATGTATGAACATGGAATATATTTTGATTTCTTCAGTTCTTTTTTATTTTATTCACTAAAGTTTTATGGTTTCTCGTGTATATTTAAAAAAATTTATATATAAGTATTTTATTTTGGGGTGTTAATGTAAATGGTATTTGTAATTTCAAACTCTACTTGTTCATTGTTGGTAATCTTTTCTTTTTAATTGCTGTCTTTAAATCAATATTTTGTACCAATCTATCTTTGACTGCATCAATATTTTTTCTAATCTGTTAAGCCCAAATATGAATTTTTAAAAATACACTAAATTTTTTTGTTTTAGAATTTGCTTTTGGTTCTTTTTCAAATTGTTATTTTTCTTGAGACAATGTGTATATATTTATTTAGATATTTTAACTCATAAGAATTAATTTCAATTCTTTTTCAACTGGATATAACATTGTGATCCCCTTAAGTTCTATTTCTATTGATTCATTTTGTGAGTATTGATCAAATTTCCTGTTTGAACATATATTGATACTGATTATTTTTATTTGAAGTTTTTATTAATGTATTATACAATACATATTGTACATTTTGATCAATATATTTTAGAAGTCTGGGTCTCTAATAACTCTAAAGAGTGATTTTTGCTAGCAAAAAGTTAATTTGAATGGACTCAAACTCCAGACTAAATTTCTCCAAAGAAAACAACAGCTAAAATCTCTACTTAGAATTTTAGTTTCCAAAAGCTGCTTTTTTTCTCTCAGATCCCTCTGGACTTCCCCACAGGTCAGCAAAGGATTTGGATTGATTTTACATGCAGATTTTGGTGCTCTTGTCCCCTGGTTTCCTCCTTCCCATGTTTTCCACTTCCTTCTGTGCTCTGTGGCATGTCAAGGCTGTAAGGCTGTAGCTTTCTCTCTTCCCAATCAGTGCATGGGTTAGAGATTGTCACTGAACAAAGACGCACAAATGTGTTGTTTTTACAACTGTAGTTTGTCTTGTGATTCTAGTCTTCCCTTTGGTATCACTGCGCTGTTGTGTGCTTAGTTTCCATCCTCTTTAAGTAGATTTTCCCTTGGAACATTAATCTAAATTAACTACTTTGTGCTGACAGTGAAGAAATTCAGGACATGCCATCCCCCAAACTATCCTTTTGTTCTATTGAGTAATTTGAGCTGAAGGCTCTCTCTGAACCCGCCTCATCCGCCCAAAGAGAGATCCTCCAAAAGGAACTCAGTCATTATAAACCTTCTCTCTGGGAGTTCCATCAACCAGGGTAGATAGATTCTTATTACAGAACAAAATATGAAAGGTGACACCTCACCTGGTCACGCCTTTGTCACAAACTATACAGTCCCATTCATCGTTCCTAAAAATTATTTACTTTCACCTAAAGTGGCTACATCCCACTACCACTTCCCTTGTTAAGACAGTATATAAGCTCTCAAATCTCACCACCTTTTTAGGCATTCACTTTTTTCCCCAGTGATTGTGGCAGACCCTTCTGTGTGGCGTGGGCCCAGCTCCTGCTCAGAGATGCACAGGACCCATGCCCACAGATAGGTTCTCTCCTGGGTAATCAGATTTGCAATATACCTAAGCTGCTTTTTGCTGAAAACTCCCTTACCCCCTGCAAGTGCTTGTTGTAACTTCCTAAAATTCATTCTAAACCTTGCAGGGACCAGTGTAACTGGCTCAACCACTTTTGCCTTTTCATTTGCTAATATTCTTCTTCTGCGATGTGATTAGGGGCATTGGCTCCTTTGTTGTAACCAGTGTATAGTGAGTGAGGACCATCTTGTAATGTGAGGAGAAATAAAATAAAGGCCTGTCATGGCGGAGCCCACGGCTTTTGCTCCCCTTGAGAGAAAAGCCACGCTGTCATCCTTTTTCCTCCACCGGACTTGGTAGTCCATGTGTATGTTTTATTTCACCCATAATGATTCGGACACTGCTAGCCGGTGTCCACATCAAGTGATAATCCTGTACATTAACTTATTAAAAATAAATGAATTTGTATACCTTTGTCCTTTCAATCTGTCTGATTCAGTTTCTTTTATAGACACAACTATTAAGCCAAGGAGGGCAGAGGGAAAGTCTTTCCTCCTCCACAATGGAACCCAGGTGTTCTATGTTAGGAATCATCAATAGTAGTGAAAGTCACAACCTTCTTTTATGCTTTCATAGTTTATGCATATGGAAATGAAAAATTTAATGAGTATAATTTTTACATTTTAGTATTTTATAAGTACATGGCAATATGTAAATCTTGTCAGAACAAGACCTGAACTTTTTTATCATAGTTTTCTAGAAGGACATTGTTTAGTTGCTCCTTTGTCCTTTTTTTTCTTCAAGAAAGACAGACTAGACTGGTTTAAAGCTCTGGAATGATAATGGTTTTTGTATGCATAAGGAGAAGCAGTTGTTTTGGCAAGGCTTTCCTGGTAAAGAAAAATAAAGAACTTTTATAATGCAAAAGTAAAATGGCAGCCAATCTAATTAAAGTGGACAAAAGGTGGAATGTATTTGAAAAAAAACTCTTTGCCAGTTGCTTTATATATAGGCAGAGAACTGAAAAGGTAAGTCTATTAAAAGTCTTGTACAGGAAGGTTTATAGTATGTTTATGCATAGTCGCTCAAAAGTGGAAATAACACAGATGCCTATAAATGGGGAAATGGATAAACTGCAGTATAATCATAAAATTAAACAGCACTCAGTTATAGAAAAGAATGAGCTACTGATGCATGCAGCAACATGGGTGAATCTCAAATATAATTATACTCAGTTAAAGAAGTTTTACACATACACACACAAATAAATGTATAAGAACTTCTAAAATGGATAAAAGTAAGCTATGGTGATAGAAATAACATCAGCCTTTACCTCTGGGTGTTTGGGGGTGGGAAAATGGTTGATTGAGGAGAAGCACAAAGAAATATTCCAGAGTCCCTGGCTGGTGTGGCTCAGTGGATTGAGTACCAGCTCGAGAATCCAGGGGTTTCCAGTTAGATTCTCAGTCAGGACACGTGTGGGAGAACTCCATCCCACAGAGCTTTCCCAGCTGCCATGGACAAGCTGAGACATAAGTCATCCCGGACACAATCTTGTTGCTCCATCGGGGGAGAGAGTGGCGTTTCTCTCTAATGGAGAATGCCCCGAGCCCTTCTCCCAAATGGCTTTTATTGGGAATGGTAGGTATAGTGGTATACAGCCCACATCCATAGCTCATCAGTCAATGTCAAAAGGCTATATTCATACAAAAATAGGTATTATCTATAGATAACAAGCGAAGGAACACAGAGGTTTGCCTTAGGTTAGGGTCTGTTAGTCATACTGATGCCAGATTGTCTTTAAGACGTGTTTCATGAGATAAGTTGTTTACTCCATATGCCTTGAACTTAAACATCTGGTTTATATTGATAGGGCTATTGCTAGACAGAGCAAGCTTCAAAGGATATAATGTACATTTCAGGCCTGATTCCCACAAGCACCCTTGATGTTAGAGTTGGGTCATGCCTGCCCCCTGCCCCCTGCCCCCTGCATTACCTGGTTTTCCAGGGAGACTTACTAGTCCCTTTCAGGGCTTCCTTTTGCAGGGCAACCATCTCCAAAACCACACAGAGTGGTCTCCAAAACCACATAGGCACGTGCCTGGGTTGCAGACCAAATCCTCAGTTGGGGATATATGAGGCAATGTCTCCATAACCAGAGACATTGAAATAAAGAACAAACTGACAGTAACCAGAGGGGAGGGAGGAGAGAGATAATGTGAAAAATAAGGGGAAGAGTTGCCAAGGAACATGTATAAAGGACCCATGGACAAAGCTAAAGGGGGATAGGATTGAAGGTGGGAGACAAGGGTGGGTGGGGTGGGAGAAAGTGGTGGCAGGAAAATGGAGACAACTGTACTTGAACAACAATAAAAAATAAAAATTAAAAAATAGTTTCAGAAACATATGTAAAAGATCATAGATAATGATAATGGGTTAATGCCCAAACCCCCACAGGAGTGGATCATTATTGATAAATTAATATAGCTCACCCGTTAAGGAGAAATATATTATCTAAATATATGAAGAATAAAATAGTATTTGATAAATATAAATGAATAAATGAATGAATAAATAAATAAATAAAATCTTTTAAAAAATTTTTAGGAAAGAAATATTCCAGAGTTACAACAATGATCTATACCTTTATACTGGTGTGGGCTATATGAGCATATGGATTTTCAAAGTTCAACTATCAAGTAACTTTAAGATTTGAATATATCATTGTATGTAAGTTATAGATTAATACAAACAGAAATGAATTGCAAAAGACTTATACAGAAACTTTATGAAAAGATTCATGATTTTTAGTTATTAGAGAAAGAAAAATTAAAATCGCAATGAGACCTCACTCGCAGAATGGCTTAAAAAATGACAAATATAGAAGAACATAGCAAAGTGTTATTATAAAGTAATTGGCAGTTTTTTAATAAGATTAATAAGATTAAAAATATAACTGCTGTACTACCCAGTAATTTTATTCCTAATTATTAACTCACCTTAAATCATCTATGTTCCAGGAAGTAGGTGGTAAGAGGGAGGGAGTGCTTCCTAGACATCCAGGTGGAGACAGTAATTTCAGGCACCCAAGGAAGCAGAACATCAATGGGGAGTGTTCCATCTCCAGTGAGACTGTAAGGTCCTGATAGGGAGCCAGAGTTGGAAGGAGGTAGGTCCTGGCAGCCTGGGGAGTGGAGTGTTGAAAAGTCAGATTGGGACTTTGGTTACATGGAGCAAATAAGTTTGTTGATTAGGCAAATATATCAATATATTGACAATAATTGGATTTACAATTATCTTATGTATTGAGAAATTATTTGCAAACATGGAAAAGAGGAAGGCTTGTTAGAACCTGAGGTTTTGTATTGGAATTGGAAGTATAGGAATGAACAGTTATTTTTTAAATGTGCAGTCTCTTCCTGATAATACACAGATTCCATATTTGAGAACTCACTTACTTGCTAAAATTTATCTGTAACACCAAAATCAATACAGCACTCATGGTCATTCACAGGCAAGGACAGAATAGTAAAAGTTTGAGCTGCCTGGCTTGCATGTGCCCAACCAAGGTCAAACAAGTCAGTGCTCTGCATTCTGTTTCACTGTCCTGATGTAAACAACTTTCCTTTTCCCAGTCTATTTTGTGCCATGATTTTCACATTTTTGTACTTTTTTTGGTGCTTCAGCTATTTAAAATGTCCTTCAAGCATAGCACTGAAGTTCTGTCTAGTGTTCCTAAGCAAAACACAACTGTGAGGAACCTTATGGAGAAAATTTATGTGTCTGACATGCTTTATTCAAATATGAGTTATAGTGTTGTTGGCCAAGAGTTCAATGTTAATAACCCCATTAATGTATATTAAGTACAATGTCTTTAAACCGAATCAGTTGGTGAAAATGTGACCAGAGGCTTATAGGAACCCAACCCTGTATTCCCAGGGAAAATGGTTCAACAGTCCCTAATTTGGAACTTGAAGTTCTTGGTTTCTAAATAGCATCTATGTTAAAGAGTACTGTCCAGGAATACCCTATGCCAGCAAGTAAGGACATGCTCAAATAAGGATAAAAACATGACAAAAGTATATAAGAGCCTGCTTTGACGGTTCTCTCACTGAGCAAACCCAGAACAAATGGAGCATGAAAATAAATGACAGCATTATATTATACCAAATTGAATAAAATAGGAAGAAAAGAACACTCTTCTTTAATTTAAAAAAAAAAAAAAAAAAAAAAAACCTAAAAGTGAGGAAGGAATGATAGGGGATCCTAATTTGGAAAAATCATAATGGTAGCTAACGTTTTGCTAAGGAATGATATGCTACTGTAATATTTGCATCTCTCTCTACACAATGATGACTTTCCCATAGAGAAACCTGAGTCTGGTTATGAGGAAAAGAATATTCTCCAGATCCAGGCTGGCATCATCTACCAGGATGAAAGGCTTATATACTTTCAAGGCTATTAATGACATAAGAGACAGGGACAGATTAACTTACTTCCATATTAAAGATTTATGAGACATACAAATTAGAAGCAACACTATTTTCTGGGCAGCTATCTGGACCGAAAATGAAAATGATACATTGATGTGATGGTTGGCAAAATTAAAAACGAGTTTGCAGATTAGAAGATAACATTGTATGAATCTTGGTTTCCTAAATTAAAGTGATATATGGTGGTAATATATGAGAGTTACTCGTTTTTAATAGAAAAAACACACTGCAGTATTCTCAAAGTGAAGGGACATCATAACAGAAAAAAATACTACCTATCTTTATTTCTTTTTATTTTTCTATATGTCTTTTTTCTTTTCTTTTTTTTTTTTATTGTTATGTGAGTACAGTTGTCTCCATTTTCACACCACCATGCCCCACGTCCCAACCTCCCACCCTGGAACCCACCCCTTTTGGCTTTGTCCATGTGTCCTTCCATTTGTCTTTCTGTTTTAATGTCTTTCTTTTTGTTTATCTATGCAATCTATAAAGTAGAACAATATTTCTAGATTTTTTATTATGGAGAAATCCTTGAAATAATTTTTAGGTTTTCCATAAACAGAAATGTATATCCATGGCTCTTAGTAACTTAATAGGTCTATGAGTTATACATAGAATGTTACAATAATAATTTTAGTGCTATTTTAAGTAGAAAATGATATTTTCCTGTAAATGTACTTATTTTGGCCAATTCATTAGCCTAATGTTTTTGTGTGGTTGCCCTTTCCCATAAATTATATGCACTTTAATATAAGCCAGTAAGGCAGTAAAGAAATTTCAGTTTTTCCATTTTTTCTATCAAAGAAAAGCTTGCATTCCTATTAGAAATTTCTGCTACAAAAGCTGCTAATAGAGTAGATATATGGTGCATACTTTGTTTGAGGGCAGTTTTAAGCTTTTCCTTTTCAAAACTAAAGGTAACCTTTCTTGGAAAAAAAGAAAAGGTGAAAAAAAAAAAAGAAAAGGTGGTTAGGCATAGCTTACCTTTTCTTGAATTTAATTTTGTTTCTTTGTATAAATTTTTAAAACCATAAGGCAAACTCAAGATTTTGTTAAATTGTGGTTTAAGGTAAAATGGGATTTAATTTATAAAGGTAGGGTAAATTTACCTTATTTAATTAAAAGTTGTAAGTTAACATTTATTAATGTTATTGAAAATGTTAAATAGCAAATTTGCACTAAAAATGCCTAACACACAAATTTATATAGCTCTTAAAAACATTCTTTTACTGAGTGGTATTATAAAGACTAATATAGAAGTATAGTAATGCAAAATTATTGTAGAAAGTTGTTGGTTTCTTGAACTCTTTTTATAGACTTATGTTTGTTTAAAAAGTACTATTTTTAATGCTTAGAAATAAAAAATGTAACTTCCTTAATGTGAAACCTGAACTTAGATTTTGTTATACAAAATATTCAATTCTCAGTCAAAATGGAGGTAAATACAAAGTGATTTATTTTCCATTGAAATTAAATGTATTCTATTCTTGATCAACATGCTTGTTACACAAAACAGCTTGCTCACACATGTAAGAAGCTGAAAAGAGTAGCAAAATATTCCTTGCTTTGTTATAAGCGGCCTGATCTTTTTTTCACAGAAATTGTGGAAGAAATGGACTGCTTGCTTTAGAACAGTAAATCTCAACTAGAGTGTGGTTATTGTACAACTCACCGACTTGGTCTTCTCTCAAAGTCTAATTCTCTGCCAAACAGAAGCCTCAGAAAAAGGAGCATACTGACTCAAATCTAGAAAGGCAAGGCAAATGCTGTTAATTATTTTTAAGATTTTATTTATTTATTTTTAGAGAGATGGGAAGGGAGGGAGAAAAAGAGGGAGAAAAACATCAATATGCGGATGTGTCGTGCCCCCCCACCCCCCCGCCGCCATTGGAGACCTGGTCCGCAACCTAGGCACATTCCCTGACTGGCAATCTAACCAGCAACCCTTCAGTTCACAGGCCAGCACTCAATCCAATGAGCCACACAGTCAGAGCCAAATGCTGTTAAATTTCGTTCTGCAGTTTTTCCAGTCTTTCAAGAGCAAGCCTTTGTGATTTCCTTCCTCTCTCTCAAGCCTAACCAACAGTGAAAAATATTCCCTTTCTTTCTCCCTTCCTTCCTTCATTCCTTCCTTCCTTCATGATATTTTCAAAGTTTTAGTCTCCTTTTTAAAATTTATTGTTGTTCAAGTACAGTTGCCTCCATTTTCCCCCAACTACTCTCCCCTGCCCCACCCACCCCCACCTCCTAAGATCAATCCTATCCCCTTTGGCTTTGTCCATAGGTCCTTTATATGTGTTCCTTAGTCTCCTTTTAAATCCAGGAATCTTGTCACCTAAAGTCAAAATATTTTCTCCAAATCCTTGCAGAAACTTCTTAAACTGCTTGATGTGTTGAAAACCATCCCTTAAGCAGGCTAGTTTTTGAACTCATTCTTTAGTTTCACAGCACTAAGCAAAATCTGGCCTATAATTTTCTTGAAAGAATTCCTGAGATTCACCTTTTGGCTAAAGTATCTTATCTCAAAGTCTTCCTATGCTAAACCATCATAATAATCTTTACTTAGCAGAGGATTTATTTGCCCTTTGTCCACATTGTTACATAATTTTTAAATATGCTTACATGAACTGGCTCTCAAGTTATAAAGTTATGATTTTTGTAGATTATCCATATTTTTCCATTTTACCATTAAGAACTGTGAACACAGTTCTCTGTGAATAAAACAGTTCTACATTGAATGTCAGGGTTTTTATTCCTTCATTGTTTTTCATCAACAGCCAAAACTTTACTTAAACAAATTATCAGTGGGGCATGATATGTACAGATACTGGTATACTTTCTCCAAAATAGGCCTTTTGTTTCTAGGTATAAAGACAAAAATACTAATTATGCCTTTACCTTTGATTGTCTCAAGCAGTATTTTGCAACAAAGAAAATGTTTTCTTTAATTTCATCATCATTTACAAATCTTGAAAATACTAGAGCATGATACTTATTGCCGAAATCTGTTTACTCATCATCTGAATAGAAAGACTGCTATTTTTCAGTTATTATAAAAAACCTTTTCAGCATATTGACTTTTCCTGCTGTTTCAGACTCTGAGCTTTCAAATTTTGCACACTGAGACTTGTCCTAGAACTTTACTCACTACAATTTTAGATGCTAGTATTGTTAGATTATCTTCAATGGTATGACTTTTCCTTTCCTAGGGCATTAATTACTCTGACTAAATAACTTGTTTCCTGATAATTATTATTAAATGTGCCATTTTAAAATAAAGGCTTCATTTATATGTTTTGAGATTCCAAGGAAACCAAAATAATCAGTACCTTTTCTTATGAAATAAATGTCTTTAGCTGTTTCCTTTCAAGTGAAGTCACTGCTTTATTTGTAAATTATTTGTTGCAGACTATAAAAAATGAGATAAATTTGAATAGCTACTTATGTTTTAAAAAGGTTTCCATTCCTTTTCTTACATGGGCAAATTCTTTTGTGTCTTTTGTTGCAATTGCGTATGTGCACAATAGTGAATATGTACAGAATTCAGAAACTTGTAGTTATTCACATTGACCTTATCAGAATTTACCATAGATCTAAGCTTTGAATTCTCTTCTATATCAAAACTAATTTCTTTGAATTGCTATATTGGTTTGTCAAAGCAATATAAACACACCCATAAAATATAACATAGAAAGGCATAAATTACAAAAAAAATAAAAAAGAATTACAATACAATCCATACCTGACATCCACAATCTGTGTTTTGCAGCGCATTGTTCAAAAAAAAAAAAAAAAAATCATGGTGGTACAGGAAAAGGCAAGTGAGTTGTAGCACATAAAAAATATTTTATGTTAAATAAGTTTCTTCCTATTTTTATTAACTTGTAGGTGTTGTTTCTCCCCACAAATAAATTTGATTTGAATGAATTAAGAAGAAACTGACGATGGTAATTAGAGAGAAAAACTTTTATGCAATTTACAGTTTACCGATTGTCTCTGAGATTCTCATCTCATATTAAACACTGAGAATGGAGTCAACTGCATGAACACTGCATTCCCATGTGGAGTGTAAGATCATCTATTAATTTGCTAACAGAACTGCTTCATCATTGTCCATGAGGACAAAATTTAATATCCCATGGTGCTCCAATTTTAAAAAAATACGTAAGATTCTTTCCCACTATCACTAACTTTCATATGACTTACAGTAACATTTCAAGACATCCTAAATTTCTATAAAACTCTGAAAACTATTTGTATATATAAAATTAAATATTTTATATATTTAATACACCAATAGTATATATTTATACACCAATAGTATATATTTATACACCAATTTTATATATTTAATACACCAATAGTATACATACACACATGCATACACTCAGAGAAGAAAAACCCATGAATCTGATAATATTGCATCATTGTTAAATTTCATTATTTTTATATTTGTATAGTAGTATATAATTATGTAAGAAAATGTCTAGAATTTAGGAGTTAATGGGAAATGGTATTTTCAACTTTCCAATGGTTTGAGAAAGGAATTCTGAATCCAATAGGCAAATGTAAATAGTTGAGAAAGCTGGAGAAAGGTATATATTTATATAACTTATATTCCTTATATTACTTTTGGAACACTTCTATAGAAATAAAATAAAATTTACTTAGAATGGATAATATCTAACATTAACCCTAATGTAAACTATGGACTTTGGATAGCAATGATTTCAATGTAGGGTCATCAATTATAATAAATGTACCACTTTGGTGGGGACTATTGATAATGAGGGAAGCTCTTTATGTGTGTTGACAGGGATTAAATAGGAAATCTCTTTACCATCTGCTCAATATTACTGTGAACCTACAACTACTTCAAAAAATAATCTGTTAAAAAACAAATCCAATGCATAAAAAAACATAAACAATAACAAAATTCACAAGGAATGAAAAGTCCACATGTACTTCATTTTTGAAGTATTCCTGTGTGTTACTATATTGCTTCCTAAATTAAATATGTAATTAAATTAGGAAATAATTAAAGATATGAAAATTTCCTGTAAATTTTCCTATTTTTAATTTTTAAATTTTATTTTATTAAATTTATTGGCTCAGAGTCATATAAGTTTCAAATGTACATTTCTATGACACATGATCTATATATTGCATTATATGCCAACTACCCAAAGTCAAATCATCTTTCATCTTCATGTATTTGCCCCTCTTTGCTATTTACTAACCACCCACCCTCTTCTTTCTAGTAACCACCATGCTGTTGTCTATGAGTTTAAGTTTTATATCCCACACATGAGTGAAGTCATATGGTTCTTAGCTTTTTCTGTCTAACTTATTTTGCTTAGTACAATATTCTCAAGGTCTATCCATGTTGTCCCAAGTGGCAGTATTTCATCTTTTTTATGGCTGAGTAGTAGTCCATAGTATATATGTACCACATCTTTGTCTAATCCTGTATCAAAGCTCACTTTGGTCATTTCCATGTGTAAGCCACTGTGAATAATGCTGCAATAAACATAAGGGTGCATATGTCTTTGTGAATAAATGATTTTGAGTTTTGGGGGTGGATACCCAAGAGAGGGATTGCTGGTCATATAGTAACTCTATTCTTAAATTTTTTAGGAACTACCAGACTGTTTTCCGCAGTGGCTGTACCAGTTTACATTCCCATCAGCAGTGAGTGAGGGTTCCACAACCTCTCCAACACTTGTTATTACCTGTCTTGTGGATAACAGTCATTCTAACAGGCAGGAGGTAGTATCTCATTGTAGTTTTCATTTGCATTTCCCTAATAGCTAGTGACGTTGAATATCTTTTCATGTATCTGTTAGTTGTGTGTATGTCCTGTTGGGAGAAGTGTCTGTTCAGGTCCTCTGCCCATTTTTTAACTGGATTGTTTGTTTGTTTGGTGTTGAGTTGCATGAGTTGTTTATATATATGGAGTATTAGCCCCTTGCTGGAGCTGTGCTTTGCAAATTCATCTCCCATTCTGTTGGTTGCCTTTTTATTTTCTTGATGGTTTCTTTTCCAGTGCAGAAGCTTTTTAGTTTGATATAGTCCCATAAGTATTTTTGAGTTAATCAGATAAAGGTCACCTTTATGAAAAATGTTGTAAAGTTAACTGGTCCATTATTCCCTTTAGTACTCATAACAGATATTTTTTACAGCCTCTAACATTTTCTAACACTTTTTACATATCTAAAGTCAGGCACTGAGTCTGATTACAGTAAATGCATAATATTTATTTAATTAAACAGTGTATGCATTAATGCATTTATTATAAAAAATTGTTTCAGAACTAAAAAAGAAGTAATTAAAATTGATTAGCTTGTCATTTATCTAAATTTGTACCAAAGATGATTTATTAATTAATTTCATTAATTAATTGAAGTGCGGTAAAACTGAGTTATTTATATGAAGTTCACTTCATCTTCATATGAAGTGAACTTATAGAATAGAGGAAATAACTAAAAGTAAGAAGACATATGTTTTGAGACTATTATCGATGTCTCATAAATTGGAGTAGCTATTTTCTCTAATGTCTTCTATTCCTTTATCTCCTGTATGAGGAGATAGAACTAAATAATCATAAAGGCTCCTCTGAATTCTAAAATATTTTACTCTAAATATTCTCAGAAGAACCTAAAGCACTGGACATCCCAAGCAAGCAAATACACACACACACCTGCTCACATAATCATATCTTAATTTTTTAAATAAAGAATCTACTGTATTTCAATGCCAGTCATATTTAAGTAATAATTGTGCTGTTTGATATTTCTCTAAGAATTCCAAGGGTATTTAGTTAAAGAAAAATAATGTATACCATCATAATATTAAATCATAATATTAAATCTGAAAAGTTGTAAGCTAAACATTCTTTCTATACCAAGTTTTGTGTCAATTTTCCAAGTGACAGGGTTGAAAATTCTTGTTTAAGAAGATAAATTGATCATCTATATTTCTTTTCATTTTTCTAAAGACACAATGACATTAAAGTAAATTCAATAAAAGGGTATACTTCAACAACCAAAGAAAAAAATGAGGTACTGCTAAGAGACAAAGCATTTCAACAAGTTTGAAAATCCCAAATAGCAGATCAATTGAGTTGACCAGAGACTGAGGGCAGAGGAAGACATAGTTTAAGTTTTTATAGAGAAGGCTTAAAGCAAAAATAAGATAATCTCCTTTGGTAACCATGGAAAAGATCAGTATTCGGGAATAAGTCGGGACAAATGTGAGACAGGAAAGAAAATGTAACTATGGATAAAACAAACATTACTTGTAACCATAGATCCCTGTGCTCCAACACTGTTGTAAAGCCTTTCATACAACACCCTGACTTCTGCTACTCTGGTGAAGAGAAATAAAGTAAATGGCTCAGAGGAATACATTCTCTTATCTGTTGGCATTTTGACAACTCCTGTGTAAAAGCCACCCCCATCTGCTAGGCACACACTACAGCACTAAATCCCATCAACACAACACACCAAAGTGCACAGTGCTCCCGCATCATTCTTTCATCATCCCATTGTTGAACATGAACAGAAGGTCATGATCACCATGCATGTGAGCAAAACCTGAACCATGGCATAGAGAGAACAAGATGTATAAAATAAAAATTTCCCTCAAATAGCATCTTCACAGAAGTTTGAGAAGAGCTAATCTACTCAAGTAAAGTGTCGTGATATCCAAAAGAAAGAAAGGAGAGACAGAGAGACATAGGGGTACTAGAAAGTGAATATAAATGAAACTATGATTGCCAAAAATCTATTGGGCAAAAGGGAAAATGAAGTTTAACCAGAATAAAAAATATTTTCAGACATGTAATGAGTCAGAAAACTTACTGCCTTACATCTTATGTTACGAAGTTAATTATACATTTAGCAACATAAGCAAATAAATCATAAAAGAGAAGGTTTCAAAGGAATTGACATCAGAGTTCCAGTCCCTTTGAATAAGTACACCTAAAGATGGCAATCGTTCTAGATTGAAAAAAGAGGACAGCGATTTCCAAAGGAGAAATCTGTGTTTGATAAATAAAAAGGCTACACAAGAGATTCCATATGTCTTTTGAGTTTTTAGAACACTCTGAGACAGGCAATGCCAGTTGAGAGAAAGAGACAAAGAGAGTGAGAGACAGAGAGTAACCACAGGAAGAAAAGGCAATGCAGGACATGAATAGTAGTTACAGGACTCGGTCTGAATTGGTGGAGAATACAAATTTGTATTATCATATCAAAGTAAACATGTTGTCATGATTTAACTATAAGTAGGGACATAATTAAACTTGGAAAATGGGTCAGGGTGTTGAGGAAATTAAATAAATATTTATCATATAAGAGAAAAATCAGCAAACCAAAATTGGGTATTACATGCATTCAGTTTTTACATATAGTATTAAAAGGAGCACAAAGTAGGGAATTTTGCTTTTTGTTGAAAGTCTTGCTGCATCTTTTAATTCATTTGTGAGATTATTTTAATAATTCATTAATCCAGTTTTTCTTGTACAGCAATCATTAACAGAGTGAATTTGCATCTTCTCACTTTATAACAAGTTTCTCACGCTCCTACTTACAATGGTAGATATCAGATATAATTGTAATATCAATAAGTAACACACACAGAATGACTCTCTGAATCACTTTTTGTACTCTTTACAAAACCCAAATGACTTTGTTTTGCTATATTTAAAATCTTTTTTTGCCTGGTTCTTTAGGATATAAATGCCAGCTGTTGTGATGTTTTGGTTTGGTTTTTAAGAAACTCATTATAAAACATTTTATGTCATTTAAACTTCAAGCTAGAAGGCACTAACAGTCCTAAAGGTACAGAGCCATAGCATTTCCTTCTGGAACATTCAACATTTCCTTGAAAAATGAAGGCAATTGCATGTATTTAAAAATTTTAGAAGATAATCTAACAAAAACAATGATATTTCATGTACATCAGCCTCTCAAACTTTCTAGCACTTTTCTAGAGTGCATTAATCAAACTCGGGCATCTGTTCATATTCCAAGAGCAAATTTAAAAACTAAATTCTCAAAATGAAAGATGGAAGTCAGCCTGAATTAGCTCTGAAGTTCACTTGTCACCTACTATATCGGTCCGTTTCTGGTTTCCTCGTGGGGGACACAGTATTAAGTAGTTCTACAATTTGTGTATATGGTGAAGTTACATGTAAATGGCTTTGCACTGTTCCTGGCAAAAATTAACTGTCATTCATGGCAGGTAGTGTCACAGCTGCTGCTGCTGAGCTTCTGATCAACTTTATCACCATCACGGCAAACCCCAATCTTCCTGACTGAGCTTTTTGGTTTTTTCTGAGTGTTATTCGACAGATGGGATATCACTAATTCTCCCCTCAAGCTAAAAATATACACGGCTGCAGAAATGTCACCAGTAAATAGATAGATATGCTGAAAGAGATGACATTATGAGTAATTCAAGGTATGGCCATAGAAAAAATGTAACTACATTTCTTATGGCACTTATAAAATGCTTTTATAGCTAATTCCAGGTGCACTGCTACTCTAAAGAGATGTCAGTCATTGAGAGAATACTGTCAGGTAGATGACCTAGAAAGATAATACAGATTTGATTGTGTAAGTTCTGGTATGTGTTAGAAGTTTATTTTATACTCATATTTTACTACTGTCAACATAATACAGAAATATTAGGTATTAAAGAGAAAATATATAGTAGCAGAATTATAAATTTACTTATACTCCTCCTTCTATAGTACTCACCCCTATCCATTGTGGATATGTGCCAAGACCCGCAGTGGATAATTAAAACTATGGATAGTACTGAATCCTATATATACTAGGTTTTCCCCCGAAACGTACATAACTTTTCACTTAACAGAAGCACTTTCTGGCTTCTATTTCTCATCTGAATTGCCAGACTATCTATTCTTATGCTTATACCACAGCAGTGGATCTGAAAACCAAGACAGCTGCTAAGTGACTGACGGTGGACATGGATGCACAGGACAAAGGGATGACTCATGTCCTGGACATGACAGCGGGTGATGGACAGAGATTCCATCACACCACTCAATGGTGCACAATTTAAAAAATATGAATTGTTTATTTCTAGAATTTTTCATGTGATGCTTTCAGTCCAGTGGTTTACGGTGGGTGACAGACACTACAAAAAAGTGAACCTGCAGGTAAGGGGTCTAAGGTACATGCATAGGAAAGTCAGCATTTTTGTTGTCTACAAAAGATTCAAATTTATTCACAGCTCCCCCTCTTCCTGGCCTTTAAGAGCAGAACTAAAATACAGTTTAACCTACCAATATATGATGTCATAGTTATCTAAAAAATCTATTTTCAGTAATTTAAGTCATTTTCAGCTAGTTTGCCTTTCAAGTGTCTTTGTTTTGTTCTGTCTTCATCAAGATGACCTCATGACATACAAAGTGGTAAGAGATAAAAAGGCCTTGAATCTTCTTTTGTTTTTTAGCTCCTTTCTCATCTATGCTAGGCTGTAGCTTAGCAGTCCCCAATCTTTTTAGCACTAAGGACCGATTTTTCCACAGACGGCGGGGGGACAGGAGGCAGAGCTCAGGCTGGGGGGAGGGGTTCAGGCAGCGGAGCTCAGGCCAGCTCCACTTGTTTGCTACCCCTAACCTCCTGTTGTGCACTGGGTAGGGGGCAGGATGGAGAGGGGTGGAGAAAGGAGGTGGAGCTCAGATGAGCTTCCCTCACACCCTGTTACTAACAGACCATGGACAGGCATAATAGGTCCCAGGCCCTGGTGTTGGTGACCCCTGTTGTAGCTGGTATAGCCCACATCCTCTGCAGGTAATAACTGAGATGTGACTTCCTGGTTGGTCTTTAGAGGGGGAACAGGGACTATATTTTGACATCTACGTCTGGATGCCATGGTGCAAACTCATTGTCCCTAATAATGAAATCCTTTTAATCTGCTTCAGCCTGTCTGCTAATGTTCCATTTGCAAACCTTTCCATGCCCACACTGGTACTTCTAGATTGCTTATTCCATCCTCCACACACAGACTTTTCTGGGATTCAGGAAAGTGGTTTTAGGTTTACCTGCTGAGCTATCTCCACTGGCATTATTGCATTTTTTTTTCCTTTGGCAACATGCTGGATAGCCAGCCAATGAAAATTATTTTCTAGAACTTAATTAAATTCCTTAAAAGAAGATACCATGTTTATCAATTTTTGTTTCTATTATAAATTCCTCAAATCCTAATAACCTAGGACAGTATCTCTCAGCAACAATCAATTAATAACATTAATTAAATCTACCAAGTACTGAATCAACTAATGCAGTGGCCAAGCTAATTAAGTGAGGAATGGAAGGGGACGTAGGATGGATGAATAGGTTCTGCTACCAGTTCCAATGTTTGGGAGGGTCCCCGTGCCAACAAGCAATTCTCTGGAAACAAACTGAGTATCCCACAATTCAACCCAATTCTGACACTATCTACTGAAGATAGTATCAGATCCCATTGGTTAAGGATTCAGTCCTACAAGAGTACCCAAACCCACTTCCCCTAAAATTCAGAAGACTGTCATAGCCCAGGTTGTTACCTGTGTTTCTGACCTCCTGATTGTAAACCAGATATGTCAATGACCTCCTCTTTGGGTTCAATTAACCTGCTAGAGTGGCTCACAGAACTCAGAAACATACTACTTACTACATTACCAGTTTACTATGAAAGGATAGAAATGATATAATTCAGAAACAGCCAAATGGAAGCGATACACAGAGCAGGGTAAGGGGAAAGGGCTTGGAGCTTCTATGCCCTTCCCTAGTATGTCACTCTCCCCAAATCTCTATCAGTTCACCAGAAGCTCTCTAGCAGTGTTCTTTGGGTTTCTATGGAGACTTCATACACAGTCAAGACTGATTAAATCATTGCCCATTGGTGATTAACTCAACCTTCAGCCCCTTGTTCCTCCTTGGAGGCTGGGAGGGGGCTACTAAAATTTCAACCTTTTTTAAAATATATTTTATTGATTATGCTATTACAGTTGTCCCATTTCTCCTCCATCATTCTCCTCCACCCTGCACACCCCCTCCCACCCACATTCCCCACTTTAGTTCATGTCCACATGTCATAAGTGCTTTAGCTTCTACATTTCCCACACTATTCTTGCCCTCCCACTGTCTATTTTTCTACCCACCATCTATGCTACTCATTCTCTGTACCTTTTTCCCCTCTCTCCTCCTCCCACTCCCCTGTTGCTAATCCTCCATGTGATCTCCATTTCTGTGGTTCTGTTCCTGTTCTAGCTGTTTGCTTAGTTACTTTTGTTTTAGGTGTGGTTCTTAATAGCTGTGAGTTTGCTGTCTTTTCACTGTCATATTTTTATCTTCTTTTTCTTAGATAAGTCCCTTTAACATTTCATATAATAAGGACTTGGTGATGATGAACTCCTTCAACTTGACCTTATCTGAGAAGCACTTTATATGCCCTTCCATTCTAAATGAAAGCTTCACTGGATACAGCAATCTTAGATGTAGGTCCTTGCCTTTCAAGACTTCAAATATTTCTTTCCAGCCCCTTCTTGCCTGGAAGGTCTCTTTTGAGAAATCAGCTGACAGTCTGATAGGAACTTCTTTGTAGGTGACTGTCCCCTTATCCCTTGCTGCTTCTAGAATTCTCTTCTTCATTTTCATCCTGGCTAATGTAATTATGATGTGCCTTGGTGTGTTTCTCCTTGGGTCCAACTTCTTTGGGACTCTCTGAGCTTCCTGGACTTCTTGGTAGTGTATTTCCTTTGCCAGATTGGGGAAGTTCTCCTTTATTATTTGTTCAAATGAGTTTTCCACTCTCTTCTTCTTCCCCTTCTGGTACCCCTATAATTTGGATGTTGGGATGTTTAACGATGTCCTGGAGGTTCCTAAGTCTCTCCTCATTTTTTTGAATTCTTGTTTCTTCCTTCTTTTCTGTTTGGTTCTTTGTTTCTTCCTTCTGGTCCACTCCACTGATTTGAGTCCCAGTTTTCCTCCCATCTCTTTTGGTTCCCTGTGTGCTTTCCTTCATTTCATTTATTGTAGCCTTCATTTTTTCATCTAATTTGTGAGCAAAATCAACTAATTCTGTGAGCATCCTGATCATCAGGGCTTTGAACTGTGCATCTGATAGTTGGCTATCTCTTGGTCACTTAGATGAATTGGCTCTGAGGCTTTTGATTTGTTCTCTTATTTGAACCATTTTTGGGTTGTTTTTCTTTTAGGTCTGGTCGGCTGTTACATAGTGAGGGGTGGAGCCTTAGGTGCTCCCCAGGGCAGGGCAGCCCAGTTGCTGGGTAGTGACGCTGTATGTGGGGGCGGGGTCCAAGAGGGAACAATGGTACTTGCTCTGCTCTCTCTCAGATTCCAGTCCCTTCTGCCACTTCCCCTTGCCCTGGATTATCTGAGCAGGAATGTGTGACCACCTGATCAGCCAGCCGCCTTGCGCAGCCTCACTGGGACTGCACAGTTGCCACCCCATGCCCAGGGTCTGCTAGCCACTGCCTGTGTGCCTGGGGTCTACCAGCCGCTGCTGCCTGCGTTCCCGGGACTCTACCCCTCTTACCGGTCTGGATGAATGGTTTTTGGACTTCTGTACAGTTCAATTTTCCATCAGTTCTGATTGTTTTCTTGTTTCTAAATCTTTATTATCCTCAATTTTGGTTGTGAGAGGAGGCACAGTGTGTCCACCTACACTTTCATCTTGGCTGGAAGAACAAACTTCAACCTTCTAAACACAGCATTGTTTTCCCTGGAAACCAGCACCCATCCTTAGGTTACCTAAGAGTTTCTGAAAGTTTCCTCATTAACATAACAAAAGCCACTTTTATTGCTCTTATTATACAGAGTAGTGATAAGGAAACTTTATTATTCTGAGAGTCTATTTCGCTCTCTAGTCTGAGAGTTTTAGGATCTCTGTCTGGACGGGCCAAGGCCAAATATGTATATGCATATCTTTATCTTTAATTTTTTTTCTTATTATAACTTAGAGTATTACAATGGGAAATCAAAGTAAAGGTAAAGAAAGTATGTAATAAATGTATGGTTTTGTTGTGCGCCACGTGTGAGTTCATTGAGATGGATCATATCCAAATATAATGAAAAGCATATTTCATCTCTAGTAGAAGGTGAATTAAGTCCTATAAAAATGACCTTGACATATGTTGAAGTGATTGAGGGAGTCTGAACTCAGGTAGCATTAGGGTCACTGCTGCTGATAGTGAAATTGTAAAGAATTTTGGCAAGAACGGAGACAGCCATGGAAGCTGTGAGCTTGTTGATGAAGTCTTTCAGGAGAGGGATTGAATTTTGAGTGTCTGTGGCTTACACGACCTGTGAAGAGACTGGTGTTAAGTTATAGTGAGGATATTCAACAGGTGATTGTTCGTTGTGAGACAGTTTAGGGATGCGGGCCTGTGAATGGAAAAATACCAAGTAGCCAGGTAGCGAAGACCAGGTGGCCAGAATGATAAACTGACTACAGGAATATCACCAACCCTCCAATCCCTGCTAAAAAACAAACAAACAAACAAAAAAAAACCCCGCAGAATTTTATAACCGCTTGCTTTTTCCTTATCCTGGCACAAGCCTACCATTTTCAAAAAGCCCATCTTTGTGCACAAGCCTGTCTTCTTCCCAGCTTTTAAAAGCAGCCAAGCACAGCCAGTCCCAGAGCCAGTTCAGAGGACCCTTCTTTCCTCTGTGCTGCCTCCTTTATGCCTGAGCGTAAACTTAATAAAAGCTGTCTGAAAATTTCTCTGGAGTTCCCTTTCGATTTCTATCTTGTGAAACTTAAGAACCACAATGTCTGCAACAATTGGTACGGGTGGAAGCATGGTCTACAATTAGCGCAGAATTCTATTGAGTCTTCTTTTAAATTGGGAACTTTAGAAAACAGAACTCTCCAGGAAAAAGCTGAAAGAGAAAGGAAAATTTCAGTTAAAGCAAAGTTGAATTATTATTTACAGAGATATTTGAAAATATAAGAAAATATACCTTAATTGTATACTGCTAGCTTGAGGCTCATAGAGGCTATGAAGATGGGAGTAGTGAGGTGAGCAACTTAACAGAATAGTGGTGCAAGTATTGAATAAGGTATAAGAGGTAGAGTTCTCCTCTGGTAAATACAATGAAGGAAGCAAAAGAACAGGAAGAAATTAATAGTGGAATGAAATTGATAGTGGCATGAGAAGGAAAACAAATGATAAACAGAAATTGTGTTGGTGAGACTATTGGAAGGGTGACTACTTTTTGACAGTAAAAGTCCCACTTTTTGTGTTGCCATATTACTCATAATTCTTGTGATAAGCTCTCTCACGTAACTCAAGAATATCCACATATGGCACAGGTTTGTTTTAGGGATAATCACATACACCTGTGCTGTGATTAGTGCTGTCACATTTGTTATTTTGCTTTTGTAAATGAAGGGCTAATGAATTAATAAATTTTATTTTTGCTGACCCAAAACATATGCCACACTCAATAATTATTATTATTTATTGTTCATCAACTAAGCCATGAAAATATGTCTTTAATAAATAGAAATGAATTAAAAATTTCTAGGTAAATGGAGTCACAGTTTACTTACCATCAAAGTCATAAAATGCATGATATATAAAAAAAATAATTGGGCAACATCTATTATTCTAGTGATTCTCTTACTCTGAAGCACTAAGATCAAAGTTGAGCTTCTGAAAGTTCTAAACTATAATCTCATGTAGCTCAGAAGTTAATTTCTAAGATTTTATAGAAAAATTAGTTTCCATCCCTTTCTTTTTTCCAAATATATTTTATTGATTATGCTATTACAGTTGTGCAGGGGGCCCCTTTCCTGGGCGCCAGATGTGGGGCGGCTCTTCCCCACAGAGCCCCATTCCTCCATCAGGGATGAAAATAAAACTACCAAGACATGATCTGCTTGGGGAGGAAAGGTGGTCAGACTCTCAAAGGATAATGACCCAGAGGCCCTTCCTCACTAGGCTTTTATTGGGTTCAAATACACAGGAATACGGGTTTAACATGTCAAAGAAATCTGAGGGCTTAATCTGAGTCAGTGTCAGGAAAGGGGCTTGCAAAACTTTGGGAGACATACCCATTTCCTCCTCGGACCCTTATCATTTAAATGAGAGCACTCTTAGCAAAGCAGGTTTCACAGGACTTTAGGAATTCTTTCTTATGTCCAATCACCCGGGGAACCGTCCTGGCCAGCACAGGGCTGCACTGCTCACTGTCATAGTTTCAGGCTTTAAACCGATTAGGCTCAGGAAGCAGAAGACATCTCCCAGACGGAAATGAGGACTTGGGCTATGTCAAAATAACCGGGGGGCGGGGGGGGAACGTGAGGGTTCATCACATCCTCTTTGCTGCAGCCCCCGGAGTCCTTTCATGAGGGCCTCCCAAGTGGTTGCATCTGGCTTAGGTTGCCCCTCCCATGAGGAGTCTTACCCATCATTGACTACCAACCAAGCACTGGGGCCAGAGATGGATGAGGCAGAAGCGGCGCTCCTGCCAGGGAGATAAGCTTTGTCTCCTTAGTGGCTCATGTCCTCTTGACAGAACAGACCTAGATGAAGCGTGTCCCTTGGCTCTTACACAGCCCACCACGGGGTGAGGATTACAACTCCTGAAACCAGGCTGAACGGTCCGCAACACAGTTGTTCCAATTTTCCCCCTTGCCCTCCTCCACCTGGTACCCCCCTTCCTCCCTCCAGCATCCCACCCTTGGTTCATGTCTCAGGCATGTGAATTCTTTGGCTACTCCATTTCCTATACATATTCTTAACACCCCCCTATCTATTTTGTACCTACCAATTTGTACTTCTTAATCCCTGCACCTTTACTCCCATTATCGACCTTCTCCCTCCCAACTAGTAACCCTCCAAATGATTCTTTCCTTTTAATCTAGAAGGAGTGATTCTGCTCTTTCCTGTCCTTCATTCAAATTCTCCTAATCCCTGATAAGTTTATTATTCATATAAAATTTTCTACTTAGAAATTCTTTCTAGGGATTTCTTTATGATTCCCACAATTTCCCTAATAAGTTAAATAAGAATGTTTTTTCCCTTCATTTTACAGATATAAACAAAGTATTGGACAATGAGTTTATATGATTTGTTCATGTAGATTAATGCCACCGAAATAAGATACTAAGCTTTCTATTTAAAGTTATGATATAATGTATAAACTTTTTAGTATTCTTCATTTCCTCCCTCCCACCTCCAAAATCTGGCATCGTCTTCAAACTGAAATCATGCTCTACTTCAGATATAAAACACTTTTTCATGCCAACTTGTCACTAACTTTCTCTTTGTGGCTTTAATTGACATCTTTTTCTACCTGTACAATATTAGTATGTAAAATGAAATTATTCTGCGGCCTTAATTGTATTCAACAGGCTGTAATTACCTCATCCTAGAATTATAATATCAAAAGCAAATTACAGGCTATGCTCAGAAATAAAAGATCTATCCCAGTTCAAGGACTGACCATGAGTTTGTCTTGCATATTATTTAACAATGCAATTAAAGAATGCCACTTACACTTAAACTCCATTAAAGAAGAATATGACAGCTCCTCAAGAGAGATTTCACTACATTGGCTTTATTTTATTTTAACTCCATTAAGTTACAAATAATTTGGTCAGTACAGTAGCCCATCGCCTCTTATCCAATTATGTTTTCCATGCTTCTAATTACCCCACAGTCAGCTGACACTCAGAAATATTAAATAAAAAATTTTAGAAATAAACAATTCATAAATTTTGAATTTTTTATCTTTCTGAGTAATGTAATGAAGTCTCCACCATTCCACTCTTCCAGGCCTAGGATATGAAACATCCTTTTGTTCCAACTTAGCCATGCTATATTCTACCTACCCATCAGTCGCTTAGTAGCCACCTGGGTTATCAGATTGACAGAGAAGGTATCACAGTTCTTGGGTTCAAGTAACCCTTACACAGTAGCCTAACACTATATCACAATAGCTACATCATTCGTCTCATTACACAGGCATTGTATCATCTCATATCATCTCAGGAAGGGTGAGTACAGTATGATAGGATAAATATCTACATTTATATAACTTGTATCATAGTATATTTTTATAACTGTTCTGTTTTTGTTATTATAATCCCTCATTGTGCCTAATTTATAAATTAAACTTTTCATAGGTGTGTATGTATAGGAAAAACTAGTATATGTATAAGGTTTGGTACAATTATATTTGTGGTCAGGCATCCACTGAGGTCTGGAACACGTCCCCAGAGGGTGAGGGTGTCATACTCTACCTTACTGTCATAGAGAGAATTTAAGTGCATCAGGACCAGTTGTTTAGCTTTGTCTATAAGGAGAAAGAAGGCAACATGGCACAGTTACAAATCAAAGTGAAGAGATAGATTTTAATCCTCATTCTCTCCCTAGTGTCCTTTTGATCTGGAGACATCTTCTCAGTCTCAGTTTCCACAGCAAAGAAAAAGTGTAATTTTAACTTCACCACCTATTTTGGCAGTGTAAAAGGGGATCACAAGAGGTGACCTATTCAGTAGATCTTTGAAACATATAGGGAACTTTACAAATTCTATAACTGAAAAAATGGCCATGCTCCTCTTTTTTTTTTTTTTTTTCGTATTTCATCTCTCACTATTCTATGGCAGAAAACAAGCAAAAGAAAATTTATTTGAAATCTTTAAGTTTTCCATTAGCTTCTGAGTTATGCCATGACCTTTACTCAAGAGACTTTCATATTCAGCGTCCTGCTTTATGTCACCATCAGTAAAACATTACGTCCTGGAAGCCTCCCTGTCTGCCCATCTTACCCTCTCCCCACTTAGCTTGGTTCCCATTTCTCTCTGTTCTGCTATATCCTCTATATTTATTTCTTCATCCAAAACACTTAGAAGTATGATGGAATTACATATTCACCTTCCTATATTCTTCAGTAGGTTGAAAGTCCTGAAAGCTTAGCTATCTTTTCCATCATTCTTGATCCAGCATCCATCACATACTAATGTCTTTTTTAAATGCACAAATTAAATTTGCAACTACAAGCAGAATACGAGTCTGTAGGCATTTCTTTATTGCTTTAAAGTGGTAGCCAAATGCATTTAGAAAGTGAAGCTTGAAAGATAAGGCTCCTCCAAGCTTGCCATAGCATATACACTGAAAACTAGAGATTCACTCTGATTTGGGGGCCAAGGGCTATAATTTCTTTTTATTTATTTAACAGCTTATTGAGATATAATTGACAGACAAAAAGTGCACATATATAGAGATTCACTTTTAAATGCAAAACAGAGGAAAATAATTAAGCAAGAAAGAGCTCTTGAGTCTCACAAATACAGGGGTGGACAAAAGTAGGTTTACAGTTGTGTGTAAAACAAAGTTTTAATAGCACTATCATAATTATCATAACCTTCATGTTTTTTCCATATGAGTAACTATAAATTTACTTTTTCCAATACCTGTATAATAATCTACATATACTTACTGAACAAAGTTAACAAAATTCTTTCTTGGACTAATAAATCAGATTAAGGACTCTGTTTTACCACAGCCTATGCATAAGGAGCTTAATAAATATCCTGTGGATAAATCCACATATTTTTAGACTGCTTTTAAAATGTGTTTCACAAGGGTCTATATTCTTTATGAGATTGCTTTGTTGAGTGGAAAGTAATTATCACACCAGTGATTAAGGTATCACCAAGAGAACTTGTTTTCTAAGTTCAGATATTGTCAAGCAGGATAGTATTCAAGAATAAAACCACAAAATTTATTTTCCTCAATAAAATACCAGAGGGGAGAGGGGAGGGAATTTCAGGGGAAAAGATTTCAACGGTTTAGAACAACAAGAATAAAGGACACATGGACAAAAACTATGGGGGGTGGAAATGGGAGGGAGATGGGGAGGGCTGGGGTGGTGGGCTGGGGGGGAGTAAAAGACAGAAAACTGTACAGTATCAACAATTAAAAAATACTGATTAAAAATAATTTTAAAAAGAGTAAATAAATAAAATTCAAAAAAAATTTCTAAATTGCCTTAGATAAATCTATCACATGATATGATATACCACATTTTATTTATCCACTTCCCCACTACTAAGAGGACATTTAAAAATGTCACTTAATTATATTCATCAATCAAGCATTTGCTTTATAAGAACTTTCTGAACTAGTACTCTGTTCAAGGTGTCACCATAAAATGTTTGGCTTAATAAAGAGCTTCTGTCTATGCTATATAAAAAAAAAAATACAAGCATCTCTTTAGCCTAAATTCGATTGGAGGTGTTGTTAGTGACTTAATATGGAACATACTGATCTTAACAACCACTTTGTCACTTTTTCTATTTTCTGAGCCACAGTGGTGTTTTTTCTGCTGGGCACATTCATTTTTATTTTATTTTTTTTTAATTTTTATTTTCATTGTTGATCTTGTACAGTTTTCTGTCTTTTATTCTCACCCGAACCCGCCACCCCAGCCCTCCCCACCTCCCTCCCATTTCCACCCCCCCCATAGTTTTTGTCCATGTGTCCTTTATACTTGTTCCTGTAAATCCTTCCCCTTTTCCCCTGAAATTCCCTCCCCTCTCCCCTCTGGTAACTTTCAGCATGTTCCCAATTTCCATGTCTTTGGTTATATTATGCTTGTTTGTTTGTTTTGTTGATTAGGTTCCTGTTAAAGGTGAGATCATATGGTATTTATCTTTCACTGCCTGGCTTACTTCGCTTAGAGGATCCAGAGACACATGAAAAGATGCTCGATATCGCTAGCTATCAGAGAGATGCAAATTAAAACCACAATGAGATACGACTTGACACCAGTCAGAATGGCCATCATAAACAAAGCAACAAACAGCAAGTGTTGGAGAGGTTGTGGAGAAAAGGGGACACTAGTGCACTGCTGGTGGGAGTGCAGACTGGTACAACCACTATGGAAAACAGTATGGAATTTTCTAAGAAAACTAAAAATGGATATACCTTTTGACCCAGCAATTCCATTGCTAGGACTATACCCTAAGAACCCTGAAACACCAATCCAAAAGAAACTATGCATCCCTATGTTTATAGCAGCACAATTTACAATAGCCAAGTGTTGGAAGCAACCTAGATGCCCATCAGTAAATGAATGGATCAAAAAACTGTGGTACATTTATACAATGGAATTCTATGCAGCAGAAAGAAAGAAGGAGCTCATACCCTATGCAACAGCATGGATGGAACTTGTGGGCACATTCATTTTTAATCATGTCTTATTGTGCTGTTTTCTGCTAAGGTCTAAATTGCATATATGCAACCCCTCCCTGCTTTAGCCCCTCAAGTCTATTCGGGAGTACTTTGTACTCTCTGGACCCTGGTTTTTGTTCACCTTGTGCCAAGTACTTCAACATCTGGACATCCTACTCTATTGTCTACTAATCACACTGAAATCCCCACTTTAACCTGCCTGCGGTTACATATGTGTACCTCTTCTGAGAAAGCAGCAGGCTAGGCACAGCAAATACTACACTTTGTTTTTGTTCATGACCATTCAAACTTTAGATCAGCTTCTTTCAATTGATATTTAATAGCTCTTTATCTACTAATTTTTTAAGTATTGTGGAGTTAAGTATTTGATGCTATCAAAACAGGAATAAGATTTATCACATAAGCCAGACCTGTCTACCTATACACTGGCTAGCTTCTCTTCATAATGCTTACATGTGTAATTTGCCAATGCATGGAAGTGAAAACATTAATTGTTCACTTCTGTGAATTCCCATTTCTGTTAAATTCATTTACTCAATTACATAGTTTTTATCTGCTTACTTAGACTTCATGACTTAACAGGAAATTGGATATTTTTTTCAATTTTTTTTAATGAAGTGTAGTAGTACTTTTAAAAGTCAAAAGAATTTGAGAATCTGGAAATGTAACATTTCTCCATAGATAATCAAACACTATATATTATTGACTAAAAATGATTGAGAAGCTAAGCATATTTTCTGCTTTCTCTTTCTTGTTCCCTTTAACACATGCATTTCACACACACTAGCTCTCTTTGCTGCTTTTATTCTTCAGTGCCCATAGACTAGTTATTCCTGCTGTTTCAAATCCTCCCTTATGCACAGCAGATGAAAACTGCATTGAAGCTGAGAACATTATGAATCCCTACGGTGTTTAGTGAAATGTATGTGGGCAGAGCTTTTGATAGGAGGAGAATTTTAACGGTGCCACTCCATGATATGAGGTATTCTCTTTGTAAATACCACCAGCAAGGCCAAACCATCCTGCCGTACTTTACATTTAATATATATATGATATTAACCACTGTGGTTATCAGTGGCCTATCATGCTTTTTAAAGGCAATCATAGGCCTACACAGTATTGGTCCTATGGGATGGTTAGTAGTCTTTAGGAAGACATACCTCATGCTGTATTGTGCCAGGTTTCCTATGGTCCACTATGATGAGATAGGTACATTTTTCTGCTATATCAACTATGTATCTCCTACGCTGTCACCACCTGGAGGGAAAAAAGAGAAAATAAGCATGTCTATAATTTCTTCCTCTTACCTAATGTATGCACTATCTCCACAAAAAGCATAAAACATTAAGGTATAACAATGTCTAAAGATTAGGAAACTTATATCCTTCTGTTTCTTGTGAGAATCTGTTTTGACAGTTTTAGCTAATTGGCTAATTTGTTTGTCAATGATTTCAGCAAAAAGGCCTCATGAAATTCACTCATTTATTCATTCATTCATTGAAATGCAAGATTCCCAGCTTTCACGAATTTTACATTCCAGAGGGAGAAAAAGATAAAAACCAGAAATGATTAAGTAAAAAGATTGAGTGTTAGATATCAATGTGTTCCATAGGTAAAAACAGAGCAAAAATCAGGGAAAGAAATTGCAGCAGGGAACAATGGAGTGCATTTTCAAATAAGATCATTAGGAAAGGCATCACTGAGGAAGTTTCTAGAGAATAGATTAAGGAGGAGAGTGCAGGAGTTATTTGTAGGCAAAATAAGCAGACTAAAAACGAACACCTATGAACCTGGCTGGTGTAGCTCAGTTTATTGAGTGCAGTCCTGTGAACCAAAGGGTCACTGGTTCAATTCCCAGTCAGGGCACATACCTGGGTTGCAGGCCAGGTCCTCAGTAGGGGACATGTGAGAGGAAGCCACGCATTGATGTTTCTCTCCCTTTCTTTCTCTCTCCCTTCCCCTCTCTCTATAAAAATAAATGAATAAAATCTAAAAAAAAGAAAAGAAAAGAAACTAAAGATAAGAATTTAAAAATTAAAATAAAATAAATAAAAACCCGTGGGTGTGTATTGCCAGGAGTAGGGCTAAAGCAGAATGAAAGATAAAGATATCAATGGTGTAGGACATTGTAGGCTTTTTGCTCTCTCTGTGAGTGGTATGGGAGGCCACTAATTAGTTTTGAAGCATGAGAGAAGCATTATATGATTGTCATTTTAAAAAGCTATGTCTATATATCAATATATTGAAGTCAATATAGATATAGATATGTATTGATATGGATAATTTTCCCCAGCTGTTTTGTGGAATTTAGGCAGTTGGGTCAAGATCAGAAGCAAGGAACAAACTGGGAGAGTCCTTTGCAATTATCCAGACTAGAAATAATGTTGCTTTGGACCATGTCGCTGTGGAGGAGATTATTAACAATTAGTTGAATTTTAAACATATTTTGAAAGTAGAGCTTGATAGGATTTGCTGCCAAATTGAGCATTTGTTACAAAAGAAAAAGAATGAAAGGTGACAACAAGGTTTTTAGCCTTAGCCGCTAAAGAATAGTGCAGCTGCAATCAAGATGAAGATTTCAAGAGAAGCAGCCTTTGGATGGCAAAAGAAGTCTGTTTTGAAAATGTTAAGTTTGGGATGCCTTTTGAATACTTAGGTAAAGCTATTGAGTAGGTGGTATTATATAGGTCTGGAATTCAGGGATTTAGGGGAGAAATCCAGGCTAAAACATACTTTTATAATTCATTGATGTTAGAGAAATATTTACAACTATGATCATCAGGGAGTGAATTTAAATAAGAAGAAAAGAATATAAGATTGTGTCCAGAGTTCCTACAATGTTGAAATATTTGCAGCTAAAAAGCATAATTGTTGATACCAAAGGAAAATCGCCAGAAGAGTGAACACTCTGGAATACAACTGAAGAACTATTTTTTAGAAAGTGGCTACATCTAAAACCAATATAATCCTGTATGTCAATTATATCTTAATTTTTTAAAAAAAGTATGAACAATTAATACATAAAATACTGCTGACAACTAAAAGATGATGAAAACTGACAACTAAAGGATGCTAAAGACTGCTATTTGTTTTAGCAATGTGGGCATTGTAAATGATTTTGATAGAAGTAGTTATGGTGTAAAAGTCTCATTGCAATGTCTCCATTGAGAATAGAAGAACTCCAGGTAGTAAGTATTAACAATTACTTTCAGACAATTTTCTGTTAAATAGGGCAGAGAAAGAGTGATAACTAGAGAGAAATGGGGCCAGTTTGTAGGTGTGTTTCAAGAAAAAATATCACAAATGGATTGTATTACATGAGAATGGTATCACATCAAAATCAGCGCAAGCCATTTTTGATGTGTTTTGACTTCTACACTTTATTTTCATCATCCACTAAGCTTTCTTACCACCAACTCTTTTATATAATTTTCTTGAACTGGGAACTTTGTTCAGTTATCTTTCCACCCCTACTGCTAAACCATCAATAAAAGTCTGGGTTCCAAACCCCACTTCCATTACAGTATGGTAGTCTTAACATTAAAAACAATCAGCATTGAAAAAGTGTCTATCTAATCAGGGTTTAAAAAAAGAGCAGTTATTTTTTCTAAATGCATAAATATAAATTTCATTTTACTAAAACAACAACAATAAACACTAAAGTTAGCACAAGCCAGGATATATGCATCTTTTTAACCAATATTTTTGCTTCTATTTATCAATAAATCTTTTAGGATATGGGGGAAGTGTTTCAATGAGAGTGCTACTGATTAAAATTGTGGATCTATAATTATTTTAAACAAGTAATTTATGCTTTTTAAATACACAACTAAATAAATGTTTCTGAAGTAATGGCTCTTCGATAAATGTATTTATGTGAACTTCTAGCTACATTAGAGACTAAAAACTGAAAATGAGAATATATCTACAGGTTTTCAGAAGTTTGGAAAGTATTTTGCAATGCCTGTTGTATTTGTCAACTATTGACACAAGCAATACCACTCATTGACATATATACCCAGTACACATGAGGTGGAGAAGCACAGTACACTGTTAGCAGGCAGGACTGCAAAGCCACTTTGCAGGGAGAGTAAATATAGGGAGGTGTGAAAATTGTGAACAATAGTGCAATCTACTTTCTTTCCACCCTGCTATTGATGTTTGCTAAATTCTCTGGCTGAAAACAATGCACAGATCAGCATATATTCTAAGTGATGACATTCAAACTAAAATGATAGTATTTCAAACAGTAAAACCAATATAATTTTAATTACTATATATAAAGTAATATTGTGGTTGAAAAGAGAGTTTTTGAAAAAGTCTGACATAAGTTCATATTGCAACCCCTTCCCTCAATTAACTGTATGTCCTTGGACAAATGTATCTTCTCTCTATTTAATTTATGATATTTTGGATTTTACATATTTATTTAGTTTTTATTTTTTGACCTGCCACTCCTGGTAAAGTAAAAGGTCCACAAAGACATAGACCATATCACCTTTGATTGCTAACATGTAACTAGCTCTTATCATACAATAGGAACTCAATAAATACAAGCTGAAGGAAAGAAGGAGGAAAGGAGATAATGAGTGATGGGTAACTAAATGAAAGGAGGAGAGAGAGAATTTTAGGTGCGGGAAAACCAGAAAAATAGGTTCCGAACTGAGAAGGAATGTGGTATAGAGACCTGATAGCAGTCTGTCCAGTGTGACTGGCTGAGAAGGAAATGATAGAAAAGATGGTTTGGAAATAATTAGTACTCTGATGGTATAAGGAATCTAAAGTCAACTTTTATAGTTTTACTGCTATGCTTTAGACAGGGAAGTTACGTGATCAGATGTCCCTTTCAGAAAACACTACTCCGGTTTTCACCGGAATTTTTCTGGATAGATGTGGCAAACGTAATATTTATCCAGCTGCACACATGTTCCTGCATCACCTCACCTCACCATTCAGGGAGCTGGGCAGAACAGGGACTCAGTGCACGGCCCTGTAGACACCTGGTGCTGGGCTTTCTTCCAGAGGCCCACCGAGAGCCTGGAGAGCACCGCCGTCTAAGGGAGGTAGACTGGGCCAGGTGTATGCATGTCTGTTATTCCTAGCACTCTGGAAGCTGAAGAACAGTTGCCTGGACTCATCCTGCTCCTGCTGCTGAGTCTGGGAGAGTTCTAGGAAAGGACTTGTTCCACACGCCTCCACTGCCCAGCCAGCCTTCGAATTCTTTGTCTGTCTTATGGAAAATGAAACACATCATGTCATGCCAACACATATTCTGGGGCTGAAAAATGTTTATTTTTTTTCAGACAAATGAATACAAGTCCATAAATGTTGAGAAACAACATCTTGTCCCAGAAAATCAAGGAAATAATATTTCAAAGTATCAAGTAAAAATAAAATGATATAAAAGGCATGAAGGAAAATATGAGCCTTGGAAAAATAACACTCCAAATGCCTAATGTAGTAGTATCAGGAAAAAAGAAAAAACTGAAGGATAAGCTATCATTACACAAACAAGAGAAGGCAATTTTCTGGAGCTAAAGAGAAAATGAGTATGCAGATTGAAAAGGCAAAATTACAAGTCCCAAGAGAAATCTGCTTGTCTTTCTCGCCACTGAATCCCCCGAGCAAGAAAAGTGCTTGGTACATAGTAGATACTAAATGGATTTTTATGTGAATTAATAAACCCCAAATTTGTTTCTGGGTAAATTTTACAAAATGCTTTTAAGATACAGTGATAAAATGACATATAATTTATGTAAGGTAAAGGAGATCAAGATGATGGAAACTTTGCAATTGCAATCAAAGAGGAAATAAAGGACTTCCGGCCAAGATGGAGGCGTAGGCGGACACACTGTGCCTCCTCTCACAACCAAAATTAAGGACAACAAATATTTAGAAACAAGAAAACAACCAGAACTTATAGAAAATTGAACTGTACGGAAGTCCAACAACCATTCATCCAGACCGGTAAGAGGGGCGGAGTCGCGGCAGGAGAAAGTGGAGGTGCGGACCCAGGAACGCAAGCAGCAGCGGCTGGCAGTTCCCAGGTGCACAGGCGGCGGCTGGCAGTCCCCGGGCCCACAGGTGGCAGCTGGTGGACCCCGGGCACAGGGGGGCAACTGTGCAGAACCAGTGAGGCCACACAAGGCGGCTGGCTGACCAGGTGGTCCCACATTCGTGCACGCAGACGGTCCAGGCAGAGAGGAAGTGGCGGAAGGGACTGAATCCAGGAGAGAGTGGAGCAGGCGCCATTGTTCCCTCTCAGACCCCGCCCCCACCTACAGTGTCACAACCCAGTGACTGGGCTGCACTGCCCTGAGGAACACCTAAGGCTCCACCCATAGCTACGTAATAACTGTGACCAGACTAAAACCAAAACAAAACAAGCAAAAAAAAAAAAAAAAAACCCCACCAAAAATGGCTCAAACCGGAAAAGAAATAAAAGCCCCAGAGCCAATTCCTCTAAGCAGTGAAGAGATAGCCAACCTATCAGATGCACAGTTCAAAGCACTGGTCATCAAGATGCTCACAGAATTGGTTGATTTTGCTCACAAACTAGATGAAAAAATGCAGGCTACAATACGTGAAATGAAGGAAGATGCATGGGGAACTGATAGAGATGGAAGGAAAACTGGGACTCAAATCAATGGAGTGGACCAGAAGGAAGAAACTAACAACCAAACAGAAAACGAGGAAGAAACAAGAATTCAAAAAAATGAGGAGAGGCTTAGGAACCTCCAGGACATCGTTAAACGTCCCAACATCCAAATTATAGGGGTCCCAGAAGGGGAAGAAGAAGAGCAACAAGTGGAAAACTTACTTGAACAAATAATAAAGGAGACCTTCCCCAATCTGGCAAAGGAAATAGACTACCAGGATGTCCAGGAAGCTCAGAGAGTCCCAAAGAAGTTGGACCCGAGGAGGAACACACCAAGGCACATCGTAATTACATTAGCCAAGATTCAAATGAAGCAGAGAATTCTAGGAGCAGCAAGGGATAAGGGGACAATCACCTACAAGGGAGTTCCCATCAGACTGTCAGCTGATTTCTCAAAAGAGACCTTCCAGGCAAGAAGGGGCTGGAAAGAAATATTTGAAATCCTGAAAAGCAGGGACCTACATCCAAAATTGCTCTATCCAGCAAAGCTGTCATTTAGAATGGATGGACAGATAAAGTGCTTCTCAGATAAGGTCAAGTTGAAGGAGTTCATCATCACCAAGCCCTTATTATATGAAATGTTAAAGGGACTTATCTAAGAAAAAGAAGATAAAAATATGACAGTGAAAAGACAGCAAACTCACAGCTATTAAGAACCACACCTAAAACAAAAGTAACTAAGCAAACAGCTAGAACAGGAACAGAACCACAGAAATGGAGATCATATGGAGGGTTAGCAACAGGGGCATCGGAGGAGGAGAGAGAGGGAAAAGGTACAGAGAATGAGTAGCATAGATAGTGGGTAGAAAATAGACAGGGGGAGGCAAGAATAGTATGGGAAATGTAGAAGCTAAAGAACTTATGACACATGGACATGAACTAAAGGGGGGAATGTGGGTGGGAGAGGGTGTGTAGGGTGGAGGGGAATGATGGGGGAGAAATGGGACAACTGTAATGGCATAATCAATAAAATATATTTTAAAAAAAGAGGAAATAAAGATGAAACCTTGGGATTTTCAGCAATATGTCTCAGCATTTTACTCTTAAAACAAAAGATTGTAAAATATTATTGATCACTCCTATGTTTCATAAATGTCAGTCAGTCGATTTCATAAGAAAGTATCAGTGACAAAAAAGTGATTTAAAAGTATATTTAGGCTAAATTTGATAAAGCTTACACAAAAACTTTGTAACATTGAAATATTTGGCATGTAATTATATGAAAATGTTATTTTTTAGCAAAAAGTGAATATTTAATATAGTAGCTTCTTAGTTTATTATAACACCCCCAAACTAGTTAAATTATAAGTAATAGGCTTTATATTAGCATACAGCCATCAGATGTCATGGGAAGGGAGAGGTTATCGTGGAAGAGAGAGATGTCATTGTGCTCTTGCCCTTGGTGTAGTAGTACCTGTCCCTTACTTAATGGGTAGTAAGGCAGCATGGTGTCAGGAGAAGAAAATTGAATTTAATCATGTCTGGTTTACTTCCTCTAGAATGTTATAATTTTCTATTGATGACTGCTATATATAAGGATGAGTTTTGTTTCTTAATTTCTTGGAAAATTTTACATTGCAGTTTCTTCAGGAAACTATTCATTTTTTTGTTTGGGATTTTGATAATATTTAGACTGGTCAAAAAACTGTAGATCACTTTTTATATCACTCAAAAATGAACTATTTTTAGAAAATAAATGTTTCCTGTATATATTACAAATGCTATAAGAAGAATCGCATTTTCCTTTGAATATCTTAGCCAATAATTTCCAATAATTTCATATGACTCCCATTCTCTTTTGGTATATAGGAAAGTATAAAAAGAAATATCAGCAACTGTTTGAAGTTCTCTCAAGACTGCAAATGTTGTCTTTATGGCTTTTATGGGATAGAATGACTCAGGTCATATTTTTAACAGTGTTTTAATAGTAAATGTTTATTGAGTTGTTTGACTCTAGCAATTTTCTCTGTATTACCCATCATGTTGTATAAAATTTATTTATTACAAATGATAAAATATGCCATTAGATGTATGAGTAGACTGTACTGCCAAACTCAGGAAGGCAAAAATAGAATTGTTTTATACCATGTACACATGTGGTAAAAGGTTGTTTAATTGGTCTATAAAAAAATCTCTAACGAACTTAATTTATCAGATTACTTACACATAGACTATATCCAGGTGTGCTTTTGTAAAAATACACAGTGCAGTATTATTAAACAGAACAAAAGAATTATATGGAGAACAAAATGAAATTTTTCTTGTTTCTGACTCTAAAATCGTATTCTACTATCTAAATCAGCAAAAATAATACCTTTGGTAAAAATAGAAGGATGTTTACCATTAAGTACGGAAGCATGCAAATAGAGGAGGGTGACACCACAGGTAACTTTGGTAAAATGCTCAAACAGCTTATTCTGCTGAATAAGCATCAATTTTTGGTAGAAAAATGTTTATTTAGTTGAGGACATTTTCTTTTGATAAGCAAAATGACACAGAGTGGTTTTCCTCTACTAACATTTATTTTTAACCTTTCCGTCTAGCATGCTTTTCTGGTTAAACGATAAGAGGCTCTCTAAATATCCCCATTTCAGCATCTAATGCCGTTGCAATCTGACCTCCCGCAGAGTTTATTTTAGCAAAGCAAGGTGTATCTTAAGCTCTCCAGATGTGGGAAAGTCTTATCATTTGATGTTGTATTTACTTTTATTTTTCTCCCTTTCACAGACTCTCTGTACCAATAATCAAAGAATCCTGAATTTTTATTAATTCAAACCAATGCATCTCTTCCAAACTTAACCCTTGGACTACTTTTCTCCATGTTTCTAGAGAATTCCAGTTATTGCTATTCCTTTCATATATATTTTTAATTTTCCACTTCAGGTCCCTGTGCAGAAACTAGAGCCCTGGGGGAATTTAAAATTAGGTGTTACTTGTGTCTGTCTCTCTCCTCTCTTTTCTTGTCAAATAGCTTTTTTAAGGTGGACATATCTGAAGACCTTTGCACTCCCCTGCACCACCTTTGCCCCTCTACCACGAGCCTTGATTGGACACCCTCCTCAACCTCCTTTCTAGGCAGCCAAAAAAGCTACTTATCACTCCTCTTTTATATTTTTCAGATCAAAGTAGACTGAGTTCTAATGTAAACTAAGAACCAAATATTTGCATTTGGAGTAATGAGAAGTCACCAAAGTTGTGGGGGGGCTCCACCCACAGGAACCCCCTGTCCACCACAGATGAGAATAAGTCTACCAAGACATGATCTGCTTGGGGAGGAAAGGCAGACCGATCTCTCAAAGGAGGAGGGCCAAGAGCCTTTTCCTCAATGGGCTTTTATTGGGTTCAGTTTGCACAGGAATACAGGTAAAGCTCATTAATCATTGTCAGGCAGTAAGGATCAAACAATAGATAACATACAAAGAACTATGAGACCTTATTCTGAGTCAGGGTCTGTTAGCTAAGGGGCTATGAAACTTTGGGAAACAAACTCATTTCCTGCTTGGGCCCTTACCATTTAATTGAGAGCATTCTTAGCAAAGCAGGTTTCACAGGACTTTATGCATTCTTTCTTAGGCCTGATCACCCTGGGGAACCTGCCCTTTCCAGCACAGGACTGCACCACTCTCTATCATTGTCTCAGGCTTAAGTCAGGCAGAGGAAGTGACACAGCCAAGAGATTCGGAGACTTCTCGCAGACAGAGGACTCAGGCTATGTCAAAGCTGAGGGACGAGGGTCCATCACCCCCTTTTGCTATAGCCCCCCAAGCCCTACTCTGGGAGCCCCCATGATCATGCCTGTCGTAAGTTGTCCCTCCCTTGAGGAATCTTACTCATCATTGGCTAATTGATCATACACTGGGGGCCAGGCAGGGTGAAGTGAAAGGGACAGAGGCGGTGCCCCTGCCAGGGAGATAAGCTTTGTCTCCTTAGTGGTTTGTGGTCTGAAGGTCGCTCACTCAGCCTTAGTCATGGGGCGGTTACAGCTTCTGAAACCAGGCAGGGTGGTTCCCAACACAAAGTAGCAATTATTCCTTCCTAACGTGGATGTTCTCTTTAATACCATTCTTCCCTCAAAAATAAACTTGGATAGAACTTGTTGAAGTCAGACATTTAGAAGCAGGCAGGACTTTCTATCATAATTTAAATCACAGTATAGATGCAACCCCCATCTCTGCCTCATTATAGTGAGAAAATTGCTCATTTTTGTCTACTATGCAAAAGGCTGATGAAAATATAGGTCAAGCAAAAGTAAAAGAGAGTTTGGGAAATAGAGGAGCATGGTGGTCTGAACCTTATTTAAAAAATTCTTATCTGAAACTCAAGAGCATAGCTTCCTGGAGCCATAGTAAAGAACCACCATGGCACCAGGTACAAATTTCCTCAGGGCACGATATGTTCTCATGAAATTTTGACTAACAAGTCTTTTCTAACCAACAAGAGTTCAGAAATATTGGGATTCACTAAGGTAATAATCTGCAAAGTTGTTAATAAATAAGATTTATTCACTTACTCCACGAACTGTTTGAGTTCCTACTATGTTTGTTGACAAAGAAGACAGTAGGTGTTGTATATATGGGCACATACTTTTGTTTATGATGTAGGATACAGACATTTTCAACAATGTGCATTTTTCACATTCATAATTATAAACATAACTGTAAACTTATAATAAAATGGTTGTATAAACTGAAATTGGTCAAGTAAATTATTACAGAATCGAGGTCTAGTCCTAAAACACTTTTTTACTTAATTCATATAAAAGTAATGTATATTCCTGCTAAGCTAAAATTAAGTAGTGTTGGCAGATTAATTTTAAAAAGAGCCACCCTTCACTCCATCCTCACTGGTTCCCATAAGTGATCTACAAAGTTAATTTGTAATGTCTCAAAATAATATGCATATGCTAATTTTTAACTAATTTCTTGAATGTCTCGTCCTTCATTTCTTAATTTGGGTCCACTGTTTCCTTATAACAATGTCTCTTGGACACCATGCCCTATTGCTTCAATTATCTTTTAAATTTTCTGGGGCATAACTTCAAAGAACTTCCTAAAAGAGGGTATAAAAAAGGTACATTTTTAGCCTATTTTTATTTGAATGTCTTTATTCTACTGCTTATATAATTAACAATTTGACAACATAAAGGTATGTGTTGAAGCATTTTAATAGATTTCTAAAGTAATTGATATTACTCATTTTGAGTATCATTTGTGATAAAGGACTCTGTTTCTTCTTTTCTTTAATTTTACATTACTAAATTTATACAATCTTTCTGAAGTTTCACGATGAAAGGGCTCTTTATATATATAGTATTGGATTTTCAATCAAGCCTTTTCATTTTTGTTGTTTGCTTTCTCTTTTATATATACATTTTGCAATATTTAGGTAACTTTTTAAGCCCCTTTTTTATTTTAGTTTAAAAAGTAATTTTGTCAACCATGTTTTTAGATTCAATATGGTTAAGAAAAAAATATAGGTCTTTGAATTGTTGAACTCAAGAGGTAAATGTTTTTTTTTTTTTTAAGTGACCTAGAGTCTAGCCACTGACCAAGATTAAAAAGCATTAGTAATAATCATTATCATCATCGTCATTTCAGTGTTGGTGATTATAAAATGCTGTAGGAAAATAAATTGATACAACCTTCCTTGAGGACACTTATTTAGTAAATTCCAAAAGCTTTAACAATATAAATATCACTTAAACAGAGATACATACAAAGTCTACCTCTAGATATTTATAATTAGGAAACTATAAGAATACCACAAAATATATATTGAAGAATAGGATAATTAATGGCCAATATTGAGAAAATAAGTCACTTAAGTTTAGTTAGGTACAAATAACAAATGATACAATGCAAAGTTTCTGAATTATTAGAATGACTTATTTCAAATTAAATGTACTAAATAGAGAGAGATAGTATCAGTTAATTTAATGATTCAATCATTTTATTAAGAAATCAAATTTAGCCCTGACCAGCCCTGTGGCTCAGTTGGTTGGGTATCATCTCACAAAGGGAAAGGTTGCTGATTTGATTCCTGGCAAAGGCACATGCCCAGACTGCAGGTTCGGTTTCTGGGGGGGCACAAATGAGAGGTAACCAATTGACGCTCCTCTCTCACATCGATGTTTCTCTCCATCTCTCCCTCCCTTCACCTCTCTCTAAAAATAAATAAATAAAATTTAAAATAATTCAAATTTAATTCTCAGATTCTTAGCCGTTCGTTGGTTCTTATCTGCAAATAAACACTGGGCTGGTAAGAATTATGGTATTATAGTGATTGACTAGACTAATCAAGATTTAGAATAATTTCTCAAAAAGTAGTCAGGCTTTTGTTTGCAAATAGCACTAGAATTGATTAATTAAAGTTTCCCATCTCATACAGGAACAGACCTCAGGAAGATCTAAAGCCAGGACCCACTGAGCAAGGCTTTTGGGTGACTGACTTTCACTTCAGTATCAAATAAAAAACTCAAAAATTGGCTTGGATTGTCTCGTGCCCAACATCTGATGAAATAGACAGACACGTACTAAAACCACCAGAGGTTAGGATGGAGTCAGGCAGGAGTCATTAGAGCTGAGTTGCAGAGGACTGGAGTATAAAAGGGTATCAAGACAGACTGAAAATCAGACCAAATCCTCATCATGCATAAGTAGAATCATTTATACCTTAAATTCCACTTACATTTCACATACCTGAAGTGGGATATTTTGTGTACCATCTCCATAACCTTTCGTAACTTTAGTCTCGAAGTTCCATCCCTGCATCCTTCAGTGTCTTTCAACAACATAATCTTTGCTGATGATCATGCAGGTGATATATACTATACAACTCTAGCAGTTGTTGTAAGAGAATTGGAAAATACTTAGGATTAATTTTTAGGGACCAGTTTCTCTTTATTGGGTTTTGTTTCTAAAAAGAACGGGTGTTATCTTCTGAATTAATTTGGAATAGATGAGAAAGTAAGAGAAAGATTTATTTGAACTTAGAACTTCACTTCATATAAGTAGTAATCCATGTGCATCAAAGACATGAATGCTTAGGTCTATGTAATCTCAGTGGAAGTTTCTGAAATGTATGTGATTTTGAGAAATCTTTGGAAAATTCTACAGATAAAAGGAGAAACACTATAAAAACAGCATCAATATTTAAGAAAGATCATTTGAATTTTATTTTCTGGTGTAAGATATTATAAATGTAGTAATAAACCATTAACATGTATCTACTTAACCTCACTCATTGAGCAACTGACCCTTTTGCTAATAAAAGAATAAACTCAAGAAAGCTTTAAAGATTTCTTTAATGTAAATGACAGAAGTGGTGCTTAGACAGCAAACTGAATCAAAAAGAGAACAAATCCCAAAGGAAGCTTATTTAATTGAAGATTAATAGCTATAGCACAATCAGTGTCAAGGACTGACCCTGGGTAACTTTAAATAGTCTGATCTTAGCACAATACAAATTAAATTAAACTTAAAGAATTTTCATGAGAGGAAGCTCTCCATTAGCCATCACTAGAAATCCCTGGAATCTAAAATACTGTATTTTAAATGAAGTAAAAGACATAGCATGATCCTCTGCCAATATCTAATATTATACAATTATTCTTCCTCCTTTTCATTTAGAGCAACTCCTTTCTCTCCAAACCAATAATTTGAACAGATTTCACAAAATACTTAAACTGCTGAGAACATACAATATAGTCAGACTCAACTGTCAAATATAGGTCACATAATTGAGGCTCTTTTTCCCTTTAGAAAAAAAAAATCTATAAGATGTCCAAATACCCTGTTTCTTAAAGTTAGTAATATAGGGATTAGTGGCTAAATGCAAAGCCAAGAGAGGGCATTGGCCTGGATTTGAATTATAGTTAAAACATTTACTGATTATGTTCAAATCATTGGCTATTCCTAAGCCTCAGGTATTTTTTTTCTTTATTAAGATATATTCCTTGGATCATTACGAAAAATAAATTAAATAAGGTATCTAAAAATGTGTGGGAAGTTTCCTGACAAGCTTAGCATATGGATCTAATGTGGATTGCTATCCAGGCAAAAACTCATGAGAATAATTGATAAATGGTAACCCAAAATTGTGATATATCTAACTTCAAAAAAAGTGGCAGAAGGAAATTTTTTCCTCAAATTAAAGGGAAAAAAAGGATCTCAAATAGAGAACTCAAGTTGACACTGTTGATTCTTGCCAGGCATCAAAGTTAGTAACCAAACTAAGGGTTTGATTTTGCCTGGAATATGGGGAAAAGTGGTGTGGCTTTAAGCGTACCAAGCTGGAAGCTGTAAATAAGACCATTCATAAAGCCAAGGCACTTGAAATAATATCTAATCTTTGAAAATGTAGGAGTAAATCTGCAGAATGAGATTTTCTTTCTGCAGAAAATCTCAGAATGAAAATGCAGAAAGAAAATCTTTCTTCTCCTTATGTTATGGGTGGAAAAAAAAACATCTGTGAAAAAAACTTTTTGCTGTCTCTGGTCATTTTTCCTTGTCATTACACTATCTATAGATTACTTGATTGCCTTGTGCAAGGTCATGGTATCCCATGCAAAATAGATTCAGTTAAAGGAACTCGTTTTCTTTAAAAAAAAAAGTCAACAGATTAATGTTCAAAGGATTCACTGGTATTATCACATATCCCATTACACAGAATGCACCAGTCACAGAAGATTCAGATATGCTTAACCAAGGTCAGCAACCTGGGATTTGAGGTGCTGTCCTTCAGAAGATGGTTTACAGTCAGCACAAATGACTACCAAATGCTCTGTGAAAATTTTTATGTTCATTTACTTTGCTTAACAGAGTCCACATATAAGCAAAGGTATATGGTATTTGTCTTCTTCGGTCTGACTTACTTCACTTAGCATAATACCCTCTAGGTCCACCCATGCTGTCACAAATGGTAAGATTTTAATCTTTTTTATGACCCACTAATATTTTACAGTATATATGGTACCACTTTTTGTTTATCTGTTTGTCTGTTGATGGACACTTAGATTGCTTCCATGTCTTGGTTATTGACTATAATGTAGCAATAAACATAGGGGTGCATAAGCTTTTTTGAATTAGTGTTTTAGAATAAATGCACCAAAGTAGAATTACTGGGTCATATAGTAGTTTCATTTTTAATTTTTTAAGAAACTACCATACTGTTTTCCATAATAGCTGCATCAGTTTACAATCCCATCAACAGTGCATGAGGGTCCCCTTTACCAGGGGGGAGGGTCCCCATCCTTGCTGCTACTTGTTGTTCATTGATTTTTTGATGATGGCCATGCTGACAGGTGGGAAGTGATATCTCATTCTGGTTTTAATTTGTATTTCTCTCATGATTAGTGATACTGAGCTTTTTTTCATATGTCTATTGGTCATCCTCTTTGAAGAAATGTCCATTAGTTAGTCTCATTTTTTTACTTTATATTTATTGTTGACACTATTATGGATGTCCCCACTGTCTCCCCTTTTCCCACCTCCATTTTGCCCCCATCCCCCTTCTTTCTGCTCATCACCGCATCATTGTCATTATGCATATATGTTATGCATCTATGCTAATTCCTTCACCTTCTTTAGCCAGTCTTATTTGGATTGTTTGGCCTTTTGGTGTTAAATTGTATCAATTGTTTCAAAAATATATGTTTTTAATATTAAACTGTATTAGATGTATTATTGGCAAATATCTTTTTCCACTCAGTAGATTGTCTTTATTTGGTTGATGGTTTCCTTTGCTGTGCAAAAAGTTTTTAGTTTTATGTAGTCCCATTCATTTATTTCTTTCTTTTGTTTCTCTTGGGAAAACATACAAAAAAAAAAAAAAAAGAAAAGAAAAGAAAAGAAAACATTTCTAAGAGCAATGTCAAAGCTTGTATTGCCCATTTTCTTCTAGGAGTTTTTGGTTTCAGGACTTATTTAAATCTTTAATCCATTTTAAGTTTATTTTTGTATATTTTATAAAAATGTCTGTTTCATTTTTTGCACATATTTGTATAGTTTTTTGACTACCACTTATTAAAGAGGCTGTCTTTACCCCTTTATATAGTCTCACTTCTTTTGTCATAAATTAACTGATCATAAAGATGTGGGTTAATTTCTGGGCTCTCTAGATTCTGTTCCATTAATATATTTGTCTGTTTTTAATCCAGTACCATGCTGTTTTGGTTACTACAACCTTTATAGTATAGTTTGATATCTGGTAATATGATGTTTCTGACTTTGTTCTTTCTCCCAATTGTTTTGGCTACTTGGGGTCTTTATGCTTTCATATAAATATTTGGATTATTTGTTCTGGTTATGTGAAAAATGCCATTGGTATTTTAATAGGAATTGCACTGAATCTTTAGGTTGCTTCAGGTAATATGAATACTTTAACTATGTTCTGCAAGCACAGTATAGCCTTCCATTTATGTCTTTTTCAGTTTCTTTCTTCAGAATCTTACAGTTTTTTGAGTACAGGTATTTTAATTGCATGGTTAAATTTACTCCTAGGATTTTTTTTTATGCTTTTGTAAATGGGATTGTTTTCTTCATATCTCTGTTTTTTATCCTTGCCTGAAGACATGCTTATTGAGTTGAGAGAGAGACAAGAGGAGAAAGAGAGAGAGAGAGAGTGGGGGGGCAATGGGAGACAGAAAGAGAAAATGAAATATCAATATGAGAAACATCCATCGGTTGCCTCTTATACACACCCCAACAGGGACTGAGCATGCAAGCTGGCCATGTGCCCTGACCAAGAATCAAACTCATGACCTTTTGGTTTACAGAACAATGCTCCAACCAACTGAGCCACAACAGCCAGGGATAATTTTTATGATAGTTTGTTATGGTTGTATAAAAATGAAATCAATTTCTGAATATTAATTTTATATTCTACTATACCGAATTTATTTATCAGTTTAGTTTTTTGATGAAATCTTTCAGGTTCTCTATAATTAGTATCATGTCATGTAGAAATGACAGTTTTACTTCTCCCTTTCCCACTTGGATGACTTTTGCTTCCTTACATATGATTGGTATGGCTAGGACTTCCATAACTATGTTGAATGAAAATGGTGAAAGTGGATATCCTTATCTTCTTCCTGATCTTAAAGAAAAAGCTTTCAGGCTTTCACCATTGAATATGAATTTAACTGTGGGCTTATCATATATAACTGTTACTATGTTGAGGTGTGTTTCCTCCATTCTAACTTTGCTAAATGTTTTTATCATAAATGAATGTAGGATTTTGTCAAATGCTTTTTCTCCATCATTGATAAAATCATATTATTTTTTTCTTCATTTTCTTTATGAGGTGTATCATGTCAGTTGTTTTGCAGATGATGAACCAAACTTGCCTAACAGGAATAAATCCTACTTGGTCATGGCGTGTCATCTTTTAATGTACTGCTGAGTTCAGTTTGCTAATATTTTGTTGAGCATTTTTTCCATCTATGTTAATCAGAGATGTTGGCCAATATTTTTTTTGTAGTGTCTCTGTCTGAATTTGATATCAAGGAAATGCTGGCCTCTGAAAATGAATTTGAGTGTCTTTCTCTACTGTTGTGGACCGTTCAGCCTGATTTCAGGAGTTGTAACCCTCACCCCATTGTGGGCTGTGTAAGAGCCCAGGAGACCTGTTTCATCTGGGTCTGTTCTGTCCAGAGGACCTGAGCCACTAAAGAGACAAAGCTTATCTCCTTGGCAGGAGCGCTACTTTTGCTTCATCCATCTCTGGCCCCAGTGCTTAGTCGGTTAGTCAATGATGGGTAAGACTCCTCATGGGAGGGGCAACCTAAGCCAGACACAACCACTTGGAAGGCCCTCATGGAAGGCCTTGGGGGGCTGCAGCAAAGAGGGGTCGATGGACCCTTACCCCCTGGCTATTCTGACATAGCCCGAGTCCCCATTTCCATCTGGGAGATGTCTTCCTTATCTCTTGCTTCCTGGGCCTAATCAGCTTAAAGCCTGAAACTATGACAGTGAGTGGTGCAGTCCTGTGCCAGCCAGAGAGGTTCCCCGGGTGATTGGGCATAAGAAAGAATTCCTAAAGTCCTGTGAAACCTGCTTTGTTTGCTAAGAGTGCTCTCATTTAAATGATAAGGGTCCTAGGAGGAAATGAGTATGTCTCCCAAAGTTTTGCAACCCACTTTCCTGACAGACACTGACTCAGATTAAGCCCTCAGATTTCTTTGAAATGTTACCCATTGTTTGATCCTTGCCACCTGACTTACTTGTATTCCTGTGTATTTGAACCCAATAAAAGCCTAGTGAGGAAGGGGCTCTGGGTCATTCTCCTTTGAGAGTTTGACCACCTCTCTTCCCCAAGCAGATCATGTCTTGGTAGTTTTATTTTCATCTGTGACAGACGGGGTGGGGGGGGGGGACTCTGAGGGTGGGGCCCCCACACTCTACAATTTTTGAAATAGTTTGAGGAAAAATAGATATGAATTCTTCTTTCAATGTTTGGTAAAAATTCACCTATAGAACCATCTAGTGCAGGTCTTTTTTGTGGGGAGTTTTTAAATTACCAATTTGATTTTGTGAGTAGTTACTATAATGTTCAGATTTTTTTTCTTCCTAATTCATCTTGGAAGATTTTACATTCCTAGGAACATACCCATTTCTTTTAGGTTGTCTAATTTGTTGGCATAAAATTATCTTTTCTTACAATCCTTTGTATTTCTGTGGTGTCAATGGTCACTTCTCTTTCATTTCTTTATTTTATTTATTTGGGCTCTCTCTCTCTCTCCCTCCCTCTCTCTCTCTCTCTCTCTCTCTCTCTCTCTCTCTCTCCCTGTCTCTCTCTTTTATCTGGCTAGTGGTTTATTATTTTTGCTTATTTTTTCAAAGAACCAGCCCTTGTTTTTATTCATTCTTCCCATGTGTTATTAGACTCTGTATAATGCTGCTGCTCAGATCTTTGTAATGTCCTTCCAAATAAGTGGAACCAAAATAAAGAAAATACCCAAATGCATAAATTGGAGAATTACAAGACCTAAACAGATAAAACACCTAGACATATAACAGCAAAAACCAAAAAGAATGACAAGTAGATGCACAGAGCAATAAAGAAAAGGTTGATTCAATTTAAATATACCTTTCATTTTCTAAGAGAAAAATAAAATTTATTAATCAATTTTCTCTATTTAGCTCAGGAATACATTAAGCATAAGAGCAAAATGAAAACATTCTAAGTGTAAGAGACAATAGTACTTACAAAGTGACATTAAACAGAGTAAATAATGGCTCCACTAAAAAATAAATGAGGTGTCAATAAGAACTGGGGGGAAATGTATTTCTGGCCATACTAAAGTAACAGGAACCAGATTTATACTTCTAAAGGAAGCAACAAAAAAATTAACAAAATTAAGTAAAAATAATTTCCAAGACACCAGACATCACAAAATAAACAAGGGGACCCCTAAGAAATAGAGGAAAAGGATGAGCTCTAGGAAAATGCAAACTTACTGAACTAAGAAAGTTTTGAGTCTGGGACATAATAAGGACAAACTCAGGTTAGTCCTATAGATACCTGCTTTAGTAACGTGAAAGTGAGAATGCTAGAAGATCAAAGTATCAAGAGTTTATAACAAAAAATATTAGTGAGGAAAGAGTTCCAAGAGAGAGAATTCTGGAGATCAGTAGAGGGTTCCCTTAAGTATGTATGCCAGTGAGTACTTACCAAGAAATACATGTAAGGAAACTAACTGAGGCCAGTGAAAAAAAAACTAAGAAAATTACAAGTAACAGTGGTAAATACTTACACAGCACTGGGAATAATACCTGTTCCTATCAGTGATACCGGAAAACCTTATGATTCACAGAACATTAAGTAAAACACATAGAAGTACCTGAATTCAGTAGTAGGATATAATTACCCACAGATTAAACAGTGCTCTGGACTTCCTAACAAATCTTAAAAGCAAGACCCAAAATTATCAATGTGTTTCTGCATAATTGTGTTTAAAAAAATTAAGAATATTTATAGAAATTCAAAAATATTCAGCACTCATCAAAGCAAGATATGAAGAAGGAAAATATAACCTTTGATGAGGGGAAATATCATACATTTAAAAATGACCCATAATTGACAAAGATATGGAAATTAGCCGAGACAACATTAAGAAAATTATTATAACGTGAGCTCATATGTCAAAAAAACTAAGTAGCATCACAAAACATATTTGAATAGACCCAAATCAGTTCCGATTGTAGAAATCAAAACAGTGTGTGGCATGAACTACACTGGATAGAATTAATAACAGAGTTGACATTGCCAAAGAAAAGATCAGTAATCTGAAAGGCATAGCAATAGAAACCAAAATGAAATATAGAGGAAGGGAAAAAATTTACACAATGACCACAGAATCAGTGACCTGTGGGACAACTTGATCAGCCTAACTAGGTGTACTAGAAATCCCCGTAGAGGAAAAGAGACAAAAGTGCAGAAAAATGTATTTGAAGAAAAAAAGTTCAAAACATGATGAAGAAAAATAATAAACTCAGCAAAAAAAAATCACTGCTATCCTAAGAAATTTGAAGAAAATTACAGCAAGACACATTATGATTAAATTGTTCAAAACTGGGAATATATATATAAAAAGCAGCCAGAGAAGGAACAATATCACATACAGAGGAACAAAAGTAAAGAAGACAACAGATTTTCTTTCATTGGGAAAAGAAAGCAAAAAAGGAGTAGAAAAATATCTGTAATGTAGCAAGAGAAAAAATACTTATTGATCTTAAATTCTATAGTAAATAGTTTTTGAAAAAACACAGGAAAACAAAAACTTTTTCAATATATAAAGCTGAAAGTGTTTATTACCAGCAGATTCACACTTCTAGAAATATTAAAGGAAGTCCTGCAAGAAGAAGGGAAATGATACCAGTTGGAAATATGGATTGGCACAGAAGAATGCATAGCAATGCAATTGGCAGTTACAAGGGAAAAACATATAAGCACTTATTTTAATTTTGTTACTAGATAATTAGCATAGCCCTATACCTAATAAAGAAATTGAGTAAATTAATTATCTATCAAAAAGGAAATACTAGTCCAACGATTCTACAACACATAAGATAGCACTACAAACTCCACTGACATTAAAAGTGAACTAAAGGATTATTTGAGCAACTGCAAACAAATTTGATAATTTACATGAAATGGACTCATTGAAAACATAAACAACCAAAGCTTACTGAAGAAGAAATAATCTGAATATCTCTATTAAATTAATACAATTTATAGTGTAAAATCTTCCATAAAACAGATAGTGATGGGGCTAACTCAAGAGCTGAAAAAACATTTTAGTTTTAGGTTATAGTTAATAAGCTTACTAATGAGCTTAACAATAGCATGTGAAAAGCTATTGTTTCAGAAACTGGAGGTATGACCCAGCATGACTCCAAGACACCCCTTAGCAATTCAACCTTTGTGTCCCCAGCAGGACTACAAGCAATCAAGTTGGTATCAGAGACATTGAGATCCAGAGAGGGATGTCCCCTCCCAAGACAAAGATAAAGAATCATGAAAGGATTAGAGGAAAATTGCCAAATTGCAGCTTTTACCTGATTTACCTTTTCCCTGGATTCCACACACCTCACTGACACTTCTCTTCTCCTTATAGAAAGGGTCTGTTTGAGAAGAGAGGTGAGATGGTCTTTAGGGCACATGACCTGCAACCTTCTCAGAGCACTGGCACCTGAATAAAATGTCCCCAAAGATTCAATTCTTGTCTCTACTTACTGGTTCTGATAGTGACAGGCAGAACGAATCCCGACTTTTCTGGTTTCTATAGCCTTACTGATGAATTCTTCCAAACTTTTAAGGAAAAATAATACCAATTCTATAAAAACATTTCCAAAAAGTGAAAAGAAAAAAAATGCTTCTATTTTATGTGACTCATATTACCTTCATGTAAAAGATACACATTCAAAATTTAGCATAAAAATGATTTTATAACCCACTGTGGTACATTATAGATTGAAGTATCTGTTCAATAGCCCTTCCTTATGAAACCACTAGGATACATTAAACATTAACATGATTACTAGAATTATTATAAGCAGAATAAACTAATCAGTTGTCAAATTATGTCAAGTTCCCTTTAATGAGTTTTCTTTGTTCATTGAGCCTTACATTTACATTACTAAAACAGTCTTTTGAAATACTTCAACATTTCTATGATTTTCAAGGGTCAAAAGATTTTGACTGAGTGTGCCCATATGTGTATGCGAGAAGTGAACTGGCACACTTACATATGTTAATACATACAAAGAAAAATAAGTTTTTATAGTTTTCACCTGCACAAAATAGATACTAGAGTTTGAGAAAACATTCTTATTTTTTCTATTAAAAAGTAATTCTATCATGAACAAATCTCAATATTAAATGACAAGATCAAAAAATAAACATTATTTCAGAGAAAATATTCTTTTTAATATAGAAAGAAAACATTAGCATGCATAGTAGTTTGAGGAAATAAGTTATTTTCTCATTCTAACAAATCCAAAGAAAGACAATTTGTACGTTGACTATATCAATAACTGTTTCATACATTTTTGCACTAAAAAAACAACAAAACAGTAACTAGACAAGCAGAGCTTCTGTGTATACCAGGATGTCATTCCCATTAAGGATCAAACTAACAGACTTTGTACACGGAAATAATTGTTGAAATTTCTCTCTTCTCTCTTCGCTCCTATGTGCCCAGTCTGAAAATCCTTCCCCTTGAGTTTTCATGAGCTCCCTTACCTTGATACAGCCAGAGTACACATATTGAGAGAATTAGTAAAACATGGGGGAGCTGCGGCAGACAGGGAAGCATCCGAGTCAACTGGGATGGCTGATGAGCAGGGCCAAGGGAACACATCACTTTCTTTTCTTTATTTGTTTTGTTTTGGTTGGTTGATTTTCTGCCCTTCTAAAAAATGTCTTATTACACTTATTGGGGGTAACATTGGTTAATAAAATTATACAGGTTTCGAGGGTACAATTATATTGAATAATATTTCTGTGAATAGCATGTGTGTTTACCACCCAATGTCAAAGCTCCTTCTGCCACACCATTTTCATGCCTGCTCTTCTACTCAGTAGCCTCAGGATTCGTTCTATGTCTAAAATGAAGCCTTGCACCAAACCATGGGAGTCAAACCCGCAGGGTTCTTGAAGCTTTCCTGAAGATGGCTCTAATGATATGCTTTTAGAAGGACAAGGGGGATGACAGGGGCAGGAAGGTCCCCTATTTTAGTAAAGAAGTTTTCTTTTAGTTATTTTATATTTGGACTATCATGTGATTTAAAAAAAAAGATTTTTAAGGTTTGGGAACTACTAATCTAAAGGTTTTTTCTATCCCTACCCTGCTATTAGGTTTTACTCTGAAACTACCTAAGTAAACAGCCAAACTAGAGGAAGTATATGTCTTTTTTCATTTTGACACATCATCTTAACTACTTGCCATCCATTTAAATTTTCCGTCATCTCTTCAATGCATAGCCTAATCACAGATTTCTAAGCAAAGCATGAAAATTCTCTCTAAAAAATTTATTTCTGGTTTGTTATCACAATACATTATTTTTAGTTAAATTCAAGATCTTTTGTGCTGACACAAGTGTTACATCAATATGTAGTTTTTCTTTTGCAAATGTGGAATATTACCAATCGACTTTTTCAAACCTTGATGTAACGTTAGAATGACTCAAGCTACGGCAATGTAATTTACTGTTGTCTGTTCTCTACTGAAGGAAATAAAATACAAGTAGGATTTATTTTCTTTTTGTCCTGTTTCTCTCCTTCTGGGTCTTTTGAGATGTATCTTTAAGCAAATATCAATTTAGTGATAATTAACCAGGAACGAGTTACCTCATCTTTCTGCTACTTTACTGTCTTTCTTGTTGGTGGGCCTCAGAGAGATAGCCAAACCACTGGCCACAGCTCTCCTCCTCTTACAATTACTACTCATATTCCCAGTTTGTCCTGAGGAAAAATATACTCTTCTCCCCAAACCACCAGTGTAGGACCGAGCAGGCTGTGTATTTGACAGGACTTGCTGAAGGCTTGAAAGGTAAGGAGAAGAATCCTTACTCCTAGCCATTCAGCCTGTCCTGCCTGTCTCAGTAGCTGACAAGACATCTACCAAATCTTACTCATTCAATTCTATAAAATTCCGTGCAGGTCAGTCCAGACTGCACTAGCACTAGCCCTGTTTAGTTCTTTCTCACAGTTTTTTTCTTCCAGTGTTCAATAAGGAAATGAGGGCTCCCTATGCCTCCTTCTTTGAGGCTTCTATTTTCTGCTGCAGATCCCTTGTGAGAAATTACCAGCCTTAGCATTTTTAGCTCATGCTATGCATCCAATTGTGTGGAAGTTATTGGGAAAAGTCTAACCCATTCCAACTATTTCCTGACTACTCATTTTAGTCTTGACAAGAAAAGTACAGTTCTGCTAACAATCTCAATCTGTATTAATAGAATTCCTAGTGAGGAACAGCAGAATCTGCCATCCCAAAATATGTCACTTTGACACAAGGATTATTTTGAGCTGAAGCCATCTGAGAAAAATCAGATACCAGAAAAGCTCTCTGCTTCCCCACCCCATTTGCCTAAAACCAGGACACAAATTTGTAAAGGTGCTCTCTTTCCATTCTCTACCAGGTAGGAGAGAAGTTGATTACTGGGAACAAGTTTAGATCATATCTGCTCAGAAACTGCATGAGAGGAATCCAGACTTGCTAGAACTAGCCCTTCCCCACTGTATATTTATTTTCCCATATATTTACTTTCCCATAATTTGCTGTCCCTAAAAGCTCAAAATTCTTATCCTATTTTTGTCATTTTGTAAATATATATTTTTTTCTTAAGATGCTAAATAAGCCCACGTTCTAATCACTGCTTTGAGTTACTTATCTCAAATACTTCTTTGTGTATGTACAAGTACATGTTAACAAACTTCTGTTTTCTTCTTGTTGGTTTTTTACCAGTTTATTTTAGAGGGCTATAGCGAAAGACCCTAAAATGGAGAATGGAAAAATATATTTTGCCTTCCCTAGATTAACAACACCATTGGAATTATCTGCATTGGATTTACTTCTCAGAATCCAGGGCTTTCCCAAGGGGGGAAAAAAAAACAGGCATAAATACAATTTATATAAAGAAAATATATGGATAAAACAATATGCATAAACAAAGGGCCTATGAAAATGACTTCTCTCGGACAAAAGAAAGGGTCAGTCTCAGAGCAAATAAAAAGGGTTCATCTCAAAAGTTTGTAGTATGCAACTCAACTCCCAAAATAAACCTTTCCAGATTTAGAAAGCTGTAAAGTCACATTCCAAAGAACACCTGTGACATTTCCATCCATACAGATACATTTTACTTGAGAATCTCATGCAGGACAAATGCTGTTCACAGACCTCTGCATTCATTATCTCAGGTAATCGTGTAATTCCGTTCTAGGTATCATCACCCCTATTTGAGAGATACAGTAGTAAGGCAAGGATAACAAAGAGGGCAGTAAGACTCCAGATGTGAATCTAAAATACGTGATCTTAAATAAATCGTGGTATTATACCTGCACGGGGAAGCTGAACTTAGAGATTGTAAATGCTTCTATCAGCACAAAGCACGGGGAGAAGGACCTGGAGCAGTTTCCCATGGTTATGATACCTACTCCACAACCTCCTGCTGACAGAGGTCTTACAGGGTAGAGGTCAAGACCTCAGAAAGTAGAAGATGGCTGGCGGAGTTTGAATCCCAGATGCTTCACTTGCCTTTTGTTTTATCTTAAGCTGTTTATTTAACCTTTATTTGTGTCAGTTTCCTCATCCTAGATTTGAAGACAATGAATATGTACATTAAAGGACTATTCTGAGGAGTAAGTTAAGATATGCCATGAATAAAGCACTTAATAGTTTTAGGGATCATTACTTTTATCTCCCTGAAAGATTTTGCATAACTTTCGGAACTGCTGCTTCAGGTAGGGGGATTGATGGGATGTGAGGGCGTGGCCTACCTGGAACAGTAGGAATGGTAACAATGGGCTGTGGGATGAGAGAGGACAAGAAGATGACACGGACAGTCAACAACACTTTGTTTTAGATTATTTGTTTGCGAATAGAAAACATCCTTAAAAAGAGATAAATTTGAACTACACTACTAACAAAATAATTAAGGAAAAACACTTTGCAAAGGAGGGTAATGAAAGAATTGAAAAAGGAGAATCAAATGAGCAAAAATCTAAAACTTAAAGATGCAAGTTAAGAGAGTCATAAGCATTTCCCTTCAAAATCATTGAGAGTAGGAATGAAATGTGAACCATTGGGGAATGTTTTAAATACTATGTTTTTCTGAACAATTTTGTCTTCAAAGTGCTTTTACATTGAATTAAACACAAGCACTGCACTAGTGTATACCTTAAAACATTGGCATTTCTGTGGAACGCAAGGAAAGTTTATCCAGTAATGATATTGAAAGAGTTAAGCTTTATTTTATTCTATTTTTTTAAGCAACTGTCCTTATGTCATAACCCAAGTACAGCAAGGGTCAAAACTCTTCAAAGCTTCACATGTACTGTGAATGCTATCTTAATAAATTTGTACAGTGACAAATCATTACTAGACTTATCATAGTGATCACATTCTAAGGTATATAAGTGTTGAATCACTATGTTGTACATCTGAAAAGAAACTAATATAATATTATGCCAACTATACTTTAATTTAAAAAAAAAACAATTAGTGGGTAGCTCAAAGGTAGAGAGAGGAGTGGCCTGAGGGTCCTTTGCCATGTCAACATGGGTGTTCTCCATGGTCACTATCAACACGAGGAGTTATTAAAGTTTCCTCTTTTTTAAAATGATGGAAAATGAACCATTTGATTAAAATTTAGGACATACAATATAAGACATTGTTTCATAATAAATTTTCATCTAGAGTTTGAAGAAGAAGTCATTTGAAATGGAAGAAAACAATCCAAACCTAGGGTGAGAGGTTTGGGGTTCAAGTCCTGGCTTCATTCTGCAGAGAATTATATCAAATATGCACAAGTTTGTATTCAGTGCTTGGAAGTCAGGAAGCATTCATTAGACTTGAATGTCTTAACTAAATTAATTAGATAATTTAGCTCTTTGTGCTCTAATTTACCCACAAAAGAAGAGGATTAGACCACATAAATGTAGGATATTTTATTTGTTATAAATATAGGACACTGCTTGCTTGCTCCAATCCTTTCCTTTTAGATCAAGCAAGATTGTCATCAAACATGTCTGCACGCCCACAGCTAATTCCAATTGGCATGCAGGGCCGTCATCTTTTCTTCAACAGGGCCATGTTCCTGTGAATTTATTCTAGACTCAAAATACTTGAGTATAAATTTTGAATAGCACAATATGTGATCTTATTTGCAAGCTAAGAAAAAAAGTTGGAGCAAGGAGAAGACCATTTGTTTACTGACAGAGCATTTTGTTTTGTTTCCCTGTGTTCCAGTTTCCCACAAAGCAATGTAATGTGGGCCAGCTCTCCCACCATTTTTAAGGATTGTAATACATGAGCGGAATCTTAAAATTATGAAATTTCAAGCTTATATAGAAATTTCTGAAACATCTGTCCATCCTCTCTCTGGGGGTGGGGGGGAGAGAGAAAGAGAGAATGAGAGGATGACCTTTGCTCTAGAAAGAAGTAGAGAAAAAAAAGAGAGCCCTAGGTTTTTATATTATCCTTTGTGTTTTTAATCTCAAATTCCAGTAGTTCATTGCTGGTATATAAAAAAGGCATTTGACTTTTGTATATAAATTTTGTATTCCACAAACTTGCTATAATGGTTTGTTCAAGGAGTTATCTGGTAGATGATTTAAAACTGTCTGCAGAAAATCATGTCATCTCTGAACAATGATGGTTTTATTTTTTCCTTTTCAATTTTTATATCTTTTATTTCTTTTTATTGACATTGCACTAGTGAAGACTTCCAGAACAAGTGTTGGCTTGTTCTGATCTTGGTGGTAAAACTTCTAAGTGTGATGTTAGGTGTGGTTTTTTGATAGATGTTCTTTATCAAGTTGATGAAGTTACTCTGTGTTCTTAGTTTGCTGAGAGTTTTTTGTCACTTTTCTACACCTATTGATATGATCATGTGTTATTTCTTCCCTGATCTGTTGATATGATATATTATCTTAATTGGTTTTCAAATGTGAAACCATCTTTTCATACCTAGCATAAATCCCATTTGATCATGGTATATAATTCTTTTTATACATTGTTGCTTTGATTTGCTAATATTTTGTTGAGGATTTTTGCATGTTTGTTCATGAGAAATATTGTCTGTAATTTTTCTTTCCTGCAATGTCTTTGTCTTGTTTTGATATTAAGGTAATGCTGGCTTAATAGGATGAGTTAGAAATTATTCCTCTGCTACTATTTGCTAGAAGACATTATAGACACTTTACATAATTTCCTCGTTAAATGTGTGGTGGAATTCACTAGTGAGTCCTCCTGGCACTGATGCTTTCTGTTCCAAAAGATTATTAATCATTGGTTCACTTTCTTGATTACATATATATCTGTTTAGGAGATTAATTACTCTGGTAAGTTTAGTAAATCAATCGATCAATCCTTCAAAGAATTGATCCATTTCATCAAGATTATGAAATTTATTATCATGTGGAATGTAAGAAAATGTGTAAATCTTTCTAAAGTGATTCATTGATTCCTGAAGTATGTTCATCATTCAATTATACTTGAGCCCAGGTTACCTGTTCTTTCCACAGATAAATACTGATTTTCAGAAACATAAAAATATTTAGAGTATTATCTTCCAACATTGTTAATGAAAGTTAGCATCCTGCGTTATTAACCATTTGTTACCTTTTTTCCTGCACTGACACACCTTACTGTATAATTCTTTTTATAAATGAGAATATGTTATAGAATTCTTTCTATTTGTGGGTTAATAAAATAGATTCAAGATGAAATTATTTATGAAATTCCCATTTACTACATAGTATCAATCAATCTTGGTGTTTAAATTATCCACTAACGCTGTACATGGTTTCCTTTTGGCAAAGTTCAACCCCAGTTAACTAGAATAGGCCTCTCATCCTCAAACTTAGCAGTGAGGTACATATAAAAATAGCATTCTACCATAAACGTAATGATGAAGAACAAATATTTTGTAATTGTTTTAGTTTACACTGGAAAGATTTTTTCCAATTAATGATTAATGATATATGATATGGTAATCTTTCATAAGTCTTACATGTGAAAGGTTTCTATAAACCATTTATACCATTTATTTCTATTAGTGTTGGTCATTAAAATTAAAATGAAGAAAATATGCATTACCATAATTACATTCTCAAAATATGAAATTTTTAATCTTTATGGCTTATTCATATCTTCAGAAATAATTAAGTAATCAATTAGGTGTAAGAATATGCAGTGTTACCATTTCACACAGCTAATGTGAAGAGTCTTGGTAAAGTATCAGGGAAAGTAAACAAATAGTGTTTTGGAATTTTTTTGTGTTTGTCAAGTTTGTTCAGTATGAAATTGTTTTAAAATCCAAGCTTTGAGAGCTAATAAAATATCTCTATAACTGAGAAACAGATTCACATATGAATAACATTAAGAATAGGCCTCTTTGTTATTAGAATACTCTGTTCTAAGCTTTGTGGTAAGCACTTAGATGCATTATCTTATTTATTTCTCAAACAACACTGTAGGAAACAGTCTATCCCAATTCTATAAGGTGGTACAAAAGTAGGTTTGTGGTTGTTTGTTTGGAAAATAGCACAAAATTAATAAATAATAATACAAGAATAAACTGTTTTGTGTACTCACAACTGTAAACCTATTTTTGCCCCACCCTATGTACAAGAAACCAGTGTCCAGAGAGACTTTATAACTTACCCATATTATAAAAATTGTAAGTGATAAAGTTGGAATTCAAACCCTACTCTTTCAAACCAGTGCTGTAGTGTTTATGTCTTACATGATACATATTCCACATTTCTAAAATGCTAGAGTACCAATGCATCATCTACTCGATGATAAAAAAGTTACTTTTCTTGTTGATTTATTTTAATTTATAAGGCAAACTTCTTTAAAAATTGATAACACAACATTGCATGTGCAACTGAATACTTTATTATTGAGTAATTGACATGATTGTACAGAAATACTATCTAGCTTCAGTAAACAACAAAAATTACATCCATAAAATTGTGTTTTTTTAAGATTTTTTTATTTATTTATTTTTAGACAGGGGAAGGGAAGAAGAAAGAGAGGAAGAGAAACATCGATGTGTGGTTGTTTCTCATGCACCCCCACAGGGGACCCGGCCTGCAACCCAGGCATGTGCCCTGACTGGGAATCCAACTCGTGACCCTTTGGTTTGTAAGCTGGCACTCAATCCACTGAGCCTCACCAGCCAGGATGTATCCATAAAATTGTTAATATACTCTTGCTAATCAGTAATCTGAAGATAAATTTAATCTGCTCATTCCACTCAATTTTCATGAAAGAAAATATAACTAAGAACATTGTTACTTCAAATAAGCTCAAATATAAACTCCTACTGCTAATCAACTATGTTCTTCTTACAAATATAAGGCTTTAAAGAATTACAAATGTAAAGTCAAGGACTATTGTTGTATAGTACTTTAATCACTTGGTACTTTCTCAACTATTTTTTCCCTGAAATGACTTTGCTATATTTTAATAAAGCTAATTTTTAGTAATTATGAACAGCTTTTTCAAAATATTTCTTGTCAGTCCTGGTAATTCTCTGCCCTGAGCTGAAAAATTAATCTTTTAGAAATGTTCAGTACTTTTTACCACAAAATCAAACATACAGATTTGACTTTGTAATGTCATTTTCCTCCAGCATGATCATACTTTGTATTTTATTCCTTTCATAACCGAATATTTGTAGATAATTATAAGCATGTTCTTTCAAGCAAACTGTTTAATAAATTCCTAGTATTGGGTGAGCTAAAAATCTGATTCTTTTCCCATACAATGGTCCTAGTAGTACTTAGCTGTCTTTAACTTCATTCTAAACAATGTTGCTAGATTGTATAGTGACAGCTGTCATAACAGCATGCATTTAAAACAAAATCAAAATTGGTGATTTTTTGTGCAGACATTTTAATATTGAAGATAGAAGAAGGTACACAAAATTTTTAGCATATTATGCTTTATTATTTCAAGAAAGGTAAAAACACACCTGAAATGCAAGGAAAGATTAGTGAATGGAGAAGGTGCTGTGACATTGAAAGTATTAAAAGTGGTTTGCGAAGTTTCTTGGTACTATTGACATTTTGGCCAAATAATTAATTGCAGTGTGGCTGTCTAATGCATTGGAAGATGTTTAGCAGCACCCCTGGCCTCTACCCACTAGAAACCAACAACAGAAGATAGCTGACATACTCAAAATATCCAAATTAATAAAGTTATTGGTGAAAATGAAAAATGTATCTTTCATTTTATTGGAAAAACTAAAAAAACTTTTTGGCTAACCCAATAGACTACATTCAGATGTAGATAGAGTGAGTATAAAATGATTTTCATTGCTTTTTTTTGAGAAACCTCAAAAGCAACTTGATTCTATTTTTTTACCTACATGTAAACATTATTTTCTAATTAGATTTTTGAACCACCTTTATACTTTACTTTTAAAATTCTCTTTAGATGAAAATTTTACTTCCAGCCAATGTTTGCTCTCTGGCTTGAATCTAAAAAATAGATTAAAAATTTTAGCACATTTCTCTCAACTCAAAAAAGAACAAGTGGGCAGAATGAGTAATAGCCACCAAGATTTAAAAATACATTATAAATTAAGACTATCTTCAAATTTTAACTAAAATCTGATATAAATATTGAAAATACAACTTATTTTCAAACACAAATAAAATAATTTTTGAACATTGGTTATATATTAAACCAATAGGAGATCTAAAAAACTATATAATGCAGAAATACTACTGAAATTGAAAAATAATAAAGGAAAATTATTTCACCTGAAAATATGAAGAAGTTTACTAGACACCATATTTGACTCTTTGTTAAAGAGAATTTTTTTCAATTTTCTTTAAAAGGTTAGCAATTAACACACATACTGTCAAAGTCTTGGGCTATGCTGTAGCATTAAATATATAACATGGAAACTTCGAAAGCAAAAATAAAGAAATTACATGCATATGTTAAAACAATTGAAATGCAAAAATAACATAATCCAAAATAAATGAGAAAAATAAAGGTAAAATAAAATTAATATATTATAAAACAGAAAATATATAACTGACAATGATAAATAGAATATTTAATTTCTTAAAAATAAATCAGAATAGCTAACTATGTATAATTGGAAAAAATTAGAAACAACTTTACAATGAGAAAATAATTTTTTAAATATTCATAGAATTTGCTTTTCACAAGATTGGTGTAACTTCATTGAGGCTTATTTTACATATTATATAATTTACTCATTCCAAGTGTAAATTAAATATTTTAAATAAAATTTACCAAGTTATAATTTGTATAGTTTTATGAAGATAAATTTGAAAACCTAGATGAAACAGATAATAGATATATTTAAAACTTTTTTCCTAACTAAATTAACATATATAAACTACTTTTTGTAAAATGCTCCTCATTAAAATCTATCCTATTAAGAGGGAGAAAGTTCAAACAAATTAATATCTAGGGAAAAAAGTAGTTTGAAAGAATCTGACACAAAGACAGCAAGGTATTTCCCAGGAAACTTTACAGGAGAACTAAACCATTTCTTTAAAGAATGGATAATTCCAAACTACATAAATTAGTATAAAACATTTTTAAAGTTTATAAAATGTGTTTGAATGGCATCAATGAAACATAGATACCAAATCCGGGAAAAAACTGCATCAAACCCAGAAAGTACAAATCATACTTATTTATGAGTAGACTTGAAAAAAATTTCTTCAGTATATTAAATGAAAAGCATAGCCCTGGCTGGTGTAGCTCAGTGGATTGAGCGCGGGCCTGCGAACCGAAGGATCGCGGTTCGATTCCTAGTCAGGGCACATGCCTGGGTTGCCAGGCCAGTTCCCGTCAGGGGACATACAAGAGGCAACCGCACATTGATGTTTCTCTCCCTCTCTCCTTCCCTTCCCCTCTAAAGATAAATAAATAAAATCTAAAAGGAAAAAAAAAAAACATAAAAGCATATTATTATTAAGTTCATTATTTCCAGGAAAGCGAGGGTGATTTTATATTTGGAAATTTATTAATAAAATTCTTCATGTAGTTAAAATAAAAAAGACTAATCATGTGAACATCTCCACTGATGAAGAAAATGTGATTGAAAAAATCTATTTATTTAAAAATGCTAAATATAATGTGAATTGTTGGATATTTCTTTAATATAGACTCAGCCCAAATAAGTCATATCTAGACAATCAAAAAGGTAAATGAAAAATAAGTAGTACAAACATGAAGAGAGCTTAGTAAAATAGCAGATCATAAAATCTATAGCCTTCCTGTGAATAAAGGAACATCAGATAAGATGTATAATAATAGAAGAGAATATTGATTTATGACAGCAAAAAGAAAAAATAGATGGGTGTGAAATTACAGGAAACATCCAAATATTAAATGAAGAAGGCTCTAGAGTCCTTGGAAATTCAGAAATAGATTTGAAAATAATGGAAAATTACACTAGGTTTTTGTATACAAATAGTTTTTAATTTACCTAAATAAATGAATAGATAAATGCCTAGTCTTAAAACAAAGTTGATAAATAAGATAGAGACTAAGTTAAAATTAAAAAGTTATGTATATTAAGACTTCATCCTGGAAATGACAAGTCAAGACACAGGGTGGGAGAAAGAATAGTCAATAGATACATTATATTTGACAAGACTAGTAGCTATATCATAAAATAAACTGCAGATCAATAAAAAATCAGACAAGCATAACAAGCGTGGCAAAGAATTGAACAAGATGTTGCTAATTAGTTCATCTATAAAACCAGCACATGTGTGAATAGCTGCTCAATTTCATTAGTCATCAGCAATATACTAATAAAAACTTCAATAGGATATCACAACAAAAATGCCTAATTTTTAAAATGAGCAACAATATCAAGAGTTCATGAGAATGTAGAACAACAGAATTTCTCATACTTTGCTGGTAGGAACATACATCGGTGTACCCATTACAGAAAATTAAATTGTTTGGCAATTTTTACTAGAGCTGAACAAATATGTACCCTCTGGTCAGCATTTTCATTCTTTGTTTTCAACCTAATTCAATGTGTACATTTTTTTAAACAAAATCAATGTATGAAATGTTTATTGCTGCATTATTAATATAGAAACACCAGAAATAGATGTTCATTAACGATGGAATGAATAAATCTATTTTTGTACGTATACTACCACGTACATGTAAATATATTTATAGACTAGAATACTGTGTTATAGTGAGTAAGTATAATAATGAAAGAATATTGCTACATGCTATAGAATGAATAAATTTTACAAAAATAATGTTGAGGAAATAAAAGAGAGTAAATATATTTAAAGTTGAAAACAAGATGAAGCTAGAAGTCATGGTCATTGTTACTTTTAGGAGGACCAGGTGACTCATTCCAGGATTCTGGCAATGCTCTGTCTCGAGATCAGGAGGCTGGTAAATGCAAGCTTCTAGTTTGTGAAAATTGATTGTTCTCCTGATGATGTGTTTATTTTTCTTTATATCTGCTCTCCTTCAATAATTTTAAAAAGTGACAGATTCTTAATCCCCATTAATACAGAATTTGTAATTTCTTAATGGAAAAACATATTTTACAACTATGATAAATTAGTGACAGCATGCCACAGTTAAACGTATTGCAGAAAATATGGAAAACCCCACATTTTCCATTTCTCCTTAGGATGAAATAATAGAGTGATTTATTAAATACCTTGCATTAAAGTTTGAAATAGAATTTGAGCAGCTACGTACCACTGACTTAGGGATAACATTTGTTTTCAAAGTATCTGAAAGGAAAATGTCTTTTGAGTGTTGAATTAGCATATAAAATCACATGCATATTGTAAGGCGTGTTGTAAGAATGAAAACAGAAGAATGTATCTATCCTAATCAGCAACTGATGGCTTACTTATGAAGAGTTAGATTCATTATTGTGAAAGACTCATCATTCAAGCCTAGGTGATCTTTGTGATGCACTTTTTGTAAGTAAATAACTAAATCCTTCTGCCCGTAGTGTTTATTTTTTTTTTAACTAACAAAATGTTTCAGTTTTAGTATTATTTGTTTTCCAAGACTATGAATGCCTGAAAAAAAATACCCTAATGATGTCTTTTGCTTGAGTTTTAGCTATGTCTTCAATTCTAGGAGACTTAGTCTGTCTCTGCCTCTATTTGCTATATGCCTAGAGAGTGACTTAGAGGTAAATGTCTTAGTTTCATAATATTTTATTGACACAAATTTTATTTTAACAGTCATATGTCTTTACCAAATAAGGCTATGCTAAAACTTAAGCCTTTAAGAGAAATAGATTTGTACAGGAAAAACATAGCAAGAGGTTGAAAAAGTTCAAGGAATCTAGTGAATAGGGCATGACACTTGGTCAGCAACTAAAATGGGAACGCTAAATGTGATATCAATTGTCCAGGAATAATACAAATTTCCAGGGAATATATGATTTACTCATGCCATGCTGAACTATTGTGCCAAAGGAGAAAACATCCATCATTGTAGTGAGGCAGGAGATAGGAGGGAGGGAGGAAACTTTGGAGGCAACCCAGGACTAAGACAAAGGACATTGGTACAGAACAGAGACCAGGTTCTAAGACCTGTTCCTCAGGAATGAGAAAATTCCAGAGGCACCCCCAGGCTAAGATAATGACATAGACACAGGACAGAGACCTGTGTAAACAGTTGTCCCACTCTCTGGGAAAGTGCTGAATCATGGTGAATCAGTACTGCACCTGTGCAGAAGATGGTACATGACCTCTGCTTCATTATAATAGAGTTACAGTAAGTTAGCATTGTGGGACTACCCCCTCCCACCCCCAGTGGCCAATCAAGGAAAATCATGGGAGAGCACATGAACAGTAGTTTAAAAGTAATATAACTACTTGTACATGCATAATAAAAGCCTGCAAATACTAAACAGGAAATACCCTCCCTATAAGAACGCAATGCCTCCAGACATCAAAGGTCAATCTCTGCTTGGACTTGGCCTGCTCCCATATTCTGTGGAATGTACTATCACATAAATCTGCTCTCTCTTTCTGCTATAAACTCTCTGCGTGTTCATTTCAATTCACTGTTCAAGAATCTGGTTACCTGTGCTCACCTGTGACAGTAAAAAAGTGTTGTTTTCAGGCTACCTAATAGCCATGAAATCATATTCTCAGCCCAATCAAAGACCAAATCAGAACTTTAAAAACTGACAGCTCCTCATTTATCTCTGTTTAGTAAATAAAAGTTTTCACTTTATACATCACTACTTAGAACCACAGCCCAGGCTTTTGTTTTCTTAGAACTCTGAAAGAAAAATAAGACCTCTCTTTCTCTATGGCCTATTAACTTTCTCATATGCAGTGTTTGTAAGAATTCAGTATATTTGAAAACATTTCTTTTGCTTAAAGGAAAAGAATTAAAATCTCAAATGATTTCTAACCCCAAAGCAAAATAAGATTCTCCCAATTGGTATTTTTATTCAAAATAGAATATTAAAATCAAATAGCTCCAGGCAAAGACAGTGATGATCAAAGGCAATGAGTATGAAAACCAAGGATTTGTTTAAGAGGGAAAAGGAGATTAGTTGCCTTGTCAATAGAAGCGAAAATGATTCTGACATATCAGTCTCACCACGACCTGGTTGATCAGGTAGAGGCCAAATGCTCTTGTTGGCCAATGCTTAGCTGTAAGGGAACTCACTTTAGATGCAACATGGCTCCAGCAGCAAAGGAATTTTGGAAGTGAGACTCCCTGTTTAACTCTCTGTAGCGTCAGGCTTGGCTGACCATCCAGAAAATGGGAATGCCCTCAGGAAAGAGGTTAATGAATATATGGAGTGTGATAACTGCCTGATATTATCTGTTATAAAGTATAAAGGTAGTATAAGTATAAAGGTAGAGGCCAGAGAATTTATCATTGAGATTGAGGTACATATTTTGTCTCATTATTTGAAATTTACACTTTGAAAAACATTGTTCTAGGTGCTAAACAAAATATACAGAAAAGGTAAACAAAACAAGAAAATAGTCTGCCTATATGATGCTTACATTCTAAAAAAAAAAACAGCTTAAAAATACTGTTCAGAAAAGAGCTTTAAAAAGAACAATATATAAATACATAGCTTGTCAGATAGTTTTAAGTGCTACAAGAAAATAATAATGTTGATAAAATGGGTGAGTAGTGCGTATGCATTATGGATGGGCTTGTTTCATATAGGATGATGAGGAAGACGACTTAGTAAGTGATGTTTAATCAGGGACATTAATGAATTAAAATCAATTATTTATTTATTTTCACCACAAGGAGTGAATTTTACTATATGTACAATTAAAAATAAATTTTAACCCTGGCTTGTGTGGCTCAGTGGATTGAGCGCCAGCCTGAGAACCAAAACGTCACTGGTTTGATTCCCTGTCAGGGCACATGCCTGGGTTGCAGGCCAGGTCCCCAGCTGGGGATGTGTAAGAAGCAACCATAAATTGATGTTTCTCTCCCTCTCTTTCTCCCTCATTTTCTCTAAAAATAAAATAAATAAAATGTAAATAATAAATAAATAAATTTTAAAAATAGGAAAAAGCCCTGGCCAATGTGGCTCAGTTGCTTGGAGCATCATCCAGTAAAAGGAAAGGTCACATGTTTCATGCCTGGTCAGGGCACACACCCAAGTGCAGGTTTAATCCCTGGGTGGGGCATATACAAGAAGACAATCAATCAGTGTTTTTCTCTCATGTCAATGTATGTTTCTCTCTCTCTTCCTGCTTCTCTCTCTATATAAAAGCAAGGAAAAAAATGTCTTTGGGTGAGGACTGAAAAACAATAAGAAGAAGAAAAGAGAATTAGCCATGATCTGGGCTTAAAGTATGCCTGACAGATTGAACATCATTCACTATAGCCCAAATGTAGGGGTATGTTTGATTTTTGTTTTATTGTTTTAGGATACTGAAGGACCCCAGTGTACCTAGATAGGAAAAAGAAGAATGTAGTAAGAATGAACATAGTCATATCAGGTCAGATCATGCAAGGCGATTGGAAGGACTTTTAAATTTACAGAGTTTTCTAGGAAGTCTTTGAAGATTTTGAATTAAAAATTATATTATTTGACACATTTTAAAGTTGTAGGTAGCCCAATAAGAAGAGCAAAATTAAAAGAAGCAAGATAATCCAGCAATTTTTTAGGTTAGATAATAATCTAAACCAAAATGATGATATCTGAGACCGGAGCAGTGGCATTGGAAGCAGTAAGAGAAAATCAGGTTATAGGTGTACATTGAAGGTAGAGCCAACAGGATTATCTGATTGATGGAGATGGGGTATTTGAGAATAAGAGGAATCAGGGATGTTTCCAAAGTTTTTGACTTTGAGCAATTGAAAGAATACAGTTGCTACTGAGTATGATGTGGAAGGAAAAGTCACAACAAGTTTGGGGAGAACGATCAGGTATTTTATTTTGGATGTATTAATTTGAGTCACCTATGGGACCCCCAAGAGATGCAGAGTAGATAGGTTGAGTAGGCAAGTCAGTGAATGATTCTCATTCAGAAATATAGGATGATGTAATTTCTTTGGGGTGATGGACCATTTTTGTATCCTTATTGTGGTGGTTACATGAATCCATACAGAGGATAAAATGTGAGAGCATTATGTACCAAGAAACAAAATGAGTGCTTATAAAAACTGGTAAAACCCAAATAAGATCTGTGGTTTAGTTAATAGTTTTGTTTCAATGAAAATTCCCTTATTTTCATGATTATGCTAGGACTGTGTAGATAGAATCCTTGCAAAATCTAGTTGAAAAGTAGAACTCTCTATACTATAAGGTTGGCCAAAAAGTTTGTGTGTTTTTCTGTAAAACAAAAGACACATTTTTCATTTCCACCAATAACTTTATTGATTTAGATATTTTGAGTATGTCAGCTATCTCCCACATAGTATAACAATTGACTATTCTCAATTAATGTCTCAAATTGATCACTATCAACTCCAACTCATATACCCAACCATAGAACATCATCCAGAGAGAAATCTCCAGAACAAAACTTCACAAACCACTTTTGACACATTTGGTCAATCAGAGCACCTTCTCCATACACTGCACAAATCTTTGCATTTCAGTTGTATTTTCACTTTTCTTGAAATAATAAAGCATAATATGCGAAAAATGTCACTTAATTTTTCCATCTTCAATATTAAAATGGCTACACAAAAATTCCCCAATTTTGATTTTTTTTTAATTCATGCTGATGTAACACCTGTCACAATACAATCTAATTAAATTATTTTGAATGAAGTTGAAAACAACTAATGGGAAAAAAAAACAAATGAAATTTTTGGCCAACCCAATATTTTTGCAACTTTTAAATGAATATTAACTTCAAAATATAAGGTCTGAAAATGAAAAATAAGATGAGGATGGACAACTTAATATGAGTGTCAGTAGCATTCCACCTTTACTAGCACTGTTTTAATGACAGGGCTCTCTGTCTCCTTGTCAAGTGAAGTTTTCTAATCATACAGGAGGAAATCCCTGCTTGAACCAATTTAAGAGAAACTTTGAGGAGGGAAACTGGAAAAAACTAAGTATAAACCAAAAATTACCAGCAGTTTTGCTAAGCAGAGAAACTGAGTGGTAAGTGGGGGAAAATTAGGGATCAAGAGATTTTTTTAAATATGAAAAACTATATAGTTTTATATTCTTATGGGAAACACCGAGCAGGTTTAGAAGACTTTTTAGATTCAGGACAGCAAGCATTGTTGCTAGAGCTATGTCTTTACGAAAGAGAGAAGAGCTGGGATCTTACGTACAAGTGTTGGTTTTGGATTCAGATGAGATCACAAACAGATATATCTCTATATCTACATATCTACACCTACCTACCTACCTACCTATGTTCTCTTTAGGACAGTGAAAATGTTGTAAAGGTAAGGTTATCTTGTAGTATTTAAAGAGAGTGCTGTTTCCACTTGAAGCTCGTAATCATTGACGTTAGGAGGTAAATCTTTTTAGTTGTGATTTCATCTTAGTAGTAAGAATTCACTTTGGCTGAGTTTTTTCAAGTAACTAACAATGGGGGAGGAAACTGGAGGAGGGAGGGTTGTTAAGGATATTTTCCAGAGAGTGAATATAGAATCTAATGAAGCGTGTTGGAATCTGAATTGGGTAAGAAGGAAATTAAGGACTTTTTGACGCTTGCATGATAAAACTTTGTCACACTCTTTGCACTTAGATTATCTCTGATACTGTTTAGCATAATCTCTGTAAATCCATTTTGAAATCACATTAGGATCCTACCTACAAAATCCACATAGAATTTTACAGTTTTATATGTCACTGTGCCTCTGAAGCCAGACAAATTTAAAGTATTTTGTGTAAGGTCGATATTGGTGGACTAAAATTAACTTCACAATGTGTAATAGCCAAAGTTAAAATGATGCCTTTTTTAGTAAGAATATTATAATTTGTATTTGTATCTTCTTTGAAAAGAAATACTTGTAAAATACAGGGTAGGATAAAAATAGGTTTACATGTGTTTGTATGGAAATTAATCCAATAATTAATAATAATATAAGAATAAACTCTGTTTCACATACAACTGTAAACCTACTCCATCGTAATTGAAAATTTCTAATGGTACATGAATAAAATTGCACTTTTGTATCAATATATATACTGAAAAAAAACCACTAATTTTTAAATACAGGTCAGCAATATTAAAAAATATTTTTATTAATTACAATGTATAAGTATTTTTTCCTTATTGGAAGTATGTCTTCAACCATTGATGCATAACATTAAAATATTTTATTTCATACACTTCCAGGTATTTTCTTAAACTTTATTAATTAGTCAGTAGGAATTAATTGCACAATATGGTCCAGCACTTATCTACTGGTAAGAAAACAGAAAGAGGTGATAGCAAATAACAGTTAATTTTTAACAACTATTTATAAGCACATTTGCATATAGTTTGTATATTATTAACCTCTAATATTGTAATAAATAATCTTATCATACACATTAGTGTCTTCCTTTTTAACTAGAGTTTGTTTTGTTGAGCTAAAGATGTGTATCTCTTAGGGGTCAAGTAAAGAATTAGGGTAACATAGAACAGTCTGTCACCTATCAGAAGGGAGGGGAGTCAAGTCTGGGGAGGGTGGGGCTAGGTTGAAAAGGTATTAAGAAAAAAAAAATAGACACAGAAAACACAGTATAGTACATGGTGATTGCCAGAGGGAATAGGGGGTGGGAGAGGTAGAAGAGCACAAAGTGGGGCTAAATGGTGGCAGAAAGAGACTTGACTTTGGGTTGTGAGCATGCAATACAGGGTGCACATGACGTACGCACATGATGTGTTACAGTGTTGTACGCTTGAAACCTGTACAGTTTCATTAACCAATGTCACCCAGTCAACCCAATTAAAAAAAGAATTAGGGTAAAACACCACCTATGCAGTTTCCTTGTGCAATGTCTGTATTACATCTTTGCTTTCCACTGCATGTTATGCTGCCTTAGAATTTGTAACCTACTTGGTCATAAAGAGTCTCATTAAACATAGGCATTAAATTTGTGCTTGCATATCTCATGCTTGTAAATTTCATATATGAATTATTGAAGTTTGGAGATTGTGTCGTATTTGCTACCTCATGAGAGACCGAAGGGGGACCCTTATCTGAAAAGTATAGTAAATTACATTTTGATATAAGTCCATATATAAACTATTGAAGTTTGGAGATTATGGTATTTGCTACCTCGTGAGAGACCAAAGGGGAACCCTTATCTGAAAAGTGTAGTAAATTACATTTTGATATAAATAGTTCATAATACAGTCAGGTAACTAATTACTGCCTGCTAGTCTGCCTACCTACAGAGAAAACTTTTATTTAGGTCAGTATGAATAATTACTAGTAGGAGATAAAACTAAAATTCAACCACCACCATAAAACCAAGCTAAAACAGAAAAGAAACCAAAAAATAAAAAGAAGAAACAACAAAAATAGCTTACATCTCAAAATTCAAACTTAGAAAAACTGAAAATTTGTTTAGAAAATCTTGCTAACTTGGGAGCACCAAGGAAAGGCCCACAATTAAAAAGATGTGTTGTGACTAATTATACTTTCACTAAAACAAAAATGACTTACACAGATGGATTTACTGATTTAAAACCAAGTACTTCATATTACACTACATTCTTAGTTACAGTGACCATGTATTCTGAGAATGCTGAAAAAATACTTTTGCATCACACACACACACACACACACACACACACACATACACACACACACACAAATCCTGTTTCTTCAGACTATTTGCCACTCAGATTTGACACTAAGAAGCTGTATGATTGTGGCTGGTCACTTCATTTTCTCTGAACCTGATTTTACCTAGTCAGGGGAGAGGCGCATAGTAATAAGTAATAAAATGTGCTGACTCCTTTAGAATAATGCAGACTAGGATCAATGGATGAAAATCATAATCATAATAGCTAACAATTAACACACCATTTCTTTTGTGCCACAGACTGTTCTAAGTACTGTCCACATGTTAACATGTTTAACCCTTCCAACCACCATGTGAAGCAGGTGCTCTTACAAGGTGCAGTTTTCAGACACCAAAGTTGAGTTCTGGAAAGGCAGAGTAACTTGCCTAAGATCATTTCAATATTAAGTAGCAGAGTTGAATTTCAGACCTGCAGTCATCTGGCTTCAGAACTGTAGAAGTTAATTTTATGAAATCATGGTGGTCTATGCAAAGCTCCACTATTTTCTTATTACATGAGGTCTCAGCAATTATAATGTTGCACAGCATGATACCAACCATCAAAAAGCTCCTCCTTGCATTATTTTTATAAAGCATTAGATAAGTAAGAGAAGATTATACAATGATCCTGCAACTGTACTCCAGTACTCTTGTGCCACCAAATAAATGACAGGGAAAAAAAGTCTATGTTGTAGGACATTTGACACCTTGAACAATTTCAAAAACATTGAAAATTTGACAAAACCAAAACCCAAATTGCCCCAGCAATTTTTATCAACTTATTCTTTGAAGTAAGTGCATTTCTAACTAAAAATTCCACTTGTCTAATTCAACTTTTCAAAATGTGTCTAAGGGCTATGTGCTGTTGTAGAACATCTATGATGATTCTTGGAGAAAATAAAAGTGTATTGACTCTAAGAAAAACTGAAATAACATGAGTTGGTTTAAGTGCTCTTTTCAGAAAGTCTTTATGTTTGCGACTTGATCTCTTGTACCAAACTAGTTACATGTCATTCTTTAGGAGTTTACTAAGTAATAATTATGCTACTAACAATAACCATTGTTTTTGAACACTAATCATATGCTATCATATTAAGATGAATTGTAAAGCTTGGACTATTTGCTGCTTGCTAGGCCCTGTAGATGGCCTTTACTTACTTTATTAGCTATAAATCTTCCAGCTGTAAGTGTGAAGAATGTAATGCAAACTGATGTTAACTAAATAGAAATATCAAAGCAGGTATATAACAATCAAGTCAGTTGGCTCCAGGGACTCAAAATATTTTTGAGAACCCAATTTTATCTTTCTGTCACCTCTCATCTTGCTCTTCTTTCTTCTACTTCGTTTTTATCTTTTATTACATAGTCTCTCTTCTGGCAGCTCCTGGGTTGCATTCTAACCCTCAACCACTACTAAAAACCATTCGTTTTAGTAGTTATTGCAGAGGTATGTGGTTGTTTTTGACCTGGTTAGGGAGATAAGTTTATATCTCATTCTATGACTTCTAGATCAGACAAACCACATTGTGACTTTATCATTGGATGTGGAGGGGAAAACAAAAGGACTTTTCATCCCTAATCATAGTATCTGGCTCACTTTCAAGATTACCTCCCAAGGTGGTCAACGAGAAATAATCCAGAACCTTTACAGAAACTACGGGAGAACAGAATCAATACTTTCTGGGGGTTTGGAAACTGTTAGAATATTGCATAGGTATGCATGAAATACTTGGAACAGACTTATACTGAGGAAATTCACTATTTATCTGAAACTCAAATTTAACTGAATGTTCCATATTTTTGTTAAATCTGTCAACTTTACTCAAGACATTATTTGCTTATATGACAAATTATCACAATTTGCTGCCTGTAATGCACACCCACATTTGTGGTCCAAATTTTCAAGGAAAAAAATCTTCCATTTTAATTTTAATTCAATTTTCATTTATTATTTATATTTAGACACTTGTTCTTGATATTATAAAGGATTTTTAGCATTTATTTTCAAACAGATTATGGTACAAGAAATTTCATGTAACAAATAAATACAAAGCACAACAGATACAAGGTATTTCAGGTATCTATCCATGTATAATGCACATCCTTCTTTTTCCAGCAAAAATTTGGGCAAAAAGGTGTGCATTATACATGGGAAAATATGGTAATCTTTCCAAATATGTTGATATGCTTGTCCTGAAGTGATACTCATAAATAAAAGAGTAGTGAGCTAATAAACCAAATAGTATATGGCAAGAATGACATATTTCATGTGCCAAGAATTATTCAAAACTCTTCATGCAATAATTCAAGAATCTTGTACAAACCTTGGAAGTAAATAATTTTATTATCTTTATTTTACAGTAAGAAAATTGGAGCACAGAGAATTTAAATAAGCTGTTGAATGTGAAACAGTCAGCAAGGATAGAGCCAGTATTGGGCCAAGGAGTGTGGCTGCAGAGACCTCTTACAGGTAATTCTTTTAATAGTGTCATCTCTATTGCACTCCAGGGCAAGTTAACAAAGTTATTCTGATGAAGATCAAACTTTTATTTCTCTACTCGTGTCTTCATAGCCAGCTTTCTAGTGCTATACTTGCAAATTATATGATCTGCTCCATATACTTGAATTCCAAATGCAGTGCTAATTGTTAAATTTACAAGACCCATTTCCCCTATTAACATTATATCCAGAAACTCTTGTTCCCAAATGATCTACTAAAAAGAGAGTAATCTAGCTTTACCTCTAGAGAACTTGTCTTACCAAATTCCATAACTTTTGCTTCTTGCTGTCACCTTTTGTCACTGCAGAAGACCAGTCCTTAAACTGGAGCCAGATGTTTTACACTGTTGTATAGCCATCTACTGTGATTCTGCTATTCAGTGCTTCCACAGAAGAATTTAAATGAACCATTGGTTCTCCATACTTGGAGTCTCAGACCTCCAGGCCTCATTTCAATTACTCTTTTCCACCCTGGGGTACAAAATGGCCCTCAGAGCCCTTTTAATTCACTGAGGAACCCCAAAAATAAAAAGAAGAAAACTTGCATTAAAATCTGACAACCTTTTTTGGTTGGTCACCCTAATACATAAGTTAGATTTTTTCCTGTCACTCTTTTTTTAAATTAAAGATTTTATTTATTTTTAGAGAGAGGGGAAGGGAGGGAGAAAAAGAGGGAGAGAAACATTGATGTGGGAGAGATACAGTGATCAGTTTCTTCTCACATGCCCCCAACTGGGAACCTGGCCTGCAACCCAGGCGCTCGCCCTGACTGGGAATTGAACCAGTGACACTTTGATTTGCAGGCCCAAAATCAATCCACTGAGCCACACCAGTCAGGGCTCCGTCACTCTTCAAAATCTGTGTGTCCTATAAGTGTTGCAGGTGAGAATTTTTTTAGGTAAATTTCATCGTAACAACTCAATTCCTATTCTGGGCTCTCAGAGGAATATATTTGTACAAAAGCTGCTGCAGCTCAGTGGTCAAAAGAATTAGAGAGTTTTTAAACTAGATTTATGAAGATATTTTTAAATTTTTCAAACAGAAGTTGACTTTTTTTTTACTGCTAATGCTGCCAAAATATGTATAACTTTCTGACTGATTTTCTTCACATCTACTGAAAGGTTAAATCATTTTAACATAAGTATATTATGGTGAAAGCTGCCAGATAAAAACATTTACAAACCAGGGGTTTTTTCAGGGTCAGTGTAGATAAGAAATCCCTGCACACAGACATAAAAACAAAGATACCTTTTTAAATCCATTTAAAAATGATCAGTGCTACTTAGCAAAAGAAATTGGAGAAAAATGTATTTCATTCACGGTTTCATATATTCTGAACTTCCCAACTGTCCTCTAACTACTAAAATCACCTTCCCAACACGGTCACCAAAATTTCATGAAAAGAAACCATTTTTTTATACAAACATCTTCACATAGTAAGCAGAAGGCATTTGTGCTTGCCAAGACAGGCAAAGTTTGAAAATAAATTTGCCACCAGCCACACATATCACTGGTTTTGCCGGAGGAGCAAGTAGGGCACCCTGGGCTTTGCCTCATTGTCATTCCTTCTCTTCCTTTCTTAGTACCTCAGCCACCTTCTGGGTGTAGCAGCTTGACTTCTTCTTTAAAAAGAAAAGCCATATGAAAGCTGAGTTGATATAGAAATAAACGGAAGGAAAACATATAAGCATATGGTTCCTTAAAGTGAATTCTTGAATCCCTGCATTATAATCACCAGGCTTCTTTGTGAAAAATATTTATTTGGGACCCCACTGGATAAGCTGTTCTAAATCTCTCTGGGTGGAGGAGAGGAATCAATAATTTAAAGGCTTATGGTAATCCTCTTAAATGAGGTATTCATATCTTTTTTAAATGACAGTGATTTATAGGGTATGGAAAACTATGGTACAATATAAACTTGGCACATCCTCTTTGCTGCAACCCGCCCCCCCCAGTCCTTCCATGAGGCCTCCCAAGTGGTTGCGTCTGGCTTAGGTTGCCCCTCCCATGAGGAGTCTTACCCGTCATTGACTGCCAACCAAGCAATTGGGCCAGAGATGGATGAGGCAGAAGCAGCACTCCTGCCAGGGAGATAAGCTTTGTCTCCTTAGCAGGTCACATCCTTGTGACAGAACAGACCCTACACAGCCCACCATGGGGTGAGGGTTACAACTCCTGAAACCAGGCTGAACGGTCCGCAAGATCTCCCCCATTTTTAGATTGTTAAAATCAATTGTAATTGTTAGGCCTGTGAAACTTAGTATCTGCTATTTTTAAATGCAATCACAAGAAACCAATTTCCACATATATCATAAAACACAAATAAGGATTAAAACAAGGAGGCACCCAAGGATTGCCATAACCCAAACTTATAAACATTATGCCAAAAGAAAGTGTTTAAGAGTATATTCAGTCAGCTTGGCCTGGGTTCAAATCACAACCCTGTCATTTGAAGGTGTCCCTTACCTAACTTCTTGGAGTCTCAGTTCCCTAAGTTGAATTTTATGAGCGCATAAAGCATCTAGCACATACTAAACATTCAATAAATGTAAGCCATTATTATTATGGAAAAGCATACCAAATACACATATTACTAAATATAATTCGTAATAAGTGTCTATTTTTGTTATAAAACAAAATATTTTTAGGAGATATTTTATATGAAGCTGGTTCTTTCTCACTATGTTTCAATCTGCTCTGTCTGTATTCACACTTCTTTGGAAGGTTTAGGAAGCTCTGACCTGAGGGAAGAAGGGTTTTTTCTATTTTTTTTTTTTTTCCTTTAAAACATTGCTATTAACTAGCCCTTTCTTTCTTTGAAGTCTGGCTATTATTAGCAATTGCTATTATCTAGGCCTTTGTTTGAAGAAGTGCTAAAGACCTGGGACTGACCACGGCTGAGAAAATGACTAATGCTAACTAAAATCCACTCCAGACTAAGATACCAGAATGCCAAGTCATTAATTTTAGACTTAAAAAATAAATGTCAAAGCGATTGTGAATACTCATATTGGCATGATCAGCAGATTTTTTCTCTTAGGCTATAAAGAAGCCAAGTACATTAAAAGGCAACAATTTTTATTTGAAATAAAAACTGTATTCATAGAAATAAGTACCAGAAGCCTATACTTTGAATACATAGGAATAAGAAGGCACTCAAAAAGATATTGACTCAGAACAAAAGGCCTTCTATAACTCACATTTTAATGGCAATAGGTACAGTATAATTTTGCTACTGGTTCTGGAATCCTCAGTCTATTGATTAAAATTGCCTGTAGCCACCTGGGATTTAGCTTTGTCATTGACACTGGTGGAAGCTGAAATGCATTAGGTAAGACTTCCTTTCCTATGAACAGCGCAGAGATCTCCTCCAACGTTGTCCTCTTTGTTGGTGTGCTTTTCCCCGTTTTTGTCTTTGAAGCCCTCAAAATATGCTTTTTATAACTTTAAGTTACTTTTCAGTTATGTTAATACATTAAGCTACAAAGACTGCAATCTTTTTATGAGTCTATGTCTGAAAAAAAAATTATGCATTTATCTATATCCCTCTTTCCTTCCTTCCTTCCTCCCTTCCTTCCATGCATCCTATCTCTTTTCTCTAAAAAGGCCCAGAAACAATAACAGTCCAATAGGAATAGGCATCTCTATATTCAAAACTTTGAACTCTGAAATGCTGTAGTAACTAGTGCATCTTGAATTATTGGCTGATTTCAGGACTAGTATAAGAAATGGTCAGAGTGAGTCTATGATATTTGCGTGTGTCAGCAAAGGGAAAATAGAAGTCTGATAGTGTTCTATCAAAAGGACATTGAGAGTAAAATAAAAAACTTCCACTGAACAAACACAAGAAAATTTGTGCAACAAAAGCAAAGTCAGGTTCTACTATAATGGGGTGCAGAGCATGGGTCCCCTGATAATAGAGGAACAACCCCCACAATCCTGTCTTCAGGCAGGATGGAGGGCAGGATGCCCACAGAGTGGGAAGTACATCATTTAAGACAAATTGCATAACAAAGGCAAGTTGACAGCCATGCCTTCCTGAAGGGAAGATGCCTGGGGTGAATTGTACATGTAACTCTGAGAACGCTTGCTGACTCAGAATATAACCTGGGTTGGGGCGTGGGGCACATGCTCTCCCCAGATGCCTGTGTGCCACTGGGAACTCTTGCCCTGACTAAAGATGGCTGCTAAAAAAAAGTTAAAGAAACTGGGGAACTGACAAAGTGGTGGACACTAATGCACCATAGAAAGAGCCAGATATGAAGTCACATATGGAATTCTAAGCCAAGCATTTAAATTATATTGGGCCTAAACTTAGGGAGACACAGGGAGGTCACCTTGCTTGTAGGTCTGTCTGTGGGTCTGCCCATCAGTAGGTCCAGCCACAAGGTATGCAGAGAGGTCTGCAGACAAGGCAGCCATGAGGTCTGTCTGCCTTGGGGATTGACCTGAAGAAGACAGCAGCAAAACTGGCAGTACTGCAGGGCACCCACCAAGACAAGCACACAGTGATGAGAGAGATGCTTGGAGCTGAGCTGTGACCAGGAATGCTGAGCTGCAGACTTCTGCTTTTCTGAAGGACATATGAAGAAGTACTCTCTTGTTACAGGGACTCTTGGTTCAGGATTTTAGAGCTTGGTATAAGCTCTTTCCTTCTGTGGTTTCTGGCATTTGGACATTCTGGGCTCTGGCCCTGCTGCTGCCCACACAGATGGGAGTGCTCATGGGACCAGGAGATACAGGGCCCACCAGGGGCTTAGACCCCACAGAGAATGGGAGTGCATTCCTGGAGGCAGGGTCCTATGCTGGGATGTGTGCCCTCCTGGGCTCCACCCTCTGGGACAGTGTAACATGGCGCATGTTTTCCTGATCTGCTACATAGAGGCTGAGAACAGAGCATCCCCTATCCGGAAGGAGAGAGCTGCTTCTAGAGAATGGCAACTCTGAAACCCATAAGTGCACCTTCCGGAGAGGATAGGGATCTCTTTTTTTGTGATCAGTTGATGGACAGTTAAAGATATGGGGAAATTCTGAATGCAGTTTTGGCTTGTAGCCTTTTGTGGAGCAAGGGAAGTTTTGGCTCTTGTGGAAGAAGAGGGCTCTGAGCAGGAGTGTTCTCAGTGCCCACCCCCCAAGGTGTGGAAACCTGTTAATAAAAACCTGTTTCCTTTAACACCAATTGTTGAATCATGTAGATAGATCCAAGGTGCCAAGTGGCAGAGCTCCAGTTTGCATGGATACAATATTGATTAATATACATGAAGTATATATATTTTGAAACAGTGAGTTAATAAGGATACTTAAAGAGAAAATATATTTGAACAAGAACAATAACAACAAATAACAATAAAATACTTTATTGATTACCACCTATGTATCTAGAGTACTACTTCCTTGTCCTAAAATTAGCAATTAAAGGAAAATCTAATATCTTCCTTTCTGATTCCATATTAACCATGTTTTAGTATAACCCAATAGTTGTAGCTAATGATGAAAGGTTTTTTAAGAGAATAATTTAGCTAACAAATGAAGTAGAAACACCAGAATTAGAACATTGCCATTTTGCAGTGTGCATTGATACAATTATTTCAGGCAAAGGAATAAACAATTAGATCAAAGACTGAGGAGAACTTTACTAAGGAAAAATTAGCCTATTGCCTCCAGAACCCATGATCAATCTCATGATCAGAAGTGAGGAGGACAGATATTTTGTACCTGTTAGGACCATTTCCAACACTGAACCAGAATTTAAGCAAACATCTAACTAATACTTCAAATTTTTAAAGAAAAATTGTTCCTATGACAACTTAAAAGTCATCAAAAGAAGACAGAGAAATCAAGAATGCAATTCCTACCTCTGGACAACTTACATGGTTTTTGCAATGTAGCAAGAATGTGAAATAAGAAATAGCAGGATTTGGATAAAAGAGATTATTCTAGATTAACAGAGAACCTGGAAATATAACAAAGAAATCAGTGGATGTAATTGAGTACTAATTTGAACAATTTGATTTTGAGACAATTAAGGAACTATGAACACAGAATAATATTAAAGTTAAAAGAATTATTGCTAAATGTCTTAGATAAGTATAATAATGGGATTGTGCTAAAAAAGGAAAATTTCTGTAATTTTTGAGAGATGTATATATCATTATATAGTGCCCTGCATAGTCCTAATATTTTCCTTGCCCCAAAGTAATCTTCATCAGAAATTATTATAGCCACTCCAATTTTCTTCCAATTAGTGTTAGTATGATATTTATTTCTTTCTTTAAGGAGATTCAAGTTTCTGGCCTATATATATTTTTTACTCTGGAATTTTCCCCAATTTTTTTTCTTTTTTAACTTCAGTTTTGGAAGTTTTTATTCATCTGAACTTCCATTTCTCTGCTTATATTATTTTCTATTCTATTTTTTTCTATTGGAACCCTGAATTTAATTATATTAGCTTTAAATTCCTTATCTGATAATTATATCTATGTTATAATTGAGTGTGATTCTGTTTTTTTTAATATAAATATTTATTATATTCTTTCTTTTTTAAAATATATTTTATTGATTATGCTATTACAGTTGTCCCTTTTCTCCCCCATCATTCCCCTCCACCCTGCACACCCTCTCCCACCCACATTCCCCCCCTTTAGTTCATGTCCATGTGCCATAAGTTCCTTAGCTTCCACATTTCCCACACTATTCTTGCCCTCCCCCTGTCTATTTTCTACCCACCGTCTATGCTACTTAGTCTCTGTACCTTTTCCCCTTCTCTCCTCCTCCCACACCCCTGTTGCTAACACTCCATATGATATCCATTTCTGTGGTTCTGTTCCTGTTCTAGCTGTTTGCTTAGTTTGCTTTTGTTTTAGCTGTGGTTCTCAATAGCTGTGAGTTTGCTGCCTTTTTGCTGTTCATATTTTTGATCTTCTTTTTCTTAGATAAATTCCCTTAACATTTCATATAATAAGGGCTTGGTGATGATGAACTCCTTGAACTTGACCTTATCTGAGAAGCACTGTATCTGCCCTTCCATTCTAAATGACAGCTTTGCTGGATAGAGCAATTTTGGATGTAGGTCCCTGCTTTTCAGGATTTCAAATATTTCTTTCCAGCCCCTTCTTGCCTGTAAGGTCTCTTTTGAGAAATCAGCTGACAGTCTGATGGGAACTCCCTTGTAGGTGACTGTCCCCTTATCCCTTGCTGCTTCTAGAATTCTCTCCTTCATTTTAATCTTGGCTAATGTAGTTAACGATGTGCCTTGGTGTGTTCCTCCTTGGGTCCAACTTCTTTGGGACTCTCTGAGCTTCCTGGATGTCTCGGTAGTGTATTTCCTTTGCCAGATTGGGGAAGTTCTCCTTTATTATTTGTTCAAATAAGTTTTCCACTTGTTGCTTTTCTTCTTCCCCTTCTGGGACCCCTATAATTCAGATGTTGGGACCTTTAACGATGTCCTGGAGGTTCCTAAGCCTCTCCTCATTTTTTTGAATTCTTGTTTCTTCCTTGTTTTCTGTTTGGTTGTTAGTTTCTTCCTTCTGGTCCACTCCATTGATTTGAGTCCCAGTTTCCTTCCATCTGTATCCGTTCCCCATGCGTCTTCCTTCATTTCACGTATCGTAGCCTGCATTTTTTCATCTAATTTGTGAGCAAAATCAACCAACTCTGTGAGCATTTTGATGACCAGTGCTTTGAATTGTGCATCTGATAGGTTGGCTATTTCTTCATGGCTTAGAGGAATTGGCTCTGGGGCTTTCATTTGCTCTCCGGTTTGAGCCATTTTTGGTAGTTTTTTGTTTTGTTTTGTTTTGGTTTTAGTCTTGTCGCGGCTATTACGTAGGAGGGATGGAGCCTTAGGTGTTCCTCAGGGCGGAGCAGCCCAGTCGCTGGGTTGTGACCCTATAGGTGGGGGCGGGGTCTGACAGGGAAGAATGGTGCCTGCTCCGCTCTCTCCTGGACTCCAGTCCCTTCCGTCACTTCCCCTTCACCTGGATTATCTGCGCGTGTACACGCCTGCTGTTACGTAGTGAGGAGTGGAGCCTCAGGCGCTCCCCCGTGTGGGGCAGCCCAGTCGCTGGGTTGTGACGCTGTATGTGGGGGCGGGGTCTGAGAGGGAACAATGGCTCCTGCTCCGCTCTCTCTTGGATTCAGTCCCCTCCGCCACTTCCCCTTTGCCTGGACCATCTGCAAGCTCGAATGTGGGACCACCTGGTCAGCCAGCCGCCTTGTTCGGCCTCACTGGGTCTACACAGTTGTCCCCCTGTGCCCAGGGTCCGCCAGCTGCCACCTGTGCACCTGGGAAATGCCAGCCGCTGCTGCTTGCGTTCCCAGGACCACACCTCAACTTTTTCTGCTGCAACTCCGCCCCTCTTACCGGTCTGGATGAATGGTTGTTGGACTTCCGTACAGTTCGAGTTTCTATCAGTTCTGGTTGTTTTCTTGTTTCTAAATATTTGTTGTCCTTAATTTCGGTTGTGAGAGGAGGCACAGTGTGTCTGCCTACACCTCCATCTTGGCCGGCTATATTTTTTCACTACCATTTAGTCCCCATATACCCCCTCCCCCCAGCAATCACCACCCTGTTGTCCATGTCCATAAGTCCTTTTTCTTTTTTGCTCAATCCCTTCACCCCCTACCCTCTCCCACTAGCTGTCATCCATTCTCCATCTATGAGTCTGTCTCTGTTTTGCCTATTAGTTCCAATTTTTCATTAGATTCCATATGAGAGTGAAATGATGGTATTTGTCCTTCTTTGACTGCCTTATTTCATTTAACATAATGTTCTCCAGATCCATACATATTGTTGCAAAGGGTAAAATGTTTGTCCTTTTTTATGGCCAAGTAGAATTCTATTGTGTAAATGTACCATAGTTGTTTTATCCACTCATCTATTGATGGACATGGGCTGTTTCCATATCTTCATGATTGTAAATAATGCTCCAATGAACATAGGAATTCTATGTTCTTTCAAATTAGTGTTTTGGGTTCCTTCAGATATATTCCCAGAGGTGGGATTCCTGGTTCAAGGCAGATCCATTTTTAATTTTTTGAGTTATCTCCATACTGCTTTCTACAGTGGTTGCACCAGTCTGCATACCCACCAACAGTGCAAAAGTGTTCCCCTTTCTCCACATCCTCCCCAGCACTTGTTTGTTGATTTATTGATGATAGCCATTCTGACAGATGTGAGAGTGTATCTCATGGTTGTATTAATTTGCATTTCTCTGATGATTAATGACATTGGGCATCTTTTCATATGGTTATTGGCCATCTGTGTGTCCTCTTTGGAGAAGTGCCTATTTTTTTTAATTAGGTTGTTCAGTATTTTTTGGTGTTGAGTTCTATAAGTACTTTATAAATTCTGGATATTAACCCCTTATCACATGTATCAGTGAATATGTGCTCCCATTCTGTGGGTTGTCTCTTTACTTTGTTGATAATTTCCTTTGCTGTGCAAAAAATGTTTTAGTTTGGTGAAGTCCTATTTGTTTATTTTTTCTTTTATTTCCCTTACCTGAGGAGATAAATCTGATAAAAATTTTATATGAGCAATGTCCAAGATTTTCTTCTGACTATGTTTTCTTCTAGGATTTTTATGGTTTCAGGTCTAACATTTAAGTCTTTGATTTATTTTGAATTTATTCTTTTGTGTGGTGTTAAGAAGGTGTTGTAGTTTCATTTTTCTACACATACCTATCCAATTTTCCCAACATCATTTATTGAATAAACTATCATTAGCCCATTGTATGTGCTTGCTTCCTCTATTGAATATTAAATTGTCCATAAAGGTGTGGATTTATTTCCGGGCTCTCTATTATGTTCCATCGATCCATGTGTCTGTTTTTATGCTAGTACCAAGCTGTTTTGATTACTATGGCCTTATAGTATGGTTTAATATTAGGTAGTGTGATTTCTCCAGCTTTGTTCTTTCTCAGAATCTCTGCTGCTATGCAGGACCTTTTGTGGTTCCATATAAATTTTTGAAATATTTGTTCAAAATATTTCATCTCTGTCATAACTGAATATGTTATGACAGAGATAATTACTTCTCTGTTTTTTTTTTTAATTTTTAAATTTCAGACTTTGTTTTTTCTTGCCTTCTGTTCTTAAAATTTTGTTGTTATTAAAAGTCAAACATGTTGTATTGGGAAATATGAACTGAATAATTAGGCCTCCAATTTGAGGATTTATATTTATCTGGCTTGGAACTGAGCTTTGCTCAATGGTGTAGCTATAAGAACCAGGGGCTTCACATTTCTCTAGGAAAAGACACAATCCACCAAAACTCACATAAGAAGCAAATAATCTCAATAGGCCATATCTATTAACAAAATTGATCCAATAATTAATTACCTCCCAGACACGAAAGCACCAGGCTCAGATGGATTTAGCAATGAATTTTACCAACCATTTAAGAAATGATACCAATTTTCTGCAATATCTTCTGGAAAACCATAAATTATAAGACAAGTATTGGAACAAGCTATTGTTCTCATTTCACCTGTTCAAGTTTGTACTAGAAGTTCTACATCATACAATAAGAGAAGAAAAATAAATAAAGGTATGCAGATTGAGAAAGAAATAAAACTGTTCATGTTTATAGGTGACAGGATTGTCTATATGGAATATCCTGAGAGTCAATCATTTTCTCTTTTTTTTTTTTTAGTTTTAATAATCTACTGATGTATTAGTGGTTGTAAGGATGTAGAAAAGAAAAACGAGTATATCCTTCAATTTCAAATTGTAATCCCTAGGATTTCTGATACTCCTTTCTGGAGAACAATCATTTTCAGCCCCTAAATGAATCACTCTCATTACCAAGGAGTGTTACTACTGGAAGTGCATTCTGTAATGGGATAAAAGGGAAAAGCAAGTGAGAACTGTTGTTCCATTTTAAGCAAAAGAGAATTACACTTTATGAGATACTAGGAAATATAAACAACCAAAAACCAAGGCAGTACTTCATCTGGATTAAAATATATTACAAAACTGAAAAGCTTATCAATAGCAATTCAGAAAAATGTTTAAGGAATGTATGTGCGCATCCTTACATGGTTACATACATATATTAAACATGTGTTTATGTATGTATGTATACACATATATTTACATATAAACATATGATGTACAGGCATATTTTATCTATGTGTATGTTTAACATAATTAATCTGAGATGATTAATCCAATTATTTGAAATAAGTCTTATGGTTTCATATTTGTCAGTACTTGTCAGATACTTTAGGTGGATCTTCAACATAAAACAATAAATCAGTTTTTCAAGAAAAGCCATAGAGTCAGTTTATGTGTTCACCTATTTGTTGAAGATTGAAGAAAATGGGAAGGCTCTGAGTAGGAATTAAATCTGTTAAAGCACAACATTTTCCATAAAAAGCTTAACAAAGCTTATTGAGGTACAGGCTTGAAAAAACATGGCTAAAGGTATACCTCCTTTTTGTATGGGTAAGTATATCTACTTTTGTATGTGTAAGTTCTCTATTGAATTACCTAGGTCATCTCGGACCACAGGTGGGAGTAGATGGTTGTTTTAATTCCAGAAAAATCCCTCTGCCTGACTCCTTGTCCTGTGTGACAAAGTTGAGAAGTTGCAGAAATTGTATTAGGTATTTTCTTCCAGTTACCTTAAACTTTTAATTCAATTTTGGAGAAATTATAAGTTTAGGAGCTGACCATGTATAAGGGATGAAGTAAGTCTTCTGGGTTCCTTGAATTCTTGGTTCTCAGACATCCATAAACATTCTTGAAGGCAAAGCATATTTTCCCATTACCGACACTGTAATATTCTTTAATCATCTTGCCACTATACCTTTCTGAAGGGCAGAGTACAGATTCCCAATCAAATTATGAGCTCTGAATTCTGTCAACATATGATGTAATTGTTTATCTGCACCCAAAGAGACATCTAAAATGACTGCAAAAAACAGATTAGATGTTTATTTGTAGAATAAACATTTCCCATTTCTAAATAAACAAATGTTTGCTATAATCTTAAAATATTAATTTTTTAATGTTTAAATAGAGAGAACATTAAATATTGGAAGAAGTGTTGTTATGTTATGAAGATAAGATCATTCTGTAAAATGAAGATACGTGTTAATCATGAAAATAACCTTTGAATTAGTTTTCAAATAAACACAGTCTTCGCTGTCCCCAGACAATGTTTTGGTGACATAGTACGCTTTTCCATAGCATGAAGAATAAGTTTTTATTTTAAAACTCAAAAATTGTCAGGTTGCAACCTGAAAATGCCTAAAAGATTTTTTTGAAATGGCATCACTGAGAAAAATAATCTTCTTACTTGGTTATTGACTCTAGCCAAAATATCTCAGGATATCCTTTTAACAGATCAAGAGTTTCAGTTTCCCAAGTTTATCAGGTTTTAACACATGTAGTTCAGTTGCTGACTTGAGAAATTTTGGAAAAGCTTTAGTGAAAAATTTAGATGGAAAAGTTACAATAAAAATCTTTTTTAAGACAAAGTAGGGAAAGATATTATAACTCTAAATGTCTTTTGCTTGAGGCATAAATGTAGTAGAAAAGGATGAAGAAATAGGAAAAATAACCACTTACTATAAAAATGCTTATCACATGAAGATAAAAACATCTGAATTCTGGTTCTTTTTAAAAAATAAAATAAAGTCCACTACTTAATTCTTACAGCTGGTTTCCAGGTATAGGACACATATACAAAAATGAGCTTTAATTTGTATTGATTAATTAGTTATCCCTTCTGCTATATTGTATTAACCAAACCAAATCACAAGGCTAGCTCTGTTTTAAGGGTAAGGCAAATAGACTTTTATTGATGTAAGAAGTTGCAAAACCATATTATGAAGGCATGGATGCAGGAAGAGCTAAACAGGGAAAAATATGCGTTGTAAAGGAGTGAAGATATCTCTATAAGGACTAAAACTTCACAATCCAAGTTTATAATTTTGATGACACTTTTCTTTGTATATATTATACTTTAAATATGTATATAATACATAATAGCATAGTTATATGTGCATATATGTATATACATATATTTCTTCAAAGATTCTATAGAATCAGTAGTGTTTAAATACCGTGCATCTCAACTATGTAGAGTACAGCACAAATAATGCCCCTTTTTTACTACAAAATATTTTATTGCAAAATCATAAGCATGCAATTCTGTAACATAACATAACAATATCACACTCAAGCACAGCATATGACATTTTAAGTGAAATGTTCAAATTATTACGCCAATATTATTACCCTACGAACCATACTCAAGCAAGCCTTACTTCTGCTAAACCCTGTATTTTACTGATTGTTGAAGTCAATTTATGTTTAAAGGGCTAATGCACTATTCTGTTCATTAAGTGAAAGCCTATATTTCTTTCAGCTTTTTCAGCTAGGATTTCAGGAGTGAGTTAAGCTCAATGCCCTAAGGAATCTATTGGATGTATTGAGTTAACTTTTCTTCTATGCATCTAGAATGGTACTAGTTAAACACCATGCTTGGAAAACTTGAGAACAAAGTATAATAAATAAATATACTTCATGAAAATTATATGTTTCACTTTTTTATAGAGTTAATTCAATCTTACCAAATAAATTTAGTAAGTTAAAGTATTTGAAGTTCTAGTTTTCATTGAACATCTAGCAATCAAGATAATCAGTATCATGATCCATCCATGTTATAAATGGTTCTACAATATAGATTGTTTAATATAGACAAATATTCTGCAGCTATCACCTGCAAATGTGCACACTACATTAAATCATGAGTACTTGGAGAGCCATAATTTCAAACTTCAAAGGAATAAAACAAATGGATTCTTGGCACTACTTGGTAATGATACTGCATGCAGTAATCTATCTATTAAGTGTTTACTATATGAAACGGATTTTGTATGTTAAAAATAAAAACAAAATTGTATTTATCTTCTCCCACTTAGACGTTTTCTGTTCTAATGTTCTCTGTACTCCAAAGAAATGTCTGTCTTTCAGTTCAACCACAACCCGGAGTTCACAGCATTGGGATACCATCAAGCATCCTGGTAAGACACAGGCCAAAAGATGCAAAGACGCACATTGGCCTAAGATTGCCAGGTTTAGCTAATAAAATTTTAGGTTTCTCAGTTTAATAACACATTTTTATATGATGATGTCCCAAAGATTGCAAGGAGCATCATTGTCTGTATGGAATTAAAATCTAAATACGTGTTCTGTGTTTTATCTGACAATCCTACATTAGCTGTTAAAGGTGATATTTAGGCTATGGGTTAAAAACTGTTCTTGTTGAGCACAAAACTCCACTGACAAATTCACCACTGTATTTTTTTAACAAATGTATTTTTTGGCTGATTGGAGTGTTCCAGGTCCTCAAAGGGGCCAAATTGCCAGATCTGCAGCAGGGCACTTTCTGCTCTGGTCTAACAGTGGCGCTCTGCCAAGGTCCTTTCTGTTTAGTACTCTGCCTTTTCTAACTTTGGGCCAGCTTCCATCATTATCCTCCAATATACCACTTCTATCCAGAGGCGGAAACAGATCATTTTCTTCACGTGTGTCTTTCCTTCAAAGCAAAGTAAAGTTTAGCCTAAGCCTGTAAAAGTCCTTTTGTGCCTCATTGGCCCAGAAACCGGTTGCATTCCTATGTCAAAACGAGTCATTGACAAGAGAAATCTAAACCTCATTGCTAGTGTAGAACAGTTATAACACAAGCTTTGCAGGAAAGGAGTGAACAGATTCAAACTAAAAATGTAGTTTGAAACACAGTTTTATTATACATCCCTTGGAAGCCAACTTCTCTACTTTCCAAGATAACAATTTCCTCTCACTTTCTTTCCATTCATTCCTTCAACACACAATTGTGAGGATTTTCTACGTGCCAGGAATTACTCTTGGTGTTATAGATATTTCATCAGATATACTTTCTCTATAAAGCTTTCTCTATAAAGCTTTCTCTATAGTCCTCTCCTCCTTTTTCTAAATCAATTGATGACTTCCCTCGATTACTAAATAAGAAAATAGGAGTAATGAAATGGAAAGGATTCACCTTCCCATCACAAAATCTGTTTGATTAAATTTCCATGCCTGTCTCTCATGATAGTAGAGGAAATTTATATATGTGTATGCACACACACACATATAAAATGCAGTCAATCTGTCCAGAAGGTATCCAGCCATGTCATAGGAAAAATAGAGACATTTGTTGAAGAAAATACCAGATACACGAAACACTGTTCATAGGACAATGATACCTCACTCCCTTTCAAAGTAGGCACCTTGGAACCTCACACAGTTATCCCAGTCACCATCAGCTGCTCTGTTGTATTTTCCTGAATTACATCAATGGTCTAAAATCTCTTCCCTTTCAAAGATGATTTTCATTTTGGGAAAAGCCAGAAGTCACAGGGCAACAAATCTGGTCTCTAGGGATACTGAGTCACCTGGTTCATTTGATATTTTGGAGAAGAAAAAAAAAAAACTCCGCACTCTGCATAAGACACAATACATGAGCAGGAGCAGGCATATTGTCATGATGAAGCTGCCAATCACCAGTTGCCCATAGCTTTGGCCTTCTGAATCATTCTAATAGTTTCCAAGGAGGAATGTTCAAGTTTAATGCAAATTTTGATGCAGAGTCATTGCTCTACTTGCTCAGTCATTTTGAATGTGATGGCCACACAGTACACATGCTCACTCATTGGTGTCTACCGCCCCCACTGACTAGTACAATGAAATCATCATTGTTCATGCATGTGCATTCCAGTCCACTTTCTTTGGATGCCAGGTTATATCAATGTTGTGTAATTTGTTTTTGTTATATTAATAGTGGCTGGACTTTTTCTGGACAGACTATATGTGTATGTGTGTATATATATATATATATATATATATATATATATAATTTTATATAATTATGGATTTGAAGAGTTGTTTATTTTTTATTTTTTAAATATATTTTATTGATTATGCTATTACAGCTGTCCCATTTCTCCCCCATCATTCCCCTCCACCTTGCACACCCTCTCCCACCCACATTCCCCCCTTTAGTTTATGTCCATGTGTCATAAGTTCCTTAGCTTCTACATTTCCCATAGCTTCTTGCCCTCCCCCTGTCTATTTTCTACCCACTGTCTATGCTACTTATTCTCTGTACCTTTTCCCCCTCTCTCTTCTTCCCATGCCCCTGTTGCTAACCCTCCATATGATCTCCATTTCTGTGCTTCTGTTCCTGTTCTAGCTGTTTGCTTAGTTTGCTTTTGTTTTAGGTGTGGTTCTTAATAGCTGTGAGTTGCTGTCTTTATTTTTTAACAGATCATTTTTAAAACAGATCAGATATTTAATTAGGTTTTTCAACAGAAATTTAGAACTTCATTTTTGGGGGATAAAGCCCATTTGTGAGAATGAACACAGAGAGGAGGTAGCCCTGCAGCTGAGGAACACCTTTGATTTTTGGCAGTATTTGCAAGTCCATGGCTTTCTGATCAACCTTGTGTTGCTCTGTAATCTTACATTTCTCTTTCTCTATGTTGAAGATCTCCCCCTCCCGGTATCTGGGCTTGCTCAGCTTCTTCTTCTTGAAGTAAGCATCAGTGAGATGCTTGGGGATTTTCACACCATGGATATCAATTTTGGTGGAGGTGGCCATGACAAATTTCTGGTGTGTTCTACACAGAGGAGCTCAATTAAGGGCCAGAGGTCCAGTCACAAGTAGCAAGCCACTGCTCAGCTGCTTCAGGAAAACCACCCTCTTGCCTCTGTGGTGCCCAGTGAGAATGATCAGAATGGTCCTGGGAGTGTTGCTGGCCCTCAGTTTTCTCACATGCTGACTGAGGGGGTTTCTTGCCATGCCTCAAGAGCTTTCGAGGCACATCTTCAGTAGGATAGTATCTAGGCATTCTGGAAAGTTTAACCACTTGGGTACCACTATTCTTGTCACTACCAACTGGTTTAGTGACAGTAGCCATAACTTTCTCCTTTTTCTTTTCAATCCTGGATTTAGTTGTGGAGTACTTCCTCTTGGACATGGCCTTTCGGGAATATATAGCTGACCAGGAATACCTGCCAATTCCTCTGCCTCTGACAAGGTTTCGGCTGCAGTGAAGCTTCCCCTTCTTAGTTGTCTTGGCCTTGAGGTCAACCCTCTTACCCTTGCCACCAGCATCAGCCTTCTTGGCTTTGGGTTTCTTCTCTGTAGTATTTGGCTTCTCAGTTTTTTCACCTTCCATCTTGTAAGATGGGAAAAACTGAAGAGTTGTTTTATAAAATCATATGTAATATATATATATATTATATATAATTTATGATTTTATAAAACAACTCATATATAATACATTATAGATTATATAATATATAATTATATATATATAATTTTATAAAACAACTCTTCAGATCTATAATTATATCACTCTTGCCATCACAATATCTTTCCTCTTCCAGGTATACCTTTCTCCCACATCAGCAATCCCCTCCTCTCTACCAATTTATCCTATCAGAACATAAGCAATTTATAATATACCCCTCCTTGAACATAAATTCTCCATTAACAGAGGTATATTTTCTCAATGAACACTCATTTCTATACTCCTAAGCAGAACTCCTCAACAATATTGTATGTGTATGTATATACACAAACACATACATATATATACATATATATATACATTCTTCCAGCACATCACTTCACATTCACTCTTTTTTTAAAGATTTTATTTATTTTTAGAGAGAGGGGAAGGGAAGGAGGAAGAGAGGGAGAGAAACATCAATGCGTGATTGCCTCTCACATGCCCACTACTGGGAACCTGGCCTGCAACCCAGGCATGAGCCCTAGACTGGGAATCGAACCAGTGACCCTTTGGTTCTCAGGCTCACGCTCAGTCCACTGAGCTATGCCAGCCAGGGCCACACTAGCTCTTTTACTTACTTCAGTATAGCTGGTGGGCTCCATATTCCATTGAAACTTCATTTGGCAACATTATTAACAACTTTCCACTGGCCAATTCCAGTGGACATTTCCCCATGCTCATCTTATGCAACTTCTTATTATGTTCTACACTTGACTACTGAACTCTTTTTTCTTTTTCTATTTCATTTTTCTTTCTCAGTTTATATTTGCTGCTTCCTTATCAGAGGGATTCTGAATTTAGGATTTGTTGCTGGCCTCTATTTTCTACCTGCTATATCTTTTCCTTTAGTGATCTTATATCAGGTTGGCCAAAGAGTCTGTTTAGCTGTTTTCCATAAAATGAGACACATTTTTTATTTTCACTCATAAATTTATTGATTTGGATATTTTAAGTATGTCCGCTATCTCCCATGTGTTATAACATTGTTTGCTATCGATTAATATCTCAATTTGATCACTATCTGATGCAGGCACCAGCTAGCAGTGTCCGCGTCATTATGGATGAAATAAAACATACACATGGACTACCGAGTCCAGTGAAGGAAAAAGGATGACAGCATGACTTTTCTCTCAAGGGGGCCTCCGCCATGATAGGCCTTTATTCTATATCTCCTCACATTACAAGATGGCCCTCACTCACTATCCCCAGTTACCACAAAGGAGCCAATGCTCCTCATCACATCACAGAAGAAAGATATTAGCAAATGAAAAGGCAAAAGTGGTTGAGCTGGTTACACTGGTCCCTGCAAGGTTTAGCACTGGCAAGGTGAAGAGTTTTAGCAAGAAGCAAGTCTAAAAACAGCTTAGGTATATTGCAAATCTGATTCCCCAAGAGAGAACCTATCTGTGGGTGTGGGTCCTGTGCATCCCCGAGTGGGAGCTGGGCCCACGCCACACAGAAGGGTCTGCCGCAACTATCAACTCCAACTGGCTTACCCATGAAGCATCGTCCAGTGGGAAATCTCCAGCACAAGGCTTCACAAACAACTTTTGACACATTCAACTAGTCATAGCACCTTCTCCATATACTGCACAAATCTATTTTTGCATTTCAGTTGTGTTTTTATCTTTCTTGAAATAATAAAGCATGATATGCTACAAATGTTGCTTATTTTCTTCCATCTTCAATATTAAAATGGCTACACAAAAATTCACCACTTTTGATGGGTTTTTTAAATGCATACTATTATGACAGCTGTCACAATGCAATGTAACAAACTTGTTTTGAATTAAGTAAAAGACAACTAAGTGCTACTAGAGCCATGTTACAGGGAAAAAAAAACAAACTTTTTGTCCAGCCCAATAAATTCACATGTTTTTAAATACTACATATAGGAGAATAATCCCCAATATATACCTTACTGAGCTATAGCCTTACTCATCTCACAGGTTACTAAGTATTTCCACTGATATGTCTCATAAGCATGACAAATTTAACAAAAAAATCTCATTTTTTCCCTCTTTCCAACCCAATCAATCAGTTAATAATCTTGTTTGTCCACTGATCTTTCTTATCTCAGTGAATTCCTAGACGTGTCAGTCATTTATCTTAATTTGAATTTTTCCCTCTCCTTACCAATCATATTCATACAAGCATATCTATGTAATTTGTCAGAGGTAAATTCAGATCTCAACTTAAAAATATATCAGAATTTTTCTGCTTTAACTCCACTCACATCACCTCAGTCATCATCATTTTCCACTTAGAATACCATAATGGCCCTGTAAAAGTTTTCTCTGTTTACTCCTGAGCCCTCAAATTCATTTATCATAGGATAATCAAACCGAGCTTTAAGAATGTGCTTATGTAATTTACCTCTGCTAACTAAAATTCTCTGGTAGCTTCCATTTATACTTAGAATAGTGTTCCAACTCCTTCCATGGACTGAAGAGCCCTCAACAGTTTGGCCCTGGCTTACCTCTTCAACCTGACCTCATGCCACTTCCCTTTGTTCAGCACACACAGGCTTTCTGGCAGTTGTAAAACACATCATGTGCTTGCTTTACAAGTTCAGAAGAAGTAGTACAACACTGAGTTTTATATTGGAAATTTATAGTTTAGCTTACAAAACTAAATTATCCATGTATTCAATAAATCTTTAATTCCATTACCATTTCTTGGTACAATAAAACAGCATAGTACTTCTAAATCAGCCAGGGTCCTGACCTTTGGAATTGCACCTTGCACTTCACATTGTGCTCTTGAGTATCACCTCAGGCTCAGTTTGACCTCAATTGCTGGGACCAAAGCAAAACTGACCTTAAACAGAAGAAACTTAATCACCTTACATTCTTGTTCTCAGCCTTATTGTTGCTGCTCATTGAAACAAGGTGCTATTACAGTTCTGATTATTCAATTCATAATTTTGTTTTGAAAAATTCTTGGCCCATCACAGGCACTATTTTTTAGTGATAAGATACAGTCTTTGTTCTTAAAGAGCTCAGTTTCAAATTCCCCATCCCTATCCTTCCCGTCCTTTATCCATGCTCACATCTCTATCTGTACACCTCATCTAAATACCAATCTTATCACCGTTCTACAGATTACAATCCTCTTTTCTCTGGAGTTGCTGGAATCTCCCCAATAAGTAAATCTTTACCTAGTGTGATGTTCTGTGTTGTTTTGTTACTCCCTCTCCCAGAATCAAGGTCATTACCTCTAAAAGAGGCATGACTTTTGACTCAGTTCCAAAATAGCAATCACTGACTTGATAAGCCCCCTAATTCAATTTATTTGTGCTGTGCCCTTTATTCCTTCAGCTTTTCCTTTGAACCCACTCTCTTTCTAGAAATTTTCACAGGAGTAAATAGATGTCATTCTTTACAACTGCTCATCTATTCAAAAATAGAACAGAACAGTGATTATCGTGATATGATTATGCTACTAAACTGCTTCTTTTGTATATAAAATGTTAGACCGCTATTTATTCAAGAGAAACTGAATAGGGTGAAAATCATGCCTACCTAACACATTAAAAGGTATATATTTTCCAAATCTTTTCTAAAAAAAAAAAAAAAAAACACCTCTCTAAGGAGATAATTAGTGTTTATCATTTACCAGAGCTTGGGCTCCATCTTTCAAAACATGTTGTGTATAAGTAATTCAAATTTAGATAAAGGAGCTAATATTTTAAAGTGAATATGTTTACTGGGTCTACAAATTAAGACATTCTCATGAAATTGTAGGTTCAGATGAAGAATTTACCCAGTCATTTGCTATAAATTTGCCACTATAAAGTCTCTTCTAGAAAGCAATATTGTAAGGTGGTATATTAGGAAGAAAATGGTAGGATAGATTGGGTCTAATTTGGGACTCAACATGTTTAACATTATGATTGATTTAGTTTCTTATGGCTGTTTTAACAAATGACCACAACTTGATGGCTTAGAATAACAGCCAGTCTCTTAAGATCTGAAGTCTGAAATCAGTTTCCCTGAGCCAAAGTCAAGGTCTCGGCAGGACTGCATGCCTCTGATTCCAGAGGATAATCTACAGCTCCTACACAGATTAGCTCCTTGGGAGGTTTGGATCTGCCCATAGATTAGTCAACCTACCACAAGGATTTTGTATAGGCTCTGAATCTCTGTTTCTTCTATAAAATGGGGCTAATCAAGGTATTTTGAGAACAAAATGAAATAAATTAACATTGTCATATCAGGGGCAATTATATCATCTTCTAATTTACATTTATTATTAGTTTTACAATTTAATATAAAAGTTTTTCTTGATACTTTTTATATCACAATTTTTCAAAAGAAAGTTGTGGGTTTTTATTAAAGGAAATTAATTTACCATATTTGCATGTTACTGTATCTGATTGCTCTTTGAAGTATGCTACTTCTCTGACTTTTTCCACTTTGGTATTTTGGGTTTGGGGAGGTTTTTAGAATATTAGAAAAGCTAATCAAATCACTGATTGCCCAGAAATAAAACCACAAAGGCAAAAGCTATCATAACACTTAACATTCCAAAAATTTATTTTGACTGAATTGATGAGAATTATCTAGACTTTGCCACTGGAATTGCAGACATCCTTGTTCTTTCTTGAACTTATCAGCCAAGTCATCTCTTTGATTATATGCAGAAGCAGAGTTAGTGAAAATAATGCTGACGGTCAGAGTAAGTAAAGGATAACTGTCTCTTTTAAACCAGTCTAAATTGTGTGTCTCAAGGTCTCAGAAAGTTATCAAAACAGATAAAGCTTTTTCAGAATATCTGAAGTAGAGAAAGCTGTCAAATTGGTACAGGCATTTGAGAAACAAAATGCTTTCTAGTAAGTGGGAGACACTGATTGAGACATATCAACTTATTATTGGAAGCCAGAGTTTTAACCAATAAACTTATCACAACTACAGCTAAGGAAAAAATCCTCTGTTTTGACCATAAACATGATTTGCTATCCCATACTGGTGTTTATTTAAGTCATTTTATTATATTAATGTATTTTAAAAGGAGCTTAGAATATTAGAAATAGAAATGATTTCTCTAAAGCAAGTTTTTATTTGAAGTGTTAATGTCTGAGTATACATCCACACTGTATCTTTGTATTGCCTCATTTCTGGGCATGACATTTATTTACTGTGAAATATATTCTGGGATATTAAATTCTGAGATTTTACATGGTTAGCTACTTTTCATTATTCAATTCCTGACTTAGATGCCAGATGCTAAAAGAAGCAATTCATGAATAGCTTCATAAATTAGTATTTCCTACCCAGTTACTCTCTGTAACATCACCCTATTGTACTTTCTGCATAATACTTGTTTCTCCAAAATTACCTATTCATTATGGTGTCTTTCCATAGCATATATGCTCCATGAAAACAGAGACATCTATACCTGAATACCTAATACAGAACCAGTTTATCTAGGTCCCTAATAAATACCTGAGTAAATGAAATACCCAAAACTATTTGATGGAGGTAAAAATACTTTTTTGGGTATTGGAATTTTATGATTACATACTATCTGGCATAGTTACGTCTCCAAGATTGGAAAACTCTCTAATGTATTTTATTACTCAAGAGATTCCTGGAGACTGGCAAATTACAAAACAAAACAAAATAAAACAAAACAAAACAAAACAAAAAACAGAGATCATTGCTATCAAAGGACCTTGGAATGCAATTCTAGTACTGACTACAAAAGGAAGTCATAGAGTCTGTCTTCCCTAGAAACATGACCTAACAAGAGTTTTACCCTTGCAGATGTTCTTTAACTTTCATAATGGGACAAGACAGAAGAAAAAAAATTGTCTTTCCTTTTAAAGTTTTCTCTGACAGAAATGGTAGCAATTGACTCAGGTAGGTTAATTGACCTACAAGAGATTTTCATACATCAGTTGAGATACTCTATTGTACCTCTCTAAAGAATACTATCAAAAGTTCCTAATTGTTTACTTCTAGGGTTTAAACCAGTGGCAAGATTACATTTGGCGTCTTTTCCTAAATGAGTATTTTTATTCCCTGAAGTAACAGTACATCATGTGAAATGATCTATAAGCTGATCTACTGTCAAAGACAATGCATGTTAGAAATCATGAATTTACATGTATACAGATCGAATGTTACAAACAAAACAAAAAAATGAGTATGCTAGTAGTTGTACTAGTTTATATTTAGAATTGAATGTAGTTCCATGAATTTAACCTGTGATTCCACTAACTTACGAGAGAGAGAGAGAGAGAGAGAGAGAGAGAGAGAGAGAGAGAGAGAGAGAGAGAAGCTGCCTAGTTGGTGCATAATTATGAGATGTTTTTGCCTGCCAACATATAACAGTCACACCTTTCCTTGTAAGAGACCCACCTGTCTCCCACTGTCAATCCTTAGTCTTTTAGAGGAGATAATCCTCTCAGGTCCAGAAGTGGGCCTTGATTAATATGAAATAATAACCAAATTTTGTCCTCCACTCCCAAATTAGTACACATAGAAGGGATGATAGATAACATTATTTAGACCCTGAATTAAGCTTTATTTGAAGCCGGTCTCATCCCTGGACTTCCAGCTATATAAGTCAATAAATACCCTTTTAGCTAAAACCACTATGGATAGATTCATTTCTACATACAACTAAGACATTCTCAATTATTAGTCCATGTGTTTTACATGTAATACTATTAATTTTCCCAAGAAGATTATGTTTATTACTAAAGGCAACATGTGAGATTAAAACAAATATGTCTTAAGATTTTAGAAGATTCCCTGTGAAGCGAATGCAAAGTGCAAATTTTCTTGTTATGTTTGAGATTAAACATAGGTTCCCCTACTCCCACAAAAAATTACATGAACTTCGTAGATGCAAATGGATAGATAGATATGGGAATGGGAGAACAGTGAAAGGAATTTGCCAGTTTTAAAAAAATCTCACTGAGAATAAGGCGAAGCTGTTATACAGATATATATGGCTAATAAGGAAGATCAGATACCTTCCCCATCTGAAGCCACAGAATTGTGTGTTATAAATTTTTTTTAAATCATCTGATCATTTAAGGAGATATTTAGAAAGTTATAAGAGGAAAAACCCTCTGGCATTGACTCTTCAGACCAACGTATTCCAGCAGACAGGAAATTCAGTCAATCAAGGAAGGGAAGGCCTGCTGACTGCCTGGGCGACTAAACGTCCTAACACCTCCTGCTACAGTCCCATCTGTCGTTCCCTCAATATTGAAAAGTCCTTGAGACAGGGCATCTTCACAGCCTCAACACTTCACCTAGTGACTGGCTCAGAGAAGGTATTAATAAAAGATAATATCCCAGAATTAATGAGTATATGAATAAATGAATAAGTAAACGGATCATTTAGTTTCTACCGAATTTAAGAGATTGTCAATTTGAAGTCACTTATATTCTTGAGAATATAATAAAATAGTAAATGCCCTTCAGATACCCATTTGAAAAATCCAGAGGAAACTGCAGAATTGCATATTCTATCTCTTTGCAGATACTCATTGTTATCTGGAACATGCCCAGTTCTGATAACTCGGCGGTTTGAACACCACCCCAGACTGAAAGGCGGAACAGCCTTAAAATAGCCATATACTCTTATCTTACATTCCTAACATGTGCTAAATAAAATAAATATTTTCAATATATAACTTTTAAAATCCTGCAATTTCCCAGTGGGAATAAAATCACCTAACTAGGGTACCAATCAAGTATCTCCAAAAATATTTAAATATTCATAGTATTCATTATCTTCTCATGCAAATTCATGCTTTTTTCCCTTTCCATTTGGAAAATTTATGAACTATGTGTATTTTCTAAAAGATAAGATGTATTTTTAGAAGCAACATTTTTACTAAGAAGCTAGTTCCTTTACAGTTATCTTTCGGGAAATGAAGTAAACAGAGAATATTACCGAAACACATAAAAATGTTATTTCATGACTATTTTTAAGATACAAAAAGAAAGTTGTTTGGAATTCTGGAGTAGGATTAAATTGAGCACAGCAGAATTCAGAGTGCTCTTTGAACCCCAAGATTTTTACTTTCAGGATAGACCCAAGGTAGCATATAAAGTTTTCACAAAAGAAATTTCCCTGGAAATGAAAAACCAAAATTTTTTGCACCTGTCTGTAAACAACCAAAGATTCTGCTCTGGTCTGCACCTAATTCACTTAGACTCTCAAACCAGTTCTCTCAGCCTGAACTTTTAAAAAGGCAGAATAAAAACTAAAATGATCGAGTAGCATACCAATCATCTTAATCAAAAATTTTATTTATAGAGCTCCTTAGAATTCAGGAAGAGCTTTCCTATACTTTACCTAATATGAACTTCTAAACAGTCTCTGAAAGGTACAAAAATGGACCCCTTAGCCAACCATGGGCAAATGACTCATCACTGTTTCACAGTTTTTAAGTACAAGAGTTTATGAATCTTTCGTAGAAGGAGCCTTACAACACAAAGTACCCTGTATATGTGAATGTGCAAATTATGAGTAATAGATATTGCCAATTGTTATGCATCCACCATGAGAGAAAATGGCATTTTTTTCATGGCATTACATAATAAGATATATCTACAGGAATAGTTGTGATTATGAAGGTACTTTTTATACTAATTAATATTTGATTCATTTTTTGACAATTAAATCAGTTATTTATTGCTGTATAACAAACCACCTGAAAGCTTAGTTACTTAAAACAATATTCGCTTCTTTTGCTCAATAGTCTGCAATGTGGTGAGATTATGATATGACATATTGTTTCTGCTTTAGCAGGTTCTGGTGAGGTAACTCACCAGAGGATTGGAGAATTTATACTTTTTAAATTAAATTTATTGGTGACATTGGTTAAAAACATTATATAACTTTCAAGTGCAAAACTTCATAATGCATCATTTTATTGCATTGTGTGCTTACCACCCAAAGTCTAATCCCCTTCCTTTCCCATATATCTGGCATCCTTTAGCCTCTTCATCTCCCCTCTACACCCCTGACCCACACTGGTAACCACCACACTGTGGTTACCAGTTGGGGTTACTGTTGTATCTATGAGTTTTTTGGCTTTTTCATTTGTTGCTTTTTTCAATATCCAAAAATAAGTGAAATCATATGGCTCTTGTTCTTTTCCATATAACTAACTGATTTCACTGAGCATGATATTCTCAAGATCCATCCATGTTGTCACAAATAACAGAAAATTATTCTTTCTTATGGCTGAGTAGTATTTCATTGTACATATGCACTACATCTTTTTTTTTTTTAAGATTTTTATTTATTTATCTTTAGAGGGGAAGAGTAGGAGAGAGGAAGAGGGAGAGAAATATCAATGTATGGTTGCCTCTTGTGTGTCCCATGCTGGGAACTGGCCTGCAACCCAGGCATGTGCCCTGACTGGGAATCGAACCGAGATCCTTTGGTTCGCAGGCTCGAGCTCAATCCACTGAGCTACACCAGCCAGGGCACATATGCACTACATCTTTATTCAGTCATCCAGCAAAGGACTGGTTTCTATGTCTTAGCTGGTTTGTGTGTCTTAGTTACCGTGATTAATGCTGTGATGAACATAGGGGTACATGTATCTTTACAAATAAATATTTTCAAACTTGTCAGGTAGATGCAAAAGAGGAATCCCTGGATCATGTGATAGCTCTACTTTTTTTTTAAGAGAGAAAATGAGAGAGAGAGAGAGAGAGAGGAAGAGAGAGAGAGAAACATGGATACATCAATTTGTTGTCCCACTTACTGATGCACTTATTGGTTGCTTCTTGTATGTGCCCTGACTGAAGATGGAACCTGCAACCTTGGCATATGGGGGCGATGCTCTAATTAACTGAGCTATCCAGCCAAGGCCAATAGCTCTATTCTTAATTTTTTGAGGAACCTACACACTGCTTTCCAAATAGGCTACACCAATTTACATTCCTACAAATATGAGGGTTCCTTTTTCTCCATAACCCATCCAAAATTTGTTATTACTTACTTGTCTTGCTGATAATAGCCATTCTTTATTTTTAAAAAAGATTTTATTTATTTATTTATTTTTTAGAGAGAGGGGAAGGGGAGAAGAAAGGGAGGGAGAGAAACATTGATGTGTGGTTGTTCCCTCATGTGCCCCCAACTGGGGACCTGGCCCACAACCCAGGCATGTGCCCTGACTGGGAATTGAACCAGTGACCCTTTGGTTCACAGGCCCACACTCAGTCCACTGAGCTACACCATCCAGGGCTGATAATAGTCATTCTAACAGCTGTGAAGTGTATATCATTGTAGTTTTGATTTGTGTTTCCCTAATAGATAGAGAAGTTGAGCATCTTTTCAAATATCTGTTGGCCATTTGTACTGTATGTTTCCTTGGGAGAAGTGTCTGCTCAGGTCCTCTGCCCATTTTTTAATTGGACCATTTGTTTCTTCATTGAGTTCTATGAAATATATATATATATATATATATATGTATTTGTGTATGTGTGTATATATATATGTCATATATATGTGATATAAACCCCTTTTTGAAGGTGTTGTTTGCAAATATCTTCTCCAATTCAGTTGGTTGCCTTTTTATTTTGTTGTTTTTCTTTTTTTGCTGTGCGGAAGATTTTTTTAAGCTTCATACAGTCCCATTCATTTAATTTTGCTTTTACTTCCCTTGCCTTTGAGATCAAATTAATAAAATCCTCTCTGAGACCAAGGTCCATCAGTTTAGAACCTATATTTTTTTAAATATATTTTATTGTTTCAGGACTTATATTTAGGACTCTGATCCATTTTGAGTTAATCTTTGTACATGGTGTCAAATAGCAGTCTGGTTTCATTCTTTTCCATGTGGCTTTCCAATTTTTCCAGCAACGTTTATTGAAGAAACTTTCTTTTCTCCACTGTATGTTTTGGCTCCTTTGTTGAATATCAGTTGCCTTTATATGTTCAGGTTTATTTGTGGCCTCTCAATTCTGTTCCATTGGTCTGCATGTCTCTTGTTCTGCTAATACTGTACATATTGATTATCAGAATTCTATAATATAATGAAGTCAGGGATTGTGCTACTTCCAGCTTTGTTTTTATTTTCTCGGGATTGCTTTGACTATTTGGGGTCTTTCATGGCTCCATACAGATTTGATAATTTTTTGTTCTATTTCTTTGAAAAAATTGCCACTGGGAGTTGGATGGGGATTGCATTAAATCTGTTCATTGCCTTAGGTAATTTGGCCATTTTAACTCTGTTGATTCTTTCAATCCATGAACACAGAATATCTTTCCATATCTTTGTATCTTTTTTCAATTTCTTTAAAAAAATGTCTTGTTTTTAGTGCATAGGTCCTTCACTTCTTTATTTTTTTAATTGTTTTATTGTAGTTCCTTCACTTCTTTAAAAAGTATTTGATTTATTTTTTTAGAGAGAGGGGAAGGGAAGGAGAAAGGGAGAGAAACATCAGTGTGTGGGAGAAACATCCATTGGTTGCCTCTTGCACACCCCTGACCCTGGGTTACAGGGACCTGGCCTATAAGCCAGGCTTGTCGCCTAACCAGGAATCAAACCTGTGAACTTTGGTTTGCTGGAGGATGCCTAATCCACTGAGCCATACCAGTTAGTCCTTTTGTTAAGTTTATTTCTAGTTATTTTATCCTTTTTGTTGCAATTGCAAATGAATTATTTTTTTCTAATATTTCATCGATAGTGTATAGGAATGCATCAGGTTTTTGTACATTGGTTTTGTGTCCTGCAAATTTCCCTCTACTTGTTTATTATTTCTAATACTCATTTGGTGGACCCTTTAGGGTTTTCTATATATAGTATCATGTCATCTATGAAAAGTGACAATTTTACATCTTCATTCCCAGTTTAGATGCCTTTTATTTCTTCATTTTTGCCTGATTTCTCTGGCTAGGACTGCCAGTAAGATGTTAAATGACGGTGGCGAGAGTGAGCACCCTTGTCTTGTTCCTGAACTTAGAGTAAAAGCTTTCAGGTTTTTACCATTGAGTCTGATATTAGTTGAGGGTTTGTCATATATCACCTTTATTATGTTGATGTCCTTTCTTTCTATTCCCATTTAATTGAGTGTTTTAATCAAATAAATGTTGTATCTTGTCAAATGCTTTTTCTGTATTTTTTGATATAGTCATGTTTTCATCCATTATTTTGTTAATATGGTGAATCACATTGATTTATTTGCATATGTTGAATCATACTTGCTTCTCTAGACTGAACCCCGCTTGATCGTGATATACTATCTTTTTAATGTATTGTTGTATTCGATTTGCTATTATTTTGTTCACGATTTGTACATCTGTATTCATCAATGATACTGGTCTGTAGTTTTCTTTTTTGTGTGTTGTCCTTGACAAGTTTTGGATTTCGGTTATGTTGGACTCATAAAATGAGTTAGGAATTATTGCTTCTTTTATGACTTTTTAAAGACTTTGAGAAGGATAGGTATTAAATATTCTCTGAATGTTCAGTAGAATATACTAGTGAAGTCATCCAGTCCTAGACTTTTGTTTTTTAAGAGGTTTTTGATGACTGTTTCAATTTCCTTACCGTTGTTAAATCTATTTAGATTTTCTAATTCTTCATGATTCAGTGTGGGCAAGTTGTATATTACTAAGAATTTGTCCATTTCTTCTAGGCTATTGAATTTGGTGTTTTACAGCATTTCACAGTATTTTTAATATAAGCCTTTATATTTCTGTGTTGTTCATTGTGACTTCTCTCATTTCTGATTTCGAGTCTTTTCTTTTTTTCCTTGGTGAGTCTAACCATGATTTGTCAATTTTATTTCAAAGAACCAGTGTGGGTTGTTTTGTTTTTTTTTCCAAGAATTTTTTTCTATTGTCTTTTTGTTTTGTATTTCATTTGATTCTGTTCAAATTTTTATTATTTCTTTGCTTCTAATAATTTTGGGCTTCAGTTTTTTCTCTTTCTACATTTCTAAGATACAATGTTAGATTTTTAAAGATCTCTCTTGTTTTTTGAGGTTGACTTATAATGCTAGAAAATTGTTTTAGTCCTACTTTTCCTACATCCCCAAAATTTTCTTACATTGTATTGTCATTCTCATTCGTCTTTATGTATATTTTGATGTCTGATTTCTTCTTTCTCATTTGTCACTGTAGTTGTCTGGTATCCTGCTGTTTAATCTTCACATGCTTGTGCCTTCTCCAGCTTCTTTCTCCAATTAATTTCCAGTTTCAGACTGTTGTGGTTGGAGAACATGCTTGGTGTGATTTCGGTCTTAAGTATTTTAAGACTATTTTTGAGTACCAACATATTGTCTATCTTTGAAAGTGCTCTGTGTGCACTAGAGAAGAATGTATATTCTGATGTTCTGGGATACAAAGAATGTAAATATTGATTTTTTTTTTGGTCTAATGTGTTATTTAAGGCCAGTATTTCTTTATTGATTTTGTTGGGATGATCTATCCATCCATTGCTGCCAATGTGGTATTTAGGCCCCCTACTTTAATTGTATTTTTGTCACTTTCTCCCTTTAGTTCTCTTAGTAGTTGCTTTATGTACTTTGGTGCTCCCTGATTGGCTGCACATATATTAAGATGTGTTGTAAATGTACCACAAATTTTTTATCCAGTCATCACTGATAGGCACTTAGGCTGTTTCTAAATCTTGACTATTGTGACTAACATTGCTTTGAACACAGGGGTACATATATTCTTTTCAGTTGGTGTTTGGAATTCTTAGGTATATTCCTGGAAGTAGAATCACTGTCCAATGAATTTCTATTTTTAATTTTTTGAGGTATCTCCATACTGTTTTCTAGAGTGGTTGTACCAGTCTGCATTCCTACCAACAGTGCACTAGAGTTTCCTTTTCTCCACATCCTCACCAGCACTTGTTGTTTGTTGATTTATTAATGGTAGCCATTTTGACAGATGTAAGGTGATGTATCATTGTGGTTTTAATTCGCATCTCTCTGAAGGCTAGTGATGCTGAGCATTTTTTCATATGTCTATAGACCATCTGTATTTCCTTCTCACTTTTTACAGCAGCATGGATGGAACTGGAGAGTATCATGCTATGCAAAATAAGCCAGTCAATGCAAGACAAATACCATATGATCTCACTTATAAGCGGAATCTAATGAACAAAATAAACTGACAGAAATTGAATCAGAGACACAGAAACACGGAAGAGACTGACAGCTGTAAGAGGGGAGGGTGTAAGTGGAGACTGGTTGAAAGAAGTGAAGCGAATAATCAAAGAACACATGTCCACAATCCATGGACATAGAAAATAGTGTGGGGACTGACTGTGGGAATGGGGGCAGTTTGGGTAGAGGGGGTTAAGTGGAAAATTGGGACAACTGTAATATCATAAGCAATACAGTATTTTTTAAAAAGTGTTATGTCTTCTTGATGTAGTATCTACTTTATCGTAATAAAATATCCATTTTTGTGTCTTGTTACCTATTTTATCTTGAAATCCATTTTGTCTGATATGAATATGGCTACACCTGCTCTTCTCTGGATGCCATTTCCTTAGAGTGTTATCTTTTATCCCTTCACTTTTTCTACGTTCATCTTTGTAGCTGAGATGTGTCTGCTAAGGACGACATATAGTTGAGTCATATATTTTAATCCATCCTGCTACTCTGAGCCTTTTAATTAACGAGTTCAGTTCATTTACATTTAGGGTGATTATTGACATATGAGGACTCCCTATAACCATTTTATGCTTTTTTTCCTGTTTGTTCTGTGTTTCCACTGTTTCTTTTCCTTTTTGTTTCTGTCTGCTGTTTTTCTTTAGTGGTATTCTGATTTTTTCTCTGTTTCCTCTTTTTTTATGTTATGTACCTCTGTTCTAGATGTTTGTACTGTGGTTACCATTATTAGGTTTATGCCAAAAACAAAGTTTCAGACATACAATAGTCTGTTTCTTGTGATTGCATCTTGTCTCCATTCACCTGTACAAGTTCAAACCTTTTCTCCCTTCCCCCATTTTTTGTCACAAATTATTCCTTTCTTACACTTTGTGTTTATTTTCAAATTGCAGTAGTTATTCTTTTAACAAATGCTTTTACCTTTTACCCCTTTAACCTTAATGTTGCATTTAAGTGTTTAGTACCCTATTCTGAACAAGAGTTGCAATTTCCTTCTTCTGTTTGTTGGTCAACTTACTCATAGTTTTGAATCTTTTTTTTTGTTTTTGTTTAAGTTAAAAGAGATCCTTTCAACATATCTTGTAATATAAGTCTTTGTGTTGGTAAATTCTCTCAGCTTCTGTTTGTCTGGAAAACTATTTATTTCTTCTTCCTATCTAAAGGATAATAACTGGATATATTATTTTTGGCTGATGATTTCTTTTTTTTTTTCAATATTTTGAATATGTGATTCCACTCTACTAGTTTCTACGTTTCTGATGAAAAATCTGATCATAATCTAATGGGATTTTTTTTTTTTTTAGGTTACTGTTTTATTTTCCCTGGCTGCCTTAAGAACTCTGTCATTAACTTTTTACGGATTTAATATAATATGCTTTGAATAAGGTCTTTTTGCACATAGATAATTAGGTGTTCTGTTCTTGTTCAGGGATCTAGCTCTTTCCATAGGATTGTGAAGTTCCCATCAATTATTTGTTTCAATAGCCTCTCTGTTCCCTTTTTCCTCTCTTTTCCTTCTGTTATACCCATTATTCTTATACTATTCTTTCTAAAGGAGTCAGATAGTTCTTATAGTGTTTTTTCTTACTTTTCATCTTCTCTTTTTTCATCTGAGTCATTTCTTGATTTCTTGCTTTAATGTCACTATTTCTTTCCTTCATCTGATCTGGTCTATTTCCTAAATTCTCTAATACATCCTTAATCTGAATTAGTGAGCTCTTCAGCTCCAGAATTTCTGTTTGTTTCTTTTTTATTGTTTCAATGTCTTTGATAAAGTTCTTCTTTTATTCACTGACTTTATTCCTGAGCTCACTGAACGGCCTTTCTGAGTTCTCTTGTATCTCACTGAATATTTTCAGACCTATGGTCCTGAATTCTCAGTCATTTAAATTACGCACTTCCACACCTCTAAGTCATTTTTTCAAGATTTTTAAATTTCCTTTCTGAACTACCTTGTTACCTTGGGTATTCATGGCACTTAATGGATTTTTTTCTCTGCCTAGACATTTGAAGGAACAAAATCTTTTTTTTTACGTACTTGTTTCTTTTCATTGTTTAGCAAGTTGATAAGGAGAGGTGTTTCACTTTCCAGTAGATGGTGCTATGGTGGAAGTTTTGTTTTCTCTTACCTGCACTACTGGTACTTTGGGAATCTCTTTGGGAGCAATTTCTCTTCTGGCATGGAAAATGCCCAATATTCTCCAAGGAACTGGGTGTCCTTTTTGTGTCTGGGTTACCTTGGTCTCAGGGCACAACCTCCCATGGTGGATGTGGCAGGTGATAGAGCTCCTGGCCTCCGTGTTCCCAGTGCTGCTTCTTTATCACCAGAAGCCACCAACCGGGCCTCAGTGTCTGAGGTGTTGCAGTTGCCTCTACTAGTTCCCCCACCATGGTAGGAGAGGAATGAGCAGGGAAGTTGGTTTTGGCATCTGTGTCTTTGTTTTTATCACTGCATTTAACCATATGGGTACAGACCTTTTAGGCTGGAATGTTGCTTCTGCCCCTATGTCATCTACCAAATGAGATCTGTAATGCTGAGCCAATGGAAGGATGGTGGAAAGGGGTGGGGGTCAGATTTCCCCATCTCTGGCTTTGTTTTCCTGGTGATGGAGGATGGAGTGTGCTCTACCACTACCATACTTTGCAGCCTTTCTCTACTAAGGACCCTGGACTCAGCCTCAATATGTACTGGCCACTCATGCCAGATTGCTGCTCCTGCCTTCTGGTCTAACCCAGTCAGGGCTCTACCTGGCAGTCCTCTGCTACCGTATTGGCTGGGGCTGTGGTGGGTACCAGACTGCACCTTGAGCTCTCCTCTCTGTTCTTCCTCCCATCCTGCCTCCCCTGCTCTATTCCATATGCCCACCTTTAGATGTCTTAATGCACAGTTCTCTCAGATGTGTTTGTATGTTGAGCATGGAATCCTTTGTTGAATTACAGCTGCCCAACATAACTTTAAGAGGATAGACCAGGAGGTTTTCTGATGCGACCATGATGATTGAATTTACTATCCTGATGACTCACTGACATAGCTACATGTTGGTGCTGGCTGTCAGCTAGGAATTCCATGAGGGCAGAGGGTCAGTTGTGCTGCTCCCTTCCAGTGGGCCTCTGCTTGGGCTTCCTTATAAAATGGTGACTAATGACAAAGAGCAAAAGTTACAAGAAAGACAGAGAAAAGCTCTGTCAACTTTTATGATCTTTACTAAAAGGCCATATATTATTGTGTCTACAGGAATCACAATGCTGTCTAGATTCAAAGGGAGGGAACATAAACCTCACTTCTTGGTGGTAGGAATAAAGGATGGAAGAGATTGTTGTGGCGATGAAAAAATACATATTTAGAAAATATAATTACAATAATTTTATTTTCAAGCCCTTAATGTTTGAAGATTTTTTAGAAACAACTAAGCAATTATTTTCCATGACAATGTTTTTTAGAGATTTTGGGGTTGGTTTCTATCAGAATTGTTCCTAATATTTCCTTATTTATAAGTCAGTGATTTAGAAATAAAATTCTCAAAATATCATCATGATAGATTTATAGATATCTATGGCTTATCAGACTTTATAGCTGAGTAGAATTATGAAAGGTAGTGAATATAATTTTCTTTGTTTCTGTTGATATTTTTAAAAATTTTGAAATTGATTGCAAAATTTTTTAAATTTTTGAAATTCTGGTTGATGGTGTTTAGTAGCAAAATCATACCATATTTATGGTGAACCATAGCATTTTAACAGTTTTTTCATGCCTCATTATAGCTGACTCCAGCTACTTATACAATAATTATTGCTTCTTGAAAATAATAATTTACTTGGTCAATGAAAAGTCAGTCATAATTAACTTGAAAATTAGTTTTTGACTTCTTGGTGACTCAATTTTGTATAATGAGTTTTTATTTATTTGCATAGTAAAAATCATTTCTATTTTTTCAATGTTTTATTATAAAAATGTTCAAATATATAGAAGTTAAAAAAAGAAAACATTTATACCATTCACAAAATTTAAGTATAGTCAAAATGTTCCAACATTTATCTTGAATCTTGATCTACCTCCTGAAATACTCAAAATAAGTTATAACATCATATCTATCCATGGTACCTCAGCTCACCATTTAAAAGAATAAGGTCTTATTTTCTCCATTAACCACAGTATAATTATTAGCCTTATGAAAATTAACACGATGTATGTTCAAATTTTCCCGATATGTTCTGAGAAAGCATTTGTATTAAATTACACATTTGCTTTTGTCTAATTTATTCTACTTTAACATAGAACATTTCCCCTCCCCCACTTATTTCTTTTTTCATGACAATGACTTTTTTCATACAAATAAAAATTGTGAATTTTTATAAAAAGATTTAAAACAATAAAATGTATATACTTAAACAAAACATACATATCTTTCCAATCTTCCTTCTAACAGTATTGGAACATTAGTTCCAATAATAACATAGTATAAGTGATTTAAAAGCAAAGTGATTTAAAGAGTCTCCTCATAGTTTAGAACACACATACAGGTTGAATCCAAGATGGAGAGGGAGTAAGTAGAAGCTACACTAACCTCCTCCCAGGACCAATCTGGAATTTCAACTAAATTGTAGAGAAATCATCCTGAATAACCAACTGAACAATAGCTGGAGAGAAGTCTTATAGCCAAGAACAGACAGAAGAAACCACTTCACCGCAAGAAGACTGGTAGGCAGTGTGGAATTTACACAAGAGGACTGGTTGGGCTCCCACTAACAGCAGCTGAAGTTCCAGAGAGCTATTTCAGCAGCTGGGTGGGTTGCTCCTGAGAAATGCAAGGTCTAAACCCCAAGCTGAGCTCCCTGGCCTTCAGCACCAGAGCCAGAAAGAAACCCAGATAATATCCAGCTGTGAAAAGCCGCAGGGTTTCTATCTGCCAGGGAGAGGTGGTTGGAGACTCCACCATGAATCACTGTTTACCTTCAGCCTCTTAAAAGGCCAATGCACAAAATTTCTCTTGTAGCCATCTACCTTAGTCTGTGATAGAGACAAGGCAGAGTGAACTAGAGATGCTTGGAAAGAGTCGGTTTGGTCATTCTGGGGAAAGATCTGAAACAAAGCCACAATCAAGATACAGAATACTTCCATCATCCTCAAAAAATTTCCCTTATTATTCAGCAGTCTGTCCCTCCTTCTGCACCCAGATCCAGACAACCACTGGTCTGCTTTCTGTCACTATTGATAAGTTTGCATTTTCTAGAGTTCCCTAGAAATGAAATTGTACAATAAGTATATTTTATATTTGACTTTCTTTAAAATAATGATTTTGAGTTTTAACTATGGTAGTGCATATAATCAGTAGTCCATTACTTTTTAATTGCTGGGTAGCAATTTATTGAACGAATGTACCATATTTTTAGTCCATTTTCTTATAGATGGGAATTTAGTTTATTTCCTATTTGGGGCTACTGGGAATCAAACTTCTATAAACATTCACATATAATCACCTGCACATGGTTCAGAAAGCAGGAGAGACTTTGGTGCTCATTAAACACAGAACTTGGGGCTCCACTTTTTGGTCTTTCCCACTTCTAGGATTCCCAGTTCCCTCCCTTGCTCGCAGCTGTGGCCTACATGAAGTCTTTTCTCCAACTCTCATGCCAGAAGCATATTGCGATTTCCAGCATCACTTCTGTGACCACCATGAATCACTGTTTACCTTCAGTTTCAATCCATATAAGAGGATATCTCACCACTAGCTGGTCCATTTTTCAGGTTTTAACACCCCTGAAAAATCAGCATGTTTTTGTTCAATCTCTATATTTATCTCATTAATTTTGGTATTTTATTCATCTTTTATTTTATCTGAGTAAAGGGCTTCTGTTAGGAGCTTTTTCTAACACTGACTTTTTTTTGACATGTCCAAGGCTATTGTCTTTAGAAACATCTTGCACTCTAGATTTGCCTAATTATTTTCTAATTGTGTGTGTTAACTATTCCTATATCCCTTTTTTCTTAAACGTGGATACATGTTTAGAGATTTTGTTAGATTTAGGTTAAACATTTTGGGGTAAGAATAATTTTTATATGTTCTTATGTATTTCTTACTGAATCACATAGAGAGTAATGTCAGTAATTCTTTGATGATTAACGTAGTCCCTGCCAGCTCTCTCTCTCTAGTAAAGACAAAATTTTCCCCTTAGCAAATGTAAGTAATATATCTGTGTCATACTTTAGCACTGTGGAAATATTGTTTCTCATAATATTTTTCTGAAAATCCTTTCCTGAATCAATTATTATAGTGGAAATGGTAAAATGGTGATTTTCTTAATTGTATCACTTCTTCATTTATTAGTTAATATGAGCAGATTTTTCTTTTATGTGACAATTACAGTGAGTAAGTACAGGGGCAAAACTTGCTACAGAGAGCCATCAGAGAGCCAGTTCAGGAGGTAGTGTCTGGATATATCTGCGAGGGCACCAGGAGATGGATATACGGAGTCTTATACAATATGCCAGCACTGAGACCAGAACACCAAAGCAGCCCCTAAAGGTACAAAGTCAACCTAGTTGGACAGAAATCACTTGCCATTTATTCAAATTTTAGCCACTAATTTGGGTTCTACATAACTAACCTTGAAATTATAATGAAAAACACCTGTTTTAAGAGTTTGAAATTGTTACTTTACAATACCAAGTAAATCCTTTATTAATATTTTATTTATTTATTTTTAGAGAGCAAAAGGGAGATAGCAAGAGAGGGAGAGAAACATCAATGTTCAAGAGAAACATCGATAGGCTGGTTGCCTTTCGCTTGTCACCAACCAGGGACCTGGCCTGCAACCCAGACATGTGCCCTGAGGGGGAATCAAAACAGCAAGTTTTTGGTTTTCAGGATGATGCCCAACCCACTGAGCCACACCAGTCGGGGTTCAAATAAATCCTTAGTATATTATGGTAAACATATATCTAAACATCCTGTGGAATTTTGTCAAGGAAGCATAGACATTTATAGACACTGCTAAACAAAAGGAAAAGTAAAAGAGAGAGGACAGGGGGTAGGAAATGTATTCTGAATGACCTTTAAAAATGCCAGGGAAGACAAATAAATTGATGTGATGAATTTATTTAATTTTATAAATAAATAATTTAACATGTGAGTGCGTTTAGATCTCCTCAGTAATGGAGGAGACTTCTGAAGTCCTCTATATCAACAATGTATCTGAGATTTGATAGAGGCATTGAGCGGTAACTGACTGAAGATTTCTCACTAGACACTCTGATCCCTGGGGGGCAATCTATCTGATCTTTAAATAGTCCTGTTTCTTTGCATTATAGATATAAAATCCATTGCCCTGTAGCAATAACATACTTACCCTAATTTTATTTGTTTTATTTATTTATCTTTTATGAATTTTAGGAAGACATGAATTTCAGTCCACAGCATCTACTCGAATTTTTTGCCCATTTTAAACTGGATTATTTATGTTTTTATTGTTAAACCTTATAGGATACTCTTCTGTGTGATGTTGGCCCAGACAGGACCCATGCCCACAGATAGGTTCTCCCGTGGGGAATCAGGCCTGTATTGTACCTAGACTGCTATGAGACTTGCTTTTGCTAAAACTCCCTCACTCTGAATTGAGACAGCAGTGCCTGCTGTAACTTCCTGAAGTCTGTGCTAAACCTCCCCAGAATGGAGTGTAACCAGTTCAACCACTTTTCCCTTTGCATTTGCAAATATCCTTCTTCTGTGATGTGATTAGCAGCAGCATCTCCTTTGTTTCCTGTAAAAGGTAACCACCTAAAGTGAACTTGTGCATAGTAAATGAGAACCATCATGTAATGTGCCCAGCAAAGCAATAAAGGTTTGTCGAGGCAAGGGCCAAGGCTTTTTCTCCTCTTGAAAGAAAAGCCATCCCATCCCTTTTCCTCCACAGGACTCAGTAGTCCATGTGAATTTCTCATGCCTCATCCACAACGTGGCAGACCCCAAAAGTCAGGGTCCGCATCAGGCGATTTTTTAAATTATATTTTATTGATTATGCTATTACAGTTGTTCTGATTTTTTCCCCTTTGCCCCCATTCCACCCAGCATCCCCCACTCAGGCAATCCCCCCACCATTGTTCATGCCCATGGGTCATGTGTATGTTCTTTGGCTACTCCATTTCCTATTTTACTGCACTTTACATCCCCATGGCTATTCTGTAACTACCTATTTGTACTTCTGAATCTCCTCAGCTCTTCACTCATTCCCCCACAATCCCCTCCCACCAGGCAACCATCAAAACACTCTTTGTAGTCAGATTCTGTTTCTGTTGTTCTTGTTTGCTTAGTTTGCTTTTTAGATTCAATTATTGATAGATTTGTATTTTTTGCCATCTCATTGTTCATAGTTTTGACCATCTTCTTTTTTTCAAGTAAGTCCCTTTAACATTTCAGATAATAATGGTTTGATGACGATGAATTCCTTTAGTTTTTCCTTGTTGGGGAAGCTCTTTATCTAAAATGATAAATGATTCTAAATAATATCTTTGCTGGGTAGAGCAATCTTGGCTACAGGTCCCTGCTTTTCATGATTTTGAATATTTCTTGCCAATCCCATCTAGCCTGCAAAGTTTCTTTTGAGAAACCAGCTAAGTCTTATGGGAATTCCCCTTATGGGAACTTCTTTTCTCTTGCTGCTTTTAAGATTTTCTCTCTTCCTCTTTTGTTTTTTGGGGGTTTTTTTTTTGTTTTTTTGTTTTTGCTTTAGAATTGTTTTTTTCCTTCCTTTTTTATTGTTGTTCAAGTACAGCTGTCTCCATTTCCCCCCCTCTACTCCCCCCTCCCTAGCCATCCCCACCTCCCACCCTTTGGCATTTTAATTATAATGTACCTTGGAGTGGGCCTCTTTGCATATATCTTGTTTGGGACTTTCTGTGCTTCCTGGACTTTCATGTCTATTTCCTTCACCAAATTAGAGAAGTTTTCTTCCATTCTTTTTTCAGATAGATTTCCGATTTCTTGCTCTTTCTCTCTACCTTCTGATGCCCCTAAAACCTCTTGAAATTGCCCCAGAGGTTGCTTACACTATCCTCATTTTGTGGGATTCTCTTTTCTTATTGTTGTTCTGATTGGTTGTTTTTCACTTTCCTATGCTCCAAATCATTGATTTGAATCTCATCTTCATCCATCCACCCTACTGTTGTTTCCCTGTAAATTGTTCTTCATTCCAATTAGTGTACCCTTCATTCCTGACTGGGTCTTTTTATGCTTCTGAGGTCCCCACTAAGTTCCTTGAGCATCCTTATAACCAGTGATTTGAACTCTGCATCTGATAGATTGCTTATGTCCATTTTGTTTAGCTCATTTTCTAGAGTTTTGATCTATTCTTTCATTTGGGCCATGCTTCTTCGTCTTCTCTTTTGGGGAACCTCCCTGTATTTGTCTTGTAGTAGATAGAGTTGATTTGACTCTGTGAACTGGTAGTGTGGCCTAATGTAGTAGTTGTTCTGTAGGGTCCTGTGGCACAGCCTCCCCTATCACCCAAGCTGGGTACTTTGTGTGGGCTGAGTACATGGTCCTCTTGTAGTTGAGCCTTGGTTGTTGTTGGCAAATCAATGGAAGGGATTTACCCAGGCCAGTCAGCTGCGAGGATTAGCTGTGACCCCTTACCACAAACCTCCACCCTCCATGGAGGACCAGCTGTGCATAGGCAGGGTGTTGGTGCTCCAGTGTGGTCTGTAGCTGTCGACTGGGTGGGCTGACTCTGGGGTTTCCCAGGTAATGCAGGCCAAAGTCAGCCCCCAACTGTGTTTTTCCTGGGGCCACCTTTCCTGAGCTATAAAACAACCTGAGATGGCTGCTACTTGTGCTAGGCTTAGAGATTCCCAGGCAAACCAAGCTGTGAATTGGTGCTACGCCTGGGGCTCACTGAGGCCAGCTGTTGCTTATTTGATAGGCTTTAGGAAGTTGTGAAATATGAACCAAGACCAGCCATTCATATGGTAGAGCAGCTTGGGTTGGCCCATAAGTTAGATGGGGCAGAGTCTCTGGGGATCTCCAAGGCACACATTTACCCTGATCTCAAAGAAACATATATGGAACACCTGCTACATCATGGTGTGCTGATTCAAGTACTAGGTCTCATATATTCTAAGGACAATTTCTACTATATGAGAGCCCTTTAACTATTCGAATTGTGAGGATTTCAGTGAAGACACAACCTTAAATAAAAATGCCATGGAAAACAATGAAGACCCCTTTAATTTCCAAGAAAAATAAAATATATGCATTATTAAAATTATAGTTATGTTTAGAATGATGTGGGAACTTCAGTGGAATTAATTTTATGGGAACTATTAATAATTACCATTTATGTTAAATTATTTTAACTTTCATAAATTAGGAATTAGTAGAGAAAATGAATTTCTTTTTTAGCTTGGATTGTCTACCCATTACAAGCTAAAATAGGTCTCAAATACGATAATTTGAATTATTAAAACCAAAGAAAATATATATTCATTGACTATTGGTATATAAGAATATATACTTTGCCAAGCTTCAGTAAGGACTAAAATGAGTAGCACTCTTACCTTCCACAGCAGGCTGACTGCACATCCTTCTCAATTGCTGAATGACCTCCCACTGCATTTAATTTGAATGTTGTCCTGACAGCTTTAATAAACCATAAAATGTTACCAGCAGAAACCAGGCTAAAACCTTAGGATGGTTTGCATAATTATTCAATATTGTCATAAATAACAAGCTCCGTTTTCAATGTTCACTATGCCCCTACCTCAACCCCAATTATTCTTTTCAAATAAAATTGAGCTACACAATAAAAAGCTTGGTAGAATATGATTAATTAACATCCATTTCCCTCAACAATGGAATCTTCCTATTCAGAAAGGGAAATCAAGTGGGAAATATACTTGCTGAACGAATTAGGCCAGGACGTCTCTCTCACTAAATACAAAGGTATTAAATTTAGCACACTGGTATTCAAATGAAAAATATATACCTGTTGGTATTCTGCCTATTCCTAGTGAAATACTTACACAAAAGCAAGAGTAATAAAAGATTAAGCAAAACCTTCATTGTGCTTCTTTTCTGTGAAGTTGTGCAGTTAAGTGCACTTAATGTAGGTATATTCGTGTGGCCTATATCTCTGCATACCAGGTAGCTCAATGTCATGGGCAACTAAAGAAATTGGACACTTGAAAACACCTATGCCCAAGTAAGAGGTTTTTGGATCCTTTACCTTTAAAACTGAATGTTGAGAAACCCTCAATCATTGGTAGCAAAGCACACCAAAAACACTATTGTCACAGTTGCAGCTGTCCAAAGAATAAAATCCTGAAAGTCCACCTTCTGCTAATAGTTATGGTTGTCTTTGGTGTTTGGTATTCAAGCAGAAGCATACACAGCCAGTAATTGTTCAAAGTGAGGACAGGAGAGGCAGACCTGTAACAAAACAAGGGCAGTGGATGCTTCAGTGATTAGAGGGAAAACAACTACCTCACATCCATTTGTACCAGGCTGGGGCTCATACAAACAGAAAACCTTCAGATGCTTGAACACAGACCACTACAGTCTGCTTTGTATCACAGCACCGAACACAGTGCCTGGCTCAGTAAATTTCTTGCTCTCACTGAGACTTTTCATCACCCACTAATACCTTATTTAATTTAGAAAATGGTAATATCTAAATTATTTTCAGATATATAGAGAAAATAGCTTGATATCTGATCTTTTATGTTGACTTATCCCCTTAATGAAGAGTATCTTGATGTATGGGAGTAAAATTAACTGCAAAGGTATGAAAAAGGAAATTAATAATAGTCAAACTAGAGCTAATCACTGAAGGAAAGACTGACAAAAAAGAATGAGGGGCTATTTTCAGTGACAGAGATTTTGATGCCAAGTGTTACACTAGATGAGGGGCTCTTTTTTTTTTTAACCCTCACTTAATTTATCATTAACAAGAATAGCCCAGTTTATAGCCTGTATCTTTTACTTGGTAATCTACATCTGTAGGAGATACCAATATCAGTAAAAATGAAAGAAGAAATTCATGTTAACCTTTGTTTTAACCTTCCTTCTAAATATATTTTAAACCATAATTTCTTTTTTTAATCAGTATTTTTTAATTGTTGATATTGTACAGTTTTCTGTCTTTTACCCCACCCCCAGCCCACCACCCCAGCCCTCCCCACCTTCCTCCCATTTCCACCCCCCATAGTTTTTGTCCATGAGTCCTTTATACTTGTTGCTCTAAACCGTTCCCCTTTTCCCCTGAAATTCCCTCCCCTCCCACTCTGGTCACTGTCAAACTGTTCTCAATTTCAGTGTCTTTGTTTATATTATGCTTATTTGTTTGTTTTGTTGATTAGGTTCCTGTTAAAGGTGAGATCATATGGTATTTGTCTTTCACTGCCTGGCTTATTTCGCTTAGCGTGATGTTCTCCAATCCCATACATGCTGTTGCAAAGGGTATGAGCTCCTTCTTTCTTTCTGCTGCATAGAATTCCATTGTGTAAATGTACCACAGTTTTTTGATCCATTCATTAACTGATGGGCACCTAGGTTGCTTCCAGCACTTGGCTATTGTAAATTGTGCTGCTATAAACATAGAGGTGCATAGGTTCTTTTGGATTGGTGTTTCAGGGTTCTTAGGATATAATCCAAGCAGTGGAATTGCTGGGTCAAAAGGTATGTCCTTTTTTAGTTTTCTTAGAAAATTCCATACTGTTTTCCATAGTGGTTGTACCAATCTGCAATCCCACCAACAGTGCACTAGGGTCCCCTTTTCTCCACAACCTCTCCAACACTTGCTGTTTGTTGCTTTGTTTATGAAGGCCATTCTGACTAGTGTCAAGTGGTATCTTATTGTAGTTTTAATTTGCATCTCTCTGATAGCTAGAGATATCAAGCACCTTTTCATGTGTCTCTGGATGCTCTGTATGTCCTCCTTGGAGAAGTGTCTGTTCAAATCCTTTGCCCATTTTTTAATTGGGTTGCTTGTCTTCTTAGAGTAGAGTCTTGTAAATTCTTTATATATTTTGGCGATTAATCCCTTGTCTGAGGTATCATTGTCAAGTATGTTTTCCCATACAGTTGGTTCTCTTTTTATTTTAATACTGTTTTCTTTAGCTGTGCAGAAATTTTTTATTTTGATGAAATCCCATTTGTTTATTCTTTCTTTTATGTCCCTCGCTAAACCATAATTTCTAATAAAATATATATTAATTATATTCTCACCCATTTTCAGCCAAAAGTCTTAATTTTAAAGATAACTCTAATCTTGCAGAAAATTTTTGAAAAGGAAAAAATCACAAACAGGAGATTAAAGGTCACCTGCAATATTACCTCAAAAATAATCCCATGACATGATGGTAGAGAAATATATAGATGTACATTTAATGAATCACAATGCACATAATATAGGCGCTGTCGGTCTTGGCCATTGTTGCCATTCTATATTTTTTGTTTGGTAAGCTACATTTTTCACTTAAATATATATCCTGAGTATTACTTCATATCACTAAATATTTTATAGAAAAATATATTTAATGTTGAATAGCAGTCCATCCTGTTAATATTCTAATTTTATATACCATAACTAGTCAACTAAATGGAAGTTATATGGAACATTAGAGTGTAAATGAAGGACACTATCAGGGACCAAATCGAACCCTGCTATTATTAAAGACTCTAACATTGTGATAAATGACAGAGGATTGAGAACTGATCTAGATCCAGACCGTTTCCTAGTTTGGCTCATGAGTTGGTAAAAATTTCCTATTTTGGTCAGGTTGGTTAGAACAACTCCCCTCAATGTTGATTACAAATGTCTAAATAACATTCCCACCTATGCTGATAATGTCAGCTTCCCAATTAACATTCTAAAGTGATATACAGAAAAAGCAAGTCAAGCTTTGCTATTTTGTCCCCCCCCAAAAAATGCACTGTTTTGCAGTATGTACCAAATTTTATTTTTGTGTTAGCACACTTTTCATTTCTACTTTTTAAAAATTTTTATTGTATTTTTTTCCATTACCATTTAATCCCCTTAGGCCCTCCTCTCCCTGTAATCCCCTTTGCTCTCAAATTTGTCATCTTTTATGGGATATGACACATCGTTAAACAGAAGAATTGCTCCCTACTTTATTGTATACTCTCAGCCACTTTATTCATATTAACACTAAGGCCAATAGTAGCTATTATAATTTTCTCATTATTTACCAACAAAATTAAGTAGATGTCAAATGTTTATAATAGGATCCTTCACTTGATTCAAACTGCATTTTTATTGGATAAACTTTTTCACAGATAATGTTGGCTTATTTAATTTTATTTGTCTCACTATAGATTGCTGAAGATTTTCTTAAAGATACTGATATTAGATATGTTCATACCTGTACTAATGTCAAGATGCATCAGCTGTTTCTAACATTTACCATCTACAATCCTAAATTCACCTTTAAGACTTGGATTCATATGAACCCGACATTTGTGGATCTTTTTGATTCCTTGGCTTTCATGTCCTGGTGTGCATAGTCCTGAAAACTAGGAAAGAAATTGTGGGAGCTATGGCACTGGCACTGACCATTTCATCTTCCTGGGAGCTGTGAGCCCATGCGAGTCACAGAGAAACTAAATTATCGTGATACTATCCCCAAGAGACTAATTTCTGATGGTGTTCTTTTGAAAAGAATGCAAAATAACTAAATTTAAATTTGAGTACCAACAAAAAATAAATCGAATTTCTTGTGTCTCAGCACTTAAAAGCTCCCTGATGGGCTTTAAGCTAGCATCCACCATTATTGAGGGATAACTCGTACTTCATAAGTCAGACACTTTTGTTTTAAAAAAGTGCTGTAAAAAATATTGTGGAGTTGCATCTAAAACTCAAATTGTGTGGGAAAGTAAAACCTTATCTTTGCCTTCAAAGGTATTTCTAGTTTCAATCCTGACTTTTCTGCTAAAACCGAAGACCACTCTTTTAATTGGGATAAATGATTTTCCTTATCCAACCAGCCAAAGTCATCTTGATCAACACAACAATCATAGACTCTTTCTTTCATAAATTATTCCTTAACATCTAATAAGCTTAGCTCTGGATTAAATGTCACCCATTCCTTGTGTGACACAAGTCTTTACTCCTATTTTGCAAATAAATTATGGAGAAATACAAGATGCTAAACCAAATTTGTGATTTTTATCTTCCAGCCATGGCATATTAACTTGATTGAAAGTAACACTTTGCAAAAAAATGCTTGGAAATGTGGACAAGATTGCAAAGTAAAAAATATCATCTTGAACTATTGAAGCAGGAAAGACTTGACAAGTCATGATCCTACAGAGAAGAAATGTCCCAAAACGTGAGTACTATATGCAATGCTGTATATCCTCTGCAAAGGTTAGTGCCTTATTAACCATAGCACTGCAGACATTTGGGGTCAAGTAATTTTTTCTAAGGGAGTGGTCCTGTGTATTATGAGAAATTTAGCAGCCTCCTTAGTCTACCCACTGTATGTAAGTTGCACTATGACAGTTGTGATAACCAAAATTATCTCTTGGGCAGTGTGAAGGGTAGGGGTGAGGGCTAGACCCTAGTCAAGAACCACTGTTATAGACCACTTAATAATTCTCAGTAGAAACACCTAAAAATTGGGGCAGAATATCTGATAGTTTATGTAGGTTGTCTTTTCATTTGGTTGATTGTTTTTTTTTTTTTTCCTATACAGAACCTTTTAAGTTAGTTGTGCTCTTACTAATTTTTGCTTCTGTTGGTTGTGTTTTTGGTGTGCTAGCCAAAAAGAGTGTTGCCAATGTCAAGTAGCATCCTCCCTATGTTTTCTTCTAGGAGTTTTACAGTTTCAGATCTTATACTTTAATCCATTTTGCTTTAATTTTGTAATAGTGTAAGATGGGGTTCAAATGTAGTGTTCTGTATGCGATTAGACAGGTTTTCCAACAACATTTACTAAAGAGACTGTCCTCTCCCCATGGAGTGTCCTTGATCACTTGTCAAATATTAGAAGACTGTATATGGGAGGGTTTATTTTTTGGCTCCCAGTTCAGGTCCATTGATCTATTTCTATGACAGTTTCTTACTGTTTGGATTGTTATAATGTTGCAGTGTAGATTGAAATCAGGAAGTGTGATGCCTCCAGGTTATTCTTCTTTCTCAGGATTGCTTTGACTATTCGGGAGCTTTTGTAGTTTCATAGGAATTTTAGGATTGTTTTTTTCTATTTCTGTGAAAAATAGCATTGGAATTATCATGGGGATTGCATTGAATTTATAGATGACTTTGGATAATATAGACTTTTTCTACTATTAATCCTTCTGATTTATGAACATGGAGTATCTTTCCATTTGCTTGTTTTCTTTAATTCATTTAATCAAAGGTTTATAGTACCAACCTTTAATTGTACAGATCTATCACCACCTCCTGTTAAATGTATTCTTAATGATTTAACTTTTTATGTGATTATGAATGGGATTGTTTTATTTCTTTTTCAAATATTTTGTGGTTAGTATTTAAAAATACAATTTCTGTATGTTGATTTTTCTATCCTGCAATTTTATTGACTCTGTACATTATTTCTAACAGTTTTTGGTGGGTTCGTTAAAATTTTCTGTATATAGGATCATATCTCCTGCAAAATAAGACAGTTTTACATCTTCCTTTCTGATTTGTATGTCTTCAGTTTTTCAATTGTTTAATTTTTAAATCATTTTTTACTGATATTCAATAACAGTTGTCTCAATTTTTCCCCCTTGGCCCTCTTCCACCCATCCCATCTCCCACTCTCACAGTCAATTCTTACACTGTTGTCCATGTCCCTGGGTCATTCATACATGTTCTACATCTAGTCCCTTCACCTTCACTCCGCTATTATCCCCCTTCACCACTCCCTTTGGTAACTTTCAGTCTGCTTCATGTTTGCATGCCTGTGGTTCTATTTTATTCCTTAGTTAATTTCCTCCATTAGATTCCACTTATAGGTGACATCATATGGTATTCATCTTTTACCAGTTGGCTTATTTCACATAGCATAAAACTCTCCAGTTCCATCCATCCTGTTTCAAAGGGTAGGAGTTCTTTCTTTCTTTCTGCTGGGTAGTATTCCATTTTGTAAATGTACCACTGTTTTTTAGTACATTTATTTACTGATGGGCACTTAGGGTATTTCCAGCATTTGGCTATTGTAAATAATACTGCTATGAATATTGGGGTGCATGGTTCCTTCTAAATTGGTGTTTCGGGATTCTTAGGATATAATCTCAGTGGTGGAATCACAGGATCAATAGGCAGTTCCATTTTTAGTATTTTGAGGAAATTCCATACTGTTTTCCACAGTGGCTGCACCAGTGTGCATTCCCACCAAGAGTGTACCAGGGTTCCTTCTCTCCACAACTTCTCTATCACTTGTTTGTTGATTTGTTAATGATGCCCATTCTGACTGGTGTGAAGGTGGTATCTCATTGTGGTTTTAATTAGCATCTCTCTGATGGCTAGTGGTGTTGAGCATCCTTTCATATGTTTGTGGACCCTCTGTATGTCCTCCTTGGAGAAGTGTCTCTTCAGGTCCTTTGCCCATTTTTAATTGGATTGTTTGTCTTCCTGGTAGAGAGTGATATGACTTCTTTATATATTCTGGAGATCAAACCCTTGTCCAATGTATCATTGGTAAATATCCTCTCCCATACCATTTGTTCTCTTTTGATTTTGCGGATGTTTCCTTTAGCAGTGCCAAAACTTTTTAGTTTGATATAATCCATTTGCTTATTTTTTTCTTTTATTTCCTTTGCTCTAGGGGATATATCAGCAAAAATATTGCTGTTGGGATATCTGAAATTTTCCTGCATGTGTTCTTCTCTAGGACTTTTATGGTGTCAAGACATATATTTAAGTCTTTTATCCATTTTGAATTTATTTTGGTGTATAGTGTAAGTTGTGGTCTAGTTTCATTTTTTTTCATGTACCACTCCAGTTCACCCAACATCATTTACTGAAGAAGCTATTTTTATTCTATTATATGCTTATGCCTCCTTTGTCAAATATTAATTGACCGTAGAGACTTGAGTCTATTTTTGGGTTCTCTATTGTATTTCTTTGACCTATGTGTTTGTTCTTATGCTACTACTAGAATGTTTGATTACAGTGGCCTTGTGATATAGTTTGATACCACATATTGTGATCCCTTCTACTTTGTTCTTCTCTCTTAACATTGCTGAGGCTATTTGGAGTCTTTTGGGGTTCCACATAAATTTTTGTAGTATTTGAAATATGCCATTGGTATTTTAATAGGAAATGCATTGAATATATAGATTTCTTTGGGTAGAATGGACATTTTAATGATGTTAATTCTTCTAATTCATGAACTTGGTATATGCTTCCATTTATTTGTGTCTTCCTTAATTTTTTTTCTTCAGTGTTCTATAGTTTTCCAAGTATAGGTCTTTTACCTCTTTGGTTGAATTTATTCCCAGGTACTTTATTTTTCTTTTTGCTGTAGTGGTGGGATATTTTTCCTAGTTTCTCTTTCTGATATTTCATTTTACTACACAGAAATGCCATTGGCATCTAAATGTTGACTTTGTATCACACTATTTTGCCAAATTCACTTATTAGGTTGAGCAGTTATTTGGTGCAGACTATAGGGTTTTCTATGTACACTATCATATCATCTGCAGGACATGACAGTTTCAGTTCCTCCTTTCCAATTTGTATGTCTTTTACTTCTTTTTCTTGTGTGATGGATGTGGCTAGAATTTCCTGTACTATGATGAATAAGAGTGGTGAGAGCAGACACCCTTATCTTATTCCTGATCATAAGGGGAAGGCTTTCAGCTTTTTGCCCATTGAGTATAATGTTGTCTGTAGGTCTCTCATATATGGCTTTTATTATGTTGAGGTATGTTCCCTCTATTCCCACTTTGCTGAGTGTTTTTATCAAAAATGGGTGCTGGATTTCATCAAATGCTTTTTCAGCATCTATTGATTTGATCATGTGGTTTTTTCCATTTATTTTGTTTATGTGATGTGTTATGTTTATTGATTTGTAAATATTGTACCATCCTTGTATGCCTGGGATGAATCCCTCTTGATCATGGTGTATAATCTTTTTAATGTATTTCTGAATCCAGATTGACAGATTTTATTGAGGATTTTAGAGTCTATGTTCATCAGAGATATTGGCCTGTAGTTTTCTTTCTTTCTTGTATCTTTAGCTGGTTTTGCAATTAGTACTATATTGGCCTTGTAAAAAAAGTTTGGGAGTTCTCCCTTTTCTTAAATTTTTTGGAATAATTTGAGAAGAATAAGAGTTATTTTTTCTTTAAATGTTTGGTAAAATTCACCTGTGAAGCTTTCAAGTTCAGAACTTTTTGTGTGCTGGGAGGTTTTTTTATTACTGCTTCAATTTCACCCATTGTTATCAGTCTATTCAGACTTTGTGCTTCTTGATTCTGTTTTTGCAGATCGCTTGTTTCTAGAAATTTGTCTATTTCATCCAGATTGTCCAATTTTTTTGAATATGGTTGTTCATAGTAATTTCTTACCATCCTTTGTATTTCTGTGCTATCAGTTGTAACTTCTCCTCTTTCATTTCTGATTTTATTTATTTGGGTTCTCTCTCTCTTTTTTTTCTTGATGAATTTGGTTAAAGGTTTGTCAATTTTCTTGATCTTTTCAAAGAACCAGCTCCTGGATTTATTAATCACTTGAATTGTTCTTTTAGTCTCTATGTCATTTAATTCTACCCTGATCTTGATTATTTCCTTCCTTCTACTCACTTTGTGTGTTGTTTATTGCTGTTCCTGTAGTTCTTGTAGATGTAGGGTAGGCTGTTTATTTGACATTTTTCTATCTTCTCTAGGTAGGCCTGTATTGCTATGAACTTCCCTCTCAGTACTGCCTTCGCTGTGTTCCATAGGTTTCTGATTGTTGTGTGTTCATTTTCATTTGTTTCCAGATACTTTTTTATTTCTTCCTTGACCTCATTGTTGGCTCATTCATTATTTAATGTTATTTAGTCTCCATGTATTTGAATGTTTTTGAGTTTTTTCCTTGAGGTTATTTTCTAGTTTCTGCCTTCAATTTTTTTATTGTTTGATTGCTCTTGAAAGACTTCCAGTACTGTGTTGAATAAGAGTGGTAAACATGGACATCCTTCTCTTGTTCACAATTTTAAGAGAAACATTGTAGTTTTTTGCCCATTGAGTGAAATGTTGGTTGTGTGTTTTTCATACGTGGCCTTTATTAATCTGAGGTATGCCCCCCCATTCCTACTTTGCTGAGAATTTTTATAATAAATGAGTGCTGGATTTTATCAAATACTTTTCTGCCTCTATTGATGTGATCATGTGGTTTTTACCCTTCAGTTTGTTTATGTGGTGTATCATATTTATTATTTTGTGAATATTGTAACTACCTTGTGTCTCAGAATAAATCACTTGATCATAGTGTATGATCTTTTAAATGTATTTCTGTATTCGATTTGCTAATATTTTGTTGAGAATTTTAGCATCTATGTTCATCAGGGATATTATCCTAAAATTTTCTCTTTTTTGGTAGGGTTTTTATCTGGTATTGGAATAAGGGCAATGCTGGCATCATAAAATGAGCTTGGAAGTCTTCCCTCCTGTTCAAATTTTTGGAATAGTTTCAATAGGTGTTAGTTTTCAGAAGGTTTGGTAAAATTCACCTGTGAAACTATTCAGTCCAGGACATTTGTTTCTTGGGAATTTTTTATTACTGTTTCAATTTCACTACTTGCAATCAAGCAGCACATTATATTTATCAGAGGCATTTTTTACTTTATTTTAATATCAAATAGAGACGATTTTTTTTCTGCCTGGCTGATACTCTTTTCTAGGGTTGGGTTGTCTAGTCATGTTTGTATTTTTTCTATATTATTTTCATAATAAACTTGTTACAACCAGTGAAAGTCTATTGGTAATTTTATTGAGAGTTAAATTTATATTTTAGCTGATGGCTATTTATGTTTTTATGATGTTTGTTATAATCAAGAATATTAATTTTATATCCATCTTTTCAAAACCACTTCTGTGCTTTTCTGAAATATTTAAAATGTTTCCTTCTATAGTTTTTGCACATTTAATTCTAAGTATTGTCTTTTACCATTTTTATAACAAGATCTTCTTTTTTGAGTATTTTTGACAATGTGAAGTATTTTCTAATTTTTAAGACAGATTATTAAAATATGTGTATTGGTTTTTACTTTTGGTAGAGTTTTTAAAAATTTTCTCTTGAATTTTCCAGACACTATCCAATAATCAGAAAATTAAATATTCTATTCTTTTTTTCCAGTTCTTATACCTCAAATTATTTTTTCTTATTGTTTTAAACGATGGCTATAATTCAATGCTAAATTACAGGATGCTAGCTCTTTTCCTTATTTTAGTGAGAATTGCTCTATTCTTTCTTAATATATCATATATTATCTTTACAACTGAGGTATATAGATCTTACCAAGTTTAAAAAATTTACCGTAATTTTTAAGAAATAATAGACATTTATTTATATTTTTAAATTCTATTTTATTGATTATACTATTATATTTTTCCTGATTTTCCTCCTTTGTCCCCCTCTACTCCACACCCTCCACTCCCTCAGACAATACTCACACTATTGTTCATGCCCATGGGTCATGCGTATAAGTTTTTTGACTACTCCATTTCCTTTACTATACTTTATATCTCCATGGCTATTCTGTAACTACCTATATGTATTTAATCCCCTCACCTCTTCACCCACTCCCCTACACCCTCCTCCCACCTGGCAACCATTAAAATACTCTCTGTATCCATGATTCCATCTCTGTTTTTCTTGTTTGCTTTGTCTTTTTTACATTCAGTGGTTGATAGATTTGTATTTTTTTCCCCATTCCATTGTTCATAGTTTTAATCTCCTTTTTCTTAAACAAGTCCCTCAATGTTTCATATAATAATGGTTTGGTGATGATGAACTCCTTTAGTTTTTACTTTCTGAGCATCTTTATCTGCCCTTTGATTCTAAATGATATATTTTCTATGTAGAACATTCTTGGCTATAGGTCCCTGATTTTCATGACTTTGAATATGTCTTGCCAATCCCTTCTATCCTGAAAAGCTTCTTTTGAGAAATCAGCTGACAGTCTTATGGGAACTCCCCTGTAGGTAACTAACTTCTTTTGTCTTGCTGCTTTTAAGATTCTCTCTTCATCGTTAACCTTAGGCATTTTAATTTTGATGTATTTTGCTGTGAGCCTCTTTGCATCCACCTTGTATGGGATTTTTTGTGCTTCCTGGACTTTCATGTTATGTCCTTCAACAAATTATGGAAGTTTTCTTTTATTATTTTTAAAATAGATTTCCAATTTCTTGCTCTTTCTCTTGTCCTTCTGGCACCCCTACAATGCATGTTGGACTTCTTGAAACTGTCCCAGAGGCTGGTTATACTATTCTCATTTGGGGAGATTCTGTTTTCTTCTTGTTTTTCTGAGCAGTTGTTTTTTGCTTCCTTATGCTTCATATCATTGATTAGATTCTCAGCTTCATCCACTCCACTGTTGTTTCCCTGTAAACTGTTCTTTATTCCAATTGGTGTATCCTACTCTTCTGACTAGATTTTTTTAGACTGCTGAGGTCCTCACTAAGTTCCTTGAGCATCCTTATAACCAATGATTTGAAATCTGCAACTGAGAGATTGCTTACCTCCATTTCTTTTAGCTCTTTTTCTGGAGTTTTGATCTGTTCTTTCATTTGGGCCACGTGTCTTTGTCTCCTCGTTTTGGCAGCTTCCCTTTGTTGGTTTCTATGTATTAGGTACAGCTGTTTTGACTCCGTGTAGTGTGGCCTAATGTAGTAGGTGTCCTGTAAGGTCCAGTGGCACACCCTCCTTTATCTCTCAAGCTGCATACACAAGGTACACCCTTTGTGTGGGCTGAGTACACCCTCTTCTCATAGTTGAGTCTTGGCTGCTGTTGTCAGATCAATGGAACAGGTTTACCCAGGCCAGTCAGCTGTAAGGATTGGCTGTAACCACTTACCACCACCCTCCACCCTCCATAGAGGATCAGCTGTACATGGACACGACGCTGGTGCACCAGTGTGGTCTGTAGCTATCCAATGGGGGTGCTGGCCCTAGGGTTTTTCTGGGTGGTGTAGGCCAAGGTCATCCTCCACCTGCATTTTGCCCAGGACCACCCTGCCTATCAAGCAATATGAGCTATAAAGCATTCTGAGATGGCTGCTATTTTTGTTAGGCTTGGAGATTCCTAGAATAAACCAAGTTGTGAATCTAGGTTGGCTGCTGCTAGTGCTGAGCCTGGGGCTCACTGAGGCTAGCTGTTGCATATTTAATAGGATTTAGGAACTTGTGAAGCATGAGCCAAGACCAGCTATTCATATGGAAGAGCCGTTCAAGTGGGCCCATAATTTGGGTGGAGCAGAGTCTCTGGGGATCTCCAAGGTGTAGCAAATAGTGTTAGTCAGTTTGAGAGAGTCTCAGATACGGTACCAGCTTGCTAGCTCTGTGTGGGGAGGATTTAGCAAAGGGACAATGGCCTCTGCTTGCCTCAATGCCAGACACTTCAGTGTCTCCAGGTATACCACTGGTGCCTTTCATGCTGCTACCCCAGTGCTGGAGCTCAGAGGGAGTGAGTCTGAGTAGGTGAGTCCATGTGTGCATTCTTTAAGAGGAACTGCTTGGGGCTCCAGAAATTTTTTCCACTGACTCAATCCCCACTGGGTTTTGTGGCCATAAGTTGTGGGGACTTACCTTCCTAATACTGTAACCCTGGGCTGGGTGGCCCAGTGTGGGCCTGGGACTCCTTACTCCTATGATTTCCCTCCCAGATTTTTATCCACTACATGTGGGTGAGGGACAAGCCCATTCCACATCTGTGCTTCCCCTACCAGTCTAGATGGATGTGGTTTCTTTAATTCCATAGTTGTCAGACTTCCATTAACTCAATTTCTGGTGGTTCTGAGTGATGGCTGTTCTATATTTTAGTTGTACTTTTGATGTGGTTGTGCAAAGAGGCAAGCCATGTCATCCTACACTGCCATCTTGACCAGAAGTACAAATAGTAGACTTTTATTAATTTTTTTATTTTTATAGTATGAATCATATTAATTGGTATACTATACTAAATGATTTTCAAAGTTTTGAGTTAAATTTTACTTGACCACTATGTATTATTTTTAGTAGTCTTTTAGGTGGTTCTAATAATATTCAAGCATGATTAATTGATATTGGAATGTACTTTTTGTGGAATTTTGGGGAGTATAACATCAATGTCTTCATTCACAAAAAAAAGTTTTGAAGGTTTTTATTTTTGTACTTTTTTACTTCTTAAAGTAGGTAACAATTTAAGTGGCATAACGAGCATCTATTTTTGTATGTTTGGTAGAATTTCCCATTAAGCTTAATGGTTCTTTGTGCAGTGTAGCATTTTGGAACTATTTTTTTAATGTACATTTTTAAAATTTGAAAGTAAAATCATAATAGGTACACAGATATTTTATTGATGCATTAATTATCACAGAGGCTGAAAAAGAACAGTTTGAAAGGGAGGTTTTTACTTTTACCACTGGCTCACATCGCTACTCTTTATTTCAAATATTTCTTCCTAATGATGTTGCACTAGATAACAGTGACTCCATTTGGAAAAATTAATCTTCTTTCTTATTCATTACTTCTCTTATTGCAACTTTATTCTATTACATTTAATGAATTCTAGTTATGTACCTAATTAATGCATAGTACCACAATATTTATTTCATCACTAGTGTTCCCAATGTATGGAGTCTTTATGTGAACCTCAGAACCAAAGTCTTTTTGTTTAATTTTTAACAAAATTTTCAATTATAGTTGACATTTAATATTATTTTATATTTCAGGCATACAGCATAGTGATTAGACATTTAAGTAATTTATGAAGTGATGCCCCTGATAAATCTAGTACCTACTTGGTGCCATGCATAATTACTACAATATTATTGACTATATTTCCTATGCTGTACTTTACATCCTTATGACTATTTTGTAACCACCAGTTTGTACTTTTCAATCCTTTCACTGTTTTCACCCAAGTGTCCAACTCTGCAGTCTCACAACCATCAATTAGATTTCTGTACCTATGTTTCTGTTTCTATTCTGTTTGCCTGTTTTGTTCTTTAGATTCCACGTACAGTGAAATTATATGGTATTTGTCTTTCCATACCTGACTTATTTCTCTTGGTATAATACCTTCTAGGTCCATCCATGTTGTTGCAAATGGTAAGATTTTATTCTTTTCTATAGTTAAGTAAAATTCCATTATATATATTTATGTATCACATCTTCTTTATCCAATCACCTATTGATGGGTCTTGGGTTACTCCCATACCTTGTAAATAATGCCACAATGAACATAAAAATGTCCTATATCTTTTGAATTAGTGTTTTGGACATCTTTGGATAAATACTTAGAAGTAGAATTGCTGGGTCATAACTTAGTTCTATTTTTAATTTTTTGAGGAAACTCCATACTGTTTTTCATAGTAGCTGCCTCAGTCTGCATTCCCACAAACAGTGCATGAGTGTTCCCTTTTGTCCCTACCTTAGTCGACACTTGTTATTTGTTGATTTATTGATGATAGCCATTCTGGTAAGATAACTCATTGTGATTTTATTTTGCATTTCTCTGATGATTAGTCATGTTGGGCATTTTTCATGTCTGTTGGCCATTTGCATGTCAGAACCCACACATTGGTTCTTGACTCTGGATGTTTTGCTTCCAAATCCAGCCTCATATATGTCACATGTTAAATGTGGTACATTTGTCTTCTCTTGGTTTATAGTCTTCTTATTTTATTTGCTTTTCTAGTGAGCATATTGGAACTTAGAGATCCACCACAAAGGTAAAGGAAGTACAGGGTTATAAATGATATATGATAAAATACCCAAAAACTATATAGATATCTCAAGAAAGAAAAAAATGAATTGATCACCTGTTGGAAGGAGGTGGAATAGTTTATCATCTTGTCTGAATGTTCCACAGTGACAGATGCCACAACAAACAACCTTCATCACAAGTAGGTGAGAAGCTAAGCCAAAATATGTTTCTGCTACCAGCTCTCCATACTTGCCAATCTGATTTGTCATCTAAGACAGACCATTATTTTGGAAGGTATTGCTTTGTTTTTGCATCAAGATATCGGGTGATGTCAAATAGATATTATGTTGATAGCTTATAGAAATTTAAAGCATAAAAAATGAGAAAACAGGTTGCTAATTCAGATTTTTAAATGTCAGTTATTTTATTTTTCTCTGCTCTTGATACATAAAAGAAAAAAAGTCATGAATAATTCCCAATTTGATAGCTGTTATGTATTATTTTTATTAGTTCATTGAAAACAAACTCAGGGATATAATTGTCACATTTGTGTCCATGTATTTTAATGTTGATGTTTTAATTTTGAAGAACATTTGCTATTAGGACCTTTCCTTCTTCACCTAACACAATTGGAAAACGACCTTCCCCGTGACAATCACGTATACGTACTCATGTATGATAATTCTAAATATTTTTCTGACTTATTTTTATACAAAGAAATCAAGAGCTTTTTCTATGCATTTTTTCTTTGCTCAGGCATACATCTGCTCAGTGCAAAACTTCTTTGTAATTTTTAAGTTAGTCAAGGTCAAAAAGATATCTCAAAATTATAGAATGTGATCCTTTCAAATTACTGAACAATGTTCAGTACCCTTTGAAACTATAAAATCCAACATTATTTTAAAGCAATCTGTAAATTATTAATTGTGATGTAGATAAAGGGGAATTCAGTTTTCTTTTATTTTTTGATATCAGGGTAAGAATGAATATTCACAGGCCTGAGCAATTAAAATAGGTGGGAGTTATGTCTTTCAGGATTTCTGAATCACTTATATTGATTCAAGGATTAGAGCAAAATAATTGGTGTTTAATCTCTAAGTTTGTTCTTCTACTACTTTCCCTTTTAAAAATAATGTTTTCTGCCCTGGCTGGTGTGGCTCAGTGGATTGAGCACCAGCCTGCGAACCAAAGTGTTGTCTGTTCGATTCCCAGTCAGGGCACATGCCAGGTCAGGCCCCCAGTAGGAGGCATGCAACAGGCAAGCACGCACTGATGATTCTCTCCCCCTCTCTTTCTCCTTTCCTTCTCCTCTCTCTAAAAATAAATAAATAAAATATTTTTAAAAAATAATGTTTTCAATTCATTCAATAAATATTTAATAAGCATACGTTTTGCTTCACTTGGAAATATACATGTTTACATCTTTATTATTAATGATGCTTTTGGATTGTTGTAGATTTAATAACTGTGAAATAAAAAATTCTGATTCAATTTTATGCTCTCTAGTTAATAGGCAGCATACAAATAATGAAATAGTTCCAGGCCAGTGAGTTGAGCTTTTTTCACATTGCTATTGAAAAAATAAGTGAACACAAAGAACAATCTGAAAATAAGAGTCAGGATTCTCGAATGTTTATAAACTTTGACCTAGTAATTTTTATCATAGAACTCTACTTTAAAAATGCAGAAAGTCAAGTAATACTTTATGTCTAAAGAAGTTCAATATTATTTAATTTAAAATGGGTAATAAACTACATGTTGAACGTTAAGGACTAAGTTAATACTATATATCTGAATTTCTATACTATATATTCAAGTACAAAGATAGCCTTAGCTCCTGAGCCCTATTTCTACTTGAGAGTCAAAATTTTAAAATCAGAAGCAAAAGCTTGCAAACTCAAAGTAATGCCCCAGCTAAATGCACTACCAATCCTGATAACTAAATGCCAGCTCACTGGATTATGGATTATGTTCCTTGGACATGCCAAACATTACTACCTCAGAGTCATCGAACCCCAGTTACTCTCATATTATTCATTTCATTACCTTTATTGCTGTTAACACTTTGAAATTATGAGACTGATATATTTATTTCTTATCTGATTCCTGCTGCTGAAATATAAACTATGTGTACATGAGAGTCTGGCATATTCTCTTCATTACTCTAAATTATCATCAACATATTTCTTGATATATTATAAGAACTAAAAATGTTTAATAAATAAAAGTGTGAAGAAAAATTACTGATAGGATATCATGGAGCTGTTAAAGCACTTGTGATGTTTCAGAAAAAAATTAGGAAAATAATGAGTATTCAGCAAAATTGTAGTTATATGAAAATATTAATATGTTAAGGGTGATAACTTGGAGAAGTATTAAAAATATTAATTTTGCTCTCCATACTTTTCCTTATTTGCTAAATTCTTTATAATGGGCATTATTACTTTTTTAATCAGAAAAGTAAATAATATTTAAAGCTAGCAGTAATACAATAGAAAAACAATATGATTGGAGACATTTCTCACTTTTAACTACTTAATATACGCTCATTGAATAATAAATAACTACTACAGCACTTAAAAATTTTAGGAGAAAAAAACATATAACGTTGAAACAAAGATGTGCACCAGTACTAAGAGTATCTCCATAGAAATCAGAAAGATTATCAAATCTTTGGTAGATGATACAAAATGTTCAAATTGTTATAACCAATGTTCAAAAGAATGTTGTATGAACATAAAAAGTTAATTTGTTAATACTTATAATACAGATTGTTTATATCAATTTATGAATAAGAAAAAATTATGAAGATAGACTATAACAAACTATTGTTGAAATTATTTAAAATACAACTATACATATCTCTTTGCCATTATATCTGTAACATCCTTATAAAATGAGTGATAATTGGATGCAATTTTCTTGACATGATTAGTTGTAAAATAACATGGAGTCGAAGATCTAGAAATAAATCACAATTACCTTCTCTTCCAGAGATCTGGTCACTTAAATATTTGTTATTTTAAAAATATAATTTTAATAAATACTAAATTTTTTCAAAACAATTGTTGCCTAAATTCACCAGGAGCATTTTTGAGTGACTTGTATATATAATCAATAACTTCTCTAAGTGATATCACCCACAAATTTATTCAAATTAAATTATTTAGCACATTTAGTATTACATTGACCAAGCAATTATGGGCTTGTTAAATGAGTAATCCCAGGGTAATTTTCAGAAAAATAATGAGTGCACGGTATTGGAGCTTAGGAATATAATTATACTGTTATTGTGCAGAACTAAGCATCATCAAAGAGAATAGAGATTAAGGTACATTAAGCATGGCATTACTTTTCTAGCTGTGTTTTTTTCTTATAAAAGTATTTGGCACAGAAAAGAAAAGATTTGTGCAGTCAATTAAAACTTACATATTTAAGAAATTATATTTGTTTAATCACTTGAAAGTTACTAATTTTTATAGTTCTTTTACATTAATGAGCAAATGCAGAAAAATTTTTTGAGGAAAGTAAAATTACCCATTTCATACCATAAAATTCTAAAGTCAGTTTTCATAAAAATTAAAATCTTCACAATATTTTAAGAATTAATAAGAGGAATTATTTCTGGGGCTGTCACTAATTATCTTAGTTTTCCTTAATAATGAACCCCAATATTGTCCAAGTCAGCAATGTGTTCAAATGAAATAACTAGTCATTTCTTTTGAAAGTTGGATTCACTCATTATTCGCAGTGATTACTAGGAATTAAGATGCAGTTGAGGTCAACCAAACCAGAAGGAAGAGTTTCCCATGTGAATGAGGTGACATACCATGAAATCAGCAGGAAGTAAGCTTTAATTGCTTAGTGACTATTTTCTGTTGTGTAATAGTTTGTTTTTATCCTGCCCATGATTCATATAACTTCTTTTAGATTTAATTTTATTCATTATTTCTTAAATCTTTCTTGGGTCATTTTTCTCCAACTTTGCCGTGATGTTAACATACAGCATATGTAGCAAGATGGAGGCGTAGGTGGACACACTGTGCCTCCTCTCACAACCAAAATTAACGACAACAAATATTTAGAAACAAGAAAACAATCAGAACTGATAGAAAATTAGACTGTACGGAAGTCCAACAACCATTCATCCAGACCGGTAAGAGGGGCAGAGTCGAGGCAGGAAAAAGTGGAGGTGCAGACCCGAGAATGCAGACTGGCAGTTCCCAGGTGCACAGGCAGTGGCTGGTGGACCCCAGGCACAGGGTGGCAACTGTGCAGACCCAGTGAGGCCACACAGAGCAGCTGGTTGACCAGGTGGTCCCACATGCCCACGCACAGACAATCCAGGTGAAAGGGAAGCGGTGGAAGGGACTAGAATCCAGGAGAGAGCGGAGCAGGCACCATTGTTCCCTCTCGGACCCCACCCCCCACATACAGCATCACAACTCAGAGACTGGGCTGCCCTGCACTGGGGAACATCTAAGGCTCCACCCCTCATTATGTAACAGCCACGACCAGACCAAAACCAAAAAAAAAAAAAATGGCTCGAACGAGAGAACAAATCAAAGCCCCAGAGCCAATTCATCTAAGCAACCAAGAGATAGCCAACCTATCAGATACACAGTTCAAAGCCCTGGTGATCAGGAGGCTCACAGAATTGGTTGATTTTGCTCACAAATTAGATGAAAAAAATGCAGGCTACAATACATGAAATGAAGGAAGATGCATGGGGAACCAATAGAGATGGGGGTGGGGAACTGGGACTCAAATCAATGGAGTGGACCAGAAGGAAGAAACTAACAACCAAACAGAAAACGAGGAAGAAACAAGAATTCAAAAAAAAATGAGGAGAGGCTTAGGAACCTCCAGGACATCGTTAAACATCCCAACATCTGAATTATAGGGATCCCAGAAGGGGAAGAAGAGGAGCAACAAGTGGAAAACTTATTTGAACAAATAATAAGGAGAACTTCCCCAATCTGGCAAAGGAAATAGACTTCCAGGAAGTCCAGGAAGCTCAGAGAGTCCCAAAGAAGTTGGACCCAAGGAGGAACACACCAAGGCACATCGTAATTACATTAGCCAAGATTCAAATGAAGGAGAGAATTCTAGAAGCAGCAAGGGATAAGGGAACAGTCACCTACAAAGGAGTTCCCATCAGACTGTCAGCTGATTTCTCAAAAGAGACCTTCCAGGCAAGAAGGGGCTGGAAAGAAGTATTTGAAATCTTGAAAAGCAGGGACCTACATCCAAAATTGCTCTATCCAGCAAAGCTTTCATTTAGAATGGAAGGGCAGATAAAGTGCTTCTCAGATAAGGTCAAGTTCAAGGAGTTCATCATCACCAAGCCTTTATTATATGAAATGTTAAAGGGACTTACTTAAGAAACAGAAGATAAAAAATATGCACAGTAAAAAGACAGCAAACTCACAGTTATTAACAACCACACCTAAAACAAAAGCAAACTACGCATTGTGGTTTTGATTAGCATTTCTCTGATGATTAGTGATGTCAAGCACCTTTTAATGTGTCTATTGTCCATCTGTACACCTCCTTTGAAAAAAATGTCTATTAAGTTCCTTTTCTTGTTTTTTAATTGAATGTTTGGTTTTTTGCTATTGAGTTTTATAAGTTCCTTACGTATTTTGGATATTAACTCCTTATTCATTAGGTGGTTTTCAAATGTTCTCTCCCATTCCATAGGTTGCCTTTTTATTTTACTAATAGTTCTTTTGCTTTGCAGAAACTTTTTGGTTCTATGTAGTCCTAATTGTTTATTTTTGCTTTCGTTGCTTGTGCTTTTGGTGTCATATCTTAAAAAGAAATCATCAAAACCATTGTCAAGAAGCTTTATCCCTGTGTTTTATTATTCTAGTATTTTATAGTGTAAGGTTTTAGATTTAGAAATTTAATACATTTCAAGTTAATTTTGGGGCGTGCCTTAAGACAGGAGTCCAGTTTCATTTTTCTGCATATTATTATCCAGTTTTTACAACATAATTTATTGAAGAAACTGTCTTTCTCCCATTAAGTCTTTTTGCTTTCCTTGTCAAATGTTAGTTGACCCTCTATGCAGGGACTTATTTCTGGACTCTGGGTTCTGTTCCATTGGTCTATGGATCTACAGTATATCTAGATGTAGATATGCCAGCACCATACTGTTTTGATTACTATAGCTTTATTGTAAAGTTTAAAATCAGAAAATATGATCCTTCCAGGTTTGTTTTCTTCTTAAAATTGCTTTAGCTATAAAAAGTTCTTTTTGTTCTACACATATTTTATGATTGTTTTTTCTCTTACTGGGAAAAATGTCATTGGAGTTTTGATAGGGATTGCATTGAAATGGTTTGTGGTAGCCTGAACATTTGAACAATGTTAACTCTTCTGACCCAAAAACACAGGATTTTTTTCATTTATTTGTCTTCAATTTTTCACTAGTGAGTGTCTTGTAATTTTCTTTTTTATTGAAAAATAGTTGATATGTTATACTGTGTAAATTTCAGGTATAAAACATGTTAATTTGACATAATTGTATGTTGTAATATGATTGTCATTGTAGTAGTAATTAGAAGCTCCATTGTGTTTTTAGTTATTGTAATCATTAAGTTCTAGTCTCTTATTAAGCTTGATAACTTATAATATGTTTATCTATATTGAATATACTGTGCATTAGGTCTCTAGAACTTATTTACTACTCATTGTAAATTTGTAACTTTAAACAACATCTGTTCTATCCCTCACCCCGCTATCCCCTGGTAACCACCATTTTTCTCTGTTTCTATGAGTTTGCCTTTTTTATCTTCCACATATGAGTGACACCATGGTGGTATTTGACTTTCTGTACTTAGCCTACTGTCTTTAGGGTCCATTCATGCTGTTGCAAAAGGAAGTCTGTTGTGTAGATCTTTCACTCTTTGTTTCAAGTTATTGCTAAATATTTTTAAGAGAAATTTTTTTCAGATAATTCATTACTGGTATATAGAAAAAAATGGATTTTTATGTTGACTTTTGTATTCTGCAACTTCACTTAATTTGATTACCTCTAATAGATTTTTAGTGTAGTCTGTAGAGTTGTGTGTGTGTGTGTGTGTGTGTCTCATAGTATCTCCAACCAGAGACGGTTTTACTTCTTTCTTTCCACTTTAGATGTCTTCTATTCTTTTGCTTGACTAATTGCTCTGGTAAGAGTTTTGGCAGTATGTTGAACTGCAGTGCAAAGTGGGCACCCTGATCTTCCTGATAATCTTAAGAGGGCAGCTTTTCAGTCTTACCATATCGAGTATGTTTGCTGTGAATTTTTCATATATAGCCTTTGTTATGCTGAGATACAATCTTTCTATACCCAATTTGTTTGGTATTTGTATCATGAAGGTATGTTGAAATTTTGTCAAATGCTCTTACCATATTTGTTGATGTGATCAGATGAAATTTATCCTTCATTTTATTAATGTGAGATATTACACTTGATGATTTGCATATGTTGAACCACTCTTACATTCCAGTGAAAAATCCCCTTTGATTGTGGACAATGGTCCTTTTAATGTGCTGTAGAATTCAGTTTGCTACTATTTTGTTGAGATTTTTTAATGCATATTCATCTGTAGAAGTATTGGCTTATAATTTTCTCTTGTAGTGCCCTAATGGTTTTGGGATCAGGTAATGGTAGCCTCATATAATGACTTTGGGAGTGGTCCCTGCTCTTCTGTTTTTAGGAAAATATTGAGAAGGATTGACATTAAATCATCTTTAAATGTTTGGAGGAATTAGCTAGTGAAACCATCTAGTGCTAGAATTTTCTATACAGAGAAATTTTTTTATTACTGTTCTAATCCCCTCACTCACCATTGGTCTGTTCAGATTTTCTATTTCTACATGATTCATTCTTGGTAGGTTGTATGTGTCTAGGAATTTATCCATTTATATTTATCCAGTTTGTCATTCTATAAGAGTATAGAAGAGTATACGGTCCTTGTGTTTCTCTGTTATTAGTTGTTTTGTCTCACCTTTTATTCCTGATTTATTTGAGTCTTCCCTTTTTTTCTGAATCTAGTTAAGGGTTTGTGAACTTTTTTTCTTTTAAAAAACAGCTTTTAGTATTGTTGATCTTATATATTGTCTTCTTAATCTCTGTTTTATTTATTTCAGCTCTGATTATTGTCATCATATTCTATTAACTTTGGGCTTAGGTGATTCTTCTAGTTCTTTGAGGTATAAAGCTAGGTTACTTGAGATCTTTCATTTTCTAAATGTAGGTATTAATGTTACTCTTAGGACTGTTTTTGCTGTATCACATATGTTTTGATATATTTTCATTTTTATTTGTTTCAAGATATTTATAATTTCTCTTCTTATTTCTTTGACCCATTGGTAGTTCAGGAGCATGTTGTTTAATTTCTACACATTTGTGAATTCTCTCTTTTTTTTAATTTCTAGTTTCATACTGTTGTGGTAAGAAAAGATACTGATATGGTTTCAATCTTCTTCCATTTTCTAAAAACTTGCATTGTGACTTATGATATTTGCTGAAGAGTGGTCTGTGCACGACAGAAAAGAATGCATATGGTGCAGCTGTACAGAGAAATTTTCTTTATGTGTCTGTTAGTTCTATTTGGTATATAGTTCACATCCAGTGATTCCTCGTTGGTTTTATTGATTTTCAGTCTGCATGATATATCCCATCTATCCATTGTTGAAATTGAGGTAGTCAAGTGGCTTACTATTATTTTATTGTTATGTTTCTCCCTTTTAATGTGTTAGTATTTCTTAATAAATTAATGTCCTCCAATATTGGGTGCATATTTATTTATGACTTTTACATCCTATTGATGAATTGAAATATAGCTACCCTACTCTCTTTTGGTTTCTGTTTGCATGAAATTTCTTTCTCCCAATTTCATTTCAAGTCTATGTGTGTCCTGAAAGCTGAGGTACATCACTTGCAGACAGCGTATTGTTAAGTAACATTTGTTGTTTGTTGTTATTTTGTGATTCAGCCACTCTAAGTCTTTTGGTTGAAGAATTTAGTCCATTTACATTTAAAGTATTGATAGGTAAAGACATACTAATGTCATCTTATTATTTTCTGGCTGGATCACTGCCAAGGAAGTCTGCTAGGGCCATGGCACATGCCTGGGAGTCCCAATAGGCCATGGAGGTCAACCTGGAGCTGTGCAAGCTGGGTTAAGGGTCTGCTGTGAAGTTGGACACTCACTTACTCTCTTTCTCCCATGAACAGGGTATCTGACTCTGCTGGGCTGCCTAGACTTGAGGAAAGAATGATAAGGGAAATGTGAGTCTATTGTTCCTACTCTCCTCAACATATCTTTTCATTATGATGTGCTTTACCCAAGTGCTGTAATATCTCACTTGGATCTTTGGGTACTTATAAAGGTATTTTTGTGTGTAGGATAGATGTTCAAATTAATTTTTGTGAGGTGGGGAGGGGAAAAGCAATCAAAATTGCTATGCTACCATTTTGCTATTTATTTACAGTTTGATATAAAATCTACTTGTATCATAGTCCACTAGTCATATTTTATGAATTATTAAACCACACTAAACAACTTCATTTAAACTTTTTCTTATAAAATTGCATGAATGTGTCATTTTTAGTAACTAGTACAGTTAAACCACTAATCTATTTTCATTTACATGAGAAATTCCAAGAATATCTAAATTTAAAAGGGATTATTCTTTGTTATATATCATCTGATGAAATATAATAATCTTTATAATTTGGTTCCAAATTCTAAGAACTGGCACCAGTATATGTTGCTCAAAGTCAGCTATGTAAAACCCAGTATTTGTGATTACTTTTAATATATTTAATGGCTATAATTTGAAATGATGAGTTTTCCAATTGGAAATAATACTTAAACCAAAATATAATTCACATAATGGGTTTTTATGAGAAATATTATATAAATTAAATATGCATTGGCTCTCTAAAGAAATTGCTGTATACTCATATACAATACATTTTTCTTTAGTATTTCCAATTAATAAGAAATATAACTATAAAAATATATTTTAATGCAAACAAGTATAATGATAGTCAATAAGCGACTTTGTATATCTCAATTAAAAAACATGTTAAGATTATTTCTAAACATTTTCCATAAAAATTAATTATGTATTGGGATAGTTCTTAAAATCATCAAATTCACTTTTAAGTCTGACTCTCAATTGTTACATATGTTTTGTGATTTAACCTTGTAAAGCTTTGTTGTGCTTTTTACAAGAAATTCAGTTATTCAAAGGAATAGCAGCCTCAGAACTCTGGGGTTATCCTTTTTTAGAACCCATAATCTGTGGTATAATACTTACTACTAAAATATGACTGCATTACTTTTAACATATTTTTTAACTCTCACCCAAAAATATGGTTATTGATTTTAGAGAAGAAGGGAGAGAGAGAAACATCGATGTGAGAAACATTAATCAGTTGCCTCCAAGATCCTCAGCTGGGGATCAAACCCACAACCTTATATGTGCTGACAGGAAATCAAACCCTTCACCTTTTGGTGCATAAGATGATGCTCCAACCCAGGCAAGACTGCATTATTTTTTAAAGACTAAAAACAGAAATACTATTTCCACTCACACATTCTTCCATTCAAAGTACAATGAGTAATAGAGGGAAGCTGGAAATATTTGTAAAAAATAATAAAATCAATTACTAAATGCACAAAATCAACTCAGTGCAGAGTAAATTGTGTGACATAAATTATCATACTTTAAGTTTCTTGCACAATAATGTGAATACATAGCTAAGATTTGGGAAAATATATGTACTATTTATAAGTAGGTCTGCTTTGTTTTTTTGACTATATGTATGTGTTTTCTGAACATTTAAAAAAATATTAGGAAAATACTAATTAAATGATTGTGTATTAGATTAAGTATAATGTATCATTTCAGGAATATTTACCTATTTGAATGCTAGCACATTGGGAATCATGGTAGATTATTACAATATGTGTTACTAAATATATGATTTGTCATAAAATTTTACTTTATTATGTTTATAATATAATGTATGAAAATATAACCTGGCAACAATTCTATAAATGATAACAGTGTTTGTCATGTAAATACATTTGGTTATTTCCCCTCTTAGGGACATTCAGTTGTAACTTGGCGGTTATTAAACTGGTCTCTTACAACAACATCATTTCAGTGACAATAGCCTATTCCATTATTAAATGTCCAGATACTGAGTAGAAATTCTTGATTTCCATTCCAACATCTGTCACTTTTCCCAGTTTAAGTGGCAACTCCATCCTCTCATATTCTCTAATTTATTGTTTGTTTTTTCAAAATACTTTAATTTTTAGAGTCATTCTATTTTTTAAGATTGTATTTATTTATCTTTAGAGAGAGGGGAAGGGAGGGAGAAAGAGGAGAGAAACATCAGTGTGCGATTGCCTCTCACACACCGCTCACTGTGGACCTGGCCTGCAACCCAGGCATGTGTCCTGACTGGAAATCAGACTGGCAACACTTTGGCTCACAGGCTGGCACTCAATCCACTAAGCAACACCAGCCAGGGCTTAGAGTAGTTTTAGATTCACAGGAAAAATAAGCTGAAGGTAGAGACTTCTTATATACTCACTACCCCCATTTAAGCAAAGTATATCAGGATTGCTTTCCAAAGTGCTTTTTGATCATTGGTAAACCTACACTGACACATCATTATACCCAAGGTCTCTAGTTTATAATAGAGTTCAACTCTTGATGTTGTACATTTTATGGGTTTGCACAAATGTATAATAATATGTATTCACTGTTATAACATCTTACAGAATGGTTTCATGTCTTAAAAGTTATCTGTGCTTGTTGGTTGAAGCATTGTCCCATACACCAAAAGGTTGCAGATTGGATTCTCCATCAGGGCACATACCTAGACTGTAGGTTCAATCCCCAGTCTGGGTACAGATGAGAAGCAACGTATCTATGTTTCTCCCTCTCTCCCTTCCTGTCTTTCTCAAATCAATAAACATCCCAGATGAGGATTAAAAAAATTCTTTGAACGACCCTATCCATCCCTACCCTGTAATCCCAGGCAGCCACTGCTCTACTACTATTTTTAAAGTTTTGCCTTTTCTATAATATCATATATCCAGAACCATACTGTACACAGCTTTTTTGGATTGGCTTCTTTCATTTACTAATCTGTATTTAAGATCTCTCCATTCTTTTCATGGCTTGATAGATCATCTTTTGTGTAGTGCTAAATCATATTCCATTGTCTGGATGTACCACAATTTATACATTCACTTACTAAAAGGTATCTTAGATGATTCCAAGTTAAGGCAATTATGAATAAAGCTGTTATAATTATTCATGTACAGGTTTTTGGGTGGATATGAGTTTTCAGCTAACTTCTTTTGTAAATACCAAAGAGTATAATCACTGAATCATATAGTAAGAGTATAGTTACTTTTATAAGAAACTGTCAAAATGTCTTCCATAGAGGCTGTATCATTTTGCATTCCCATCTGCCATGAATGAGAGTACCTGTCCTTCTCCACCCTAGCCAGGATTTGGTGTTATCAGTGTTCTAGATTTTGGTCATTCCAATGCGTGTGTACTGGTATCTCATTATTTTAATGTGCACATCTCTGATGACAAAAATGTGAAGTATCTTTTGATGTACTTATTTGCCATCTGTAAATCTTTTTTGGCAAAATGTCTACTACAGTATTTGGCCCATTTTACCATTAGATTGTTTGTTTTATTGTTAAGTTTTAACAGTTCTTGGTATATTTGGGATAATAATCTTTTATCAGATGTGTCTATTGTAAATATTTTCTCCCAGTTGGTGGCATGTATTTTTATTTCTTTTCATATTATCATTCACAGAGCAGAAGTTTTTAACTTTAGTCAAGGCTAGCTTATCAATTAATTATTTCATGGCTAGTGCCTTTGATGTTGTATCCCAAAAGTCATCACCATACCAAAGGTCATGTAGAATTTCTCCTTTCTAATCTGCTAGCAGTTTTATAGATTTGGTTTTCTGCCTTCAATTTCTTTCACCATTGTCTTATGATTTTCAGCTTATAGCTGTCTTTCAATTTCTTGGTTAAATTTGTGGATATTTTATTCTTTTTGATGCAATTTAAATGTATTTGTTTACTTAGTTTCTCTTTCTGATAGCTCATTATTAGTGTATAGATATGCAAATGAATTTTGTATATTGATTTGTATCCTGAAATTTTACTGAGTTAATTTATTAGTTATAATAGTTTTCAGTGGTATTTTAATGATATTTTAAATTTTTATTTTCCACTGTTATTACATAGAAATATAATAATATTGTATACTGAGTTGGTAATCTGCCATGTTGCTGAACTAGCTTTTGAACTTCTAGTAGTGCTTTTGTAGAGCCATCAAATTCTCTGTATAGATAATTTTGTCATCTAAAAGTAAATACTTTTATTTCTTCCTTTTCCATAGGATACTCTTTAATTCTTATTCTTTTATTTTATTGTCTACACATTTGGTATAATGTTGAATAAAAGTGGTGAAAGCATATACTTATGTCTTTTTCCTGATTTTTCAGGTAAAGCATTTATTTTGCTTTTGTCATTAAGAATATTTATTATTAGTTGTTGTGTTTTATAGTTGCTCTTAATCAAGTTGATGTAGTTCCCTTTTATTCATAGTTTCATGAAAGAAATGTATTCTGAATCTGCCAAACATTGTTTCTGTGTCAATTGAGGATATAATTGATTTTTCTTTTTTAATTAATTTATATTGTGAATTAAATTTATTGGAAATTTAAACCAACTTTGCTATCATGGGACAAACCTTATTCTTTTAACATATTGTTGAATTAGATGTGCTAAATTTTCATTTATAATTTTTGCATCTGTATTCATGAAAGAGGGTCCTGATGTTTTATATTCTTGCATCATCATTCTCTAGCTCTGGCATCACCATAGTGCTGGCTTCATAAAGTGAGTTTGAGAATATTTACTCCTTTTTAGTTTCCTGAGAAAACTTCTATAGATATGGCATTATTTCTTCTTTTTATTTTTATTGAAGAAAAATAAACCAATGGGATTATATCAAACTAAAAAGCTTCTGCCCAGCAAAAGAAACCATCAACAAAATGAAAAAGGAAACCACTGTATGGGAGAACATATATGTCAATAATATATCTGAAAAATGGTTAATTTCCAAAATATATAAAGAACTTATACAACTCAACACCAGCAACAAATGATCTAATTTTTAAAATGGTCCAAGAGCCCTGGCTGGTGTGGCTCAGTTGGTTGGGCATTGTTCCACAAACTAAAAGGTCGCAGGTTCAATTCCCAATCAGAGCATATGCTTGGGTTGCAGTTCATTCCTATCCCTGATTGTGGCACATGCAGGAAACAACTGATGGATGTTTTTCTCTCACATCAATGTTTCTCTTCTCTTTTCCCTTCTCTTTGCATCTTTCTGAAATCAATAAAAGTAATAAATACAATTTTTTAATGGGCAAAGGACCTGAATAGACACTTCTTCAAAGAGGACAAATAGCATTATTTTTTCTTTAGAGGTACAATTATTTGGTGAAGCCATTGGGCTTTAAAGTTATCCCCTCTATATCCTCTCCCACCACTACCCACCCTCCTTCCCCCACAGTCACCACACTGTTGTCCATGTGCATAAGTTTCTCTTTTTTTTCTTCTTTGCTCAGTCCCTTCATCTCCCCAGCACTCCAACTTCCAAGCTGTCATCCTACTCTTTATAAGTCTGTTTCTATTTTGCTTGTTAGTTCAGTTTGTTTGTTAGATTCCACATATGAGTGAAATCATATAGTACTTGTCTTTCTCTGACTGGCTTAGTTATCTTATCATAACGTTCTCTAGGTTCATCCATATTATTGCGAAGGATAACATTTTCCTCTTTTTATGGCCAAGTAGTATTCCATTGGCAAATGTGACACAATTTAAAAAAAATTCACTGTGATTTATTTTTTACACTTTTGTATTGTTATCTATTAAAGTTGTCCCAGTTTTCCCCCTTTGCTCTCCTCCACCCATCCCACCTCCCACCCCACAGTCAAGTCCCACACTGTTCTCCATGTCCATGGGTCATTCATACATGTTCTTTGTCTAGTCCCTACCCCTTCTTTATACCAATATTCCTCTAGACCCACCCCTCTGGTCAGTTTTGGTCTGCTCCATGTTTCCATGCCTATGGTTCTATTTTGTTCATTAGTTTATTTTGTTCATTAGACTCCTCTCACAGATGCGATTATATGGTATATGTCTTTCACCTTCTGGCTTATTTCACTTAACATAATGCTCTCCATTTCCATTCATGCTGTCCCAAAAGATAGTAGTTCCTTCTTTCGTTCTGCTGTGCATTATTCCATTGTGTAAATGTACCACAATTTTTTGATCCACTCATTTATTGATGGGCATGTAGGCTGTTTCCAGCACTTGGCTATTGTAAATAGCACTACTATGAACACAGGGGTGCATAAGGTCTTTTGAATTGGTGATTCGAAATTCTTAGGATATATTCCCAGGAGTAGAATCTCTGGGTCAAAAGGCAGTTCCACTTTTAGATTTTTAAGGAAATTCCATACTGTTTTCTACAGTGGCTGCATTAGTCTGCATTCCCACCAACAGTGCACTAGGGTTCCCTTTTTCTCCACGTCCTCATCAGCACTTGTTTGTTGACTTATTAATGATAGACATTCTGACAGGTGTGGGATGATATTTCTGATGGCTAGTGATGCTGAGCATCCTTTCATATGTCTCTGGGCCCTCCATACGTCCTTCTTGGAGATGTGTCCATTGAGGTCCTTTGCCCATTTTTTAATTGGATTGTCTTCCTGGTGTTGAGTCATATCAGTTCTTTACATATTTGGTAGATCAAACTCTTGTCCAATGTAGAATTGGCAAATATGTTTTCCCATATAGTGAGTTCCCTTTTCATTTTGATATTGGTTTCTTTAGCCATGTAGAAACTTTTAAATTTGATGTAGTCCTATTTATTTATTTTTTCCCTTTATTTCCTTTGTCCTAGGAGATATATGACAAAAATATTGCTACATGGGATATCTGAAATTTTCCTGCCTATGTTTTCCTTTAGAACTTTAATGGTGCCATGACTTATATTTAAGTCTTATATTCATTTTTAGTTTATTTTGGCATATGGTGTAAGTTGGTGGTCTAGTTTCATTTATTTGCATGTACCAGTCCAGTTCTCCCAACAGCATTTATTGAAGAGTCTATCCTTGTTCCATTGTATGCTTTTATCTCCTTTGTCAAATATTAATTGACCATAGAGGCTTGGGTTTATTTCTGGGCTCTCTATTCCGTTCTGTTGATCATTGTGTCTGTTCTTATGCCAGTACCAGACTGCTTTGATTACAGTGGCCTTGAAGTATAGTTTGATATCAGGTACAGTAATCCCTCCTCTTTGTTCTTCTTTCTCAAGATTGCTGAGGCTATTTGGGATCTCTTTTGATTCCTTACAAATTTTTGAAATATTTGTTCTAGATCTGTGAAATATGCCATTGGTATTTTAATAGGAAATGCATTGAATCTATATAATTGCTTTGGGTAGTATGGACATTTTAATGCTGTTAATTCTTCCAATCCATGAACACAGTATATGCTTGCATTTATTTGTATCTTCCTTAATTTGATTCTTCAGTGTTCTATAGTTTTCCAAGTGCAGGCCTTTTACCTCCTTAGTTAAGTTTATTCCTAGGTATTTTATTTTTCTTGTTGCTATAGTGAATGGGATATTTTTCCTGGTTTTTCTTTCTGACAATTCATTGTTGGTATACAAAAATGCCATTGATTCTGAATGTTGACTTTGTATCCAAATATTTTGCCAAATACACTTGTTAGGTCAAGTAGTTTTTGGTGGGTTTTCTATGTACACTATCATGTCATCTGCAAATAATGACATTTTTACTTCCTCTTCTCCAATTTGGATGCCCTTTATTTCTTTTCTTGTTTGATCACTGTGGCTAGAACTTCCGGTACTATGTTAAATAAGAGTGGTGAGAGCAGACACCCTTGTCTTTTTCCTGATCTTAAGGGAAAAGCTTTTAGTTTTTGCCCATTGAGTATAATGTTGGCTGTAGGTTTTTCATATATGGCCTTTATTAAGTTGAGGTATGCACCTTCTATTCCCACTTTGCTGAGTGGTTTTTTTTTTTTTTTTTTTTGGTTTTTTTTTTTTTTTATCAAAAATGGGTACTGGATTTCATCCAATGCTTTTTCAGCATCTACTGAAATATGATCATGTGGTTTTTGTTTATGTGATGTATTATGTTTATTGATTTGTAAATATTGTACCATCCTTGCATCCCTGGGATGAATCCCATTTGATCATGGTGTGTGATCTTTCTAATGTATTGCTGAATCTGGATTGCTAATATTTTGTTGAGGATTTTAACATCTATATACATCAGAGATATTGGTCTATCTCTAGGTTAGGTCTACAGGTTTCTATTGGTCTATAGTTTTCTTTCTTTGTACTATCTTTACCTGGTTTTGGAATCAGGACAATACTAGCCTTGTAAAAAGTGTTTAGGAGTCTTCCCTCTTCTTGAATTTTTTGGAATAGTTTGAGAAGGATAGGAGTTAGTGTTTCCTTAGATGTTTGGTAAAATTCACCTGTGAAACTGTCCTTTTCAAGGCTTTTGTGTGCTGGGAGTTTTTGGATTACTGCTTCAGTTTCACTCACTGTTATCAGTCTATTCAAGTTTCCATTTCTCTTGATTCAGTTTTGGAAACTTGTATGTTTCTAAATGTTTGTCCATTTCAACCAGGTTATCCAATTTCTTATCCAATTTCTTGGTTCATAGTAATTTCTAACAATGCTTTGTATTTCTGTGGTGTTTGTTGTAACTTCTTTTTCATTTTTTATTTTATTTATTTGGGTCTACTCTTTTTTTCTTGATGAATCTGATTAAATGTTTGTCAGTTTTGTTTATCCTTTTTAAAAAACCCACCCATGGATTTACTGATACTTTGTTTTTTTTAATCTTTGTCATTTAATTCTGCTCTGATGCTGATTATTTCCTTCCTCCTATTCACTCTGGATGTTTTTTGTTGTTGTTCCTCTAGTTCTTGTAGATGTATGGTTAGGTTGTTTATTTGAGATTTTTCTATCTCCTTTAGGTAGGCCTGTGTTGCTGTGAACTTCCCTCTCAGTATTACCTTTGCTGTGTCCCAGAAGTTTTGGGTTGTTGTATATTCATTCTCATTTTCTTCCAGATACTTTTTTATTTCTTTCTTGATCTCATTGTTGACCCATTCATTATTTAATAGCATGTTAGTCAGTCTCCATGTATTTGTATGTTTTAGGATTGTTTCTTTGTTGTTCATTTCTAGTTTCAATCCATTATGATCTGAGCACATTGCTTGATATAATTTCAATTTTATTGAATATGTTGAGGCTTCTTTTGTGTCCTACTGTGTGGTCTGTCTTTGAAAATGTTCCATGTTCATTTGCAAAGAATGTTATTTTTCTTCTTTAGGGTGAAAGGTTCTGTATATATCAATTAAGTCCATTTCATCTATAGTGTCATTCAGTGCCACAATATCCTTGTTGATTCTTTTTTTGGAAAATCTATCTGTTGTTGACATAAGGGTGTTGAAATTCCCTATGATGACTGTGTTGTTAATATCTTTCCTGAAGTCCTCTAAGATTTTCTTTATATATTTAGGTGGTCCTATGTTGAGTGCAAATATGTCTCCAAAGATTATATCATCCTGTTGGACTGCTCCTTTAACTACTATGCAGTGACCTTCTTTGTCCCTTTTTATGGCCTTTGTTTTGAGTCTATTTTGTCTGATATAAGTATTGCTACCCCAGCTTTGTTTTCATGTTCTTTCACTTGGAATATTTTTTTTCCATCCTTACACTTCAACCTGTGTAGATCTTTTGTTCTGACATGAGTCTCTTGTAGAGAGCATATAGATGAGTCATTTTTCTTATCCATTCAGTTATCCTGTGTCTTTGATTGAAGCATCTACTTGATTTATGTTTAAGGATATTATTGATAGGTACTTATTCATTGCCATTTTTCTATACCTGTGTTTCACTCTCTCTGTCTCATTTCTTCTTTTTATAGCAGCCCCATTAGCATCTCTTTCAGGGCTGACTTGGTAGAGATGTACTCTTTTAGCCTTCTTTTGTATGGGAAGCTCTTTATTTCATATTCCATTTTAAGTGAGAGCCTTGCTGGATACAGTAGTCTTGATTTTAGGTCCTTGTCTTTTCTTACCTGGAGTATTTCATGCAAATCCCTCCTGGCTTGTGGTATTTCTTTTGAGAAAGCAGCAGATAGCCTTATTGGAGCTCCCTTGTATGTTACTAGATCTTTCTCTCTTGCTGCCTTTAAGAGTCTCTCTTTGTCTTTAAATTGCCATTTTAATTATGATATGTCTTGCTGCAGGCCTCTTTGGGTTCACCTTGATTGGGACTTTCTGTTCTTCCTGAACTTGCATGCCTTTTTCCATCATCACGTTAGGAAAATTTTCTGTTTTTCAAACAGGTTTTCTATCCCTTGCTCCTTTTCTTCTCTTTCTGATATTCCTATGATACAAATGTTGTTATGTTTTATGTTGTCCTAAAGCTCCCTTAAACTATCCTCATTCTTTTTGAGTCTTTTTTTGTTTTGTTCTTCTGATAGGGTATTTCTTCCTACCATGTCTTCCAGCTTGCTGATGCTTTCCTCTGCTTCATCTACCCACTTTTAATTCCTTCTAGTATATTTTTCATTTCAGATATTGTATTCTTCATTTCTTCCTGGTTCTTATTCATAGTTTCTATATTCTTTCTCATGCTGTTATAGTTCCACACATTAAGGTCCTTGTAGGTCCCATAAAGTTCCTTGTATTTTTCCGAGTTCCTTGTGCATCCTTATAACCATTATTTTGAATTCTGTGCTTGATAAATTGCTTGCCTCATTTCATTTAGCTCTCTTTCTGGGAATTCCTCCTTTCCTTTAAATTGGAGATTATTTCTTTGTCTCCCCATCTTAGGTGACTCTTTTTCTTTATTTCTGCATCTGAGATTGCTCTGCTTTGCCTGCCTATCTTTGTGGGATGGACTTCTGTGGTAGGAGTTCTGTGGGACTCAGTGGTACGGTCTCTTTGATCTCTTGATCTGGATGTTCTAGGGTTGCCCTTTATTTGGTTTATGTGGGCTCTCTTGTGCTTGGGCTTTGATTATTGATGTCTTATTCATTGTTGGGTCCTTTCCTTCACATGGCTGACTGTGAGTCACAACCACTGCCACATCTTGTATGCTGCTGTACGGGTGCAGGTTGACAAAGCAATTCTACCCAGAAAACCAAACTCACACCAGCAAAAATACCCCCCACCACATCAGCAATATCAACAGCAGTTGAGCAAATATTAATAAAGGTGAAAGAGATTGAGAAATTATAAGATAGGAAAAAAAGGAATATGAGATGACTAAAGGAGAGAAAACTAATTTTGAGAAGAAATCAGGAGGAGAAATAATTAGAGTAAGGGACAGAAATAAAGTGATTAAAGGGAATGAATAAAATTTAAAACATAAGTAAAACAGGGAAGGGTTTTGACAAAATGGAGTAAGAAAAGGGAGGAGTATAATATGAGGTTTGAAATAAAATTTAAAAATAGTGAACCAAAGGAACAAATTTGCAGTAAAACCACAACAATGTCAATAACAATGACAGCTGAATAAATATTAATAAAGGTGGAATGAGAATAAGAATAGTATATGAAAGAGAAAACAGAGTATGAGATGTCTACAGTAAAGAAAAATGATTTTGAGAGGATAGAGGGAGAAGAAATAATGAGAATAAGGAATAGAATCCAGACTAAGAAAGGGAAAAATTAAAATTCCAAACTCAAATAAGCAAGGGCAGAAAGAAGGAAAATGGAGTAAGACAGTGGGAGAGTAACCCTATGAGATTTTAAATTTAAAAGAAAGAGTGAACAAATAGGAATACAGTTGGAGAAGAACAGCAGTATATGTAATATCCATGACAAACAAGCTACAATTTATAAATATGGAAAGAAAATAGGAATATTATAAGAAGAGGAGAAAGAATGAAGGCTAACTAAAAGAAAGAGGAATGATTTTGAGAGTATAGAGGAAAGATAAATAATAAGAGTAAGGAATAGCAAGAAGCCATAGCATGGGGGAAAATAAGATTTACAACAAAAATAATAAAAGGCAAAATGGAATAAGACAAGGAAAGGATACAATGTGATATTGGAAATAAAAATAAAATTTAAAAACTCATGTAAAAATCTAAAGAAAAAGAACAAGAAATAAAAGACAAAGAATAGTGACTTAGTTGGAATACAGTTGACAAGTCTTAAGTGGCTATGCAACAGAAAAAACTAACACAAATTCTGAAGAGGAACAAGGTGGAATTTGTCTCAGCAGGTTTTGGGGTTTATGTTCTGCCTTCTCTTTCTGGATCTGCCTCTAGTTTTTTATCAGCTCAAGGTCCTGGGGTGGGTAATCCAACTTCTGGCAGCACCTCTTGTATGACCTTCACCTGCCTCTAGAGGGGTCTTCTATTGCTATTGGGAGTGCGGGACCCTTGGGTCTCCCCTGGGAGGCACTGTTTTGTCTTCTGGAAAAATTGTGAGTGTGTTCCCCCTGCCCCTGCACTACCCATCTCGCTTAGTCTCAGCTTATTTCCAAGAATGTAGTTTCTGATGTATTAATTCTCCATTTCAAGAGAGGGACCAATCTGTGCAGTGTCAGCTCTTTCTTTCTTGGTGCTGATGGCATCTCTGTGTGTAAGCTGTGGCTGGGTGGGGCCCTGACTCCCTCTTGTTGCACTGATTTCTGATTTCCCTGCTTTGCTGGCCTCAGTGGAATAGGGCCCTAGGAACCAGTGTATCTTATCTCCCTAAGAGAAGTTCAAAATGGGCCATTTCTCTTTTTACCTTTCTCTTGTGGACACGCATCCTATATGGGGCTCTTGAGCCTGTCCTGCCTGTTTTGCAGAGCTTCCCAGGTGGATGGCAGGGGGTGGTGCCTATTGAAGGAGGTGGGAGCTGGGTGAGCCCTTCCCTTCCTGGAGGTTTGATCTTTGCGGGCTGGGAAAGGGAGCTCTGCTTGGCTGTAAATAATCTCAGGTGCTCAACTCCTGCCCATCCAGTTCCCATCCCACTGCCCTTGCAGCAGACAAGGTCCCAAACTCTCCATTCTGAGCTGCCTCTGGCCTGCTAACTGTGCCAGGATGGGGCCAAGATAGGGCCTTACTGTGGACCTTTCTGATCTTCTGCCCAGCTGTATTCAGTGGGAGCAAACCATTGTTTCAATCTTTTCCTTTTACTGGCAGGGCAGCTGTGCATGGGGTCCCTGCCCAGCATGCTTCAGCTCCCCTTTTAAAAAGTCTTTCTGGGCACACTCACTGTGGTACTGAGTCATTGGCTGGTTTTCCACAAGTACACCCCCAGCTACAAAAAGCCAAAAGTCTCTCACAGTCCTGGTTGGCTGTGTCCTGCCTCTGCCTGACCCAGGTGCACAGAGTCCCTCTCTCTCCAGCACTGCCCTGGTGGGTGTTTGCCGCTGCAGCTGTCTGTGTGCTGCTCGCTGTGTGTGTGTATCTGAGTCACTCCCCACCAGGGTCTGGGGGTTCTCTCCTCTGGGAGGGGAGGGAGCTGCAAAGCTGCAATCTCTGACCAGGCTCTCCATGGCTGCCAGCACCACACATGGGGTATTTCCCCTTCGACCATTAAAATCTCCTTACCACCTGTTGGGAAGGATCTTCTGTTCTCCTTGGCTTCCAAACTTTATATCAGCTAAGATTCAGTTGAATGTTCAATTTATTTGTTGGCAGATTAGCCAAGTATCCAGGCTGGGAGCACTAGCAAGTGGACTCAGCTTCCACCTGCTTGGCCGCCATCTTCTCCCTCTCTGTACCACAAAGGTTTTATCCATTCATTTACTGATGGGCACTCGGGCTGCCTCCAAATCTTGGCTATTGGAAATAATGCTGCAATGAACATAGGGGTGCACATATTTTTTCAAATTAGTGTTTCGGATATCTTTGGATAAATTCCCAAAAGTGGAATTGCTGGGTCATAAGGCAGCTGCATTTTTAATTTTTTGAGGTAACTCCATACTCTTTCCACAGTGGCTGCACCAGTCTGCATTCCCACCAGCAGTGCACTAGGGTCCCGTTTCTCCACATCCTCTCCAACACTTGTATGTTGACTTATTGATGATAGCCATTTTGACTAGCATGAGGTGATATATCTCATTGCAGTTTTAATTTGCCTTTCTCTGATGATTAGTGACACTGAGCGTCTTTTCATAAGTCTGTTGGCCATTTGTATGTCCTCTGTGGAGGAGGGTCTATTCAGGTCCTTTGCCCATTTTGTAATCGGATTTTTTGTTCTTAGGGTTTAATTTATTGAAAGTTTTTAAACTACAAATTCAATTTTTAGTAAATATAGAGATATTAAAGTTATTTCTTCTTAACAGAACTTTGCTACTTCATGTTTTCTAAAGATTTTGTCCATTTCCAGTTATTTATTTCTTCATTAATGGGCTTTGATAGTCTATGTATCTCATGGAGTATGTCCATTTCAGCTAAGTTCTTAACTATATTGCCATAAAGTTGTTCATAATATTCTGTGATTTTCCTTTCTGTTATGTGACATCACTTCTCTCATTCCTAACATTGGTTATTTGTGACTTCTCTTTATCTATCCTGAACAGTTGGACTAGAATTCCATCAATTTTATTGATCTAAAAGGACTAGATTTTAGGTTACTAATTAGTAACTTAATACTAATTAGTATTTTGATCAGGTGCACAAATATTTTAAATTCTTGTCTTCTTGATTAATTAGCCAATTTATCATTATAAAATTATTTATCCCTGTTAATATATTTTGCTATGAAATCTTTTTTTCTATTACCAGCTTGGGTTTGATTAGTATTAACAAAGTATATATCTTATATCCTACTACCCTTTCTTCATTTAGCTACTAGTTTATGTTTACAGCATGTTTATTGTAGGCAGCATATAGTTGTTGCTTTTTATCCACGCCAGTAATTTCTTCCTTTAATGGTGATGTGTAGACCATTTGCATGTAATGTAATTATTATTAAGGTTAGATTTAAACATGCCATTTTGACATTTATTTTCTGTCAGTCCTATCTTATTTTTTTTGCTATCTTTTTCTTTTCCCCTCTTTATTAGGATTGAGTATATTTTTAATGACATACCTTATCAGATTTTTTTTTTTTTTACTTACAAGCTCCAACTTTTTATTATTTTAGTGATTACTGGGTTTGGAGTAAAAGTATTTAAGTGATATCATACCACTTCACAAATAGTATAAAAATATTATAGTATACTTCAGTAACTCCCCAAATTTTGTTATCGTCATCGTACATTTAATTTCTACATGCTACAAACACTATACTATATCAGTTATTTTTTATTTGAATGGTCAGTAATCTTTTAATTATACAAAACATGTCAGATTTACCCACATACTTGCCATGCCTAGTACTCTTTATTCTTTTATGTTGATCCATATTTATATATTGGGTATTTTTTCTTCCTTCTGAAGGACTTCTAATAATGATTCTCTGAGGTTTTATTTGTCTGAAAAAGAAGTATTTTACTTTCATTTTTGTAAGATGTTTCATCTATTTGTAGAATTTCTGGTTGACAATTCTTTTTTCCCCCCAATGCTTTCAAGATGTTGATCAACTATCTTCTTTCACTTTATTCTAGAGAGAAATTTGCTGTCATTCTTATATTTTTGCCCATGATGCCTTCAAGACTTTATATTTGTAATTGACTTAGAGCCCTGTAATTGTTATTCCTTGATGTAGATTTCCTCAAGGCTTGTTTTTAGCACTTGATGTACCTTCAGCAACCTGAATCTTTGGGTTTATAGTTTTTATGAAATTGGGAAATTGTTGTGCCATATTTCTTCAATTTTTTTCATCCTCCCTATTTTGAGGACTCTAATAATACATATAATAGGCTGCTTGAAATTGTACCACAGCTCATATCCTGGCTTTTTTCACTCTTATTGTGTTTTTCATTTTATTTTTAACAGTTCCTATTAAGTATTCATGTTTATGAAGCATTTCTTCTTCCATGAATTAATTATATCCAATGTTTTTATTTTATGTTAGACATAATTTTTACTTCAGATTTTCAGGTTGTTTTTTTTAATTTCTTCCTTGTCTCTCCTTAACATGTTCAATCTTTTTTAATTAACATTTTATTTATTTATTTTTAGAGAGAGAGAAAGAGAGAGAAACATCAGTGTGTGGTTGCCTCTCATGAGCCCCCTACTGGGGACCTGTCCTGCAACCCAGGCATGTGCCCTACCTGGGAATTGAACCAGCGACCCTTTGGTTAGCAGGCCAATGCTCAGTCCACTGAGCCACACCAGCCAGGGCACACGTTCAATCTTTAGCTTTTTGAGTGTATAAATTCGAGCTAAAATTACTGTCCCCTATATGCTGTTATTTTATATCTGTGTCACTAGTAAGTCAGGTTTAATTGTTTGATTTTTTTTTTTTTTTTTTTGTCCCTCATTCTAGGTATAATTTTCTTTGTTGAATGCTTGGTAATATTTGTTCAGATGAAAGATATTATGAATATTTTGGTGCTACATAATTTTCTATTTTTTGAGGTTTATAATTATTAGAGTTTTATGCAAGGACATATTTAAATTACTTGGAAACAGTTTGGTTTGAGCCTGACTTCTAAAATTTTTTAGGCATGATCAGAGTGATATTTAGTCTAAGGCTAATTACTTCAATAACTAAAGCAAGGCCTTTCAGAGTTCTTTACTAAATAACTGGATTAGGTTTCCACTCCAGTAAACACAGGCAAAACTTGTGTGAGCATTGGATACTCTTATTTTAACCTTTTAGTTAGTTCTTTCCCAGACACAGGTAATTCCTCACATGTGAGTGCTAATCAGCACTCTGCCAATTGTTCTAGGGTGGCACCGTGGGTATCATGAGTTCTGTCCTCTCTGACACTATATCCTGCAAACATCATTTAACTTGATCTCTGTGGACTCTCAGTTCCATCTGCTCAACTCAGGGAGTCCAGCCCCACTGTGTGGGTTACAGTTTTTGCATTAAGGCCTAGAAATTCTCATAGTAGGAAGCTAGGGTAATTGTTAGGCTCACTCAGTTTATTTTTCATTCCTCAGAGATTCTTTCCTTTCATGACTTCTGGTTTCTTGAAGGCCATTGCTTCCAGTGGGGATGTCAATTTGCTTCCTGCTACTCCATCATGACTAGAAACAGAAGTCCCTCCTTTTTATAAACTGCTAAGCTTTAACAGAATCTTCATCTCTCTCTTCACACTTTAGTTTCTGGTGACAAAAAAAAAAAAGCCCTCCTTTTGACCAAATGTAAACTTTCTACTATCAATAAAACTTCTTATTATTTCAAAAACATAATCCCTCATTTAATTCTCCTTTACTGTGTTAACCTTTGCTTTTTTTTCATACTGACTCTATCTTCAATTAGCCATTCATTTTTCTAGTAAATCCTTAAGTTCCTGATTTACTTCCCAACATCTTTTCTAAAAGTTCTCATGAAAGCAATGTTCAAAAGCAGTAGAGATCTTCTCTTTGTGAATAACACTTTTAAAAATGAGAAAATTTTCTGCAGCAGTGAGTGGAAATTTCATTTCTCATTGGCATAAATCTAAAATACCATTGGCAAGAAATGGAAAATGCTGCTCCTCTCAAACCAAGTAATAACAAGAGAGGATTACTATGTATGGCTTGTTCTGATGAGAATGTATTCATGATTTACATGCGAGAAGAGTGGGAAAATGACATTTTATCCCAGCTGATACTGGGACACTGTCAGGAAGACCACTGACTGTGTTTGCTATATGTTGCCTCTTTTACACTAAAGATTCTGGCAAGTTTGTAGTGTTGGCTTTCCCACACATAACATCGTTCCTCATCATTTCACCTTCAGATATGCTGTATCTCTACTTGGAATGCATAACTCCCTTCTACCCATGGTTAACTCTGATTCATAACTTAAAAGATAATTCAGGGGTTCACTGTTCCTAGGGTTTTATTGACTGTCACGTAGATATACATAGTACACTTTGCATATTTCTATGATTAATTTGTCTAAAATAGAATTTAATTATCAGTGTATGATCCTGTGTCATTTTTATCACTAGGTGTATAAGAATAATATATGCATATATTGACTGAATGGTATTTAGACATATGATTTAATAATAGGAAATAATGTTCACACCACATGATTTTTATTTTGGCTAAGGAAAATCCAAAAGAAACCTGAAAGTTTGCCTCCTATTAATTAGAACACCCTGAGGTCATCCTAAGACAGATAGGATGGACATTTCTCAGTTCCTGTCATTCGTGGGGCCATGAAAGATTGGCTTTAGTGACCCAGACTTCAAATTAATCTGGCTTTGGTCATTTTGATGTAACCCAGCCTTTAATTACAAAAACATGTGGAGTTATGTGCTTATATAGCTTTTTAAACAAAAATCTTCTTTATGTAGTTCATCATTCTTTTATTTTCATCCATTTTAAAGTTTCCAAATTTTCACCCATTTTCAAATTAAAAAATAAAAACAAAATATGAAAATAATTTTTAATGCCACTCATATGGAAGAGTTTTGAGAAACAATTTGATTACATTTGTGTAGTCTCTTAATTATACTAGTTGTTTTTTCATTGCCCAATTATTTTTAAATAAACTTTTCAAGAATAGTTTCAGATAAAACAGAAAAGTTGCAAAAGTAACAGTTCCCATATATTCCACACTCAGTTTCCCCTGCTATTAAGGTTTACTCAAGAGTAGTATGTTTGACACAACCAATGAACCAGAATTGACTAAATCCATATTTCAAGTGTGTTTCCTTAGTTTTTTACTAATATGCTAGTTTGGAGGAGAACTTGTCAGATATTTTGTAGAGTTTCCCTCATCTGGGAATTTTCTGATGTTTTTATCATGCTTAAACTGGGATTATGGGTTTTTGGAGGGAAAAACAGAGAGGTGATGTGCAATTCTCATCAAATTATGTGAAGGACACATGTTACCAACACAATGCATCACTACGGATGGTAAATTGGATCATGTAGTTGAGGTAGTTCTTGTTAGGTTTCTACAATATTCTTTCTTTCCCCCCTTTGCACAGTTGTGTTTGAAAGGAGGCCACTATGTGCAGCCCAGTTTGAAGGATGGGGCATTAGAACCCTTGAGGGAGCTAAAGCTACATACATTAATTGGGATTCTCTTGCTCAGGGTATTTGTCTACATTATGTGTTTATCTAGCTAATCTATGTATCCATATAATTTCAGTATAGGCTCAGGTATATTTATTTTCTAACTTGGTTTGTAATCATATATTACTGTAATTTGTTGCTAAATTTTCATCTTTGACCATTGAGACCTCTATCAGTTGGCTCCTATGTCCCTTTGACAAATTCAAATTGGTTTTATTTTTTAAGCATTTCCTTCATTTCTGACTCTAAAAGGTGCCTTAGGTTCATCTTCTATATTCCCTGGCTTACCACTAGAGTCAGTCATTTCTCCAAAAAGCCCATTCCCTTTTGTTAGAGAGTGGTATTAAAAACCTAAATTGGAACAGGGGTTTGCTTGTTGCCATGTGGTGTTGTTGCTTCAGACCCTCAGCTGACAGAGCAAAGAAATATATGTGTGTATAGTAACAAGTATACAAAATGTATCTATAATTATTCTCCCAACTTTGTTAATATAGCATTGGCATATTACACCGTGTAAGTTTAAGTTGCGCAATGTGATGATTTCATGCGCGTATACACTGCAAAGTGATTACCACAATACCACAGTAGGGTTAATTAACCCTTCAGTTCCCTCACATAATTACCACTTCTTTTGGTAGTGAGAACATTTAAAATCTACTCTCTTAGCAATACTGTACATGATACAGTATTGTTCACTATTTTCATCATATTTTACATTAAGAACTTAGGAACTTAGTTATTTCATAAACAGAATTTTATGCTCTTTGAACAACTTCTCCCCATTTCCCCAAACCTTGGCCTCTGGCAACATCCATTTCAATCTTCTCCTATAATTTAGACTTTTAAAATTCCATATATAAGTGAGAGTCTAACTTACTTCACTTTGCATAACACCCTCAGGTTTCATCCATAGTGTTGCAAATAACAGAATTTCCTTTTTCTGTAGCTGAATAATATACCATTATATAAATACAAGGTCTGTCCAGAAGGTATGCAGCCACATAATATGAAAAATAGAGGCATTTATTGAAAAATATACAAGATACAAGAAATAGATAGGATAATGATGCCTCAATCCCCTTCAAAGTAGGTACCTTGGGACCTCACACAGTTCTCCCATCGCCATCAGCTGCCCCATCATATTTTCCTGAATCTTATCAGTGGTCTGAAATCTCTTCCCTTTTAGAGGTGATTTTAGTTTGGGGAAAAGCCAGAAGTCGCAGGACACCAAACTGGGGCTGCAGGGGTTCTGAGTCACTGGGATAAATTGACATTTTGCCAAAAACTCTTAATGAGACATGACCATGAGAGGGCACGTTGTTGTGATGAAGCTGCCAGTCACCAGTTGCCCATAGCTGCGGCTTTCTGGATCATCCAAATAGTTTCCATGGAGAAATGTTCAAGTTTAATGCAAAATTTGATGCAGATTCATTGCTCTACTCACTCATTTTAAATATGATGGTCACACAGTACACATACTCATTCAAGAGGCACACACCGCCCCACTGACTAGCACAGTGAAGTCATCACTGTTCATGCATGCACATTCTAGTCCACTCTCCTTGGCTGCCAGGTTACATCAATGTTGTGAAAACCACTCTCATTATAGTCACAATGGTTGGACTTTTTCCAGACAAACTATATATATAATACATACAACAGGAACAGAATGTTTGAAGTCTTATGTTGAATCCTTAGCCTGATTTCAATGAAAGCTGTAAATAAGAATTAAGAATCTGGGAATGCTAGATCCCTTTGGAGCTCTTCTGGTTTATAACTAACCCAGTAACTAGTCTTACTATGCACTACTCTTATCACTGTGACATAATGATAATACAATTTATCTAGTTTCATAATTACGCATAATTCTTTCATGTTAACATAAAAATAGCTTATAGGAATGGGTAAATATGTTTATAAAATCTTTTTACTATTATTATACATATTAACAATTTAATCTAAAAAACAAAATGTCCACATTTTGTCAAACCATGCCTTTACAGTTTCATGTATATGCAAAATAAAATGGTATACCTCACATATTTTAAATTATATAAAGTGGTTTGCATATTGTGATTACAAAAATATATTTTAAGGTACCTAAAATATACAAATAATGATGATAATAAAAAGGTTATAATTTTGAAATTCTCATGTAAAATCAAAAAAGCCTCAAAAGACATGTTTCTCATGGTTCAATCTTTAACCATTATCCACAGACAATTAAGGCAAATCTTAATGCACTTTGTAATTGACATTACTAAGCCTATAAATGAGCATGTCTATGTGTCTGTGTGTACATGGGCATGCATTGCACAAAAGAGACACATGTAACAATGAGTTAGAATAAATACATACCTTGAAACTCATTCAGCAATTTATGGAGATATAGCAGCCATTTTTTTGTGGTGTGCCTTACTTTACATATGCTGTGATCCATGATACTAAAACTATCCAAACAAAGCTCAAGGTCACTTCAAAGAAAGCATTGATTATTTTAGAAAATAAGTAGTTAGAAAAAAACCCTACACATCTATACAAGCTAGGTTAAGTATCACTTTTGAAGGCTAAAGAATTGCATTTGTCTGGACTGAAAAACCTAAGTTTAGATAAAGAATCTAGCAATAAAACTGAAAGGCAGAAAGGATAAAAGGAACAGGGTATCATTAAGGCTTATCAGTCCTTAGGTCCATGCAGTTCAATGACAGTTTCAAAGGGATGTGCTGATAAAAGGTTTGCTTGTAGTCCGACACAGTGTGCACTGGTTCCAGTAAGCCTCTTGTGCAACAAAGAAAGCTAAGACACTTCTGAAGTTTCAATAGATGAATAACAGCTCTGAACACAAGTGGCAGGAAGCCTTTCCCTCAGGCTTTTGACATATATACACACACATATATGTACATATATACACATATGTACACACATACACACATATATGATTTTTATATATGATATACTATAACACTTGAGATGTATTAATATATATATATATATATATAATTACTGTGTTAATACCAAAGAGGTAACTGAAATTACTGCCTTAGTCCTAGAAATTTTTATGAGAGCATATAGCAAAATAGGAAATGTTCAGGAAAATAGCACTGTTTTCACTTTATTATAGATTTTTAATTTACTGGGTTTTTCTAAATTCTATCACTGAATATGCCACTGCATTAGTAGCAATGATGAAAACATATGTCAGAAAATACAGAACATGTGAATTTATTTATTCTACCAAATAAAACACTTTAACATTTAAAGACAACTCCTGTTAAATGCTAGATCATCTTGAGTATACATGATCTATTAAACAAAATATGCAAATAATTTAAAATTGATTGATATTTTCTTATTTTGATTGCTAATGAACAACTAATCTGCATAGAGAATGCTAAACATCCTGTACACAGGACTTACCCTGCATATGACAGAATAAAATTTTGAAAATAAATCAAATGAAGTGTTTTATTTCCTTTATCTTTTTAGAAACTGAGTACTTTATTTTATAAAATATAACACTATACAGATTTTCTTTATATAATACTGAAAACATTGCAAGTATAAATGTTCTTTAATTAAAATATAACCATCATTAATATTTTAATTTTATTCTCTTTTCTGTAGAATTGTAACTGAAATTATTAATAATATATATTTTGAGACTTTGTTTTTCACTGATATTATCATGAGCATGAGTCAAGAATTCATAAGAAAAATAGGCAGGTATAAATATGTACTTTCCCGTATAAAATTTTATTAAGTCATCTCAGAAACCATGTAGGATTGGGGGAACTGGAGAACATCTAATATTAATTTTTAAATTTCAAAATAGTGAAATTGGGCAGGTAAAATATTTATGTGTATTAAGAATATAGATGATAAAAGTTAAAATGAGTCTTTTTCCTTCCCACAAAACTATAGCAAAACACATAAAAGGCAACCAATTTTACCCTTTCTTTTGTAGCCTTCTGTATATCTTGTCTTTCAGAAAAAAATTCCCTGTTTTCCTGCCCCTTACCCTTCATTTTAATTTATCAATTTTTCCCTTTACAATAGATTTCTTTTGTCATGTTTAAGAAATCCTTCCTTGCACCAAATTCATGAATGCATTCTCTTCTCTTGTGTTCTAAAGACTATAGTTTTATCATTCACATTCAGATAATTCACCTGAACTTAATTTTTGAGTGTGGGGAAAAGGAGAGGTCAAGTTTTTCTTCCCCCATGTAGATATCCAATTGATATTACACAACTTTTTTTACTTAACTATTTTGATATTTTTTTATTTTTATTTTAATTGTTGATCTTGTACAGTTTTCTGTCTTTTACTCCCACCCCAGCCCACCACCCCAGCCCTCCCCACCTCCCTCCCATTTCCAACCCCCATAGTTTTTTGTCCATGAGTCCTTTATACTTGTTCCTGTAAACCCTTCCCCTTTTCCCCTGAAATTCGTTCCACTCTCCCCTCTGGTGACTGTCAGCCTGTTCTCAATTTCAGTGTCTTTGGTTATATTATGTTTGTTTGTTTATTTTGTTGATTAGGTTCTTGTTAAAGGTGAGATTATATGGTATTTGTCTTTCACTGCCCGGAGTATTTTGCTTAGCATAATGCTCTCCAGTTCCATCCATGCTATAGCAAAGGGTAGGAGCTCCTTCTTTCTTTCTGCTGCATAGAATTCCATTGTGTAAATGTACCACAGTTTTTTGATCCATTCATTTACTGATGGGCACCTAGGTTGCTTCCAACACTTGGCTATTGTAAATTGTGCTTCTATGAACATAGGAGTGCATAGGTTCTTCTGGACTGGTGTTTCAGGGTTGTTAGGATATAATCCAAGCACTGGAATTGCTGGGTCAAAATGTATTACGAGGCCACTGTAATCAAAACAGCCTGGTACTGGCATAAAAACAGACACATGGACCAGTGGAACAGAACAGAGAGCCCAGAAATAAACCCAAGTCTCTACAGTCAATTAATATTTGACAAAGGGGGCAGCAACATAAAATGGAGCAAAAATAGCCTCTTCAACAAGTGGTGTTGGGAGAACTGGACAGCTACATGCAAAAAAATGAAACTCGAGCACCAACTTACATCATACACAAAAACAAATTCAAGGTGGATAAAAGATTTAAATATAAGCTGTGACACCATTAAAGTCCTAGAGGAGAACATAGGCAGGAAAATCTCAGATATTTCACACAGCAACATTTTTACTGATATGTCCCCTAAAGCAAGGGACATAAAGGAAAAGATATTACACAACTTTTTTAAATGTTCTTTCCCCATTTCTCTGCAATGCCCCTTTTTGACATAAATCCAGTGCCCCTGTTTGTGGAGGTCTCCCTGGATACGCTGCATTGGTCTTATTGTATATGAGTATACTTGCAACAAAAAACACACCGTGTAAATACTGTGGCATGGTAATAATTCTTGATATTCATTAGAATAAGTCCTTCCATTCTGTTCTTCTTCAAGATTGTATGTGGTGCGTTTGCCCTTTAATTTCTTTCACACACTGATTATATCGGAGTATATTGCTTAATTTTTAAATATAAGTGATATTTTAACTATCCTTTATGCCTGACTTATCTTCATTTAAGTGTGACTAGAAATATAATCTGTATGATTATCTGTATAATCTGTATAATTCTTTGAAATTATTTGAGAGTTCATTCGTGTTTAGCATGTTGTGTAAATATGCCATTTGCACTTGAAAAGAATCACTATCTTGCACTTTGGCAGGATTGGGTGGATATGGCAGCGTATTCTATACATTGACTATGCTAAGTTCACACATCTTTTTCAAAGTTCCTATATTCTTGCTTGTTTTCTAACTTATTGTTCAAACATTTAGTTAAAGCAGTATGATAAAAAAATCTCTATCTCTATAATTTTAGATTCATTTTTTCCTTTCTTTCTATTAAATGTTTTATTACTATCTTTTGAGGCTATATTACTAAGGGCACACATTTAGAATTGTTTTGTCTTCCTGGGAATTGGCTCCTTTAATTACTGTGAAAGAGTTACACCACTTTTCTGTTTAATATTAGTACAATATATCTTTATTCAAATCCTTTACATGTCCTGTTTCTTTCTATTTAAATTGTATCTTAAAGGCTGCATGTTTTTTTTATTCAGTACAAAAATCCTTTCTTTTTTAATGGAGTGGTTTTTCAATTGAATGTAATTACTATTATTTGAGTTTATATTAACTATGTGTTTTGCTTTCTATTTTTTTATTCATCGATTTGAGGAGGGGAGAGAGAGAAACATTGACTTGTTTTCCACTTACTTATGTGCGGGGGGGGGGGCCCTGTCCTGGGTGCCAGATGGGGGGGGGTGGAGGTCCGCCCGCAGAACCCCATCTCTCCGTCACAGATGAAAAAAAAACTACCAAGACATGATCTGCTTGAGGAGGAAAGGTGGTCAAACTCTCAGAGGAGAATGACCCAGAGCCCCCTCCACATTAGGCTTTTATTGGGTTCAAAGACACAGGAATACAGGTTTAACATTTCAAAGAAATCTGAGGGCTTAATTTGAGTCAGTGTCTGTCAGGAAAGGGGATTGCAAAACTTTGGGAGACATACTCATTTCCTCCTCGGATCATTTAAATGAGTGCACTCTTAGCAAAGCAGGTTTCACAGGACTTTAGGAATTCTTTCTTATGCCCAATCACCCGGGAATCGTTCTGGCCAGAACAGGGCTGCACTGCTTGCCATCATAGTTTCAGGCTTTAACGGCTTAAAGGCCGTTAAAGGCCGATAGGCTCAGGAAGCAGAAGACATCTTCCAGATGGAAATGGGGACTCGGGCTATGTCAGAATAGCCAGGGGGCGAGGGTCTATCACCCCCTCTTTGCTGCAACCCCGCAAGTCCTTCCATGAGGGCCTCCCAAGTGGTCATGTCTGGCTTAGGTTGACCCTCCCATGAGGAGTCTTACCCATCATTGACTACCGACCAAGCATTGGGGCCAGAGATGGATGAGGCAGAAGCAGTGCTCCTGCCAGGGAGATAAGCTTTGTCTCCTTAGTAGGTCATGTCCATTTGACAGAACAGACCCAGATGAAGTGGGTCCCTTGGCTCCTTTACACAGCCCACCATGGGGTGAGGGTTACAACTCCTGAAACCAGGCTGAACGGTCCACAACATTTACGCATTTATCCGTTGACTCTTGTATATGACTATTGTATGTGTCCTGACCAGGGATCAAACCTGCAACCTCAGCATATTGGAATGATGCTCTAATCAATGGAGCTACCTGGCCAGGGCCACTCTTTTACTTTCTATATGTCCAATTTATTCTATAATTATTAATATCTCCTCTTTTGCCCTTTTTATGTCATTTATCTCTCTCTAGTAATATTCTTGGAACTATTTTTAGTGCCACTTTAGAAATTAAAATAAGCTATGTTGACATATAATTAAGATCACACTTCATTATATGTATATTATTAAACTATCAAAATGATTGAACATAATTATTTGGAAGGTCATCATTTAGTTTTTATATGAATCTGAGTTTTCTATAACTTGAATGTTATATGCTGCACTTACTGAGTGTATTTTACCAGTATGTGCTACACATATTTTTACGTAATATAAAACAACTCACAAAGAGTCTATACTGTGTATTAGTATATATTTATTTTTGTTCCTTAGGACCAAGGGTGGAACATTTTAAGTATTTTTCCACTTATAGCCCTGTTCTATTTTTTCAGTAGATCATCTTATCTACTGGTTTTTGGAAATCAATTAAGAAAAAATCTTGACTTCCATTTATTCCTTTTTTATAGTATGATTTCAAAAAATTTTTATTTAATCTCTATTTCCAAATATGCCTGATAAGAACCTTGCTTAAAATTACAATGGAGAGCAAGGCTTGAGAGAGTAAGCTTATTTATTTTTTTCAAAAATAAGATGTATTCTTATTATCAACAGTTGAATAGACATATTTTATTATATTTTATTTTGAAATTATTTAGAGTAACAGAAATTTGCAAAGACACTATAGAAAGCTTCCATGTAACTTTTAAGCAGCATCTCTTGTTGGCTATATCTTATTATATAAAAAGAACCACAATGTCTACATACTGTAGGGTTCTCCTTATGTAATATTTTCAAAATGTCACAAGTATAGGGATGGAGAACACAACAGTTATAGCAAGGGTTAGGAATGGTAGAAGGAGGTGGTTCAGACTACAAAGAGGCAAAATGAAGAAGATCATTGTGGTAATAAAATAATTCTGTTTTGATTGCAGTGGTGGTTAGATGGATCGACACATGTGATAAAGTGACATAAAACCACAAAGACAATGTGTACCAATGTCAGTTCCTTCAGTTTGCTATTATACTATAGACACCTAAGAGGTAGCCAATAGAGGACTGCATGGATTTCTATCTTCCAATGGTTGATATAACTGCTACAGCTATTAAGTTTAACTTGCCAGGTACAGAGCCCCCATAAGTCATACCATCCTTTGAAGGTGGCTGTTAATTATACAGGACTGTTCTCTAGTGGAAGGAGCAGTCCTTCTTGATTCAACTAATATTCTGGGTATGGGTTCCACATCCCAGAATACAGAGCCTTGACACCAGTACCTCTATCCAAAGGTACACAAATTGTTTTTCCCAAGACCCTGCTATACTGTATAAACCAAATATAAGGCACCCAATTTAAAGAAAAAGAGGTGCAGCACATCACTGGATACTGCTGCTATCATATACTGTACCACCAGAAGCTGCTGGCTCGATAGAGTAATGGAACTGTCTTTTGAAGGTGCAGCTAAAACAATGTTAGTCATATTGCCTATGATCTTCACTGTGCTTCTTGGGTCACCATCCTCCAGGATGCAATCTATAATTCAAGTCAAAAACCTTTATTCTACCTACATGGTACTCACAATAGATAGAATATATGATTCTGGAAACCAAAGTTTGGAAGTAGGAATATCCTGCTTATGATTATTCCCTAGGGCCCACTTGAAAAATTTATGCTTTCTATCTCTTATTCCCAAAAGGAAAATTTCTTCCACAAGAATTTCTGTAAATGTTACATTAAATTTTAACCTCTTCATGCTTCCTGGTCATTTTGATGTCCTTGGGCAAAACAGGACAGCAGTTAAGGAAAGGAATCACCATTTGGACAGGAGTAATTGACCCTGAACATCAGAAGGAGCTAGATATTCTACAATATGTTAGGACAGGGAGTAATACAGAGTCCAGCCGAAGTTAAGGTTTTGCTTGAGTGTGGTTGGGTAATAAATTATATTTTTAATTTGAGAATTTCACCTAAAATGTCATTTAGTGTGCTTAAGTGTGATATTGTTATGTTATAGAATTACATGCTTATGATTTTGTAATAAAGCAGGGGCTTTATTTGTGCTAGACCCTGTATATTTGGTACCAAGGATCTACTCTGTGTCTTACAATAGCATATTGTAAGGTACTGATAGGTACTGGAAGCTTATTAGGGTTTCGCCCCTGGGAGAACCCATCATCTAAAGTGATATTGAATGGTAGAATAATGGAAAATATGGACTGTCATGCAATTTCCTGATATTTATTACTTAAATTAACTTGAACAGAAGCAATAAAAAGAATCCCTCTCAAACAGACAAGCTCTCGATGCTTTACTCATAATCAGTCTTCCTCTTGACATCATTTTTGTCTAGCACAACCAAACCCTCTCTATCTTTCCCCAAAGTAGAACTAACTAGATCAGTGCTTTTCAGACTATATGTACATGAACCATCTGATTTCACATGAGGCCTCATATTCCTCCTTCCTAATGGGGTACCTGGAAATGCCAGTGCTGCTGGTCCATGGACCATACTTTGAATAACAACTACAAAACAAACAATCCCAGCGTTGTATGGCATGCCACTAATGTTTACTTCAGCAGTATATACAGGATGCAGCGCAAGTTACTCCCCCTTTTATTACAAAATCTTTTATTACAGAATCATAAGCATGTAATTCTGTAACATTACAATATCACACTCAAGCACACCATATGACACTTTAAGTGAAATATTCGAATTAAAACTATAAATTATTACACCCATATTATTACCCTATCGGCCACATTCCAGCAGGTGTTACTTCTGCCAGTCTCTGTATTTTTCTCATTAGTATTTCATTCCTACAATTTGAGGGTCACCCCTACCTGGACAGTAGGGGTTCAAGCTTTAACTAAAACTCTCAATATATCTTAGGGTATTTCTGTCAGATTTATTCTGACTTATGATTTTAATTTTTACATGTTAGGTTCTTTCCTGAGCTATATGATCTCTCTTCTTCTATGTCATCTTTTCTCTTCTTATTTTTTAAGTGATCACAACCAGAATAACAACATTCATCCTTAAATACAGGAACTTTCCATCATCACACAGAACTCTTATGTTGTCTTTTATAGCCACATGCTGTTCCCTCCAACCTCAGCCCCTTGTTGCCCCTGAGCAACCATGAGTATGTCTTACATTACTATCAGTTTGTCATTGCAAGCACATTATATAAATGAAATCGTACTGATGGTACCCTTTAGAAACTGGCTTTTTTCCTCCCTCTCAGTATAATTCCCTGGAGATTTATCCAGGTTGGTGCCTCTATTAGTAGTATTTTCCTTTTTATTACTCAGTGGTATTTCAAGGTATGTGTACACCCCAGTGCAACTATTCAACCACTGAAGGACATTTGGCTTGTTTCTGGTTTTTAGCTATCACAAATAAAATGACTATAAACTTGTGTGGATGTGTTTTTGTGTCAACGTGTTTTTTATTTCTCTGGAATAAACTCCCAGGAGAGCGACTGCTGCAAGAGCAGCTGTGATCCCTCCCTGTCTCTGGTGGGAGCCAGGACTCTCCACTCCGCCTCCACAATACGTGCTTCACCGTGTTGTTTCTTGGGCCCTGATGCTCCTGCCTTGTCTGACTCCTCCTTCCCACCCGTTCGGGTCCTTTGTGCTTATTTTGCATTAACATCCAGGGGGTTTAGTTGTAATCAACTGTTAGAATAAGGAAGGGATTATCTACTCTATCTACCCTGATGCAAATTATCTTATTTATTTATTTTTAATTTTGTTATAACTACTATACAAAGGCTCGAGCTTCATAGTTGGAGGCATATTTAGTCTTCTGAGCAATTGTGTGCCCTCACAGTTCATATCAGTTTCCTGAAGCAAGATGAGTCCACGGTCCTGCCCTCCCAAGCCTCCATTTCTCTCAGGAAAATTAATCCTCTGATTATTCTCTTCATTTTACTGATTTCATCCAGATTCACAGGGAAGGAGGTAGTGAATTGGAATAACACTAACAAAATTTAGTAATCTGTTCCATTCTAGATACAACATAGGCCTTAGGCTATTAGAAAAAGCCATGTTGCTCTTGATGCAGTTTAGTATATCATCCGTTCAGCTACTTAGCCTCTTGATATATTTCCAGAAACAGCAGAGACCTGAGGCATTCATGGAAAAGGAATATTGTTTCTATACATATTTACTTTTATTCCTTCAACCCATTTCTCAAAATGCTATATTTCCATATCTGGTTTTGCATTCTCTATTCTGCATATATACAGCATGGATATGTTTAGATTCTCCTATAATTTATGCCCAGTGAATCAATATTTCTCTAGAACATTCTGTCATATGTTGACATAAAACTTCCATTTAAAAAAATTTTATTGTATTTTTCCACTTTGATCATAAAAATTTAAACACATCGGTTAACCGCACGTTCTTTTCAGTGCAGACAGAGAAAATTCTGACTGCAAAAATATATAAGTATTTCTTGGTAGTGGGCTCTCAGTTTTGCTGTGACATGCCCTTGTTCCCCACCTCCCCAACTGCACAAATGGGGAGCCAGGTCAGACAGAATTTGTTATGGCCTCCTACTTGTTTTTGTATCCCTCCTGCTACAGTCTTTGAACTCTCCACTCCACAGCAATGAAACAGACCCCGTCTGGGAAGCCCGTCCTTCCCACCGTTCCTCTTTTCTCTAGCTCTCACACTTCCAAACTGGAGGGGCTGGTATGATTTCCTGAGATTTTATATTCTAGTTTGCACCATTTCTTCATAATTATCATGTCACTTTCATCACCCTGGCCCTATCTTCAATCAAAATTATAGAGTTCCATCGCCCATATGATAAGGTTCTCTTAACTAAGTTTATTTGCTAAAACTACTTCAGTGAAAAGCTATAGTGAAGTTGCCCCCACGTTTTTGGATTATTTTAAAATTTCAAAGCCAAGATTATGGGGGTTTTAATCCCTTTTAAGTAGTTTTCCTAGAAATCTCTTAGTAACCTATTTTTAAATATATAAAATGAAAAATAAGTTGTAAAACATAAGGTCATATTTTGCATAACTATCTCTCACAAAGCACAGTATTGGATGTTTATAAATGAGTTTAGTGATTTGTTTCGGTCCGTGTTATGAGAGAAGTGCTGCTGGGCTGGATATAATCCTGCTCAGATGAAGTTTGCCACTTCACTTGCTCTAAGAGGATGTGTGAACAAAGGGAAATAAGAACAGGAAATATGGCTGGAACCCTGACGTGCCAAGCAGCTAGCAAATTTTTCCTAACTGCATACTCTTTTGACTATTCATAATTCAACAGAATTCTACTTTTACTGCCTACTGCTGGACATTTTTAAAGCCATGGAACAGACTCCTGGAAGCCTGCTGCAGAAATATCACACGCCTTCATGAGCAGCCCACACTATTTTCCTTTTGGACTTTTAAGTCACAAAGGGAGCATCTGTTTAAAGAAGTTCACTACACGTATAGTTTAGTCACAAATACTGGAACTTGTAGCTAGAGAAATCTAGCAAAAGGGACAGGGATGTGCAGAAGACTTTTTTGGAAAGTGGTCTTTTTATACTTTATTGTCTCCCAATGTCTCATGAGCTTAAACTTTCCAAATAAGTTTGTATGCAGTCTAGATATTACATATTAATTTCCATGCAATTCTCATGAGAGAATGCTTAAATATAATACATTTATTAACAAGTCCTGAGTAGTTAAAAAAAAGAAAAGAAAAAAAAAACTAAAAAACTGAAGTGAACTTTCTTAACTACCAGGAGAAAGTCAGTTAGATTGGAGACAAAGTGGCCTCCTGTATCTGATGGCATTCTGATCAGGAACATTCTTGTTCTGGGCAGTGGAAGTCAATTGCAGAGCCTTTACTGTTCAAATTCCACAGCCGTCAAATTCATGTCAGGTTTTCAGTTTGAGTAGAGGTCTACGTTTGCAGAAACTACTATAATCTGATTGAAAATGTGCCATGGACCAACCCAGTCTATATTTAGGTATCTATTTCAAGAGATTTTTAAAAATATTTATATCTATAGTTGGCATGAAATCATAGCAAAATAAAGAAAAATTGTAATTAAGAGAGTTTCAGGTTTACATACTACTCAGAGAAAGAAGGAAAAATATTTAATGAATCAGCCTGCTCATAGGAAACTTTAACTGTGAGAATCAGCGATGGAAGTAGAATATAAAAATAACTCTGATCAAGAGTAGACCAATTATCCTTTAAATTAAATGAGAATTTCAGCACTAATGAAAAAAAGGCAGACACTAATTTAGATGTTTTTATACTTCAGTTTTCAGGGAGATTGCCAAGAACGCTGAAAATCCTCAAATCAATAGGATCAATTTCCCTGCTATATTCTGCTCTGTCAATGATAAAAGTAAAGATAAGATAAGCCCAATTTTATTAATTTCTGTAGGCACTGTAAAAATAATAATGTGAATGTAGCTGGTGCTTTTCTTACAATTCATTTATGGTTTTTTATAAAATTGTTCCCATGCTTTGTCCGGCAGATGAATTCAAATCATTAGGACTGGGAAGTGGCAAATGTGTGGCAAATATAATCCTTTATTATGGTTTATGACTTTGCTGTGACATCTGTCCCAATGCTGAGCTTTTAATGGAGTTATTTGAAAAATTAATTTGATTAATCACCACTACTACTACTGTTATATGCCCTCTAATCCTGAAAAAATATTTTAATTTTTTGTGCATTTTTGTAGGTTATTGCTTTTATTCTTTGGTTCTGTCCTAATTTCTTTGAGTGGAAACATTTCTTTCCACCAACCCCCCTGCCACGGAATCAAGCAAAATGTGTTAAAACACTGTATTTGTTTAATGAAGTACTCTACTTAATCTTTTACTTTGAAAAATCTAAAAAATCAAAAACTCTATCAATATTTCATAATCTCTCTTCATACCTTTGTGAAACAAGTAATTTCTATTATGTGGAATGTGAAGCAGGGACTAATCATAAAAAATATATAAAAGGTAAAACATAGAACATAAATCCATACTCTGATACTTATCACAGTTTTCACATTTCCTTTTAGCAGTAGTTACATATTTTTTGTTTATTTTGTTTGCTTTACGTTTATTTTAGGGCTTATGGAGTCTATTTACCAAATAGAAATCTACATGTCCTAAGGAACTACTAGCCTACAAAATTTGAAAGAATGCAATTTAGCTCTTGATTGACAAAGATTTTCTTGCTAAGCATTAGAACAAAGTGTTCCAGGAAAAAGAAAGAGTAAATTTTTATGCAATAAGTGTTTTGGCTTTTTTATTGGTACAATTATTTAATATGGATAGTTCTATTTTAACTTAACATGCCCCTTAGCAAAGAGCATTACTACATTATAAATCAAGATAAAGTCAGTCCTGTCCAGCAGAAAATTAATCATAGCTTACATGCAATTCAATAGAAACTGAGCAGATATAATTATGTAATGCTAATTCATCAGTTTTCTCTGCCTGCCTCTAGATTAATTAAAGTCCCAGGATCACTGCAACTCTAACAGAGCTCCAGTAATCTTATGGTCTCCAAATGGTAAAATGAAGGATGAGCAAGACCATAATACACTCACAACTCACAGTTTCTCTCTCCTTAAAACATGCCTCAAATTTCCGTATACATGGAACCACAATGCATGATTCTATTACCAACCAGAACAGACAGAATCATTAGGTTGAAACATATAAAATCACTAGCATTCTACCATTTTGCACCTAAAATTTTCATGTTTTAACCTTATTTAGTTTTAAAGAATTGTTTTTACATTTTAAAGGAATATGGAATCAATGAAAAGTATTGATATAATCTTATTTCTACAAATACTCAGGACCGTCAGCAGTAATGAGAATTATGTAAATTAATAAATTTAACAGATACAAAAAATAAAACTTGTCTGAGGATTAGAGCTATTATAATAGCGAAAAGAAAGATAAATTTTTATGAGAACATAATTGTGTTTAAATAGGTTGAATCTCATTACTTAAAAGTTAGGCTTTCAAGGGAGTGGTTGTAATGTTCAGCAGCTTTTGTTTATTTATATACACTCTGTCTTGTTTCAGAAATGACTTGAAGGGATTAACCATGAGTTTTCCATGCAGCAAAGCAGAGATACCTTGCATAGGACTCATGTTTTGGTAATCTTGCAACAGACTCCCTCAGGAGATGTAACATTATTTTACTTATAAGATCTAGTAAGGTGTCGCAAAGGGTAGGAGCTCCTTCTTTCTTTCTGCTGCATAGAATTCCATTGTGTAAATGTACCACAGTTTTTTGATCCATTCATTAACTGATGGGCACCTAGGTTGCTTCCAGCACTTGGCTATTGTAAATTGTGCTGCTATGAACATAGGGGTGCATAGATTCTTTTGGATTGGTGTTTCAGGATTCTTAGGATATAATCCAAGCAGTGGAAGGAATTGGAGAGTATCATGCTAAGCGAAATAAGCCAGGCAGTGAAAGACAAATACCATATGATCTCACCTTTAACAGGAACCTAATCAACAAAACAAACAAACAAGCATAATATAAACAAAGACACTGAATTTGAGAACAGTCTGACAGTGTCCAAAGTGGGAGGGGAGGGAATTTCGGGGGAAAAGGGGAACGGTTTAGAGCAACAAGTATAAAGGACTCATGGACAAAAACTATGGGGGTTGGAAATGGGAGGAAGGTGGGGAGGGCTGGGGTGGTGGGCTGGGGCGGTGGGCTGGGGCGGGGTAAAAGACAGAAAACTGTACAATATCAACAATTAAAAAATACTGATTAAAAAAAAGATCTAGTAAGGTGGTGAACAATTACTTATGTAGAATTCAGTAAGTCTTGTGCAACTTACTTCTTTTTAAAAGTGCATTGTACCCTTTAAATATGGAGAACACAGTGAACACCATGGAAAGAGATGCAGAATCAGGAAATGCAGATAAATATATTGTAGTAATTTTCTTGGAGCTGGCCTAGGATATAATGGTATTATAACTGGTTGCAAGAGGATAAAACATGTAGTACATCAGGTTCTTAAATAATGTTGTTTCATTCAACATTGTTTTGTTATAAAGTTGATAAGATGCTGTGAGAAACTTATTTATAGCATTTAACTTATGGAAAGTTGGATTCGTTATAAGCCATTTTGCATAAAGTCATAGAACCTATCAACAATGTTAAATGAGAACCTTCTATATTCCCTATTCATTCTTTAAGTCATTCATTTTATTTATTCATTCATTTCACACATAGTATTTATTGAAGAGTTCATACATTACAGGAATTATTCTAAGTGCTTGGATGCCTTTTCTTCTGGAGCTGGCAATCTATTGGTGCTTCAGTATTACCTATGAAATTTGTCTTTTAGAACAAGGTACAATATTATTGTGCACAATTTAATTGTAGATAATATATAAGAATATGACAATTTCCTTCCTACTCCACTACTATATTTTCTTAATAGGAGATACCATCATCTCTTAGGAATATTGCAATAACATCCTAAAGCCCTCTTAAAGCCTTCGCAGTACTGCCCAAATACATTTTTAAAGTATAAGCCAAATATTTCCCTGCTCTGCTCAAATTCTGCAGTATTTTAAATTTCCTATTTCCTGTAAACAAAAAATATTTACCATAGTTTACAAGGAAAAGCTCTTCCTATCCCTCTAACCTATTTACTACTGTAACTCCATCCATTACTCTGATGCCATACTATTCCTCAAACAGGATAAACACTCTCCTACTTCAGGACCTTTGCACTTCTTTTTCCTTCTGCCTGGAACACTCTTTTTCCAGGTATCCACTAAGCTCAGCCCCACACTTCCTGTTTAACTCAACTCAGAAGTAGTTTCATAAGAGCAGCCTTTCTTGATCACTTTACATAAAACAGCTCTGACCTCACTCACATTAGTAAGTTTTGCTTTATGTTTAACACAGGCTAACATGAAAAACAGTTACATTTTTTAACTTGGAGTTTTATAAAAAGAAAATTAAAGATTTATATATGCCACAAATTATGAGTGCATGCTGATGTTGATATTTAGTTCTTCTCTAGAAGTCTAATAAGATTCCTTATTTAGCATTTAAAAAAATAATTTTCCTCTTGCTTCCAGATGCTTCTTTGCCCAGGTTCATCTATCCCCTTGCTCCTTACTTTTTAAATTTTTATATTTTCTTTGTTACTGGTCATCTACTATTGTTTCCAGAATTTCCTTAGCTTTGCACCTGCAACTCTTTGATGCTCATTTTGAGTACAGTATTTATCAGTTGATTTCTGTGTCAGTATGCTTTTCCAATAAATTATTAAAAACTCTGCTGTCTTCTATTCAACAAGAAACATCTGTTTCATATCAGACACTGTCCAAATACTGGATATACCTAGATTAATACACTCAGCCAACAATCTTGTGGATGGGTATTAAGCTCCACCTCTTAAGAGAAAGAGAACAAAGAATCTGTGAACATTTGTTAAAAACACCACACAAATAAACTTTTCCAAGCAAGGCTGATCTCAGCATAAAGGATGGGAACTCCTCTGTGGCCATAAACAAACTGAAAACTGAAAGCAAAGAGATAGAGAGACTGTCCTGGGCATCTGCCTTATTACACATACCTAGAGATCATTATGGTCTTTTGCACTAAGGTTAGTCCTGTGACTGCTGGCCAGTAAAATATGAAGGAGACTCATGGGTGAGATTTTCATGTCAAGATAAGTAATTGTCCATTACGTTTTCATTCCATTCTTCCCACCATGTGGCTGACGGTAAAAACCTCCAAAATGTCAGTCACACAATCAAGAAAGTTTAGATTCTAAAGTCACCATTTGAAGAGGAACTGCCCAAGAATCTAATTATCACTGGACTTGACCGTAGTGAAAAAATAAACTTTTATGATATCAAATCTCTGAAATGTCAGAGTTCATCAGTTGCCATAGAATGCCTTGTCTACTTCAAATAATCCAGAAATGTGTATATGGTGTTCATCTGTAATCTGAGGTGATGTTTTTTTCATCTATAACAAAAACATAGCATGTGTGGCAACAGCCAGCAAACTTCTTCTCCCAAGGACCAGCTTATAAATATTTCAGTCTTTGAGAACTATATGGTCCCTGTTGAAACTGCTCAGCAGTCCTGTACTCAGTCATCAACAGTCCATACTGAAAACACATGGCTACATTCCAGTACCATATTATTTACAGAACAGGTCAAAGGCCAGATTTGGACCATGGGCAGTGATTTGCTCAACCATGGCTTACAGTATTACAAAGAAATTAATAATGAAGGATGGGCATGTTGTGATCCACGTTATGCAGTAGCCAAATTGTTGCTCCCACGATATGGGAGGCCAACCACGTGCCTACTGAGTTAGGAGATGTAGCAAAAGTGATTTTTAAATCCCAGCACAGGTGTGTGCTTGCTAGTACTGGCTGAGTCTAACAATGTATAGGAAGAAAAGAGCTAAACAAACAAAGATCATTCAGCAAGTAAAAATGAAAGAAATATCCTAGATTTGAAGAACTGGAAAGGCTGAATGTTTTCAGCCTCCCCCCCCCCCGCCCCACCCAACAAATGAGATTAAATTTTAAATTACTTTGAGCAACAAGAGAGCTAGAAAAATTTCAAATTTGCATAAAGTGAATAAAGGATCACAAAACCAGATGTAGATCACATCTATATCTTTAGGGCCTCCCTTTGGTTTAGGGAGGAACAAGGGAACCAAAAAGCAAAATTGAATTGACTGGAAGCACAAGCAAAGGTGCTTACTAAATTTCTAAGGGATCTATGTTTCAAGGAAAGTATACTCTAATAAAAAAAAAAAAAAAAAAAAGCTTTGAGGTAGCTACAGACAATGGAGTCTGTGTAGTATAAATCGCCCTGAATCTCTTTCCAGAGGACAGGGTTAACTGCTTGTTTACCAATGCAAAGTCTATGCAAAATCACATCCTCAACATGACATGAAGACAGAGAATGCCAATTAGTATGAATAAAGAGAGAAAAAACGTGAGACTATCAGTGCTTTAGTGCACGACACTCCCACCCAACCCCATGCATCTCAGAGCTTTGAGGCAAGCAAAGGCAAAAACAACTGCAGGATACACAGAGAAGAAACACATGCTAAGGAGCCTGAGGGTAAGTTGAAATAACCACAGGAAAGATGAAATCTACACTAAATTTGAAATACTAGGGGGGAAAGGAAAACACAGATGACACAACAAACAGCAGGGAGAGGATGTCAAAGTACATGTTCTTAAGTAACCAAACACCATAAAAAGAGACAGGTGCAGGATTTAAAGAAATGAATTCCCTTTCAGGCAACCAATAGAAACCGCTGAATTATTTAATGGGGTAAGCTTTTTAATCAGAAAATGTAACTTTACTGCATTTCATGGGATAATCAAAGGAAGGATACGATAATGCATCTTTATTAATGTGTTCCCAAGCTAGTTCAGTGACTACTATTTTCAACCTAGTATTGGTGTCTTTTAGGAAGACAAAATATTTTTTATTTACTTAGATGTACTTTTCTGTCTATTTCAACTCTTGTAAAGGAAAAAAAGCATGATTTAAAAAAAAAAAAACAGAATTCCAAACATAAAACTTGTGGGGAGAAAAAGGCCAAAAAGGAGGAAGAAATGCATTGTGGCAATTAAGGGGTAGAAGAGAAAAACACAAAAAATGGGAAAAAATGTAGGGTTCTGAAAGAAAAAAGACACTCAAGCTCTTTTCTACCACCAAAATCAAACAAAAAAAGGCTCTTAAATTACAAGCTGTTTGCTAAAATATCAGTAAACAGTGCTGTTAAAATAAGAACCTTCCTTGTAAAATACCAGAATGTCATTTAAAATGAGCATAGGTAAAACCCACAACCTACAGAAATCTATTGCAGAAAATCAGTAATTTACATAAAAATCAAATGAGAAATCCCCTTCACACGCACACACTCACCAGCAACCCAAAGAAAACTATAGATCTGCACACCAAACAGAATTAAAAATATTGAAATGAACATTTGAAGATATAAAAAGCCCCTTTGGATCAGAAATTAAAGACTAAATATCAAAATGGATTTAAAAAATGCATGAGCTTCATTCAACCAAGATATGGCTGAAAATTTCAAAGACAGACAGCAGGCATTTTTAAAAATATACAAATATACCCATTAAGGTAGAGATGAGGGGGAGATTACTATATAAATGTTATATATGTGTATATATGTATATTTTATTGAAATATAATTGACATATTAGCATTAGGTATACAACATAATGATTAAATATATGTATATACTATGAAATAATCATCACAATAAGTCTGATTAACAATCATCATCATAGAGTTACTGATTTTTTTCATCATGAGAACTTTCATGATTTATTCTTTTAGCAACTTTCAAATATACAATACAGTATTATTAACTACAGTCTCCATGTTGTACATTTCATTTCCAGGACTTATCTGTTTCATAATTGGAAGCTTGTACATTTTGACCACCTCTGTGTCATATTGTTGTATCACAGAAATAACGCAACTAAAAATTGAGAGGAGAATGAAGAGAAAAAGAAAAACACAAAAATTTCATTGTTGTATAGGCAGTTGGTAGGTATTAAAACGGCCCTGGCTGGTGTGGCTCAGTGGACTGAGCACGGGCCTGTGAAGCAAATGATCACTGGGTCAATTCCCAGTGAGGGCACATGCCTGGGTTGCAGGCCAGGTCCCCAGTAGAGGGCGTGCAGGAGGCAACTACACATTGACGTTTCTCTCTTTCTCTTCCTCTCTTCCCTTCTCTAAAAATAAATAAAATCTTTTTTTTTTAGAAAAGAATAAAGCGGATAGTTAAAGGTTAAATTAAAAAACAGGGAATGGAACTCATTAAAGGAACTGTAAATTCAAAGGTAGAACCAACCATTGTGGTATATGTGTTTTTATTAAGGGAAGAGAATGCTCATTCTATGAAGAAAAATAGAAAATACAACAAAAACAATTATAAATTATGATGCAATTGAACTAATCCAATCATCCTAAAAACAAATGAGAGTGGGCATAATCCCTCCATCAAGAGAAAAAAAATGTTTTCAACTGGGCACATACACATATGTACGTACATGCACATCGAAACATAATATTCCCAATGTTAAAAAAACACTAGCTAGATAGATCTGGCAGAATTAACTTTACCACAGAAGGGACTGATATAACTATGACCAAAATTTTCCCTTTTTCTCTCTTAGAGTATTTTAGTTGCAACTTTTTAATTGGGAAATGTGACTTCGAGCAGTTTCATCGAGTGATAGGGAACGAACGATACGATAATGCAAGTTCACTTGTGGGGTAGTCGCAGCCTAGACAAGTAGCCACGATTTTCAGTTGGGTTTTGGTATCTTTCATGGAGAGAAAACATTTTTGATTTATTTAAATATATTCACCTGTCTCATCCGAGACTTGTGAGATTGTCTCCACACGTGCTTTCACCCTTCCATCTGCGTCAGGGCCAATCACAAATGTTTTCATTATCCCCCGAACCCAGTTATATATGTCCTTCCATTGGTCATTAAAGTAACAATTATTTAGTCTTCTTTTTCAGTGATGCTTCAACCATGCTGGCATTTGTGTTGTAATCATTCTGTTTTCTTTGTCTGAACTCTCAGAAAACATGGTTAAAATATAAACTAGCACAATCTCCATACAAAGTTAATCCACAGTCAACATCAGGGAGTGTCTGCTCTCATTCCCAACTACAATACAATACTCTGAAAGTTCCACACTTCAGTCACATCATCCAGTGAAGCAACAAAGAATAATTATTGTGGATGCTAAATTGTGGTTGCCAACATCAGTCATGAGAGACTGCACATCAGAAACAGTGAGTACATTTGCGGATAACCACAAATGAATCAGTTTGACACTAAAATGAAGGACTAAGCAGCTTCTAAGAAAGAATATATTAAGATGAAAGCCAAAGGGGGGTAGAATCAAGGGTAGGAGGTGGGGATGGGTGGGGTCGGGGGGAATGTTGGGGGAAAATGGAGACAACTGTACTTGAACAAAGATAAAAAATGTGAAAAAAATGAAAGAAATAAATAGTATGTTAGGATTCATGCAATAAAGCCTCTTAGGCTTCGGTTTACCCTACCTCCTTTTAGAAGTAGGGCTGCGATAGAGGAAAACATACTTTTCATAAATAACTCTGGGAGATTTAGAATCATAAAGATACACTAGCATGCACCTGTTTCTCAGAGTCATTCCCTTTTTGCGTAGAACACGGTAGAGCACAGAACAGTTGCCACACTGCAAACGCCAGGACAGCCGAGCAGCTGCACACGGCCTCTGTGAGCTCCACGTGCTAGTGAGTTAGCAGGAATCTAAAAATGACCACTGGCTGTCAGACCCCTCAAGAAGAGAGAGCAGGGTAGACATGGGTAACAGTGCACGACAGAGCCTCAGAGGTGCCCATCTAAAGCTGGGGTGCCAAGCCGATATCTTGGCCCTAGATTAATGTTATTTTAATATGGCAATTTATATACATATTTCTTCTGATTCTTGGTGCCTCGTGAAATAAATTGCTAGCACTTTTTTGCCCTCTCTGGGCATAAAGTTTGCCCCCTGACAAACATTTCTTCAAACCATACTAATTCCCACGTAAGTGGTAGCATAGAGTAGGGAAGCAGCACATGAGCAGCTGGACAGGAGACCAGAGTCCTTTGGATGAAAGCCTGATGGTGCCCTACCGCCTCGGAGGAAACCAGTGGCGCGTCAGTGATGTGCAATGAAGTGTTCGATGAAGCTGTCAGTGAAGCAGCCAGAGGAATGTGTGGTCTCAGTGCTGCCACCTTTGCCAGACGCTGCAAATGATTCTTCTAAAGGTTTTGGGGACTTAAAGGGGAACAGGTTTTCCAAGTGTTAACTATATGTGCAGTCGATCTTGGGAACATAAGATTATTGAGATAACAAATTAATTCAATTAATTCAGACTAGTTTATGTAAAGTTTAATGGAGACCTTGAAAATATAGTAGCTGACTTTACAAAAAGCCTCTCCAAATTTCTTCATTTAATACTTAATTCTTTAAGTGTCCCTATAGTGTGTTCACATGGCAGAGATCATTTTATTAGCTAGTAGTTATATTTTTATTTAAAAGCTGTGGTAAAATTTCTCATATTTTTCTGAGTGTATTCAAGTATCATTGAGAGGCTGACTCTCTGACATTTGACAGTCAAATTCAAATCCAATACAATTTGTAGAGCCCCTTTGAAGGTGTTTATTTCAAATATATATATGTGTGTGTGTGTGTATGTGTGTGTGTGTGTGTAAATATATTCTAAGTAAAACTATCAATTAACTATTAATTAAATGGTATTTAAAAAACCTCCAACTTCTACGCTGAGTGAAAATATTTCTCCCAATTAATTTGAGAAGTAAAGAATCTGTAGAGAAACAAACAGAAAGCTAGATGAGGAGGAGGGAGGAATCGGAGTAGGCCCAGGGCTTCTCTGTAGACTAGTAAGAGCTTTGCGTTCTTCCTTTGCCCCAGCCTCATCTTCCGTTATTGAATAAAGCATGTCCTCCTTAAGAATTCCAAAGTAAAATATTTAGTTGGTGAGAAATTGAATAGGCATCAGTGTCTTAAAAGTGAAACCCTCATTATTCTGTTGGTATTCAAAATATTTATAATTCACTTGGGCTGGTAATACACTCACACATCACTTCTCATAAACAAAAATTAATGCTCATTAACTGTTCAAATGCAAGCCATCCTGTCTGGGCTTGAATTTGGAAGTTCATAGATTGTTTTCATCATTAATAAAGTTGATACACCTAAAATACTTCAAACATTACCTGGCACAGAATAAGTGTTATAAAGCATTAGCTTTCCATGATTAAGACATAACTAAAATGCAGTAAAAGGTGGTACACCATCCCACAAGAGAAAATCAGGTTCTTAAAGGGAACTGCAACAATGATTCTATTGATATAAAATATTTGTGATCTCTAAGAGAAGTTTTATGCTAAATAAACCTGGTATGTGTGCCCACCAAAAAGTTTGCCACCCAATTTCTTTCAGCATCTCTGGGCATCATGCATGCAAAGAAGCATGCATTTCTTCTCCTTGCTTTGCTTTATTTCACTTTATATAGTGGCTTCCTCTTGTTTCCTTTGTTTATCAAATAATTATTTTATTCCTTCTCTGTTAAGAACCACCCACACGATATTTAAAGTACGGGTACCATTTTCTGTAGAGCACTTGGCTAAATATTCTAAGTATTTACAAAGATTGCATCAAGGACCTCTCCACTTGCCTAAGGGGAGGGTAAATGAATGGAGTTGGGAAAAAGTTGGGCAAGATTTTGTAACTTGGTAGTTTTAAAAATACCTCTGGACATTTTTTTGTCCTTTCTGAGTCTCCCCTACACTGGACTATCTTCCATAGCATATTTTTAGATACCATGATCCAATAAAATGTTTTGAGATGATGTTAGTTTAAAGGTCTTAGCCTTGCTCTGTATTCTTTTACATTACTCCTGGAACCAGGGGTCAAAGGTTACACTGTGACAGATTTTAGTAGTTATAATACACTTAGGAACATATTTCCAGGAAAGGTTGGCCTAAACTTACATTGAAGAGCATTATCCCCTCTTTCAAATCAGTTTCTCCCCAATTCCCTTTCCTGTGCAGATACCTTTAAAATACCACATTATATATTGTGCTTTGCTTTATTTCACTTCACAAATGCTACATTTTTTACAAACTGGAAGTTTGTGGTAAACCTGCATCAAGCAAGTCTATTGGCACCATTTTTCCAATTTGTTCATTTTATGTTTCTATGTCACATTTTGGTAATTCTTGCAATATTTCAAATTTTGTTATTATTGTTACATTTGCTGCAATGGCCTGTGATCGGTGATCTTTGATGTTACTACTGGAATTGTTTGGGGGCACCAGGAACTGCACCCATGTAAGACGGTGAACACAATCGATAAATAGTGTGTGCATACTGACTGCTCCACTGACCGGTAATGATAGTATTGAAATTGGGCCCATTTACAACCTACAATGGCCACTAAGTGAGAGGAAGAGTCAATCAATGTGGCAACCTTCACTGTCTTATTTTAAGAAATGGCCACAGCACCAGCCTTCAGCACTCACCACCCTGCTCACTCAGCAGCCATCAACATAAGGCCAGACCCTCCACCAGAGTAAAAATTAAGACTCACTAAGGGCTCGGGTGTTGGTTAGCATTTTTTAGCAAAAAGCACAAATATTTTAGACATAATGCTATTGCACACATAATCGACTACAGTATAGCATAAACAAACTTTTATGGACTGGGTAATCAAAAATTTGTGTGATGCACTTTACTGTGTTATTTGCTTTATTGTGGCAGTCTGGAAACAAGCCCACAATATCACCAAGGTATGCCTCTATTAATAAATTATTTCTTTAGCTTAGAAATTTCTATAATCTTTAAAATTCCCCCAGTTAATATGTAAATATTCATGTAAATGTAACGGCCATCTCTGATTTAGATGTTCATTGATATCATGTTACCCACTTACACTTTATAATTTACTTTTAGCACATGCTGGATATAGAGACCCTTCAGACTGAGCCACAGAATAATTCATCTGGATGAGAGCCAAAAAAAAACACATTAAATTGGATGGGAACCAAGATAAACATTCTAAAGATATTATTTTGCCTATGCTGGCATTTATCATTTCTGTAATCCAAATGATAATCAAAATGTATACTTTAATAATGATATATTATTTCTTACTATATCACCAAAGTCTAGCAAAGGGCCTGGTTTATCATAGGAACTCAATACATATTAATTAGAAGGCTGAATAAGTAAGTGAATGAGAAAATGATTGTAGCAATGAGAGTGCAATCACTTCACTTGGAAATGAACCTGGACTCAGGTTTACAACTCCATTTGTTCTTCAAAAGCAGCTACAAGTTTTCTTATTAAAGAACAAAGCTCTTGATTTCTACTTCTAGCAAAATGGAGTAACAGGTATAAATGTGACAAAATAGGTACAAGATCTATGAAAAATGCATAATGTTGATGAAAGAAATCAAAGATCTAAGTAATTGAAGAGATAATTTATGATCATATACAGAAAGACAATATTGTTAAGATGTCTGTTCTCTCAGTTTGATCTATAAATTTATTTTAATAATCAAAATCCCAGCAAGTTACTTTTTTAAATCAACAAACTAATTAGAATATTCATATGGTGAGGCAAAAGACCTGGAACAGTTAAAACAATATAGGACAATGTGAAAAGATTGACACTACTCAACTTTAACATTTATCATAAAGCTATCAAGAGTGTGCAGTATTGACAAAAGACTAGACAAATAGATAAATTAGACAGAATAGAGAACCCAGAAATATATCAACAAACACAGCATCAGCTGATCTTTAATAAAAGGGCAAAGACAAGTCAATGGAAAAAGAATAGCTTTTTCAACAAATAGTGCTAGAACAATTGGACATCCACATGAAAAATAATAAATTTGACACAGGTCTTAAATGTTCCACTAAAATTAACTCAATAGAACATAGATTGTAAATGTAAAACTATAAAACTTCTAGAAGATAACACTTAGAAGGAAATCTAAGTGCTCTGGTTTTAGTGATAGTTTTTAAATATAACACCAAAGCATGATCCATGAAGTAAAAAAATGACAACTTGCACTTAATTAAGTTAAAAAACTCTGTTCTGCAGAATATACTCTTAAGAAATGAAAAGACAACTACAGACTGAAGGAAAATATTTACAAAACACATATCTGACAAGTGACTTCAATCCAAAAGAAGTAAATAACTCTTAACACTCAACAAACAACCCAACTTTAAACGGTACAATATCTAAACACATGCCTCACCAAAGCAGATACACAGATAGCAAATAAGCATATGAAAAGATGCTCAACATCATATATGATTAGGTAATTGAAAATTAAGCAATAATGAGATAATATATTGAAATGGCCAAAATCCAAAGCTCAGACAACACCAAATCCTGACTAGGAAATGGCACACAGGTAACTCTCGCTCATTGCTTGTGAGAATGCAAAGTAGCACAGCCATTTTGGAATACAGTTTGACAGATTCTTAAAATGCTAAACACAGTCTTATCATACTCTCAGCAGTTACACTCTTAGATATTTACCCAAATAAGTAGAACACTGATACCTGCACAAAAACATGTATCTAAGTGTTTATAGCAGTGTTATTTTAATTGTCAAAACTTGGAAGCAGCTAAGAAGTTCTTCAATAGATCAGTGGATAAACAAACTGTAATGTTCTGCAGTGCAAACAGCAGAATATTTTTCAATGATAAACATAAATACTCACACTACTCCACACCAGGAAGAAAATCAACTCAATTAAAAAATGGGCAAAACACCTGAACAGACAATTCTCCAAAGAGGACGTACAGTGGACACAAAGGCATATGAAAGGATGCTCAGCATCACTAGCCATTAGAGAGATGCAGATTAAAACCACAGTAAGATGCCACTTCATACCAGTCAGAATGACCATCATTAATAAATCAACAAATAAGTGCTAGTGAGCTTGTGGAGAAAAGGGAACTCTAGTGCACTGTTGGTGGGAATGCAGACTGATACAGCCACTGTGGAAAACAGTATGGAATTTCCTCAAAAAACTAAAAATGGAACTGCCTTTTGACCTGGCAATTAATTCCACTGCTGGGATTATACCCTAAGAATCCTGAAACACCAATTCAAAAGAACCTATACACCTCAATGTTCATAGCAGCACAATTTACAATAGCCAAGTGCTGAAAGCAACCTAAGTGCCCATCAGTAAATGAGTGGATCAAAAAACTATAGTACATTTACAAATGGAATACTATACAGCAGAAAGAAAGGAACAGCTTCTACACTTCACTACAGCATGGATGGAACTGGAGAGCATTATGCTAAGTGAAATAAGCCAAGCAGTGAAAGACAAATACCATATGATCTCATGTATAATTGGAACTTTATCAACCGAACAAACGAGCAAGCAAAATATAACCAGAGACATTGAAATAAAGAACAAACTGACAATAATCAGAGAAAAGGGGGAAGGGGAATAATGAGGTAATGCAGGGAAAAAGGCAATCAAAATAACACAAATAAAGGACTCATGGGCATGGACAATAGGGAGGGATTGACTGTGGGAGTGAGGGGGATGGGGTAGCGGAGATCAGTGGGAAAAAAGGCAGGCCAACTGTAACTGAACAACATTTTAAAAATGAGCTATCAAGCCATGAAAATATATGGAGAAACATTAAATAAATTTTGTGAGATGAAGCCAACTCAAAAAGGCCACATAGTATAATGTTAACTATATGACGTTCTGGAGAAGGCAAAACTATAGAGACAGTAAAAAAATCAGTGTTTGCCAAAGACTCGGAAAAAGGAGAGCATAGAGGAATAGGAGGACCACGGTAGATTTTTGGGACAGTGAAAGTATTTTTCATGATTCTATGATGATGGATAGATTACATTATATGCATTTGTCAAAACCCATAAAATTTTATGACATTAGGTGTGTAAAAGTATATATGGTATAAGTGTGTAAAAGAAGTAGGGTTCATTCATTAGTATATTAAAGTCATTAACTTTATCAACAGGTTGAAGAAAAATCATATGATTTTCTATAAACAATGAAAAAGCATTGATAAAATCAAAATTCATTCTTAATAAAAGCTCTCAAAAATTTGGAATAAAAGAGAACTCCCTCAACCTGATGAGGGGCATATACAAAAACCTACAGCTAACATCATGTGTAATTGTCAAAGAATGAGTGCTTCCCTTAAATTCAGGAATAAGTCTGTGATGTTTACTTTTACCATTTGGACAAGACATTGTGTTGGAGATTTCCAATTGCATCTAGATTGGCAAGAAAGAAATAAAACTTTTTATCCAGAGATGACATGACTATAGATGTAGAAAATGATAAAATCTACAAAAAATCTACTATATCTAGTGAGTATGTCTAGTAAGGTTGCAAAAATATACCCTATACATAACTCAGTTGGAGTTTTATACACTAGCAACAATCAGAAGTTGAAAATGGTAAGCAATCCCTTTTATTTTTTTAATCTTTTATTTGTCCAAAATTGGAGAAAAAAACATTTGAGAAGCATGTATTTGTTGAAGGACTTATATTCTGAATCCATAAAGAACCCTCAAAATTCAATAACAAGAACACAAACCAGAATTTTAAATGGGAAAACCAGTATTAAAAATGGACTTTACTAAAAAGAGAATGGTGAATAACAAACCCATGAAAAGATGACCCACATAATTTGTTAGAAATTGTAAATTCAAACAACTTGAAATAATGTCTATTATTAATGCCTAAAAATAATAAACATTTTTTTGTTTTTTAAAGTTGTTTCATGTTTTTCTTAAACTATTTTTAGTTGTTGTTCAAATATAGTTATCTCCATTTCCCCCCACCACTCTCCCTCCCCCCACCCTTCCCCATGTCCCACCCTCAATCCTATCCCCCTTTGGCTTTTTCCGTGGGTCCCTCACATCTGTTCCTTGACCACCCTTCTCCTTCTTTCTCCCATTGTGCCCCTCTCCCTCCCTTCTGGTTATCTCTTCTCTGCCCTCTGGTTACTGTCAGTTTGTTCTTTATTTCAATGTCTCTGATTGTATTTTGCTTGCTTGTTTGTTTGGTGATAAGGTTCCAATTACAGATGAGATCATATGGTATTTATCTTTCACTGTCTGGCTTAGTTCACTTAGCATAATGCTCTCCAGTTCCATCCATGCTGTCATAATTTTCTGCTACATAGTATTCCATTGTGTAAACGTACCACAGTTTTTTGATCCACTTATATACTGATGGGAACTTAGGCTGTTTCCAGCATTTGGCTATTATAAATAATGTTTCTGTGATCATAGGGACTCATAGGTTGTTTTGAATTGGTGTTTCAGGATTCTTAGGGTATAATCCCAGCAGTGGAATTGCCAAGTCAAAAGACAGTTCCATGTTTAGTTTTTTGAGGAAATTCTATACTGCTTTCAACAGTGGCTGCACCAGTCTGCATTCCCATCCACAGTGCACTAGGATTCCCTTTTCTTCACAACCTCACCAGCACTTGTTGTTTGTTGATTTATTAATGATGGCCATTCTGACTGGTGTGAGGTGTTATCTCACTGTGGTTTTAATTTGCATCTTTCTGATGCCTAGTGATGCTGAGCATCCTTTCATATGTCTCTGGGCCCTCTGTATATCCTCCTTGGAGAAGTGTCTGTTTAAGTCCTTTGCTCATTTTTAATTGGGTTTGTCTTCCTGGAGTGGAGTCATGTGAGTTCTTTATATATTTTGGAGATCAAACAGTTCTCTGAGGTATCATTGGGAAATCTATTTTCCCATACAGTTGGTGCCATTTTCATTTTGCTGGTGTTTTCTTTAGCCGTGCAGAAGCTTTTTATTTTGATGAGATCCCATTTGCTTATTCTTTCCTTTATGTCCTTGTTCTACAAGGTGAAAATATTGCTGTGTGGAACATCTGAGATTTTCATGCCTATGTTCTCTTCTAGGACTTTCATGGTGTCGCGACTTATGTTTAAGTATTTTATCCATTTTAAGTTTATTTTTTGTATAGTGTAAGGTGATGGTCAAGTTTCATTTTTTTCATATAGATCCATATCTATTAGAATACCATATCAAGAATACAGAGGAACAGGAACATTCAACATGTTTGTTGAAAATATAAATAGCAAAATCACTTTGGAAAACAATCTGGTGATTTCCTTAAAAGTTAAATATGCAGGTGTCATATGATCTAGTCCTTTCACCTCTTGGAATTACTGAGAAGAAAAAGCAAGCATATATCCATACAAACACATGCACAATGATATCCTTGGCAGCTTGATTTGTAATAGCTCACACCTACAATAATCCACATGTTATTCAACAGGTAAATTGATAAGGAAATTGTGGCATATCCACATAAGAAATACTACTCAGCCACAAAAAGGAGTAAATTGTTGATTATGCAGCTACATGGATGCATGTCAAATTATTATGAGTAAAATAATACAGACAAAAATACATGTTTTATTATACAATTTATATGAAGTTTAGATATGCAAACTAGGCTATAGTGACATAAAGCAAATAAGCAGTTGTCTGGAGGGGGAAAAGAGAGGTAAAGGGATTATAAAATGGTCTAAATGAGCCTTCCAGATGATGGATGTGCTCATTTCTTGTTTGTGAGCATGGTTTTATGAGTCTACATATTATGTCAAAATTTATCAAATGATGCTATTTAATGTATTTATTGTATTGTATGTCAAGTATAGGTCAATGAAAAGTTAGGGAAAATTTTTTTAAAAAGGTGTAAAAGCACAGAAAGAGTTCTTTAAAATATGCTTGAGGTAGCCAAATAATTCTTTTCATGCAATCATATGTAATGGTCATTCCTTAGAACTAAGACTCCATTTAATTCTGTGAACATTTATACTCTACATTATTAAGTGTCAGATGCTGTGCTAGAAGCTGAGGTTTTTTCTTGTTTTTGTTTTAAGGTTTTATTTACTTTTAGACAGAGGGGAAGAGAGGGAAAAGGAGAGGAAGAGAAACATCAAAGTGTGGGAGATACATCAATCTGTTGCCTCTCACATGCCCCCAACTGGGGACGTGGCCCGCAGCTGGGGACCTGGCCCACAGCCAAGGCATGTCCCCTGACTGCGAATTGAATTTGCAACCTGTGGTTCAAGGGGTGGCACTTAATCCACTGAGCCACACCAGCCAGGACAGAGCTGAGAATTTAGAGAGGTAGTAGCGTATATGTGGAATATTTTAGCATAGCAGTTAAGAACACTGTAATTATAACATATGATCTGGGTTCACCATTCAGCACCACTTCTTTCTACTCCAATGATTTAAGTCAAATATGCAAATTATCTAAGCTTCAGTTTCCTCTAGTATAAAACAAGATTAAATGAGATAATATGTATCCTGTTCTAACTAATCCAAGTGATCTTGTTTATTTTCAATAAATTATTACTACTGCCATATCACAATTAACATAAAAACAATGCATTCAAGCATATCATCAAGATTCTGGAGAACAAAAAGAAATAAAACTGATTTGGAAAACATCAAAAAGCTTTTAATAGACTTATTTCTCCTCACAGAAGATGTAATCATTTGTCACTTTAAAAATATACTTTCTGGAATCCTTCTGCCTTTAGTATCCTATTTTTCCATGGCTAAAGAAACCAAAATTCCTTTAAAATGTCAGAATGGTACACGCATCACAAATTAAAGTTGTCTCAGTTAGCAAACTGTGATTCAATTATCTGCACACAAGATGAAGAAATAAAACTACAGGACCCATTCCAAAGGCCTGCTGTCAGCAGTAGCAAAGACCACCTGCTGCTGGAAAGTTGTATTCAGCCAAAACATCTAGTATACTTCCAAAATGTCTTTGTTTGTTTGTTTATTTCAGTTAGGACATATGAGGGGGGGACCCAAAGTAACCAGGATTTATTTATAAAAAATTGTAAATCTATTCTTACATGTTTACATTTCAGTCACCTTCCAAGTACTCTTCATTTGATACAACACACCTATCAAACCTTTTTTCGAGTGCTCAAAAATAGTTTTTGAGCTCATTCATTTCAATGCCTTTTAGTGCTTATCAGGTGAATAGAGAGAGTGGGGCATGTGGTCTGTGCCGCTTTTAGTCAAGCACTGCTGAATACTCAGCACAGTCTGAGCAGGTGCTCTCATAAATCACCCATCAGGAAGTGGGCAAATGCATTGAAAGAGTCTTCAAAAAAATTCACTGAAGCCAAACCAGCCTCTCACAACAACGCCAGCAGGTACAGTAATACAGATGGACTCCTAGCACCCTCATCCTAGTGGGGGAAGCCTGTGCTACAAGGGGCCTGCCCTCTAGTAGATATTTCCAGGGTATTTTGGTTCTTGCCCCCATAGAATGTCTCTACTTGCAATCTTCAAAGATTTCTCAACAATATCTAAATTTTGAACTACATTGTGAGTGTATTTCTGATCATCACATTTGGAATAGGAAGCAGGCCAATGAAAAAACAAAACAGATGGAAGAATAAAACCATCTTTAAAACATATTTTTCCTTCCAAAACATCAGCGGGAGGGTCAGGTACTGTGAAGGGCTTAAGCTTCTATGCAGTGGAGATTTCACTACTACTTTCTCCAGAGCTTCCAGGTTGAGTATCTATTCCAGTGGCCAGAAAGGGTCAAGACTCAGAGGCAATAATGTTTTATAAAAATAAATGAATCCCACAAAATGCCTGTGCTGGAATATACCTCTTAAGTACCTAAGCTCCTTGATGCTAAGATCCAGGAATGGTCTGAAAGAGAAGACAAGAAGTAGACGATCACTGGAAATTTGAGGCTGGATCACTCCTTGCCTGAATGCCCCCCCATCACTGGTGGAGCATAAACAACCTCCAGCATTCTTCTTGTTAAACGTTTGCCAGTGGTAAATTGGAAACGCATTAGCTGGTACAATGTACCAGGCATTTGAAACTTATGGAGGAAATAATTACAAGTGCAGTGGGACTGAGTGGTTATTTCTAAACTTCATTGATGCTGTATAGAAAGACAATGAAATACTGAGGGCAGATACGAAGCATTTTAAAAGCAGGTATGAAAGCCTGAAGGCCTATTTGGTAGCATATAAAGCCCTCATCTCCTACATTGGGAGTACAGACAAAATAGCATATCATGGGCAGAAGGCCAAGGCCAGAATATAATAGTTTGAGCATCTAAGCTTCAAAAGGTTAAATGTTCTGGGCAGGTAAGTCTTTTAGGTCAATATCAGAAACTAACCAAGGGAATGGAGACATCTAAGAGAAATCCTCTAAGATTTTAAGCACCCAGATTCCTCTAAACTTTCTGAGCCTACAGATGTGGCTGACCTCTGTGAAGAACAAACACTTCCCTTATGCTGGTAAGCAATGGAGAGGCCTCTCCTCATCCTCTCAGGATCTGCCTCATCTCCTGTCCTGAGGAACTAGGCACATAGCTAGGGTTAAATTGTGGTGTAGGCTAGTTGGAGATATAGCAAACTTGAAAAGGAAGGAAAGGCCTATCCAGTAACTATCCAGCCATGTACTATGGGAAATAGAGACATTTACTGAAAAAGATACAAGATACAACAAACATTGTACATTGGACAATGACACCTCAGTCCCCTTCAATACAGGCATGTTGCAACCTCACACAGTTCTCCCAGTGATTCTTTCACTCTTCAAAACACTCTGCAAAATCCTTTGTTCGAATCGCCATCAGCCATCCTATTGTATTTTCCTGAATCTTATCAACAGTCTGATACCTCTTCCCTTTCAAAGGTGATTTTAGTTTTGGGAAAAGCCAGGAGATGCAGCGCATCAAATTTGGGCTGAAGGGGAGCTGAGTCACCTGGGTGATTTGATGTTTCTTAAAAAAACTTTGCACAACGTGATGCGTGAGTAGATGTGTTGTCATGATGAAGCTGCCAATCATCAGTTGCCCATAGATGCAGCTTAAATGCTACTAGAACTGATAAACAAATTCAGTAAAGTAACAGGATATAAATTAATATCTAGAAATCAGTTGCATTTTTTTAATATCAAGCCTTTTTTTTTTCATTTTCCATTTTTATTTTATTTTTAATCAGTATTTTTTAATTGTTGATATTGTACAGTTTTCTGTCTTTTACCCCGCCCCAGCCCACCACCCCAGCCCTCCCCACCTTCCTCCCATTTCCACCCCCCATAGTTTTTGTCCATGAGTCCTTTATACTTGTTGCTCTAAACCGTTCCCCTTTTCCCCTGAAATTCCCTCCCCTCCCCCTCTGGACACTGTCAGACTGTTCTCAAATTCAGTGTCTTTGTTTATATTATGCTTTGCATTTTCATATGTAAATAATGAGCTATCAGAAAGGGAAATTAAAACAATCCCATTAACATTTGCTTCGAAAAGAATAAACTACCTAGCAATAAATCTAACCAAGGTTGTAAAAGTCCCGTACTTGTAAAATAAGACACAGAAAAAAGAAATTGAAGAAGCTACAAATAAGTGGAAACACATACCATGTTCATGGACAGAAAAAAAATTAACATTAGTAAAATGTCCATGTCACGCAAAGCAATCTACAGATTCAACACAATTTCTATCAAGATTCTAATGATGTATTTCACAGAACTGGAACAAATATTTCAAAATTTATATGGAACCACAAAAGGCATCACATAGCAACAGCGATCCTGAGAAAGAAAAAAATTGGAGAAATCATGCTACCTAATATCAAACTATACTATAAGGCCATAGCAATCAAAACAGCATAGTACTAGCATAAAAACAGACATATAGATCAATGGAACAGAATAGAGAGCCCAGATATAAACCCACACCTTTATAGTCAATTAATATTTGACAGGAAGCAAAGACATATAACAAGCTAAAGATAGTTTATTCAATAAATTGTGTTGGAAAATTAGACATTTACATGCAGAAAAATGAAACTAGACTATCTTCTTACACCATACACAAGAATAAATCATATGATCTCACCTTTAACAGGAACCTAATCAACAAAACAAACAAATAAGCATAATATAAACAAAGACACTGAATTTGAGAACAGTCTGACAGTGACCAGAGGGGAAAGGGGAGGGAATTTCAGGGGAAAAGGGGAACGGTTTAGAGCAACAAGTATAAAGGACACATGGACAAAAACTATGGGGGGTGGAAATGGGAGGGAGGTGGGGAGGGCTGGGGCCGTGGGCTGGGGTGGGAGTAAAAGACAGAAAACTGTACAATATCAACAATTAAAAAAAATACTGATTAAAAAAATAATAAAAAATAAAATAAATAAAAAAGAAAAAAAGAATAATTCTAAATGGATTAGACTTAAATATTAGACCCAAAACCATTAAAAAATCCCATAAGAAAACATAGGCAGTAAAATGTCTGACATTGCTTGCACCAATATTTTCTCTGCTCTATCTCCTCAGGCAAGGGAAAGAAAAGAAAATATGAACATGGGACTACATCTAACTAAAAAGTTTTTGCAAAGCAAAGGAAACCATAAACAAAATAAAAAGACAAGCCACAAAATGGGAGAACATATTTGTCAATACATCTCATAAGGGGGTAATAGCCAAAATTAATAAATAACTTATAAAACCAAACACCATAAAAACTAACAACCCAAGTAAAAAGTGGGCAAAGAACTTGAATAGACACTTCTCCAAACAGGACATACAAATGGCCAATAGGCATATGAAAAGATACTCAATATCACTAATCATCAGAGAAATACAAATTAAAACCACAATGAGATACCACTTCACACCTGTCAGAATGGCTATCATCAATAAATCAACAAACCATAAGTGATGGCAAGGATGTGGAGAAAGGGGAACCCTTTTGCACTGTTGGTGGGAATGAAGATTGATACAGCCACTATGGAAAACAATATGGAGACACCTCATTAAAAATGGATCTGCTTTTTTGACCCAGCAATCCCACTTCTGAGAATACATCCAAAGAAACACAAAACATTAATTCAAAAGAACATAAGCACCCCTATGTTCATTGCACCATTATTTACAATCACCAAGATATGGAAGCAACCAAAGTGCCTATCAATAAATGAGTGGGTAAAACAACTATGGGACATTTACACAATGGAATAATACTCGACCATAAAAAAGAAAATTTTACCCTTTGCAACAGCATGGATGGACCTGGAGAACACTATGCTAAGTGCAATAAGCTAGTCAGAGAAAGATAAATACCATATGACTTCAGTCAAATGTGGAATCTAATGAACAAACTGAACTAACAAGTAAAATAGAGATAGACTTATAAATGGAGAGCAGGATGACAACCTGCAGGTGGTGATGGGGTGGTTAGGAGGTGGAGGAATTGAGCAAAATGGAAAAAGGACTCATGGACATGGACAGCAGGGTGGTGATTGAGGTGGGGAGGGGGGTTTAAGTAGGATAAATGGCAATGAAAAAAAAATAAACTAGAAAAAGTCCTAAAAGAGACTGTTACTTTCTTCTTAATAATATTCATTTGTAGGGAAAATATATTCTCATGTGTTGAAATGATATTTTGATTAAAATAAAAACTACTTTCAACTCAATTTCTTTTTTTAATTTTTTATCCTCACCCATGCACATTTTTTCATTGCTTTTAAAGAAAGCAGAAGGGAGAGAGAGAGACACATCGATGTGAGAGAGAGGCACCGCACAGTTGCCTCCAGTACACACCCAGACCATGGATAGTACCTGCACCAGCCTCGTCCAGGAATGGACCCTGCCACTTCCGGTTACCAGAGAACAAACACTCCAATCAACTGAAACACACCAACCAGGGCATCAGTCCAATTTCTAAGGGAGTAATAGATTAGAAAGAAAGGGAACACACAGAAGATTTAATTTGGTGAACTTTAAGAGTATCTGTCTAGGTCTAATATATCTTGTATCTCATAGATAAGTAGGATGAGAAAAACTAGATTGGCCCCTTGCCCTAAAGAGAGCAGAGATTAGAAAAATTAGCTCTATGAGCTAAACCTATAAAAATAAATTCTTTGGACCAGAGATGAGCTAACTGAAGGAGGATCATTAAAGGGCAATGAGATACATGCAATCAAATATATATTTGACTATGAGCAGCAATTCAGTATCAATGTAAGAGTGGGAGAAGGGAAGGAAAAATAGAAGGGGTAGAGGAAAGGAGGAAGGAGTAAGGGAGGAAAAGAGGATGGATGAAATATTAAATGTTAGTGAATAGACAAAACTCCCTGGTTTAAAGGTTGTGAGATATTAATGCAAAAGTCTCACTCACTGGGGATTATTTTTAAAAAGTGTAAACAACTCTCTTTCCGAACTAGTTTAAATGTACTTACATAGCAGCCTTAGCTGGGAACATAACTTATTGAAGTTCCTTCTAGCTTAGTCATTCTCTATCATGCCTTGGAGCTAGACACAATGCCTCATGAAAGTTCTCTCAGCTTCTGTATATTCTAGGCTTGAAAGTTTGAGCTAGTTTTGCTGAGATTCACACTTCAGTATTACTGATCTAAGAGGTTTGTGAGCACATATAAATGTTTGGATACTGATTTAAACTATACTCTAGGGCTTCCAGGGTTGTCTGCTACTTAATTAGCCTTCCGCATAGGAGAAGAGCAATGAGCTGGTGTCCCATCCCCAACAGATGCCTGTGCCAGATGCTCACAGAAACGCACACTCCATTTCCTATAATGTTGTCTATTGTTCATTTTTATGCCATCAAGGATGCTTTTCTGAGAATATTTCTAGAAATTACAATAAAAACAAATAGCTTATAAACAGTAAAAGAGCTAACCTCTATTTCTATACTTTTGCTACATATGCTTTTTTATGAATTTTCTCCCTTTTCTCTTGTTCTAGTGCTCATACTGTAACTTCAACTTAATTCTTTTTGGTGATTTTACATTGGAGTTAAAGTGCACCAAAAAGAGCCCCGATTCTTCACAATATCCTAGAACAATGGATGATACCTGAAATTTCAGGGTCAGACATTAATTTGTCCACCTTAAGGCAGACTTTGATAAAACATTACGTGGAGGGCATTTTCCCATGATGTGGTGGAGAAAAAGGGAAGAAAAGATTGAATATTCTTGAGAAGATATGAATAATTTCAAAAAACAATAAACTAATTATAAATTATATCCACCATGTCATTTTGCTCACATCAGTCTTTATTAAGATTCTCATGAAGGCATTAGAGGGAGGACTTCAAGGAGAAGCACAGCCAGCCACATTCAGGCCCATTTACTTAGAATCAATGCTGATTTTGCCAGTAAAACTACTGATGATATTACTATTGGCTATCTGGTACTACATCAGATATACAAACATTAGAGAATATTTTCCCAGAAGTAGGTAAGAGTCTGTACTCTGGGGCATCTTGGAATTGCAGTCACATTTCTTACTTTTATACATTTATGAATGCACTCTTGGATGGCAAGAATTTTGTGTTCAGGAATCAGGATATTAGGCCTGTGGGATATGCTTCCCTCAGAAGGAGGATCATTGCAGGCATGGGCTTTGGAGGCAAATAATCCAATTTGTGTTATTTGCTAGTTATGTTACAATCTCTCTTCACCTCCTATGTGTCACTTTGAAATTAAAATTTCAAACTAACACACAGAGTCATTGTTAAATTCAAATGATAAAAAATATGCAAAGCATCTAGCACAGTGCTTAGTACCTAGTTGGTGTTCCATAAATACTAGCTTCCTGCTCACCACTCCCATCCCCACCACAAAACTTTTCTCCCAAGAATAATTTTCATATGACCCATCTTCTATGTCCCCTCATCTTTAATGTACCGCAGATATCAGGCTTATGACATCCTGTCCTTGGATATTTAGAAAAGGTTACCTCAATCTTCCACCTCACATTTCACATGGAATTTAAGGCCTTTTCTAAAATTTCAGCAAACTTCTCAAAAGCTTACATTCATGGTCATGTCTGGATCCTAGTTTCTGTCTCAATGAACTCAAATTCCCTGCATCTCACCATCTGCAGCCATTTGTTTCTTCTGCTCCATGCTGATTCCTACATCAAACAAATCTTTACCCTTGATTTTTACAAGAATAAATGATATAAGCAGCAGAGGTGCACATCGCAAAGATGGAAGAACTTAAAGAAATACAAACCCCATTCCTACACGTCCCCAGATTGTTCAAAGTTGGAATTTTCTCATTGTCCATACTTTTCCTCAGGGCCCAGCCCCATACCCCATTGCTTAGCCTTTCTCTGCTATTTATCTCTCTTCATTAGTCTCATTTGTTTTTGTCCTGCCACTGAATTTTAGTCCATCTCTTAGTGCTTAAATATCTTTTCTACATTTTCCCAACTTGCTTCTTCCAAAGTTCACCTTCCATCCTCTATTAAATTAGTAGAGCACATTCAGTTTCTTCACTCAGAGACAATTTGACTCCAAGATGACTAAATATATTTATGGGAAGTTAATGTCATTAAATATAGTTATTCTTACATAAATATGATTGAAAAGAGAATCAAACATTTTTCCACAGGATATCAAAATAAGCTTTAATTCCATTTTTTAATCTTTTTTCTTGCATAGCTAAACAATGTTTAGAACTCATAGATTATCTGATTCACTTTCCTTTCTACCCTGAGTCTCTGCCCATGAATAAATAAACCCTAACTTATTAGCATAGTCAAAACAAGCCTTTCTACCACAGGACACGCCATCCTAAAGAGTCCCAGTGTGGCTCTGACCCCCAACTAGACCACAGCCTTTATGAGAGCAGCAATTTTGTTTCATTCTCTGGCAGATCCCTGCAGTGGTAAAACAGTGCTTGCCATAGGGTGCAGAAGTATATAATATATTCACCGATGGTCCCCATTTATGATGGTATGACTTACAATTTTTTGACTTTACAATGATGCAAAAGCAATAGGTATTCAAAAGAAAAAATAAGCTAAGCATCAGTGTCTGGTAGGTAAGATATATTAAATTCATTTTTGACTTACAATATTTTCAAATTATATGTATTTATTGGGGCATAACCCCATCACAAGTCAAGGAGCATGTGCGTATAGTGTTTGTGTATGTATGCATAAATGTGTGTGTGATAAGTGTATAATCTCTGAATCATTTTTCTCATTATTCTGTCCATGGCAATAATAACAGTCACATATTATTCTGATTTTTTATTTCTGTCACAACTCCCAGCTCAATAAATGTAAAGGCTTACTACAAAAATTGATTATTTCTTATGTTTTTGTGGATTACCTAGGCTCAGCTAGATAACTGTCACTTGCAGGTCTCCAATACCAACTGAGATGAGAAACGGGACTGGAGTTACCTGAAGACTCAACTGAGATGTACGAGTAAGTGCAACATGGACTCTCCACTCGCACACCTGGCCCGTCAGTGCTCCCCCATGGGACCTCTATCTCCAGAAGAGACTGGAATGAATGTCTTTTTTTCATAGGTCAGCACTACAAGGCATTAAGGCCGAAGCTGCTAATCCTACATTATCTCACCTGATGGCCATCATGACTCCCCGACATAAGTACAGCCATTGCCACAGTCACGCAGCCTGTGAGGTGTGAAGTGTGCTATTTGTCCTGTGGTCTGTCTGACTTTGATGATCAGGCCCTTTGTCATGGTGAAATATAGGCTCTGGTTTAATTCACCAAAAGATTCTACTGGGAAGGTTTACTGCCATCATCACCCAATGAATGGCCAGCATAGTTGATACATTCATATACTTTTGAAAAGTCCATTGTTTTTATAATTCAGCCTGTAATCGTGCATTTTGTTCTGTCCATTGCCAACTGACCACATGAACCTACCTATTAAGACTGGAAATTTATAGTTGGTCGTGTTTACTTTCAAGAAAATAAAAACCACTTATGTTTATTTTCTGTTGGATTTTTCAAATTTATAATACATATTGGTACATGAACAGGTAAGTAAACTGATAGAGTTGAAAAACAGTATAGTTTGCCTTTCATGAAAATCTTTCCATGTAGTCTAGAACAGCCTCTATACAAAATCCTGTAAAACAAAACATTATTCACTTTGGTAAGCAATCTCTTCTTGATACTAAAGCTTGATTGCCCAGGCCAGTGGCTCACTTGGTTGGGTGTCGTCCTACAAAGTGATATTAAAGCATGATTAATTTTCCTTAATTAAACTTTATTTTCTATTTTACCAAGAAACTGTGAGAAAGACAAACATTTTCATACATACAAAAGTTAGTCATTATAAATGACAGTAAAATTTGTTTTATAAAGCACTTTACACCTTGCATTGTTCAAATTGCCCCTAAAATATGCAAGTAAAAACATTATATAAATCTTAAGGCAATTTTATGGATTTTAGTTGTTTAAGCCTTCCATTTTGTCTAAAACTACCCTGAAAAGGTGATAGTTTCAAAATCTCTAAAAGAAAGTTGACATTCTAAATTTCACAAAATTAGATATATCTTTTCCTTTTATTCTATAGTTTGACATTTTGTTAGGAACCCAGTATGATTAAATGATTTGGTCATAGATTAGCTTTAACTTTTAATTTAAAACTGCATTTGCTTAAAGCAAAAGAATTTATTTGTTTCCCATTATCGAGTCCCTATAATTTGTCCCTATGTTTATGCCACTACATGGTATTTTAGAACAGCAGATCTAGCATTTCAAATTACCCAAGTGCCTGAAAGACAGAACTCGGTGGTGGAGGAGACTCAAAGGAGAATGTGAACTTGCAGTTTGAAATTAAAAACAAAATGATAATCCATGGCAATAAGACTTTCTTATTATTTTCCTACTCTCCAATCCTCTTCAGGGACTAAGAAAATGGAATGGGGCCCAGAATTATGATAATATCCCAGAGCACAATCACATAAATAGGACACACACACTGAAATCTTGAGTTCACTTTCTGGCTTGCCTCAAGTTGGTTAGGAGTTGGGGAAGGGTGGGGGATGCTTGTGTGCATGTATAACCTAAGTACATGTTTCTCCCTAAGAAAGGAGAAGCATCATGCTATCTATCGACACCCCTTGAAATCTTTCATTAATATTTATAGTGTTGGGGGTTAGTAGAAATTATGTAAAATTTAATCTAATATTATGTGAAGCTTTTAAGATTAGACAAACCTTACTATGATTTCAGAATAAAGGCAAACTTTTATTCTGGGGATTTAAATTAGCTCCAAAAATAACTGCAAACTTCATAGTGAATCTTTTTCAAAATGAAGTTATAATTTTCTATTCACATTTAGTAATCAAGGTAGACTTTGAATAATAATGAGTACTTTCTAAGTTCTAAATACAACTCCTAAAATATGGTTTAAAACTTAAGAATCTGGGCTCTCTTTTGTCTATAGTAACTCGCCTCGTTCAATTTCTAAGCTATATACAATTTATCTCTGAGACATCCCAGGAGTTAACATGAAAAACAGTGACTAAAGGTGATAAATATGGAACTGAATAGTTTATTGAAATGCATGGAAACACTGTCATTTCTATTGTAATAAAATATCTCTTCTCCTGGAAGCCAAAGAAGATTATAATTTAGTAGAGGAAAAATATGCAAACTGCTCTATTGATCTTTATAAACCAAAAGATAATCAATTCGTAATAGCCCACTTAGGAACAATGAATGTCTTTCATCCTAAACTGAATGCAAAGAGGAAAATGAGGGGACAGATAAGAGAGCAATAAAGAGAAAGAAGACCTTGTTTAAACATCCTCCTTCCATTAGTTCCCACCACAGAACATTCTCAGGAGCAGGCTGTGACACAGTTGCTTGTGGCTGGGATGCACTATTCTACTATGTCAAGAATATTCTATAGTAATTAACTTACTTAATTTTGATTTAAAGGTATTTATTCATACTTACAGTGTACTCAGTACACTGCAATGAGGAGATAATTCTCTGGAGAAATAAAAGTGAACCCTCACAGGAGAGAAGACTATTTACATTCCTTTCTAAGGAACCATGTCTGCTCTTACCATCCACGCAAGTCAGGCTCTCTCTCCAGTGCTCAGACAACACAAAAGATTTATACATTAACATTGGAGGTTATACTAAACTCATAAATAAATCCTCAAATTTAACAGGGAAAAGTGGTCCTTACTTTATGTAGTAAGAAGTTCACATATGATCATTTTGTTTACATGCAAAGGGTTTAAAGTTTTCATATCCAAAAATCCAGTCTAATACAGGCAAATAATATTTGGGTATGAAATGTTACCTAATGAATTTGGGGAATATACATAGCAAAACTAAGCCCTGGAAAAACAACCGTGTCGACTGCTCAGTTCAACTCCTTGATGATTCCCCAATACTCTGCATAGCCTTGATTTGTAAAAGATGGTATTTTCCATATGATCTCACCATTAACAGGAACCTAATCAACAAAATGAACAAGCAAGCAAAGTATAGCCAAAAACATTGAAATTGAGAACAGGCTGACAGTGAGCAGAGGGGAGAGGGGAGGGGATAATGGGGAAAAGGGTGAAGGGCTTACAGGAACAAGTATAAAAGACACATGGACAATAACAAGTCGGGGGTGGAAGCAGGGGAGGGAGGTGGGGAGGCCTGGGTAGCAAGGAGGGGTGGGGATAAAGGCAGAAAACTGTACTTGAACCACAATAAAAACAAGTTAAAAAAATAAAAATAAAATAAAAAATAAAAGATGGTATTGTATGCTTTTATAGTCTTTATGTAAAGTTATAAGCTCATATTTTGTTCAAATTGAGGTAAAAGTTAAAATATAACTAGTAGTTCAAGCCACTTCAAGATTCAGACATGCTAAATACCTACTACATCTTAAGTCCTTGGAATATCTAGCTTTCTGCTAATATTTGGCATTAATGATATAAAACCTTTGGGCTTTCAACTGCACAAAAATATAGCTGAATGATGGCAAAATGCATACCTGAAGGTGCATTATCTAATTTCAGAAATGTGCTTTTAATTACTCGACATCACACATTTTTCTAATGATTTAACTGAGATAACAATCATAAAATTTCTTGAGGGATATTATTAATATCTGGGGGCATAACTGAAATATGATTAGTACATGTGGATAGGCTTTCAAACATTTTGTGCTACTAAATAAATGTGAGAGATTCCACAGATGGAGGTCTGAACTGAAAGGACAGGATTATGAATGCGTCGAAGGGAATAGATATAGACCACCACATGATGGAGGATGTTTTCATAACGATGATCTAAAACTGGGTCTTGCAGTTTAAGCAAGGAACATTCATTTAAACCATGAGGAGAAATAAAATATGAAGTCCAAATGTTACAAAAAAAGAAGTCTGATTAATTTAGATTACAAAACCAACTGCCTAAAAGACTTCTAGGCTGCTAAGTTGAAAGGGAACTTTTATGTGAACCCCTTTACACTTTTACAAGTGTCCAGCTTCCAGCAGAATGCATACACCTAAACTGATTGCAAAAACACAGGTAATTCTATGTCAATTCATTCCCTATACTGAAAGTTTAATGAGATGTCCCTCTCCACAGAAGTAGAAAAACAATTTTTCTCAACAAATTATTTTAGTTGCCGAATTAGGACAATTTGAAGAGAATCAGTCTTAAGAAATTATCAAGCTATGTAGGCAACAAGATGTCCTCATCTGGAAGTCCTAGAACATAAGATTCAGTTAAAAAAGATGTCACTACCAGTCAGAATAGTCTGGTTTGTATAGCTGGAATTCAGCTGTTTAGCACAATGGAGTTCATTTTGTATTGACCCACATGGCTAGCAAAACCATAGTTGGCAAAAGCAAGTTATTACCTAAAGTAATGATATCAAGTATAACTAAAATGGTACTGATAGAAACAATTCAGTAAATAAAAGTTCTAGAAGTCATCCAATACTACGCACCACATTGGTGTGTTGAAGTTCTTCTGCCAGTAATCGCTTTCCTGAATTACTCCAAGGAAAATGCTGCAGTAGGGCCATCATCTCCTGAGCTACATTTTACTCTTGCTCGTATATTTTTCATACTTTCATTCTTTCTGTAGTTTGCTAAATTTTGCTAGCCTGAAACTTAATTTCTTTTGTACATATACTGTATTTTGCCATGTATAAAGTGTACTTTCTGCTCAAATTTTTGATGAAAAATAAGGACTTGCATTGTACATAGGTAATACTAATTCTGCATCTATATAAATGTTTTTAATTCTTTTATTTATGTTTATGCGTTTAAAGTGTAATGGTAGAAAGCAATAACAATAGCTGTATGCAAAATAATACCCTAGAATATGAAAATCGTTTTCATGTCTAAATGTAAATAAATAAAAATTGAATTAAAAAATTAAAATGAAAGACTTTTTTTCCTGACAGTTTGGGCCAAAACTGTAGGTGTGCATTATACAGGCAAAATACAGTGTCCTATTTCGTCACATTTTTCTAAGTCTAAGAAAAGTACTCACATGAAGACCCACTCAGCCCACAGACAGGAATTAAGGTTACATTTTATCTCCAGCAGGAGAGACCAATATAGAAAGGTTTATCTCACCTGTCTCATAACCCAGTCAGATGGTCAGCAGGAGAAAGCAATAGCTGTTGTCACTGTCTTTAGTTTGAGAGAATGAGGCAAATCATGTGTATGCAAAATGATCACTGATATTTTCTTTTGCTGTACAAGTAAAAACTTGCATTGTTGGAAAGAAAAGGAAGAAAAAAACTTTGTTAGGGAAAGTTGAGATTCTCACTTGCACTTCAAAGTAAATCTGTTGGAGCGTGGGACATCTCTAATAGTGTCAACAATAAAATAATTTAAAATAAATAAAAAATAAATCTGTTGGGATCTTATAAACTAATTTTAGCTGTGTAAAGAAAATATTTTTACATAGTTTTTTTAATCTTTTAATGTTAAGAGTCAAAATCTTTTATATCAATTAGGTTCATGAGAGCTAGCTAATAAAATCAGAAATAATCAAGTTTAGTGTGTAAAATAAGCTTCTTATGATAAAAATGTTTATAATTTAGGTATAAGAACCCAATTGCTTAAAACTAATACTATGACACAGGTAGTTTCTCCTCACAAATACTTACAGTTTTAGGGTTACAAGGCAAAAGTCATTGAAACTGTTATGACAAACATTTTAATACTATAGCAAAGCTCTAAGTAAATATACATAGAGAGAAATTGAACTCAATAATGATTTGATCCAGGATAAGGACTGATTTAAATTAAGTTTTACAGTAATTTATATAGACACTTATGTTCTTTCTTATCTAAACAATGACTTATGACTAAACCAAAATTTGTTATCGAATTACATACACCTTCCCATCAAGTACCATTGAGATTGATGACTTCTGATTTCAACTATAATTTTGTTTAAGGCTGCATGTAAGATGTTTGAAACTAATGTTATTAGGCCAAAATTTGAAGTAAAAAGAAAATCTCAAATTTTTATTAATGGTTTTGAGAACATAAATTCAACCTTGAACCCTACCTTAAATAAAGTCCCCTCTATAGTAATCCCCGCCCCCCCAAAAAAACCCCAGAATCTAGTGGTCCTGACCAGACAACTATGGGAACATGGTTCAAAGCAGTGGAGGCCTAAAAGGAAATTCAACCATGAAAATCCTGAAAGCAGGGACAATTGTTCAAGAATCCAATGTGGACATATAAGGATAAAATATCAAAAGCAAATCTATAGAAAATGCATGGAAGTGTACATTTCCAGGAACAGCTACAAATAAAGGTGACACAACACCTAACTGTGTTCCAGGAGAGCTCATCTGAATCTGTTTCAGTGCTGGAATCGAGCAGATCTTTGTCTGACTTCAGAATTTTCATTCACTCTCCGGCTTTGGACCTAGATTCCAGGATGATAAAGAAAAGGCATAATTCTTTCTAAATATAGTTGGTCCTTCACTTAATCCTTTACTAATCCAGTCTTTTATATTTTGTGCTATGTAAATGCTTTTTGTCTATTTGTTTTAATAAGACATTGACCCAAAATAAACCAACAAACCCAACACTGCAGATCATAACTGAGTAGTACATAACACATTGGTACCATCTTAATCTGACACAAATTTATTACCGCATTTCAGATAATATCACTTTAGCTTTTCTGGTAGCTAAAAAATCAAACTATTGGATTGTATTTAGGTCTGAATTAATAGAACACATCATTTGCCTTAACAAGGCCTATAGTTGTTTCATCTGAATAATATGTGCATCTATATAGCTGGTAAATTCTTTGAGGGCACCTTCAACATATCCTACTACCAGGCATGGTGTTTATGCAACATGCTCAACCTGAACTCAATCTTCCTCCCTTAACCTTTGCCTAATCCCGTATTGTACACAGTATGTTCAGAACTGACTCCCACTGGATCTACTACTATCTAAGCGCAATTATTTTTCCTCTCCTCTACTTTAGCTAGAAGAATGATTGTTCTTGGTAATTCAGCTTTGCCACCCTCTTACTAAAGCACTTCAGTGAATCCTAATAACTTACAGGTTAGAATTCAAATTCTGTAACACTGTCTTCCAGGACCCCATGCAGGAAACCTTGTCTCTCTCTCTCCAGTTTCAGTTCTCACTGTATCTTCATGCACTCATTTTGTTCATACTGAATTGTTTGTAGTTCTCCACAAACCTCAGGATTGTAGAAGACCATTCTGCATGGAGTGGTCCCAGCTCCCACTTAGAGATGCACAGGACCCATGCCCACGGATAGGTTCTCCTGTGGGGGAATCAGGCCTGCACTGTGCCTGAACTGCTGCGATGATTGCTTTTACTAAAACTCCCTCACCCTGAATTGAGACAGCAAGTGCTTCCCATAACTTCCTAAAATCCATGCTAAACCTTGCAAGGACCAGTGTAACTGGTCCAACCACTTTTTCCTTTTCATTTGCCAACATCCTTCTGTGATGTGATTAGTGGCATCATCTCCTTTGTTGTCTGTAAAAGGTAACCACCTAAAGCGAACCTGTGCATAGTAAATGAGGACCATAATGTAATGTGCCAAGAAACCCAATAAAGGCCTGTCATGGCAAGGGCCAAGGTTTTGGCTCCCCTTGAGAGAAAGGCCATGCTGTCCCTTTTCCTCCACCAGACTCGGTAGTCCATATGAATGAATGTCTTCTTTCATCCATAACAACGAGGACACTGCGGGCCAGTGCCTGCATCACAGGATATTTCCACTTACTCTTCCTTTCCTCAAGTTTCTGTATTCAGTTACACTTGCCCATTCTCTCTAATTAATTAACATCATCTCTTAAGACACAGATAAGCAGTCATCTCCTGCAGAAAATAAGACTAATTCCTCTTCCTCCCATCCTCTGATTCACATGCAATAAAATCCCAGTAACCATTTTATTGCTGCACTTCCAGATTATTTTAAAAATGGTCTTTGCCTAATTCTACATTGCTTTATTTCTCTATGGTTCTTATCGTTTGACTCCTAACCATATAAAAGACAATCAGTATCTATCTAAAGGATAAACGCATACATAAATTACATCTCAGCTAGACTTTAAAAACATAGGCAAGATAGTGACGCATACATAAATTACATCTCAGCTAGACTTTAAAAACATAGGCAAGATAGTGACTTGTGTAAATGGCAGAAAGGTTGTTCCAGTCAATGGCATACCCCAAGCAGAGGCATGAGGAAGAAAGCAGGGAACACATACAAGTCAATATAAAGCCAGTCAAGCTGAAAATGTTTAGAACAGCATAGCACAATGGGGGCTACTACCAACCTGGCTTTGTCCTCTCTGGGTATTTGAAATTTACAGGATAGCTATCCAATCCAGGTATCCCACTTTACCTCAGCACTTTATATAGATAACAAATGGATTTTTTTAAAGAATGACTGGTTTCAAACTTTGTAAGAAATACTATACAAAGACGATAAAAATGTAATTTCATATATCATACAGTTGGGAGAATAGAGCTCTCTGTATTTCTACTTCCCACTTGATTAGGAATTGACAAAAGCCTTGTTAATGGTTATTAACATTAGCAATCTGCCGATGTTCTAAGAGAAGAGTCTCAGCTCTGGGCTTCAACTCCATCCCTCTCTTCCTCCCCACCCTTGCCCCCCTCCCCGGTCATTGTCCTCAAGCCACACCATTCTGTGCTGAATGTGTTCATCCTTTCATTATGGAATTTCTTCAGTCTCTGCCTTAAGGTCACCTGAAGTATTTATTTTAAATCAAAGTGATGTTAAGTTGGTTTTGTTCCTCTTTGTTATGCTCTACAAAATGCCTGGCCTGCACTACTTGGTGCTGTGAACTGACTTCTATTTGGGGGGACCTGAAATTTTTTGTCTCTAATCTTAGGACATTGTGTGCTCTAGCCATCTGCTTCTGGGCTCTGCCTACACAACAGAGATTTAAAAAATGTTTTATAACCTATTACTTTTGTTGGAAAGAGTAACTTCTAAATTGAATGCAAACTAACTGGAGAACTCCCAGCATGTGGGACTGTGGAGGTCGTGATGTTTCGGGTATAACACATGACACCTACCCCTAAATCCATCAGCTCAAGTTCCACAATAGAAAATTTTGTGCTCAAGATCATGTAACTTAAGGGGGAATACTTTATGGCAGGAAAATAAAATTTATGAAACTACTACATTTGAAAGTTTAGACAAAGTAAAAATATTCATGGTGGATTTTAACGAATATATTTAACAAGTAATTTCATGCAAATAACATCAAAACAGTGATAATTTCTGAAAATAGAGAGGAAAATAAATTGTGTTTTTACTTTTATATTAAGAATGTTAAATGGGTATAAGGTATTGCTAGCATGCACATTAGAGTTTGGTTATAAACATAGCGTGTGCTCCAAAATTCTAAGTAGATATTTCTTAACATTGATTGAAATGTTCTATTAAAAGACATGACCTTTTTTCCATAACCAGTAACAAAAACTTTATTTTTCCAGGTTGTTTTAATACTGAAAATAAATTGTTCCTCAGTACACATGCATTTATGCAAGAGCAGTATCAACAGTAGCTATTGCTAAAGGGCAACCATACCAGCTGAAAGCATTAAAATTGGCCTGTATTTACCCTTGGAAATTGAAAATTCTGAGTAGCATGTGTTATGTTTGATAACATTGTTACTTGGAAAAGCAAATTAATGAAGTTAAATCAACATCAAAAAGACACATTGGAACGTATCAGACAGAACGTTATTTTGACTCATTAAAAATGTGGCATATATTTTAAAAATATCCTTTTAAGTTTAATTAATTTTATTCAAGTTGTATTTTTAGACAAATGTTATATCTATAATTTTAATACAGTATATTTTGCATTTAATCATAAGTTATTGAAATATTTTGGCTATCATGGCACTTTATGTAAGTATGTATGTATGTATTTATTTGCTATTATGAGATTCTCTACATAGTGCAGGACATATCTGTTTAAAAGATGAAGAAAATGTCCATTAGGTCTTAAAACTTTAAAACTTAAATAAATCACATATGTAAGTCATATTAACCTGATTTTTTAATGATGTTAGAGAGAGAAAGAGGAAGTAGGGGGAGAGAGAAACACTGATTTGTTATTCCACTTATTTATGCATTTATTGGTTGGTTCTTGCATGAGCCCTGACCAGGGACCCACAGCCTTGGTGTACTGGGACAACACTCTAACCAACTGAGCTACCCAGCCAGGGCTTAACCTGATATTTTCAATATTCATCCATCTTGTTCACATTGCTGATTTTGTCATTTCTACATCTTGCTTTTAAACAATGTTAATAGATACTTTCTCACAAATGTTTAAATTACTACATAGATATGACTAGTCCAGATTAATAATTCCTTTTTTAATTTTTGTGTATAGAAAATTTTTATCACCTCAACTTTTTAATGTTCTAGATGGAAAATCCTCCTGGGAGGTTGACTACATATGCAAGAATGACTTCCATGGATATTTTCCTTTAAAATATACTAATGTAAAGAAATATAATGCCAATTTCAAATTTTAGTTATGAAATGTTTCAAGGTTCAATATTAGAACGTTGCTCTCACTTAGGATTCAGAAAACATAAAATACTACCAAATGTACCAAAAATCTTAATATGAATGTGTTCTGACACTGCGGAAAATATGGTAAGCCACCCAGATCTTCCCTTAGTTTAGGGTTAAGGCATTCATTCCCAGGTGCAATAAGTTCTGCCTTCTGTTGATCTCAGTGACCTCTGCTTAAGAAGAGTTCTCCACAAAAGAGATGCCTCATTCAAGGTTATACTCTCCCCAGGCACAGCCAATATCCAGTAACACTGTTGGTGTTGGGGTACAGAGAACCAACCTCCTTGCCACGATTTCAAATACCTCTGACAGACTGGTGCTTCAGAGCTCCACTGGACTCTGATAAGGCCCCTGCTGAAAACACATCAATATTTATATTCTCCCTCTCCCCATTCCCATGTCCCTGACTCTCTTAAAGGAATTACTGGCACTCCCCAGTGTACCAACTGCATTTAAGTATCCATCCTGGAGTCTATTTCCAGGGAGAAATGACCTATTAAAATTAGTCTTGGGAAACATGAACTAAAATGAGATTTTGGAAACATAGCATGCACTGTCTTAATACTATCCCCATCACTGGTGTTGGAAAAAGCCAAAATAGACTCTGGCATGTGACTTTCCCCACAGGTGAGCTGGGATGGTATATCAGCTGAAGGGACACTCTGGTGACTATACCATCTGAGACATTTCAGAGCTTCAGGGTAGTAGTATCATTTATGGTATGGAATTATGGAACCGAATGACTTTTACTGGATGTTATTGATACATTAGAGAAAAATATAAAAAGAAAGGTGGAGGAGGATTAATTACTAATTCGTTAGGGCTATGAAAGTCTCCCTGGTATGATATAAAAATGAATCTTATGCCCCACATCCTTGGACATAGGAGATGCTAAGGATCAAACCCAGGACTTAAGAGTAGAAAAACTCCCAATAGATAAACTTCACTCAATTCCTACAAGTCTAGTGTGCCAAGGTCAGGTTTTCTATTGGGAAGCAGTGAGAATATAAGATTAAATTTGGAAAATCTGTGCCTGGAAACTAAAATACATCAAATCCCCACATGTTCCAGAACCTTCTGGTCCTGTAAATGAGGCTTACTGCTCTTTGTTCACAGCTGGAGCTCCTTCCACTTATTAGCACACAAAGTGAGAATTTATTGAAATGGGGACAATCTCCATGATTCAATATTTAAAGTCATAGCAAGGACTTAGGAGACAGGTGCTAACATTCTTGTAGAATGGCTCTTGGAATCATAGAACAAGCAATGGTTCATAATTATGTGAAGTAAAAGTGACAAAAATGCCATGGAACATACCAGAACAAGAGTTCAAAAGACTCAGAGAAGTAAATATGCTAGGATAAGTATACTATGTTTACATCGGAAAAGTCAGAAAATTTACCAGATGACTATGTTCCATAGAAAAACCTGGAGGACCCTCTGTTTAGCAAAGTGATAAGAAATTTGTCTATGAGAAAGGCACCAACATTATTAAGAAGCTCAGTGGTAGTGTCCTCTGTGGGGCAAGGATAACAGTAGGAGATGCTGTTACAGAAATGGGTTTCTTAATAGCAAAGGGGATGATGTAATCCCAAAATAGTGGAGGCCATATGGCATCACTTAACCATCACAGACAAAGTTGGAACAATTATTCTAATGAGCAGCAAGGCTGGACTGGCAGCAAGAATGTCCTGACTCACAGAGTCTTGGAAATGGTTAATAGAACAGGGTCCCTACGGACAAGATTCAATCAACACAAACAAACCAGGGATGGATAATCAGGAGGCGAAAGATGGCTGACCCCCAAAACTCATACCCCCTTGCAGAGTATCCAGAGCTAAGCCAATTTTCAGATCCAGAACCCCTTGTTTAAAGGATAGACCAGGGCCCCAGGAGAAACGACTCTGTCTTACTACAGAAAGGGTAGGTAGTAAAATTTCCCCCATTCCCTTACCCAAGGGATCTATGGCAATTTACTAAATTTTACACTGAGAAGAGAGAAGTAGGCAGGGTTTTTTTGTGACTTTTGGACACGGTGTCTGAGTTGAGAAAAAAAATACCCAGAAAATTAAAGTATGGACATGTCTACTCCCTTCCTGCACTTTTGTCAGAATGAGGAATTGTGGAGGCCAAACAATAATTTGTATCCTAAGTCTGGCTTCAGTGTATCAGCTAGGTCCACAAATCTATCTTACTGCCATTGTCCTGGTCCCTGAATGCATAATTAGAGTAGGTACACAGTATAGTGGTCAGAATTACCTCATTGGTTCCACGGTTTGTGAGGCACGAGCTATTATAGTGGGAAAAGCCACATGGAAGTCTGAAACCAACCCTACTCCCAGACAAGATACTTAATTAACTAACTATATTGTATCTCAAGGAGAATTATCTAAATACTTAGAAGATAAAGGGCTAATGGTCCCCATCACATCCCCATTGATTTCTCCGTGCTCGCCCTCCTCTCACAAACCAGACAGATCCTGAAGGATAACACTGCACTATTGCAATCTCAACCAAGTAGTTGTCCCAATTTCAACTTCTGTGCCTGGTGTGCTATTTTTGTTAGAGAAAAATCAATAGCCCTGAGGTAAACTACCATTAATTTGAATCCATTTTTTCCCATACATATCAAGAAGCAGTTGACATTCACATGGGAATAACTACAGTATACATTTCAAGTTTTTCCCCAGGGCTAAGCTTACCTTGCTGCACTTTGTTATAATATTGTCTGAAGTACACTACAACATTTACATAGTCTTAAGAATATTACAGTAGTCCATGTATTGAACATATGTGGTCCATACATGTGAGGTTTTTCTATGTCCTACGGTCTGGGGCACGCCAGGACTCACTCATCCTTTGTAAAAGACAAAGTATGGTATCATATCTCCCATCACTAAGGAAACAACTATACCTGGCTGTACTCTTCAGGATCTAGAAACAATATAATTCAGATTTGGAAATACTGCTTCAAATCCAGTAAATACATTATTCGCTCCAAATATAAAGTACATTTACTGGTCACACAAAAGGCCCCAAGTTTTGAGTGAGACCAAGCAAAAAAATACAGTTCTACATCAGGTACACATTTCAATGTAAGCATCCCTGCCTCTTGGGCCATATGATCCAATAAACCCTATAATTTGGAAGGTATTTTATGTGGTTGGAGAAGATGCAATGTAGAGTATTCTCTAGCAGGAAAATTGCAACATAGACTCCTAGGGTTCTTGATCAAGGCCATGCCATCTCTCTGTAGCAGAGAGTAAATGTCATTTGAAAAAACTGACAGTAACCAGAGAGGAGAGGGCAGAGGAATAATAGGGGATAGTAGAGGAAGGGCCACATGGACACATGGAAAAAGCCAAAGTGGGTAGGTTCAAGGATGGGAGGTGCGGATGAGTGGGACAGAGGTGTGTGATGGGGTGAAAATTGAGACAACTGTACTTGAACAACAACAACAACAAAAAAGAAAAGTAACCTGTATTATCCTTCTACGTCTTGCTGGAGATATGTCAAATGTCCAAGTAGCCAGAATACCCCATAATGAGTTGCATTCTGTCCTAAGGTAGGGTGGACCCAACAATCATACCTTCTAACGGTTTAGAGCAACAAGTATAAAGGACACATGGACAAAAACTAGGGGGGTGGAAATGGGAGGGAGGTGGGGAGGGCTGGGGCGGTGAGCTGGGGGAGGGTAAAAGATAGAAAACTACAATATCAACAATTAAAAAAACTGATAAAAAATAAAAATAAAAGAAAAGAAAATGGAATGTGTGGGATCAGGCATGAGCAGGTACAGAGGGCACTAGTGTCTGTTCACAAACAAGTAAAGCAAAGTTTGGTCTCTCTCTCTCTCTCTCTCTCTCTCTGCCTCTCTCTCTGCCTCCCTCTCTCTGCCTTCCTCTCTCTGCCTCTCTCACTTAGCTCTGACTATCACTATATGTCAGGTGGGATCCCTTAAGAATAGCTTATGGAGGGAAAAGAGGCCAACCTGGGATCACAGATGCATAAGCTCAGTATGTGAATTTGAGAGAAAAATGAACTGCTAATGCAGGTTATCTTCACCCAGGGATGGCCATGGAAGTAGGCCATAAGGGAAAACCTTACCATGTCAAAGCATCTGACAGTGTAGGCCATCTACTTTGTGTGGGCAAATGGCCTGAAATGAGAATACCGATAATCTTATAGGTGGTGGTGAATGACTTGGCTATTGGGTCGTGGACATGGAAACCAAAAATTGAAAGACTAGGAGGTCTAGGGAAAATGTATGTAGACAAATATATAGATGTTTCTTTGTATTGTATGTTAACACCCATCCAAGAATATCAACCACAGAAATGGCACTAATATCATAGGTGGAATGACTCAGCCATTTGACACCAACCAGCCCATGTCATTGGCCATCAGAGTGCTCTGGCATCATGAACAGAGTAGCTTTGATGGAAGAAACACAAGCTAAACATGGGCCCAATAGCATGGGCTTCTATTCACGAAAGCAGATTTAACTGTCGTCAATACTAAAAATGTCTAAATTTTCAGCAACTGAGACCAAATCTCAGGCACCAAAAAACAATGGAACACTAGTAAGTGTGTAACAACTGATTACCCCGAAAAAGTTCTTGTTTCTGAGATATTACTATTAACCAGCATGGTGAATTTCAAGTTACCAGACATTCCTGAATGCAGAAGTGTCAAGAGGTGCACACCATCACCACTTGAGAGACAACTCAAGCCAGTGATAGGACAGCATTGCCCATGTGGCATTGTCTTTTCAGGGGACTAACCAGGAACTTGGCAGCAAGTTGATTACATTGAGCACTTTTCATCCTGGACTGAACAGTGAATCATTGTGATTGAGATCACATACCACCAATAGTTGCTTCTCTTACCCCCAGGTCTTCAAAGAGCAACAAGTGCTAATATCTAAAGGATAATAGAATGCTTGATCCCCTGACATGGGATCCCACGCAACATCATATTGATATAAGAGAGCAGCATAACGGTCCTGTCACATGCTACACCATACAGAAGCTGCTGGCCAAAGAAAACCACTAAATAGACTTTTTAAGGTGCACATACCTGCTTAGAAATAGTAACCTTGAAAGTATGAGGCATCATTCTTCAGGACTCAGAATATATTCCAAATCAATGACAGTTGTTTTTTTAACAGGTTGACTTTATGGAACCAAGAAGGTGGATGCAGAAGAGACCAGATTATTAAGAGTCGTGGTTCCTGTTTGGGAAGTTAGTGCTTCCAGCTCCTGAAATCATAGTTTCTGCAGTTCTAGATGTCTCATTCTCACAGAAGTGAACAGTTCTAGGAGGGAAGTCAGCAAGGGCCCCCACTGAATTGCAAACTCTCCTGCCCAGCTGCTGAGACTACTGACTGCTGAAAGTTCAGCTGAATGGCCCTCTGAGGAAGGTTACTACCTTACCAAAGGTTCCACCCTCTTTTCATGGACAGCCTGCATCAAATGCCCTGGCCCCCTTACCTCAGTTTGGGACACTTCCGAAGGGCTGTCCCACACCCAGAGTCCCACTTGTGCCAGATGCACCTTCTGCTGCAATTAAACACAGATCAACTTCCCCCTGCCCACTCCCTCTTGCCTCAATCTCTCACCAGTGCTGGGTCCAAAAGCACTTCTTATCAACCACTCACTGGAGAATCTCTATTTTAGCACCCACTTCCAGAGAATGCGGGGGACCCTGTCCTGGGTGCCAGATGTGGGGGGGGCTCCACCCGCAGAGCCCCATCCCTCCGTCACAGATGAAAGTAAAAACTACCAAGACATCTTCTGCTTGGGGAGGAAAGGGGTAAAACTCCCAGAGGAGAATGACCTCGAGCCCCATCCTCACTAGGCTTTTATTGGGTTCCAATACACCGGAATACAAGTTTAACATATCAAAGAAATCTGAGGGCTTAATCCAAGCCAGTGTTTGTCAGGAAGGGGGGTTGCCAGACTTTGGGAGACATGCTCATTTCCTCCTGGGACACTTGTCACCTCAGGAAGAGCACTGTTAGCAAAGCAGGTTTCACAGGACTTTAGGAATTCTTTACTTATGCCAATCACCCAAGGAGCCGTCCTGGCCAGGAAAGGGCTGTACTGCTCACCCCCACAGTTTCAGGCTTTAAGGCGATTAGGAAGCAGGAGACATCTCCCAGATGGAAATGAGGACTCGGGCTATGTCAGAATAGCCGGGGGGCAAGGGTCCATCACATCCTCTTTGCTGCAACCCCCCCGAGTCCTTCCATGAGGCCTCCCAAGTGGTTGCGTCTGGCTTAGGTTGCCCCTCCCATGAGGAGTCTTACCCATCATTGACTGCCAACCAAGCATTGGGGCCAGAGATGGGTGAGGCATAAGCAGTGCTCCTGCCAGGGAGATAAGCTTTGTCTCCTTAGTATGTCACGTCCTTGTGACAGAACAGACCCAGATGAAGTGGGTCCCTTGGGCTCTTACACAGCCCACCATGGGGTGAGGGTTACAACTCCTGAAACCAGGCTGAACGGTCCGCAACAAGAGAAACCCAAACTAAGGTAGACGCCATTGATTTCAGTCTCTTCTTCACACACTCGTTCCAAATTTGTACTGTTTATTGTTTAGGCTACTTTGTACCAAAAGTTCAAAGATTTTACTTTTTTCATTCTCGCTTATTCTTACTTCAAAAAAATACTGGCAGCAGTGCTCATACAATCTGGCATTCAATTTGCAGAGTATATTTATATGTACTAAAACTGACCATTTTATCAGCAGTAAATATCCAGCCCGAAATAAATTACCCCATTCCCTGAACCCTCACATTGAACACAGTCTGACTTCTAAGTAGATCTGAATGTTACAGAGGGAAAACAGCCATAAAACTTCTGCTCAATTTAAAACAGAACCACACACCTTTTCGTCAATTCCCACATGTCATCCATTGGTCTGTAATTGTATCACTATAATAGCTGTTTTCTTTTTTTTCTACGATTTCTCCAAAAATTAATGCACAGCTTTTCTTATAATTTTAACAAATGTATAGGTGGTGAAGACTTCCTCTATTTCCAGCTGTGGAAAAGGCTTTTTGTGAATTATAAAAAGTATTTTACTTTTTAACACATCATTAAATATTTATGTACTTTTAGAACTTTCTGAAAAATCTACTCCCTTTTAATTCATTCAGAATATAAGTACTGCTAAAATAAACAGGGTGTTAAAATAAAACTTCTAACAAGGCCATTATACAGGTGAGATAAACAGAACTTCTAGGTAAAACTTTTCTTTTTAAATTGGTCTTCATTTCCCAAATGTCTTACTTTTCTTAAAGTTGCCTAGCACCATGAAAATTCATAGATCTCAAGTACTAGCTTTGTTTTCCTCCCCATTTTCCCCCTATTTTCAAAAGAATTTCATCCAGAAAAATGAAGTAATCAATGTTCTGGTTGGCTCCTAAACCATGCATTTTAAAGTAATTGGGAAAAACAGAAATAGGTAACAAAACAAATTTGTCTCTATCTATTGAAGTCTGTGGATAAAAAATATAGTCCCAGAATCTGGGGTGCTTCTTGACACATCAGTATGTGATATATGAGCAAGATCTGTTATAGCAAGGTATTGATTTCCTCACGAATGGCACATTACAATATCAATACCTTGAATCATTCTATCTCCATAACGAACATTCCTTGCCCTCTTCTCCTTAGTGTGCCTCCCCTCGAATTGAATGATCAGCAAGTCTAAAGTCGAATTAGTTATAGGACTTATCTCCCATTTTCCTCCAATATTCCATATATTATTTCCAATGTACATGTAATTGCTATGTCATTTTAGAAGATATAAAGATAATTTAATTGTCATGTTAATAACATATAATAAAATAGATTTAATCATAATTGGCCTTAAGATAAAATTCACATGCAAGATTAAAAAAGAAAACAATCTTTAAATTTTTAGAAAAACAATTTTATAATTTGCAACATGAGCTTCAATGAAATACACCATTTAATATGTATTTAGGAAAATTAAGTTTAGGAAAATATGAATAATTTACTACTTGTTTGTCTTTCAATATTGTTTCTCTCTTCCTCTTTCTTTCCACCTATAAATGCAATGTTTCTTTCAGGACTCCAAACGTAGCACTACAGAGTTCCCGTAGAAAGTTTTCAATAGGAAATCAGTGAGTAGTTGAATTTAAAACCGGTTAAATTTAAAATAAGTTATAGTACTAAATCTATATCAGCAAAAAGGCAAATCTGTTTCCCAAACAAGGACAAGTAAGCACACCAACTGCATTATATGATTTCATTGAAAGTTAAAGCATTTAAGAGGCTCACAGAATAATATATAAGAAACCAAACCCATAATTTTGGTAGAAATCTTTAGAAAACATGCGATCTTTAACAAGATGAAGTGAATTTAAAGAAAATTTTACACTTTTGTTCTTATGACAAATTAAAATTAAATAATCTAGGACTTCCGGCCAAGATGGAGGTGTAGGTGGACACAATGTGCCTCCTCTCACAACCAAAATTAAGTACAACAAAGACTTATATACAAGAAAACATCCGGAACTGATAGAAGATTGAACTGTACGGAAGTCCAACAACCATTCATCCAGACCAATAAGAGGGGCAGAGTTGCGGCAGGAAAAAGTGGAAGTGCAGATCCGGGCACACAAGCAGCAGCAGCTGGCAGTTCCCAGGTGTACAGGTGGCGGCTAGCAGACCCCAGGCACGGGGTGGCAACTGTGCATACCCAGTGAGGCCATGCAAGGAGGCTGGCTGACCAGGTGGTCACACATTCCCACACAGATAATCCAGGCTAAGGGGAAGCGGCTGAAGGGACTGGAATCTGAGAGAGAGCAGAGCAAGCACCATTGTTCCCTCTTGGACCCTGCCCCCACATACAGCATCACTCCCCAGCAACTGTTCTGCTCCGCACTGCGGAACACCTAAGTCTCCACCCCTCACTATGTAACAGCCACACTAAACAACAACAAAAAAATGGCTCAAATGGGAAAACAAATTAAAGCCCCAGAGCAATTCACCTAAGCGATCAAGAGATAGCCAGCCTATCAGATGCACAGTTCAAAGCCCTGGTGATCAGGATGCTCACAGAATTGGTTGATTTTGCTCACAAGTTAGATGAAAAAAATGAAGGCTACAATAAATGAAATGAAGGAAAATGCACAGAGAACCAAGAGAGAAGGGAGGAAAATTGGGACTCAAATCAATGGAGTGGACCAGAAGAAAGAAACAAACAACCAAACAGAAAACAAGGAAGAAACAAGAATTCAAAAAAAATCAGGAGAGGCTTAGGAACCCCAGGGCATCTTTAAACGTCCCAATATCCAAATTATAGTGGTACCAGAAAGGGAAAAAGAAGGGCAACAAGTGGAAAACTTATCTGAACAAATAATAAAGGAGAACATCCCCAATCTGGCAAAGAAAATAGACTTCCAGGAAGTCCAGGAAGCTCAGAGAGTCCCAAAGAAGTTGGACCCGAGGAGGAACACACCAAGGCACATCATAATTACATTAGCCAAGATTCAAATGAAGGAGAGAATTCTAGAAGCAGCAAGGGATAAGGGGACAGTCACCTACAAAGGAGTTTCCATCAGACTGTCAGTTGATTTCTCAAAAGAGAGCTTCCAGGCAAGAAGGGGCTGGAAAGAAGTATTCCAAGTCATGAAAGGCAAGGACCTACATCCAAGATTGTGCTATCCAGCAAAGCTGTCATTTAGAATGGAAGGGCAGATAAAGCGCTTCTCAGATAAGGTCAAGTTCAAGGAGTTCATCATCACCAAGCCCTTATTATATGAAATGTTAAAGGTACTTATCTAAGAAAAAGAAGATAAAAAATATGACAGTGAAAAGACAGCAAACTCACAGATATTAACAACCACACCTAAAACAAAAGTGAACTAAGCAAACAACTAGAACAGGAACAGAAACACAGAAATGGAGATCACATGGAGGATTGTCAACAGGGGCATGGGAGGAGGAGAGAGGGGGAAAAGGTACAGAGATTAAGTAGCATAGATGGTGAGTAGAAAATAGACAGGGGGAGGGCAAGAATAGTGTGGGAAATGTAGAAGCTAAAGAACTTATGACACATGGACATGAACTAAAGGGGGAATGTGGTTGGGAGGGGGCATGCAGGGTGGAGGGAATGATGGGGGAGAAATGGGACAATTGTAATAGCATAATCAATAAAATATATTAAAAAATTAAATAATCTCACATTACATAAATAGAATATAATTCTCATATTTTGAAAAAATCAAACTGGTACTGCAAGATTATAATTCAAAATGTATAGTTCCTAATACTAAGGCTGGCCATCAACAAAATTCACTCAGAAGTCACTGTCCAGTAGTCCCTGGAATCTATGGTAGATTAAGTAGAATCAGCAAAGCGATAAATGAACAGGCCTGAAGCATTTAAAAGTGGAAACTACAAGCTACACCAAACTGAGCACCTATAATAGCTTTCTTATAGTGCATGACAGTGGGAAGTGTCTTTTACTCAAGAATTGGTATGGTCAACTAGGAATTTAAAATCCTGGAATGGTTTCATGAGATTAAGGAATTTAACTAGACTTCACTTACTTTATAAGTGAGCAAGTCACCTCTTACCTGTTTGCTCTGGTTATTTACTTTATAAATTGGTGATAACCTCATCTTCCCTTGCATCTCAACAGATGGCATGAGGTATAACTGAAAAATTTAGAAAAAATCTATAATTATAAAATTTTGTAATTCTCCTAAAGTGAATTTCATCGTAATACATCATTAAAGTATTTGTAGCTGTTTTGGGAATTAACCACAAATTCATCATAACATGAGGTTTTGTCATTGTTATTTCAGTCATATTCATAATTTATACCTGATGAGAATTCTCAATAATTTGGGAAACTTCTAACTAAAGACTCAGTCCTCACTCTTACACAGTTCATCTACTTCCTTAACAACTTACCAGAAAGATACCTAGAAACTACAGAGGACCCTCAAACAATGTAGGGGCTAGTAGTGATGCTGACCCCACACAGCAGAAATCTGCATGTAACTTTTGACTCCCCCAAAATCTAACTACTAATAGCCTACTGTTGACCAGATATGTTGCCAATAACATAAACAGTCAATTAACACAAATGTTATCCATTTTATATATTATGTACTATATTTCTACAATAACATAGAGAAAATATGTTAAGAAAATCATAAAGAAGAGACAATACATTTACAGCATACTTTGCATAATTCTGCATGTAAGTGGACCTGCAAAGTTCAAACCAGGGGTGGGTAAGGATCAACTGTTCATGTAACTACAAAATTCATTTATTTATCTACAAAACATACACGTTATACCTGTCATTCATCAAGCCCTCTTTTCAGATGTTGGAAATGCAAAGATAAATGTATTAATAGTTTCTACATGAGATCTCACAATCCCTAGCCTAGAGGTTCCTAGGGAATATGATACCATAGGACTCCTGTGGTTAATCCTCACCAACTTCTCACTCAGGGCCACTTGCTCTAGGAAACATCAGCCTCAATAACAAACCTAGGATTATACTTTATGAGGCAGCCATTGTCTTTTTATGAAAATGGTTTGTTCCAAAAGCAGAACCCTATTCCTTGACCTTTGCCTTTTTCCAGTCAAATTCTTTTAGCCTCTGCACACTAGAATTCACTACACCCCAGTTCCATAGTAAGATGTTCAAGAGCTTATATTCCACAGCTATCCTATCTGTATTCAAATCTTGTTTCTTTTGTTTACTAGTTACATACACTTACCTGAGCAAGTATGGAAGAATTTTATGCCTCATTGTCCTCATCTGTAAAATAGTGTTAATAATAGTATCTAAGGTTGCTGGGAGATAAAAGTGAAGCACATAGTATGGTGCTGGTCACATAGCAAGGGCTTAATGACTACTAAGTATCCTCATTATCATTATCATCACGATTACTGTGGGCCATGGATAGACTTAGAGGTGGTTGGCAGCAAACTTCTTAATACTATAGAGTCTATCCTCAAAAGCCAAATCACCTAATCAATTTAAATATTCCCTCAAAATCCTCTCTGTATTAAAATAGGTCATGAATGGTTAACTTGGTATTATAGAATGGATCTTTATAATAAATTAATTGAGTATCCCTAGGACTCACAAAATTTGATCTTGGAACAAAACGAGGTGCAGTTGCTAGATCTCTCTTCTATCTGGATAGTATCTGTACTCACCCAAAGCCAGTGCCTTCGATAGTAATGCTTTTGCATGTAAATTATAGAATCAAAATACTTTCTCATAAACCTGACTCACCTCCAATATTCCTCCTCAGTAAATGGTCACTCTATAATGCTTACAGTTACATAAGCCAGAGATCTTGCAGTCATCCTTGATTCATCCCTCTTAGAACTTCGCTTTCCAAATCTATCTAATCCATCATGATCCCATTAGATGTTATTTCCAAGATACTTCTGGATTCCATCCTTATTTCTGCATCCTCATTCCCAGCCATCCTGGTCCCTTACCTGAACTGCAATAGATTAGTCATGATCACTCCTGCTCCTCATTAATCCATTCTCCTCACAGCCACCTGAACAATCTATTGAAAACAAATGTGAATTCTTCTCCTCTGTCTTCTTAAAAAGTAAGACTTCCATGCACAAAGATGATGGGGGTGGGGAGGGTTGAATGTGGAAGGTGGGGGTGGGTAGGGCAGGGGAGAGTAATGGGAGCAAAATGGGGACAACTCTAATTGAACAAAAATAATTTTTTTAATGTTTTAAATTTAATTGTTCAAGTACAGTTGTCTCCATTTTACACCCCCCCCCACTCTTCCCCACCCCAGCCTTCACCACTTTCCACCTTTGATCCTACCCTCCTTTGGTTTTGTCCATGTGTCTTTATACATGTTCCTGAAAACCCTTCCCCCTTCCTCCCATTATCCCCTTCCCCCTCCCCTCTGGTTACTGTTGGTTTGTTCTTAATTTCAATGTCTCTGGTTACATTTTACTTGCTTGTTTGTTTTATTGATAAGGTTCCACTTATAGGTGAGATCATATGGTATTTGTCTTTCACTGTCTGGCTTATTTCATGGTCCTTTAAATAAAACCCCAAATCATTACAATGAACATTCAGACCTTTGAAGATATGTCAATTAAGTAAAACAGGCCAGGGAACATCTACCCCACGCTTCTCTCATAGAGTGAACATTTTCAAAATCTCCTGGCAACTTTGCTTTCTTCACTTTCATGATTGCTATTCCCTTTGTCTTGAAAGCTCCCTAACCTACACATTGCCCTGTTCTTTTAACCTGCTACTGCCTAGTCATCCTTTAACTAGCCACATGAGATCACTTTCTCAAAGAGCCATATGAGGTCAAATAATCTTCCAGAAGTCACACATCTCCTTCTTGACACTTAACAATAATATAACTCTATTATTAATTGTATAATTCATGGATTAACATATGTTCCCCCAACTTTTATGTAAGTTTCAGAAAGGGGAGGGAGGCTTATATCTTTGATTCACAGTTAATCTCCGAGGAAACTCAATATATTTTTGTATATACAAATTAATAGTTAATCAGTTTATTTATTAAGACTCTGAAGAGTAAGGCCAAGTAATGTTTTACAGAGCTTAAGTCTACTAACATCTAAAACCTTGATTCTTAAGTCTACATTTTATTTTAGAGTAAGACAGAACCACTCCTACTTCCTAATGTTTCACTGTTCCTTTATTAACAGCAAATTCAGGTCTCAGTTCTGGAAGTTTGCCCAGCTTTTCACAACAGAAAAATAATTAGTACTTTATTCACACGCTAAAGAACTGAACATCAAAGTACAAAAAATATATATAAAAAGTTACCTCCATCTGTCAGAACTTCCATTTTGCCTAAAGGGGAAGAAGGGGCAAATATCACCAGTTTCAGGGCCTTCACCAAGCATGGAGTAAGAGAAATTTAAAAATATCCTTAGATTTTCTAGGAAAACATGTTTTAACTGTGAAGAGAAGTTTGGAAAGCACTTTTATATGAGAATATAGCTAAACCCTGTCTTAATGCATTCTCTTTGCACTTTTATTTACTTTTGCCTGTGGCAAAGTGTCTTGCAGGATAATTCTTCTACAAGAAATGTTTAGGATAATAACCAATTTTTAGGATAATAACAAATTGGAGGAGTACCTGCATACTCTTCCAATTATAAATGATTACTTAGACTAAAAATATTTTTCTTCTATATTTTAGAAAAAAGACTTCATCCATGCTTTCCACTTGTATTTCTGTTGACTCTTCTTGAGCTTTCTTGAAGCGTTCTCCTTTTTCCAACAGCAACTTAAATATTTATGATCTCTTAGATTTTGACTTCACTATCCTGGCTGATTTCATTTTTGTTTACCAAATGTCTGCTTTCCTTCCCAGGAGAGGATTATACTTCCCCATCCCTTCGAAGTCAGAACTTGTGAATTGCTTGACATGGAAATATGAGAAGTTCATACTTCATCACATTCTCTTTTCCCTTAGCATAATGATAAATAACGTTCTATATAGAAGTTTTTTGGAAGGCTGTGTCCCAGAAATAAGAACAGAGTCAAAGCCCACTCACAGTGGACATGTAACAAAGGAGAGAAGTAAATCTGTCATTGTAAATCCTTGTGGTTTGAGCAGGTTGTTACTGTAGCGGAACCTCATCTACCCTGACTGATAAAATCATCTTATTTTCTCACTCTGTTACTGATCTGTAATTGTAGCTTTAGCTTCCACCAATATATTATTTCCTCCCAAATCCTTCATCTCTACCAGGGACAATCATCTCATCGCTATATGCATTTTCCAAATGCTTCCTGAACAATTTCATCTGAATGCCATTCAAGCAATTGATTATCATAATCAAAACTAAATTCACCATCTTTCTTTCAAAAATGTTAATTACTTTCCCTTATTTCGATACTACTTACCTTTGAGAATATTCATCAACTGCTGTCTCTCTCAACTCCACTCCATATCCAATTGATTGTCAATATTTGTCAGTTCTGCAACCAAATAACTATTGAATCCATTCCATTATCTTTACCTCATTGAGGAAGTTCTGGTTTAGATCTTCATCGCTCATCTCCAAGGAATTTGGAATAACCCAGCAAAGTGTCTCTATTTCCAATCTTGCACAATTTCAAATTATCCTCCAAATTCGCATCAGCATGGTCTTTCTAAAATTCCAATGCAACTTTATCACTTCACTGCTTCAAATCTACCAATGGAATGCCAATCATTCTGTGCAAAGTCCAAATCCTTAGTATGACAGTTGAGAATCAACACAGTGTGATTCTCACCCACCTCTTTAGTTTTAAACACAGAGACAAGTCCACATTCATCTTCTAATCTATCAAACTTTTCCTAAAGGCATCACATGCTCTAAAACCTCTGCCGCTTTTCATGTTTTTGTTTATCACTGTTGCTTCGCTCCCCAAAACTGACTGGCCAGTTCTCCTTATCCCTGTGAGTCAAAGTCACAACTCTGCAGATCAGCAAAACCAGTCAACAGATACAAAGAAGACCTCTTAGACACTATCCAATTCATGTATCCTGCATAAGAAAAGGAATGGTGAGCAGGACACAGTATGAATCGAATCGGAGCCTAATGGGTCATGAAAACAAATGAAGTACAGAATCTTTAAAAGTAGGGACTAATCAAAAATGTTAAATAAAGAGATCCAGTTGGATAAGAATGAAAATTTTTCTCTTGGATTTATTTATTACATGAGATAAAAGGGAAAGAAGCCAGTTTGCAGTAGGTTAAGAAGGTGAGACTTGGAAACATTAAGCGTAAAAAACTCCCTTAACTTGTATGGATCAGTCAGGATGGAGAGAAATAGTGAAATAGTATAAACTATGTATAAATTATGAATCTATATCCAAACGCAGAAAAGTAAAATTAAATGCTAGCTATAATACGTTGCTTTGGGGAATGTTATTTCTAAGAGCTCAGCATTGTTCCTAATTAAAACTATCTTTCCTAAAACCAAGTTTCTAGAGGAGACATAATAGGAAGAGAAACTCTTCTAAGAATAGGATATCAGAGTAAAGTTTGGAAACAGGTTAGTTAGAGCTGCTAGAGGGGAATTAGAAGTCAAACACAATTCTTTTGAAGGAAAATAGTGAAACAGTGGATAGAAATGGAGTTGCTAAGATACAAATACTGTTTTGCCAGGGCAAGTAGGACGATTATAGGAGAGAAGTATATGTGTTCAGCCATGTTGAGTTTCAAGTGAGAGTAGTACTGCAAAGTAGAAATGTACTACCAATTTGAAAAGATGGGTGTAATAGTAAATGAAAGGTCATAGTTGACCTTCCATAAATTAAATCCATTTATTTCCTAAGAAAACAAAAAGATCGAAAACCATCAAATTGTTCTCAAAGGGATGAAGCACAGAGTTGTATTTATCATGTTCCAATCTATTTTCAAAACAGTACTTTTCATGGGATTTCATCTAGTATCATCAACAAAACCATTTGACAATATAAAATGATTTTTCTACCTTTAAAAAGAAGTGAATGTGATACCAAATCATGTTTGGATGGTGTGAAAAGCTGGACAATGTGTAAACCACACAAATTGTGTGTGTGTGTATACACACACACATATATATACACACATATACACACACATATACACACACATATACACAGAGCCACAATAAATCCCTGAAAGACACAGAGACAGGGAAAAGAAACTTTTTTTTAATTTTTAATTTTTCTGTTGAAAAATAGCTTTGTTTGGAAGCATAGAATGATCTTTCCTTTCTGGGGTGGCTTAATTCCTTTGAAATTAATTTTCCCTTTGCTAAGCTAACCTAACGATCTCAGGATCCCAGCCCCAATTTGCATGAATGTTTTGAAGATTAGATTTTGCTTATAAAGTAAGTGGTCACCTTAAACAAAAGTCATCTTCTATGTATAAATTACAAATCTATATCCAAACACAGAAAAGTAAAATTAAATGCTAGCTATAATACATTGCTTTGGGGACTATTATTTTTAAGAGCTCAGCATTGTTCCTAATTAAAACTATCTTTTCCAAAACCAAGTTTCTAGAGATGCTATAGATTTCTTTTGTCAGAGTGCTTCTCCCCTTAGACTTTTAGATTGGAGACTGCTTTCTTACAAATACTTAGAACTCATGTTATAGTGCCTTTGAAATACTTCATTTTATTGAATTTTTAATACAACGTTGACTTTATTTTCTTAGAGTGTGATAAGAGTCAATGTGGACAGCTACAAAGTCTGTTGCTCTAGCAACACTTCTGTGCTGCTTTGTCATAGAAACTGTGTGCATATGTGTTTACATCATCAAAAGTCACATGCCATGTGAGTGTTCCAAGGATTTCCACAGCCAGGTGCCTCACATTCTTACAGCAGTTCCTTTTTTATTTTAAGTCATTGATATATATTAGAAAAACATAAATGTTCCTCCCTTTAGAGAGGGGAAAACCACATTTTTATACTCTGATTAAAATACTTCAAACATTGCAAAAAGTGCTTCCGATATTTTAACTTCTAGTTTTCTCTCAGCCCTGTACAAGCCTGACTTTTCCTTTATTTGTGCTGCGTTGCTTTAACTTGTCTTTGTCACTAAGCCCCAGAAAAGACCACACAACGTCAGACTTGCAGGAACCATTTGACCAATCGCCAGCTGGCAGAGAGGGAAGCACTTCCACACAGCTGTTTGGTGGCCTGGGGGAAACGCATCGGTAGCCTCCATCTAGATTGGTGAGTAAGTGTCCACATCAGGAAAATACATCATTACAATTGATACTAATACGTCACAGAGGAACTTAACTTGAATGACAAAATTCTAGTCCATATTCTTTATCATTTACAGTCACAATATTGTGCTAAATTTTCTTCATAAATATCTTCAGGATGCCAACACACAATAACTTTTAACCTTTGTGAAAGTTATAATCTAGTTCTTTCAATAACTAACATGGATAGAGACCAGTTATCTACTTTAAGATGAACATTTTAATGGTTGGGTCAACTAAGTAGAGCATGTTAAAAGTCGGAGAGTCTCTTTGGATATCGACTCAACAAAAACAATGAAGAGTACAAAATGGGGAAAGAAAAGATATCACTTGGTATAAAAAGAAAAGTGGTATTAGTCAGAAAATCATCCCAGATGCAAAATCTATTTGACAATGTTAAAGAAAGGCTAAGTTCTAAACCTCCACTTTGCTTTTTTATGTTTTTATACCCAGTTAAGACACAACTACAAAAAGTAGACACTCTGCAGGGCTAATAGAATTTGGCACCAAAGCACTATTCCCCACCCATTTATACTTGCAACCAAGGAAAATCCGAGGGCTGCATGGGGAAGGTCAGAAAGCGCTACACAGAACAGTTACTTATGAATTTAGATTAGAGACAAATGCCTAAGTAATTCATTTAAAATGAGCAAAAACATTTTATTATGTATGTAAATCAGATCAAAATTATTACTTAATTTATGCATTTTATCACAATATTGCACTGTTTGTATAGTAAAATACAATTCTTTATGGTATTTTCCATTTATATGGCTTCTCACTTTCTACCCTCTCAGAGAAGCATTTTCTAACCACCTAATTGGAAACAGTAGCCTCTTTCCCTGCAGAGATTACTTCACCCTTTATGTAGCTTTCTTTTGTTTTTTTTTTTTTTTTCCTTTTCTGAAATGGTGTTGTCGATGTATTTTTTAACTTCTCTCCCCCTAATAACGTAAGCTAATGGGGACAGAGACAACATCGGCTTTATTCATCCTGTACCCCAGCCCCTAAAACAAGGTCTGCCTCACAGAATTTCCTCATGTTGTTCCTGAATGAATAACTGTTGGGGTTTCATGTAAGTTTACCACATTCCAGTCAGAAGCTTTTAATTGTATGCTTTCGGTGGCATTGGAAAACCTTATTTTATCTACCCCTCCCCCACCGCAAAGAAAACATTTAGGCTATTATAATAAGCAAAAGAATAAGCACGTGGATTTATTACTTGATCGCACCAGTAAAACATGTGCAGACTTGAATGTCTTTGAGTTGACCCATCGCTCTGGGAGACAAGTCAGGCACCCAGTCTCTGCTTGGACATGTGTTTATGGATATGGGGAAAGCGATTCTCTCCCACTGGCCCTATTTAAGGGGTATCTTCTCCAATACTTAATATTATCTTAAACTGTTCACCAAATTCACTGTGGTATATGCCTTTACAGCAGCACTGGTGATCTACAGCAGCGTGTAAGGGATGGGAAACGTCAGTAATTGATGAAACCTTACCTTGATCTCCGTCGGAGGTAGTGGTGTGAGTCTTTGAGTCCATGCTGCTTACAGGTTTCTGCAGAGAACTTACCTTAGTGGATTTTTTCAGTTTAAATAACACATACACCAGAAATATATATTACTGAAGTCATGATTATATTAAAGTCAATAGTAAAAAAAAAATAGTATTTAGGATGTCACTTATATCAACTTAATGCTTAAATTCCCAAATATAATCAGACATTTTACCGTCAGGAAAGTCCCTGGCTGACCTCTCCTCTACACAACATATCACCTTCCCAAGGGAGGGAAGGATGGGGGAATTGAAGACGGAAGGGAAGGGAAGGGAAGGCAATCAAAGTAGAAAAGGAGGCAGCAGTTAGTCAGCTGTTCTAGAGCCAGTCACAAAGCCCACGCAGGTGGAAATGACTCCTGCCTTTGTGAGGGCGATTTCATAGAAGTCCTGATCTGAACCTCCCCCGTCACCTCAATTCCCCTCATCTGTGGCTTGATATTAGCATTTCTATTGGCACTAGCTGAAGAGAATAGCAATAAATACCTCCAGAGGAACTGTGACCTTAATGTGACTGATTAACCTTATTTATTAAAGAGGAAGAAATATGCAAGAAAAACTGGAAGGGTGGAGAATAAAATGCAGTGCTAATGAAACTTCAAAGTCATTTCATACATTTACAATGTGTAACACTTACTCTCCTCTTTTCTTTCTCTAAAGTCAAGTAATAAAGACAGTGCTGGAGAAGCTTTTGGCCTTTTCATTTGTTTTGTTCTCTACAACATGCAGGTCTATTTTAAAATGTAATAGATGTAAGAGCTTTACTGCAAATAAAAATTACAATTAAAATAAGCACAGCCTTCAATCATTCCCAAAGCTTGAAACAAAGTATCACTAAATTTCACCCAGTATATATATCCTTACTTAAAGTAGATGTTTTCAGCCCCCACCCCACAGCCCCACCAAGAAAAAAAGGAAGTCTTTTCCTCCCAAATCCAGCATTGTGTCTAAACTAACCTATTATAAAATTGTAATTTCAAGAATGGGATTTGGCCTGTATCCCTACAAAAGCAATGTATTAGCAATGTAGCAGATCAGGAATTGGGCTTGTAGTGATTATTTTGTGGTGTCCCTGACCCCATAGTGTAATATTTTCAAGTAGAGAGTTTTTTACAAAGGAAAGAAAGAGATATGAGAGAGGCGGTGAAGGACTAGATCACATCTAATCGTAAACAGAACCTCAAGATAGCTGACTTATTTTGTTTAGTACCTGTGATGTCCTTCCAAATCACTCCTGTTTTATTTGTCTTTTCTCTTACTCCTTTCTTGTCAACCCAGACTCCTGGGTCACGGTGACCTAGCTGCCCACTCTCTATAACACATCTTCCAGAGAAACACTGGGAGGAAACAGGACTAACATTTTAGTAGATATAACAAACTGGGTGTTTTTTGTACATTATCTTATATAATCACCACAATAAAGTCCTAAGTATCATCAAACCCACTTCACAGAGAAGGGAACTGAGATTTTATAATTCGTTCATTGTTACTCAGCTTACAAGTGACAGATCTAGATTCAGGTCATTTTCTCTGACCTTAAACCCCGTGTCTTTTCAAGGTAATACACACACTCTCTCTCTCTCTGGCTCCGTATCCAGACTTACTCTCATTTGGCCAGCAATTGGATTGAATTAACGAGTCCCACCAGAGCCTGAATAATGAGTGAGACAATATACTTTGCTCCAAGGAGTGCACATATTTACACAGAAGGGAAAAAATCCGTAACTAATGACGTTTTTCCTAAGCGAAAATTTCTGGACTAAGCATCACTCTTCTGGCAGAGTGACATTAGGGCCGAACGCTCCACTCGCTTCCTTCAGGAGGTCATGGCTCCCAAAGAGTCCAATGGATTTAGTCCAAACAGACAATTAAGAATTGAGCATTGTGCTATACAGTTCTTTCATTTTTTCAGTAATTGTCACTGGCAGGCTTTGAAGCAGTTGCTATAATATTTGGGAAAGCCTTGTTTGCTGGGGGAACTTGGTTCAGTTCTTAATAAATGCATTTGTCATGTCCCTAGTTTTCTTTCAAATGCTTTTGCTTCCAAGGCTTAAGTTGAGATAACCTCAGTTTGTTTCTGTTATGGTCTCTCTCGTCGCCTATAGGATATTTAAAGAGACAGAAGCAACATGAATACTTGGCAGTAATAGACTTTTCCAAAGATATTAATGCATCGAAATCTAGTGTTGTTTGAAGTGCTTTAGTCATGTGACAGGGAGTAATAGATTAACCTCACAATTGTGGCTGCTTCCTGAACTGCAAATGGTGTTAATACTAGCATCTCACTTGGGCAGGGGTCTAGAGCAGCGATTTTCAAGCAGTGTGCTGCAATAATTTTTAAAACATGCAATACGTGACTATTTAGTCAGGTACACTGACCTCTTTTCCCTTAGAATGTCAAATTAAAAAGTGACAACAGCCAACACAACAATAGCCATTGGTATAAATGAATCAAAATTAGACCAATTTTTTTTTGTCAAATTGGCAAAAAATATATTCTTTGATGTGCTACAGAATTTTAGTAATTAGTTTATGTGTGCTAGGTGATGAAAAAGGTTGAAAATCACTGGTCTGAAGCAATCAGTTTCACATACACCATATACAGTAATAGTGAAGGGTCAAGTTCCAAACCTAAACTTCCTAAATTTGAATTGCATTCTGTTAACTTGTAGCTCTGTGGACTGTATTGAAGTACTAACTCACTTAGCTTCTCATGCTTAGATTTCTATTGAACAAAAAGAGAATAATTCCAGCACCTACCTCATTACTCATATGATTAAATGAACAATACATATTAAGTGTATAAAAGAGTGCCTGACACGTTCTGTTATTATATGTAAAACTGCTTTATAATTCACTCAGTATTTCAGAAATCCGTGATGTTATTGTGTTGCATCAGATGTGGCAAGAAGGGATTCATTGTCATCTTCTTCAGGATGTGAGACAGCAGGACTTATATGCGGTGAGTGAGAGAGATGTGAGCGTGACATTGCATTCGATTCTGTGTGACAAAGTCCATAGTGCGCAAAGTAGATGGTGTTCCAGCTACATGAGGTCAGAGGCACGGGTGGAGAGGAGGCCGGCACACTGAGGGCAACATGGGAATGCCAACTGATTTCTCAGAAGCAAAGAGGGAAAGGTTCCATGAGAACTCAGAAAAGAAAACCAGACTGAAAAATGCTAAATGGACCAGAAACGAGGTTACAATGAAAAAAAATACAATAATCGAGATTCTGTCTCAAAAGTTAAAGTGATTAAGGCAAAAGCTAGGAATTGTAGACAAATGAAGAATGTGGTTGAGCACACAGTTCTGTTTTACATTGGCTTAATTGCACAATGCTCTAGTGAGAGTAAAATTTTGAAGAATCGAATTAAGTCCTTTCTCCAGATACGATCAAATAGAAGTTTGGTTGGGAACACTTCCATTTTCAGTGAGGAGAAATTAATCACCAAGAGCCTGGAGAGAGGTATGGGAAGTAGAGAAAAGCAGCAGAACAGAACGTAAGGAAGTTCCAGAGACAAGTTTATCTATGGACAAAAATTTTTTTTCGCAAGTACAGCTTCTACCTGCTATCCACCACCCATAAATCCTCAGTCATTGCCCTCCGCTGCTCCTTGAAATCAGTCAGACAAACAAATCAAACACATGTAGCTTTTAACAAATCTCTGGATTTGAAAATGAAAAAGGTGAGAACAGGTAAATTGAGGAGCTTCCCAGGACTGCTGACCGTTAGTAAAGATCCTCTTTCAGGGGCTGCCTACAAGTCTGCCCTCTGCCCCAACACATTTTCCCAAGTGAACAGAAGAATTTAATATATTCTGTTACATCATCTGAATGTTCTCAATTAGAAATTTGAAATACTAAGCATCTACTTCAAAAAGAAAAATGCTTCTGCAATGTGAAGAAATTTAGCTCCTAAACATTTAGCAGAGATGAACTGCACTGAAGAATTGGGTTCTCACCAACGTTGGTTGATGTTAAATAAGTTGGAAGTAAGAAAAATTCAAGGAGGCAGTCAGACCTCAGTATGGAAACACTGAGTGACAGAACAGGGGCCACTGGGTACCCAGGGAAGTAAAAGAACAGAACAGAAAGGAAAAGAGAGGTACCACAGTTAAATTTTCCCAAAAGTTTAACATTTTCTTTGGACTCCAAAAAGTAAGGAAACTCTTCTCTTTGTGAGTTTATTCTAGACTGCATGACTCCCAGAACTTGGGTTAGATTTTGTAGTGAATATTTTATTTGAGTTACATTTATTATCAGTTAGCAGACTTCTGAACACTGGTTTCATACCTAATTATGAAAATTTTTCTGGGAATGTGTGCCCACTGCCTATTTAAAGTCATTAGAAAAAAAATTTTAATTGACAGAAACTAGAGAAATCTTACAAACTGCAACTGGAAAGGAGAAAAATGAGCATAGGTTTGGAGGACAGTGGGCGAATGTACAGGCACACCTCAAAGATATTGCAGGCTCTGTTCCGGATCCCAGCAATAAAGCAAGCATGGCAATGAAGAGAGTAATAACCTTTTTGAGATGGAGGGTCTTACTTCCTTCTGTAAAATCCACAACCTCTGTGAAGCACAATAAAATGAGGTAGGTCTGTCTAAAGATGCAAGCCACTGCACAAGAAGAGAACAAAAGAGAAGGATGGTCAGCCACCACAGCTTCAAGGGCAGGAAAAGGAGGCGTGAAAAACCTGACCCTTATCAACTCCAGGTGCCAGAGAATGGAGTTCAGAGCTGGTAGACCATCTGCACATTTAAAGAAGAAATCCTGACAGCAACTGAACTGAAGGAATGAGACCCCAAATCTAAATATAAATTCTGCACAAATCCCTGACTGACAGCTGAGTTACTTGTGTGTAGGGAAGAACACATGAAACACGGTGGGAAATTGGGTAGAGACCAGAGGAATCCACTCTTGAATGACAAATATGCAGGCAAGAGCTGTGAGTTTGGTGCTTTTATTACCCAGTACATTCTATTACACAGTAGTTAGCTAAATTTAAAAGAGTGATAATACTGTGCACTTGTAAAAATGTAGAAAAACTAGAACTCTTATTAACTGTTGATGGGAATGTAAACTTGTTCTGTCACTTTAGAAAATAATTTGGCCACATCATAAATTGAAAATGTACAATTATCATATGACCTATCAATCATATTCGTAGACGGTATTTTCCCAAGAATGAAAACGTATGTCCACACAAAGCTCTGTATGTGACTGTTTATATCAACTTTATCATAATAGCTGAGATATGGAGATAAAACAAATGTCCATCAATATGTGGATAAATCAGTTGTGGAATGGAGAAAACCAGTTTGGTATTTTTTTAAGTGCAATAATACTAAGCGATGTAAAATGATTAAACAGCTGACACAACAATAACATGGATGCATCTCAAAATCATTAGTTAAAGAAGCCAACACAAAAGTATATACTGTATTATCCCTCTTGTATGAAAATCTAGAAAATGCAAACTAATCTACAATGACAAAGTAGTTCGGTAGTTTCTAGGTTGAGAGAGACTACAAAGGAAAATAAGGAAAGTTTAGAGAGTAATGAATTGTTACACAGGTGTATACATTTGTCAAAACCTTTCAAATTGCACACCTAAAATGGAACAATTTACTATATATAAATTATATCTCATTAAAATTATCAAAAAGTAGGTGGTAACTTGTAGTTTATTGGAATGATTCAAAAGTAGTTTTTCATATGCCTTTAAACAATTACCTCCATAATTTGGTCCATTTTTAGAAATAGCAAAGTCAGCTAAACTTGTAACTAAAACACAGTAATGTAGCCTGTTGTGTTTGATGTGTGAACGTTTCCTGCTTTCTCCATTTCCCCTTCATTTGTGTGCACAGCATTCCACCCATTCCCACCCCTCTCTCCTCACACTTCTGACATTTAAAAATGCTTATCACCGGGAAGTTCTTTTAACAGTGTAGAAGTTCAGTGCATTAAAAATGGGTACTTTATAGGAAAGTCCTTTTATAAATGAGAAAAGAAATATTGGGAGGAGGAAAAGAGGCAAATACTTTTTTTATCTTTTGATATCTATAGAAGGCCTTTAGATATTCTATAGCACTATTGTAAATGTTTAGATCCATCTTTCCCCTTCTCAATTAACAGAACCATAATTTTGCCTGATCTGGCATCACTCTCAGCTGAATATCCAACAAGTAAACAAGCACAATAATAGCACTTCATTCTCTCACCTCCCTTACAATGTGACCATATAGCACAGCTGTGGTCAATGAGATATAAGCAGAAATGGGCTTATGGAGAAATCTTAGTAAGAGGTTGATGCAGTTTGGGTATGATTTATATGTCATGACCTTCCTCTTCTTTTTTCTTAAATACAGACATAAAGCTGAAGAAAGAGAAGCTATCTTGAGATCATAAACTATAAGCCTAACAAAAACTCTAAGGCTGGTGAAGCAGAACCTGAGCCCTAATGGCTTCCTTGAGCTATCTAGTCAACACTGTATCTTCTTAATCTGAACTTTTTGTTTGGCGTGGGGAGCTAATTGGATTAAGTTGAATTTGATGTACCACTGAACTTATTCCTAAATGCTCATGCAACCGCTCCACAAAATCTCTTTTTATAGATAGAAGAATGCAGGCAAAGAAGGTTAAGTGGCTCCCTTCATGAAATTCTCATTATACTTTTAATCAACAGCTCAGTTCTGAAACTCAGGTCTTTTGACTCTCCATACTATAAAAGATTTTCCAATACATTCAAAAGTCTATAGAAGAGAAGAGGTAAGACAAATTTATTTTTTTCAATGATACAAATGTAGAAAAGCTAAAGGAAGCCATTAGAATTTAACACCTTGAACTTAGATACTTACATTAAAGGATTTCATTTGTATTAAGAGTAGTTAGGATTTGAAGTGAAATGTACTTAACAGGGGTTAAAAGTACTAAGAATTCATACACACACACACACACACACACACACACACAATCTTCCTGAAATGAAACTAAATTGACAAAATATATTTAAAATACACATGATCTTGGATAGGAGCAAAACATCATTAAGATACCTGTTCTCCTTCAGTTAATTTACAATCTCAATAAAAATAAATATTTAGAAGCTAAGTAGGTCTATTACAAAGTTTATCTAGAAATCAGACAGGCAAGAATATTCAGGAAAACCTTACACCTCCCTCCCCCAATAAAACAATCATGAATAGCTCCAACAGGTATTAATAAACATTGTAAATCTAACATATTTAAAACTACATGATATTAGCACATAAATATCACATATACACACAAGGTAAATATGTGAGCTGATGGATGGGTTAATGAACTTGAGGGGGGAAAGCCTTTCACATACAATGTATATGTTTATCAAATCATCATGAATTCAGAGTCACCCAACCTGCAGCCCACTGGCCTCATGCAGCTGAGGATGGCTGTGAATGTGGACCAACACTAAATCGAAAATTTACTTAAAACATCATGAGATTTTTTTGTGATTACATGTTGTAGTCTATTTAATGTACAGCCCAAGACAACTCTTCTTCTTCCAGAGTGGACCAGAGACACCAAAAGTTTGGGCACCCCTGAACATTTTAAGTATCTTACAATTTTGTCAATTATACCTCAATAAAACTGAAAAAGCTCAGATATTTATCCAATTTTGTCTGTAAATTTAGTACACTACCAAAGGGAAATTAATATTATTATAGTCATGAGAAAATGAAAAAGATCCATTGCTTATACCATTCACTAAGATAAATTCCAAAAAGATTAGAAATTTAACTAGTAAAAAGTAAAACCATATAAACATTAGAAAACACATGGATATATTTCTCTGTAACTTTACATTTGGGAAACTGTATCTTATTACAAGTCAAATCCATATACAAAGGAAAAAGTTGATTCATTTGATAATTATATCATATAAAAATAAACATTTCATGGCAAACAACCACAATAGTGATATATGATATAAAGCACCATGACATAATAATAATAATGTCTAACATGTTATAAACAAAGTACTAATATCACCAGAATGGGTGATTTTCTAAAAAAGAAAGAAAGAAAGAAAGGAAGGAAGGAAGGAAAGAAAAACCGGCAATGCGTAAGAATGGATAGTTCACAGATAAAGAAATACCAATGTCCCTTAACCATATGAGAAAATGTTCAACCTGTTCATTCAAACTGAATTCAAATTAAACCTAAATTAAATTTCCATTTTTCACCTACAGATTAAAAAACACCAGAACTTTTGACTACACTTCGGTGACCAGGTTGGTTAAAATAGTTCATTTCAGGTGTTGCTAGTAGGAGTGTAGAGTAGACCATGTTCAAGGAATCTGGTGAGGCAATATCTGGCAAAATTATGTGTGCATTTACCCTTTGACCCAGCAATTCTACTTCTATTGATCAGCCCCAAAGGGACACTGACAAAAGTGTTAAAACAGCAGGTGTACAAGGGTTTTCACACAGCGAGTGCCCAACAAGAGGGAACTGGTTGAATGAACAATAGTTTGTTCTCAGAGTAGCATTCTACACAGCTGCAAAATATAATAAAGGAAATATCTGCTTTATGATTGAGTAATCTCCAATATCTGTTCTTTGGTTGGCATACAATGTTAACTTCAGGTATAAAACATAGTAATTTAACATTTATGTATCTTAATATGTGACCACCATGATAAGTCTAATAAATATCTGTTCCTGTACACAGTTATTTTTATTTGAAAATAAAGATAGAGAAATTGGGTACCGAAGAAGAAAGGATAAAAATATACATACATTTAACTGTAACTGAAGTTTAAATCACATTTTTTAATTAAAATAAGGGAAGAAATAGGTTTCTATTTCTATAGATAGTGACAAAAGCTAGACTTCCCTAAATATGTTGTTTTATAGCCTTTACATGGAACTCTCAATATTTTGCATAATTGAAAAACAAAAATAAATTTAAGAGTGATCTCAAAAAGCTTGGATTTGCAGTGGTACGAGTAAACCTAACTGTGCATTAAGTTGATGGCATAATAACAAAAAGCAAAACTATTATTCCAAGTTACTCTGTAATACAATAATTTCATACATCCCAATAGTATATGCACTAAGTCAAAAAAAAGAGAGAGCTCTTTTAAAAATTCTTCAATTGTTTTCATTAACTATATTTTTGATGGCAGTATCAATAGATTTTATTATAATACTATTGCATAGTGTGTATTGTGGGATAAAAAAATATATTAGTGTCTTTGAAATCCAGAGTTTTATGCAGTGGAGATAGAAACATAAGATTGATGAGATGAAATAAAACCCTGTAGGCCTAAATTCAAATGGAAATAGTAGTATAAATTTATAGCTTTAGACTTTACAAAATAAACTACCATTTCCAAGCTGTGTTCTCTGAAAAGGCCTAGAAACAATGACCAAATAGTAGTAATGATAGCTCTTGGTATCCAGATTTTCATTTTTAATGAGCTCTAAACACTATTTCTCACTAAAAGTAATTGGTCTTCCTAGGGCAAGACTGACTCAAGGTCCAGGGCAGGAAATGGGCCCGGTTGCCCTTTGTCATAACACAAAGCAAGAAGCTACCAGCAGGCAGTCAGAAGGCAGGAGCCAAGAGCCAAAGTAAAGAGCTCCCATTGCCCAACAGGAATAACTGTGGATTATGCAAATAAGAGCTACAATGGACTGAAACACAGTAAATACGTTTAAATGCATGAACTCATAACCACCATAGGAAGACTGACCACCATTGGCAGGTGCTGTTTTTAAAACTAGTCAATAAAGGAACACTATAAGCATTTATCCATTCCTTGGGGTAATCACATATTGATGAAATATGAAGCAATTTTTATAGGGGTATTCGTGCTAATAAAATAAGATTCATAGAATTAAAATCCCTACTTTACAACCCCAAAGGGAATAATGGATCTAAACTACAATTATTCAATGTTAAAATATACAAATGGTACAATTAGGCATAATATTCTTAAAATATTACAAAAAATTTGAACAACAGCTATTATAGATTTTATAATATTAGGTCATCTTCATCAACTTTTAGGTATGCTAACCCTATCATAGCTATTTAAAAAACACTGTTTAGGGATACACACTAAAATATTTACAGGTAAAATGGTAAAGTGTCTCATATTTGCTTAAAATGATCTGGGTCTTATAGGCAAAGCCTACACTGATTATTTCTTAAAGCTGGAAGGTTTGGTTTTTGACATTATGCCCTCTACATTTGTGTGTGATATTTTATATGATGAAAATTTTAAAAACATTTCTTTCCAAAACTATACATGCGTACACAGAAGAGCTAAGTACAGGTGGCTGTGCAGACCTTCTAGAGCAGTAGTATTTACAAAGTCCTTTCCTAGATCTCTGTCCCACACGCTGGTTTTACCTTTAGAACCTAACTCTATTGTTTGTACTGCAGGAACAATGAATGGTGACAGAGAAATATGGCATGTGTGGCTGGTTGGAAGTGGGAGAATAGAAGACTTACATTTACTAAAATCATTTAAAAATAGGGTATCTTCCCCAACAAAAGCATTACATATGACCATGTCTAAATGTAGAAAGATAAAAAAACTGGCATGGATGTTCTCATGGAGAATGCTGCGTAGAGAAGAACTTAACTTACCAAGCTAAAATTCAAAGGCTTATATTCCTAATTGTATCATCAGAGCACCTTCGTATTATCCAAAGTTAAATTATGTTTTATGCTGCAGAAATGAGTATCACATAGGTTTCTTTTTCCCTAAAGCAATATGGAGAAATCAGAAACAGGGCCAGTTCAAGGGACTTTGCACTGCACTTCACTTTATTTTAAAGCCAGTTGGATATATGTATAAATATGTTTCTATCTTCCCTAAGATAACCAAAGGTTGATTAAAGTTACTTTATATATGATAAATGAGGTGAAAATATTTCACAGTTAACTAAAAAGACATTATTATTAAAATCATAAAGACTTTAGTTTTATTCAACTAAAATTACATTAGATAAAGACTATGAATTCAGACAGTTGTATTGTTTCATGGTTTAACAGATTCTTGTTTTCCACATAACATTAATTAAAATAAGTTTTTATACTCATGTACCTAGTTTGATTTTTAACAGCTTATAAAGCTTTCAGTATAGTATATCTATTCCTAATAAGAGGGAAAAATGTTAGGATATACATTACTCCCACTGTAGTTTTTAAATTTTTTGGTCTTGATTGTAGAAAAATTAAAAAATTAAAAAACTAGCCCTAGCTGGTGTGGCTCAGTGGATTAAGTGCCAGCCTGCAAACCAAAGGGCTGCTGGTTCGATTCCCAGTCAGGGCACATTCCTGGATTGTGGGCCAGGTCCCCAGTAAGGGGCACGTGAGAGGCAACCACACATTGATGTTTCTTTCTCTCTCTTTCTCTCTCCCTTCCCCTCTGTCTAAAAATAAATAAATAAAATCTCTAAAAATAAATAAATATTTTTTAAAAGAAAGGAAAGGGTAAAAGAAAAGACAAAGAAAGAAAAATTGTGATGCTAACATATAGCTCTACAATATCACTCTGTAGTTCTTTTTTGAAGAAAGAGAAGCATAACCTTTATGTAATTATGTATCTCCAACAAGATGTAATGGATACTCTGAAAAAAAAAAGGACTCACTACATGAGGCAAAAGAATAGAATAAATAACATTATAACATAAACAGTTTTAGGTTTCAATGATGCAGTCTAGCTCTTTGTAGTGACGTGTGATTTGAAAGTCTGCATTGCTCCTGGTCTGTCATAAAGGTATTGGGATTATTATACTTAAAATGGGTGGGGGGTTGTGTGTGTGCACATGTGTATACCTAAGAGCTGCTGCATAGAACCTGACTTTGAAAAGAGTATAAAAGTTTCTTAGTACTTAAAAGTTTAATTAGAGTATAGTTATTACAGAATTTGTGCTTTAAATAAAGCTCAATTTAAAATAGTAACATATTTTTAATTTTTTAAAGATTTTAATTATTTATTTTTAGACAGAGAGGAAAGGAGGGAGAAAGAGAGGGAGAAAAACATCGATGTGTGATTGCCTCTCACATGCCCCCTACTGGGGACCTGACCCGCAATCCAGGAATATGCCCTGACTGGGATTCAAACTGGCAACTCTTTGGTTCACAGGCCAGTGCTCAATTCACTGAGCCACTCCAGCCAGGGCAAAATAGTAACATATATTTTTATTTCACACTTAAAGAAAAATATTGGAAAGTCTCGTACCTGTATGTTTGTACACACATACAAAAGAAGATCTCATACCTTTAATCCTTTTTCTGTGCTAGAAATGTCCATTAAAAACTCCTATAGTTTGGATATAAAATCAATTTGAATATTACCTAGAGGAACAAGATATTAATTACCTCTTAGGGGTATTAATTACCTCCAAATTGATCAGTTAATATAAAACCAGCCTAAGATTGTAACTATATCACCAAAGGAATATATTCACAAAAGAATTAACCAGATTAACAATTTATTAATGGATTTAATGGATTAGTCAAGTTAATCAATGTACCATTAACTAAAAGTCCAAATAAGAAGATCATTCATGACTAATTGTTAGTTCCCTACACGTAGAGGCTGCCTAAATTTAGATATATATATTGTATTATGTTGAAGGCAAATATTAAAATATTAAATATTATCAACCTATTCTCAACATTTTGCCATTATAAATTGGCAAATAGAATCGCTATAGAATTCTTGAGCTTTGGAAACATTTAAATACATTTACTGATAGCATAACCAAAAGCATGCAATATAATCTAGCTCATAACTTAGAAAAATATATCCCTTATGAGAGTTGGCTAACAAAATACCATGAGATCCCAAGTTTTCCGCTGCCTTGAAGGGCCATATGGTGATGAACTTATTCTGCTGGCAGCAGGAAAATTTTAAGGAAAAGAAATCGGATTGACATACTGTTTTATTTTTGCACACGCTGCTAAGTTTAGCTATAAGCTAATTATATGTGAAATATGGCATGTCTGTTAATGTATGGACCTTGATTGCATTTTTAATCAAAGAAATAATTTAAGGTCTATATTTCTATGCTGTGTTCATCCAATAACTGATGTCCACTGCAGGGAATGAAATAGAGCAGAGCTGGTGGCTGCAGGTTGTCTCCAATGACAGGAGTTCCTCAAAACTTGCCATTCGATCTCCAACAGAGTTTCTGGACAAATCTAGACTCCTAGAATCAGTCTGAAGCCAACCTGGCTTTGGTCAACTGAAGGTATACAAGAGATCAGCTTTTTGGACCTGGTCACAGAATGTGGTGCCATTCTGCCACCTAGTGGTTGATTTCTCACACGTGACTTGACAGCACTTTGTGTTGTATCTGCAGAGCAAACAGTGATGCTTGGAATGGCAGGCAGAACCTTGGTTCATCATTTTCTACTACGTGAAGAAATAAAAGATGAAATACTGTTGGGAACTGCCCTGCCTGGTTTCAGGAGCTGTAACCGCCCCCATGGCTAAGGCTGAGTAAGGGACCTTCGGACTGTGAGCCACTAGAGAGACAAAGCTTATCTCCCTGGCAGGAGCTCCCTTAGCTAATGACGGGTAAGATTCCCTCAAGGGAGGGATCACCTAAGACAGGCACGATCACCTGGGAGGTCCTCAAGAAAGGACTTGGGGGGCTACAGCAAAAGGGGATGATGGACCCTCACCCCTTGGCTATCCTGACATAGCCTGAGTCCTCATTCTGTCTGCGAGAAGTTTCCTAATCTCTTGGCTACTTTGCTGATTCTGCCCGATTTAAGCCTGAAACAATGAGAGAGGGTGGTGCAGCTCTGTGCTGGATAGAGCAGGTTCCCTGGGTGATCAGGCCTGAGAAAGAATACATAGAATCCTGTGAAATCTGCTTTGTTAGGAATGCTCTCAATCAAATGATAAGAGTCCGAGTAGGAAATGAGTTTGCTTCCCAAAGTTTTGTAGACCTTTAGCTGACAGACCCTGACTCAGAATAAGCCCTCAGAGTTCTTTGTATGTTATCTATTGTTTGATCCTTGCTGCCTAACAATGATTAAAGAGCTTTACCTGTATTCCTGTGTAAAATGAAGCTAATAAAGGCCATTGAGGAAGAGGCTCTTGGCCCTTTTCCTTTGAGAGATCAGCCACCTTTCCTCCCCAAGCAGATCATGTCTTGGTAGACTTATTCTCATCCGTGGAGGCCAGACTGGGCCCTGCAGGTGGAGCTCCCCCCACCCCACACCCCAACAAAATACAAATGCTCTTGTATGTCTAATATACAAGACAGGTGGGGCCCCTTTCAATTTGTCCTCTCTCTGCCCACTGTCCAACCTAACACCTTCCAACAACCTTCCATAAAGACCCACTTGCTGTTACCCGAGTGCAGTGTATTGTCTCATGAGCCTCTCTAGAGGCATAATTCCTTCACTTACTTGGCTGCACTGAACAACATCCCTACAGCTTTTAACTTTATAATCATGTGTCCTCATGAAGCCTGCTCTGACCTCCAGTCAATCTGCCATGTGGTACTTTGTCATATAACTGATCTCATTCCAATTGCCCTTTTCCATACCTGGCTTACCTTCTAGACAGTATTTTGAAGGCAAGGATTTTACCTGTATATCTTTGGATTGCCCCAGCACTTACTGTGCCTCTGGCCCATAAATACATGATATATGTATTGACGTGTGTGACCCTTTGGAAGGGGTATCTAATTCTAAATTTAGTACAGTTATTTTCACAGAAAAATAAGCAAACACTTATTGAAAAATGCTTTTTTTAGGCATGAAACCAGATCTCTGTGTTTCCACATGATTTAATTTCAGATGTGTAAATTTTTTGGCAAATTTGAATTCTTGGTCTTGTAAGAAATAGAATCTTGAATAGTGCTGGAAAGTTTTTCTAAGATTGATTGTAAAAGAAAAATCTTAAAAAAATTGTAAATACTGTTTCAAGTTTCATCCAGCCTGAAAAGGTGAAATAAAAAAAAAAACTAGAAAATATATATACTTTACTTGAGAAATACAATTTCCAGGATTAGTCTCCAACTGTGAAAAACATTCAGTCTCAAACATGCAACATAAATTTTCATGGTGGTCAAAAAAGTGTCAATAATTATATAAAACCACCACCTTTTACTCAAGTGAGCTCATGCTGGCCTATCTTCAAGCCACACCTGCTTGCTGTATCAACCAAAATAAACATCTACTCATTTCTGAATTACATAACTGAAATAGTTTGGAGGAGTCAGCTTAGATTTTTCTTTCATGATCTGCTAAGGTTACAGCTAAATTCTGGTTTAGAATTTTTATTGCCCAAAAATACATGACCAAAGATAAAGTTCAATGCTCGAGGTTGACAAGTGGAGTTTGTAAAACTATTGGTTATGCAACGAAATCCCCTTACATGTCGATGGGACATTTGATATGGAGAAGTATTAACAGTGAAGGCTTAAAGGGCCATGATAAACAATTTCATGTGGCACTCTTTAGCAGGTAACCAAGTCAATCCATCATCAAAATGTTCTTATGTGAGAGTTTAGCATCATTTCTCATGCCTTGGATGACTGTTTGGCAGATAACTTTGATAAATTTAGAATAAACAAAATACCTTCAGTGATCATTTTGTTTAACCAGTTTTAAAGGGATAAAGAACAGAACTATATGAATTATTATAAAGTACCATGTATATCACAGTATATATGTAAAATCTTAGCTTATTAGCTTCAACATGCTTTTAAGGACATAAAACTCAGAGCAATGAAATGCCATCTTTTGGAAGGGAATTTCTGTTAAATATAAATGTAAATGACACTTCTCCAAGGAGGACATACAGAGGATCCAGAGACACATGAAAAGATGCTCAATATCTCTAGCTATCGAAGAGATGCAAATTAAAACTATAATGAGATACCACTTGACACCAGTCAGAATGGCCTTCATAAACAAAGCAACAAACAGAAAGTGTTGGAGAGGTTGTGGAGAAAAGGGGACCCTAGTGCACTGCTGGTGGGAGTGCAGACTGGTACAACCACTATGGAAAACAGTATGGAATTTTCTAAGAAAACTAAAAATGGACATACCTTTTGACCCAGCAATTCCACTGCTTGGATTATATCCTAAGAACCCTGAAACACCAATCCAAAAGAACCTATGCACCCCAATGTTCATAGCAGCACAATTTACAATAGCCAAGTGCTGGAAGCAACCTAGGTGCCCATCAGTTAATGAATGGATCAAAAAACTGTGGTACATTTACACAATGGAATTCTATGCAGCAGAAAGAAAGAAGGAGCTCCTACCCTTTGGGACAGCATGGATGGAATTGGAGAGCATCATGCTAAGCGAAATAAGCCAGGCAGTGAAAGACAAATACCATATGATCTCACCTTTAACAAGAACCTAATCAACAAAACAAACAAATAAGCATAATATAAACAAAGACACTGAAATTGAGAATAGTCTGACAGTGACCAGAGGGGGAGGGAAGGGAATTTCAGGGGAAAAGGGGAACGGTTTAGAGCAACAAGTATAAAGGACTCATGGACAAAAACTATGTGGGGTGGAAATGGGAGGAAGGTGGGGAGAGCTGGGGTGGTGGGTTGGGGGTGGGGTAAAAGACAGAAAACTGTACAATATCAACAATTAAAAAATACTGATTAAAAAATAATAATTAAAAAAAATGTGGAAAGAAAAAATATATAAATGTAAAGTTGTCTTAAATTTAATTGAAATGAAATAAAACCAAAATTCCTTTGAATAGAAACAAGCTGTATTTATTGTTCTTTCCTTTTACATCAGAGAAATAAATGTTTTATTATTTTTTATTGCTAGCTAAATTCTGAATTTTCAAACCTAAGAAAAGCTTGACTGGTATTATGCCAACCCAACAAACCTTTAGCTCTATACAGAATGGTTTCCAAATTCTTAACATGCCTTGAGAATTTTCAAAATACATAGATACCTTGGTCCTAGCCAAGACCCACAGAAATAGAATCTCTGAGGGTAGATCCTGGAGTCTATTTTAAAAGGTTCCCAGGTGATTCCTACATATGGCCTCTTAAACAGGTGAGTAAACTGATTGATTTTTGAGAACTGGTTCTCAAATTATGGTCCTCAGACCAACAGCATCAGTATCACCTGGCAGCTTGTTACAAAAGCAAATTATCAGAGCTCACTCACATCTACTGATTCAGAAATTCAGGGGGTGGGTCCCAGAAATCTGCTTTTTAACAAGCCCTTCAAGTGATGCTGAACCATGCTGAAGGTAATGTTTGAGAACCACTGGTTCTGAAAAACAAGTTGAAAATGTATTTAATGCAGTAACATTTATCAAACGCTCAATATTTTGAGAAAGCAAGTTAAGTCCCCCTAACCCTATTGAGGACACAATATAACCCACTCAATTATGTCTTTGTGATATTTTTAATGATTTCAAACAAGTTATTTACTTGTTAATATCTCCATTTTTAGCCATTATTTATTTTCTCTAGGTTATCATTATAGATACTATAAGCAATGGGTTAAGTATAAACAATTTTTAAGGACTTTATTATAATGTCCCTTTCATGAAATTTGAAAGTTTCTTCTGTTTTACAGAAATCACAAAATTTAGAGGACTATGAGGGGTGATAAATTTTGCCTCATTTTATAAACTGACCAAATAAAAAGCAAGACTACACTTTGAAAATGGAGCAGAAAGCCTTGCCCTTGAGAGCAGAGCCCTAGATACTTATGTAGCGCTCCCAAATAGCATATTGTTGTCAGATCACTGGGAGACAGACATTACTGTTATAACACAAACGTAGGAAATGAAGTTAAATAACTTTTCTGATAAATGCTCATCTGGTAAATATTTGGGCTCAGATTCTAAAACCAGATACTATAAATTCCAATCCCATGCTCTTTACATTAGATTCCACTGTCTAGTCTATCAAAAACACATGCTAAGCATTCAATATATATTTGTATAATTGAACTAAAAAGATAACCTCATTTCTAAGATGAGAAAAAGCAAATCATTAATTTTCTATCCTATTAATTCCCTCTGGGGAAAGAGCTATCTTAAGAAATAGCACTTGGAATTCCTGGCCATGAGCATAAAATATGAAAACCAATTTATCTGCATTGAGAATACTGATTCATGGAGGTACACAATGAACTAAAATTCTAAAGCGTTCAGTATGGTGCCCAGACAATATCCAGGGTAAATTGTTTTCCAGCATCAAAAGCTTGAATTCACCATTCTTCAGGCTATAAAACACATTAGTACTCCCACAATCTCAAGAGCTCATGTTTTTAAATACCCCATCGACATTTTAAATAAGTCATTTATTTTTTTGGACATCAGATTTTAGCTGAACTATTGAATTTTTGTGTAATAAGTATAAATTGCTCCACACCATTCAAAATGCCAGATACCTCACATTTCTTCATCTTCAATCAAATCAAAACTAGATTTTGGCTACCAGGCATCATAGTTGACAAAGCCAATATCAATTCATTTTCAAGTCTTGATTCTCATTATTGATCAGATAAGAACACTGACGTTTACTCTAAAGTTCAGTAAAATGAAGTCTTCCCCCACCCCACCCCACCCACACATGCTCCTTAATGCTCGTCATTGGCCATTGGCCCCTGCTCAGGCCTGAAGGATGATTAGATGATTGCCACTTTGCATTCCTTTAGTCAGTTCCAAATCATCCTATGGGGACTTTTCAAAGTCCCTCAAGCCATGGAATCTCTTCAAGGGCCCCTTGAGTTATGGTTTTCAACACACAGTCTTCTCAACGATCACAAGTTATCACTTTCAAGGCTTTTGCTCTAGGCATGCTTCAATGATTCTAGAACCAATTCTCAAAATTTCAGAAGATTCCACCTCTCCTGTCTCAGGCATCCCAGTCTTGGGAACTTCCCTGGTTTGCAACAGGCTGCTTTATTCTCCAAACCTCAGCACACAAAAACAGTTCTCCTCCCTCCCTCTCACACTCTTTCCCAGCACCCAAACCATTTGCTCGATGGACCAATACTTTACACCTTCTAAATAAAAGAACATGTGGATTAGGTATTCACATGATTTTCCTCTCATTTTATGGAAAACTTTTTTTTTCCTAAAATTTCAAAAAGCTACTTCCCTTGAAGCATGGAGAGGCTACATCTTACAAATGTAATTCTGGCCACTCTGGTAAGTCTAAGGCAAGTATTACTATTAATAATAATGATAATAATAATCAGTTAAACATAAAAAACAAGTATAATACTTTAATATATTATTGTGAATATATATCACTCAACTTCCCAGGAGCTCTGTGTAACATAGAAGAATTATGAAAGAATACAAAAGCCTTCTTTAATTTTTTCCCTAATTAACCTTAAAGATCATTTCAACTCCTTCCCATAGCGAAACTTATGAAAAGAACAGAGTGAATGTACAGGAGACCTAGTAATCTTCAGTGACATCTTCTTTCAGGAGTAAAGTATGCAAATTATGTGTATGGTCCACCACAGACACACTCACAAAACACGTCCCATAGATTCCATACTTTCCTCATGGACCCTGCATATTGTTAGCGTAGGTAGCTAGATATTAATAAAGGAAAGGAACAAAAAGAATAAGACATCAAGCATACAAAGCTAGGGAGCTGAATTGGACACTAAGCCTGCTTCACTAAGAAGTGGCAGCATTCATAGGCTCCTCGGGGACTGCTGCAACCTCTGCCCTTGGGACCTAATCCCCAAAACTGATGGAAGGATCATTGCTAGTTATTAGCTGGGATTACCAAGGAGAAGATAAAACAATAAAGAGGGAGGTAAGCACATGCCCACTAGATACCAAGATGGCACAGGGGAACATTCTACTAGGAGACATGTGCAGTAGGAGCCATGATGGTGACCATAAAGGCATGTCAGTCTAGCCTGGGAAAAGAATCTGGTTGGATAAGGGACACAGAAGTTCAGAAGATCTAGGGAATGCATTGGTTGGGGGAGGGCCCAGCACAAGCTTACGAAGGATTGGGAAATTGATTGGTTCATTTGAAAGAGCACCTGGTCCTTCCCAAGCCTGAGATTATATAATCAACCTAACAAAGACAAGTGCTCTCTTTTTATTTCTTTCTCACTCCCTCTCTTTCTCGCCCAGTAACAAGCTTTCATGCATTCGTGTGCTTGCCCATTCTCTATCTGAAACAGCCATGCAGGCCTAGAAGCTGCATGGGGTACAGCAGCTTCACAGGCTCCAAGCACAAGCTTGGGTATGGCAATACACTGCTGGCCAGATCCCGGGGGAGAGAGAGACTAAGCTAGATAGTCAGGAACAGAGGCTGAACTGGACTAAGCTCTGACATGGACTGAATCCATGGCACAGAATGTCTGGACCTTGGTCTTTCTTCTGGGCTTGATGAAGACAAAGCTGGAATTCTTCCACAGGGGAACAGAGTGGAACCCAGGACAGTCTTTTGTGTTTGCTCTAACTTCAATAAATCTTACCACCATTCCTCATCCTGCTATCTGTGGTCCTCGAAATGCTTTTCTCATCACAAGGACCCCATTTCTACATGCAGCAATATGATAAGCACTGTAAAGGTGTGGGTTGAGAAGAGCAATTCATCCTAGTCTGGATATACTGGGAAAGCTGATTATTTAGGCAAATTGGGTAGGAAATCTTGAGCCTGGCCTTGGTAGCTGATCAGATGTGCACAGAGAATAAAGAAATTAAAAGTAATGGAGGAGTCCGGTTCATTTTTGATGTATCGAGTTTAATATTTCTGAGACACAAAAGCTTCCTGGGGACAAGTCATCACATAGAAGTTCCCAGTAGAGGGGTATTTAGGTCTGGAACTCAGGAGAGAAGTCCAAGCATTACAATTTCAGCTTTGAACCGAAATTTCCAGCTTCAAGCATCAGAAACTTTAAATTACCTTTTTATTGTAATTATTTTAATCACTTTATTGCTAAAGCCTTATCTTTCCTTGCATTCTACTAATCCCCAGAATTTAAATTCCTGTGCCCTCTTTTTCAGGAGAGAACTAACTTTGGGTACAGTATCTATCTTTGGATGTGTTGGTGGGGTGAGGGAGTGGGGAAGGCAACTAGCTGTTAAAAACTAATGCTGAGAGATTTCAAAGTTTTAAATAAACTCCAGGGACTCTGAGACCTTTTGGTTGTAAATAAATTTGAAAAACATTCTGTATTTTATGGTCTTGAGCAAAATCCCAATGGTCCAAGACCACATTTATGGAGCTAATCAATTAATGTAAATAAGTCATCTTCAGTCATCAAAGATAGTTTAATCTTAGTAAGTTGCTACTTCCCTCATGGTCTCTTCCAGTTTTCTTCAATAAATGAAACCATCACATATTTAATCTATTAAATCTATAAAGCTTTTTCTCTAGCTGTGCCTCAGCTAAAGTGATTTGGGTCTCTGTCTACCAAACCCACCCTTGTTTCTACAAGCCCAATCTGCAAACTCTAGTTTGGACCTCGCTGACAGCCAATAGCCATCATGTCTTCATGCCTGGAATTTAGAGTCAGATAAGCCTTGTTATGAATCCTGGCTTTCTTCATGGTCCCTGCACTCCATCCTCTACTCACTACTTAGAAAAACTCTGGCAATTTATGTATTCTTTCTCAGAATCTGTTTCCATAGGTGTAAAATGATGGTGATTACACTTAGTTCATGGGAGGGACTGTGAGGATTAACCAATAACATATCTTGAGGTACTTTGCACCTTAATGGATAAAAAAATAATGGTTTGGGCACCATAAACAATTTTTTCCTTTTTGTGTGCTTTCCTTTCTTCCTTCTGCCTCCTTTCACTATTCCCTCCATCCCTTGACTATGCTTTTATTCCTGCTCTCTCCATGACCCCCTCACTCCTCCTTCTCTTCCCCTTCTAATTCTTCCCTTGCAATTGTGTTAGGTATTTTTTACATAATAAGGGTCCAACCATAAAACTCTCAGTTTAATTTTTTTTAATTCTCCCAGTGTAAAGGTAAATATCCAAATCCTTTAGTCTTGGTTCTCAATGTAAACTCTTCAGGAACATGGTAGATGCAGTAATAACATCAGCAAAACTGCCCTGTATAGTATGGTTACTACACTGTGATCCCGGAGGGAAATACTAGAGATGCTCATTTTTCATCATCATGGAAGTCTGCAAGGAAGGTATCATTACCATGTTTTAAAGGTAAGGAACCAAAGGGTAATGGAAGGTCACTTAATTGTCCCTGATAACACAGCCACTAGGTGGCAGATGCCAGTACACTGTGACTCTAAAGTCTCTGTTTATTCCTATGACTATGCTGCCTCCTTGAACTCTTTCCAACGCATATATATTCCAGTTCTGCACCTTCATACTTGATGTTTTTTAAATCCTTACCCAAGGATATATTTATTGAGTTTAGAGAGAGAGGGAGAGAGAGAGAGAGAGAGAAACATCAATGTGAAAGAGAAACATAGATCAGTTGCCTCCTGTACGCCCCCATCCAGGGATGGAACCCGCAGCCTAGGTATGTGCCCCAACTGGGAATTGAAGCAGCAACCTTTTGGTGTATGGGATGACACTCTAACCAACTGAGCCACCTGGGGCCAGGGCCATACTGCCATTCTCTGCACCTGGGATGCCCTTTACTCCCTGATCTACATGCAAAACTGAATCTCATGTTTCTCTGCCAGCTCAAATGTCTCATCTTTCCTGAAGCATTTTTGATGTCCAAAGGCAGAGATAGTAGCTCTGTCTTCCTCGAGCCCAGAGCACATTCTATATAACTGTCTATATAAATAACTATTAAAGCACCAGTAAACTGTGAAATCCTCAAGGGCAGAAACTATCTTATTCATCACTGAATCACAGCACCTATCACAGTGCCTACTACATATTAGGATTCAATAAATGTTTCAAAATCTTTTACACATTATCTGATTTCCCCTATTTCATGCAGTCCTCCACAATGACCTTCTCTTTGAATGTCAGCATGCCCCAGAGCTCAGGCCCTGAACTTTTTTTCACTTATGTACTTGTTTCTTAGACTCAGTCCCTTGACTCTAAACACTATCTAAATGCTGATGCTTATATTTATTAGTGTGAAATTCATAGACTTATTCAGCTATAGATTTAATAAAATATGTAAAACTGAGCTCCCCATCTTCCCCACTGTTTTACCATCTGCAGTAATGGCAACTTCGTCCTTCCAATTGTGGCATTGGGGTTATCCTCGATACTTTATGTTCTCTGAGCGCCAATGTCTAATTCATCAGGAAGTCTTATCTCTTTATACATGAAATAGAGCAATAATCTGTTTCTTCCATCCCAATTGCTACTACCTTGGAAAAATAATCACTATTATTGCACCTATAGCCTCTTGTTTTCTTCCAACTCCATTCTTCTGAAGTTTATTCTCCCTATGACAGGCAAATTGATCCTTTTAAAATATAAGATGAATCACCCCTTTGCTTAGAACCCTCTAATGGCTTAGTATCTCATTCAAAATCTCATCCAAAGTCCTTACAATGGCCTACTTGTCCTGCTATGATCCATACCCTATCCTTATCTCTTTGATTTTGTTTCTAAATCTTCTCTCCATGTCTCCCATCCAGCTCCCTTGATGTTCTTTAAACACATAAAACTTCTCCACCTTAGTGTCTACATCTTTCTGCTCTTTTTAGAACTTCTGCCTTTCCAAATGCTCATATAAACTTCTCTCACTTTCCTCAGGTCATTGCTCAAATGCTGTTCTGTCTATAATAGTGCACACTCCCACCCCCAACCGTTACTCTCTGTTGCTTTACAAGCTTTAGTTTTTTCTCCACGGCACTTATCACCATCTGGCATAGTGTAGGTCTACTTGATTATTTGTTCATTATCTATTTCCTGACCGAATGTAAGAGTCATGAAAGCTGGAACTTTTTTTGGTTCACTGCTTGATCTCATTTCCTAAAATAGTTCTAGACTCAGTAACACTCAAATTTCTTTTGTCAAATAAATAAAAATATAATAACCAATGATATAATGACAGAAATCAGTGTTGCCTGGACAAAAACCCTACCTCCCCATTTTTTTTGCCCAGTTTTAGTTTTCCTTGGTATTTTTTTGCCAGTTTTATTTATTACTTGACAATTTCTCTCATACACATTGAAGCATAAAATGCAATGAAATACCATAGGAGATAAACTGCTTCCTGTGACTTGGCACTCAGCACACTGAATCAAACCCCATGATGTTTTGGAGTACATGGACCACTGAACAAATGGATTAAATCCCATTTACTTGGCCAAAATTTAACTTTGACCATTGGCCAGTTTATACACAGGGACTACCAATGAGACAGAGTCTCAAGGGGAAGCCAAATGCAGCTCAGACCTCCTGCAATTCTCCCCAGAATAAATGGCAATTCTAAGTAGACAGTGAGGGGTAGAGGAGGTTGGAGGAGGGATTCATAGGGAACTTAAGAGTGAGCTGCCCTGAAATATGCTCTCCTCAAGCTTTCTTTGGCTTAAGTTTAGTAAAGAGGACTCAAAGTAGATTAAGTCTAAACCAAAACCCCTGTGAGTCAGTTTCAACAGACTATCAAGCCATATGTGTGTTCTTGAGTAAAGGCCCGTGAAACCTTTGCAATTTTTTTAACTGAAATGCATTAGTCTTCCATTATCTAAGACAATATTAAGAATATTGGACCCAATTCATAAAATTAAATACTCCCCAAAAGTAGAAATCTTGTTGCAAGCTCTACTATGCCAATATAACTTTCCAGATCCTCAGATACTCTTTTATCCAGGCTATTGTCTAAGTGATTTCTTTGGAGTATAGGTCTATTTACACAAACAGGGTATGGCTAAAAATAATCACCCATATAAAATTTGTTTAATTAGCTAATGTAAATGAAATATTTTGTATTAAAACTTCATACTCAAGGGAAATATTCCCTTGAAATTAAGCTTACTCTAGAACATTTTAATAACTGGTTGTATTTAGCCACAGCAAAACTCTTGGAACAAAAGTATTCACTTAACATGCATAGGCACCAGAAAATCTGGGACCTTACTGTTGAGGTCAGATGTTTCCATTCTTTTCTGCAGATTCATGCTCTCAGTGAATCAAGCCATCAGAACCACAGATATCCTTTCAAAAACAAGAAACTGGCAGGTCTTTCATAATGAGACTATTTCAGACCTGATATTATTAATTTTTGGTGACTTCAAGTATACCCTTTAGCAAAAATATGATCAAAACTATTGATTTTAACCTTTGAATAAAAAAAAAAAACAGACTCAATTCAACACATATGTACAGGATGCTCATTTTGTACTCTTTAATGTCCTTTGCCCCATGGGAGAATACAAAAAGGTGTAAGACCCATCTCCTGCCTTTAGGTCCTTTATAAATGATTAGGTCTGAAAGCTCCAACTAACATTTCAAAAAGCAAGAGATGATATTAGATATGAGACAAGCAGGAGATATGTGTCAAATGCTTGGAGAATTTTGACATTGAGAGATCCCACTTAACTGAAGAACTCAAGGGAAATCACACACGCACACATTCATCAATGAGTTGACCTTGAAGGTTGAGGTGGATTTGAGGAAACTTTTACAGAAAGAAATAAATTCTCAAACAATAACTCAGAGAGAGCCAAGTTCAGGATATGTTTAGGGAATAAGGGATGGTCCACGTGAGAGGCAGCTTTTAAGATGACCTTCAATGATCCCCACATCCTGATATTCACACCATGTCCTTTCCCCTTGAGTGTGAGATGGACCTAGCAATTTGCTTCTGATAGAATAAGTCAAAAGGGATGGGATGTCATTTCCACAGTTAGATTACAAATGACTTTAACTTCCATATTGCTATCTTCCTTCTATTGCTATCCTGGCTTGCAAATTTTGATAGAGCAAGATGCCCTATCAGAGCCCATGTGCCAAAAAACAGAGAGGAGTATCCAGCCAACAATGAGACAGAAATTAAGGCCCTCAGCCCAATGATCTAAAAGAAACTGAATCCTGCCAACGGCAATGTGAATGAGCTTGGAAGCAGATCCTTCTTCCCCGTGAGAACCTTTAGATGATTATAGCCACAAGAGACACCTTGACTGCAGTCTGTAAGAGACCCTGAAGCAGAGGATTTAATTAAGCCATGTGCAGATTTCTGACCTAAGTTACAGGCACACCACAGAAATATTGAGGTTTCAAATCCAGACCACCATAATAAAGCAAATATCGAAATAAAGTGAGCTGTAATCTTTTCTCTGGTGGAGGGTCTTGCCTTCAATTTTTAAAAAAGGAAACATCTGTGAAGCACAATAAAAAGATGTGTGATAAAATGAAGTATGCCTGTACTGTGAGACAACTGTTGGTTTAAACCGCTAAATTTTGGAGTAATTTGTTATCAGGGACAGATAACTTTTGCAGCCCAGATTGACTATAGGCTATTGCCTGGAACAATTATTTACATGGGGCTTTACTATTTCCAAAAGCACTTTCTCGTGCATTGTCATTTGGTTTTTAACAAGCCTTTGAGATAGAAAAAGCAAGTGAAATACTCATTTTATAGATCAGGAGAAATGGCTGTGGTTTTATGGTTTATACTCAGTGTCATACAACTAGCTAGTGCTTTGTCTTTAGTTCAGTGCTCTTTTCATTGCAGTACTCAGATAAATGGAAGGTCAAAAGTGTAAAAGATTTAACATATACTAGGCTTACAGTGTTTAACAGGGATGAGCAGAAATGGCAAGTGCCTGCACACCAGGGGACTGGTTTTGCTATTTATCTTTGCCTTCCCAACTCTTAAAATCTGGATGCTTTATAAATAAATCTTCTACCAATTTTATAGCTTTGTTTTGTTTTTTGTGTGCTTCTTCTAAGTATGTCACCAAAATGTCAAAGTATGTTGATATTTCAGTTCATTTCAAATGGCCTTTGATTTTTAAAACAGTGAATATGTCTGATACACACACAGGTAGGTTTTCCATGTGGTACATAGGCATACGCCGTAATACATTTTGTTGACTTTTCTGAAAACAACTGGCCCACCTATTAAATACTCAGACAATTAGTGTTTATTTCTTACAGTATTTTTATTTATTTATGTTACTATTAGGAAATTATAAATGTATACTTCTCATGAGTGAAATAGAACAATAATGAATCTTTCCTGATAAATCAGTTAAGATTTACTTGAATTTTACTTGAATACAGTACTACTCTCAGTAATACTAAATATTGCTACATTTAGTAACATTTACACCCCCAGACCCTCAGATTTTCATAATTTCTAATCATTGAAGGCTTTTACATTCTTTATTCTTAGCTCACCACCAGTTTGCCAATTATAAGTTTACTGCTGTTAATGTTTTTATTCTTAAATTGGAAACTTACATTTCTAACTTCCTGCTTTTTCTGTGAAAAAAGGAACCCAGAAAAGTGACAATAATTGTAATGATGGCTTTTAAAATAGGACTTGACTCAAGAGTTTAAGCTAAAACATGGTGGAGGTTATAGGAGCCAGCCAGCAGGGGTTTGAAGCTTCTGCCATAGTAGCTGAGTTAACATTAGACAACTTAAAATATTTTGTGCTTCTAAAAATAATGACTCTTATCTTATCAAGTTGTTATGGGGACAAAAAAGATAAAATTTTAAGTATGAATTTGAATCTCTGGCGGTGAGCACCAGATATTAGTGTTCAATACAATGTTTCCAAGGTGATTCCAGTGAGCAGCATTCATTTAAATATGTGGTTCTCAGTCAGGCTGCACATCAGGATCCCGTGCTGGCTCTTCAAAATAACCAACACTTGGTCCCTGTGTTACTTCCCATTGCTCCTGTAACAAATTACCTCTAATTTAGTACTCAAAACAGCACAAATATATAAATTTACAGTTCCAGATGTCAAAATTGCAAAATGAGTCTCTCTGGATGAACCTCAAGATGTCAGCAAGACTGTGTTCCCTTCTTGAGGCTCTAGAGGAAATTCCACTTCCTTGTCTCTTCTGGCTTCTAGAGGCTACCCGTATTCCTTGGCGGGTGGCACAGTGGCTCCCTTCTGCCATCTCCAAAGCCTGCAGGGCTGCCTGTTGGGTGGAGTCTTTCTCACACTGTACCACCCTGACAACCTGCTTCCTTTCCTGCACCACATTTAAAGACCCCTGTGATTAGGACTACAAGATGCATGCACCTAAGTTTTAGAGGAGGAAAATAGGAACAAAAATTTGAAGCAAAAAATGTGGTAAAATAGTTAATAACATAAACAACATAGGCCACCGCCCCCCCAACACACACACACACACACACACACACACACACACACACACACACAGTGAGCCAGGTAAGCTACATTCAGACTATAAGACCCATTTTCCTCCCAAATTGGGGGGAGTGCATCTTATAGTCTGAAAAATACGGTACTTTGGGCTCACCCAGACATTCCAGAATAATGCAAGGTCAGTTGGTTAACAACCTTAACTTCAACTGCTACCTTAATTCCCCTTTGTCATTTAAGAAATTCACAGGTTCCAGCAATTAGGACTTAAACATCTTCGGAGGCTACTGTTCTGCTTACCGCAGGTTTCACCCTCCAAAGACCCAAATGTAATTGCTCTTGGCAAGAATGTGTTTCACACAGTCATGAAGTGATTCAAATGCCTGCCTTCATTTGAGAAGTACTGATCTAAATATTATCAAGAGTCCATGAAACATTATGCCCACGAAATGTTCAATAATGGTCAAATTCGATTTGGAAAAATTCAATTAAATAAATTACATATTAAAGTCAGTAAGAAGTTCTGTAAAAGAGAAATCTATCCAAACACCTATTTGGAGTCACACCTATGAAGAGCCCAAGGAATCATTTTTCTACTTAAGTCTTTTGAGGTCTAATGTTCTAGGGAGGAAAATGAGTATAATGACATTTTATTTTGTTTTCTTTAGTCAGATATATTTTTTAATTTTTGTTTTACTATTAAACTATCTGTTGAATTCAGGACATGATCAAGATGTTAAGATTCAAATTTAAGACAATCTATGCATTATTGTATTACTACACATATTAATAACAACCACATGGTCAACATAGTATAATTTAATCATTATTTGACAAGAGAAAGCTAGATCTCAAAATATAACTCTTTTACTAAATAAAATATTTGGTTTCTGTATGCTCATATCTGAGGACTGATTTATTTACAAAAATCATATATGACTTAATAGCATAAACAGACTTGAAGCACTCTATTTTATGTATGTATATTGTAAAGACGGTTTATATCTGAACAATCATGAAAATTAGGTCCATATTTCCTACAAGGCTCACAAATATATAAAACATTTAACTATTTTCCTCTAACTTCTCTGCAGAAATCTACCTTCTTGAATAGCAAGTAAATTGGAGCATATGGTGTTTGGAAAATTTTGCGTACATTGAAAAGAGACTCACGATTAATAATTGAAGTAATTTCCCAGCTACATTCTCATCTTTTAGAGGAGGGATAATTCAGAACAAATAATCAAAGAGACTGAATAAACAGGTTTGGCAGCAAAACAGCAAGCAGGCTACTTATGAAAGATTCTCTCTTCAGAAAAAATAAGTCAGTGGTTATTTCTGATTAGTGAATTATCTACATACAATGGTTAGACTGTCCCCAAAAGCAAACTGGATTTACAGTTCAGGAGAGCTTTTAGGGTCAGAAATTGGAGACTGTAAAAGTTGAGTTCATGCTATGGCTTAAGGTTGCCGAGAACATGTTCAACCACTGTCTTGCTGCCTAACTCAAAAAAAAAAAAAAAAAAAAAAACTGTTCGGGGCTTCTTTTTTTCCATGTTGGAAGTGGCACATGCTGACCTCCCACATAGGGTGCTGGTTAACTACCCAGCTCTATAGCTCAGCCACCCACATTGAAATCCTGACTGCACAGTTTACTGGGTAGTGACCTTAGACAGGTCACTAACCTCCATGGCCCAGGGTGTCCTGCATACAGTAATGATACCTCAGTGCTTGGAACTTAGTAAAAGATTCACTAAATGTTACCACCTATTTTTATTTCACTATCTTTACACTTATTATAAAAGTGATACAGTTAAATGGGTGGACAAATTGATTTAGTGTTATTCAGTAAATTTTATTAAAAGCACATTTGCAATTTATACAGGAGGTTAGGAAACTAACTAGAATTTAATTTGAAATACTATTACATGAGATACACATAATTTTCCCACTAATTAATACCATTGATTTTTTTTAAATAGAAGCAATTTTAAAAGCCCAATTCCCATGCTCTTAGATAAAAACATTGAAAACTTTGAACCCCAAAGAGATTGATTCTCATATTTTTAAACACAAAAAAATAAAGAACAAAAATGCAAAGTTGCAAAGATTTTATGATTGAACAATTTTACCCTATTAAGATCTAAAACTACTTAAAATTCTTGAAAAAAGCTTTCTTTTTGTACTTCATATTCTCCAATTAATTTATTCAGAATTATGATGTGCCAGTGACAAGTCACCATACTAAATGCTGAACAAAAGTTGGACAATTATTAAAAGGCATATGAGAATTCATAACTTGAGATTTTATTGACACTAACATTTTTATATTACTGATGAGGTCATCAAGTTTTAGAAAATATTTAAATAACTTGTTCATAATCCCTCAGTCAGCAAATAACATACTTAAGTTCTATAACTCCCAGTTTTTCTACCCAGCAAATGTTGACCTTCACAAGAGATTATGAAGTATGAGGGAAAAAAAAGTTATCCTTATATTGAGCAAAGGAGGGAAAATGCAAAACTGAAGATTTTTTCTTACATTTATTTCAATTTAAAAAAAAATAAGAAACCAACTTTTAAGTATCTCACAAGATACTGGATATTAAAAAGTCTTGAATTTAAAAAGCAGATTTATTTTGAAATTACTGTAGCTATTAGCTATTAGCAATCTAAGGTAGAAACAACCATCAGCTGCCTACTAGCATCAGGGAAAGAAGCTCATGACTATTTACTTTTCTAGTAATGTCATTCTAGCTGCTGATTTACAGCCTGAGATTCTTGATCTGATCTTTGTCTGACCTGTGCTGTTTACCTCATTCCAAATGACAAAAATGGTCCTGTTTTTCTAATCTCCTTACATTGGGCTTCTGCAGGTGTCACTGGGTTCTGACTACGTGTTATCATTCTTCTGACTCCTACCAGTCCACATACATTGTCAAATTGAAAGGAATTGCTTTCTTTTTTTAACACTTAAAAAAATACAGCCAGAAAATTTAAATCCTGACTCACTCACAACAAAGTTTCTCTGTATCCAGCACTGGGCCGGGCATTATCTATTCCAGGGTTTCATTGTTCTTCTTCTGTACCATTGCAATAATTTGAGGTTGGGCCTTCCCGCTTTCAATCTTGCCTGTACACTGTTGCCAAATAATCTTCTAAAAGCCCTATCCAATTATACTGTGTTATTCCTTGATTTAAAAAAGTAAAAACACTACACACACACATAACGCACATATACAAACAAATGCAGGTTTAAAAAAAAGAAAAAACAGAGAAAACTGAATAAGGTCTGCATTCCAGCTAACAGTAATGGACCTCAGTCAATTTCTTGGTTTTGATACCGCACTATAATCGTATGTCACCACTGCGGGAGGCTCAGGCTCTTCTCCTGTATACTTCCTATGAATCCATAATCACTTCAAAATAAAATTAAAAAATTAAACTTCTAAATGGATATCTTCGCATTTTCAAAGTAAACATGAAACTCAGTGTTGTATCTCAGCATGTCCTCCAAAGCAGAACCATTTAAAATGTCATAACTATTTAGGCCTGGTTTGCACTAAGATACTTTTGCCTGAACTTCTCAGTGCATCCCTGCCCCGTCCCCCACAGGTTTTGACCTGTTGCGCACTGCTCTATCAAGATGTACCTCAAATGCTGCAACTCCCCCCATGCATCGCCTGATCCTCCCTGTCAGCTCCTCACCCATAAAACCTGTACCATCTCCCGTTTAACACTTACACTGTAATTTTTCAATCTGAGGACTGATCTTCAGCCCCCACTAAACGGTAAGCTCTTACAGGAGAGCTGGTATCTCTCTCATATTTTTAGTCGCCATAGACTCTACTAAGTGCTTTGTTCAGTATTTATTGGAATGAAATCTGTAATTCCTCTTTCAATATGCAAGGGTCACTGTCTTGTAAAAGAGAAAGTGGAAGTCAGTTGGAATCAACTAATAAATCAAAAATAAACATGCTAAGAAGCAAAAAGAACAGGTCTTTTTAATCTAGTTTTTATGTTTCAGATATCTTTCCTTTGAATAGTCTTTGTTAGACAGTAGAAAACAAAGCTGCTCTTCAGGGATAGTTGACTGTGCTTTGGAGCTGAACTCAAACAATAGAGTCAGCCTCCACGACACTAAGGCAAAGTCTATGGTATCTACTCCAAAGAAGCTTCACATCAGTTTAAAGAAATGCCAAATTAACAGGGTCTCTAAAACTGCACTGCATTCACACCCTTCCCCACATTTTTTTTTTTTTTCTGAGTAAGAACATCTTTCTCTCAGTTTACTTCTTTTCATCTTCTCATTATTTCTCTTGACTGCTCAATAATAAAGCGTTCAGCTAATCCCTCCAGGGTCACTGGGGTATAGTTCTTATCAAATAAGCTTTGCAGTTACCACAACCTGAGGTTTCTATTTTACTGCAAGGTAGAGTTTCAGTCCTGAGGCTCAAATAATTATTTGCACAGCACTCAGTCGGACACAGCATTATATTTCAGCACCCATTTTAAGGAAAGACTGTGTAAGCAAATAAACAATAATATAATCATGTGAGAGGAAGCTCAATTTTTAAAAAATCTTATGCATATCCATTTACTTAATGTAAATCTCTCTGTCTAGTTTCCAAATTTGCTAAAACAACTTATTTTATTCTATTATTAAAGAGGAGTTTTATTCAGATAATGTTCCCTACCTTGAGCTATTTTTCTTTTATTTGAAGTGACTGAACCACTGACATTATATAATAAATTCTCATTCAACAGAGCATATTGAGGGCCTCTGAAATGACAGGTACTGTGCTAGACACGTACTTCATTTGTTTTCCCAGTCTTTGTGATGAATTGGAACATGGTAAATACTCCTTGTAACACCAGTCAGTGTCTCCTTGTTAGTAAAGGGGTTTTAATAAATAAACTGGAGTTGGTGGCAGCACCTATGGTTTGCACAGTTCACGGGTCTCATACACGGATCAACCCAGAATCTGGCCTCAGTAGCACAAAGATCTGATAAAACTGAATTAACTGAAAATTATTTCTTTAGTTGATTAATTCTACTTTTTGCCTCATCATGTATCAGTTGGTAATATACTAAAGGTCAGTTTAATTTTTGCTTAACAGTTGATCGTCAGCTGAAGTAATGACTTTAATTACGGAATATTTAAAATAAACTTCTCAAGCTACAACCTCTTTACCTCCTTCACTGAATAATTTCTCTCAAAATTTGCAAAGTCACAGAGTATGTTTATCAAGAACAGTGCCCTGCAAATATGTTTTGATAATTACCTTAAGCTCAGAACCATGATAACTCTGTTCAATAAAATCTAGAGTTAGCCTGATACAGATTTTAAATTTGATATAATAATTCCAAACAAGCCAATGTTTTGGCATCACATAACTTCACAGAAGCTTTAGGAAGTCAATTTATTTTAACTCTGTGAATTTATCAAGAGACAAACTTATGTTAGTATTAATTGCAGAGATAGAGGTTTCTAGGTGCCATTATTTTGAATGTCCTCGATAAAATTTCTTTGAAGAAATAACCAGGAGTTAGGAGGAAAAAAAGTCTAATTTTTCATAGATTTCTCATCAAGAATAAGAGTAGAAAATATTTATAATCTAGAGATTTGGTGAAAAATAATGCAGTTTGGTATAATCTATAAAGGGTACTAGATGAAGTAAAATATATAACCAATCAACTTTAGTTGTAAACACTTTAGTTGTATATACATTCACACAAATAAAACAAGAATTTGATCATTTCAAGGTCAAAAAACACTATATACAGAGCATATTAATTCAGGGTTGTCTTCAGAAAACTAAGATAAGCCTTGAGAATGTAATGAAAGCTTTTGAGGAAACAAAAACATTAAAGCAATTGGGTTTTGTTTTGGGGGGAGGGTGGTATCGTTGTTTCTATTATGTGTGTATAAATTTTCTTTCATGAAAGAAATACAACACTGAGCTCCTGCCCTCGGAGTATTCTCTGGATGGAGCAAATTGCAAGATTTATTCACCATAAATATTAAATAAAAGAGAAATTAGAACATGAGCTGAAATCTAGGAGAATATGTAGAATTTGTATCTCTATTAATAATATAAAACTTTTACAGATATAAAAGAGAGAAGGAGAACCATGGATAAATTTAGTAACCAGGCAACCTAAAGGTGAAGTTTTTTTTTTTTTTTTTTTTAATAAAGGTAGGTTAGAATTATTTTAGGTAGCTAAATTTAAAAATTTATAGTTCAAATGTGAAACTTGCGGCCAAAAGTCCAATGGCATACCAATCTAGTAATAAATCAGTGGGGGAAGAGCCTAAAGTGAGTGAGTTAAGAAGCTAGTATGTATGTTCATTTGTGCAGTGATAGACATTTTCCTTATGGTGGTAGTAATTGGATTTGAAAGTCAAGGGTAAATCTTAAGTTTCTATCAAGTGAAAATATGGTATAATCTAATGAGATATTATTGGTGATACCTGAATATTTGATAAAGTAGATAAGAGTTAAATTTGATTGAAATTTTTAAGACTATGAGAATACAGAAAAAAAATGTCACTACATAAATTTGAGATGTGAGAAGGGGAGTCGATGTAAAAAATATTGAGAGTAAATTCTAAACAGAGTTCAAAGGAGATATAATGCAATTAAGGAATATCCAAGTGGGGGTTATCTATAAGCATTTTGAAATGTGTGAGTAAATCCTGGATGAGTGGTTTGGGTATATACAACAGTGTTGTGAAGCATTAACAGAAAAATTACTTTAGTCCCTGAGTGTTGAAGATGTTTACAAAAATAGGGAAGAATGGACAGTTATGGAGGATGCCTCCTTAGAGAACAGTGGAGTAGAAAAAGAAACAGAATAATAAAAGTTCAGAGAACAGTGTAGTATGAAATAGATCTAGGAAATGGGTCTCTTTTATCTTGTGCTTCTTTTTTTTTCCCCCCTAGGGCTTTTGAGTTCTCTGCAATTGGCCAACAAATAGGAAAAGAGAAACAATTTTGGAGGTTTTATGGACCAACTTTGGAAATGGTGTGCATTACTTTTCCTTACATCCTATTGGCTTTCTAGCCAATAGGCTTTCTAGCCAATAGGATGTAAGGAAAAGTTACTCACATGGGCTTACTTAATTGCAATTGTATTTGGGGAATGTAATCTATAGGCTCAGAAAGAAGACAACTGTGGTTTGTGGACAGTTATTCTTCGCTACTGTCAGTTCTGAGGATATATCTGATTAAAAATGATGAAAGAACAGGAACCAGATAAAATCTCAACATTTAATTTTTATGCTATTCATATGGGTGTGGAAATCAAATAATTTTTTTCTTCTTTCAACAAAATCATCACATTCTATCTTTAATATTGCCACTAAGTCTATGAACTTCAGCAAATTACATTTCCCTTATTAGCAGTTATAGTAATACTGATGATAACTATTAAAAATTTTTGTGGGTGTTAGGGAGGAACAAACTTTCCTCAAGGTTCTTTTGGCTGGTCTAATAATCAAATCGACATGAGACAAATTAGCAAGAGAAAATAACTGAATTTAATACATATGTATGTATGGGAACCTGACAAACCTAAGAGTCAGAAACTCTAGGTGCACGAAAAGTTCAGAGACAAAAAGGGAACCTGGATATTATATGGGTATTATATATAAGACATCCTGAGCTAGTGATGAGGTAAGGCACCTTAGAGGCTTCAATAGGTCATCATAGGATGATAAGAAAAGCAGATGTTAGTAAATGGAAGTTTGACCTGCCCTGTAGGTAGATCAAAAGAGGGTATCTAATTCCTTATTATGGACAAGCCTTCTATTTCAAGTCCTTCTACGTAGGTAAGGTAGAGACAAAAGTTTCTCTTAAGCCTGAGGCTAAAGTGGCCTTTATCTCAAAACAATCTGCATAACACAGAGTCACATCTTGTGATGATGGGTTGTGAACCCCCACATCTGAATATTTAAAAAATTGAATGTGTTATGTTGTGTTTGATAGAAATATAGTAAGTTAAGTGAACCAATGTACCACTCATTCATTTTTTTGTGGGTAAACAGACAAACAAGGAGGAAAGTTAGCAGCACTGCAGAGAATTTCACATTCTTTGGACTGCATGAGGGGGAATAATCAACAAAACAGTGGACACAAGAGAATCAGGTTTGCAGTAAAGGTGAACAAGCACCATTCCTGGTTGTCCCAAAAGTGGGGACTCATGTTATCTTTAATAGCACTGTAATGAGATAAATTACATGCACAGGAAGCAAACAGTCATCCAAGCCAGAGAAAACAGAGAAGTCTAAAGAACAAGTGTCTTAAAAAGTTCTGAGATAATGATAGGAAAGAATTTGAATTTAAAAGGATTAAAATTAAGTTTGCATTCTCTCAGCTTACAAACATACTCTCTCATCAATTTATGTATTGATAAGTATCACAATGACGAGTGGTTGCACTCTAACATTGCCTTTTCATCATCCTTCCACTCTTTGCTGACAGGAAGAAGAAGCTGGCTTGAAAATGATAGGTCTCATTGACCAGCATAATTTGGTAGGGAACTGTTGCAACCTATGGCTTAGATGAGTAGTTCTCAAGCTTGTCTACACATAGACATTGAAACATAGGAAAAAATTAAATACTGATGCTTGATTCCCATCCCTACCCATTTTGGTTCTCTTGATAAGAGCCACAGCCTGAAAATCTGGATTTTCAATAAGCTCTGTAGGTCATTTTCATAGGCAGCCAAGGCTCAGAACCACTAATCTGGATTTTTCTCCCTGCTCTCTTTCTGTTGCTCAGGAAGTTGGGCCCTCTCTGAGAGAAGAGAATCCAGGAGACTGGAATTAAGAGTCAACACAGGTAATTACTTGTTAGCTGGAATTTTTATGTAAATTATGTTCTTAAAAGAAGGAAGGAAGGGAGAGAGAAGGAAAGAAGGAAGGGAGGGAGGGAAGGGTCAAAATGGAGTCACTTGCTAACCAAAACTTAACAACTAACTTAACTGCAGTTTCAGCATCTCCCAGGTGTAGAAATTTAAACCAGTCTGGAATTTTCTGGTTAACATCTATGAGGTAATTGTCCCTCTCTATCCCCTATAGAAAGAAGAGACATTCTGCATAATAAAACCCTTGCCTCTTCCTTCCCTTACAAAATAAGTCAGGCCTAAAAATAACCCATTTTTTTCTTTTGTTAAAAGTTCCCTTGCCCCAAGCTACTTCCTATAAATACCTCCCATTTTACAAACCCTGGAGTGCCCTTCTAGTTGCTAGATGGGATGCTCCTGGATTCATGAATGGCTCAATAGAGCTAATTAGATCTTCAAATTTATAGGATTGAATTTTGTTCTTTACAAGCTGAATATACTCATTTGTGTTTATGATCTGTCAGACATTGTTCTAGAGTCTTGGAATTCACCAGTGAACAAAACAAAGTTCCCTTCTCTTCTGAAACTTCCATTAGTCAGGAGAGGCACAGCAAGCAATATAATAAACAAATAAATGCCTTTGAATATGAAAAGGTGATAAGGTGCCATATAAAAAAAGAAAAGTACAGCCAGGTAAGGGGAATCAAGAGCAAGGGGAGGAGTGAGGTAATTACAATTTTAAATAAAGTCATTAGGGAAACCTTTCATCTGACCTCTGCTAAGCACTTTCTCCCTACTGTTTCATTCCTTTTCTCTTGCATCCTTGGGATATTATTACATGACACAGAGAAGAAACTGAGGCTCAAAAAGGTAAAGCAACTTGCTTAGAATCACACAGCAATAAGGTAGGTTGCAAAATCATGAACAAAACTCAGCTTTGTTTGAGCCCAAAGCCAGTGTTCTTATTCACTTCACATGTTCCCTCTTTCTTTGCAGTCATAGCCTTATTTATCAAATTAATACATCCGGTTGTGTTCCCTCCATTTACACACCACATTGTTCTTCCTGGAGTGTCAGTCTGAACTAATGCTCCCACACCATCATCTTCATGTAATGTAAGCCTAAATGTAGTCTTTGGACAATGATGCCAGACTGCAAAAGAAGGTATGTACGGTTTTTCTCATATCTCTGAGTTAGTCATGTGCTCTTTTCAATGACTCAAAAGCTGAAATCACAATTTCCAGTTTGCTGTTTAATGATCATCTTCTCACTGTAACCTCAAGTTGCTTAAGTGGCAAGACATCCCCCTTGAGCCTCTTTTATGTGGCATTAATCACATCCCAAAGGCCTACTTCTTTTTTATTATTATTTTATCGTTGTTCACTTACAGTTGTCTGCATTTTTCCCCCACCAGTCCCCCAACCCCAGCCATACCCACCTCCCTCCTTTGCTTCCACCCTCCCACTTGGTTTTGTCAATGTGTCCTTTATAGTAGTTCCTGAAAACCCTTCCCCGAATTGTCCCCTCCCCGATCCCCTCTGGCTATTGTTAGATTGTTCTTAATTTCAATGTCTCTGAGTATATTTTGTTTGCTTTTTTTCTTTGGTTAATTATGTTTCAGTTAAAGGTCAGATCACATGGTATTTGTTCTTCACCACCTGGCTTATTTCACTTAGCATAATGCTCTCCAGTTCCATCCATGCTGTCGCAAAGGGTAAGAGCTCCTTCTTTCTCTCTGCTGCATAGTATTCCATTGTGTATATGTACCACAGTTTTTTTATCTACTCATTTACTGATGGGCACTTAGGTAACTTCCAGCAATTGGCTATTGTAAAGTGTGCTGTGATGAACATTGGGGTGCATAGGTTCTTTCGAATTCGTGTTTCAGGATTCTTAGCATATAGTCCCAGCAGTGGAATTGCCAGGTCAAAGGGCAGTTCCATTTTTACTATTTTGAGGAAATTCCATACTGTTTTTCCACAGTGGCTGCCCCAGTCTGCATTCCCACCAACAGTGTACTAGGATTCCCTTTTCTCCACATCCTCTCCAACACTTGTTTGTTGATTTATTAATGATGACCATTCTGGCTCGTGTGAAGTAGTATCTCACTGTGGTTTTAGTTTGCATCTCTCTGATGGCTAGTGATCCTGAGCATCTTCTCATATGTCTCTGAGCTCTCTGTATGTCTTTCTTGGAGAAGTGTCTGTTCAAGTCTTTTGCCCATTTTTAAATGGGTTTTTTGTCTTCTTGCAGTGGAGTTATATAAGTTCTGTATATATTTTGGAGATCAAACCCTTGTCCAAGGTATCATTGGCAAATATGTTTTCCCATATAGCTGGTTCTCTTTTCGTTTTAATGCTGTTTTCTCTAGCCACGCAGAAGCTTTTTAATTTGATGAGGTCCCATTTTTCCAAAGGCCTACTTCTTAATACAGTTACAATTATACAGTTACAGTTGGGAGTTACAATTTCAACCTGAATTTGGGGGGAACACAAAAATTCAGACCATAACAGAGGTGAATACAGTACTTGATGAAACTGCCAAAGTGCCAGGTGATCCTGCTTCCATTCCTAAAGATATGTTGTAGACAAAAAAAAAAATGGGCTCTGTAGAAAGTTACTTCACAGGGAGATCTGATCATAAATCTCTAATTGGGCCAGTCAAGATGGGTAGTCATGCCTCAGGCCTGTAACTTTTTAGTAAAAGGTTTAGTTTACTTTAAACAAGCCCTGTCCAGTGTTCTTGTGCATCTAGGTTAATTCACCTTTGAAATAAACATACCCACCCTCAAGAAAGCACATAATCTTGTCAACTATCCTGTAATCCAATGCTCATCTGTTTTCTCCCACCTTCTTGTAATCTTCCTTTGGTTCCTTCCTTAATTTCAAATGCATAAAAGAAACTGCAAAACTGTTATTCTCTGGAGCATTTGAGATTTTGCTCTCAGGCATATGTTACCAGTCTTGGCTCAAATAAACTCATAAAAATTCTCTGTAGGTTTGAATGTTTCTTGTGTTGACAATATAAAACATGGTTGTGTGTGTGTGTGTAAAATTATATCCTTCCGGCTGTACCATTTGCAACTCTACCATGATATTGGAAGCTATATGTACATATTTAAATATCTGGTTTTAAAGCTTTGTTGTCCACTTTCCACTGCCTTAAATTAATAACTGATTTTATCAAAAAGATTTCCTTGAGAGTTAAGTTCTCTTTGTTCCAAAGTAGTATTTTAGACATTGAAAAGGAACATCCGCTGGGCTAAATTTAGAGTATCTAAGGAGAATAGTTAAGTAAATCAATATGGACGCTGTGAATAGTCAATCTTGTTCTATATCTAAAATATATCTTTGGTATAGTTCTTCTCAAAGTTCTTGTGCAAGCCTTTCTTTTCCATCCCTGAGGAACTTACTGTACATAGGTCCCTTCGAATATCCACTGTTGCTCATGGAATAAAGCCCAGGATCCTGTGCGGTCTATGCGTCTGGCCCCTTCAGAGTCTGGCTCCTACTAGCTCTTCAACCTTATCTCACGGCATTTACCACCTTGACCACTACATTGCAACCACGGTGGCCTTATTCCTTTCCCTTGAACATGTCCAGCCCTTCTCTACCTACAGACCTGCACGTGTTCCCTCTTCTGGGAAGCTTTTTCCTCATCCTCATCACTTAGGTTTCACCTGAAATGCCCTGCTATTTGTATCTATTAGTCTAAGATGGCATCCACAATTAATCTCTATTGTCCTATTGTTTTTCTATCTACTATTTAAAAACCTCTTGTTATCTCGTTCATTTGTTTATTGGTAATTTGCTGCTTCACCCATTAGAACCCCAGAGCACAACCACCTTATCTATACACATAGCCATCTAGAGCTACAGCAACTGGAATCCTGCCTTTAATGAATACTTGTTAAATCGAAAATTAATGAGTAAACATTTGGATTATATATGACAGACATTAAGACCTGCAACATTTCTTGTCCACGTTCCACTACCTTAAGTTAATAACTGATTTTATCAAAAAGATTTCCTTTAGAGTTAAGTCCTCTTTGTTCCAAGGTAGTATTTTAGACAATAAAAAGAAACATCCGTTGCACTGTATTTAGGGTATCTAAGGAGATATTTTATTCATGATGTGAATGAAATATTTTATCCACAATTTGAATTAAAAAAAGAGAGAAATGGAGAAATAATGTGTTTGTCTACATGTAGATTTATGTGTGTATCTTAGGAATTCTTTAAGTGTAAGAATGTATGGTCTTGTCTTTCAGACCACAGAAAGATATACTCATAATTTTGAATTATGAATTTTTTATTTTCTATTATATAAAAATTACCTTTATACTGGTTTTGTGAGTACTTGCATTAATTTTGCAGAGAGTTATTAATACATGGACACATCGGACACTTATCTTCTATGATCCAGTAGTGTAACCGGAAAAGACACCGGCATTCAGGCTGCCTGTCACTACCAAATCCAATAAGCAATGACAGTGATTAAATCTTCATGGGCACTTTATTCAGATGGCCAGCGATCTGAGAAGATGGTGGGTTCACACCCTAACAAACCATCCTCCCTTCTCTTTCCTGGCCAGAATTTTTATAAGGGAGGTGGGGGAAGACAAAAAAGGTGCCGTGAGGGCTTTTAAATTCAGGGAGGATTAGGTGAGCAAAGTTGCAGCATTCCTGTTCTGGGCACTTAGTTGTTCCCTAAGGGAGGGGTATCATCTTATCTCCTCGTTGATACAAAGGCCCACATGCCTCCAACTTGTCCCCAGGCGGTAATCTCTAGCTAGCACCCCAGGAGGCCGGCTATTTCCCAAGAGACAGGAAGGACCTTATCTGCAGTTTCTGAAACAAAAGCTTTAACATACACATTACTTGCTAGGCTTAATAACTTTTTCCTTAAGCTAAAATTTCCCAGGTCTTGAGTCTCCTATCAGTAGCAGAGAGTGCTAAACCAACGATAGTTTCTAATAAATACCAGGGAATAATAAAATATAACAAGGCCTTCAAATATGCAAAGGAGAAAAGATATTTGGCAATTTCATACTACTTATAGTTTGAAAATTCAAACTAGTTGGAATTTTGAAAAATTCAAAAGTAAATGATAGTTTTGAAAAATTCAAAACTAAACGATAGTTTTGAAAAATTCAAACTAAATGATCTTTCTTTAGTGGGTTGAAAAGAAACATGAGAAGAAAAAAAAGACTTTCTAGTTTTACTACAGTCCATCTCCAGTACAAAAACAGTGGATGAAAGAAATTTGATGTTTGAGGAAACACTTTTGTCAGGAGAAGGATTCCCAAGGGGTCAATAAAACACTGCAAAGGTTACCGTCACTTCCCTAGCAAGGATGTGGGTTTATCTTGAAAAAAAAAGGAAAAATTAAGAAAGCATATCACCTTAAGGATAGAGAGGGAAACTTTATTTAAAACTCCTACAGACAGCTTCTGACTCACAGCTGCGGATCTCAGCAACGCTTTGATCAGTCAAATAGTTGTACCAGGAACACAGGAGGACACCAATTGACCATATCAAGACATACTTTCTGCATTTACATTTTCTCCATCTCAAGCGCTTCTTATATCTGCAGTCCTTTGTCATCAAGCTGAATGAAAGTCTCCAGCATATGAAGGTTTGCTTTTAAGATTGTGTTATACTTATTTTTATAGATTATTTTTTCTCCTGTCCTCAGCCAAGACACTAATATTATTCAAGTGCTTAAAAGATATATTGCTTGCACTCTGCAAACAATACTAGCTATCACCTCTGGTTCAGCCTTTGTGAAAAAAGCTGCTTTTTCCGTATAGGAGAAAACTTGCATGGCAGGACAACAAAAGACTTCCACACTGCATTCTTAAATCTGAATGAACCTGCTGGATTGATAAGAACGCTAAAACCACAATTAGCATACGACTCAAACTGGCCTTCCAGCAGTACCTCAGAGCTATATAAATCCTTTTCATTCATTGTTATTCTCATAAGGGAAAAGGAAAAATAAATTCTAATGTACATATTAATATTGAAGTTTTGTGAAAAAAAAATGTAACCTTCTCTAGGAGGATGAATGATGATAAGATTTTCCATATGGAAATCTCTTAAGAGTGAGAATAAGTAGCAAGACTTTGATTTCTTAAACACGGACACACACACCTGGACAAATCTTCTGTTCTTAAATTATGACAAATACTGGTGGTATATTTCAAAATCATCATTTTTAGACATAGATTATATAGAAATCAGGTGTGCAATTAACTAAAAGTCAACACATTTCTCAAAAGGTCCTTGAAAAAGGGCAAGAAAATTATATTTGATTATTTCAAAATCTTATTAACATGTGAACTTTATTAAATACTAGTATTAGTCATACTTTTGAGACTATAGAAAAATTTTCTGTGATATCATCCCATCTCCAGCCTTTTCTAGAAACCTTTTCTAGCTTCAGCCATTCTTGTATTCAAAATGGCCTGTTCTGTCAGCTAAATTATTCTAATCAGCTCATTTACATTAAAGTTCTAATGAGTAACAGCAGTTTGATATTTTACCCAGAAGGATATTTTATTTAAACAAAGGGAAATAGAGAGAGAGAGAAAGTTTAATCCAGAGAAATCATTCTTAAATGATAAATTTGAGGTATTCTTGCCAGTGCACACATGTTATAGAAACAGGGCCCTCTACCGTTAATATCACAAAAGATATCTTTTGTTTGGCTCTCATGTGGCCTGTTCCTCTAAGACCGTGGCTCTTCTCTTTCAGCTCACATGCAAAGCACCTGGAAAACTACTTGAGACATAGATTGCTTAGCGCTAGCGCTACCCCCATAGTTTCTGATTCAGTAGGTACGAAATGGGGCCAAAGAATTTGTATTTCTAATTATCTCCAGTGCTGCTGTTGATGGGCACGCTTCCAGAGCCACTGAGCTAAGTTAATGATTCCCATGCTTGTCTGAAATTACCTAAGGAGCTTTAAAAATACAAATGCCACTTACAGAGACCCTGATGCCATGTTGTCTGCCATGTGACCTAGAATCAGCCTTTTTAAAAGATCCCTGGTGAGTCTAACGTGCAGCAAACTTTCTGATCCACCCACTCACAGTTCTTTAATAATAAGATATAATTACACAATACTTTTCTGATACTCCCAACCTTAACCTAACAATATTTGATATATGTTCATTAAACACTAATTGTGTGTGCCGTGCTAGGAGTACCCTGGCCTGCAAAGTGCTATGCGATCTGACCCCCGGAAATCTTTCTGACCTCACATCTTACTCTCAGCTCTGCCTGCCCACTTCCTCTTTGATCCAGCCACAATGGCCTCCTTGTAAGTCCATCAGTCCATCAGTTCACTCAGGGCCTTTGCGCTCACTCCTTGTCTTCTAGGAGCACTCTGCCCCTATGGCTTCCTTCTTCTCTTTCTCTAGTTCTCACCTCGAATATCTCCCTTTCAAGGAGGGCTTCTTGCCCCCTCTATTTCAAAGAGCCTTTCCTTATCTCCAATCTACTGGCTTTATTCCTTTTCCCTTCTTCATTCGTCTTCATATACTTAGTACTACCCAATACTAGCCAACTTAGTACAATTTATTTATTTATTGCCTGTCTTATTCCACTAAATACAAGCCCATGAGAGCAGAGTCTATGTTTCATTCATTACTATTTTTCCTGTGTCTAGAGATGTGTTTGTCATATTATAGACACTAAATAAAATACTGTTGAACAGATGGGAATACAATGATAACAAGATGAGAATGTCTTCTTGTCTCATGTCAGCTTACCTTTGAATGAGACTCATGGGGTTAAAAAGAAAATGGGCACTAAACAATATAAAGAGAATAGTCCATACAGATGGAAGAGTACAGAGGAAGAGCAAGAAACCCAGCCTGCAGCAGTCAGAGAAGACTTCCCAGAGGAAATGATTTCTAAACTAAGAACTGAAAATGAGTAGGCACCTTCCAGGAGAAGGCTGGCAGAAGTGCACAGAGTAGAGCACATTCACAAATTCAAAGAAGCTCAATAGACAATTCAGCATGGTTCTACTCAATGTCCACTAAGAGCAAGTGGTAATATTGAGCTATAAAATATACAAATATGACTCAGATTGAAATCCAAGTTTCAGACTGATGGATTTTTAAAGTCTTTTTTCCACCCTACTATTACTCCAGTAGATAATACTGGACAGATAGTAAGTTCTCTACCAGCATCTTGATGAATAATTATATGAATGAAGGAATTGCAACCCAGTAGAGTTCAGGGACCACATTTATATTTCTGTAGTACCTTACATACAGAGCGGCCTCCAAAAAATAAGTATTGATCAATGATCCCTACGATGAATGATATTCACACTTTACTCAAATTCCAAACCATATGACTCATTCTATATAAATATTAATTATATCTGTCATAAGAAAGCAATTATTGTTTCACTCCATTAAATTTCTCCAAAGGTTACCATGAAATGTGACTGTTTTCAGCTTCGATTTTATGCTAAATTTTCTTTATGAAAATGATCCAATAAATTATTTTGCGTAAGATGATTCTTTGTACTAACCAAAAGACAGGTATTTTTTTAAAAAAAACCTGTCAAACTCACAGAATAATATATCCAGATCTTTGTAATCTTTTTATCCTATTTTTAATCTTGAGATACCACATTCTTTCATTGTGACAACTTACAAATGACATCGCAGAGGAAATTATACTGAATATATCTCTGACACTCTAATTTTTTAAGTAATTAAGTTAGATTTAATAAATATTTACTCTTTCAACTTCAAGCACCCTCTATTAGAATCCCAAAGATATCAAAACCGTGATTCAGGCAAAATGAGCAATATGTAACAAACCCATCACAATTTTGGTTGGCAAACTTTAAAATGGCCCACAATGAGTCACACCTTTTGGTATTCTCTGTCTTGTGAAATCCCCTTGCCTTGACCATGGGCTGGGCCTATCAATTTACTTCTATAAATGAAGTATGCAAAAGAGATGAAATGTTACTTTCAAGAGCAGGTTACAAAAAGACTTTTATCAGGGGCATAGTCTCGTTCTATCTCTCTTTTGAGTCACCAGTTGCGCTGTTGTGGAAATATTCAGGTAGAGCCTATGTAGAGGCCTACCAGGTGAAGCCTACCAGTGTCCATATATGAGTGAGCTGGGAAACAGTCTTCTGAAGAAGGCCTGCAGTAGTCATGTAAGTGACCTTGGAGGAGGATTCTACGGCTGCAGTTGAGCGCTGAGACTTCAGTCCTGGCTGACAAAACACCTTGAATGCAACACCAGGTGATGCTCTGAACCAGAGTACATAGCTAAGCCACACCTAGATTCCTAATCCATGGAATCTGTGAAATAAATATTTGATGCTTTAAAAGGATAAATTTTAGAGTAATTTGTAATTAGGACAATAATAAATTCCAAGAAAGATGCCATTATTTGATTTCTGCCTTCAGCCTCTTGCCTCCCTGGTGCTTCCTTCTCTTCTGAGACAATATTGAAGACTGGGGAGAGCACTGACTCTGGGGCTCAGCAGGAGCGTGAATCACAACTGCACTCTGATAAGTAACAATATGTGATGAGAGCGTCTACTCACAGGCTGGTAGGAATTTAAATTTCCTCATTGATACTTAGCGTTCTGTGATTTAGCTGCTTTTATTATCCCTTCTTTACTTTCCTACATAGACATTCTCCACTTGAGTTCTCCTTTTCTCCACTTTGTTTTACATCAACTTACCTCATTCTCCTGCCTTAAGCATTCTTTCAAGAAATATGTATTAATTGCCAACTATTTGCTTTTATATACACCATATTTTTTCGGAATGTAAGACATACCCTTCCCCCCAAAATTTGGGAGGAATAATGGTTGTTAATGCTGTTGTTGAGTTCTGTTTACATTTACATTGGTGAAATATTATGTTATTTATGTTATTAAATATTTTACCACATTTTTTTGCTTCAAAATATTTTTTCCTATTTTCCTCCTCTAAAACATAGGTGTGTCTTATGGTCTGAAAAATACTGTACGTGTCCTCAGGTACACAACTTAGAGAATGCTATTTTAGACAATTGGGGGAAGTAACTTTGCTCTTGATAAAAACTAATTTCAGGAGAAAAAAGACTTAGGGAAATCAGGCAGGAAATGACTAGAGTGCTAAGTAAGGAAAGGATAGTGGGGTGTCATTAGTAAAATCATTAGAAGGCAGAAGCAACAGGACAGGTGTCTGATTAATGGAGGAGTAAGGGAGAGAAAGGAGTTTAAAGTGACCCAGAGCCTTTATCATTTAAATCAGGTACGTGGTTTCTTCCTTTTAGGTGTCAAACAGAAAAATTCAAAGAGCTATAAAAGAGACACTGTCCTCAGGAGCTAATGGATAGGTAGAGAATGCTAAACCTAAAACAGAGCAAACCCATTAGATGGTGAGGTTTCTTCAGTGTTCATAGACTTTGCCTGCAGAGCCATTTTTCCTGTCCCTGTGGAGCCTCATTTCTCCATGTCCTCTGTCAGCACCCTCAGCCTTTATAATCCTTTTCCCACTTCACTTCTTTTTCCAGAAAAGACTCCATTCATTTAAACCTAAGTGTAAATTTAAATAGATGGCTTTTTCTTTTGGGTATTTCTAATGCAAGCCTTAGTTTCAATATACATTAAAGTCTTTACATTTTAGATATAAAGTATATCAACAAGGGGGAGAAATTTAAATACTTAGGGAAAAAGAAAAATGTTAAATTGCCCTAAAAGTCACGGGGCACAAACCTATACCTTGTCAAGTATAGCTCTGGACCTGCAAAGGAGTAAAAAAGGAACAGCCAATCAACTTGCCTCCGAACACCTGTGACATATACCTCGCAGCACCATCTCCTAAAACATCTGGGAATGAGGACAATGAGATGAACATTTCTTCCAGTCCAAGTCACTATTATCTACATTACTATACACAGAGTAGTTTATTTAAAAACATGCAAATTCTTAGACTTCATCCCTAAGAATCTCTAGGTTGGAGAGCAGGAATCAGAATTTTTAACCAATATTTCTAAATGACTTTTTGATGAACACTAATATTCAAGAACTATTAGATAAATAGAACATATAGAAATTATATTAGAAAGAATGTTTAATATAAAATATAGGCAAAGAACACTTGCTTAATCAGTTTGGGGGCTATTTTTCTTTCCAGTGGTAAAGCCAGAAAACAAATTTCACTCTAAACTTGCTTTAGGTAAGTTAATTATAGAGGAATTTACCAGTGTTTCACAGAGTGGATTTAGAGTCAGCTTGGAACTATCTTGATTTAGGAAGGGTTTATTTTAAATCAATCCAATTTAAAACAGCTAGTCATTAAACAAATTTTAACCAATAAAGGTATTTAATTATTTAACTTTACCTCTGTCTGTTGTTCACAAATTTAAAATAAAGAACTTTTTGTGCAACATATAAAATGTAAATTCTAAAATAATTATTTTGGAATACTTGCACAATATCACAAAACAATTATTATTTTGTATGCCATTGTTAGATAAATATGATACTCTGTAAGGTTGATTATCTCCATTATAAATATATAAATTATACTTTATTTATTTATATTAAAATATAAATTAAATTTTTAATATGAAAAGCAAATTATCTGCATTTTGGAAATTTTCATCAAGAAAAAACAGATATTAACATATCTGTAATATTGTTTAGAAAAAGATTTCAGGGCGAATTTAAACTTTTCTAAAGGTACATGTTCTATCTTTAATTTAGATGTTGCATAGATGAAATTTGCCTAGGTGAACATAAAAAATTTAAAAAAATATTTTACCCTGTTAATTGCCTTCATCATATATATTCCTTTTGTTTATTCTCAGATCAGAAAGGGAAAACTATATTTTACTTGCTTGAAACTCAATTTTGCAATTAGTATTCATTAAAGCAATATTTTCTATCCCTAGCTACATATAAAGATCATCAGGAAACCTCTTAAAAAGTACTAATGCTCAGGTTCCACTACAGACCTATTTGAGGGGTAGAGTTGGACTAGTATGTGTTGTAGAAACTCACAGGGTAATTTTCAAGTCAGGCTAATGTTAAGATACTGGTTCATAGAAAAAAGGCAGTAGTTCTACATATGCAGAAGACTCTGATGTTGCTGGCTGGGCTTATTCCATAAATAGCTTCTGTTAATGCGATCAAGCTGTGTATGTGACTCATACTGTTCATTGCTATTGTTTGTGTGTGCGTGTGTATATGTGTTTGGGGATTTGTTTGCTCATTTGCTTATTTTTATCACTAGCATAACTAAACATTTCTGCTGCTGCACTTTGGACATCTCACTCAAAGTCAAATTTTCCCTTACATGTCCAAATTGTCCATACCACTAAATATTAATAAGTAAATAACTGAAGATAGCCCTTGACTTGTTAGGTATCATAAATTTATCTTTCATTTTTTAAAATATATGATCTGAAATACCTTAAAACTTGTAGGTATAAAAGACTTTAAATAAAAATTAAAACATAGATCATTTTCAGGTTTTGCATAACTTGGTTTCAATATGTAAAATCAAAATTATTCTAAAATCACATATTAGACTATTTAGTGATAAGGCCATGAGAGTATACTCAATACATATAAAGTGAAAAATTCAAGTTGAAAGATATATATGATAGAATCTCAGGTTTATTGGAGAAAATGAGCATCCATTTGTATGGAAAAAAGACAAAGGATGTAAAATGAAATTAACACTGCTTACATCTAAGTGATAAGTGTAGGTGATCTTATTTTTTATACTTTTAAAAATTTCCCCCAATAAATATTGCATTAATGAATAAGCCAGAATACTTCTAAAATGGCTTTATACAGAATTACAATAAAAAAATTGTATTAGATTTGTTTCTTAAAAATACACTAAATATTATTTGCTTTGAAAAATAACATAAAACTACTCACTATACCCATACTTTCATAATTGCTGAATTCTTAAATTCAAGAAGAAATGATTCTGCCTGTTTTTACCTTGGCAGAAATGATCTAAGTTGAGTTGATTTGGCTTATACATCTTACTTGGTTGGATTCACACATTTGAAGAACGCAGGAAGGCAAATATGTTCAAAAATATGCAGGAAGACATCCGCATGCTAACTTTAATTTTATGGCTTCATTTTCTAATTTTTCTCATCTTCTTTTTCTATGCTTTTCTTTCATTTTAATAGCATATTAAGAAAACAAAAAATTAATCATTACACTTTATTAAATGTCATTGGTATAGTGACTGCCACATGCTAAGCTACCAACATACAAGGTCTCTCTGGAAAAAGTCCAGCCATTGTTAATATAATGAGAATGCTTAACATAACATAGATGTAACCTGGCAGCCAAGGAGAGTGGACTGGAACACACATACATGAACAATGATGACTTCACTGCATTAGTCAGTGGGGCCAGTAGACAGCATTGAGTGAGCATGTGTACTGTGTGACCACACATTCAAAATGACTGAACAAGTAGAGCAATGAATTTGCATCAATCTTTGCATTAAGCTTGATAAGTCCTCTGCATGGAAACAATTCAGATAACTCAGAAGGCCACAGCTATGGGCAGCTGGTGATTAGCAACTTCATCACAGCACACACCCACTCATGCACGTATCTCATAGAGTGCAGAGCTTTTTGGTGAAACATCAAATCACCTAGGTGACTCAGCCCCCATACAGCCCAGATTTGATGCTCTATGACTTCTGGCTTTTCCTAAAATTAAAATCACCTTTGAAAGGGAAGAGATTCAGGCTGTTGATGAGATTCAGGAAAATATAGCAGGGCAGCTGATGGCAATTGGGAGAACTGTGTGAGGTCCCAAGTCGCCTACCATGAAGTGGACTGAGGCATCATTGTCCTATGTACAGTATTTCCTTCAATAATGTCTCTATTTTTCATGTTACATGGCTAGATACCTTCAGGACAGAGCTTGTATGTGAAATAAAGTGTGCAGCTCAGCTTTCAGAGCTGTGAGCCAGGCAAGAACGAATCAATTGTCATCTGGCAGGAGATTTCTCTATTTTTATAGAACAATAGAAAAAAATTGTTGTCTAATAATTATCCTTAATTTAGGACCCTGTTATTAATAATATGAAATATAAGTAGCATTTAGATCAAATATAGATCGAGTGATTTGATTTTTTTAAATTTATCTTTAGAGGGGAAGGGTAGGAGAGAGGGAGAGGGAGAGAAATATCAATGTACGGTTGCCTCTTGTGTGTCCCATGCTGGGAACTGGCCTGCAACCCAGGCATGTGCCCTGACTGGGAATCGAACCGCAATCCTTTGGTTCGCAGGCCCGCGCTCAATCCACTAAGCTACACCAGCCAGGGCCAAGTGATTTGATTTTTGAGAAAGAGCTTTGGGTTAAAATGACAAAGGAAGTAAAGGTGAGAGACAGGGCTAAAACTGATACAAATGAAGTAGAAGGAATTAGTGGATGCTGGACATTTCATCGGAGACTTCCAACATGGCTCGGAGCTCATGGAACCTTTCTCTACTATATTTCTCTTTCTCTAATTATGTTTCTCCAAGTTAGTTAGAATGCTACTTACTCAGCAGCCATTTTCCCTTTACTCTTCTGGAAAAAAGGTATTTATATTATATGTAATTTTAAAAACCAAACTTCTCAGAAACCCTGTTCTTAATAATGGTGGATTAGTAAAAACTTTTTAAAAAAAAACAATTTTTGAATGCTATATAATCATGCACATAAAACAGAGGAGGGCAAAAGTAGATTTACAGTTGTGAGTTTGCAAAACACAGTTTTATTTATTAATCATTGTATTTTTTCTATACAAACAACTGTAAACCTACTTTTGCCACACTGTATATAATGTTAACTAACAACAGTAGGATACGAATTTGTAAATAAGGTGACTTAGCAACTATTTAAAAATAAACATATATGTCTAGGAAAATAGATTGAAAAATAAATATACCAAAATTAATGGTCGTTAATAGTTGTGTCTGTGAGGAGAAAGTAAAAGTGATTTTCAAATTACTTCTGCATTCTTCCCTATTTTCTAAAATGCTTATTTCAAAAAAGGAACTAGCTGTTCCTCCAAAATGTAATAATATCAAAAGTATAGAGTTAGCTATATAAAATAAAGTTAAAATACTTTGAAATGAGGAATGTTTAAGCTAACAGCCCAAGAACAAATATTCAAAAAAAACACTTATTTAGACACGCTGAACATAAAGCTTAAGAATTAATACTATTTAAAAACAGTGGGACAGTCAATGGGGAATACTGGAATTTAATGGAGACACTTACTACACTTTCTTAATTAATCATCATTTTATACACACTATTAGCACACGGTATGGGGGGAAACAGAATTTTCAAGGTCATGATCTGAACACATAGAGAATGAATTAAGATCTATAAGCTATGTTTCTCAAAAAGCAGGTGAAGACATATTAACTGATTGTTGATGGCTCCAGAATATCTCTGATTAATACAAGACAGTGCAATATAGCATTTCAAGGTGAAAAAATGAATTTGATATTTAGACTGAATATTAAAAGAATATTTAGACTGAAAGACGTGAGGGGTTGCATTAGTCCCACCTCCCTATCTTCCTAGATAAGTCTCTGCTTAAACAGTTCCCTGATCATAAGGCAGCCTATACATCAGAGCCTTTTGACATTCACATTGTCCCTAATGACTTCTCTCAAGTTATGGAACAAGAAGCTACCTAAATTTAGCCACAGATCTCATCTACAAAACAGGCCTTCAAAGACTAGATGACAGTTATTACAAGCTCAGCCAGACTAATCTCTTTTAGATTTTATTTTGTTGTCGTTGTTGTTATTGTTGTTGTTGTTTTCTCAATGCTCTAGCTTGTTTGTTTATTCCTTAAAAATTGGCACCCAAAACTAAAATACTTCAGATTCAGAGAGGGAGTTTCATAGCAAGTATGTCCTAGATTCCCACAAATACTCCAAGTCACAAATTTCACCATAATAATTTTTTGCAATGAAAGTCTCAATGTATTGTTGGATATGCACACACACACTTACAGTGAAAGAAGGAGAATGAGGTGCGTTGCAGGAATATGTATTTAATGATTAGCTATAGGATGGATTTCAGGAATAAAATATACAAATGCAGAATGGTGACGGATAAGTCTGGTCACTGGACAAGAGCACTCTGTGTCATCTCAGATGTGATTGCTGTATATAAGCATCATTCTGGTGACTGGGGACAATGTGGATCGAATGGCAGCAAAAGAAGAGGCAGGAGAATATATTGGAAGACTGTTGCAGGCATGTACATGAAAATGATGATGTTCTAATTTAAGGTGCTAAACTTGTAGAGAGAGGTCATAACTGAGATATACAGAGTTAGATAGAATTTGGTGTGGTCAGTGGTGGCACAGAGGCATCTGGAATTATGCTATGCTTCATCTCACTTTCTTTTTTAGGCATGCCTAGTAATTTTTATTTAATTTTGCAAGCCTGAGGTAAACATCATGAGCAATCAGTTTTGCTAGTAAATAAAAAGCCATTCTACCAATCTACTGGTAATTAATATACTAATAAGAGGAAGCATTTTACTGAAAACAAATAATTGAGAGAAAATATTTATACAAAATTATAAAATACTTATAAGAATATGTACATTTAAAGGAAGACACAAACTCATTTTAATTTACAGAGCCAATTAAAGCCTTAAAAATTAAGTAGAAATTGAAATACTGATACTATTTGCCAAGGGAGGAAATCCACATCATCAATGTGGATATTTAATAGGCACTTGCACATACAGGCCGCAGCTCGGGCCCATGCATGCTTATTGGGAGGGAAATCTTGACCAGAATTTCACTCATGGCTCCCAAAATTATGTGAATTGGCGATTGAAGCCACATGACTTTGAAAAACCTAAAGATCCAAAGTCTTCCTATGACGTGAACATTTTAATGCCTTCCCATCTGCTCTCTCCATAGCTCTACTGGCACTTGAGTGTCTGACTTCTGCTGCAGGGCATCCTTTCTGAAGCATACCTACTCCAATAAAAACGTTCCCCACATCCGAACATTCTAAATTTTACCTTCTTGTATGTTCTAATTTTATTTTTTCCATTTAGATTACATTTCTTACTCTGTATTTTACATTATCACATGCTACTATTCTACTTCATTGTTAAAGGCTACGTTGTGTTTTAGTGCATGCATGAGACACAATTTTTTTGTTTTGTTTTCCCTTTCATCTCTTCTCCATCACTATTCATCTCCCTATACCCTCTTTTACCTCTCCCAACCCCCTCCCCCCCACAATCACCACACTGTCGTCTGTGTATGACCTTGGTCACTGTTTCTAATTTCATTCAGTGCCACACCACAAACTTCCTGTGAATAAAGGTAAGGAAATGGTTTGTAACCTCTCGTTACATCTTTAGCTAGAAAATCAATTTTCTTTTCCATTCACAATCATGTGATCAGCTCCAAGAAAGGTCAGCTTTAAACAAGTGTCTGCTCTCTAATATCTGGTGATGTCTAGGATTACAAGTAGAATGGGAAATGATTAAATGCATGGGCTGGGCAGCTAGACTACAGGGGTTTAAATCCTAGCTCCGCCACCTTCAGGCTTGATATTCCTGGGCAAGTCATTTGACTCTCTATGTCTCACCCCCCATCCCTGATGAGGAGATAATAGTACTTACCTCCTGGTACTGTCATGAGGAGTATATGACCTGATACAGGGAAAGCACTGCAACGGTGCCTCATAAGTGTTAGCTATTTTTTTAATTGTTTGTTGTTATTAGCATTGTTTTACCTATCCATCAGGCTTTCATAAAGGATTCTTGATATCTGCCAAGACATTACCAAAAGAAATGAAAAATATATTATTTACTAATATTGTCAGTTTCCTATAATGAGGGGAAAAAACACGTGAGTGAAGACTTTCTATTTAATACTTGCCAGGAGAAAAATATGCTAAACATTCATTCTATTATGACGCCTGTACACTTGTAATATCAATCAATAATTTAAAGATACATAATGAATATTTTATGGGTTATAGCTGTTGTCAATCACTCATAATTCCCGGTTATGTATAACTTCAATAAATATTTAATATCTTTAATCAAAAATAATCAGGGTTGGAAGGAAATGAGAATAGGCAAGTAGAAGTACAGTTTATTTTGAAATGGAAAACCCTCCAAGTAGCCAGCAGAATTGACCATTAAATAAAAAAATCCATCAGCTCTGCACTGCAGCGGCACTACCAAAGAGACAGTCTGGCCAGCACTGTGTCACCAGGCACTTCCTGGCAATGGTGTAGGACACACAGACGTCATTTCACCTTTAAAGTTAGTGTGGGAGACTCTGGGGGCTGGTCCACAACCTTACAAGGTTCTTTCAGTGTCTTAAAGACTTACTTACTTTATAAGGATGATTTTGTTACAAGTAACAGAAAATACAACTTACACATGCTTTTGTTCTTGTTACTGAAACATGTACGTCGAATTGGCTTCAGGTATGTTTTATCACACCTTACGCTCCATTTCTCTCCCATTCTCTCTTCTCCAGCCTCGTCTATGTACATTTCATTTTCAGCCTGTCTATCATGTAGCAAATTGACTGAAAAAGTATCACCCCACCAGACACATAACAAATCCTCTAGAAAACAGATAGTTTCTCTTCTGCAACCACAGATCAAAAGCTCTGAGAGTCACTCATTAGGACCAGCTTGGATCACAGTCCCATCACTGATCAATAGTTCTGCAAGAGAGATGTGATTTTGCTGAGTCATAGTGGCAGGGCAAAGGCAGAATGGATCATAAGGATGCAACATGCTCCTCTGTTTAATGTTTTTTATTTTTATTTTTTTATTTTTTTTTATAAAGAACTTTCCTTCTTCTTCTTCTTCTTCTTTTTTTTTTTAAAGCTTGGAAAGTTCTGTTCTTTTTTTTTTTTTTAAGATTTTATTTATTTTTAGAGAGGGGAAGGGAGGGAGAAAGAGAGGAAGAGAAACATCAATGTATGGTTGCCTCTCACGTGGCCCCTACTAGGGGCCTGGCCTGCAACCCAGGTATGTGCCCTGACTGGGAATCGAACCTGCAACCCTCTGGTTCGCAGCCCGAGCTCAATCCACTGAGCTACGCCAGCCAGGGCTGTTTAATGTTTTTTAATGTGAATGATGCCATTTCCACAGTTTTATAGAGTTTACACTTCTGTGCTTGGTATTATATATCACACAATAATTTTAAGTCTATTGTGATTTCAGATTTTAACCGATTACTGTAAATTAAATAGTATTATGCTCCCCTCCCTCCCAAAAAAATCAGAAAAGTTTCCTCCTCTTATTAATAAGAAGGATCACTTCAAGAGTGCTATTTTATAGCCACAGTTGTAGAGTGGGCTCTGGGATTCCTATCCTTAAAAGCATCATTTCCTTCTATTTCATGCAGCTAAACCACCATCCATAGGATAAATATTGGAGCATTGTTTTAACAGATGCCAGTGAGTCTCCAGGTGAGTCAGCTGTGCAGTGTGACCATAGGCTGCAGCAGCAGTTCTCACATCTGGTGCAGCTCATATCATGTAAGGGTTAGTACTTGCGCAGGTGACGGAAGGTGTTGGCTAAACTGGTATATTAACACAAATGTTTAAGATATATTATCGTAACTTAATATCTATTGAACTTAACATTATTGAAGATATTGATTATTTTAAGGTATTTAGAAGAAGGAACACACTTTTCCACGAGTTTTCTACCAACATTTTATCTGAATATTCTTGGTTCATTCAGCTGTAAATCAATATAATACCTAATTATATCTACAACTTGTTGGAGTGATGCATGAGTAGTTTTTGCTTCAGGATTCAATTTTATAACTTCCTCATAGTTAACTTTATCTTCTGTCAATAGATGCAAGAATTTTGCATTTTCAATAATTTGACAGAACACTTACTACACACCCTTTGTTATGTGTTGTCTTCCAGTAAATCATTGCATTCTTTAACTGGTCCAAAATGGGCTAAAACAATAGAATCTTAATTATTTCCTGTTATTCAGGGTTTATCATAGCACTATAACACTCAGGTAATATTTTTCAAGTATTTTTATCAAAGGCTGAAGCAGAAATTTATATACATTTGTTATGTGTATAAATGATACATGGTACAAGTCTGTTTACTGAATGTTAATGATTCCCTAAGACTATGGAATCTACTAATTCCATTTACTAATGAAATTAGGAATTAGGAACTTACTAATTCCTATGAAACCAAACAGGACAATGTTTGCCTGCATTATCTTTTAAAAATATTCTAGATATGCAGGCTGAATTGAGAATATAACCTTGAATTGAAAAATTAAAAGAGTTCATGGCAACTTAAAAGTTTTTCAGATTAAGTAGAGAAAGTGTGTTATCTAAAAATAATGTGGCTATTCATGTGACTTTATTTTCTTTCACATGTTTCTTGGAATAATTCATTATCCATCCATGCTGATTTTTTGTGAACTGCACCAAATTAGTAAAAACAAAAGATTTATATTTTTAAAGTTCTAGGATTTGCTGATTTTTAAAAAATACAATTTTGGATATAAACTGGATTGCTACAAATGTTGATTTGATTTCTTCTTTGAATTTCTGATTCTAGATGCTGCACACCCTGAATTTTATGCCATTACTCTTGTAAGTAAATGTGACATATTCTCATTTAGACCTACTTCTCCAATTTTGTAGAATTGCTCTCTAATCCAATTTTCTCTATTGATAAATGACCAACTTTTCTCTAAGTCTCTGAGCAGTGTGCATATCAGCAGGTAATTTCTCCCAGTTGGTGTTCAATATGTGCATCCCATGAATTTTTTTTCAACATGTATACCAAAGTCAGTTTGTTAAAATCTTTGGACTACCTATATTTTTGATGCCATGGTAGAATCTTTTTAAGTACAGTTGTTAAAATTTCTATGTTGTCTCTGTTGCATAAGAAATATTTATAATGGATCAGCTATAATTTATAAGTTAAATTTGAATTTCTAAAATAGGACAAGAAATTAGATTCTTGTGGGAAAAAACCCTGTGTGCAAAACTATAGATAGTTATTCATTTTTACAATGCTCTAGCTTACATGTAATTCATAAACATTTTATTTAGTAAATTGACTTTATCATGTCTTTACAAAGAATATATAATAATTTTATGCCAACAACTCACTTTTCCTACATATACATCATTGCTTTTCAATGTTAATTGAACTCAATCATTAACATAGCATGTGTAAAATTGCTACCTTCATGACCTCAACCTCCTGATATTCAGTGTTCTGCAACCTTCCTCCTGACTGTGATCTATCTAGTGATTTGCTTCTAATAATATAACATGGCAAAGAAGACGGAATGTCACTTCTGTGATTAATCTATTAAAAAATGTGATTTCTGTCTTGCATCTGATTTTTGCCTTCTTGGCTTACATGCTTTGATGAAAGAAGCTGTCAAGTTGGAGAAACCTACATGGTAATAAACTAGAGGTGGCTGCCAAAATAGCCAACTGGGAACTGAGGCCTTCATTTCAACAACTCGCAAAGAGGTAAATTCTTCCAAAAGCCACATGAGTTTGAAGCCCAGCCTTCCCACGAGACCACACCCCTGGCTGACACCTTAATTGCAGCCTTGGAGTGCCCATGAAAAAGATTGGGCTAAACTGTGCCCAGACCTCTAATTCCCTGAAGCTGTGTGATAATAAAAGTACGCTGTTTTAAGTTTATGGTGATTTGTTAAACAACAACAAAAATCTAATATACCTGCCATTGATAAGTTTGAGAAAAAAATCAAAGCTAATTCAAGCTCAAACAAAAAGGGCAGAATAATCAGGTATACTAAGGAATAAGCTAGTATCATGGTACTTTCAAGGTCTTACATAAGGACTGAACAGCATTAGATTCTGTTAAGTCAGTCAAATAAAGGTATATGGAAAGTTTTCAACACTTTTACAGATTGGGTTCACGCATTCAGCAGTGAGCACCTATTAAATGACATACTCCTAGAAACTGGCTGTATAAAGGAGAACAGGAAAGACAAGGTCCCCGCTCTCACGGATCTCACGTTCTTGTAAAAGTACAGTATAAAGTAAGCAAATAAACTAAAAAGAATCTCTGAATGTAAGTTCTGGGAGAGCAAGAATTCATCCCCTTTCACTGCTGCACGACCCTCTGACCTTTCAGTAGCCCCTGCCCCATCGTAGGTATTCAAAAATATTTGTTGAATCAATAAGTAGTTAATTAAGTGAAGAGATTCAAGACAGTATGATGTAACAGAGCGACTAGAATTGTTACTTTAGTTAGACGGAAGAGTTTGGGGGAGGCCATATGGAGAAGCTGACGTTTGAGTGGAGACATGAATGATGACACAGAGCCAACCTTTTGAAGATTTAGGGAAAGAGCAGTTAGAAGAGAGAAGGCAACAAGGGCAAAGATCTGGAGGATTAAGGGTGCAGCCTGTGGGTGGGGACAAGTTCACACGTAAACACAGCAAACCAACCTGTCCAGTGACTGAACCAATGACACTGCCAACAAGGATGTTTCCCGAGGAGCCTTTCAGCATAAGCAGAAAATACCATTAGACTGTTCAAATGCCCCCAAGAAATTGTAAACAACTTTTCTTTGTGAGGATAATAGGACACATACTTAGAGCTCATTATGGGCTTAACTATCCTCTGATTAAGAAGGTCATTAACATTATGATTTTGTAAAGGGAACATTCGTTAAGGATGTACCTTAATGGAAGACGGTAATTTTATCGTGGTTAATTCACTTTCTCTCCCATGTAGTACACCACCCCCATCTATCACTTCCCTGTACTTTTGTAAGAATGATTCTCTTAATCTAAGAGGCAAATGAGGAGAGTAATTTTGCCAAGTTTAGCATTGGAGTTGGGTATTATACTGAAAGCCTCTGTAAGTCTCAGAATAATTCTAAAAATATTTGTACCTATTGTCTTTCCTCTTATGAAAGTTTAATGAAAGTTTCCAGATAATGAGGAAATTTTCTAATACTTCATCACAAGAATTCAGTTCTGTGTAATTCAGTCAGTCATCTGGTTATACAATGTATTATATATAATGAATATATAAATTAGGTTCCTACTTACTTACTTATCCATTACTCTATTCCCAGAAAATAGTGGGTGAGGTTATACCAAGTTAGAATTTAAGTTTCCAATGTTTTGTCTTAAATACAAACTAAATTATGCAGTCCACTGTGATAGTGCTCTAGGGGAGTCTGGGGAGTACCTCAAAAGACAGCAGACATCTTCCAGAGCAGCTGACCAGGGTAAATTGCCAACAAGATAATTAGCAGGATAGATATTGACACCCTTTAAGGAATATGTAGTGTAGATGAGGACATGTATGGATTATGTGTTGCCTTTATCACAGTGGTTAGTGCTGCACTTACTGAGAAGAGGCATTAAGGAGAGAGCTAGGAGCCTGCAGGGCTATGGCACCCTCGTGGCACCCTGAGTCCCGCGGTAACATTTCCACATCCACATCAAGGGTAGAGGAGTGAGCATTTCAGACAAGTAGAATAGAGTCTTACTCCCTGATCAGAAGACTTTCAGCATTTTCCATCCAATTATCTCTGGGTTTTGCCAACCTAAGAATAAATAATGCCCACTCATCCCCATGGAACCACTGACTTCTATCTTTAGGATCACTACCAATAACTACTTCCTAAGTCCTCAGGGTATGTTTCACAGTGCTAATGCACAGAGGTCTCTCGGCTCTCTTACAATTCCATTATTTTCCTTTTATTTAATTCATATCTTCTGCTAAGATTAAGTGCCTGTAGAGTGACTTAGAGGCACTGGTTACTTTTTAAAGTTGCCAACTTACTCTCTCTCTCTGATGCCTGTCCATTAAAATAAGCTTTACCAAAAAGCTTGGAGCTGTATATGGCATGTAGAATGTGTTATAAAAGGATGATCTGCTGCTGCTATTACTACTACTACTAATACTGCTATTATTTGATTCAGACTTATGATAAATTAATATCCATCCAACTTTTAGCAATGACCCCAAGTAGGGGAAACTACCTTTCTAATTTTCACCCTCTTTCTCATCACCAACAAACTGAACTCTTAAGCAGGGGTTATAAAGCAGTATTGACTTTGAGTTCCTCTTTTAAAAAATTACATTTTTTTATATATGTACTGTATCTTTTCCTAAGGGTTTATTTAGATGGTATTTCATTAGACTAGTTTAAACAATGATCTGAATGATATCTATTGTACAATACATTTTACCGTCGCTCTCCTGTAATATCAAGGATAGTGTTAATTAATATCAAGTCTGTAGGCTTCATATCTGTTCCCTCAGAAGGAGGAATTTTTTAAGTCCTATTAAAATAAGTCCCACCCACCATTGCTATAGGTATAATGGGAAGGGCCTAAATTCTGGAGATAATATGTTTATTACCATCATCCTTTATATTTTCATCCTATAACATAAAACACTTGGATTCTTTTTTACTTTTAATTAATATTAGAATTTGTGCATTCCCAATTTTTGAATCTATGACTCAGCTTACCTTCATCAGTTTATGTGGCACTTTGTAAGAACAGCATTAACCTTCATGTAAGATCAACCTCCTACCACTTCCATTACACTACCATATTTTCTACACACTCTCTGAATTATACATTTGCCTGGAAAAAAAATTAGTGTACTGCACACTGCTTAATTCAGAGCCATGCTGAATAACAAGCTCTTCTATCTGTAAATTGCTTTAAAAAAATCTGCACAAGGGAAAGGTCAATGTTAAAATCATAACCATAAAAGTGATAATCTAACATACCCTGTGAACAAAGTTTAGCCATTGAACCAGAGTATATATTTTAGATAATTGAAACTGCACCATTAATATTTAATAATCTATTATGAGGTTTGTTATTTTGTGACCTGAAATCCCAGTCATAAGCTGTGGAAACAATAAAATTCAAGGTCATGTAGTCAATTACTTGGATATGATACGAATATAAATGTCATTCTTCCCTCGATCAAGGGCTAAGAGAAATCTTAAGAAAACAGGGCATCTACTTCTCTACCCTGAGATAAGTCTACAAATACCATAGTAATGCACTGTCCTGGTTCTGAATATAATACCACTGACCAATTGTAAGTGAGTGATTTCAGTATTTTTGCATTCGCAGTGAGGATTTTTTCCTATTTTGCCCCTTTTTACCATTGGTTTACTGGATTGGATCAAGTCTCCATATGCACTGAAATCAACTGATCCTCTAAGGGGGGAGCAAACATAAAATCAAGCCCCAAATCACGTTAGAACAGTATCCTGTTACTGTATCCCCATGTATGGAATTTAAATTATAGGTTCTACTTATTTGGGTAGAAAACAATAACCTCAATGGGGCAGTGAAACACAATGCATACTGAAGGATTAAGGGTCAATAAGTAGCAACCAACGTCTCTTCCGCTCTTCCGAGTTTGGAAACAATGGACGTATAGAAGGCAGACGGAGAGGAAAGGGGCAGGGATTGTGGGGATTGAAACAGACTCACTAACGCTTCACCCTTGACTCACAGCTCCTGGAATAAACAACCCTGATGCTGGGGAGAAAGACAATTTGTTACAAGGCAGAGAGTTGACCAGAATATACTATCAATAGGCAGACAAATAGGAAGATGACCGAAAGTAGTCACACCAAGTATCTCAGTTCTGTTAAAAAAGAAAAGCCAAAAATATCACTCCCCACCCCTAGGAAACAGTAAGGGAAGATGCAGCAAGAAGTTGGAATTGCTTTCCCCATACATGCCTGTCCTGAGGAGTTGAAGGAAAATTCCTTCCTCTTCCCTTTGAAAATATGAAGAGTGAAGAATAAGTTTTCTTATTTCAACAATAAACAGAAAATACCATCTTCTTGCTATAGGTTCTGAATTTAATGGTTGGTTAGTTTTTGTTTTTATAATTTATTATCTATTTCAGTATCCCTTTCAAAACTCGGTCACAGAAGGATAACATATCTGATCATACCTATGTACAAATCCCAGAAAACAACTACCTTATGACATAATTAATAAGTCTGCCCTTAGTTGACATGCACTTGTGTTAAAATTCATGTGAGTTAACGGAATGATTTTATTTTCAGAATAATAGTTGTAAAATCATACACCGGAGGTGTACACACAAAATTAAAGAATTTGTGATTGTAACATTTCACTGACCTAAAAAATCATCTCCTTAACTCAAAAATAAATTTTTCTGCACACTTAAATATAAAATTTTCTTGTGAATTACAGTTATTTTAAATTATACCATATTCATCAAAATATTAAACAATGGGAATTTGAAGCATGAAAGTCTTATTATATTTTAATACATTTTTCTTGAAATGTAGTTTTAAATTCATACATTTTTCTAAAATACTTCAAATGCATTTCAAATGGAGCATTCACTGAGTATTTTTTAAATGAGCCTAAATAACTTGATTGTACTACTTAATCTGCAAGCAAGAGAAGTGAAAGAAGAAAAAGCCTGACATCCTACTTGTTCCCTCCTAATCATAAATTTCAACCTTGCGTTTTGTACTATGTCATCCAGTTGACAAGCTATGTCTCCATGTACTGTCCAAGACAGAGAGATCCTCAACTGTGAGAGACATGCGCAGAGTGAAAGTGGAGTGAAAGGACTGCTTACCAGCCAGGACTCCTATCTCGATTTCTGAGGCATACGCTACAGTAAGGGTTATCCAATGCCTGTTAATCATACTTGTTAGACATTCCTTTATAAACAGGCAACTAATTTAGCCTGACATACTCAGGAAACAATGAGAAAGTCAAAGTATTGTATGGTTCATTACTCCTTTGCAAATAGAAAAGTTTTTATAAAAAAATAATTTTATCTTCTATGATTTAAATACATTTTTGTCAAAACTTCAGAGCTGAAAAATTATTTGATTCAATTTTTGGAAAATGTCTCTCCTTGAAACTAAGAAGCAAACTAGTCTTCCTTTTTAAATTAATGAGAGGACTCAGATTCAATATTTTTCACACAAAAATTAACACTTTTTCCTTCATAATAATAATCTATATTTTATCTTCTCCAGTGTCAGTTTTATAAATTAAATTTTCTAGTAGATTATATTTTGTGAATATTTATGATACATTTTTAAGTACAGAGATATTCTAATTTTAAATTGCAGCATTAGTGTCACAGAATGGCCTTTTTGCCTTGTTTCTTTACCTATGTTCACTGGGAGGCTCAAAGTAACTTTATTATATCTGCTGGCAAAAGCATCCTTTCCCTAAAAACCAAGACTTCTTGTCATACTGAGCCTAAATTTTCAGGGATATGAAATGCACATTCCCTAAGTGAATCACTACAAGTGAGTTGGTACCTGAACCCATCTATTCAACCCATCAGAAGCACAACATGATACTTGGCTGTTATTTCAAAGTATATGCCTAAGCTGCATCTTTCTCTATACCTTTAAGAGATCATTTCAATGTTTCATGAGGTCTGGAGCTTCTGAGTGGTATGGATATGGTCATGTGCCTATGGTCAGATGCTCACCGCAAAGTGGGTCACCTGATCTGAAGCAAATAAAAGAGCATGTTGCTGAAGGATATCCCCCGCAGAAGGATCTTCCTTCAACACTGTCTTTGGGGGCCACATCTGCAATAATGCAGCAGCAGTACATTTTGACTCATACCAATCTATCAAGCTAACCCATCCATAAACCAGCTCAGATATTTCCCACCTATGTCCTCTGGTCATAGAAACCTATCACAAGATGTGAGTATGCACCGAACATTGGGCACCTAAAAAAATTCATCATGTAGCAGTTCCCTAAATTTTAATATGGTATGTTTCACTCTCCGGAGCATATGATTTTAATACATCAAAAATATTTCCACTTCCTTCCCCCAGTACTACTGATACGATGTTATTTTGTCAAGTGTTTCCAGTACTTGGCTATTGTAAATAATGCTGCAATAAATATAGGGGTACATAGATTCTTTTGAATTAGTGTTTCAGGTTTCTTTAGATATATTCCCAGTAGTGGAATCAGTGGGTCATAAGTCAGCTCCATTTTTAATTTTTTGAGTGAACTCCATACTGCTTTCCACAGTAGCTGCACCAGTCTGCATTCTACCAACAGTACAAAAGAATATTAATAGAATATTTAAAAAGCACTAACAATAAAAGAAAAAAATAGTGAATTAGACCTTATTAGAATTAAGTATTTTTCTTTATTAAAAGACTCCATTAAGAAAGTGAAAAGAGGGACTTCCAGCCAAGATGGAGAAGTAGGTAGACACACTTCACCTTCTCGCACAAAAATAAGAAGGATAACAGTCCATCTAAAAACAAAAAAGAACCAGAACTTCCAGAAAATTGAACTGTATGAAAGTCCAACAATCAAGGAGTTAAAGAAGAAACATTCATCCAGGTGGAAAGGAAGGGCAAAAAATAGGAAGCCCAAGCTGAGAGGACTTGCAGTGGAGGCCAGTGGAACAGGCAGTCTTACATTCATGTATGGCAGACAAAAACCAGGAGGGACAACTGGGGAGTGAGCATCCCAGCCCAAAGCCAGACCACCCAGCCTAGTGTTCCAGTGCCAGGAAAATAAAGCCTAATAACCCCTAGCTGTAAAAATCAGTGGAGGTGGTGGTGGTGGAAGAAACTACTGGTGCCTCAGGAGAGTCCATTTAAAGGGCCCACAGAGTCCTAGAACACACGCAAACCCACCCACACAGGGAATCAGCACCAGAGTAGCCAGCTACAAGGGCACCAGTTGTTTACGGGAAGTGAGGGAAGAAATTGAAAACCAGGAAAGAGCCAAGCAAGCAGCACTGATCCCTCTCAACCCCTCCCCCACATGCAGTGCCACAAAGCAGCAAAATGGGTTGCGTCACCATGGCAAATAACTAAGGCTCCTCCCCTTACAACATAACAGGTGCGCTGACATGGGGAGACAAAGCAGCTCTATGTAAACATGCAGAAACACAGGGAGGCTGCCAAATAGAAGAGACAAAGAAATATGGCCCAAATGAAAGAAAAGATCAAAACTCCAGAAAAAGAACTTAGTGATACATTGGTAGCCAACCTATCAGATGCAGAGTTCAAAACACTGGTGATCAGGTTGCTCAGAGAAATGATTGAGTAAGGCCACAGAATAAAGGAAGAAGTGAGGGCTATACAAAGTGAAATAAAGAAAAATATACAGGGAACCAACAGTGAAGGGAAGGAAGCTGGGATTCAGTTCAACAATTTGGAATAAAAGGAAGAAATAAACATTCACCCAGAACTGAAAGAAGAAATAAGAATTCAAAAATTGAGGAGAGACTTAAGAATCTCTGGGACAACTTTAAACATGTCAATATCCAAATCATAGGTGTGCCAGAAGGAGAAGAGGAAGAGCAAGAAATTGAAAACTGATTTGAAAAAATAATGAAAGAAAATGTAGCCAATTTTGAAAAGGAAATAGACATACAAGTCTAGGAAGCTCAGAGAATCCCAAAGAAGTTGGAGGCAAAGAGGGCCACAACAAGACCCATCATAATTAAAATGCCAATGGTTAAAGATGAAGAGAGAATCTTAAAAGTAGCAAGAGAAGAGAGTTACTTACAAAGGAGTTCCCATATGAGCTGATTTCTCAAAGAAACATAACAGGCAAGAAGGAACTAGCAAGAAGTATTTGAAGTGATGAAAAGCAGGACCTACATCCAACATTACTCTATCCAGCAAAGCTATCATTTAGAATGGAAGGGCAGATAAAGCTTCCCAGACAAAGTAAAGCTAAAGGAGTTCATATAATAAGGGCTTCCCTTCACCAAGCCCTTATTATATGAAATGTTAGTTAAAGGGACTTATTTAAGAAAACTATAAACAGTAAAATAACAACAAACCCACAATTATCAACAACTGAACATTAAAAAAATACAACTAAGCAAACAACTACAGCAGGAACATTATCATAGAAATGGAGGGTTATCATCAGGGTGAGGGATGGGGTAAAATGGGGGAAAAGGTACAGGGAATAAGAAACATAAAATGGTAGGTAGAAAATAGACAGGGGGAAGTTTAGAATAGTATAGGAAATGAAGAAGCCAAAGAACTTACATGTATAACCAATGGATATAAACTAAGATGAGGGAATGCTGGAGGGAATGGGGATACTGGGCAGAGGGTGGCAAAGGGGAAAAAAATGAAACAACACTATGGCATAATCAATAAAATATAGTTAATTTAAAAAAAAGAAAGTGAAAAGATAAGCATCAGGCTGGGAGAAATTATTCAGTACACATGAATCACGACTCACATCCAGAATATGTAAAGCATTTCTACAAATCAATAAGAAAAAAAATGACAACTAATTTGAAAAGTGGGAAAAATACTTAAATTGTTACTTCATAAAGAGCATATCCAAATAGCCAAAAAAAAAAAAAAAAAAAAAAAAAAAAAAAAAAAAAGGTAGTGGGAGGAGAAATGTTGTTCGAAAGTATTACTCTTCATGGAAATGCAATGAGAAAGATATGTTTCGCTAAAAACTCAGCATTTTGAGCCCTGGCTGGTGTAGCTCAGTGGATTGAGCGTGGGCCTGCGAACCGAAGGATCTCGGTTCGATTCCCAGTCAGGGCACATGCCTGGGTTGCAGGCCAGTTCCCAGCAGGGGACACACGAGAGGCAACCGTACATTGATATTTCTCTCTCTCTCCCTCTCTCCTACCCTTCCCCTCTAAAGATAAATAAATAATCTAAAAAAAAAAATAAAAATAAATAAAATATTTGGGAAAAAAAAACAGCATTTTGGTAGTTAGCATAAATTTTGAATTTTGTTAGTAGAAATTAGGAAATATTTAAGATAATTTAAAATGAGGGTTAATTAAATTCACATTAATACTTTATCATATAATTAATAAAATATGTTTTAGCTACCCTATAATACACACAGATTCTGAAAGAAATTACACATAGTTTTATTTATGTGTTTTATAGAATGTGCTATAAAATTTTTAATATTTCCAGAAAAAGTCAGCATTACTATTCTACAACATTTTTTGGAATGAATATTGAGAATTACAAGTATTAGTCATATTTAAATACATGGAAAGGAACATTTTTAGCATTCACCACTTCTTACCATTCTTCTGCTTTGCTCCAAAGCTAGGCATTTTTTGACATTTCCATCAAGGGACGGTGGAGGAAAAGATGCTAACTGAAAATTGTCATGACCTCTATTATCACCACTCTATTATACAGCTAAATTCAGGCATACACCATTAATCCAAAACCCTGCTTTTAAAGCCAAGCTTCCTACTTAACAGTATTCGATATGGCAGGGAAAGATAGGTTTAAAAATGTATTTCTTCAGTTCAGTGTTATTGAGATTTGAAAACCCTGTGGCAATGTGTATTAGCAGGACTTGCGGTAGATGAAGGATATGATTGTCTTCTAAATAATGGGAGAGAAATTATTTTGAACACAGTTGCTTTCAAATGATTTTAAGATCAACTTTAGAACAATTACATATGGAAGTTCAAGGTGCGGAAGTTGGAAAATCTATGCAAACAGGCGATCAGATCAGTTTGAAAGACACAGAATTTTATAAATTTGTATCTCAGAAATTCTATAAAATGAAGATGAAATGATAGAAATACCTCACCTGTGAGTTGTCTTAGGTTGTAGAAATCAAAGCTTATGACAAAGGAGAAAAAATTTTCCATTTGTAAATTCAAAACTTGATCCTTAGTAATATATGCAAAATCAGGTACTAATGATTGGAGTAAGTACCTAAACATTGCTTCTATACATAGTAAATGAGATCAATGTGTTCTCAGCTTTGTAAATGATAGATACTAAAGGTAACTGAAAATGAAACTTAAACTGAGATTTTTAAAAGTGTGTTTTAATTATTGAAAGAATTTTCTTTTTTTTGTTGTTGTTGTTGTTGCTGAAGTTGGGTTTAGCATCAGCCTCTGCAGGGTTAAAAAATGATATTAAGACAACCATTTTTGATCCAATTCAATTTAATATATTTCCACTACACATTTCTTTTCAAAAGGGGCTTATTTTGAATTAGAAAATAAAACATACCTGGCATTTTCCCCTGGTTGATTCTCTAAATGATAGTTTTGCTTATTTGAAAACGGTTGCCCAGGAACATAAAGTAATATAACTTTGCTGCAAGGAACACATTCTTGACCTCTTGCCCCCAGATGAGTCTCTAAAACTTCAAACATCTTATGATCCATCTAATGATAGTGAGGAATAAATTGCTTTTATTTGTATATATTTTTTCTCCACAAAATCTATTGGGTTGTCAGAGAAGAGCCTGTGTTCCTACAATGTTATCACTCAAAAGTACTGAAATGACAAAATACTTCTTCCTGGATCTGATAAAGAAAGCTTTTTCCTCTAAAAAAAATAATAAGTCTCTAGGAAATAAGTTCTCTCAGCTATAATCCAAGCTAAATATCAAGTGACTTTTCAGGATTTCACTTCTTCCTTCTGCAGGTTCAATAAAGGGCAGGAGGAGTTTAGAACTTCTTTTGGACTTAATATTTATTTAGCTGATCATCTGAAAAAGAAGACATCTCTCCAAATCATTACTATTTCATGGGCCTGTGCAGGCTTATGCATTTCTGCAGTTAGAGTCACATCTCTTTTGATCTCAATTACATAGATAGGTTTTGGAACTATGGCACCCATTTCAGGATTTAAAATTAGATCTTCCTACTCTGCCCTGTGTACAGCCCTCAGCCCACATTTCACCTCTGACAACTCCCCATTTTAACAATCCCTCATTATAGCATTTATTTATTCGTTACTTGAATATGTCCTGTGTCCCAAGTTGTTCCTGGATATTGAAGTGATTGATGATTGAAATAAAAATCTCTCCCCATTTAGAGGTTATATTTTGTCATAATAGGATATAGAGAGATAAATTTATAAAGTGTAAAATTTAATTATATGGTGTGGAGGGAAAAGGGGTTCTATGGAAAGTAATCTTACAGGGTGATCTGATCATAAATTTCTAACTGGGCAGGTCATGGTGGGTAGTCATGCCCCAGGCAGATAACTCCTTTAGTAAAAGGCTTATCTTTATTTTGAGCAAGCTCTGTTTATTGTTTCTGTGCATCTAGGTTATCACACCTTTAAAATATCCCCTATCAGATCCTTCCTTCTAAAGCATGACCAACCTCAAGAGAGCATAGAATTTTAGCTATCCTGTAATTCAGTCCCTGCCTTGCTCTCTCCCACCCTCATGAAGTCTCCTTCCGATCCCTCCTTAATACCAAATGCATAAAAGAAACTGCAAACTGTCATTCTCTGGAGCATTTGAGATCTTTGTCCCTGGTATATTCTATCCGTTTTGACTCAAATAAACTCATAAAAATTCTCTACAGGATTGGACATTCTTTTTTTAAAATAGGATATACTTTTTTATGTATATAATCTTTATTATATTTTCCAGGGTTAGACATTTTTATGTCAATAATAGTATATTAAAAAGTAATATGTACTATGAAAATAAAAAAAAAGGATAGGGGAGATTAGGAATATGGAATGCAATTTTAAATGCAGCAGCCAGAGTAAGCCTGATTAAAAAAAGACATTTAAGTAAATCTTAAATGGAGTGAGGTAATTATCCTTATAGATATGTGGTGGAAGAACATGTTGAGCAGAGGTTTGTCAGTACAGAGACCTAAGGCACAAATAAAGCTAACATGCTTTAGGAACATAAAGAGAACTCTTAACTCTGGAGATAACCAAGAAGAGTACCAGCTGAGGCCACAGTAAAGAATGCAACATTTACTGAGACAATGGGAGCCAATAATATGGACGTGATCCATCCTAAATGTTCAAGGCACTGTCTTGAAAGCAGGATGCAGATGCAAGGAGTACTAAGGAGAGGCTACTGCAGCAATCTGGGGAGAACTATTTTAATAGGGGTGATAAGAAATGGTCATAAAAGGAAGATATTTTGCAGTAAAACCCAGCAAGATTTCCTAACCAAATGGCTGTAGGGTGAGTAAGAAGAAGAGGAAAGGAAGACTTCACATTTAGACCTGATGTATCACTGATTGTATTCATCAACATAACTGTATGACAAGAAAGAGCAAAAAAGAGAGAAATGGAGACAGATCCAGAGAACCGGAGACAAAAAGAAAGGAAGAAAGAAAGCAAAAATTAGATAAAATATTGAACACTAAATGTTTTTATTACTAGGTTGTAGATGGTATAAGTGGAAAAGACAGTTTTCCATTTATTATGCAAATCATTTAACTTCCTGATCTTCAGTTTACATGTCTCTAAAAGTACATATCATCTATTAAGATGTTGGCGGAATTTACTAAGATAACATAAAATGCCTACAGTACTTTTTCTTCTTTTTAACACTTAGGTACTACTCACCAAAAAAAAGGAAAAGTGTGTATCTAGATACTCCACATCAATAAATCAGCTCAGGAATTGACAAACATATTTTTTCAGCTGTCATTAAGTCTCTATATACTATATTAGGTTTACAGTTCTTTTATGTTCTCTGCCTGTAAAAAGTTACCCTAAATTCATCTAAAAATGATCATTTCTACTTTCTGAGAGCAATGCAATATGAAGCAATTTCACGTCAATATATTCCTGTTGAGACTGAGTCTCAATTACAATTTTTCCTAAGTGGAAACCAAAGAGACACATATTGTACCAAACAGAAAAGAAAAAAGAAACATGATACTCAAGTTAGTTGATGAATTGACAGCCTTAAAGGTAAACTCAAATCTATATCATAAAATAAACTAGAGCATTACTCTATATTGAAGAAATATCTCTCTTCAGCATGTCAGAGATTTTTTTAAAAGTATGTTTTATTAATTATGCTATTACAGTTGTCCCATTTTTTCTCCCCCCCTTTTTTAAAATATATTTTATTGATTATGCTATTACAGTTGTCCCATTTCTCCCCCATCATTCCCCCCACCCTGCACACTCTCTCCCACCCACATTCCCTTTAGTTCATGTCCATGTGTCATAAGTTCTTTAGCTTCTACATTTCCCATACTATTCTTGCCCTACCCCTGTCTATTTTCTACTCACTATCTATGCTACTCATTCTCTGTACCTTTTCCCCCCTCTCCTCCTCCCACGCCCCTGTTGCTAACCCTCCATATGATCTCCATTTCTGTGGTTCTGTTCCTGTTCTAGCTGTTTGCTTAGTTTGCTTTTGTTTTAGGTGTGGTTCTTAATAGCTGTGAGTTTGCTGTCTTTTCACTGTCATATTTTTTATCTTCTTTTTCTTAGATAAGTACCTTTAACATTTCATATAATAAGAGCTTGGTGATGATGAACTCCTTGAACTTGACCTTATCTGAGAAGCGCTTTATCTGTCCTTCCATTCTAAATGAAAGCTTTGCTGGATAGAGCAATCTTGGATGGAGGTCCTTGCCTTTCAAAACTTCAAATACTTCTTTCCAGCCCCTTTTCTTGCCTGTAAGGTGTCTTTTGAGAAATCAGCTGACAGTCTGATGGGACTCCTTTGTAGGTGACTGTCCCCTTATCCCTTGCTGCTTCTAGAATTTTCTCCTTCATTTGAATCTTGGCTAATGTAATTACGATGTGCCTTGGTGTGTTCCTCCTTGGGTCCAACTTCTTTGGGACTCTCTGAGCTTCCTGGACGTCCTGGTAGTCTATTTCCTTTGCCAGATTGGGGAAGTTCTCCTTTATTATTTGTTCAAATAAGTTTTCCACTTGTTGCTCTTCTTCCCCTTCTGGTACCCCTATAATTTGGATGTTGGGACGTTTAACGATGTCCTGGAGGTTCCTAAGCCTCTCCTCATTTTTTCTGAATTCTTGTTTCTTCCTCGTTTTCTGATTGGTTGCTAGTTTCTTCCTTCTGGTCCACTCCATTGATTTGAGTCCCAGTTTTCCTTCCATCTCTATTGGTTCCCCATGCGTCTTCCTTCATTTCACGTATTGTAGCCTGCATTTTTTCATCTAATTTGTGAGCAAAATCAACCAATTCTGTGAGCATTTTGATGACCAGTGCTTTGAACTGTGCATCTAATAGGTTGGCTATCTCTTCATGGCTTAGAGGAATTGACTCTGGGGTTTTCATTTTTTCTCCGGTTTGAGCCATTTTTGGTGTTTTTTTTTTTTTTTTAATTATTGTTTTGGTTTGGTTTTAGTCTGGTCGTGACTATTACATATGAGGGGTGGAGCCTTAGGTGTTCCTCGGGGGGGGGCAGCCCAGTCGCTGGGTTGTGACGCTATAGGTGGGGGCGGGGTCCAAGAGGGAAGAATGGTGCCTGCTCCGCTCTCTCCTGGACTCCGGTCCCTTCCGCTGCTTCCCCTTCACCTGGATTATCTGCGCGTGCGAATGTGGGACCACCTGGTCAGCCAGCCGCCTTGTGCGGCCTCACTGGGTCTGCACAGTTGCCCCCCTGTGCCTGGGGTCCGCCAGCTGCCACCTGTGGGCCCAAGGACTGCCAGCCACCGCCTGTGCACCTGGGAACTGCCAGCCGCTGCTGCTTGTGTTCCTGGGTCTGCACCTCCACTTTTTCCTACCGCAACTCCGCCCCTCTTACTGGTCTGGATGAATGGTTGTTGGACTTCCGTACAGCTCAATTTTCTATAAGTTCTGGTTGTTTTCTTGTTTCTAAATATTTTTTGTCCTTAATTTTGGTTGTAAGAGGAGGCACAGTGTGTCCGCCTACGCCTCCATCTTGGCCAGAAGTCTCTCCCCGCTTTTAAAAAGATTTTTATTTATTCATCTTTAGGAGAGAGAGAGAGGGAGAGAATTATCAATATATGGTTGCCTCTTGTGTGTCCCCTGCTGGGAACTGGTCTGCAACCCAGGCATGTGCCCTGACTGGGAATTGAACCTCGATCCTTTGGTTCACAGCCCCGTGCTCATTTTTCTCCCCTTTATTCCGCTCTGCCCTGCAACCACTCCCACTAGCATTCCCCACCTTAGTTCATGTCCATGGGTCATACATATAAGTTTTTTGGCTTCTCCATTTCCTATACTATTCTTAACCTCCCCCTGTCCATTTTGTACCTACCATTTACACTTCTTACTCCCTGTACCTTTTCTCCCATTCTCCCCTCTACCTGTCCCTGCTGATAACCCTCCATATGATCTCCATTTCTGTGATTCTGTTCCTCTTCAAGTTGTTTGCTTAGTTTTACTTTTGTTTTTGTTTTTAGGTTCAGTTGTTGATAGTTGTCAGTTTGTTCCCATTTTACTGTTCACTGTTTTGACCATCTTCTTTTTCTTAGATAAGTCACTTTAACATTTCATATAATAAGGGCTTGGTGATGATAAACTTCTTAACTCTACCTTATCTGGGAAGCACTTTATCTCCCTTTACATTCTAAATGATAGTTTTGCTGAAGAGCGTAATCTTGGATATAGGTCTTTGCTTTTCATGACTTTAAATGCTTCTTTCTAGCCCCTTCTTCACTGCAAGATTTCTTCTGAGAAATCAACTGATAATCTTATGGAAATTCCTTTGTAGGTAACTCGCTCCTTTTTTCTTGCTACTTTTAAGATTCTCTCCTTATCTTTAATCTTGGGTAATGTAATTATGATGTGACTTGGTGTGTGCTTCCTTAGGTCCAACTTCTTTGGAACTCTGAGCTTCCTGGACTTCCTGGAAGTCTATTTCCTTTGCCAGATTGGGGAAGTTCTCCTTCATTATTTTTTCAAATAAGTTTTCAATTTCTTGCTCTTTCTTCTGGCACCCCTGTGATTCGGATTTTGGAATATTTAAAGTTGTCCTCAGTTTCCTAAGCTTCTTCTCATATTTTTGAATCCTTGTCTCTTCACTCTGTTCAGGTTGAATGTTTATTTCTTCCTTCTGCTCCAAATCATTGATTCTAGTCCCAGTTTCCTTTCCTTCACTGTTGGTTCCCTGTATATTTTCCTTTATTTCACTTTGCATAGCCTTCACCTTTTTCTCTATTTTGTGACCATACTCAGTCATTTCTGTGAGCATCCTGATTATCAGTGTTTTGAACTCTGTGTCGGATCATTTGGCTATCTCTTCATTGCTTAGTTCTATTTTTGGAGTTTTTATTTATTCTTTCATTTGGGCCATATTTCTGTCTTGGCACACCTGTTATGTTGTGAAGGGTGGAGCCTTAGTTATTCACCATGGTGAGGCAACCCACTTTGTTGCTTTGTGGCGCTGTATGTGGAGGAGGGGTCAGAGAGGGAACAATGCTGCTTGCTTGGCTCTGGGCCCCCTTTCAGTCATTTTCCCCACTACCCACAAGTGAATTGGACCCTTTTGGTGCTGATTCCCAGGTGGGTGGGTTTGTGTACACTGTAGGACCCTGTGGATCTCTCCAATGAACTCTCTTGTGAAGCTGGGAGTTTCTCCCACTGTTGCAACCCCCACAGATTTTTATAGCCAGCGGTTTTGAGGCTTTCTTTTCCCATGCTAGAACTTTGGGTTGTGCAGTCTGTCTTGCTCCCCAGTTGTTCCTCCTGGTTTATCTGCACACAAGTGTGGGAACACCCAGTCCACCAGCCATCACCTTGCATGTCTGGTTGTCCAGCCACTGCCTTGCTTGCCATGCATCCTCTTCTCCTGGGCTGCCCCTCCTACTGGTCTGGATGAATGTTTCTTTTTTAATTCCCTGGTTGTTAGACTTCCATACAGTTGTATTTTCTGGCAGTTCTGTTTTATTCATTTGTTTGTTTTTAAATTTTTTGTTGTCCTTTTTTTGGTTGTGTAAAGAGACAAACTGTACCTACTTATGCCTCTATCTTTGCCAGAAGTTCAAGTCCAGAGATTTTTAAAAAGTCTATTTTTTTAATTATTCAACAAGCTTAAAGTATATTCAATAAAGGTTTTTTTTTTGTTTTGTTTTCAGAACAATTTTATGCCATATTTTAGACCAGATAGTAACTTGATATCTAACTCACAACAAAAACAAGCCTAACTTGTCTTTTAGTTGGTTCTCAGGCTATAAATTTAAATTTATACATAAAAGGCATTTAGAACACTAGTAAACTGCTATTAAATGATTGCCAATACTTGTTAGTACACCCCCAATAATGTCATCTGAAAATAACAATCCAAAGTACTTTTTACTCAGTGAAAGTTTGGAAATTAATGAAAGAGGGATCAAAAGGGGTTAGGGTGGGTGGATGGAGAATCAAATATTAAAGAAAGTTCTCTACAAAGAGAAAAGCTGATACCAGATGGATACTTGGCTCTATATAAAAGAATAAAGAACAACAAAATTATGAAAGTGTACATAAGTATTTTTTAAATCTTCATTTTTAAAATTCTTTCATAGATGATTGGCTATAGCAAAAAAATGTCATGATGCATTATGGAATTTATAGCTTACGTGAAAATAAAACTATGACAATAATAGCTCAAAGAAAAAACAAGATGAAAAATTGCATTGTACATTTATAAGTTTCTTACATTTTATGTAAAGTTGCATATTATTAAAAAGTAGAGTATGGTAAGGGAAAGATTCATATAGTAAACCCTGATATAACCACTGAAATACTTTTTAAAAAAGAGAGATACAAGTAATTCTACAGATACAATTAAATACTTAAGAAATACTCAATGCAAAACAAGGCGGGAAAAGAGAAAAAATGGAACCAAAGAACAGTTAGACAAATGCAAAACAACTTGCAACCTTAGAGACTTGCCCATACCGATATCAACAGTCACAGTAATTGTAAATGTTCTGCACTCCAACTAAAAGGAAGACATTTTCACATTGGATTAAAAAAAAATAAAAGCAAAACCCACTATACCTTGCCTATACAATTTCAAAAGTAGAGACCCATGTTAAAAATAAAAGAATGGAAAGAGGCATACCACACAAATCCTAATTATAAGAAAGCTTCAGTGGCTATATTAATGCCAGAAAAAAGTACACTTCAAGATAAGAATATCAATATAGGGATAAAGAAATACATTATAATGATTAAGGGTCAATTCATCAAAAAGACACAAAAATTCTAGATTTATATGCCACTAATAAAAACTTCAAAATATATGAAATGATAACTGAAAAAAAAATGAAAGGGAAGTAGACAAATCTCAAATTATAAGTTGGAGATGTCAGTGCTCCATTCTGAGTCATTGCTAATACAAGTAGACAAAAATAAGTGATGCTATACAAGACTTGGCAAAGCTGTCAACCAACTTGACCTAATTGACATTGCTACAACTCTCCATCAAACTGCAGCAGAACACACATTCCTTCCAAGCTTACATGGAATAGTCATGTAGATGAAACACTTTGGGGACCTTAAAATGCCTTAATAAATTTAAAATGAATTAAATCTTTCAATAATTGAATGAAAATAGAAGTCATTAACAAAAAAAGAAAATCCTCAAGTATTTGGGAATGGAGTCACACACTTTTCAATAATGCCATCAAGTCTGCGAAGTCACAGAAGGAAATTAGTAATGTACTGAACTGAATGATAATGGAAACACAAGGTGAGACATCTGCAGTGTACAAATGTAACAGTGTTTGTGGACTTCAAAGTAATTCTACAAAATATTGAAGGAAGAAATGAAGGACAAAAATGTCTCAGAAAATATTGGAGTAGAAAAACACTGAACAATTCATTTCATAGACCAGCATTAGTCTGGAATAAAAAACATACAAAGATATTATAGGAAAGCTACCTAAAAAAAGTGTTTTTCTAGTAATAGATTCTAGGAATGCAAAGAAATTTTGTATTCCCTACAACATAATAGAAAGAAAGTAGGCTTAGGAATATAAAAACTTTTTCAACCTAATAAAGGATATCTATGAAAAAAATTAATGGTGTCACAGCTTATATTTAAGTCTTTTATCCACCTTAAATTCACTTTTGTGTATGGTGTAAGTTGGTGCTTGAGTTTCATTTTTTTACACGTAGCTGTCCAGTTCTCCCAACACCACTTGTTGAAGAGGCTAATTTTGCTGCATTTTATGTTGCTGCCCCCTTTGTTGAATGTTAATTGACCATAGAGACTTGGGTTTATTTCTGGGCTCTCTGTTCTGTTCCGCTGGTCCATGTGCCTGTTTTTATGCCAGTACCAGGCTGTTTTGATTACAGTGGCCTTGTAATACAGTTTGGTATCAGGTATTGTGATCCCTCCTACTTTGCTCTTCTTTCTCAAAATTGCTGCAGCTATTCGGGGTCATTTATGGTTCCATATAAATTTTTGAAGTGTTTGTTCTATGTCTGTGAAATATACCACTGGTACTTTAATAGGTATTGCATTGAATTTCTAAATTTCTTTGGGCAGTATGGACATTTTGATGATATTAATTCTTCCAATCCATGAACACGATATTTGCTTCCATTTGTTTGTGTCTTTCTTGATTTCTTTCTTCAGTGTTGTGTAGTTTTCTGCATACAGGTCTTTTACCTCCTTGGTTAGGTTTATTCCTAGGTATTTTATTTTTCTTTTTGCTATATTGAATGGCATTTTTTTCTTGATTTCTGCTTCTGCTGTTTCATTGTTGGTATACAAAAATGCCTTTGATTTCTAGATAGTGACTTTGTATCCGGCTGTTTGGCCAAATTCATTTATTAGGTCGAGCAACTTTTTGGCTGAGTCTGTAGGATTTTCTATGTACACTATCATGTCATCTGCAAATAATGATAGTTTTGTTTCCTCCTTTCCAAGTTGGATGCCTTTTATTTCCTTTTCTTGTCTAATCGCTGTGGCTAAGACTTCCAATATTATATTGAATAGAAGTGGTGAAAGTGGACAACCTTGTCTTGTTCCTGATCTTAGTGAGAAAGATTTTAGTTTTTGCCCATTGAGTATGATGTTGGCTGTAGGTCTCTCATATATGGCCTTTATTATGTTGAGGAATGCTCCCTCTATTCCCACTTTGCTGAGTGTTTTTATCATAAATGGGTGTTGTAGCTTATCAAAAGCTTTTTCCGCAACTATTGATATGATCATGTGATTTTTGTCTTTGCTTTTGTTTATGTGATGTATAACATTTACTGATTTGTGAATGTTGAACCATCCTTGCATCCCTGGGATGAATCCCACTTGGTCATGGTGTATGATCTTTTTAATGTATTGGTAGATGCAGTTTGCCAATATTTTGTTGAGGATTTTAGCATCTATGTTCATCAGTGATATTGGCCTGAAATATTCTTTCTGTGTTGTGTCTTTATCTGGTTTTGGGATCAGGATGAGGCTGGCTTCATAAAAAGAGTTTGGGAGTCTTCCATCATTTTGGATTTTTTTCAAATAGTCTGTGAAGGATAGGGGTTAGCTCTTCCTTAAATGCTTTGTAGAATTCTCCTGTGAAACCATCTGGTCCAGGGCTTTTGTATGTTGGGAGTTTTTTGATTACTGCTTCAATTTCATCAGCTGTTATTGGTCTCTTCAGGCTTTTTGCTCTTCTTCATTGAGTTTTGGGAGCTAAGGAAAACAGTATTAAAATAAAAAGAGAACCAACTGCATGGGAAAACATATTTGCCAATGATACCTCAGACAAGAGTTTAATCTCCAAAATATATAAAGAACTGACACGACTCCACTCTACAAAGCAAGCAACCCAATTAAAAAATGGACAAAGGACTCGGGCAGACACTTCTCCAAGGAGGACATACAGAGGATCCAGAGACACATGAAAAGATGCTCGATATCGCTAGCTATCAGAGAGATGCAAATTAAAACCACAATGAGATACCACTTGACACCAGTCAGAATGGCCATCATAAACAAAGCAACAAACAGCAAGGGTTGGAGAGGTTGTGGAGAAAAGGGGACCCTAGTGCACTATTGGTGGGACTGCAGACTGGTACAACCACTATGGAAAACAGTATGGAATTTTCTAAGGAAACTAAAAATGGATCTACCTTTTGACCCAGAAATTCCACAGCTTGGATTATATCCTAAGAACCCTGAAACACCAATCCAAAAGAACCTATGCACCCCTATGTTCATAGCAGCACAATTTACAATAGCCAAGTGCTGGAAGCAACCAAGGTGCCCATCAGTAAATGAATGGATCAAAAAAGTGTGGTACATTTACACAATGGAATTCTATGCAGCAGAAAGAAAGAAGGAGCTCCTACCTTTTGCAACAGCATGGATGGAACTGGAGAGCCATCATGCTAAGCGAAATAAGCCAGGCAGTGAAAGACCATATGATCTCACCTTTAACAGGAACCTAATCAACAAAACAAACAAACAAGCATAATATAACCAAAGATACTGAAATTGAGAACAGGCTGACAGTCACCAGAGGGGAGAGGGGAGGGGATTTCAGGGGAAAAGGGGAAGGGTTTACAGGAACAAGTATAAAGAACATATAGACAAAATCTATGGGGGTGGAAATGGGAGGGAGGTGGGGAGGGCTGGGGTGGGAGTAAAAGACAGAAAACTCTACAAGATCAACAATTAAAATTTTAAAAAATGTACCCTAAAGAAAAAAACAAATGTAAAGACACATATAAAAGAGAGAGATAGGAAGAAAATAAAGCACGTACTAAGTCTAAAAGAAATGAACTTGGACTTATTTGTTGTTCTGGCTTTGCAGTCCCATGTGAATTTTAGAATTGACATGTTCTGCAGAGATTTGATTGGAATTCTACAGGCATGTAAATCAGTTTGGAGGAATTTTGTCAATATTGACATCTTGACAACATTAGACTTGCAATTCATAACTATGTTATACCCCTTTGATGATTCAAGCCTTCTTTACTAGGTTTTCTCTTGATAATATTTTGTAATGTTTAGGCCTTGCACGCCTAACTACATTCCTTACTACATTCCTTTCTAGATATCCATTGGTTTGGGTGCTATTATAAAGGACATAACGATTTTAATTCATTTTCCTTTTGTTTGTTGCTGGTGTATGAAAAGTCAATTGGTTTTTGTATATTGATCTTGAATCCAGTGACCTTGATAAATTATCTTATTAAATATAACAAAAAACTGAATGTTTTCTACCTGCGAAAAGTAAAAGATATTCACTCTCAACATTCTATTACACATTGCAATGAAAGTCCTGGACATTACACTAAGGCAATAATAAGAAATAAAAGACATGGGGAAAGGAAGATATAAATCTCTTCACATCATCATGTATATAGAAATGGAATCTACAAAAAAAGTTCCTATAGTCAGTAAGTGATTCTTACCGTTACAGGTACAAGAGCAGAATCCAAAAATGAAATGTATTTCAATATACTAACAACAAAAAGTTGGAAAATAAAATAAAAATATATACTTTACAAAAGTATCCAGAAACTTAAAATATGTTAGAAAACTTGGTAATATTGAGATACCCATTTTCCCTTAATTGACATGTGGATTCAATGGAATCCAATCAAATTTCTAGCAGGTTTTTTCTGAACATATGACAAGCTGATTTTAAAAATTATGGAAATGTAATGTAAATAATCTAGAAATGGAGTATCTTGGAATATAATAAAAAATGGAATACATTTACTCTTTCAGGGTAAATAATGAATGGAAATAATCTAGGTAAAGTAAGAGAGTTTGTTATTGTACGAGGTCATTTAGAGAGATCAATGGAGCTGACTAGAAAGTCCAAAAATTGAACTATACATATACAATAAATTTACTTTCAATAAAGTTTCCAAAGTAAATCAGTGGGGAATAAATTGTCTTCTCAGTGAACTGTGCTGGAATAATTGAAAACCCTTCCGAGGAAAACAGGAAACTTGACCACAGTGCATGCTCTACACAAAAAATTAAGTTGACGAAGACCACAGCCCCCAAAATCTTAAAAAACAAAAAAACAAAACCTTGGGTTACACAATTTCTTGAAATAGAAAAAAGCACAATTGTTAAAAATATTGAAAAATCACACTTCATCAAACTTAAAATCTTGTGATCTTTGAAAGCCACTATAAAAATGAAAAAGGAAAACTATCCACAGTCTAGGTGATAATCCCCAGTGTTTGGGGTATATATATTTAACAAAGCACTTGTGACCAGAATATATTTAAAAGTGCTTAAAATTCTAATAAGAAAAAAAACAATAAAATTTGTCAGAACTTGACCGAACATTTCATAAGAATAGATATACAAATGACCAAAAAGTATATGAAAAGATGCTTAATATCATTAAATCATGGAAATTCCTATTAAATAAAAATTAAATGAGATCCACTTGAACAGGTAGACCTGCAAAGACTCTATCCATGCTTTGGTGAGAATATAGAGCTACTGAAGCTTTAATGCCTTAATGTTGGAAGCGCAAAATGATACAACCACTTTGGAAAACAGTTTGGCAGTCTCCCCAAAAGTTAAGGATATATCTTTCCCAGACCACCCCACAACTTCACTCCTCAATATTCCTGTAATAGAAATGATAATTGCATGCCCATGTAAATATTTACACGTAAATGTTCACAATGGCTTTATGTATTATAGCCAAAGCTGGAAAACAACCTAATGGCAATAGACAGCTGAATGGAGGAAGAAACTGCGGTATATAACCATTGAATAGAATATTACCCAGCAATAAAATTGAACAAATTAATGATACACAATGAATCTCAAAACACCATGCTGGCAGAGAAGCCAGACTCAAAAAAAAATACATGCTGCATGATTTGATCTATATTAAAATGAAGAATAAACAAAGCAGGAAAAAAGTATTTCCTTCTGGAAAAATTCAGAAAACAATTAGTGATTTTCTAGGGTAAGGTTTGGAGTTTTCCTATAAATGTCCATTTATAGGAAAGAATTTTGTGGGGGTAATGGATTTTCAGTATCTTAGTTATGGGGGGTTATATAGGAATAAACACTTAAAATAGGTACAAAGAAAATAATAAAAATAAATGCCCAATAATCTGTTGTCAAATCAAATTTGTTCTATAAACTGATCACTTTAGTACAGCCTCAATTATTTTCTCTATATGTTTAATAAAATAATATAGTTCCTGACATGGAGTAGATGTTCAAAAAAATATTAGTTGTATCCTATTCTGTAATCCTGACATATATAGAGAGAAATGTGCTTTTGTATCCAAAGTACACTGTAGTTTTGGTCCATATTTAGGAATTCTCTATTAGGCACCATGTAAAAGGAAGTTACACTACCTTTAAATTTTCTTTGAGTGTATTTCACTTTCTTCTATCCATAAGTAAATTGTAAAGGTTTAATTTTCCAAGTTTAATTAAAAAACCAAATGACATGTTCTGTCTTTTCATTAATACTGCAGAAGGAAAAGCCAGTGATCCATTATGTAAGGTTAACAAAACTGAAGGCACCATGATTTTTAAGAACCAGAGATTGTATGTTCTAAGAAATACAAAAATTCACAGCTAAAAATACACATGTAAAGGTTTTCTCAACCTTTTGCAAGTAGATAGGCAAAAAATGCATTTACAATAGAAAAAATAATATGCTGCCTCATCGTAGGCTTGGTGGTATTCTATCAGTACATTAGAGGCTGCTTTGAGCAAATGTATGCTTGCTTGTGTTACAGAATTCACTCACACAATTAAGACCCTTATGTCATAGTGAATTTCCAATGCATTATTTACTAAAATAAATTAATATATGAGGTGTCTATACAAAGTCAAAATAACTAAGTGATAAGGGAAGAGATGAAAAATTTATACCCTCAGTTTGTTCTACACAACCCAAAACCAATGTTTTCAGGATTTGGTATTGGAAGAGAAATATATGGAATAAAATGGGCAGACCATGACCATGAACAGATGCTTCGTTATCTTTTTTTCTTGGTATTTTTAACAGTTTTATTGAGGTATAATTAATATAGAAAAATCTGCGCCTGTTTACACAATTTGGTAAGTTTGGATGTAGCATATGCCTATAATAGCATCACCTCAATCAAAGTAATAAACATATATATCACCTCCAAAAGTTTTCTGTGTCTCTTTGTGGCAGTTTTACTTTTTTTTTTGTTTTAAAAAGTGTTCTTTCAGTAAGAACATTTAACATGAAATCTCTCTTAGCAAAAGTTTAAGTGCACAGTGCCACACTATTAACTATAGGCAGTGTGTTGTACAGCAGATCTCTAGCACTCACTCATTGTGCATAACTGAACCTTGATACCCATTGCTCATGACTCTCCATTTCCTCTCCCCCCACCCCTGGCAGCCGCCATTCTTTGCTCTGCTATGATGGGTTTGACTATTGTAGATATCTCATATAAATAGAATCATGCAATATTTGTTTGATTGGCTTATTTTATTTAGCATCCATATTGTTCAAAATGGTAGAATTTCCCTCTTTTAGAATACTATTCCATTGTATGCATATACCACATTTTCTTTACCCATCTATGTTGATGAAATTTGTTTCCACATCTTAGCTATGGTGAATAATGCTGCAATAAAGATGAGAAGGCAGATATATCTTCACGATTCTGATTTCATCTCTTTTGGAATAGGATTACTGGATCATATGGTAAATTTATTTTTAAATGTTAGTGGAAGCTTTGTACTATTTTCCATCATGTCTGCACCATTTTACATTCCCATCAAGAGTGTAGAAGGATTTCTATTTCTCTATCCTCACCAACGCTGGTTCTCTCTTGTCTTTTTGGTAATAGCATTCCTAATAGTTGTGAAGTGATACCTTGTCATGATTTTGATTTGCATTTCCCTGGTAATTAGTGACGTTAATCATTTTCTCATATACTTGGTAGCTAATTGTATGTTTTCTTTAAAGAAATGCCTATTCAAGTCTTTTGTCCATTTTTTAATTGGGTCATTTGTTTATTTGCTATTGAGTCATAGGAGTTTTTACATGTGTATTTTGTATACAAGAAATAAATGGGTTAACAGTTGTATGCAAAACACAGTACTATTGTGTTATTATTTATTAATTATAGTATTATTTATATTACAACTATTGCCCACCCCTATATTAATGCCCACCCCTATATTAATGCCAAGTAAATGGTTAACAAATATATTCTTACATTTCATAGGCTGACTTTTCATTCCATTGATCATTACCTTTATTGTTTAGCTTTTTAGTTTCATGAGGTTTTACTTTTCTATTTTTGCTTTTTTGTTGTGCTTTTGATATCATATTAAAAAATTATCATCCAGTCTAATGTCAAGAAGTTATTTTTCAGTTTTTTTCTAGTAGTTTTATAGTTTCATGTCTTACATTTTTTAAAATATTTTATTTATTTATCTTTAGAGGGGAAGGGAAGGAGAGAAGGAGAGAAATATCAATGTATGGTTGCCTCTTGTGCATCCCCTGCTGGGAACTGTCCTGCAACCCAGACATGTGCCTTGACTAGGAATCAAACCACAATCCTTTAGTTTGCAGGCCTGTGCTCAATCCACTGAGCTACACCAGCCAGGGCCTTTCATGTCTTACATTTAATTCTATATTCTATTTTAAGTTGATTTTTGTATATGGTGTGAGGTAAGGGTCTGATTTCATTCTTCTGGTTGTGGATATCCAGTTTTCCCAACACTGTTTATTAAAGAAACTATCCTTTCCCCATTGTGTTTTGTTAGTACCATAGCCAAAGATCAGTAGACTGTAGGTGCATACATTTACTTCCAGGCTCTCTATTCTGTTTAATTGTTTTATGTGTCTGTCTTTATGCCAGTACCATACTATTTTAACTATTGTAGCTTTGCAGTATATTTTCAAGTCAGGAAAGTTGATACCTCTAGCTTCGTTCTTCTTTCTCAAAACCATTTAAGGTAATTTGGATCTTTTGTGTGTCCATATGAATTTTAGGGTTCTCTTCTATCTTGGTTTTTTTAAATGCCATCAAAATTTTAATGGACATATCATTGAGCCTGTAGATCACTTTGGGTAGCATGGACTTTTTAACAATTATTACATCTTCCAATCCCTGAACATGAGATGCCTTCATTATTTATGTCTATATAAATTTCTTTTATCATTGCTTTGTAATTTTCAGCATTCAAGTTTTTATCTCCTTATTTAAGTTTATTCCTATTTTATTCTTTTTGATGCTGTTGTGAATGAGTTATTTTCTTAATTTCCTTTTTGGATTGTTTATTGTTTATGTATAGAAACACCACAAATTTTTGTATATTGCTTTTTTATCCTGAAACTTTACTGAATTCATTGATTAGTTCTAATAACTTTTGGGTGGGGTCTTTAGGATTTTCTATATTCATATGATCATCTCATGTGCAAAGAGACAATTTTATGTCTTACTTTCTAATTTAGAAGCCCCGTGTTTATTTTTCTTCCCTAATCACTCTAAATAGGATTTCCAATACTATGCTGAACGGAAGTGATAAAAGTGGGCATCTTTGTCCTATTTCTGATCTTAGAGGAAAAGTTTTCAGTTTTTCATGATTTAATATGATGTTAGCTGTGTCTTTTATCTTAAGGTAAGTTCTACATTTAACAATTTTTTACATGCATTACTCTGTGTTGTGCATAGAAAAAATAATAGAGCATTGGTTCCATCAACAAGGAACTCACAGTCTTGTAGAGGAGCAGCTGATGGAGGAGCTTATTAGTTAAAGAGATATTGTGGCTTTTTTGGCATTTGTTTCTTTGCCCTATTCATCACATATTATAACATGAGAAATAATTTAGAAGAACATAAATGAATTTTATATCTGGAACTTCACTTGTCTCTTTTTTGAGGCGTTCTCGTTCCTTCATAGTCTTTCTTTTCATCTAGACAAAGCAAAATCTTTTTAAAGTTTCTAATATTAATCTTCTCTTCAGACTCTTATGATTTATATCTTCTTACCTATGAGTTGAACATATTTTTGTACACTAACCAAGGGGGATTTTAAAAGAGAGTCAATGCCTGTCACACTTTGATGGGACAACATTAAGCTTCTCTCATTAACATCACCAAACATTTACACACTATATTACTATATAAGATAATTTTATAGCAAGTGCCATCTTTGCTCAACAATATATTGCAATTTCTTTATACAAGAAACTGTCTTCTGTTTATCTGCATCATGGTGCCTAGTGAATGTTAAGGGCATCATAGGTATGCAACAACTATTTCTTGATTCATACATAAAATTAAATCATTATTGCCTTTATGTCTGTGTCCCCTCAAATTCATTTGTTGAAATCTAATTAATCCCCAATGTGATGGCATTTGAAGGTGGGGCTTTTATGATGTAGTTAGGATATAAGGGTGGCCCTGTCATGGATGAGATTAGAGGCCTGTAAGAGGAGGTCACAGAGCCAGCTTGCCCTTTCTACCATATGAGGCTAGAACAAGAAGTCAGCAGTCTGCAGCCCAGAGATGGTTCTCATCACAGCGCAACCATGCTGGTGCCCTGGTCTCAGATTTCAGCCTCCAGAACTGTGAGAAATAAATCCCTGTTATTTATCAGCCACCAACCAATATTACTTTGTTACAGCAGCCCAAAATGACTAGGGCAATATACATAGTAAGAATATACCTCTTAAGAATTAGGTTTAGGAATAATAACCTTTCTTCCATAGCCTCTACTTTACACATTGCTTCCTCACAGACTTTATTTTAATCTCCACCTATTTCTTGAGAAATATGATAACTTTTGAGGTAGATAGATTAATTTCAAAGAAAAATTTTCAACTTGCCACTTTTTAATCCTAAAAATAACATTTCTGACGTCTAGATTGAATCAGGTGAGCATTCCATTTTGGCCTGGTCTACCATGTAATCTGGGGACAATAGATGCAATCATGGCCTGAAAATCAATAAACCTATATTCTAGCTTCAGTTACTTGCATCTTACTTTCCTCTTTTATACATATAATGGTAAGATCATTGTCCTAAGCAAACCACAGGACAAAGTGGAAGTTCACAATAATATTTCCTTGTGGTTTTGGGGTTCTGGGAAATGTGCCATGTGAATAGTACTTTGTATGCATTCTTGTCATCTCTGATTTCTAGCACATAATAGTGAGTCATCAGTCATGTCTCACTATAAAATATACGATGATAGACAAGATAGCATAGGAATTGTTACAATAAAAGGGAGAAAAAAGCAACTTAAAGATTTTCTGTATCTTTCTAAAATTCTATTAGACATTCCAGTTGCTGATTGGGAAAACAACATTCATGAGCAGTTTTAAAAAGAAAAATGTCCTTTTCTATATCTTTTTTGGCTGCCAAGTTTGGCTACATAAAATGAACCTCAGGATATAAAGTGAAGTAGATAGTTCAGGGCACTGGTTTCCAAATGTTGCTGCATGTAGTTATGAGCTGGGGATCTTTAAAAATACCAATGCTGGACTATAATCCCCAGACATTCTGATTTAATTGATATGGGGAGCAATATGGATATTTGCATTTTTTAAAAGCTCCTCTGATGATTCTAATATGCAGCCAAATTTGAGCACCACTATTCTAATTAGCCAATCTCTCAGTCTCTCTCAGCTGCCCCCTAGCGGCTGAAACTCTTCGGATTAAGTTTTGGTCTTTTATGCATAACCTTCCTAACTGTGATACACGAAAGATTTAACATTTTGTTTTAATTGTCCTTAAAGTGTCCATTAATTCAAGGTGAACCCTATTATTTTCCTTGATGAAACTAGCATCTTTATTTTTTAATAAAATTCAGATGAAAATGAACGGCAGTTTTCACCTTTACCCCAAATTATTCTGTTCATTGAAATGTCCCTCTTGCATGCACAAAGTCAGAGAGACTTCATCACACTGGATGCCTCAGCTGGATCTGTTTTCAGCAAGCTGTGCTCTACAAGGCATCGAAAGCAACTTGGTGTGTTCCATTTCCTCAGGGCACCAAAGTTACTCTAATGAATTAATCTGTTGGAAGGCATCTGTTAGAAACACTGCATCTCTTAACCTTTGCTCAAGCTGCATATTTTCCTTAGAACAGCCTTTCTCATCCCCATCGTCTGGTTTTTGGACTGTTGAGCACTGGTTCACGTTCCATGGCTCAGCTTGAAACATTACCTCCACTATGAAGTCTGAGCCCATTTTTCCTAGGGAAGATTGATCACTGCATCTTTTTGGCCTCCCCTGAGAAGCTAGTGTTTCTATTATAGACTTTAAAACTTTCTTACACTCTCGGTTTACAGGCTGGCTCTCTTTAGGTGGCTATAAATTACTAAAATGCAGGGAAAATGTCTTACTTATCTTTATGTCCCAAGTCCCCATCACTGTACTTGGCACCATAGGTTCAAAATAGATATCCACTTACCCAGTGAATTAAATTGCTTTATCAATATACAATAAGGTGTTGAGAGTTAAATATGAGCACAAATTTCATTTCTGCTTCTACTAGTATATGTGCAAGCAAACTATATAAATTTCTAAGTCTAAATGATTCCTTTCATAAAGAGTTGCCTTTGGGGAATGCTTTCAGGATGCTATAAGATGACATTACATAAGTATTTCATAGCACATTCTCCTGAAAGCCTCATCTCTGGTAAAGTAGTACCAGTGCAGTTTAGCATCAATGTCATTTCTACTCTTCAAAGCCTTTCTCCAGATTAACTTTACCAGCACCATCTCTTTAACTAAACTTTCCCTATCCTAAATACTTTTAATAACAATTTGATGAACATTTTCCTCATTTTTAAATGACATTGAGCTCTGATTTCTAAATATTGGAAACTAGCATTTATTCTTATCAAAGTACACATAAATCCAAAAAAATGTCACTAAAATCATACCAATAGAGCCCTGGCTCATGTAGCTCAGTGGATTGAGTGCCAGCCTGTGAACAAAGGGTTGCAGGTTTGATTTCCAATCAGGGCACATGCCTGGGTTGTGGGCCAGGTCCCCAGTAGGGGGCACACAAGAGGCAGTCACACATTGATGTTTCTCTCTCTCCCTCCCTTCCTGTCTCTCTAAAAATAAATAAATATAATAAAAAGAAAAGAAAATAATAAATAATAAAATCTTTTTATTTATATATAATAAATATAATGAAAAGAAAAAAATTAAAATTATGCCAGTGGATCATAATTTAATCATAAGTTAATCTGATTATCTCCAATTGTCAAAGAAACATTGTTCCTAGGAAGAATATCAACTTTCCTACTTGCTGTCACTCTAAAGTAGAGCTTATAAAATCTAATATCTTGGAGTAAGGAGACTGGTATTGGGGTAAAACTGAGCCTCTCACTTCTGCTCAGATCTTCCCCTGTCAACCCCTAAATGAAAATAATTGTATAGCTATTTCATACTTGAGATAAATTTGTGACACTACTTATCAGGTTATCAATTGTTTATTACTTCAAACCTCATAAAGATTTAATAATTGTTATTTTATATATGACACTTTGGAGAAGAGAAGAGAATGCAATCTTAATTTCTTCAATGAAAAGGAATGAGCAAGCAATGCTACATTGCTCTACATTTGTTCTAAAGCAGATTAAAAATAAAGACTGTAGCCCTACCTGCTGTGGCTCAGCAGATTGAGTCCTGGCCTATGAACCAAAGGGTCACCAGTTTGATTGCCAGTCAGGGTACATGCCTGGGTTGCAGGCCAGGTTCCCAGTAGGGGGTATGCAAGATGCAACTACACATTGATGTTTCTTTCCTCTTTCTCCCTACTTTCCCCTCTCGCTAAAGATTAATAAAACCTTTTTTGAAAAAGAAAAAGTCAAAATAAAGACTTCATAGAAACCCCATGGTTGATAATAAATTATTTTAAAAGCCCAACCCATTTACAAAATACTCATTTTTGGAAAGCGAATATTTATCTGGTTTTCTTAAAGTAAAATACAATAGTACATGCTATATTTCTACTGTAATATATTGAGAAATGACCAAAACTCTAGTCAGTTCCAAAACTTCTGATTTTATTAAGAAATCCTAACCATGGCCCCTTGGAAAATAGCACATAATAACTTGTGTGTATGTGTGCAATTTTTGAGAGTACATTTATTAAAGCTGGGATCAGTGAAACAAGGAAGAGCTTAAGACAGAAGACGCAACAGGAGAGGCTAGGCTGGGCTGCTTTGGCTCCCTAGAAAATTTATAGGAAAGAAATAAATCAAGGAGGGACTGCTGCTGGCTCACTGAAAAGTCAGAGAATGGGGGCCTTGGAGATAGGTCTGGGGGTTTTGCTGCCCGCTGTTCCCCTGGTTGCAGGTCCCATGGGGGCCCCCCAGAGTTTAAAAAATACATACATGCCCAAGAGAAGAGCACCAACGCACACCTTTAGTGATTATAAAAAACGTGGCTGGGGTGGAGGGAGTGGTGAGGGGAAAATGGAGACAACTGTACTTGAACAACAATTAAAAAAAGGGAAAAAACCATTAGTGCCTTTCACTATTGAGTGTCTTGGTTCACTGCACTTAAGACTTAGCTCCTAGATCTCAGCTAATATGATAGTTTCTAAAACAAAATTCTTCTTCCATACCAAAACTGGGATAGGTGCATTTCCTCTGTATTAGTGTTATAATGACTGCCTATCTTTATCACAGAACTTATCACGTGACATTCCAGTTGTTTCTCTGCTTGTGTCACTGACTAAGCCCCAACCTCTTTGCCTTATTTGTGTGAATATATGCATGATTGTATATATCTTTATATATTTATCTATATGTATATATACCTATATACATTTATATATCTATATATGTATATACACAGAGAGACACATACATGTATCTCTCTCTATATATAAAGCCACAGGGCCCAGTGAGCAGTAAGAACTCAATAATCATTTCTCAATAATTAAAAAGTAATTGGATTCACTAGTGGAGAGATGAAAAATGACAGTAAAATAAACACATTTTTTCCAAACAAATAAGAGTAGAAATAATTACTGCTAGTCAACATATACTACAAGGATGATTAAAGAAATTTCTTTTTGTAAATGCTGAAAATTTTACAGCTGTACAGAGGAAAGTAGAGCACATTTTTTAAATTTTAATTTCTTTAAAAGGTAATTGTCTAAAGCCAAATATTGTAACAATACACTGTGAGTTCTATAAAATATGTATACATAGAATGCATGACAATAGCACAAATACTAAAAATGGGGAAAATGAGAATATAGTTATGGTGTTTTTACACTATAATATATAATATTTTTGAAGATGGATTGTGTTAAGTTAAACATATATATTATAAATCACCCCAAAATTTAAAATAAGTATAATAAAGCAATAGTGAAGAAAACATGTAATTAATACAAACAAGGCAGAAAAGAAGAAAATAATTATAAAAAGTACAAAGATATATAGGAAACAACCGGCAAGATGGCTGATATAAAAGCAAGTATATACATAATTATATTAAATGCAAATGGTCTAGAAATGCCAGTTTAAAAAATGGATTATTATGCTACATTTAAAAAGTAGATCAAACTCATCCTGGCAGGTGTGCCTCAGTTGGTCGAAGTATTATCCTGTAAACCAAAAGGTTATGGGTTGATTTCTTGCCAGGGCACACACCTAGGGTGCAGGTTTGGTTCCCCGTGGGGGCATGTTCTGCAGGCAACTGATCAATGATTCTCACTCATATCGATGTTTCTCTCTCTCTTTCTGTCTCCCTCTCTTTCTCTCTGGCATCAATTGACATATCCTCAGGTACAGATTTTTAAACAAGTATATGTAACTTACGCAGCCTACAAGAAACTTAACTGCAAATATAAAGAAATAGATTAAGTTAAAAGTAAAATGATGGAAAGGTATGGCATGCAAAAACTAATTTTAAAATTTGGAATGCTTAAAGTAGCTTTTATTCATAATCACAAAAAAATGGAAACAATGTTAATCTTCCTAAAATGGTGACTAGATAAACAATAAAGTATTATTCAGCAATGTTAAGAAATGAATTTCTGATTCACACAATAACATGGGTTAATCACAAATGGGTTACACTAAGTGAAAGAAGTTGGTCTCAAAAAGCTATGTAACGTATGATTCATTTGTATGATACTGTGGCATAAGCAAAACTATAGGAACTTAATTGAGATCAGTGGTTGCCACATGCTAGTTTTGGGAGGAGGGGTTAGTGATGAAGGGACATGAATATTTAGGGGTGATGAAATTGTCCATTAGACATTAAAAATGTCAGTCATCGGGTCGAATATTTTCTTCTCTTGATACACATTACAAAAAGGTATAAATATCCTTGTAGAAATATGTGTCAAGCAGCATTGTATTTCAGAACCGGCATCAAAGCTTTAGGGTGTAATGCTATTAATTTTCTCTAGTTCAGCTCTAGGCACCCTGGAGGGCACTAAATAAATAGTCCTTGACTGAATGACTGTTCTTTATAGTTCCTGCAGCCCTAAGTTTAGAAATCATTGATTAGAAAGTGGAAAAAGAGGTTGGAAACTATAATGATTGAGAGCAGAATCAAACCCCTGGAACTGTGTTCAGGGTTTAATCTTCGTGTTTAAGCAGTAAAGAACAGATACAGCAAAACAATCAGGGAACTATGCCCACCTCTTTCTTTGTCCCCCTCCCCTACCCCACCCAAACTCCTCTCCTCTCTCTCTCTCTCTCTCTCTCTCTCTCTCTCTCTCTCTCTCTATCTCTATCTCTCTCTCTCTCACACACACACACACACACACACGTACAAATACTACTACATACACTGAAACTTTGAATTGTTTATCCTCAACAAAGTGCAACTATCTAAGAAAAGATTTATTCGAGTTTTGAAAATGATCAATGTATTACACTTTAGCTACTGGATATCTTTTTTAAGCTGGAGAGGAAGTGTTTGCCTAAACTCTCTAAATCACATTTCTATGGCCACTCCCCTAACCACAAAGCAGATTACTCCCTCCCATTTTTAAATTACTACCAAAAACACACTGACCTCTGGAAAGATGTTGTCTGGATATTAAGGGGTTCACAAAGCTAATTAATTTAGATGTAGATCATATTCCAAAGGACATTATAATGTGAGGCTTATGCACCAAAGCCATTGACCAATTCTCCTCTGCTCTTAGAAGGATATTTGGAAATCATCAAGGGTTTCAATAGACCAAAGCTCATAATAGTAAGAAATCTGGGGCCTCAAAATAATAATTCTAGTGATGACCTGCTCACTTTGTATAACTGGACAGTAAAAATTTTTCAAATTGTAGGTAAGGGCTAAATTAATTATAAAATAAATAACCTGCTAGGTCATACGCAGGACAGAAGGACACAGCAATAACAGCACTGTTCTGCACTACATCTAACTCACTCTCCTTTCCTTTCTGCATAGTTCTCTTGACACAAGACAGGGAATATATACATGTCTTGGGGATTGAGCTCATCATCAGAAACACCTGGGGTATATTAAAATATATTAAGAATGCAGCTTTTCAAGATGGGCTGAGGAGATTCTATTTCATGTAAGCTGTGGATGAACTCAAGGTTCATTCACATGATTCTGATGGTTAGCCTAATTTGATGAAAAACCTTGCTGTTACTCCTTACCTTTCCTAATCATTCCATGTCAGAGGGAAAGGAATTAAAACATTATACAGATGCATTGTACAGGTATTTTACACATATTTTGAAAATATCTCTTGGTTGAATTTCATCTGGGTTAGATATATAGTGTTCAGCACGAATAATGCCCCTTTTTAATTACAAAAATCTTCTATTACAAAAATCATAAGCATGTAATTCTATAACATAACAATATCACACTCAAGCACACCATATGACATTTTAGGTGAAATGCTCAAATTAAAACTATAAATTATTACACCCATATTATTACCTTACCAACCACACTCAAGCAGGTGTTACCTTTGCCAGATGCTATATATTACTTAATTTTTGCAGTAGCAACTTAACTCTATATATTAAGATATTAACATTCCCAAATTATGACCTGCATTGAAGTTTAAGAGTCATATGTATTATACTAAACAATTAACTGAAGCATAATTCATTTTGCTTCTCAAAAAAACACACCTATAGTTCAGATTTTAACTTCTGATTTTTTTTTTTACTAGTAAACCACCTTCTCCATGAAAATTCACAAACTTTTCCAAGAGCAGATTTGAACTGAGCAGGTTTGAGTTACAGGTTTGCTAGATAAACATTTGCTAATGAGAACCTTGGAATCAGTTCCATTTATGAGGAATTGTTTGTGTCCTGACCCTTCTGTTTTCATAATTATTCAATACCATGCACATTTTTCTGGAATAGTCACTTCCTTACATTTGGAACTTTAACACAAATAACAGAATATTCTCAATCTCTCTGACTACCATTGCTCCAAATTCTCATTTAATTACAGTTTCATCAAATAGGATTTCTAAGGAGTTTCCTTGTCTGGCTTCACTTTTTGCCTGTGAAATCATATCTTTCTCTCCTTCACTTTGAGCTGTTTTTACCTGAGCAGTATTATAACCAGACTATATGTCCATTCCACATTCCAATACAAGAATTATTTCAAGATGCAGGATAGGAAAGAAATAAAGAGGTTGGGCTTTGAAGTAAGATGCAAACTGAGTTTGAAACCTGTGGAGGGGCTCTGCCCGTAGAGCCCCATTGTCCGTCACCGATGAAAATGAAACTACCAAGACATGCTCTGTTTGGGGAAGAGAGGTGGCCTGTCTCTCAAAGGAGAAGGGCCAAGTGCCTTTTCCTCAATGGCTTTTATTAGATTCATAACACACAGGAATACAGGTAAAGCTCATCAATCAATGTCAGGCAGCAAGGATCAAACAATGGATAACATTTCAAAGAAATCTGAGGGTAAATTGAATCAGGGTCTGTCAGCTAAGGGTTACAAAACTTTAGGAGACAATCTCATCTCCTCCTCAGGCCCTTATCATTTAAATGAGAGCACTCTTAGCAAAGCAGGTTTCACAAGGCTTTACAAATTCTTTCTTATCATCATCACCCAGGGAGCTGCTCTGGCCAACACAGGGCTGCACTGCCCTCCATCATAGTTTCAGGCTTAAGTGGATTGAGACCAGGAAGCCAGAGATAAGGAAGACTTCTCCCAGATGGAATGGGGACCCAGGCTATGTTAGAATACCAGGGGGCGAGGATCCATCACCACCTCTTTGCTGCAGCCCCCCCGCCGAGTCCTTCCTTGAGGGCCTTCCAAGTGGTCGTGCCTGTCTTAGGCAACCCCTCCCTTGAGGGAATCTTACCCATCATTGGCTAACTGACCAAGCATTGGGCCAGTTATGGATGAAGCAGAAGCAGTTCTCCTGCCAGGGAGAGATAAGCTTTGTCTCCTTAGTGGCTTACAGTCAGAAGGTCGCTCACTCAGCCTAGCCATGGAGTGCGATTACAACTCCTGAAACCAGGCAGAACAGTTCCCAACAGAAACCTAACTCTTCTGACTCTGTAATTAGGCCAGATTACATAATCTATCTAAATAAGGTCCCCCAGGCTTTATTCTTTCTTGGACAGACAGTTATAAAACACTGGCATCTGACCCTTGTCAATCTTACCAGTCTCATTTTCTCAGCAATCTCACCCTGCCCCTTCACCAACTCAGTTCCAATAATAAGTATTGAATACACATAGCATGTTTCTAATGGTGCCAGAAATGCTCTCACCTCCAGTTCTTTGCACATGCTTTGTTTCACTTGCCCAGAATATTATACCACCATCACCTCCACTTTGGCAAATTCTTACTATAAAATAATGCTCAGAACTGGTTTTGCAATGTAATGAATAAATGAAAACTAATATCTGGGTACTGAATGAAAAAAAGGCTTCTCAGAGGAGATAAATGTCAAAGGATAGATACCTCAATGGGAAAATTGAGAAGTGAAATTTGTACAGAAAAATAGCTCAAGCAAAAGAATAGGGATACAGGGGGAGGGTAAGTCAGAGAGTAAAAAGCATGAAGAGAAATATCACAGTACAATGTGATGTAAGGGAAGGGCAGGATCTGAACAGGATCAATAACAGCCAATATAGCAACTCCCTTGACCAAAGAGAAGCCATAGGTCAACTATAAAATACATCTTGGCTAGATTTCAAGACTCAGAAAATTTCTTCAGCAAAAATATGCTTTCCTTTCCCTGTCTTCTCCCTGCTGCACTTCATGCTCCCACTTTTCTCCTTCTGCTCCTTCTGCATAGTCTCGAGACTCTGCCGAAGGCTTGGCTTTGTTTCGGATTATAAATTTTCCATGGAAAGTTGTCTCAGGTCTTAGCCTAACCACGCACTGTTTCCTTTAGTTAACTCACTCTCATACTTTGCCTAACCTGAAGTTGGACACATTAGGTCGCAGCCAGAGTCCTGGGCTCCCTCCTAACGGGGATGGGAATGAGATGATACCAGTGGTCCAGATGTGTATCAACTCAGCACTCAAGGTAAATTAAAAAACAATTCTGACTAACTTACCTTTCTAAAAAATTTACTAGAATTCTTTGTTACCACCGAATCAGAAAACCACCAGTACAACCAGGGCTTGAAGAGAACGGGAAGTAGGACCCCTCTGGAGACCACACTCAGATACAGCTTTAAAGAAAGATATCAAGGAAAAATATCAGATGTCAAAGGAAATATCTTTGAGGCTCTACCAGAATGACTCCACTCCAAGTTCATTCCATTGGTGGATTACTGCACACACTCCAAATCCCAGGAAGCAGATCAACCTAGCTCAGATCTCATGTGTGTTCTTAGGTGAGTGGGACCAGGGTTTGGGGAACATGGAAAATGCAGCGCATATAATTAACAAGTCCTTCATGACCCGTGACAGGGAGGTGGAGAAATTCCTAAAAAAGGTAGGATGATATTACCAAAGTAAGAGGAAACGGTAACAGGTGGAATCAAAAATGTCTTCTATAATTTTTATGCATTTTATGGATAAATCTGGCCACAGCATGCAATTATTATTAAGGTAATGTTCCCTACTGAGTTGTTCTCAATTTCAATAATCTACAACCCATTGTGTGTTTGTAAATACGTTATGTTCTCAAAAGCCACATGTAAAGCTTGGGTAGGAGACCGAATGCATGCCATTTACCAAGTGATCAATTAGCCCAGCATTCTCTCACATTCCAATCTTGTTTAACTTCAGGAGGGTAACTTATTATTTCATCTCAAATGTGCTCTTTGGTTGTTCAAAAATCACACGTAGGCCCAAATCCAGAAAACAAAAATGATGCAACAAGCGACACATAGAACTGCTGGTGTGGAACAGAGCCTGAAGGTGTGGAATTGTGCTTTCCCTGGCTACTCACACTCACCTATCAAGGGCATTTTGTGTTGTTTGTAGGAAAGTGGAAGTTCAGTGGCTTGCTAAGTTTTGTCCCAAAATAGGTTAATGAAAAAATACAATGTAATTTTTTCCAGACTTCTCTTTTGTGCCAAGCTTCAAGAGACATTGGAGAGGACCCAGGAAAAAAATGTGAACTAGGTATTATTTTGCTTCGGCCTCCATCCTCCCATCTCCCCACCCAACCCTGTTTCTGTGCCAAATTCTTGCTTTGATGAGCCCTTACACTCTCACCTTCCTCCATGCCTCCCAGTTGTTAAAGCCAGAAAAGGCTCCACTGTTAGTCATTTGCCTCTGAGTTGACATTTACTTTGAAGCTATCAAGCCTTAAGTCAAGTTGGAATAAAATGCTTTGTTTTCTGCTGAAAGAACTGGGCATCACCAAAAAAAGTTTTGGGGCAGAGGACTTTCCCAGGACTCCTGAAACTATACTTGTGGAGGAAAAAGGGGCCACACACTAAGCCTGACAAGCTCAGGGGAGGCATTCGAGGCAGGGCTGACAAACTCAGAGACTGAAAGTAACCGCATTGGACGGTCCGAACGTAAAAATTGCTAACTCTAAGTTGAATTATGACAGGTAGTCGTGTCCTGGGCCTGTAGCTTCTCTGACAAAGGCCAATCTTTACCTTAAGTGAGCCTGTCTGTTGTCTTTCTGTATCTAACATTACAGACCTTTCGAATGTCAGAGTAATCTCCTTTTCCAGACCCCTCGGGGCACAGCCACCACACGGGAGCAGGAGACCACAGAGCCCCTCACATTTATCTTGTTCCCCACACACCATCTCAATGTGTTGAAAAGTTAATTATTCACTATCCTGTACCCACCAATGTAAAAGTGTGCAGGTCTTTTCTTTTCACTTTTTATCCAATCCTAGCGATTTCCCTGCTTTGCTTTCCTTTCACCTTAATCTACTCTAATAGATTTCATGTAACCTTCCTTACATGTCTTTTTTATTCTAATGTATAACATAAGCTGCAAAACTGCCATGCTCTGCAGTATTTTCTATATCTGTTGAGACTTTGCTTCTTAACAATTGTTGACAATTTGGCTCCAAAAAACTCATGAAATTCTCTACAGGTTTGGATGTTTCTTATGCTGACATATTATGTGAACAGTTAATAATTTCTTACATTTAGAGAAAGAATTATCTTTTTTTTTTTAAATATTTTTTTCCTTTTAGATTTTATTTATTTATCTTCAGAGGGGAAGGGAAGGAGAGAGGGAGAGAAACATCAATGTGCGGTTGCCTCTTGTATGTCCCCTGCCGGGAACTGGCCTGGCAACCCAGGCATGTGCCCTGACTGGGAATCGAACCGCGATCCTTCGGTTCGCAGGCCCGCGCTCAATCCACTGAGCTACACCAGCCAGGGCGAGAAAGAATTATCTTTAAAATGATATTTTAAAGTATTTTTCTGAGTTTTCAAGCTCTCGGGAGTTTCTCGAACTGTATCTTTCAACCCACCACCTACTGGAAGAGGAAATTTCTTTGAGACTAGCAGGCAGAAAACACCAAAACTGTATATCTGACCAAAAATCATGACATGGGGAAAGAAGTGCACTGAGTCCTAGCAATTTTTCATGTTTGAAAAATCACCTCTGTTTCTAATCAAAACTGCCCAATCATCCTCAGGTCATTGACCTGGAATATTCAGTCTCATAAGTGATTCCTATCCTTTAATTAAATTATATTCTGAAAATAGTCCTATATCATTTTGGAGAAGAGCTAATTCTAAAGAAAACTATTGAAAACAAGGAAAGACAGATAAATTTTTTCAAAAGTTTTTCTGTAACAGCTCCCTTTAATAATGTAGCATTTTTATTATATAAGCAACATATGGCCATTATATAAACATTAGGACTAAGAAAAATTGCCTTTAATTTCACCATCCAGAAATAACTTGTTGACACCTTGGTATATAGCCTTTCAGATTTTTCTACCCACAATATATCTATATTATAAATTAGATCATACTGCATATATTATTTTTAATCTGTTTCATTCATTGAATAATATATCATGCACATTTTCCTCTGTCAACAAATATAAATCTAAAACACATTAAGTCCTCTGTACTCCAAAGTCTGAACATTATACATTATTATTTATTTACCAATTCCCTATCTTTTGAACATTTTAGTTATTTTCAAGTTTCTTCTATTATATAATATGAAAAACTTGCAACCATTCCTGAACAAGAAGCATACCATTTCTTAACTGTGCTTGAGAATGAGAATATAGCAATGTTTTGTCGATCTGAAAACTGCTTATCAAGTAATCTCAAATATCTGAAAGTATATTAAAAACTGAATAATAGCCAAATATTTTCTAAACACATGTTCTTTTGTCATAAAAGTAATCATCAGTTATTTGTTCATAAACATATAATTTTATCCAAAGCACAATTAGAATGAGTTTGTTCCAATCCTTCAGAAAAATAGAAACAGAAGAGAAATGGAATAAAAATATTGAAGATAACTGCACACAAAAGGAATTTTGAGTGTTGCCTTTGGGATTTCAGAAAAACATTCAATAATACTGGACGTACCAAGGTGATCACTGGTAAGGTATATAAATGCCTAATTTACCATGCTTATACCTGAAACTAATATAATATTGCACATCAACTATTATTGAAAACTATATTTAAAGTAATAATAGTAATGACTGTTGTAATTTGAACATACATACAATTCATTGGGTATTTTCTATAGTACCAAGTATCAAGTACTGTTCTAAGTGGTTTATATTCACTATTTCATTTAACTCTATCAGATAGATAATACTATTGTTATCCCTCATTTAACAGATGGAAACACTATACAAAAAGCAAATAAGTACTTGTGTTCTTAGGAAATAGTGAATATATACAGAAAACCTACTTTATCAGAGAAATATGAAACCATTGTATGTACAATGTACACGCACCATGATTTACATATGTATTCAAAGATTAATGATCTAAATCACCAAAAACTCATAAGAACAGGTGTAATGCCATATATTTAAATATTTCAATCTAAATTGTTTTGTAATTTAATATTTGAATGAATAAACTTTAGTTTTCTAAAAAAAATGCTGTTTTCTATAAACTGCGTTGTCTAGTAGCCACTGGCCACATGGTGGTAGCTACTGAACAGTGGAAAGGTAGATAATACAGCTAAGAAAATGAATTTTCAATTTATATCATTTTAATTAAGATAAATTGAACATTTTTAATTGAAAACTGCTTTTGTAGGACTATATCTCAATTCCTTCGTGTAGTATAAGGTAGTATTTCAGTTCCCAGGTAGTTAATGTGGATAATTATTCCACTTATACATAAACATGTACACTGATCTCATTGGTGTCGATAGATCGATTTAATTTGAATAATGTTTTCTCTAAATAGCAATGTAACATTATAATGTGTATATTTAAATATATTTAGCTCAGTCAGCCTGAGCTAAAGTGGTAATGTATAAATTGTATTTGATAATGAAATTGAAATATTTGTTATATTTTAATAAGAATATGATTGAATTATTTTTACAGTTTAAAAATATATAAGCCTATTATTAAATTTAAAACATAGGCTTGTTTTTATGTAAATTAAGTGAAGATCCAGAAGCTAGTATTATGACAGGAACAGTGAAGAAAAGAAGAGAACGGAAGTTCATAACTAATATCAATTGCAATATGCTATATCATAATGAAAGGAAGTTGTTTATTGTATAAAAAATAAACATAATAAGTTATACAATATTAAGAGATTTTTTTCAGCATAAACATAGGTAATTTGATGTTTCCTCTGAACAGTCAAAAAAAGAATCAATTAAATTAGTAATTGAAATCAGGATTACATGTCATAAAATTTTAAATTCTCTTAAACAAAATTTGAGCTTATAATTTTGACAATATATAAAATGGTTTAAATTGTTACAAAATAAAGAAATCATCTTAGACAGCAGTATCATTAAAAAAATTAGTCATAGAGTTTTTGTAAGGAAATTATAAGACTGACAAGAATGTTTCACAAAAGTAAAAGAACTTCAATTAAGTTATCAAATAACTATATTATAAAAATTAATTATTCAAATTTTTTAAAAATGTGATTTTTTTTAGTTTTAGTTAAGTTATACAGTGTAAGACATACAGCCTGATAAATATTTTTAGTGTGGTTTTTTCTCAAAGAATTTATATTTCACAAATAATAACAATGTCAATTCATAGCCTAAAAAAATCAAAGCTGTGGAATAATTTCGAATCTTTTAAATCTGTCAAAGAAAAATTATACCTAATTATAAAATATTTCATGTCCATCATTACGGATAGTATTCCAGCCACATTAGATCAAACTCTGGATTTAATAGAATTTTAAGACAACAAACTGATGTTTCCTGTATTGCTTTATTCCACAGAATGATGCATATTGAAATATCTGTGTCCAATTTTCTAAACTAACCTATACTTTTTGGATACACACATACTGATGTGTATGTTGGGGAGGGCACTGTACAATTGCTGTGAATCAGTGTCAGTGTACAGAACTATGAAAAGATATGGACTATAATGAATTTAAAGATCTCAGGATTTTTTTTCTTTCTGCCAGTGCTCATTGGCTGAGCACTCAACAACTTTACAAAGATTTAGTATTTTGTCAACTCCATTTCAAAATCTCTTCAAAGAAAAGAAATGCTCACCATTCAATAATGAAAGAAGAAAGGGTCAGTGCTATTTAATTTTCTTATTGATACCACACTGCATATGAGTGTGCAAAACTCAAAATTACAAAGAAAAGTTGGTTTATGACCTAGCTAGAGAACTACAGGGATTTATGTTGAAGTTGAATTTCTCATGGTAAAAATCAATAACAATGTTTTAACATATTTTTCTAACAAGAATCAATATGCAGAAACCTTTAATTTAATTGGGAGCATTATTTAAATCGGCTGCCAAAATAACAAGAAAAATTTGATGAATGCTTTGTCGACATTGATAAATTTTGGTTTTCTTTTAAGTTTATGCAATAATCTTTCAAAGTCCATGTACTGGGTTGACAGAAAATTAGTAAATTTTCTTAATTTAGAACAATTTTCTTTGACAGTGGTATGTTTTTCTTCAAGGTCAAATCATTTCTAAAGAAATGAATGAGTATTGTCAATGTGGATGTGAATATTAAAGGTAAATTATCCTTAGTACTTGATTCACTTATGCGAAATTTTAAAATCTATTTGAAACAACCTGGGTAGGTGGATTCACTTTTTCAAATGTAAATTTTATGAAATGTAAATATAGTTCATATATTTCCAATATAAATGTGTAGTCTAAATGGTGATATGCTATAAACATAAAAGTACACTCTCTTTCTCTTTCTTTTTTTCTTTCTTTCTTCCTTCTTCCCTTCCTTCCTACCTTCCTTCTTTCCTTCCTTCCTTCCTTTCTAATCCTCACTGGATGATATGTTTATTGATTTTTAGAGAGTGAGGAAGGGGGAGAGTTAGAGAGAACAACATCAATTGGTTGCCTCTAATATGTGCCCAGATACTGGGGATTGAACCTGCAGCCTAGGTTTGTGCCCTGACTGGGGATTGAACCCACGATCTTTTGGTGTACAGGATGACACTCCAACCAACTGACCCACTTGGTCAGGGCATAAAAGTACACTCTCAATTTCAAAACTTATTACCAAAAAATCAAGGGATATAAAATAACTTATTAATAAATTTATATTGATTACATGTTAAATATTAAAAAGACAACATTTTTATATATGTAATTAAATGTTATATCATTTAAAATTTATTTCACCTGTCTCTTTACACCTTTATAATGTGGCTGTTGGAAAGTTTAAAAGTATATTTGTTTGCTTATATTATATTTTATTGGATAACACTGATATATAATAACTCTTTCTTTCTTCTCTCTAGATAAAAGATGCTTTAAACTCTGCCTTTCAGTTTTCCCAGAATGCTTTAATTTTAGTAAATTCTCTCTAAAAAATATACTTATTGTAGAAATGTAGAAAAATTTTAGATTATCCATAATTAAATTCAGAATTACTATTAGCATTTTGTGTTTTCTGTTTTATTTCCCCAAATCAATTTCTTACTCTCTCCCTCTCTTTCTCTCTCTCCCTCTTTCTATCTCCTTCCTCTCTACACCCCAAGAATTAAAATAAAATATAATATTTTTTCCAAAAAATATTTCAGCAAATGAGAAGAAATGAAAACTAAATTCATTCTGTACCCAAGAAAAATTGAAGAAGTTATTCCTTTGGGAGATTTAATGATTAAAAGCAATATATTTCATTTATCTACAACAGATACTGTCAAGAGAATAAAAAGACAAGCAACAGATTGGGAGAAAATATTTGCAAAAGGCATTTGATAATAGACTATTATTATACAAAATATACAAGGTGTAGCAAAAGTAGGTTTACAGTTGTGAGTATGTGAAACATAGAGTATATTCTTGTATTGTTATTTACTAACTATTGTATTATTTTCTGTATGAACAACTGTAAACCTACTTTTGCCCACCCTGTATATAACTCTTAAAGCTCAATAATCACGTCCTGGCTGGTGTGGACTAGTGGATTCAGTGCCAGCCTGTGAACCAAAAGGTCACCAGTTCAATTTCCAGTCAGGACACATGCCTGGGTTGCAAGCCAGGTCCTCAGTAGGGGGCACTCAAGAGTCAACCACACATCAATGTTTCTCTCCTTCTCTTTCTCTCTCCCTTCCCCTCTGTCCAAAAAATAAATAAATAAATTTTTTTCTAAAAAAACTCAGTAATCAGAAAATAAACAACCTGATTGAAAGTAAGCTAAAGACATTAAGAGATACCTCACCAAAGAAGGTATATGATGGCAAATAAACATGAACTGATGCTCTACAACATATGTCATCAGGGTAATGCAAATTAAAACAATGAGATGAATTACACATTTCTAATGGCCAAAATTCAGAATACTGAAAACACCAAGTAATGGCAAGGATGTGGAGCACTAAGAACAATTATTCATTGCTGGTGGGAATGGAAAATAGTGCAGCCCCTTTGGAAGGCAGTTGGAAAGTTTCTTCTAAAACTAAACATATGCATACTATGTGATCCAGACATCATAATACTTGGTATTTATTCAACAGAGTTAAAAACATGTCCACACAGAAAATGGCATGCAGATGTTTCTAGAAGCTTTATTCCTAATTTCTCAGACTCTGAAGCAACCAAGATGTCCTTCAGTAGGTGATGGATAAATAAACTGTGGCACATCCAGACATGGAATATTATTCAGTACTAGAAAGGAATGAGTCACTGGAAGATCCAAGATAGCAGTAAAATAGGTGGAAGCTACACTCACCACCTCCCAGGACCAAATTAAAATCACAACTAAATATAGATCAATCAACCTGAATAACAAACTTAAGACTAGTTGAAGAGAAGTCTTATAACCAAGGATTTACAGAAAAAGCCACATCAAGAATGGTAGAAGAACTGAGATGTGAAAAGGGCTGGCCCCATTCCCATGGACAACAGCTGAGATTCTGGAGAGATATCTCAGCTGCAAAGGTTCCTCTGAGAAGAGTGGGGTCTCAACCCCAAGACAGGCTCCTCAGCCCAAAGCACCAGAGCCAGGAAGAGGTGCCTACATGATATCTAGCTGTGAAAATCAGTGGGATTGTGTCCATTGGAAATAGACAGTAGTCTACTAGAGACACAGACGTTCTCTTAAATGGCCAGTGCACAAAATCTCATTTCCAGCCACTCACTCTGGGCTCTGGCAGAGGGAGGATGGAGTGGACTAGAGTTGTATAAGGAGAGACTGGGGTGTGCGGATCTGGGGAGAGCGCTGAAGACACAACAACCAGGATCCCTGAGCTGCTTTTCTCCCACACTGCAGACACCATCATTCTTGGGTGGAGCATTTCTCTTCATATAACATCAGCTTGGGGGGATACAATAACTCCATCTTCTGGACTCCCTGCTGCCCCATCCTGTGGAGCTTGACTCTGCTAAGGAGTCAGCTGCCTAGGCTGGAGTGCAGAAGTCTGAGCAGACTCAAGGGATATCAATGACTGAGTTGTGTGTTTTTAGAGGCCATTCCTCCCACTTCACCATGACCCAACTGGTGCCTCCTGCTCACAGATCTACTAGCCCCACTCTCCAGGCTCCTGCAGGACCCACCCTCCTGATTCCTGGTGGATCCATCCTGCTGAGGTCTGGGCAGAATCTGGGACAGATAGAGTTGTGTGGCACTGGGGTGGGGGCTACTTCTTGCACCTTTTCCCAAGTCTGACTGGCACTTCTCCCTCCCTCCCTCTCAGGGGAGATTCACTAACCCCATCCACCCAACTCCTGGTAGACTTGCCCTGCTGAGTTCAGACTCCTGGCAGAATCTGGGGCAGACTGAGTTTTGTGGCTGTAAGAAGGGGACATTTTTCTCTAGCACACCTGACTGGTGCAGAGCCCTCCCTTCACATAGCCAAATTTTCATCTGTTTGGCCTGATAAAATCTGCTGGACTCAGTCTGACAAGTCCCTGAAATCCTGCGCCAACATAAAGGTACAAGCACCCAGTGGGTGTCAGCTAGACTGGTATATTCTGGGGACATTTGCTGAGTAGCCTCAGACACAGCAATGGCACTGAACTTGAACCTGTATCAATCTGGGATACCACTCACTCCTACCTTGTGACTCACTGAGAATCCACTGTATTCAACTCAAGTACCGACAGAGGCTCTTTCAGTGATTGAGCTTAACAGGCAGCCAGCAGGTGAAGGCACGTGGAAGCAGATTTCAAGGTGCCTTGGAACTATGGTTGACCTGCTCCCAGTCCCAGTGCTGGTAAAAGCCAGCCTTGGGGAATAACTTGGCCCTTTTCATACACACCCAGGCACAGTAGAGGAAGCTACAGACAGTGGAATACTTAGTAACTCCAAACAGGTTGCCCAAGGACAGTGATAGGCAGTGTCTAACATTGGTCTGCACCAAAGTCCCTCCTAAAAGGCCCAAGAACCAACACACATAGTAGCCAGCTTCAGACAAAATCAGAATATCCAAAGAGACCCTGCTGAGATGAATTCCACTTCGTTTTGTCAGCACCTGCACAGCGGTTCACACACCATTGTTGGGTTGATTCTCACAGTGAGCCAGCCTGAGGGTCAATCTCAAGCACAAATGGGCCAATAGCAATCAAGACTCAATTACAAAAGGAGCGCCCACATAACTCACACAACGAACATTCCTGGAGCACCCATCACTCTCAGGTGATCAAGGAAACTGCACCACTGGACCCCCCAGGACACCTACCATATAATGCCACCCCAAGAAGATGGGAGTCATAGCAGATCTATCTAATACATACAAACAAACACCAAGAGGTAGCCAAAATGGGAAGACAAAAAACAGGGCCCAAATGAAAGAACAGGAGAAATCTCCAGAAAAAGAGCTAAATAAAATAAAAACAAGTGATTTATCAGACATAGAGTTCAAAAAATGGTTTTAAGGATGGTCAAGGGACATAGTGAGAACTCTAACAGCATGAAAAGGCCACAGAAGCCATTAAAAAAGAACCAGTCAGAAATGAAAAATACAATATCTGAAATGAAGAACATATTAGAAGGAATAAAGAGTATGTTGGATGAAGCAGTAGATCTAATCAGCAATTTGAACAAGGTAGCAGAACATACCCAATGGGAGAAAAAAAAGAATTTTTAAAAAATGAGGATAGTTTAAGGGGCATTTTGGACAGCACAAAGCATAACAACATCTGCATCCTAGGGGTATGAGAAGAAGAAGAGAGAGAGCAAGGGATTAAGAATCTATTTGAAGAAATAATGACTGAAAACTTCCCTAACCTGGAGAAGGAAAAGACACTCAAGTCCAGGAAGCAAAGAGAATCCCCAAAAAGAGGAACCCAAATTGGCTCACACCAAGACAAATCATAATTAAAATGGCAAAGGTTAAAGACAAAGAGAAAATCTTAAAAGCAGCAAGAGAAATGCAGTTAGTTACCTATAAGGGGGCTCCCACAAGACCATCAGCTGATTTCTCAACAGAAACATATCAGGCCAGAATAGATTGGCATAAAATAGTCAAAGTAATGAAAAGCAAGGACCTACAATCATGACTAACTTTATCCAGCAATGCTATCCTTTAAAACTGAAGGAGAAATAAAGAGCTTCCCAGACAGAGTTGGAAGAATCACACTACCTGATATCAAACTATACTATAAGGCCATAGTAATCACAAGAGCATAGTACTGGCACAAAAATATATTTATAGATTAATGGAACAGAATAGAGGACACAGAAGTAAAATATGAAAAAATGCTCAACATCAATAATTATTAGAGTAATGCAAATTAAAATGATAATGAGACATAACTTTATACCTATAAGAATGGCTATCATTAATAAATCAACAAACAAGTGTTGGTGGGGATTTGGAGAAAGGGAACCATCATGCACTGTTGGTGGGAAGGCAGATTGGTGCAGCCACACTGGTAAACAGCATGGAGTTACCTCAAAATATTAAAAATGAAATTGCTTTATGACACAGAGATTCCACTTTTGGGAATATATCCAAGGAAACCCAAAACATTAATTCAAAAGAATCTATTCAGTTTTATGTTCATTGCAGCCTTATTTACAATAGCCAAGATTTGGGTGCAGCTTAAGTGCCCTTCAATAGACGAGTGGATAAAAAAGCTGTGGTATATTTACACCATAGAATACTATTCAGCTGTAAAAAAGAGGAAATTTTCTCTTTTGTAACAGTATGGATGGAGCTGGAGAGTATTATAATAAATGAAGTAAGCCAGTCAGAGAAAGTCACATATGTAGAATCAAATGAACAAAATAAACTAACAAACAAAACAGAAACAGACGCGTAGATGTATAGAACAAACTGACAGGTGAGAGAGGGGAAGGGCGTTGGAGGGCTGGGTGAAAAAGATAAAGGAATTAAGCAAAAAGAAAAACAAAACTCATAGACATAGACAGTATGATGATTACCAGAGGGAAAGGGGAGTTGGGGAGGTAGAAGAGGGTATGAGGGGAATAAATGGTGATGAAAGGAGACTGGACCAGTGGCAGCGAACACACAATACAACATAGAAATTACTGAAGTGCACACCTGAAACCCATATAATTTTATTAACCAATGTTACCCAAATAAATTCAAAGATGTGAAAAACCTAATTGAAAAATTAAAATAAAGAAGAAGCAATAAATATCAAGCCATGGAAAGACATGGAAGATCCTACACAAGAAAAAGCTAAAAGAGTTCATCTAGTTTTACAAGACACGTTAAAGGAATTTCTTTAAGAAGAAAAAAGAGATAAAAATATAAATAATAAAATGGCAATAACTACATACCTATTAATAATTACTTTAAATGTAAATAGATTAAATGCTCCAGTCCAAAGATATAGGTTAGCTGAATGGATGAGCAAATAAGACCCCCCTGTAACCACATGGATGGACATAGAGGGTACTCTGCTAAATGAAATAAATCAGACAGAGAAGGACAAATGCCATATGATTTCACTTACATGTGAAATCTAACAAAACGAAATAAATGAGCAAAAACACAGAAACAAACTCAAGGATACAGAGAACGTTTTGATGATCGTCAGATGTGAGGGTGTTGGGGGATGGGTAAAAATGAGAAGAAATTAAGATATGTAAATTGCCAGTTATAAAAGTGGTCATGGAAAGTACAGCATAGGGAATATAGTCAATAATATTGTAATAATTATGGTGTCAGATGGGTTACCAGACTTATTGTAGTGATTACTTCCTAAGTTATATAAATATCTAATCACATAGTTGTACACCTGAAATTTAAAAAATATTATATGCTAACTGTTCCTTTAAAATAAAAAGTTATTTAAAAAATAAACAAAAGATGAGACTAAAAAAAAGACAAGCCATGAAAGAAACTTAAATACACATTACTAAATTAAGAAGCCAATCTGAAAAGGTTACACACTATATGATTGCAACTATATTATGTGCTGAAGAAGACAAAAGAGCCTACACCATTAAATCCATAAAAACATAAATTTCTACTTGACAGAAATAGCATCTCTTAAAAGCAGGTTATATACTTTATGAAAATTATCAAGGGTCCAGATATATTATCTTCTTATTTTTCCTCTATACCACCCATAAATGCAACATATCCCCTCAAGTAGATGGGCTTTCAGATATAATTTATATTTCAGCACTAAAGTGCATTCTTTCTCCATCCTTTACTCTCTGGGATAAGCCAGAGTTTTGAATTTATGAACCATCTTGACTTCTCCAAGGGATGTAATTTGTCCTGAATTGAAGCATTTAAAGAGTACATATTTCCCACATCTTTGATAAACTATCTAAAGTAAATACAAGATAATAATAGCATGACTGCGGGTATTTTAAATAATGCCCTTGTAGCTCTTGTAAACCGTAACAAATAGAACTATTTTCCCCTAAGTTTTTGTTTTATCATTAAAACATGACCAATTTCATGCTTTTTACCTGTATATTTATTTCTTGGTGAAAAGATGCTAACATTACATTATTTTGAATTGAAAGTTTGTGTTAGTGGCCTTTTCTCTCCATTTATTGTTTGGCTTATTGCCTCAACAAGAAATGATGACATTGAATTACTTTTATGAAAACGAACTTAAAACTGTGTTATTTTACACAAGTTCTAATGGCAACACCATTTTAGAATGAACAACAAAAGTAGACGGACTCATAGTACTTACCGTACGCAAAGTAATAGAAAGGAATCTTATGTATCAGAAAAACATTAGCCTTTCATGGCACAGAAAATTAATTATCTTTCCTTGATTTGTTTGTTTTCTTCATGCTCTACAGGGCTATTGCTTTGCTTCTGCATAAGTCTCTAACTTGTTATTTCCCACCAGCAATAATAGTACAGCTATTACTTTCTTAGATGACACATTATGATAAGTTAAAATGTAACCATATACTACAAAATATAGCATCTAAACTCCTAGAACACAGATTTTTATCTAAAGAAGTGTCATACATTATATTTGCTACAAACAGGAGAAGCAGTTTCTTCTGCTTGATTTGTGTACATATAGTATTAAGGATATTAGAAGAATTTGTTCCATTTTTTTCACAACTTGCAACAATTTTTTTCCTTTCTCATAGAATTCTATAATCTGGTCTTATTCAATAATTAAAATATATGACAAAATTGGGAGACCCAAAACTCCCACAGTTTTAACAATGGAAGAAGGACATCTTGTAATGCTTAACATATAGCACTCAATAGCAGACAGGAATGCATATAAAATTTATCTCAAATATTTACCAGTTATGTGACCTTAGGCAAGTTACTTAGTTGCAGCCACTGTTTTCCTTAAAATTCATGGGATTTTTAATGAAGATTAAGGAATAAAATTCATATGAAGAACTTAGCACAAAACCTAGCTAATATTCAATACATGTTTATTTTTATCATTATTGTTATCATTGTTATTAGTATTAATTATCATTTTTATCATTGTTAGTTTGTTGTTATGAGCACTATTATTTCCTCTTCCTCCAGAGCAATATATAAGCAGAATGTATCCTACACATCCATTCCCAATATCCTTCCATAGAGGATATTTCCACTCTGAGGCTTAGAGTGTTTTTTTTTTAACTCATTTATCACTGAGAGCATCAACTCAATTTGCAGCACATGTGTTTGGTGTAGAGCAAGCATAGTGGAGTATGAGGTACAAATATTAATAAGGTGCCCTGGGGTCCATGCAGCTAAGACTGCTGATGCAACAACAATAAAAATAGAATCCATGCTTCTCTCCTTCACAGCATTTAAATTAGCTAGAAAAAAAATCAAATTAGTGAAGGTGTGCCGGTCTGTTTCATAGGATTTCAGAATAAAATTGGTAATAATAAAAAGCTTTGCCTGCCTCTGTTTCCATCCAGTTTATTTTTAAACAATGTTGAAAGTAACAAGTCCCAGCGGACCTTGCTGTAACATAATATAATCTGTTAGCAGCCAAGACCTCCCCTGTAATGCATTATAATCTTAGGAATAATCCTAGAAGATGAACAAAGCAAAGAACGAAGAATGTTATTTAAGATAAAGTAAATTTTGCCATAGTATTCTTGTAAATAAACAGAAAAAGAGAAGGACTTTCTTTAGGGTATGTATTTGTAATTTTTTCCCTAAGGCATGCAGATGTGTGTGCTTGATTAAATTTCCTAGGTAATTTATCACCATATGAGTATCAGTTGAAAACTATTTATAATCTGAAATAATTAAACATGATCATTTAAACATAGAAGAAAATAATAAGAAAATGGAGATGTTGAGATGAAGATTTTTTGCTACTGTTTTTTTCTTCTTATTTTCCTTGACTCACCCAAAAAGATAGATGATGCCTAAATAGTAAATAGTGGTAAGAAGAAAAAAAGCTAACTGTGTTGTAACATGAAAAACAAAGAAAAAAAGAAAGCAAATGGCAAAAGCAAAAGAGAATAGAAAGTGGATAAAGAGAGGAGAAAGAAAAATGGGATGTTATTCAACTAACTAAAAATAATAACAAGGGGAATGGGAAGAATATTTTAAAACAAGAGATCGGGGCAACTAAGAAAGAAGTAACATAAAAATAAAAGAGGAATGAAAGAAACTCTGAGACCAGAAGAAAATGCAGTTGAAAACTTTTATGATTTGAAAAAACTAAAATAAAGGTGAAGGACAGCAATAATCACAACTAACTTCATCCAGAAAAGAAACATTGAGAAGCCTCAGAGATCAAACAAACTTTGAACTTATTTTCTTAAAATGGACTTAAATAAGTACACACTGAAATTACAAATAGTAAAAATTCCCTCAGAGAAAAAGATCAAGGTTGTAAAAGAAAAACAGTCCATGGGAGAAAGAGAAGTCTAGTTATAGATCATTGGCACTTCCTAAAAAGTATCTTTCCTGTTTCCCGAGTGCCTGTCGCCAAGCCACAAACAGATAAACATAGTGCTAGCTGTTACAAGCATCTCTTTTTGTGCAGTAGCGGAACACAAGATAAAAGACAAAAGACGTTCCAGGTTCATCAAAGATTCAAAGAAACCAAATCTTTCTCTTTGGAGTCAAGAACGAGATAACATTGAAAATCATTTACATGATACAAATGAGATGATCTTTTGTCCTTGGGAAATAAAAGAAAAAGAGAGAAAGCAACAATTAAATACTGTTTTAGTAAAAAAAAATCCAAAGTTAGAGGAAAAACTCTTTAGAAAGGGTCTACTCAGTAGAGGTAAAGAGTAGTGGTTCTACCATTTACTAGATGAGGGGTGTTTAGCAAGACCCTTAACCCCTCTGTGTCTCTGTTTACACATCTATAAAATGGGTATTACAAAATTGATCTAAAGAGTAAACTCACCCATAAGGGGAACCTAATAAACAAAACAAACAAGCAAGCAAAATAGAACCAGAAGCATGGAAACTAGGAACTGACTGACGGTGACCAGAGGGGAGGGAGGAGGCAGATAAGAGGGGAAAGAAGGGGAAGGATCTAGTCCATGAACAGGTATAAATGACCCTTGGACATGGACAATGGGGGTGGGGATTTATGCTGGAGCAAGATAGTGGGGCCAGGCAGGGAAGAGCAACAGGAGAAAATTGGGACAAGTGTAATAAAACAACAATTATACATTATATATACAAATATGGATATCTATATATTTGACAGAAGATACTGTAAAACAACAATTATATATATATATTTGATAGAAGACACTATAAAAAAGGAGAAAAGAGAAATAAAAGAATATACCATTAAAATCTCAAAAAAATAAAGATTAAATAAGATTGAATATAAGTCACTTGGCATAGTGGTTGGTAGATAGTAAGCAGTCAATCATTATTACTATATTTGTTATAGATAAAACAGTGCAAACATTTAAAAAATCTTGGTGATAACTGGCAAACAACTTTTATCCAGACTCTTTAAATGTCTCATTAATATTGTATAATTATATCTTAGTAGGTATCCTACCATTATATAATCATGTTGATGGAATTCTCTTTTTTGAGAAATTAAAATTAGTTCATTTGGGACTTTTGTTTGTTTTTAAACATTTATACACTGTCAACTCCATGAGAAAACAATAGCTCAAAGACAAGGAATGAATGAATGACATTGTGATGACAGAAACAAAAGTAAATACTCAAAAATAAAACTCCAGTGTGTACAAGAATGCTGTGCAAACGTGCAAAGGACTTTGGGTGCAGCTTACTTCTTAATAATTCTATGAAGGAGTTTCAGGGAAAAAAATCACACTCTTGCGTTCTACTTTCTAACGATAGGTAAAAATGTGTCTTTCTATAAAAGATCTATCAGGGTTGAAAGAGAAATTTGTTTCAGATAAATAATTTTTTAAATTGTTTATTTTTATTTAATTACAGTTGTCCCCATTTTTTCCCCCATTACTCTACCCTGCTCTGCCCACCCCCACTTTCCATGTTCAGTCCTCCTCCCCACCGTTGTCTTTGTTCATGGGTCCTTTATACATGTTCTTTGACTTGACCTTTCCCCTACTTTGCCACATTATCTCCCTCCCGACTCCCCTTGGGTCACTGTCAGTTTGTTCTTTATTTCAATGTCTGGTTCTATTTTACTCGCTTATTTGATTTGTTGATAAGGTTCCACTTATAGGTGCGATCATAGGTGGTATTAGTCTTTTGCCACCTGGCTTATGTCATTTACCATAATGTTCTCCAGTTCCATCCATGCTGTCCTGAAGGATAGGAGCTCCTTTTTTCTTTCTGCTGCATAGAATTCCATTGTGTAAATGTATCACTCATTAACTGATGGGCACTTAGGGTGTTTCCAGCACTTGGCTATTTTAAATAACACTACTATGAACATTGGGGTGCATAGATTCTTTTAGTTGGTGTTTCAGGATTCTTAGGCTATAATTCCAGCAGTGGAAATGCCAGGTCAAAAGGCAGTTCCATGTTTAGTTTTTTGAGGAAATTCCACACTGTTTTCCACAGTGGCTGCACCAGTCTGCATTCCCACCAACAGCGTACTAGGGTTCCTTTTTCTCCACAACCTCACCAGCACTTGTTTGTTGATTTGGTTATGATGGCCATACTGACCAGTGTGAGGTGGTATCTCATTGTGGTTTTAATTTGCGTCTCTCTGATGGCTAGTGATACTGAGCATCCTTTCATATGTCTCTGGGCCCTCTGTATGTCCTCCTTGGAGAAGTGTCTATTCAGGTCCTTTGTCCATTTTTTAATTAGGTTGTTTATCTTCCTGAAGTAGAATCATGTGAGTTCTTTATATATTTTGAAGATCAAACCCTTGTCCAAGGTGTCATTGACAAATACATTTTCCCATATGGTTGGATCTCTTTTCATTTTGCTGATCTTTTCTTTAGCAATGCAGAGGTTTTTAATTTGATGTAGTCCCATTTGTTTATTTTTTTTCTTTCTATCCTTTGCTCTAGGGGACATATCAGTGAAATTATTGCTGTGTGGGATATCTGAAATTTTCCTGCCTATGTTCTCCTTTTGGACTTTCATGGCGTTACAACTTATATTTAAGTCTTTTATCCATATTGAGTTTAGTTTTGTGTATAGTGGAAGTTGGAAGTTTTTGGCTGAGTTTCATTTTTTTGCATGTAGTTGTCCAGATCTCCCAACAACATTTGTTGAAGAGGCTAATTTTACTCTATTTTATGATTCTGGCCCTTTTGTTGAATATTTATTGACCATGAAGACTTGGGTTTGTATCTGGGCTCTTCATTCTGTTCCACTGATCTATGTGTCTGTTCTTTTGCCAGTACCAGACTATTTTGATTACAGTGGCCTTGTAGTGTAGTTTCATATCAGGTATGGTGACCCCTTCTACTTCCTTCTTCTTTCTCAAAATTGCTGAGGATATTTGCAGTCATTTAAGGTTCCATATAAAATTTTGAAATGTTTCTTCTATATCTGTAAAATATGTCATTGGTATTTTAATAGGGATTGCATTGAATCTGTAAATTTCTTTGAGACTTTTACAAAACATTTAAGGAAGAGCTAACCCCTATCCTTGTCAAACTGTTCCAAAAAAATCCAAGAAAAGGGAAGTCTCCCAAACTCTTCTTATGAGGCCAGCATCATCCTAATCCCAAAACCAAATAAAGACACAACAAAGAAAGAAAACTACAGGCCAATATTGCTTATGAATACAGACACTAAAATCCTCAAGAAAATATTGGCACATCATATCCAGGAATACAGTAAAAAGATCATACACTATGGCCAAGTGAGATTCATCCCAAGGATGCAAGGATGTACAGTATTTGCAAATCAATAAACATAATACATCACATAAACAAAAGGAAAGACAAAACTCATATGAGCATATCAATAGATTCGGAAAAAGCATTTGATAAGGTACAGCACCCACTTATGATAAAAACACTTAGCAAAGTGGGAGTAGAGATAGTATTACTCAACATGATAAAGGCCATATATGAAAGACCTACAGACAACATCATACTCAACGGGAAAAAAACTAAAATTTTCCCACTAAGATCAGGAACAAGACAGGATGTTCACTTTCACCACTTCTATTCAATATTGTATTAGAAGTTCTAGCCACAGTGATCAGACAGGAAAGAGAAATAAAAGGCATCCAAATTGGAAAGGAGGAAGTAAAACTGTCACTATTTGCAGTTGATATGATAGTGTACATAGAAAACCCTATAAACTCCACCCAAAAACTACTCTTATAAGCAAATTTGGCAGAACAGCAGGGTTCAAAGTCAATATTCATAAATCAAAGGCATTTTTATATACCAACAATGAAAGATCAGAAAGAGAAGTCAAGAAAAAATTCCACTTGCTACAGCAACAAGAAAAATAAAGTACCTAAGAATAAACCTAACCAAGGAGATGAAAGACCTATACTCAGAAAACTACACAACACTGAAGAAAGAAATTAGGAAGACACAAATAAATGGAAGAATATACTGTGTTCATGGATTGAACGAATCATCAAAATGCCCATACCAGACAAATAATTTTTAAGTAGATAAATAACTAAACAAAATATGTCTGACTTAAAAATAAAAAGCTCTAAATAATTATACAAATGTAGAAAAATTCTGACCGTAAGTATTTAAAACTCTGTGGATAGTAATTTTATTTTTTTATGTCATCTTTCCCACCATTATAAACATTCAAAGTATAATACTAACATTCAATAATATAAATGTAAGTGTCTAAAGTACAAAACAGCCCTGGCTGGTGTAGCTCAGTGGATTGAGCATGGGCCTGTGAACCAAAGGGTTGCTGGTTTGATTCCCAGTCAGGGCACATGCCTGAGACAGGTGCTCATGAGAGGCAACTACACATTGATGTTTCTCTCCCTCTCTTTCTCCTTCCCTTCCCCACTCTCTGAAAATAAACAAATAAAATCTTTCTTCAAAAAGTACAAAACATAATAGACATATAAGTTAAAAAGGTATGTGACATTTATCATGGAACAATCACCAAATATTTTCAGTTCTACTATATTTTATTTTATAATTTATTAATTTTTTTCTGTTTTGATTTCTAGTATCTATTTTAAGCTTTTATTGAACTTATATTGTTTACCTAATTTGTTTAATTCAATATTAATACATTGATTTTCATGTCTTGTTTGACAAGTTTTTAAGACAACAAATTCTCTTTTGTGTACTACTTTAGCTATATTGCATAGGCTCTAATTCATAGTATTTTCATTTTTATTAATTTCTATATAGTCTGAAGTCTTGACTTTGATCTCATGTATTTTTAATCTTTTTCATCTGGACTTGATTATATCAATAGAGAATTCTCATATGTAGAAAATAGGTACTGTTCTCTATCTTACTCACTGTTTTTATTTCAAAGTAGGACAATGTCATTCACCTGGCAGGGAAAATAATTAGTGATTGACTAATGAATTATAATTAGTCTTATTGTCAATTTTAAAAATATGTCAAATGATAGGCTCACTGAATGAAATATTTTACAGTCCTTTAAGAGCCATTAAATATGACATAGAAGGAAAAAGAAGAGGTGACAGAAGAGAAAGAGGAAGAAGAGGAAAACAGTGATTCAGGATTTAAAAGCCCCTAGTTCTAGGAACTATACCTGATGGAATATACCAGATTCATCTGATGAGCCTGTAGATTCATTTTTTTCTTAAATATAAAACAAGAGCATTCTCTTATAAATGATATCTAAGATATGTATGTGTGTACTTTACATATATATATATATATATATATATATATACGGGCAAAAGTAGGTTTTCAGTTGTTGATATAAAAAATGGAATCATTAATAAATAATAATAATAAGGATAAACTCAGTGTTTGACATACTCACAACTGTAAACCTACTTTGCCACCCCTGTATATGTTGTTATGGTTCAACATAATTAGAAAGTTAGATGGATAGATAATATATTATACCTCTATACAGACACATATACACACATATGTGCATTTTAATCATTAACTGGTTAATCACATATTTGAACAGGTAATTGTAGCTTCTCTGAATTAGAAAGATAAACACCATTTTATTCACCATCTAGTTCAACAACTCAAATGATGTATAAATTTACTAAGCAAAAACACCTACCAACAATTCATGTATCCTACTGTGAACACCTGTAGTAATTGGGAACACATTAGATCCTGAATCAGCCAATCTGTCTTTGAAATAGTGGCTCATATAAAATGTGTTTTTCCATAACATCTTGCTGTCCATTCTCATTGTGTCTAATGGAGCCACACCAAGTAAAGCCATTCAATCTCCTACAAAGTCACTGATGCAACTTTTTCAGTCAGTGTAAGAAGACTACAGGACCCTAATTCAAATTCATATAGAGATAATGTAATAACAATTATATTTACAACTATTACATTTCACTTAGTAACAAACATGATTCATACTTCCTGCTACAATGACATTACCACCAACCTGTTACCTAGTGTAGTATGTCATTGTGGATTATAAACCACTGCGTAACTCACATAAAGCTCTTGTCCTCTTCCCAGATCCTTGAGAATGTTACTCTTTGTGTCTCTGCCAGAGAAACACTCTCCTCAGATCCCACACAGACTTCCAATCCCCCTTTCCTCATGGAGTCAGCTGCTTCCAAGAGCACGCTGCAAGGCTCCCAGACTCCGAAGGTCCGAGGCCAAGGGAGGCAATGCAACCCAGTTGAGCACCACAGTTAACCGGGGAGATCGTGCCTCCTAGCAAAAGGTCAGCTGCTACTCAGCTATGATCATGCTTCCACATCGGAATAAGTGTCAGAACTTAAAAACTTCCTAAACCAAAATTATAAGTGAAATCTCCTACAAGTTTACATGTTGGCAAGTATTTACAATTTTTCAAAGACAACAAAGATCAGGAAAGAAAAATATATGTCTGTAGATTGAATTTGACCCAAGGTTTCCAGTTTAAAATTTCTGGCCCAGGCTCCTGACATATAGAAAGGTGAGGTTATTTTTTCGGTGTGTGTGGGGAGTGGAATTTCAATGTGACCTGGCTGTTAATTCTTCACTAGAAGTAATGAGAGATGGAATTTTAGCAACAAAACCCTATATTTATATTCACCAAGTATAAAATTTTGTAAATGAGAGGTATTGAAAATGTTTGTGATGATTTACTTGCTATTTTGGAAAAACATGCTATTTTAAAATTAACCATAAGCATTGGATTTCAAATTATCAGATGCTGTAATTTTTCAGATGCTGAAACAGTTTTCCAGGGTAATATTTAATGTAATTAGATCACAATGATACCAAAAATAATCTTAGACCAAGGAGAATAATGTCTTGTTCTTCATTCTAGGTCACTTTATAATCCCCACGTGTTCCTCCAGCAATTTTACTTTAATTTTTAATCACATTTCCAAGGGATGGAAATCATTTCTATAATCCAAAGCAGGGATCAGCATATGTTTCAGTAAAACACCAGATAGCAAACTTTTAATAAATAGTTTAGGATTTGCAGATCATATGGTCTCTCTTGCAAATTTTTCAATACACTGAAGTGCGAGAGCAGCAAAAACAATGTGTAAACCAGGACATGCCTGTTTACCAATCACATTTTATGTAATTACTAAAATTTGAATTTCACATAATTTTATGAGTCATAAAATCTTATTATTCTTTTGTTTCTTTCAACCATGTAAAAATGTAAAAACCATTCTCAGCACACGGATCACCCAAAACAGGGAGTGTGTACTACCCGTGTGTACCACAGGCCTGTGATTGGAGAGTACATCATTCCCGGTATCAAGATACCTGGAATACCAAATTACTTATAAATATTTAATAATTTTTAAATTATGTTCCCAAATTATTAAGAAAGTGGCGTAGCAAGTGGACAGTCAGAACAGAGGGAAGTGTTTTATTTGAAAGAATGCTTAAAACTAGGGAAACTGTTCATATTCCACACTCCAAAAAAAGCCTATCGCATTGAAATTGCTAAGGAAATACTTCTTCGCCCACTTGTGAAATTTTCTTGTTTTACAAATCCACAATCTAAGAGAACGCTTAAAATTCCAGTGGAGATAACAGTACTCCTAATGGTTGTGCCAGCTCTGACTTTGGCCATTTGTCCTCAAAGATGGTATTTCTGGCCATCTTATTTCCTCCTACATCTCAGAGGCAGATAATAGTCAGGGGTTGTAAGACCAGTCCCTAATGTGCGGGCTACATGAGTGGATGCATTAGTAGAGATATTTTTCTTGATCTTACCTTTCAAACATATTCCAGAGAAAACAAAATAATTTGTTGACTAAATGAGCTGGTGGATTTCCATTTTGAAAAAATTTAAATTTTTTAAATGTCCTAAGCAACCAATTATTATCCCTTACTTTTTAAAGAATTAATGAAAGCTGTTTTATCTTGCACCCTTCTTAGAGGTTGTTTTTATTACCAAGACATTATAAACCGTTTACCACACATTCTTCTGATGTGTGCAGCTCTATCGTATGCACTACACTGAATGTTCCTTTCTGCAAAGGGGTTGCATTCAGAATAAATAAACCTCCAGGAGAATGTGGTGGAGTTAAAATTGTCTAATAGAATAATAAGTGGTATTTTAATAATTTCTGAGTATTTTTCTTCATGTATTTTAGATATTATATCTGTTCTTAAAATACATAAAACTAAGGATTTTAGCATTTTATACTTAGAAGTCATTTAATGTCTTGTCTTCTGGAATATATCTACTGGAAAGATAAGCTCACCTTTTCACTTTGTAAGCAGCAATGGATGAATGCCTGTAGTGTTTTTTAAAAATATCATAATGCAGGGGGTGGAGCCCTTGAGCAAAAAAGGAAAAAGACTCATGGACGTGGACAGCAGTGTGGTGATTACAGGGGAGGGGGCCGTATAAAGGGATTAAATGGTTATGGAAACACTACAGTAAAAATTTAAAATAAAATAAAATTTAAAAAATCCTGGGAACCTCATAGAGTATGGTTTAAGTAACGTTATGTTCTACTGACATCCTGAATTGGAGATATAACTGAGCATTTCTAAAGTGTGGAAAATTTCAGGAAAGCTCAATTTTTGTGTTAATTGTTCTTAATGATGCCAACAATTTCATTAAAACCCAAGAAGACTTCTTCACTTTTCTTCCTTAAAAAATTTATTGATTTTATAAAATATTTACAACTAGGTGTTCTTCTATTATCTTACTTGGTGATAAATCTCGTAAGATTTAATGTGCAGAAACTGAAGGCCACAGAAGAAGTTATCATTATGTTTTTATGGCGGTGGTGATGGTGATGGCGCTGGCGATGGTGTGTGTGGGCATTTTGCCTACATAGCGTTTTTTTCACACATTCAAATTATACAAAGAGAGTTCATTCAAATGGAACAATTTTTAACAGAGAAACAGTGATAAAATTCTTTATGCACATCCTAAAATTTTTACTTAGATTGTCTTTGATCAATATGCCTTAGATTAACTAGCTATAAATGTTATATTCTTAGTAATATTACCTAACTCAAACCCTTTAAACTTAAGGAATTTATTGGTAACTTTTGTCAAATGTCTCACTAAAAAGAAAAGAGATAATTTATGCAATGAAATCTCCACTATGTAGTGTTCTAATAATTATTTAAAAAAACAGATTCTCTGTTTATCTTCATTCTTTTATAATAACACAGATTTTCCACTTAAGTGGTATTTTCTAAAATTTTATCTGAGACCTAAAATTTTATCTGAGACCTAAAACAAAAACCTGAACAACTCAGTTTTGTTTTATCCAATATCCACTACATCCTCCCACCACACACACTAGTGGGAACAATTAAGAAAAACTGAAGCTGTCATGTTATGAAGAATTATAATGAAACTAGCTCTTTTCTACTTGCCATCCAGCCTTAAAAAAGAAATTTTATAAATTATTAAACTGAAAATATTCAACTGGCAAGTATGCTATTTTAATATTGTCATTGTAAGAAAGCCCTGCAATAGCAATTAAGAGGAAGATTTTTAGTGATGGCTCTGATACCAATAGATTATATAGTCCTCAATAAGTCTTTTAAAATCTTTGTTCCTCTCTAAAATGGATTAACAATGTCTGTCTAATCAATAAAGTTGTATTGTATCTTGAAGAAGATTATATGCATGAAAATCTTTTGAAATTTATAAAATGTTCTAAAATTTTAGTCTACAATTATATCAATTCAACTTACAATCACTTATGTATTAATTTTTTATTTTACTCTTAGGTATAAATAGTTATAATAATCCTAATCAATGACTGTGGATAAGGGCAGAATTATGACCATAGGACTAGTAAAATGAATCTGGTAGTTTGAAAAAAATCTAGATTTTTTCCACCCTGCTCCACAGCCTCAGCATGTGTGTGTATGTGTGTGCATGGGCATGTGTGTGTGTGTGTGTGTGTGTGTATGTGAAGGAGACAGAGAGAGAGATTTACATTGGGAAATGTACATTCAGAAATTTCAGTCCAAGGATCTATTTAGTGTCTATTTTTCAGCATACTGGTGCATGTCCCCAGGACAATGGATTAGAATGAGGTCATGAAGTATTGTGATTGACTTTGTTCATAGCCATATCAACTTAGTCACAGCACCTAGACACAATTCATTAAGAGCTGTATGATGTATATTTTCTAGTCATGTGTCCAGCTATTACAAGTTTTTTATGTAAAAAAAAATTAGACTTTCTTAACCAAGTAAGTGATTTAGTACCCTAACACATGTTCCCACACTAATAAGTTAGAAGACAAGACAATGACATATATGCTGCTAGTGAACTAAAATTCAATCAGGATGATAATATCAAGAATATTAATGATATCATTAAAGGTTTACTCATATAACACTGCTTTTGCACTTTATTATTGGTTTGTAGATGAATAATGATCTGTGTATGCATAAAATACCAAAATGTAAGACGAAAATATCTGTATAATACTGAAGACTACAGTATCTGAAAAAGGCTTCAGAATTTAAAGTACTTCAGTACCTTCAGCAGTATTTGGCAAATTGTGACGCTTTAAAATTATACATAATCCACACTTACCTTCAAGAATGCGCAATACAAATAAATTGGTCACCAGTAAGTCTCCTCCCGTTAAAATATATGTTAAATCTTCTCTGGTCCAGGTTAAAATCCATAGTGATTCCTAAAATCATTTTCAAATGTGACTTACTCAAGTTGGCTGCTGGTATTTGTAATCAGCTGTAGGTTCTAGCCAATAGAAAAATATCTCTTAACACTCTTTGACTAATCTTTAAGTGACCTATGTATATCAGCATCACATATTTATCAGTTACCCATTCATTAGGCATAGAACCTTAGATCAGTTCGGAGACGAAAATTTGGGTATTGTTCTCCAGTAACATGGGATCCAAGAGGAAGGGAATAAACAAGGAAACTTCCTCTGAGTACAGAGAGAAATATCCACAGTAAATATTACTTGCAAATATTTTAGTTTCACAACTGTAAAGTAAAAAAAAGAAAAATATGATCTACTGGAGAAATTTTATGTCTTCTTACACATAGTTTGTCCGGAAAAAGTCCAACCATTGTTAATATAACAAGAATGGTTTGCTTCACAGAGATGTAACCTGGCAACCAAGGAGAGTGAACTGGAATGTGCATGTGTGAACAATGATGTCTTCACTGTACTAGTCAGTGGGGGTGGTAGATGCCATAGAGTGAGCATGTGCACTGTGTGGCCATGGCATTCAAAACAACTGAGCAAGTAGAACAATAAATATGCATCAAATTTTGTGTTAAACTTGAACATTCCTCTATGGAAACCACTCGAATGACTCAGAAGGCTGCAGCTCTGGGCAACTGGTGATTGGCAGCTTCATCACAACAACATGCCCACTCATACATCACATCTCGTGCAGACTTTTTCGGAAAAACATCAAATCACCCAGGTGACTCGGCCCTCCTACAGCCCAGATTTGGCACCCTGTGACTTCTGGCTTTTCTCAAAAGTAAAATCACTTTTGAAAGGAAAGAGATTTCAGACCGTTGATGAAATTCAGGAAAATACCATGGGGCAGCTGATGGCAACTGGGAGAACTGTGTGAGGTCCCACGGTGCCTAATCTGAAGGGGACTGAGATGTCAGTTTCCTATGTATAGTGTTTCTTGTATCTTCTTCAATATATGTCTGTTTCATAGTACATGGCTGGAGACTTTCTGTCCAGACCTCATATCAACTTTTACTTGTCTCAGGAAGTATTCATTGGGTCATTTGCAGAGGTGTTTGTTATGACCCATCTGCTCCATTTAGCCTCAGTGACCAGCTGATGGGTTAGAAGATATGGCTTGGTTAGAAGAGATCTATTTTCATTATCTAAGTACCTAGAAAACTTAAAGTAGACACCACAATATTTTATGTGTAATCAAAGACCAATGTTTACTGTTGACTATTATTGCCTATGTTAATTACTATTTCTTTAAATATAAATATCTTAAAAATGAAACCCACGTCTTATGCATATATATTCCTAGTTAACATAACTCTGAACAACTGGAAGGCATATACTAAATATGTACTAATTGTTGGCTGATAAAACCAATTTAGTAAAATCTACCCAATAATGTTTAAATAGTACATTCAGTGGAATCTTACCACAAGTTCAATAATACAATAGTGATATATTTTTTTACCCACTACATGTCCTAATAATTCACAGGTCTGAAAAAGTACCCAAATTAATTTAAGGTCCTAATTTAAAAATTCAGAATTTGTCTGATTATGGAAATTTCATTTTGGTCATATTTTCTTTATACAATTATAAATAGGTAATATGTTAGATAAACAAAATTTTCAAGATGTGTTTATTTATTGTTTACTTAAATAATAAACTGTAATCAATCATAACTGCCAGGTTATTTTCAAGAGTTCATCAAATTGAGATCATAATTATAATACTGTTTCAAGGCATAAATTTAGCATTCTTAATAAAGATGCATGTTTTAAATGGTGACAGTAATTATAGATATAAATTTTTATAATGTGTGATTTATTTTTTAAACAATGAAAAATATCTATCTTTTAAAAGGATATCTGTAGCAGACCCTTCTGCGTGGTGTGGGGCCAGCTCCCACTCGGGAATGCACAGGACCCACACCCACAGATAGGTTCTCTCGTGGGTAATCAGATTTGCAATATACGTAGGCTGCTTTTGAGACTTGCTTCTTGCTAACACTCCCTCACCCTGCAAGTGCTAAACCTTGCAGGGACCAGTATAACCGGCTCAACCACTTTTGCCTTTTCATTTGCTAATATCGTTCTGTGATGTGATTAGGGGCGTTGGCTCCTTTTGTTGTAACTGGGGGATAGTGAGTGAGGACCATCTTATAATTTGAGGAGATACAAAATAAAGGCCTGTCATGGCGGAGGCCAAGGCTTTTGCGCCCCTTGAGAGAAAAGCCATGCTGTCATCCTTTTTCTTCCACCGGACTTGGTAGTCCGTGTGTATGTTTTTATTTCATCCATAATGATGCGGACACTGCTGGCCAGTGTCCGCATCAGATATCTCTCTCTCACTTCATCTCTTCCTCTCTCTCAGTTTGAGGGATAAAGGAGATCTTGGCTGTGGGCAAAAGCCAAGACTAAAAATTAAATTCAGACATCATTTAAGATGTTCATCCATTTTTCAAATTTCTTCAAGTAGTTAGTTCTCTTTGTTTTTATTTATTTATTTTTTATTGATTTTCTTTTTTAGAGAAAAAGAGGGGGAAATAAACATCAGTTTGTTCTATTTCTTCATGCATTCACTGGTTGATTTTTGTATGTGCCCTGACTGGGGATCAAACCCACAACCTTGGTGTATGGGGACAACTCTCTAACCAAGTGAGCTACCCAGCCAGGACCCCTTTTATTCATTTTTGAAAAGCAAATTTGTGCATATTCACATGAAGAAGGAAGAAATAACAAATTTCCCCATTGCTTCTTTCAAATTTTATGTCTCTTGCTGCAGGATAGAAGGTAGTCACAGGCTGAGTCATTTCTTCCCTCTGACTATATGTGGCTTTGGTAGGATACCATGTTAATGACTCTCTGTGGACAAAACATCTCCTCTGAGAGTTTTTGCCCCAAAAAGGAACTGAAAGAATAGATTGTGGTATCAGGGTCTAATTGAAAAAGAATAAATATAGGGAAATCACAGCAAAAAAAAAAAACAAAAACTGTAACAGAAACTCACATCTTTTATGTCTCTAGTTCTTCCCAATCACACGTTCTTTCTCAGTGTTTCAGTTCTCTCAAGTACTGGGACATGGAACGAGGAAGAGTAGGTTGTCCAACTACTTTTAGCTCAGTTAGCTGATTTTTCTTTGAAGTGTGTACTTAACACTAAACTTTCTCTTTCCTCCATGAGACATTTTTTTCACCATAGTTATCATTTGTTTCTAATTTTGTATTTAGTCAAAACATGTATGTTGTATATCCTAATTATTTTTAAACATTAGAGAAGTTTTTTGTTTTACCTTTAAGCAAGGAAAAATAAAAGTGTCGTGAGCTAACCCTATGTTATAGGCTACATCCCTCATTGATCCCAACACCAAGATGAAGTAACTACATAAATGCATCATATACATGTTGCAAATTTTAATAGTATTTTTTATTTTTAATTTTATTGTATTTTTCCATTAGCATTTATCCTCCGTATATTCCCCTCCCCCCTACAATCACCACACTGTTGTCCATGTCCATGAGTCCTTTTTCCTTTTTGCTCAATCCTTTCAATCCCTAGCCCCACACCCCAGAGCTGTTTGCTTACTCTCTATCTATTCAATAGTATTTTAAAGGCAAAGTACAATTTAAACAAGTCAAATATTAACATATTATATGAAAATCAAATTAATAAAAACATGTAATGAGACAAATGTTTCTCCATAAATGTAAGCATCCCTGGTCTATTAGTAATCTTATTATTGACATAAATTTTACATTCTATTGTGCCTGAAGTGCTCTGGACTATTTTATCTTTCTTACACATTTTCTCAACAAAAATGTAAGCCATCTTACCTACATTTTATAAAATTATATACAAATAGCCATAGTGTTAGTATTTTAAGTCTTAGTATTTTAAGATTACATGGCTAATAGCCAAGATATGGAAACAACCCATGTACCCATCAGCAGACAATGGATTAAAAAGCCCTGGTACATATATACAATGGAAAATTACTTGACCATAAAAAATAAATTAAATCTTACCATTTGCAACAGCATAAATGGACCTAGATGGTATTAAGTTCAGTGAAATAAGTCCATCAGAGAAAGACAAATGCCATATGATTTCACTTACATATGGAATCTAAAGAACAAGATAAATGAACAAACAAAATTGAAACAGACTCAAAGACACAGAGAGCCAGAGGGAAGGGGGTTAGAGGACTCGAAGAAAGCAGTAAAGGGATTAAGAAGTTCAGGCTGGTAGTTATAAAATAGTCGTGAGGATGTAAAGTGCAGCAGAAGAAATACAGTCAGTAATATTTGCAGTAACTCTGTATCATGCCAGGTAGGTACTGGAAATATTGGGGGAAACATTATATGAAGTATGTGATTGTCAACCGACTGTGCTGTATACTGGAAACCAACACAAAATAATATTAAAAGTAAACTGTGATTAAAAAAATTAAAATTAAAAAAGACTATGTTGCTATAGAAATGGTTGTGGTCATTCTTTCCTACAGTACAGAGAAAGCAGTGTTTCTCTATATGTAACCAAAACAATCATTTGAAAACTGAAAAACATTTTATTTTATTTCATTATATTTTAAGTGATTTTTATATATATGAAGTTGCTCAATTTAAAATACCAAGATATTGGTAATATTGGATAGGTTATCATCTACTTGGAGTCATTTCAGAATAGTTCCGCTTAACAGCAAGTGTGTTAATTAAATGCAAATAAAGTTTATATACTAGCTCTGTCTCTAAAGAAAAGGATGGAAGGTATCTTTTGAACACTACTTGCTTTCTGGTTCTGTAATAGGCTTTCACTTAAATCATCTCATTTAAACCTTGTAATGACTCTACCCAAAAAGATTGAAATAATTATCTACATTTTTTTATTAGAAAACTGATATTCAGAGAGACCAGGTAATTTCCTTGTGGTAATTTTTATTATTGTTGAGTCGTTATTTATATACTAACTTTTCCAACAAATTTAATGTATCTTATAAAGATGAATACATATAATAAACTAAAATATATTTGCGGTAAGTGAAGTTGAGGTATAGAAAACTAACTGAAGTATTTATAGGTTCTATAGTTACATTGTAACTTTGTTCAAAACTTCTAGCAGGCAGAATTTAAATATAGTCATGCTCTTGTAACCAAAAGCCTATCCGGCTGCCTGCCGCTATGAAAGCCAATACTTGAGAGGAGGGTGCTGATGTAAAGGGAACTGGTTTATTTGCAGATACCAGCCATTTGGATGATGCGGGACTCACATCTCAAAGTGCATCTCCTAGAAAATGGGGGTCTCATGTTACAAAGCCCATCTTCTCCTCTTTTATAAGGAGGGAGAGGGGAACAGAACACAGAGATCAAGGGAGGGGGTTGCAAAGTTCTTTACTACGACAAGCGACAAGCACAGTCCATTCCGATAGGCAAGGGATGGTCCCGTGAGTGTCATCCTGGTTTAGTCATCCTGGCTTCACGTCATACTGGCTTCACTTTATCCTGGCTCAGGGTTGAAGCTCAGCAAATCTCCCAGAGCTGGGATGTTGGGATGCCTGAAGGTCAGGGTCTGTATCTTTTCAAACTAGTTCCCAGGATTCTCATATGAACATGCTGTTCATCTGTAAGCTACATATTAGTCAGAGCCAGCACTTACAGAGACAGTGTCAAAGGAATGGTAGGGTGGGTTACAATTTCCCACCATTGCAATTTTACACTGTTACCCCCTGACTGGTGTGGCTCAGTTGGTTGGGTGTTGTCCTGCAAAACAAAAAGTCACCAGTTTGATTCCCAGTCAGGGCACATGTCTGGGTTATGGGTTCGGTCCCTGGATGGTGAATGTAAGGGTGCATCTGAGAGGCAACCAATCATCGTTTCTTTTTCACATCACTGTTTCTCTCCCTCTCTTTTTCCTTCCCCTCCCTCTCCCCAAAAATAAATAAATACCACATTTTGCTGTGCATAATCGTTTTCTGCCAAGACTTTCAGGAAAAAAAACTTTTGTTTTAATTTATAATTCAATTTTGTATTTCTTTATATTTTGATACTTGCTTTTTGTATTATAAAGGAATTTTAACATTTATTTTTGAATATACAGATATTGTTATTGCTTTCTAGAGTTACATTTTTAATGCATAAGCACAAATCAAAGAATTAAAATCATTTATATGGATATGGAATTAGTACTACCCATGTATAATGTGCATCCTTATTTTTCCCTCAGAAATGTGGGCAAAAAGTGAGTATCGTTCATGGCAAAACACAATAAATCTTTTAAAAATTTAGTCCTTTCTATGGCATATAATATCCAGAAGTTAAAAATAAGGAAAACCACATCTAATCAGAGACTAAAGAGAAACTACCTTCTTGTTTAAATAATCTGCTGGTGTGATCACTGACACTTGGGGAGTTTCATAAACCTTTATTTTCAATTCATGTGATCTCATGATGTTATCCTGTCCTGGAATACAGAACAGGTCTTTCAGCAGCAACCTATTGGTTGGTGAAGAAAGAAGAGACTTTCCCTTTAGGAGAATCCATTCTATTCACTGAAGATAATGTTTCTGAAAAATATGCTATACTTAATAGTCACAGTAAAATATTAAGTGAGATAAATATACGTATTTCACAATAAAATGTTAAGTGGGAGAAAATAAAATTTATATTCTCATACACTCATCATATCCAAGGTTTTCTATAAATTCCTTTCCAGCTAAAATGTAAATGTATCTAACTCATTACTATTAGAAACAGAAGTCATATCATTAAGTAAAATTAGATCCTAACTCTTCCCACCCACATCTAACAATAAGTAACATTTTATTACCGCTCTAGAATAACAGGTATGTTAAGGTAAAATAGCACCCTTAATAATTCTCTTTCAAATAGAAGTCCTCTGTGCTTTCTATTTCACCCAGAGAATGAGTTGGTAATTAGCCTGTTGTCAGAGGACCTAAATTCCACTTTGCCATGGTACTTCATGACCTTAAAATACATGATAGCACAACTCTTCTTAAGATAATGCATGTGTGCACAGATAAAAATAGGGATTAAACTTTTGTAAGGAATACACACTTTTTCTATTCATTATCATTTGCCTGATAGGTCAACTAGCCCCTGGCCAAAATAATTCATTTTATGTCACGAGGCTAACAATTTTCAGTTCCCAGTTCTCTAGTAAAAAAGAACCATAATGCATTCCAGAAAACAGAAAATACTACTTTCAAAACACATTGGAAACCTGCAAAAAGAAGCCAGGCTTTTCATTAGTCTTGTAAAATTGAATGTCACTTCCACTTAATATTGGCTTTTTTTAATTCAGAATTACATTTTGCAGCTTCTATGTCTTTCTCAAGTTAGCATTTATCCCTTTACCATAGCTCATTAAGCAAAGAATAGAGAAGATATGAAATACAAATTAAATGGTTCATGTGGGCCCTTCAGGCAAAAAAAGACATCCATACTCCCCAGAGAACTGTGTAGACTCCAAAGGTCAGTTGGAGTTCATTAGTTGCTTTTCATTCCATGATATAGTTAATATTTTCTTGATAATTCTTCCTTGAATAAATAGTATAGGACTTCAGCTTAATTATAGAGTCTGGACAGAAAACTTGGCAAACACAAAAAAAGCATAAAGAAAATTATTGCTGCTAAAATTTGATGTACATCACATTTTTCTATGCAAGTAAAAACACATGGACTTTTTAAGTTATTTCATATTATATATCTCTTAGCATTTTCTCAACTCTAGCAATGTATTCTGATACATAAATTTTAGTGGCTAAATATTACTTTACCATATAGATGTATTATCATTTATTTAAATAACTTTGAGATTATTTTATTATGAAAAATAAAGGTATAGCATGAACCTTGTAGATATATCTTTACACATATCTGAATTTCCTTGTAAATTTCAGGAATTTTAATATTTAAGTCAAATAATAAAACATTTTAAAATCTGAGTGCCAAAAGAACAATTTTCTAAAGCTCTGTCATTCCCTACTCCTCATAGCAGTGTGAGTGTCCTTCTCTAAAAAATCTACCGAGCAATAGATTTTTCTTTATATTCACCAATTTTATTGATCAATGTTACATCTCATGAAGTCATTTTTAGAATGAAAACCTAAAAGAATTAATCTCCATTGCAAGGAACATTGAAAGAATTTTTATAGTCTAAAGTAAAAAGATATCAGATAGAAACAAGATTTTATCAAAAGGAGTTAAGAACTCCAGAAAAAGAAAAATTGGTCAGTAAATATTAGAGGTAATTGACATTATTATTCCAATATTTACATACATATTTTCTTATCTTTTTAAAGACAGCCATTTAAAGTACAAAACACAAAAATGGCTTTTATAAAGTATTTAGAAGTAAAGTATATGACAACTAAAATTTGCTATAAATTTCTTATATTTTTATGAAGTAATAACATTTTTAATCTACACTGTAATAAATTATGCATGCATATTTTATTATCTAGAGAAACATCATCAGAAAGTACAAGGAGAAAAATAACTAAAATGCCATAAGATAAAATGAATACTGTTCAGGTTCACGTGAAACTTTAAAATCTGCATATAGTAGACCCATGCAGTTCAAAATTGTGTTGTTCAATGGCCAACTATATTTCTTTGTCTTGCCTAATTTTTCTAGCTAGAACTTCTAGTCCTATGTTAAGAGAAGTGGCGAAAGCAGGCATCCTTGCCTTGTTTGTGATCTTAGAGGGAAGGTTTTCTGGTTTTCACTATTGAGTATAATGTTCACTGTGGGTTTTTCCACATATGGCTTTTATTATGCTGAAGTTGTTTCTTTATATTCCTCTTTTGTTAAAAGTTTTTATAATAAAAGGGTGTTTAATTTTGTCAAATGTTTTTTTCTACATAAATTGAAATTATCATATCAGAGTTTTTTCCTTCATTTTGTTAATATGGTGTATTACATTGGTCATTTTTTACATATTGAATCATCCTTGCATTCCAGAAAAAAATCCCACTTGGTCATAGTGCATAATCCTTTAGCATGCTGCTGAATTTTGTTTACTAGTATTTTGAAGAGGATTTTTGCATCAATGTTCATAAGAGATATTGGTCTCTAGTTTTCTTGTAGTGTCTTTGTGCTTGCTGTCAAGGTAATGTTGGCCTCATACAATGAATTAGAAAATATCCCCTCCTCTTCAATTCTTTTGAAGTTTGAGAAGGATCAATGTTAGTTTTTAATTATTTGATATAATTCATTAGTGAAGCCATCAAGTCCAAGTCTTTTCCTTGTTATAGATTTGTGGTTACTGATTCAATCCCCCTACTAGTTATAGGACTATTCAGGTTGTCTATTACTTCATGACTTAGTCTTGGTAGGTGTTTTGTTTATCATTCTTATACCTCTTGTTGTATTGAATCTTTTATTAATATATAATGTCCTTATTTTTCTCGCAATATTTTTAAATAAGTTGTATTTTGTTTGATTTTAATATAGCCACCCCTGCTCTCTTTTGGTTACTATTTGTATGGAATATCTTTTTTTATTCCTCTAATCTATTCGTGTTTTTAGGTATAAAGTGAGTCTTAAACAGTATATAGTTGGACATTGTGTTTTGTTTTTTTTCTTCTGTGAATCTCTATCTTTTGATTGGAGAGTTTAAACCCTTTACCTTTAAAGTCATTACTGATAAGGGAGGGCTTCTCTCATTTTGCTATTTGTTTTCTATGCTTTATATCTTTTGTGTCCCTCATTTACTACATTGGTCTTCTTTTGTGTTTAGTTGTTTTTTTGTAATGAAACATTTAAATTGCTCTCTCATATCCTTTTGTGTGTATTCTTTAGCTATTTACTTTGTTGTCACCATTGAGATTACATTTAGCATTCTAAGGTTATAACACTCTAATTTGAATTTTATACCAGCTTAACTTCGGTATTATACAAAAATTCTAATTCTTTAATAGCTCTGATCCATTCTTTTCAGTTGTTGCTTTCACAAAATTATATATTTTGTTTAACATGCCCCAAAACTTAATAATTCTTTTAAATTTATTAGTGTCTTAAATTGTATAGAAAACAAAAAAGTGGGGTTACAATGTTGTTAAAATATATTAGCTGTTATAATTGCCCACATATTTCCCTTTATTAAAAATTTTACTTCTTCATAGGCCTTCCAGTTACTGTACATTATCCTCTCATTTTACACTGCAGGACTCCCTTCAGCATTTTGAGTGGCAGCAAACACCCTTAGTTTTTATCTGGCAATGTTTTAATTGCACCCTCATTTTCAAAGGACAATCCCATTTTGTGGACATATAGGAGTCTTAGTTGACAGTTTTTCTCCTCTAGAATGTTGAACATATCTGCCTCTGGCCTCCAAATGTTTTGATCAGAAATGTGCTGATACTCTCATTGAAAATTTCTTGTATGTCATGAACCCCCTCTTTTGGTGTTCATTGGATCCTGTCTTTGTCTTTCAATTTTGATTATAATGTGTCTCTGTGAGTGTCTTTGAATTCATCCTACCCGGACTTTATTGAGCTACTTGGATGTACATATTTATATACTTTTGTCAAGTTTTCAGTCATTATTTCTTCAAATATTCTCTCTGCCCCTTTCTCACTATCATCCTCTTCTGGGACTCCCATAATGAGTATATAGTTTTGGTTTATGGTGGGATAAATATGTTCTGTTCACTTTTCTTCAATCTTCTTTATTACTGTTCCTCAGACATGATAATTTCCTTTGCCCTATCTTCAAGTTGGCTGATTCCATCTTCTGCCTGCTCATATCTACCTTTAAATCCCTCTAGCAAATTTTTCTTTTCAATTACTATCCTTTATAGCTCCAGAATTTCTGTGATTATTTTTTAGGTTTTCTATCTATTGATATTTCTTTTTTTGTTCATATATCATTTTCTTTACTTTCTCCAAATTATTCTTTAGTTCTTCTTTTGGCATATTTAAACAGTTGTTTTAACATCTTTGTTTAGTAGATCTGCTAATTGTTCTTTTTTTTTGTATTTTTGTTGATGTTTTTCATTTGAATGAGTCATACTTTCCAATTTCTTTGAATGCCTGAATTTTTTTGTTAAAAACTGGACATTTAACTCTAATTATGTACTAACTCTAGAAATCAAATTTCTCCCTTCCCCAGAATATGCTGTTTTCTGTTACTGTTTTTATTCATTGTTTTTCCACCACCATCTCATAATCTGCTTTCCGTTAAGTATTTATTTTAAATGCTATATCAGAATATTTGGCAGGTATATAGCAATTACGTCTGTTTTCAAGTTAAACATTCAAAAATTTATCAAAAATATCAAAACAGAACCCAAAGTAATTAGAAGAAACAAAATAATGGAATAATAATAAAGTAGAACAACAAATAGAAAATAAAAATAGGGAAAATTAACAAACCACAGGCAATATTTTGAAATGATTAGTGAAATTAATAAACCGCTAGAATGAATGTTCAAGGAAAAAAGACTGAAGATGCAATACCAACATGATGGATGAAAAGGGGGATTCACCAGGTGCCACTTATAGTAAAAGTATCATAATGGAATATTGTGAGGAACTCCATGTCAATAAATTCAACAACTTAGATTGAATGAAAAATTTGTTGAAAGAAACAAATTATTAAAATTGGTCAGAAAAGAAATAGAAACTCTAAATAACCTTCTGGCCAATAAAAAAATTGAATTTGTACTTAAATAACTTCTCGCCAAAAAAAGCACACAACAAAATAAACTTTAGTCCCAGATGGCATCATCAGTGAATCACAATAAGTATTTAAATAAAAACTCAATACCAATTCAACACAAAAGTTTTCAGAAAATAGAGAAGGAAGAGTTGACAACTCAATCTATTCCTTTTATAAAGCTAATATTATTGATTACGCAATCAAACAAGATCATTACAAGAAAATGACCTTATAAACACAGTCCTTCAAGAATCCTTTTAAAATATTAATAAATAAAATTCAGCAATATATAATGATTCTAAATTATAGGCAAGTTAAGTATATCCAACATTTCAGTGTGGCTAAATATTTTGATAATCTATTACTATAATTCACTAATTTAACAGTTTAAGGCAAAAAAATTATATCATCAATTTAATAAATGAAGGAATGACATTTGACAAAACCAAAACAATATCCGATAAAAATCTCTTAGCAAGCTAGAAACAAAAACAAACTTCTATTTGATAAGGGAAACAATAAAAATTTACAACTAAAATGTTAACAGTATAATACTAATTATTTTCCTACTGAATTAACATAAAAGGGAAAGGTATCAGATCTAATCACATCTTTTGAACATGGTATTGTAGTTATAATTCAATACAAAATGCAAATAAAAAATGGTGAACAGATGTGAAAGGAGAAAAATTGTCATTATTCACAGCTGAGATGGTCGTGTGCACAGAAAACTCTAAGAACTCTTCCCCCAAGGACTAACAGAACTAATGTTGCAAGATAGAGAATTATTAGACATACAGTAATTATATTTTTAACATACTAGCAACAAATATTTAAAAAGCAACATTTTAAAATAACATTTAAACTAGCATCAAAAGATATTTAGGGACAAATTTAACAAAAATAAATACAAAACTTACATGCAAGACTATAAAATGTTAGTGAGAGCAATTAAACATACCTATATAAATGGAGCTTTAAATAATTTTTATGGTTCAGATAATCAAGTATTGAAAAGATACCATTTCTCACAAAATTGATATACAAGATCTGTCTGAACAAAGTCCAGCCATTGTTAATACAATGAGAATGGTTATCACAACATCAATGTAACCTGGCAGCCAAGGAGAGTGAACAGGAATGTGAATGCATGAACAATGATCACTTCACTGTACTAGTCAGTGGCAGTGGTAGATACCATAGAGTGAGTATGTGCATTGTGTGGCCATCACATTCAAAATGACTGAGTGAGCAGAGCAACAAATCTGCATCAAATTTTGTGGTAAGCTTCAACATTCCTCCTCAGAAGTGTTCAGATGATTCAGAAGGCCACAGCTATGGACAACTGGTAATTGGCAGCTTCATCACAACAAAGTGCCCCCTCATGCATCACGTCTCCTCTGGAGTTTTTTGGAAAAACATCAAATCACCCAGGTGACTCAGTCCTTCCATAGCCCAGATTTGGCACCCTGTGACCACTGGCTTTTTTCCAAAACTAAAATCACCTTGGAAAGGGGAGAAATTTCCAAATTGCAGATTCAGGAAAAAACACTGGGGCAGCTAATGGCAATTGGGAGAACTGTGTGAGGTCCCAAGGTGCCTACTTTGAAGGGGACTGAGGCATCATTATCCTGTGTACAATGTTTCTTGTATCTTGCATGTTCTTCAGTAAATGTCTATTTTTCATAGTACATGGCTGGATACTTTCTGGACAGACTGCATATAGATCTAAGGTAATCCCAATAAAAATTCCAGCATGACGCCCTGGCTGGTGTAGCTCAGTGGATTGAGCGCGGGCCTGCGAACCAAAGGATCGCGGTTCGATTCCCAGTCAGGGCACATGCCTGGGTTGCCAGGCCAGTTCCCGGCAGGGGACATACAAGAGGCAACCGCACATTGATGTTTCTCTCCCTCTCTCCTTCCCTTCCCCTCTAAAGATAAATAAATAAATAAATAATAAAAATAAATAAATAAAATATTAAAAAAAACCCAATACTTTATTTAAAAAAAAAAAAAATTCCAGCATGACATTTTTCCAAGTAATTGACAAGATAATTCTTAAATGTATTTCAAAGAGCAAAGGACCAAGGATAGTTAAAACTACCTTAAGATTATGTAGCCAGATATAAAGAGAAAATAATAGAGGCGTGTTGAACAGTTAATTATTAAAAACATGTATTAATTACTAGATTTTGTGTTCTTACCAATTAATGCTATTTATTAACCTTTATAAATTACAAAATTTTATATTTTTCATCCTAAATGTATATCTCTTTATTACAAATTTGATGTTATAATTTTGTTTTATTTTTTCTTAAGAGGTTCCTCACCTAATTGAAAAAGTTGCAGAGCCCACAAAACCCTGTTCTACTCCTGGTCCCAAGCTCACCAGATAATCTGCTTTGTATTACACAGTCCAGAATTGATGCTTTTTGCCTGAGACATAAAGCCAATGGGCTTATTTACAAAATTCTATTAGTTTATTTTCATTAACAAGCTCACAACTGTGAATTATTTTCCTTCTACTAAGTGAAATTCACAGCGGCATTGCCCTTCAACTATTATTACCTTTTCAAATCTTGAAGTGCTCCTCTATGGAAAGAAATCCAGAGTCATTAAAGTGGATAATCTCTTTAAACAAAAAATTGTTTTAGCTCTTGATTATGATATTTCTCATTAAAAGACATATACAACATCTCTTATGAGATTTCCTGATGACTTTATTGAAAAAGAATAAAAAGTGAAACCAACTTCTCCAAAGTCATTAAATTGTATCCATCCCAGTTAAATTCCAAGGCCAAGTAGTAGTAGGAAAGGAATATTCATTATTCATGTTAATCACTACACTGATGAACAAAATAAATTCAGTAGTGAATATATTCAATATTAGGTTGTTGAATTTGTTTTGTTTAAAATATGCCTTTTACTTGTTTAAGAAACAATTAAAAACAAACATCTATAAAATCTTCAGAATCTAATGTAAACTACAAAATGTAGTGAAGATTGTAATCAATAGTCTATATTAAATATTTTTTCAACAAATATTAGTGGATGTGTCAGTGTTTTCAAATAGCTGGAATTCAATAAAATATCTGTTAAATGAATGATTTGTTAAGAACCTTCTAGGAAACATGAGTATTTATATCTTCAGTTTATTTGTTATAGCCTCCCCCCACTTCAACACACAGACAGTAAAATCATCCTTACCAGCTACTATTCTTTTCAGTAATATTATAAGAAATAATAGCCAAAACTTTTCCAAATGTAATAAAAATTATAAACACACAAAGGCAAGAATCACAAAAAACATAAATCATAAGAAACATGAATAATACACAAAGGCATACTACTATCATATTGTTTCAAACCAGAAGCTGGAGTGGAGAGGAATCATGGCAAGGCAGTGGCTAGAGGACCGGGTGGGCAAGACAGAGGCTGGTGGACTAGCCAGTCCCACATTTGCATGCAGATAAACCAGGAAGAACAACTGGGGAGTGAGACCAGACTGTGCAACCCTGGGTGCCAGTGTGGGGAAATAAAGCCTCAAAACCTCTGGTAATAAAATCTCTGGGGGTTGCTGTTGTGGGAGAAACTCCCAGCCTCATAGGAGAGTTCATTGGAGAGTTCTAGGACCCCACAGGGTCCTAGAATATACACAAAACAACCTGGGAATCAGCACCAGAAGAGCCCAATTTGCTTGTGGGTAGAGAAGGAAGCGACTGAAAGCCTGCCAAGAGCTGAGCAAGAAGCATTGTTCCCTCTCAGACCCCTTCTCAACATACAGTGCCACAATGCAGTGACATGGGTTACCCTACCCTGGTGAATACCTAAGGCTCTGCCCCTTACTATATAACAGGCACATCATGACAAAGAAATATATCCCAAATGAAAGAACAGATCAAAGCTCAAAAAAATAAAATAAAACTAAGAGATAAAGAGATAACTAACGTATCAGATGCACAGTTCAAAACACTGTTAATCCGAATGGTCACAGAAACAGTTGAGTATTGTCACAAAATAGAGGGAAAAGTGAAAGGTATGGAAAGGGAAATAAAGAAAAATGTAAAGGGAAACAACAGTGACAGGAAGGAAATCAAGACTCAAGTCAACAATTTGGTAAAGGAAGAAATAAACATTAAACCAGAACAGAATGAAGAAACAAGAATTCAAGAAATGAGGAGAGGCTTAGGAACCTTCAGGACAACTCTAAATGTTCCAACATCTAAATAATAGGGGTGCCAGAAGGAGAAGAAGAAGAGCAAGTAATTGAAAACTTATTTGAAAACAAATAATGAATAATTAATTGAAAACAAATAATGAAAGAGAACTTCCCCAATCTGGCAAAAGAAATATACTTTCAGAAAGTCCAGGAAGCTCAGAGAGTCCCAAAGAAGTTGGACCCAAGGAAGCAAACACCAAGGCCATCATAATTACATTTCCCAAGATCAAAGATAAGGAGAGAATCTTAAAAGCAGCAAGAGAAAAGGAGACAGTTACCTACAAAGAAGTTCCCATCAGACTGTCAGCTGACTTCTCAAAAGAAACCTTGCAGGCAAGAAGGGGTGGAAAGAAGTATTCCAAGTCATGAAAGGCAAGGACCTACATCCAAGATTGCTCTATCTAGCAAAGCTTTCATTTAGGATGGAAGGACAGATAAAGTGCTTCCCACATAAGGTCAAGTTAAAGGAGTTCATCATCACCAAACCCTTATTACATGAAATGTTAAGGGGACTTATCTAAGAAAAAGAAGATCGAAAACTATGAACAGTAAATTGACAACAAACTCACAACTGTCCACAACCAAACCAAACCTAAAAAAACAAAACAAAAAAACTTCTCATGTAAAAAAAAATATATATATATAAACTAGATAACAATGTTAAGGCAACATCTTTAAAGAAATAAAAGGAAAAAGTGTTATTTCATAATTCTAATAGCAATGAAACAATATGTATATTATCATCATAGTTTGGTATAAAAAACAGATAGATACATGTTTGTAGAAGCCTAGTAACATCTAGAAATATAGGTGTATGCTCACAGTGGGCCATATAAGAGAAGTAGAGAAAGATTCTGGAAGAGCAGAGGACTTTTGACTTTATACATGTATTCACACAACCACCAAATTATTAATTTGACATATAATTTACATAAATAAATAGCCTTAGAAAGATTAGGACTTCCTGATAAATGTTTTAACTCCTTTCTTCTCATTCCTCATTTGTATTTCATCAAGTATAATGACTATTTTTTATTCCAAGACTTATAGCAATAACGGGAAGGCATATTTGCTTTTGCTAAATTACTCAATTTTAGTTAAACCTTACGCAGTGATCACCATGACAGTTCTAGTAATCTGTCACCATACAGAGTTATGATATTATTGGCAACAAATAGATTTCCTGTGGTATATCTTACATTGTCATGACATTTATTTTGGCTGTTTTAACATACACATGTTGTCTTATTTCAAAAGACCCCTGAACACCAGGTAAATAAAACAAAAGTAAAAACAATCATAAACTAAACCTACTTACAAATAGTTTTTTATTTCAACTAGTATTTAATTAAAATCTTGATTAAATATTTAGATCCTGGTAACTATACAGATGGATTCTCTGTGTGAATGAAATCTGAAATAAGCAGAACAAAATAGATAAAATAGCCAACACGACAAATTTAAGGCCCAGAAAGCTGGCTGCCTCTAGGGTATAATTGCATTTATTTCCAGAGAACCTCATACCTTGAATTAATGAGAACTTTTGGATTTTTTAAAACTTTATCTCCATTTGATATGTAACAGAACAAAATAGAAGAAACTACAAAAATGGTTCCATGAATCTTTACAAAAAACAGTCTTTGGCTGACCTTTTCACTAGTAAGTCTATTTAAGGACAACGGATTTCTGATACAACTAAATAGCCGACATTTCAAATTGTTTATAGCCTGACAATGTTATGTAATTCTTATAAATTAATAATGATTTTTCAATGCTGAAACACCCTATAGAACATAAAAGAAGATTATGATTCCTATCTAAACAGACTGTTTAAAGAAATTACTTTTCATTTAGATTAACTTTGCAACATAGTCAATTGCCAGCTTCACCAATGGGTTGTAGCAAATAGATTGTGTTCTAAAAGTCCATTTGTAAATCTTTTATTTGGAAATTGGAATACATTATTTACTTTGTTTAAAAACAATGTTAGCTTTAGTTCTAGGCAGACCTCTAAGCCTATTTAGTGTCTCATTTAATACATATAGCATATGCTACAAGAACTATATAATAGAAACACCTTTTTAAATATTAATTTTCATAAATAAATAAAAGAGCTCTAAGTTGGGACTTGAGAAATGCACCATCCCCTGCTAAAGTGGTAGCTAGAACTTCCCCATTCCTACATATTTCTCTTCCTAATACAAAGTAGAATCAACATACAAAACTGTCAAACACCTTTATCTCTTTGATTGTCCTTATCCCTCAATAAAATGTAAACTCCAGAGGGGCAGGGAATACACTGCAGAGGCAATTCTTAATGAAGCAAGGTGGGGATGAAGGGTAACTACATAGAATCAATATTACGGTTGAGAGTTTAAGCAGAAAATAATGATAGAAAGATATAAAGAAAGTTAAATTAATTAGAAATGCCACAAACAAGCTATACAGAAGCCATGGTTCAAATATAAGGTAATGGTTCTGAATTAGATTAAGCAGACTTTAAGAAAAATAGAATGCAATACAACACATAGAATTACAGATAGAAAGATAACAAGTAAATGATAACAAAAACATATGTTTATTCCTCCAACTGAAAAAAAAAAAAAGGCAGTGAGAAATTCCAGGAGATAAAAACTGTGTAAAAAGACTAATTTTAGAATACCATGCAATTTAAATGTGGCATAGTTTTCAGCCACTCATAGAATTTAGAAAGAAAGAACACATTTGAAATTTATACTAGACATAGGGATCTACATTAGGAATTCAAGAGAACAGAATATAAGTTTAGCAAATTAATTTTTCTTCACTGAGCAATATTTACGTCACCATAGGTAAAAGTTTATTAGTTTTCAATTTTTAGAATTAACCTGTAGACAAAACATCATGTTTTTTAAAAATGAAAAGAATTTGAATGTTATCAAGCTTTAACAGTGTAAAAATAAACATCTGTCTAAAAATGTTGGGTGACAGGAATGGGGAAATTGGGTGGTCAAAAGAACAGGAACACTGATAGTCTTATTAAAAAACATATGAGAGATATGGCTTACAGTTGAAAGAATTATACATTTGTATTATAGATAGTCCTCATATCACTAGGAATTTCATCACAAAAGAAACTAGGAAAGGATGATGTAAGTATGTTGGAAAATTGGCAGATAGAAAATGCTAGACATAAGTTAATCCTCTTCTACAATGATAGGAAAGAAATAATCATTTCTAGGATTGATAAATCAAGAAATAACCGTATAATGATTTCATTTATTTGGAATCTAACGAACAAACCGAACTAATAAGGAAAATGGGGATGGACTCATAGATGGAGAATAACAGCTAGTGGTTGGGAAGGTTAGGGGGTGGAGGGATTGAGCAAAAAGGAAAAAGGACTCATGGACCTGGACAACAGTGTGAAGATTGCTGGGGGGTGATGGGTATAAGGGGTCTATGTGGTAATAGGAAAAATACAATAAACATTAAATAAAAGAAGAAATAACAGGATAAACAAACTGTCTGAAATACTAGAGAACCACAAAACAAGGAAACCATTAAACAGGGTTTTAATGGCTCTCAGGGAAACAGCATGGGTACTCAGACAGCTGTTTGTCAACATAGACGTTTCTGTGCCATTTGACTTTTTAAACATTCATGTGCAATATTTTTATTTTTACAAATATGGTATGTGATAAGAAGCTATAGGTACAGCACATCTATGTTCAATATCATGCAGGAGCAGGTTCAATGTGAGTCCTGAGCAGGAATGTATGAGCCAAACTATAGTTTGGAATTCCAGGAAATCATAGCCCTTTTAGGTGCAGAGAATCTTGAAGTCAGAGAAAGTAAAAACCCTTTGGCTGACCTCTGTGCAGTCACACCCAGAGACTCCAATCCCCACTCATGAGCTGAGCACATTTTTTAAAGTGTTCACCTACTAATTATGGGATAGACACCCCATCAAACTTCAAAGACACAAGCAGTTAGTCAAACTTAAGAGCAGCCTCTCCCAGTCCCCACCATAAAAGCATTGTCTCTGGCTCTGGCCAGTGTGGCTCTGTGGGTTAAAGTGTCTCCTCCAGGAGACTGAAAGGTCTCCTGTTGGATTCCTGTGTCAGGGCACATGCCTTGGTTGCAGGTTCGGTCCCAGTTGGGGCCTGTGTGAGAGGCAACCGATCAATGTTTCTCTCCCTCTCTCTCCTTCCTTTCCCATCTCCTTAACATCAATAAGCATGTCTTTGGGTGAAGATTAAAAAAAAAAATTCCCTCTGGTAAACTGTTTCTCTGTGAGTGTAATCTGAACAGGTCTGCAGGAACTTTCCTCTATGAAAAGCAGTCTTGCTTGAGAGATGAAATTACCAAAAAAAAAAAAAAAAAAAAGCATTGTTTAATTTTTGTAAAATTACTCTACTTTCCAACTTTATAGATATCATTTTTTAAAAAAGACCATATGTATGTTAGATAATTAAAAATATTATAGAGGGAGAATAAAGCAGGGTCAAGGATAACATGTTGACATTTTAGGTAGCATGTCTAGGCACTTTATTGAAAAGACTGAAGGAAATGAAGCAGCTGGCCATGCAGGGCATGGGGAGAAAGGGGATAAGAGCTGCAAAGACCCCAAGGTGCAATATTTAGAAGTTAGGTGTGAGATACAATTCTTGCGGGAGGGGTGGTGATGTGGCTGGAGAGGTAGAAATATCTTATAGAGTCTTGGTCAAAGTTAAGACTTTGGGATTTACACCAGTGACAGAAGAAACCTTGAAGATGTTTGAGCAGAAGGATGGCATGATGGGATCCCTCAGGAACCCTGGGTTAACATTGTCTGAAAGCATGCCAAAGCTGCAACAGGGAGACGAGTGGTAGGGATGAGAAGTGGATGAATTCTGGCTTTATTCTGAAGGTAGAGCTGATAGAGGAGAAAGAGAGTAGTCTCATATTAAGTAAAAAATTTTAGAATAAAAACTGGAAGAATGGAGGTGCCATTCACTGAGACGTGGAAGACGCAGGGACAAAAACAGGGTGGAGGGAGCATGTCAGGAGTCCAGAAATATCTGACTAGAACAATTCTTTCTAGATAAAAAGGGATCTTATTTATATTTTCACCATAGTAAAAATCTGAGTGAATCAAAACATTTTTCTATTTTTTTTATTTTTTGGTAAATGAAATCATGACCATTTAAAAATTTAAAATATTACTAATAGTGTCAATTTTTAGAATTATATATACAACCTATCTCTGGAGTATGTCTGTCCTGTCTCAGATATGTATTGCAGGAGAATCTACCTGTAATACAGCAATTAAGCATGCAAAGAAGCAGTTCATTTATTTTGGTCCTAAAAAAAATATCATTAATCAAATGTATAAATGAATGAAATCACTTCTTCCATGTTTATTAAAAGTCATTATGAAAATGTTATCTATGGGCTCAGCTGACAATTTTAAACTTAATGTGGCTTTTAATCAATGGCTACAAAATCAATTATGGCACCACTGGGCATCTTAAGGAAGGTAAATTACTACCAATCAAAAAGTGTTTTCTTTTAGATTTATATCCTTCCATAATATTTTTTTAAAGAGACTACAACTATAAAAAAGAAATAAGAACCATGTTTTTCATAGAGGTAGGGCTGTGCAGTGGGAGGGACCATCATGTAGGAGAAAGAGGCAATCTTGAGTTCCACGGTCTGCATACCAGTTGTGTGATCCTGAAAACGTTACCCAATTTTATTCATTCAAATATTATTGCTAGCTTACTTCAGATCAAACTTTGAAGTCAAGCTCTTCATTTGCTTGGGAAGTACAGGTATGTGTTCACAACAGGTAAAAGATGGATGATTGGATAAATGGACAGATAGATACATCTATCAAATGTTAGTGTGCCTGAAACTGTTTTGTAAAATTTAAAGTGCTATTTCAATGTTGATTATAAATATTAAAGTAAAATATTCACCTGCTTTCATAATGTATTTTTTCTCCTCTACAATAATGGCAGATAGCAGATTTGGATTTTAAAGGTAACTTGACAATTTGTTAATTAAATTAACCTCAGGCTACACTGCCACCTTACGAAGAAGGTTGATAGCTTTTCTACTCTCCATCCTAAATTATACCTAGCCATAGTATTTAGCCCTTTCCATCAGAAGATATCAAATATAATTAAATGATAGCATTAAGATTCTCCACCTATAAAATAGAAAATAAATATGACCCAATGTAAATATAACCCTCATTAAAATTTCTTAATTCAAAAGAACCTATGCATCTCAGTGTTCATAACAGTGCAGTTTACAAATACCAAAGTGCTGGAAACAGCCTACGTGCCCATCAGTAAATGAGTGAATCAAAAAACTGTGGTACATTTACACAATGGAATACTATGCGGCAAAAACAAAGAAGGAACTCCTACCCTTAGCAACAGCATGGATGGAACTGGAGAGCATTATGTTAAGTGAAATAAGCCAGGTGGTGAAAGACAAATACCATATGATCTCACCTATAAGTGGAACATAATCAACAAAACAAACAAACAAGCAAAATAGAACCAGAGACATAGAAATAAAGAACAAACTAACAGTAACCAGAGGGGAGGGATGAGGAGGGTAATGGGAGAAAGAAGGGGAAGGGTCAAGTCAAGGAACACGTATAAAGGACCCATAGACAAAGACAATGGGGGGATTGAATATGGGAGGTAGAGGTGAGTAGGGTAGGGGAGAGTAATGGGGGAAAATGGGGACAACTGTAGTTAAACTAAAATAAAAGAATTTTTTTTTAAATCATGTAAGAGTCTACTTTACTATCATAGTTGTTTCTAATACTAGGCTTAACAACCTCTGTTAATAGTACTAAAAGTATTTGTTTGTAGAACATGTAGGTGTATGTCAGAATTCTCAATTTCTTTTCAATGTGTTTTTTAAATCCCTCTAAGGAATTTAGCTAATCACTATACCCACTTAAAATAGGACTATTGGAGATGAGGTAATTATATGACTGACAAAAAGGTTCTGATGAATTACGAAAAAGAATTTTTTAAGAAGAACTTACAGTAAAAATAGAAATTCTCTTGTAATTCCTAGTCAAAAAATTAAATCCTATTGCTCTTATGAGTTAAAATTTCTATGAAATTAATAGTCCAAAATTAGTTCTCCTCAATTTCTTATTCCACTCAATTTCAAGAGGGTGAATTCTCAATGCTGGGGAGATGCAGCATTCAGCAGCTACAGCCTAGGTAATTCTTTTGGAGGCTCAAGATCGAATGTATTTACCTCTAAGCATCTCATAATATGCATCTCTAAAGGGCCTAAAAAGTTAATAGGACATAAAAGATTACCACAGCACTTGCCCCATATCCATCAAATCTGGTAGAAGAAGAAAAAAACATTACTCAGCTCCTAAAATGTATCACAGATACAATTATGCTTCCAAATTTAGTACTCATAATGCCAAATATCACAGAAGAGCTTCAGTGGTATCTGAGTGAAGGAAGGAAGTAAAGAGAGAATCTTGTTGTCAGCCAGACCAAATCATCTAATTATACCATCCCTAACCTCAAGTTGCTTTTTCTGTGTGTTTGTTTTTCAAGGTTTAAAAAATTGCAAATGTCAAGCTCAGTCATTCCAGGCACTTTCTTTCCCATTCATTACATTCGAATCCTCTTCATTTTTATTTCTTCTTTGAGCTGTTTCTTGTACCCCAGGGTTGAATTGTTGTCATTCCTTAATGACACAGCCTCCATTATGACTTATAATTTTTCATTCTTGTGTCTCATTAGCTCTTTCTACTGCCTTTTCTTATAGCATACTTAGGTTTTTAATATTCCTCTTAAAAAAGAGGTCTTCTTTTCTCCCACAGTAGATTCAGATAAATAATCATCAATGGTCTTTTGTATTAAGACTATTTGTATTTAAGACTATTTTGTATTAGGACTATTGCTACTCACACCCTACTCTTAGCAGCCAAGTGAAGACCAATAATGCTTCTCAAAATACTGCCATTTACCTCATATTTGTTAGAATGACTGTTGTCAAAAAGACAACTAATAATAAGTGTTGGCAAGGAAGTGGAGAAAATGGAACCCCGATACACTGTTGGTGGGGATGTAAATGGTATAGCCACTATAAAAACAGTATGTAAGTTCCTTTAAAAAAATAGAAATATAACATGATACTGAAATTCCACTTTGGGGCATTTATCCAAAGAAAACAAAACACTAATTCAAAAATATATACTCACCCCTATGTTCACTGCAGCATTATTTACAATAGCCAAGATATTTAAATAACCTAAGTGTCCCTTGATGAACAAATGAATAAAGAAAATGTAGTAAATATATACACATTGAAATACTATTCAGCTATAAAAAAGAATGAAATCTTGCTGTCAGTGACGACATACATAGACCTTGAGGGCATAATAAGTCAAACAGAGAAAGACAAACCCCATCTGATCTCACTTATGTGGAATCTAAAAAAGAAAATAAAACCAAGCTCAGAGAGAGAGAACAAATTGGTGGTTTCCAGAAAGGAATGGGTTAGAGGCTGGGGGGCCAAATGGGTGAGGGGGTCAAAGTTTATAAAATAATTAAGTCATAGGGATGTAATGTACAGAACAGTGACTACAGTTAATAATACTGTGTTGCATGTTTGAAACTGGTTAAGGGAGTAAATCTGAAAGTCCTCATCACAAGAAAAACATTGTGATTATGGATAATGACAGATGGTAACTACACTTGCCTTGGTGATCACTGCACAGTGTGTATAAATATTGAATCACTAAATTGCACACCTGAAGTTAATATAATATTGTGTGTCAGTTATACCACAATTTAAAAAAACACTGTCATTCCTGATATTTCCTTTTGTCATTGTCCAAAAGCTCATCTGACATTCTAACAATTTTTTTAAATAAACCTCTTTATTCTAGAACTGTTTTTGACTTAAATAAAAGTTGCAAAGATAGTACAGAGTTCCCATACACTCGCACCCTGCTCTCCCTATTATTAACATTTTACGTTATGATGATACATGTGTCACAAATAATTAACTAATATCAATACATTATCTGAAGCCCATGCTTTATTCAGATGTTTTCAGTTTCCACCTAACCTCCTTTTTCTGTTCCATGTCCTCATTCGGGACACCACATTACATTTACTCTCCTGTGTCCCTAGGCTTCTCTTAGTTGTAACCGTTCCTAACTTTTCTAGTTTTTCAGGACCGTGACTGTTTTAAAGAGTACTGGTAACAAGTCCATTATTACTTAAATTGGTTCCTTTCTTTCTACATTTGATGTACTAGTGTTTGTTGAATTTAAGTGACTTTTTCCACGTACTTTCCTTGTGTTTTTCTAATAAAGAAGCATGTTTTTCTAATAAACTTCTCTAAATTTATAGCTCCCATAGTGAGAGATATAAAAATCAGGGCATCTGAGTCTTCCCACAGTATTTTGCCCATTTTCTCTTCTTTTGATGGGTAATCCCAACCATTAGAACCACCCTCTTTAGACCGACATAAAGACAAAGTCCCAATCTACTGGTGTGCTCTCTGTATCATTTTGTCACACCCTCCTACAGAACATGAACTCTAAATGTCTCAAGCATGTTCACTCAGGACAACAGGAGCACCCTACTGCCCCCTTGTACTGACTCATCTAGTAATGCTGTGAATATTTTGCACCGACCTCCCTAATTTTCTCTTCTTAAATGTGTCCATATTTCCTTCAAACCAGAAGATTTAGTAACCCAAATCTTCTAGGCATATTTACACAGTTATTCTCACAAAGGATTCTGCATCTTCAGCTCTGAGAAGGTATTCTCTGCAGTCACTTGGATCCCTCCCCACAGGTGCTCAACCCTGGCCTCTGAGATCCAGGCATTCCCTGTGAGAATTCTTTGCGTCCCAGTCATTCTTTCTGGGACAGAAAGAACTGATTGGCTACTTTTCCTTCCTCTTTAAACTGATACCTTTCCTTCTTCTTTAAACTGATACCACTAACCTGATACCTTTCCTTCCTCTTTATCTTTTTATACAGCAATTAGGATAGGTTTAACAATTTTTCCTTTTATACCTGGCTCTCCTGGCCTTTAAGATATCATCGTTCCCTTCATATGTGTCTGGTCTGTCAGCTAAAATATCAACTTTTCTAATAAGCAACTCTCTCTCTCCAGCTTACATAGCCAGTCTTCTTTTGTTTTGCTTTTTTAACTAATCATTCCAGTTGCTTTTTAATTGCCTGATAAAAACATCTTGAATTCTAGAGTTAAAAGATATAACTCTTTTTAATTGTTTTCTTAGACCATGGCTTTGCAATACCTTAATGTTGAGTCATATCTTTATCTTCTTACAAGAGGATCACACATCAGTTCAAAAAAGGGCTTTCATTCATTTTTAGCTCTTCATTCATAATAGTATATCACACTTGTGGAAAAACCCATAATCTGGTCTGGGGAATCAGGACCCATAGTGCAAATTTATTCAGTTAACAAATCTCAAGCCAACTTGAGGCCACATTATTTATTCCCTCCACACTTTTCTTTCTTGGCCCTGAAGGCAGGGGACACAGCATAAAGATAAACAGAATGAGTCAGCTGGTCTAGTCCTGCCTACACAGCACCGGCACAAACAGTACAGGACGGAGCTAAAACCTCACCGGCGTTCTTTAGAACATGAAAAACTCAGCTGCCTTGCAGTTTAAAAGCAACAATATTGTTATTCCTTCCAAGGTCAAAAAGTACTAATCTCAATTTAGCTTCACCTGAAATACCAGGCCAAGCTGTGCCTATGAATTTCAAGGTCTTGTGGTCATAGTCTTACCTGAAGGCATCTATATCCAGGAATGCTGAGGTCACCTGTGCAGCTAGGTTTGTCTTAGGCACAGGTGCTTGCAGTCTTGCCTGAATAAAAATTATCACTTTTGGGGGACAAAGTTATTATATGCTTCAGTGACCCCTCAAAGTCAAAAATCCCACCTGGCCAATTTAATAAAGCCTAAGGCCTAATGCCACCCACCAGAGTGCATGAGCTAAAAACCAATAATAAAATTGTAAAAGGCAGCCATATGGCATGCTATATAGAGTTACCACTTACCAAAGTCCAAAACCATCACTGTAACTTCTAATCCTGCTTGGTAAATCAAAGACCAAAGCCACCATCTTGGATTATTTAGGATTGCTTTTGCAAGATGCCTCTGTCTCCACATTTCCTTCCCAACCTTTATTTCTTAGCTATTGCCACAGGATCTGTCCAATGTATTGTACAATGTTAGGGTGTTTGCAGATGTACTACATAACACTCTTCTCCCCCTATTGAATTTCAGAACCAAGTGAGAGCTGATTAAAAAGTCAGGGGGATGGAGACACCCCCTTTGTCACTGAGAAAATTGTTGTGGCTACATAGCTTACATAGGTAGCCATGATGCCTTCCTAACACTACACCCTACCTCCATAGTCAGGCCATCTACCATATCTTAGGGAGAAAAGCACAAAACTATATTTCATTTAATAAAAAGCACTGGATTTGTAAGGCAAGCCATTATTTCATGCACCGCTAAAAAAGAAATGAAGCCTTCCTATCATTTAAATTAGGACCTACAATTAATCATAAGATATACACATATATTTATTCAGGGATGCTAAGGTATTAAAAATGTGCCTTAGAACTGAAGAAATATGAGGGATCTGTACAAGCAGGCAGATCCCACACAAAGTAAAGGGAAGCAGTTAAGCCACACAAGTCCTCATCATTCCCCCTGGATATTAGTATGAAGATTGACTCTCCTTCCCTGGGGAGCCAAGAGAGGGAGCAGAAAGGCCAGGCAGTGCCAGCCTAATTCTTGAGCATTTGGAAATATGAAACAAGTAGCAAAGAGATTCCCTCACTCAACCAAAAATTAATGTTCTATTTCAGAGAATTTATAATAGTACAAAAGGTAATGCTAACAGTAATCTCTAAAATCTTTATTAATGTGGGGAAAAAAACTTTGCCCTTCATAAAGGAAAACTTCTACAGGAAAAATATTCTAAGTATAAAGTTAACATTTATTTTTAACTTGGAAACTATAGTACTATGTCAAAACTTTAATTTTAAGAGAACAAAGTATAGTAAACATTCTGGTACTGTTTGTAATTTTCGAACATTAAACCAGCATGTTATACAATCAAAGGAAATAGGATCTAGACCTTCCTTTACCAGACAACACAATTTTATATTTGGTCTATTAAGGCTAATCCGTTTGACTGTTAGTCTATCTGAATTGTCTCATGGTAACTTTCCTTTCAAGTCAGAGCTATTACGGTCTCAGTCTCCACAGCAAGAACCAATTGCTCACTTTCTATTTTGTGTGACTAAAAGCATGTTGGCCCAGCACCACGAATAAAGGGACACTCGGGAGCCTGGTGAAAATGACCAACAAAAGTAAATTAAGAGTCAAATGATGGAGCCCAATGGTCTCATAAGCATTATATAAAGGCAATATTGCATAGTAATGAAGGCATTATTTTTGGAGTCAGAGAGACCTGAGCTCTAATATTGGCCCCATTGCTTACTAAGTGGGCAAGCTACTTAACCTCACTTCACTTTAGTTTCTTAATCCATGTAAAGTAATAATAATTCCTCCCACTCAGGCTTGTTGTATGAATTATGAGGCAATGTACATAAACCACTAGCACAGTGCCTGACCCACAAAAAATATAAACTCTTTTTTTATCATGGTAGAACACACATTAGAGATACCACTCCCACATGAGACAAGTACTGTTTTAACACTGGTTATTAATTTAGTTCAACAGGTATTTCAGGTCCTCTGCCTTTTAGGCACAGGTAGAATTACATCTCTGGCAACCTTGCGGTTGCTAGGATTAGTTCTGCCCAATGAGTTATAAATAGAATTTATGCATCTCTTCTGGACAGAGCATTTAAGTGTTGATGTGAGATCCTCCAGATCTTTCTTCCTTTTGCTACAACTGGCAATGTTCCGTTTCGTGGCTCTTCCAGCAGCCTGGGTTCCAGAATAAGGACAACATAAAGCAGAGCTCCTAGTCAACCTTCAATCAGCGTTGACGTACTTTGAGTGCTGTTTTAACCAAGGAGATGTTGAGATTGTTATTACCAAGGCATGATTTAGTCAATCCTGACAGACATGCCTAGTTAATCTCATCTATAAGAATCACATGTTTTTATAATTACATTATCACAATGTCAACTTTAATATGTCCTACATCATCCTTCTACTGTTATAATCAAGCAGGGTATTGTAGGAGTTCATTCATTCAACAAATATGTTCCAGACTCTGCATGAGGTTCCAGGCAAAGGACACTGAACAAGTGGAAATGGTACCTTTCCTCATAGTTTACCATGAAATTGACTGAATAGTGGGGGCTGGAGGACATAATAGATGTTAACCAAAAAACTTCATAGATTTCGGCTTCATTATTTAATTTAGATTTTGTATACACCTATCTCTGCCATACTTCCAATGATTATGTTCACAATAGGTTTATAATCTCATTGATTAGCAAGGAATCTGACACTCTCAGTAATGATATTATCCCTTAAAGCTAAAACTCACCTGGGACAGGTAATCATTACCTGGCTAAGCCCTTAGTAGGAATGGGTTTATTTGATAACACTTTATATATTGTAAAGTTATTGAAGGTTAAATCCTGAGAACAAGACAAACTCGGCAGAATTTAAAAAGTGAATAAGCTGAGATTATGAGGAACCATGGAAAGGAATATCCATATGGTAGAAATGGGCTCAACTGAAAAGCCTCATCCTGTGCATATGGAGTAGAGAGAGGCAAGGCAGGATGTCAGAATGCACACCTGACTGAAAATCAGTTAGCTTAACAGAAATTCTGGCTTTACTACTTATTTGCTATATGACTTAGAATAAGTCATTTAATTTTTCTCAGCCTTAGGTTTCTCATCCGGAAAATATGAACAATAGTTTTTTGTTTGTTTGTTTGTTTTTAACTCAAGATACATTGTTGTAAAATCAAGAAGTGAAAGCATTTCGAAAACTTAAAAATGGTGTTCAAAGCCCCCACTGGGTGGCTCAGTTGGTTGGAGTGTCTTCCTGTACACTGAGAGGTTGCAGGTTTCATCCTCTGACTGGGCACGTGTGCTGGTTGCAGGTTTGATCCCTGGTCGAGGCTCATGTGGGAGACCATTGATCGATGTTTCTCTCTCACCTCAGTATTTCTTTCTTTCTCTCTCTCTCTTCCTCCCCCCTCCCTCTCTTCCCCATTCCCTCTATGGTTTCCTCCCTCTCTCCTTCCCTCCTCTCTCTCTTCCCTCAATCTAAAATCAATGTGGGGAGGGCTGGGATGATGGGAAGGGGTAGGGGGGGAAGGCAGAAAACTGTGCTTGAACAATAAAAAAAAATTAAAAATAAATAAGTAAATAAAATCAATGTCCATACCCTCAGGTGAGGACTAAAGAAAAAAACAAACGTGACCCAAAGAAAAAAATGTTAATATAAGCAAGAACAGGCCTCTCAGGAAGGCGTGGGTGTCACAGATTTATCTTGGCTATTTCCACAAGAGGGAACATAATGGAAGAGGTCAGTAGTTCCCATCCTGTAACAAAGTGTCAAGGCTTTTGAATGTTTTCCTTTGTCAGAATGTTTTACTTTCTATGTAAACTAACAGGGATACAGGGTGTTCCTAGAATAAAGCCACTTACTCAACTGCATTCCAATATCCTCCTTCAGTGAAAGAAAAAAAATGAGCTACAGCTGAAAACAGAATTCGGAATAACTTTAAATATACCTTTGAGAATGACAGCCAGCTGAAATATCATCAAATTGGGCTTCTGGGCAAAAAAACGTTTGAGGAGCACTGGACTAGCTGACTTCTTGGTAAGTCTTCCATTGTTCTTACTCAACAAGTCTTTCATATGTACATGTTCTTCAAATAACAGTTAGGAACTCAGATCCTTTAAATATGGATGAGGGAGAGTCGGGATGGTCAAGAAGATCTCCATTATTGAAAGAGTAAACTACTAAGGAACAAAAATAATTCACCTAAGGCAGAGAAAGGGATTTGTAGTGTCTTTCCTGAAAACCCTAAGAAAGACAACCTCTCAACACTCTGATCACTGCAACTAATAAAAGCACATTTGCCCTGGCTGGTATGGCTCAGTGAATTGAGCACCAGCCTGCGAACCAAATGGTCACAGGTTCAATTCCCAGTCAGGGCACAAACCCAGGTTTCAGGCCAGGTCAGGTCCCCCAGTGGGGGTGCATGAGAGGCAACCACACATTGATGTTTCTCTCCTTCTCTTTATCCCTTCCTTTATCTAAAAATAAATAAAATCTTTTTAAAATAATACATTTGTTCTACAACCTTTAGATTATGCATTAGGAAAAATAATGATTCATCACTGTAAAGATTTGTGACTAACACATAACTCTAATAAACATTTCTTCAGAACTTTAATCCAACCCTTCTTTTCCATCTGAGATATTCTGAAGTGAACAGTATGGGTTTTGCAATTTGCATTGTGCCCTACTAATTTGACACTACATCTAATTGAAGTGTCATGCCCTCAGCGAATGAATCTCCACTACCAAACTAAACCGGAGAATAGAAACAATTGCCTAATTAAGGTTTTGACTGAATTGCTGAGCTAATTCAAGCAAAACATGATTTTCCTAAGAAAATTTTTCCTTTTACCGACTGACTTATTTGATCTCACCTAAAAGTAAAATGTAATAAACGAAATAAACTAATGGACAAAATAGAACCACAGGCATGGAAACACGGAGTAACCTGACAGTGACCAAAAGGGAGGGGGGAGGGGGACAATGGTGGAAAGAAGGGGAAGAGACTAGACAAAGAGCATGTATGAATGACCCAGGCACATGGACAACAATGTGGGAATTGACTGTGGGAGTGGGGGGTGGGATGGGTGGAAGAGGGCCAAGGGGGAAGAATTGAGACAACTGTAATAGAATAACAATAAAATATGATTACAAAATTTTCCTGAAGCTTGAATTTGTTTAATTAAATTCTGGCCTATAAATGACAGTAAATCTTAACATCTTACATTAACATTTATGTGGTATCTCCACCCAGAACTTTTCCTCTCTTAATGTGTCCTCACACTAGATCAAACAAAAAAAAATTCTTTATTATTCAGGGCCTTGATTTCACTTATAGATAAGATTTCCTTAGTAAGGTCATTGCCTTTCACACTAAAAACTTAAAAAATGGATTCATTTACAAACTTAGAGAATTTATTAACTATTATTCAAACATATGAAAAGTTAAAGAAGGAAAGATAGAGACAGGGCATGAAGTTTTTTGTTTTGCTTTCACTTCTAATGAAAAGAATATTTCCAATGTAGCAGGATAAACTAAATTTAAAAAGCAGAATATTATGAATTAGAGTAAAATAACCTGAAATACAACAGTGAAAACTGGTGATATCTCTCATACTCACAAAGATGATGTTTCAAACCTTCCTAAAAATAAAGTTCCAAATTGATTGAAAGTATTTTATAGCGGTATGCTCCACAACACCAAGAGCTACACTAAAGTAATCTAGCTTGCATACCCAGCGTGAAGCACATCACTGGGCACAGGGTAGGCCCTCAGTAAATACTTATTATTTAATGAATCCTCAGAACAGAACCACTAGCGGTATCTCAGTGCACAACATTTATGCTTCAAGAATCAACACTTAGTTTTTTGTTTGCTTGGGTTGCACGTGTGTGTGTACTTAAAATGCATATAATATTTACTTAACATTCTTCAAAATAGTTCTAATGGCATAATTGTGTTTGGAACTTGTACACACACCTACCAATTTAAGTAGTTTGCATTGCAATTTAGGATTTTCTTTCAGTGGACATGTACTTTTATACCCTAAGAATCTGAAATGGTATATACTGCTTTCAGATAAAGAATGAGCCAGGCATCAGTGTAATTAAGAACATGTACTACAGTTGACTACACTTTAGAGTTGATTAAAAATGTCACTTGGCCACAGCTTTAAAAAACGTAGTGAATAAGTGCCCTCAATAGGAAACTACGAATATTTTTTCTCCCATAGAAAATCTATTTGTGTCACTTCACTTTCAAGTCAAAATTTAAATGATGGGCTAGAACACTTCCGCTAGTACAGAAAAGGTTTATAGGGAAGCAGTGAGATTTGTCCCTGAATCAGATACCACTGGCTGGCCGACCCAACTGCCAATCTCATTTACCCACTTTCTGAATGCCTTACACAACACAGACTAGACAAGCTAACTGTATACTTCTCCAGCCTAATTTGTAGCTATGGGCCATAGTATGAGCAGGTCTGGCTGGTTAGATGTAAATGATACTATAGGATGTGGTTTTGATAAAGATTGTACATTCCTGACACACAGGGCCAAAAGAGCTTACACTGCTGATCCTGCTTGTTCTTATCTCCTGAGTGAGTGATGAAATAGCTGGAGCTGGTGCAATAGTATTATAACAGGAAGGAAAAAGTAATGATGCTGGCCCTGAGAATAAGTCACCAAAGCAATGCCCACTTCCCTAGTCTGGGTATATATAAATAAATAAACTGAAAAAAACACTATTTGTTTAACCCATCGTTCATTGGGCTATGTGTTACTTGCAGCCAAAAAGCATTTTTAAGTGATGTGTTTCCATTTCTCACACATATGTATTTCAAAGTTAAGTCTTCAAGTAGAGGGCTTGTCGAACAGCAGGTTCCTGTCTTGGATCATCAGCCTTTCATTGAAAGGCTACTTAAGCTCAGGAATTTTATCTTGAGTAATACACACACACACACACACACATACACACATGTATATATATACACACGTATATATACACACACATTCATACACACACACACGTGTGTGTGTGTGTGTGTGTGTGGCAGCCAATCTACTAAGTCGCTCTTCTTCCTAAAGTACTTCTCTTATATAATCCATCATATTGTATTTTTAAGTGATTCTTTGACAATTCCATTCACCATTATCAGAAGAGAAATCTTCAAGGTCAGGGCCCCTATCTTATATCCTTGGTATCTTAGGTACTTGGCACAGTGCTTGGCACATGCTAGTTTCCAATAAATGTTATTTGAACACATACACACATATATACGTAACTAATTGGACCTTGCTCTAAACTGAAGGCTGACTTAGAGATGACCCAGTCAGTATGTCATCACTCCCAGGTATGAAAAATAGATTTGAATTCTCAGGAAAGATATAATCATCATAAGACCAAAATAAATAACATTAACATATGTTACATCTAAAGTATACGATATAACTCTTTGCCAAAATCTCTGAGATTAAATTTGTAAGTGGAAAGGCAAAACCAGTGGACATGCTTTTCCTTCTTCTGAGCTCCTTTACTGCTTATGCTCTGCATCATTTATTTAGACTGGAGTCATGAGTCCGGAGTAAAAGTGGTGATTTATTCTACCACACGTTGTGGGTATAAGTTAACTCCTCCAACCAGTGGCTGTGCCCAGAGGCTTTAATTCCCTTATGTAGTTCACAGCCTTTATCAGAGCCTGTCGTCCTGCCCAACTCCCCGCAAAAAATCTTTTTAAAAGACCTAACACTAAAAATAACTTGCTTGTTATGAAAATACAAAATTTAGACAAAATTCCTGAGAAGGACTTTCAAGCATTTAATCTTTCATTCATCAGATGGCTATTGACTTTACAACGTATCAGGCAATTTTAGGCATGAGAGATTGAGAAGTGATAGCACAAAAACCCACTCTCTTCATGAAGTGGGTGAATCAGATTAATAGTTACAAACCTGATTAATGAACCAGATTAACAATTTTAAGCTCCTCCTATGTAAATTTTGGCAACACATGTTAAATCCCAGTCGCAGTTTATTCAACAATAAAATAAAAATCAATATGATCTTCTAATCTTTAAAGGTTAATTTAGTCACTCAGTAAATGTCCACTAGCAAATCTTCTACCAACCCCACCCTTCCACACATACAGCATTTCCGTAAGTACCAGGACATAATGGTCAGCACAACAGCCACAGTGTCTGAAACTTCCAGTTAATGGGAAAGACAAATAAACAGGCATTCAATTTCTTGTGATAAGTATTTTCAAAGAATGTGTTAATTTTATTAATATCTATTTTTATATTTTATTGACTTTAATTAATATTTAATGAATGAAAATTTAAAATTTCTGAAGAAGCCCTTGTGGCTGATAAGTATTTTAATAGTTGAATATTCAAGTATAGAACCAATCTCAGTTCAGCTATTAACTGTACAACATGCAGAATTTGAAAAAAAAATAACAAAAAACATATAGTAAATATCCAAGGACTACTTCTTTTAATTTTTCTTTGTAAGAATCAGAGATAAAATGCAAAAGACTTCAAAATACCGATGAGACTATTTATAGACCTAAAAAGTAAGTTTCACGAAGCACCACAAAAACCATTTTGTTCTTTTTCCCCGTGGCTCCTGCGTATCTTGCCCGTGGGGCTTGTTCTTCTCTATCCCCTTGGACACCATTCAAGACCATTGCCTTGACTTTCAGATTTTTCTCAGATAAAAATTCCTTCCTTCACTTAACAAACAAACAAACCAACCCCTCCAACCCCCCCAACCCCCCCGCTGACACACTCAGGTAGAATTAGGTTCAGTGCAGAGTAAAAACAAAAATCCCAACGCCCATCTGCGCTGAAGCTTCTCCCTTCCCAGCCTGGGAAAGCAGCAGGAGAAAGACCTGCAGTGAGACCCGGCGGACTGTTCTCTCTGCTCAGCCAGCTCCTCATCGTCATCCTCCCTCCACCTTAATCAGCTGATGGAGCTTTTGATCCCTCAGAGTCAAAGAGGTCAGGGATAGAAGGTTCAATGAGACAAGGAAAGTCCTATTTGACCAATACCGATCTGGCATTGCTTGTTCCTGGGCTTAGCAGTTATTCAAAGCTGACTTTTTTAATCTCAATTTAATCAGTTCTTTGAAGACCCTCAGACTCTGGAGATCTCTTGTTGCAGAATCTGACCTGATTTTGATGAGTCTGTTGTGACTGGATACTTAACTACTCTAGCCCAGGCTCCTGGTTGTATGCACTTCACCATCTAGCCTCTCCTAGCACCATGTATGTGAATTAGAAAAAGGTGCCCCTCCAGACTGGTGAATTACAAAGGACAGCCTCCCACCAGATTGGCGCAGCCTGGCACATGAGCGCTGGGTGCACAGGGCTCCTTCTCACCCTCCCACTGGGTGTGTTTGTGCAGTGCGTAACCTACACAGTTGCACTCCTGCAGTCCTGTGCCCTCTACAGACTGTCTACTGGGCATCCAGAGTTTCTCCATCAGTTCCCTCTGGGTAGGATCTAAGAAGGCACATGTTCTGCTCTGTGCTCACTCTCCCATCACAGTGTCAAGGAAACCAAACCCTCTTACCTGTCATAGGTGGGAGTGCAGTCACAGTGAGTTCAGCCTTCTCTTCTTTCAGCCCTTTGGAGACTGATCAACACACAGCCTCTTGTATTTTATAATTTTCTGCTGTAAATTAAAAAGCAGTCTAGTGCATCACCCTAATTCCAGGGACATGGCAATGGTTTCGCTGAAGTAGCAGCACTTCGCACTAGAGGTGTAGTGAGAAAAAAGCACACACGCTCCCACCCTGGACCTGCTGGCATATTAAAAGCACATCAAAAACTCTAAATTCCAACTTCCTTCATCTCTCAACTTCTTGAACTTTAACTCTTTTATAATCCATGTAGTTTAAAGATACTCCACTTGAGCTCAGCAGAGGGTGTCTGGTAACTCTTGCTTTAGAATATGGAGAAGTTGACACCTTTTGCCTTGAAGCTTCAATCAAAACTAAGACTAATTTTTTTGTTCTATATGGTGTAACAGCAATTAAAATCAGGCTTGACAGATGATCCAGGGGCAACATATTTTGAAAGAAGCTGAAAAACTAAATGAGTGATATTTATAAACAAATAAAATATAAATTGTAATATTTTATAAATACATTATATATTTATAAAGACGTATGTATTAGGACTGCAGAACTGATCAGTCCTATACTGGAAAAAGAGCTACACAGAGGAATTTAATAGTTGCATGGCAGATGGAGCAAGGGAAGGCTGAGGCAAGAGATATTGGCCAGACGATTAGAAGCTTAAGGTAGCCATATAATTTAAAAATCAAACCTGACACTTTTGAAAAATGAACTGTGCACTGTGAATACACCTACACGTAGATGTAAACTAGAACTGTCCCAGACAAACTGGGTGCCTGATCTCCCTACATATGATCAAAGTAACTCACACTGCTAACTGATAGTAGAAATCAGCAACGAATTGATTTCTGGACTGAACCCATGGAGACTGACCCCAAAGGGAATACTATTGAGAGTGTAGTCTGGATCACATAGGGATATGACAGGCATTGTGTTTGTAATTAATAATGACAGCAAATCAACTCAGTGTCATTTCTGAATGAAGGATGGCATGCTTTATGAGCCATATTAAAAAAGTAGTATAGCAGAAGTCAAGGCATTAACTATAGGGGGTCCTAAGAAGAAATATCATAATTAATCATTCAAATAAATATAGGTTAGTAAAAATTCATCAAACTAATATAAAATATGAACTAGAAAGAGTGATATAGATGTCCAAATAGACACGTGTTTTGACAAAGATAAACATGCCATACCAGGAGTATTTAAAAGAAGGAACTAGAATTGTTTAGAAACAGAGCCCAGTTAGAATACTTGGGAGGAGGGGGAAGAGAGATGTCATTTCCGAATTGACATGCTATTTAGCCAGAGGTTGTTATTTAGTCCTATCTCCTGGGGCTTCTCAAAAGAAACTTGAAAACATGCACATACACAAAAACACACCAACAAATAAACATTAAACTTCAAGCTATATTCCCAGTCAATGATGAAATCAAATTAAATTTAAAAGGAAGAATTAAAGTATAAGAATAATTGTTTCAATTAAATATTACATAGGCTCGACAATGAAAATACCATCAGTTAACTATAAGTCAGAGACTAATAGTCAAAACTAATATTTTCCTGTTGCTTACAAGGTACTTATTAACCCTAAAAATAACTGAGAGATGAGCAAGTATTAGTTCCACTTCACAGATGATGAAACTGAGATATAATGAGGTTAAAACACTTGACCAAAGTCACACAACTAAGAAGTAATGATAATAATTAAAGCACTCAAATTCAGGTATTATATACTACCACTGGGTCGAAAAGCTTTTGTGTTCATCGTTGCTTTGTACATGTGTGGCAGGGGAAAGGCAAGTGTCCCATAAGGCCAGATCTGATAACAGAGTGATAATTTGCTTCAGTATTTCTGTCTCTATTCATCACCGTTTTTAATGTGTTAAAAAAAAAAAAACCTAGATGCAGGCTACGGCAATGTGGTTCAGTCTATACATCAATGTTTTCTTTTGTGCAAACACAGCTCCTTTCCTTTTTCCATGTGATAAAAACATCAGCTCTCTTCTACTCCTTCCAGTCTCAACTGATTCTGATGAAGTTTTTGAAAGGCAAAAAGGAATCTTCTGGAATACTCTAAATGAAGCCAAGAGCTACCAACATGTCTTCAGAAGCCCTGGCAGCAGGTAGAACTTAACCTTTTCCTTTGCTATGTCATTGCTCTTGGATGTACAGTTGTCTGCTGGATAAACATTGTGAAAATTTTCTTTTATGAAAGTCAAATGTATTTATGGTAAGCAGTACATGTTAGATAATAATAAAGAAATGCAAAGAGTGGTGTGGCTTTTACTCTGACACTGCTATTGCATTCTAGATAAAATGATGTTGAAAGGGGAGCATCTACAATTTTTAGAGTTTCACTACTTAGTAACATTTTAATGTTTAACACATTCAAGTTTCTAGTTTTAGTGGCCTTCACAATGGAATATCTATATAAGCATACATATCTTCTAAATATTGTTAGCTTCTAAAGAAACCAGTGATAAAATTATTTCTGTAGTTTACATGTTTCGGCCAGGTTACAAAGGAGGCAGTTGCTAAACAACTTAACATTAAATATTAAAGAATAAAGGTGGCATTAAAAAGCATTATAACAGTCCTTGGTTAATACGAAGTTAGTATATCAGGGTGGAAAAATTAATGACAGTGAAATTTTCGATTTTGAAATTAAATGCCAAGTGTTTCTAAACATGGAAAGATGCCTGAAATTTTACCTTTAGAATTTTATCTGTAGCTGGGAGCCAATTCAAGCTATTTTCGTGTGCCTTTTTCTCTTTTGTACCTACGTCACCGATTTAAGGTTTTTATTTATTTAATTATAAGAAGAAAGAAGAGGCTCTGTGGAGAACATTGACTGGGTCTACTAACCACAAGGACTAGAGAACGGATAATGCAGGGGTGGGGTGGGGTGGGGTCGCTGTAAGGGGGCGGTGTAGCAGTATAAGAGAATAAAAAGGAAGATAATTCAGCACTCTTATAACAACCAAGAAATTTGGGAGAATGCGAAAAAAGCAGCCGCCCAGCATTCTTGAAGGGGCGTGTCTTGCCTCCAGGAGCTGTCCAATCGAATTCCTTCAGAGGGAGCCATCCCGAGAAGATTGATGAGGGTTGCTAGGAAACGGGAGCGTCTCCCTCCCGCCTGACCCAGAGATTGTTCTGCACAAGCCCTCTCCAGGGGCTTGCAGTGTGCAGTTTAGCTGTGTGTGGGGCAGAGCTGCACACCCGCCACCTAGGCTCTCTCGCTCCCTCTCCGTTCCTGCTCTCCCCTTCTCCTCTAGCATGCGGTCAGCTGGGTGCACAGGGACCACGGGAAACCTTTTCCTAGGCTGACTGTTAGTGCTTGCTCTCCCACGGTCAAGAGCTCTAACAGAGCTTCAAAGTTAGAGCCGCGGATCTGCTACTGCCCCACGCCCCTTCGCCCCACCTCTCCGAAATTCCCAACCTTTGCATAGACTGCCTCAGGGTTTCAGAGTGAGGAGAAGCAGCCAGCAAAACCTCTCTGGCTTTCCGTTCAATATCCTCTCAGCTAGGTACACTAGCTCACTGAAGACTCTGCAGATACACCCCTATAAAAGGGAGGGGGAGGCGGAAAGGGGAAAGGAGAACGAGGGAATGAGGAGAGAATGCCAGGTCCATGCCTCTGCCTAGAGTCCCAATTAGGTGCTATGGTTTGAGCCTGGCCAAGGTGAAGGAAAGTTGCTTCCACGCCTGGGAAGTGTGCTTGCCTATAAAGAGAAAGAGAGGGACTCAGCTGGGAACCGCGCCCCTCCCCACCGTGAAAGACCACTGGGTCCCCCCTTTTCCCAACCTCTTTTCTCTCTTCTGCTCCCACCCCTCTTTTCCCACTCCCCACTGACTCGGAGGCCTGGATGTTCTGCCACCGGGCAGTGGTCCAGCTAGCAGCTGGGAGGGGGTGGTGGCAGGGGCAGGGGGCACTATGACAGGAAACGGCGCGCACAAGTTGGCCATTTCGGGGGCAAAATAAGTTCTCCTTGGATTTGGAAAGGACAAAGCCAGCAAGCTACCTCTTTTGTGTCGGATGAGGAGGACCAACCATGAGCCAGAGCCCGGGTGCAGGCTCAGCCGCCGCCGCTGCCACCACGGTCAGCTCCAGACCCTGCCAGGAGTTGTCGGTGCGAGGTAAGGGGCCCAGAGAAAGACGTGTCCCTCTGCAGGGCGCCCGGCGAGGGCGCGGTGGCTCGGGTGCTGCGTGGGGCAGGTGCAACTGGGAAAGTTGAGGCAGAGCACAGACTGGTCCCTACAGTTCTGCCAGGGTGGGGACGGTGGAGGGCAGAGGCCATGTGGGTGTGCGTGAGTGAGAGTTTGTATGTATGAGCGCACTTCGGTGTCTCCAGGAGGGAGTCAGCTTTCAGGGCACAGATCCGCAACCAGGGTGAGAGAGGTGGAGGGACAACTAACGCTTGCAGACCCCCAGAGAGACCACCAGTCTCATCGGCCAACAACCTCCAGCCCTGTTCTGGTCTCAGGATACGTTTCATTTGGGGGGTTCCTTAGGCTTTGTGCACAGGAAATCCTATGATGACTAGCTGCCACAGTGGCTGCTTCATGTGGGTGTGGAGGTTCCCGGGTTTGGTGGGCAGCGGGACCTGGTCGGTGTTGCAGCCTGGGTACGCTCTGCAACCAGAAGGGACCAGAGGTTCTCTCTGCTGCAAAGATGCTTGGAAATTATCCCGAACTCGATGCCTTTTGCTCCCTTTGGCTTGAGCGGAAAATCGAAAAGCCAGACTGGGAGCACGTCTCTTCATCTATCCTGTTCCATTTTCTTATCTGACAGTGAGATAACTCAGAGAGGGCGGGAGATTCGCGATCTAGAAATAGACTAGGTAATATATGCAATAAGCTTGTTTCTTAAGGATTTCATTTCTTCTAGTTCCTTCCCTGCATCACACTTTCGGGCAGATATCTTAAGCAGACATTCCTCCGCCTTTTAAGTATTTTAAAGCATTGTACAATTTGATAACAAATAACAAAACTGTATACTTCTAATAATCTGTGGTCAAGTGCTCAGCTAATTTGCTAATAAAATATTTCTACTGCTATTTGAATAGTGCTGTGTTTGACATACATAGTTTACATATCTGTATAATTAAAGTTGAGATCAACGTGAGTTGAAGTTAGTGTGAGTGAAAGACCTCAGCAATAGTTCATTACTTTGAGTTTCTCTCTTTCCATTTCTTTGTGCTGCCTGTTCTTATACCTGTTCAGTACAGCTATGTGGTGTTTCTGTGAGTGGAAAGGGGCACTTATTGGTAGAGAGACATTTTTCATTTACCTAAATCTAAGTCTGTTTTTTTAATTTGATCACAGATTTTAAGACTGCTACCTGAACTCTAGTCATCTGTGTAAATTTATTTAATATAGGCATGACAAGAACATTTAGATTGCCATTGCACTAAACTCCTAGGGTTACACAGTTTCTACCAAATATGTTTAGGTTATTAGTTAATGATTCTATAGTGTTATGCTCCTTTTTTTCTCAAAATGATCCAGTAGAATTTGAATACATTTTGAAAGTTATTGTATACCAGACCTTAATAAAGTGATGTTTCCCTTTGATAATGGCAGTGTCTTATATTTGGAAAGATTCCTCACACCTGTAGGTTTTAGCTGTCCGTCCTTTCAGGTTCTGATATTCCAGCAAAACTACAAAGATTTTTTGAGTAGATATGCCCTAAGGCTGACTTGATTAGTATTCAGAATGGCACATGTGCTCAGGATGGAAACTGAGTAGAAAAAGTCTTGAAACTTATTTTTCACAAATAAAAGAATGAAAATTCCAGAACATCTATATTCATTGGCTTAACAGGAAGGATAAATGGTAAGAGTATCTTTTAGTGTCAACAAGTCTCTACACTCCCCTCTCCCCAAAAAAAAATCCATATAAAATCTTTTGTTCTATGAGCTAGATCTTTGCCAATGAAATCATAGAAAACTATGCTAACACAAGTAATAAAATAAATTTGGGGAACTTGGAGGATAGAGACCTCTATTTAAATTGAATGGTATTTTTCACAAGTCAGGAATATATGATTAGTAAATTGAGAAAATGTATGAAAACAGAAAACATTATTAATAATGAATATATATTCCATGATCCACTCAGGTGTGATAGTCTTTTTTAAAAGTTATGGTATACACCTGAAAAAGAACTGAGTGTAAATCAGATGATTTACCTCACAATGACCGAATATCAAAATGATCCCATCTCTAATTTTGTATCACTGCAATTAAACTTGGTACGTTGAACAAATGCAAATGCATCCTGTCTGCCCGGCTTTCAATGCAGATTAGGTATCAATAGGATAAAATTGAGGTTAATTAAATTTAAATTAATATTTTTATTGAATAAAAGAACTAGGATAATTGTCAAAAGGTCGCCTTCCTCACTTCTGTACTTCATGACAGGTGATAGACCAGAACTGCGCAAGATTGAAGATAGTTTTATTTTAAAAGACTGCCAGCAATAACATTTTTACAACTACCCTGGATACCTTTTCCTCTTCCTTATTTCTTGTCAAACATTTTCCTTCCAAACTATTTTCTCTGTCCTGTCCATTTCTCTAACAGATATCAGTCACAAAATGTTGCCAAGATTTTTTCCAGGGTCCTACCTACCTCCTGCCAAAATGTAGTCATTGGCTTGCGGATGAAATGTTTCTATTTGTTGTTTTGTACTCAACATCATCCCAAGATACCATTAAACAAAAGAAATGAAAATTAATACCTAATCCCCATTGAAAGCCAGGCAGACAGGGTGCATTTATGCACATTGGAATGTGGCCAGAATTCTAGGGTGAGAATTGTTTTCTCCAAGGCTTACTCCCTAAAAAAAGAAGTAGTGTTTACTCATAGTTTTGCTATTTTACACCGTTTATTGTGCATTTTCATCTCTTCTGAGATGCTGCTAAATGTATCCAGTTTTGCATTAGATGAATTTGTTGAAATTGCTCCCTGGAAGTAGCATAAAATGATAGATTATCCACCAAGACTGAACACATAAAATGAGCTCAATCATAGTAATCACACAGACGGTAGAAGCTATTAGGTCATTCCCCTCCTTCTACTTCTAATGTAGGCTTGGTCCCCACAGCATACTGTATTTTGGAGTACTTCAGTCCAGTCTGATTTTAAATAGCTCAAGTAATGACTTCTTCCAGTGCATTTGAAAGACTATTTCACAGTCTAATAGTTTTCCCTATTAAGAACTTTGTTGTAATATGCAGCCTAATTATCCTACAGTTCTATTTTGTCTTGTTACTTACTCCCTATTCTAACCCCTCTGGACAGTTCATTCTGTTGCCTGATTTAGAATCTTCATCTCACATTTATACAGGATTTGAAGAATGCAAAAGCTTTATACAATTATAGGAGAGAACACAAAGGTGAGAGTTATATATCTGGACACCTTTTCTAAATATGTGAGACATATCTTTCAGGTCATCTATATGATATATATGGTTATCTATTCTTAATAATTTATGTTACTAATGTAAGTGTGGGGAAATTTTTCATCTCTGACATTACTGACCTATGTGACTATTGAGCTGATTTATTGTAACTAATGCTCTATGTGGATACACATTTATGAGACATTTCACTGCAAATTTGATGTCAACAGAACCCTGTCAACACCCATAATACAAGGGAATTTTGTGACATGCTGGTCTGATGCTCCACTGACCCCCAGAAGCGGTTGTCATGTAAATTTCACTATTGAAATAAAAGTGATTTTCATAATTAATAGATGTGCTAGAAATATAATAGTGTGCATAGTTTAGATGTATACATTAACACAATATAGTAATTCTGTTAGAATGCCATAGCCCCTTCATACTAAAACAATCTTAAAAGCTAAGAGAATTAAGCTTGAATTCATCACTGTGCTATATCATGAAAAATAAGTTTAAATCATGCATATATCAATATGGACTAAGTTTAGATTTATACAGAGGTACTATATGTGAAGGTTACTTTACAAATAGAAAAACCTGGAATAACCACAAGAGAGAAAGAGGTTTTCACTTTATTCGCTTAAAATCTGGTTCTAAGATATCCATGTGTAGGCTTCTTTTAAGAGTCTTAAGCAAATATCTTGGTAGACTTACCATCCCACACAACTGTTTCTCCAAGTCCTAGCCATTGAAATGCAAGTTATGCTCATCAGTAGAGGAATAAATTATATAAATCAGGAAATAAGTTCCTAGGTTACACTTGCCAAGTCTGAAAAATTTAAGGCTCGGAGTAAAGTGAATCAGCAGTTAAAACCACAATTTAATGGCGTGTTTTCACTGCTTGGTGAGCATTAGACTCCATATAAGAAGGTTCATGTAAATTAAATTAAGGAAACAGTAAAAAGAACTGGCATTCCAACACTGAATATATCTTTAAGAGAATAAAATTAGACTTCATGGAATAAAAAAATTTTAAACCACTATTCTTCCTCCTGATGGCCCAAAGTGTCTTCATAGTTCCATTCATCACATAGTGGTGAGTACCCTCAAAGTGATTTTCCTTAGAAACAAAGGGAAAATCAATTTTCTTGGTGTAGGGAAAGTAGGCCATTAATATACTTGTGACTTCTCCCTGGGACTGAGGAATTCTAAGATGATGTCTGTGTCTACACAGACTGTCATATTTTCTCACCAAGTGAGTAATCTTTGTATGAAATGGAAAACTGTACACTGTACTTTAAGAACAGGAAAGAAAAATAAACTTGGAAAACATTTAGGCATAATCTATACAAGTATAGACTAAAACATCATAGTTTGAAAATAAAACTACATATAGAGAGGTATCTCCACAGCAAGCCCAAGGTAGTTGTCATTTTTACTTGCCTGTGTAGCCCTACACACACCAGCAACCACAGCCACATACATGCACCACATATGAATAAATTCGTCTGGAAGAGTATAGGCACACGCCAATCAGAAAATTTCAAAACCATGATACTGAACACACAGTTTGAAAAATATTTCAACCTACATGTGTAGCTGGGGATTACTAAGAGAATAACAATTTAAAGACACTTCCTTAAGGGAAAAAATATTTTCAGAAAGAAAAGTTTGCTAATAGGGATAGGAAAGCAGTCAGTCAACAAATGTTTAGTAAATACCTAATATAAGAAAGTAAGATTCTGGAAATGCCATGGAGACACAGGAAAAAATGCTAAAACACATATAAAATTTCACAAACACATGTAAAGTTGAAGGTATTCTAAAAATCAAATTTGAAACTCTAGAGAAGAGTTTCCACCCTACAAAAAAGTCTATTCCTCCATTAACAGATGTGTTCAGATTTAAAATTTCAAATATAGGCTGGAATGTCATCCATTTTTTCCATCAGGAAGGGCATTAGTGTTCAGGAGAATGTAACTACCATATCTTCCAGTGCTTTGAAAAAACCTCCGATGTGTGGCCTTCTGGCCAAGCATCTATGATTTCACATTGATGGAGTCATCGTGGGGGATGCAGCTTTTTATAAGTTTGCTGTGGCTGACCAAGAAAGAAGGCATACACAGATTTCTACAGAAATTGTGATTCCATGAAAGATACTGAGGAGATGAGGAAGGCTGGTATCTTTCAGAATGCAAAGTGATCTTGGAATGTAAAGAATTTCTTTGGGTTGAATTCCATGGAAGTTTGTCACTGACCTGTGTTCCTGGATGTGAATATTTGAGCTAAGGAATAGTTTTTCTTGATAAATAAACAACTAAAAATACAAAAATAAATAATAAAATAAAATTTCAAATATAGATATTCTGACACTCTATGAAAACATCGTGCTGGATGCTGTGAGGTGACAAACCTCACAGTATGTCACAATAATTGATGATATTATTGACCAATTGCCATGTGCTGAGAACTCTGCTAAAACATTGCATGGAATTTCTGTCTCATTTAATACTCACAAGAGCCATATGAGGTAGGTACTCTAATCCTCATTTTAAAGAAGGGGAAATGGAGACCCAGAGAGATAAAGTAATTTTCCCCAGTTTAGGTCATTAACAACTGAAGAACTGGAATTCAAAACTTTTTTAATCCAAGCCCCTTTTCCATACTACTAAGCTGTATTGTCTCTCAATTTATGTTTTATATCGGGCTTCATTTTATTCAACAAATACGTTCTGAGCTCCAAGTAGAACATATTTTGGTAAAGGAGATCAATGACCAGTCAAATGAAACTCAGCATAGAATTCTATGGGCTCAGACTTTCTCTCCCCCAGTTAGTTACAGTCTCTTCTGAGGGCCAATGAAATGCAAATGGGAGAAATAAACTGAAAAATTACTTAAGATTAACTAGAACTGAGGGGAAAAATAAGAATCAGAAAAGTTTATGAAAATACAGGTTTATTAACAAGCTGAGAAATAAACACCAGGTGTGAAAATGGGAACAGAAGAGATTTCCGGAAGCCTAATTTGATGCACATCAGAATCTGCAAAACTAAATACAGTGGCAATAATATAATCTCACAAAGAGTCTGCATGCAGATCAACAGCATTTCTGCTTGTTAAGGCTAACATGCTGAGGTTTCTCTCTTCTTAGTACCTAACTACTTCCCAACAGTAAAACGAGCTTGTAAAAATGTTTCGTAGACAGTAAAATTTTGAAATTTCTTTACTCAACTGAAGTAGTCATTCATCTTTATGTAAGAAACATAGCATTTTACATATTTGGCTATTTATTCAATAATATGTGCAACAACTTAAAAAAGGACAAACTCAAGGGTTTCAAATTCTAAACACAGGTATGGCCAGGTAGCAAAGTAGATTAGAGTGTTTTCCCCATATACCAAGATTTTGGGTTCAATCCCTAGTCAGGGCACTTACAAGAGTCAACCAATGAATGCATAAATAGAACAAGAGAAACGAAGTGACCTGCTGATGATGCCAAAGACTCAGTTAATAGGGCAGCTCTGGGACACATACATCTCATGATTCTCTGACCTGAGTGCTTTCCTGCAGGCAGGAAACCTGCTGTCTTGGTTGTATAAATTTTTATTTCATTTCAGACAGTCAAAGAGCTGAAATATGTAGCTTTACTTGAAACTTTCTCTCTGATTTGTACTAGAATATTTTATGGACATAAAAAATGAATGAATATCACAGATCTGTCCCTCCATCTGGTGAAGACTGTTTCTTTTCATTGTTAATACTATATAACAGATAGATTATTAGTAATATTTTGTATTTTGCTTAACAGTTTCAATTCACCATGTGTTGATGAAGACAACATAATAGAAACTGCTTTTACAAAATATGTCAAAATACATGCCAGTTGGGGAGATGGCACTATAAGGTCAGAACAGTTATAATTTGTATCTGCATCAAGGAGAAAGTGAGATCTGGAGAATGTAATTAATTGTTTCTATTTTGAAGACTCTTATTTTTTCTAAAAAAAGACCCTCTACATACTGGTGCATTAATCCTATTGATTTCTGTCAAATCCAGATACAGTGGTAACCAGATCGGACCACACCTGAGAATTAATAAGGAGCCACAACATTTGACTTAGATTCCTAACCCCCTCCATAGACTTTGCTCAAGCCCTGCCCTTGGGAAAAATGTTTTGAAGATGGCTAAGAGCCCCACTCCCCCTCCAGAAAACATATCTTTTAGTACCTGCCTTGGTTCCTTAAATTTTCTGAATTTTAAACTGAAGTGTTTCATCCAAGAAGTATAAAAGACCATATACTTCTAGGTTCATGCAGTGCACCAACATATTGGATTTATCAGTTCTATTTCTTTTTGCCCAGAAAAGCCAACTTTATCCAGTTTAGTGAGAAGTGGGCAGAGCGAAAAATTATAATTTTTGCCTGCTTCATAATTTTGTCAATGAAAAGCCCTTTCTAGGCTATGATTTCTGGGATAAACATGATGCAGTAACTTGAGAGGGAAAAGACCTTTCTTGTAGCTATTGAACAAATAAAGTCCTGGTAGGAAAAAGGTTGAAATGTTATAGAGTTCTCACCTTCCGCACATTTTTTCCTTCTAAAATCCTAAATTTGTTGGTTGCTATGTGATACAGGTAGGAAATCTGGTTATTTTAAGGATGTTCCTCAGATGGAAAAAGTTGGAACATACAAAGTAGGGAAGAGTGAAAAAGTTGAAGGACAAAGTCAGAGCAGCTGTCTTCTTCCTTCCCTTCCCACCTTCCACCCATTGTACCACCAACCATCATCTGCATACTTCTGTAAATACTGCTCATCAAACTGTTGCCCAGAAGAGCCAGCCTTGACATCACTTTGAATTTACTTAAAAGGAAGAATACTGAGACAGATGCATCCCAGACTACTTTCCTTTAGGTTGGGATTCAGGAATACACATATTAAATCGGCTTCCAGATTATTCTTAAACACACTCAGGTTTGAGAAACACTACTGTCTTAGTCTGCTTGGACTGCTATAACTAAATATGATGGACTAGCTAGCTTAAACCACAGACATTTACTTCTAACATTTCTGGAGGCTAGTTTTGATGAAAGAAGCATCTAAACCTGTAGAGAATTTATGAGTTTATTTGCCAGAAAGTGAAATCTCAACAAATTGAAAGAATGCTCCAGAGAATGGCAGTTTTGCATCTTATTTTATACATTACAATCCAAGGAGGGAGCCTAAAGGAGTTACATGAATTCCATTGGTGGTAGATTACAGGGACAAGAGAAAGCAAAGTAGGGAAATCTCTGGGATTGGATAAAAAGTAAAACTGGAAGACACAATTATTTTACATTGGTGGATACGGGATAGTTAATTAACATTTATAGCACGTAGACATGCTATTCAGGGAAGAAGATAACAATGAAGGGTTCTGTGGTCTCCTGCTCTGGCGTAGAGGTTGTGCCCTGAGGGGTCTGGAAAAGATTACTCTGACATTTCAAAGGTATGTCATCTTAGATGCAAAACACATCAGGTAGGATCACTTAAGGTAAAGAGTGACCTTTGTCAAGGAACCTACATGCCTAGGATGTGACTACCCACCATTACCTGCTTGTATTAGGAATTTTTATGTTCAGACCATCCCATGTGGTTGCTCTCAGTCTCTGAGTTTCCAGAGCCTCCCCTGAGCTTGTCATATATAGTATGTGGCTCTTTTTCAGTCCACACTGGAAAGTCCAAAATCAAGATGCAGGCAGATCTGATTCTGGTAAGAGCTTGCTTCCTGAAGGACCATCTTTTTGCTATGTACTCACATAATAAAGAAAGAGAGAGAGCAGTTGTCTCTCTTCCTCTTCTTATAAAGATATTAATCTCATCATGGGGCCCCCATTCTCATGACCTCATCTAAACCCAATTAGCTCCCGAAAGTCTCTCCTCCAAACACCATCACTTTGGAGTTAGTGCTTCAGTGTACGAATGGGAAGGGGGCACGAACATTCAGTCCATAACACTTGGACATATAGTGACCGTCCCACAGAGGACACCCAGTGAATTACTGTACAAAATTATTCTCCACAGCAAGTTCAATCTAATTAGATTAATCAGTTGTCTAAAATAAATTCTGCAAGCGTGAGTATTAATTAATTAATTAATTAAGCTCAACTAATAAAGCTCAGTCTCCATGAGTTGTGTAGAAAGATTCACTTTCTGGAAATATTCTATTGTTTCCATTGCAAAGGAATTTTTCTTCTATTATCTACTGTAAATCCCACAAAGATACATAAATACATGCAATACATATCTTCTGGACATTTTTATTCGAAGTTTCTCATTTTTTATCTCTTATCCTATATTTTATAATTGCAATATTCAGTTGTTTCAAAGGGAAGTTACTGGTGTTTGAAGAGTCTCATCAATGAAAACATTATTTCTATTTCTAAGAATAGAAATGCTTCTGGATTTGGATAACTGCACGTTTAAAACTCAAATTGTCTTTATAACTATATTCTTGTGAGCTAAGGGGATGTGGGAAAACATTGTTTTGTCACAGTTCCCTTAGCCTTCCGGATCTGCAGAACGGAGAAAAACTTTACTTGGAAACTTTTTATACATTCTCCACTCAGTGTCTACTTCTTTCAAGTGAATGGTTGCTTACAAATACAGCCAAAGATAGTTTTCTAAGCAGCGTCCAGAGCCACGTGGAGGAAATGCTAAAGAGGGAATGAGGTGGAGTAGCAGCGGGTAGAGGAGGCTTAGGCCCGGACACCAGCTTTACCTCCTAAGGGGTCTATGTAACCTCTTTTGTTCACTTGCATTCCACACTTAATAATGGACTTTGTGAAGAGAAAAGCAATAGAAAATAGACTATACACCATCCCCCCCACACACATACACACTCTCTCAAACAGAAAAAAAAAAACAATTTGATTCCTAATAATCAGGCTGTCTCCGGCACCAAAATGTTGAATTGTTGTTTAAATTGTTAAATTGCTGTGTCCCCAGCAGAGCCTGATGCTTAAAGTGCTTACACCTGATAACGGCGCCTGCGCTGGACCCTCCCACTGACGGGACAACTCTGTCTAGCTAAAGCTGGAACCCCATCACCATCCCAAACCAGCGTCTGCCTTCTTATTCCCAGAATCTAGGAGGGGCATCTATGAAATCAAGGAAATCATTCAGTTTCTCACTTAGCTGTGAGTTTAGCAAAGTGCCTTGGTATCACTATATCAATAGATATTGGAATGTATGAGTGTGGTAATATAATCTAAATGAATAAAATTATAACTTTTTTATAATCCAGAAAAATATTTTTCATGGGCTCACCTGTATAAAGACTCACAGAAATCAATGCCTATGAAATAATTTAAGATGTGGTTGGAACATCCACCTGTCTCCTTACTTAGAATTAACTCCAGATGGACAAAGATCTTGTCTGTCTTTTTTAGCAGTCTATAATACTGAAGGGAACATATAATAATATTTAACATATATCTAATGAATGACAGAATCCTATTTTAAATTTTACGTTTACTCATGGGTATCTTCCATGCTGAAATATTAACATTAATTTCTTTCCCTCATGTGCTAGACTTTAAAAATCAGAATTACTTTTACCATCTAAAATTCAATTCATATATTATACCATTTCCTAAAAGCATTTTGAATATCCAACAAAATAACTCTATCTAAAAATGTTAAATTTGGCATAAAAGGTGACATTAATTCAATTAAGTAAGTCTTTATGGAGTGTCTGCTATTCTTAAGGCACTGGGCAGGGTACTGAGAAGGATACAGAAAATAAAATGTCTCTCTCTCACCTAAGAATTTATCATCTTATGGGAAAGGTGAGGTATGTGCACACATAACTATAATAACAGGAAAATTTAGGAGCTCACCTGTGAGAGACCCTTGAGTGCTAATAATTCTGCTTGGGCATAATAACTGTAGAATTGATAGTAACTGCAGAAAATACCATATTAAAAAAAAGTTGCTCCTGTCCTGGACCCTGAAAAATGATTAAGATTTCAGAAAGGGGAAAAATCTGTGTAAGATCTACACAAAGGTAGAGAGCATGGGATGTGTTTGGGAAGCAGTGTGCGGACTGGCTTAATTTAACAGTTGGGTGTGTGGGGCTCAGGGAGAAGGTAAGACTCTAAGAGCAGATGGAACAGTGGCCAACTTTTCTCCTGTAGGTGGAGGGAAACCTCTGAAAGCATTTGATCAGGACAATCTTAAAGCATGATGGGAAAATAAATATGAGGAAATAAAGCCTTGAGAGTCCAGGAGATGAGCTGGCTCGTTATGGCAATAGTTCAGGTGAGGGGTAATGAGGGCCTAAGTAGGGCAGTGGCAATGCGAATAGGAAACACAAAATTAATCTAACAGACAGAAACATGAATAGTGCCTGGTAGGTAAGAATTACCTGTTGGGTGAAAAATACAAGCCAAAACAATTAAGCTGATCATTTTCCTCCTACAGTAGAAAAGGTCATGCTATATCAAACCCCTGGTTTAATAAAGGGAAAGGGGTGTTTTAAAAGAAAGGCAATTTTTTAGGAACTTGGGTCAAAAGAAAATGTAACAATCCAAGTAAAAACTATTTGAAAACAAGACAGAAATGAAATCAATAGAATTTTATCCACAGGCAGTATGTTAAGCCCACATGGACACTCATCAGGCTTCTGCAAAGTCAGCAAAGGTCACCGATTGGCTTCCTTGACTCCTTTACCCCTCTCAATCCATCCAAAAGGCTATATAGCCAGAATTATCTTAATACAAATCTGAGCATGTTACTTTCTGCTTAAAACTCTCCAAAGCTTTTCCATTGCTCTTGGGATAATCAAAACATGCTTTACCTGGCCCACTATGACCTGCATATGTCTCCAGCTTTATGTCTCATTACTTTCAACTCACACTTCTTCTTTCCCTCAAACTTAACAGCTTGCATACCTTGCCCTCTCTCTCTCCCCAGACCTTCTGGTAGACTTGGCAACTTCTCAGGTCACTGGTCCACTCAGTTAGAATTTTCAGGGCTCAATTAGAATTCTGTACCACGTTTGACCTTCTACAGTAGGTTAGTTCTTCCTGCTATGCACTCCTCAAGCTCCCTGTACTTCCCTTCATCACACCTAACTATAATCACCTACCACCTTACTGCAGTTGATAAGTGCTAAAAAACAGCAGAGAGCAGGCCCACTTATTCACAGCTGTTCTCTATTACCCAGCAGACTGAGTAGCACATAGTAGATCAATAAATATTTATTGAATAAATGGAGTAGTAATTCATTAAATTACTCGAGCTTATTTCCTTCATCTTTAAAATTCAGTATTAATATTAAAGATTCCTTTTAGTTATGTAGTTTCTGTGAGTAAATTTTATCAATAAAAAAGACAGAATTCAGCATCCCAAGCCAGAATCAGTATTATACTTAAGAAATCAGTAGTTCTGATTTATAAATTTACATTTTAATTGCTGTTTAAATAGCAAAATTATTAACAAAAATACTGGTGATATGTTTTCTTATTCCTTAACCTACCCTCATTCTACAAACATTTTTCCTCTTCACCTTAAACAGTGAGATATGAGAAACAAGGAAATAGAGAAAAGTAAGCATAAAAACTGACAGTTGAGTAACTTTCCCAAGAAAGCCAGCTTCAGGCAGATTTGAGCCTCCCAGAACTTTCACAAATGAAAACACATTTTAAATATTTTCAGAAAAGAAGATTCATAAAGCTGATTTGATAATACTAATTCTAACCAGAGCCAGTGAATAACACAAGGTGTTTCATTTAATGCAATCTCTGTCACAATACTTCTCAAAATAACATAGATGTTGTTCATATACATTCCCTACAGCATTTTTAGGAGAATGAAAAGGATGTTGTGAGTAACAATAACTTTTATTGAGTACTTACTATATTCCAGGTACTGGTTATTTGCTTAACTCTATTAACTCATTTAATCCTCACAAGAGCCCTACTTGGTACTATTATTATTCCCATTTTACAGAGAAGAATACTGAGTCATTAACACAAGTTTACATAGTGAAAATATAGCTAGGAGGATTTCAGCAATTTTAACTTGTGACCAGTTGACTATAATGCCTCTCTAGTAAAATCATCCCCAAACTAGAAGACATAAAGAGTTGGGATAGCTCTCTTATATTCCTTGATTTCAAAATAAAACTCAAAACCTAGTGATATTCTGAGCTCTTTGTTGAAAATAAAAATCAGTAATATAACCAAATATTAGTTCAATTTGTTAATATTATTGAGCAGAATATATTGGGTTGGCCAAAAATTTCATTTGTTTTTTGCCATAAGATGGTTCTACTAGCCCTGAGTTGCCTTTAACTTCATTTAAAACAATTTTGTTAGATTGTATTGTGACAGCTGTCATATCAGCATGCATTTTTTTAAATCTTATTAAAATTTGTGAATTTTTGTGTAGCCATTTTAATATTGAAGATGGAAGAAAATATGCAACATTTTCAGCATAGTATTATTATTCAGCTTTATTATTTCAAGAAAGTTAAAAACACAACTGAAACACAAAACAAGATTTGTACAGTGTATGGAGAAGATGCTGCATGCAACTGATTGAACATGTTAAAGTGACGAAAGTGCTTTGTGAATTTTCATGCTAGAGATTTCTCGCTGGTCGATGCTTCATGGTCAGGTAGATGAGTTGAAGTTGATACCGATCAAATCAAGACATTAATTGAGAGCAATCAACGTTATATACCACATGGGAGATAGCCGACATATTCAAAATACCCAAATCAATAAAGTTATTGGTGAAAATGAAAAAAAAGTATCTTACAGAAAAAAAAAAATACAAACTTTTTGGCCAAACCAATATTTAACTGTTTATGTTTCTTGTTTTCACCTAAAGTCCAGTAATTTTAGAGCCAACTGCAACTAAACAAACCATTTCAAGTTTTTTTGTTTAAAATTTATTTGTTCCTTTGATCTCAAGAAGTTTTCCGCTGCTTGAAAAGGCAAGGTCACACTACTTTTAATCTTTATATTAGAAGAGAGAGAGATTAAATTTAAAGAAAAAAATCACTTCCCTTATTTTCTAGGAAGAAAAGTCTCAGATTCCCTTGTGCAGAACAAAAACAGTAATTGATACATTGGTGAAACCAGCAGTCAGAAAAGGAAATTGCCCTACTTTATCCCTTTTTCTATCCATCCAGCTCTCCGAGTATGTATATTTACATGTATATAGTTCTTGACTTGATTTATTTAGCTGAGTTTACAAGTTAAAAAGGAAGAGGTCCTGAAGAGATAATTATGGAATACAAATCAAGAGAAATAACTTTGAAAGAATAGTGATTTTGATACTTGATACTGACCTTAAGCCCCTAGAAGAGAACAGAACAGCTTACAGCTACTGTTCTCTCCATTCAGAAGTGATTGTGAATTAATTGTGCCGTTTAACTGAACTCTGCTTTTTCTTGTATCCTAGGAGAACATCTCTGACAGACTGGGAATTTTTGCTTGTTTGTAATGTAAACTCAATATCTAGAGATAGGCTCATTGGAAAGCCCTAATTCCCAACACAAACAGGGGGAAAAGTAAATAAAATAATCAATCCACAAAAGGAAATAGAATGCTTAAAATCTTTATTTTGACAATTTGGTTCTAAATAATCCCCCGAGAAAAATCCATGATGATGTAAGAAGTCTGACTACAAAACCCAAACTTCTTCATCAGTGAAGTGTGTCTTGTGGTTTACGCAGCTTTATTAGTTACTTTGATTATAAAAGCACTTAGTGAAAATTGTGTCTGTGTTTGGTATATCCCCTAGTCCATGCAGTTCCAGCCCAGAGTAGGTTTGAACATTGCTGATAAATAGCAACCCTGCTAAGTTTTAACTTTAATATTAAAAATTAAAATATTAGAATTCTAATCTACTCAAATTGGACATTTCTATGCAAGCATATACCATTTCAGACAGTTAATATTGACCTTGTGATGCTAATTCTACAGTTTTCTTCACTTAATTATGACATTTTTATTCATCCGTTCAACAGCTATTAAGCACCTATATTGAATTCATACTATGTTAGGCAAGGACAAGTAAAAGATTTTTTTTTTTAAAAAGTCCTCTGCCCTCAAAGATATTTACTTACAATTTTAAAGGTCTACATTTTAATATTTTTAAAAGTCTAACAAAAAAGTGGTATCATTGTTCTTCATCTCATATTTTAGGTGGAAATGAATCAATAAAGTCTACAGGGGAAGGGATCAGCTTCCCTGGGCTCCCCTGAAGCGATGCCAGAGGCTTACAAGTCACCCCACCAAAGTACTTTTTCTTTTCTCTTAGTAACAAGATTTGTTTAATACTTTTAAAAAGAAAAAATCATTTTGCAGTGTCAAATACAAAGGTGATGCTGAAAGAATGCTCTGGGGTTAAGTTGTTAGTATCTCTGTGCCTGTAAAAATGTCTCCATTTATTTTAATCTAGTATATTTTGACACATCCACCTATTCTTTACAGAAACTTTGACTACGCAACTCCTGCATATGTCTGGCCCTGTAGTTGGTGTTGGGGATCTGCACATTTGACATCAAATATACTTAATCAAGTAGCTCATGGTCCCATTATGTGGAACTTATAAAAAATAAGTCATATGTGTTACGGTGTTTAACTTATTAATGATGATAGGCTCAGGATTTTTACAAGTATAAGAAGTACTCTCATAATGTAGTGTACAGATGATGTGTTGTAGAATTGTGCACCTAAAGCTGGTATACTTTTGTTAACTAGTGTCACCCCCATAAACTCAATAGAAAAAAAAATACAAGAGGTATTCAATAAACCATAGACCATGTTTTCTAATGTCCTTTTCCTGAGGTTAGAAGGAATTTGGTGTAATTATGGAAGCAAGATATTCTTTGACAGTTAAAAAAAAAAAGTAATCTGAATCAAATGGCACTCACTGGAAACTGTACATGGGACCAATTTGAATTTTACAAAATTGAAAGTATTTTTGCCACCAGTGTTGTTCTGAAATTAATTGCAAGATAGGATTTTTAAATGCCTTATCCAAAATCATTAAAGTAATCGATAAGTCACCTGAGGCCGGAAACCATCATCAGCTGGTAAATAGATTTACTATGTATTATAATTCCTCCAGCATGTATAATAGGCCCTTGCCTCTCACAGTTTAATGTTTCTGTGACTGAGATATAAATAAACTTATGTGCACATTTTATGGAATAATACCTTTTCCCAAAAAGTCATTCTTAGATTCATGGTGAATCTTACAATGAGTGGTATTAGAGTTAAGGAAATATATTAGTTGCAAGCACAATACCTGCTTTTTTTAAAAACTACATGTTCTAAAGAATTACAAATATCTTAACTAAATTTACTTCTAAATGTTTCACATTTTGCTACAAATAGAATGATAAGTTCTCTTCTTTCATATACTTTCAAAATCCAAAATCACTTGCTTTGAAAAACCTCATTACCAGAATTAGAAATTATCTCTCAATACCTTCATTATTATCCTGCTTTCAAATAAGAATAGCTCTTTGTCAACCCTTATACATTTCTTGTAGGGAAAGTCATGTCCTAGTCATTTTTGTATTGTTGGAGTCTTTAATAATACCTTAAAAATACTCAATGATTATTGAATGAATAAGTGAAGTAATGGAGGAAGGAATGGAGGGATGAAGACCTCAGACACAATGAGTCCTCAATAAATATTTGTTGAATTGCAATGAGCTGCCTGTGTTGATGACAGGGTATATTGTAATGTCCAATGATAAAGTTTTAATGTCTTTCTGTAGTGTTTGCCTTTGTACCATCAAAAGGAAGTTAATAAATACTAATGATAAAAATTATTTTAATATTCGATTTTATGTATATCTAATGTCTGTGTTTTAAAAGAGTCTTAATAGGTTAGTCTTTGGCTCAAACATTCTTCTTTCATGTTCAACTATTTTTCTTATACTGTCTATTAAAGAATGTCTCCTGAGTAATTTTTATCTTGAAAGATGAATTTTTTGAAGATATAAACCTCATATGAAACACAACCTTCTTCAGTGATTATCTTCTGTGCATATCCTAATTATATTATTTTTCATGTATTCTTGACTTTATACCTTACCATCAGCACACCTAACCCCAAATACCCACCAAACCCAGCATTTTGCTCCTAAACTAAACTTATTCACTCAGACTTTTCCCACAATTTCTCATTTCTCTTGTAGTTTTTAACTCTGATAAGTTAAAGCAGCACATTTAATTTAAAAACTGCCTCAAACTTTGGGCAAGTATAAAGAAATATATTTTAATACAATTATTGAAAATTAAACCATATATTTTTTACAAATGCTCAATGACCTCTCACTAGAAATTCAAAATGTATGTATAAATTACTTATTATCTAGTAACAAAGGCCAGTTTACCAATGAGATCACTTGGGCTATAAATGCAAATAGGGAAAATAGAAGAGGATCTTAGACCAAGCCCTAGAATACTACTACTTAAAGACACACACACAAGAAAAGGAGCAATAAAAAATACACATAAATAGTGGTGACTGAGGTAAAATGCAAATCAAGAGAAAATGGTGATCATGAAAACAAAGAGAAGAAAGTTTTCCTAGAATGCAATGATAAATTGTCCCGATGCTGCTAGGAGAACAAGTTAGCTAAAAAAATGTATGGGATCCATGCTTTGACATCTTGATACTAAAGGCTAATAAGATCAAGTCACAGAATCTTAGGAGCCTTTGGAAGTTACCATGGAGTAAGGAGGTAGAAAGTTGTTTGGAGAAGACTGAGCTGAAAATTGGATTCAAGGAACTAGAAACGGGGACTACTCCACTTCTGTGCAGTTTCGCAGTAACAGTGTGCAAGGAAACGGAATGGTAGCTGGAGAGGAACTCAGACTAAAAGAAAATATAAATCTTCCTTAAATTTAACTAAATTAAATGACAATTCCATGGAGATGAGATTGAAGAAGCAGTCTTAGGGCCAAAGCAAAAGGCTTTACACACCCTGATAAGAATTTTGTTTATAAGATTTTAGGCTTAGAGTAATGGTAAGTCATTAAAGTTCCTGCCCATGGGGAGTTTATTATCTACTGAGAGGAGAGAGAGATTAATCAAACATATGAAAGAAATATAAAATTGCAGCCATGATGCACACTAAAAACGAGATATACAATGCTGTGGGAACATATAATAAGAGGAATTGTTACCACAGAAGTCAGTCTTCTGTGAGAAAATGAGAACTGGAGGATGACTAAGTGAAGAGGGGAGAAAGTCAGGTTGCATTTTGTGGGCAGGGCAGCAGCACGGACCCTGTGAAAGGAGAGAGGATGGCATCTGTGAGGAGCGGAAAGGTCTGTGTGCCTGGGAGACTGAGAACAGTGAGCTGGGCTGTGAGTGTAGAGGTTTGTCTTTACCTGCCAACAAGGCAAAATTGGGAAATCACTCAAGTACTTACAGCAGGAGTGAGGTCATTCATTTCACTAAATTGAAAAACAAAAACAAAAACAGAAATCCTCCCCCCGCCCCCAGAAAAAGACCCTCACTGGAATACAAAGAAGGGATAGGGTTGAGGGGACAAAATGAACATGGGTAGACCAGAGAGGGGACTTTTGTAATTGTGCAGAACAGAGAAGTTCGTGGTTTGGGCAAAGGAGGTAAATGTTGAAATGACGAGAAGGGGATAATTTAAAGAAAAATTTTAGTAGTTAAGAAATGAAAGGACTTGGTGATATGTGACTTATGGATATTAGATATCATTGTGATGTTTATGCAGTTACTCAGGACATTCACAATGAATCAATTGATCAGCCAATCAATAAGCATTTATCAAGTACCAACTATGACGTCAATATATCATTCCTTTAATGGAAGACTAGAATTTCTGCATTAGAAGATCAGATTCTAGATATTGTTTATCTCAGTTGTTTTTGACACACTGAGAAAGAAACAAGCCTCTGTTGATGAATATCCATTGTGTCCCAGGGAGTCTGGAACAAACAATGCATTCAGAAGCTACATGAAGCTCATCCAAAAAGGCTGACAAAATCATCTCTACCCAGTACAGCCTGCGCAACTGTGGTGCAAACAGATGAACGTTGCAGTTGTCTGAGAAGCCCATGAGCATGATTCACCAACACAACTGCAAGATTCAGCTACATACCCACCTCTCCTGACACATGTGTGCCTGTAAACCCAAGATCATGCATATCATCAATTTCGCTCCAGAATAAACTTTGTAGGACTGAGGGGCAGTGACCACATTAATCTTGGGAAGGGCTGGCCAGCATCAATCCAATACCAATGAGAGAGACTGTTTCTAAAATATCATAAAGATTAGCTTTCTTGTTTATTTCCCTCAGCTCTCTGAGAAACTAGCTAAGACTTCAAGAAAAATCTGCTGCAAGTCTTAGAATACAAGAGTTTTATTCTGTATCATTACTGATTGTGGTATCCGTGAAGCTCTGCTTACAAAGACACTTTTTTCATTAGTCAAACTATTACCTGATACATGAGGAAATCTATTTTTTTGTTCCGTTTTCCTTCACTGTTACTGAACTGAATATATTTGTGAGAGAAAACACAGTGAGGAAGATGAGCACCACACGTGCTGTGAATACCAATTCTATCACTCGTAAGCAGTGCTATTCTGAAAGGCATATTAAATTTCTACAGACCTCCATATGCTCTCTACCTGACAATGTTGTTCAGATCAAGGGAGGTAACAAATATAAAAACACCTACTATGGCCTGGCACTAGTAGGTGCTCATTAAATGTTAGCTAAATCTTACCAAGGCTGAAACAAGTCTGCATCTAGAGTAAAATCCATTGACATAAGTTTCTTAATCTTCATTCTAGTTGGAATAATGTCCCACTCACAGTCAAACTGATTCAACTCTCTCTTTGTAATCTTGTATAGATATTAATTAAAATAGGTTCTCTTATCAAATAATTTCCATTTATCTTTTTGGAATTTTCCTTATAGGTCCCACTATGAATATTTGAGTCTTCTCTATAAACCATATGTTGTATTTCTTATGTTCATGAAGATTACATGTGTAGTCTATAATTAAGAAAATGAAGATTTCATATACAGTATCATTTGGCAAAGGAAGCAAAGTAATACAGAATTTCTCCTGACTTCTTTCATACTGAACTGCTGTAGCTTTAATAACTTCTGCACTGCAGTGATTATGAAACTAATGCGTATTTTTAAATGTTAACTAAGAGTGTCAGACGTTTACTTATATTTGGCAAAATCTTAGGAAGAACAAGTTTGAGCACTACACAACACCACATGGGCTGTTAGACACACTCTCTGTTGTTCACGTTTTGTAAAGACAAATACCCTTTAATCATTTTTATCTACTTTATACTGTAATCTTTACTTTCTGTAAAGTCAGAAATAAGAATTTTTGATGTCATGTTAATTACAGGAACATACTGAAATGTATTTTTAACAAAAGCACAGGATACCGGCAATCAAATAATCCTTAGAGATTTTAAATTTCACTTAATAGGCAGAGAAATCCAGGGAAAAAATTTGGGAATTAATAACTCATTTTATAGAGAGAAAGAATCTTTCATCTCACAGTAGGGAAAATGATCTGATTAGCCTTCCTTTTCTCTAAACTGGCTCCAAAAAATGTAATTCGTAGAAGCAAATGAAAAGATGCTTCAGAAAATCACACTGCTTCTTTACAGCCAAAACTATGACTTCATTCACAAAACATCACCTCTCCCAGCTTAATGCACTTAACTTTATACAAAGTAAAATAATCTTTTTAGAACTAATATGTGTAGTCGATGACATGTTTGTGATATTTTTCATCTAAAACCTGAGCAATGCTAAATGGGGACTTTATATTTAGAAGTGAATATCCCTCTCTGGAAGACAGACTATAATCTTTTGGAGCTATTTTTTTCTTTTTTATTCACATTCCCCAAACAGCCCTTTAAGTTTTAGAACACATTTTTTCATAATGAATTATAGTATCCATACCAGCCATTGTTTTTTTTTAAATGAGAAAATTATGCCCATCAACAGATGAGTGGATTAAAAAACTGGTACATTTACACAATGGGATACTATGCAGCAGAAAGAAAGAAGGAGCTCCTACCTTTTGTGATAGCATGGATGGAACTGGAGAGCATTACTAAGTGAAATAAGCCAGTCAGTGAAAGACAAATACCACATGATCTCACTTATAAGAAGAATCTAGTGAACAACATAAACTAATGAGCAAAACAGAACCGGAGGCATGGAAACATGGAAAGACTGACAGTGGCCAGAGGTGGGAGGAGAGGGAAAATATTGGAAAGAAGGGGAAGAGACTAGTCAAAGAACATGCATGGATGACCCATGGATGTGGACAATGGTGTGGGGATGGACTGTGGGAGCTGGGAGTAGGGGACTGGCAGCACAGGGGAGGACAAAGGGGAAAATTTGGGACAACTGTAATAGAATAACAATAAAAAGTTTTTTAAAAAGAAAATTAGCTTGTTTGTGAAGCATCTTACTAAAAAGACAGATTGAGGCACCGATGAGCTTAATGATATTTTGTTAGGACAAATTAGGAAACGGATTCAGAGGCACAGCCCCCTGATGAGCATGCACTTACCTTTTCTCATTACTTCTGTTTATTCCATATGGGTACCTGTTCCTGGCAAGTTATCCACTTAGTGCATTGCTTGCCAAAATTCACATCAGATATGTTGTTGTATAACTTAGCTACCCAGAATAAATTTTGAAGTGAAAGTTGTCATAGGAGACTATGAAATAATATGAGTAGGAACATTTATATGAAGTGTATTTCTTTCCAGAAATTTGATCTCATTTTCAAGCTCAGTACCTCTGACAGGAAGGAGGCAGCAGGAAGCAACTTATCAAAGACTTGTGGATCTTCTCTATTGCAAATGTCAAAATCCCTCAAAATTGTTTTGTAAAATGACTGATGTTCTACATATGCTAGGTAACTAACAATGCAGCGCTTATACATCTGACCTGAATAGTGGAGATGTCTGAGCGGCCCAGATTGTTACAGAATTAAGGGCATAGAAGACTAGTGGATGATTCAACTAGGTCCCTAAAGCAGTAAGAGGGAAAATACCTGTGGTTTGAGATGTATGATACTAAGTGATGATTGTCTGGCTTTTAGTTAAGAGATACCAGTGCATATCACAGTAAGAATTCCAATTTATCCTTTAGCATTTTCTATAGCCTACTGTGCTACCTGCATTTTTCTGATTTCATCCAGTAGAAGATTATTCCAATAAATACTGAGCAGAGCCTTAAACCCATTATGTGATCTCTCTATTACTAGTGTTTCAATAAAGCAGAGGCTTAACATTTCGGAATCGTTGGGGCAGAGTGGTGGTTGACACCTGCTTTTCTTCTGCTCTCAGAAGATGCTCCCTGAAGTAGGACTAAACAGCTGAGGCAAAACTGTGCTCAAGCAACGGGCTGCCAATAACTCATGTGCCTTGGCCCAAATCTTTTCTATCAGTTTCTTCTGCCTAGGCCCACACCTCCAGGAAACTGAAAAATTTTCAGCTTCTCAAGTGCTATACTCCTGAGAGATGCCAGTTGGGGTAGAAAAGCAGGAAGTCCATTAATACCAACTGGCATTTCTTTGACATTGCAATCTGTAACACTTGTCCGCCAAGACTTCCTGTCACTTTCACCCAACCAGTAACAGTCTTTTCAAACAGATTCGGGAGGAAGCCAAACTGAAGGCTTGAAGGGAAATTTTGGTAGCTAGTCAGAGCCTTTTCTTTTTTCTGTTTCTTTCATTCCTACCTCTCATTCCTACTTTTTTTCCATTCCCCCATTTCTCCAAGTCTTACCCTCTTTGGTGTGAAATGTTTGGTTTATGGATACAAATTAAAGACAAAACCAAGTGACCTCATTAGCTACTTAGTGAGGTCTGCCTACCATATTGTTGACCTGTTTTTGGATGTCTTAGTTACTTCAGTTGCCCCTAATGGTAGTTGACAGCTGCATGTTATAATATGTTGCTTCATATATTTTCCCGGCAAGCTTTTTTCCTGTTACTGCTTCCTTAGGATTCTTCTGGTTTCCAAAGAAAAGCTAAAGTGTCAAAATATTTTTAATTTTGGTTTTATTGTTAAGAACAAATTAGGTAATCAGCCAGTTTATATTCAGATGAAAATGTACAAGGTACACACCTTCACTCATATGCATGCTAAATTTTAACTAATAGGGAAATAATTCCCCTTTCATTCCTGTTGGCTTTAAAGTGATTTAAATTAATTCCAACCATGCCTTCCCCATCCCATTGGATGGGTTTAACACCCTTTGATGGTGTTGTTTGGGCTTTTCTCTCACATGCTAATGAGGCATTCACTTTAGCTGCCACAACTTCATATAATCCTTGGGCAATTCTCACACTTGCTAATGATCTCTTCTTTAGAGAGCAGTGAATCTTGAAGGAGAGGAGGAGAGAGAAGCAAATTACTGGCCTAGCATAGATTTACCCAGAAAATATATACCCAGAAAATAGATTTGTGTGGCTGACTGCTCTTACTCTGGAAGAATAATTGTCTCCGAAGAAGAGACTCATTCCTACTTGCATGTACAGACTGCCTACTTTAAAACAGCTATAGTTTTTCTGCAGCCTGATGGTGATTTCAGAAATGGAAGGAAGTCTGTCTCTGGAGAGCCTTGCTTTATCTATTAAATTTCCCTTGAATGTGAATTTCACAGTGTCCAAATAATAAGCTACTGCTAATGCTTGCTTTCTTGCAACTATGGGTAAAAAGGCTTGATTAAGCTAAGCAAAAAGAGAGGTATGGAAAACAATCTTGTCTTTCTGCTCCAGAGAAATAAATATTTCCCCTGGAGTTTTCTAAGACCCTCAAGGCTTTGGCTAGCATCCATACTTTCCATACCTTTTGGAGAATACCTAAATGGAGTACACAAGGTCTGTTCAGAAAGTATCCAGCCATGTAATATGAAAAATAGACATTTGTTGAGGATGATATAAGATATAAGCAACATTGTACGTAGGAGGATGATGCCTCCTTCCCCGTCAGAGTAGACGCCATGGGACCTCACACAGTTCTCCCAACTGTGGCGCAATGTTCCTTCTGCTATGGTAGCAGAAGCTGCAGAACAAATTTTGCCACAACAAGATCCTGCATCAAACTCTTAGACCCAGTAGTTTTTGGAATCCCCAGATCAGCTTCTAGTTCTTGCATTGTCAGTTGCCGATCTTTGTTGATTGCAGCCAGTACACATTTAACATTCTCAAGTGTTATGCTTGTTGTAGGCCTTCCAGAATGCTGATCACTTTCAACAGATTCTCGACCAACTTTGAAATTGTTTGTGCCACACTTTTATTTGTACTACACTCTGCATCATCCCCAAAAGTCTTTTGAATCATATAGTTTCTGCTGAGAAATGTTCAAGCTTAACCCAAAACTTGATGCAGATTCTTTGCTCTACTCGCTCAGTTATTTTGAATGTGATGCCCACACAGTACACATACTCATTCAACAGCTTTTACCACACCCACTAACTAATACAGCAGAGTGGTCATTATTCAGAAATGCACATTCCAGTCAACTTTCTTTAGCTGCGAGGTTACATCAATGTGGCACAAACTGTTCTTATATTAAGAGTGGCTGGACCTTTTCTGAACAGACCTCATATTATCTCCAGTGGAGACACTGAAGCCCAAACTGAATATGCTAAATCAGCGGTTCTCCAGGTTGGCTGCCCATTAATATCACCTTTAAAGATTCTTCATGCTAATACCCACCCAGACCAATTAAATCAGAATCGCTGGAGTTGGGATACAGTCTTTCATATTTTTTAAACCTCCCCACATGATTCCAAATGGACAGTCAAGGCTAAAAACATGACATTACCACCTAAAGAAAGAATAAGCACTAACGAGCAAAAACATTGAGATCTAACAGTGAGCTTCTGCTGCTGAGTGTCTGCTCAGCACTGCCCAAGATTACATCCTCTTGTGTAAGAACTTGTCCGCTAGATCTAGAGTAAGAAAATCTTTACAGTTGGCTACTCTTCCTTACACAATCTGTTTTTCAATGTTTCTTTGTGCACCATAAATGTATTCTTACAGGACTTAAGAGTGAGCCTTGGCCAGTGTGGCTCAGTTGGTTGGAGCATCATCCTGTAACTAAAAGGTTGTAGGTTCAATTCCCAGGCAGGGCACTTACCTATGTTGTTAGTTCAATCCCCAGTTCAGGGGCACACAATCCCTGGTCCAGGAGTGTACTGGAGTTAACCAATCAGTGTTTCTCTCTCACATCAACATTTTTCTCTCTCTCCCTCTCCCACTAAAAACAACGAGAAAATGTCCTCCAGTGAGGATTAAAAAAAAAGACTTAGCAGTGAGTTACTGTCATCAGTGTGAAATGATTATTATTTTATTTTTCAAAAATGCAATTGCAGCTAGTAGTAACACTTCACAGGAAAAATATATTTTTAAATAACAATAATTGAAATGTCTTTATGACTATTATTTCTTACATCTTTGCCATCTGGATTGGTTTCTTCTCTTCTGTCTAAAAAACATCCTCAATTTTTAAAACATATCAAAAATTCTTCCTAAGACTGCATATTCCTTCAAGTCACTGCTCTCCTTTTACCTTTATGATTAAACTTATCAACCAAAAATAATTTTAGGCTGTAATAAGAATGAAAAGCACTTATTCGAGCAAAGGATGCAATCTAAGAAATGCAGACTCAGGCAGCGGTCCTAACTGTGCTCTGCAGCGACAGAGGAGGGGCTGTCTCTGATAGAGAGAGTTTCTGCCCAGGTTCCCATTCAGGTCCGTTTATGCAAATGAGGACTTCATGGCTGATAAGTTCAGGCTGGTTGATGTAGATGCAAATGAGGGTATAAGTTATGTAGTTCTGATTGACCAGAACAGGTCACAGTTTATTAGTTAGGTGGTAGTATGGAGATGACACTCTGGGTTTCTTCCCAGAGTTCTGAGAAGTGGGAGGCCTCTGTCAACAAATGGCCACTAGCCTCTAGTTTTAAATTTAGGCTCAGATAACCACAGGGCATCTACCTTGATAGAAAAATTCCTCCACAGGGCTCATAAACTTAGTATAAGAGCAGAATGTACTTAGTGTCTCCCAATAGTATCTCTACTTAGTCTCGAAATCCAGTTACTACATAGCTCTCTGCAATTTGGTCCTGTTCCCTCTATTCTGCTGAAGAATTTCTTCCTTTAGTCCTAAATCAACAATGAACTAATCCAGTGATCACCAAAATCAACAACCTCTCCTCAGTTTTAAGACTCTAGCACTAACTACTTTAAAGAATCTTTTAAAAACCATCTCTCTCACTGTGGCTTGTTTTCTATTGCTATGTCATCTTTTCTCATTCAGTCCCCTTCATTTAAGTGTTTTACGAAGTTCTTTCTTCAGCGCTATTTTCTTTTACTACCAAGAGATCTTAAACTAAAGTCTACCAAACTGTATATCTCTGTGTTTGCGCAGTTTTCTGGTGAGGAGATTCATAGCTTACATCATACTCTCTAAGAATTTCATAACTCAAATAGGGTAAAGAACTTGTAATAAACTCAGTAGGTCAGAAATCTTACCTAGCCCTGTGGCTGCAACCATTAACTTCCAAGCAGATAGTTGCTGGTGGTCTACCCCTGATCTTCCTCCAAAACTCCAGATTCACACCTCTCAGGCAATTCTGCAGGATATACAGCTACACTCTCAAACTTATTATAACTACCTTATCAACCAGCGCCTCCTTATGATTTTCCTGTGTCTTTTACTAGAAGTCTCATATTCTCTTATGTTCAGTTATATGTCCTTAGAAATCCAAAAGAATCTCTGCCCCCCACATCTTGAGTCAATAACTTCAGTTTTTCTATTTCCAAATGGCTTCTGGAATCCACTCCTTTTTTTCATCCCCTCATTCACCAACCTGCATCAGACTTTATTTCCTCAGGTCTTTCAGTGCCTTCCCTGGGTGGTTCCATGTAGCCTTTCTTCCTTTCCCCTTCTCTCTCCCACCACTTCCTTCAAAACCCCCGCTTATTCTGTAAGGTTTATCTCAAATGAAGCCTTTATGAAATATGTCCAAAGCTCTGACTGAAATATAAAATACCTTTCCTCACCTTTGATTTCTTGACAAAAATGGTTTCTAATATCTACTCATCCTTTAAAACTTAAATCTTTCACCCAATCCGAGATAAGTTTTTTGTTTTTTATTCCCTCTGCTCCCTAGTGTTTCTGTGAAACTTTTTTCAGATTTTCAGTACTCAGTTTAATTGAGTATTGAACTGAGTTTCAATTTTTCAGAACTTGAGTGCTAAAAAATTGAAACTTTTTTCTTCAATTTGTTTCTCCTCTGAAGTTAGCACACTATCTTGCACATAGTGAGTACACAATTAATATTAAATGATTCTCAATTATGTGGTTTTGCCAAATTTTGTACCCATAATGTTTTTTGTTTATAATATTCATATTCGAATTTTCTTAATTGGTCCCCTCTTTGCTCTCACATGTTGAGCGTAAGCTCTGTATTACTCACCACATACTCAATATTATCTGCTGAAATGAATTATTTAGTTATTTGAGAAAACTTGGGATGTGTCAACACTTCAGTCTGAGGGTCTGTGTACAACGTCCAATCCTTTCACCTCTCTCACTGTTTGGTTTCCAAATCAATTGCTCTTTCTAGGGAGGAAGTAATTAATTTTCTTCTACCTTTCTAAGGTTTTGGCTGATATTCCCCCAGTAATAAATGGACAGATTACCAAGAGAAAAAAATAGAAGTTTAATAATATGTGTACCACTTTTATACATGTGAGATACCCAGGAAAACTGAGTAACTCCCCAAATGGTTAAATACCATCTCCAGTTAAAGAGCAAAGGATGCATTTGCAGGAAAGGAGGAAGGATGGGGAGGCCAGTCAAGGGAGATTACCTGGAAAAGCATAATAAACAAGGGTGGGTTGTTTTGCAGATTTAGTCAAAGCACAATGGCTTCTCCACTGCTAAGAGTTTCTAGAGATTTAGTCATCCTTCTCTTCTTGGTACAGAAAGGGAGATAACCTTATAAATAGAGATTTCCCTTATAAATAAAATGTTACTTATGAAAGAGTAACTTCTACTGAGTTTTTTCAGAACTTCCTCTTATCTGCTATTCTCTTAAATGTAACCAATTCAAAATAATCATTTATCCAAAGAGGCATATCTTGGAGTAGTATATTTTGCTCCCTTTCATGCATCAACTTGCTGAGAATCCCAACCCCCAATTCACTTCTCTCAGCTTCTCCTTGCCTTAACTCTACTTAGTTCCCTTCTTTACTCAATCTGATTTCTATGATTAACCCATTCTACTGATACCATTTGAACCGTTCTCCTACTAACACCTTTGATTCCTTCATGTCCTCATCCATTTATTGATTTCACCATAAGAAAAGGCCCAAGTGGACATCTGGGCAATGGAGGACTACTGGAAATCAACCTACCAAGCAACACTATTCTTTATTAAACAAGTTTGACTTAAATAGCAAGAAGCCTTAATTTTCCCAGTGCTGCCAAATGTCCTGGGATTTTTGATGCTATTGTTGTTGTTCTGTTTTGTTTGCTTTTTCCTACCTCTGGATAAAATCTCAGCTAGATTACATAGGTTTTCTCATTGATCTTAGGTAATAAAATGTCTAGTCCAATCTAAAGAGAAATCCAACCAGTCCAGTCCAGTCCAATGTGAAATCAATTAAACAAATATGAAGCTTCTTCCTCCAGCTCAGGGCCATTGACTGAGGAGGCCTGCAATGGAGAAAGAATTGCAATTAGGACCTTTTCTCTTCATACTCTGCTTCCTCCCCCATTCCATGGGTACTCTGTTGGTCCTTCCACATTGGGCTAAAGTAGGGAATGTAGGAAAAAGAGATAAATGGGCAACAACAGTCTATTTTGACAGGCATATTTAAGATTTAGCATCAGTTTTTGTGTGTGTTTGCATAATGTACACCCAAAGGTGACTTATGGTGCACATTAGCAGTTTTGACTAAAGACTCTTCTCTTGCTTACCCTCCCCTGATTTCACCCTGGGGGTGTCTTCTATAGATCCCTAGATGTGGCACTGCTTTTTTTCTAGATGTCACCTCACCCCGAGGGATTGCTTGGGGCAAGATTCTTTTTAAGGAGACCATAGGCTGGGTCCCTTGTTTGAAACACACCTGGTAAATGGGAAATACAGCTTTTCCCCATCAATAGTGGAAATACAACTAGTTCCTAAAGCATCTCCTTGTTTTTGTTTGGTTGTTTTTGTTTGTTTGGTTTTTGCCAGCCCCAGAATGGTTCTTAACTTTTGACTATGTCCCCTAAAATCTAGGGGACTCAGGTCAAACTTTCTCAAGTGTCTTCCTCTCACTTGGCTTAAAACCTACAAAAGCATTCTGCCTCTCTATAGATGTGCTGAGAGTGGTGAACACAATGAAAACCAATACTCTCTTCTTCAATACCTCTTACATCAGTAGTGACTTCTCTCTTATACTACAGAAAGGTGATTAACTAAGGGTTACAAAACCAATTTCACAATCTTTCAGAATGTGTTGCACAGGTGAGCTGTTTCTATGGTACTGTTATCAATTTTAGGGCTCAGCTGAAGTGAAACAGAAAGAGCCCCAGTTGTGTATATTGTCTTATTTCCCTACTGGTATTGCTTCAAAGACATGGACTCCAATCCTTAGCTAAGTACTCAGTACAATCCATCCATTAATCTTGCTTACCTTGCTCTTTGCTTTTCATCTGCAACTACTCCAAAGCTTCTCTTCTCTACTCAACTGTTACCACCCTTATTCAAAGCAGGTGATCTTGCCTTCTTCAGCTAGAAAACTCACCATCAAGAATGATTTCTCTCAATTAGTTATGTGTCCAGCTCAAAATGTAACCTGAAGTGCATGCCTATTCTTGTCACTTCTCCCCAGTCTCAAAGAATAAGATGTTTTATCCAATGTCAGAAAGCAAATCATCTACCTTTTCAGTTTCTCCAACTACCTGTCTGGTATCTTTTGTGCCTTCCTGAAATGTCTTATACATGCCACCTCTTTCCAGGTTGCTTCCTCAAACAACTGCTTTTCTCGCTATATACACCTTCCTAGATAATCATATCCATGTTTGTAGTTTCAACTACCTCCCCTATGCTGATGATTCCTAGAGTCCTGCCTCTTCATTGATAGATCTATTATGGACATTTCACCTAGACATCTCACAGATATTTCAAACCCAGTGTTCAAAACCAAAGTCATTCTCTCTCCAAAAATACACTCCTTCTCTGTTTCAGCCTCAACATTCACCTGGCCACCCGAGCAAGAAATGTATTAGTCAACCTTGACTCCTCCATCCCTCTCTACATTTAATCATCATCTAAGTCCAAGAGATTTTTAACTTTTAATATGTTTATGTTTTCTCTCCTAGCCATCTTCACCTCTCCTAAACCAGACCTTTATCATTCCTAACCTGGTTGACTATGATAGACTTATAATTTGTCTGCCAGTGAATTAATAATGTATTATTGTATAACAATTTATCCCAAATGCAGCTACTAGAAATAACAAACACTTATTATCTTACATAGTTTCTGAAGATCAGGAATTCAGAAACGGCTTAACTGGGTGGTTTGGCTCAGGGCCTCTCCAGAGGTTGCTGTCAAGCTGTTGGCTGAATTTCAGTAACCTAACGGCAACATATTACTTATCATGTATCCATAATTACAAATTAGGATAGCACAAGCTCTACAATAATTCCTAAAGTCTCAGTGTCACCTCTGCTTTGATGACATACTTCATCCTCAGTGCTTCTTGGAGAACCAAGAGTACAATTAAGGTGGTCTAGCATTTGCTAAATAGATCACCCGTAGTCCTTTCTAGAAAGACACTACTTTCTTCAAGTAGGATGTCTAGACCTAGCCCACCCTCCTTAGCAGACCAGAAGTGGTAAGCCACGCTGAGTTACAAGTCTTCAAGGAAACTACCACATCCCTAACTTCAGGATGTTCTGTGTCTGCCTGACTTGGCGGCCTCCAGGCAACCAGAAGGAGAAACTTAAATAATCCTAGGCTGAGAACCAGAAAAGCAAATCCAAGGGAAGTGAAAACTAATATTTTACCAGGGGTCTTAAAAAAGCAGTACTAAAAATGGACAACTAGGATTGGGCTTAACATGTTCTGGGTGAACTTGCAAACGGGGTTAGGAATGAAGATGGAATATTGTAATCAATTTTTCAAAACCATTTGCCTAAAGAATTATACTCTAAATAAAATAATGATTTTATTGACTTATAGTCAAGTTTGATTACTTCATTTTCTGAGTGGAGACCTAAATCTTAAAAAAAAAATGAGTAAACCAAGGTTTTTTGACTCAATGAGATATTGTATTTATTTTAAATTCTTTCATATATTTAGAGGTCTCAGAATTTTTTTCTTTTGAAACATGTTCAAGGAATAAAATATCAAAAAATAATTCATAATATAGACTTTTTAAAGTGGTGAGATTTAATTTTCTTTTAATTCTAAAACTATATTCTGTTAGTTTAATAGTGGGAAAAGTATGAGAGATAAATATTAAAAACCATAGCAGCAATAAGTAAGTTCTCAAATATTAAAAGAAGAGCGTGACTGCATTAGGCACCATATTGCCCCATTTGAGAGAGAAAAAATAAAAACGTTTAAGCCTCAGGCTATTTTTTTTTCAAGCTAAAGCTCTCAGCAGAAGCTACATGAATTTCATCAATATGTTTATATGATTCAGAGCCAAGAAATTTTGTAAAGATTACCAAAGTATCTGATGTAGCTTCTGGCGAGGTATGAAGTATATTTTATAAGAACCTTGGAAAAAAAATGTCTGTAAGAATTGCTGCTGATCTAATCAAAATTTTTAGAATGAAATCTAAAGAAGAGAAAAATATTCTGATAAATGTACAATACTAAATAGCATAGAAAACAATATATATAATGATGTAGAAAAACTAACATCAAGGAGGAATAACAAGTAAATCTCTATTAAAAAGCAGCACGATGTGGTTAGTATGAAAAATACATCCTCAAATCAACATACTGAAGGAGATAGACCAAGTCTAATAAACACAGTAAATTTTGTTTTGAGCCAGATATAATCTCATAGGTATATTCTAATTTAAATAGTTTAACTAATGATAAAAACATGTAAATTAAAAAATATACCCTTTTACCACAATTTTAAATGGGCCAGGCATTAGCTTCTCTTTCAAGAGGATGCAAACATCACTTAAAAATAGACATAACAGTAGAAGAGTAGCAACATTTACTTGGGTCAGCATAGAAGAAAAGGGACAAAAATGCCATTGGGACTTGGGCAATAGTGCAGGCCATGTATTTAGATGAAGTATATGAACAAAGGTTCTCTAATAGATTCTTATACAGAGGTGAAGCAATGACAAAGAGACAGTGTTTAGCCATCTTTGCACCAGCTAGAAAACTCGTTTGGTTAAAATCAGAGCATCTAGTACAGTCAAGCCTTGATTTTGATCATGCCTGCCTCTTCTCCAGTCTAGGCTTTCACCACAGCAGACATCAGACCCTTCAGCCTGCATTCTCCGCTTCATACAGTCCCTAAACCAATCTTGACGGGGCAGATCATACGTATTAAACTCATACCCCTAAGCCCAGTGTTGATTAACTGACTACAGCCCCAGTATCAGCCTGATTATTATCCCTGAGTCTTTCCCAACCCATTCTGCATTTCCCCATTTACATCTCTGATTACCACTAACAATCCCAATTGGGACAAGATTCCTAGTTTAAGCACTAATCCACTTGGCACCTTCACACCATGGCAATTCTGTTTTGGGGGGAAAATAGTCCTGGAACCCTAGATACCGGTGGCCAGCCAATGCCCTGCTTAAAACTAAGAGGCCACCCTGACCAGTGTGGCCTGGTTGATTGGGCATCATCCAGCAAAGTCAAAAGTTGCCAGTTTGATACCCAGTCAGGGCAACGCCTGGCTTGTGAGCTCCATCCCCACTCAGGGCACAAAGGAGTGGCAAATGATCAACGTTTCTCTCTCACATCAATGTTTCTCTCCCTGTCTTTCTCCTCCCCTTACTCTCTCTCTAAAAATAATTAAATAAAATCTTTAAAAAAAAAAACCTAAGATACCAATCATAACTGTAATATTACTTTCCTTGCCACTATCTAGAGACTCAGTTTCCCTCACCTGACCAAGTCATGCTTTTCATTTCAGATTTCTCTTTTGCTCCGTGAACCTTCTGTTCAAATCAAGCATATTTTGTCAACAAATCTGTACAAAACATGTCCCTCTGCTATTAGTTTGTTCTTTTAGAAGACCACAGAAAACAAGAGTACCTTAAAAAGAACACTGCTAAGATTTTTATTAACTCTTAACACTTCATCTGTAATTTTAAGTCTTGCTAGGAAGGGAAAACTGGCTGGGGAATTAAGGGGTGTCTCTGGGGCAAGTAAATATGTCACGTAGCCAGAAAAATAAGCTCTTATCTCAGAAAGAATATTTCTGAGATTTCAGAGAAATAGCAAACTTTCTTTTAGATGAAAAAATGGCTTATAAGGAATAAGAATTCTAAAATTAAATTACGACTATAAATTTAATTACATAAGAAAAAATAAAAATGATTAAAATAAATTATTGTAGTGAGGTAGAGAACTGTCCAGCATGGTGAGAATATTCAACACAATTTTATTTGTAAGAACAAAATATTACAAGAGCCCACATTTCAAAAAAAAGATTGGTAAGTGCATTCTATTTTATATAATAAAATATTTTAAAACAACTAAATTATGTTGTATATAAATATTGCATGCTATTGGGGGAAATCTTATAAACCAAAAATGCAGAATAAAAATGTAAATATGAAAGTGACCCTAACTAAAAAATATATATATATGCATAAAATATGTTGAAATATGAATGATTATTATTTGTAAGTAGTGGAATGTCAGTTGATTTTTTTTAAATTTTAGTCTTTATATTGGTCTCTGGCTTTCAGTTTTTTTCAGTAAAGACTCCTTTTATAAACAAAAAATAAAACACTTTAAAGGTCATGTACAAAAGGTAGAAGAAGAAGCACAGAACTACAAATCGAATACAAAAGAATGGTATAGACCTTTAAAAACAGTGTTGGGAATATAGCAGCAATAACTCAGACTAATGAACACTGCTAAGAAAGATGAAAAGAACTTTAAAAGTTATGTTTAAAGCAAGAAGGAAAGAATGGGCTACCCCCATTCCTCTAAGCAGAGATGGTCATGTTAACATTGCTTCTCTTTCTCTGTCAAAGTCATCACTTTGGGAGGACAGCCCATGGGTAATGGGAATTCCAGGGAGGGTAAGAATGCTGTAAGGAAGTACCTAACTAGGTTAACTGGTTTCACATCTCCAAGCCCAAGGAATTTTACTGTCTAGAAAAGATTTACAGATAGAATCACAATATCCCAGGCATCATCTCTGAGAAATCACAGCAATTAGGAGAAGTGGGAAAAATCTGGAAGTGGACAAATATTTATCTACTTTTCCAACAAAGACATTAAGAGATGTGTTCTGAAAACTATATGTACTGATCATACTATTGTTTCTAAAACAGACCTTTAAGGAGATTTTGATCCCTTAGAAAGTGAATAGAGCTCTTAAGTAGAATATTTGCAGTGTAAGGTAAATGTAGTAAAATATACAATGTAGCTAGTAGATAAATATTTGCTTCAAGGTGAGAATGTGGCACGTGATTCCCAAACTCCTAAGTCTGAAATTCCATGATAAGAAATGATTTTCTCGATTTTACATGGCATTTGGAAGTTTCTGATTATCACTGTAGGCAAGATAGATTGGTGTAGACTAAAAATAATGGGCTAGAAGTACATATTAATAGTGGATAAATGACCACATCATGTTGATTAATGTATCATATAACTCCTGATTCACTTACTCTCTGTAGTGACTTGTTATGGGATTCTAATCTCTTAGCTGACTGTTTTATATGATAAGGATGATAAAGATGTAGATGACAAGCATATAATACCTGTAGATGTTATCAATTTGTGGAAGGAAATGTTTAAATAAATTAATTTGGACTCTAAAAGATTGTGATAAGTTATGTAATAAAGCTAACAATATATATACACATACACATAAATGTTTTAACTAAATATAAAGGACTATGACTTTAAAAGGTAGGTGTGAAAATAAAAGATGAAGGAATTTCTTTGTTAGTATTTTCCATGAAAAAAAGCCTAAAGACTTAATTATCTGCAAGTTCAATATAGCCAAAAGGATGACCTAGTTGTTAGAAAATCACACTGAGCTATCTGGAGGAACGGGGGAAGGAAGAGAAATGGATAGACAAGCAGCCAAATCCTACAGCACCAATGTGGGCAAATAATATTGGACAAACAGAAGAGCCAGTATCTTATTAAAGGGGAGATATGTCTATTGTTTGCAGCAGACTAGGAAGAAAATAGAAGGAAGTAGTGGCTGCTGGCCCCCATTGCCCACACCTCATGCCTGCCCCTCCCATCACCCCTCTCCCTCAGCCATCCCTTCGACCGCTCCATTAGGAACTGGATCTGCTCCCTGAGTTGTCTTACCCATGGCTTATACTTTGCTGGCTCATTAATCCCCAAACCTGCCCAGACAAGTTCATATCTGATTACTCAAGTGACTTACTTTGCTAAGGAAGACAAAGTTACTAAAAATAGCAATCAAACTACTTTGGAGGCTAACCAGCACAAATGTATTTATTTACTCAAAGCCATATATTTAAAATAATATATGTTTGACGTGAATTGCTTTCTTTCCTTTGCTCACAGGGTAAGATGATCATAATACTTTTTTATCAAAATTTTTCAAAAAACTGGAAAAATGGAATGGTATGGAAATGGAGCATATAGAACAAAGAAGACAGTGGTGCCATGAGCAGTTATTTATGCTACAGTGTGATAGGCATAGAGGCTCCAGAAATAGTTACCAGGTGATAAAGCACATAGGAACCACAGACACGAGGATAGCTGAAGAAACCACAGCCATTTTGGAAGACAGGATTTAGGAGAAATATCATAAATGGCATAACACATTGTAACACTTTCTTATTCAGAATGTCTCCAGAAGGATGAATCAGTTCAATAAACAAAACACATAGTAGAGTTATAAAGACCAATTTTTGGACAATGTGACCTACTTAGTAATAAAAAACACCCAACTCCAAGATGTAGTCTTGAAAGTATAAATTTTGACTTGTGAGACAACAAACGGAGCAGTACTGCCTGCTCTCTGTAAAAGGTCTTTACTACTTGCTTCCAACCGCCTTCATGATACGGGCTTGAGTTGTTTCTTCCCACTTTAATACATCCACTTCAATACATGGTAGTGAACAAAGTCCTCTTTCCCAAGTACCCGATCGAGTAATTTAGACAGATTAAAGCTTTCAACAAGACTTCATTAAAATACTAAATGATTGCAGAGGAAGAACGATCACAGAGAGAACAAGAACTGGGCCCCTGGAGCTGGCCTGTTCTCAGTGCTCCCAGTCAGCTTCCATTTCACTCACTCTTAGGAAGCAGCTACACTGTACCCACCAACGACAATTTCATAGGTCTCTCTCCTTGACCCCTCACAGTTCCTAAATCCTGGCCTGCCTACATGTAGTGGTCACTAATGTATCATCCCTCTTGGCAGCCCAGAACAGGAGAAACTAAATACCCTCTTCTTTCCTAGAGTTTCTCTTCCTATTCTCTAGTGCAAGCCACAGTGTAAGTTTAACATTCAACTGTATCTTAAAGCAGCACAATTATCATAGCATTTGTGTAGCAGGAATGCCACACCCCCACAGGAAACAGGTTGATTTTCTTCTCACAATATTTTATGATAATTAGAGTTATGACAAAATTGATACAGCAACCTCCCCATTGTAGGAAGCTTTTTAGCAGAAGTTATGGGACCCACAGTTTATCCTATCAGAGGAGATCTCCACCCTGGCTAAAATGATAGAGCCATTTAAAATAGTGCTAATATTCCATCAGTTTCTAAGAATAAAGGATACTGTATCTAATTTGCATTTCCTACTTCTCTGAATATTTTTTATACCGTGTCACATTCATGGAATTGAATAGAAAGAATAAGACATTAGTGTCCTCCAGAATCCATTAAGAATGAATGTGTGTGTACATTATTTATCAATAGCTCCTTTTTTAATTTAGGGAAGTTTTTTTATGACCAGAGGATGGAGTGGGGTGGGGAATTTATGCCAATAGAAGCTGGTAAACATGAATGAATGGGGCAATGACAAACACCTACTATATGCCTGAAGAAATATATTAAATTCTTTGGTATATATTTCAGTGCTAGGATACCTCTGGATTTTTCTGTTTTGAATCCTATCTTCTCTTTATACTCTCGTATTTCATCTCCATGATTTAAACAAGTATAGAAATGGTGACAAAGGTAAACTAAATGTAGAACTAGCCTTGCATTTCAAAGAATGAAAAAACCCATTGAAAAGAATAAACTTAGGTTGTATTCTGAGAAAAAAGAGTTCTTGTGACAAGCGGGTGGCATTTAACTGTCACATCCCTGTGTCAGAAGTGATGATCACAGTGCTGACAAGGCAAGCTATGTAGATGGGTGACACTGTCTAAAGTTTACAGCTCCAAAAGGGAAAAGGACTCATGGACATGGACAACAGTGTGGTGATTGCAGGGGGAGGAGGTGTTAGGGGACTAAATGGTAATGGAAAAATACAACAAAGATTGCATCATAAATAAATAAACGAATATCTGCCATTTGGGAGTTGGAGTGTTCTATATTATAAGCATTGTAAAATGTGTTCATCTGTTGCCATAATTTGTGGATACAAGTGCATATAGTCAATAAATTTTAAAAAATCACTTAAAAATAATAATAAACTTTATAGCTCATATCCACACTCCCTCTGTTTCAGTGGTCAGTTCATTAATTCTAACATAGGAGGCCAGTATCATTGAAAGAAAAACAAATCTTGGATTTTTTAATAACCATGCTGAGTGGTTAAGAAATTTTCACACTTTGCTCTGGCTGGTGTGGCTCAGTGAATTGAGTGCTGGCCTGTGAACCAAAATGTTGCTGGTTCGATTCCTAGTCAAGGCACATGCCTGGGTTGTGGGTCAGGTCCCTGGTTGGGGGTGCACAAGAGGCAGCCAACTAATGTTTCTCTCTCACGCTGATGATTCTCTCCCTCTCCTCCCTCCCCTCCCCTCTCTCTGAAATAAATAAATAGAATCTTTAAAAAAAATTCTCACACTTAACAATACATTTCCAGAGCAGAGAACATAACACTGATGAATAGGTAGGTAGATAGATAGATGTACATAGATATATAATATATGTACATTATATTTTAATTCTATTATATTTTTACTTTTTTGTGACTCCAGATAGATTTATGGATATTTCATGTATATCAGTATCTGGAGTTGCAAAAATATAATACAATGGAAATGTAATGCATGTCATAATCATGAACATATGCATGCAAATGCCATCACGACACTAAATAACCTACAGCTTGTGGGGGTTGCAAGTCTACGTAACCAATAGATAAAATAAATTACAAACAAATTCATTACTGTTGGATTCAGGTTAGTACATACTTAAGGGAGATTCTGCTTATTATCCTTGATTTTGCATTGCGTTTTAGATTATACTTGCATTATTTTTTGTTTAGGGAGAAATCTGTGGAGAAGTTATGTGAATTAGGAAATCAAAGGTATATTTCCAAGTAGAAAATTATGCAGCATGCCCCCCAAATAAGCCAACTTCAATTTTCATATTAAAAGTGATGAATTCTTTATTCTCACACTATATTTTTAGTTATTCATCAGGCATTCTTTATCTATTCATTCAGCAACTATTCGTTGAGTTCTTGTGGTGTACCAGAGAACATGCTGGCCATTATGGTACGTAGAAATCAAGGTTTCTTCTCTCAAAATACCCACAGAAAGAGGGTATTTTTGTGTTGAGTTGTATGAGTTCTTTATAAATATTGGATATTAGCCCCTTATCAGATGTATCATTGGCAAATACCTTTCTCCATTCTGTAGGTTGTCTTTTGGCTTTGTTGATGGTTTCCATTGGTATGCAGAAACTTTTTGTTTTGATTAGTCCCATTTGTTTATACTTTGTTTTGTTACCCTTGCCCAAGGAGATATACCAATGAAAATATTATTAAGAGTGATGTTAGAGAGTTTACTGCCTATGTTTCCTATTTTCTTCTGGGAGTTTTATGGTCGAGGGTCTTCCATTTAAGTCTTTAATTCATTTTGAGTTTATTCTTGCATATGGTGTAAGAAGGCAGTTTAGTTTTGTTTTTCAGATATATCTGTCCACCTTTTCCAACACCATTTATTGAATAGTGTCTTTACTCCATTGTATATTTTCACTCCTTTTGTCATATGTTAATTGACCATGTAAGCATTGATTTATTTCTGGATTACTTATTCTGTTCCATTGATCTATGTGTCTTTTTTTATGCTAGCACCATACCATTTTGACTACTACAGCCTTTCTAGTATAGTTTGAAAATCAGGTAGCATGGAACCTCCAACCTTGTTCTACTTTCTCAAGATGGCTGTGGCTATTCAGGGATTGTGTATTTTTCCATGAAAATTTTAGGATTATTTCTTTTAGTTCTGTGGAATAAATGTTTTAAAATATATTTTGATAGAGAGTGTATTGAATCTATAGATTGCTTTGGGTAGTATGGACATTTTAAAAATGTTAATTTTTCCTATCCATGAGCATGGTATATGATTCCAATTATATCTTCTTCAATTTCTATCTTTAACATATTATAATTTTTCAAATACAGAGCTTTAATCTTGTTGGTTAAGTTTATTTCTAGCTATTTCATTTTTCATTGTAATTGTAAATGGGATTGTTTTCTGAGTTTCTCTTACTGTTTCTATTACTCCTTTCATTTCATTTTTTAAATTATATTTTATTGATTATGCTATTACTCTTGTCCTGATTTTTCTCCCTTTGACCTCTCCAGCCAGCAGCCATCCACTCCCTCAGGCAATCCTCCCACCATTGTTCATGTCCATGGGTCATGAGTATAAGTTCTTTGGCCACTCTATTTCCTATACTGTACTTTACATCCCCATGGCTATTTTGTAACAACCTATTTATACTCCTTAATCCCCTCACCTCTTCACCCATTACCCCCTTCCCCCCACCCATCTGGCAACCTTCCGGTACCTAATTTCTTTTCTCTTGCTTTTAAGAGTCTCTCTTTGTCTTTAACCTTTGGCCTTTTAATAATGATGTGTCTTGAAGTGGGCCTCTTTGCATCCATCATAATTGGGACTCTCTGCACTTCCTGGACATGTATGTCTATTTCCATCACCAAAATTAGGAAGTTTTCTTTCACTAGTTTTTCAGATAGATTTCCAATTTCTTGCTCTTTCTCTTCTTCTTCTGGCACCCTATGAGATGCATGTTGGACCTCCTAAAGTTGTCCCAGGTGAGGTCTGATGCTGGTTACTGGGTGTGTTAGTTATGAAGCATCATTGGAGGTGCAGGACAATTCAGCCACTGCCTTTTCCCAACCCAGGTCTACCTGGTATAAGATACAAAGGAATCTGCAGAACACTGCCTCTTGTGCAGAGGTGCCTGGGAAAGGCTAAGCTATGAACTGAGGTGTCTGCTACTGGTGCCAGGCTTGGGGCTTCTTAGCAAGAGGTACAGGGCATGCTGAGGCCCAATGCTTCTTGTTTGGAGTTTGTGAACCTTTAAGAGGTTTTAGAATAGCCTATAGCATGAGCCAAGACAGGCTGTTTATATGGAAATGCCACTGGAAGTAGCTTGGTTAGGCCTTCAAGATAAATTGGGTGGAGTTTCAAGGAATCCACAGGGCAAACAGTATTAGTCAGGTTGAGGAAAACTCAGATGTGCCTGCAAGGGGAAGGCTCAGCAAAGGAACTGTGGCTTCTGCCAGCACTTTTGTCTGGGACAAAATGCCCCTCTAGCCCTTGTCTTTTTTTCCTCTTTTTCTCTTCCATTTTTTTTTTTTAAATTGCTGTTCAAGTATAGTTGTCTCCATTTTCCTGCCACCACTTTCTCCCACCTCCCACCTTCAATCCTTCCCTGCCTTGGGCTTTGTCCATGGGTCCTTTATACATGTGTTTGATGACCCTTCCCCTTCTTTCTCCCATTATCCCCCTTCCCTCTCCCCTCTGGTTACTGTAAGTTTGTTCTTTATTTCAATGTCTCTGGTTATATTTTGCTTGTTTGTTTTTTGTTGATTAGGTTACACTAATAGGTGAGAACATATGATATTTATCTTTCACTACCTGGCTTATTTCATTTAGCATAATGCTCTCCAGTTCCATCCATGCTGTTGTGAAAGGTAGGAGCTCCTCCTTTTTTTCTGCTGTGTAGTATTCCTTTGTGTAAATGTACCATAGCTTTTTGATCCCTTGTTTTGAAGCCAGGCTATTGAATTCCTTCCAGTATGTTCCTGGCACCTTTAAGACGTTGCCTCAACACTGGATCTCAGATAAGTGAGCCCCTCAGTGAGTAGTGTGTATACAGGCCATTTAATAGGAATGTTTGGAACTTCAGCAGTCCTTCCTCTCACTCAGCCATGATCTTCACTGGTTTTCACAGCCAGAAGTATTGGAAACTTCTCTTCCTGGTACTGGAAACTTCAGTTGAGGAGTTTAGCATGGGGTTAGGACTACTCACTCCTTCAGGGGACCTCCATTGCTGTAGTATCTCTCCTGATTTGTTAAGATTTTATTTATTTAGCCCTGGCTGGTGTAGCTCAGTGGATTGAGCGCGGGCCTGTGAACTAAAGGATTGCAGTTCGATTCCCAGTCAGGGCACATGCCTGGGTTGCAGGATAGTTCCCAGCGATAGTTCTTAGCAGGGGACACACGAAAAGCAACCATACATTGATATTTCTCTCCATCTCTCCTTCCCTTCCCCTCTAAAGATAAATAAATAAAATCTTAAAAAAAAAAAAAGATTTTATTTATTTATTTTTAGAGAGAGGAGAGGGGAGAGAGAAAGAAAGAGTGAAACATCAGTGTGAGGTTGCCTCTCACATGCCCCCAACTGGGGACCTGGCCTGCAACCCAGTCATGTGCCCTGATTGGGAATTGAACTGGTGACCCTTTGGTTCACAGGCCAGCATTTAGTCCACTGAGCCACACCAGCCAGGGTTCCCTCCTGATTTTTAACCACATGACATGGGTGTGAGACCAGCATATTACTTGTCTATGCTCCTCCTGCTGTCCTGATGTGGCATTATCTTTATATCCTTAGTTATAGAACTTCTGTTCAGCTAGACTTCAGGTGGTTCTCAATGAGCATTGTTCTGCAGTTTCATTTTAATTTTAAGGTGGTTGTGTGACTAGATGAGTACAGCATTTACCTTCTCCACTATCTTTACTGGAAGCCCGAAGCCTTTGTGGGTTTTAATCTGAAGTGATTATTGATAGGTATGTAGTTACTGTCCCTTTGTTTTTTATATTTGTTTTTTCTTTTCTTCTCCTTCTCCTTCTTCTTGTCCCTTTAACATTTCTTGTAATGGTAGTTTGATGGTGATGAATTCCTTTAACTTTTTCTTTTTTAGGAAGCTTTTTATCTGTCCTTCATTTTTAAATGATAGCCTTCCTGAGTAGAGTAATCTTGGTTGTAGGTCCTTAGTTTTCATCAGTTTGAATATTTCTTGACAATCTCTTTTGGCCTGAAATGTTTTTGTTGAGAAATCAGCTGTCAGTCTCATGGGAGCTCCCTTGTAGGTAACTAACTACTTTTCTCTTCCTGCTTTTAAGATTTCCTCTTTGTTTTTAACATTTGGTATTTTAATTATGGTGTGTCTTGGTGTGGGCCTCTTTGGGTTTATCTTGTTTGGACTCTCTTTGCTTCCCAGACTTGTATGTCTATTTCCTTCACCAAATTAGAGATGTTTTCAGTCATTATTTCATCAAATAGATTTTTTTATCCTTTGCTCTCCTTCTCCTTCTGGTACTCTTGTGACACAAATGTTGGTAGGCTGCATGTTGTTTCAGAGGCCTCTTAAATGATCCTCCTTTTTTTGGATTCTTATTTTTGCTGCTCATATTGGGTGTTTTCTGCTACCTTAATTTCCAAATCACTGGTTCGATCCTCTGTTTCATCTAATCTGTCAATTCCTTCTGATGTATTCTTCATTTTAGTTATTGTATTCTTTATTTCTGAATGTTTATGTACTGGTTTCTATGTCCTTTTTTTATGATTACTATCTTAGTTGAAGTTCTTACTCCTTTGATCTATTCTTCTCCTAGTTTCATTGAGCATCCTTATAAGCAGGGTTTTCAACTCTATCTGGTAGATTGCTTGCCTCCATTTCACTTAGTTCTTTTTCTGAAGTTCTTTTCTGTTTTCTTTTTTCATTTGGGACATCTTTGTCTTTTCATTCATGCTGCTTCTCTCTGTTTATGTATTAGGTAGATCTGCTATATTTCCTAGTCTTGGCAGAATGGCTTCATGTAGTAAGTGTCCTGTGGGCCCGGTGGTGCCATCTCCCTAGCCACCTGAGTTTGGTGCTCCACTGTATTCCCTTGTGTGGGTTGTGTGTGCCCTCCCATTGTAGTTGAACTCTGATTTGTTTGTTTATCAGTGGGTGGGGTTGACCCTCAGGTTGACTGGCTTTGAGGACTGACCACTACCACAACATGGGCTGAGCCCACAGAGCATGATTTACCCCAGCTAGGCTCTGCACCACCCACCAGGTGTGTTGGTCCTGGGGCTTCTTGACTACGGCTCTGGTGCAGGCTAAGGTCAGTTGCTGCCTGTGCCCAGCCTTGGGGCCACCTTGTAAGAGCTACAAAATGATCCAGGGTTAACAGCTACCTATGCTGTGTCCGTAGACACTTGGGAGAGGCCACACTGTATCCAGGTGTCACCTGCATCAGGCCTGATGACACTTAGCAAAAGGCACAGGGCACACTGAATCCAACAACTGACTGCCCACAGTCTGCTGGCCTTGAGGAGTTTTTAAGAAAGTTTACATCATGGGCTAAGTGTATCAGTGAGGCACAGCCTCAGAAAGAGCCAATAACATGTGGGAGTTCGATGAGCCTGGGTCTCAGAGAGTCACCCAAGTCAGGTGAGCTCTGTATTCCCAGCTAATGCAGATTCAGATTTGGCCCTGCCTGCCTCTGTAGGCTGTGCAAGGGAAGGGTTCAATACAGGGACATTGGTGGTCCTCACCCTGAAGCCCCACAATTCAATTTCTTCCTACATAACTCTGGTGCATTTTGAGAAGCTTTCCCTTCACTGGAGCTCAGGGTGAATGCCTGTGAGTAGATGAATCTCTGTGTGGGCTCCTTAAGAGAATGCATGGGTTTCTAGCAGCCCTCTGTTTCACCTGGAGGGAATCCTCACAGAGTTGGATGTAGCTGGCTCTCTGGGAATTGCCATTTGGCCTTGCCTGCCCCTGCAGGTTTTGTGGTGTGTGTGTAGGGGCAGAGTTGTGGGGGGTGGGGGGGACTCACCCTGAAGCCACACAATTCAGTTTCTCCTTATATGTCTCTGCTGCCTTTAGGGCTGCTTTCCCTTCACTGGAACTCAAGGTGAGTGCCTGTGAGCAAGTGCGCCTGTGTGTGAGCCCTTTAAGAGGATGCCTGGGTTTCCAGCTGTCCTCTCTTTTCACTGGACTAGGACAAAATTGCCCACTGATCCTTAAAGCCAGCTGTTCTAGGAACTACTCTTTCTAGCACTGGATCCCTGGGCTAGGGGGACTGGTGTGGGGCTGGCACCCCCTGGCCCCTCAGGATGGAGCTCTGCAGCTGAGATAACCTTCTCAATTCTCAACATTCACACATGGCTGTGCAGCCAGCCATTTCACCTTTCTGCCCCTCCTACAAGTCTCCACATGGCCTCCTTCTGTATGTCCTTAGTTACAGGAGTTCTAGTCAACTAGTCTTCAGGTGTTTCTCCAGGTTGATGGCTCTGTAATTTAGTTGTAATTCTGAGGTGGTTGTGGGAGGAATTGAGCACAGCACTTACCTACTCAGCCATGTTGATGGAATTGCTTGCCCCTTAACTTTAAGTTTAGACCAAAATAACTGTGCTGGAGTAGCATAATGTTATTATTTTACACTTATTTAGACAAAAAGTTTCTGACAAATACAGTATTGCATTGAGTTGCCCAAAAATGTCTGTTTAGTTTCTCCCATAAAATAAAATATATATTTTTCATTTTCACCAATAACTTTATTGAGTTGGGTATTTTAAGTATGTTGACTATCTCCCATATGGTATAGCATTGATTGTTCTCAATGTCTCAATTTGATCACTATCAACTTCAACTGTTGTACCCAACCACGGAGAATCATCCAGTGAGAAATCTTCCAGCACAAAACTTCACAAACCACTTTTGACACATTTGGTCAGTTATAGCACCTTCTCCACACACTGCACAAATCTTTATTGTGTTTCAGTTGTGTTTTTACTTTTCTTGAAATAATAAAGCATAATATGCCAAAAACGTTGCATATTTTCTTCTTTCTTCAGTAATAAAATGGCTACACAAAAATTCACCAATTTTGATAAGTTTTTTTAAATGTACACTGATATGACAGCTGTCACAATACAATCTAACAAAACTGTTTTGAATGAAGTTAAAGACAACTAAGCACTACTAGAGCCATCTTACAGAAAAAAAAACAAATGTTTTGGCCAACATAATACAAAGAAAATTTGCAGATAACATAAAATACCAACCAAAATAGTCAGTGAATAGCTGTAAGATGTAACTTTTGAAATTAAAAGAAAGATTCTGATTTTAAAAAATAGCTGTGAGAATTTATCTACAATAGAAATTAGGAAATTGGAAGCTTAAAGTTGTTAGCTTTGTCTAAGAAGACTATTATTGGCATATTCATTTAAAAAAATAAAACCTTTATATTTCTGCCTAAAAATTTCAAGAAGTTTAAATATCTGACAGACTATACCTTGTAAATTAATCATCCATTTTTTCAAGAATTATCCACTAAGTGTGTTCCATGTTCTAGGACTAAGCTAAGTGCTATGGATAAAACCATGAATAGAAAGGCTTTGTTACTTAAGTAAATAAAATAAATAAATAAATTATGGTACTACAACACAGGATAAAAACAAGTTTCTGAGACAAAAATAACAACAGGCCAGGGACCTGTTTTAAATAGTTGGGTCCAAAGGGCCATCACTGAGGTGCTGACATTTAAAAAAGAGTGGAGAGTATTGTAAGTAGTAGGATCAGGCCTCGCTGGAGTCTGGGTAAAAAATTGTAGTGCTAAAGCACTGAAGTAAGGCTTGCAGGGTTAGACCACATCAAGTGAGGGGAGAGTGGACTGGACTGAGTCATCACCATGAAAATTAAAGTAGGGAGATTCAAAATATAGATTTTTGTGGATAGACTCAATCAACCTCACTGATGTAAGCCCATGCATTTCTGCCTTGAGTATCTGAACAGCTAATGATACCATTTACTGGGATTGAGAAGGCTAGAGGTGGGGGAAGGAGGGGCAAGAATAACTTTGCAGAACAGAAATTGAGAGCCTTAGGTGAGACATGGTAACCTTAACATATTAGGATAAATATTGAGTTTAGGAATGGCTGGCCCTGGCAGATGTGGCTCAGTTGTTTGGAGCATCTTCCCATGCACCAAAGGGTTGTGGGTTCATTCCCAATCAGGGCACATACTTGAGTTGCAGGTTTGCACCTGGTCAGGTTGTGTATGAGGCAGCAAGTTAATGTTTCTCTCTCACACATTGATGTTTCTCTCTCCTTTCCATTGTCTCTAAAAGCAATAAAAACAAAGTTCTTAGATGAGGATAAAAAACAAAAAAAAAATAAATAAATGGGGGGATGCTTGAAAAGGAAGCCTAAAAACTTTAATTTGCTTATATATGATGAGGAATCATTCTGGGAACTCCAGTCAATTCCCTCCCTGGGTGTGTGATGTGTCCTGATGTGAAATGCAGAAAGTTTTAGTTGGATATTTCAAATTTTTTAACAAACAAGGGAAGGGTGTTAAACCTATTCTGGGGGCAGGCTCCACTTTTACTCTTGAGAAGAAATTAAGGAAAAGGACAAATACAGGCCATAAGATGATACCTTTTATGTGTGTGTGTGTGTGTGTGTGTGTGTCTGTGTATGTACCATTTTTATTTTAATGTATGGAAGCAATAGGAAGTACACCCATATTCAAAGAACTGCATCTTGTAATAAGTCCACTTTATTTGCATATCAGCATATGTTTGAAAGGATAAAAGGGGGAAGCTGTCTCCAGTGAAATTATAAGATTTTGAAGTTATTATTAAAATGACACTTCCTGGGGGAGGTACTTTTTGCCTGACATTATTCTGTCTACGGTCTTTTCTTGTCCTTAAAACTTTAAGGACTTTAGCATTTTCATCTTCTCTCCCATGAGAGCTCTGAAACAAAAGTTAGAAACAAAATGAGGACAAATTTTTTTCAAAAATCTTTTATTCTCAAAAATTGATCAGTTGGAGGTAAGGAAGGAAGTACAATGCTAACTCAAAACCATTCTAAAGTGTAAGCTGATTTTCTAGAGGGGTACAAAAATTCCCATTATTTTACTGGATTATGTATGTATTTTAAATTGTGTTTCATGCTGGGATTTATTATATGCTTTTTGTTTATTTATTTTTATATTCATTTGTCAAGTTTCAAAATGTGTAATTTTAATAGATTTAAGTAGCAGTTATTTATATCCCTTTCCATGATAAATTATTCATTTATATAATTATTATTATTATATTCTGTGTTTACTATGTACCAGAATACTGTTCTATGGTCTTTCATATATTGGTTTGTTTAATTCTTATAAGTATCCTATGCAGTAGATATAGATATTATTATTATTAATCTCATTTTATAGATAGAAATAGAGAAAAACAGCTGTTAAATCACTTGCTCAGTATTAAATCACATATGTAATAAACAACTGACTCCTTATTCACCAAGCATATTCAGGGCTATTTAACTAGACTTTGGGTAATATATGTTTAAGATACTAAATATAATTTTAATATTGATCTAAGAAAAAGATAGTGTGATGAATCTATTATGTAAATTATTATTCTAAGTTGTTTGTAGCCAAAGTGAATTGCCTTTTTTATATTCCACTGATTAAGATCATATAGCATTCTCTCAATTATATAAAAACTCATTCATTCATATATTCATAAAATTATTGAGCAGTTACTATGTGTTTATTTACTTAACATACTTCAATCACTAAGACAGACAAAGATCCCCACAATCCAGTAGCTTACATGCTAGTGGGGAAGACAAATAATAAATATAATACCTAAATAAACAGAAAATCAAAATGAGATGGTAAGTGGCAGGGAAAAAAAAAGCCAAAGGTCAGAGGAAAGCAATCAGTATTGCTAGGGTATGGGAAGGGTGGTTTGCAATTTAAGTGGAGTGGTCAAGGTCAGCCTTACTGCGAGGCTCAAGAACAGTTTCACACCTTTTAACTTAAAAGTTCTCTCCAGGTGGTAGTACATAATAATAATTCGTAAGTGTTTAGTGTCTTCAGTTTTCAACACTATAGTGTGTCTCATTGGATAAATGCACACATAAATTGAAATACATGAGACAAATTATCTTATAAATGAAATAAGATTTAGTAAGATTAAGGAATTGGTGTTTTTTCCAAGCAATTTTTGTCAGTTGAGTAACAAATTGTAATATTATAGACTAAAAGATTCATGAAGTCAAAAGGGGCTTTTTAGTTCATGAAATAATTTGCCTTACTAATGACTGAACATAAACTTTACAATTTAGGAAAATAGGAGTATCTTTATCTATTCCATGAAAAATTAAGCCCACACATACACACTCATTTAAACATCAGATTAATAAAACACATGTGTTTATAAGTATACCTATGTTCAGAGAACATATACATAATTAAAATCATTTATTAAAATCTAAGATTTACCTGATTATTGCAAAAATACAGACATCAATACCATTACCATAGGGGAATTTGCCAAAGACATATAGATTGTGTCACAAATTAACACATCCAAATAGATCTCTTAATTTTCTCCGAAAATTATGCTCTTCCTCTACTACCATCTCTCAGTTGCCCAAGCAAAAATACTAGATTCCTCTCTTTATGTCACACACCATATCTATTCATCAGCATGTCTTGTCTCTACCTCCAAATCAAATGTAAGATCCAATCAGTTCACACCATCTTCATCCATACAACTTGCCTAGGCCATCTTGACCATAGCAGTTGCCTGGTTCACTGCACCTTTCCCCTCACTTGGCTGTCTCTCTGCTTCCACTCGTGACAACTTTCCCCCCAAACCTTCGCACCTTCCATTCTTCATTCATCGCCAAAGTGAGCTTGATTAACATGTTGAAGCATATAAATTTCAAAAAGTTGCAACTCTCATGCAAATGTTCACACATTAAACATTTTTAACCAATTAATGGCAGATTGGAAGAATTTTAAAGCTGGTTCACAAGACAATTAGGGAAATATGGTATATGGGAAAGGCATACTGAAATAACTGTGCTGATTTTAAGACAAAACTTGTTAATGTAATACAGGCAATGAAACTGTGACCTTTGGGGTGTGTTTTCCACCACTCAGACATCATTTGCATCTCTAATGGACAACAACCTACAAATCATCACAAATTTCACAAAGTTTGGACCCTAACAAAAGTAAAAGGAATGTCAAATAAAAGTATGTTCCCCTAGAGAATTACATAATCGTCAAAAGAGCCTATTGGACATTGCTCCCATATAATCAAGAAAGCACACAAAGCCATCTTTTGGCCTTATTTCCACCAAGTTTGTGGTATTTTTTCTCACTAAATGTAAATCTGGTTCTACACCTCTATTTAAAAACTTCTCCTTAGAACAAAATACAAATTTTTCTACGATATATTGCATAAGTCTACGTAATCTGGCCCTTAACTCCCTCTTCAACTGTATTTCTTTCTACTCTTCTCCTCAGTCATGGCCCTAGCAAGTGATCTCACCGCTCTTCAAACATGCCTTCTTCTGACCTTTTGCTCTTGCTTTTCTCTCCACCCGCTGCTCTTACACCAGCTTTAGATGCAACTGCCTTCATCTTCACATTGTTCAAGTCTCTGTTCAAATGCCACACACACACCTGCCACATCTATTACATTGCTTCTTAAGTCTTTATCTATAGAGCTTACCATGATATGATATAATAATATTTTCCTTATGTTTCACAGGGGTAAATATACTTTTATTAATATGAGGATAATCAAGAAAACAGTACTGCTCCCACTTTCTTTGTACATTTTTTATTGAATTTATTGGGGTAACATTAGTTAATAAAATTATATAGGTTTCAGGTGTACAGTCCTATAGTATGTCATCTGTATATTGTATTGTGGAAAGAAAGTCTCATGGACACAGACAACAGTGTGGTGAATGCCAGAGGGAAGGGGGTATGGGGAGTTAGAAGAGAGTAAAAGGGGGATAAATGGTGATGGAAGGAGAAAACTTGGGGTCATAATAATATTTCTTTACGTTTCTACTTATTTGTTATCAGTCTCCTTTATTAGAATATTAAGGAATGTTTGTTATATTCTTCAACGTATTCCTGGTACTTTTTATAGAGCCTGGTACATAATAGTCACTCAATTATTGAAGTGCACATAGACGCTAAATAGCAATGTATCAAAAAGAAAATTTTTCCTCATAACAATTTTCCTTGTTTTGTAAGAGACAAAGAAGAAATAAAGATGTAATTCTAGAAAGCAATAGTAAAGCGTATGTCTTACCTGGGGTTAGGACATGGAAAGACCTTGTTCTTTGGAGGTAAGAGCACATTGGGTCAGGAGACTGAAGACTGGAGACTGAACAGCTCCACGCTGAAATGGTGAAAAGTCAAGGCAGCCCTTTCAGGCTGGTAATATGAGCAAACCCAGACAGGTGGACTTTCCTCATCAGAAAGCATTCTCCGGTAATCAACTAGTGATTGATGGCACAGATAAGTGGACATGGATTAACAATCATTTGGGGAGCAAACCACTAAAATGCACTGAGAGCTTGCTGTATCTGAGGCACTGGAACTTTACCTATGTTACCTCATTTCATCTTCAGCGAAAACCATTGAGGTAATATAATACCTATTTTGAAATAAGGAGACCGATACTCTGAGAATTGAAAGCTATATACAACCAATAAGTGGCAGAGCCTGCATTAGGATATGCATCAATCTGAAGTCCATGCAATTCATACTGACCTTTACTGCTCCCCACTACCTATCTTTATACACACATTGGGGAATAGGAGATCAAACAGGGGCACTTTAACATTAGGAGGCCCACCTGCAGATTGCAGAAACACTCATGGACTACAATTCCGGAGGAGAACTCAGTGAAGCTGGATGATTGAAAGAAACAAGGCAGGGTGATGGCCACCAAAGTTATTAGTGCTGGAAAAACAGCCAACTTTTAGAAAAATAAGAAGGCAGGATCCTAAATTCTAAAGAGAAACAAGAGTTTGATCACAATAAACAATATGAGAAACCAAGAAATAATGTTAGAACAGAATCTTCTCAAGTCTAACATGCGACTACATTTAGAATTCCTGAAATTCTCACAACCACAGCCAAGAATGTATGTATCTTGCCAGCCCTGATGTTATCTTGCAGCATGATTCCATGAACAGCAGACAGATGATCGCGGGAGAGAGAGAGAGAGAGAGAGAGAGAGAGAGAGAGAGAGATCAACCTAGGAAGAGAGCAAGACTTGTGTGATTCAATTCATTGCAACAAGTATTTTTTTAGCATATACTCTTTACAGAATATCATGCTGCACCTGGTAGTACCAAGAAGTAAAAACTATCTCCTCTGAGTCCTTTAGCCATAGCTAAGCTTTGAATTTGAAGAGCATGTCATTCAGTAACTTCATTGCCTACTTTTAATTCATTACACTGGAAATGAAAGATAATATCCCTTTCACTTTGACCTCACTGTTTCACGTAGGTAGTTCTGTATTAAGTTCATAAATCACATCCACACTATGAATTCCAGAGGTTTTCATTAACACTTGGTTATAAAAGACAACGAATTATAATAAAATTTGTTAAACTAATGTGGATTGCAGGGGAGAGATGTTAATTCTTGATTCGGATTGGTGCGTTATTTTCCTCACCAAGGTGCATATAATTTTGAAAATAAAATAAGAATGGGATTTATCTCTAACAACAACTAGCCAAATAATTCTCTCAGAGATAAAGTATAAACTCATCCTCAAAAATCAGTCCCTCCGTGTAAAATTCTGTGTTTTTGTACCAACCTCAAAAATCACAAGGAGGAACAAAAGTAAGCTGAGTGTTGCCTTCTCTTAGCTGTTTAAAAAGAAAACGAAAAGAAGTGACAATGCATGAAATGAGGAAATTATATAAAAAGCACTAAATTCAGGTGCATGGTACATTTATTTTTAAATATCTGATTTTGTTTAAAAAGTGACTTTTTCATCTGGCTGTGAAAGGTAGGTCATTCTTCAGGTTCCCGAGGAAAATTGCTAATCCCAGGACAGTGCTTGCTGCCTAATGAGCTACGCAATGACTGCTCCTCTGTGTAGGGAGAGGGAAATAACTCGTGTCTTCACTCCTCACACATTATGATTGTTCACAGGCTCCTTTCATGTTCATTCTTTTCAGAACACTTGTGTTGGGTAATGAAGGAAGATCAGGGGTTCCCCTTCATGACTACAAAGTTAATTACTGCAATCAGAGAGCATTTTCAATAGTGGTTGGTACCAATTCTTATCAAGTTCTTAAAAGTATCCATTTGCTTAATTCCCAGACAAGTCACCTAAAATAAAGGAGCCTGTAAATGTACTTCAATTACCTTGCTGATTTAGTTATCCCTTTCCCCACCCTCCAATTGAAGTTCATTGAAATGCAGACAAAAAAAGACAATGAACTTGGTGGTGGGTTAAAAATAGAGTAGTTGTCATAGAAAAATGATCCATTTCCTTCCTCCTATAAATAGATGAACGATTTGAAAAGGTGTTTCATTATAAAAAGAATATCTGATTTGATAGCTGGTTGAGCAGATTTTGTTTCAAATCTGAAAATTAAAATTACATAAAGCCTGGAATTAAAATCTTTCCATTCTGTTCAGTTCTTAATGTATTTCTTATGTCTAATATGGTAACACCAATGTAGTTCTGAAAAGGGTACAATAATTAAAATATTACTATTAGATAGAACTATATTACTCTATAGAACTATAGCATGTATAACAAAATATGAATTTATAACAAAATATACATTTTGTTATACATACTATAAAACAAAAATCTGAATTTATAACATAAACAATAAACAAAAAATAATTTAGAGAAGGGTCTCAATACAGAGCGTGGGACAAAGAAAGCGAAATCCTAGCCTTGCTCTTCCTCATTTAGCTACCTCTGCTGCAACAGGTGAGTTTAGTCACTTACTCTAGGAAGACAATCAGCTAGAGAAGGGAAAGCATCAGTTACACCATTGCTTCAAATCATGAGTGGTCCTTTACTTGCTGTGAGATGGTAAACAAGTTACTTCAGGCTTCTAAATTTTAGCTTCCTCAACAGAAGAATGGGTGTAATAACATAAATTATATGGATAATTTGCCAGCCTTATCGGGTGTTTGGAAAAGATGGTCTTCTTCCCCAGAACACACTATCCAAGTTTAAGGCCGATTTCATAAAAAGAGAACCATGATGCCTTTTTAAGTTGTTGAAAAACAACAGTAAAACTCCTAACAGACAAAGCTTTTCGTACAAAAATGTATTTGCCTGGAAAAGTGCATATTATCTTAACCTCCACTTACACATAGCAGATAGAGCTGGAATAAGTTTGCTAACAGTCAAAACTGATTAGTTAATTCTTTCTATAAATACTTTCTGCTCTTCAGCTTGGAGGTCAAGTTACCAACTGACTTTCTATTGCTTCCTTTGCACCTAAATCCTCAATCTGCCTTAAGTAGGTTGAATTCCTATTCCCCTCCCCATCCTCAAGGTACACACAAAATGTCCATGTCTTAATTTGTGAATGTTATTTTACATGGAAAAAGGGACTTTGCAGATGTAATTAAATTAAGAATCTGTGATGGGGAAATTATCTTGTATTATCCAAGTGGGTCCAATGCAATTGTAAGGTCCCTATAAGAATGACTCAGGTAGGTCAGAGGGAGGAGAAAGAGGAAGGACAACTGTAGCAGGGATTTGAGGATGAGGATACAAATGGAGGAATGACAGTGGTCTCTAGAAGCTGAAAGAGATAAGGAGTAGATATTCCCCTAGAGCCTCCCAATATGAACACAGTCCTGTCAATACCTTGATTTTAGCCCCACAACACTCATTTCAAATTTCTGACCCTCAGAACTGTATGAGGTTTTAAGCAACCAAATTTGTGGCAATCTGTTGCAGTGGCAATAGAAAACCAGTACACGATGGATGCATCTCTGTGCTGCTGATAGCTCTCCAGTTCTATAAAGTTGAGGTGTATCTCTTGCTTTTAGCTCTTAACAATGACAATAACAACAACTACAACCACAATTGGCATTTATAGGACTCCTAATCTAAGTTAGGCACTGACTTAGACATCTTACCTACACTGTGCTATAAGGGAACCTCTATTAAACCTCTATTTTACAGATGGGACAACAAAGACCAGAATTCCAGTCCAGGACTGTCTGATGCCAAAGCCCATCTTTATCTAAGCCACTATGCTATTCTGGTCTCCTCCTTCTAGTCCATCTTCTCTCCCTTCCTCTCAGATCCCATTCCATAGGGGGAGATAAAGGAAAAGATGCTTATTTCTTATATTTTTTCAGAGGGAGGTTAAAAGAATTAAAACCTTGACCTATAACCATATATAAATAATAAATATAATCTTAAATATATACATTTAAAAAGAGAATGAAGGGTGGAGAGGAGAAAATGAATAGAGAGGGTAAAGGAGAGAGAAAATTCGAAACTCTATCCCCAAATAAATTTAATTAACTGTTCACATACAAGAGCTTTGAAAGTTGAGAACATCTTGAAAAGGTGAAGAGAAGTAAGGATATTAATAGTGCAGGATTAAACATAAACCAAAGAAGAAAAATTAAAAGATAGAAATAGACATGGCTCGTAGGCAGAACTAACAAAAAACCAGCATCACTCAAGCAACAAATTCAAATTAGGAAAGGACAGAAAAAATGTTGACACAAGTAAGTCAGGTCAGTTTTCAGAAAAGCTTAACTGCCAGGAGTGCAGACATGCCAGAGGAGGGAAAGCCTGTGTTTGTCCCTCAGAGGGGGCTGTGAGAAAGTGAGGCGGGGGGCTGTCATTTTTTTTGGGGGCATTTTGGTTTTTACTATATAATGTTCCTAAAAGCTGAAGTTCAGAATTAATCTTGAAATGAAGATAATTTTTTTAATGTTTACATTCATTCAATAACTACTACAGATTTGTATTCTAAGTTCACAATTCAGAGGTAATAAATATTACTTACATTTGAAATGATTTCCCTGCTATAAAATTGAAATCACCTTGCAAACTTATTTTCACAGACTATATACACAGTGTATTACATAATATTTGCTCAGCTCGAAGAGGCAGTAACTCCCTCCATGGAATTGTAAAGCTCTTCTAAAATGGACACAGGCTCTCCTCTCTGGTTTAGGAGACGTTTGGGGTCAGAGAGCAAGGGAAGCGATCCAAACTCTGCTGACTGCTTTGTCTACATCTCTCATTCATCCTCACAATGTTAACAGAGTAATTTTATTGTCTCCATTTCACAGATGTAGAATCTGAGTCTCAGAGGACTTAAGGAACTTGACCAGTCTTATAGATACTAAAAAGAGAAGCTAAGCCTGAGCTAAGATCGTGTCTATTCCAGGGCAGAGGAAGACACTAAAACAGACATTTTAGCTACAATTTCCTGTTCTCCATCCATTTTCTAAAATAACAAACATTTGGACTGTTTGGAAAAAACAATTGAATGGGGGGGTTTACCAGGGCTTCCAAGGCCCCTCCTGACAAAGAAGCATTGTGCCTACACCACAGTCTGCTGTCAACAGTTTGAGAGCAAAAGTCCCTCATGGCTCTCTTACTCCACCTAGAAGTTCCCTGCCTGAAACGTCCTGCTTAATTTTTTTATTTTAAAATATCTGGAATCCTAAGGCACACATGAATAGTTTTTAAAGTCCAATTTTCTACTTAAAAGCTGGGAAAACTGGTGAATGCCTGCTGAAGCGTTAATTAATACCTGATGAAGGCAGAACAAGATTGATTCCTGAAGTGAACCCCGAAAACCCTGGGGAACACTTCTCCAGAACAGGGCCATGCTGGCCATGTTTACAGCTTTCTCCTCTCCTGAATGTCAAGAGATAATTCCATTTTACATTCTGTACTGTCTTTCCTGTCAAATCACACATCTTAATTTGAGATTCAGAAAATTGCCCCTCCTCAAGGTATGCTCTTTGTCAGGAAGCTGTTCAATTACGAATATGTGTTGAGACCCTTACCCAGAGGGGGGTCACTAATAAATTCTTTACAAGCCTCTGAAGGCCTTAAATGACATACAGAAAATCAGCGATTTTAAAGTCAAAAGTGAAAGTTGAACCATAAAAAAGAAATGCAGAGGGAAAAGCCATTAGATTGCTTCAGTAAAGTGACCCTTGAGTGTGACCTGCTTGTTAATTAGAAGAGGCAGAGATTCAGAAAGAGCAAGTTCACTCTAATCCCATCAGCTACCTTAACACAGAATAAACAGAATTTTCTCCAATTTACTTGCTTAGTTGGGGCGAAAATCTACCAGGTTATACAGGATAATTACGTACAAAACTTACTTGTCTAAAATCTTCAGTTCTCTACGTTTGATGTGGGCATTTAACCTTCCCTAGAACCTGACTCTAGGTAGTTCTTTGGCTGTTTTTTCTCATGGCTTAAAACTTCAGCAACAAGTACTCTTACTGGCTGCTCCTAAAATGCCATCTCCCCCCACCCCCACCCCCAATGTCCTGTACTTCCCACTGAATGACAAAGCATAAGATAAGAGTCATCAAATTAATACCGGTCAGGAGAAGCAACACAGATTTTTAAAAAAGAAGCTCAGAGTATCTATAGGTGGTGGTATTACAGGAAATTTGAATTTTCTGTTTATTTTCTTTTGTTTCCTAAATTTTGAGCATGCTATACTTATTTAATCAGCATAATATTTTATTTTTTTAACATGAATGTAAATTATACATTCTATCCCATGCTGAGGTAGAAAGCCAACAGATCTCACAAGTTCAGCCACATCAAAATGGTTATGTAGGAGTTCGGTCAAGGGAAGAATTTCAGAGTAGAGAAAAAGTTCTGTCATGAGATGAGGAGAATCAGCATTTGCTAAGGGATGAGGGAGAAAACAAATCACCTATCATTACTAACCTCATCTACCGTGAGGGCAGAAGAAGCTTGAGCTGATCCAGTGTTAATTTACTATTTTGTTGTGGCCTCGATGAATATCCTGCAAAGATCTCTGATGGATGGGTGTTTATAAGGGCAGGCTTCACAGCACGGGCTCCATGAATTTGGTAAACCACCATAGCCCAGAGGCTGGCTGGCTGTGTTCCCCAGATATTTACCTCACAGAGCAGGTCCATCTACATATAGGATTTCCATTAACCCCCATTCATGAAACTGTAAAAGTCTAAGTGTCATTCTATTAATTGGCAAAAAGAAACAATTGTCTTTGAGACAGGAGTGCCTGAGTACCTATCTCTGTACAACTAGCCCAACTGTTTCTTTTAAACAGACTGATCAGAAGGCTCATTCATAATCAGAAAACAGTTTAAATCAGGGGTGTCAAACTCATTTTCACCAGGGCCACATCAGCCTTGTGGTTTCCTTCAAAGGGTTGAAATAATTTTAGGACTATATAAATGTAACTACTCCTTAACTGTCAAGGAGTTGAAATTATATTCAGCCCTTTGAAGGCAACTGTGAGCCTGATGTGGCCCCCAGTGAAAATGAGTTGGACATCCCTGGTTTAAATAGTATCAAGGTGAGAAATGTCCAAATCTGTAGAATTTTTATGAGTTTATTTGAGCCAAGCTGACAACATTTCTGGGAAGCAAAATCTGATTGGATTGAGAAAATGGGCCTTTTACATTTATTTTATACATCAGAATCAAAGAAGACATAAGGGGGTTACCTGAAATCCATCGGTGATAGATTAAGGAGGTGGAAGAAAGGAAAGTGGGGAAATCTCTGAGACTGATTAAAAGTAAAAGGAATAGACACATATTTCTTTTACATTGGTGGGTATAGGATGGTTAACAATGAACGTTTACAGCCAGTAGTAGAGACGGTATGCAGGAGAACAAGTGAACAATGAGGGGTTCTATGATCCCGTGCCCTGGTGGGGGATTGTGCCCTGACAGGTCTGGAAAAAAGGAGATTACTCTGACATTCCAAAGGTATGTTATTATAGATGCAAAAAGGCAATAGACAGCCTCAGTGAAGATAACAATTGACCCTTGGCAAGGAAGACATAGGCCTACCCACCTTGACTCCCTTTTAGTTAGAAAGTTTTCATTTCAGACTGCCCTATGTGGTTACTTTCAGTCTCTGCGTTTGTAAGGCCCACCATGCAGGCCTCTCCTGAGCTTGTTGGGTTTAGCATATGGCCATTCTTGTTGTCCACAGTAGCATAAATGCAAAATTAACAGTTAGTTAAAACTAAAGAAATTCATTAAAAGATGGTTTTCCAACCTTTCCGCAGAGCTGCTTTGTTTCCACTGAAGTGGTTAATGGGGAAGATTTTTGTTCTGATCTGTATTGTGAAATGAAGGTAGAGCCTCCAATCTGATTTTCCAATTCTTGAGAGAAGCCTCATGTCAGTCCCAAAATACTAACTACAAATTTAATTTTTTACTTTTATTTGAAGTGTGTTTTAATTAACAACCCTGAAGCTGCCTAGGAAAGTGTTTTCTACCTTTCTCAGCCTGAGAAAAGAACTGCCTCACACTATTTAGGGAGGCCAGACATTTATGTTATTCATGTCCCAATATCTTGACACAGAAAGCAATTAAGGATGCTAGAAAGTGGAGTGCTGAGCAATACTGGTACCATTTTCCTGATGTTTTCCAAAAGATACTGGATATTTCTACAATAATGCATGTGACTGGGGTCACTCAAAATTATTGTTTCTGCTGTCATATGTCCTTCTTGGTGGCTGGAAAAAAATTAAAGATCTGTGATACATAAACTCAAAAGCATTTAATTTATGTTAACATCAGTATTATTAATTTACTCTCTTCTAATCTAGATATGCATTCCACCCATGATAGTTGAAATTATATGCAATAAAACTGCATTTAAAATAATTCTATACTTTTGAATTTTTGTAATCCCAGATGTATCCAAATTAGTAAGGTTTTTTTCCCACTATTCAAACCGTAAGTACATTCTATTATCTAGAACTAAACTGGAAAACATAAGTTTTTAACACTGTTTCTCATTGCAATAACCTGAGGCCTGTTAAGAAACTGAATATAATCAGATAAAGATAAGCAATGCTCAATTTAAATGCATTTCATTACATTCTTATTTTTGAACATCTCATATGGTAACTACTAATTGGAATATTATAATAACCAGAAAAACAATTGGCTAATCTACTGGGTAAAAGCAACTTTACTATAATTGAGAAGTCATTCAAAAGAATGAATTTAATAGCCTCAGAACTAAGAACCCAGAAATTAATGTTGAAGACTAAATTCTTTTGTATAAAATAAGACAAATTCTGACTGGTAGAGATATTATAATGAAGAAGTTAAGGAAATCTCTCCGTGGTGCTAAAGGTTAAGGCAGTTTAGGTTTGGTCTTATTATATACTACAGTTAAGCCTGCTTCTCCCTTATTTTCTACATGATATGTTTCCTTTGTTTTTAAATTAAATTAAAATAACTCATTTTGAATCACCCATAATTTGCCCAACTACTTCTAGCAGTGTTTGCTAAATCCAATTTTTTAAAACCAATTTATTTAAAGTAGGAAAAAAGACCTAACCATAACTACTCAAATTTACTCAATGACCTTCAAATTTTGGATCCAAAAGGAAGATTCTTATGGGAAACAAAAGCTTATACATCTATAAATGTTACAAAATTTCTAAGAATATCCATTTGTTTTAAGGGTATATTGGCTGAAGCTTAGCCTCCCTGAATTAAAAAGAATTATTTACACGAAACTGACCCAATCCCATATTTGTATGCATATTCCTATATATACACATACACGTTGGACTTTGACAACAATACTGTGAAGTAAGTATATGGGAGTCAATCCCCACCTCATTATACTGAGGAGCAGAGAGTCAGGGCCTCGTCCAAGATCCCACAGCTAGGAAATATTCGACAGAGCCATTACTCAACCTAGGTCTTTAAGAAAACGCCCTTCTTCCAGTCTTGATTCTAGTAAAGTAGAAGATATTAAGCCTACCTGAGTGTAAATAAGTATGAGGCCATATAGCAACAGAAACAGAAAAGAAGACCAATTCTCAGATTATCTGGGGAATTGTCTCAATGCTTTGCTTCACTCGTTAGCTCAAACTGGCTGTCCGGGCCTGCATCCCTGCATCTCTTTCTGCGTGCCATAGGGTACACTCTTCTGGGGGCAGGGTGCAATGTGCCCATGTGGAAGAGGACTGTACATCAGGCTTTTACAAGTAGCTGATACCCCTACTGGATGGCCCCAACAAGCAGGCTTTCAGTGTCTAATTGGAAATATGAAAACACAGGGTTATATTTTTAAGAATCTAATATTCTAAAATAATCAAATGAGGTTCTGATAAAGATCAAAAGCACAAGCTGAAGCTCAGCTTTAGGCTCCTTAAAGGACTCAATGATCATTGTCCTTTTGCCATTGCTCTTTGCAAAAATCAAGCCCCTCTACACTGTATGGGAAAGACCAGGCAAAAGTAAATAGAACAATCTTGATCTTCACCTTGCCTTCTTTCTTTCTTTCTTTTTTTTTAATCTTTTATCTTTTTTGGCTCTGGCAGACACTCAGGTATCTGACAGTTCTAAACCACAAGAAATAATGCAGTGCCAGGTTCAACAGGAAGCCCGTGTGTGAAAAAGTCACTGATGGTTGGGACATTAGAGTTACTCTTCAGGAGGAAAAATCAGGCAGAATAAACATAGAAGAGAACAGCCTCCTAGGATATGGATTCCCACAAGCTGTACAAACTTTCTTTCACTAAACAAATAATCTTAGAGATGAACTTTTGTTTTCATATTTTGGGGACATTTTATAATGATTACCTTTGGTTTTTCTCACTGGAAACCTTGACAATGAGACAAAATATGTTTTTTCACATTTTCCCAGCTGAATGATCTAAAAAGACATTTCTGGATTCTGCACATTTCCTATGCAAATGATTTTATAAAATTTAGTGTAGATTTTGTGGTAATCAGATATAACTTTATGTCAAACCACAAATCCTCAAACTCATGCCCCAGAAATTCCACCCAGAGACAAGCAAAGCTTCTGTTTACCAAGAAACACTTCACATTTTCCCACTCACCAGTGTATCTTGATACTCCACTCCCTCAAAGAGATGGGAGAGAACGCACACTCTAGGAAGTTGCAGTGTGCAAGTTTCATGGGATTTCAACATATTCTGAGGATTTTGAGAGAATGCTTTTGAAATTTAATCCCAGATAATGGAGCAAAGAGATTGAGTAGACACAAAAGAGAGACATATGACTAAATATCCTAGGATAAGTAGTTTGCATTCAAGTCATTAAAAAAAAATCAGAAGAGTATGTCAATGTCGAAGTAAGACCTTGGCTCTAAATCCATATGGATATGTAACTAGAAAAGGTTCAGTCTTTGGGGAAATCCAGGTTTAAGCAATGCACTGAAGTTTGCTCACGTTGGCTTAGTAATCGTTTTACAATGATTATTTTTACATGTTTTAGCTCGTCCCACTTTTTTCACCTGCCTCTTCTCAAATTTCTGCATGAGGTGTCTGAGGACTTTTACCTCAAACTGTAACTTTAATTGGGAACAGAGAGCCACTTGCCCCTTGAAGATAAAAGATGGTTTAATAAAAGATTTATTTGAGAAGGGCCTGCTTCTCACCTGTGCTACAGGAGTGAAATGTCATTTGAAACTTAAGCCACACCCATGCCCTGTATTACAATTGACAAAAGCGTATGAGGAAGGAAATTTTCACTTTGTTCTCTAGGAATGTGCATTCATTTCTTCATCCTGATTCACCGTTGACTAAACTAAACCTGGACTCAACCAAGTGGAATGATTCATCAGGAAGCACATGGAAAGTTATGGCGCAGTCAGAAAATCACAGTGCCATTGAACATGTTCCACTGAACCATGACTTCATTACCAGTCCCTTTAATCAAAGCCGACAAATGTGTTTATACTTTTTAACAAGGTCTTTTCTACTCTTAATCTGCCCCTAGAGGACATCAGGTATATGATCAATGGCCTTTAAAATAAATTGGAGCTTTGAGATCTTTTATAAAATACCCATCCAACAATTAATAAAATTTACCTGATTTGCCTCTATTAATAAAGTTGTTTAATTCCATTATTTCCTACCATCTTGTTGATCTTAAGTCATTTCTTTAATCAGGTAATGATTGCAAATATTATACATTCCCTTGGCCTATCAATTCTGACCCTGCTCAAATTTCACAAAGCAGCTCCTTTCAAATAGTACAACCAATATTTTTCTTTTTTCTTTTTTTTTTTTTAATTTTTTTTTTCTTTTAGATTTTATTTATTTATCTTTAGAGGGGAAGGGAAGGAGAGAGGGAGAGAAACATCAATGTGCGGTTGCCTCTTGTATGTCCCCTGCCGGGAACTGGCCTGGCAACCCAGGCATGTGCCCTGACTGGGAATCGAACCGCGATCCTTCGGTTCGCAGGCCCGCGCTCAATCCACTGAGCTACACCAGCCAGGGCTACAACCAATATTTTTATACCGATTATTAATAAAAAGTACTAATGTTTTTCTCATTTTTATGGGTATTAAAATACATTTTTTAAGCCAAGCATCTTTTTTTATAGATATAGATAAGGAAAGTGGAGCACATTATTCTTAAGTTTTGATTGGGTCTTTTGGAGTCATCTGGAGAAGTATTATAATTAACTTGCAAGAATACATTCATAGTCATCAATGATGGCAACACTGAATAGTTATCAGCTGAATAGTTCTTTAAAGATTCAAACATAATACTGGGTCACAAAGAGAAATTATCCTTTCCAATGTGGTTTTTACCATGAATCAGGACACATTTAATTTCATTCTTTATAACTCCAGATATAGGTGGAAATTTTTAAATACTATTCAAAACACACCAAAGGGCTCCATCAAACATTTGGAAGTTTATGGTACAGGGAAAAGGGGAATGGTTATTTACTGAACTTTAATAAGCTCAATATTAATTTCATGAATTTTACACCTGGAGGATTCTGTTTGCTATATCTCTCACCGTGAATAAGTTTTGCTCTTGAAAACTGATAATTAATTCTTACACCTTGGAAGCCTGAAAAACCTAGACATCTGAATACATTTACATGGAAATTAACATTCTTTTCTCCTGTTTCTTTGAAATTTCTTTAGAAATTACCTTTCTTCCTTTAGTTCAGAATGCATCAAACATCCACTAATGTAGTTTCCTTTTCTCTATTTTCTCAAAGGCTTGTGGTTTAGAAAAACTTCAAATGTCCAAAAGTCTAGAAATTAAGAACAACTCACCCAATGTTAGCTATGCACTAATTCCTGTAATCTTGAGGATGGTGTTGAATGTGTTGTTAGGTTAACCTGACATAGGCGTCCATTTCCTAATCACGTGCAGTTCCTTCCTCCATATATGCAGCACTTTTCTGAAATCAAAAAGAGATTTAACAAGGAAGCTTATGTATAACACGGATTATATTTTGATCTGAATATTTTGATCTGGGAGGCAATGCTAAAATATCAGTGAATGTTATAAAGCTCTTCCAGTGACATAGGCTCAGGAGCTCTCTTTTCATTCCTTCCTTCTTCTTTCTTTTAAAATGCCTTGCCTTTTTCTTTCAATGTCATTTATTTTTCAATCTTTGGACCATTTATTTTCCCATTAAAGTGAAACACAAAGAATGGTTTTCATCACATCTCAGAGATGTGAAGTGCTGGTCGATTGGCACCAACATACAGGTTCCCTCAGTGGAGAACTGAGAGAGTCATCTCTATTTCCCATTTTGAGACAGATTCTTCACAGTAGATAAGTGATTTGAAAATCTGCAAGTGTGTCTTCTCCTTTGGAAGTGAAAATCAAATGGTCATTTTGTTCAAAGAAGAAACTAAGGCTGAACTGGCAGCATGATTCAAGTCTACTTTACACTGAGATGTGAGCAAATAGACAAAGAAAGCTCTAGAAGTTTCAAAAAAAATTCAAACTTTAAAAAAAATCATACTAACCCATGTGTAAATACTTACACACTTAAATCTGGCAAATAAAAGAATGCCAGAGTCTTTTCTTTTGTTTTGCATACGTCATCTTGAGAAGCAATTGTTTGGACAAAATGTTGAAAATAAAAAAGAGAGAGAGAGAGAATAAAATAATTGAAATTATATAATCAAACTGCTAATTTTTACTCTCTAGACTCCCTAATAATCTTGTACCAGTAGCCTATAAGACATAAATGTCAACTGATGGTTCTCCCCTCTCTTGTTTGGAAAAATTTCTCACTAAGCCAGAAATTTATCTCCTTGAATTTATCTCCTTCAAAGCAAGGTTATTCTGATGATTTTTTATTAAGGCATAAAACTGAAAAGTGAGTCCATAAAAGACTAAAAGCAAACACAAAAGTGGCAAAGCACGATAAATGCTAATCAGACCTCAGCCGATCAGGAGCAAAACTGCTTTGGATGATAAAACTTACCCTTTGCTTATACAGATCCATTTGTGTAAAAATGGATCTATTTGAACAGAAACTTTATATACTTTTTCTAATTCTAAGAATAAAGTTAAAATTACTAAAAGACATAATTTAAAATGAATTCATTGAGATGTTAGACCATGTTCAATTCTGACATTCTTATATTTTGGAATATTCTTTTATTTTTTATGGTGAAGGTACAATGCAGTGCTAGAAATATCCCTTATGGTTTAAAGTAACATGTTTAAAGTGAAGAGCCCCTAACTTTCCATAACTCATTATCTCCATCAGCAAAATGACAGAAATTCCTCTGGAATTTGCAAGCTTCATGAGAGACCAAAAAATGCCTAGCAGAGACCATGATCTCAAGAAGCTTATTATCTAAAAGAACAGAGATGATGGATGTGTCATACGCCACACATGTAGAATGGCAGTTACAGATAGTGGAGTCTGGAGGAGGGGAGATCACTTCCAGCTGGGTTGGATCATGGGAGGTTCATGGGAGGCAGTATGCTGTGTACAGATGGTAAAATGGAGGACACTACAAATCAAGTTCATGATACTAATGAAAATGTAGTCTAGAAATGCAAGGCTCACATAGGCCATGTGGACCTGGTAGCCAAGTGCACAGTAGTTAGATAAGGGGGACATTGGGCGTTTCCATAGCATTCCAGGCACATGCTCTTGAACTAGGGATACAGACTGTTGATTGTTACTGATAACATGGGCTGATTTTTAAAAACTTGTCTTTTTTAAATATCAAATAATAGCAATATCAAAAGAAAACCATTCTGTAATTCACAATTTCACCACCTTAACACAAGTATTTTCATTACTTTGTATCCCTTCCAGGGATTTGTCCTTATGGCTGAGTATTTTTGCCTAGAAGTTGCCACACAATTTTGCACTCAGATTTTTTCCCCTGAATATTATAACATCGAACATATCTTTGCTGCTTTTTAAAAATATTCTTTGAGAAAATATACTTCCTTTGAAGACAGAATTAGATCTATAACAGACACTTAGGAGATTGAAAACAGACACTGAAAAGGATTTTGCTTTAGCAAGGGTAGCAAAAAACCAAAATTATTTCTTGATGCATTTTTATAAATACACTTCTCTGGAAGGATCTTAAGCATATGGTACACTTTCCACATCTTAAATTTTCCAGAGCAGCACTGATAACATTTTGCTCTACTGACCTTCTCCCCCTTCCTCTCCTTCCTCACTTTCAATACACCCAGGCTTGTCAGATTTTCTTTATTTATCTTGACCTTATTCTATATTTACAGCAAATTTGCTAGAACCCAAGTATGCTCCCACTTACTTGCAGTGTGAACTTAGGCAACGTGCTTAAACTTTCTAAGCCTTAGTTTCAACCTCTATAAAAGGAGGTAAAAATAATATCTCTTCATAAGATTGCTCTGATGAATTAAGGAGGGGTGCCATGAGACACAGTGTGCACTGCGGTTAGGAGCACAGATTCTCGAACCACTCTGCCTGGATTCAAAATTTCGCTTTACTTCTAGTGAGACCTCCAGCGGGCTATCTGATATCTTCCTGCCTCAGTTTTCTTACCAGTACTGTGGGGATAACAATAACAATGGCATATACATACTTTTGTCTGGGTTGTTGTGAGGAAGAAAAGAGTAAAGTGGGGAAATGGCTTGGAATTTTGCCTGCACATGCAAATGTTGTATACACTTTTATCATTATTACGTGAAATGGCTAGCATACTATTTAGATTATTGGCAACCAGCCGATATACTACAGATATTACTTTCTAGTATTCAAGCAAAATACTTTTCTCATCTCTAATAATCAATTTTTGTTTTTATTCACTAAACCTTAGAGACATTAACCTAGTTAATTTAATAAACAGGTATGTAATATTTACCAAGTTCCAGTCACTACTGCAAGTACTGAGCTGTCCAAAAAGTCCATATGATTTTTTCCATAAAATAAAAGACATTTTTCATTTTTACCAATAACTTTATCAATTTGGATATTTTTGAGTATGTCAGCTATCTCCAGCATGGTATAATGTTGATTGTTCTCAATATCTCCATTTGATCACTATCAGCTTCAATTGGTCTACCCGACTGTGGAGCATTGTCCAGGGAGAAATCTCCAGCATGAAACTTGACAAACCACTTTTGACACATTTGATCATTCACAGCTCCTTCTCCATACACTACACCAATCTTTTTTTGCATTTCAGTTCTGTTTTCTCTTTTCTTGAAACAATAAAGCATAATATGCCAAAAATGTTGTGTATTTTCTTCTATCTTCAGTATTAAAATGGCTACACAAAAATTCCCCAATTTTGATGCTTTTTTTAAAGATTTTTATTTATTTATCTTTAGAGGGGAAGGGTAGGAGAGAGGGATAGGGAGAGTAATATCAATGTATGGTTGCCTCTCATGTGTCCCCTGCTGGGAACTGGCCTGCAACTCAGGCATGTGACTTGACTGGGAATCGAACCGCAAACCTTTGGTTCGCAGGCCCTCGCTCAATCCACTGAGCTACACCAGCCAGGGCTTGATAAGTTTTTTTTAAGTGAATGCTGATATGACAGCTGTCACAATACAATCTAACAAAATTGTTTCAAATGAAGCTCAAGACAACTAAGGGCTACTACAGCCATCTTATGGGGAAAAAAAAAAAATGAACTTTTTGGCCAGCCCAATACTTTATAAGAAGTAGCTCGTTTAATTTTCACAAGACCCCTATGAAATAGGTACCATTGTTTTTCCACTTTACAAATGAGTAGAGTGAAGCACGTGAGGTTATGTAACTAGCCCAATGTCACAGAGAGACTCATGTCATTTAACTACATGTGTGCTGACAGCCAACAGAGCTGGCATTCTAATCCAGGCTCTCTGGCTCTCCGTCCTATACTCTTAACCATGGCACTATTGGGCTTTCAAGAATGGAAAACATTTAACCCACAGGCCCTTTTCTCAAGCAGCCCCCTGGGCCACCTGCCAAGTACCATAAGCCCCATCTTGAAACTTGAAGAATAATGGGAGCAAGGACTGTAAATATTCAGGCCTCTCCACTTTGTATCACTGATACTCCCCAAACTCCCACCCCACAGTGGCCACACACAGAAGGCTAACAGTTCTGGAGATGCCTGGGAAATTCCCAAAACAGAAGGCAGATGAGAAGCAGTGGGGAGTTTCACCCATGAATGTCTTCACACAAGAATCTAAACGCTGACTGAGGGCATATTGGCCTCCACTGAGGAGAGACCAGTTCCTGCTGGCAGGAAGCTCAGCCTTGACAACAGCCACTGAAAGGCAGGCGGAGAGCTTTGCCAACTGAGGACAGACATCTGGCAGAGGATCAGAGAAATGCTACGTCCACTAATCCAACCCAGAGCAGGATTTAAACACATTGCACCTCAGTACTATGCAAGAGCTTGCTCGGGCTACTACTGGAAGAATAGAGCTAAAGAAATTCATCCAGAATCAAATCAGTTTTGAGGTAATGAGTGAGTAATTCCTAATCATGCATCCTTAGCAAGGTTTCCTGCCCAGATCATAACTGAGGCTGGCCAGAATCTAGTCTGAACGTACCTTTAAAAGTTTAAAATGTTGATAACCTTGGTTTAATTTAAGGCTTTGTATCCATTTAAGCAATGGGAAAGTACCTTTACTATTAACTAAATAGCTCAAATTTTTCTCTCTCTCCTATGAAAGAAAATGTCTTAGTTTTAAGTATTTTATAAAGTTATAGAGGTTTTAGCTTCAACACTTGAATTATGATCTAAGTGAAATATTTAAAATCTTCCCTTTTATTTATATTCTAAATAATCCCAAGCTCAGATATTCCATGTGCTCTGGTTTGAGTGTATTCAAGTAGCAATGAGGGCTTAACTTGGCCTTGCACTTTAAGTCTGGAACCTGAGTCCTAATTCCAAGTGTCCTCTGCGTTCTAAAGTTTCTCAGTGACTTCGGTTCGCTGCCTTCCTTTTAGTCCCTGTAGCCACAATGAGTCCCCACACCCATGCCCCAAACCAGCCTCACCGCACCACAGCTCATCCCAGACGTACAACTCCCTGTCCGTCAAAACCAACTACTTCGTAGACCTTCACAGACGCCCCCTCAGACCATCTCATCACGGATCCCATGAGACACTGCTTCTAGGCCCCCAGTCTGGGGACTTCCATGAATTTTACTCTTTGACACGTCTAACTGGGTTTTTCTTTTCATTGTCAGCCAAATATAGCCCTTTAATTTCAAAATTCCCTCAACCTCAGGTGAAAAACATCCTGCCCTGGAGAACCTTCACAGGTGAGCCAACAGAGCCACCTTTTCTCCCACACCCCACTGAAGAACAACACCTCCCCTCTGTAATTAGCTCAGACCTGTCAGTGAGACAAGACTTGTAGTTTCCTGACAAGTTACTTCAGACCTTGAAACAATATCACACTAGTAGAAACCAAAGTAAAATAAGATCTATAGATCTGGGAATGTTGAGATTTGAAATATTAGGACACATATCTGATTTTCACCATAAATGTCACTGAGATTCCTATCGGAAAGGATATTCTGAGATGTAGTAGAGATGGAGGGACAAGGGTGGGATAACAGCATGCAAGAAGTGTGAATTATGTTTGGATGGCTTTGGAAAAACAACATTTGTCGCCATCAGGGTAACTGCATAGACGAGCAATGGGAATGACCTATTTGAGGAACCAACGTCGTAGAGTATCTTAGAAAATAGAACTAGCATTTCATATTATGCTACAAAGAAAAATGAGCATTTTCTTCTCTCTTAAAGCCAGTTCTGAGTGTGGCTTGTACCCATAGTCATATAATAGGCCATTTGTTCATAATTAGAAAAACAGGAAATGAACGGAGCTTCAATCTTCTTTTATGATCCTGGCAATTTAATTTACTTACATTGGTTCATAATGTAAATGTGACCAATTAATAATATAAGTTTTATCTGAGCTATTACACTCCATGGTGAGATGTCCACCCCCCAAGATACAGATAAAGACTACTGCCCAGGACACAGATAAAGATTCACCAGTCAACAGATGAAAGAATGCTGCAGCTTTTAATCTGATTGACTTATTCCCTGAATTCCAATCCCCTTACGTGTACTTTTCTTCTCCTTATAAAAAGGGTTGGTTTGAAATGTAATGAAGGATGGTCTGTTAGGGTGTATAACCCGCTGTCTTCTCAGATCACCAGCCATCTGAATAAAGTGCCCATAAAGATTCAAAAAAGCAAATAACAGCTATGTGTGTGGGCGGGGGGTGGTAAGTGGGTAGAGGGATTGAGCAAATAGGAGAAAGGACCCATGGACATGGACAACAGTGTGGCGATTGTAGGGGGAAGGGGTATAGGGGGCTATATGGTAATAGAAAAAATACAGTAAAGATTAAATTTAAACAAAAAAACAAAAACAAACAAAAGTAAGTAATATAGTCCATTTATTTTTTTTTCCCCTCTAAACTCCCCTATTACAAGCTGGTAAAAGCTCTGGGAAGCGTGGCCTCAGTGCAAATGCAGTCTATAGTTCAGAGCCCAGTGGTAAGAAAGCTTGGTCAATCATATTCACTGGATTTCGAAATCCACAAGCCTCATTCTCATTGTTGCCACAGCAGTTAACTCATTAATTCAACAGCTTAACATTTTCTATGTAAATGAAACTACTTTGTTGGAAGTTTTGGGAGATACAAAGATGGTTAAGACAAATTTCTGCTCCCCAGGCACAAGTAACTCAAACATGAGGCAGACTTTACTGTGTGCCAAATGAGAGGCAAAGAAAAGGGAGATCTACCAGCCCATGCTTGAGTGTGGCAGGGATACTAAGGCAGGCCCATACCTGGTAGAACGGAACTCCTCTGACAGCCAACTTTGCCTCCAGGGCACCTGGATGGCCTTGCTGAGCCTCCATACATCACACAGCAGTCAAGGGCACATTCACCCAACAGTCTTTTCTGTTTTCCTTCCCTGCTGATCAAACTGGTATCAGTCCGATGAATTGCCCAGTTTCTCCAGCCATCTCCCCACTTTTCTCACAGATATTTCTCGCACATTTAATCCCATTTTGGCCTGTGCCTCTGAGAGGACAAAGACTGACCGAATTTCTTATCTGACATAGTTACACATTTTTCCTGATCTTTCCCTTTAAAACTTGTGCTGTAGAAACCTTGCCTCAGTCGCTACATTAGCAATCAGACCGAACACCAACAACAATTAACCTTTCAGTGTGCATTCTGTCTCTCGTTTGACCACATGAGGAAGCTATGAGAAAAGAAACTTAGGTTAAATAACTTGCCCATAAAATTAATTCCAGAATACATCCTTTTAACCAACATGGTGCTGCTAAGTAATTAACCTACCAAATCAAATTATATTTATATAAATTTGCAATCTTTGCATCCATTTGAAATTTACAATCATTCACATTATTCCTTTCACAACTATTCTTGAGGGCCCCCAAACTCCCAAACACAGTGGGAGGAGTGCGGACATTGCACCTAGCTATGATTCAGCAGTACATTTTTGATGATGCAGACATGCATTAATTTTTCATTGAATAAATATATTTTGAGTGACAATCATGTACCAGGCAATGGGCAATGATAATAAAGAAGGCTGTAGTCTCTTTAAGAAGTGAAAATTTTAAAAAGAAGAGTCTTATTAAAGCTAAGGTTTTACTTCAAAAGGATTCTAAACTTCTGATTTCCATTTACCACTTGTCACAAAAGCAAGACTTGGGTCAAAATCTCTCCCTTCTGGACCCATTCCTTTAACTTTTTATTATTTAGAATCATTATGTTTCATGAGTTTCCCTTTGCTAGGACCCTCATGATGTAATGGTCAGAAATAGCTAATTAGATCAGAAGAATTCAAAATATTTTTCTGCCTTCTAGCAGGTGTCATTCTGCTTGTTGATCACCCACATGAGGAAGTACAGGAGGTCATGGTCAACACCAAATACAATGTGGGGAACAGCTGCTGTTAAAGTCTCAAGTGCCAGTTACCGCCCCTTGGTTAGCTTGGTTGCACAAATGCACAATATCAAAAGAATCTTTTAATTTAGAAAGCAGTGAAAAATAGTGGAAAGTTGGGCTTTAACATCAGACAGATTTGAGTTTGCATCTACTACTTAATAAGTCAGATCATTATAGGTACACTACTTAACCTTGCTGAACCTCTGTTTCCTTACTGACATATGTGAGAATTAAATGAGGCATCATAAGTAAGGTATGTGGCATTATGAGTAGGTGCTCAAAAATGCCTCTTACCATCATGGCAAATCCACTTTCCCTAGTCAAACTACAGGCTTCTTTTAAACCACAGGTGGCAAACACAAGGCCCTCGGGCCAAATCTGGCCCTCTACCTTGTTTTATCTGGCCCACACCTTGTTTCTATCCAAGGGCAGCGCCAAGCTCACTTAACCGTTAAGGAGTAGTTACATTTATAAGGTCCTAAAATTACATGCAGCCCTTTGAAGGCAACCACAAGGCTGATATGGCCCCTGGTGAAAATGAGTTTAATACCCCTGTTTTAAAGTTCTCAGACTTGCTTTCAGGCCATACATTTCAGCACCAGACACAGTGCCTGGTACAGAATAGATGTTTAGTAATTATTTATGAAATGAATGACTCTTTTGTGCTCTCCATAGTGGATTCTGTAGCTGAAAATTCACATGGGTAGACTTCCGGACCAAATATACCTTCAGCCATGACTCATCAAAGCAATTTTAATAACTCTTAAGCCTAATTCCAAAATACCAGCTTGCTCTAAAAGGTCAACGCACATAAGTTAAGAATACAAAGTGAAAATTTTGGTTTGTCACCTTACAATATCATTTGAAAATGAGAGGCTTAATGAGTAGGAGTGACATGGGCTGTGATAATGGGAAAGCTAGGGGAAATATATTAAAGCAATGGTGATTTCATCTTTAAAAAATGTTCATTTAAAACACAGATTAATAAATTATAGTAGCAAGCACTTACATGGTAATTTTCATCCTCAAAGCTCTGAGTCAACCATTAATATGCTCTCTTTGCATGTAAATGAGGAAACTGATACCATTTTACAGCTGGATAAGTGGAGTTAAAGAGCCTCAAATATATTTCTAGTGCCATACAAGAATCTCAGTAACAGTCACGATGGCTGCCCAGACTTAGGTTCACAGTACTGGACCTTCTGTGATCATGGGCTATAAATAAAAGGTCAGTATAGTGGTGAGGTATGAGAAAAAGAAGGAAAACAGGGAGGGGGGAAGAGAAAAGAGAAAAAAAAAGGAGAAATAGAATAGAAGATATTTACTAGTATTTACATTCCAAAGTATAATTTAAGTATTATGTCACTTAATTCTCAAAGCAACTCCCGGTTTGGATATTATTGTGAGAAAACTCAGGCTGAGAAATGCTAAGAAATTAGTCCAAATTAAACACCTAGCACCTAAAAAAGCTGAGATCAAACCCAATTTCATCTGACTCTGGAGCCCAAGATTTTCCCCAATATCCTTATTTGCACAAAGTCCACAGGGACCTATGCTCATGGTAATAAGAGGCACCTAGTGCAAGACAAAGGCGAGCATGTGTGCGGACATGTGCGTGTGTGAATCCAATGAGACCATGGAAGGAAAACACTCTGAGCTGTAACCCGATAGGCCACTGTTCCAGATGTTGTATGCAAAAATAGTTTCTGTCTGTTCATTTGCCTAATGTTAGGCTTATAATGTCCATAAAACAATTAGGAAAAACAATCTCTAACATCTCTGTGAAAAGAGTTTGAGCAATCTAGCCAAGCATAGTAAACATTTAGTTTCAGCTTTAGTACCCCCACCACTATTGAAGGCATCAATGGTTATTCCAGATTTATAAATTAAAAATTGATTTTTTTTAGTGCAGGTAGAAAATGGAACATAAAAGTCTGAAGTTGAGCTAAGTGGGTTCAAATTTCAGCACTTATAAACTCTGTGTCTTAGGCCAGCTAGTTGTTATTTCCTGCCTCAGTTTCCTCATCTGTAAAATGGAGTATAAGAGTCATACACACGTCAGAATGTTATAAAGAAAATTAAATGAGTCAATGCTTGTTCAAACACATAGTAAGTGAAAATAAAATTCTTGATTAGTCATTATAAAATGTATTGCTTGCTTAGTTTTAAAGTCTGGTTCATTTATCACTGGACTAGAAGAGTGCTCTATGAAGTCCTGTTACTCACAGCAGAACAGACGGAATTCATTTTAGTTTTGATAAAAAAAATTGAGATGTTACAGTAAAAGAAATGAATTTGATTACATTTAAGTGCCATATCCCCATAGTGAAATTAGCCAACTGTTCCCTCTTACTTTCATTCAAATATGAGTGAGCAGTTCATACTCATATGAATTTATTTAAATTCGTAATGGCATTTACTAGCCACAAGCTGATTGATACTGACAACAGAAGAATAATCAGCAACTAGCTATCATCGATCTTGTTTTATTTTTCTGTCCACTTTTCTTCATCAATCTCTCCTTACAAAAGAGAAGCTTTGCTTTATATTACCGATATAAATTTACGAAACTATTATCAAGGCACTTGGAAGCCTTTATTGTTCATTTAAAATAACATGATCAATAAAAAAGCATCAAATTCTCTAGAAACGATGAGGATACTGGAATATGGAAAGCCATTTTTAAATGCCTCACCTTCTCAAAGCAAACTGGAGCAGCAGGAAATCCTTCCTGTTACTTAAACAAGTGGAATATAAGGGTTTGTCGAGGCTAACTAAACTCCGGGGATGAAAAGATGGGCACTGAAAAAACAGCTTTTGTAATATTAAAGAACAGGTAAAACTCTGCAGCACTATTGACTTCAAAAGCACAAAAAGAATATTCAGAACAGGAAGAAAACATCAAAAAGTAATAGTAAAACATTGCACATACTAACTTCATTGTCATTGACTGTAAGTAGAAAACATGGGATCAGCTTAAAAAAACAAACACCTCACTAACAACATTTTATTGATGTGATTCACTAGAGTCCTCTTAATTCTCATGGGTTTCTGAAACTGTCAGAATTCTACAAGTGTGAATAGTGTTGTATAAGCAAAATTAATGTCTCCACTGCTGAGTGTGACATTTTAGGCTTTATATATGCCTTATGAGCAGATTTTTAAAAATAAAACTGAAAATGTAAATCTGCTACCATTTACATTCTTCAGCCCACCTGACCTTAAGTCATTGTTTCAATCTGGCATTTATCTCGGTGTTGTAAAGCAAGCAAGCTCTCCCATTCACCACATACCCCCCACCCGCCCCCGCCGCCGACCACCACATCACAACTCACCTTCCCTAACGACCATCTAAGATTTGAATATAAAGGTCTAGTCAATTAAATAAACACTGGAAAATCAACAGAGCACTGTTTTCAGATTTACAATCTGATCCTTGAATAAGAACGATATCTGGTGTGTTGTGTGTGTGGGTATGTGTTTGTGTGTGAGAGAGAGAGAGAGATACAGGGGGAGAGAGAGAGAACTGAAAGGACACTTCTGCATTTCCTTGGTAAATCTCAGACATCATTTTTACTAGAAATAATCAGGTTTGTTTCCAAACACTTGAGACTAATTGCTGGTTTGCTAGGAGAGGGCAGCGTATTATTTCCAATTACAATAGTGTTGGGTCCAGTTGTTCCAACATTCTTCCACAGTGACTGCTCACCTCTGTAAAGGCAAATCTGTGGGGCAGGGGAGACGGTGTAGAGAAAAGAGTAAAGAACTCAGGACACCTGGATGCCAGTAGCAGAAATGCTACTCATTAGTTTGTGACCAAGGGCAATTCACTCAACCACTCCCCCACCCCCCAAGGTCTTTGCATCCTATATTAAATGCGGGAAGTTGTGATAACCATTAGTGAAGGAACTTTATCATTCTAAACTTGGATTTGTCAGGATTACTGTGTTGATAGAACACAGGCCTACCTATGTTCTCTAAAGGAGAACAGAACTGAGCCGTCACTGCTTTTCGGTTCTGAATTGTACCAGCTGGCTGGCAAGGTGAAATCAAAAATGCGTCGGAATTCATTTGGAAGGGGGCAATCACCAGAGTATCATCTTGAGCATGCTGCATTTGAGGTGGCAGTGAGTCACCAAAATGGGGGTGCCATTGAACAGTTGGTTAAAACAATTTAGACATCAGGAGATGAATGGAAGTTGGAATAGAGATAACAAATGAAGTCATGGGAGTAGATGAGGGCGAACTTGAAAACTGAATATGTAAGAGAGAGGGAACATAGAGAAATAAAAAACAGTCTGGATGCTTTGGCCATGCCCTGAGAGGTATACAACAGAGGCAAGCTTCTGAACTACCTTCCCCTCCTCAATTTGTCTTCTGCCAGAGAGAGCCACAACAGAGCAAAGCAAAGCAGTAAATCAAGTATGAACTAACCCATGATATCCCAGTGTATATTGTAAATATTCAATACCTAAAGTGACAGGTCTACACACTGGGATTTGTGTGAAAATATACACGTAGTTGAGAGTCAGACAAACAATAAACAACTAACCAAGCCCTGTGTGCTATGAGAAAATAAGCAAAATTTTAGAAACGGAGGGCTAGCTGATTTAGGTAGTTTGGTCAAGCCTCTGCTTGTCTCAGACCCCAGTGGGAAGCTAATGCTCTACTGCATCAGCTGTCTGGTCACTGCCGTGCACCTTGCTTATGCACTCACATTCATGCTCACTGGCTATATAGACAGCTGTCCTCCCAAGCATCCCCATAGCTCAGGACCAAATTGGTAGCAAATTAATGTATTGAGCAAAAAAAGAGTTCAAAAGGGGTTAGATAGGAGCATAGTATGTAACAGATGAGAGCTTCCAGTATCTCAGCCTCCATGCTGGCTCGTTGATGAGTTTTTAATTTCTTCCTCATGGCTTCTTGGATGAAATACCAAGTAAGGAAAAAATCTAGGAGGCATTTATTTGACCCCTAAAAACCTGGAAATTTCTGTCCTTTAGGATACAAATAAGAAAGGAATCTGATCAAATAATATCTACATGCTTCTATATAGCATGTACCCTCCTCTATAAAGAATGGTTTTTGTTTCATAATGGATAATTTTATTACTGTTCTGGAATTCCAAATGTGATAATTCAGATCTTAAATTTAGGCCACTGTATTGAACCTAAAATTAGGCGTGAAAAAAATATACATATTTGGATATGAATACAAAATAGTGCTATATCATGAGATTTGAGAGGAACTGTAAAACAGGGGTCCCCAACTCCTAGGCCAAGGACTGGTACTGGTCCGTAGCCTGTTAGGAACTGGGCCACACAACAGGAGGTGAGCTCGAATGTATTGTACTTGAATTATCCTCAAACCATCTCCACCCATGGAAAAATTGACCCATGGAAAAATTGTCTTCCACAAAACCAGTCTCTGGTGCCAAAAAGGTTGGGGACCGCTGCTATAAAACATCTCTCCACCAGTGAAATTAAAGGTTAAATGTCCACCAGTAGATAATGTGTTTCAGCCATCCTTGTAGGACCTTCTTATTGTCTCCTAAGGACCTCTATTAAGGTGTACTCATTACCTTGTCAAGGAGATGTCCCCTGGAACTGATGCATTCAGAGGGAAAAGACAAAGGCTCCACCAGCAGGAAAGGTGCTCTGTAGGAAGAACAGATGCAGTTGGTCAACACCAGGAAGTCTCGAGCTGCTATAGCACAGTGAGGTCATTGAGCACCTCGGGGAATGGACACCATTGTGTGTATGAACCAACCGTGTCAAGAAGATACATAGATAAACAGATTTAATAGATCCTTTGAACCCTGCTTGGAAACAAATTAGCAGAATCCTGTTGATTCCTTCTATAAACTCTGCATGTATAAAACTGCTGTCTTCCTGAGGGATTGCTCACTAGGTAGGAACGTCTGGCAAAGAGGATACCATTTCTCAGGCACAGAATTTAGCTTTCATTAGCACTGAATAGACAAGGTTTCAAAATTCACATTGTCTGTCTGTACAGCTTTTGAAATGACTTCCTTGAAGACATAGTCTCCATGCTACAGAATCATTTTTCTGGGAGCTCTTGAAGTCTCTTCACAGTGACACACTGAAGAACTCAGTGGCAAATAGCACCACTAGCTCATTGCAGGGAAATTTTCCTACATGAGTACCCAGATCAGTGTTCCTCAAATTCTAATGAACCTTTGAAACACTTGGGGATACTGTTAAAAGTGCAGATTTTGATTCAACATGCCTGAGATGGGGTTGAAGAGTCTATCTCTAGCACAATTCTAGTTCACATCTCTGCTGCTGGTTCAAGGAACACACTCTTGAGTGGCCAGTGTTAGACCCTCCGCAAAGCCAATTCAATTTAGCACTCAGTTAATGGGCGCTTCAAGTACGAGTTTAACAGTGAGCCAGGCAAAGCTGCTTCTCCTTTCATGAACTAGCCTCAAAGGCCATGCAGTGTCACTTCTACTACATTCTATTGGCTACATGTCCACCCACAGTGAAGGGTAAGGGAATCAGTCTCCACCTATTGATGAGACAGCAGCAAAGTCTCATTGCAGAAGAGCATGCAGGACAGCCAGCTTTGGAAAATAAAGTCTGCCGCAGTAGACAAATAATAATTACTTCTCTCTTCCTTTTGGTCTAGAAACCTACCAAATAGTTTGCTATGGTGGCATCTGCAACTCAACCCTTGCCCAGCAAAACTCAATCCTGGGTCCTCTAAAGGTCTTTGTTTAATCTTCTACTAACTACATCTGCGTCTACCACTTTATCTAAGAATGTCTCCACAGGTTTAGTTCATAAGCACAGCTAAGTGTATTTTAGAGGTGCTCGCCTTTACCCCGAAGTATGGATAACAATCCTCTTTCAGCCAGGGGACCTTGCAGGTCATGAAGAGATTTTTCCAAAACAAAAGACCACTCTTTTTTCTGAACCAAAGATAGGCTCATATCTCTGAGTGAGATTACACCCAAACTCCTTGATGTCCAGGACCCTATCTCTGACTATCCTCTAGTTTCCAGATTGGGATTATATTGCAGTGTTTGGTACAGAGTTGGTTTTCAATAATATTGCATGAGTTCAATTCCATTCTTTGTGCTCACGGATTCTTTCCTGAATTTAGTTTGTCATCACTAACCCTTCCCTCCCTACATCCTCCAGTTGAACATTTAACAACATATTCAGGTTACCAACAATATAGAACACAATTCCAAAAGTATCACTTTCAGCTCTCCTTACTTACCTCAAGTAAGTTACTTTTCAAGCACATAATTAAAAATGAAAGGATGAATAGCCCTTTAAAGCCAAATCTCAGAATTCCTGCTCTAGTTGTTTACAGTCTCTGTGCACCTCATCTGGGAATCTACTGCATTTTGATATAGTCATCATCTCTTGAATGACTTTTCTTAATGGAACTGCCAATATCCATCATTCTAGAGTCATACCTGTGTGTCAGGGCTGAGTCCTGGGAATAAGGAACAAAATTGAAATAGACAATGATGAGCCCATTTTAAAGTTGCAGCCAGAATTGAGGCAGGAGGACCTGAGACCTGAGTGGGAGTCAAATTTAAGCAGTAAACAAGGTCTCAAGACTTGGCCAGGCATAAAACCTACAGATTAGGAGAGAATACAGATTTATGTAAGACAGAGTTCTTTTTTCTAGAAAAATTAAGTAAACTAGGCATGAGGAAGACAAATGAAAAATAATTATAACACTAGGTAGAAGGTGATGCCACATGAGAAACACACAAATGTACAGGTAATTTGTGTAAGGTTTTAATAGAAGACATGGCATTTTAACTGAACAAGACTTTGTCTCAAAAGCTCTCTGGAAAGACACACAGGTCTGTTATGGTCTGGTCCCTCGTGTAACTCTTCTCCCTGCATCGCCTGCTCCCATTCCCACATGTTCTATCCTCTTCTTTCTCTGATTAACTCTTAAATCTCACCAATTCCTGAAGACTCCCTTCAGGCACCTCTTTCTCAAAAGGAATTAGTTACTGGTGTTCTGTATTCCCCTCAGCCTATAATACATAAAGCTATCACAGCCCGTGTTACAGTGCATTTGTATTGATCTATATCTTCCTCGCCAGCCAGGAGGTTCTTGAGGGAAGGAACTACAGCCCTGACCAAAAAACTGTTTAATATATAAATGGTAATCTATAGTCAGGTCGTAAGCCTGATCAAAGTGAGAAACACTTTAAGAAAAAAAGATTCAGTGAGGAGTTACTGGTTTTTAGTCCCCATACATATATGTAGAAGGTATATGTGTATGTGTATGTATATGTATATGAGTTAAATGTGCATGAACTAAACCAGGAGTCTACAACTTTGGCCTGTAGACCAAATCTGGCCCACAACTCGGTTTTGTATGACATGAAGTTTTATCGGGACACAGCTGCACCTTTTGTTTCTGTATTATCAATTGTGACTTTCACACCATGACTGCAGAGTTAGGTGGTTACAACACAAACCATGTGATCTGCAAACCCTAGAATATATATACTTACTATCTGACCCTTTATAGACAAAGTTTGTCAACCCATGGGTATATTATTTAGAATAATAAAGTACAATGTCTCAAAATGGCAGATTACATCCTAAAAACAATTTATAGCGGCTCAGAAAGGACCATTTTTTCCCTATGAATATCATTCTATGTACTTTCTAACCACTTTTCATCATATACTCCTACCAGGACCCAGCTCCACACCTGGCACTCCTGTTGCTTAGCTAGTCTCTTACAATAGACACTGCACAATGGCATGAGAAAAAACCCTAGATGCTGCCCTCTGGGAACTTAAAATTAAGACCAAAAATGTAACTAGTAGGAGCGCTAGCAGTCCCTCTGCCTCGTGCAAACCGCAGACTATCGAGGAGCAGGTTATGTGACAGGGAGGCAGTTCCCAAGGAATATGGACAAACACGCTAATGAAAGCCAAACATATTTGGACTCGTAATAGTTTTGGCCCAACACGTTTCTACTTCCAGAGAGTCCGAACAAACTTGACTCTCTTGAGAACTTGGAAAACTGTCTCAGTCTGAGACTCATTTTCTGCTTCTCCAGCCAGGCATCCCCGTGACCTACCGTTTCTGATACTCAGGTGTGACTTTCCCATAAGTGTACTGTCCTCCATTTGTGACATACAGGGCAGGACACCCATGCCCAAATTTGTTCTGTTGGTTGGCATTTTATCATTGAGCTAATAAGCAGACAATAAAACTGGTAAAGTAACTGAAATAAGTTCAAACTTCCCACAGTGAAATGCAGCGGTGGAGATACCCAATTGTCATTACAGGGTTGGTAGTGATACAGAGAGTGCAAAGAAACTCAATTCCTTCCTGTCCAGAGGAGATTTTGTTGATACTATCTTTTCCTAGCATAATAGTCTACCTTCCAAGATAAGGAGTTTACAGTTGCCACAGTCAATTTATCCCCAGGGAAAGCAGCACTCTTTTTATCTGCCCTGATTCTGACTTCATAGAGCTAATCTAGATGCAGTCACCCCATTACCTCTGATTAGCATCTTACTGTGAGATCATTTCAAAGCAAATTTTTTAGTTGAAGAATGTTGATGGCCTTTACAGTAGTATAGTGCAATGGTTAAGAGCTTCTATCTTAAACCTGGACTGTCTGGGTTCAAATCTCAGCTCTACTGACTTCTAACAAATAACCTCTTCCCATCTTTATACCTCAATATCTTCATCTATAAACTAATGGTGATAGGGTTTATTGCATGAGGATATCAGAAGGCTGAAGCAAATTAATATATCTAACCTAACATTCTTAGAATAGTGCCTGCCATATTATGTGTGCTAATGGTATTATTTTTCACACCAGATGTATCTATATTTTTCTAGAGAGTATCCTTGTGCTACATATTATTCAATGCAGAAGCGACCCTATGCTATTAATGGAAGAAAAATGGTTTTGAACAAAACATTGCTTTATGCTTCTGACTCCAAACACATTTTTTTCTGACATGGAGGAAAGCTAAGATTGCTAAATTGTTAACTTTATCTTTTTTTGTTATCAATAGAGCAATTCACTTATGGCTCATACCTTGGTTGTAATTTAAAGGAAAACCATAATTTCATGTATACATGAATATAAATTTTTCTAACAGAACATAAGCAAGTTATTTGTATATGTTACTCTAAAATAATTATATGGAATAATTCCATATGCCACATGGGAAAAAAATCTGTCTCTTTATAGTTCTCTTGTTGCTTTGATCATATATGATCAACTACATTCTTTCAATAACCCAGCATATCTAAATTACTACTAAAATATAGTATAACTGGTTGCCACAGGGAAAGCTATTAAAAGTATCAGGGACTTCACCAGGAAGAATTTCCCCAGTATTTCTATCACCTAAGAATTTGTTTTTTCAGCATGGCACTTGTTACTTCATTTCATTTATTTTTGCACACTTTCATAAAGAAAAGTAGCTTTTTGGCAATCACACTATATCTCTCCCCTTAAAAACTTTGGAGACCTTCATCTACTTTCTGCCAAATTTGATGGAAAAGATAGAACCTTGAGTATTTCTTGGACCTTCAAATATCTGTACTGAAGAAACATACTCCAAAAATAAATTTCAAAATAATTAAATAGCAAGTATTGGTCAGACCAACTTTCTTCCAATAGTTTTAGACTCCTAAATCTTAACAAGCCATGTTGCATGGTATCCTTCATTCCCTGCTTCTACTTTTTCATCACTTTTTCTCTAAACCTTAGCATTCTGTCTTCCACTGAACTACTACACAGATAAAAAATCCGTTGTGGGCCACTGGCACCCTAATTACCAAATAGGCCCAAAACAGCCCTTTCTCTATTCTCATGTTGCTGAGTCAGCTAAGATAATTCGATAGGGTCAGCCATCACTAGAGCTTGATGAACTTACTTCTATGGCGATGCTTTTCTAAATGTTTCTGCTCTATCTTCTGGCCTGGCTGTGCTTTCTGCGTGTTCTTTCACACCTAGACATTTTAAATTATTATTCTTGACTGCCATCCTGTAAAATGCCATCTGTCTCAAAGAGCTCATTTAATGCCATCGTTTCAATCATCACCTTTACAGGCTTGACTCCATTCCCAGCCTCTGTAGAACTACAACTCATCTCCAGTTACCTATTAAATGCTTCTTATTAAATTCTGGCTGTTCAAATTCCAAGACTAAACTCATCATATCCCTTTTTCTTCCTCAAACAAGCTCATCCTCCCAAATTTCTATTTTGTTTTTGTAACTCCATCTTTATTTTTAGTGACCTCTGTTTTTTAGTCACCTGGGTTTCAATCCTATGAATCATCTTTGAATTTTCTCTTTCCCTACTCACTACTCAAAGTCAATTACCAAATTCTTTTGTTTTTTTCCCCATGAAATGACTCTCAATTATAGCTTTCCTTGTGTTTTCCAAGACTACCACAAACATTGTCATCCCTAAACGTATGAACTTGACATTCCAGTATCTCTCCACTGTGACCTATCTGGTGTATCCACATGCTACGTACAAATTCATATCAACATCCTTCCTGGCTCATGGCTTCTGTATTCTTATTTGAACACAAGAAAGTGACTCCAGGACCTACCAAACACCACACAAACTTTTGTTAGACTTTTTTTTTTTAATGAAGACTATCCACAACCTAAACTCAGTAAGTCCACATTTTTATCCCAAATCTAGCAAAATGGTTCATTCAAGGTTGCCTGAGATAAAGTTCCAGAATTTCTGTCAAACATCTTATTCATTTTACTTATTTGATTGTTCTCTTCCAATAAAGTTATATCAATTTCCAGTGCTTACTTTAAGTACTTTTCCCATGATTTTTCCATGTCTCTCTGAAACTGTAGAGACTCTTTATATTATGGTCGTATGAAACTAACAATAGTCAACCAGCTTTGATGAACAAAAATGCCAGTTTTACGTGGCTTAACCTGATATGTTATCCAATAATTTGATGTTGTAGCTACCTGCTTTCTAAATCCTAACTGTGCTATTTATTCATTATGTGATCTTGGACAAGTCTCTTAATCTATTTCTTAATTTCTTCATCTGAAAACATGGTTTAATTGGGCTTGCCATACCAATCTTGCAAACTGTTTTGAACATTCAGAAAATAGCTTTGAAAACCTTAAGGGGTAATATAGTCTATGCTAGAATGCGAGCACCTTGACAGCAAGTTTCTGTGTCATGTTCCAGGAATTATTCTTTTTTCATTTCTCCCATTAGGAGCATAATACATATTCAAACAGCTATTAAATGATGGACTGACTAAATGCTACATCTCAGAATTTTAATCCATATTTTATTCTTTGTTGTCATATATGCTGAAGGGCAGTAACTGAATCTGTTTTTTATTTGTTACCGTCAAAGTTTAACACAGCGGTTAGCCTGTGTTAAGTAGTCAATATATATTTGTTGAACTTAGTTTAGCTGGATTATTTTAAGGTATTGAGGATTGGCCATTTATAAATACTCGATGAACTAGGAATTAGAAATATAAACCCTTATTTACAATAGCTATGTTGACTTGAAGTGTAAAGAGTTAAATTTTAAGATGTTTATTATATTTTCCATGGATAATTTTTCAATTATTTAGATATATACATGGAGGGTCTTCCACATATAAGATATGTTAAGCAACATAGATTGTAACCGATAAGGTTCCCGACCACAAGGAGCATACAAGGTAGTAGAGAAGAAAAAAAATGAGCAAATAAGTTTGAAGGCAAAGTGCCTTAAGAAAAAAAAATAATCCAAGTCCTTTAGCATCAGGATTCACGCACAAAGTAGAAGACAGATCTAAGCTGCAGAAGAAGAAAATCTAAGGATTAGAATGAAGGGTGGGAGAAAATCGGCGAGAGAGGCAGTCGTCACTGTCCAAACATGGCAAGTTTAGGTGTGATTCAAGCAGAAGATTTTAATTCGGAGGCTATAGCTCAACAGATGTGGCATGTTAATAATGATATTAAGGATATAAACAATAATAACAGCTAATATTTTTGAGCATATACTGTGTGGCAGGCAGTGTGCCAAGGATTAACAAATCCTCCCAGCAGTCCTATGACGTAGATATTATTAATGTGCCAATTTCCACACGAAGAAAGTAAGGCTTAAAAAGATTTAGCAATATCCCAGTGGTCACACAGTTAGCAGGAGACTAGTCATTAAATGCCACTTGAAAAAAGATGGAAGATCATTCTGGGTAATCATTCATTTCGCAGAATAGAGAGAGAGAGCCAAAGTAACAGCTAGCCCCACAATCTGCAAAAGCAGGGGGCTAGCATGATCCAAATCAATCTGTGTCTGACAATGGGATGCAAACTCAGAAAAAATCCTGAAATGCTAGGCAGAAAAACTGAGGCAGAAGAGTATACAAACAGAGACCTCATGAGGGACGGAGTAAAGGGGAGGCTGAGATGTAGGAGCTCATCAATTAAAAAGGCTGAGATGTAGGAGCTCATTCCCTAGAATGCTGGATCCCCAGCCTATGGAAAACAGGCTGAGCTGAAATCCAGAATATGGTAGACTCGAGGCTCTTGTCATTCTTCCTTCCTGGAAGTACCAGACAGGACTGAGCCTACAGGTAGGGAGCATCTGTTACTCTACAAGGAATGGGCCAACATCCAAAATTTAGGAATGGACAAACCTTGGATTATAAAAAGGCCTAATGGAACAGAGTGACCTAAAAGAATGGTGAAAAGAATTTCTAATGAAGCAAAGAGGTGGCCGTGAAACAGGGAGTAATCCAGTCTTGCTGAGGTAAAGTGTTTTTTCAGGAAAGTAGCTGAAGAAAGTAGAACGAAGGATGCCAGACTGGGGACTCCATATAGTATCTGATAGGATAAATGGTACTATATATAGTTCTGAGATAGTGAGGAAGCATTTTTTCCACTTCAAACTACTAATTGTCCAAGAACGATAAAAGGATAGTTAAAAATCAGTTCAGCAACAAATTATGGATATTTCTAAGGCCTTTGATCCTTCCATCATCCCTGTTGTTATCTGATTTGGGCCATTTCATTATTGAATTAGTTTCTTTTCTGGGAGATGTGCCAGGCAGGTAGAAGGCAACACTAAATCCATCAGTTCTGCTACTTGTTAACAATTCTGCCCTTTGAAACTATGGGTTAAAATAAAATTTGAAGATCACTTCTGAATTTCATTTCTCTCTCCTATTTCTGCCCATCAATAACATGGAAGTAGTTATAAGCCATTAATCTGTTCCCAGGTAAGTTAGGGATAGATACCTCCAATATTTACTTGTAAAGCAAAAGAACCTCATATTCCCATAAATGTCACCCAGGAAATCTCTCCACGCATAGCTTTGAGAACAAAGCCCTTGAGCAACACAGATGTCCTTCACACACGAATATGCACACAGACAGACCCATTTCTGCTTCCTGCTAGTTTGGGATACCTGGGAATATTCTTCTCACCACACCGGTTTCCTCTGCTCCTCTATCTGTTCCTCGCCCATCATTTTCATGTGTATTTTTACTTCCACAGCACCTTCCTCTCTTCACGTTCCCCCGCCAACATACACACTGGTTCAGATGGAGCCACAATTCTTTCTTTCATACACACGCTTTCACATTTATTTTCTTCCACTGTACTTAATAAAGAATAATATGAGAATATTGTAAAAGCTTTTCTCAAAGTAAAAATGTGCAAGTTTATCATTATTACTGTCCGTAATGGTCTCATACATTTTGTTAAAATGGTTGGAGGAGAGAGAATAAATGGAGCAGAGAGGACAGTCTTTATTTGCATGTGAAACTGGATAAAAGTTTCAATGGGATAGTTAGGCTTATTGTACAAGGGACCACAGGGATTGGAAGCGAAATGATGCTGAAATAGCTGGAAGGGGAAAGAGCGACTAGATGTGGTTGAGGACGGCACATCTTCCTGCTGTCCTCTGGCCTCTGCTTTAGCCTTCAGTCCTCACTTAATAGCAAATCCACCTGGCTGAAAAGTCACGGAACTCCTAGTACATGTAAACTCTCTACGCAAAATGATTGTTGGTACAGATATCACAAATAATTAGAAATTTTACAAGTCAGATAAAAAATATCCCACTGATTGTCACTATACTTTCTAAGAATTTATCTGACCTCCAATTGGCTATGACTTCCCATTTTTCAAAGTTAAGTTTATCTACCTCCTTCTCTCCATTGTTAAATATTTGCTCACATGCAGATAGTTACTAATGCTGGAAAGATCTGACCTGCAGCGAATCTTTCAACTATATTAATTTATATATTTTTCGGTGCCTAATTGGCAAGCACTCATGTGGTCCCACAACACTCTGCCGACTAGGCATTATTATCCAAAACTCCCAGATAATAAAACCACATCATAGAGCTACTAGTTCAGTGAATTACTAATTCGTACAACTAGTACACGATGGAATGTAAGATTCAAATAAAACTGTCTATCAATTTGTTTTAGTATACCACACTGCCTTTCACAGATAAAAGGAAAACTTGTAATGGGACTAAGCAATTACCATTTTTCTGTAAAGACTCCAATGTGATCATTATTATATATAATAGTTATAATGTCCCAAAGAGCACTTCCTAATTCCTTAAAAACACTCTCATAAACCTTTCTCCATCCTTAAAGCAACTCAGGGCGAGAAGCAGCACAGGAATCAGTCACATTTTACATATGAGAAAACTGAGTTTAAGAGAACTGTAGGGTTGCCCGAGGCTACCCAGCCATTGAGCAGTGACAGCAGAAGCAGCCCCAGGTCACTGGCAGACTGGGGTCATGACCTTACTGTGCACTCCAGACAAGCACTTTCTGACAACTCTACTACACTATATTGCTTTCTTTTGTAAACCAAAATTTGCATATGTGTGTTTCTTTAAAACTGAATCTATATCTAATGAAATCCTCCTGATAGGCTCCTCAGAAAAATAGTACTTATTTTTATGATTGTGGCAGACATCCCAAACACTGTTACTAGGGCCCCTGAAGAATAGAAACCCTCTAATTCCACTTCAAAAATGATAATGGCTGTGGTTCCTTCCTAAATAGTGAAACACACCTGCTAGATATGATTTTAATTCATCATGAAAACAGAAATAAGGAGAGTCTTGGGCTCAAGAGGATAAACTTAAATGACAAAAAGCTCCAGATCTGGCTGACTGTGCCTTTTATTGAAGACAGCTGATGTTTAATAGGTGCTTTCTAAGAACCAAGCCGGTGCTCAGCACTTCACACGCACTTCACAACAGCACTCTGGGAGTGAATTCGGTGGATGATTTTAGAGATGGCTCCACCTGCCCAACAGGACACAACGGGGTACAGCACTGGGGGGAGACCTAAAGTCTGAGGTTCCAGTTCTGTGCTTCTCAGGCACTTACTAAATCTCTCCAAAAACTGGCTATTTCACTTACCAAACAGGACAATAAAACCTATCTCACAGATTAGCGGCAAACAATAAATAAGTATCTGTGCAACACAATGCCATGGACATAATGAAGGGCTCCATTTGGCACAGTTATTATTGAAAATAATAAATTACTTCTTTTGCAAAATGCGCTTTCATCTATTGTACCATAGTTTATTTATTTCAACCTCAAAAATATATCTGAGAATAATCTAATAGAAATATTCTTTATGACACATCCAGTTTGGACACAGAGGTCTCCAGAAATTCACCAAGGGGCAGCTTTGCTAGTAGTTAATAAGAGTTCAGGCAACTTCTACAGGGGCAGGTCAAAATATAAAATAAATATGATCTCTAAAGCAGCTGTAGAAGAAAAGAAAATGAAATACAATGGCAAATCCATAATGAAACAGGCAGCATTGGCCAATCTATCAATTGATAAGCTGGCAGGTGAGAAGGATAAATACTCTCATTATGATTGCAGCACGCCCCACTTAGTTCTATGTGAAATCTGTGGTGCACGTTTGCCCCACCACTTAGAGGCTCCTTTGCCAGACTTGACACAGAGCATTTCCTAGATTTCGAGGTTTTGCTCTGCTGGGAACATTTTGTAGGGGGCAGTGCTGCAGTGCAGTTAGAATTAGCATCCCCAGTTGATGTCAAGGAGCTAAGGGCAGGTAGGATCCATATATTCATTTCTTTGGTAAGTTCAGTGCCCAGCCAGGGATGGACAGAGTAGAGGGGCAGGAACTAGTGACTGAGTCATGTCACACTGACTGTGTATCTGCTGCCATTCTCCCTCCTCATGCTGATTCCTCTGCTCCCAGAAACGGTGGTTAAATGGAACTAAACTGGGAGATGCCAAATTCACTTGCTGGGAGATGCTCAGCAAAGAAAATGCATGGACGCTTTTGGAGAAAGTCGGGGAGAACAGAGTGGCATATTCATGACACTGTGAGAAACAGTCTGACTGGGGCAGAGGTAACGTTTTACGACATGAGAGACAAAGCTGAATTGATTTTGAGGATCAGATAATGACAAAACTTCCAACTTAAATACGTAGCCAGGCACCATGCTTTTTAATATATTATCTCACTTAAGTTTATTTCATCTACACAACTATCCTGTGAAGCAAATGTTCTTTCCCTCTCTTAGAGATGAAAAAATGACCATCAGAAAGGTTGAATGACTTGCCCAAGATCATACTTTTAAGCATCAAAGCAAAGCCATTTTTACTCTGAATCTAGTCTCCTGCTGCAGTAAGCATTTCAGTGCTTTGGAAGGTTTTTGAAATTGCCAACTTGAATGCCTTATCATTGCATGATCCATGGTACTATACTAAAAGTAGCCCAAAACACCATGCACTTCTCAGAGTTACAAAATGTACCAACAGTTTAAATCACATTACCATTTCCTGACCCCACACTTACCAGATGGTGGAACTGTAGGTGGAGGGCAGTAATGGGTCTCGGAGGCACACCTGGGCCTTTTCACGCTGCAATGCCCTTTGGGCATCTTGCCCACCTCTCATACCAATGTTGATCTCCTGCCCATACCCCACATGGTTGGAACTCCTAAGATCCTCTCATCTCTCGGATCTTGTCATATATTTCTTGAGTACCTCACATAATACACCAGTTAACACACATCAATTCAAAGTTATACCAATAGACCAAATGTAACAGGGAGCCCAAAAATAACTGGCTCTGACAGAGGGGTAGAAAATGGGAACATCTATAATAAGTGTCAACGATAAAAATAAAGAAAATAAAATTTCACTGCCAACAGTGGGAATGATCGATGAACTGAAAACAAAGACTGGAAAGGCTTGAGAAAAATCATCTCTTCCTAGTAAAATTAGACCCACACTACCCATAAGTTGTCTGCCATAATGAAAAAGCTGGAAAATGGTTTCGTCTAAAGAGCAACAGTCTACAGTTCTTGAACCATTAGGATTAAACAAGGCCCTTGACATGGTAGACTACCGATTGATGTGCCCAACTACAGACATGGAAGAATCAACCTTCCAGTTCTCTGCGTAAGAGCTACCTGTGGCCCATTCGGCCAAACGTATTGCTTAAACTTGAGGAAACAACTTTTGGCTGAGGTTGACACTACTGTAATCTCTAGAGAGATAAAAGAGAAATTATAAATCATGCATAATTGTGTTTGTAGGAAGCAAAAAAAGGTAAAAGAATTCCTTAATTGATCGGTATTTATTAACGTGTCACATTTAGATGGAACTCAGGTAGTAGAAACTTTACCTAGAAGGAGTGAACTAAACCAGTGGTTCGAAAAGGTCTGTCCCAGACCAGCAGCCTCTACACCATCTGAGAACCTGTTGAAAATGTGAATTCTCAAGGTTTCTCCAGACCTCCTGAAATGGAAACCAGTAGCAGAGCCTGGCAATCTGTTTTTAACAAGCCTTCCAGGTGATTCTAATGACTATTGAATAGGACAACTTTGATGCACATCTTGAATCTTAACTAAGATACAATCAGAACCTAAAGTATACACAGAAGACAGAAAAAGTAAATTTATTACTATGGCTAAATAGTAAATGATTAAGCTCTTCTACCAGTTTCATCTTCTTTGGCAACTTACATATCCTCATTTCTCCCTTCAGTTTCCTCGTCTCTAAAATGGAAATAATAATACCATCTAGTTTACTAGCATATTCTGAGGATTAAACAAAATATGGCTTGTATTAATAAAATGTGCCTGACACAATTGTGACCATTCAGAAATATTAGCTATTATTATTTAAAGTTCAAATTAGTACCAAAACAAAACATACAAACCTCAAGAAAATGCCCACAGAGATAATCAAGTTTAAGCAAACCAAATGTAAATAAGAAAAGTTCACCAATCAGGAAAAAAATCAGCCAAATAAAAAGTAAGAAGACTAGCAAACCAAATATAAATGAGAAATCTTACAAACTGAGGGATGGAGGAAATTCCCAATTGTGAAGTAACAACAGGGGAGGTGGTTAATGAGCTCTGATGACCGTTCCATCTATGTAGCTTCCATTTTGAGGAGGAAGAAGTAACTGTAACTTGTCCTTAGAGCAACACTTTCCAGGTAACTCATGTTCTCTTCACCTGGAAAATCAAGACCAGGGAGAAGAAGATGAGATACAATATCCCACGGCAATACTCTCTTGGTTCAAAAATGGAACCACATCCATTTAAAAACCAAGAATTTTTGACAAAAGAAAAATTTTTAAACAGCAGGCTTGGTCACCAGTGAAAAACATAAAATAAGCCCTAGCCAAAATAAAAAGATAAATCTCTCTCTTGTTTTTTTTTTTAATCAAGTTTCAGAGGAAAGTGTGTAACCCCAAAACTAAATGAATAAAAATTAAAAGTCCATAGGGAAATTTCAAAAAATAATTCAAGGTTTAAAAGTCAAATTATTGCAGAAGCAGGCTGAGAGTTGATTTTGGTGAAGCAAGACACTGAACAATTCTTGGTTCATTTCAAAAATCAATCTCTAACCAGCTGACAACATGGAAGAGCACAAAGGAGTCCTTTGCAAGGAAGGACTTCCAACTCACTGACTTTATTCATCCACAACCTCCCTTGTTCGATCTGTCATCTTCCTCCCAGCGCAATGGAAATGGTTTTCACCTCATCCATTTTTCCCTGTGGTGCTTTACTCTTGAGCACATTGTGAGGATGTCAGCTGGAGATGTAGAGATCAGCCTTTACAGTTCATGTCTAACTCAGCCTTTGCAAGCAGATGAAAGAAGAAACACGTATGTGTGGGGGGACTGACCTTGGCAGTCTGGCAAAGAGAAAACAGTCATCTCCATCCCACCATCTATCCCTCCTGCAGTGTCTTCCTGAGCCCTTCCTACCCCAGACCTTATAAAAGCATGGGAACATTTCATCCACTTGAAAAAAAAAAAATAGTCTGTGTTATGGGGCAGAGAGAGACATACTGTAGAGTTACTCTGAAGACTAGATGGTGCCGGATGTAAGTTAATACCCCTAACTGACTATGTTGAGTTATCTATGAAGAAAGGTGTTTTCAAAGACGAGCCAGCATGAGAAACAGAAGAGATGACTTCCTCCTACAGCTCTGCTCATTTGCTCTGCTACCCAAGACAAGTTCATTACCGTGTCTGCACCCATTTCTGCATCTTTAGGATTAGAAGAGTGATCTCTATCAGTGGATTCCAAATCTAGTTACTTACCAGAGGCTTTTGACTATATTCCTCGGCACCACCCTAGATTTTTTTCATCAGAATCACAAGAAAGAGGGCCCAGGATATCTCCTTTCCAAAAATTTGGTTCTGAGATTGTTGGTAAGTTACTGGATTAGATGATTACTAGAGACCAGCTTTTTGTGGCATTTGCTGTGTGCCCAGCATTGACTTGCCTTCTAAGTAAAAGCTAGAGAAATGGCTTTACCCCCCACAAAAAGCTGAAATGAAAAGGGAAAGCAGTACTCCCCAGTTGTTTCAATGATCTATTGTTGTAGATCCACCCCAAACCACCCCAAAATTTAATAGCTGAAATGGTAACATTAATTTTTCTCATGAAGCTGCAATTTAGGCAAAGCTTGGTGCAGACAACTCATTTCTCCTCCACTCACTGTATCTGGGCAGCTCAAAATTGGGAGCTGGAATTCCCTGAAGACTGGTTCACAAACATCTGGTGGTTGACACTGGATATCTGCTGGGGTCTCAGCTAAGGGCTGCCAGCTGGACTTTTACACATGGCCTCTCCAAGTGGCTGCTTAGAGCCTTCATAGCAAGGTATCTGGGCTCCAAAGGTGAGCATCCCAAGAAAGAGAAAGCAGCAGGAGCAGGCAGCGTGGTCACTTTTTACAGCCTAGTCACTAGGGCACACAGCAGCTGGCACATCCATTTCATTTATTCACAGGGGGGTCACAAAGTCCTGCCCAGGTTCAAGGGGATAGAAAATAGGCCCTGCCTGTTTAGGAGAGAGGTTCTGGAAGAGTATAGGGACCATAAATATATTTGGAAAATACAATCTGCCATACCAATGAATAGATGTATGAGGGAGATTTGTGGAGAAAAGTAAGAAATTGGGCTGGGTAGGTGCACTTGACAAGCTTATAAAAGAACTTGATAAACTGGCGGAAGAGTTTAGATATGCTTAGATAGGACATTGAGCCACTGAAGTGTTTTGGTCAAAGATTTAGGCAAAGACTCTCATTGAATTCCACACCAGCAAGAGATATATATTGTGAACCAAGGTGAGCTTTGTGAAGCACCTTAGGGAGAGTGTTTCATAGATCTAGAGAACTCAGTTCTATTTCTTCTCTGCAACCTCTCATCTTTCCTACAGCTCTGAATCATAAAAGGACAACGGGAGCACTTCGGGATAGCTCCCATGTGTCAGACATTTTGAATGTATTATCTCATTTAAACATCCCAAGAATAATCAGAGGTCAATAACATTATCCCCCCTTTACAGATGAGGAGACTAAAGCTCAGAAATGTTAAATAACTCACCCAAAGTCAAACAGCTTAGAGTCATAGAGCCAGGATCGAAACCCAAGTCTGTCTGCCTGCAAAGCAACGGACCTAGGTTCATCCGTATGCCATGCTGCATGCCCTCCTTATTTTGAAGATTAAAATTATACAGTCTTACATGTTTTATGCAGGAAAATAATGAGTATGTATTTTATCTCTGCATGTATTTTAATATCGGGTAATGAAAAACAAAAGCAACAGAAAGATTCAAATAAAATTCTCTGCTTTGGGACTTGAATTAGATGTTTTTGAGAGAAACTGGCAAGGTGGGGCCTCAATCCCACGGTACTACCATCCACAATGCACCCTCTCCCCAGCCACACACAGAGACACACCGAGGTGACTCGGGAAAGCATGTTCTCTGAAGCAGCGAGAGAAAACCACAGTCAGGTGAAGAGAATTTGTCAACTTTATAGTCGTTAATCTTCTTTCTATCAAAAACAGTGTTCATATCTCAGATTTCTTTCTCCTTGAAGCTGCACATATTGTTCTTATTCTGAGATTCAGTCTGCAGCCCTGTCTCCACCTCATCCCTGTGACAAGGGCAAATTAGAAGGTTGACAAGGTTTGTTCTTAGAGCTTTTATAGCAACTATTCATCCCAGACATCTAAAATGTCCTTTACTGATTGGAAAAAAAAAAGGTTCATGATATACTCTTGCCAGTGGAATTTATATTATAATAAGAGACTTATTGTATAAGGAATAAATCTAATAGGCTTGCAGGCTTAGTTAGAGGCTGGAGACCAAGGTCTCTATGGACTAGAAGGGAGTGATCAGCACCTCCTCCAAATTCATTATATATATATATGTATATGTATGTGTATATGTATATGTATATGTATATATATTTACACACACACACATAATGCTCTAATTAATTTCAAGTCCGACCCAAACCACTTTTATATGTAATTCCTCAGTATGGGAGCTTGCTAAGACAATGATAAGAAGATATCCCACTGTAAGGTTTTATGTAATTTACACAGTACATCTACGAGCATATCTCATTTGAGCTCACAAACAGCATTGTGAAGTAGGTATTATTATATTAGCATTATCTTATAGATGAGAAAACTGAAACACAAAGAGTTGTTTAAGATCCTAAAGCAACTTCACAATGTTAGTGCCCCAGTCTAGCTCTTCTCCCTGTTAGTCCACTACTAAACACCACCCCTCCCAAGCCCGTTATGGGCTCTGCCTTTTATGTTTTCACCAGCAGCACAGCTAACTCACTCCCCGCCCCAGGAGGAGGATGTCTGTGGCTAAGGCTGACCCAAGCAGCATGGTAGAGAATGCTAAAGCTTTCCTTTAAGAAATGCAATCACGATGTACAGTGCCAGAAACTCTTGCCTTCTGTAGCATTCTAATAAAATATTGGTGTTTCTCCCAGATACTCTGGGGCCCTGAAAAAATTTGCAGAGCACTATGCCATTGACTGTACTCTACAATGGAGACTGTAAAGAACTTCTCACCAAGAGGAAATATTGCCCACAGGAGCACGAGGCTCAGAGCAGGCGTCACAAATATGGCCCCGCAGACCACTTGCCATGGGTTCTCACTAGGTTCTACTAGGGCATCAGAGAAGCTTCCAACCTCCTGCTCCCATATCTGCAGCATGAGGGTGTAGATGAGTATTGTCATCTCAGAAGTAAGAGTCAAATGTCTACTGTGCGTGTCAACCTTCTGGGGTAGGAACAGATGAATAAGGAGCTGAGCGTAAGCTCCTAAAAAACTTAAAGGAAGTCCAGGATGGGGACCAGAACAAGGGTAAAGACAAAGACACAAGGGGACCACTCTTGGAAGTGTTCAGAATCAAGGCCAGAGGCAGAAGAAATGGACTCTTCTGTATTCCTCATGCCCAGGCCCTTGGGTCCCTAGCCAACTGTCCATGTTGGTTCCCTTCACCATGGCCAAATCTGGGTATACTGGCTGTCTTGGCATTTCATGGACTGTGTGACAAGGCTGATTTATGAGGAGAAGAAAAGCCATGCTTTCTCATTTGCATATGTTACCTTATGGAAATTTCCTTTAGACCTCATAACTCTCCCAGTGCTGGCATTTGGGTCATTTTCTTCTTCACTTGGCTTTGTTCAACAACAGCAAAATGTCTGGGCATTTGGCCACAGCAGAGGGACAGGCAATGCTTGGCTGAGATAAAGTGCATTTGACCTGGCAGGTGCACCCAAAGACCCTGAGGGCAGTGGGAGGTATGCTTTATCTAATTATCCACAGCATGCTCCTGGGGTAGAGTCAGACACTGGCCCGCAACCAGAGAGAGAGGCCTCTGTCATTTCAGTACCGGTCCACCTTGGAGAAGGCAGGCCTAGGTTTAGAACAGCACTCTCCAAACCTGGAAACTTAGATACTAGAAAATTTGACAAAACCATCAGAAAGGTGGGGAAAAAAATATAACCAGATATGGTTTCCAGACAACCGCAGACACCTGGGACCCAGGGCTTACTGCCGCCTTCGTCTGTGACCCTGGAGAACTCACTCGGCCTCATTCTCCCAACATGGCATGAATGCCTTCCTGAAGAACTGCTTAACAAGAACCTAGAAGACTAAGAAATTGGACTCTTGGAATGAGAGAATTTTGGACAAAATATTTTATATCATCATTATAGTAAAATGTGTATACATATCCAATTATTTTTACATTCATGGCTAGGAGGGATTTTTTAAAGAAGGGCCACATTTTCAAAGTTTCTTTAAAAAAAAACTACAGTTTTACAAAAGCAGGAGAACTGCTTTTGTGCTAAGGTGGTGATAAATATCTACCCGATGAAGAGAGTTCACCTCCGTGAGAAAAGCTTGTGTCTGTTCCACTCACCCCTGCGTCTGAGTGCCTGGCATGTAAAGGTACTGGTTGAGGTTAGTTTAAATGAACATTAAGATAATTAGATGCCTATGTCTAGCCCCACACTCCAAACAAAGTAGGCTTTTAATAAGAATTTTTCTTTTCCTTTTTTTCCTCCCTTTCTTTTCTTCCAATGTTGCAAAAATAAAAAGCTTCTTATAGGTAGGCAGCAAACATTAAATCTCTTTTGATAGTATTGAGTTCCTCAGCATATTTTTCTAACATTTTCCGCATCTGCCTCTCTAATCTTAGAATTCATTTGTGTTCCATTCTTGGAGGAGGTGGGCAGACAAATGAGAAAGAATGGCAGGATGGGTCTAACATATCCCTACCCCTGGGACACCAAACCAAATCTATGACTCATAGAGAGAGGGTCAGATATATGTGTGTATGTATGTGTGTGTATATGTATATACATCTATATATACATGTATATATAGAGAGAGAGAATGAATGACTTCGATAGAAAGGAGTATTAATAAGTTAAATGGACTGACAGAATTCTAGAAATATTTGTCAACATCGAACTTAGAATGAAAAAAAAAAGAGCGCTAGTTAGAGATTACCTTAGAGAACATTCAGTTCCATCCCTTTGTTCTACAGACTGGGAAACTAAAGCTCAGACACTTTCTAAGGCCGTATAACTCATGAGAATCCAGCCATGGCCCTCTTCACCTTTGTTTCACCTTCTAGGTCAGGATGAATTCCAAGCCTGCTGCATTTTCTAAGGCCAAAATCAGGAAAGTTGATTTCAAACAGCTTATATTACTTTACTCAAAAGGAATATTGGACAGAGATCCAGTGGTACTTTTAGTGATTCTTGGGAAAAGCAAACCATTTGGAATCAGCTTCTTTGAATAATAGGACTGGCAAACATCATGGGATATTGGCCTGACAAAAACTGAAAGGAGCCGTGTGCCTTATACTGGCTTCAGATTCTAATGTCAACTCTGTATTGATTTGCAGATGGAGTGTAGCAAAGACTACTGACACCTTTCAGTGCAGTCAACATACTTAAAGAGGACTTCAGAGTCATAAATTGAGTTCTCTAGTCCTGGCTCTGGTTTCAAAGGATTTAATAATGTAGACAAGGCCAATCACTGCTCCAGGCCCTCAGAGTTGGAAGAGACAGTTTATAAGTTCACTTCCACATGTAAGTGTCCATAATTCCATTACACATCCAGTTACCCTGAGAAAAAATTAAGCAGGCCACCCATGAACCAAATGGTAAAAACTTAGCTGTCACATCAGCTTAACTACGTTTCTGTACACTCAACAAAACAATGTTTTATCCACAAAATATGCTCTCTATTCCAACTTCTAAGCCCTAATATGTATCAAAAGAGAAATAATAATGTAGTGTCTAATATCTTAGAGGCCAAAAAGGATTTCAAAGCAATTGTTTTAGGAGAAGAAAATTGACATGGATTTGTTTTTTATATTTTAGGCCACATTTTCTATGAGTTCATAAAAAGGCTTTTACATGGGCAATTGTGATATTTAATATCTTTAATCTTCTACATACGTCAAAGCCTCTTTTCTCCTTATAGGTTAGCTGTATTCTCTGAGCTCCCACTCATTTTTCTACACCACTAGATATGGAAGAGTTTTAGCATAAACCACAATGAGTGAAGTCCAGATATAATCTTAACAGAAGTACACAAATGGTTAAATGAAAACCTCAGGAAAACTCTGTTGGTATACCTTGGTACCAGCTGCTCTGGTTGCCCTCAACTCTACCCAGTTCCTGCTTCTGCATCGCACTGGGAAACAACTGAAATTGTTAAGATCTAAAATACCAACACAGTAAGTGTAACTATAATCAACTGTGTTTATTAATTATTTCTTCAAGACCATATCACAGTCCAATAAACATGGAGTCGTTCAGTGTGCTTGTTCTAAAAGCAGCTAATAGCAGGATGTAATTTGAAGCAGCCTCAGCTCACTTACAAAACCCTTGCTCTGTTAATTGTGATTTCACACCCCACTAAACAGCACAGCCTGGAGCTAACGCTGATGCTAGGAAACACTTAGCATTTGTATTTGGTCCTCTCCATGGTTGTTTTTCCTGTCTCCCTGTGGTTAACTTTTCCTCTTTCAAAAGCTCAGTAGACTGAAGCACTTGCCTTCCTCAGGGAAATGCTCTTCCTTTTTTCCCCTCACCTGGCAGGAGACAGCCTATGGATACACCTATTAGTTTGCTTTGTGCTTTTGTTTTAACCTTTCACTTTTTCAACATTGTTCTCAGAGCAGCAGCATGTGGCCAACACACACTTTATGTTTCCCGCAGTTGGCTACTATCAATTCCTGTGATTAAATAATAGAATATCTTTTTCTACCTGGGCTAACTCATGCCAGTATCCCTCACTCTTTAACTAATTGTCCCCTTGGGAAGGGATAACATTGTCTAATGGAAGAAAAATATCAGCAGAAATTCCAAATCATTTGGAGGAAAGTAGCAGAAAAAAAATAGTGTATAAGATCCACAGATGTTCCCAAATAGGTACTACATGCAGACTAGATTTCATGCAAAGCAAGAGCCCTTAACTAGGTTTTAAAGCAAGACCCAATATAAGGATCACCCTATCTCATGGGACTCTGATTTTTCACATGAAAATGGAGAATATCAAGGGTTAGTCTGGATGATATCTAAGGCTTTCCTACTAATACATTTTATAATCTATAAATATTCAGATTTTAAAAACAAGAACACATTTAATTGTAATGCAGAGGACAGTGACTGTATGGAGACAGGGGCAGTGGAATTCATATATTAAGATGTGTACTGTGGCCCCGGCTGCGTAGCTCAGCGGGAACATCAGTTGTACACCAAAAGGTTGCAGGTTCAGTTCCCAATCCGGACAGGTTCCATCCCCAGTCAGGGTGCATACAGGAGGCAACTGATCAATGTTTCTCTCTCACATTTATGTTTCTCTCTCTCTCTCTCTCTCTCTCTCTCTCTCTCTCTCTCTCTCTCTCTCAAAATCAGTAAACATATCCTTGGGAGAGGAAAAGAAAGAGGTATACTGTAAAATTTTCATAGCATTAGGTTCCTGTTCTATTCTTCATTGGTTGTCATAAAATCAACTCCCCACCTCCTCAACCCTTATCCTCTTCCTTTAGCACACACACGTCAAAGATATTGTCATTGTTCTTGGCATCCCATATGTGAAGATTCCACAGCTCTAATAAAACACATTCCAGAAGTATATTAGAGGGCAAATGTTTAAGAATGTGTTTCGATCAACACACATGCATCATTTAACAGACTCAGATGCTAATGTTCTAGCAAGGACATTTACATTTCATGTAAAGTCCATGCAACATCATAAGGAAATCCATATGCTCACTTTTTGCAGTATTAACTACCATACGAGGTGATATTTCTCAGCAAAAAAAAAAAAAAAAAAAAAAAAAAAATCAGACCTCATTTTCTAATTCTTAATACCACTACAAGTTTTCTACCTAATGAAGAAAAAAATGTTTTAAAACAAAATCTGCTTTCCCTTGGTTATTCAGTTTTCCTCTGGGTGTCATGTGAAATGCCATCCTTCAGGTAACATCTGCGTGTCCCACCACAGGCCTTATAAAGTGGCAGCTCTCCTGTTGTGAAATGGGTCACTAGTAGGCTGTGGAGGGGGATGCTTGGCTAGTTCCACATACACACTACTGAGCTAATTTTGCCTACAATTTCACAGGAATTGCAGTTCAGGGCTTTAGAAATTCCCCAAGGTTATTACTCCATATGTATGCTAAACGGCAAGGTGTAAATGTCTTGTGCTAAGCCACAGTGAAAGAAACATCTGGACAGTGGATGGAGTTGGCTCCAAAGATGGCCCTGATGAGAAGGCTAATGGATGTCAGGTGTGGAAACAAATGCTTGTTCGAAGTTTCCCTCCCTAGTTACAATCATTTCCAAGTGTCATGGCCTAGGAAAGGGTCTCCTAAAATTAAACAGGAATGTGTATAGACCTGAGACAAAATGTTTTTGAGGCAATAATATGCGAGGGATTTAACTGAAGGTAACACAAATGTGTTCAAGGAAAGTGAAGCACGACAAAGACAAGCTGCTGAAGGTGACCTACATGTCATGCTCTGCTTATCTCCCTCTCAGAATCTTCTGGGAGGTACAGACACAATTCCCAAAGGCAGGGAGTAATAAAAGAAAGGCCAAAAAATTGGGAATCAGACATCTGCTCCACTACTCAGTAACTGAGGAGTCTTGAGCAAGTAGTATTAAACCAGTTTTACTCATCAATTTATAACAGAACTCTTGGGAGAAGTAAGTGAGCACATGTAAACCAACTTGCATGTGAGTTCAAAAATGTTCATTTTTTTTCACTCAGGAATAAAGGATCCAGTGAAAAAGAAAAGTAGGGTTACTGCAAACTGTGAAACAAAGAAAACATTTATTTACTTGTTATGTAGTACCTAACAACACATTAGCCATCACAAGACAAGATCATACTAATCTACAAAGACCTATGTGAACTCACAAGTTTAGCTACAGTAATGGGTTTGCTCAAAGCTTGTCAGGTATGTGTACCACCATTCACTTTGTCACCAATGGCATGCTTTTGCAACACAGACTATGACCAAACATGTAGCACAACTTTTCTCTAGAATAATACCCATTGGACAAACCAAATAATGTAGACTTTACTAATTCCATGAGTGAATCAACTGGATTAATGTTTGGACTTAGAAAAAAATATGCTGACTTCAGAATGAAAAGAGAGCTGTGGCTGGTGTGGTTCAGTTGGTTAGACATCATCCCTCAAACTGAAAGGTTGCAGGTTCAATTCCTGGTCAGGGTATATGCCTGGGTTGTGGGTTAGGTTTCCTGGTCAGGGCATGTGGAAGAGGCAACTGATTGATGTTTTTCTTTCATATCGATGATTCTTTCCCTCCCTTTCTTGCTCCCTTCCCCTCTCTCTACAATCAATAAAAGAAAGAAAAAGAAGAGAGCTCTGGCTGGGAGGTTCAATTGGTTAGAGTGTCTTCCTATGACCCCACGTTTTGTGGGTGCCGTCCCCGGTCAGGGCTCCTGCGGGAGGCAGATGATTGATTGTTTTTTTCCTCTCATATCAATGTTTTTTATCTTTCTCTTTCTTTCTAAAATCAATAAACATATCCTCAGGTGAGGATTAAAAAAAGAATGAAAAGAGAAAGCAGAAGATACTATCTTCATGTTTCCTAGGAGCTAAGAAAAATTGGATATAAATCTTTCCAGAGGAAAGAACTAAATGGACAGAGTGATTGAAACTGGTGATGCTAAGACTAAATTTAAAGTGACAAGAGATATTTGAATCTGCTCAAGTGATCGCAGGTGAAGAATACAAGGACAGAGCAGTATCTTGAATAGACCAAGTAGAGAGAAGAAAAGGTATGTGGAGTCCAAAGAGAAGAAGTCTGAAGTGTCAGAAACAAATATCTAACAGATGCAACAGAGAAAAGAAACCAAATACGATCAAAACAACAACCAGGATTTGACAAAAGCTTGATTGTAGAGAAAAAAATGTGTACCTGAAATACTGGGACAGGAAGGGTAATTAAAATCAACTTTCTATACAAGGGTGTGTGGCCTTTTTCAATAAGAGAGTTAGTTGTAACCAGAAATAGGGAACATAAGGAAGATCATCGAAGCAGATGCCTGGGATGTATTCTCAGGACCGCTACCTACTGACATTTTGATCTTAGGCCCAATAGTTGATCTCCGTGGACACCTGCTTCTCAGTTATCTAAATTGGCACCAGGCATCCCCGAGGGCAGGACGGTGGCACTTAGAGATTAACCACATCTGGAAAGAGCAGTGCCATCTGTAGCACTTGGAACTTTGCCTGATGGGCTGCCCATCCTACCTGAAAACAGTGATCCGTCCCAACCTGTGTGGTAGAAGCAAACAATTGTGACAATGAGAGAGAAGCCTTTGGTCTTCGTCAGATTTATCACAAAATAAATTTCATAATTAGCTTTTGATGATTAACATAGTCCCAAAACACCTTTTTTTTTTAAACTGTATTTAGCAGGGATGCTGTCCCACTCATCTTTATATCCTTAGAACCTGTCAGAGGGCCTGACACACAATAGATACTATAGTGATTTTTTTAAATGATCAAACAGAATTTCTCTAATCCTGGAACATAATAAAGACAAAGATCAATTCCATTCACTTTTCAGAGTTCGACCTGTGAAACCAGCAGTGGGCACTTGAGAATGGGCCTGGAGCTCAGCTTCTCTGGGTGGAGCTTGCTTTTCACCTTTCTATTCTCATCAAGCTTGTCCGTCAGGTCACAGGTGCTGGTCAAGCTTGTCCATCAGATCACAGGTGCTGGTCGTCAGACCTACTGTGACGGGTGCATTTGTCATTTACCTCAGATTCCTGACTTCTGCTTAGACACAGGAAGGCAAACAAAGAGCCTGGCTTCCCATTATAATGAGGAGAAGACCCCTGCATGGCCAAAACCGATTTTACACCAGGGCCTCTCACCAGATGTTAAGGGAACTTCTCATCAGGGTTAGTGTCCCCGGTAAGTCCACAGCTGCATGTTTATATCAATACCCCTGTGGCCAATTTGTCATTTAAAGCCATCTTTAAAAAATAAACAGCCTCCTGCTAGCCATCCTGTTTCACTTTAGCCTGGATTTTTCATTTGAAATTTTCATTGACGTGTAATATACATAATTATGCAGCTTGTTGAATTTTCACAAGCTGAAATTTCCTCCATGAAACAAGAATCCAAATCAATAAGCAGAACGTTCTCAGTACTCACGAAACATGCTTCCTTCCAGTCACTAACTTCCCACATCCACAGCCTGAAATCCGTCCTGACTTCCAGCACCGCACTTACTTTTGCTTGGTTTTAGCCTTTATATAAGCAGCTTCGTACAGTATGCATTCTTTTGTGTCTGCCATCTCCCTTTGTTGCCTAGGGAAATGGGCTTTTGTGTAACATCAGAGTGCCATAATTTCATGCTGATAACTTGGGTGTAACACAAAGAAAGGAAAGCACACCTTGAGGCTGTGTTATATGAGAGTTTTGTGTTATTCTTGGTCTTTTTAGAAACATAGATAAACTCAGAACCAGCATAAAGGTTCAAGCTGTACAAAAGACACTTTAGCCCTGCTCTTTGAAAATCTGTTTCAAGTTACAGCTGTATGCTAGGAGCTTCCCACACTTGAGTGTACACAGAGACAGAGGGACCAGCTCTCCGTGAAACACACTCGGGGACTGGGTAAGAGGGCAGAAGGCAGCCCCAACTTGTTGGCACATGCCCAGTAGTTGCCATGGAATTTAAAGTCTAATAATTGTTGCAGCCACCAGGGGCCCAAACCCCTGTAGCTGAGGCCTCTAATGCCTTGGGATAGTAAAAATAAGACAGTTTGGCTGGCAGCATCTTAGAAAATATTCTGCTCTTAGCAGAGGAGTCAGTTAATGTCCTTGTCCAGACGGACTTAGAACAAGAGGTGCCCAGCCCCCTCCCATTAAAACTCAGTATGACAGGAGAGGATCAAGAGAATAGAGATGAAAACATGTCTTGCTAGAGAAACAGAATAAATCAATTTGCTGTGAGCACCTTGCATCTTTTTCTTGAGTGATCACTTTCCATCTTCTCTTGGCATTTTATGGCCTTTAGTACCCATAAACACCAGAATTTACTGAATGTCTCAGACGTTAGGCCCACTTTGCATCATTCAGACAACAAGCAATTCCCCAAGATCACATAGCTCCTAAAAATCAGACAGGAAAAAGGCAGGATGTTGGATGATTAGCACAGGGTTGTTCTGTTCACTAAATCAGGAATAAAGACTAGGGAGAAACAACAGTGGTTTTGGACTATAGGGGATTGTATGAAGAGCCCAGAATATCCCTCAATGTCATTGGAGCCATTATCAAATTATCCTCATTATCAAGAGTTCTGTTAGCAGCTAACAGTTATTGAGCTACTGTTATATATTGATCATTCCATTTAACCCTAAAAACAGCCCTATGAGATAGGTATTAATATTGTCTCCATTTTACATACACATAAAATGTGGCACAGAAAGGTGACCACATGCCAAGGTCAGGAAGTAGACTCAAACCTTTGTTTGGCCACAGAGCCCACACTGTAAAACAGTGACTTCCAAACTTTTTTTTTGACCATGTTGCAATAAGAAATTATTTCACCTTGTAATCCAAAACATACGCTTATACATACACGAACGCACCCCAAAATATTTTAGAAAATAATATTCAGCTTTACTACACACCTTAGATCAGTGTTTTGATATTTTCTACTATATTTTAACTCTTCTATTGCCTTTTAAGTTGCATATTACAAATCACTAATGTATTTCATGACACACAAATAGCTTGTGACCTGCAGATAGAAAAACACTGGTCTACAGCATCACGCAACATTGCTTTCCCAGGCTCTTCCAATTTCAATCTCTAGGAATCGATTTTAAGACCACATTGTTAAATTTTCCACCAGTGGTATGCTGGTCAATGTTTAACAACTAGATCTTCAGGACTTGTGAGGGGAATGGTTATTAATGTTGGTTGATTCCTGCAATATAAACACTCCCACTGTGGCCAATTTGAAGCTATCAGTGTGACACCATTAAACAGACTTGGGAAGAGATACGTATAAATGGCTCTTGAGAGCTCATACCAGCCAACTAAAGTACACCAATAATTTTCCCCCAAAATTTCAACAAAATAGATCTAAAAAAAAAATATTTTAAAGTCATGTCAATGACCAGAGGAGCTGGAGATATCTTATCAATGGCATTTACTTGCCTATTTGATGGCAATTATTTTAAGCCCACAGTCTCACAGTGTCTGCTATATACAAGTTGTTTCTATTTGACTATGGGGTACATAACTGCTGTGACGTAAAGAATATCAAATAGGCCACAATACTGTAATATCTGTATACTGAGGTATATAAAACTTCGTGATTAAAAATGTCTCTTCTTTCTTAAGCCAATGTTTTGATCTATTTAAAAATTTGACCATCCCTAAATGGGTAACAAATTAATTTGCACTAATGTGTTAAAAAAAACTGATGGCTTAATATAACAGATAATTTTATTTGTGATAAATAAGACAATTGAGAAAACAGGAATCTGATAAAAGAATACAGGAAGAGATGACTTTGGAGTACTTGCATTTCTGGGAAAAACCATCATAGATAGGGTGACATGAGGGGACCCCTCATGAATCCTCGGGCCATCTGAGATGCAGGACAGCATCAGGCATCTGTGGAAGGGTACGCTGGGTAAGGCAAAAGTTACAGAATTAAGTAAAATTATCTACATAGAACTCTAATCCTCATTTCTGTCACTGAGTAGGTGTTCAATAAATTTTACTAATTTTATTACAGATTTAAAATAAATCTTTAAAGAAAAGGGATGGAAAAAGAAGCCACTTAGCAAGCCAGGAATGGATTCACCTCACCTTATGAACACAGGTGTTGGTTCCCAATGGGAAATGGTAACATGGTTTCTGAAAAACTTAGAAAGGGATGTTAATCAGTCAAGGGAAAATCCAGGAATCACTTACTGACGAGTGATATAAAACAGACTTCAAGTTGACTTAGGCAAAAAAGAGGAATATACTGTCTCACATAACTGGGAAATTTTAGCTGAATTAAATAGCATATATAATATTGTCAGTGTCCAATATAAATATTTATATTTATATAAATAACATATATAATATTGTTACTCTTCAAGGCCAAGCAGGTTCACATGACATTCCAGCAGATGGAAGAAAATTAGCTAAGGCATCGAGCTATCTGACATGCCTTTATTCCAGGGTGGGCCAATCCAGGGGCGCACAAGTCGTGAGTCACACCAGAAAGTCCTGACTCCCTTGTATACTAAGTGCACAAAGCCAGGTGAGTGACAACACAGCCTATCACTGGTTATGTAACAGACCTTGACTCCGTGCATGAGGGCCCTTAAACACAGTTATAGAAACACTGCTAAGTTCCGGTTCCCTGGATATCTGGGTGAGGGAGCCTGACTGACTCCATTTTCCCTACAGTCAGTTTTCACTGTTTCTCTCTTTGCTATACATCAGACAGGCTTTTGCCTCAGGGTGGTAAGATAGCTGCCAGCAGCTCTAGACTTACATCCATTTTTCTCAGTCACTCTAACAGAAAGAGGATCCTTTTCTCCTGGCGGATCTAAAAACTATTGTCAGGTTGACCCAGATTGGCAATGATTTGGTCACAGGCTCATCCTGGAACCAACTGCTATGGCCAGGGACACATAGCACTCTGGTTAGTCATGTGTGTCACAAGCCACTTAGCAAGTGGATGCTAATCAGTCAAACTACAAGGGAAAATACAGACTAATGGTTATGCCCACTATTTCTACGCAGCTTTCTGCCCCACAAATCGCAACCACTTCAGAACCCAAGAACTCTAATCTCTGCCAATGTGGTCAGCTAGACTCCTACTGCCTCCTGGAAGAGAAGCACATCCCTGCAAAAGGTTGGGGCATTCATAGGGTAACCATGCAACTTCCCTCATGTGTTTCTTTGTCTCAAGGATCACAGTTTGCCTTTTATGTTTTGTCCGGTTTTGTAGCTATTTTCAGGAGGAGGGCAAGTCCAAAACCAGTTACTATAACATGGCTAGAAGCAGAAGCTGGCTATAGATATTCTAAGGACTTCATTAGCACTAGGCAAGGATGGTGCTGTTTGAAATATTTTATCATTCACATACTGGAAAACTAGAGAGATGTGGCTGATATTTTTGCAGTAACGTGCACATGTTCTGTTTTGTAAGACTTGACTGGTCAATAATGACAAAAGCCTTCTTAAATCCTAATTCTATATTTACTTCCCAAAATGACCTTGGATAATCTCTCTCTCTCTTTCTCTTCAGCAATGTATAATGTGATTCTTCCTCACCAGGAGTAAGAGTAAGAGTTACTTCATTGTGCAAAAACAATTTGACATTATTCAAGAGAATGGACTATGTATACACAGGGCATTAAGTATTAATAATAGCCACTTAATGGATCATACTGTCAACAGGTAAAAATGTTCCCCTGTAAGGAGTATTCCTCCATTTTTTCCCATTATAATTTTGTCCAGAGCCAGAGAGAAAGCTTTTGACAAACCTGGTTTCTGTACTCTCTGTTCATGCTGACAAACCTGTAACTTCTATTAGACTTGGCAGCTTCTAAGAGGAAAAGGACAAAGGTAGACTGCAGGGAGTTTGGGGAGGCTCCAATTCCAAGGCTTTGTAATGAGGTTAGGAAACTTGAGGATGAAAAAACAGCTGAGATGGCAACACACACACACACTCCTACACACACACCCAGGAAAATACTGTGCACGTTGGCATTTAGAAAAATAACAATTTACTTTGGAGGGCAGTGACCAAGTTAATATTACTGAGTAAAAGTAAATTACTAGCAAGTGCCCTAAGGACCAAAGTTGAGCACAATTGTAAATCTGTTTGCCTCCCTCATAAAAACACTTTCCTCTAAATTCAGAAGATAGAGGAAACGGGAGAGATGACTTTGTGTGTGTGGTGGAGGAGTGAGGTTCAAAGGCAAAATAGGGAAGTGAGCATTTTTCCCCTTGGCTTGCTCACCATCCCCTTCTGGTTTCATCACCAAAATCGGCAGTGCCCCCTCTTCAGTGCAGTCACCCCCTCCTCACGGCAGTCAGCGGCATAGGGTTCTCGGGCTTCTTTCATCTTCTCTGTGAATAAAACGGGCTACCAGAAAGGGTCTCATCCATGCATTTCCACAACTTGAACTAAGTTTTTGGATTATCTGAAGTGTTATATACACGGTAGGATTTCAAAGTAGAAGAACTTGAGAGAATGCAGAACTCCCTTCCCCAACTTCAAATCTTAACCCAGAAACTGGGCCCCCACTCCTGTGTTTTGTTGTTCATGCTTCCAAAGAACTTAACCTGCTGTTTGACAGGCAGCTTTCCGTTCCTCCTAATCTCTCTCAGATCAACCATGTGTGTTTTAATCTTTCCAATTCTCCAAGCGCTCTCAACTTTTCCAGTTTTACTTTATATTTTTTTCTTAAAAGTCATCAAAGATCAGAGGTATTTGGGCTGAATTTCTCTAGTGCCAAAGTTGAATCTTGACCTACTACAACATTTTTTTTTCCAAATGGATCTTTTCAGCAATCTTCTTTATTCTTTAAATGGAACTTTAAAATGATTTTTTCAAAACCCTGTCTAGTCTCTCCAAAACACTTTCATGCTACTTGGGATTTATTATGTAATCGAGACTCAATAAATATGTGTCAGTCACTGTGGGAAGCATATCCATGTCTCAGGCATTGTCCTTGATATCCATTAGCTTACAATCTAATGGAGAAGAAAAAACACTTTTTTTTATTATTAAGTTTCAACTTTAAAAAAACTATGCAAATAAGCATAAAACAAAATATGATCATCATGATAAACATAAACTACGTGAGAATTCAGCAAATGAAGAGGCCCCTTACAGCTGGAGTGACATAGAAGGCTACAAAGGAGTAGAAATTTTAAGTGAGATCTCATAAAAATGATTGTATTTGAAGTAGTCAGCCACTCATAATAGTTTATTAATGACTTCTGGAACAAAATACCTTTGTTCCTAGCAAGAGTAAAGGAATTAAAATTGGACAGTGATGATGTTCTGCTAGTAATAATGCCAGCTCAGCTATAGCCTCTGTTTACCCAATTGAAAAAGGCAGTCTAAGAACAAGGGCCAAGACTTTTTTTTGCCTGTAATTCTGGCAGCTGAAAAATGTATGATCAAATTTATAGTCAAACTGCATATGCAAGTACTAACCCTAACTTTTCTTCAAATCAGCTGGGTGTGAAGGCTTTGAGTGCAGGCTCAGAAGCCCTTCTGCAACTTAAGGATTTATTTGTAGTCAAGAACAAGCAAGTTTTCTGGCATTTTATCTCCCCAGGATAAACTACTTATTCATTGAGTCAAACTGGATTTTACTTCCAACAATAAGTCCCTGTGCAAAGTCAAGAGATGAAAGAAAATACATATTAGCATATTCAGAGTATAGAAATGCTTCCTGCCCACATATTCCAGGGGTTATATTCACAGCAAACCTCTGAGATTCCATTAATTCATGGATTAATAAAACATGGGTGAGCAGGTAGCCTATGGAGAGGGCTACACATGCTTGTTTATAGTTAACACATCACTCATGTCCCTCCTGGAATGAAGAACTTTGATTGCAGAGCTGCAATTCTCTCCCTGCATATGAATGTGGCTGCAGTAGGGAGCCTGTTTATCTGTGGAATGTGCTGCTGGCTGATTTATAATGCAAGGAACCTGAAGAGAAGTAGTTGGAGCCTTTTCCCACAATCCGATAAGTCGTTACGCAGAGATAAACAGTTGCATTGAATTAAGCAAGTCTGTCTATTTGTCGCTGTTAAATTTTAATTTTCCTGTTCTTTTAGTTTCTTAAGGCTTCATTTTAAATAATGCTAAGTGTTTTTAAATTATGCTTGTTCCTACAGTCTTAACCATTATAAATTCTGCTTTAAGGAAAAGGTAAATAAGAAAATATTAAGACACTGTATTTAAATATTACTCTAATAGATTTTTAATTTGTAATTCTCCAGGACTACATTAAATATTTCTTAAAGATGCCCCCCTGACAAAAGACTTAAAGAAAAAATATTTTACATGATGTTTTTGCCAGTCAACTTGTTTTTAAGATCTGTGTATCTAATTTCTAAATGAATATGATATATGTAAGTTGTAATGAATTACTTTTCGCATCAAGCATTTAATAGTAATTGCCATGTTAAGGAAAATCTATGATATACTTACTTTTTAAATTTTCATAAATGATAGAGATAGTTGTTAGAAATAGATATGAGTACTTTTCCATCACTTTCTATGTAAATATATCTAAGCATTTACAACGTTGACAACACAGATAATATTCATTTGTTTACAGTTGGGTATCCAGTTCATGGCCTAGCACATATAATAGGTACTCAATAAATATTTGATGAATGAATGCATCTCTGAAACATTGAAATAAGATAACATGCATATGCCTAATTTAGTATTCTCCTGACCAAAAACTTAAGAAGTAAATGTACATCAACTTTGGGGCACACCCCTCCTGGCTTTTTAGGGACTTACCATAGTTGCAACTTCCTAATACAAAGGGAGAATTTTCTCCTACATATATACAAAGTAATTCCTGTAGTTCCACCTGTTGACAGTTCTATCATTAAGGAGAATAATAGGGTAAGAGCTTCTGGGATGATTAAGTAGGTAATGAAATAAAACAATCAATTTCTCTGCTTGAATTCTTATTTCCTATGTCACAAATAAAATAGCAAAGTCATGTGCAAATATAATCGTTGTGTCTTCAAGAAATATTTGATGAGTGCCCTCTGGATTGCGGACACTATGCCAGTCCCTGAATACATAGAAATGCATGAAACACAGCTCCTACTTGTGAAACAGGTGAACTGATAGACACTATTACTTTTAGTGTGATGTGATGTTTCATTTGAAGTCATCTTTGACTAAGAGCATTTTCCCAAGAGAGAATTAAGGTTTCCATGAACTATGCTGTCATCTTTGCCCATTAAGTAGTCAAAGTTCATATTCAAGAGAAACCTGCATTTTTTCATAATGGTAAGATTATGCTGATAAACTTCTTTTAATTAATTGATCTATTTTATAAGGTACATAAAACAATTATTTTATAGAGAAATTTCTGCTTCTTCATCATTACTGATAATGATTTCAGTGTCTTTTGCCTCCCATGGCATTTTTGCTTCAAAGGGAATTGCACATAAGGATCAAAAAGGGACCAGAAATTGATGTAAAATTAAAAAATGTTCTATTGCAGAATCAACTTTTTAAAACATTAGTGTTAGCCTTTCTGGTGCCCTGTGGCTGATCTCCCAGAGAGGTTTTGGGTTAAAACTGAGCATTCCAAAGACTGTTGTCATGGCCAAGGTTCACACCTAAATAAATAAACAAAACAAAACCCACAGGACTTGTGTGTCTCAAGAAAACAACCCATCACTTGCTCCATGCAAAAGGAACAGAAAGAATGTGGGAGGTTGGTTTTATGGGACACTGCTAACTTGAGAAGGGAGAAATGTCAAAACTGTTGAACAGTGGACTCATTCTTCTTAGTTTCTTGCAGAGTTTTGTTTCTTTCTTCAAACCTTAAAAATCCTAAATGCTGTGCCATTTCATTCATTCCCATTGAGCAGTTAAGGAAACAAATGTGAGTTATAATAGGAATAGCAAATATTTCTTGAACTAGCAGGAAGTAAACAGTTGCACTGGGGAAGGAAAATAGGAAAGAATTCTTGGCCTTTCCTGGTAGTGACTATTGAGTCCATTTTTAAATTTTTATTTATTGATTTTAGAAAGAGAGGAAGAGAGAGAGAGAAAGAGAAACATCAATTTGTTGTTCCACTTATTTATGTATTCACTCACTGGTTGATTCTTGTATGTTCCCTAACATGGGATCAAACGCTCAACCTTGGCATATCATGATGAAGTTCTAACCAACTAAGCTACCTGTCCATGGCTATGACTATTGAGTCCTAAATTAGTGTGTGTGTATGTGTACCAGATAAATGGGCATAGAAGGGCATTTTCAGTCAAGGGAACAATATGAGCAGAAGGAAGAGGTGATCAACATCCTGGTGTCCACTAAAGTGACCATAGTTCAATATGGCTGAAGCATAGGTTCGAAGGCAGAAGTGGGACAACGTTATGGGCACAGTGAACAGTAAGACTTAAGAACTAGCCAGGGAAAAGATCATAGGGCAGGAATAAGTCAATTCTCCAACCTAGAGGCAACAGAGAGTAGATATAGATCAACAGGAGATAGGCCACTCTGAGCAGCCGTTAAGATTATACTTTGGACAGAGTGTTTCCTTCAAAGGGACACTATTCAGATTGTTAACACTTGCTAAGGTACTCAAGAACACACAGGTGGCATGGCTTTCAGGCATTCTGACTGAGTAGAGGAGTAGCCAGGAGAGCTCCCTCCTTCATAACACTTCACCAATCCACAATTATGCACAAAAACAGGAGAGCAGACAGACATACTACACCACACACACAGGGGCAAACAACTGTATGGTAGGGGGATGTTCCAGGAGTCTGAGTCATCACTTTTCTCATCTAACTCCAGATGTCAAATAAGCTCACCTTACCTAGGAGGAAGAGGGGTGGGCAAGCAGAGTGACTGTGTTGCCCAGAGTTTGCTCTAGTGCTAGGAAGCTGACTAACAAACAGTACCATAGTACATTCATTGGTTTATGTGCATGCAGTGGTTTCCAAAACCCACTCAAGGGTTTTGGAGAGATCCAAAAACTTAGAAGTATATGTAGGTCATCTTGGGGATACATTTCTCTTGGTTTATTAGGGACCCACCAGAGCTGCAACTTCCTAATACAAAGGCAGCATTTTTCTCCTGTGTATACATACAAAATAATTTCTGTAGTTCTACCTGTTGCCAGTTCTATTATCAAAGACCTTCGCCTACCATCAAAAACACGATCCTCACAGCAGGACCTTACCTGATTCCTAAAAGATGCATATTTTTCTAGCATATGTTGGATAAAGCTCAATTTATGGAACTGCCTTGAGCTACAATCTACCATGCAAACCCCAGCACTAGCACTCACTGCATCCTCTAAATGTGAAGACAACGTCAGGAGTCACCTGACACTGGCCAGCAATCGCTCTTTATCCATCATCTATATTGTACAAGTTATGCAATAATAATTTTTAAAGTTTAGTACTTGAGGAAGGTTGTCTTTTCGTAACTCACAAAAAGTTGCTTTGGAGGTTGGCAGCAGCCCTCTAGGAATCTACTACTATGGTCCTGTTAGAGATAATAAGAGCCTGGAACAGTAGGGATAGAAAAGGAGAGACAGCTCTGAGAGGTGTTAAGTAGGTAGACCCTGCAGAACTTGGTGGCCAGTTGAAAGAAAATAGGAGAGGGTGAAATCAGAAGGACTCTAATAGGTTTCTTGCTTGAGGGCCTGGGTAGAAGGTCTACAGAGAAGATCCAGGCACAGAGATAAGGGAGAGTTTATGACAGGTAGACCTGGAGGTGTCAGAGGGGTGTGTGCATAGAGCTGTTTAGCAGACAGTTAACCTAGGAGTCATTTAAGTGGTGATTGAAGCTATGAACACTGGATGAGCTAGCTCAGGAAAGGGATGGGGGTCGGGGTATTCAGCAATGGAATTTGAGACATAGTCAGAAGTGAAGCATGACAACAGAAACCTAGAAAGTCGCAAACAGGTAGAAAACAGTCAAAATTTCTATTAAAGTCAAATAAAATGAGGACTACAGTGGGTATATGGGATTTAGAAACTAGCAGATCAGTAGTAGCTTTTTCCAAAGCCATTTGTTAGAGCAGTGAAGAAAGACTCTCAAGTGCAGTGAGTTGAGAGCACCTGGGATAAGAGGAAGTATGGACAATGCTGCAGATGATTCTTTTGAAGAGGTCATCTCTGAAGGGAGGACAGGGATGTGGTGGTAGGAATTCAGAAATGGTGACAGAGCTACAATTGTGTTTTGCTTGCTTCCAAATGAAAAGGGAAGAATGGGTGAAAAGGGGGTTGCTTATAAATGTAGCTGAAAGAAAGGGGATAAAGACTCTTACCAAGTTGTTCTCTACCAATAGCTAAGTAAATGACTGAACTCAGCATTAGAAAAACCAGAGTCTGAATACTACCTCCATTCTAAGTATACTTTGTCAAGTTACTTTACCTCTTTAGTCTTAGGTGACCAATTCTGAGAGCTGGGACCACTGAGATCTATATTACAGTGGGTTGTAAGGACTGAGTGAGGATGCTGTGGGAGAGTGCTTGGTGCAGCAGTGCAGTGTGTGGTTAGTAAATGGTACTCCGAGACATTATCCTATCAAGGACTGAATGGGGACCATCAGTGTAATTACTGCTGCTTTCTTTACCAGTTTTGTTCATATAATTTTTATCTCTCTAGGAATTTGGTGACAGGATCTGCTAGTCTGTTCCTCCCTTATATGAAGGACAGGACAAAGATCCAGTTTGGAAATGAGAGAGGAAGACTAGCGGGCAACATTGGTTCCGTCCATTGATATCTCCAAGAGGTACAGAAACAGGATTCATGAAGATGTTGACAAGACTCCAAGTTCTTACCTTAGCTTTGTTTTCGAAGGGATTTTTACTCTCTTTAGGGGACCATAATTTTATGAGGAAGGAGATTAAAATAGAAGGTGACCTTGTGTTAGGGGGCTTATTTCCTATTAATGAAAAAGGCACCGGAACTGAAGAATGCGGGCGAATCAACGAGGACCGAGGGATTCAACGCCTGGAAGCCATGTTATTTGCTATTGATGAAATCAACAAAGACAATTACTTGCTACCAGGAGTGAAGTTGGGTGTTCACATTTTGGATACATGCTCAAGGGATACCTATGCATTAGAGCAATCACTGGAATTTGTCAGGGCATCTTTGACTAAAGTGGATGAAGCTGAGCATATGTGTCCTGATGGATCCTATGCCATTCAAGAAAATAGCCCACTGCTCATTGCAGGCGTCATTGGTGGCTCTTACAGCAGTGTTTCCATACAGGTAAGACTGGCCAGGGCTACTGCTAAAACACTGCATCTCTTTCGTTTTATGTTTGGGGAAAACAAAAGAAAGACTATCCTAATAACTTCATCAATGGATGATTTTAACAGTGTAATTGTTCATATCTATGGGTATTTGATAATATAGGTTTGCAGACAGAACAGTCCTCTAGCAATAAAAAATTTTCAGAAGTATATCAGGTAGCTACTGCAGCATAAGAACCTACCCCAAATTTTGTGACTTAAAAATTAATTATTATAGTTTACAAGTCTGAAAATCAATAGGAGTAAGCTGATCAAGACTGAGTTCAGCTAGCAGTGACTCTGCTCCAAGTTGTCCCTTATCCTCTAACTGGAATCAGTGGGCTAGCCCAAGCTTATCTTCTAAGAGTGATGGCAGAGGTGCCAGCGAACACAAACTTAACAACACAAGCCCCTTCCAAGCTTCTTTCTGCATCAATCTGCTAATATCCCAGTATCTAGGCACCTCACAGGGCTCACCCCAGAATCAAGGAGTGAGGAAATATGTCCTGCCCACAGGACAAGTGCAGCAAAGTTACATCACCAAGGATGTGGATATATGGTGGAGTAATGAACTGAAGCCATTGATACAATCAATTGTACACAAGAAGGTACAATTTCACCAAACTCTATTTTTTCACACTAACTTTTATTAAAGTATAGTTTCATTCAGAGATAAATTATAAACACTTCTTCATGGTATAAAGCTGAAAAGGCATGCAGAGTAGCCAGATAATTACTACCAAAACAAAGAGAAGGAACAACTCAGCTTGCAACTTAAATTAATGAAAAGCTGGTAATTGGTTCTCATAATTTGGTTAGGGAAAGAAGGAATATATTATTCAAACTTTTGCAATGCTCACTTACAGGGTCACAGAATTTTAGAGATGGAAATGAACTGAGAAATCATCTAGTTCAACTTTCTCATTTTCCCAAGCCCCGGAAATACTGGTTTCATAAAACTCTCTTTGTTAGGTGGCACAGGAACTAGGACTTGGTTAGATCCTTTGGACTTTGGGGCTCTTTCAACTGTCTCACATGATTTCTATATGTTACTCGAAGTTCAATATTTTTTGGGGGGTGAGAGTATTAATGTCACAGTAATAAAAGGTTATGATTCTAGGAGTCATATACTTTCTTCCTGACAAATTACTATAATCAAAGCCCCAAGCCCTAGAGGAAGCTGTATTATACTCATGCTGTCTTCACGTCACAGACAACTTAAATTGCCTCTATTTGTATTAGAATAACCTTATTTCTATATCAGAGATTCGTGGCATTTAAAGTTCTATGTATAATTCCATGCTGTTCTAAATGAGCTTTTTAAAATTTCTTTTTTTCTTCAGAGCACACCCTCATATTATGAGTAATTAAGATAATTAATTTTTCATAAACACCCTTTGATTTCATTAGATAGAAAATATTGCACATTTCAAGGATATCATGTTAATGTTGCCATTATTTTTATACTTCGATCAAGAGAACTGGAATTTGCTGTTTGAGAAGAGAGAATTAAAAATATGCATCTGTCATACCTCACTAAAAATTTTACCAGATACATACCAATCATTTTATATTTATATTATACCCCATATTACCACTAGTAAAGGATTATATATATGCCCTTCTAACCTTAGTTTCTCCCAGTATAGTAAATAGCACCCTACAGCAGATGTGTAAATACCTATTTATCCAAAGTAATTAACAAACTATGCCAGGCAAATAGACATTTTTTATCTAATTTTACTCTTTTATTACCTATACACTACTCAAAAGAGGTCAGATTATTTTAGGGGAAAAAAATGTGGACTATTATAATCCTGTACTGTTCACAAGGGAAGAAGCTACCTCTTAATCATCAAAGGACTTGGCTTATTATTTCATTTATCTGGTTCATATCACCAAAAAATTACAAACGCTGATACAGTTTTATCTCCATGATATAAATAAATAAACAAAAAACTATTATGCTCTACTGAAAAAGTGGTATAGATATTGGCATCAGAAAGACCAGGGTTTGAATTCCAACCCCAATGTGTATTAGCTTACCTATAAAATAAGGACAATAGCTTCTATCTTAAAAAGTTGTTGAGGAGATAAAATGAGAACAATTGAAATGCCTCACCAAAGACCAATAGATTCAATAAACATCGCTAAAATTATGGGAAAAGTCAGTGGAAGAGCCACATCTAAAACCAACTTCATGGCCTCCCCTCCCTGTGGCCCAGCTGTCCCATGAAGTCACTGAGGGCACCCCAAGTACTTCATTGGCAAGTCAATCTGTGGAAAGCTCTCACTGTTGCAGGGTTTGGAGAGACTAGTAGAGTAATCAAGTATACAGCCTTGATATCAAGTAATTTAAAACCTGGCTGTGGGTACAATACTACTATGTAGTAACAGTGACTGCAATTCAGAATATGTCCATGTGGCTTACAAGGTAAGAAATAACGTTTAGAAAGGTTTTGAGGATGACTGATAAAATGAAAGGTGCACTTGAGAAAGGCTAGATGGGCCACAGTGTGAATGAGATGCTGGATATGAGAAAGGCAATCAGAACGTTGTGGCAGGTTTTCCATGCGCAAGAGGACAGAGTCCTTGACAGGAGTAAGGAGGTGTGCTGAACAGGAAGGGAGGGTGAGGGCTTTACCCCCTCCTCCATGGCTCCCAGGTGTCCTGATTGCTCAGTCTTGATTAGATGGTACCCTTGTCCCAGCCAAGGTAAGTTTGGAGGTGGAGCAATTGGTCTATGCAGTGATCTCCAGGTGGTTTTCCAAGGAACTCTGTCCCACAATGCCTTGCTTTCAGCTAGGCATCATGAATGAAAGAGGTCTTAGGGGACTTTCATACAGCTAACAATTTAAGTGTATTATTTTCTTGACACATATCTGTCTTTTAATAAGAACTCTAAAATACAGTCAATGGCAATCCAAAACAATAAATTATAATGATGAATTTAAGGCACTCTTGTACACCAATGAAGTAAACATTTCAGCAGAGAGGATTTGGGGGTACCTCTCACACTCATCTCTTTCTGCTCCTGGACCGGTTCTGATCATACACCCTGGTGTCTGGTAACCGTGGTGACACCATGTAACTTGTAGCTGCAAAATTCCCTGCCCATCAGTCAAAACTGACATCTATTTTTAACTATTTTTTTTAATCTTGACTTGAGGATATGTTTATCGATTTTAGAAAGAGAGAAAGGGAGGAAGAGAGAGACAGAGAGACAAAGAAATATCGAAGTGACAGAAAAATATTAATCCCTTACCACTCGAATGCACCCAAGTAGAGGTGGAACCTGCAACCTAGGTATGTGCTTTGACCAGAGAATGAATCCACAACCTTTTGGTGTGTGGGACAACATTCCAACCAAGTGAGACACCTGGCCAAGGTCATTTTTAACTACTTTCAACTTCCTGAATATTTACTGGAAAGTGTCTTTGCTTGAACTGAGCAGGAGGGGAAAAAAGAGGATGAAACTGTAGAAGAAATGTACTAGTACAAATCCACCACACAATTTTAAAAATTCTTATTATCTGCCCCGGCTGGTGTAGCTCAGTGTATTGAGCACAGGCCTGCGAACCAATGGGTCGCTGGTTCATTCCCAGTCAGAGCACATGCCTGGGTTGCAGGACAGGTCCCTGGGAGGGGGCACACGAGAGGCAACCACACATTGATGTTTCTCCCCCTTTCTTTCTTCCTCCTTTAAAAAAGAAAAGAAGAAAAAAAATCCCTATTATCTAGTAGCATCCAGTCCCAAACCAGGTCATAGACTTTTCAGTCACAAAATTGCCTGTTGAAAATCAGAGAATTACAGAGAATGATAATATTCGCGCACCTTCCCTTTTGTGGTTGGGTCAGTTAGATAGTATAATCTCCCCATTTGAGCTAGATTGCTTCAGGAGGTGCTTTCTTTCCAGCTTCCTCTTCTTTTCATTATCTTTCCACTAAAGGAGAAGAATTCTCCTGGCGGTAGAGACGATAGGCCTCACTGTGCGAGTTTCTACAATACGCAATGTTTGCAGATAACAAAAACTACATGAAAGAAGAAATTCTTAACGATTTGCTAGGCTAAGCTATATCACCACTGATGCAGACTTGGATAATTATTTCCCCAACACTTAGTAAGTAAGACAAACTATTCTGTGGCCATCCCTTTTATAGAGCAACAATATTGATTTCTGAACTTGGTAATCAATGAAAGCTAGCATCATAATCATTCTTTATTAGCAAATATAACATAGGGTCTACCCACCCCTTCTAGTGAATAAGTTTCTTTTCAAAGCATTTTTAACACTGTCCTTCAATTCTCTATAAGTCTGCAATCCACCCACTTCAGGGAAAATGGTATTTATTCAAGAAGAGAATCAGGCCAGTTGCGTTTTGCTAAGCAGTTGTCTCTGTGGTACTTATTTTGCAGCAGGGTTTATGTTTGTGCTTTTTCAAATAGACTATACTTAGAGATCCTAAGTTGTTCAGTCTAAAATGTCCTTTGAAATGTTCCAAAAATGTTCCTCACTCTTTTCAGAAGGTGTTCCATTCTGTCAGTCTCTCTTGCCTAGGTGGAGCAAATTGTAGCTGGAACATGACAGGCATAAATTGACCTAGTTATTGTTGTGTCCCCTAGTGTTGAAGTAATCTCAGCAACAAATGGGGATTTGGGTTAGACAGCATCTAAAAGCTGAGATCATAGATAGGGCAGGGAGAGCCCTTAAAGGATTTTACTACCTCTTCACATTTGCAGTATAGTCAGAACCTTTTACAGAATTTTTGGTAATATTCATATCTCAGGAACTGTCTATCCATGGGAGAAGGTCATTATAACATTGTTTATCATGACATAGATTTGGATATGTTATGCATTGCTTACATCATACCTTTGAGAAGAATAACCCCTTAAACTAACTCCCTTGCAGTGTCAGATTTTGCCTAGATGGGATTAGGAGAACAACACATAAAGACTCCTCTCTATTATTCCTCTTCCACCCAATGCCACAGTGTGAAAAGTGGACCAACACTGGTCAGTTTGTATTAAGTATTGCCCTTCCTCAATTATTCATTCCTCCTTTAAAGTCAAATGCTTTTGAATTGCTGATGTTATTACAGGCAAATCAGAAAAACTGTTGAAAGACTTGGAGGTATAAAGCCTTCAACACAGTTCACTGTGTCCCAGTATCAGATAGACTGCTGAATGGAAAGTATTAATATTTTTGTGGATCAATAAATTAAATACAGAACAGAGTTTCTCAGCCTTGGCACTATTGGGATAGATAATTCTTTGCTGTGTGGAGCTGCCCTGTGCATTGTGGGACATTTAGCTACATCACTGATCTCCCTTCACTGGAGTAGATGTCATTGCACCCCAAGTTGTGACATCCAAAAATATTTCCATACATTGCCAAATTATAAAATTATCCACCTTTTCCACTGGCAAACTGACTGAGAGCAAGGCAGTTAGAACCAATATAAGGAATAGTTCTTAGAAATGAAATAGAATTGTCTGGAAGGAGGGGGGTGTAAGAAGTGATTCTTCTGTCACTGGAGTTATTCAAACAAAAGTTGGTCTATAATTGAGGAAACTGAAGCAACATATTAGTATCTGAGCTACAGATGCTCTTTGATTTACAGTGGGGTTACATCTTCATAACTGTAAGTTGAAAATATTGTAAACAAAAAATACATTTAATACACCTCACTTACCAAACATCACAACTTCGTGGACCCTACCTTGAATGTTCTCAGAACACTTACATTAGCCTACAGCTGGGCAAAATCATCTCACTGCTGCTGTTTAACATCATGAGAGAGTATTACACTGCACATGGCTAGCTCTGGAAAAAATAAAAATTTAAGGTTTATTTCCCACAGAATGTGTACCACTTTTTCACTCTTATAAAGTAAAAAACTGTAAGTCAAACCATTGAAAGTTGGGGATCACTTGTATAAGGCATTTAAAAGCATTTCTTAATTTTAAAATTACATGTTACTCAAGCAAAATACTCCACTATTAGGATGTGAGTGAAGTATCTAAGACCTGAAACAAACAAATAATAGGCTCTTTTCCATCAGGGTCACTTGAAGAAATTTAGTCAATTGTCATTTCACTTGATTATGGCAGTATTTTTATGAACTTGGTGAATCAAGCTTCTCAATTACTAACATATTATAACTAGGACACTCATAAAATCATTTTTTCATCAGAAAATAAGCATTTATTAAGCATATATATTTTAGGTGCAGAAGACCACTATTGTGTAGAGTCTGGGTAACATGAGGCAGAGAGAATGTAAAATATAATTTTTAAATAGTAGACATCTTATGAACTCCTGAGACATGCATAAACAACTTAGAAAATATATCAGATCCATACATACAACAGGCACAAGTATAGGGCCCGAGTATCAATCGACAACCTAAGTACTAGGAGACCAGAAAGAATGTCAGAATGAGCAGAAAAGAATGGAGTTGAACAGAAACAAGACTTTTAGATCTGTATAAACAGAAAACCTGCCTTTGAAGACTTCCTGGAAAGTTGCTTTCTCATAGTCTACTGGATAGTATCTGCATATTTTCTCATTAAAGAGAGAACATAGTGTTTCTTCCGCATGGAATGTAATGTTCTTTAGCTGTTTGAAGGCCTTGCCAAGTCCTTCTCTCCTTTAGTTCACAGCTCAAACCCCATCGCTTTTGGGAAATCTCTCCCAAGCTCCGGTCACAAAAACACACACCTCCATTACTACCTTATTAAATATAACTGCTCATTGGCATATGTATATTCTCCCACCAAACTGTAAGCTTCTTCAGTTTAGGAACCACATCTTTTTGCCTTTGTACTGAGGGCACCTAAAATAATTCTCCTCCACACTGAAGGTGAGTGCTTTTTGAATGCATTGAATGAACAGAATGATAGCCTAAAACACAACCACAAGGCTGAAAATCTCTAAGTGAATCTTGGACTGGAGCTCACAACCATGATCTGCTTCTTCTAGATCACTGATGTTCACAAATGAAAATCAGCATTTGCGTACATGGGGAAACTGGTTTTGATACAAAACACAGATGTCATAATGAAGTGGGCATAAGGACAAAAGTTCTCCCACCTCCCCACCTCCACTGCCTCACATGTGCCACAGAAGATGCCTCGATTTGAGAGCAGCTCTCAGGCTTCCACTCCATCGCCCTTACACTGACTATCCAAAGAAGACCACCCAAGACTATTGCAAATGAGGTTAATGCTCTGTCCATACTCTACTCTAGCTGGGTGCATTCTCTCCACATAAAGTGTACACAGAGGGCTGGTGATGCCAGATCCTGTGCTGGTAACTAACACAAAAGAAAAGAAAACATCATCCTTATGAAAAGCAGAGGAACAGCATTACAAATCCATTTTCCAATCTACCTTTAGTGTCTCTATCACTAGAAATGTCAAAAGAATAGTTGCATTTAGTGAGTTTAATATTATAAATATAATAATCATAGCACAGGTACATTACAACTATACACTTTTAGTGTGACTTGAAAAATTTCAGCTCAGCGATCTTACTAGGATTTCTTTAACCCTTCATTGCTGCTCCTCTCATGCCTGAGATGAAATAGCAGTAGTACCCCTCTTGCTGGATTATTGTGGGGGTTAAATGAGAAAACACATGAAAAGAGTAAAAATGGTGTTTTACAATAATGAGCATGCAACATTTTAGATTTTACTAAATATTATCTATGAGCTTTTTTTTTAAACTTTAACATCCCCAGTCCAAGAGGAACAGTTCCAAGAGCAACTGAGGCTTATAAGGGTTTAATATCAAGTTTAAGTTTCTACCACTTTGTAAGTAGTGGAATCCACATTAAAATCCAGCTAGCTTGCCTCCCACACTGTTGTGCTGATCACAGCCTCACACAATCTAAGCTTCAGAGAAACCGGACTCCAAAGTTATCTCAGCCATAATCTTCTTGTGTATTTGCTTCCCAGACTTTTCATTCTAAGGCATTCTCACAAAGCTGATGATTTTGAAAGCTCCTTCCATTGCACCTGCTTTCTCGCCTCCAAAAAGGGCAAAGCTGTTCAAGGACTTCATCACAGGGAGAGAGGCGATCGCAATGGCAATTTAAAAATCCTTTTAAGAACATTGTTTCATTGTAGAAAGTTTTCACCAGAGGTAATTTTCTAAGGGGCACTATTTTTTTCCTTTCCTTGGTTAACTTATTACTTAATTAATTTCCCTTCTGTCATGTGTTTATTGGGAAACTAGTCCTGTGACAAGTAACAGGTTGCCATCAGGACCACTCTCTCCAGGGCGATAGACTGGCCCAGGGCTGAGAATTGGCCTCTGCTGCACCACAGGTCTGTGACTGGGCGTCCGGGAATGAAGCGCCAGGTATACAGACACTCCTAAAATATCAACAAATGTCTTAGATTATGATTATAGATTAGTCAGCAGAGTTCAATTTCTAATTGAAATTGGACTCCTAAGATATGATTTTCCTTTAATAACACAAAGTTCTCTCTTAAAATTACCATTAAATATATGCCTTTTCAATAGATCACTATGTACAGGGCTCAGTACTTCCATACGGAAAGAGCCAACACTTAGCAGTTGACAACAAAGTCCATTGATTTAATGTAGTAGAAGTGCTTTTACTGGTTCATGAAACATGCAGTTGAAAATTTACAGAACATTTTTCCAATTAGCGGACTTCGGAAATTTAAGAATAGTGTTTCAAAAACACCTGCAGTTAAACTCTAAATAAGCGTTGATGCTCCAGGTGATGTATCAGTGGGACTTCGAACACTAAATTGCGGTGGCTCTATTTTTGACATCACCACCTGGTAGATTATGAAAATCTCTCTGTTACTAGTGACAAAGTCCTGATTCTTGCCACAGGGGAAAATACAATAGAAGCAACACTTTCAAAAATTGTATTCCAAACATAGACCAGATTTCCTTGCCAAGCGGTCAGAATAGTAAAGCATCTGGAGACATCGGCCATCAGTTAGTAAGGTGAAAAGTGCATGGCGTGCATCCCAGGGACTAGCCGGTTCCTCCCAGGCACAGGGCCTCCAGTTCCGGTGGCTGCCGCTAGGTTCACAGTGTGGCCTCCTAGAATGCAAATTAGGCAATTAAGTTCTTCCAATGTGGAAAACAGATGTGATTGACCACACCATCTACAATTTGTTCAGAATTTTTATATAAAAAGGCCTATACATGTATTAAGCACCTATTACCTAGGGTTACACAGTAGTTTTAAGTAACATCGTTTACACAAGATTTAAAGAAATTCAACAGTAAATGTAGGTTAGTGCCATCCAGTGAATTTCAACTGTTATCAATGGCTACTTAACAGACTCTCAGTTTTTATTTCTACATTAAAGAAAGCCTTTTTGTTATCTTTTCCTAGATGCCTCCAGAAATTTAAAAGCTCTTTAGCTTTTCTATAGTCTCCAACAACCAATATTATGACCCGCTTGTTTCCAAGAATTCAAGGTGACCTGTAGTGACACAAATAGGAAAACAAATTAAGTACTTGAGTAATTACTATCAATCAAGTAAATGGCTTTAAGTGGACTCAAATTTTTCTTTACACCTCTAATCTTGACCTTTCCATTATTAATTTGTTCATTGTTTTTCAGGTTACATGATCCCTGGCCTTCAAGAACTCACAGCTTAACTCAGAGTGAATGTTTTGTCCATCCTATTACCCTTCTCTAACCCTTTCCTTCCAAGTCAGATGTCATCCACTGCAGTCTTTTCAAAATATAACTTTGGTCATGTCATTCCCTTAATTACAAACTTGTAATGTCATTTTATCTCTTGAAGGATAAAATTCAAGTTCTCTAGCATAGCATATAAAATACTGGGCAGTCTGGCCACATTCCCTCTGTTCTTCCTTACCCTACCAATCCCTACAAGACACTGGGTACTCAGATGATATTGAGCTATCTGATACTACAAAAGCAAATGTACTTTCTCCATTTCTGTCTTCGTGTTTTTCTTTCTACCTAGAAATGTTTTTCCCCTTTCTCTGTCTGGCCAACTTTCCCTTACTCTTCAAGACCAAGCCTAAGCATCACCTCTACATAGGAGCCTGCTGTGATCTACCTAAGTGTAATCAGTTGCTCCTTCACTTGTGTTTTTGTATAAGTGTATATACATATATCTCAAAATTTTTACCCTCATTAGGTTTCTTCATCTCCTACCAGACTATAACTTCCTGGAAGATAGTAGGAGGGGTATATTACTCATCCTAGGAAAAAAACCCTAAATTTTAGAATAGGCATTAATCAAAGTTTGTTGAATTAATGATGGCTCAATTAAACATTATTCATCATCTCTATCGTTTTATCACTTTTTGAGCATTTACTGTGTGCCAGCCAGTGAGTTAAGTGCTTCACATGTGTTATCATTTAATCCTTATTTATAACATCAGAAGTCAGAAATGACTAATATTCCCTTTTTACAGATGAAAAAAACTGAAGCTTCAGGAATTAAAATAACTTCCCTAAATTCACATAGCTAGAGAGAAGGAGCTGGGATTTCAGCGCTGGCCTGTTTGATTCCAGTCCCGTGCACTGAACCACTATACTATTTGCTTTTGTGCCTGACAACTCCGTTGAACTAATGAATGCTTAACAGGAAAAGTGGGAATAACAGAGTTCTATTTGCTACAGACAATATGGTATATATATCCCTCTGCCCTAGTTATTGCCACTGAACCTCAGAAGTAAGTAATAATCTTTTTTAAAAAATTAGCCTATAGTCCTCAGCTCCCCGCAGGCATACCCAACAGCTTTTAGCTTTTGGTTAACAATGAACAAGAACAGGAATGCTTTTTTTTTTAATTGATAAGGTTTTATTTGACATATTATTGTGATACAAATGACTTCAAGGGCCACAGGAAAGTATGGATTAGTTCAAGTCTGTCAAAAATTGATATCCAATGCACTAAAGGACATGTGTCCACAGGTCTGTTGTCATCAAGTCACCCTGGGAGTCATGCTTTTGCAGGTGTTGCTGGCAAACACAAGGCACTCTGGACCCGCAGTTAGGGACTGGAATCCAAACCAAGTCAGTTCCATGATTTCTCTTGAAAATTACTTCATGGGGTAAAAAGGGAGCAAAGAGCAGATGCAGACTGATTTACTGGGAAAAGTGCCTTCTTGTTCCTCTTGAAAGTACCTGCTAAGTCTCAGTGGAAACAAAGTGATTCCTTAGGTAGTGCCTTGTTAGTAAGGAAGCAAGACAGATGCTTGTCAAATGTGCAGTGGCACTGTCATGATGAGCAACCTGACATGTATTATAATGCTTGTCTCCTGAAAAAATGTGACTCAAGCAATCCTATGTGGTCTACATGTCATTTCAGCCTCAGCACTGATCCATGAGAATGACAAAATGGATGACCTTGCTATTCATAAGGTCCTTAGACACAAATAAAGACACCCAGAAGTGTCTGGGTATCTGGGCTCCAAACCACAGGTGTCAACTGCAATGATTTCAGGAGAGATTGGAATAGAAATTAGCATTACTATGAACTCTTCTGGAAAGTCTCTGCAATGATTAAGGATCCTCTGTCTTGAATGTCCCGGCAAAATCTTCAGGACCAAGCCATGCTATGGAATAGGAGTGGCAATATGAATCTTTGACTGGAATTCTTGGGGGCCCATGATATGTAAGAATCAGTGACTTTTGCAGACTATACTGAGTAAACTGGCATATACTGCACTGCATTATAGGAGTTCCTAAATTCAGATTAATGTCTGGCCTTCAGACATGGGCTCCAGTCAGTTCCTATTGTGCAAACATTTCCAGATGTGCTGCAGACAGTGTGGTCCCCCCTCGAAACTGACTAATCCTTTTCACAAAAACAGTAAGATTGGCATCCTTTATAGGCAGATAACTCATGTGATGTGAACAGCTTGAATTCCTCAGACAGTTTCTCAACTGTGTACCACCTCCAGTTCCCATTTAAAATACAAGCCAATCTGGGGTGTTGCAAAGCTAAAAGTGCAACTTGACCAATCTGAATAGGAGGGTCACCGTGGGCTCTTTCCATCACAACTTGTAGAACTTGCTTTATGTAATAACCCAGGTTATTAGAGAGCAGATGGTTCAAAGTGCAGCATTCAGTGGTTCTCTTCCAGGCTTATATATAAGCATTTGATTTTTAAAAATCAAAAGAATGAAACAAAGCATTCAGCATTGTATATGTGTCAAAAACAACTGAAGGATTAGACTTATTCTTAGAAACCAGCCCCAGAGAGAGATGTGAACAGCACCAAGTGCAAAGGCAAAACCCATGGAGGTGATCATTGAGTCTGCTGACTCCCAGGACAGCAGCAATGGGTTATTTTCCAACTGTACATAGTTTAGCTCTGTAGGTAGCACTTTTGGAAAGTAAGCACTTGATGTCCCTTTACCCTCCGAAATTTTTATAGCTAAGCACAGGTCCACATAAAAACCAGTGACTGTTAACTCCCCTTAAAGTACCAGCACACCTCAGAAATCATGAACAATGGAAGTTCTGAAAAGAATCCTCATGATGAACAAGCACTTTAATGGGAATCTTCTTTCTACTAGACTCTAAACTTTCATACTCCTTTTTGTCTTCTATTGAAAAAAAATTGGCATTGTGTCACCAACCACACAAGGCACAAAGCTCATGTTTGAAATGGGAACATCATGGATGTCCTGAATGGGAAGAGCAGCCACAGGACTGACTGCGATGCTCAGAGATGACTCTGAAATTTCCAATCCATATTCTCTTTTCTTACGACATCAAAGAATTCCAGACCACCTGAGCTCTTTCCCAGAGTTCACACTCTTTTGCTCCCACAATTAGATCATCTTTGAAATGAAACATGACATCAGAGTCCCCGGGACTTGCTAAAAAATGTTAGGAAAAATAAAACTCCCAAATCAATTGGCCTCTCACCCAAAATTCTTGACAGTGAGTGGGGGGGGGGGGGCGGCGAGGTTGGATGCCCATAATAGCATCACTCCACAAGCAGCTATTGATTATGGAAAAGACAAAGTTTTAGACATTGCCAAGAAAGAATAAAGTAGCAACTGATATGAGCTCTGAGCGTTTGGCTGCTATGTGTTTTGTACATAATGCATTTTTCTCCAGAAAAGCCTTACCTTACAGCTGATCTTAGTATCAATTCTTTTGGTCAAGCCTACCCCAGGTATAAATTTGTATGACTCCTACTCTAGGTTTATGTGGTTTGAGGATTAAGGCTTCATGAATGAAGCCTTTAGCTTGTTTTCCTTAGAACGAAAAGGCAGTTTTCTAGCCTATAGGGAATTTGCTCAATGGCCAGATCCAGTTTGTATAATATTGACTTCCTTTTGTATATTCCTAGATAGTTAGAGATAATTTAAAGAAATTGATTTTACTGATATGAAAACCTTTTTGTCAGATTCCTCAAGTTCTAAGCCAATTAGTTGTCTTACATGTCAACTTATTTTGGTAAAAACTGGCTATAATTAATGAGGGATACATATTGCATAGAAAATTGTTTATCAGTAGTGTCTGAGAGTAGCTTTACATTGCATGCTGGTAGTCAGTTATATTTGTCCCCAGAGAAACCTACCCTTGTAATTAGAAAAGATTATATAGATGAGCAGGAAACTATCTTCATTTATCAACTCATTCATTTAAAAAACATTATGTAGCCCCTCTATACTCTGCAAGACATTAAGGAAACAGGGATTAAAAATGCACATTCCCTGTCCTTAAGGGTTTTCATTCCAGTAGAGGAATCAGTGAATAATCTAGAGATTACCATATACTTCGATTATTGTCATGAGGGAAATATATGAAGGAGTGGAAGGGTCTCAGGGAATATGCACACAATTCAGCCAGAAGCAAGATGTCTAGAAAGGTTTCTCAGAAAAGGGGCCCCTGAATGGATTAGCTGAGCAGAAAGGTGGTAAAGGTCATTCTAAACAGAAGGAGAGATGTGCAAAAGCATGTAGATTTGAAAACAGAGTAAACTGAAGAAACTACAGACTTGGGTTCATGTGGAGGGGCAAATAATGGAAAACAGTGGCAGACATTCAACAGTATTAACACTAGCGTGTGAGACAGCTATGGCAGGTGAAGGCCATCCTAAATAACTCCAACTTACCACTACAAAACTGGAGGAAAAACAAAACTAGTAATTTTAGCTCATAGTATCAAAAACCTAAGGTAAACCTGAGTTATCTAGCCAAGACCAGCATCCAAAGCACTTCTCCTTGAGCCAAAAAATAAGAAAAGTGAATATATTTGTGACTTGATAGGTTGCAATGAAAACATTGCAATACCTAGTCCTAGATGAACTCAAACCATCCAGAAAATGGAAGTCCCAAGGTATTTGAACATTGACTATAAAACTCTGGTACAGGCTACATGTGGAAAGAGCTTCTGCTAAGCTTGCATGCAGTCTCTCAGGCTCTAGGAAATAGCAGGTTCTGACATAAGGTCATTGTGTTTCTCACATAAATCATACAGCCAAGTATGACCATGATATGTATAGCTTGGAGCTTTCAACCTTCCAGTTGAAGTTTCCCCTGAATTCTTAGACAATCTTGTTACCCCTATAGCTGATCAGTCAGTACATAAATGGCTATGAAGCCACCACAAAGCATAGACTGAGAAATGAAATACATTTAATAACAAGGAATGACTGCCTGTGGTCCTCAAATCAAGGAGTTCATGCCTTCAGAAATTTTTTTTAAAAGACAAAAATGTTGTAACTTGAAACACATCACTACATTGTGGTGAAAAGGCATCAAGTAACGCAGAGCTTAAGAGCTTGGATTGCAGAATGGATTGAATTAGTGTGGGAAGTTGAGCATAGCATCAAAATGCCTGGGATCAAATCCTGTCTTTACCATCTATGGGCTCTTCAGCAAGATCTCTAGATGCTCTGTGCCTCCGTCCCTCAATCTCAAATGGGATAACAGTATCTATTTCATAAGATTGTCATGGGTTAAAGGAGATAATGCATCTGCAACAGTTGGATCTAAGTTAGAATCTAAAGAGAACAAACCACTTAATAATCCCTCTCCAATTTTAGCCACCTTTAGATTTCTGCAACATTTAATTTTGCATCTGTACCTTCATTTTCTACTAGTTTTCTTTATCCTTTGTTCACTTGTGTAGTTTTAATTTAAAGCCAGAACCATACACCTCTGCCCATGTAATATCACTTATTGCCAGTGAGGAAGATAAGTCCTTTGGGAAAATCAAGAGACTGGGACTTCATTTTTGCTTTCCCACTTATTGGCTGTGTACATTTCTGAAAGTCCTTGTGAGCTTCAATTTTCTCACCTATAAGCAAAAGGCTTATGTTATCTTTATGGCTCCTCCCAGCTCTAAAATGTAAAGATCTTGTGGCTTATTTGTAGTTTTTTCCAAAGTCATTGATATAAATTTAATCTTACTTGACCACCTCATATAAACTTTCTTCCAAACTGTCCTCTTATACTTAACTTTGTCATCTAATTCCTATCACTTTCCCTTTTTTCCACAAGAGTCCAAGTCATGTCACCCCTTGTTGCAGTTGTGGCCCTCCATGGCTGCCGCTCTTCCCTGAATGGTTCAACTAACGTTGAAAAGATTCTAGTGGAATTGACTCTGGGTGAACCTGTGCTAATTCTTGGTGACTGCCTTATTCATGACTAAGTGCTTGCATGCTCTCTATTAGAAAACTCTGTTCTGGAAAGTTACCAAAAATATGTATATCATGCTTATTAATTTATATTTGTTCTTGATTTATAGTTCCTGAATTTGCCTTACTCCTGCCTTTGCACCCTCTGACAGTCCTTCCATTATTGATTTCTCAAAGATTATGGATAGTGATTAATAATTTAATCTGTAATTTCTTCCAGAACTCTACATGGAAGCAAACTCAATTACTAAGATTATGAGGCTTTTTTTTTTTTTTTTTTTTTGCTCTTCCCACCCACTTTGATGTGAGATAACATTTTTACATTATTGTATGACCATTTCCAGGTTAGGAAACATTCTCACTGAGGAGACTGAGGAAACAAGAGGGATGAGGCAGAGTCTTTCTTTTACTCACCTGGAACCAACATCCCTGATCCACTGGTTCCTACCACAAAACAATGACAACAAGAAAAACCACTTTGCTCCTTCTTCACATTCTGTGCTTCGGCCTTCCTAATTCTCACAGGTCCATGCTAATCTTTTATTGGATCCCAAGGATCCAACACACCAATAGCACCCAGCCCTTGTCACTAGCTGCTTTAATGTTCAAATTAAGTCCCCAGTGCAGGCTTGCAACCCAATGGGTTCTTTGGAGACCTTGTATTTTCTGTCTGGTTGAGGCTACTTTGTATTGTTTGAATTATTTTTTAAGTCTTTCTGTCTCTCCTAAGCTATGCACCTTTTTAGAGGTTCAATCCATGAGAAGCAAAACTCTACATTTAAAACATTTTTTCTAAAGCATATATAACTAGACCCTGTTTTTTCTTCCTCCACTCCTACTGATAATCTAATTGGGTAACTTTTCCCCAAAATTTTACATTACTTCCCCATCCCAAAATGGTTCTTATTTTTAAAATGATGTCCAGTGTAGGAGTTCCCCTTATTTCTTCATGCTTTCTCAGAGAAACCATATGGCCAGGAAAGCAAGTAAGGAATGTTTTCGATGCCCAGTTTTTAGGCAAATGAGACAGAAAACATCCAGCTGACAACTCTCTGAATACCCGCCAACTCTAGTTTTAAGTTTTATGTTAAAGGGAAGGTTCCTGCTAGTAGCAATTTGGCGATTTCTTGTACCACATTGCTTTGGTTCCTCTCACCTGTTCTTCCTACCTGGGTGCCTTTCTGTGCTTCAAACTTCAAATTCATAGTCATACAGGAAAGGGTCAACAGGAAGTTATGAGAGGACAGACATGGTACTTAACATGAAAGACCTGCTTCTAAATCTTGATTTTGCCCCTACTTTTTAATCCATCGTAAAAGGCTTCAGTGAATATCAAAGGATTATATATATATATATATATATATATATATATATATATATATAATATTCAGTATACTGGTAACTGGTTTTACAACAGAATAAATAAATGGTTTAAAATGCATAAACCAAACTATAAACTTTATTCTTCTCTAGAAATCAGGTTAGGGTAGGTGAGGGAGGGAAAGGACGGGAGATTTAAAATCTGCTGACTTCTGTGGTGATTACTTTTTTACATGAAGCATTTTTACTCTTACAATCCAAGGAAATGAATTTTAAAAGGAACAGCTCACCATGATAAAAGCAGTTCAGCACCTTTGCTCCATGACTCAGTGGAGCTGATACAATTGAGAGTGTGCTCACTTCCTTATCAATGTTCCATTCTCATGTGTTCAGCTCACTGAATGTGCCTCCTTTTCCAAGAGTAGGTCATAGTTTCCTCCTTAAACACACACATGCACACACACACACACACACACACAGAAACTATCTTGTAAATGATGGTAACAGTTGCAGTTTTATTCTCACCCACCACCTTCCCAGCAATGCTACAGCTCACAGTCCCCTTCCCAGTACAGAGAATCATTGCCATACCGCCATTATTGTATGCCTAGTTCACTCTCTTGTACAGCCTGCCTTGCTTGTAAACTGTTCTTAGCTATCTTGAAGAGGTAGACATGAAGTCACAAGACACTATCAGTCAAAAGACAAAGCTGTTTTCTTAAGCAGCTTCTCATTACTTGTTATCCTTGGATGAACAGAGGCTCACCAATTTCGGATTCTTTGACTGTGGTTCCTGGTTGCCAGACAATGTCTCTGGGCATTTTTCAGGTCCTTTCTTTCTCTGCCTCCCTAAGGGGTTCAGGTCTTCATAAACATAACAGGAAGATGAGAAACTGTAGCATCAAGAGGAGATGGCCTTTCCAGCACAACCCAGAAACTACATACCCAAGCCAAGCCTATGCACAGACTTGTCACCAGTCTGCCACAGTGGTACATAAACCCAAAGGAAGTCAGGTACTCAGTACAGAAGTATTGACAGTACTGGCTCAGTGCCATCTCACTCAGGCTGAGTAAACGAGCAACGTTCCCATGTCCAAATGTGTCAATATAGGCCAGGGTCTCCCGATCCTGAGGAAAGAAATAAATGCTCCAACAGCCTTCATCTACCCCCCGCCACCCATCCACTCACTTCTGTTCCCTGAATTTTACTCATCTCCGAAAATACTTTTTAAAAGTCTTTACCAAATGCAAAATGCAAGAGAGATTGGGGTCTTAAATTTGCATTATATTGCATGCTAAGCACCAGACTTTCTAGCTGTTCTATTTGTAGTTAAGGAAGAGGTACCAGGATTTGAAAAGATACAGAAAGCATTATCGATAGCTCTGGGCTATATCAAAAGTATTGTTTTCATAGCAGGCCAGGTCTCCAAGAACATGCTGTGTAGCTGTGTGTGAATTTTGGCTGTTGGTTTTCTTTGCCAGTTGAAATGATGATTAATCAGGACTCAGATGTCAGTTGTTTTATGTTATTTGTGCTCATTGTTAACAGCTGCTTATTTCAAGCTGCACTTCCTACATGTTAAGTATAAACCTGAAACTACAATTTCCAGAAAGAAAATCTCAAAGTACTTACAGAGTCTATTGGAATATTGAATGTCTTTGATTAAAGTCCACTTAGTATATTATGTAACTTAACTACAACAATATAGAGATAGACTTGTTCAGAATATGTGATGTAGTCAGGAAAAATAAAAACACACTTATTAGGTATGTATACATAATCTGTGTAGATATTTAAAAATATATTTTATGCAAATATTCTAGGCATAAAATGGTCCTTAATAAGCTGGTCTCACTCTCCTTTTTTATTCTGTGATAAATAAATTAAATGATAAATGAATATTATTGATAAATGAATTAAAAGAATATTAAATTTTTCATTAAGAATAAGTATTAAACATTTTGAAATAGATGGTTCTTTCTTGACAAAGTCTTCAAAACATCCTTACTTGCTTTATCATCTAAAATACTGTAAGAATAGCATTTGTATGCTTTCCTTTTGCATAGTCCAATAGAAAGAAAATTTTTAAAAGAGAAATAAAGCAAAGAAAATACTTACCAAGTTTTCAGAAGTTTAGAAAAGTATATGCCTAAAATTTGGGGTGGAGCAAATAGAATTGATTTTTTTTTTGGCTTAACCTAGATAATAAATGTCTAATTTGAACTGTCCATGTGGCATACAGTTCTCAAATTAAGCTCTTTCAAAAACTACCATTTTTAGCAAAAGAGGGGGAAGTGAGAATTCAACAACATCCAGGCTCTCTCTATACAACTGCAGCCAAGTTGTCTAAAAACTGAATTTGGCCAATTCACTGTAGCTTGTTGTCTTTAAAAGAATCCCGGACACCGAACAACCACACTGAGGCACCTGAGCAGGATCCTAGTCCTGGGTCTAGTATAAAAGCTAGGAGGGGGATGGGCAGCGGAGGGAGGGTTGCCCTTCTCATTTCTCTACTATGTCCTTTTCCAAATCGTAAACTATCTGCTTGGAGCCTGCTCTCTCATATCCAAAATACAGTATCCAGAAATGTGTCTGGAAAAACATCAAGAAAAGTTTAGCGATCTACAGGTGAAAAGGGAGCTGGGTGAAAGGCCTGGTGTTACTCATTGTTCATGTCCTCTGGGTTCCTAAAACAAGTGCTTCCCCTTTCTCCCTTCACCAGGTGGCCAACCTGCTCAGGCTCTTCCAGATCCCTCAGATAAGCTACGCGTCCACCAGCGCCAAGCTCAGCGACAAATCGCGCTATGATTACTTTGCCAGGACTGTACCCCCGGACTTCTACCAGGCCAAAGCCATGGCCGAGATCTTGCGTTTCTTCAACTGGACCTACGTGTCCACGGTGGCCTCCGAGGGCGACTACGGAGAGACCGGGATCGAGGCCTTCGAGCAAGAAGCCCGCCTGCGCAACATCTGCATCGCCACCGCAGAGAAGGTGGGGCGCTCCAATATCCGAAAGTCCTATGACAGCGTGATCCGAGAGCTGCTGCAGAAGCCCAATGCGCGTGTGGTCGTCCTCTTTATGCGTGGGGACGACTCGCGAGAGCTTATCGCAGCCGCCAGCCGTGCCAACGCCTCCTTCACCTGGGTGGCCAGTGACGGCTGGGGTGCGCAGGAGAGCATCGTCAAGGGCAGCGAGCACGTGGCCTATGGTGCCATCACCCTGGAGCTAGCCTCGCAGCGGGTGCGCCAGTTCGACCGCTACTTCCAGAGCCTCAATCCCTACAACAACCACCGCAACCCCTGGTTCCGGGATTTCTGGGAGCAGAAGTTCCAGTGCAGCCTCCAGAACAAGCGGAACCACCGGCGCACTTGTGACAAGCACCTGGCCATCGACAGCAGCAACTATGAGCAAGAATCCAAGATCATGTTTGTAGTGAATGCTGTTTATGCCATGGCCCACGCCCTGCACAAAATGCAGCGCACCCTCTGTCCCAACACCACCAAGCTCTGTGATGCTATGAAGATTCTGGATGGGAAGAAGCTGTACAAGGATTATTTGCTGAAAATCAATTTCACAGGTAAGCAAGGAGCCTCTACCCATTTTCTATGGTGCAAACAGGTGATATCAAACAGGAACCAATCTGCGTCCACCCAGAAATTGTTTCAGCGCCACAAAAATGGTTCAAATTGTTCAACAAGTACTTCCAGACACGATATAATGGTTCTTGGATGTTCTTACTTATTTTTGAGTGAATATGGTGCCTGGTACCCAAATGAAATTACAAGGCCTTCTAGGTGGGTGGCAGATCGAGGCAGCTGCCGGATGTGGGCTGTGCAACATTTGCTCTCTTTCTTGTTGTTAGCTGTAAGATAAGACACCCATGATCAGGGCATTTAATCTTCTTCAGCAGAACTGACAACTCTGTAAGGAACATGAACTTCCAAGTCTTCCTCCTCAGTGATTTGAGCAAAAGAATCTCATAACTTTCACAGCAGGTGAGAGAAAAAAATATCACTCTTTTCCCAGAGTCAACCTGGGGGGTGGGGAGAGAAAGGTCATTGGACCACAGAGATTTCCAGGCATTTGGGATTACTTCTTCTGCTACATAGAAACATTTCCATGTCAGCATTCACAATTGTGGATTTTTCTTAAATTATGTCATGAAATGAAACTTTTCCTGGGAGCCTGAGTACAAGCAAATTGAAGAGTGATGGAAGTCATTCTGATACAGTAATGAACACGGGAAAGTGTATTTAAAGTGGCTCTTGCTGCTTCTTTGTTTACTTCTACATATGATCTCAATATGGTCTAAATATTTATAAATATAACATTGCATTTTTATGCATTACTAACATATAAGAAGCATAAAATCTTTAGGTTAGCACTCTCCACTAAGGTACAAGTAATAACAGTGCTTTGAAGTACTGGTTTGGGGGACTTCAGCTTAATTCCAAATCATTAAATGGTAAGTAATATCAGTGGGCACAAAAGATTTTGATGTCAAAAATATTACAATGATAAAATGCTTTCATTTGCCTAAATTGCTAAATAATCTCCCACAGCACTAAGGCATCATTCTAGTCTGCACAGTCTGTTTCAATTAATTTATCATTCAAGACATGAAAGTTTGTATGCTCAAATCATACTTCTATTGGTGCAAGCAGCAGTTTTCACATCTCCCTTAGAGATAATCACTCAGAAGTCAAATGGCCTGAAAAATCACTGGTAATACGGAGAGAGGATCCCATGAGCATTGTTTCCTATTTTAGAATTCTAATCCCTAAATCAGCCTCGAAAGTAAGCACAGAAATGACCAGCCTGCATTCTTGCACCTCTTTTCTTCATTCTACCCACAGAGCTCAATTATGTCAGCATTCCTTTCTACCCATCTGATGGATACCATCTCTTAACATGAGAATGACTATTTTACGTGGTAAAGCTTAAACCTTTTCTGTGCCCTGTATTCTCACAGGTGTATTCTCTATAGAAATAACAAGTGTGTGTGTGTGTGTGTGTGTGTGTGTGTGTGTGTCTACAGGGTCTTGCAGAAGTAATGCCTGCTTGAATGTGGGTGGTAGGGTAGTAATATGGGTGTAATAACTTAAAGTTTTAATTTGAACATTTCACCTAAAATGTCATATGCTGTGCTTGAGTATGATATTGTTATGTTATAGAATTATATGCTTATCATTTTGTAATAAAAGCTTTTGTAATAAAAAAGGGGCATTATTTGTGCTGGACCCTGTATATGTAATAGCAAATCAGTATTTATCTCAAAATCACAGGTAAGTTCCCATTGACATCTCCAGAAAATAAGAATGGACCATAGAGTCACTAAAAAAGAATACCTTCATCCTAAATATAAATGAACTCTCAGGTATCTAAATTGTAACTACAATGCACTTAATTCTTAAGGATGAATAAGATAAGCATCCTTCCCCCACCCTCTGTTTCAGACTACTTTAGAGTAATCACTTATCTTTATTCGCCATACATCCTAATTAACTCTGTTATCCTAGTTCATGTCTTAGTCCTGGGCATACAAAGATATCTACTCATCAACAGCTAATAGACAGGAACTCTTCAATTCCAGGGAGTCCTTGAAAGGTGTTTTTTGTAACTAAAATATATTTCCTTCACTTCCCTTACTATTTTGAGTCTTAAGTGGTAAAGAAATATGAAGAAATAAGGCAATCATTTGTATTAAAAAACAAACTTTTGGGAGGTCTGCCTTATTCAATTACTGACTGATTCTACAAATCATTTGCTGTGCAGTGCTGACCAGGAAGCATTATTGTAGTTTTCTCAGTTTGATCAACGTTACCAGCTATTCTCCATCTCTAAGGCAGAAAGGTGGAAAACAGATGTAAACCACAGAGAGAGGGAATTAGTCCAGCCACCAGATAAATCTGAGAGTTGGACAATAAAATGCATCACTGTGGGAGGATACCAAGATGCTAAATTAACTAAATACGTACATTAAAATAGTGTCCTAACAGCCCTCCCTGCCTGCTCTCCCCCGCCCTGTCTCCGCTGCTTGCCTGTCATTGCCTTTACTCTCCCTCTTTCTCATTTCACCCCAGCCACCCTTGTTTCTGAAGTGAGGGGATTTTTCACTGCCAGTTCTCTCTGCTTACAATGCCCTTTCCCCAGATATCTCCTATGGTTAATTAATTCCTTTACTCTCCTCAAGCCTCTACTTAAGCTAACATGTAAGTAAATGTTAGCTTCTCAGTGAGGCCCACCTGGCAGTCCTTCAAACCGCAGTGTGCTGCTCCAGCCTCCGCCACAGAAGCCCCATTTCCCTTCAACCTGCTCTACTTCCATCTAACACCACGATTTTTCACCTCTTCTAACACCACATCATTTATTACTTTCATGTTTATCCTTTATCGTTTGATCTTCACGCTTGAATGTAAACTCCATGAAAATGGATCATTATCAGTTATGTTCACTGATGTAGCCCAAGCGCAATAGGCACTCAGTAAATATTTGTTGAGTATGAATAGCACTTACTACCCAAACACATACTCCCTTCTCTATCTCAATTACTAAATCATGAGCTTTTCTAACGCAGAGAACATATGTTTCATCTCTGATCTCAAATACCCAACACAGTTCCTGCTTTAGAGTGGACATTATATAAATGTTTACTGAAGGAATAAGGAATGAGAAAACAATAAAGGGATAATATGATACTATTTTGTTAAAATTTAATATATGTATTTTGTTCATTAACAAATGAATTTCAAGATAGAAATGACTTCTAGAATGGCTGGGGGTTGTCGTAAATCTAAACACTCTCTGTTAGTATCATGTATTTGAGAGCAAGAAACTTAAAACCAAACAGCCTTAGTGTTGGATCTCTTACTCATCACTGTTTTATAGAAGGAGCCCCAAAACTGAAAGGGATTTGCCCACAGTCATCCATCATCTGGCTAGTGGCAGTGGCCAACGCTGAACTCTAGGTCACTGGGTCCGGTGCTACTTTTGTGCATATACAAGGAGCCTGAGAAGCTAAGGGCTCTGATCCCAAACTCCTACCGTAGTTCCTGACACACATCAGGTAGTAATGGCACGTTCGTTAAAGGAATGGAGATGATCCATCAATAGGTTTGAAATAGGCTTCTTTTCATGCTCCATTTTATTTATCATCCCCTTAATGCTCCTGGGCCACTTTTTCGATTATTTGGAGTTAAAGTGGTTCATAAAACACCCATAATTTGGAAGCTGAGCCTTAGAATCTAAACCTTAGGGCATTAAAAGAAGTTTCAAAGCATTTTTTTATTAGTACAATTTTTTTTCATCTGAAAGAGCCATGTCATCCAGAATTCTAAAATAAACATTTAAATGAGAATTATGTCTAGTGTCATGTGATTTTCAAATTTGCTTTGAATAAAATTTCATGAGTTCATTATGTAAAAGGAAAGCTTAAACTACTCTAGACAGTTAAAAGCAGAGGAAACAGAGAAGGCTATTAAACATTTAAAGAAATGCGATATCACTGTCATTTTGTGCGTTCACTGTACAGTATAATTTCTTTCACATTTTATTCTGAGACCAGCTCCAGAAAGTGGAATAGAATATAATCGTAAAGTTACAAAAGGCTTTCCTCAGAGATGAACTTGCCCCTACCCTTCACTTGACAGAGGTGGAAATTGAGGATGTCAGTATTATTATCTTCACTTACTGAAGCACAGAAAAGTGAGCTCAACTGTCGGGGTGATGTGGTAAGCAGAGTACATCCAATTCTAAAGAAAGAGTTCCCACTTACTGAACATACTGCCAGAGGTGCTCCAAGACATATCCAGGGTTGAATAAGCCTTATCTTGAGCATAACATTTATAACACTCCTCTAAGTGATTCGCAGGGTTGAGCTAAAACCTTTGATAATGGAGAAATTGAGAACTTGACAACAACAGGAAATTTATGAAGATCACATGATAGGTGACAGAACAAACCATCAGGGTCCTAATTTAGTCATTCATTCCACAGATATTTTTAGACTTTGTGCTTCGACCTGGGGACCCAGGTAAACAAGACAGATGTAGCCGCTGCTTCATGGAGCCTACACCTGCATCCAGGTGCCGGATGCAGGATTACTGGGGGCTGCAATATTAGTGTCTTGAGTTCTGTTTTGGTTTCAGTTTTTGTTTTGGGTTGGAAAATGTTGTGTATCTTATGTGCAGATAAAGTCTAAACTCATTAAATTAATCTTACTCCAAGATCTTGACTTACAAGCAAAAAGGACAACTTCCTGTTACTGCTGGACTGGGGGTCATAACAGGACTGCATAATGAGACACACAACTCTGGCTTTTTTGTTCTTTTGGTTGGTTGCTTTCCTTTCTTTCTGTCTTTCTGTCTTTCTTCCTTTCTTTCCTTTCTCACTCATGTCCTGACACAAGCAAAGAGACAGACTGTTGAGATCAGAGAAGACCTGGAGCCTGGTAAAGATGGTCCAGTCTTGTCCTAATGTTGACAGTTCTCCTCACCCGGAAGAGGGGCAGAGGCAGCTGATGGGGAATCCAGCCTTGCTGCTCGAGCTCACCTGTGCATCTGACTCATGTAGTAGGTGCAAGGATCACTCCTGCTATGAGACTGTAATCGCACAGAACAGGCCAGAAAGGGCAGATTTTCTGGGACACTACACTCCAAGGAATATGTCTGAGCTGGCCCCAACCCAGCAAGGCTCTCCTCTGGAAAAGTTCAGGGCCATCCAAGGCACAGTGAGGAAGCCAAAATGGTAATGGCCACAACTTCAGATGAATGGGCTTTGAAGTCCCTGAAAGAGCAAACTGCTCTTGATCTCGCTTCCTCCCCTGGAACATTTGTAGTTCCCACAAAAGCACAGAAACTTGTTCCAGCTCTGCTGATCAAAAGCATTTCCAAAACGTAAAGATAAATATCCTGTACTTCTTTCTTCCCTTTTCTCTCTGGTCAGCTTCCTGGAGTCACAAGAATAAGATTTAAACCCCCAAAGGCCACCACTAATGTGGTTACTTATTTGTTTATGCACCGTGCATCTGTGCTTTGGTGTCTTAGAAGCCTGAGAAATGATTCTCATTTTAAGGTCACACAGTGGAAAACAGGAGCCTCTAGAAAACGTAATTTTCCATTTTGGCCTGAGCTTCCTGCTGCTGCTGCTGCTGCTGCTGCTGCTTGTTATTTATTATTATTGTTGTTGTTGTTGTTGTTATAACTATTATCATTATTTCATAACTCTTAATTTTTCTTGATTCATTTGAAGAGCTAACCTGTCCATGAAACAGAAAAAAGTAATCATTCCCAATAAAGTTTGTAAGAAATGGATTCTACCACCTTGCTTATCAGAAAAAGTATGGTAAATATATTATTTCCTAGGTGTCTCCCAATTTTTTTGATATTGTGTTTATATTTACAGTAACAATACTTACACAGATGTCTGTAGATTGCACAAAATATTCTGAGCATTTTTTAAAAATATAGTTGCCCTGGCTTAGCAATGGCTAAGCTGGTTAGAGCATCATCCTGTATACCAAAAGGTTGCAGGTTTGATTCCTGGTCAGGGCACATACCTGGGCTGTGGGTTTGATCCCCAGTCAGGGCATGTGGGAGAGGCAACCGATTGATGTTGCACTCTCACATTAGTGTTTCTCTGTCTGTCTGTCTATCTGTCTCTCTGCCTCCCCCTTCCTCTCTCTCTAACAGCAATAAGAACATATCCGCAGGTGAGGATTTTTTAAAAACTATAACTAAAGTACAGTTTAAAAATAAGTTTAGCCTATATTCCTGACCTTTGAGGACACCTAGTATTCTCCCACAGTTATCTAGACATGTAAAGGTTTCTAATCTCTGTTACATTAGAAACCCATGTTTTTCTACTTCCATACTCCTGCTTATCCTCAACAGGACACTAGAAAGCCAAAATAGAGAAAGGAAGTGTTTACAAATGATTCAGAAAAAAAATTCCTGACCAGGAGGGCAGTTGTGAACTGAAATGGAGGGCTTTTTTTCCTAAAGAGTTTTAAAAGATTAGATTATCATCTAATGAAGCAGAAAGTTATGGAAGATGCTTCCCAGAATTGGGTTTCATCTGTTGACAGACACAAGATTGTTTCCATATCTTGGCTATTATGAATAATGCTGCAATGAACAAGCGAGTGAAGATAACTTCTTGATATCTTATTTGCATTTCCCTTGGATGTATACCCAGAATTGGGATTGCTGGATAATATGGTGGTTCTATTTTTAATTTTTTGAAAAACCTCCATATTGCTTTCCATAGTGGCTACCCCAATATATATTCCCACCAACAGTGTACAAGTGTCCCTTTCTCCGTTTCCTCACCAACACTTGGTATTTTTTATGTTTTTGATGACAGCTTTTCTAATAGGCCTGAGGTGATATCTCATTGTGGTTTTGATTTGCATTTCTGTGATGATTACTGCTTTGAGCACCTTTTCAGGTACTTGCTGGTTATTTGAATATCTTCTTTGGAAAAATTGGATGTCTTCTTATCCAGTTACTCTGCCTGTTTATTAATTGAATCGTTTGTGGGGTTTTTTGCTATTGAGTTGGATGAGTCCTTTTCGTATTTTTATATTAACACTTTTATCAAGTAGATGATTTGCAAGTATCTTCTCCCTTTTCCTTTTTTTACTGTTTCCTTTGTTTTGCAGAAACTCTTAATTTGATGTAGTGCCACTTGTTTTGGTTTTTGGTTTTGGTGGGGGTTTTTTTTGTTGTTTTTTTTTTTTTTTTGCTGGGGGAGGGTGCTTTTATTTCATTTGTTTCTGGTGTCAAGCCAAAAAAAAAATCATTGCCAAGACTAATGTTAAGGAACTTACCGTTATGTTTTCTTGTAGGAATTTTACCATATCTGGTCTTAAGTTCTAGTTGTTAAGACATTTTGAGTTTATTTTTATGCATGGTAAAAGATAGAGGTCCAGTTTCATTTTTTTTTTGCATATGACTGCCCAGCTTTCCCAACTTGATTTGTTGAAAAGACTATCCATCCTTTCCTCCATTGTATATTCTTGACTCCTTTGTCATAAATTAATTGATCATGTATTCATGGCTTTACTTCTGGGCTCTGTATTCTATTCCATTCATCTATGTGTCTTCTTTTGTTTGTGCCAGTACCATACACTTTTCATCACCACACTTTTGAAATAGAATTTAAAATCAGGAGGTATGATGCCTCCAGCTTTCTTTTGCTTTCTCAAGATTGCTTTGACTATTTGAGGTCTTATGTGGTTCCATAAAAATTTTAGGATACTTTTTTCTGTTTCTGTGAAAAGTGACATTGAAATTTTGATAAGGATTGCATTGAATCTGTAAATTACTTTGGATAGTATGGACATTTTAACATTATTGACTTTTTCAATACATGAGCATGGAATATTTTTTTCATTTATTTGTGTCATCTTCTATTTCTTTCATTAACGTTTTTACCTCTTTGGTTAAATTTATTCCTAAGCATTTCATGCTTTTTGATGCTATTGTAAATGGGATTGTTTTCTTATTTCCTCTTTCTAATAGATCATTGCTAGTATAAAGAAACACAGCTGATTTCTGTGTATTGATTTTATATTCTATAACTTTACTGGATTTGTTTCATTCTAACAGGTTTTTTGAAAAATCTTTAGAGTTTTCTATGTATAATATCATGTCATTTGAAAATGGAGTCAGTTTTACTTCTTCCTTTCTGATTTAGAGACTTTTTATTTTTTTTTCTTGCCCAATTAATCTGGCTAGAATTTCCAGTACTATGTTGAATAAAAGTGACAAGAGTGGGCATCCTTGTCTTGTTTCTGACCTTAGAGGAAAAGCTTTCAGCTTTTCACTATTGATATGATATTTACTATGTGCTTGTCATAGGTGGCCTTTATTATATAGAGGTATGTTCTCTCTATAGCAAGTTTATTGAGAGTTTTTATTATAAATGGATATTAAATTTTGTCAGATACTTTTTCTGCATTTATTGAGATGATTATATAATTTTTATTCTTTATTTTGTTAACATGGTGTATCACATGTATTGATTTGCAGATGTTGAACTATCCTTGCCTCTCTGGAATATGTCCCACTTGGTTATGGTGTGTGCTCCTTTTAATGTACTGTCAAATTTACTTTGCTGATATTCTGTTGAGGATTTTTGCACATATGTTCATAAAAGGTAGCCTATACTTTTCTAGTCTTGTAGTGTCCTTGTCTGGTTTTGGTAGCAAGGTAATGGTAGCCTCATAAAATTAGTTTGTAAGTGTTACTTCATCTTCTGTTTTTTAGATGATTTGAGAAGATTGGTATTAAATATTTTTTTAAATGTTTGGTTGAAAACACTGGAGAGGCCATCTTGTCACAGACTTTTGTTTTTTGGTTTTTGATTACTGATTGAAGCTCCTTACTAGTAATTGGTCTGTTCACATTTTCTTTTTCTTCATAATTCAGTCTTGGTAGGTTGTGTGTTTCTAGGAATTTATCCATTTTGCTTAGGTTATCCAGTTTGTTGGCATGTAATTGTTCAGCTTTTGAATTTGTGTGGGATCAGTTACTATGTCTACTCTTTCATTTGTAACTTTATTTGTTTATTATGTATAGTTAGATCCCTGGAAGGGAATCTAACTATAGAAACTGGGTGATGGACATTTTTTTGTGTGCTCCCTGTGCAGCCATCCTGGGGTGCCAGCTGCAGTGAGTGCTCCAACTCATTGATAACTGCCTCTCTGTCTGCTATAGTCTTGTGGATCTGATGAACACACAAAGAGAGAGATGAACACATCCCTCTCTTTCTCCCTCCCTTCTCCATTCTCTAAAAATAAATAAGTAAAATCATAGATAGCTAGATAGATAGATAGATAGACAGACAGAGAATTCTGATAGACACTTTTAGAAATGAAATAAGATCAATTACTTTGACAACAGCAGTAAGAAAACAAGAGGTTGATATTACAGCCTTTCACTCCTTTTTACTGTGATCTATGGTTTAAATGTAGTCATCCAAACTACTAGACCAGAGACTGAATTAATACAATTCCATTAGTGTGCAGGCTCATCCCTTTTTACTATATCTCAAGCCACAACGTGACAAGGAATCTCTTATTATCCCTCATGTTTGATGGCCTATCACAAGAGCTTATCCAATAAGAAGCTAAAATGAAGACATTGCCCAAAATTCAGAATCCTAATAACAGTTGTAAAGATGTATCTCACTTATCACTTTATCATTTGTAAAACACTTTAAACACACTATATTAGATCCTTACCACAGCACTGTAAAGCAGGTTGAGTAGATGTTATTATTTATCATTTTACCGATAAGAAAATGGAGGCTGGGAGAGGTGAAGTCACTCGCCCAAGGTCAAAGAAAAGAACCCCTCCTAGATTAGACACGTATGTTTTTGTCATTATGCAGTGATATGTCCCCCCAACTTCCAGGTCACGGGCATATAATGATTCCCGTGTAATAAAGCAGAAAAATGTGAATGGAGACAAAATCAGCCTGGTTATGTTTATTGTTGGCAAGTCTTAAAAGAATATTGGCACCCATCAGAGCAAGGGATACTGAATCAGCAAAGTTCATATCTATTCTAGATCTAAGGCTGCACAACTCTGTGGCCTGGGGCGAATCACCTAACCACTCTGGGATCTGTCTGTTAATATTTTAGAAACACTACATATATGTTGAGTTGCAAATGAAACTAGCAGATCAGTGTTTTTGTTCTTCCTTTAATATGATTAAGGTATTCCTGGGAGGATTAAAATTTCTGATTGTAGTTAAAGAAGATGGTAATCCCCATTCCACTCACACTGGAAAGACTTTCTAAAGGAAATGAAATTAGACATGAACTTGGAAGAACCAGGTAAATTTCATGCAGTCATTCAACAGTTACTGCTGATCTTCTCCACATCAGGAATTAAGCAGTGAAATCTAACAAAGGTCGTACCCTCACAGACCTTATGTTCCATAAATAAGCCGGAAAGTGCATGGTATGTCACATGGTGGTAGATGGTACGGAGAAAATGAAGCAGGGCAAGTGTATGAGGGAGTCCCGTGTGTGTGTGTGTGTGTGTGTGTGTGTGTGTGTGTGTGTGTGTGTTGCGGGGGGAGTTACTGTTTCATATAAGGTGGTCAGCGGAAACTTTACTGACAATCTGATGTATGAGCGGAGACCTGAAAGAAGTAGGGAGCAGCCATGTGAAAATACGGGGGAGAGCATTCCCAGGAAGGGAATAACAAGTCCTGAGGTGAGAGGCCTGCTTGATGTGTCGTCCCACGGGAAGCAAAGAGGCCAGCATGGCTGGATGGAATTAGCTTGGAAGAGAGGGAGGAGGCAAAATCAGAGAGGTGGTAAAGTCCAGATTCTGGAGGACCTGGTAAGGATTTTGGCTTCTACTCTGAGTTAGATTAGAAGCCATTAGGAGGCTCTGAGAAAGAAGTGGCAGGAACAATGTCAAAGATTTAGAATAGGGCACATTTTAAAATGATGGTTACACATAGAAAAAGCTAATAAAGGAACCTAAAGAGGCCTGTCAATGTTGACATCCTAATACGTATCTTTCATAAATACAGAAGAATCTAAGACATTTTAATTTCTAAAGAGTAAGCCTTTTGTTAAAATCTTCAAGGCACCCAATTAGAACCAGAATCAATTCTCTCTATTGTGTGTTACCAACTAGGCAAACATGAATTCTTTATATTAAGTTGTAATTTTTATACTCCAGACTCAGGACTGGAAAAGGTGCTTACTAAAATAGCAACATGTTTCTATAGAAATTTATACACATACATCTAGAATTCCTACCACACAGTTGTTAATCATAGCTACAAAAAGAAGAAGAAAACTCACTGAGTGATATTTGCTTAGCCCTGAATGTTCTGGTAATGGGATATTCTCTCTGTAAGCCTGTCTTCCCCACTGCACAAAGCCCCTAATCTAATGATGGCATTTCAGGCAATCCTCAAGTTGTTCTGGCCTCATGGCACTTCCTGTGCATAATAGTGATAGTAAGGTGGGCTATTTCTATCCCCATAGTAATTTATTATTAATGATAGGACCATCGTAAAACATTATGGGCTCCATTGATCAAAGTATTAAGTCATTTCTGCAACAATTATTGAAGCATTTTTCTTATGTTAGACACTGGAAAGGGAACAAAGAAAAAGATGTGATCACTACCCTCCGACAACTACTGATCTCTGGGACAGGCAAGGACTTATCTTGAAACATAGTGTGAAGCAGGATGCATTCAGGGCTATGAAAGAAGTATCAGGGCAATAAAATTACCTGTTTGGTCATTTATATGTTAGAAATATACTTGTACATACAGTGTGTCATATTTTTGAATTTGTAAACAAACTGCGTTTATTGAACATAGTTGAAAGGCAATGCAAATTCCACCTTATGGCTGAGAGAAGTTGGGCAGGAGTAGTTCAAGGAAGGCTTCTCAAGAGGAATCTGAGGACTAAATCATTTTAAAATTGGGTGAATATTTGTGTCAGTTTAATATGTAAGACACTTAAATAATCCCCCAACTAGAGACAGTGGCCTTATTATCTGAGGGTAAGAACTCTTGCTCTTTGGTTTGTGCTGACTTTGGATTTTCTTTCTTTTCTTTTCTTTTTTAAAAGAGTTCATTTATTTATTTTTAGAGAGAGGGAAAAGAAGGGAGAAAGAGAGGGAGAGAAGCATTGATGTGTGAGAGAAACTGATTGATCAGTTGCCTTTTGCACGTGCCATAGCTGGGGGCTGAACCTGCAACCCGGGCATGTCCACTGACAGGGAATTGAAACTGGCAACCTTTTGCTTTGCAGGAAGATGCCCGACCAACTGAGCCACATCGGTCAGGGCTGGACTTGCTATTCTAGGGAAAACTGCATAGATTCTGTCCTCTCAGTCTCATCCCTTGGCAAAAGGTCAAGATACTGGAAACTTCTGCTCAATTCTTAAGAAAATGTCAAAACCCTTTACATGAGTGTGGTCATCATTAACATTTGGAAACCTAGCAAGCACAAATGTTTTCAAGAATAACCAGGGTATAAAGTGAAATGAAAGAATGGCATTCTACCAGAAATTCACAGGGAAATTCACTGCTCTTATTACGAAGAAAAACAATGTTGATGTACTTACCCTGTGTCATCAGGAGGTTCAGAGTTTGGTTCTACTTCACCAAGAATGACAAAGTAAACTTGCTTGCTTCTTCTGCATCGGAAACCACCTCACATAATGTATTGACTAAAAATATTCCCTCCGTAAATTTGGAAATGTCATCTTTCCCGATGCCAATCTTAGCTTAAGGACTTCGCTTAAGGAGTTACCTTAGAGAAGGTAACTCTAAATGAAGGTAACTTGCACATAACCAAGTTTTGTGACGTAAATGAAATACACTGAACAGAGAATCAGGAGATGGGAGGCTGTGACATTAACTAGTCCAGAGACCTTGAGCAAGTCAGCCAAGCTCTCTGGGTCTCACTGATATCATATATCTAATTTTAAAAAAATCTTTCTTGAAAAGAATCTTCCTTTTTTTTTTTTTTTAGAAAATTGTAATTAAAACAGTCATTTGTCACATACACACACAATCACATACACATATACCCACTGAAAATATAATTTTTTTATAAAATCATCACAGAATAGTACCTTTACCTTTTAGTACCACTGAAACAAAGGATTGTTTTTCCCACTTCAAAATTTCATCTAGTCAATGCTGTTTCTTGTCCTATGGGAGCATCTTTAATCAATACTGGCCACTGTGTCATTGTTTCTGTTTGGAGTTCGTAACAAAATTGCCCAGAACATTTATTTTCATGAGAATATCTCACCATAAGGGAAACATCAGGTGAGATGTAGCAAAGGGAGAGAAAGAACTGACAGCAACTTATTTCAACCATAAATTGTTGTTTATAGCTCATGAGGTGCCATTCAGTTGCATCATGAGCCAGCAGTAGAGTGAAAGTTCATGATAAGAGATAACAGTAAATTTGCTGAAGGGTTCGAAAAAAACATTTAGTTTTATGTCTCTTCAAATATTTTTCATATGGGTAATATAAAGAATTTAGCCTAGTCCTAAAAGAACCAATAATAGCAATTAAATCCCACCATGAACCATTTCTGTTTCTCCACCCTAGGTGTCTGATGTTCCCTTCCCCCACGGGAAGAATGGGAAGAAACTCTCGGGGTTACCCAGTCAAAGTTCTTGAGGGTTTTTTAAGTTACTATAATTATTTCCTAACCAGTATTTACTAAGAAATACAATGTTTAAAATAGATAAAAGCAGAGTTACTTTGATTGAATTCAGAAGACACTGGGCACCCTGCCGTCCATCCAATAGCCTGCTCCCTTCTCTTCCCCCTCTTTAGTCATTATTCTCATTAACTAGACGAGGAAACCAGTTGCCTATTTCTATCTATATAATAGAAAGTTGATATAGTCAATGCATAATATCTATTGATGTAGAATATATAATTTATATACATATAATAGAAATTACATAATAGAAATTTCTCTCATATAGACTTCCAACTTACTAATTGCCATTCAGGTTAGCAAAATTATGATCTAGAACCAAAATTCTTCCCATTGTACGCCCACCAAATGAGAGTATGAACAATCGTATCTGGTTACCATGTCCACAGCCATCATAGTTTGCTAGTTTGAAGTGTTTTTATGAAGATTATTTACTCCATTTTTAAAGGTAAAGAGTAGTATGGATGTGAAAAGTGATAGTAATAAGATATAAATTAGAGAAGAGAGGCATGAGATCATTTTTATTAAGTGTTGAAAAATATGATCAATTTTGCTATGCACATGTAAGATTAAGCATTGGGGAACTGAGCTGATTGTCAGTGACAGAATGACTCACAGTTTGGGACAAGCCTATGTACTTGTGCTGCTGCAGTTGAGCATCAAGAGACAAGGAGAAGCAGCTAAAGAAAGAGGGTAAACTTCGGAGTGTGTGGCTACTGTACTGGTATTTACCTTTGATGCCCATTAACCTTTGTGTTAACTGGAAAAACCGTTAGAATCACAATCAACAACTCAAAACTGACTCTTCACAAAAGCATCACTGTTGAAACTTTTCTTCCAAGCCACAGAGGGTTCAATGGCTTCAAAACCCATTTGAGTCTAAACAGATCAAAGTGGGCATCAAAGTTGTGAAGGGCAATATAGCTGCTGAGAAATTCTTCACAGCATTTCTAGGGAGCATTGAAGGTACGCCTATCCCAGCAGATTTTTGATGTGGAAAACTTTATCTATTTGGGAAGAGAATAATGTGTCCATTTTTTCCACTTGATATGTTTGGTGGAAATGATAGAATTATAGACATAAATTCCTCTCAATAGTTTTTGACTTAGGCCTAAATGGATTTCTGAACAGCCTTTTAAAGCTTGGTTCATTCATATGTAGACAACAAGTTTGCTCCATATAATGAACAGCTGAACTTCTGAGTCACACCAGAAGCCCTTTACCTTGAAAGACTTACATTGGTCTATTTGGAGGATACTATATGTAAAATTTTTATTTTCTTTTGAAGATATCATTTCGTGAAGAAAATGAAGACCAGTCACAGTGTCCCCCATTTTTATTAGACTTCTTGAGTTATTTCAGGTTTCCAAGATTATTTTCCTTTTCCCCCCTAATTTAAAAGTACAACATAAAAATAAATTATATTGTGTTTCAAGTAATAAAATCTATACTAATCTGCTAAATGTGCAAAATTCTCTCCATAAAACTAATTAACTAGATAAAAGGTCCATATCAGGCTTAAAGCAGTTCCTGTCTCTAAGGACCTAACAGTAATTAATTATGTTTCTGAGAGTTTCTGAAAACACTTTTCCAGCTTCACGGGTCTTCAGAAATGCAACATCTTGGGCATCTTCCAAAAATATCTTAATCTCTCAATCTGCTTAGAGTTGTGTCAAGTTCCTACAAGGAAACAGAATTAGATGCCTTTAAAATGAGGCCTATATATCCTCATCTTTAATCAGTTATTTACTTTAGGGTTCAGATAACACAAATTGAATTTTTAATCAACCTCATTTAAAAAATTTATTTATTGAATTTTTTAGAGGGAGAGAGGAAAGGAGAACCTCAATTTGCTGCTCCACTTATTTATGCATTCACTGATTGTTTCTTGTATGTACCCTGACAGGGAATCAAACCTGCAACCTTAGTGTATCGGAACCGCACTTCAACTAACTGAGTCACTGGGCCAGGGCCCGACCTCATTTTTAAGCATTGTTAACATTAGAGTAACCATTCATTTCAGGTCAGCTTAACTTACTGGCATGGTTAAAATAAAGAATATTAATGAAGCATGAGTTAAGTACTGAGGGGTTATAACGTGTTCTTATTTAACAGGCCACACTTTTTTTTTGTAATCAGTATTTTTTAATTGTTGATATTGTACAGTTTTCTGTCTTTTACCCCGCCCCAGCCCACCACCCCAGCCCTCCTCACCTTCCTCCCATTTCCACCCCCCACAGTTTTTGTCCATGAGTCCTTTATACTTGTTGCTCTAAACCGGTCCCCTTTTCCCCTGAAATTCCCTCCCCTCCCCCTCTGGTCACTGTCAGACTGTTCTCAAATTCAGTGTCTTTGTTTATATTATGCTTGTTTGTTTGTTTTGTTGATTAGCTTCCTGTTAAAGGTGAGATCATATGGTATTTGTCTTTCACTGCCTGGCTTATTTCGCTTAACAGGCCACACTTTGATCCCCATTAAAGTTCCAAGTGTTGGGGAGGGTGTGGCACATGGACATGTCTGACTGGCCAGGACTCTGGCAGCATCCCTGCCATCATGTTAACTCCATTCCTCCATTGAGGAAAATTCCTCAGCAGTTCAGGACCTCCCAAGAAATATGACATCTAGTTGAGCATGAGTTACTGAGAGGCAAGACACTGAAGGAATGCACGTGGAGATGGGATCAAGAGGAACTGGCATCCAGGAGTGAGGCTAAGACAGTCTTTCCCACCAAAGCATTTTCCCTATACCTTGGGCTTCCCTTCATACTCAGACCAGGTGGCTTTTTAAAGCTCCTCAGGGGAAAGTAGACTATAAGCCATCTAAACATAGTCAAAAGATGTACAGAGATGACAATGACTCTTTATAAAGCCTACGCCTTGGAGGTAGCACTTTAAATGACATGGCTGTGTCAGTGCCGCAGTCTGGATGCACTCACCCCTCTATAGTTAGTCTCCAGAGTTGAGAAGCTTTCAAGCTATTCTTAAAAAAAAAAAAAAAAAAAAAAAAAACCAGGAGTAATATAAACTTCAAAAAACTAGTAGAGGATGGAGTAGACACTATCTGAAGAAATACACCTTTTGAAGATGTAAAGCCACCCCTCCCAAGACTGCTTGAAGTGAAGCTTTCTTCCCCTTCTCTTGGGATTTCATAGTGTCACCCTAACAAAGCTGAAGAGGGTTGGAATTTTTAATTATGTTTCCTTTAATTACAGGCTCCCTTGCTATGTTTACCATACAGCTAGTAGCCCTGAGGGTGGAGTTAGGCTGTTTAAAGTCATGTTTTAATCTCCTCTGTAATTGAGATTTGATTGCTGGTGTAAATTACCTAGTAGGCTTCCCACCTTCAGCGCCAGCCATTTCCCAGAGTGCATAATTTTGAATTAAAAAGCTGATATCCATCCAAAAGTTTTTCAGGACATTTCATGGGCTCAGTGAATTATGCATGAAACAGAATTGTTTAAAAACAAGGCAAGAGGTTTCTTTGATGTCAGCTGGAGTTTTTCATCATATTATGGACTATTAATTTCTAGACTTTTTAATAGGTAGTTTCTTGAAATCCGTGTTTGTTGGCAGTGGTGAGATCGGAACCAGGTGTTAGACCTTGGGGTTAGACAGGATTTTGTCTGCAAACTTGGTACTTAACTTCTGGCTAGGAAAGAATTCAGAGCCAAGGCTCAAACCATTAGAGAAAGTTTATTGAAAAAGTCACAGAGGTAGGAGATTGAGCTGTAGAAGAAATAGGCTCAAGAAACAAGTTACAAAGGTAAAAGAAGGACCCTTGGAGCTTAGGAGAGAGGAACATAAAGGTAAAGCACCCTTGGAGGGGAAAGGTGCTGGTGGTAAGCAGAGCTGGCGGGTCCTCCAGCACAAGGGCTATTAAGGGTGGGGATTTTAGGAGAGGTTCCAGGGGAGGATCTTAGCAGAATATTCATCAGCCTTTCCTTTCAGGATCATGGTCTCTACTGATTGGTGGACACCAGTCAGGGGTCATTAGTCAGTGCAGCTGGTCCTGATCGTCTGGTTTCACTTGTCTGGTTTTGCTGCTTTTCTGGGCCCAGAGCTGAAAAACAACTGAGGCCTAGATGTATTTGATGCGGGTCAGAACCTCATTGTCCTGGAGCTAAATGCCTGTTGTTCATTCCCCTTCTAAGGGGTTCTAACCTGAGTGACTATTAACATGCCTGGCGAGGGAAAGTCAGGGTAGGGTCCAGACCACATGACCAGCGATGTGCTCTCTGGGAAAGGTCACCCTGATGGCGAGGTCCTTGTTTTCCCACTTCTTCCAGTTGCCTAGCACCTGGAACTTTCCACCCTGGTGACCTTCTGTACCTGGCCTATTGTCCTTGCTCTGCTCATGTTTATCTAACTGCCTACCGCATGTTCAATTCAGGAGTTATTGCTGTTCTTTCTCTAACCTTTATATTTTATTTTAACAGCATCATATGTCATCCTGAATATGGCAAGTTCTGGCAAAAACTTGGTGGTTAATTTCCTAGGGAAGATTGGGAGAATGGAGTGGAGAAAAGGGCCATTCACTGCAAACACACCATCTGCTGGACATAACATGTATTTACTTTGAGGAACTTGCCTTCACGTTAGGAAAGGGCTTTAGGAGCCTCATGAGGACACAGAAGATCAACTAGGAGCTGAGATGGCTATGGGAGCTCATCTATAGAGCATCTCTAAGCTAATATCCAAATGCAATGGCCTCCTTTCATGATTTTTTTACAAGAGATATCCTTCTGTTATGTTTTATTTTGAGCTACTCGTACGTCCCCATCCCAATGTTGCATTACCAGTTGTAATGTGCAAAATTGATAATTGATCCTAAAATAATAAACAGAAATGCGAACAGAGATAAGGACAGTCACGTTTCCACCTTCGTGTGCAAATGCAGATCCTAGGGAAATCATTTAAATCATGCACAATTCCAGATGACCAATCTCTCTTTTTTCTGTATGCAAAGCACTTTGAAAGTTGTCAGGGGCTGTGCTTTTCTACACCCTTGCAAGTTGGGTGAATATGGACTGTATCATTCAACACAGACATACAGAACTTCTGAGGGTGAAAGGGAGCACCATGAATTTACATCAGGACAGAGTGCACAGACCAGGTTTGTCCTGTGCTAATCAAGATAAAAATGTCTCTCTATTCATAGGTAACCAAATCTCACAAACAGAAACCACCTCCCAGTCTATACCGACTGCCAACTTATAGAGAAGAACAAAAATCAAAGAAATGAGCCCATGTAGTGAACAGTTTCCAGACTGGGGCAGTGAAGAGAAAGACTTCAGTTCTCATCACAAATATGTTTGGCATTGATATTATTTGATTCTATTATTTATGCATTAATTCATCCATGGCTAGGTAGCATAAAAAAGCCAGAAATGCATGTTAACTGGATTTATTGTGATCATTTTGCAATGTATTCAAATATCGAATCATGTTGTACACCTAAAACTAAGATTATGTGATGTCAGTTATACCTCAATTTTTTAAAAATGGTCAAATAAAATTTCAGGAGTACCTAGAAGGGAGATAAGTCAGTCCTAGTGAGTAGATATGCTGTTTTACGGAGAAGGCAGCATTTGAATTGAGCACCAACAGAGAATCAGGATTTGGGGAGTGGGCACTCTGGCAAAGGCAGAAGCTTCGAAAAATTACCTGGGCAAACTGAGTACAGCACTGCCCCTTCACATCATTAATATTGCTTTTCAACAAACATGTGTGGAAGCTTACTAAGTATCAGGAGCTTTTGACACACTGATGGATAAAACAGACATTGATTCCTACCTTCAAGAATATGCAGCCTTGTAAGTAGTAACATTTGAGCATCTGTATTTCAGAGGCCATTTCTGAATTGGAAATAATTTTGGGAATCAGCATATTTAAACTGACAGGAAATAGATAAAATCACTTTGGGAAAAGATTTGGAGAGGAAAAAAGAAAAAGGCACAGAACTAAACCCTGAGTTACTCCAACATTTAGAAATAGGAAGAAGTTCTCAAAGGAAAAATAATCAGTATGGTAATAGTAAAACAAACAAAAAATGCATCTTATTCTTTTCTTTAATTTGGGAATATAGTCTCTATTTCAGAAGAAATTAAGCTTGTCAAGGTGTAGCTGAAATGTAGCTTTAAGCTCCCTCATTATCCAATAATTATCACAATAATTTAAAAATTATGAATACCTTTCTCCAAGGAACCCTAAATGCTTTAGGTGTCCTGTGTAATATACCTCCCTAAGATTCTTACTAAATTATAAAATCATACATTTTTGAAAGTTAAGCAAAAACACCATTACTATCTATACTACCTTCAGTGTTAGATTTCCTGTGGGGAAATACTCAATTCTCCCTTCTCATTTTCAGTGAGGTGAATCAGAGCAGAGCTGTAACTCCAATCTTATTTATGAATAGGAAATTAACTCAAAATATAGCTCAGTTATGCTTCCCAGCTCCCTACTGTGCAGTGTCCTCTATCATGCTGTCCATCATTTTTAAATAAATGTTATTCAATGAGCTGTTTAGGGCCTGATTGTGTCACTTTTTATGATAACTATTATAGAAATATTTAAGTACGACTCAGGCTGAAGGTCAGTGTAAGGAACAGCAGATATTTCCCAGATTTTGTGATCCTTTTCAGGGTTGAGATTCATCTTTTTAGGCTTTGGTATCCACTTGGTAAATATTTATTAAGCACCTGCTCTGTGTTAGGCCTTGTATCTATACATTGAGGCTAGAAAGATGTCAGTCTCTACCTTCAAGATGAGAATCTATTGGAGAATACACACAAGTAAAGTGACGATTACAATACAGAGTGAGAAATCTAACCTGGTTTGGATACAATGAACTTCACTTCATATTTGTTCCTCCTTTAGGTCGCTATGCCTTCTAGTCTTTTTCAAACTCTGTTCTTCTATCACTTTTGTGATTCCAACCCCTCTTGGTCTTTCTCATTCCTCATCAGCCCTTTTCTCTTAGTCTCCTTGGCAGACTCATCGTGTGTCCACACTCTGAATGTTGGGACCACCCAAGGCACCATCCTGCCAATCTTCTCTAGTAGTTGTCCCATAAAGTCCCCAACATTGAACATTATCTGTGTAATGATGATTCACAAATTTTTTCTTCATGCCTGACCTTTCTGCTACTATCTAGATTTGTGTATTTCTTTTCCTTGGCATCTTATCTTGGAAATCTAAAAAATATCTTAAGTGTAACATATCCAGCCCAAAGTTCTTTACTCTCATCTCCCCACCAGAATATAAATGCACACAACCACCCCTAGACCTATTTCAGTTAATGGCACTATCATCCATTTCTTTGAATAAAAATCTATATTCTATCAAAGATCAATTATTGTCCTCTCTCCTGATGTTCAGTTTGTGAGCACCACTTCGAAAGATATATCCCAACTCTGACTACTTCTTACTGCCTCTATTCCTCTTTCAAGTTTCCTGCCTTCATCTCTTGCTTCAGTCCCTGAAACACCATCTTAATCATCTTCCTTGTCTCCATTCTTATGCTCTTAGAGTTCATTCTTCATATCAATCCAGAGTGAGCTATTAGAAATGTGAATCCTCAGAGCACTTTTGTCTGAAGACAGAATAAAATCTAACACATTACCAAAATCTATAAGACCCTATGGGATCCAGTCCCCTGCTGCCACTTCATCATCATATAGTTTGATCTAGAATATTCTTCCTCCAGAGTTTGAGATGGCTCGCTCCTTCTTGTCTTCAGGCTCTGCTCAAATATTACTTTCCTAAAAAAGCCTTCTTTGGTCACCCTATCTGAAGAACTTTCCCATCTATCATGACTCATCATTATACCACTTCCCAGTTTTAGTTTTTGTCACAGTACTTACTTACCACAGTTTGAAGTTACATGACTTGTTTGTTTGTAGCCTGCTAGGATAATCTGTGTGGAGGCAAGGGCCATGGGTGGTTGTTCACACTTTCAGTCTTAGCGTCTATTAAGTGTTAAATAAATAAACGAAAGAATTGAGGTTAAAATGGAATAATAGTATGAGGATACAAAAAAGTGTCACTTATTATAATTTTAGGAGGTCAGCAAAAAAAAAATAAATACACTTCTTGAGACATAAATAAAAGTGAGTAAAGAGGGACCCAGGCAAAGGAAGTTACAGATGCAAAGGAAAAGAGGCAAATAGCATGGAACTTGCAGGGAATGAAAAATTGTTCAGTGCTCATGGAGCACAGAGCTTACGAAGGATGCTCTGGGGACAGAAGCGGTAGGGACAAGTGTTGGGGAGAAGGAAGGAGGTGGAAGGAGTAATTAGCATTCATGACACAGGTGAAAGTATCACATTGTCAAAGGCATCAAACTCCTGTTGAGGAGTTTGAACTATTGTTCACGAAGGCAAAAGCACATTGAAAGTTTCTGATGAAGAGGGCAGCCAGCAAATGTGGTTTTAGGTAGACTGGTGTTGCTAGAGTGTGGAGAATCAATCATTTGAGGTCGGGAGTGAGTCTCAGCAAAAGGGAAATCATTTACTAGGCTGAAAAATCTCTGGAAGCACACAAGTGTAGTTTTTCTGAATTCTTTAGTAAATGGAATAGTAATGAAACCTGCCTCATGGGGTTGCTATATGGAGAGAATTCCAGGCCTTCTAAATGTCACCCTTCAGCTTAATTAAAAGGATAAAATTGTTAAAAATTGTTCACAATTAAAACCACGGATATGGTCTCCAAGTATTAAACACTGTATTTATCCAGAAGACATTACAAGAGCAGCTATCTGGTATGCGGTCTAGTGCCGGAGAGGGAGTTCGGATCTACCAAAGTAAACCATGCGTTTTACACACACACACCTACCCCAGGCCTACCTCCTTAGACGTTACCTCATGTTGCAGACCGGGACTCCTTCTAGTCTAGATCACTGTTTTCCGTGATGACAACAGAAATGAATTCCTTCGCAAATGACCCATTTATAGTAATCCTCAAATTACATTGTGAAGGTGTTCATTTATTTTTTTCTGAAAGGCCAGCCTTGCATTTCCTTCCTAATTATTCATTTAATGAGCAATTGCTGAAATGCTTACTATATGCCTCATACTATGCTAAATATTAAGGATGAATAAGACATGGTTTTTGCCCTCAAGACAACTACATCAGTATGTGAAAATGACTATAATAGCTAAGCTCACTTAGTGCTCATGGAAGTACCATGGGCAAATATGCAGTTCAGCCTTGGGGGATCCAAGAGTCAGAGTAGGGTCGGAGAGATCAGAGTTAAAAATGTGAGCACCGGAGTCATACAGACCTAGGTTTGGTTCTGAATCTCTCACTAACTAATCACGTGACTTAATCTCTTTCATGCTTAGTTCCCCCCATCTGTCAAGTGTCAATGTGCACCCTCTTTGTTGGGCTAAATTAAATGCGATGATGTACATAAAGCACAAGAGCAGATACAAGGCTCTACTCAAATAGATGCATATTGCAGCAGTAAGCATAAATATGATTTATGATTATCTGCTTATAGGATTATAAGAAGGAACTATTGAGAAGGTATGCAGTAGACTAGAGCAAGGGTATTTATTATTCAATAGAAGAAACAGCATATGTGTCAAATGCCTCAATGTCCAACAGATGCCTGCAGCCTCAGTCACTTCCCAGGACCACCTAAAATCCCAGAATCTGAATACAACAATTAGCAATAAAAGAGGAAGGCCTGACCCAGCAATGCAGCACATTGTGGGTCCTCTTCCCAGGCATACGGATGTACATTGTTGACTGGTAAATTTCTCTTCTGAGCACCAAATCCTTATCTCACTGATTAGGACTCTGAACTGGGCAAAAGAAGTCTTAGCTATCCCCCAGCCATCACACAGTGACCCCTAAGCATCTGTCGCAGACTTCCTGATTGTAAGATGTGTCCGCTTGTATGTTGTACCCCTGCCGAGCCTGCTCAAACAGCTCCAACTACTCTACTGGAAAGAACACTTTACACGGCAATTATCACAGTCAGAGATACTTCACTGCTATTTGCTGAATTCATAGGATGAAAATAAAAAAGAAAGTAAGAGCTGTCATTGTTTGTATGTCTTTATGCGTGTGTGGGAAGCAGTTGCATCTGGGGGGGAATCAGTTTTCCACCTTTCCCCTTTATTCTTACAACAAAGTTTTGCAAATTTCTTCCTTTTCAAATCACATGTTATCAAGAGAAGCTTTGAAAAAAAAGGACTTTAAATTTATTCCAATTGCTACCTTAAAAACGTTACCGCTGATTGCTTGTGCTTCAAAAGAGTTACCATTTGGTGCATCAAGGACAATCATACGCCCCAAAGGCAACAAAGGAAATGCTCCCAGGACAAATGTGAAACCGTTTGAAGAAAAGTATTAAAAACTGACCACTGTAGCAGCAACTATCAGAGATGGAGGGGCTGAGCCGAAGCTAATGCCAGGCTGCCCAGCAGGCCTCGGGGCACAAACACATCACAATGGCCATGATCAGCAACCAGAGAATGGACTTGCCTCGAAACCACAATTTCTGCAGTGCAATTATTCAGAGGCATTTGATCCAAAATATATAATGCTCTAACCTCTGAATGCCAAAATCACAAACCATCTCCACCTCCTTCCAAAGCTGTGTCATTAGTTTTGCAGTGGAAAGCACTTGCTACAGTGAAAATAGTTAAAAACAAAACAAAGCAAACAAAACAAAACAAGAAACCTTTTCGCTTTACACTCCCCAGAGGGTTCTCTGAAGTCAAAGTAAAGTGGGAGGAGAAGGTAGCTATGGAAGGAGAGCATCTGCTAAATTTCTAGGTGAATCTGAGGATGAGAGACAATCCCTATTGCCCTTGAAGACATTCTCCTGCCCTTCCAAAAATGGTCTGTTCCCGGACGACCGTATTCAATTTCATTACCTAGAACAAAGCCTTCACCTTCTACAATATGACTGGAGACTTTCACCAAATTAATCTATAAGCAAACTCTCGCCAGGATTTAAATTTATACCCCAAGTCTCTGTAACCAATAATCACACCTTTTTCTGTGGGCAAGTGTTGATATAAAGAAGGTATCTGGCTCATAACATCTGGAAAGAGTGAGAGTATGCATGTTGTGGGAAAGATGACTGGGTAGTCAAACTCAGATGTCTAGTGATTTTGCCTAGAAGTAGCTATGAATATGGCTTGTCATGACTGGACTAGGCCAGACCGGCACTGACAACATAACAGGGTGCACTCTGGGACTTTCCAGCAGGACCTCAATCCTGCTGCCTGGGTGGGGAGGTGAGGAGATGTTACCTTGTCTCCAAGTCATTATTTTAAAGTAAATAACTGAAACATATATCTGAAATTGAGTTTTTTTTCTTCAAATGAATTTAGCAGGTAGTGTATATTGAGTACCTTAGACAAGCAGATGATCTATATCATTTTACAAGCGGTTTTCAGTTTTCTAATGAAAGCTTTGAAGTGTCAACCTGAGGTTCTTTCAGAGTGCTATGACCATATTTATAGCACCATGTGATAATATACTATTACCTTATGTGTTTATGATAATTTTATCAACTTACCAGCTGATGTTTGGGGAGGTTTCTTGCTTTCTGCCTCATATTCATCTTTTTCTGGTTCCTTTATTCATCCCTCCAGCACGCATATTTTAGTGCTAGGTACAAATCTCTGCTATCAAAAATTGTACAGGGTTCTCTGGGAGGAAAGAACAGGGACAGGAAAGCGTGCTGTGCTTCTGCAGCCTAGAACAAACTTCCCAAAGGAAATGCTTTCAGCCTTCCAGGATCTTTACCTTTCAACATCCCTGAATGCCTGCCTCTGGCAAAAATGCCCCTAAAGGTGCAGAGGGTCAACATCACAGTGTATTTCTTCCATAGCTCCAAAATTCTGTCCTGTAGACGAAGTCCAACCCTTCTTCACTGCCTCTAGCTTTTTACGTGTGTGTGTGTGTGTGTTGATAACCCAACTCTGACAGGGGTAATTAGGCAAGACTGGGTTCAGAGAATTCATTAGCAATCTGGAAATCAGGACCGTATTACAGATAACAAACTCCATGGTTAAGAGGCAGAATAAAGAGCACAGACTTTTCTTTTAACCAGAAAGAGATTATATCAAACATATAGGTGGTTTTAGCCTATTTTAGATAAATAAAGTCTGCCATCTAAAAAACTGCTGTGGTTCATATAGAAATTATTTGAACAGACCTTAACTGTTTAACCAAGGCTCAGAAAACCAGCTGGCTGATGACACGGTGGCTACGCAATGGGCAGCACATGCACGCAATCGTTCATTCATGAATTCATTCATTTCACAAACATTTTTTGGCTACTTACCAGCAGGCTGACACTCTAATAATTAAGCCAAAAGTTCTGAAGCACTTCTACATGCTAGACACTGCGCTACCTACTCTCAATTTACCTCTCCCCGAATCCTATGGGTCACTAAACACGCATAACCGGAGTGACCAGTAAGTGATGAAACTGAGATTCCAACTCAGGCAGTCAGTCAGAAACAGGGCACAGTGATGCACAGCATAGCCCGAGCCCTCATGGAGCTGTTGGTCTAGAAAATGGACCAGAGCAAATAAACAAGGAGCTGAGAGTGAATCATACTCTTCCAGGCAGAAATGTGCACATGGGCTCTGGGCCCCCAAAGACAGCTCGTTTATGGTCCAGTCATCACTCGTTTCCTTGCATTCTCCACCAACTTTCCCCCTCTTTCCTCATTTTAAAAAGAAAACATTTAAAAACCTATAATTTTCTTTTCAATTATCAAGATATTTTTCTCTGTCTTTTGTGAGGTTAGTATACCTGGCTTAAACTACCTGCTTTTCAAGAACCTGTACCGTGTGAGACATTGTTTAAGGGGTAGAAATTCAAAAACATCGCCAAGTGGGCTTGTGAGAGCCAGGAGGGGGCAGCCAAACCAGAACTCCCACCAACTGTATCTGTTATGCAGTTAAGATCCCGGAGCACCAGGTATTCCTATGTTTCATGAAATGAAGAAATCCAAATTTTTCTCTCCATATTTTTATAAATGACACTAATTCAGATATTTTGAAAACACTGTAGAAGACAATAAAACATTTCTCAGGTTGAATTTAGCCTACAGATCCCAGGTTGCAATGGCTGTCTAAAAGAAGATAAAGTTTGGTTTCTGTCTTTAGGGAGCTCACAACATCATGATAATAAGATAGTTATGGAATAGTGATACACGAAAAAAATTACTATGTGAGAAAAGATAGTAAATGCCAAAGAAAAGGAATATTATACATGGGATCACAGTAGGACTTACCCTTTCAGCTGAAATATACAGCTAAGGGAAAAGATGCAATATTTGTGCTGATTTCACAGGCATTATAGGGAGAAAATGCATACGAAGTACAGGGAACCATGTGAGGGAAGCTGCACAGGTGGAAATGGACAGAGAGTAAGGGGCAGTTAGGTTTCCTGTAGACTGTGAAGGCATAGAGTCCAAGGCATTGTGCAAGACTTGGAACTTCATGGCAATACTTTATCCTGCAGTGCAGAGTTCCAAGACACCAATACACAAGATATCAGGCATCCTTAAGTAAAGCAAATACACTAAAACAAAATTTGGTGGTCTAAAACTTGGGGGAAAGCTATATTACCTATCATTCTCTGGATGATTCTCAAGGCAATTCACAAATCAGATACTCTTAGTACTGAAACTTGTTTAGTTTTGTTAATCCACTTTATTAATTGATCACAGAACTCTTTTCCCTCAGAACATTTATTTTTACTCTAAAAGAACAAAAAAAGTTCCATGTTGCTAGATGTAACAAGGAAGTCATTTAGGCCTTCATGCAATGGAGTGATGGTGGTTATGGTGTCTTAAAGAGATTTTAAGAGGAATGTGAACCAAGAACAAAGGGAGAGAGAATGGGCACAGAAAAGTCACCTAAGAAGCTGTTGCAATGGTCCATAGTGATAACAATGGCCCTTATTACATAGCCCTCCCTGTACGCCAGACATCGCTTGAGGTTCTGTTCATATTGTACATATTGTAATGAGAACCAGAATTAGAGTAAGAGCAGCAACCAATATCCAGTTCAGAGGCAAAAATGGATTAGTCCCTATTCTCCACCCTCCACCCCAGCCTCTCAGCTTCCTCCATTTTCTTTTTGCTTCTTCTTTTTCTTCTCTGCCCCTGCATTTGCTCTATAACTCCAATTTGAAGGAAAACAAACATTTGAAATTTGAATTCAGCCACCAAATAATTGAGATTTATTCCCCCCTTTGTTGCTTCCTGCTCTTTTCTTTAAGATCTATTATAAGCTATTCAAGGGAACCTATGCACCCCTATGTTCATAGCAGCACAATTTATAATAGCCAAGTGCTGAAAACAGCCTAAATTCCCATCAGTAAATCAGTGGATAAAAAAACATCAGTGGTACATTTACACAATGGAATACTACGTAGCAGAAGAAGGGGCTCCTACCCTTCACAACAGCATGGATGGAACTGGAGAGCATTATGCTAAGTGAAGTAACCCAGGCAGTGAAAGACAAATACCACATGATCTTACCTATAACTGGAACCTAATCAATGAAACAAACAAGCAAGTAAAATATAACTAGAGACACTGAAACAAAGAACAAACTGACAGTGACCAGAGGAGGAGAAAGGAAACTAATGGGGGAAAGAAGGAGAAAGGTCAAGTCAAGGATTATTTACAAAGGACCTATGAACAAAGACAACAGGTGGGGGAGGGATTGAATGTGGGAGGTGGGGAATGGGTAGGGCAGAGGAGAGTAATAGGGGGAAATGGGGACAACTATAATTGAACAACAATAAAAAATAAAAAAGGATATGTTATAAGCTAGAACTAACAGAGAAAGTGGTTAGCTCTCCAGAAGTTTCAGAACTTTGGGATGGTATTAAGTGCCAAATCCTTTCTGCTTTTCTTCTCCTAGGTTATACACACATAAGAATTAAGAGCCAAAAGAATACTAATTTCTATTTCTCTCAATAACTGAGCAAGTGCCTGATCTCCCCTCCAACCTCCTCCCCAATACAAGCCTTCTCTGATATTATAGCTAGGATACTGGGCAAGAGCCGAAAAGACTTTGGCTTCCCACAACCCCTGTCTAATGGCTAAGTCCCTAGAGCAGATTCCAAGCCTACTAATCCAAACCATGTATATGTGTAATGAGTGGCAGCTTTTCCTTCCCCACCTGTTGTAGGTGGAACAGAGAGCCTGGAGCAGGGTGAGAGCTGCTAGGCAAGTGCCATTCAGTCTGTATATCCTGGAGACCAGAGGTACCAAGGTGAACATGAAGATGGCCAAGGCTGACCCTGAGAAGTTGGTCCCTCTGTCAGTCTACTGGAAATAGAAGAGCATCTGCCCGTCTCTGTTAATTACCGTGGTACTGCCAATTAGGGAAAAATAGTCCTGTCAGTGAAAGTTAGACTCTGCAAATTCTCCTCTGTGGAAGAGAAAAATAAATTGGGAATAGACGGAAACTAAGGCGCAGAAATTCTCTTTTCTTGGAGTTAAGCCTAAAACACAAAGGATATCATTTTAGAAGAGCTAGACAAAACTTATGCCCAAAATTATTTCTCTAGAGGTATCAAATTCCATCATCAGCAATTTACCCATGATGGCCTTTCATATTATCCCTTGACTATATGCTGTCTTTCAATATGAATATCCCTGAGAGTGGTAACAAAAACAGAATCTAGTACTTCAGTTGGAATTGGTTTTGCTTAGGGCTACAAAGGAAGCTTGGGTGTTGAGAACAAGAAGGTACGCTGAGAAAAAATGGGGAACAGGAAAGGAGCAGAAGAGTCCCTCTTTTGTCTGTGTCGTTAGAACACGCCTGCTTGAATGCTGCTAAGCCAGTGCAATCACTTTCTCCACTGATTTCAAGGATGACTTTGAATAAAGTCCTAGGTGTTAGCAATCCCCTATCCCAGGATTTTTTAGTAAAAATACCATATGGAAAAATTTAAGCAGGAAAATCATACACATATATATTATTTTTAAAAGGTAATATTAATGTGGTGATAGAACCCTAACATGTCCCTTAAGCATAACAACTGTATATTGTAGAGTATATTATATAAGTACATATTACATAGTATTTAGTACATTAATATATGATGTTAATGTGTAATATGTAATTAGTATGTGATACTATATATAATTTATTGATATAAAGCATTTTAAATATATAATATACTACACAATATATAATATGCATATAAAACACAGTCTATAGTTAATGTATATTGTATAATGAATGTATATTGTATGTTATATCATTATGTATAATTGTTATTTTTACAGGCTATGTTAAGGTTTTATCACCAAGTTAATTTTATCTACCTTATTAATTTAACACAACTGGAAGAAGAGTAGAAGTAAGACTCACATGAGCTAAAATTATTTCTGAGATTCATCAATTTCCAGGAGCATTTTCTAAGAAGGAACAAAATAATCAGTTTTATGATACACTTGAAACCCTTATTTTTAGAATAATTCAAATTAGAAATGTTGGCACAAATCGAGGAGAGAAATTTGAAGCTATTACTTTGAATTGTCACCTTAATTATTTCTAGTGGAAAAGAAACTCTTTCAGGAAGATGAGGTTTGGAATTTCTTTGAACAATGTGTGGATGTGCTTGATGGCATGACAAGGTCCGTTAAAAGCTTGTGGTTCAATAAAGCAGCCTTTCTCTGTGAAGACAGAAGACCACGCCATGCTACAGTGGCTTAAGAAAACCATGACAACCTAACAATAGACCTGCATGCTGAGAGGAGAAGTAATTTATTTTCCCTGTATTCTCTATACATGATACTACAAGAGAGTCAAGTGCACATCTATGCATGTGTAAGACAAGAGAATAGAAATTAATTTGCTTCACTGGTAGAATTTCAGTCACTGCATGCTAAGCTGCTCTGCTTATCTTCGGAAAGTTCATGCTTGAGGCTGAATAAAATTCTTGTTCTGCTTTTTATGTAAAGTAGTATATTGTTTGCTTAAAAATGGAAACCTCATTTTATTAAGTATTTGTGTTACTGCGATTATGTCCTTCAGAACATTAGCTCTGCTACCATTTTTCAAACACGTTTTTGAATGGTTTGCACTGCTGACTTACTGGAACCTCTCTGACGGGGATTTTCTCAGTCATTTTCACCTCCTGTCCACATCACGGTTCACTCTTCCGCAGCATTTGGATCTGCAGCACAGCAGGTGAAGTGATTTAAGGGCACGACAATGGGAAACATGCCTTTTTAGAGACAGGGATGGGCACTTCCATCCAACTTAGCTTAGATAAAAGCCTCCTTTTTTCCTGTTTTTTTTTTAAAAAATGTATGCTCTATTATTTGACACATTCATTTGAAAACAGGAGGACAAATTAAATTTGTCCTCAGAATTCACCATTTCTTTTCACAAACTTAAAATCCTTTGGTAAGTGTTGCAAAGTCACAGCGTTCTTGGGTGCTTAGGTTTGTGCTGGAGACATCCCATTGAATCGGAGAAAACTCCCACAGACACACCACTTGATGCTCCCCACAAACAGCTCTTCTTGCTGTGAGTCTGCTCTAAAAGGGTGTATATCCATGAGTTTCACGTTTCTATTCAACCAATACCAGATGCAAAATATTCAGGAAAAAAATCACAGAATGTTCCAAAAACGAAAACTTAAGTTTGCCACGTGCCAAGCACTGCACAGAATCCACATGAATGAAGCGATGTGTAGGCGTACCTTGTTAGAGCCCATGTGCATATAGTGCTTATATGCAAATGTTACGCCCTGTTATACACATAAGGGGCCTGACCACCTGCAGATTTTGGTATCCTCGGGGGTCCTAGAACTAACCCCTCACAGATACCGAGGGACGACTGTGCGGCATGGCACCTATTCCTGCTGTACACGAGAAAGTGCTTCTTTGTTAGGATGTGATTGACATCAAGGAGACACCCAGCTGAGTTGACTGATTTTGCAAAAGTGAGTAAAAGGAAAACCGTGGAGCTCTGTATAAAATGGAGTCTGTGGTCAGGGTGGTGAAGTGGGAATAGGGTTCAGGAAAACTGTTGATGAAGATGAAAAATTGAGGATTTTGAAAGGGAATATTGAAAGGGGGTATGTAAGCTGGAAATTACTGTAGGGAGAATAAAAGACTACATAATAACAACCTCAATAGGATAGCACCATAAGGAATTCATCTGGCATGGGTGTTTCAATTTATAAAGAAGTTTGGGATTATCAAAATATTTCTAGAAATTAAAACATTACCCTAGACCATGGTTTCTCAGTCTTGGCACTGTTGACACCTTGGGCTGGAAAATTGTTTGTTGTGAGTGTGTGTTCTGTGCATTATAGAATAATTAGCAGCACCCCAAGCTTCTATTTACCCACTAGATGCCAGTGGAGGTCTCCACCCTGAATCATGACAACTAAAAATGTCTCTATACAATGCCAAGTGTTTTCTGAGGGGCGGAATCATGCCTGGCTGGATCCACTGGCCTAGACCAATGGTTTTTAACCTGGGCTGCATAGTACTATAGTGAATTATCAAAATACGAGTACAAAGGCTCATTTCCTAAGACTGATATTTAATTGGTCTTTAGTATAGCTGTTATTGACATGTTTTTTAAATTTGTGAGATGATGTTATTCAGTCTATTAAGTATTATAATAATCACTTTATAAAACAATTAGTGAATGCCTACTATGTGTCCACCATTGCCTTAGATGATGAGAATACGAAGATAAATGAGATATTGTCCTTGGCCTAGAAAGGTTTAGGCTCTAGCGAAGAGGTGAACACACAGTGGATACTTTTCTGGTACGTGATAGTCAGCGTCCCTAAAGTCAAATGTATAGGACACTACATCAGCACAGTGGAAGAGCTGGTCACTTAACCGCACAATGTTTGAGACAGCACTGCATTTCCATCAGAATGGCTAGAATTCAAAGGCAGCAACATTAAAGTAGTAAAGCGACTGGATTCACATGAATGGCTAAAATTCAAAGGCAGCAACATTAAAGTAGTAAAGCAGCTGGATTCGCATACATCGCAATTTTACTACTGTGTACATGTAGCAGAAATGCTCCGGTAGGAACATAATAGCAGATAAGAAATGCTCTCAGTGCCTCACCCAAATCCCCTTAGCACACACTATTCTAATGCATACCAATGACTCTCTGCTGGGGAGCTTTCTCTGGCCACAGGAGCTTGCTCTGACTGCACCTAGAGCAGCCGGAAATGCCATGACATCACCACCCCTGGAGCAGCTATCAGCCAATGATAAATAAGAGTTGTCCCACCCAAGCTAGTGAGTAAGCTAGCATATTATATCCCAACTACCATTCTGTGCCATCTCCCCAGGTACCCCAGTGAGAATGAGACCACTTGTGCTCACCGATGCGCTCTGTATTGGGTTCCCTCTCCTGTCTATATCTTACTTCTCCACTCCTCCATAAAGTCCCAAATCAACTTCTTGAACTCAAATCTGTGTCTTGAGGTTTGCTTCTGGGATAACCTAGCTAAAGATGCAGCATTATTCATAAAGGCTACAGACTTAAAGAGATAAAAAAAAAAGAAATGTCCATAACAGAAACAGAGCTAAGAAAAAAGGTGGCACATCCATATAATAAAATACTTTGTATCAATAAAAATGAACCAGCCATAGCTTCTCATCAGTACTGGAATGAATATCACTTAAGAAGGACAAGACAAGGGAACTGATAATGTTCCATTTTTAACATCCATAATGTTACACGGGTATGGACATATCATAAAAAGTCACTTATTTTTATCCTTTTTCTGTATATGTATTTCAATTAAAAGTTTTAAAAATCAAAGTTCATCATAGAGAATGTGAGAAAAAGCAGTAGGTTATGTAACAGGGGGCAGGAGTCGGGAAGAGAGGGTAGAAGATGATGTGGCAGCAGCATTAGCTCACAATAAGGAGGGTCCCTAACCAAAGATCCAGTGGCCACCATGACACTTCCAGCTACAATAAATAAAGTAGGCAAAGCAGGGCCCCAACCAAGTCTTACTCCTGACTCAAAGGGTGGAGGGAATCAGAATTTCACTAACTTTTTCTCACTACTATTTTTGCCGATGCCTTGCCTCCATGTTCATCATTCTGAGAGTAAATTGTTCCTTTCAGAGCTGCCTCAAGTGCTGGAAGTTTCAGCAATAATATGTAGAATCTACATAGGAAGACAAATAAAATGTATAATGAAGCATTAGACAAATTAGCCAAGCTAAATTTTCAGAACTAAAGAGAGCTCTTTTCAGAAGTCATAATGCTGGGTTTTTGTTTTTTTAAAGCCATGCTCTTTGAATAGCTTTTGTCGAATACTCACTTTCACTCTGTACCATTGCTAATTATCAAGCATTTTTCATAGGTGAGACTCAGAATCCAAGGCACTAGGTTGTCCTTTGCCCCATCTGTTGGTAAATAACTGTGGAAATGCACCAGCAATTGTGATCCTAATTGGCAAGTAAATTAATTACCGATAGCCAAGGATCCATTCTTATTCTTTCATCTCTCTCTGCTGTATGATGTTTATAAAAGATTTTGTGTGCTCTAGTCAAAGGACTTTGATGTCTTTACCTCTTGACCTCTAAAAGATCTTTCAAGAGAGATGCCATTTTCTGTCTCCTCATCTATGTCTTTATTCCAATTCATCAAATCAGTTCATAGAAACTTCAGTGCGGTCCTGGTTGTAAACTGTTGTAAAACTGGAGCCATATTGCTGTTCGTTGCTTTTACAATCTTCATTAGTATTTATGAATGTGAACCCAGGCAGTGGCGGTTACATTCCCATTACTGAAAGGCTGTTAACAATCCCATTATTGTCTTACCTTAATTGGACTTCTGTCTGAGAGGGAAAAGAATAAAGAGCCAATCTAATTTTCTCTTGCCATTGACCTGTGATATCTCTAAGGCATAGACTCGCCTCATCTCTACCAAGTGGGCCCTAGGAGGACTGACTGGTCATCTAGATATTAAATTTCTCAAATAAATCCATTTGAAACTGGGGTCAGACATACTGGATAATGAGGTAAATTGAGAAACCCTCCATCTGACTTGAAGCTACATCAGGCTCCTTCTGAAAAGCAGGGACCTGATTTTGAGGAACTAGTATAATGAGGGGCTTGAAATTAGATTCTGCAGAAGGTTATGAGTCCTTTTGAAAAAAATTCCACCATCTTTCCAGTTCTTTCTTCTCCCTTTAGTTTAGGTTTTTCATGCTGCTGCAACAACAAAGGGTGAAGTGGTTTGTTTTTTTCATCTCACATGGTGCTCACTCCCTTGGTGAGACTCAACTCAATAAATGGGCACTCCCCAGGGTTTCCTTAGTCTGAGGAAATTGATCTCCAAAGAACCGCAATGCCCGTTCACTGGACTGTAACTATTTCCCAGGTGAGCCATTGGACTTACAGGTAACTCTGCATATATTGGGAAGGGGACAGCATCAATCCCCCAGGGCTTCAAGCTTCTCTGTCACTTGAAGTCACTCCAGCAGCACCTGAGAAAAAGCTCGGTTTTCCTTCCTGCCTCATCACTACCCAGCCCAGTCATGTTTGAAATAACCATTCCAAAACAGCTTAATTCTCACATGTGGTATATCTGACAGACACGGTTTACTGTTTTCTTCTAGGTTCTCCTTTCATTGCTTCCCATTCTAGTCTAGACACAGCAACCATGTATTCCCAAGCTGAAGATCAGGGCACTCCCGCTGATGACGGATCTCTGTTTAGAATTTATAAAGTGCTTATTCGAAGTATCACTTTAAAGTGTCTTATGTATCTAAATGATTTAGATACTACACCATACTTTGATAGGGTATAGTGTAACTTAATTTAACAAAACAAATTAAGTTAAAGGTAAACTTACATTAAAAATCACAGTTCTACCAAAAGTACTACTTGTTCACCATCCACTTATCAAGCACTTGTTATATTTGCAGCGGTCTGTTTTCGTTTGCAAACTGTTCTGCCTGACCTCACTCGATTATTCCTAACATTCTTAAACTTGATAATTTTTTTACTTTTAACAAAATAGTACACATACATAATTTTACATGAATTCAACAAGCTTGTAAAAAAGAGCAACAGGCTCTTGCTTCACCCTTTCTTAAGCAAAGTGCATTCACTTTGACTCTTTTGATAATGTTCTTTCTCTATTTTCTCATTCTCTCCTTCTGGAACTCCTCTTGATTGAGTGTTGAAATTTCACAGAATAGTCTCTAATTTTCCCATTCTATTTTCTATTTTCCATCTTAGCATTTTGTCAAACTTTGAGAGCTTTCTCAAATCTATTTTTCAGTTCTTATAGTGAATTTCTCTTTCTCCCACTTCATTTCCAACAGTTCATCCTTGTTCTCTGAATGCTCCTTTTTGAGACTATACTGTACCTACTTCATACATGCGGCATCTGCTCTGTCTCTCTGAGCACACCCGTGTTCGGAAGCTTTCGTCTTGCTCCCTGCACTGTCTGTAATTACTTCAAGTTTCTTTTTCTGGTTGCTTCAGTCACTCTCTTTCAGGTTGGAAGGTTACTTAAAGGTCTGGCAATCCTTCATTGTTAATTTATGTTTTCCTTTTTCATTATTATGTTTTGAATAAGTAATACATTCACATGCTTCAAATGCAAAAAGTATATAAATGAATTCAGTAATTTTTTTTCTCCCAATTTTGCCATGCATCTGCTCACTTCCCATCTCTTACTCATTGGTAACTACTACTCTTGGGTATTCTTCCAGAATTCCCTTATGCACATAAAAGAAAAAATGATAGATTCTTCTATTTTTCCAATTTACATGTTCCAAAGATAACACATTAAATGCTATATTAAATATACTGTATTATGCCTTGCTTTTTTACAGATAATAATGTGACTTTTAGATTTGCTCGTAGCTTTATGATATGGGGCACATAGACTGCTTCCTCATTTTCACAACTGCATAGTATTCCATTTTGTTCATTATTGATTATTTCCCATTTTTTATATTATCAACAATTCACAACATGGTAAAATAATAAACAACATGGTAAAAACCTCATTTCATACATATGCAAGTATATTTTTAGGTTACATTCTACAAACTGGAGTTGTAAAGTCAAAAGTTTAATGCATTTGTAATTTTGAAAAATTTTGTCCAGTTGCCCTTCATTGGAAGCATACCATCATAATTATCCACCAGCAGTGCAAGGGATGTTTAACTTCATGAAAGTCACATTAACAAAACACATGTACAAACACCAAATAGCTTTCTTCCGTGTATTAGCATTCTATCACCTTTGTAAAAATCATCACAAACTTAGTCACTTAAATCAACATCGATTTACTATCTAACTCTTCTGAAGGTTATATTCAAAAGGGTCCCAAATCGACCACACTGGGCATCATATACAAAATTCTAGCAAGTTTTGGACCTATTTATGGATCAATACATGGCTTTTCCATGTATTCCTGAGTTGGTATCACGTCACTTTAATGATTGCAGCTTTGTAACATGTATTATTAATGTCTGGTAGTGAGAGTGCTCCTTCATTGCTCTTGTTGTTCCTGGCTAGCCTTACTGATTTATTTTTCCAGATGAACTTTGGGATCAACTGGTTTTGTTTCTTTTAAGTTGATATTTTTATTGAAATTTATTACTTATATATTATTATTACTAAAATCACTAAGAGAGAATTGAATCCTATCCAAGAACCTGATAATGTGTTTTCATTCCTTCTAGCATTCTTTTCTGTTTTTCATCAGTGTTCATATGGGTCTTTAACATATTTTTGTTCAATTTATCTTGAGTTTTTTTATTGCCCTTATGCCATTTGAGTGGAGTGTTTGCATTCTGATTATAATTTGTATGTAAACTACTTTTCCAATATATCTTAGCAAATCTGTTAGCAATTCATTATATCAACAAAAGCAATTGATTGTAACTATACCCCCAGTCCCTAAACATGAAAGGAGAAATAAATCTTGCAGGATTAGTCCCTTAGAATAACGATTAATTAACACATTTTATTTGTGTTTGGAATAGTCTATCCTCAAATTTTAATTTTGTAGCATTTTTATTATGCAGTGCTAAGTTATACAAAGAATATTCTTAACTCAAACAATTTATGAAGCACAACAAAATAATCTTTCATGAAAACCACCCCATCCAAAAAAGATACAGAATATAATAAATTGGTATCCACCCTTGTGGTCTTCCCTAAGCCATCCCTCTGCACCCATCTCCTATGCAATATCCTGAATTTTGTTGTCATTATTCATTTTTTTAAAGTACATCACTTCTGTATGTATTTCCAAATGATATGTTTAGTTTTGTTCACCTTAGAACTTTATACAAGTAGAGTCATATAGTCTTTTCACACAATATTGCTTCTAAAACATACTCATCTTCTTTTCTCTAACTTTCGTGAGTTTAATTTCACAACAGGATAAAATTCTGAATAATCCACAAAATGATTTTTGAATACTGTTGGAAACTGAGTTTGTTTCCAGTTGCTTCCAGCTTTTTCCCCTCTTATACACAGTACCAACAGCAGTCATCTATGTGTTTTTGGTACACATGTGCAAAAATTTGTTATGCATAGGGTATATGCATAACAATGTGATTTCTGGGTCATAAATATGCAAATATTTAATTGTAATGCCAAATTACATGCTCCAAACTGCTGTGTATGAGTTCCCTTGGCTCTGTTTCAGGAATGTGCAAAATTTTTATGGAACGCCTGATAGAGTAAATATTTTAGGGCTATACAATCCTACTGCAAATGCTCAACTGTACCACTGTAGTAGAAAAGTAGCCATAGGTAATGTGTTAACAATGAGTAAGGCTGCATTCCAATAAGACTTTATTTGTAAAATAGGCAATAGGCAGATTTTAGTCCATGAGACATAGTTTTCCAACTCTTTATATTCACATTTTTATACTTTTAATAGCAAATAGCAAACATTTAATAGCCAGTATTTTAGCAAAAAAAGGAGAAAGAGGTCAAGAAAATGTGACAAAATGTTAACAAACAGTTAACTCTAGGTGATTCCAATACTATCGCATCCATATACTTGTCTTTCATCATTTCTGTAGGTTAAAATTTTTCCAAATGATAGGGAGGAAAAATCTAATAAAAAAGTCTCACTATATTCTGCCCTTCTATTTTAAAATAGCTTCATAATAAATTGTGGCAATATCATGTAAGAAAGCCAAAGCTAAGGTCCTTACTTACAATCTTCAAAAAATTTATTATTACTCAACATTTTCAAACAATTAAGAAAAAATGGGAATTGAAACATTATTACTATATTTTCAGGAGTAGGAATCAATTTCAGAATTATTTTGTTGTATCGAACTAACTTTGTTTATTCTATGCTTAGAAAAACTACATTAAAATTTAGGGGGGTCCCTTTTATATGTTACAAATAAGTAAGATGTTGAATATTTTAACACATTTACATCAGGTGTAACAACCTCAGATGTGTTATTAACTTCGTTATTCTTAACTAGGCAACCAGAATCCCCTGATATTCAGTTGGTGATATTAGACAATTTCCAGAAAAGATTTATAAAAGGAATGTTTCACATCCAAGGTGTTTACGCTGTTAATTAGCTCACATACCAACAATCTTAATAACCCCTCTCCAGCTCAGAACACACAAAATAATCAGTTTTCTTACCTGTTAAATATATTACTTTTAAGGAACTATACAGTCAAGAACAGCTGTGAAATATTTAAATGAAAGCTAGAAACATATTTCTTTCACAAATATTTTCCTGAAAATCTAATCACATCAACTGAACATGGGTGGAGATTGCTTGTGTAGAGTAAAACAATAATACATCTGAAAGTCTCATACTTGATGTAAAGTGTGTTAAAATATTCAACATTTTACTTACTTATAACATGCAAAGAGTCCATAAAACTTTAATGGAAGTTTTCCAAGCATAGACTGAACAAATTCAGTTTTGTGTAACATAAGAATTCTGATGTTGATTCCTACTCCTGAAAATACAGCGATGTTTCAAATACTATGCTCACTTGTCCTAGGAGATATCAAAGCACAGCGACAAGCTGTTGTAACTGCAGAAAGATCATCCTGAGGTGGAAATAGATCAAGAGAAACAGCAAATAACAGAGAATCAAACATCATGCAATTTAATATTTGGCAAGTGTCATAAATGAGAACATGATCAATTTCATCAGTATTTTATATTACTTTACAATATTCATTTATATTATAATTTACAGATTAAGGAACAGAGTTGAAAAGTTTAATTTGCCTAAGGACATATGACTATTAAAAGACACAGATGAGAATCACACACAATTCATCTAAACTCAAGACCATGAGCTCATCCACTACATCATTCTGTCTCACTATGAACTTGAGTACAGACACACACAGACATATGTGATGGGTTTGGTGAATTTGGCAGAAAGCTAGGTGAAGGTTAATAAAGACAAATGGCAGGTGAGATAACGAGATTGCTAGGAGAAAAAAAATCACAATAAGTGAGGAATAAATGTTGCGTATTGGACCACATTTACTAACAGACCTTATACGGGGTCTGGAATGTTACTGTAAACCATCCAACCCAGCCCTCTAGGGACACCTATGGGTCCTAAGCAGGAGAAGGCTATTTGGTGAAATGTTAAGTTTTATTTCACCAAGGACCCAAGTAACTCATTGAGGGATGCTCAGTCCCTTCCATAAAAGTACGGGACCCAAGAAGAGTATGATGTTCCCCTCTGGGTGAAACAACATGAGCCCCAAAAATGGTGGATCAGAGCTCAGGGGGAGGCCACAAGCCAGCAAATACCTGCAGTGGAAGAAATTGCAGTGTCCTCCAAATTCCACTTTCTCGTGTCACAGTAGGGTTGTAGTTGGACATATTAGAAATAGGTATACCTGCTTCATATTCTCCTTCCTCTTCCACTGGGTAGACACTGATGGAGAAGAGGCTCTAGAAATGGGTACAGCTTCAACATACAAGGAACCTGTTTTTTTCTGAATCACCATATGGAAGAGAAACACCCACTGACAAAGACCTTGGATTGCTGCATGAGGCACACATAAAATTCCATTGTGTTTGAGTCATTAAAAATTTGGGGTCTATTTATCAATACAGGCAAGGCTACTCTGACTAATACAATTTGTCTACCCATCATGTAGACATAAGCAGCATTCTTCCACACCTAAGGAAAGAGTACAGTTTGGCAGTGCGAAATAGTATGTGCCCAGTCATTCAGAGTAAGTAACGTAAAACCACTGATCAGAGGGGCAGCAGGTATTGGCAAGAGAGACATAAAGAGCAGCAGCTAGAACAGAAGAAACATAGATGCTTCGGAGCTCACAGAGAGCTATAAGAAAGGGGCAGGGTCGAGAGCAGATCGTTTGACCGAGGGCTCCGGACCCTCTACTGTGAGGAGCAAACTGTAAAACATAGTTGCTGCCTTCTTCACACTGTTAGTGCCTTAACAATATATTCGTGCAGACAGGAGCGTGCATCCGTAGACACAGGCACATGTGCAGTGAGAATGAATACACTCTGAACATGGCAGTATTAGTGCTCCTGTTGATTCACCTGAACTGTTTAAGAGAAGCATACCGTACGTTCAAAATGATTTTTTCATTTTGAAGAAGAAAAATTTAATTAATTGTATATTTTCATGAAGATATTTAAGTGGCTGTACATAAATAAATATTTAAAACCCTGAGATACAAAGTTCTGTCCAATTCCTATTGCGAAACCTTTCAAGAAATGCGTATCACACACCACAGAGAACAGCGCTCCTGCTGCACAATGAGCTCCTTTGAGGGCTCGTGCTGTACTGTGCTCATGGTCATCGCCGCACTTGGTGCACAGGAAGCACCAAGGAACATTCAGTGAAGGAATTTATGAATACATAAGTACTCTAGTAGCTTTTGATGTGTAAATTCAATGGTAATTGTTACATTGTTTCAGCCTTGGAATCCCCATTTCCTGTTATTTCAGTTCTGCTAAGTGTATGACAGAATAATTGACTGATCACGCCTAAGACACCTAAACAGCATTCTTTTTCTTTTCTTCCTTTCTTTCACTCTACGTGTCACAGCTCCCTTCAACCCAAATCAAGATGCAGATAGCATTGTCAAGTTTGACGCTTTTGGAGATGGAATGGGACGATACAACGTGTTCAATTTCCAGCATGTGGGTGACAAGTATTCCTACTTGAAGGTGGGTCACTGGGCAGAAACCTTATCCCTAGATGTCGACTCTATCCACTGGTCCCGGAGCTCAGTCCCCACTTCCCAGTGCAGTGATCCCTGTGCCCCCAATGAAATGAAGAATATGCAACCAGGGGATGTCTGCTGCTGGATCTGCATCCCCTGCGAGCCCTACGAATACCTGGCCGATGAGTTTACATGTACAGGCTGCGGCCTCGGGCAGTGGCCCACTGCGGACCTCACTGGCTGCTTTGACCTTCCTGAGGACTACATCAAGTGGGAAGATGCCTGGGCCATTGGTCCAGTCACCATCGCCTGCCTGGGTTTTGCATGCACATGCATGGTTGTGACTGTTTTTATCAAGCACAACAACACACCCTTGGTCAAAGCCTCAGGCCGAGAGCTCTGCTACATCTTGTTGTTTGGGGTTGGTCTATCCTATTGCATGACGTTCTTCTTCATCGCCAAGCCGTCACCAGTCATCTGCGCTTTGCGCCGACTGGGACTGGGGACCTCCTTCGCTATCTGTTACTCAGCCTTGCTGACCAAAACAAACTGCATTGCCCGCATCTTTGATGGGGTAAAGAATGGCGCTCAGAGGCCAAAATTCATCAGCCCAAGTTCTCAGGTTTTCATCTGCCTGGGTCTGATACTGGTGCAAATCGTGGTGGTGTCTGTGTGGCTCATCCTGGAGGCTCCAGGCACCAGGCGGTACACCATTCCAGAGAAGCGGGAAACAGTCATCTTAAAATGCAACGTCAGAGATGCCAGCATGCTGATCTCACTTACCTACGATGTGGTCCTGGTGATCTTATGCACTGTGTATGCCTTCAAAACGCGGAAGTGCCCAGAAAATTTCAATGAAGCCAAGTTCATTGGTTTTACCATGTACACCACGTGCATCATCTGGCTGGCCTTTCTCCCTATATTTTATGTGACATCAAGTGACTACAGAGTAAGTTTTTGAATGCTTTCTTCTTTTCCTTCTTTTTTTAATCCTGCCAATGTTTTGTTTTGAAGGTTTTAAAATGACTCCTTTTATTTCAGCTTAGCAACTAGGTAGGTAATTACTAATGTTATGATGAACCACCATATTATATATGGAAATTAATCCACAGTGTTTTAAAAGCATTTAATTAGTGCCTACTATGTGCAAAGCATTGTGCCAGGCAAAGAGAGAAAGACAAATGCAAATGCATGGTCATTCAAACAATTTATAATCTACTGGGAGAAAATGTAATACATACACATACCCCTAAAACTTTTAATTAAATTTAGAAAGTGAATGATAAGAAAATAAGACTTAAACCACTAAAAACCTTGAGACTACTTCAAATTAGAAGCAAGAGGACCTGGCTACCACAGATGGATACATAAATTAAAGTAGGCTTATAACATTAAGCCAGGATCAGTTTAAAGATTTAAAAACTTTCACTCAAGCTTCAAATAAGCACCATTACTTCTCTAAAACACATTAAAATACAATGTTAGTTCATTATACCTTTTCTATAACTTTAATTTCTGTAGACATAAGGAGTACATATAATCCTTGAACTAGTTGTAATTTTTACTGTATATATCCAAGTAACCTAATTAAGTCATTATTCACATAGTCTTTAGTAATATATAGTTCACAATTTCTGGGCTTCAATATAATTACCATCTCCTCTGAAAGAAATATCATCACTCCGTCATAATTTCTCAAATCATTGAAACCATCTATCAGTTGCTGTGCACTTATAATTCTGATTTTAATATATTCCAATGAGTAAATATAAGAATTTTTTCCTCTTGAAGCAATTGGATTTTATTCTTTGTATTTCTCAAGTTGTCACAGATGACAGTTTTCCAGAAGCATAATGGTTTCCTTATTGCACCATGGTTTTACAAAATGAAGTCCTCTGCAGGCTGTTAACTGTCCCCAAATCTTCTGTTTATCAGCAATCCCTACATCACCAAAATCTCGGAACATTGCAGCTCCAAACATGACAGAACTCTTTAAAGGATGAGATCAAGGGACTGGCAATACTAGTGTATCTAGTCTACTACATTATTCACAGCCATGTGACTGAAACCTATGACTACATTAAAGCAAGAGCAAGAAAATTAAAGAACATAAGTTCAATGCTGGGGTAATGTCATGGTTTTTCAGACTGTCTGTTAAAAAATTGGAAATTTTTCAGAAAAGAAAACAGAATTGAAAAAATAAAATCAAAGGTCCGATTACGTGAGTCACAGGGGAGTGTGAAGCTTTGGAGTGTGGGGATTAACATAGAGGACCATAGTTCTTGCACTGTAATGTCCCCATTTTCATCTTTTGTCTTCAGGTGCACATCACGCCTCTAGATCTCTAAGGATTTTTTTTTAAGTTCTTAGGAAACCACACTTAGCATACATGATTTGGGTTATTGGGACTACAAAATAGTTACAATGTTAATTACTTTATCCTGGATATAGGAAACTTAATTCTAAAAAAATAAAAATACTATTGACAGAGCAGAAAACACTACTGAGAATAAACAAATAGCAATATAAAAATTTAATCTTATTGAATGAATTAACATTTATTTCTAAAACACACACAAAAAATGACTATTTTCCTTTAATATAATGGCAATGTAGATAAACTGATTAAACAGAATTAGCTGAAGATACCAGAAGTTTCACCATGTGGCAGAAGCCCTTAGGCCAACTCAAGGGGCAAAAGTTGTTGGGTTGAGCATTTTAAGTTCCATGCTAACTAAGGCAATCCAATCACAGTGAGGTCATCAGAGGCCTCAGTACTTCCTTACAAATAATGCCAATCCTAATGTTCAAAGGAAATGAGAAGGTAGACTGGAGCTCCAACACAGTGGTTTTCAAGTTGGGCTACACCTTGAATCAACTGTGTGCTTTAAAAATATATATATTGCTACCTGAGGCACAGCCCAAGAGGTTCCAATTTAGTTGTCTAGTTGGCTGATCTGCAGGCTAGACATCAGGCTTTCTCAAAGCCTCCCAAGTGGCTCTCATTTGCAACCAAGACTGAAAACCTCTGCTCTAATGAATCACCAGGTCTTATGTTTTGCGCAGATGTCCTCAGCTTGGCCTGCACTATTTTGAAATATTTTTCAAAGTTAGAAAATTGAGAAATGTTATGTAAATGTCCAGATTGGCTTCTCTAATCAAAGTAATACAAGTAGACTCAATTCCTACATGCAATGATGAGCCTGGCCCGAGTAGCACCTATCCCTCTAGCCAGGGCACTGGCAGTCCTGTGGCCCTCACCCTCACAAGTCCTTGAATTCTTATATCCAGCTCTCTTCCCTTATGAATATGCATGGACCCTATAAGCATTGGAACTTAAGACTTTTGTTCTGGAAATTCCAGAATGAGTTTTTAAATTTCCCGGTGAGAAACCCTGTGGCTCAGATAGAAGCAGCAGCATTAAAAAGTACCCAATAATTTAAAGGCAGAGCTACAAGGAATTTGGGCATCAAACAGTCAGCAGGGTTTATGAGTCAGAACTTTGCCACCAATTGTGAGTTATAAATAAATATAAAGCATGATTTCAATCTTCAAAAATCATATATCCCAGCTGGGAAAAATATAACGAGAATGAAAGAATTCAAGATTAACACAGAAGAGTTTATAATTAAATTGGTGATACAATCTCTTAAATGCCTACAGGTTTCAAAGAAAAATTGCATCAGTAAGATCTTGGTCTTTCCAAGAATACTCCTTGAAGAGGTGGGATTTCACCCTGTACCTTGGTGAGCAAGTGCCATTGCAGCATAGGGCATTCTTGAAGTGAGACAGAAATAGACCAAGCAGAACCCAGTGATACTGGCCATACTCAAGTGGAAAAATGGGTTAGGGGGATCTGTGAGAAACTAATGAGAATTGGCAACTTAGTCAGATTATACCAAGCAGAGGAATTCATTTACATAGTTAATCTTTAAGGGCTTTGAGTTCTTGCGTTTAAAAATTTTTTCTTGTTTTCCTTCGGTTGGTTGTTTGCTCAAGCAAAAAGTGACGAGATGGAAAGGGTAAGAGGAAAAGAAAGGGAGGAAACTTTCCTGATCTACTCTGAGATCTTATTTTGCTAGATGCTTTGCATACATGAGCTAGTCACTGATGCTCCTCAGCACCCCAGAAAGCAAATTTTATTATCCACTAAGAAGAAGAGTAAACAAACTCAGAGGGTAATTAATTTCCCAGGTGGCACAGGTAAGGAAATAGTAGGACATGTTTTTCAAACCCAAATGCATGCCTTTCACATTACACCACAAGCTTACCTATCCTTGATATGGAAGCTGGATTTAGAGGGGAAGAACTTAGAATGAACAGGGCTAATTGAAGCTATTATAGGCATCCAAGACAAAGCAAGCAAGAACTTGGCTAAAAATCTGAAAATTCAAGGGATCTTCCACAACTATCCAGGCCATCTCCTTCTGTAGTACAACAAAACCATCCCAGAGAGTGTAAGAATCACACTGAGTCACCAGGGATCTAATACACAAGTTAAAGGGTATAAATTAAAATAAGGCCATGTTTGATTGGAAGTTACCCATAAAAGAATTAATAGTAACTACTGAGTATTTTGTTCATCCATGCCTTCCAAACATATTTGAGAACTTATTATGGGCCTTGAAGATACAAACTATCAACACAGACAAGTGCTCCTCTTTTATAACTTACAAGACTGTAAGTGTTGGGGAGGAAGAGGCGGAGAATAAATAATGAATGACTAAGAAATGCAGGTTAAGTCATGAAGGGGTATGTGCTATGATGGAAGGAAGAGGAGGCTTTGCTACTGCAGGGCTTTGCCACCTTCAATGTGCACATAACTTACCTGGAGATCTGGACTCAGTAAGAAGGGATGGGGCCCAAGAGTCTGGATTTCTAGCGAGCTCTCAGGTGATGGAGATGCTGCTAAACAAAAGACTATCCTTTGGGTATCAACGTGCTGGATTATTACCCGGTTTGGGACAGCTGAAGCACTTTACCTACAGTAGGCAGAGATTTCAGAAGTGATTCCAGAATTTTGACAAGGTCCAAATACTGATTTTCCCATGTTGACTACTTTAAAAGTATATTGAATCTCAAATTCTTTTTTTATAAAAGTGAAGGGATTAAGCAAAAAAATAATAATAATAACTCATAGACGTAGACAACAGTATGGTGATTACCAGAGGGAAATGGGGGCGGGGAGTGGAAAAAGATAAAGAGGGATAAATGGTGAAGAAAGAAAACTCGATTGGGGTGGTGAACACACAATACAGTGCACAGATGATGTGTTGGAATATTATAGAATTCTACACCTGAAATCTAGATAATTTTACCAGCCAATGTCACCCCCAAAATTCAATAAAAAAAGAACAAATAAGTAGTGCCTGTTTTGTAATACTCCACTAAAGGCTGGGAAAGAGCCAGGTATGGGAATTCTATGTGCTAGACAGAAGAAATAGCAAGTACAAACACTTCTAGGCAAAAAAAAAAAAAAAAAAAAGTCTTAGAAAATAAAGGTGTACATGGCTACAGTTTAACGAACAAATAGAAGAGTGATTTTATATGAGAGGTAGTCAGGGGAGCTAAATCATGGTGGACTTTATGGGCTACTGCAAAAAGTACAGATTTTATTCTACATGAAAAAAGAAACCCTTGAAAGATTTTAAGCAGAGCAGTTTGATAATCTCACATTTGATGATCTCATATTTTAGAAAAAAGAAATGAAGCTTCCAAAGACAGTGTCTGCATGACAGGAAGCAAAGGCAGCAGCGGGGAGACTGGTTAGGTGGCTGTGCTCCAGTCAGAGCTGGCAGTAGGATGTTAACAGTGGAGAGGGAGCCTGCCAAGAGCTGCGAAGGGTTTTAAGCCATCTTGCGATCTAACAAGTGAGCCTGCCACAGTTTCAGGGATGCCGGTAGAAGACTGGAGACTCCTGATTCATAGACAAAGGACTCTATTACTCACAGCCGTCACTGTAATCAAAGGGTCATCATGTTTGTAGGTTCCCCAAGTCCCAATTTCTACCAGGCAATGCAAGCCTGCCTAGGTGATGCCTGCATAGGTGATGCCTGCATAGGCAGTGATCAGGACAGAATCAGTGTCACTAATTTTTCTTTTTGCCTTAAATTAAATATGTCACAGCACAGCATGGTTACCGAGCCTGTCGTCAATGAAAATGTTGGTCCTGTGTTCACCGTGGGTTTCTAGCATGAAGTTTAATTTTTTTAAATATTACAATAAAATATTTGTCATGATCACAGAGTTTTGGGTGTCCCCGTAAATCTGCATTTCAAGCAAGTGCCTCACTTGCCTCATTCTAGCCACAGCCCTGCCTTTCCCCTAACACGTCTGGCTTGTATGGTGACTTGGCTGTCACCAACAGAGCAAAAAAATTGGAGTTCTTCCCTCCCCAAATGCTCCCAGCATACCAGGTCTGGTGCATACGAACTTCAGCCATCCTGGGGGTTGGAGAGACCTTGGTCCTACCCTTAGGTATCTTTCCTCTCAAAGCAGCTGAAATTGGAGTGGGGAGTCAGGAGGAATCAATCGGACAGTATGGGAGAGAGAGCAGTCCTGTGCCAATAAGCAAGGCACGCAGGCTTTCAGGTGAAGCAGCAACTGCTCATGGCTCAGCCACAGGAAGGCCCGCTGTTTCTGGCCACCAAAATCCGTAATATGGATAGCGAGATCCACATGACTGTCACTATTCATTTCAATTTTGAGGACCCCTGGACTCAGTGGCCAGAGTCAGATGCCTTCTACCTGGGCTCATGCTATGTGTCCTTCAGCTGACTTGGGCTTGACTTGCACAGCAGCAACTTTTTAAAAGGAACCCATCTTAATCCAGGGCATTTGCTATCTCCTCGGGATAACATCTCTCAGGGTCTTATGGTATTAACGAAGGGTTAGGGAAGTTTTCCAGAGGGGCGGCTGATTGCAAGGGTTTATCTAGATTCCTCTGCACCAGTTTCTCATTCTTTCATGCACCGCCTTTGTCAGCATTTCAAACCTAATCCAGGTCAGTAAGAATCCAAATACTAGTCAGTGCTTTATGCACGGTTTCTCAATGTATTTTTCTGTCTCAGAGAAATCTCACAGAGAGCACCAAAACTCCTTTTTCGCAGCCAGGTTCTGCTGCAAAAAACTGAGACCTTGTCATCTTGCAATGGATCTAAATTTGGCATGAGAGACCTCAGCGGGGGATGAGCCCAAAGAGAGCCCAGCTGTTGTCAGTCTTCCTTAATAAGCATTATGCACCCTGCCCCCTCATCTCCCAAAGGGAACCAGCCAAAGTTCAAATAATTCACCTGGTTTCTGCCTCCTCTGAAGGTCCCTTTTTTGATGCTCAGTGTAGGTGTATATCTCTGCAACTGCTATGTGAAAGGAAGCACAACTTTCTGCCTACCTAGGAAAACTTCGATACTAGTTGTTAGATTGGGCAGACCTAAATTAGATTGGGAGGAAATTCACCCTTGTCTACTCCCACCCCGGAGGAGAGTGAACAAAAACACAGCAGTTCTGTCAAAAACTACCTTCTGTTTCTCAGCCCATGGCCCCCTCGCCAAATCCTCCTCATTAATAGGCAATAAAGTGGATCACTATTTATTGCTTGGTTAGCTGTTCAACTTGGTCAACTATGTTTGCTACTGATTTCCATTCTGGTGCTAGGGATAGAGCAATGAATGAAAATACTAACAACCACGGTAGGCCTATGAGTTCTTGTGTTCTTAGGTAACATACAGTCCTACTATCATTTCCAGTAGGACATTTCAATGCCTAATCCTATGTAGTTATCAAAGCCATATCTTAATTTACAATTAAATATCATTTTCTCCTGGGGTCTGGTCTGCCTCTGGCTGAGAGCTTGTAGTGATTGGCTCCTCCTTTCTTCAGCTCACCCTCCCCAATCTACCAGTTGTTATTTCCATCTCAGCCCTGGTTAAAGAGGAATAAGGAAGAAGTAGGACTGTTCTTACGCACTGGCCGGCTTTATGATCTCTAAGTCCACAGTGGTTAAAGACACACTCTCCGAATACCTGGAAGGTGGTTAATGGGTGTTTTCCTGTGATCTTCACAAGTTTCCCACCATCCCCTTCCTCCTGCATATCCTTGAGTGAGTTGGCTGCCAATTAATTCTCTAATCTGAGTTCCCTCTTGTGGCCCCAGGCTCAACCCCAGCACACCAACTCTGTACCTGGCCTCCAATTTCTCCCTGTGAAAAGCTCCAGGCGCCTCCTTATGAGCCCAGGGTTACCCATGGTGCCTGTTTGTAGTGTGGCTCAAGTTCTTGTCCATGAATACCACTCACATATCCTTTGCTTTGGTAAATTCTTACAGTGAAGGAGCAAGTCCCTGTGCTCTGCTCAAAAGGTAATTAGCTCTTCTCACCTTCTAGATTTCCATGACAGGAGTCAGGCCCTAAGCCAGAAAGCATCCTCCTCCTCCAGAAAAACTTCAGACTTTCTGTGAATGGCCAGAAATCTAAATTCTAAATCCTCCCTAGCATCTACGTGATGAACTAGGCACAACCCACCCCCACTCCCCCGCCAGTGGTTTAAAGGGTACAGGACACAGAGCACAGCTTTTTTCAATATATTTCCCTCATAAAAGCCTCTTCTCCTCTGTCCCTGTAAAGTCTTATAGAAACATTTCGGAAAAGGTTTCCCTGAAAATTTGTACATTTGAACTTATTTCACACTCACTCTGATATCTGTCATCTCTCATACTGGCTCCACAGCCAAAACCAAGGCAGGAAGAGCACAGTTCTACTATCATATTATACATATATGTAAAATTGTGACAAATTATGCCAGGAATTGGACTTACTGTAAATAATACAGATATGATTTATCAAGGCTTTTACACCATGGATAGTAGAGTCTCTTCTGAGAAGCTGACAAAAGAGAAAAGAGCTTGCAACTTAGGGCCAAGTTGGAGGACACTGGACTGGTCAAGGGAGACAAGTGCTTTAAAATACTAAGAATGTTTTGAGCATTTAGAGCAGGGGTGTCAGACTCATTTTCACCGGGGGCCACATCAGCCTCGTGGTTGCCTTCAAAGGGCCGAATGGAATTTTAGGACTGTATAAATGTAACTACTCCTGAACAGTTAAGTGAGAGCTCGGTGCTGCCGCCAAGTAGAAATGAGGTGCCAGGCGGATAAAACAAGGTGGAGGGCCGGATTCAGCCTGCAGGCCTTGTGTTTGCCACCTGTGATTTAAAGTAAAACTAGCTCTAGCTGTTAAGGCTCAGTTGGTTGGTGTGTCTTCCCATAACAAAAAGGTTTTCAGGTTCGATTCCCAGTTAGGGCACATAACAAAGTTGCGTGTTCCATCCCCAGTCCAGGCGAGTACAGTCCCCATCCAGGTGCATGTAGAAGGCACTCAATCAATGTTTCTCTCTTGCATCAGTGTTTCTTTCTCTCCCTTCCTTTCTCTCTCTAGAAAGCAATGAAAAAATGTCCTAGGGTGAGGGGCAAAAAATACATAGATAGATAGTGCAGAGGCCCCTGTCCTGGGTGCCAGATGTGGGGGGGGCTCCGCCCGCAGAGCCCCATCCCTCCGTCATGGATGAAAATAAAACTACCAAGACATGATCTGCCTGGGGAGGAAAAGTGGTCAAATTCTCAGAAGACAATGACCCAGAGCGCCTTCCTCACTAGGCTTTTATTGGGTTCAAATACACAGGAATACAGGTTTAACATGTCAAAGAAATCTGAGGGCTTAATCTGAGCCAGTGTCTGTGAGGAAAGGGGGTTGCAAAACTTTGGGAGACATACTCATCGGACCCTTATCATTTAAATGAGTGCACTCTTGGCAAACAAAGCAGGTTTCACAGGACTTTATGAATTCTTTCTTATGCCCGATCACCCGGGGAACCGTTCTGGCCAGCACAGGGCTGCACCGCTCACCATCATAGTTTCAGGCTTTAAGCCGATTAGGCTCAGGAAGCAGAAGGCATCTCCCAGAAGAAAATGGGGACTCGGGCTATGTCAGAATTGCCGGGAGGCAAGGGTCCATCACCCCCTCTTTGCTGCAGCCCCCTGAGTCCTTCCATGAGGGCCTCCCAAGTGGTCATGTCTGGCTTAGGTTGCCCCTCCCATGAGGAGTCTTACCCGTCATTGACTGCCGACCAAGTGTTGGGGCCAGAGATGCATGAGGCAGAAGCAGTGCTCCTGCTAGGGAGATAAGCTTTGTCTCCTTAGTGGCTCAGGTCCTCTTGACAGAAAAGACCCAGATGAAGTGGGTCCCTTGGCTCTTACACAGCCCACCATGGGGTGAGGGTTACAACTCCTGAAACCAGGCTGAACTGTCCGCAACAAGATAGATGATTGATAGATAGATAGATAGATAGATAGACAGACAAACGAGTCTGTAGAATTATGCTACAAGTGCAAACTGAACTTTTGCTTTATCAAAAGCAGAAGGAAGCCTTCTAAAGTTATGTGGCTTCTCCAGTTCCTGTTCAGTCTTCAGCTTTCCTTGATTAAAGAAGAACGTTGGACACTTAAAGTTATAAGGAATTCTGTTTTCTGGTAATAGTATTGTCTGGGGAAGAAAGAAAAAAGAAATCTAAAATTATTCTAGGGTTTACCATAGCTACTCTAAGTAGAAACTTATGGAAGAAATAATTAATTTCCATTTTTCAGCACTGAAAGTGATAAAATATGTAGAATACAGTTTGGGACTTTTCCAAAAAAAATTCTGTGAGAGCTGAAGCCAGGACTAATGATGAAATCAGAGGTGAAGAGTAACAGCAAGGGAATAAAAAGCAGAGACGACAAAGCCTAGTGCTGAGGTATACTTTCAGGGGAAGCAAAGAGAAAGAAAGTGAAAGTCATCTGTCAGGGATGAGAGTACGGCGAAATTTATCTGTCAGGGCTAGAGAACAAAAAACATCAAACAGTGATTGATGTATCAAAATTCCAGAGAGATGCCAATGAAGTAATTAAAAGAATAGGTGCCCCAGAAGAAAGCTGATAGTGTCCCCCAATATTGACTAGGAAAACCAGGGTCTAATAGGCAGAGTTCCCAGCATGAAAGTTAGGAATTCTAACTCTCTAACAAAAAGGCCTGAATTTGTTCCTAATATAGTGAACCTCAAACGAGCCAAGCTGACTGACACTGTCAGCAATCTGATCAGTTCATCATTGAAGACTGACATTTTACTATTTAAGGTTCTGAATTCACTGATTGTGCAGAGGTGTCTTTAAAAAAAAATCCTTACCCAAGGATATGCTTATTGATTTTAAACAGAGAGGTGGGGAAAGAGAGAAATAAAAATATCAATTGGTTGCCTCCCGTACATGTCCAGACTGGGGATTGAACCCACAACCTAGGTATGTGTCCTGACCAAGAATCGAACCTATAGCCTTGTGGTACACAGGATGATGCTCCAACCAACTGAGCCACCCAGCCAAGACTGCAGAAATATTTTTATACAAATACAAAGAAAAAAACAAACAAAACATGAAAATCAATGTGAAGTTCTGGCAAGCATTCAGGAGCACCCAACAAAAATAGTGTTTGCTTACAAATCCTAAGCAACATTTCCACAAACATTTCAAACTTGGAAGATCCAATATAATTACTGCATTGGTCTGTTTATAATAAGAACGGAACTGTGGATGATTTGGGGTTTTTTTAATTTGGTCTTTTTCTCAGTGCTCTTTTTAGCTGGCCTCCTGACAGAATTTACAGCCAGACACTTAACTAGGCAACTTATTCTTGTAGGTGCAGACGACAACCATGTGCATATCCGTCAGCCTAAGTGGCTTCGTGGTCCTGGGCTGTCTGTTTGCACCTAAGGTGCACATCGTCCTGTTCCAACCCCAGAAGAATGTGGTTACACACAGACTGCACCTCAACAGGTTCAGCGTCAGCGGAAGTGGGACCACGTATTCTCAGTGTAAGTATGGAACTTGGCCCTGACCCCTTCACACGTAGCGTTGTAGTAGGGAGCAGGCTGGGCAGGGAAGGAGCAGGCATAGAGAGGAACAGGCAACATGTGCTCATCCCTGTGAACAATCTCAATTTCACTTAAATAAGTACTGGTTCCACCACTATGCACCAGCTACTGTGCTAGGTGCTAGGGATACAGAGATGAGCAGAAGAGTGAAAGAGCCTGCTTGGCAGTACCCTGTCTATCAGGGAAGACAGAGATTAAATCTGGAACAGCAAGGAGGACTTTTGAGCGTGTTGTGGAGTCAGAGAGTCTGCTTTCTAGTCCTGACTCTGTGGTCAGCTCAATAGGTAACTGTGAGCATGTTACTTTATTGTTCCCTGCCTCCGTTTACTCATTGTCCTAGAGAGGTGAGGTAGATTGGGCTCTGTAAAGTATGTTCTGTGTCACATAAATGCTGAAGTTGCTTCATGAAAAATTAAAAGAGGGAGATAGATAATCAAATAAGATGAAAAAAATGCTACATCCTAAATACCCCTTAGAAGTTCAAAGCTCCTCTTTCAACCTGAGCCTGTTAAGTTTTGAGAATCTCTACATCAAATAAACCTTTATAACTTTGTTATTGGCAGAGTCTCTTGAAAGTATCTGATAATAGTTAAACCAACTAACATCCATGGACCGCACCTTGGAAAATGCTGTGATAGATTTTCCTCTATTTCAATGCCACAATGTTTTTTCAGCTGAGAACCAGCTGAGAAGGCCCTTTGAACTGAAGGCTTACCAGGATAACTCCCCAAAATTCTCTGTCCGACTGGCCTGCAATATCTGAAACACTATCCTTAGAAAAGTATTTGTTTAATTCTTCAGTATACTCTAAAGCACAACTGTCCCTAAAAGGGACAACCTTTTAAGCCATTTTTCAGCTCATCTGTGATATGAAGTAGGAGGAATTCACTGACAGAAGGATGAGGGGGAAGGGACAGTGCAGCCAGGGGAAGAGGAAGGACTGGAGTGACAGAGACAAATGACTACTTCACAATTTTGCCTCAAGTCAATTAGAAAGGATACTTCAAAATAGCTCAGCATCACAGAGTGAGCAATCACATTAGTGCCCCAGTTTCTCTGACGAAGTATAAAATTGAAGAGGGCAGCCCTTCCCCCAGCAAACAAAGGAAAGACTGATGACTGGTATGTGTTCAGTGATGTGCTGGATACACCGGTCCTTGGTTGAGAGCTGCTACTGGGATGTTACTGTGTTTTCAACTTAATTTCTAGGTATCACATGGTTGAGTATCAGAATATGGTAAAACTTGTGATTTTCCTTGGATCCTTGAGAAAGCTGCTTATTTCTTAAGCAAACAAATCTCTTTACTAGAGACTCAGCTCTAACAGCTAGCTAGTCCAAACAAGAAAGAAGTGGCAATTACTAACAATAACAACAACACCTGACAGGAACTAGCATTTATTGAATGTTTTCTGTGTGCTGGGCTTTGTGTTAAATACTTCATATATGTGTGTGCCTACTGTATCTCATTTTAAGCTCACAACTCTTTGAGATATAGAAACCTACCCAGAGTCACACATATTGAACATGGGAGAACCAGAATTTAAAGTCAGTTTTTCTGATTTCAAAGCCCATGCACCAAACTACCATATCATGCTACCTTACCCAGAATGCAAGCTGGGGAAATTCCCATGAGGCTTGTTATCTGGTAAGCTTTACAGGGAAGGTTACCTGAGCCTGTGCAGAAGATTTACCCCTGGTAAAACAAAAATCTTGCTGATAACTCAGAGCTCTTGGTTGTTACTGGAACAATTTAGTAAAGTCTGTAAGTCTTCCACAGACATGGTTCAAAATATCATACATCCAAACCTCAGTGACTTAGAAATGGTGGCATTTTTAATACATACACAGGAATTAATAAATTTCTGAAAGTATAACAAGGACACTTTACCCCAACCAAGCCTCTCTTCACATTTTCAGAAACATTCATTTACACAAAATCAATGTACTTTGACCACAATGGACCTGTTGAAGCTTTATTCAGTATGCTAATCTGTTAACACCCAATTGATACTTCAAGATAGGCATCTACCCAGCCCATTTTATAACTGTTTTGCTTACTCAGTAAAATTTTAAATAATTTTTTCTTTAAAAAGTCTAAATTTAGACCTCATTTTTTCAGCAGTTTTTGTCTAATTAATCCAAATTAGTGAAGTGTTATTGAAGTAAAAAAGGGAAGTATTTATGTGATATTTCTAGACATTTCAAAGTGCATAAGTAACAAATACACTTATCTCTTATTTATAATGTTATATCTTTAATTCAAAACAGTTTTATATTTGTGGGCTCATTTTATCCCCTGAGTACTAGATATCACAAATTCCATTTTACAGGTGAGAAAATAGAGAAGTCACACTCAAAGATATAAAATGATTCGAGAGTTGACCCTAGCATTCCACAATTATGATCGATATGCTTTCCTTTTAATAAACGGGGAGTACTGTCATAAAATTCATTCACGAAATGCTGGGGCACCTTCGACATACCAGAAATTTCTAAGCACCCGCGCACAACAGTGGTGAACAGGACAGAATCCCTGATTCTGTGAAGTTTAGCGTCTAGCGCAGTGTTTTTCATCCTGTAGCATATAATCCATTAACGGGTCATGAAGTTTATTCAGTGTATTTGACCAGCATTTTATAAAAGAAAATAGATAAAATATCGTAGAGTGCACTACATGTGAGAAGGGTAAGCAGTATTTCATGACACTTGCCCCAGAGTTTGTGTACGTGTCCCAGGTGCAGTGGAGACACTCACTGCTGGGAACTGCAGTAGAAGAAGCGTGAAAGCCATGCTCCATGAGACCTAGTTCCATGTATGGACACATGACTGGCCAACTGTGGTAAAAAGTTAAGCAACTGTTTAATACCTCAGCGCCTGGTTCCTCCATTATACACTCAGCTCAATTTATATTCATTTCCCTCCTAAGTACTGTGAAGTATGCTGTTTTATAAATCAAGAAGAATCCTTCAACGGCTCTGAATTCATTAGGTAAAGCATATGTTTTCCATACCATATGTTCTTCCAGCAAGTATTGTGCAGGTGTTTTATTGTATTAGGTTATTGCTACCAATATTACTGTCGGCTGTCTGATGAACTCCCTCCAGAGGTAAAAACAAACTCCCCTTCCCCACTCACTCAGCAGCAATCTACTCTCAAGAGCAAACATCCCCTAAATTTAGTGGCTTAAAACAACAATCATTTATTATCTCTCACAGTTCTGTGGGTCAGGAATTCAGGCAGGACTAGGCTGGGCAGCTCATGTGCCTGTAAGGCCTTGACTGGAGTCCTTCTGCAGTACCAGCTGAGACTGACCTGGTCTGGAGGGTCCACAGAGCTTTCACTCTTATGCTTGACACTTTGGTGGGGAAGCGCCTCACCACATGGGATCGTAAAGATCATGACAGAGCCTTCCCAGATGTAAGGGGGCCCTACCTCGCAAAGGATTTGTGGCCATTTTTGGTTTTGAAATGGTCTCCAAACCCTAAACTAATCAGAACTACACTCTTACCAGGGATTACAGCAACTTGACACATACTTAATCCTATGCAATGCTACAAGTCACCTAGACTGGAAGGGCAGCCACATTAATTCCCAGAAAATTCTCTGGCAGGAAAGCAGTGGATGGACCCTATGACCCTGGAGCCCAGGTGAGCTCTCTGACAGCCCCTATGGTGGCTGACAGCAGAAAGGGTATCAGTGTTGCATTTTTAAAGCTGAGCTGTAGCTCCAAAAAGATGGAAATCACGACCAAACTCAGAGGCTGCCATGGAGGAAAGAACACGGTTAAAGATATCTTGAAAAACTCATCCTTTGAGAAATATTTACATACTGCTGGGTGCAAAACAGGAACAATTACAGTTAGGTCTTATTAACCATACACAGTGGGAGTCAGAATGATAAATATAAAGGAAACATGAACTTTCCTCCATTAAGTGTACACATGGGTCAATAACTCCCAATATTTATGTACAAAACATAAAAAACTTTTTGGCCCTGACCAGCGTGGCTCAGTTGGTTGGGTGTCATCCTGCAAAGCACAAAGTCATGAGTTCAATTCCCAGTCAGAGCACATGCCTGGGTTGCAGGTTTGGTCCCTGGTTGAGGCACGTACGAGAAGCAACCAAACCATGTTTCTCTCTCACATCACTGTTTCTCTCCCTTTCTCCCTCCCTTCCCCTCTCTCTAAAAAATAAATAAAATTTAAAAGGAAACTGTTTGAAGTAGAGATTCTCAAGCCCTACCCATAACTATTCTGATTCATGTAGTCTGGGGCAAAAGAAATATGGCTTGTAACAGATACCCCTGCTGGTTCAATGGAAGTAATCCAAGGAGTACATTTTGAGAACCTCAGTCTAAACCATCCTGTCTACTTTATCCACTGGTATCAATGCAGAGCAGGGAGGGCCTCTTCGATGACCCTCAAAGAGGATGCAGGCATGGGGCTCAGAGAGGATAAGGTGTTTTGAATTGCATCCTTTGCTTCATGATGCCAGTGGCCACATCCCTGTGCAGTTATTTCCCCAGCTCCCACCAGAACCCTCCAGACAAGGTACTTACGGAACAGAAGCACCTGGCTGCTCAGAAAACATTTATTGAAACTGGGAATGCTCCTTCCAATAACAGTATAACTCAGAGACCAAAAAGTCCTAAACTCAGGCTTGTAATGCTGCTCTCACACCCACACACATAGGCAAACATTCTTTGTATCTGGATGTGAACGAAAAGAGGTCATTCTTTCTTTTGTTCAGCTTTAGAAGCAAAGGGGCTTCCCAGAGCCAGTTCCCACAGACAGGCAACCAAGAAGGGATGCTGTGAATGTAAGTAGAACCACATTAATTTTGAAGGTACAAGCTGGATGTGCATGTGATGTTATGCCTAAAACTCTCATAGGACCCACACAGGTCAGAATGTTGCTGTCACTGATACAGGTTTGTATAAGAATAGACTGGGGAGAGGGAGGTGGGAAATGGATTGTGTGCCCAGTGGTCTTCAGAGCTATCATGTACACAGGCTTTCTGCTATGGGGATGTGTGATTCTCTTGTTCTTGGCGATCATTCAGACACAGGCATGTCATTACCAGTGAGATCAGCCAGGAGGCCTCTGCTGTAACGAGGCCCAGAGTCGGGTCCTCCAGGAGCCATAGGCACATGGAGATTGATTTCCTCTGCCAAAACCTTGTGCAGGAAGTCGCTTGTCTAGGTGGTAATGTGTGAACTGCTCGATTAATAGAATCACTCTTTATTACAAAGGATTTTCACATTATAAAAAAATCAGTAGTAGAAAAAGGTCAAGGGAGAGCAGTCTTTGAGGGGCACAGTATACTTTTCCACAGAGCTACAGCATCAGAGAGCGAGCACCTGACAGACTTCACACTTATCAATGGTCAGGCCATGGAAGACACCCCAATTAGGAAAGGGCAAGCCATTTTTCAAGCCTGAATTTCTTCTTCTCTACAGCGCTGGTCCAGAAAAACAGTATAATATGCCTGCACTTTACAGTTCAGGGAGATCCACAATGGCACTACGTGCTCCCTGGCCAGGCAAATTAGCAAGTTATTTGGCAATACAGGCTGAATGGCTGACGGTCAGTCAGGTATAGGTATGTTATAAACATAAATTCTCACCGGCCAGTGCAGATGGAGCCTGGAGTATTCAGCAAGTTAAGCCATCTGCTTCCAGACTGAATATACCTAGATCATCCAAATCTGAAAAACGTCCACCCATTTTCCCTGTGGAGGTGAATGTCCACAACGTTCCTGGGAATCTCATTCCATTAGCTTTCATTCCTCCCTTCCCCACTGAGGGAGGAAGAACAGAGAGCTATAACAGGTAACCCTACACATATTAGTGAAGTACTGTTCAATACCTCTCCTTTCTTCCATTTAATGTTTCCATTGTATATGTCTTACAGCTGTTCCTTTGTAACTTTTAAATCACTTTCTCTTTACCTCTAATATTTTGCTGATTTTTCCCCAAGCAACTATAACCCACCTTCTTTACTAACAGTGACCACAGAGTCCAGAGCTAGAAGAAAGGCTATGGACCATTGATTCTAATAACCATGTTTCTAAATGAGAAAACCAGGGCCCTATCTACTAAACACTTTAAGGAAGTTGATAACTGAAGTCGTAGATAAAACTCTCAAAAGCTGCTATGTGGCTCCTCTCTGGATTTTCTGCCTCAGCTCAGTTACAAAATTCATGGCAGAGAATATTTTGACAATAAGAATCTTAGCATCTGCAAATTCAATTTTTTTTTTTTTTTTTTGAATTCCAAAGCTTTCCCCTCAGCGCTATATGTGATGGCAGCTTATTCTGCCTGCATGGGTGCAGACTTTTATTCCTCTCAAAAAGCCCATGCCAGGGAGTTCAATGACATACATAATGTCCATCTATGCCCCCAGTGGTCCCCTACACCAGGCTGCACACAGAGAAGGTGTGGTATTCCAGAGGGGCAGCCCACAAAGTTTCTTGGAAAACATAATTTGATAAAGACAAAGGCATATTGTTAATGGTGATCAGGTAAATGTTTGTATCAGATATTTCTCCTACTTAAATAGTTTTTTAAAAGCAAGTACCACTTTCTCAAGTTAAATGACATTGTACAGTTTCCCCTTCTGTCCCATACATCTGAATGTAGCATGAACTCAATAGCTCAAAGGGGGTTCCTAAACCAGAGTTCAGTACCATAGGAGAGATACCTATAGTCATAAGCATTTCATTGTAACCCCAAATGTATTAATGCCTTTGGGAACATGGTCCCATAGTCAGAAGCATGAAGATATGTTAATTAAAAAGGAACTATGTATATAAACAAATACTGACCATACATTGACTTCAGATGATTAGTACCTTCAAGCAACTGTGTCCCATGTCAATTTATGCTACACCATTTCTCCTTTCTACTCTCTTTTCATTTTAAGTGAAATTATCTGATTAACATCCAAAAATGGAGATACCTGTGTGCTTATACCACAAAATCCCTATCATATGAGAAACATTTTTAAAGATGTCTTCCCTACCTGGAGTAAACTCAGAGACTTTAGGAGAGGGATCCTTAACAAGTGAATGTGATCAAATTGATGGGTAAGCCACTCATTTATTGAAAACACTCCTGTCTAGGCCCTAAGGATGTGGTATTGAACAAAACAAACAACCCAGGCACTTGTGGTGTATACATTATAATTAGGTGAGGTGGGGCACAGTCAGACCACCAATAATAATTATTGTATCAGGTGTCGATGAGTGAAATGAAGAAATTAACATGAGGCATAGACAAAAAAGGTGTACAGGTGGTAGAGCGAGTTACTTTATTTTCTAGAGTGGCTGGAGAAGTACTCTCTGATAAGGTGACATCTGAGCAAAGACGTGCAAGAAATGCAAAAAGGGGGTTATGTCCATATCTAGGGGGAAGACTCTCCAAGCAGAGGGAACAGCAAATGTAAAGGTCTAATGTGGGAAGAACATCACAGAGGCAAATGTGGCTCAAGGGAAAGGAATAGGGTGAAAGTGAGAAGAGATGAGGACAGAGAGGGGGCAGACCATGCAGGACTTTGGAGGTCATTGTGAGGACTTTTACCTTCCTATGAAAATAACTGAAACTTTCAAGGGTTTCATCAGAGGTGTGGCATGAGCCGACATTAAAGCACCATTTTTATCATTTTAGCTGTGGAGGCAGAATATAAGACAGGGAGCAAGCAGCCAGAGCTGTCATGCAGGAAGCTATGACATACTCCAGATGCTGATGGCTTAAATCAGGGTGGTAGCAATGAAAAGCTAATAAAGTATTCAGAGGCTGTCCATAATTTGATGGTGAAGCTAACAAGATTAGCTCCACTAGATGGAAGAACAAATGCCTGACATTATTTTATTAGAGTTTAACACTTTTGGCTTCAGACTTGGATCTCTAGACATAGTAGCACATACAACTCATATTAGGCATTTGAACCTCAGGGTGAGTGAGTCCCTGATCCTTGCCTGAAAACACAGCAGGATAGGAAAGAGGAAGAACCAGAGATGTTGGACAACTAAGAGGAGACAAGAAGAATGCAAAATAGGTAGAATAATACAAAAATTATTGAGTCCTTTCAATTACAAATAATTATATCCAGCGTAGGTTTGCACTTCTTGAGGGAGGGAGGACAGAATAAAGGAACGTGACTGGAAAGAAAGCATGACAGCATGAAGTGGCAACAAGGGATTGAGGGATTTAGTGGAAGACCAATGGAATTTCTGTTGAAAAGGTTAATAAAGTCACATCATGGGTCATAAAGAAGGTACACACCATATTTCTTCTTCCTACGAATCTTGCCTCACAAGAAATAAATCACTGAATGGAGAGGACTTTGCATTTAACTTCCAGCTCCACATTTTGGTCTATAGATTTTTATCCAACATCATAAAGAATGTGATTTTTCTCGTAAATCTACTTTTAACAGTTTAGGATCATGACCCTGAGAATCTAGTCCACATTTGGTAACAATAGATATGGTCTTCTACTGTGAAACCTCTGACATAGCAAGACTACTGAACCTGGGGCTGGTAGGGTCATCATCTGCCCAGACAACATAAATCAATCAGCAGATGAACTTCTTCTGACATGGGACCAAGGGGCACTAACACAAGTAAAATTAAGGTGATGAATAAGAAAACAGGTTCACTAATGAAGCAGCAAGACAGCTGGTAGAAACTGGATTCTATGACCATAGCATTAAAATATCTAAACAAGCTGACATACTGGGAAAAATTATTTGGGGTCACTAGGAGCAAGGAAATGGAACAGATGGGAATAAACTGGAATGTCTGTCTGTTTAAATGTTTGTTTTCTTCTTTTCCAAGGCTGATCTATTACACGGTTAGAGTAACACACTGAGTCTCAGGAACCAAGTCTCAGCCACTAACTTGACTAACACACTTAGCATCCATAAGAATCTATTAAATAAACATGTTTAGCATTGACTGAGGGCCCAGTTCCCTGAAAAAAAATAAGGCCATTTTCTCCAAAGCCTGGCCAGCCCAACCATTACTGGTGGGAAAGAAATGGATTTCACAGTGCAAGACAAAGCTGCCATAGATCTCCAATGCCTCACCTAGTTTGTGAAGCAAAATGTGCTTTTGGGTGGGTGTGAGTTGCCCTTTTGTGATCAGTGGTGAAACTTACTAGGTCTTTTTCAGTACCTTCAGTTTTCACTTTGAATAACAAAAAGCACCACCTTAGCCTAGAGTAACTAACAGCTCCTCCTCACCCCCACTCCCAGAAAAGCCAAAAATAAGCCTGCAGCCTCTTATTTTTGACAGAAAGAATGATCATAGAATCAGCTTAACTGTACTTTTAAAAAATGGGCTAAACTTACACCATTAAAAAATCTCATGAGAATTTCACAAAATAATAGCAAAAGCTCATCACAAACACACAAAAATGAAAGTACTTTGCTCTTACACATATATTACTATGTAAGGGAAAAACAAATAGGTTAATATGGGAGACGTATGTGAAATATTTATGAAAGGCAAAGTAATTGATATACTAAACTCATAAAACAGTAATTTCCTCTACTATATTCAGCAGCATGTACAAAAATAAGAATTTTTTACATAATAAAATAAAATGCACTGGCAAAAGCTACAGATGAAATAGTAGAAGAGAAGTAGGAAAATACAAGCTACAGTTCCCTTCAATACCAAAAAGTTCTCAGGGAAGAAACAATGACAGAGTCTTGGGGATGTTTTGCTGTTATTACTTGTAAGAAGACCTTGAATTTACACTGTCTTCCTCTCAGAGTTTAGACATTCTAACATGGGGTGTTCCCTTTAATGTGTCTAGGAAGCAGGTAGATGGTTCAAAGTTGTTTGATGAGCCCCCATAATGATGTCCATGGGATGTCTAGTAGGTTAACTGAAACTATAAGTTGATGATTTTCTATGAAACTATCTCTGTAGCCCCTGTACTTCTTACCTACCGAGTCGAAATACACCCAATTTTAAGGTAGGAGAATGCAGTGAGCAGGCAAATCCGGAGCAAGTTCCACAATAGTACGGGGAACAGCACAGTATGTTTCTGGTACAATCTTTAAAAATGCAGGTGGAGACAGGTATGAGACTGGTCCAAGGTAGACAGAGAGGGGCGTAGCTTACCAGTCCCTAGTTCTCCTAGACCTGCCCCCACGACTTACCGATCTTCCTCAGTCTCTGAAAATGAAAACCCTGCACAGAAGTAATAAAACTTGATCCTGGGAAAGATGAAGAGATTAGTCAAAATGTCAAAGGCAGAGTGCCTGCTAGGGGATGCTTGTGGCGTGAGCCAGTTCTCTTTGCAAGGGTGGTTGACGGTCAATGCCACAGCAGGGCTTTAGAAGTAGAAAGGTTAGCTGTCCCCAAACAAGGCCGCCCACGGGCCTCACATTTGCTGTCCACTCCTTCAGGTTAAAAGACTATTTCCTTCTTGAAACTTCCCTTGGTCCCCACCTTCTTTGAAGTGCAACCATTTATACAATCATTTGGAAACTATTTATAGAAAATACATTCTGTGATCAGCAATAATGAAAAAGACAAGCAGAGCCCCCTGCATATTTTATAGTCAACTGTATAAGATGTGAGACACAACAACAACAAAAAAATGGCAAGAAAAGAAATCAGTTTTAAAATTGGGTAATGTGACAGAGCAACCAGTTGGCTACATTAGGTAGCCTGATGACAACCTTTTTCAGGAGGTGACATTTCACATATGGATGACAAGAAAAAGCCAGACACGTAATTAAGAGAAAGAAAACTATTCCAGGCAGCGGCAACAGAGACCTGAAGTTGAGAAACAGATATGCCATGTTTGAGGACAAAAGGAAAAATAAAAGTGGGGGCGGGTTGGGGAGGCATGGAATTTGGTGGACCCAGAAAGACAGGCATGGTCCGAGTCACCCCAGGATTTATAAACCAGAGGGCGGAGAGCACAAAGGGAAGCCACCAGAGGTGGGCAGTTGTTTCTAAATGACTTATTTACAAGCACTCTCACTGCTACGTGGAGAATGTGTTTCAGGGAAGCCCAGTGGAAACAGGTACTGGGGGTGGGGGGCGGCTAATACAGTCACGAAGAGTGAGATAACACTGCACTGGCCCAGGGTGTTGGATGCACTGCTGGAAGCAGCTGGCTGTGGACACAGCTGATGACAGGTTTGGCATGGGGGGAGGGAAAAGAGGGAAGGGCATAAATGTTAGACTTTTGGTTTGGATACTTGGCTAGGTGGTGAGACTGTTCACTGAGGAAAGGAAAACTAAGGTTAGGGAATCAAGAGTTATGCTTTGGCCACTTGATTTGAAATATCTATTAAATACGCACATGGAGATGTCGAGTGGACAATTAGATATGAAGATGACGCAGGAAGAACACATTAAATAGCTGAAGGGCTTGCCCAAGTTTCCAGTGAACCGAGGTTTGAATTTTACCTTGTTCTTTTGCTTGCCTTATCTAACTTTGATGAAGCTAGAATTAGAGTGTATGAAGAAACCCTGCAAAGAATAAGGTAAAGCCTTAACATTTGGAATTACTATCACTATCACTTCCCATCAAGTATTTCTCTGGCACATACTGTGTTAAAACGGCTTCATTGTAGAAGCTTCAGGAAATGTACATTATGCCATCCCACCCCCAAAGATATGCTTTTAATGGGGTCATGTTGTAAAGAAAATTGAAGCTCATCCTAAAAATGATAAAAGGAGAAACATCTCCAGAAGAGTTAGCATGCCATGTGATGCCACACAACCTTAGGCACTACCTTGACCTTATAGATTTTCTCATACACCCAGCCAAGTAACCAATGAAAAACTGAGAGGCTGTAGTTTCCCTGGTGGTGAGCCTGCTGAAAGACTTCAGTGCCCCAAGTATGGTTAAAGCTCCTCCACTGAATGACATATAATCTCAGACTTCATCATTGGTTTCTCCTTCATGTCTAAAGAAGTTCCTATGAAAAAAATGCAGTTTTATGGAGCAAGAGTATTTCCACTATCAGACATGAACACTTTAGCATGAAATTAGTTTGTCTGATTATTCACTGAGAGGTACACCCTTAAGGAACCGGACAGCTGCCTGGTCAGTTTGACCTGCCCTGTGGTCAGGTAGCCAAGAAGAGCGGCTCCTTCCAGGCAGAGCATGTCCAGGTGGACAGACCAAGGGATGGAACAGAAACAGCTCTAAAAGGTAATGTAGCGTTATCTCTGATTCTCTTGATTACATAGTTTTATCCCAGGGAGAATGGGGCTCCTCCCTTTTGTTTTCATTCAGAAAACAAACAAACAAAAAAAAGCATCAAGGGTAAAATAGATATAACTGAGCTATACCCAGATTTCTTATAAAATCAAAACCTCCGAAACAACAAGAGCTGTGAATTGTATCTAGGAAAAACTAAGTGCCATAAAAAGAAAGGTTATACATATTATACTCACACTGTTGTCACTATTGTCATGAACAAGCACATCACCCTTTGAGAATGTCTTCCTTTCTGAGAACTATTATAAAATTGCAGTGAACACATGAGCCCTTGCTGGGGGTTTCACTGAGGTCATCCCCACTGCATGCCACACTTGAACATGAGAGTATGTCAAACCATTCTCTAAGGCGGCGGAGTTCACAGATGACCCATGGGGCTATGTAAGAGCCATCCCTGCCCAGAGAGAACCAAATTAATTAAGGTATCAAAAATAGTAATTAATTTAACTATCTTTAAGAAAATTGCAGTGAGCTTTCAATTTTGCATATTGTATTTTACCAAAATTAATTTTAAACCCACAAGTGACTCCTTTCAACAATGATTATGCTTATCAACTCCCTTTAAGAGGTATGATATCAGTGGAGGTTTGTGCCAGGATGCATTTTAATTTAGAGTAGAACATATTTAGAAAGTTGGTCTAGGACAGCATTAAATCATTTAGCATTTTGTAAAGCCAAGCTAAAATGCGTTTTCAACTTAGTTTTAACAAGTGTCTGGTACTATTCATGCCATCACCCATGTTGCCCACTTGTCTGACACTGAACCCTCTGTCCTGCTTTGTCTTCCAGCCTCCGCAGGCGTGTACGTGCCAACAGTGTGCAATGGGCGGGAAGTCCTCGACTCCACCACCTCCTCTCTGTGATTGTGAATTGCGGTTCAGTGCTCGTGTTTTTAGACTGTTAGACAAAAGTGCAGCTCCGGAATGTGGAAACAGAGCAAAAGAACAACCCTAGTACCTTTTTTTAGAAACAGTACAATAAATTATTTTTGAGGATTGTACAGTATATGGTGATGTGTTAGGACTTTTTAGGCTGATTTTAGTGCTCCTATTGTTAACGATTCCCCAGAACATGGAAAGAACCTTTGTTTACAGAGCTGAGCATTGGTGACAAGGTCTGACAGGGTCCGTCTACTAAAAAATATGGTGGCAATATTAGATACCTTTTTTTCCTATAAAGTTTTTGTAGGTTCTTGTTGTAACTAATTTAGGATGAGTTTCTATGTTGTATATTAAAGTTACATTATGTGTAACAGATTGTTTTTCTCAGCACAAAATAAAAAGCATCTGTATTAATGTAAAGCTATGAAGAATAAAACCATCAAGGTTTTTCAGCATGGTGGATGATGATTTGTTCTTTTCGAATCACTTCAGGTAACTTGAATATGTTGATTTCAGACCATTTCTACTTTTAATGTTGAAAGAAACTATCTAACAGTGCTTTTGTTCACAGCTATGCATACTTTAAAAAAAAATTCTCACCAGGGTTACGTTCATTGATTTTAAAAAGAGTAGAACGGGAAGACACACACAAAGAGACAGAGAGAGAGAAGCATCAATGTGAGAAAAAAACATCCATCTATTGCCTCCCAGATGTGCCCCGACTGGGGATCAAACCCACACCTTTTGGTGTTCAGGACAATGCTCCCACCAACTGAGCCACCCAGGCAGCACTATGTGTACTTTGAACACAAACTGTTACCCTAGAGAGTTGTGAGCAGATCTGGACTTCTTACCATCCCAATGACTAGAAATTGACTGATGACACCAAAAATGGCAGGCCATTTCAGTGGCCAGATGACATGACACATATTGGTTTCTTTAAGCCATATCTTTACAGCAGCCTAGAATTTGCCCAGATAGGGCTCTGAGGCAGGAAGAAGGGAGTTCCTATATTCTGAATGCCAGAGCAAGGTCAATGGCTCTCATTTCCGAAAAAACACTAGCTTCATTAGTAGGAAGTTGACTGGGAAAGCATCCTGTCATTTTATTAAAAAATCACTCTCACCATTCATAGCCGAGGAGAGCAATAAAAATGCAGGATCTATTATTTTCTGATGCTTCTCCAAAGTCACGGTAACAATGCTTAGGCACACAGGCTTGTCACTAAACTTTAATATTTTACTAAGCTAAAGAGCAAAGAGGGAATGTGGATAAATTAAAACTGGCTTGTTCTTACCAATACTGGCCCATTTCTCCATGTAAGCCTTTGAGCCACAAATCATTTATTAATGTAGAAAACTTTACTAGATTTTAACTACCTGTCAGGTTTCGTGCCAGGTACCATGGATAGAGAGAATGCATTAGCTTCCCATAGCTGGATAACAACTTACCACAAACTGAGTGGCTTAAAGCAGAAGTTTATTCTCTCATAATTCTGGAGGCCAGAGGTCCAAAAACGAAGTAGTGGCAGGGTCCCATCCTCTCACAAGCTCTAGGGGAGGATCTGTTCCAGGCCCCTTCTAGCTTCTGGTGGTTGCCAGCTTCCCTGGCTTGTGGCCACATCACTCCAAACTCCACCTCCATCTTCACACTGCCTTCTGTGTCTGTCTTCTCCATTTGTCTCTAACAAGGACACTTGTCACTGGGTTTAGAGCCCACGTGGATAATCCAGGATGATCACATCTCAAGATCGTAATTATATCTACAAAGGCCTTTTTTTTTTTTTTTTAATGAAGTAACATTCCCATGTTCTGAGGATAGCATGTTGACTCATTTTTGGGGGGCCACTCTTCAGCCCATGAAAAAGAGAAAAATATGATGTAGTTCCTGCCTTTAGCATAAAGACTATGAAGTATTCTAGCCCTGGCTGGTGTAGCTCAGTGGATTGAGCGCGGGCCTGCGAACCAGAGAATCGCGGTTCAATTCCCAGTCAGGGCACATGCCTGGGTTGCAGGCCAGTTCCTGGCGGGGGACACACGAGAGGCAACCGTACATTGATGTTTCTCTCCCTCTCCCTCTCTCCTACCCTTCCCCTCTAAAGATAAATAAATTAAAAAAAGAAATTATTGGTTTAAAAAAAAAAAGACTATGAAGTATTCTAATGAGGGAACGATGACTGAAGAAGACAGTGAGAGGAAGGAAGAAGAGAATCAAGGATATGACTCACGGGCTAAAAACCAGGGCCTAGTGAATCAAGACATGCTGATACTATTTTCCAAACATCCAGAAATAATGAGCCAACAGGAGCGAAAAGGAGCCAACAGGACTGGCCTTGAAGGAAATAAAGTGAGGAGTCAGATATTAGAAATTCCCTTTTTCCTTCTGAATGCATTTGAGTCAGCAACCAATCATTCTATGCAAAACTCAGCAGATCCTCAAAGACAACAGTGTTTTACCAGGCCCTGAATTTTCATATTCAAAAAAAGAACCTGGATGTTCAGGAGTGAGTGAGGAAACTGGGTAATAGATTCAACAGAACTAGATGGCAAAGGGGAATTCTGCTGTTACTGAAATGGGCAGGAGTGCCAGACCAGTGTGCTCAGAATGAGTATCTGCTGAAGATAAAGGCTGAGGCAAGGCTGATGGAAGAGAAAATAAAGTCAATCCACTGATGGAATGTGACAGTCGGAGGAAGGCAATATCAGATGGGTTGTTCAGAGACACAGCTGATGCCTAAAACAATCAAATTGATCATGGATCTTTTTAAACAAGACAATTAGGCTGTGGGTGAATCCTGAGAAAACTGTTTTTGATAGCTGCGTTTTGATCTATGACCACTATACTTGTATTAACTGACAGCTCTCGTCATTTTCTCCTTCCCTGCCACAAGCCCTGTTTCCAATTTCTGAGTGCATCATCTAACATGTGATCCCTAGAAATAATGCTTTAAAAATATTCAGAGTATGTATGGAAAAATGGATGCTATAAAATCTTTTTTACATAAGCCATTTCCAACAAATGGGTTTGGGATTGATTTCTTTTTTATTCCACTAACATTTCATTCTTCTAGAATATAAAACTGGTCCATCTTTGCAAAAACTTCCTGAATTTAAGGAATTCAAGCAAATGATACATAATGCTCATTAAAAAACATATCAGAACCTAGTGATATGTAGATTATCATTGGTTTTCTAAGTGTTTACATTTTCTGAAATGCTGTTTAAATATCAATAGATTTTCTTGCCCACTCTGTTTATGATAAAATAAAAAGGTCCCATTTTCAAGCTGACCACACACATGACAGATTAAGAGAGTGGCTTCTTAAGAAAGGAGGTAATTCAGGCAGTGTCCCTTTTCAGCCTTCAACTCCACACTTTGTCTCGGGTACCCCATCTCCTCACTCATCTGCCATGATAGCTTTGGGTCTCAGAGCTTATCAGGCAAAGGGCTGTAAGCCAGGAGCAGCGAAGTACAGTGGCACCAGGAAGATGAACACCAGTGCAGATTACAACCACTACAGCTAGAATAACCAAGGCCCAAGCCCATGAATAAGGCAATTATCACTCCTGTTCTGTGACAGAAAATTTAGATTTACATAATTCCCACTGGTTTAGCTCATTTATTTAACCCAAGCAATGGTAATCAGAAATCAGCCACTTGAGATAAAGAAAATCTTGCCATCCTCCAAACCAAATTTACCAATATCTACAAGCTATTTTAGGTGACAAAATAAAAAAGTGAGTCAGTTGTTGAGACTTTTTTATTTTTTTAAGTTTATTCCCATTGAGACTTTTTCTTTAGGATCACCTTAATTTATAATTTGAGTCTGTAAACCTGAGAAAATATTCATGGTTACTATAAAATAAATGTGAGGGTATTTTACATCCTCTGAAGATCTACTCTACATATTTTTTATGTACAAAGGTAAATGTGAACAACACACTGATTTTAAACTTGCCAATGAAATCAGACACCCACCCTGACTCCCAGGAAACTCACTTTCATGATAAAGAGAGAAACAATCTGCACATTAGCCTCCCATTAGGAATGACCATGAGCCACAGGAAGTAGTTTATTGATAGAGATCAATGGACAGTTGAGCATATTGATCTTGAAAACCATGGTCAATCATGACCCACCAGCTGGAAATCTGGAGACCACAGCTGGTAAATGACTGGACCCAAGCAATTCTTCTCACCTTTTCTCCAAGCAATTTCTTCCCACCTTTTCTCCATGGGATGAAAATAATGACAAAAGTCTACACAAAAATACTATGAAACATTTTTTAATCCTGGAAAGAACTTGATTACCAGTAACCAAAGAAGGGAAAAGTCGACAAGAATAAAATTCAGCCTTTTAAATCAAGTGAACACATATCAAATTGCTTAGCATTGTTAAATGGCATGGTATAATTTATCCATAGAGGTTATGGTCTCATCCAGTGAAAAACTGATTTAAATATATTTTGACAGAGTGCTAAGAGATATTATAGGTGACAGTTGACTGACTTAGTAAAGTTATTTAAGGCTTCAAAACTGTGCCTCTCAGAAAAACAATGAATGACTTATTCTACCACTTAGGGGGGAAAAGAAAAAACAAATGTCAATTAAAAGTCATAGACACATGATTATTTTATTTATGCCTTTCAGCATTCCACTGAACTTTGCAAAGACAAGACCTACAACTAAAGTGAGCTTTATAGCCAGGATTGGTCTGAACATTTTATTCATAATATTCTTTCTGTCATACCTCTTTAGTGCTTGGAATAAAATGACAACCACTGGGATCCAAAGGGAAAAGGCAGCTCCATTCCAAAGATGAGACTGGGCGGACGAAATCTATTTAATATCTAAAATTAGAAATAAATAAATTCTTCAATACCAACTACATTTTCAGAGAGTTCATTAAAATTTAAGGCATTTTGACATGTCAGAAATTTTAGTCCTGTGACAGGAGAAGAAAAGAAGCTACCCGGGAGCAAATCCCAATTATCTCTGTGGCTTGGGACATGCGTGTTGAGCACAGACGTAGTTGAAGAGAGAGTGACAGGTGACTGTGCAGAAACTTTCTGACTCTGCCCAGCCGTACAACTTCATCCGGGATCTTCTGTTTAAAAGGGGGCATTTCGCATGTATTTTCATTCTTCTCTTTAAATTTTGAAAGGCTCATCAGCACTATTAGCAAGATAAAAATGAGCAATGCCAAAATCATTTCTTCTTTATAACACTATTTGCAAAATTAAACATGAAACAGGTTCATAATAAGTGATGCCCTCCCTGAATCTCACAAGCAACAATAAACTAATGGCTATATACTCATGAATCCAACAGCGGAGATATACACATAACAAGCATTCATTCGACAACAACAGCACCATTCAGGCTTTTACCCACCAGCCAGATAAACACAATTATTTATTTTTCTCCAAGTTTCCACAAAAATAAAGACATAATCTGATAAATCAAAAGTTAGCAAATCATACCTTATCGAAAGATATGGGCCAAAACAGTCACCAAATCCTGTGCATGTAACCTGCTCCCCTCAGCCAACCACCAGTCTTTTTAAAAAGGTGGATTAAGATCTATAAAGGTTACTATTAATTGGAAAGAAACCAGAGCACCTTAGATCATCAATGGCCAGGAAACTCCCCTCTTTCTCAGTTCTAAAACAGTTAGGGTTTATACGACATTGGTCAAATCCAACTTCATTCGAACTTCTTTTAACAAATAATATTTAAGATGTGCTAACACTAGTAATTTGTCATAGGAGAGGTCGTAATCATCTGGATCACTTTTGAATAAGAACAGCAATACTTATTTCATAACTGCTTATGGTACAACCACATTCTTCTGATGAATACAATTATAAACAATTTTCCAAAATTGAATTCCTGCCTTATTGACTTAAAAGAGAAAGACTTCTATGGAAGCCATAATCCTCTAAGTCTTGAAGCAGAACAATAACCATGTAACCTTTGATGCTTGACATAGGGCAAATATCCCGCTGCCTTTTTCTGGAGACCACAAAATTATTCTAATACTTTTATACAGTTACCTGTACAGGTACACAAGTCACCCCACTTTCTTCCTCATGATTTTGCAAGGTCATTTGATAAACAAGCTCTCCCACTCATTTTAAATCATGCTTCAAGCATTTCATAAAGTGTTTTAAACCATTTGACTTCTATGATAGTGTCACTTGATTGTATTAATGGAAAGTCAAGGTTTCTCTTTCCCTTTCTTTTAAAGATTCCTTCAACACTTTTAGTTAAGTTCATCTTCCCAGTTCCAACAGGAATGGAATTTCAAAGGCAATTACAAGTTTAGATAACTCAAGCATATGCTGACTCTTCCTAAAAAATTACTGCTTCCTTAGGCTTCTGAAATCAAGAAAGATACCCTATGAGAAAACAAAAAGTTTATTGTCTTTTTGGTTCACCATTTTTAATTTTTTTTTAAAAAATGTGTTTTAAGGTCTTGTCAGGAAAATAAGTAATGGGAAAAAAATAACTATACTTTTAAAAAGTTTTCAAATCTTCCCCAAAGTATAAACCAAAAAATGACAAAAAATGGGATCACATTGCATACGCTGACAGCTGCCCTCCAAAGCACACTTTTTGTGTGGAATTATAAAGAATGAAAGTTACCCATTTATTATATGGCATGCATCAACAGTGCGCTGGTGGGCTTGAACTTGGCTTTCAGTTATGTGTATGTACAGATAAATCTCTTCCTGAGTTGAGCTTCCTCTTCAGCTGAGACCCAAACCATTTGCTTTCCTATTTTTGGCAAGATACTTGACCATGGGATAAGGCAATCAAACATTTCAACCTCCTTCCCTTTTCAGTGGCATGGCCCCCCTCTGTAACATCCCTAGCGTGCCGGGTACAAGGATGGGCTCTAGACTATGGTCCTGCGAAACTAGAGAGCGGGTTTCTTTGTTCATTAGTCTGAAGGCTACAGCATAGTCTTTTCATATATTTGGAGATCTTGAGGATTTCAGTTGAACAGATTCAAAATGGTCTTCTTTTTCCTATAAAGGAAAAACATTAAAATGAAATCAACTCACTGAACTTCCAGTAAGATTTTAGGATCTTACATGTCCAGAAGGAAAGTACTGGCAGTCATTTTAATCTATGTACCTGCCACTTATAATTAGGATTTTACATTTAAATAAGGGTGTCAGATACAAAACAGAGAGCATGCCTACCCTGAAGGATGCTTTTGACAACCAAGAGATAAGACAATCCAAAATAAAAGTAAACACATGATTGCAATAGATACCAAAGATGTAGCTGTGATTCTTGTGAAGAAACCACTGAGACCTTCCCAAGGGGATGCCTGACCTGAGTGCTGAACGAGATGACCTTGCCGTGCAAATTGTGGACAAAACAGAACTGACAGAAATGAAATATTCTCAAAGTAACATAGGCTAAATAATGAGAGAGAGGGCAGTAGAAATAAACAAGGCAAATACCAATAGGATACAAGATCATTTGTATTAGAAAAATCTTCCAGGTACACATATGCCAAAGATGTTAAAAACAAGTCATCTTAGATAATAAACCAAAATTTAACTCAAATACATCCCTACTGGTGTTTGTTATATGGTACATTCAAAATGTGGCCTGTTATACTGACATTTGCAACAACATGGGTAGATCTTGAGAATTCTCATCACACTAAGTGAAATAAGTTAGACAGAAAAAGTCAAGAACCATGATTTCACTCATATATGGGATATCAAACTGAAAGGAACAAATCAACAAACAAGACAAAAACTCATAGACACAGACAAACAGTGTGGTGGTTACCAGAGGGAAAGGAGGTTGGGGGGCATGGTTAGTAAAGGGTAAAGGGGTTCAAATATATGGTGACTGAAAGAGAATTGGCTATGGATGGTAAACACACAATGCAATATACAGATGACGTATTACAGAATTATACCCTTGAAACCTATAGAATTTTATTAACCAATGTTACCCCAATAAATTGAATAGAAAATGATTTTAAAATGTAGCCTATTTAAGTACATTATTCTTTAATGGCAAAAAATAAATGAGGTGCAATTTCTCCCAGTGTTTTTACTGTTTAAGTTAGAAAAAGCTTTCTCAAGGCTGCTGTAGTGAGAAGGCAGGACTATGCTATCAAAAGGAACAAAGCTGAAGAGAACTAGAATTGTTTTGAAAACAAAGGGGACAGGAGACCGACCAGCCCTAGGTGCACCTGGATGTGTTCCAAAGTAGAGAAGGAAAACTGAGAAAGCAGCAGGAAGTTGACATTGAGTGTCTGTCAGGAATAAGAAAGTTGCTTTTGTGTTTTCTCTCATTTGAGTTGAGAATTCCAAGGCTTCAGTCAACCGTTGAGGCTACAGAGACAGGATTATAGAAAAAAATGAAAGCGTGAAAAAAAAACACGCCGCCTTTCCCAGCCTTTGCTGTGATGACAAGTCCCTGGGAACACAGAGTGCAAATCTCAGCACTCACTGGCTCTGTGAGACTCGCCTGAAGTCTCGTGTCTACCAGACTTATTTGGGGGGGGGGGGGGAATAACCATTGATAATTCAAATATTTACTAAGCACCCACCGTGTTATGTAGGAACAGAGCTAGACTTCAGGGATATGAAATGTCTGCCCTCAAGGAGCTAAAAAGATATTATAAGAAAGAGCTTTGGGGTATTGCTGTGAACTAGAAAGGAAATCTGAGTTTTTTGTGGCCTCTCCTTGAGAAGATTTGATTCACATGTTCTCAGGGGAGAGGAGGTGGGGACCTACTGATTATTTTCAAGGTGATATTTAAAGTAAACTTTGAAAACCCTTTATAAAATCATGTTAGCTTCATAGGGGCTATAGCTTCACTGTTGCCGTGTCTTCTGTGTTTACAGAGGATTTTGCTCCTTTCACTGATGTGGTGGGACATATATGTATGTGTAGTTAGCACTGCTAATTGACTGGGACTTTCTGGTGGCAGGAATTGTGTCTCATTTATTTTTAATTCCTAAAACATAACCCAAGGCCTAGCACATGGTAGACTGTCAATGAATGGTTATGACAACGTATGAAACATCACTTGTAGAAGGGAAAACACTGGATTGGAACTCGGAAGATGTGGTTTCTAATTCCTATCTAACTCTCTCAGACAAATAAGTGAACCTCTCTAGGTCTCAGTTTGCTCATGAATTAAATAAAGATGCCATACAAAACATATTTTTAAGTGCTAAATTCAAGAATCTACTCAAAATTCAACTTCTCCCCATACACACCTTACTGTCACTACACACTTTACTGTCCTCCATGTTCCAGGAGGCTCTCACTGTACTGGAGGATTGTGTGTGTGTTTTTGTGTGTGTGTGTGTGTGTGCGCGCGCGCGCGCATGTGTGGTGTGATGTGTTCTCCTAGGAATAAACTAGGTCATCTCTGAGATAAGAAACCGTGTCTAATTTGACACACCACAAAGCCCTAGTGGAATGTCTTCACACAATGTCCCATAAATGACTGTGACATAAACAAATAAAAGGGAATTTTTTTTATTTTAATTGCTAAGAAAAGTCAAGAAAAGCAAATCTATAAATAAAACCCCATAAGTCTAATACATTGGTAGGAAAACACCAATTAAGGCATGGCCTTTAGAACATGAATAAGGATACATAAGATAAAGCAAAATTTATATGACACAGAATTTAAGACAATTAGAAACATTTTCGCTCCATGGAACCATGCATGCTATCAAAGGGAACAAAGATGAAGAGAACTAGAATTGTTTTTAAAACAAAGGAGATAGGAGACCGACCAGCCCTAGGTGCACCTGGATGTGTTCTAAGGTTGAGAAGTAAAATTGCAAAGTGAGTAAAATGAAAAAGCAAACATTTTTAAATAGGACATACAATAACACTTGTGCAATGATATTCATTACATATTTATTCATAGCTAAACACTGGAAATAGCACAAGTCTCCATCAACAGGAGAACAGATAAATAAATTTTGGCAAATCCATAAAATAGAATTCTACTCCAGAAGAGACAGAAATCTACTACACATGAACACAAGATGGATGAATCTCAGAAACATTTTTCTGAGTGAAAGAAAACTACACAGAAAACAACACTGTGTAATTACAATGATATGCAGTATAAAACCGGTGAAACTAGTCTATAGTTTTAAAGGAACATTACATTAGTTCCCTTGGGGGGCTGAGGATGGGGACTTATTGCACGCAAAGGTCATGAGTTTATTTTCAATGGAGAAACTAATGTTCAACATCTTAATAGGATTTGGGATTACACAGGTACATGTATTTCTCAAAATTCATTAAATCATGTACTTGTGATGCATGTATTTCACTGTAGGTAAACACTTTACTTTAAAAATAAAGACATTTAATTCTCTCATTAATTATATGTATACTGAAGGGCTTAGGTGTAAAATGTATTAAAGTCAGCAACTTACAGTGAAATACATAAAAAAGATGTACTCAAAAGTAGATAAAGGAATGGCGATATTAGAAATATATAATAAAGCAAATATAGTAAAATTTAGGTGGTAGGTATATGGCTATATCACTGTGTGACTTTTCCTCTTCTCCACAATATTAAAATTTTTATTAAAATTATTTTAAATTATTATATCAACTGAAATCACTATTCAAAACAAAACATGGTACAATATACTGAACCTTCTGAAAGAGAAAAACTTTATGCTACACCTCATTTCCTGTGATTCTTTCTAAGAACCCTTTCAAGTTTTCAATTCTCTAGCTTTAAAATAACAGAGGAGGTCCTGCCATATGAGGAAACACTTAAAAGTTTATGTGATACTTAATCCACACTGTCCCCTAAACAGTTCCCACTTATTCTTTCAGATTCAGTTTAGATGTCACTTTCTCTTAGAAATCTTCCCTGGCACCTGAATGCTTCTGTCAGTCTAAGACAGTGAGTGCCCTTGCAAATAGGAAACCATGAGATCAGACCAGGTGAGAAGTCGAAGTAAACTGGTGATGGGAGGTAAGTCTTAATGGCTCGTCTGTTTCCGCCTATGTTGTGAGGAAAGCATTGATTGTCCTTTTTCCTAGATAACTGTCTCAAAGATGTTTATAGAACAAAAAGCCTTGGATGGTACAGATAATGTCTTCTACCAGAGCAAAGGGAAAGTTTGCTTAGAGTCCTGAAAGTTAAATATGGGGTCTCCCCCTGTGAAGCAAATGGCAGAAATGCTTACTGCCTCTTATAAAAGATTCAGGTTCCCCAAGCTAAAGGCCCCTCTTCTTTACTGTAACCCACTGTGTGTACAAGAACCAAAGCAAACAAAGCCATTTGGTTACTGCTATTGTCCTGAGTAATAACTGTGTTTTGTCTCTGAGGACCCAGGAGATCCACACCTTCAAAAGTGTCCATGAAACTAGGGCAAGTTCATTTGTTGGCCATTAGTAAGTAGAATGGAACTTTATAACTTTCACAGTTCTTCACTGTTTTGCTGATGAAGATGGGAAATTGACAGAGAGGTGTCTTTCTGGAAGAGGGAGGGTGACAGCCCCACACACTGATTACCAGGATTTGAGGGAAGTCTGTGAGAATTGGTAGCAAACATGTTGACCAAATTGTATGGTCAATAAGGTAATAAAATGGTCCTCTATTGCTTGGAAGTGAAGAAGAACTGGAAGGTGGCTCTAGACTGAGTATGAAAAGCAGGCTTAAAGAGTTCACAGTTCAGCTGCCTAAATTGTGACCTGGATGTTGTTAATTCTCCTGTGGGCTGGGGGACTTCCTCACCAAGTAGGCCTTCAGCTTCAGGTGTGCCCCTTGGTAACCAGTAATACTCAAATCCTGATAGGAAAAGAAGGTCTCACCCCTTCTTTGACAATAGGTAAAGAGACAAGCACCTACAATGAGCACTAAAACAAAAATGAAGTCCACTTATGGGTAGAAGCAAGGTGAATTTTTAGAATTTTTGGCTGCTTCCCTTTGGAGGTTATTATGGCAGGAATCATAGGTAAGAATGGCAACAACTGGGCTATCTCAAGGCTCAACACCTCTTGCAATCTATCACACCAACTGTGGATACATTCAAAGATGAAAATGAAAGGCCTCAGAAAAAAAATGAGAAATAAAATAAAAGGCCTCAGGGATTTTACAGTGGGTCCTGACTGCAATAGCAGAGATTTGGCTTTCTCTGGGAAATTTCACTGAGACTAATTCCCACAGGAAAACTTAATATGGCAATGGCTAATATTTGACCTCTTACTGCCTCAGACTGGGTTTACAAGGTGGAAGGTCACTGGAGAATGAGAAACTGACCCATGGGAATCTTGATAGATTAGTATGATCAGCCCTGCCCTGGAAATTTTCCCTGCTCTTTATTTTAAAACTGGGCATTAACTGAGATGTTATGACATTGGAACAGGAAACAAGGTAGAGTCCTTTAAAAAAAAAAAAAGACTACAATATGTGAGTCAAGCCTGAATCAACAAAAGACATGCAAATTCAACAAATGGGGTTTAAGTGAGATTTGCAGTGGGGAAAGGAAGATAATGTGACCTAGTGCGAGGGGTCTACACACTCATTCAAGATGTCGTTGTTGCTGCTCCTACATCTGAATATATAGTAGGAATTGGTGATGTTTGCACTCTCTCCTCTCATAAAAGCCAGAGGAGACTCCCTTGATGAAGAGCAACCACATGTACAGAAGGGCTAGTAGGATACCCCAGGGGTCCTAACTCCTCTGCCATTTGCAACAAATGTGTGAGTCAGGATTATAGTCGGTCATTCCATGAGGTGGACAAATACCACGTGTGATGCCCCACATTGTCTCTATGTAAATGATGTCTTGTTGGTGTCAAGTCAGAAGCCTGTCTCAACAGTCTTGCCTACGTTATTAGGCTGCCAACAGAGATGGCTGGTCAACCCCCACAGAATCCAGGGACCTGCTAAGAAACTTTCTTGAGACTATGTGGGCAGATCCACAGTGCTAAATCTAGCCAGCAGTCAAAGAAAAGTAAACAGCACTTCACTGGGCTCTTTGCAACTGGAGACAGTATGGCCTCACTCGAGTATTCTACTTTTTCTTTTTTACCAGCTAACCCACAAAGTGGTATCTTTTGAGTTGGGCCCAAACTAACACACTATGTTAAGAGCTATCCAGCAAGTGGAGTCATGCCCTCTACCCTAGTGGCCTCATAACTCTAGTGGCCACTTTGTGATGCAATTCACTATGATTAATGAGTTTTCCCATTAGAGACTTTGGCAACAGGAAGCAGCCTTCACCCAGAGGCGTCCTTTGGGATTTTAGACTTATCACCTCTTTGACATGGCTACTGTTTAAAAAAAAAAAAATTGCTACTACCTTATTAATGAGCTCCTGTCAAAACTGAATGCCATTTTCATGCATACCTTGTGACTCTATAGCCTGACAGTCCCATTCATGGTGAGTCAACAGGTCAGAAGGGCACAATGAGCTTCGCTTGTCAAATCTAAGTGGTATATTGAATAATACAGCTGGTCTGGCCCCTGCAGCATCTCAGCCTCACAGGAAGATATGGCAGCATACCCTTTGGAGGAAACTTTATCCCCTGTCTCACCAATCCAAACAAAGTCACCAGCTCCATGGAGCCCTGAATTTATTGATGTTCTACTATATGTCTGGGCCTAGTTCACTGATGGTTTGGTTGAGCTGAAACACAGTGGTGCCCACTGGCTCCTGCAGCTATCCAATCTCAGTACAGGAACACACAATCGAAAACCTACACAATTACTCAGCTCCATGGGGAGAACCCAAAGCCATTCTCATAGCTATGGTCAATATATATCTTGATAAGACTTGTTATACTTTTACTGACAAGCTACTATAAGTCAATTAACTGTTTGGTCTGACATTCGGGAAACTATAGATCAGCATATTAGTCACCCTTCTTTGTGAGAGCAAATCCTGGAAACAAATCTTAGGTGCTGATCAAATCACCTGGATCACTCACGTGGATGCCCACCCTCTGAAAATACCAAACAGAATTAAGCATCTGAAAGAAACTGCACCAGACGGCCTGCCACTAATGCTGCATGGATCCATCATCCTGCCCAACACAGCAATGAACCTGCCATCACACACTGAGCACAAAGTACTCTGTTTTTCCAATGCAGAGGTTACCAGACTTGGGATTCATGTCAAAAGTTGACTAGTTTTTCTTGGCAAATGGATTTCAGCAGACCTTGGTCCACCTCTCAGGGTTATAGGGGAACCTCACCACTAATGACAAATCTGCTTCATGTTTGTGGCTTTATAGACCACTTGAAGTCTGACAATGGTGTCCTTTTATGACAAAAGCTACCCAGTAATGGGCTGAGAGAAGGAACTGGGCCTTCCACAGTTCTGACCATTCAAAGGTGTACAGTGCTACTGAGCATTGGAATGGCCTCCTTAAAAATTTGCTCAAAAAAGATTTCTGACTCTATCTCCCTCATCTCTTCCTAGTCCACACACCTTAATAATAAGGCAGTTTGGTTATTAAATTATAACTGTTTCCAGAAAGGGATCATCTTCTCTTGGCTACTCCATGGAAAGGAGAACTGGGGGAAAGATGCTGATTGATTCTATATAGGGTTATATACATTATATGAAAATCCAGGATTCTGCTCTGACCACTCCTGGGCATGATGTGCTCTTATTTACCCCAATGGCAAACCCCAGGATGTGTCTGGTGGTAGCCACTATAGAAAGGAGCCTAGAAGATTCAAATATAACTCTGGTTTAGCCACTGTATCATCTTGTTGGACTGTCATGATCCTAGATCAAAAGGATAATGACCAGTTGGTTGAATGCACTGCTCATCAAGTCCCCTGTGCCCACACAGACAAACATGGGAGACACACTGGGTGTCCATAAGTTTTTAAAAGTACCCTTGTCCCTTTTTCACCTAAATGTTCTAGAACATAGGTCTAGATGCCAGTAGGGGATAGGTAGAAATAAAGTCAAGTTTTAGCTACTGAAATGGGACAAATTGATTATGTGCAGAAGGAAAACAACAATGCAGTCAGATAATGAGGTGCCTAAGGAGGGGGAACCTTAGACCCCAAGAGGTATGAAGTATGTAGAGACATTAGTAATCATTTTTTTCCAGAGGTACCTTTTCATGAAAACAAATGTCTTAATTTTCCTCTCTTGAGTTGTTGTAAGTGCCTTAAACTTAACAGACTACTGGGTCTACCATACCCACCAGATGCTCTACAACAATTTGGTTGCCATTCTCCTTAAACTTACCACAAAGTCTCTCAGAAACAACAGGGAATAACCCCAACCCAAGTGCCATCATGCAATCACTCCATGAGGTGGACCAATACCAACCAGTTTGTGACATGGACAAATAGGAGAAGTTGGACTGACTACACTTAGGCGATCTCCCCAAAGATGAGGAAGGGACACATTATTTAAGGTGAATTAGGAACCATGAAGCAACAAGGCTGCAGGCACTGTTAACCTGTATTGCCTAACTATGTAGGTACTACTTGGTGTCCCCAATTATAAATAACACTTTATTTTCAGATGCACCATGTCTTGCTTTCCTCCTAAAAACAAGGTGGCTTGCACTTGCAGCCTAGGAGTGGTCATATTTCAACTATTTATGGAAACATCCCCAATAGATCATATAGCTCTTGGACAACAGCAAGATCTTCCCAAAATTAGACTCTTCCCAAAATGAGACTCTTTGTCACTTGTTATGTGTGCTCAACCTATGGGCAGTTAATTCAGTTAGGAAAGGTGGTACAAAATTTGTCTCTGACTTTAGCTAAAGTCATGAATGACACCACTTCAGCCTTTGCCGGTATCCAGGTTAATATCAACTCATTGTCAATACATTGTTATGGTCAAAATAATTGTCCTATATTTCCTCCTTGAGCACCAAGACAAAGTCTGTACAACTACTAAAATTTCACCTGGATTGTCTTGTCAAATTGTCATCACCCTAGATAAAAAGGATAAGGACCACCGATTTGACTGCACTGCTCACCCAGTTCCCCTTCCGTGGTCCACACTGACCAAAGTGGGAAATATACTGGTCTCTGTAAATTTTTGAAAATTCCCTTCGCCCTTTTCCTCCTGAATCTTATGGAGTAAAGATTTCAGTGCCAGTGAAAATGTCTCAGGCTGAGTGGAAATGCCAATACTAGGACTAAAAGAAAAAGCCCCCTAGCTTTCTAAGGTAAACTCTGGTGGTTTATGGGCTTTGTTCAGATAGTTGGGTCTGCATCCCTGGGGTTATGATTAAGCTTAATAATTCAAGCTGATCTCATCTTGCTGGTTGGTGTCCTGTTAGTAGCAGCTTTATTTAAGTGCTGTATGAAGCAAATTGACCAGATTTGATTCCAGCCACAGTCAGATTAATCACACTACTCAATGGGGTGCTATACTAATGGCAAAATTCACCAGAAGCCAAGATGGTGTAGAAGTGAAATTTGCATATTGTTGGGAGACAATTCTCCATGGTTCTCTTGCATTTCTGAACATCTTATGAGTGAAACACTGATTTCCCCTTGACTAGACAATCTTTTCAGGGATCTTTGAATAGAAAGCAGCCTTGGAAGATAAGGTACTGTCTCCTTCCAGACCAAAGGGCAGGCTTACTTACAGTTTTGGAAATAGTGTCTCCCTCTGAAGCAATGAACAGGCACACTATCTATCTAGTACGATAATGACAATATTGTGTCTCCCTTTGAAACAGAGGATAGGGATATGCACTGCCCATCCTAAAAGATTCGAGTTCCCAAAGCTTAGGGTTCCTTTCCTGTACTGCATGCCACTGTGTGTGCAGGAGTCATCTGTTCCTGTTCACATAGCCCTGGGCCAGAGGGGCTTTGGGAACTGGTATAAATGCTGATATTCTAGTTGGTGCTCCTGCTGTGAGTGCTCAACTGTCCTTTGCCCCTGACTAGGAAGCCCATGTCTTCTAAAGCATCCACGAAACTGTGGCAGGTTCACTTGTTGGCTTGAAAGTAGGGTAAAATGTCAGTTCTTGACAAGCACTGTGTGTTCATTATTCCATAGCAAAGGTGTCCTTCCTAAACTACCATATTAAGGAAAGAAAAATTAAATAACCATTAGAAGGTGAAGATGGCTTATTCATTTTATTTTTAAATGATCTTCTATATTTATATGTTCGAGTACAAGAAACTGCTTACTAAAATACTTTCAATAGATGTCATGTTTTGCCACTTATCCTTTCTTCTGAAAATCATTTCAAATGTAATTTCTTTCTTCTGTTTGATTCTATTTTTAATCCTGAGTAGATAAACTGATAATTTCTCGTATTTCAAGTCAGTGATGAAGAATGTCAACAAAGTGTGTTTACAAATAACATTTAAGACTTCATGTTATCTGTTTGAATGTAGTAATCATTTCAAAGCCAACAAATGTGATGGCATCTGAGAAGGTACATTTAATACCTCAACAGTTCACATAACTTTTATTTTCTCTGCATGAGGCAATCTCATTACAAAATGTTTTAAAAGTATTAATGAGCATAAAATTTTTTATTAAAATTTTTCTTTTTACATATTATAATACATTATCTTTGTAAAAATTCAGGCATGACAAAAATGTACTACTTTAGCCCTGACTGGTGTGGCTCAGTTGGCTGGGCATCATCCTGCAGAGCAAAAGGTGGCCCTTTTAATTCCCAGTCAGAGCACATGCCTGGGTTGAGCGTTTGGTCCCCTGTTAGGGCACATGCAAGAGGCAACTGATTGACATGATGTTTCTCTCCCTCTCTATCTCCCTTTCTCCCCTCTCTCTAAAACTGAATAAATAAAATCTTTTTTAAAAATGTATTACTTCAAAGACTAAAGATACCCACTAGTTCAAAACTGCCAAAGAACAGCAACTATTAGTGGTTTGCTATGCAAATACTAACACAAATGTATACTTAATAGAAGTGTGATAGTCTATGTGTTGTTTTCACTTGGTCTTGGACCTACTGACACAGATATTTCTATGTATAATAGCTGTGGAGTCACACAGTATTCCATTACTTTAATGTATAAAAATGTTTTATCTAACTCCATACTGAGGGTGTTTAAGGTTGTTTCTGCTTGGTTAGCCAGCAAAAATAATGCTGCTGTGAATAGTCTTGTATTTACATCCTTATGAACGTCTAAGAGTATTTTTGTTGTATGAATGCTGATGGTGATATTGACATACTGAAGGACAGGACTTGCATGATACCATATTAGATTAATATGGCCCTAATTTATAAATGTGCAGTAATACCAGGTTAAAATTCTGCTCTCACCTTTGTTGCCAAGGATTTGAGTTTTCCCAGTAGTGACTGTTTATTGGAATATACAACTTCCTCTTCATTATCTTCTCCTTCCATAATAGCACAACTGTCCGCAGCCGGGAGTTCACACTCTTTTGAGTTAGTTGTCATTACTAATTTGGAATATTTGTACTCCAGTCTAAGCAGTAGTAAATAGATAAAGTGGAGATTTAATATAAAATAATACTTATTTTAGGTGGTCATATACCAGCTCACTGAACTGTCTTGTAGCAGAGTTGCTCTATAACAAATTTTCCTTTCCTTCATCTACCAATGATAAACAAATCTTTTCCAGGATTTCAGTGAATCAGTTAACTCTATCACTATTTTACTTGACTAAATTGTCCAATTATGAACTTTTGAAAAACAAAGACAAACCTTGAGGTCTAAATGCATGTTCCGAACCCATAAATATTTGGAAGCTAACTCACTACACAGTGTTCCAAAGCTTGGGTCATAAGGCCAAGAATACCAGACAGGCAATTGCTTTGGCCTTTACTGTTTCTATCCCTCATTCCTTTCTATTCAAAAACCCCAGATATTCCAACTATCCTGAGATATCATCATGCAGGACTCTCACAGAACCACTCACTTGTAAATAATTTTAAGAGTCAAATAATGGAACGTATCAGTATAAAATCAGGCATTAGACTCAATATTCAACTCCAGGTTCTTGGAGTCTTTGAGCAAATAAAGGTGATACCCCGCTTATACAATTAGTCTGTTTCTTTGTAAATATCTTCCCACATGAAACTAAAAAAGAAAAGCTGGGCAAGAATACATCATATCATGACAAGAAAAATAGACACAGAGAAAATCTGCCTTCCAACCTCAGACTGAAGTCACCTGGACCTCCATTTTTGTTTTGTATTTAATGAGTCTAATTAAATAATCTCTAATTGTCTATGATCTCTATATCATCAGAATAACAATTATTTCCATTTGCTCTTAAAGGCATTTCCTATAACTCCTTCACTAGGAGAAACTTATTTTGTCTTCGACAGAAACTATCGGATACAATGATTAAGTCTAAAACTTTCACAAAAGAGACTCTCCAGCTTTTAAATGGTCACTCCAGTGAGGTTACTTACTTCTGATTCTTTTTCCAGAAATAGCAAGTTAGAGCCACCAGCAGAACAGCTGTGAAAGCTCCCACACCTGCTCCCACTTTCAGCCAAAAGTCAACTGTTTCACAGGTTGACAACTTTTTCTCAGGCAAAGAAATTCCTTTAATACACCATTTTGGTTCATTCCACACATATAAGGTTTCCTTAAAAGAAAACACACACACACACACACACACACACAGAGATAACATGAGAAATAAGATTCAGAAGGAGATGGGTTTTGCTAACCCTTTATTCACAGTAGGCAAAGAGAATTACTCAGCATTCACGTAGTAGAAGCTCCAGAGATGTAGGAGGTATATAGAAGATGTAGGAGAGATGCCGAAGAGAGTGAATGAGAAAATGATGAATTAAAATGCAACAAAACCAAATAAAACCATGGATTATCAGATCAGAAGGCTTACTACATGCTGAGGAAGTTGAATAAAAATTATTCCATCTAGATATATCGTTTGGGCTATTTTCCTCACATTCCTGATGATCTCTGACTTCTAACTCATGTTTTTAAATGAAAGTTTAGTTATTTGATATGATTATAACTGGAATGTTTTCACCTACCCATCATGTAGGTCCATTTCCCTTACAGCCTCACCTCTGAGCAGAAGAGCAGTAGATACAGTATGACAGGCAGGCTGCGGTGACTGGTGGAGGGGGAGGCACACAAACTGCATTCCTCTTCCTCATGCCAAAATAACCACCCACACGAGGTGCTTACTCTCAGCCTCCAAAAGGAGATGACTCAATTATTTACAGCGATGTTTTTCAAACTGCAAGTTGCAACTAACTAGTGAATAATGAAATCAATATATTGGGTCTCAACCAGTAATTTTCTTAAATAAATAGATAAAATAAAACAGATTAGAACTAAAAATCAGAGTACAGTGCATAGTTCCTAATATATTTCAACATATGCAGTTACAAGTAGCCATCTGCATGATGATTATATCCTGTGACATTAAATCTTATGGGGCATTAAATTATTTGCTCATGGTGTCTCATTAAATTTTCTGGTGTATGATGGCACTTATCAACACCCTAACACAAGGATAACACCAGAATGTTTAATTTGATTTTATATTCATGCACAAATTTTTGCAGTTAGTCATGAAACGACTGATGTACAGAAGAATTATTATTTGCTTTGAGAAAAAGTTTCAACCAAATTCTAGATAAGAACTTTCAGAGTGTATTTTTAAAAAGTACATTAAGCCCTGGCCAGGTGACTCAGTTGTTTGAAGTGATGGCCCATACACCAAAAGGTTGTGGATTTGATCTCTGTTCAGGGCACATACCTAAGTTGTGGGTGCAATCCCTGGTCAGGATGCATACAGGAGGCAACCAATTGATGTGTCTCTCACATCGATGTTTCTCTCTCTCTCCTCCCTCCCTCCCTCTTTCCTTCCCCTCCTTTCTCTCTAAAATCAGTAAACTTATTGGGTGAGGATGAGAAAAAGGACATTAAAATTAAGAATTTTTTAGTGCATGATAATTGTAACATTGTCATTAAACTTAGTGTGAATAAATTACTTTTAAAGTGGGACACAGTTTTACAAAAAAAGATGAGGTGAGAAATGAAGAGGCATATTCAAGCTGAACTGCTGCATCTCGAAGTGTAAATAATGACAATTAACACAAAAATTTAACCCTAGTCAGCAAATGTTGACTTCATCTGAAGTACATTCCAACAAGAAAACAGACTGTAGAAGAGTTTATACAGTTTCATTAAATGTCCAAAAGTGAAAATAGTAAGCTCTAATGTCTAATGATGGTTTCATTAAAAAAAGAGCACTAAAACTTTAAAATTAAAAAGATACTTGTAAACCTAGTATACTTAACTTTTCAATACACTCCTCAAATTGTCAGACCAAAACAAAAATATCCAGCTATTGGCAAAATTTCTTAGTCATCTATAACTTAGTCCTTTTATACATTTCTTAGTCACTCTATTAATTAGGAAGACTTATCCCTTTATTCAGTCACATGTCATTGGCAAATAAGAAAATGGCTGACAATGCAGCTGAAAAATTTATTCTTCTAGCATGTAGGGAGATTTTGTGAACGCGGTGAAATTAATTTGATGCTAAATTTAAAAATATTCCTTTTAGGCCCTGGCTGGTGTAGCTCAGTGGATTGAGCGCGGGCCTGCGAACCAAAGGATCGCAGTTCGATTCCCAGTCAGGGCACATGCCTGGGTTGCAGGCCAGTTCCCAGCATGGGACACACAAGAGGCAACCATACATTGATATTTCTCTCCCTCTTCCTCTCTCCTACTCTTCCCCTCTAAAGATAAATAAATAAAAATCTTTAAAAAAAATATTCCTTTTAGTAATCATAGTTATCTCTTCAAATTTTTACTACTATCTGACATTTAGAAGTAATACTTAATACATCCTTAGAACCTGGTACAGATTTTGGGAATCCAATTTGATAAGAAAATTTTTATTACACGTTATGCAACTCTTTAAGCTTATATCAGCTATATATGAAGGACCTGTGGTGTGTAATTTTAACTTTGTACACATCTGGATTTGATGTATTTACAGAATTGGGGAAGTGAAATACAAAATGAAAAATTACAAAGGATGGAGCAAGAACTAGGGCAGAAATACGGTGGAATTATTTAAAGCTTAAAAGATACCCATAGCGCACATTTTGCAATCACTGTTTTTTTCCTACCAGAATACTTCGGCATCCAAAGAAATCCACCGTTGGCCATGGACATAATGAAAAACATAGGGAAAGCTGCCCTTTGTATTATATAAAGCTCATGGAAGAGCAGAGTTTCTGAAACATTTTATTCAGAGGTTGGAGGTAAACATACCCACTCACTGCATCACACCCATCTGTTTATTGTTGCAATGGAATACACTAACCAAGATACATGGGCTTACAAATGGCATTTCATATTTTCCCAGCTGAAGTTTAATCTCATTTGGCAGATACTTTCAAAATTGGCATCAAAGTATGACAAAAGGCTGTATGTAACTGATTTTGGTATTTCTCAAATTAAATTGGAAATAAGGGGGTAATCATATATTTCAACATGTCAAATACTTCAAAGTGTTCCAAAAGATATTATTTATAAGGTCAAAACAATATTTTAAAAAGAATCACCTTGCAACTATCTGCTCCTAATATTTTTATAACATGTGAACAGAACTTTTTCAATGAAGACAGTTTGAATGAGCTAAAACTAGAGAAACTAATACCACCTCACTGTCTTAAACCTCAAATTATTACCTTACAGAATAGAAATATTAAATCTTAAAGAATATTTGAATAAAAGGTAGTTTAGCTTTTCAAAACTCTTAAATTAAACTTGATAGACAAAAAAGGGAATACATCTTAGTTTTTCATTTACTCTAGTAAGTTTATCATAATTTTAGAGAAAAGGTAAAGATGAATTTCCATTGTGAAGCATTAAAAGTATACCATTATTAATATGAGGATTTAAAAGACACTATTTTTGTGAACTTGGACTTTTTACCCTTGACCTCCTTAAAAACGTCAGAAGAAACTGGCTCAGCAGTCACCAGGTATGTGAGCCACGCTGTCTTTGCATGATCTGAACTGGAACGAGCTGTCTACAGGTAAGCACACTTGCCGAGTTAAATAAAACATTTTCTAGTTTTTGGTTTAGTGTTGTACATCTGGGGATTTCCCCATTTTGTATGAAGTTATTAAAAGATTTTATATTAATGTTGTGCTTATACTTTATCATTAAATATAAATGGAAGAGTTGTTCCATGAAACAATCTTATTTTTAGGCATGTCTGAGTTTGTATGTGTGGACTAGCTAGTTTTGATGGACAATGTTATTTCTCACTACAGGTTCACTATCATTAAAGTTTGAAAAATAGCAATTTAGAGAATTGTTCTCTGTGAAGTTATTTTTCCCCTAGAGGTGAACACTACTTCTTCCAAATATGCTTGAATGCAAGGGGTTGGGTGGGGCATTCTGACTTCTCACTCTCCTGCCCTCCAACCTGCCAATTACAGAAGCCTGGGAAAGACTTTCCTGGACAGGACGCCTTCCCTCTGCTCTCCCTTTGCCATGAGCACTGCAGCGTGCTCCCCACTGCATGCTGACCTGAAGCTCAGTCCTACCCCATCTCCCTTCTGGCTCTCAGAAAGCTCATTGGAACCTCTGATCCACTACTGCCTACTCTCCAACAGAGTTCCGTACTGGTATTGATTTATTCTCATATGTGCTTCTTTACCGTCATTTCAGCGGAATGTGGAGAGGGTGAGGTGGTATTAAGTGGTCTAAAGGAAGAAATGTTTGTGTTTTTTATATGGGATGACTAAAGTTTGGCACAGTGAAGTAGGCACTCTCAAACACTAGGAGAAGTGCAAACTGATAGAACCAAAGTGACTTAGTAATAGGTATGAAGAACCTTTGAAATGTCCTTCTCTTAGAATCAGTTCATCTCTTTATAGTTACGAATTCTAAGGAAATAATCAAATTTCCAACATGAATGTTCATTACAGAGTTATGACTGAAAACAAAAAGGTTGTTTTCAATTTTTCTCAACTGTCTAATAACAGAAGAATTATTAAATCCCAAATTATATATATACATATATATGAACATTTGTCAATAACTAAAAACCATGTTTTTCAAAAAAGTTTAAATGACAAAGGAAATAAATATAAAGAGTGAACAAAAATATATTTGAACCCCAATTTCATTTTAAAAAGCAGATAAACAAATAGGACTGAAAAGAAAATGTAGAATAGGATCTTGATTATACATATATATGCTTTACTCTTAGAGACACTTCTTGTAGGGAGTCAGTTATCCATCTCCACCTTAATTATACACATAACTGCATTACATAATCATATCTTGGTTTAATTATATCATTTCTTTACAATCCAGGTAGATACCCACAGCCTACAACTCCCTCGCCATAATTCCTTTTCCCAATCTCAGTGTACATATTCAGCTACCTCAGCATATGGGAGTTTAGCTACCGAATTTGATTTTAAACACATATTAATGTCACATTAAGTGAACTATAAGCTTTAGCTCTGCTCTTGAATCCAAGTTTCTATGATGTAAGCAATGTTAAACTGATAATTACATCTGCAATGACACAATTCAGCTTAGATAGGTTGGTTCCTTACCTGCAACCCTCTCTTACAGGCTCCCTCAATCTCATGAAAGTCATGCTCTGTGCACAGAGGGCAAGCTTCGGCACTCTCCCACAGGAAGTAGAACGTACAGCCATCACAGGTGCCTGCTGGACACTTGCTGAAGTGAAAAGTGAAAAACAACAAAAATGACAGCTTTCGTACCAACATTCAACAAGCCCAATCAACCTTTGTGTGTATGCACATCGAGACGTAATGTGTAGATACTACGGAAATATACAAAAAATAATAAGCTTAAGGAGACAAAACCACAATGAGATACCACTTTGCACCTACTAGGATGGCTAGAATCAAAAAGACTGCAAGGATCAAAGTGCTACAAGGATGAGGGGAAACTGGAACCCTTACATACCACTGATGGGAATGTGAAATGGGGAAGGTGCTTTGGAAGAATCTGGAAGTTTCTCAGACAATTAAACAAGAAGTTACCATGTGATCTAGCAATTCCATTTCTAAGTAAATACATAAGAGAAATGAAAATGTGTTCACACACAAAAAAATCTGTACATGAATGTTCATAGAAGCATTATTCAGAACAGCCAAAATGCAGAAGCAGCCCAAACATCCATCAACATTAAGATGGGGTGAATGGATAAACAAAATGTGGTATATCAGCCATAAAAAAGAATACATTACTGATATACGTGCCAACTTGGGTGAACCTCAAAAACATTATACTAAGTGAAAAAGGCCAATCAAAAGTTCCATATTTTATGTGATGTTACTTATTCTAAAATCCATAATAGGGAAATCTATAAACAGAAAGTCATTAGTGGTTGCTTAGAGCTGGGGTGGGGGCTGGGGTATAGGGAGATGATAGATAAAGGCTACAGGCTTTCTTTCTGAGGAAATGAAAAGTTCTACAATTGACTATGGTGATGTTTGAACATACCAAAATATAGAATAACCATTAAATTAGATGGTTTAAATTAGTGAATTGATATGGTATGTGAATTACCTTTCTATAAAGCTGTTTTTTAAAAAATTTAAAGGAGAGACAAGCACAGATAATGACAAAAAAAATGCTCTGGGAAGGTTTCTTGGTGGAAGTGATGCCCAAACCAAATCTAAAATATTCTAGAATAGTAGGAGTTAGCCAGCACAGGAGGGAAGAAGGCAAGAGAATTCCTGCCAAAGGGATGAAAGGGTAGATGAAGTGGGAGGAAATTACAAGTGGGTCATTGTGGCTGGAGCTTCCAGAGCAAGGCCAGGGTGAGCAGTCGGGACCCAGGTAGGCACGGGATGGTAATGGAAGGTTGTGATTTCTGTTTAAGGGATTGTGCATAGACAAGGTGCTTTAGGGAACAAAATGATACACAGGACCACGGTCTGCAGAAGGTGCAAAATGACATGAAAACATAATTGTCTAAAGTGAGAAAACAAACAAAACCACCATCAGGGCAACACATAGCTCAGTGATGCAAATGTTTTGCAGTCCTGGGTTTTCTCAGCCTGACACGATGACTTCCAGTAAGATGTGGTTCCACTGATCACTGAGCGATGCTGGATGAAGTCGGACACAGGTGCAACCACCAGGCAGGGACCGAATGGAGATTTTTTGAAACTCTGCTTTCTGGTGGGGTGCCCTATTATTGTCCCTATTATTGTCAACTTGCCACTTTCATTTTAGGAGCAGATAAACACAACACGGCCCCAAAATTAACCTGCTGCTACTCTGTACAGAATTCTTACTGAATGAAATAAGAAGGTATTTGGACAATTTCTACTGGGAATGATTGTTTTGTTTATTAATTCAGTGAAACTAGGAAAATACTGTTCTCTTAATTTGTCTACTACACTTCCCTTAAGTCAAGCCACCTAAATACAAGGCATTGCCCTGCAAACCTCCTTCAGACCTTAGGTGGGGTCGAGCACAGGTGTCCAGAAACACTGAATAGCAAAAAGATAGACACAGAATAACAGGGAGAATGCAAATGATACCCCTTTTTAAAACTTCAAATGTCAAAGCTATAATTTTCATTCCACCAAAAAGGTAAAATTTCATACTCTTAGTTAATTAAATATATTATGTTACCCAAGAATATGAACACAAAAAGTTCTACATGCCTAAAAATTGACTGCATTTTCACATAACTACCTTCCCAAAGTATCTGTATGCTACAGACTAAGTGGACACAGGGGAAATGTAAATAAAAGCCAAGTGTTTTATAACATGCTGCAGAAACAGAGGCCCACTATCGTCAGAGTTAAGAACAATGGCGAACAGAGTGATTCTTTGGAAAAATGGCTGAACTCTGAATTCCTCTGTTTGTAAAAGCAGAGTAATAAATATATTCAGACTAGTAAAAAAATTTTAATGGTAAATGCAATAGATAAAAACAATGTCAATTTAAAAAATTACTCCTAATATCTACCTTCCAGATTAGTAAAAGCAACCCAAAATTGGGGAAAAAAAATTAGGTAACTAATTAGAAAAATCTTTCAAGAATACAATTATTATTTTCTTAACAATGACTTGCAACTTTAAAAATAATTATATTTTTCTGATAATTTAGCAAATATTACCCAATATGTTTTCCTGCACAAATCTCTCCCCCGAAATTGTTTTCTATTTTTTTCTTTCCAACACAGAGAAGTTTTAAAGGGGTGAGGGGACTGTTTATTTTGGAAAAATAAAAGAGTAAGTCTGCTAAAGTTTGAGAAGAAAGAACCCAAGTAAAAAAAAGAAAATTAATCAAAGTTGCAAAAAGCTCTGGTGAGAAGGCTTAGGCTGCAATTCTAACTGGACTTTCGAATGGTTGTGTGTTTTTCATAAGTAACTCAACGCCCTCACCTTCTCATTTTCATAATTTGTCAAAAGCAGAATGTGCACTTTCATGGGGTGATTATAAAGAATAAAATCAGAACGACTTCAGAAAGTTTAAAGCACTGCAAAATATAAAACACTATTACCCATGCACATCACTTTCTAAAGAACTGGTAGAGCTACAGGAACAGAAAAGAAAATCAAGCCATTGATGTCATTTATAAGCTGCCATGAGGTGTCAAAATACTACAATGATTCATTGCATTTCCTTGGTAGACTTCACTTTTTAAAAGAAACTCTCAGGTTAAAAGCAGTTTAATTTAGAATCAATTCTTTAATTCTTTTAACCCAATGAATCATTTAAAATGTGGAATATTCAAATTTGACTCTGTTATAAATGTGAGTTTCATAGTTTGAATCAGGCCTTCCCTATGAAACCAGGGTATATAAAGCAGTAACAATTTTGACAGTGCTTATACAGAAAATGAAAATAGAAAAAAGATACAAGAGAAAAGAATATTTTCTCCTACTCAAAGAACAAGAAAGTGAATACTAATATTGACAAATGCTTTATTACCAAATATGTAAAACACTTTTCTGTTGGATGACCTGAGTGCCGACTGTCTTCACCCCTCTTTAGTTACCTCTTTAGAAGTAACTGTTGGTCCACATGATCATCAGAGAAACCAGAGAGGAAATGTTGAGAGACAGGACAAAGCCACAGACAGCTGAGCCCTATGGGATGACTGGGTGTGCTGTGAATTCCAGGCAGAGAGACCATTTTACATGGAAAGGACAACCAGGTGAACCTGGTTGTTTTGGTTTTATTGATAAGTGAGAAGGAGGCTTTCCAGTTAATTTGGTTTTGGGGATTGCCTTACCAAACAGGGCAGCACTGGCAACATGTAAGAATTCAGATTAATCTTCTTTTTAAGAAGTGGTGTCTTGGACTCCAAAAATACAATGCATTGCCTGGGGGCACAACTGGGCTGAGCTATGAGTTATTAGTGTCCTCTTTTAAATGAATCATTTTACTTAAAGCAGACTCTACTTGGTTCATACTAAAAACTTGTGGAGAAAAATTTTGTTTTCTTTGAAACTACTATAACTTAATACTCAACATATCATTAATTGTTGGGATACTTGGCTTATTTCACTTAGCAAATGTCCTACAGGTCCATCCATGCTGTCATATAGGGTAAAATTTTCTTCCTTTTTATGGCTGAGTAATATTCCATTGTATAAATAAATGCCATACAATTTCACTCATATGTGGAATCTAATGAACAAACTGAACTAACAAGGAAAATAGAGCTAGACTCATAGATAGAGAGCAGATGACAGCTCTGTGGCGGGTTGTGGGGAGGTGAGGGTGTGGAGGTATAAGGATCAAGCAAAAAAGAAAAAGGACTCATGGACATGGACAACAGGGTGGGGATTGCAGGGCTGGAGCATGGGTACAGATGGAAAAGAGCATAAGGGGGGTAAATGGTAATAGAACAAATACAATAAAAATAAATTATTTTTAGAAAGTAAAAAATTAAATTGTTGGGGTAGTTGATAAAGCAGTGTAAAATTGTTTTGCCTAAGCTCTGTTCAAAATCCAAAGTTAAAACAAATCCATCTACGCTGTCAGTACATTTCTGATCCTCCCGGAGTTAGTCTCAGGATGCTGTTGGTAAAGGCCACAGCCTTGAGTGCCTAGAACACTTCTCCTTCGGTGGCAGGGTACAAATGTCACTGAGCTTCTTTCACGTGGGGTTTTGGTAGGTTTCTTGAGGTTCCCAGTCTTGGGGACTAAAGACTGACATCCTCTGGGATGGATGATGTTCTCTGACCTGCTGCTAGTGACTCTCTCAGCTTTGGCATCTCAGGAAGGCCAGCCTTTCTCTGCTGGTGATGCCCTGTCATTAGGAGAAACCTGTCTCATGCGGGGTCCATACAGGGCACTTGCATCTTGCTCAAATTTTGTTTGCCCTAAGACTGGAGAGCATAAATCACTTTTGACTGGGCTTGAACATAAGGTATTTTGACCCACAGCTTAGATCCAGGGATCTAAAATTCTACCAGTCTCCTGCAAAAACCTCCCTTTCAAAAGACTACCTGGGGTTAATAACCAGAAGTCAGTACCTGATCAAGACCTGGACCAACTACATTAATGGACACGCCCTACTTCTTTTTATCTATCAACTCTGTGTCTTCTACAGTGAAATAAATACCTGGCAAAACTTTAGCAATCTGATTTCAAAATTGATCTTAAAATTTTATGACTGTTCTGTGATATTTTTATATCATGTCTTAAGATTACTTATTAGTGTCTGAATTGTATAATTTTAATAATTCTGTACTAGAGTTTTCCCAGTTCTTGATCAGAGCAAGTTTTCATTGCTTTCCCTTATGCACATAATGCCTCTATATGTCTCCTTATTTTTTAAAGTTATAAGACAATATTTGGTTTTAATCTTTGCAGTTCTATTGCCTTTTTTTAAGTTAACTTATACAGATTTAGATATCTATTATTTGTCCATAAATAATACAGAGGAAAAAGAAAACAAGGAATTGCCCTGGCAGGTATGGCTCAGTGGGTTGGTGTGTCATCCCATAAACCAAAAGGTCATGAGTTCAATTCCTGGTCAGGGCATATACCTAGGTTGTGGGTTTGGTCCCCAGTCAGGACACAGATATTTCTCTCCCTCTCTCTTTCTCCCTTCCTTCCCTTCTCTTCTCTCTCAAATCAATATGTCCTTGGGTGAGGGTTAAGGAAAAAAGAAAAAGAAAACAAGGAACTCATTTAACCAATAATTACTCTCTTGCTCTTACCAACTTAAAATGGATAGACATTGGGCTTTAACAGTTCTTCCCCAAAAACCAAAGAAAACACTATACTTGGCATCCAATAACTCTAACAGACCATAAATCAGAGCCTGCGCAATAAACCCTGGCACACAGAACCACTGAACACCACCAGGACTGTGAAACATCCCTTTTCTGACAGACAATATTCACAGAGGCTACACTTATAATGAAGATGAATTTGAAATTTGAAGGAGGTTTTGGCAACATGATTTTAGACTGATTTATAAACTACCCAAGCAATTAAATATCTTTGTAAGTTTTGAGAGATTGGGGATGCTCATTTTTCCTCTCACTCAAAACATTAATAAAGAAAACTGTATTTGAGGAAAGATGACTCATGAAAAGAAGGCACCAGTGATATGCAGATCAGTTGAGTTATCCCAGATAAATGTGATATTTGCCTCTGCTTAGCACACTTCTTTGCAAATCTCTGCCGAAAAGGAATTGAAGGAGAAAATAAACAAAAAGATCAAAACATGATGGCATGAAAAGAACAACAGACACAGTTGGAAAAGCATTCCATCTTGTCTGTGCCACTAGATGGCTAGACAGTGTGGGTGTCTTCTGCGTTTCCTACTGTGTCTAGTAAATGGGTTTGACGTAAGGATCTCTAATGTGCTATGACATCTCTATTATCAAAGCAAAACTGGTTCCCTCTGTCCGTTTTCTAATAAGCCTTTTTTATAACCTTTTCACTAAAAGACATTTCTCGTTTTTGAAAGAGCACTTTGGACACAACGCTTAGGTCTAATTATTCCTAATGAAAGGAGAACCTTCAATTCCTCTAACCACCTACGATCGTGATTAGAGGTTTGGAAAGCCTTTTCAGCAGAGGCTGGAGAGGCATTTATTTAGGGATATTAGAGCTCTATTGTGTTAGCAATATATTCTTTGGACAAGGTACAAGCTGCACTAGATAATCTCAAAAGTCCACTCCAGCTCTCGGATTTCATCTACCACAGACTCATGCTGTTAAGTTTTTATCTAAAATGCCTCACACCCTCCAGGCACTTTGTGGAATTAGAAACCAATGGCATTTGCCAGACCGGACACAGACTGATGTTTCCGATCGCAGCCTTACTAATTTGCTGCTCTCTCTGAATTCCACATGAAACACAAAGGACACATATTTCCCCTTTTCTCCTTCCTCCTTCACTGTCAAGAGTCTCATTCTTCCAGGGCTGAGCGTCTTATGACATTTTCCCAGATTACCAAGATACAGAGCCCCAATCAACATTACTACTGCCAGTTGCCTTTCCCTAGTTGCCAAGATTCTTGGCCAAGATGCTACCTGTAGGTAGAATCCTTTGTGATCTACCAGTCTCGCTGTTGGCGCTTCTTGATCAGCATGAGATACTTCTCAAGGCAATTGCCTGGTTAGCACCTTCCTCTCTCTCCTTGAGAATTTAAAGCTCCCACAGCCCCCCAAAAATGCTAGTTAAATCCTCTTCAAAAGTAGCCTAAGTATCTGGCTTAGTTAACATTTCTTTTTCATTAGGAGGAAATCACAAATCTTTATTTAGCCTTGCAGCGAACGATAATTCTAATTATTGCAGAACAAGCTGCTGTAGCTCCTGTTCTGATCCCAGAGCTCCCCCTTGTGCCCTGATGGGAAATTGATTCAAAAAAAGAACTAAAGATCCTCAATACAGATTCTGGGATTCAAGCAGTTCCCTAAGGTGGTGGTCCTCAAACTTCAATGTGTATCACAAGTATAAAATAAAGTTTTATCAAGATATCAGTGAAGAAATACACCCTGTAAATCATGACATTTTAAAATAGCTGATCAGAAAACTAAAATGCAGAATAAAGTTTCAGTATCTGTCTTGGGGAAAGAAAAGCCCAATCTCTAAAACATGGATTAAGACCAATGCGTCTCAAATAGATACCCCAAAGTATTCTGCTGCAAGTGATCTTGAGAAACCCTTGAGAAGACAGTTAAGTTCCCTAAGTAAACAAAACAAAACAAAACAAAACAAAACAAAACAAAACAAAAAACCTGCTACAGGTCAACTTTCCTCTCTTCACAACTAAAAAAAAGCAGTTTCTAGATACCATCATTTAACATCATTAGACTATTGTTTTTATTATTGTTTTAAAGAATCAAAACCCACCTTGGGATAGTTAGAGATATAGATTTTCTAAAGGATAGGCCTGGTCTTTTAGCCACATTATCTGCTTGAGCCTGAGATCTGGAGAGGCTTCAGAAGTCATCCGTGCAGACCCCTAGAGACTAGACCCAGAGAGGTTCATTTCTAGGTCCAAAAAGGACCTCAGCAGTGCTCAAGTAAAGAGAACAAGCATCTGAACTCAGAGCCATATGGTGGGACATCAGGGAACAATGAAAGAAAACTCAGGACACACCTTCTCATTAAAAAAGTGTGGTTTGCCACCTCGACCTTAGCATGGATGCTGGCCCAGGGATCTTCCACCACGTGATACTGTGGGGTTCAGAACGAACCACCCCAAGATGTGCCTCAGTGGTGTGCAGGTTACTTTGAGCTTAAGGCAATTTTAGCATCAGGCTCAAAAAACTCTGACCCCTCCCTTTAACCACTATCTATGTAGCAGGGCAAAATTCTACTTATAAAGCTCCACTCTTCTTATCATCCTGCAATGGCCCTTTGAAACCTCCAAGGAACATTACCTCATCCCTAGCTCAGGGTGTCTTATATACCTCTGTCCCCCTTTCTGTCTCTGAACCTCTTCTGTATGGAGGTCTCTGACTCTCTCATGTATGTGGGGTTCCAATGCACATGTGTGTACTAACTATGGTTATTTTCTCTTGCTAATCTGCCTCACGTCTATTTGATGACTAGACCAGCCAAAAGAATCTTGAGGGCAGAGGAACATTTGTTCCTCCCCCACAATCCTGATGTAACATGAGCAGGAGAACTTAAGATCTCTCGAGGGTTACTGTGAAACTATCAAAAAACAAAATTAAATCATTTTCGTTTTAAAAATATAAACATTGCTAGCTTGATGAAGGAAAATCTGGGGCTTCCAGGAAAGATGGCAGCACAGGAAAATATGGTACTCGCCTCCTTCCACATCCACATCAAATTTACAACTAAACTACAGAACAATCATCATTCAGAAACACCTGAAATCTGGCTAAATGCAAGTCCTACACCTAAGGAATTAGCCACATCAAGATTGGTAGGAGAGGCAGAGATGGGAATGAGATGGTCCTGTACCCATAACTGGTGGATAAAAATTGGGAGGAGTATCTCAGCTGCAGAGACCTGCTGAAGAGTGAAGGGTCCCAGCCCCACACCAGACCCCCCATACTAAGGCTCCAGAGCCAGGAAGAGAAGTCCCCATAACTTCTGGCTGTAAAAACCAGCAGGGATTGAGGCTGAGGGAGACGGAGGGCTTCAGGAGTCCCAGGCAGTTCCTCTTTTTTGAAATATATTTTATGATTATGCTATTACAGTTGTCCCATTTTTTTCTCCCCTCTATTTGTCTCCACCCTGTACCCCCACCCACCGGCACTCCCCCTCCCTTTAGTTCATGTCCATGGGTCATAAATATAAGTTCTTTGGCTTCTGCATTTCCTAAACTATTCTTAACCTTCCTTCCCCTGTCTATTTTGTAGCTACCATTTATGCTTCTTATTCCGTATACCTTTTCCCCTATTCTCCCCCCGCTCTCTCCCCACTGATAACCCTCTATGTGATCTCCATTTCTGTGATTCTGTTCCTATTTTAGTTGTTTGCTTAGTTCATTTTGTTTTTGTTTTAGGTTCAGTTGTTGATAGTTGTGAGTTCGTTGTCATTTTACTGTTCACTGTTTTGACCATCTTCTTTTTCTTCATCTTCGTAGATAAGTCACTTTAACATTTCATATAATAAGGGCTTAGTGATGATGAACTTCTCTAACTTTACCTTATCTGGGAAGCACTTTATCTGCGCTTCCATTCTAAATTATGCTTTGCTGGATAGAGTAATCTTGGATGTAGGTCCTTGCCTTTCATGACTGAATACTTCTTTCCAGCCCCTTCTTGCTTTCAAGGTTTCTTTTCAGAAATCAGCTGACAGTCTTATGGGAACTCCTTTGTAGGTAACTCTCTCCTTTTCTCTTGCTGCTTTTAAGATTCTCTTTTTATCTTTAATCTTGGGTAACGTAATTATGATGTGCCTTGGTGTTTTCTTCCTTGGGTCCAACTTCTTTGTGACTCTCTGAGCTTCCTGGACTTCCTGGAAGTCTATTTCCTTTGCTGTATTAGGGAGTTCTCCTTCATTTTTTCAAATACGTTTTCAGTTTGTTGCTCTTCCTCTTCTTCTTCTGGCACCCCTATGATTTGGATGTTGGAGTATTTAAAGTTGTCCCAGAGGTTCCTAAGCCTCTCCTCATTTTGGGGAATTTTTGTTTCTTCATTCTGCTCTAGTTGAATGCTTATTTCTTCCTTGGACTCCAAATCATTGATTTGAGTCCTCGTTTCCTTCCCTTTACTGTTGGTTCCCTATATATTTTTCTTTATTTCACTTTGTCTAGCCTTCACTTTCTCCTCTATTTTGTGACCATAATCAACCATTTCTGTGAGCATCCTGACTACCAGTGTTTTGAACTGTGCATCTGATAGGTTGGCTATCTCTTCATCACTTAGCCCTGTTTTTGGAGCTTTAATCTGTTCTTTCATTTGGGATATATATATATATATATATATTTGTCCCCACATGCCTGTTACATAGCAAGGGGAAGAGTCTTAGGTATTCGCCAGAGCAGGGCAACCCACAGCTCTGCCTTGTGCTGCTGTATGTGTTGTAAGGGTCAGAAAGGGAATAATGCCACATGCTTGGCTCTTGGCTGGCTTTCAGTCACTTCCCCACTACCCATAAGCAAATTGGGCCCTTCTAGTGCTGATTCCCAGGTGGACGAGTTTCTGTACGTTCTAGTACCCTGTGGGTCTCTCAACGAACTCTCCCATGAGACCAGGAGTTTCTCCTACCACCACAACCCCCAGAGGTTTTTACAACCAGAGGTTTTGAGGCTTTTATTTCCCTGAGCTGGAACCCTGGGTTGCACGGTCAGTCTTGCTCCTCAAGTGTTCCTCCAGGTTTATCCTCATGCAAATGTGGTACCACCTGGTCCACCAGTTGCCAAGCATCCTCTCCTCACTGGCTGCCCATCTCTGCCCCTCCTACAAGTCTGAATGAATGTTTCTTCTTTAACTCCTTGGTTTTCAGCCTTCCATACAGTTTACTTTTCTGGAAGTTCTGATTTTTTTAAATTTTTAAATCTGTTGCTGTCCTTCTTTTGGTTGTGTGAGGAGGCAAAGTGTATCTACCTATGTCTCCATCTTGGCCAAAAGTCCCAGGCAGTTCCTCTTAAAGGGTCTGCACATAGATTTACTCTATCTCACTCCCTCTGAGCTACAGCGATGGGGCAGCTTGAAAGGCAACAGGGATATACAGGAAGTAACAGAATTGTCTGGCTCTGGGGTAAGAGCTCAGTGCAGCTTTCTCCCCGAGAGAAGTGCTGGCAGAGGCCACTGTTCCCTTGATAAGCCCTCCCCTCACAGAGCCTGTAGATGGGTACCATATTTTGTGATTCCTTGAGGCCCCATCCCACCCAACTTCCAGGCTCACCCAAGATGTTTCCAGTGCCTTTTCTATAGGAATGGCCTGTCTTGGCTCATGCTTCAGATTTTCTCAAAAAATATCTCAAACAAGCAACAGCTGGCCTCAGTATGCCTTGCACCTCTCACTAAGTGATCCCAGCCCTAGCACTAGCAGCAGCTAGCTTTGGTAAACAGCTTGGCTTCCTCTGGGCATCTGTAAACCCAGCACAAGTAGCAGCCACCTGCAAATTCCTTTGTAGCTCATGCCAGGTAGCCCCAGGCAGAACACAGACAATGGCTGATCTTGGCCTGCACCTCCAGGAAAGCCCCAGAGTCAATGCATCCAGTGTACATAAGTATCACCAGAGTACTTCGAAGTATCACCACCCAACCATCTCCACAAGTGACACACTCAAGGGGTGGACTGAGAGGGCAGCCAAACCCTGCTGAAGTAAGTCCTGCTTTGTGGGTGGGCTCCTGCACAGCTGAAATTCCACAGTGGTCAGAGGCTGATGGTTGCAGCCAGTCATTACAGCTGATAAGCCTGGGGTAAATCCCTCCCACTGATGTGCCAACAGCAATTAAGGCTCAACTACAACAAGAGGATATACACAGGCCACATGGGGGGGTACACCTCAAATACCCAGCTTGGATGATTGGGGAGGCTGTGTCACTAGACCCTACAGAATACCTACTACATTAGGCCAGTCTACCAAACATGGAAGACACAGCAACTCTACCTAATACACAGAAACAAACACAGGGAGGCTGCCAAAACAAGGAGACAAAGAAACATGGCCCAAATGAAAGAATGGAACAAAACTCAAGAAAAGAAACTAAGCAAAATGCCCTGCTGTTGCGGACCGTTCAGCCTGGTTTCAGGAGTTGTAACCCTCACTCCATGGTGGGCTGTGTAAGAGCCAAGGGACCCACTTCATCTGGGTCTGTTCTGTCACAAGGACGTGACCTACGAAGGAGACAAAGCTTATCTCCCTGGCAGGAGTGCTGCTTCTGCCTCATCCATCTCTGGCCCCAATGCTTGGTTGGCAGCCAATGACGGGTAAGACTCCTCATGGGAGGGGCAACCTAAGCCAGACGCAACCACTTGGGAGGCCTCATGGAAGGACTCAGGGGGCTGCAGCAAAGAGGATGTGATGGACCCTCGCCTCCCCGGCTGTTCTGACATAGCCCGAGTCCCCATTTCCATCTGGGAGATGTCTCCTGCTTCCTAATCGGCTTAAAGCCTGAAACTGTGGGGGTGAGTGGTGCAGCCCTGTACTGGCCAGGACAGCTCCCTAGGTGATCGGGCATAAGAAAGAATTCCTAAAGTCCTGTGAAACCTGCTTTGCTAAGAGTGCTCTCACTTAAGTGATAAGTGTCCCAGGAGGAAATGAGTATGTCTCCAAAAGTTTGGCAACCCCCTTTCTGGACAAACATTGACTCAGATTAAGCCCTCAGATTTCTTTGAAATGTTAACCATTGTTTGATCCTTGTCACCTGACATACCTGTATTCCTGTGTATTTGAGCCCAATAAAAGCTTAGTGAGGATGGGGCTCTGGGTCATTCTCCTCTGAGAGTTTGACCACCTTTCCTCCCCAAGCAGTCATGTCTTGCTAGTTTTTATTTTCATCCGTGATGGAGGGATGGGGCTCTGCGGGTGGAGCCCCCCCACATCTGGCGCCCAGGACAGGGGCCCCCGCACCCTGGCCAGGTGGTTCAGTTCGTTAAAGCATCATCGTATACACCAAAACGTCATGAGATCATTTCCTGGTCAGGGCACATACCTAGGTTTTGGTTTCAATCCCCGGTCAGGACACGTGTGGGAGACAGCTAATCAATGTTTCTCTCTCACATCTCTCTCTCTCTCTCTCTCTCTCTCTCTCTCTCTCTCTCTCATCAATAAATATTCATGGGTGTGAATTTAAAAAAAGAACTAAGCAAAATGGAGACAAGTAATCTACTAGGTGCAGAGTTCAAAACATCGATTAGAAGGAACTTAGTGAGAACATCAACAGCATAAAAAATGACCAGTCAGAAATGAAGAATACACTAATTGAAGTGAAGAAGAATTTACAGGGAATCAAGAGATGAAGCTGAGAATCAGTCTGTGGTTTAAAATATAAGGAAGCAAAAATGCCCAATCAGAACTGCAAAAAGAAAAAATAATTTAAAAAATGGGGACAGTACTTTAAAGAGCCCCTGTGACAACCTCAAGTGCACCAACATTTGCATTATGAGAGTGCCAAAAGGAGAAGAGAGAGAGCAAGAAATTGAAAACCTATTTGAAAAAATGACAGAAAACTTTCCTAACTTGGTGAAGGAAATAGACATACAAGTCCAGGAAGCACAGAGAGTCCCAAGAAGTTAGACCAAAGAAGACCACACCAAGACACATCACAATTAAAATGCAAAATATTAAAGACAAAGAGAGAATATCAAAAGCAGCAAGAGAATACTAGTTAGTTCCTTACAAGGAAGCTCCCATAAGACTATCAGCTAGTTTCTCAACAGAAACTTTGCAGGCCAGAAGGGATTGGCAAGAAATATTCAAAGTGATGAAAAGTAAGGACCTATAACCAAGATTACTTTACACAGCAAAGCTATCATTTAGAATCAAAGGATAGATAAATTCCTAAACATGAAAAAGTTAAAAGAATTTATCACCACCAAAATATTCTTACATGAAATGTTAAAAGGTCTTCTTTAAGAATAAAAAAGATAAAAACTATGAACAACAAAATGGCAATAAGTACATATATATCAATTGACTCTAAAACAAACAAACAGAAGAGAAAAGGAAGCATAGATACAGAGAACATTTTGATGGTTTCCAGATGGGAGGGGGGTTGGCAAAGTGGGTGTAAAAGGTGAAGGAATTAAGAAGTCCAAATTGGTTGTTTCAGAGTGCCCATGGGGGTGCAAAGTACAGCATAGGGAATATAGTCCAAAACATTCTAATAACTATGTATGGTGTCAGATGGGTCCGAGACTGATCAGGACCATCACCTGGTTATGCAATGTCCAATCATTGGGGTGTATACCTAAAGGTAATATAATAAGGTAAGTCAACTTAAAAAATAAAAATGATTTTAAAACAAAAAATAAAATAAAATCCACTTAAGATCCAAAAATCTGCAAAATAATCTACATACTGAACAATTAATAATTGTGAAAAATGAAAATCAGGAGACATTAAAGTGTTACTCGTGCCATGAATGCAATCGTTATTTAAGCTGACAGTTCTTCTGAGTCCATGAAATTGCTTACTTTCTTTTAGCATTCCCACACAAAGTGAACTATATTGAACAGATCTAGAGTGTGGACAGCTGTTGCCTCAATGCCAATCCAGTTAAATGACCTGTATTATGTATTCTGTAGGTCAGACTCTACCTTAGTCATTTCACCAACATTTATCAGAAACTCAAGAGTTAGAAATGGATCATACAAATTATTTGCCCTGGCCCCATTGCCTTACAGAGAGAGAAACTATAACTTACAGGTTAGATGACTCACTCTAGATCACCCAAATAATTCATTGGTGATAAAGAACTGTAACCCAGTGATGTTTCTAATCCAGCTCTCAAAGAAATTAAGGCAAAATAGTAAGAATAAGCACAAGAATACAAACCATATGACTATATATTACTTAAAAAAAGTAAGAGATTCAGACACTCAGGCAAACGGTGAGAATACGTCATTGAGGAGACTGGGAAGTACTGAGATGGGGCAAGGACCTCTAAATGGGCACTCAGCATATCACTACAACAAAAATCTACAGGTTCTCTGTCCTCTTTCTGCTTTACATCCATAGAGATTATGTTATAAAATATTAAGAATCTAGAGTTTTGGTTTCTCATAATAAATACAAATGTAAATAATTATTTAGAAATAAGAATACCTGGGGACTGAAATCACACCAGCTCCCGGTTTAGTAGGATTACATCTCATTTTCACAGCAGTTGACCGGCCATTAACGCAAGATGTTGTAGTTGTAGAAGACCTATTGTAAAGAAAATATCATTTTACGAAATATGTATGACACAGATTACAAAGATAAAAATATCTTGCATATAACTCGTATGCTATAAAGATAAATGAAAAATAAAAATGTATCAAAGTTCACTAATTTAGAATTTCCTTGGGTACTAATTGATTTTATTATTTTAATTCAATCTTTATTATATTTTTTCCATTATCATTTAGCCCCCTTATACTCCCCTCTGCCCAGCAATCACCACACTGTTGTCCATGTCCATGAGCCCTTTTTCCTTTTTGCTTAATCCCCCACCTCCTAAACCCCCTACCACTAGCTGTCATACAAATGATGTCATTTACTTTGAAAAGTTGACTATTTCCCCAGGTAAAGTGATAAGCTACAATCAAGGTCTTTAGTGAAGCTTTTATAATTAAAATCAAAAGAAATTTTAAAGGAAAAAATGTCATACCCACTCAGGCTGATGTTTTGATGTATAAATTCCAAATAAGTGCTGCCTACATGATAGTTTACTGCCTAATTTAAAACATCATATATATGAGAGAAATTATATAAGGACTTCAAACTATTCCATGTTTCCCACTTTTTACTAAGGCTTTTTATTTAAGAACCAATTACTGCTTATTAATTATAAACTACTATGCTAGCACCCTGAAGTGACATTTATTTACTAAAAAACTGTGAAGGGAAACAGCATCTTCACTTACTTATAAAAGAAATGCACATCTGGTATTCGGCTTGGTGAGACTGGGAACATATCTTCTTTTATATTAATATTTTGCAATGTGGTTTCAATTGTCACTCCTAGATGATGACAAAAAAGATACTGTTGAGACATATGGGAAAATTAAGTTTATTTAGTCTCTGTATATCTGAATAAAAATAGCTTTACTTTGGCACTGTCACTTTACAAGAAATATTGTATTAAACTAATGTATTCATGGTAAGAATAAGAAACTTTCCAAAGTCTCTAAAAAAAAAATAAAAGATTCCACTCCCTAGCTTTATAAATTTGTTTAAGTCACTTTACTTCCCTGGGTCTTATGTCCTGATTTTTTATTTTATTAAAATATATTTTATTGATTATGCTATTACAGTTATCCCAATTTTTCCACATTTCCCCCCCCTCTACCCAGTACCCCCATTCCCTCCAGCAATACCTTCTTAGTTCATGTCCATGTGTCAGGCATACAAGTTCTTTGGCTACTCCATTTCCTAGACTGTTCTTAACATCCCCCTATCTATTTTGTACCTACCAATTTGTGCTTCTTAATCTCTGTAACTTTTCTCCCATTCTCTCCATTTTCCCTCTCAGTTAATAACCCTCAAATTGATCTCCATATCTATAATTCTGTTCCTGCTCTGCTTGTTTGCTTAGTTTATTTTTTAGATGCACTTGTTGATAGTTGTGAATTTATTGCTATTTTAATGTTCAGAGTTTTGATCTCCTTCTTTTTCTTATATAATTCCCTTTAACATTTCATATAATAATGGCTTGGTGATGATGAATTCCTTTAGTTTTACCTTGTACTTTATCTGCCCTTCCATTCTAAATGATAGCTTTGCTGAATAGAGTAATCTTGGTTATAGGTCTTTGCTTTTCATCACTTTAAATACTTCTTGCCAATCCCTTCTGGCCTGCAAAGTTTCTTTTGAGAAATCAGCTGACAGTCTCATGGAAACTCCTTTGTAGGTAACTATCTGCTTTTCTCTTGCTGCTTTTAATAGTCTCTCTTTATCTTGAACCTTTTCCATTTTAATTGTAATGTGTCTTGGTGCGGGGTCTTCTTTGGGTCCAACTTGTTTGGGACTCTATGCTTCTTGGACTTGTATGTCTATTTCCTTCACGAAATGGAGAAAGCTTTCTTTCATTATTTTTCCAAATAAGTTCTCAACTTCTTGCTCTTCTTCTCCTTCTGGTACCCCTATGGTTTGGATGTTGGTACGTTTAAAGATGCCCCAGAGGTTCCTTAGCCAATCCTCTTTTTTTTTCTTTTTTTTTTCATTCTTTTTTCTTCTTGCTATTCTGATTAAGTGCTTTTTTCTTCCTTTTGTTCTGAATCATTGATTGAAACCTGGCTTCATCACCTCCACTGTTGGTTCCCTGTAGATTTTTTGTTATTTCACTTAATGTAACCTTCATTTCTGCCTGAGTCTTTTTTACACTGTTGTAGTACCCAATGATTTCTTTGAGCATCCTGATATCCAGTGTTTCAAACTCTGCATCTGATAGTTTGCTTATCTCCATTTTGTTTAGTTCTTTTTCTGGAGTTTTGTTCTGTTCTTTCATTTGGGCCATGTTTCTTTGTCTCCTCAATTTGGCAGCCTCCCTGTGTTTGTTTCTGTGCATTAGATAGAGCTGCTTTGACTCACTGTCATAGTAGCATGGCCTGTTGTAGAAAAGCACACCTGTAAGTTGTATGGAAAGGAGCCTTAAGTAATCACCAGGGTGTGGCAATCTGTTTCACTGCTTTGTGGCTCTATGTGGAGGAGAGTTTAGAGAGGGGACAATGCTGCTGCCTGGCCTCTGGAGATTTTCCTGGGATGAAGCTGTCTCCCAGCACTATCCCTGTTGCCAGTCACTTCATTTTCACCCTGTATGTCACTGGTGCCCTTCCAGCTTGTTGCCCTTGTGCTGAACCCCAATTGCGATGGGTCTGCATAAGTCTTAAGACCATTACAGGCCCTTTCAGAGGAATCTCCTCAGGAAACCACAGTTTATTCCACCACCACAACCCCCACTGGTTTTTCCAGCTAGAAGTTAACAGAAATTTATCTTCCTGGCACTGGAAACCAGGGCTGGGTGGGCTGGTTTGGGGCTGGGATCTTTTTGTCCCAAGTATCCCTCCTGATTTTTAACTACCACAGGTGAATGTGGGACTGCCCTTTCCACATCTCTGCACCTCTCTACACCACTCCACATCTCCCCACCTCTCCACATCTCCCCACCTATCCACCTATCCCCACCTCTCTGCCTCTCCCACCCTCCTACCCAACTGGATGAATGTGGCTTCTTTAAATCCTTAGTTGTCAGACTTCCATACAGCTTGATTTTCTGATGAATCTGGGTAATATTTGTCCTGTAGTCTAGTTGTATTTTTTGCTATAGTTGTGCAGGGAGGCAAAGCGTGTTTATCTATGCCTCCATCTTGACCGGAAATTCAAATGTTCATTTTTATTCTACTGAAAGTCACCCTTGACTGCTTGGAGGTCACACAGAAGAACCTCTGACAGTGTAGCAGGAGAAGGGCCAGCAAAAGAGACAGGGCACTGGGGACCAGTAAAAGACTCTTAGACAGAAGTGCCTTGTAAAACCCACTGGAGCCGATGCTGCAGAACATGATTCCACCTGACCTGGAGTCCCCATGGGAGGACCAGGGGGTGGGGGAAGCAGAGGCAGAGGGACTGGTGACCACACAGGTGCACACCCAGTGGTGCAGCAAATCCAGCAATGGATTCCACTTCAGGGGTCTCCTGTACTGAATCTTTAAAATGCATGCAATAATTAGAGGATCTCTAAAGTCCCTTCTAGTTCTAGCATTTGAACAATCTACTATTATAATACTCAGCCTCTGGTGAATTTGTTGAATGAGTTAGTCTACTTTGCTAATGTAGCTTTTTGTTCACATTCATTACAGGCATTATTTGACAAAAAAAATTCTTGTGTCCTAATAATTTCAAAAAATAGCTCCAAAATTTGCTTAATCTAAATGTAAGGCATTTTTCTCCTGGTAAATGATGACGGGGCTAAAATGCAAGGAATAACAGCACCCTTTGCTTCTGACACAGTTTGGATGCTGATTGCAAGCTTGGCAACTGACCTTGGTATTGAAAAGCAAAGCTGAATTCCTCTGGAATTTATAGCAATGGTTCCCAAATCTGGCTGCATATTAGAATCATCCAAGAAGCTTGTTAAATTTTTGGATTTCTATATGCCTTACTAGGCTCCTAATCCCAACCCCAGAAGTCTAATGAACTTGGTCCCTAGGAATTACTAATCAGGGACCTGAATTCATCTTAAAACTTTCCTACGTTCTTGACACCACAGAGATAGACAAGCAGATGGGGAATAAAACTCAGCACATTTACCTTTGCTACTTGTCACCAGCTTACTTCTGATATGAAAAAACATGATGAACTCCTGGTGGCACATACTATGATTTAGGTTTCAGTTGTGTCTGTTTACTGTTCTTTTGTTTATAGTTTTGATCATAAATTATTTTGTCTCTTAAACTAGAGAATCTGATAAGCAGACTCTCAGAAAGCAAAATACATATCACATATGAGTTAATACATAAATTTAGAAGTTTCTTGTATTCATGGAGATTAATCAATAGACCTCACTTGTAAGGGCTTTTTCAACCATGCCACAAAGTGATAACTTAAAATTACCTGTAGGTTTTAATCATCTATGATAAACACCAATGCAATGACAAGTTATCAGTACCATAATTTTTTTTAAAGAATTCTTGCATGCAGATATGAACAAAATGAAACTTACCTAAAAATGTGTCTGCCAGAATGATGGATTGTGATGACAAGGCTGCTCGGAAACCCTTACTCTCTGAAGGAATAATAGTTGACTGGCATACAAATGCTCCAACCAGATTTGTGTAATCATCTGACCCTGCCACCATTTCCTTTACTGTGAAGTCTGTTATATTGTTGGTACAGAGAGCCATCTTCTCCCCCTAGAAAAACAGAGTCATATAGAGGTTTTATTGAAGTTCACTCTCTAAACTGGACCTCAGCTAGCTAGTGACTCTAGAAGAGGAGTGGTTCTCTCCTCACCACAGTTCTGATTTGTTAGATCTGGTGAGGGGCCCAGTCACGGGTAATTTTTAAAAGCTCTTGAGACAATTCCAATGTTCCACCAGAGTTGAGAGTCACTAAAGTTATCATGAATACACTAATTCAAGGCTGCATTTCTCCTCCAACTACAAGCAACATTTGTGCTGGGTGAAAGCCATCTAACTAGAGGAAGTAAAAGTCATTTATGAACTCCTCAATTCACAGAATAACTATGTATGCAAAGAGATCAGAATGCTGATGATGGTTTTAATGCCAAGGAAAAAGATTTGCTCTTCCTTGTCCTTCACAGGCAGATGTGTGCCAAAAAGGCAATGCAAAGGCTAAAGAAGAAAGCATGAAAGCCATATTGCTGCAAAGTCCTAGGACAACATCAAAATTCTAAACAGTCAGTCCCTAGAAGTGTCTTTATTCACATACTCTTAGATTCAATGACGTGTATCTGCCCAACTACACAGTAAGTTGAAGGGAATACAAGGTTTACTTTTTTAATCATTTGGAGGGTAGTGGAAAGATATAATTTATAAAAACTGGAGGACTCTTTAGACATAGTATGTTTAAATATACTATAGTTCCAAAGCGAAGGACTGCATCTTGCTCTATAATTTCTGGAAAGAAATGTGCAAAGGAAAATAGAAACACTATTTTATTGGTCTTAGATATAGAGTGTGCACAGGTGGGCATAAAGAAAAGAATACATATTTTGCTTTGTTACTGCAGCTGGCAATCATAACCTATGAAATGTTCTCCCTCCACCAAGCCTTCTCACCACCATACAGGTGCAATATATTTTTACTGAGCTTAAATTAAATTGTTGAGGCCAAAATGAGAGAGAAATGGAAAAGAGCAGAGAAGAACTACTGAGGAAAGAAAGAGAAAAACAATACTAAACAGAACGAAATGAGAATATAAAGGAAAAAAGAGAAAGGAGGCAGAGGAGAAAAGAGAAGACAAAAGAAAAAATAGTGGTAATACAGAAATAAGACTAAGAAAAAGTATGATATATAATGGAATTCTCATTCACTGCTTGACATAGTATTAAACATAACAAGTACTTAATATATATTTACTTAGTGAGTAATTGACTAATGAATTGAATGAATATGTAAAATTAGGACAGGGCAAATGTCATACCATGTAAAATTTACAGAATTTTTTTGTTCAAAAACATCTGTGGTCATCATATCCCTTTTTGTTTCCTTTGTACAAAGGTTGCCACAAAACCTCATAATGAGGACCGTTAGCAATCCAAGAGTCAATGTAGAAAGAGACATGGAGGAAAGGTCTTACATAGGCATACACCTCCCAACCCGAACCTTCTCTGCCCTTAAAAACATTGAACATACAGTTCTGTAACTCTCCCCATTACTAGTGTCAATTAAGGTTCTGCTTCTTCTCACCGAAAATAAAATCCCATTATTTACTAGCAGAAGCTACCTGATCAACTGATGTTTGTCCCCTGCTTAACTCCTTTTTATTTTCGCACAAACTTCCTCTTGGAAGTCTTTTCCTTTTTAAAACACAGAATTGATAACATTATAAACAACAGTAAACCTTTCTCAGACTATGACTACTTGCCTAAAATATAGGCGGGGTAACAAGCCTGAGCCACCTTTATAAATATGAAAGAACCTCAAAGCGCTTCCACCATAGCTCCAAGCTTTGGGGTTCGGGAGACTGGATGAGTGCTCTGATGGACCGAGAACCAGACAAGGTTGCCTCCGGTGGAGAAAGCTGCCAACCAGCATGTTAGGAGACAACAGAGAATGTAAGCAATCAAAGCTCAGTTTCTGACATTTGGTTGTTAGTTTCCATAGAGATTTTACTGAGCCATCAGCGTAGAAAATATCAGCTCAATCTGAATTGAAATATAGCTCCATCTCCCCTTGACAGCCAGAACTCACCTCATGCCCACATAAACTAATATTGAAGAAATGGAAATACTTTGTTCCTTTGGAGGTAAAGCTGGGGCCATTCATTAATGAGCCCACGCTGCTGAGGTTGCTGAAGTCATAGTGCAAACTCTGATTTTCTTTCTCATGGTAGAAAAAGCAGTCACTGTAGCAAACTGAGTGGTCCTTTGATTGAGATTAAGAAATGTTTAAAAAATAATAATACAGCAGAACAGAAAGCATTAGTTACTATGAACAATATTTCCAAAAACCTAGGTTTAAAATCTATTTCAGTAATTTCATCTTAGTTATAATATATTTTACTATAATAATACAGAGAATTTCTAAATGTTAATTAGATTTTCTTAAGCAAAGTTTAAAAGATTCAGAAAGCAGTTATTCCAAGGTTAGTACCCTGTAGAAAGGTATTTTACTACATAGTTGAAATTCCCTGTCCATTTAAATAGACAAAAACTACTAAAGTAAAACTACTTTCTCCTTTACCCGTAATATAGTATCAACCTTTGCCCTTAAAATATTATAAGACACACTTGCTGTTCTTCATATACTCTTACAGCCAACATATAGAGGCTGTTTAGTTGCTCTGCTCTAACGGAACACACAAGACATCAATTTTTATATTTTTGGAAAGCATTCTTATGTGAGTGCTGTTCTTAATATTTTATGTTCCCAGAAACTAGCACTTACACGGAATATATTAAGCGCTCAATAAATGTAAAAGGAGAGAAAACAAGAAAGGGAATGCAAAAGTCATTTACACACACAACTAGCAACCTTTGTAGCTCCTGAAGAAACATTACAGTGAACTTCTCAGTTTTCCTATTAAAATGTGCTTTCCTGGAGATGATGAAATATAATATACTCACTTACCCGAGTGCTTCTACTCCCAGGCCCACATGGAATACAAGCCTCCTTGCCGTAGACCTGATGTATGGACAGGTAGGTGTCAGGTGGACACTCCTTGCACTGGTTGGTTTCTTTCTCAATGTAGTGGCCTGGGGGGCAGGGGACACACGATGAGCCCGACTGTTCAGAACCGAGGGCACAGGCACGGCATGAGGACGCCACCCCATCAACTGCATTAGTGGCAGTGATAGAATAAATCTTCACCATGTCATTGATGAACCGTCTATTCTAAAAAGAGAGCAGAAAGTAATGACTTCTGCTTTGGGGCTTAATTGGACAACCAGATTGTTTCATGTTGATCACCAAAATAAGCAGAGTGTTCCAGCCTTTAATTTATAAATGACAATAGATTAATTTTTTGGATTTTTTTTTTTTTAATCAAATCTTCACATTAAAAGCAAAATTCTACAGTCATGGAATTCTAAGAGTTTTGTTATAATCATCATAAGATATTTCAAAATGGGTACTAACTGGGTGTATTTGATAGACCTTGTATCTGGAAAAACTAGTATGGTTTAACAGAGGAGCAACTTTATCTCTCATCATCACTCACTCAGATGTGAGCCCAAACTAATGCTACAATAGGACTCTGACAGTGGCAGGGTGGGAGCCTTGGAAGACTGAGGCTCTGGCCCTCAGCCTAACACCAGCTCTGCAATACTGATGCAGTCACATGACTTCTCCGGGCCTTCCTCTCTCTCTCTCTAGTACTTGCCCTGACCAGCATTCTCTGATTTCTACTGAAAGGATTTTGAACTGAGAGAAAGAGTCTGTGACTTACTATACCTTTCCTTATTGAGATACTGGGTCAGTTAAGATCTCGTTTTCACCAAGTAGTGGACATCACCCTATCAGTACAGGGCAGCATCACCCTGACTACTTAATGCTTTTTGTTTGGAGCAAAGGCAAAAGGGAGGCAAGGAAGCATCCCATAGCATGTTCATGCCATGCATGATGGTAATCTGAACACTCATAAATAACAGATGGAGTCAGGTAAAATATGGGGAGTGGGTTCCCCAGTGAAAGCCTCAAGAGAAAAGAGAAAATGCTCCATCTGCAACCACAGCTTTAAAGCAATTTCTGAACAAGTGGTTTTCCTTGTTCTCTACTCGGGAAGGTCACATATGGGGATACACAAAAATAACAACCCTGCTGCCATTGAAACATACAATGGAATTTACTAAGGGGAGAATTAAGGTCTACACTAGCAGGGAAAGTAATAGAGAGTAAATAACTCTCTGTGTTAACCCCAATCAAGTGTCCATACACACCCTCCAGGCTATAAAAGGAGACATTACTGTGACAAAATTATAACATCTGTTAATGGCCCCTGGACAAATGTCTGATCGTTCAGATGAAGAGGAAGAAAGTCACCAGCCTTCTCAGAGTCTGAGAGAGCTTTTCGGATAACTAAAAAATGAGAAGTTCTTTCTCTTAAGCTTTCAGTAACTATAATTGTCCACAGTGTAGGGCAATTTAAAGATTCACTGTATTATTCCATTTCATACATTCTTGCTCTCAAGAAAAAACATTTTATACCAACCTATTTCATAACCAAATGCTTGATTCCACATTAGTAAAAAGCTATCATTTCCTCCACAAGATCTGAATGATCACTTTCTATGAATTTCCACTGGAGGCAATAACTTTGCATTTAAAAAAAAAAAAAAAAAAAAAAAAACTTCGAACTTACATCTTGACCCTGGTTAGTTCTCTGGAATGCCCACGTAAATGTGAAGGTTGCATTCTTGAAGATGATGTGGGTGTAAGCTTGTTTTTCTTTGGTTCCACCCCATGATTCCACCACATTGGTACTTTTTCTATTAATATCCTAAAATATATATATGAAAAGAGCACAAACTCAGTATTAATATACATGTGTATTCATTACAAATATGTGTTTATATTTATAGCATGCCCTGGAAAGTTTGTAAATATTTATCTGCAGAACACTTCACACTAGAATTCTCAAAACTTCCCTTCAAGTCTACACAAGCTCTCACTAGCTTAGTAAGTGCCACATATCAGCCACATTGGCAATATAATCTGAAAGAGGTCTCAAATCATGGTATTGTTAAAGGGGATTTGTATGTGTTTATGTGTGTAGCTTGGAGAAATATACTTAGGAGGGGAAATATAATTCCTTAAATTCCTCACAGTAAACTTCGTAAAATGGCTTTCCATTTTCTTCTGGAAGATTCTGGGAGATTCTGATAGGCAGCTCTTACACAGACATTATAAGTTCTCCCTCATTTATACTTGCTACTTCCAGGGTTCCCCAAGGGAAGATTAATCAGAATGTTATTTTATGTTCATAAAATATTCTTTTGCTTATACTTTAATTTCAATCGAATAAATTTGTATAATATTTTATCTGATTTCCTTAGATAAATTCAAACTTAGAATACTGTGTGATATTCCAACCAACACATTGTCATTAACATGGTTAGAAAGCAAATATAATAAACCAACTAAATAATGTAATACACATCAAATTTATTTGAAATGAAAACCAAGACCAACCCTGAATTTTCCTATTAGTCTTCCCTTCAGAACACCTAATACATGACTTAAGAATCTGGATGGGCCTCTGTTAATTATCTTGGAGGTTGACAATATGGTGGCATGAACTCAAGACGTGCCTGTTTCTTCCTATGATATAAACATAGGAGTCAAACATGTTATAAAGCAGTCAAATATGTCATAAAGAGGTGCACGCTGAGTTCACGCTACAGAGAAAAATAAGAGAATGCACCTTTCATACATTACAGAATTCCCCACATCACCCAACAACCAAATCATCACACATGCCCCTTCCTAAAAGGAGTCCATATATACAGATAGTGCTCTGCTAAACACCACTTTCCTGGATGTTTATTCCAACAATAAGTGGAATTTATTGCTTTACTGCAACTAATACCACTTTATATTTGTAAAACACTACACGATTTTGAAAGCATTTTTACATGCTACTTAATTGATATCTCAAAAAATCCTGTGAGAAGACCAAATCACACAGAAAGACAACTAATAGATTCTGCCATGAGCAACAACTCTAATATAGATTTACCAAAACAAATAGTTGTAACACCTGCCCTCAGGAGTGCTTGGTCAAATAAGACAGACAAAAAAGCAAATACATTCACATAATTAAGATAAGGTTTTCTCAAAGGCTTTTAGGAGCGCAATGGAAAGAGTTGTTAATTTTACATTAGGGAATAAAAAATCTTTCAAAAAGCGTGAAGGCTAAGCTGCCCTCACAGTACGAATGGGAGCTCACCAGACAAAAAAGCAAAATGAAGAATGTCATTCTAACCCAGAGTGCCAAGGCAAGAGAAATGAAAGAATACAGGGTGTTCCACTAACAAATTCAGGGTGCTTAAAGAGGGGTGAACGTTCACAAGTTTGGTAACAGAGGGTGGCAAAGACCATCCAGATGCCCTAAAGAATCTCAGGCCTTGACCAGCTTGCTCAATGGTTAGAGCATTGTCCTGATATGCCAAGGTTGCAGGTTTGATCCAAGGTCAGGACACATAAAGAATCAACCAATGAATGCATAAATAAGTGGAATAACAAATCATCTCTCTCTCTCTCCTTTCCTCTCTTTCTCTCTAAAATCAATTAAAAACTTAAGTGTATTTATAGACTATTGGTTCTCAAACTTCAGCATCAGAACTACCCTTAGGGCTTGCTAAGCACCGAGAATGATGGGCCCCATCACCAGACCTTCTCATTAAGACAAGGGTGGGGCTGAGAAATTTGCATCTCTAATAAGTTCTCAGATGATACCTGGTCCAGGTTCCACACTCCAAGAGCCACTACCATAGCAATAAAAAGCTACAAAGGGTAAGAGGGTATATTTGATGCGGATGCCTCTACTATTGTTTTTATGTTTATAAAGATATTCTGACAGAAGCATGGATAGAGAATGGAGATAAGAAGGCTGGATAGGAGACTACTGTTAAAAGATAGTAGGAATCTAAATTTCAGCAATGGTTCTGAGAGTGAAGAAGGATTCACAGATTAAAGAAATAAGGAAACAGAGCTGGGAAAATTGAACATTTAAGGGTTATTTGAGGTATAATATAGATGGATATGTTGAAGATTTTTCACATTCTCCTTTTACACTACAAAGTCATTTTTTTTTTTTTCAGAACAAAATAGTCTGCCTTCATTTGAGTTTTTAGTAAGCACAGACATTTAAATCTCCATATATCTTGTATGTCATGGAGGGAATTGTTAATGGACTGTTAACTAGCTATTAAAGAATCTTAAGAAAAACAAAACAAATCATGTCTATAAAGTCACTACTTAATTATCATACTAAATTCTTAGCCAACAACCTTTTAATATCCACATGAAGTCCAGTAAAATTTTAAGCTAAGAGTTGAGATTGATAGGACATCTGGAAAAAGGATAAAATGATGACATGTACATAGTAAAGTCCTTTGTCTACACTGATTAAATTTAATGAGGCAGTGTTTTCTTTCTTCCAAGTGTCTAAAACTTTACTTTCTTCCCTCGCTTATTAATACACGTCCCACCCCCTCCCCGCACCCCGCTGCCAATGGTTTGAACTGCAGAGTTGTTATTAGAGGAAAATTTTCATCCTGCTGATGGCATATTTTTATGAAGAAATTTTCTACCAGAGTAATATTCTCCAACTTCTGTCAGTTGCTCAGGCCCCTCTCTCAGTCTTCCCACAAGAAACAAATGCTTTCTTTGTGGGTGTCATTGCACAATTCTTAGTGACTTCTTTAGACATTTTTTAATATTTTTGGAAGGCCCTAAGCATGGAAAGAAAAATAGGATTCTTATCCTTACTTGCATAAATAAATTCACATGCAAAAGAGAATGCTAAGTGTCCAGATTTCTAAACTGCCTTTGAAAGGCACTCTTTCACTTACCACCATGAAGTACAGCACACAGTCGGCAGAACAGAGCATCTCAAAGACAAATGTTATTCTTCCCAGTTCAGAACCCATGGCTCCAGTCATAGAGGTTGGTGGTCTATTTGACAGATAAAATTTACAATATTAGAATGTGCTCTGAATACAATCTGGAACAAAACTGTCACTTTTTTCATCAAGCTGAAAGCCATGCTTTTCTCTTCCCTTAATCCACTGCCCCCCTCCACCCAACTCCCTCCTCCCTCAATCTGTGCACGGCCACACCCTCTGTTCTAAATGGAGTCTCCACAGCAACGTTGCTATGCTTGAATCTCCTGGTATAAACGCTACCATCCACCCTAAAGCAAGAAAAATATACCTACTGGGAAATTTCAACATTGGGGACTAAAGCAAAATGATTTTTAAAACTTGTAGCATACTGCTTTACAGACAAAATTGAGAAAAAATATATAAACCATAAGATCCCACTGCAAATAGTCTTCATTAAGCATCCAAGAAGCATGATTGTTGTAACATTTGGATAAAACATTAAACACTTTCAGCTTGAACTAACTAATACACAATTAATAGTAACAGTTTCTCAATCACTGATTCTATAGATATTCTTATCTATATTGTCCTACTTGTTATTTGCTAAGGATATCACAATATTGCTATATTTTATAAAGGCAGTCCTACTCCATCTATTTCTACAGGGAAACAGGCATGAGGATTCTTACAGAAGGAAATCAGAATTGGTTTTCCTTACTTAAATCCTGGGATATGCAAGTTTAAAATGAGGTAATCATTATCAGAACCTCCAGCCCCACTCTGGATATGATCTCCAGCCACCTCCCAACCTGGAAATGATAAAGGTTATCTTTATTAGTAAAAATTCCATTAATGATTACTAACAAATTTTTAAAATAAGTTTAAGAAAAGACCATTAGTGTTTATGTTCAAAGTAGAAATACTCCAAAAGAATTTCCTATTTTTAAATTGCAGCTACAATTGCACACAGAGGTAAACTCCTACATACCAATAAAGACTTTCCATATGATTCCCCAGAAATGATCAAATAATGCATTTTTGCATAAAACTTATTTAATGAGAGAACTAACAACAGTTTTCTCAATGAGGCATGATTACCTTTTTTGAACTAAAGCAGATGGTCTTTATGCATTCTAATACAGTAAGAAGGAAGATCCTAGTCTCCTGGTACCAATGAGAAATAGAAACCTCTAATTACTTAATGAAGAAGATTTGAGATGTAGAGTTATTTCTTATAGTTTACTATATTGTTGTTCCCAATTTTAACCCTTGCTCTGTATCCATTCACTTATTCATTCACTCAACAGGCATTTCCTGAGTGATAAGAACCATGATATGCACCTAGGGATAGAAGACAAGACTGCATTCTCCCTCACTGAAGAACCAGTAGAATACGAGAGGACACACAGACAATTGTCATCAGCACGGAGTAGTACAGATGAACAGAGAGGATGTTAGGGGGTGGTCTGTACTTTGCATAAAAACAATCAACATACCATAGGCTCTAATGGCCACAATATAATGAGGAAAAGAGAAGCATTCTCCACACACCATCAAGCAAGGTTATTAATTTATGGCAATGGTTTGGCACTGACACTTCCATCTCTAAAAAAAATGTCAATATCTGCTATTTCAATGAGTATAAAGGATAAACTGAGGAAGGGATTAATAGCAGTGCTAGAGTAGTAATTTGGCAGTCTTTGAAATCTTATAATCAGCAGTTTATAGAAGGTGATATGTTGAATGTACATAAATCAAACTAGTCCTTAAAAAATATGCACCAATCTACTTGTTTCTGAGAGAAATGCCAATTGTTCTATTGTCTAAAAGTTCATGAGGTTAAAAAGAGAATCAAGCAGGTATCAACTCCTAATGCTAAGGGCTGAACAGCCATAAAACAGTCTGATCCAGTAAGACTCCAGGCCCTTGACTACACTGTAAGTAATGGGAAAGGCATTTAGGTTTAGGCAGACTGCAAACTTGTGTCTGAGGTTAGAGGAAGAGAGATATTCCCAAGTTGGAGGACATCTATACTGAGAGAGGAAGGACACAAGAAAATTGTAGAAAAATCCTGAGTAACAAACTGAAAACTAGCTGAAGAGAAGCCTTACTACCAAGGACAGACAGAAGAAAGGACTTCACCAAAACATGACTGGTAGGGAGTGTGGAGATACAAGAGAGTTGGCTGGGCTCCCACAGGTGGCAGCTGGAGTTCTAAAGGGATATTTCAGTGACTGGGAGGTTCCCCCTAAGAAGTATGCGATCTAAACCCCAAGCTGGGCACCCCAGTCTAGAGCACCAGAACAAGAAAAAGAACCCAAATAACATTCAGCTGTGAAAAGCAGTAGAGTTTCTGTCTTCCGGGAAGAGACGGCTAGAGTTGCAGAGAGCCTCTTAAAGGGCCAATACAAAAAAAATTCCATTTGCAGCCACTTACCCTGGGCTCCAGCAGTGGTAGGGCAGACTGGAGTAGAGCCACATAAGGAGAGTCTGGGGTTGGTGGCTCTAAGGAGAGAGCCAAGAGGTCAGCTGCCAGGATCCTTGTGGTCAGTCATTCCCCATACTGCAGAAGCTACCCTTCTCAGGCAGAGCACTCCCCTTCATGCAGCGTCAGTTTGGGGGGAAGCAACAGCCCCACCCACAGGAATCCTTCTTGGCCCATCCTGTGGAGCTTAAGCCAGGCTGCTGAGGAGTACAGCTGTAGTCACTTTCAATGATTAAGCCTAACAGAAAGCCTGCAGGCAGAGGCGGACCTCTTGGAGCTTTGAGACTTTAGCAGAACCTCCCCCAGGCCTATTGCTGGTAAAAGCCAGACTTGGTGCACAGCTGTTCTTTCTGCACACATCCAGGCCCTGCAAAGGGATCCACAAACTATGAATCACTGACAGCTTCAAACAGGTTGCTCAGGGCCTGTAACAGGCAGCATTTGACATAGGACTGAATCAGAGTCTATGCAGATCTGCCTAATACATAGAAACAAACACAAGGAGGCAGCCAGAATGGGAAGACAAAGAAACAGGCCCCAAATGAAAGAACAAGAGAATTCTTCAGAAGAAGAGCTAAATGAAATGGAGGCAAGCAATTGATCAGATATAGACTTTAAAATAATGATTGTAAGTATGCTCAACAGCATGAAAAAGACATAGAAACCATTCAAAAGGACCAGTCAGAAATAAAGAATGTAATATCTGAAATACATAATACACTGGAAGGAATAAAACATAGGTTAGATGAAGCAGAGGACTGAATCAGTGATTTGGAAGACAAGGTAGAAAAGAATATACAAGCAGAGCAGCAAAACAAAAAAAATTTATGAGGAGAGTTTAAGGGACCTTTGGGACAAATATGAAATGCAACAACATCCACATTATGGGGATACCAGAAGGAGAAAAAAGTGAGCAAGGGATTGAAAATCTGCCTGAGGAAACAATGACTGAAAACTTCCCTAACCTGGTGAAGGGGAAAGACACATAAGTTCAGGAAGTGCAGAGAGTCCCAAAATAGATGGATCCAAAGAGGCCCACACCAGGATACATCATAACTGAAATGGCAAAGCTTAAACACAAGAAGGGAATTTTAAAAACTGCAAGAGTAGCCCTGGCTGGTGTAGCTCAGTGGATTGAGCGCGGGCCTGTGAACCGAAGAATCGCGGTTCGATTCCCAGCCAGGGCACATGCCTGGGTTGCAGGCCAGGTCCCAGGAGGGGACACACAAGAGGCAACCATACATTGATATTTCTCTCCATCTCCCCCTCTCCTTCCTTTCCCCTCCAAAGATAAATAAATAAATTAAACAAAAATAAAGGTGAAAAAAAAAAACTGCAAGAGTAAAACAGTTACTTACCTACAAGGGAGCTCCCATTAGACTGTCATCTATTTCAGGACAGAACGAACTGGCATGAAATATTCAAGGTAATGAAAAACACAGACTTAACAACCATGGCTACTTTACCCAGCAAGGCTATCATTTAAAATTGAAGAAGAAATAAAGAGCTTCCCAGAAATAAAGAGCTTCCCAGATGAGAAAAAGCTAAAGAAATTGGTTACAACCAAACCAATATTGCAACAAATGTTAAAGGGCTTAATGTAACACAAAAGACCAATGAATCCAAGAGCTGGTTCTTTGAAAAGATAAACAAGAATGAGAAACCTTTAACCAAAATCATCAAGAAAAAAATAAACAGGGCCCCAAAAAATAAAATCAGAAATGAAAGAGGAGAAATAACAACTTATATCAAAGAATTATAAAAGATTGTAAGAAAATATTAGGAACAACTATATGCCAACAAATTGGGAAACCAGGATGAAATGGATAAATTCCTAAAAACATACAATCTTCCAATAATAAATCAAGAGGAATCAAGAATCTTAATAGACAGATTACACCTCTTGAAATTGAAGCAGTAAATTGATCAAAAAACTTCCTACAAACAAAAGCCCTGGACTGGATGGCTTCACAGGTGAATTTTGCTCAACATTCTGAGAAGAACCAACACTTCTCCTTTTCAAGCTATTCCAAAAAATTCAAGACAAGGGAGGACTCCCAAGCTCATTTTATGAGGTCAGCATTATTTTAATTTCAAAATCAGATAAAGGCACTACCAAAAAAAGACAATTATAGGTCAATATTCCTGATGTACATATATGCTAAAATCCTCAACAAAATATTAGCAAACCAAATACAGCAACATACAATAATCAAGTGGGATTCATTCCAGAGATGCAAGTTTGGTACAATGTTCACAAATCAATAAATGTGGTTCACCACATAAACAAAATGAAGGATAAAACCACATGATCATATCAAAAGATGCAGAAAAAGCATTTGATAAAATCCAGCACCCATTTCTGATAAAAACTCTCAGTAAAGTGGAAATAGAGGAAACATACCGAAACATAATAAAGGCCATATATGACAAACCCACCGCCAGCATCATACTCAATGGGCAAATACCACAAGCGTTCCCCTTAAGATCAGGAACAAGACAGGGATGTCTGCTTTCACCTCTTTTATTCAACATAGTATTTAATGTCCTAGCCACAGCAATCAGACAAAAAGAAGAAATTAAAGGCATCCAAATTGGAAAGGAGTAAGTAAAACTGTCTTTATTTGCAGATGACATGATATGTACATACAGAACCCCAAAGAGTCTGCCAAGAAACTACTAGAACTGATAAGTGAATTCAGCAAAGTAGCAGGATACAAAATTAATATTCAGAAATCAGTTGCATTTTTATATACCAATAATGAACAAACAGAAAGGGAAATTAAGAAAACAATCCTATTCACAATTGCTTCAAAAAGAACAAAATATCTAAGAATAAACCTAACCAAGGATGTAAAACAGCAGAGAAGGCCAAAGAAAAGAAAGTAGTACATGGGCAGTAAAACACTAAGTTGGAAGGGAACTAGCATCCTTGCAAGAGGAAACAAACGTTTCTCATATTTGAACATTGCTTGTTGTTATAGGTTGAATTGTGGCCTTTGTCAAAGATATGTGGAAGCAGTAACCCCTGGAGACCGCGAATGGACTTGATTATTTGGAAATAGTGTTTTTGCAGACATAATCAAGTTAAGATGAGGTCTTTAGGGTGAGCCTAATCCAACATAATTGGTGTCCCTATGAGAAGACCGACATTTAGACACAGACACACAGGGAGAATAGACACCACATGAAGACACAGAGACACACAGACACACAAAAAAAGACACACACAAAAAAGAGGGCCACACGAGGATGGCGGCAGAGACTGCAGTCAAGCTGCCACAAGCCAGAGAATGCCTGGAGTTAGCAGAAGCTAGAAGCAAGGAAGGATCATCCCCTACATCACCTTTTTATTTTTCACACAATCACTTATTATTTTGATATCACATACTAATATTACAGAGATGCATACTCTCCAAATTAGTAATTGAACATTTTGGAAAATTAACAAACACTTGAATTGTAGCCTCTAAGTGAATGAGTGGTTAAATCAAGTAGTATTATGAAACTTAGACTAGGAGTAGGTTCTTTAAAAGATCCAATGAAATTTTCAGATAGGCTTTACTAGTAAGTGAATACACATGTGGGCACACACAATTACTGATGCTTTCAGAAAGTCATTCAATACCCTAGCCTTCCCAATCTTACTTTTCCAATGCCTTATCTTCTTCAATCCAGAATTCAATCATAGTATCTTTTTAAAACATAAACCCTATGGTCAGGTAATAACTACTGTATATTTTCTTCCCTTCCTTAGGATAAATTCCTACAAGTGGATTATTGGTCAATAAAGAGGAACATTTCATAATGTTCAATATATATTAGGGCTTTTCCACATACATGTTTAACCAACATTATCCAAAGACCAATTATCTGTCAATCCTTGTATTCATGTGTACACCTCACTTTCTATATCCCAAGCTTGTTTATTTTGGATAGGTTCTGATTTAAAACATATGTAATTAAAAAGCATTTTTTAATTTATAAGTTTAAAGTAAAGGATAAGTTTTTTTATGAGTTTATAAAAGTAAAGGATGCATTTGGTATAAAACCTTATTATTTGTAACACCTACTCCTAGTGCCAAATTTAAAAATACATATATAGATATTGTCATTCAATCCACCAACAAATATTGCAGAACAGCTAATTGCTAGGCTCTCTAAGAATTTAAAATGTAAGAACAAAGAACATTCAGCAAACATCCTATAGAACTCACTCTGCCACACTTTCAAGTTTTTAGTAAGTGAGGTTCATCAATATTTTGTAATCAGGGTCATGGACTTCATAGGCAAAGACAGACAGAGATGATTTAATTAACTTCTCACCACGGCTCAGAGCTGAGCCAGACAAAACCAACACAGGCAGAAATGCTGTCATATTACTCTTTAAAATGGCAAACAACATAGATCTCATTACCTTCCCCTGGTAACCTATTCTGGTATTCATCACCGTAATTGGTCCTCCTCAGTATCTACCTTTGAACTGACTCCAAAAATGCACAATCATTTATATTTTTATAGGAAAGTCATCCAGCTATAATACCAGATTTACTATTTCTATGTGAGGGCTCAAAGACACACAAGCAGCCAAATAAGACTGATGTTCTTCACGCCCACATGTAATGTTTTAAAGAGCTGAATCTGAAAGTCTATGCTGCCAAAATACATCAAGTAGGCTGACTCTGAACTCACCATTCATTCCATCACATTTCGAATTTCCAACATTAAAGCAGGAGGTTTTCATGTTGCCCGGAAGGACATTCCACCATTTATATTCAAAGCCAAGTGCCGGCTCTGTTCCTGCTGGGCATGGTCTACATTCTACAGGAGACAAGTGGGGTGAACAATCAGAGTTAAACTTCATCTGGACAACTTCTGCTTTCTCTGTTTAAAGCCCTGCTAAATTTTAATTAGCAGAGACAGAAGGAGAGATATTGAGCCACCCATTTTGTTAAGAATTAATAACTTTTTCAAAAGCAATCTGGAAAGAAAAATAATTCTGGATATATTATACACATGCATTCTTACATGAAAAAGGAAAAGATAAATACAAAATCTTTAAAAACAATTTTCTCCTTCATTTTTGAGAGTAACTGCTAATCTTAAATTCTACTCTACATGAAGAATAACTCCGAAACAAGTTCTCTTATGTGTGATTTAAGAATCAGTTCCATCCACTTCATGAATAAAGAAATATTTCACACTTCCTATTGGTTATTAAATGGAACAGAAAATCATGCATTCCATTTAATCATGGAATAATTACTTGAAATTCAAAATATTGGCTATGGTAAAAAATGATACTGGGAATTGAGGGCTATGGAAGGAGTTAAGGGTTTTGAATAAACCTGATTTAAATTAACATCTGCATTATTGAAATGGAAGGTCTTTTCTAACCATTTTTTAATTTACCCAAGACAATCTTCCCTGAACAAACAGTTCCTGGTACCAAAGTAGTGCAGGAGACATTTTTATTATACAAAACCTGCTCAGTGATGATGAGCTAGACATTATTACCTACAATTTTACAGATGAGAAAATTGAGGTTCAGAAGGTTGGAGTAATTTAGATAAATCACACTATTGGTAGCCTGCAGGATGTGGACTCACACCCAAGTCAATTTGACTCCCGAATCCTTTTTATGTTCTCTCTCAGAGGCCCTGAATGTTAAATATCTGGAATGGCTATATTCAAGTAAGAAACCTGAAACTAAAATGTATTTTAATCTTTGTCTACCAAAATTAAAACAAAAATTCTGTAACCACTTTCTATATTACTTGGTAAGTACTGAAATTTTCCCAACTACACACTTTTAAACAATTTACTTAGGGACTATAATATGCCATATGATCAAAATGAGCAATTTTTGATATTATTGTAGCACATAATGTGATTTATTATTTCAAAGATGAATTAGAAGACATTATATTTCATGCTTACATTGATATATGTGTACGCATACACTGGAGGAGAAGTGCTTATCCTTAATCACTTAATATGGTGCAATTTCTTATCAGTATCCAAAGGCTGACTCACCTCATTAAGATTGCATTACACAAAATGCCATCAAAAGTTATCCTTATGATATGTTAAATAAACCATTGCAGTCTCATGATGCCGTTATTATATTTCTCAACACTACTTCAGTCTCTGAGAAAAGTATGTTTTAACAAAGAATGATTTCCTACGAACAATTTGGAACAAAGAAGTCACAGTAGTCCAACAAGATTATTATGCTAAAGGTCCAATTATTGGGCCAACTGATATCCTACCCTTTGTTCCATCTGAAAACATCCCAGGAGGGCAGGGATGGCAAGAAGATGATCCATTGTTATAAAATCCAGGGTTGCAAGGTGGACAATCCTTCTTCTCTCCAGAAGGGGGCAACCTAATAGCATCTGTTAGATCTTCCCGGCAGATTTTGGGCTCTATCCACTTGTACATTATCTGTGTCTGCAAAAAAGACTCGTAAGTCATCTAACAGCCTTTATGCACTTTAAACTTCCAATAACACAAATGTTAAACTGACAGCCTAGAAAATTCCAAATAGTGGCAGAATAGAAGGGCCAAATAAAGACAATCTAAAACATCAGTAACAAAATGAGATGAAAAGAAAAAAAAAAATTTTAGTGGGAAAATGGCTATTTCCAAGTATTTTTACCCTAAGCTACAGGTGGCTTTACCTCATACATGGCACATTCCTCATCATGAAATTCTTCTTTAAAATACAGATAACGTGGTTATAGCCCTTATTCTTCTACCCACTCACTCACTTTATTCCTCTACCAACATAAGTCTATGCAGAGGTGTTTTCATTCTGAGACCCGCACTACTCTCTTCCTTTCCCTCAAACACAGTACCTATCACCAGGCTTTCCACATAGTGATCACTGCCTCCCAAAAAATACAATTATTTTTTAAAAGAATATATATAGCTTCACATTTTAATCCTGTTATTTCATAGACATTGGTAGTAGAAGACATTCTATGTCTTTTCCAGTATCCTGATGTTAGACTCCAAGATCTATAACAAAATATTTCCTTCTGACAATTTTAGGCCCTCTTGCATGTGTGCTGAGCATCAGCATTGAGACAGCTCTGGGCTTCGGGGCAAGATGTCAGGATAGGTAAATGGTCTGGGAATGGTCTGCGGTCTGGGAAGGTGTGATACTCACATCAATATCACAATTAAACTACAGAACAACCATCATTCATAACTGCCCCATATCAGGTCCCAAGCACAGGGTTCCAGTCTGGAAAGAGAAGTCCTTATAACTTCTGGCTGTGAAAACCAGACGGCATTGTGGCTAAGTGAGACAGGGGGCTTCCAGAATGCCAAGCATTCCTCTTAAAGGGCCTGTGGATGCACATACTCAAACTCACTCACTCTGAGCTCCAGCGCTGGGGCAGTAGCTCAAAAGACACCAGGGACATATGGAAAAAAACTGAATTGTCTGGTTCTGGGGTGAGAACAGGAGGGTCAGCTTTCTCTCAAACATAAGTGCTAGCAGAAGCCATTGTTCCTTTATTGAGCCCTCCCCCTGAATATGCAGGCTGACACCATATCTTAGTCACCATCAACCTGACAAACATTGTTCGTCCTGCCCTGGTGACTCCCTGAGACCCTGCCCTGCCCAAGTGGGCATGCCCAAGCCACTTCCAGTGGTTTTTTTTTCATACAAATGTTATCTTGGCTCATGCTACACTTCCCTAGAATCTATAAAAGCTTCACAAACCCCATACCTCTTGCTAAGTTGCCCCCAGCCCAGCACTAGCAGCAGGTAGCCTCAGTTTGAAGCCTGGCCTTTCTGGGGCACCTCCCAGCCAAGCAAAAGCAGCAGTCATTTTCTGATCACATTATAGTTCATGAAGGGCAGCCCCGAGTAGGACACAGGAGGTGGCTGAACATGGCCTGTACCTCCAACGAGGCCCCAGGGCCAACACCCCTGGTGGCCAGCTTCAGACCATGCCAGAGCACCACCCAACCACCTCTATAAGCAACACACTCAAGGGGTGGACTTGGAAGGCATCAGAGCTTCACTGAAGTGAGCTCTGCTCCATGGGGTCGGCCCCCACACAGCATCTCCTCCACTGTAGTCCAAACTGGTCCTTATAGCCAACTGACTTGGGGGTCAATCCCTCCCAATGATGTACCATCATCAGTCAAGGCTTAACTACAATAGAAGGGTTCACACAACCCAAACAGTGGGTGCAGTTGTAGGCCCAGGCTGGGTGACCAGGAAGGCTGTGTCACCAGGCCCTACAGGACACCTACTACATAAGGCCACTCTACCAAGACTGGGAGACACAGCAGATCTACCTAATACACTGATTTTTCAACTAATGTGCAACAACAAATTGGTGTACCACACGAATTTTTAAAACATGCGATACCTGACTGTTTAGTCAGAGACACTGACCTCTTCTCCCTTAGATTGTCAAATAAAAAGATGACAACAGCCAACACAATAGCCCTCCAGTGTGAATGAACCAAACTTATATCTATTTTAATGTAAGATCAGCAAAAAATATATTTTCGGTGTGCCACAAAATTTTAGTAATTACTTTATGTGTTCCATGAGATGAAAAAGGTTAAAAATTGCTGACCTCATACACATAAACAAAAACAGAGAGGCAGCCAAAATGAAGAGACAAAGAAACATGTCCCAGATAAAGGGACAGGAGAAATCTCCCGAAAAAAGAGCTAAGTGAAATGCAGGCAAGCAGTTTACCAGATACAGAGCTATAAGGGTAGTCAAGAAACTTAATGAAAACTTCAAAGGCATAAACAAGGACATAGAAACCATACAAAAGGAATATAATAAATGAAATGAAGAAAACATTAGAAGGAATTAATGTAATATTAGATGATGTAGAAGGTTGAATGAGCAATTTGGAAGACAAGGTAGCAGAAAACAGAGTAGCAACAAGAAAAATAATTTTTAAAGAATGAGGATAGTTTAAGAGACTTCTGAGACAACATCAAGCATAACAACATCCACATCAAAAGGCACCAGAAGGAGGAGAGAGAGAGCAAGAGCATTTCTTCTGTTTGAAGAAATGACTGAAAATTTCCCTAACCTAGTGAACGAAAAAGACATTCAAGGCCAGACAGTACAGAGAGTTCCAAACGAGAGGAGCCCAAAGAAGTCCACAATGAGACACATCATAATTAAAATAAAAGCACCAGAAGAAGAGGAGTTAGTTACTTACATGGGAGGTCACATGAGACTGTCAGCTGATTTCTCAACAGAAACATTGCAGGCCAGAAGGGACTGGCAGAAAACATTCAAAGTGATGAAAAGCAAAGACCTACAACCAAGATTACTCTACTCAACAGAGGTATCATTTAGAATCAACAAACAGATAAAGAGCTCTCCAGACAAGAAAAAGCTAAAGTAGTTTATCCACACCAAAACAGTATTACAAGAAATATTAAAGGGTCTTCTTTAAGAAGAAGAAAAAACATATAAATAATAATAAAAACGTGAATAATAAAGTGGCAATAAATACATATTTATCAACATTGTTTGAAATGCAAATAGACTAATGCACCAATAAAAAAACATATGGTGGCTGAACAGATAAGAAAACAAGGCCCTTACATATGCTATCCATAAGAGATTCACTTCAGATCAGGAGACACACACAGACTGAAAGTACAGAGATGGGGGGAGAAATCCATGAAAATAGAAACAGTCAGACAAAAACCTATGATAACAATATGTATACCAGACAAAACAGACTTTAAAACAAGAGACAAAGAAGGACCCAGCAATTACACTTCTGTGTATTCATCTGAAAAATCCCAAAATCCTAAATCTAAAGGCGTATGCATCCATGTGCTCACTGCAGCATTATTTACAATAGCCAAGACACGAAAGTAACTAAGAGGAACAGATGACGAAGTGGTGCACATATACAATGGAGTATGACGCAGCCACCACAAAAAATGAAATCTCACCATCTGCAACAACATGGATGGACCTAGAGGGTACTGTGCTGAGTGAAGTGTCAGAGAAAGACAAATGCCATATGATTTCATTTAGATATGGAAGCTAAAAAATAAAATAAATGAACAAGCAGGAAACAAACAGACTCATACATTCAGAGAACATTTAGACAGTTGCCACATGGGAGGGGTTGGGGAGGATGGGTGAAAGAGATGAAGGGATTAGGAAGCAGAAATTGGTAGTTACAGAATAGCCACAGAGATGTAAAGTGCAGCATAGGGAATATAGTCAATAATATTAGAATAACTATGGATGGTGTCAGATGGGTATATTTTTATTGGGGTAACCACTCTGTAATTTATATAAATGTCCAATCACTGGGTTGTACACCAGAAACAAAAGTAATACTGTAAGTCAAATGTAACTGAAAAATAAAAATATTATTTTTTAAAAAGACAGCCTCTAACTTCAAAGAGGGAAGTCTTTTAAACCTTACCCTTTCATTCTTGCTCACACATGCATACACCACCCCACATACACACACACACAAAAAAAAATCCCAAAATATAACAAAATAGCTATGACTCAGTGAAACCCAAAAAGTTATCATTTTAAAATTATTCTCTTTTGAGACCAAAACACTAAATGGGTTAGCCATTTCAAAAACAAAATGGATGTTATCAGTGGGGGGAAGTGTATTCTAAATGTGAAAAAATTAAAAAATTCTTTCATAACTAAATAGTTTTTTAAAAGAAATCAATAGCTTCTTTCATTAGACATAGAACCTACTGAGAGTATCTTTCTCCTTGAAAACAACTTCCACAATAATAAGTCTAATACTGAAGCTGGAGAACCAAAATTAAAGGCAATTCTCTATAGCCATTTTCAGTTTATAGAAAATCATATATAGTAAGCCCTTTAGGCCACTCAATTTTATTCTGTTATGGAAGAGTAAACTATCTTTACTTGAAAAAGGATGCTTAAGAACATGGTTTAAAAGTTATATGTCTTGACAGAAGTATAATTTTTTTCATTTTACAGCTCTCTCTTTTTGCTTTCATTTTATGAGCTACGTCATGAAACAGTCTAACTAGCCACTTCATCCATCTGCTGCTCTCTTACTATCTGTAAAATGATGGCCATTCCTGACAGAGCTTCCTAAACAGCTAGAAAAGTAAGTTAGGTCTTGTATCCATAAGGGGTTCTCAACCCCCCTGAGAAAGGCAATATAAAATTCAGAGAATCTAAGCAAAAAACAAACAAACAAAAAAAAACCCCATCATATCAGGGGATCATCTTTTAAATTCTGGTTTAAGTACAGGAAATAACTTTTCAGTCCTCACTAATTCACAAATTTGCTGATTTATTTTGACATTAATTAAAACTGCATCGTGTTGTGTGAGTTACTGCAGTGCTGGGAATCGTTGGTTCCCACATGGCAGTGGGCGTGATCCTGAGGCTGCGCACTGAGGCCTGACCTTGGGGGCGCACTGTATAATCCCCCGCATCCACACTTTGGAAGGTCAGTATTACAATATTATCCTCAAGTTTATAAATGAGGACACTCCACAAGATCTGTTAAACAATTTGCCTGAAAAAGGTTGTTTAACAGATCTTGAGGTTGTTTAACAGATCTAGTAAATGGTAAAGTAACATAAGTCAAGGAGAATGGGTGTGGTGAGGGTAAAAATATTAAAATATTGCAAATATATTTTGAGAGATCAGCTAACCACATGATTTTCAATCCAAGCGCAATAAATGTTTAAAAATTAGCAAATGTGCACCACCTTTAACCATTCAAACATTTAAAAGTCAAATTTCAAATTCTCTGTAATACAACTTTTGTTTACTAAGCCTTGCTTCACACAGCAGACTGATTTTGTGCCTTTTTTTCTAATGGGGACAGATGCTTTCAAGTCTGGCTGACTGGGAAAAGCTAATAAGTAATATTAATGATGTACAGCACCAGATGGCTCACAGTGCAGGTGAAACACCAACAATCAACTCACTCTTTGGCAAGTTGAGATAAAATTATAAAATGTTTTATGAAACCAAAACCTTAATAGAGCAAAACTTACCAGATTGCTATTAAGATTGCAGAGGAACTAGTGTCCAAGTACATTTCTATTAAGCATGAATAAAACAAGCTTTATTGGTACTCATGGAGGTATCAGTTGGAAGCTGGTTCTTATATTGAAATAAAATTCAAGACTGGGAGGACAAAAATTTAGACAAATTTTGAGACTGAATTTGTCCATGGTTGCCAGCTTTCCTCCTTCAAACATCCCTGCACAAATGCACCAAGGCTTTGTGGACTGGCTGAATTCATTACAGATTAATTGCACGTGCTTTAAAAGGGTCTACCAGCTGTCACTCCAAGCTGACTGCCTGGTGCTTCGTGACGGTCCAGCTCAGATGTTCCCAACCAGGCTATTGCTTGCCTCTGCCTCTCACAAGCCTTGATCCTTTCTATTTGCAAACCCACTGGGAACTCATCATTTGTCTCTCTTGCGATTACATTCACCACTGTGTCAAGTTTTGCCTATTCCTGGCTTCAGAGCCATGTTCAACACCCACATGTGCTCTGACCACATCCTCAACCCACCCATTTATATATTGGCACTCGCGGGGATTCCCTTTTTTATGAAGCCTTTGCCATTATGTCTTTTCCCTGGTGGTAACCTACTTGTCTCCTTTCTAAATATGTAAAAGCCTGGGTTCTCTTCGTCCTTTATGTGGAAGACACCATCAGGATCTGACTTTGTACTGGAAATTCTAGCCAGAATTTTAGCCAAGAAAATGTTCCAAAATTAGATTGGAGTGAATGTACTGAAAACATTGAATTGACACTTAAAGTGGATATACGATATGGTATCAGAATTGCATCTCGACAAAACTGTTTTTTAAAAGATTTTAAAGAAGATTATCATAAAATTTTATTTTAAACAAATTCAGAAATCCCTAGTCACTGAGAAAGACCATGCTCTTTTCCCATCATCCTAATTAAGAAACAAGTATATTTAACTTGCTAAAATCATATAGGAAGAAAGGTTGATCTAAAACCCATATCCTTTATTAACCTATTTTTAAATGTCTCCTGTGTCTTACTCCTGCTGTAAAACTTGTAAGCACTGTGTTATAGAGCTTGAGCTCTCGGACTACTTTATAATACTGAAGTTTGCTAAAGGCCAAAGGAAAGTGCTAGATAATCTGACACCAAAACACTAGCAAACCCTCTAGGACCCCTCTGTTTCCTAGACTTAAAGATGTAGACGTTGCAGGTCGAATGTCTCCTCTCAAGAAGGCTTCCTTCTGAAACATCCTTTCCTACTAGGCACTCTTCTAGCGTTGGCAAGAAATTTTATATTTGACAAAACATGCCATTCCACAACTGAGCAGCTCTACTCGTTAGAAAATCATTACATACCCCTGGGATTTATCTTCTGTAAATTCACCTGATTAGCCCAAATTTTGCCTTATGTAATAACACAGAAAAATCTATTTATTCTTTCCTATGACTTACCTTCAAATGATAAACTTACTATTTAGAAAATTCTTAGTAAGTACCTACTATGTGTAGAAAAAAAGCCCTGGAAAATTTTAATACTAATAAGACAAGTTGGTGCTCTGGAGGAGATTATAGTATAACCCTAAGAAGACAGGTTCACAAACTGCTATAATATAAAGAAAAGTACAAGAAGAGGATACATCAGATTTGGGGTAGAGTTCCAGCCTTAAGACTTACCAGCTATGACCTTAGAGAAATTATTTAACTAATTTTATTAAGTCTCAGTTTCCTCATCTGCAAACAAAGTAAAATAATAACTAAATTGCACAGCTAATTAAAAAAAAGAATTAGAGGCAATGCTTAGAGACACACACAGACACACACTGAAGAACAAAAATACCAATGGTGTTTTTCACAGAATGGAACAGATAATCCAAAAATTTATATCGAACCACAAAGGACTTGAAATAGCCACAGCAATCTTAAGAAAGAAGAACAAAGTTGTAGGTATCACACTACCTAATATCAAACTATACTATAAGGCTATAAATTGAAACAGCATGGATACTGGTATAAAAACAGACACCAAAATCAACAGAACAGAATAGCGGATCCAGAAATAAATCCACACCTATATGATCAATTAATATTTGACAAAGGAAGCAAGAACATACAATGGGATAAAGACAATTTATTCAATAAATGTTGTTGGAAAAATTGCACCAATACATGCAAAAAATGAAATCAAAACACCTTCTTATACCATATACAAGAATAAGCTCAAAATGGATTAATGAGTTAAATATAAGATTCAAAACATAAAACTTCTAGAACAAAACATGGGCAGTAAAACCTCTGACATTTCTCTGAGCAATATTTTTTTCTGCTGTATCTCCTCGAGCAAGGGAACCAAAAGAAAAAATAAACTAATGGGAGTAGATCAAACTAAAAAGTTTTTACACAGCAAAAACCAAAAGATAACCTACTAAATGTGAGAACATATTTACCAACCATACATCTGATAAGGGGTTAATACCCAAAATGTATACAGAATACAGCTCAACACCAGACCAACAACAACAAAAAACAACAACAACAACAACAACAACAATAAACCAATTAAAAAGTGGGCAAGAAGCTGAATAGACACTTCTCCAAAGAGGACATATGCATGGCCAATACAAATATGAGAAGATGCTTAATGTCACTAGTGATCAGAGAAAAGCAAATTAAAACCACATGAGATATCATCACCTCACACCGGTCAGAATGGCTACCATCAGTAAAGCAACAAAGAAGTGTTGGTGAGAACGTGGGGAAGAGGGCACCCTCGTGCACTGGTGGTGGGGTGCGGATTGGTACAGCCACTGTGAAGAACAATGTGGAGGGTCCTTAGAAAATTAAAGATAGGAGAAGCTTAAAATAAAATTTTTAATTAATTAATTTTTTTAAAAAGACTGCGTGCATTCTGTGAACCTGCCCAGAATCACTCTTTTTACTGTGGTGACACCACCATCGCTTTGTGTGAAGGAACTGACGTGTGCGGCGCTGAAAGAATCGGAGTTCCAGGTCTGGCCTCCACAGCCACGGGGACTAGCAGGGGAACCGAGCCGTCCAACACAATTAGACCACACGCCTAGACTGAATGGTTGATCCGAGATGGTCCTGAGGTTCAAGCAGGGCCAATTAGAGTCTTTTCTGAAAGTTTGGTCTGTGCTTCTACAGTCAGAAGCTGTGAGGGTGTTTAGTGGCTTTCACAGGAAAGAGCCTGCCTGCGATGGAAATCAAAGGAGCCAAGAATATGAGCAAGAAGGGCAAAAGAAAGTCTTGATAAAATCATTTACTCTGTAGTGACTTCCCAGTCTCATGAGTCAAGAGCCTTCTGCCCTGCCTCCCCGTATCCCACTTCGGAAAAGTATTTTAAAAATTCATTAACAGAATTTTATAATTATCCCCAAATGTGGAAACAAATCTGACACCTTGTGCTGCCACCATTACAAGGAAACATGCATCCCATCCCATAATGAGGGGCAAAAAAACACCATATTTTGCCCTGGGATAAAACAGACCCCCCCCCCAAAAGTTACTGTGTTCAGTTCTAGTACTCAAAATAAATAAAACTCTAAGGCTTTTGTCTACGCTGCTGACTGTCTAACAAAAACAACGTTATCCTCCTGACTTTTGCAAGTTGCTATGAGACGGCTTTTGCGGGTATGGCAGACACGTGAGACCTGCTTTTCAACAACGAACAGCTTAATTAAAAACCAAGTATCCTTTGTATTCTTGGGAGGTTTTTTCCCTTTAAATAGCTGATGCATTTTTTATTTGGTGAGTCAGGTCTTCTCAAGCTGGATTGTCTCAGAAATCTTTTTGGCAAGCAATATTTTCTCTTTTCTAAATACTTTAATATCTGAGACTTTAACACAATAAATTTTGATTTTTCTAATCTAACCTCATTGTTCAAGCATATTGGCATCTTTCTCAGTCTTAATTCTGTCATTTTTCCCAGCTTTACTAATTTACAATTTGATATACTTACTTGTTCCTAATGTCTTCATGCAAATTAAGAATTTTAAAATGAAATTCTGAAAGTCATCGAAGCTCATAATCTTCTTTGTGTGAGTTGGAATATGTATGAACCCTCTGTTAACTTTATATTCCTATGGCAAATATACAATACCAACTGTACCCCTAGTTAAAATCAACTACATTCCTAGTTTATATCCATTTATTAAACATTTTACATAGAGTTTTTCAATTAGCCATATATCCATTTAGCCATATCGTTTAGTCCACGATTCTCTATGTTATCCATAGGAAGATCATGAGAAGCTCTATCAAATACCTTCCTAACATTAAGGATGCCTTCTCTTCATGAATACTTGCCCGTTATCACTGGTTAACATTCTTTTCATCTCAAATCTCAAGTACTGAATCTGCGTGTGTGCTTGTATACACCTATATGAGTGTACCTCAATGTATGTAAAAAGTGGGTTCTCAGCATTCTTTGAAAACAAAGCATACATGAAAAGTTAACTCACTACTATGAAACCATACCAATTCTAGCACTAGCCTGTGTCTTTAGCTGCATTTAATGCAGCTTCCCGCCCACAGACCCACATTCCAGTCACACCCACATCTCCATAGTTCTTTAGACTCCCCATACCCCCTCCCACATCAGGTCTTCACCATCCTGCTCCTTCTTCCAGAAATGCTCTCTCCCAAGCTCTTGCCTAGGTTTTATACAGAGCTCTGAAACCTCTGAAGACTAGATCAGAGTCACATAAAACTCAAGACTTCTCTGCAAAAGTAACTAATCACAATTGGAAATAATAATGCCTTTTTTTACTATCTTTTCCTGTAAAGTCTAGACCAGTGGTACTCAAACTATTAGGCTCCTGGACCAGCAGAATCAGAATCACTGGGAACTTCTTCAAAATGTAAATTCTCAAACCCGGGACTAGATCTACTGAAACAGATAGTTTGGGACAGAAACCTCCAGGTGAGTCCGATGCCCACAAAAGTTGGACACCCTCTGCTCTACAATCTATGCAGACATTTACATTCTTCTGCCTACCCTAAGCTCTGCCTCATCACCCACCGCTTTGTATGTGGCCAGTTCTCAGTAAAATTCACTGAATAAATGAACGGATGAGCAGGCACTCCACATTTTTTATGTTAATGATAGTCTCTTAATCAGGATAAGAATGGTTCCAGTTACCATTAAAATTTCCCTCAAAAACGTCCCCAGTAGGTAGGAAGCAATCAAATAACTAAGCTTCAAAATGAACAGAGAAACTTATAACATTTCTGTCATATAAAGTATCATGTTCAAAGTCTGTATATCACAGTAGCCACTTCCCTTGATGACCCTCTCTCTATAAACAAGGAGAAAATAAAATCAAAGACAGGAAGTCATTGAACAACCTGGGAAACATCACTAAACCATCAGCAAATCACCAGGGCACTCCAAACAAGATAAAGTATTTTTTTAAAGGGGAAACGAGAACAAATGGAAATGTTGGGACCAAAAAAACAGAAAGCATTCAAATTCATATATCTAATCTATATTTTCACTATATGTTATTTAATTAAATTCCCATTACTTTTGTTTACTACTGAAGTTAGGAAGCTTTACTTGAAATAAGTTTTAAATCACTTTTTAAAGAATCACTGAGTTTATGGAGTGCTAGTCCATTGTTTTGCTCTATAACAAAACCAGGTTCAGAGTTCACCCAGATCAACAGAAAAACATGCGTCGTGTGTATGTGTACACAACATGCCTGTGGGTGCACATGTGTGCGCATATGTGTGTGTACTCTGTGCATTCTACATGTATTATACAGCCTCACTTCCTTTAGGCCTACGTCAACTAGATTTTGTCACACCACTCATTGACATAATAAAAATATGACTCCTAAATATTTTTATTATAGCAAAAACATGATTCACTTGCATATTAGATCCCTTTCATTTAAGCTTTGGTAATGCTGAATTAATAATTATTATATAGAATTTAATTGCCTCTACTTATTAATGAGGCAAGTTCAGCTAGGAAAACTTAACTAAAGGAACATTATTCCAAATTACTTCAGTCCACCTTAGTGGCTCTCTACATATATTTTCTAAGTAAAAACAGTTCATACTTGGCCATTATTGTGGGACCATCAAGATCTTACTTCATAGCTCCTTGTCATTTAGAGCTGTTAGTCTGAATTACCGTTTTTATTAAAAATAATAGAAGCACTTCTAATTACTGAAATTTCCCAGCAAGTTAAACTGGCCTTCCCTTGAATTATTCTGCATTAGTAAGTACTTCAGATACTAGATAAAAACAGTAGAGTGGACCTGTCTTAAGCATTCAAAAATAAATTCCTTTAAAAAATACTGAAGGACTAAGAATCAGAACAATAACCATACAAAAACTATAGATCCAGACGTCAGGATAAAAACTTAAGGAAATTAAGAAAACTGACAACTATGTATATTTTCCAAACTAGGTCAAGAAATTAAATGCCATGATTGCGAAGATGCAAACGCGGGGAAAGAACGCTCCATCATAGCTGCTCTAATCTCAGCTTTTCCTGTGGAAGAGGCTGGTACGGCTGACACTTTGTAAATAAGAGAATGGCAGGTCAGCTGCAGAGCTTATGGGTGCATCTTCCCTCTGGCTCAGGGTCCTTTATATGGTAATTACTTTGCATTTCTAAAGGCAGTTACACAGTCATCTGCCATAACTAAATCAGCCAATAGCTGTGTGGCTTTTCTATTGCCAGAACCTACTGAGAAACCAAACAAAGAGAAGTTACAGGATACAACAGGTCCCCAAATAAAGTCATTACCTTCAGCATCCTTTATTGTTGCACTATAACACTGATGAAATGCTATAGGTGCTAAACCTATATGGTAAAAGTAGTTTGGTTACACATCTCTTCACTCAGTCTCAAAACCTATCATCAACAATGTGAACACTTACTGTGTAGTCTCAGGACACATTTTAAGACTGTGCTTCTCCTGATGTTATTATTTTTTAAAACATCTAACTGTTAAAAATGGCAGTAATTTATTGAACACTCAATATGCACTGCATGGGAACCTCACGTTGAATATCTCACACTCAGAGCAGCCTCATGAAATAGGAACAGATATTGTCCCTATTTTAAAAATGAAAAAACTGAGACTTAGAGACAGCAAATAACTTGCCCACAGCACTAATTAGTAGAGTGGAAAATCAAAGCCAGGAAGGCAGGCTTCAGAACATAAATTATGGAATTTCCTCTGCACTACTTGACATACATGTGTTACAAATCAGCTCATTGAACCCTCTCGTCCACAAATGAGAGTCTGACAAATTGGGAAGAGGGCTGAGGAGAAATGAAACGGAGCCCACTGAACACTGCCAATACCTTTCCATCTTCATCACACGGAGTGTGGATCTGAAAGTAGTCTTTTGTGGTACAGGGCGGGCGCTCCACACACTCGCTGGACCCTTCCTCTGCAACAGAAAAATGCATTTTGGAAATGAGTCAAGTCCTGTGTGACCCTAAGAAAGGGGGAAACCAAAACAAACACACACAAAAGACAAAAAGGAAAAGCAACTTTACAGAGGAATTTAGGTAGAACAAGCTGGGCCTAAAGAAGATGAGGGCTCACATTTTTATTTTCACTGGAGCAGTAAGTGTGTCCAGGACACACACAGGGCAGACCATTGTTTTTCCAACAAGACACGGTTTATTCTGTTACCATTACAATTGTAACTTTGGAATAAATTAATAGTTTCTAAATATATCTCTATGCCCACAATCATCTGAAAGTACAACATGAATCTAGATTAGTGTAAGCACAGCCGAACAGTTACTTGTGGGGCATGGAAGAGAAGAAATTACAGACAAAAGGAGAAGTCATGCAGAAAAGGACAGAAGAAGTCATTTTTATCCATTTGATGCCAGATAGCACTTTAGTGTCTATCTGGCCCATTGTTCCTGTCCCACTTATGTGTGACTTCTGGCTTATGACTATACACTGACAAATAGAAATTTAAAAAGAATGAAGGGCATAAACTGGCAGAGACTAGACCTACCTGAAAATTGGGAGTCCTCTGCACACTTTATGCATTCTTTGGCTCCCTTCTCAGAGTAGGTGTTCCTGGGACACACTTGGCAGTTGAATGACCCTGGTTTGTTGCTGAAGGTGCCCGGCTTGCACGGAAAGCACTCTGATGTGTACGCCACCCCTGCAGGGCAATGACAAACAGGGTGGGAGCGAGGACCCAATACCACCAAGCAAATCAGCACCTTTTTGCACCTTCTCCCAGAAGTGAGAGAGAATTACTGACAGTAAGTTCCGCCCAAATCCTTTATCTCATTACACCAAGAAAGTGTTTGCTGCGTGCAAGGAACTGGGATAGATACTGAATAAAATACACTAAGAAAAGCAAACACTTAAATAAGAGATTGACATTTCTTAGAGGTATAGTAACTATATAAACTCAGTTGTCAAAAGACAACTCTCTGAACTTACAAGTGGACTAAACTCTAAGGTCCCCTCCTATTCTATAAGCTACCATTTGCTCTGATCTCTGCAGCTACCTGTTTCCTTTTTACCATCTGCTCACTAAGTCACAGACAAGACTCAAGAGGCCCTAAGAAGGGCTTGGCTTTTCTCCTGGCTTGTAATCCCAGATTTTGCCAGAAGATGTCGCTATGACTAATTATTAATACTGAGGATCTCAGGAACAAGTACACTTTTAAAATATTAAAATACCAGCCAAACTCTAAAAAAGGAGAATCACTACTTTAATTAGAAGTAGCCCTGAGAATGAACAATGCCAGGATTTACTAGCCACTCTCCTGGAACACAAAGGCCTAGCTGGTTCAACAGAAGCACAAGAGATTTAGCAGACAGGCCATGATGTTTATTTTATTGTTATTTTTATGGATACAGCAGCAACCTGAGTAAGCTCAGGAACTAGCACAAATGAATAACAGGCTCTTATTAATTAAGATGTTTTTCTTTTATTTAAAGACACTGAAAATTGTCATCATGTTTACTTTTTCACCAAGATTAAGTAACTCAGTTTCAGGGCACAAAACAAAAACAAAAAGCCAGTCAACTTGCCAGGAATAAAACCAGGACTTCTAGGCCTATATGATACCTAACATATTAGTTCCTGTCCCATAAACATTTGAGCCAGCCACACCAAAAATTCAATCAATATTTTAACTCAATATAAAAAATGGTAGCTGACTACTAAAACAGATTGCTGTGAAATACCTTCGATTGTGATATTTTTTACCAAAACTGGTTTGACTGCCTTAGAACCCATAAGGATGCCAGTAGTTCTCCAGTATAATATGTTTGTGCCAGATTTTAGCATTACCTAGAAGGAAAAACACAAGACACTCAGGTCAGATAAGCCATGCCACATCCAACTATACCTGAAAGGTAATCTCTGACACAGTTTTCTTTGCATTATAATAAGACACCATTAATTTGGAACCCACAAATGTAAGTTCACTGTTAATTCAGAGCTAGGCTCTGCTGAAGTTCAAATTATCTTTAAAAACTTTGCCAATCCAAGAATTAGAGTAATAAAGAAAGAAAGGAAATTTCTCAAGTCTAAAGAAAAAGATGAAGTGATTTTCAAACCATCTGCATGAAGTCTTGGTTTATATTTAAACCAAATAAACTCGTTCTAGAGAGTAAAATGCATTCGGCCTGATTATATGTATTGTATGCTACTATTCATAAGTAGATTTCAGCTCTGAGAACAAAAGACAACAGAATGGGTTTGCTTCTTTTTTAATGTATTTAATAAACAATACTGCAACTGCAACAACAGAAAATAGAATTGCTTTTAGAGAATAACCTAATTTAACTCTATAACTTTAGAACTTAAATGATACTGTGTCTAGTATCTGTTTTCTTTGCCACCAGGGCATTTTTCTAATTATAAATCAAACTACCTTTCTGAGAGATTTCATGCTTCAGGAAAGCAAACCAATTTAAAGGGTGCCTTGATTTCTCATCTGCCACCCTTATTCTCCTATGCAGTCTCTGGCTGGCCCAATTCAAGCTATGCAAACGTAAAACACATCCAACCACTTTGCCTTGCCAGAGATTCAGAGAAGTAGTGCATTAAGTACTTCCATCTTGTATGAAGTCTTTATAAGTGAAGAAAGCATATTTGTTGCCAAGAATTACTTGTACCTTCAAAGCCCAAGTGACTGAATGCTTAGGCAAATAGATCCTAAGTGGTACTAATGTCACTTCCAGGCATACAGATCAAAAAATACTCAGAAAGGCACACGGTGTACCAATCACTCACTCCAAGATGGGGCACCTGCTACAACACAAAGGCAAGGATGGATCTTCACTTGTTGAAATAGAGCTCAGTGTACACTGTAGACACTGCACAGGCCCTTCCCATACATTATCTCATTTAACTCTGCAAGAATGGTTCTATTTCTAACATGGGGGAAAAAAAAAACACCCAGATTCAAAGAGATTAACCAATTCCCTAAAGAAACACAGCTACTCTAAGCCAGAGTTGGATTTTAAATGCATGTCTCACTCCAAAGGAGGTGCTTCAAATTCTAACAGATAGGCTGACTGTGGTACCTGATATTCGCGTTCAAGCATTCAGTTATGTGTAGAGAATTAGGCAGTTACTTTACTGATGAAGGCATTTTTCAGAAGGCACGAAACTTTGACCAATCAGTGGCAAATAGATAGGAAGAAGGTTTAGGTTCCAAACATGGATAAATTTTGTGATAATCAGAGCAACCCAACAACAGGGTCAGCACAGTCCCCAACAAGATGAACTTGAAAAGTCACTTATTGTGGAGACTGCAGAGAAGGCTAGATGAAAGGAACGCAAGGGTCCTTCCAACGCCAAGAGCCATCGATTTTCTCTCCCATGACAGGAACATCTGTAAACTTCCATACTCAGAGGTTTTGCATATTCATTTGATTAGCCTCATTTCTTGCTAATGCCCCTTTGAAAAGGAGAAAAGTTGGAGTATGATGGGAGAGAGAAATGAAAGAGCCTAAGGAGACCAAGAAAGGTAAGAAAACTTACCTAGCAACTGAGTCCATAAAACGTCTTCTCTGGAAATTGTCTAAATTAATGAACAATTGTGAAACCTTATTTTTTTTTTTTGCTGTTAAAGTAAACTTTTTAGAAAGGTTGGAAAAGGAAGGGAAAAACAGGGTTGGTGGCAGAAAGAACAAAGGGAGACTTACAGAATGAGAGCCCCACTCGCCACCGTCAGTGAGCTTGACCCACTTGTCAGCGGTGGTGTCCATCTCCTGGCACTGATCGTTCTGAATCTGCAGGGCCGACACAACGGCTCATGAGTGAGGGCTGTATTAACTGTGTACTCAGCACAGGACAGGCTGCAGGGGCTTCTTTCAATACATACACTAAACAATGCCCATGAATACCTCTCCATAAGCAAGCACATCTCAGCCTCTGAAGGCTGAGTGACAACTGCACATGATGGAGAGGTTGTAGGTAAACCATTGTCATTATTTTTTTTTAATTTTTAATTGTTGACCTTGTACAGTTTTCTGTCTTTTACTCCCAGCCCAGCCCACCACCCCAGCCCTCCCCACCTCCCTCCCATTTCCACCCCCCCTAGTTTTTGTCCATGTGTCAACAAAACAAACAAGCATAATATAACCAAAGACACTGAGATTGAGAACAGGCTGACAGTGACCAGAGGGGAGAGGGGAGGGAATTTCAGGGGAAAGGGGAAGGGTTTAGAGCAACAAGTATAAAGGACCATTGTCATTATTTTTACAAAAAGGCTAGCTCACTGAGAAGTAAGGAGGGGGCTGGATAAGGGAAAGAAGGAGCAAGCAGTTAATACTGAAAATCCATTTAAGGAGAAAAAGTAGTTACAAAAATCTTACCAAATTGTTTTAAAAGCTTGCATTCACCATGTAGGCCCAATAGTATAAAAACTAAGTTTATTTTTTACAATATTTGGGGCAGTAAAATCTTAAGTTAATAAATAAAGGGGTTTTTTGTTTGTTTCTGTTCCCAAGTACTTAGTCCAAATGTATAGTTTTGCAACCACAGTTAAGGTCCCAAATTTTCATTTGAGGGTAAACATTCATCATTTGCCACACTAATTCAAAAGGCTACAGCTAATACTTTTAGCGCCAAACACTCTGTGCTTTCCAGAAAATTCTCCCAAAATGCCTACGGTTTGAAACCTTGCTCTTCCAGGTCTACAAAGAAGATGGGAGCATCAAAAGTTAGGCCATCTTTAGAATAATACTGCACAATAGTCAGCAACAGAATAGGGTTAAAATAGGCTCTCTTCACCTATGCTACCTCCATCCGAATGGCTATTTCTTTCTTTTCTAAATCATTTTGCTACTTCATTCATCCTCTTGACCACTTTGCAAACAACATGAATGTGTTCCCCATCAGAGAAATTTCCTAAAGACTTACTAACTAAAAAATAGATCCTTTACCATGCAAATACCAAAGAATTTCCACTACTGAGGATATTGGCTTTAATTGAATTTAACTATTTTATTTATATTATAACCCTAATGGCTATTTTCATGTAAGTGTTAAGCCATTTTAAAACAGATATGGACCCAGCATGGACCTTTGGAGGTCAGTGTTTGGATAAGCTGACAGCTTTTTTTCTGGCCAAAATCAGACATCATATGTCATCACAACCTTCTTTATCCCAGCATTCTAGAGACCTGAGTTCCGTTACTCATTCTCACAATAACTAGCAATGGTATAACCTTGGTCCAGTCACTCCCTCTTTCTAGGTTTCAGTCCCACCATTTAATAAGGGGGACAGGGCTAAATGAAAGTCCCACACCATTCTAGGATTAAACACTTTATTGTTTTCTTTTTTTTTATTTATTTTTATTTTTTATTTTATTTTTTAATCAGTATTTTTTAATTGTTGATATTGTACAGTTTTCTGTCTTTTACCCCGCCCCCAGCTCACCACCCCAGCCCTCCCTACCTTCCTCCCATTTCCACCCCCCATAGTTTTTGACCATGTGTCCTTTATACTTGTTGCTCTAAACCGTTCCCCTTTTCCCCTGAAATTCCCTCTCCTCCCACTCTGGTCATTGTCAGACTGTTCTCAAATCAGTGCCTTTAAATGGGATCTCATCAAAATAAAAAGCTTCTGCACAGCTAAAGAAAACAGTATTAAAATAAAAAGAGAACCAACTGTATGGGAAAACATATTTGACAATGATACCTCAGACAAGGGATTGATCTCCAAAATATATAAAGAACTTACAAGACTCTACTCTAAGAAGACAAGCAACCCAGTTAAAAAATGGGCAAAGGATTTATTGTTTTAAATTATGTAATGTCCACAGGAACAACTGCATCTTCTGGTGCTCAAACATTGTCTTTCCATTAACCCTTAGCAGGGTGGTCATGAGCTCCTGTCCCTTTGAATCAAAAAATTACAACCTATGAAGCTGAAATATCAATAAAAGAAGGAACAGGAACTTACCATACGTTTTCAGTCTATAACCAGACAAACAAGGGCATTATTGCAAGAAAGTATTGAAACTTCATGCCTCTGGAGCACCTTTACTGACAGCTCTCAAAGCACTTGCTGGACAGCACAAAACTAAGTGCTTATTCAAATAATTATACAATTACCTTGCTTCTTAACTTTATTTTAGTTTTACTAATATTGCAAAACTGTCCCATCAAATAGGTAACACTTCACTCTGAGAAGTGTTTTGCAAACAAAATGCAGCTTAAAAAGCACATCTGTTTGAATGTTGCTTAACATCTTAAACTCATCAAAGGGTATGAGAGCTCAGAGGGCTCCTTTAAAGGTCTGGTCACACAAGCCACTATATAAAAGTGAATGCTGAAGGCTGAGAAGTTAACTTAGTTGCTCAATAACCCGCTGGCACTTGCAGAGATGGGACTAGGGCCAGAATCTCCGGACTTTGAATCTAAGGTTCATACTTTCATCAAAAATTTCTCTTCCTCCCAAACTTTTGATTTAGAAACTTCCATTATCAAGAGCGATATCTATTTGTTTTAGAATTGCTAGAACACTTCCTCCTGAAATCTGTACCACAGAAACATTTGACAAGATATTTTGCCAGTTATTTGCACAACACACACTTTTTTAAATATACAAGGTCTATCTGAAAACATTTTCTCGAACATTTCAGTCACTGCCACAAAAAATATTTGCTACATTAGCTACAATCTATGTAAAATAGTTAAACAACTTTAAAGATAACAGCCTGTTAGACTGTTAGACTGCTACTTTATCCTGTATTCTGTAATGCTATTTAATCTCTTGCCAGAGACATCAATGCTGCCATCCGGTATTCCTTCAGATGGTGCAAACCTGACAGGATCAGAAAACGTACACCCACCTCTGCCTCTGCAATATTGCCAATGATTACACTTAAATAATTCAAATATTTGAAACCGCAGAGAAGAAAAAGAACCATTTTAAACTAAACTAACATGGGCAAAGACACTTTTAACAAAATAGCATCTGTAGCTACAAAAATCACAATTTAAAAGGAATCTTAAAGAAAATATTTCTCTCGCAAAATGTCTACACCAAATGGCTGTCTAATCATCGTAACCAAAAGTTAAACAAGTGTCACTCTACAAGGCAAGCACTCAGAGGTAAAGAGGCATTATTCAAGAGAAAATAAAATATTATAGAAAAAAGTAAAGTTTCCTTTTAGTATCAAAAGTTTAGGTTAACACACACACACAAAACTGAGGAGGCATAAAGTGGGATGGAAACAGCAGATTAAGGTAAATTTTACATGAATGTCCCTTAAAAAGCAAATTTCAGAATATAAAAGGTCTTACAAAGAACTCAAAGAAGATGTTGTTGTCGACGTACTGGTACTCAAAGAAGACGTAACCCGACTTCTTAAGGTGCACGGCGTAGATCAGAGACACCGTGCAGTCATCACGGTTTGACTCTATGTAATTCCCACGAGGGATCCAAGAAGAGCTGCGGAAACAAACCCGAGAGGCATTTTATGTCAGCATTCGGAAACCTCTTCTCTTTACAAGTTATGTAACTCAGATTCAAAAGTAGTTCCATCAGCAAAGCATAGCAGGGAGGGCCAGAAGCTTTTCTGGAGCTCAAAGGCCAACACCATTATGGGAAAAGATTCATTTCCGCATAGCACGTGACTTCCTAAATCTTGGTAAGATCAATTTGCTATGAAACTGCTATTTTTCACCAAAAATTTGATCACTAAAGAGACAATTACTTATTCTACTAGTTGGGTGAAATTGTTCTCTCAAATAACATCTGAAGTTTTATGTATTAACACATACACGGCAGTAGGGGAAAAGAGGCTCCTTAATATAAGAGAAGAAATAGTTCTAGAAAAAGCCCATTTAAAATGAACCTAAATAGATAGAAAGCAGGATGACAGCTAAGGGGAGGAGGAAGGTAGGGGGTGGAGGGATTGAGCAAAAAGAAAAAAGGACTCATGGATATGGACAATGGTGTGGTGATTGGGGTGGGGGGTATAAGGGAACTAAATAGTAATAGAAAAATTACAATTTAAAAAAAAGGAAAGAAACCTAAATAAAATACAGATCACAATTTCATAGCATTAAAAGTCTGGAATTTTTATCTAAAAAGCAAGATGAAAAATTAAGAAAATACACTGGTGAACAAAATTTGGGTTGTAAATCTAACCATAAGTTAATGCTTCGAATTAACCTAATAATGAGTTACATGTTGAATTTGGGGGCAAAAAAATATTCCAGTCAAACTGTATGATAGTACAACTTAACATACTTCTCTTCGGATCTAACTTTTTACCTAGATAATAAGAGTGAGATTTGGGCAGATTCTTTCCTTTTTTTCTACCAGAAAAATAATCTAAATAAGAGACTGAGACCTCCACATCCCGACCTGACTGACTGGTACTGGATTCGCCCTTTCTCTTTAACCGTCTACTAAACTGAGTGAAACGCATGAACCATTTTCAGGCCCTGACAATAGGCAGTGCAGGACTGAGATTTCTGAGAGAAGGAAAACACATGAGGTAAGCCCAACTTGACCTTGGCCTCATTCCTCAGGACACTTCCCAAACCATGATACCAGGAGATGGCACCCAAGCAACGCACAGGGGTCTCACTGAGCTGAAGACCAGAAATGAGTGCTTGGGGCAGCTGAAAATGCTGGGATTGATAGGCATGAGAATCAGAGAACACCATGGCTCTAGAAGTCCATAGAGTTTCTCTGTAGGTGCTGGGCTTGGGGCTGGAATGAGTATGGAGGCCTAGCAGCCACTGCAAAGCTGAGGCATAAGCAGAAAGTTCACTTTAATGGGAGTCATTGGAGCTCAAATCCAGCCAGGGAGGAAAAAACTTGATAACCTACGAGACACTTAAAATTCCAGAATCACCACACCTTATAAAGGCCACACCCTAGAGCAGGTGTCAGCAAACGTTTTCATAAAGGGCTGAAGAGTGAATACTATTGGCATGTAGACAATCTTATCTCTTGCAATGCTTAACTCTGCCACTATAGCTCCAAAGCAGCCATAGACAATACATAAATAATGGGTGCCGCTGTGTTCCAATACAACTTAATTTGCAAAAACAGAGAGAGGGCTCACCAACCTAGTTTTGCCAACTCTGGCCCTAGAGTAAAGATCATAACCTAGAACTAAGTGTGAAACCAATACAGAGCCACCCTAAAAAATAATAAAATCAGACCTGATGAGATAAAGGTGCTCTTCCAGTAAACAAACTGCCTGCCAGAAGAAAATTCAACACCCTTTAAGTGGAAAAAAAATCTACTTTCCCTACATCTTAATATATGCATTCCTAATGCCCAGGATCAAATAAAATTTACTAGACAGGCAAAGAAATTAGAAAATCTGACCCTTGATTGAGAAAAAAGACATTCCAAAGAAATAGACAAGTAATTAAGACAGCTCTTACAAATATAATGAACATTAAATAAAAGATAAACGCATTGAGTAAATCCTATGTCTAAAAAATATTCTTCAGAAATAAGGCCAAACTAAAAATAAACAAAGACTTTAGGTAAATAAAAGCTGATAGAATTTTTGAGCAGCAAATCTGTAAAAAATAATAAAGGAAATTTTATAGACTGAGAAAATAATACTAGTTGAACATCCAATCTATATAAAAATGAGGGGAAAGAGGGAAGGAGGCAGGAAACATATCTTTTAGTACAGCTAAATAAGTTCCAGCACCCTTAGCTCATGGAAAAATGTTTGAGTTCCTTCTCAAACGGTAGTCAGAAGCCCAAAGATTAATAACATGGCCATGGAAAAGGAAATGTCACAGAGTCAATGCAAGGAAATGGGAAGGTTTACAGACCAAAGATAAACATTTTGTTTTGTTTTGTTTTCAAAATACTTTCACATTCCCCATCAGCATCATAGGCAAAGCTAATAATCTATTAGAGGTAGAAATTAAGCAAACGAGCTTCCCATTTCACATATTCAACCCACACTCTCTTATAGAGAATAATCAAGTGTCTAAATGAAGGCTAAACATTCTTCCTTTCAAAAGAGAAAAGAAAAAAATTGAAATTACCCATTAAAAATCAGAGAAGGGTTTGTAGATACACCACTGGCTTAAGTGTAGTTATACATATATTATTAGAAAATTAATTTGTTTTCATAATGGCTTTATCCCATTTTTGCATACGGCATCTATTATGTCCTGAGAACAGTTATTTTAACTTCAAAAAATTAAGCTACATTATTTGTAATGACCGTCCAAAAAATATGATTCTTTGTCATTAGTTTATCTAGAATCCCAATCAGTACCAAGATTATCCTCAACTTCTTTTTAGAAAAGAGCAACTACACCCTTCTCAACTGTTCAATCAAGATCCAAAGGTTCCCTTAGGTTCTTACTTGTTACAGCCATCTGGCCTGGTGTCGGAAGGGCCAACCACAGTGTCCATGAATGTTGCAACGTTGGAAAATCCTGCCGGCAATTCATCCCATTCATCAAATTTGATGCCACTGCCCAAGGAGTAGGTGCCTTCACCACACTTACTGCACACCTGGTTCTTCATCTCTAGATACTCTCCAGAAGCACAGGAGAAAGCTGGGAGACAAAAGAATGTATAGCCCATTAGTCACCAGACTCCCCAACAATTTCCTCCAGTTCACGCTTCACCAGAATTCTTTTTATAAAACTCTATTCATGTCACAACCTCATTAAAGCTTTCCAAAGTCTCCCTTATCACTACTTGCACTTCAGAATCTGGCCCCAACCTGTTTACCAGCCTCATCCCTTGCCCCAGCCTTTTCCAAGCATAACAAAATTCATATCATTATTGAAATAGTTCATCCTCTTTCTTGCTGCTGTGGTCTTCTTTCTCCAGAGATGCTGAGCAACCCACCTACTCTGTTTGGAAAACTCTCATTCCTAACTTAAAAATGACCCTCTTTATAACAGACCTCCCTGCCCCAACCAATCAGGCAATCGGTTTTGCCTCCCTCTGTGCCCCTATTCATCAGACATCCATTAAAGCAACACACACACACACACACACACACACACACACACACACACATATATATATATATATATATATATATAGAGAGAGAGAGAGAGAGAGAGAGAGAAGAATACCACTTATCAGTTGATGTAAGGCTTTGAGCTTCCAGAAAACAGGGATCATTATTTTTGGATTCATAACTGTAGCTGTCAAATACTAAGTCCAAATAAAAGTAGATGCAGTAAGTAAACCAGTATCCCCACTCTGGAACCATGAGCCTTTTTTTTAATACCACTCCAACCTAGTCATTTCCAGAACCTCCATCTTACTACTCATGTCAAGTTTTCTGCTAATTCTGAGAACTGTGCCCAGAAATCATGGACGATGTGACTAATAGTTGACAAAACTACAGGAAAGACGGTAGTGCTGCTGCTCAGTTATTACTCATGCAGTAAATGGGTAGTGCTGCTGCTCAGTTATTACTCATTTAGTAAATGGGTAGTGCTGCTGCTCAGTTATTACTCATTCAGTAAATGGGTAGTGCTGCTGCTCAGTTATTATTCATTCAGTAAATGGGTAGTGCTGCTGCTCGGTTATTACTCATTCGGTAAATGCAAATCTATGTCCCCTGAGTGCGTGGCTCTGCACTCAACGTGGTATTACTGACTCAATCATGGCAAAGGGCTTCTAATCCTTTAATCAGGATATTATAGAAACAAGAACAAAATAAAACCGTCAAATTATCCAGTGAAGAAAACAAATCTCCCACCGGAGAGCAAAGCAGCAAAGCCTCACATTTAGGTTGATTATCCTTTTAGAATACATTTGGAAACTTACCAAAAAAATAAAAACATGCTAATTTTGAAAAACTGACAAAAAGAGCTAAAACCCACACTCATCTACTTAACCACTAAATAAATATGATTTTTTTCAGATAAGTTTAAAATGCTATACAATGAACTTCTAATTCTGAGATCAGCACCCCAAATTAGTAAACTATCAGAAAATAAGGAAAGGTCAGGCATAGAATATTGCATGCTGGCTACGAGGTCAAAATAAGGGACCAGGTTGTACTACTTTCTAAGTCTGTGACCTTGAGTGAGTTACTTCACTTCTTCAGGCCTCAGTTCTTACCTCTGAAAAATTAGATAATCATAGTTTTGCCTCATACAGCTATACTGAGAAAATAAAATATAAAGTAGTTAGCATAGTGCCTAGCATTTAATAAATGCTCACCACATGTAATTATTATCACTACCAGTACTAGCAACAGAGAAGCATAGTTAGGAATTGTTTTTATTTTACTTTCTACAGTTTGTAGGTCTTCTGGCAAACTGATAATATAAACCAAGAGCTAATGTTACACTAAATCAAGGATCTGCACACTATAGCTCACAAGCCAAATCCAGCCACCTGCCTAAGTTTGTAAATGAACTTTTATTGAAACACAATCATAACCATTCATTTACATATTCATTTTACACCATAATGGCAGAGTTGAATAGTTGTGACAGAGACTATACCGCCTGCTAAGCTGAAAATATTTACTTTCTGATAAAGTTATCTTGAAAGTATAGTTTAGTGTCCAAAATTGAACTTTTAATAACAGGTAATATTTTATGACAAGTTGTTGTAAGGGACTCTAGAAGCTAAAAAGAAGATTATGTTGGTGTTATTTCAGGGTTCATTGCCCTGTTGGAATAATTAAGAATATCCCCAACTCTTTCAGGAGTGTTCCCTTGTCTCAGATCAAAAGGAAAACTGAGAAAGTTGAAAGTGAGATACTGAGTATTTATTATAGTCGATCCTTTCCATTTGCACTAGTTGTATAAAGCTGTGAACACCAATGAATCCCGAACCATTGCTCCCAGGGAAAGCAGAGGGTTAGGCTCCTGTAAACCTCTGGTCAATATCTTTATTAACAGATTAATACATAATCTTGTTTTACGTGTGTTCAGTTTAAAAACATTTTATTTAATATATTGTTGATTCATTAGCATTGAATTTCTGGCCAAGAGCACCACAACTCGTACTTGAATGAAGCTTATTTAACACATCAATTTTCTCCACAGGGTGCAGCCCAACCTTCTTGTACTGAAATCACTGGCCAGCACTATTTTAAACAGTAAAATCACCAATTAAAAGCACAGAAATGCAAAAATCATGGTATCAACTGGACAGTGAAAAGGAGCCTTGTTAACAATACAAGGAATGAAATAAGAAGGCAGAATGTCACCTTGTTCAACCTCAGTTGGTACCAAGTGTTCAGGTGACTCAAATTTCTACTGCTCTACACAAATCTACAAATAACTGCGGAAGTATCATGAGTATTGATTTGGGGGTTACAAATAGAATGTATAAAGTAGGTGAATTTTCAAATATGGAATCCATGAGTAATGCAGACTGATGTATTCATAATGGACGCATGCAGGAGTCCATTATGCCCATTGACCAAATGAAAACACTGAGGAACAGTACATTTAAATAACCTGTTTAGAAATGTACCCAGGTAACAAGTGGCAAAGCTGATGTTTCAACTTAGCTCTGTCTGATTCTAAAGCTGGTGTCCCAAGAAAATTCAGTTCAATCAATTATTATAATCAATGCAAAAGGGCAAGCAGATTCCAAATAAATTCATTATTATATTTCACACCGTTCTTCATTTCCTGTCTTGAACTGCTAAACAATGTTCACGTGCGTCATAAAGCAATAACAACGCTTGACACTCAGATTTCTTGTGGAGTGTTTAATATATCATACCCAAAACACATATTTGTGAAACACTTTAGCAAGTTACTAACTTCCCTAACTCTCAATGCCCTTGCCTGTAAAATAATATCTATTTCCAAGTGTTGTTATGAGAATAAATGAAATGTTCTACATAAAGCATTTAGCAACGGGCCTGGCATAAAGCACACGACAAATGTTAGCCACAATTTTGAATAACACAATTCAGGGGCCTGGGACAATGAGAATTCTGCCACTGGATTGATGATTTCATCTCTCCTTAGAATAATTACGTAGTCAAAGTTAGTCAAGTGAATCTAAGGACTATCATAATACAGGGAGCTGAAGATTGTGAAGTGTCTTCTATTTTAATCATTTCATACTCCTCAGTCTTTTCTTCCATCTGGAATTCAGCTCTACAGCCCCATGCCAAAGGAACCCAAGAGCCACACATTCTTGTTAAACACAACTCACTCCCTGAGATTATGTCAGCACAGCACCATTAACCTCTCTGGGCGGTCACCAACAATGATCACCTTTTCCTTTTCTGATATCTTCTATCTGAGCCACATCCACTTTCTACTTCAACATTGCTTTCTTGGTCTTCAGTTTTCAGTTGGATTTTAAAAGTTTTTATAATCTTTGGGACTGCATTCTTTTCATTCAAATGCATTTAGAATACAACATAGGACCCTTTCAACAAAAACAGGATGATGAACAGTTATTATAAATGGGTGCTGTAACTGTTGTAAATGTGAGTTGACTATGTTTAACTTGAACACTTAGTCATTTCTAAAATAAATACTATTTTTCTTCAACAGCCTTGAAATCCTAGAGTAACTGAATAGAAGATAAACAAACTCCAAAGTCCTGATATGATAACAGAAAGGCCTTATTTGCATAAGGTCACACACTACTTAATAGGGTTCTTAATATAAGATTTCATAATATTTACCTAATCATCCAACTTCTTCAAGTCTAAACTATAACCAAGAGGTCATGTGCTAAATTCAGTGTCCTTTTTCTCGGCTTTATGCCTCTTCTTTTTTCACATCTATTTGTGCATCAGTGAATTTAGTAAAGGTTAAAATATGCAGGTATGAAGAATTGGAAATGGAAAAAAGCCATTTATAATCATCTGTCACCAATTTGCAAACAGCTGGGATGACCCTCTGTGCCTCCATTCACATTCCAGTGAGAATACCACTTCCTCTTCATCCCTCACAGGACTGCTTACAGTCCAATGAGACACTGTGAAAACTACTCAGAATGTAAAAGAGTGAGGGGAAAATCTAAGGCATTAATAGGATCGTATAACCACCCAGCTTGATGTACCAAATAATGGTTATTAAACTAAATCATTTATATGCTGATTAGCACCTAAAATTTACACCTAACTATAAAAATGTCTTTACTCTTTCACCTCATGCTTTGAAAGGTGACTGCTATCAATTACATTTACTCATAATTCATCCGTTTTCTGTTTAACTCAAGGTTATTACTGAAATGTGTTTTCTAAATTGTAAACAGTAATAACAAAGAGTAATAAAACAATTTTCAATTAATTTGTATAATGAGAAGATGAACTACTGATCCTATACGATCTTATTATAGGTAAGTATAGGGATATCACACTATATTACATTAATTTACTCAAAAATATTTCTGGAATACCTAATATTTGCTAGGCAAACAAGGCTATTTTGGTAAGAAGAAGCAGTCCCTCCTACCATAGATCTTCTATTCTAGTCTAGTCTAGAATTATCTTCCTCAAAATAGATCACATTTACATTTCACTAAGCTACAATTCACTGTAAAATATACCTTATCTTTTAAACTATTAGCTAAATAAAAATAATTACATACATTTTTGAGAAAACAATTAAATCAATTCCAGAATTAAGACAAGTCATTCTGTCTTTTCCCCAATCGTTTAGTTTCATTTAAATAAGATCAATAATTAAAGCTGTAATTATTATTGGCTACACAAGAATACTCTACAACCATTATTATTTAATATCATCAAAGGCCATATAAACAGGGAAAACAATGTGCAGTGTTTGGGCCTCAAAGCTGATAAATTTTACCTTCATTAATCACTTAGCCAATTCCATTATTATTATCATATCATTAAAACTTCAACTGCCTGTCACGATTCTTCTCACAGAAAAAAAAAATGAAGGTAGGGAATGGCATCTAAGAGACATTGAACCTTGTACTGAATCTCAGCTCTTTTTCCTCCCTCAGGGCTAGTGATGAGAACACTAGACCACTGTCTTTTTAAACTCTTATTTGAGAAATTCCTAGAAAAGAAAAAAATAGCTTTTATCTCTCGCTTTACAAAAATAAGTGAGACAGAGAGACTCCAAAACAGTACTATAATAAAAGGCTATTTCTTTCTGAAGTTCTTAATCTCATTAGGTACTCTACTAAAATTTACATATTTCACAAGTTATGGAATCTGAGGCATGATTTGGTCACAGAATAATTAAATCATGATATATCATAATACTTAAAACTACCAAAATGAACAAAAGGAACTTTTCAGATTATCTGGTACGGATCCCAAGGTTCCACAGCTGTGTGACCTTGAGCAACTTTTCTGCAGTCACTCCAGGCAAACTCTCCATCTAATAGACTTCCATGAAGCCCCACCCCAGGACTCTACCTTATAAATAGACTCCTTGCAGTACCATGAAACCAGAGGTTGTATTGTGATTAAGCTAAGAAAAACCCACTGTCCTCCTCTGAAGTGAAAAAGAATAACAGTTTTAAAAATTCTTTTTAGATGTCAAAAAACATAAGTTCTAGTTCCATCAGTTCTGTTTAGTCACATGAGGTCATAATACAAGCTGCCATGTAAACTCTGAAGTAGCAAGATCAAACTGTTAGAACCAAATTCCTAAAGCCCAACCCTATCAATAACAATCTTTAATTTTTCATTAAGACTTGGGGATGAAGTTGTAGGGCACAGAGATATAAAGTTTAAGATCAAATCTGTGAAGTTCTTTAACAGAGAAGGAAGAAAAATAATTTCTTCTCTCATTTTATAAAAATGAAATCAAGGCAGGAGACATACAAAGAGGTACATTAATACCAGTTCTGGCTAATGTTCTCTAATTCACTGTTCTCTGAAACAAATATTTAGTGAAAGTATTGCCTCTACATCTCTGAAAATGAATTCTCACCTCTAACATCCTTTCCAATGAATGGGTAGCACCACCCATTCCATCAGGTAGGACCGTATAGTCATCACTGCACTTCCCAGAGAGAACTCATCAGCCAGAAGATGTCCCCCACCCGACTCTGCTTTAGAAAAAATCAACATACTTAGTTGCTTGGCAGGAAAACTGATCAGCAAATTCTAACTAAGGTAGTTTCTACCTTTAAAAATAATATAAATGTTTTTGACTGTGGCTTCTCGACTTCTGTGTTTGATGGGAGAGAAGATCAATTCCAGTTCATAGGGCATCAATGACAAAGGGTTTATAGGAAAAAAAATACAACAGTGAAGGTCAGGGGAAGGAAACTGGTCAGAGTATTTGATGAGGTCACCAGTGGGGGCAGAACAATACATCTGTGAAATTAGTTTTCTCTACTTTCACTTATGTCCTAACAGATTCTTATCCTCCTGAACTCTTCCTCTTAGAAAGCGTTGGTCACCCTCTACTTCCCGGTAGTCTTTCTGCCCTTGATTCTGCAGTTTTCAGGGCTGAGTTCTCTCATCTCCTGATAAAATGCTTTTTTTTTTTTCAGAGCAGCTCTCTCAAGCACAGCTCCCATCAAACACTACAACTGATGAAAAGCCTGATTTGGAGCTGTTCTTTTAACAGTCTCGTCTGTCCCTGCCTTTCACCCACTGCTCGTGTTGCTGAGCAGATTTAACTTCAACACTCTGCTCACCTGGAACTGGATGCATTGACATCCCAGACTAAGCTTATTGAGGACAGTGTTTCTGTCCTTTTATACATAAAATGCATTTTATAAATCTGATTAGATCTGTGTCTCACTTACAGAAAAGAAACACTGAAGTCAGTCTCCAATTTGAGGATACCAAAGGCATTCCATCAACAAATATCCCAGTATTTGAAGCTTTCTTACGTGTCATGAGAGGGAAAGAACTCCTCTCCTCTAGCAAAGAATAAAATAGGACTCTGTTTTCAATTAAGAATTTCTACAGTTGAAAAAATATCAATATTTTAATACATGTTAAATAAAAAGCATTATATGCATATATGCACACATATATATGTATATCCAGTGCCCACAATTTCCTAGACACAGAAGAAAAATGCTAACTTCTCATTGTTTATGATGATATAACTACAAATATGCCCTAAATTCTGAATGTTGTTCTCTTACCTTTCAGAAAAAATATGCACAAGTAAGAATAAAATCTCCCAGATATAAAAAAGCTGAAGGAATTCATCACCACCAAACCAATATTACAAGAAATGTTAAAGATACTTTTTTTAAGAAGAAAAAATTTAAAAATATGAATAAGGTAATATTGCAAAGAAAAAAGCTTCCCCACCAGAGGCAAACACATTGTAAAAGGGGTGGATCGATCAACACTAAAGCTAGTACGAAGGTTAAAAGGCCAAAGTAGGGAGATCATGTGTAATTACAACAGTAAATTAAGAGACACACACAAACATACACAAACAAAAGAAGTAAAAAAAATAATGACAAAACATAAACATAGAGAGGTGGGTAAAAATGGTAGTAATCTTAAAATGTGTTCTAGCCTAAGCAACCATCAACTTTAAAATAGACTGCTATAAACACAGCTTAGTGTATATGAAGAACATGGTAGTCACAAACCAAAACTGTACAAGAGAGCTACAAGGAAAAAGAAAAGAAAAGGAATCCAAACACAACACTACAGAAAGCCACCAACATACAAGAGGAGAGAGCAAGAGAAAAGGAGAAAATAATAGAGAACTACAAAAATGATCAGAAAACAATTAATAAAATTGCAATAACTACATAACTATCAATAATTACTTTAAATGAAATGGATTAAAGGCTCCAATCAAAAGACAAATGGATACAGATGATGTGGTCCATATACACAATGGGTATGACTCAGCCATAAAAAGGATGAAATCTTACCATTTTCAACAGCATAGATAGATCTAGAGGGTGCTATGCTAAGTGAAATAAGTCAGATAGAGAAAGGCTAATACTATGATTTATTTATATTTGGAATAAAAAAACAAAATAAACAAACAAGGAAAGCAAAAACAAACACATAGATGCAGAGAACACAATGATGGTTACCAGATGAGATGGGGGTTGAGGGTGTGGATAAAAAGGGTGAAGAGATTTAGAAGTACCAATTGACAGTTACAGACAGTCACAGGGACCTAAAGTACAGCTTAGGGAATAGAGTCAACGTGATAACTACATATGGTGGCAGGTGCACGAAAGACTTACCTGGGGCATCACTTCATAAGCTATATAAATGTCTAACCAGTGTGCTGTACACCTGAAACCAATATAATATTGCATGCCAACTGCAATTGAAATATAAACAAATTAGAAAAAAAGAATAAAATCTACAAACAGATCATTAATCTATTAAAATGACCTACAAAGCAATATATCTGAGCCCTTAGATGACATGTTTTTAAAAATCCATTCACCGCCCTGGCTGGCGTAGCTCAATGGATTGAGCTCGGGCTGCGAACCAAAGGGTCGCAGGTTCGATTCCCAGTCAGGGCACATGCCTGGGTTGCGGGCCAGGTCCTCAGTGGGGGCCACGCGAGAAGCAACCACACATTAATGTTTCTCTCTCTCTCTTTCTCCCTTCCTTCCCCTCTGTCTAAAAATAAATAAATAAATAAATCTTTAAAAAAAAATCCATTCACCTATTTGCGATACTCATTTGCATAACATTTCTGTCAAGAAGTAAATGTTAGGGGAACGTGGCTGCCTCAAGAACGGGACTAGCACTTGTTGAGCATACACTGTAGCGTGTTCAAAAGAGGCAGAACATGGACCCCGGGAGTTAGACTGCCTGGTTTCAAATCCCCATTCTGCCTCCGACCTATGAGGTAATGAAAGTACCTACTTCACCAGTTAGTTGGGATGGATTTAAGCAATACATGTAAAGCACTTGCAGTTGTGCCTTGTGTATAGCAAGACTGGCTGTTATAATTTTCATTATTATCATTACTATTATGTTGTATTATTATATAATTAGGATTCCAAGTACTGTAGATTGTATTTATTGCCTCATTTAGGCCCCTAAAACACCTGCGAATGTCTGTCTCCAGGTCAAATCCTTGGTGTGACACACAGGAACCTATGAGATTTGCCAGAATCTCTGTCCCTCTCATCCTCCCTGAAAACCAGCCACTGCAGATGTCACAGAGCACCCAGGAAAACCCAGTGCTGCTCCTAATCTGCACCTCTTCCCAGGTGTCCTATGCCTTCAGGGTTCACCTCAGAGATACTCAGAAAATTAACATGTATGACCCATGTAAGTATGGCATTTAAGCCCTGACTCAACTCAAAGTCATGATGCAATTTTTCACATGAGCCTGCCAGGGCACAGGTAATTTTCCATGGTCATTCCATCTGAACTTCAGACTTACACCTGCTTCACCGTGAGTTTCTCTTGACTCCGTCTAAGCTGAAGTCACCCTGCCTTCCTGAGTAAGAATACCCCAGGTATTTATATCAATCATGCACTTTGCCCCTATACTATAAATAATTTATTGACTTATCCGCTCCCTTATTAGAATGAAAGGTCCTGGAAGAGTGGAATCTTTTTCTTTTTTCATTTATTTTTGGATTCCAGTTGTCAAGAATATAGGAATACTCAATAAATATCTGTTCAGTGAACAAATTAAAGCTCAATAAATAGCTGTGGATGAAATAATTTTCCCAAGACATGCATGTCAGTTGCAGACCTGGGGTTTAATCCCAGGTGTGTACCACACCTGACCACCAAACGTGGGAGGCCTGCAACTGGACGCCAATGCAGTGATGCTGCAGCTGAGCCTTGTAGAGCAGAGAAACTGTATGAGAAGAGTTAAACCCTAGTATAAATAATATGTAAAAATTCACTAAATTAGCTAGGCATGTGTGTTTCAATCTGTGTTTTCCAAAATCAATACCTGCAAAAATTAGCTAAAGAGGTCCAACTACATGCTGGATGAAAGAGTCCTATAACAAAATACACCTGGGCCTGGCCGGGTAGCTCAGCTGGTCAGAGCATTGTCCTGATACACCGAGGTTACTGGTTCCATCCCCACTCAGGGCACATATAAGAATCAACCAACAACAACAATTAAAATAGAGGAGAGAAAAGAATCAACCAACAAATATAAATAAATGGGTAAAACAACAAATAGAGGGTTCCCTCTCTCTATCTCTTCCTTTTGCTCTTCAAAATCAATAAATAAACATTTAAAATGAATAAACAATAAAATACACTTGGGAAATCTAGGTAAAACAGAATGCAGTTAACAAATACTGCATGTTCTATAGATGTTTATTTTTTCAGAGATTTTAATTTGAAAGTGTGCACTGCATCCCTCCATGAAGAAAATACAGCATTCGCTATTTTCCAAACTTACTGGTATTTTGCCACAGAAAACCTGACACACGCTTTTTGTTTGTCATCATTCCATGGAACAGACTGAGAGTGTGACATCTGATGCCAGTCAGTGCCAGTGTGCTCAAGTTGCCCAACTGCACCTGCTACTATACAACTTCTACCCACATGAGACAAGCTCTGTGTTGACCCCTGGGGAAAAGCCTACATCTGCAAGAGCTATGATCCCAAGAATTGAATCTTCAAATATCCCACCCAAAAAGCTAAAACCAACTCTCTCTCCATGAGAATTCTTCCTCTTTCAACTCCAAACTGAAACCAAAAAATCTGTTGATTTAAACTATCACCGTTTCCTCTCAATCCTTAAGGCCCATCGATGTGGGTTGCAACCATAGATTTGAGAGAAACTAAGAAAAAAGAAAAATAGCTTATTCAAGATGTTTTTACAATCTGAACACAGTATTTTTGACCCAAGAAAACTAAACATGAGAAGTTTATAAAATACTGAAGCGTAAGAATAAATAATGTCCACAAACCATGACTGATTTGATGCTGACATGAAATTACAGCTCTGAAGTGCACATTCCCAGTTAGAAAATGTGTTAATACTGTACTTGGAGTCACAGAGAAATATTTACAGGAGCAAGCCATAGGAGATATACACTCCCAAAAGGAGTGTCTTTGTTTATTTCCCCCTCAGAGTTCTAGACTTGTCTGCACGTATGTAAGGAAATACAAAAAGGAATTCTTCCCCTACTCCTAGCAGCCAGGCTTTTATTTCTAAGGTTAGGTCTGAAACAAAAATCCCTTTCTTTAGTATGTGTCGGGGGTGGGGAAGACAGAGAAAGATAGGAGTGGGAGGAAAGGGGGAGAGAGAGAGAAATAATTTCATAATGACTATTGTTTTGATGATGTAAGAATGTCAAGGGCACCGCAGAGGGTCAAGGAAAGATTTTAGAAACTCTTATGCAAGATGGAAGTGACCCAACAGTGGAGAAGGGATGGAACTGGAACAGCGGTTATATCCCCTTGTTCTGGAAAAGGACAAGGAGTATTGTAGCTCAGCAATGGCATGCTACTTGCAAGCTGTGCCTGGGAGATGCCAAGACTTCAAATGTCAAGTGAAGCCCACAGAAACAAAACTTAGGACCAGGGCTTGGAAGCAACAGCAAAGTCCCTGGTAGGTAAGCCGGAAGCAGCACAGGGAAGGAGAGATATGGACTCACTCATCTTGGTGGCCAGCCCAGAGCAACACTGCCTACGAGACTCAGGAGTTCTGCACAGCAAAGGGGACAGGAGGACAATGGGGACCAGTGTCAGTTAATACCCAGAGGTCTCTCTATCCCATATCATAAGCCCTGTAAGCTTCAAGCTCATATACACCTCAGGATTCTAGCACAACAAAACTGATAACTGACTTCTCATTCACTTCACTCAGAGGAGCCTTCAGCCAAATTTTATGACTTTTTAAAAATAAAGATACAATATAAGTTGCCCACCAATTTTCTGAAAAATACCTAAACTGCTGCATGAACGTTCCTATAATGCCTTTCCTAAGGAAAACCCTTCTCTACTGCTTCTACTCAATTATATTTTTGATGAATCTATGTAGGGGACCGGTTTGTTTTAGTCTGACAAATGTGACTCAGCTCTGTATGGAAAACCTGCAGAAGCGAGGTGGTGGGCAGGAGCCAGACCTTCAAACCGAGTATTCCCGTGGGAATCAGGCCTAGAAAATGCATACAGACTGCTATGGATTGCTCTCGCTAAAACTCTATCACCCTAGTTTAAAACAACAAATGTGTATTATCTATCTTCACAGTAATTTCCAAAGCCTGTGTGAATTTTCCCAAGGACAGAGCTAATCAGCTTGCCGCCATTCCCCTTTGCATGTTATTTTCATTTCCTTGATTGTACCTAAAATGTAGACAACAATATTCTATGTAATAGATAATAAATCCTTCTTTGATGTAGGACCTGAGAAAAACAATAAAAGCCTGTCTAGGCAAGGGTCAGGGCGCTCCCCTCTTGAGAGAGTGGCCAAGGCACTCAGAGGTGCTCTCGCCTTGAGAGAATAGCCGTGCCAGTCCCTTTTTCTCCACAGGATTGCTGTCGCCTGTGCATTTGTTCTCATCTTTAGTCACAACAGGCAGACTCTGCTGGCTGGAGTCCACCACAAATCTATAGCAATTTCAACAGAGGCTGAATTCTGGGTTTGACTTCATTGAGAGACATTAGAATCTGGAGAAAGTATGTCCCATACAACCATTGTCCTAAATATTTTTCACTTAAAGTTGTCACATTCCATTTTTTTTAAGTTTTCTTGTACATGGCCCAACCACTGAGCCATATAATCATGGCATAACTGCTGAGTCTAGCATAGTGGGACCTCACCCACCATCCAAGGTCTTGGCATCTCAGGTGTGGCTTTCACATAGCACGCTATTCCTGAATGACAATACTTTTAGCCTCTTTTAGCCTCGAAGCCTAAGAGTTTCTAATATCTCCCCCTGAAGATGTCCACCAAGAGAGCTTTACATCTCTACATGGGACTCTAGGAGCTTCTCCGGCTGTCATCTTCATGTGGTTATCTAACTCTGCGGGTAACAGTCAGCCACTGGAATCAGACAGGCCTGTGTTTAAATCCAAGATCTGTCAGGTTCCAACTGAGTTTTCTCATCAGTTACATGGAAACTCTGACAGTAGCTACCTGAGAAGACCGTTGAGAGGATACAATAGGATAATGTTGGGAAACTCTAGGCACAGTGTTTACCATTACTGAGAAATGGTAGCTATTACTAGCAATAGAAATCCAAACCACTGAGGGAATGTTCAGTTATTACCCTAACTGCTTTCCAGCAGTACTTTAATGACTAGTAATGTGGTAAGTGCTATGTTTAATGTTATGAATTAGCTGAGCTTCTGGGTTACTTAGATCTATTAAGTTTCTTGTGAGTTTTAAAATAACTTGCCTTTACTATACCAAGAAAGAGTCAGTTATCAGAAGCCACAGCTTCCAGAGCAATATAAGTACAGATGCAGAAATACAGAGTCTGCAGAAATAATGCCTGCTTGAGTGTGGTTGGTAGGGTAATTATATGGGTGTAATAACTTACAATTTTAATTTGAACATTTCACCTAAAATGTCATATGGTGTGCTTGAGTGTGATGTCATTACATTACAGAATTACATGCTTATGACTTTGTAATAAAAGATTGTGTAATAAAAAGGGGACGTTATTTGTGCTGGATGTTGTACATGCAAATTCAGATTTCAGACAAAATGCCAAGTTAAAAAATGCCCCATCCATCTTGAAAGTAGGGTTATGTTTAAGGTTTAATTTTTAAAGTAAGCAGTATTATTTTTAAAGTCATAACTAACAGTGACTTGATTATTAGAGTTTTTAGAAAAATCCTTGCTGGAATGTCAGATTCATAATATTAACAATGGGAGATTACAGTAAATAATGTGCAAAGAAGGTCCCTGGCAACTTTCAAATAGAAATGATGTCTATTCATGCATCAATTGTATAACAGACTTTTTAATACTTGGCCAATAAATTTAATCAGGCATATGCTGGTAATGTTTAATAACTAGCTCCCAAGGGAATGGAGACCCCTGATTTGTAGTGCTTGCCAATTTCCATGGTGTAAAATACCCAACCATAACCCACTTCAAACTAACGCCCTCTCTCAAAAGCCAGCACCAACGCATCACCTAGTTATGCAGTAGTATTCATAATGATTAGGTAGTTCACCCTGATGGGGTAGTTCATTGTACATGGGAACCAAGGAATTAGCTCACAAGTAAAAAGTAAATATAGATAAATGTTATACAAGTTTTCTAGGCTGGAGACAAGCAAATTTACAACGAGCTGATATCATAGGTATCATTCACAATCCTTCCTCACAGAGCTGGTCCTCTCTGTACAAAGGGCTGCATACACCCCAGTCTTGTGTCATCTCCCTCTATGCTGACCCCACTATTCTTTTCAGAGTCTTGCCAGACTGAACTCTTCACCTGGATGGGGTTCATAGGTGCTCTCTGTATTTGCTTAATATCATTCAACAAGAAATAATGTTTTTTTCTCCTAATTTTCTTCCTAAGACTATTGTGTCTTCCCACCTCCCTTTTTTCAGTAAACACACCACCCATGCTAATACTGCCCCAGGAAGGAGCAGAGACACGTTCTCTATGAACAGGAAGGAATTAACTATCATTTAATCACTTTCTTCTCTGCTTTCATTTGGGAACAAAAGAACTAAGCTTTTAGAAACACCATTTGGAAGACTGTAGAAAAAATAAAATAACCCCTTGCCGCACCTGCAGCTTTGAACTCCAGTCTACCCCAGACTGTTTCACTGCAGGAACCTGGGACTCACCAGATGAAAGAAAGGACTGAACGAGGAGAGCTTAAAAGTGAAAATAAATATAATGACATATTTCTCTGTTAATTCAAAACGTACTTCCAACCTGCTTAATTTCAAAAAGACAAGCTATTGAATGTGATAGTCATTGATTCTGTAATCTCTATGTAGTTTACATTAAAAAGGAAAATTACATTATTTCTATGGCTAAAAACACGAAATGCATTGCCCGATGAAAGTGTTCTGTGGATAGATGTTGGAAAATATACGTAATGCCACTGAACTGTACACTTAAAAATGGTTAAGATTATAAATTTTACATTATGTGTATTTTACCAGAAATTTTAAAACTTTTAGAAATTGACATTAAAAACAGAAGTCTATTAAAGAGACATTCTGCCACTCTATCCTCAGAATTTCCAGTAAACAATACACCATTTCCCTACACCCTTGCCAACAAATAAGTCAGAGAAAGACAAACATCATATGATTTCACCTATATGTGGAATCTAAAAAACAAAAAAATAAAAAACAAAACAGACTCATAGATACAGAGAACAAACTGATGATTGCCAGGGGGAAGGGGGTGGGAAGATGGGTGGAAAAGGTGTAGGGGATTAAGAGGCACAAACTCTCAATTATAAAATACATAAGCTCCAGGGACATAGTGGACAGCACACGGAATACAGTTAGGAATATCGTAATCACTAAGTATGGGGACAGATGGGTACCACACAAATCATGATGATAACATCATAAGGTGCATAAATGTAGAATTACTACGTTGCACACCTGAAACTAATACAGTATTATTATTAAAGGAAATATAAAAAGACAGTACACCATATTTTTTAAATAAATAAATAAAACATCCTTTAACATTGCCTGTGTCTCATTACAGATTTCAGACACAGGGGCACCAAGTGTTGAAAAAAGGATGTCTTGGCTCTGCTAGCGTTAAAGCTGCATGTTCCTTTTTTCAAAAGTCTCCTATTCATTATAACTAACTTCATGGGCAAATACGAAGGGGGAAACAAATGGTCCCAAAGTCACACGTACTGCACTCTTTGCCTCTCACTGGGTCGGGCAGGCCAGAGCAGTCCACTGCAGAATTCGGAATGGCCACTCTCCACCTGGAGCCACTGCTGTCACATTCTGTGTATTCAAAGTGGTAATCTTTCTGCAAACAATCACAAAAACAGCCTTCGTTAGAGCTGGTGTTAACAGGACAGCTGTGCTTTCCCCATCGCCCCTAACCTGCCTACAAGCCTGATTCCAAACTGTACTCTCCGCTTGACCCTCCTTCTTCCCCGATGGGAGCCACCCCAAGCAGTTTTTGCATCTAAAATGCATCATGCCAGGCACCGAGTAGGCACTGAGGATGTGACAAGGGACAAGACAGTCAACGCTTTCAAGTTGTGTCCATTGCCTTCAGTCCTGCCCACCCCAAAAAGGCTACAGCACATTTTCTTGTTTCTTTTGCAGACTTTTAGAGCTCTAAATAATTGGTGGAGAAGAGTATATGAACAAAATAATACTAGGAAATTGAACGCTGTCAGTATCCCAAGTTTTTCAAAGTAAAAAAATAAGAGAACCATTCCCATTGATCTAATTCTCACTGTTTAAAATTTAACAGAGGTGTAATAACTAATCATCCAAATGTTAGTCAAAGACTACCAGGTTTTTTTTGTTTTTACACAGCTCCCCCAGGCTTAATATACATGCACCACAGCAGGGTGCCATCAATCACAGACTATAAAATAGACATTTCTAATAACTGTCCAGTTAAGACCAACCCACTAGTCTCTGGCCTTTGATTGCTTTGAAATTTTCAGTGTCCTCCACTAGCCAGAGAACATTACACACGAGATGCCTGAGCTTAGAGGAACCAGGACAAAATGCCATTAGAGCACGGGGAGAATGGGAGAAGTTCTAAGTTCTCCCCAAAATATTTTCAGTTCAATATCCTATTTATTCAGATCACTGTCTTGGATGGTGCTCTTCTGCTTCATCCATTCTATTTGCCTCCTTTACTGTGTCCATGACAGGAGAGAAGAGAAATGAAAAGTCACATCATCATTTGGAAAATCAAGTGTGGGAGGCAGGAAGGTGTCTGGGTGTGTGCATCTGTCCACATGGCAAGAACACCAGTGAAGAAATGGGAGCTGGAATCAGAAAGGTGTGTGTGTGAACTCACCTCCCATTTCTCCAAATACAACCTATATGATAATGGGCAAGTCACTTACTTTTCAAAGCATTTGCTTTTTCACTAGTAAAATTAGAAAAATAATATGTACTATCCTACATGGTTGTTTTGGAAATTAGTTGAGATGATGCATGTAAAATGTCAGGCATGTTAGGCTACACTGAGTTAGCATTTGATTAATGGTAGAATTATTATTCTTACTAACAACAATAGGGATAGAGCGGATGATATACAGAAAGGAGCTCGGTAGTGCTGATGTGATAAGGCACAAACCACTAGGTTTCTGTTTCCCCTGCCTCAATTTCTGCATATACATAAAATAAAATGAGAAGGGATTGTAAATTAGAGAAGGTGGAATTATGAGGCGGGAAGCCAAGGTCTTTATGCCGCACTCATACCGCCCCCCCGGAAATGAAATTTCACATGTCCTCCAGGCAATCATGTCTGAATACTATTCTTCCCACTCAGATTTCTGACAAAGTTTAGCAAGACATAATTTGAGATTATGTCTTTTGATAAGTGCCTGGATCTCAACTATGCTTTACTGTCATTAAAGTCAAATATACCAATATAAAGCAATCAGTAAAAGCAGCCAGATAGAAAAAGCTTTCTAGAGGAAAGAAGGGAGGAGGAAGAAGAGAAAGGAGGAAGGGAAGGAAGGGATGGGGGGAAACAATAAAAGTTGACTGAATTTGACTACATACAAATATTGAACGCGAAAGTCATCAAAAGTCATAACCTAAAGTAAAAAATAAACAACAAAACAACAAACTGGTAAAGAATGACACAAAACAAAAGTTAATTAACTTAAGAATACAGGGTTTCTAGAAATCAGTAAGGAAAAGGACAAATAATTATTTGGAAATCCAGTCAAAGAATACAAGCAATACATTAAAGAGCAATACAAATGGTCAAAGAATAAACAAAAAATGTCAAACCTTGTCAAAGAAATAAAAATAATAATTTTCATCAAGTTGGTACAATTTTTAAAATACTTTTTAAAAAATTCTCTAAGTTAGCAAGTTTGTCAATGTGAACCAAGAGCTTTAAGGTGTCCAAAATTTTGAACCCCAAAACTCACTTCTAGCATCTAATTTTAGGGGGAAAATGTTTAATGTGGTCAATGATTTATATGCAAAACTGCTCATCATAACTTTGGAATACTTAGGGAGAGTATATTTAAGAGCTGAGCAGTAAGGAGTCTTGCATTTACATTATTTATCTGGTATTTTTCATATGTACTGACAGCATTAAATACCTGTAAAAATTATGCAAGGAAGAGCTGTTCATACAATTTCCACTGTTCAGCTGAAACTCCAACTGGGTAAGTAATTCACCCAGAGATACCCAGCTAGTAAGGAGCAGAGCTGAGAGCAGAAGTCAAGTCTTCTGTTTATTTCCAAGCATTTTCAGTTTACATAATGCCATTATGCTTAAAATAAAAGGTTAGTGTTTTAAAATAGAAGTAGTAAAAGTTTCTAATATAAAAGCTTGATAGCCACAGAAATTTAGCAGCAATCATGAAGCTATCTCATATTCAGTTGACAGATAAGGGAAATTATTTGATTCCTCTCCTCTGTATTAGGTTTCTGTGGCTGCTGCAACTAATTACCGCACATTTAGCCACCCTAGACAATAACTTATCCTTTCACAGTTCTGGAGGCAAGAAGTCCAAAGTCAGCATCACTGGGCCAAAATCAAGGTGTCACCAGGCTGCACTCCCTCTACAGCCTGGAGGGTAAATATGACCCTTGCCTCCTCCAGCTTCTGGCAGCTACTGGCATTCATTGGCTTAAGGATGCATTGCTCTGTGTTCTGCCTCTGTGGTCACACTGCCCTCTCTTCTGTCTTATTTCCCTCTGTCTATTCTTACAAGGACATTTGTGTTTGCATTTAGTGCTCATTTAGATGATAAAGAATAATTTCTCCATCCTGTGATCCTTAGTCACATCTTCAAAGTCTTTTTTTTTTTTTTTTCAAAAAAATTAACAGGTTTCAGGGATGAGGACAGGCATATCATTTTAAAGAGAGGGCATTATTTAGCCTATCACAGTCCACCTTCTGGACCCAAAGATTCATGGTCCTCACATTCAAAATGCAGGCACCATATCCCAACATCCCTAAGTCTCCGCCCATTCAGCATAAACTCAAAATCCAAAACCTCACCTTTAACAGGAAGCTAATCAACAAAACAAACAAACAAGCATAATATAAACAAAGACACTGAATTTGAGAACAGTCTGACAGTGTCCAGAGTGGGAGGGGAGGGAATTTCAGGGGAAAAGGGGAACGGTTTAGAGCAACAAGTATAAAGGACTCATGGACAAAAACTATGGGGGGGTGGAAATGGGAGGAAGGTGGGGAGGGCTGGGGTGGTGGGCTGGGGCGGGGTAAAAGACAGAAAACTGTACAATATCAACAATTAAAAAATACTGATTTAAAAAAAAAAAAAAAAAAAAACCTCATCTATATCTTGTCAGTTTAAAGCCCCAAATCTCATCATCTAAATTAGGTGATTAGATGATTAGATGTGGAAGACTATGTTTAACATCCATATCAAGGCAAAATTTCTCTTCATTTGTGGACCTGTGTTACCTACTTACAAAATACAATGGTTTTTATACTCTGGTTTCTCTTCAGATCATATAAATTTTTCATCTTTTACAAAATACAATGCTTTTGGACATTAATAACAACATAGGCTTTTTCTACTGTGCTCCTCACTTTTTCCTGAGTCCTCACTGACAGAGTCTTTAACATCCATATTTCTACGAGCAGACTGTTCTAGGCAATCCAGACTTTTTCTATCAGATGTTTTAAAATTCTTCCAGCTTCCGTTCATTAATCAATTCCAAAGTCACTTTCACTTTTAGGTATTTGTTACAGCAACTCCCCACTTCCAGGTCATAAAATCAGCACCAGTTTTCCTACGGCTGCTGTAACAAATTACCAAAAATTTAGCAGCTTAAAACAACAGAAATGTATTCTTGCCCAATTCTGGAGACCAGAAGTCCGAAGTCGGTATCACTGAGGTATGAGCTGGGCCATGCTCCCACTGGAGGCTCTAGAGGAGAATCCATTCCTTGTCTCTTCCAGCTTCTGATGGCTACAGCATTTGTTGGCCTGTGGCTGCATCATTCCACTCTCTGCCTCTGTAAACACATTGCCTTCTTTCTCCTTCCCTCGTGATTGCATCTAGGGGCCACCCAGATAATCTCCCATCTCGAGATTCTTATTCATGTCTTCAAAGCCCTATTTGGTTTAATAAGGTAACATTCACAGGTTTCAGGGATTAGAATTGGAATATTCAGAGAGGGGTTAAGGGAACATTGTTCACCTACCACAATCTGCTGTTGTAGAATAGCCTTAACCATCCATGCACTTGCATGATTTCTCTTGTTCCCAGTTATTTGTATTAGGAAGTCCTTCCTGTTTCCAGATCCTAAAGAGAAGATCCTGGCCCTCACATGTAAAATTCGGTAATTGGTTATCATTCTTGCAAAATAAAGAAAATAATGATGCTGAGATGTTAGGCATGAATTTCAAATGAAGCAAGGCCTGTAAATAAAATAAGTAAGCTCAAGAAATCTCTTCACCACTGCCTCTGTGATATTCGGGTTGCCAGTTATGGGATGAGAACAGCAACAATAACATAGAAAAGATAAAGTATTGTGTTTCCTGGTTTAATGATAGATGTTATATGCCAATTAATTTTCCTTAATTGTTTATCCTATCTGCCTCTCCTAGATTACCCTTAAATTCTAAAGGGCCACATATATTGTTATGTTACAAAATTTTTAGGATTTCAGCAGGAAGCTTTAATGTGTTTATAATTATAAAATACTTAAATTCAAACCTATTTCATACATAAAGCAGCACTTAGGGTCAGGGATTTAAAATGTAGAATAAAACCAAGCCAGCTAGATTTTATTTTAAATTATATAATAGGCTATTTCATTTGGGCTTGTAACAAATAATTTTTTTTTAAAATCTGTTTCTGAAAGCAACTCTTAAATCCATGGCAAAAATGTAAGAAAAAGTGTGATACGGTAAAATTACACAACATAAAATATGTGCACCAAAAATATTCTGAGTGGCATTGAAGGTACTGAATGGAGACAATTACAGCATGTAAGCTTTCAGATTTACAGATAACACCCCAAAATTTTAGCCACAGACCCAAATAAACATTGAGTGCTTAAACTGATCCCTTGTAAATGACAATTTTCTGGGTGGTAAGGAGCAATTAAAGAGAAAAGGTAAAAAATTTTCACGTATAAATATAAAATTTCTATAATATAAAGATTATATATAAGTCATTAAGTAGCAAGTCAATCAATAAGAAGGTACCACCAGTTCAAAGGGGAATTCAAAGAACACACATAAGCAGACAATCCAGAAAGTGAAATGAATTAACTTAGAGCTGCAGAACTGATAAATATCCAGAGCAGAATAATCAATGGTATTCCAAAAAATAACAAGCCTTTTCATTTCTATGGACAAGAATCATTTGGATTCTTATTGGTTTCTCTTTTTTAATATATTTTATTGACTATGCTATTACAGTTGTCCTGTCCCCTCTTTATTCCCTCCCATCCTGCACACCCCCTCCCACCTGCATTCCACCCCCACCCCCTTAATTCATGTCCATGGGTTGTCTTTGGCTTCTACATTTCATGTACTATTCTTGCTGGTTTCTTACAACTCACAACATTGTAAAATAGTGCAGAGATAAGGAAAGATGCAGGCCCCTATAGAAACTGAAAATTTGGAGAGGCGCACCAAACAGGATACCCAGTTATCTTTTCTGCCTGTGTCAATGTGTTTCTAATTTTTCCTGACAAGGAGGGAAATTCCTGACAATTTTTCCTGCATTTCAGGGCTCCTAACAGTTTACCACCAAACATTTCTATGAGTCAGAGCACACTCTAAACTATAGAATATCCACTCACAAGCCACACTCTCCAAACTATAAACTGGAGAAAGCAGTTGGCCCTACCCCACTCAAAAGATGGCAGTTACTTAGAAATGTCTGCAAATCCCAGAAAGCTGGGACATAAAGACACTGCCCCAAGTAGCAAAATGATGGAATTCCCTGAAAACATTATGCTGTAAATATGTGGGAACCAGGAAACAATTCAAAGGGTTATAGAGAATTATTCCTCAACACCAAACACTTATGGAAGACTATCCCTCAACAGAAATCATGGTACACACACATGCACACATGCACACACTCACACACTCTCACGCTAACCGATAAAGGTATAGGCACCAACCCTCAAGTAACAGAAACTCCAATTGTGTTATCCTATGTGTAAAACACAAAATGTCATGATACACCCAAATAAATACTGGATGCCCACAGTACCCTCTGACAAAAACTCTCTCCTTAACCAATCTTTCCTCAGGCTCCTCTGAACTCTCTTCCAGACGAATCCTTGACTTTTGGGCTTCTGTGTTCATCTTTGCATCACTCAGTTTTAGCAAGAATCCTGTCACGTTGGGTTACCAGAGTTCCCCCTCACACCTGATGTTTCTTCTCAGTAATTTCCACCCACTGACATTCTCCCTGCTCCCTGCCCTTAAATCTCCACTGTCCGTGCTACACAGTGACTTAGCCCAGTTCTGCACTGAGCTCTCTTTTCCCCTACCGCAGCAGTTCCTGAATAAAATCTGTGTTGACCAAACTACTGGCCAGCTCTGGTCTTCTCTGAAACCCCCAAATACAAAGATCATTTACACTATGAAAGACTCATGGTACTCACAGAAAACCTGGGGTATCATCTCCCAATTATGAGAGCTGTTATAGTTTAACTACATGTAGACTAGAAATGTTTCAAATAAAGCATGTATATAAAAATAATACGCATATATAGATAGATAACCTGACATCATATTGATAATACACACATATTGTGTATATTGACATGAATATACATCATATATAATGATTTATGCATATAGCAATATATAGTGTTTTATATATGTCAGTCTTTATTATGTGGCACTTAATTATTAAACAAGTACTATGGCCTAAGTACAATGGGGAAAATTTAAAATAAATATAACACATAGTCCCTGCACTCAAGTTTATGATTTTGTTGCAGTAGATAGGGTACCAACACACAACATATAATTTTAGAAGGAACTATAAAGATTAAGGGCTCCAATGTAAAACAGTATTATCACAAGTCAGTGTGCAAGTAAAAACTATCTGGGGAAAATTACCAATAAAAATCCTTTAAACTCTCCCATAAAGTACATATGACCTTGTACCGCTTCTCAACAGACGCATGGCAGCCAATTTTGCCCGAAGCCCTCTATCAGACACCAATTACTTAGCACCCAAATGGCTTGCATCTTAGAGCCTATGTTTTCTAGAAAACTAAGCAAAATGTGGGTGATACGACCTCCTATGATTATATTTCAGTCAGAAGAACGGCTGTGAACTGGAACCACTCTGAAAGACACACGGTGTTTGTGAACTGTTCTAGTGCTTACCAGCTCCTTTGTAAACAGCAGGTTTGTCAGGGTGCAATAAACAGTGAGATCAAGCCTGGAAATAACATGCCTAAAGATACTCAGTGAAATATGTTAGCCTAAGGATGGACAGAGAAGTGAGTTAGTGAGCTGATGATAAAACAAACAAAGGAACAAAGCTGCCTGGACTTCTGTTCTCTGAGATTTGCTCATGTCAGTGGCCCACCAACAAAAACACCAGCTCCCTGGTGCTCCCTGCCTATCCTCTTCAGTCAATTAAGAGATGACCAAAGTTCATTATAAAGACCCAGTAGATGACCACAAGTTCTAGTACAGAATCAAAAGCAATAGAGGTGGAACGAGGCTTCTGGCCTCAATAAAGAAAAAACTGCTGATACTAAGAGAAGAGACACAGAGAGAAGGGACAAAAAAGAAGCCAATGTAATTTCTTTCCTTTATATAAGGCTGCTTCTCTCTGAATATTTATGTGAAATGTTGAGAACAGCATAGTCTTCTATATGATGACACTGCAGTTCCTCTGGGCAAAAGGTCCTCAAATGTAAGTGCTCAGCAAAGTGTTGGCACCCTTATTTGAGAACTCGAGACAGCAAGCAGGAAGACGGTAGAGATCCTGAGACTACAGTGCACAGCACCAATATTTCAACCCTAATTCCAGTGAGTGAGCTTACTCATCCTACTATGTGGGAAGGTCAAAAGTGTGAGAATACTTAATGCAGGCATGTATGCAACTTATAATAAAAATTCCTTAGCCTACATTATCAAGTACATGAGCACAGTAGCGCTTGGGCAGAAATATTTATATTCTGATTTTTCTTTTATAAGAGGAACATGAAGTTACCATGGGAACCTAGGGCTAAGTAGTATGTTATCTGGTCTATTTATGACACATCTTTTTCTCTACATTTGTAGACGCTACTTGCCTTTTAGAAATAATTTTGAAAAAGTTCATGTTTTAAACCTGAGTTCCATGTCTGTTTTCATAAACAACATCTTAGAGTTACTCAGTTCAATTTGTAATTCAGTATAAATATATTTACTGAGCACCTCCCGTAGGCCACCGTGTAGGTGCCAGGGATACCCCAGTGAACAAAAGAGCACTGCTCTCCTGGGGTTTACATTTCAGTGGGAATGAAAGTGCACAGGGTTTCTTGGAAAGACCCAGCCGAGACCTTTCTTCTACAGCTCTCAACAGGTTCGTAGAGGGGCAGGCGATGAACTGGGAACCACAGACCTGGATCCCAAGCTCACCTCTGCCAGGGCTAAACTGAAGACCCTGAGCAACTGAACTAACTCTCTGCATCTCAGGTTCCTCTTAATCTTTAGAAGAAAACTCTATGCTTGTGGTGTTATAAAGGATATCTCATATTTTCATTGTTCTTGATTAAGGGAAACCAAGCACTTCCTGCACTGTCATGCACTATCAGAGAATGTTTCAGAAAAGAGCATTCTAAAAAAAAGTCTACCCGTGAAGAAATGGAAGTGATTTTTCTCAAGCGACCTGCTGCTAGACAATCTATAAAATCAATATTATACATATTCATTTGAAAACTCTCATGGAGGAGACTGAGGAAAATGTATGCTCTTGTATAAAAACATCTCTAAACACATGCAATCATTATTTTATTATCTAATAACATTTAACTTGCTAAATTAAATATGTTTACCTCTGCTTCCTACAAACCTGCAAAAGAGTGGAGTTACTAAAGGGAGCAGAGAGTATAGGAGTAAAAATACTATGAGATGATAAAAATAAAGAGAAGAGAAATGAAAACGGTAATAGATCCAGGTGTTGACAATTTGAGGGGGAGATGGGAAGCATAAGGGAGCTTTATTGCCTTACCAAAGCACGAAAATATGAGCAGTAAGGGCTAAATAGGTAGATGATAATAAGAAAGCTGATTTGAGCTTCAGACACTCTCAGAATTGAAGGCTCCAAATATCTCAGAAAGCAAACAAAAACTACAAACAGAAAGAGTCATTGAAAATGTGTTTGAGAATGTAGAACCTTCCAGTTCCCTTCCATATGATGGCAAGAGACAGGAATTATTTCTTCTAGTAAAATAGAAAAAGGGACATTACAGATTCAGGGATATCAAGTGCAGCAAATAGAAGAAAAAGACTCTTACTGAAAACAGAAGACATGTAAACAGCTATGTTCCCAATGATGAAATCTGCCTCAGGGACACTTGCCTATACACACTGACACCAAAACCCAGCTAACCCCAACACCCCTGCCCTTCCCACTTAACCCATGGTTCCCAAAGTCTAGTAGAGCCACTTCCTACTCTCCCAAAGGAGCCATCAGTGGATGTCACACCTCACATTAGAACAGATACCCACATCATTTCAGCTGATTCTTACATCTGTTTACCCTAGAATTGAGATTAGCCGTAATGTAACCTTCATCCACCATACAACAATTATTTTGTTATTAATAATAACACTAACACCATGGCCAGGTAGTTTAGTTGGTTAGAGCATCATCCTGATACACCAAGGTAGTGAGTTTGAACCCAGCACATACAAGAAGCAATCAATAAATACATAAATATGCGGAAAGACAAATCGATGTCTGCCTCTTTCCCCTTTCTCTCTCTAAAATCAGTAAATAAAATTTAAAAATAACACTAACATCTGCAGAGCCTATAAGCTTTCCAAAATAATTTTCACAACATGATCCCACTTGAACTGACCCACAGCATCGCCCTGTCCAGTAGGCAATCATCTTACCTCCATCCATCCTCATGGCCACTGCCCTGTTTCAATCACCACCTTCTGCTGCCTGACGACAACCACCAACAGCCTCACTGGTGAGCCTCTTCTGCTCTTGCCCACACCTGTGACACTGCAACCAGCTGTAACTATGTCATCCCTGCTCAAAACCCTGTGGCAACAACCAGTTGACCTGAGGATAAAGTCCATGATCTTAGCATAGCATAAAAGACCTTGTTTAATTCATCCTCCATCTGCTTCTCCAAGATTTCTCTCTCAGACTCTTCACTTAAGAACCATCGAAACCATATTGCTACACTCTTCCTGGCCTCAGGTCCTGACTTATTCTCTGCCTAGAAGCTGTCTCTGCTCACACTTGTAAGAGGAAATGAGTATGATAGTAAAGCACTATGTAGCTGGTTCTCCTTCAGGCCATCCCTGACACTGGCAGGACAAGAGTGTACACTGAGGTGCCCCATCCTCTTCTATACATAGCTTACACCTTACACAGCCTCCTCCTCACACACAAGGGATGGCCCCAGCTGAACATCCAAGGTCTGTCGGTGCCCCTCCCACAATAACACAGTCTACAGTCAGGAGGGTGGACCTGGGAAAAGCCCATGAAGGCCCAGGAAGCAGACCTGGACCTTTTGAGAATGTAATCCCAAAGCTGTGTTTAGACTTAGAGTGTGGTATAAAGGGTGCGGGGGACGGGGACACGGCATCTAAGTGGGCACATCTCCTTGGCCCACAGAGTGTGAGGCAGGATGGGGGACACAGCTGGAAAAGAACCAGAGTGTGGCTTTCCACAGCAGAGGCCAAGGCAGGGGCCCCTCTTGCCTGGTGGGAAGAGAGTACCTATCTGTCTTAGATAACAACACCCAAACTGAAGTACAGCAAAAAGACATTTACCACTTCATCAGAGAACTTCCTATAAGGAGGTAGACAATAAAACAGAAGAGAAGGTCCAAAGATTGAGTGCTGTGCAAGTGGCAGAGACAAGGATTCTGCTACAAAGTAGACCAAAAAAAAAAAAAAAAGTGGGAATAATCCAATGGGAGAAAGAGAACAAGAATTCTGCTGACAACACACTTTGCTGATTTCAGGTTGGCTCAGGGAAGGGCAATCTCTGCATCCGAATGCAGCGAAGCTGCTGCAGAGTTCAGACAGAACTGTGGGGGGCCCTGTCCTGGGCGCCAGATGTGGGGGGGCTCCGCCTGCAGAGCCCCATCCCTCCGTCATGGATGAAAATAAAAACTACCAAGACATGACTGCTTGGGGAGGAGAGGTGGTCAAACTCTCAGAGGAGAATGACCCAGAGCCCCATCCTCACTAGGCTTTTATTGGGTTCCAATACACAGGAATACAGGTATGTCAGGTGACAAGGATCAAGCAATGGTTAACATTTCAAAGAAATCTGAGGGCTTAATCTGAGTCAGTGTTTGTCAGGAAAGGGGGTTGCCAAACTTTTGGAGACATACTCATTTCCTCCTGGGACACTTATCACCTAAGGGAGAGCACTCTTAGCAAAGCAGGTTTCACAGGACTTTAGGAATTCTTTCTTATGCCCGATCACCCAAGGAGCCATCCTGGCCGGTAGAGGGCTGCATCGCTTGCCCCCACAGTTCAGGTTTTAAGCCTATTAGGAAGCAGGAGACATCTCCCAGATGGAAATGGGGACCCGGGCTATGTCAGAATAGCCAGGGGGCGAGGGTCCATCACATCCTCTTTGCTGCAGCCCCCCGAGTCCTTCCATGAGGTTTCCCAAGTGGTTGCGTCTGGTTTAGGTTGCCCCTCCCATGAGGAGTCTTACCCGTCATTGACTGCCAACCAAGCACTGGGGCCAGAGATGGATGAGGCAGAAGCAGTGCTCCTGCCAGGGAGATAAGCTTTGTCTCCTTAGTAGGTCACGTCCTTGTGACAGAACAGACCCAGATGAAGTGGGTCCCTTGGGCTCTTACACAGCCCACCATGGGGTGAGGGTTACAACTCCTGAAACCAGGCTGAACGGTCCACAACACAGAACAGATTGACAAAAATACAATTTAAATTCAAAAGCCACTAATCGTCAATGCTGTCACTTGAAATTGAGCTTTCCTGAGTGCCTACAGAAATTCCAGAAATTCAGTGGCTCTGAGCATTCTGACATCCAAATGATCTTTTTGCTTGTTAGACCCTGGGTGCTAATGATAAACCTTAAAACCTTGTAAGCAAAAACCAGAACAAAAACAGAAGCTTCCCCACCCCTCTCTACCAGAAGCAGATTAGGCCAGCAATAACTCCGCTCACCAATCCAATCCCCCTCACAATTGCCTGTGCTCTCCGACCCATCACACCTCCCCATGTCCTGGAGAACCAGTGACCTTGAGGAAACTTAAAAATAAATCTTCACAAACCACTTGCTCCAAAATCTTTATTTTCTACCATAAATCATTGTTCAGCTTTGTCTTTTTTCCTCATATGTCAGTTTTAAAAGAATATTTAATATTTTCTTCTGACTACACAAGAGTACATGTTCAGCGTGAAAAGTTTAGAAAATATGGAAACACAAAATCTGTCAAGATGTCAGTCTTATTTTTAAGTACATTTATTTTTAAAGTTGAGATAGCATTTCTGTTATCAAGTTTTGTTTCTTTTTTTATTGTTGTTCAATTACAATTGTCCCAATTTTGCCCCCATTGCTTGCCCTGCCCCACCCACCCACCCCGGCTCCCATACTCAGTCTCCACACTTGTCCATAGTCCTGGGTAATTTGTACTTGTTCTTTAACTAGGCCCTTCCCCTTCTCTCCTCCCTTATCCCCCACCCCGCTCCCCTCTGGTCACAGTCTGTTCCTTGTTTATATGCCTCTGGTTCTATTTTTCTCATTTGTTTATTTTGTTCATTAGGTTTCCCATGTAGATCAGATCATACGATATTTGTCTTTCACCACCTGGCTTATTTCACTTAGCATAATTCTCTCCAGTTCCATGCATGCTGTCACGAAGGGTAGGAGTTTCTTCTTTCTTTCTGTTGCATAGTATTCCACTGTGTAAATGTACCACAGTTTTTTGATCCACTCACTTACTAATGAGCACTTGCTTAGGCTGTTTCCAGCACTTGGCTATTGTATAACTCTGTTAAGAACATAGGGGTGCACAGGTTCATCTGAATTGGTGTTTCAGGATTCTTAGGGTATAATCCCAGCAATGGAATTGCTGGATTAAAAGGCAGTTCCATTTTTTTTGAGGAAATTCCATACTATTTTCCACAGTGGCTGCACCAGTCTGCATTCCCACCAACAGTGCACTAGGATTCCCTTTTCTTTGCATCCCTGTAAGCACTTGTTGTTTGTTGGTTTGTTATTGATGGCCATTCTGACTGATGTGTGGTGCTATCTCATTGTGGTTTTAATTTGCATCTCTCTGATGGCTAGTGATGTTGAGCATCCTGTCATATGCCTATGGCCCTCTGTATATCCTCCTTGGAGAAGTGTCTATTCAGCTCCTTTGCCCATTTTTTAATTCAGTTGTTTGTCTTAATAGTGTTGAGTTGTATGAGTTCTTTATAAATTTGGGAGATCAAACCCTTGTTCAAAGCATCACTGGCAAATATGTTTTCCCATATGGTTGGTTCCCTTTCCACTTTGATGATGTCCTCTCTAGCCATGGAGAAGCTTTTTAATTTTATGTAGTCCCATTTGTTTATTCTTTCCTTTATTACCCTTGACCTAGAGGATATATTGGTGAAAATATTGCTGCGTGGGACATCTGAAATTTTACTGCCTGTATTTTCCTCTAGGACTTTTATGATGTTGTGGCTTATGTTTAAGGTCTTTATCCATTTTGAGTTTATTCTGATGTATTGTGTAAGTTGGTGGTCAAGTTTCATTTTTTTGCATGTACCATTCCAGCTCCCCCAGCACCATTTGTTGAAGAGGTATTTTTACTCCATTTTATGCTTCTGCCCTCTTTGTTGAATATTAATTGATCATAGAGACTTGGGCTTATTTCTTGGCTCTATTCAGTTCCATCGATCTATGTGTCTGTTCTTATGCCGGTACCATACTGTTTTGATTACAGTGTCCTTGAAGTACAGTTTGATGTCAGGTATGATGATCCCTCCTACTCTGTTCTTCTTCCTCAAGATTACTGCAGCTGTTCAGTGTCCTTTTTGGTTCCACATAAATTTTTGAAATATTGTTCTAAATCTGTGAAATATGTAATTGTATTTGAATAGGGATTGTGTTGAATCTATAGATTGCTTTGGGTAGTATGAACATTTTAATGATGTGATTCTTCCAATCCATGAATGTGGTACATGCTTCCATTTGTTTGGGTCTTCCTTAATTACTTTCTTCAGTGTTGTGTAGTTTTCTGAGTGCAGGTCTTTTGCCTCCTTGATTAAGTTTATTCCTAGGTACTTTATTTTTCTTGTTGCTATGGTAACTGGGATTTTTTCCTGCTTTCTGGCCTCATAAAAAGAGTATTGGAATCTTCCCTCCTCTTGAATTTTTTGGAATAGTTTGAGAAGAATAGGAATTAGCTCTTCCCTAAATGTTTAGTAAAATTTGCCTGTAAAGCCATCTGTCCCATGGCTTTTTTTGTGCTGGGAGTTATGTGATTACTGCTTCAATTTCACCAGCTGATATTGGTCTATCTAGGCGTGCTGCTTCTTCTTCACTCAGTTTTGGAGAATAATATGTTTCTAGATATTTGTCCATTTCACCCAGGTTTTCAAGTTTCTTGGCATATTTGTTGTTCATAGTAATTTCTTATGATTGTTTATATTTCTGGGGTATCCGTTGTAATTTCTCCTCTTTTGTTTCTGATTTTCTTTATTTGGGTCCTTTCTCTTTTGAGTGAGTCTGGTTAAAGGCTTGTCAATTTTGTTTATCTCTTCAGAGAACCAGGTCCTGTATTTATTGATCCTTTGAATGTTCTTTTAGTTTCTATGCCATTTAATTCTGTTTGAGCTTGATGATTTCCACCCTTCTACTTGCTCTGGGCTTTGTTTGTTATTGTTCCTCTAGTTCTTATAGATATAGAGTTAGGTTATTTATTATATTATCAAGTTTTTATTATGAAAGTAATAAATAATTACTCTAGAAAAATTAGAAAATACAGATAAGGATGAATTTTCTTTCTGAAGCTATCCCTTGATTAATTTTTAAAAAAATATTTTACTTGCCCTGGCTGGTGTAGCTCAGTGGATTGAGCGCGGGCCTGCGAACCAGAGGATCGAGGTTCGATTCCCAGTCAGGGCACATGCCTGGGTTGCAGGCCAGTTCCCAGCAGGGGACACACGAGAGGCAACCATACATTGATATTTCTCTCCCTCTCCCTCTCTCCTACCCTTCCCCTCTAAAGATAAATAAATAATCTAAAAAAAAAATTAAAAAAAAAAACAAAAAAAATATTTTACTTATTTATTTTTAGACAGAGGGGAAGGGAAGGAGAAAGAGGTGGAGAGAAACATCGATGTCTGGTTGCTTCTCACATGCCCCCTACTGGGAACCTGGCCTGCAACCCAGGCATGTGCTCTGACTGGGAATCAAACCAGCAACCTTTGGTTCGCAGGCTGGTGCTCAATCCACTGAACCACACCAGCCAGGGCTTGATTATACTTTTAAAATCAATATACAGCATAGTTACTCTGAACAAGAAAATAAAACATTTTTATCTTCACAAAATATAATACTCTTCCCTGCACCTAGGGATAAATTAAGACAAAAAAAATAAAAGGCACACTTGTTAAAAAATATAAAGCCATATGTTTTACTCTTTCTCTCAATGGTATGCACATCTTTTCTTTCTAGAAATATAAATATTTTCTCAGTGCTCTCTCACTACCTTCTCATGATCCAGCTCAGAAGTGTTAAGAGGACAGATTATTCATAGTCTAAGAAAAAACTGAGATGAACTTGATTCTACTCCCACATCTATGAGTCTCAATTTTCTTGCCTATCAAAGTAACAAAATTATAATATCTTCTCTCCTTATCCTGTAGGACTATAAGAATAAATTAACTGAAATCACTATACAAACATGAGATGATCATTTAGATACAAGATATGGTAATATTTAGGTCTGTTTCCCAAGAAAATCTTATTGGATTATTATATTTCAGGCCACATACTCACTAGGCAGTAGAAAATAAGGTCTGTAACCTCTTTAGCTCATTGTAGTTTACAAAGATGTTTCACTTAACACTTTCTGATTTGATCTTCATGGCAACAATGTGTGGGTGGTAGTTAGTACCTCATTTCCTCAATTCTAAGATGCAAATTCAAGGATTTCTGAAATTCGTACCAAAAGAAATTTGCCACTGGCTGTGCAGAATGATGTCATTGTCCCAGCCTGTGCCTCTCGAAACTTAACAATAGCTCAATTATTCATTCATTTGATTATCACTTCAGTTGAGTTATTTGTATCCCAAGAGTTGAATTTTAGCTTTATTTGTTGCTTACAACATCTTTAAAAAAACTCACACAATACAATGATGTGGCAAGAAACCAAAAGCAACTGTGTACAAAAGGCACCTCTCTCACAAGAAGTAATGCAATTAGCAGAGAAGTTCAAATTCCCAAAGAACAGCCCACAGAAGTAAAAAGCTAGAAGAGAACTACTTCATGCATCTTGCAGGACTGCCACCCAGATATTATCTACCAAACACTTCTTAGTAACTCCAGACGGTATTTAATTACAAGTGACAAAACCATGAATGTAACCTAGTAGAAAAAATATTTTAGGGATATTTATAAAACAAGGCTCAAATCACTTATATAATACAAATTTTAAAAAATTGAAACAATGGGAAATATAAGAACACAGTCCAGCCTTAACTATGTGATACTCTTAAGACTACTGATTAAATACGTATAGCTGACCCTTGAACAACGTCGGTTGGATCTGCGCCAGTCCACTTGTAGAACTTTTTCAATAAATATGCCATCAGTCTTCCATATCCCCCAGTTCTCCCATCTGCAGATCCAACCAGTCACAGATGGAAAACAGTATTTCCTATCGATGGTTGGGAATCTGTGGATGGGGAGAGCAGACTGTATGGATTACTCTACGCCATTTTGCATAAGGGACTTGAGCATCTATGGATTTTGGTATCCACCAGGCAGTCCTGAAACCAGTCCCCTGTGGATACCAAGGGAGGACTGTGGGTAAGTTTTCAAGTTGTCAAAAGTTAAACAAAATTTAAGATTTCATGAGGGTCGGAACCCCTTGATCCTACGTTATTCAAAGGTCAACTATAAACCCTGTTGAGCCAGGGAAAGAGGCAACAATAGAGAAGAAGTGTTGGTGGTGACTAAAGCCAGAAGGTAGAGAGAAGGAAAGAGAGAGATCCAAACAATAAAAGAGAAAAACTGCAGAGATCAGTGTCACGGAAGGCAACGCCGAGGTTGTGTTGGGCCAATATGAACCAGGATCCTGAGCCAGGTTTAGAAAAGAATCATGTCACCCAATCCCAGGAACTGGTGACAGAAGTAATTCAGAAGGAGGTTTAGATATTTCAAGTGAAGGTGCAGACTCAGACATGGACACTGATATTAAAGAAGAAGGATATATGATTAAGTGGTTGCATTTATATCATTGTTGGTTGGAAAAAATATTGTACATTTAACACAATGAAGGGTTCTTCCACCCTTCAAAAAAAAGTCAATAAAACTATGCATTTTAAACTAAGTGGTCCTTTAGAATTGAGGAAAGATGGTATCATGACTCAAGATTTCTGAGATCCAGCAGCATGTGTAAGGCATAGCTAGAAGGCAGGAATAGCACAAGTAAAATTCTGCCTTCACTATCTCACAACTACTAATCTACTAATGTTAGTAATTTACTTATTAATATGTATTATGGATACTCCTTTTATTACTTGCTTTTAGTACTTAGCAATTCCTATCTCGGCTGGATCCCACCCCCTCTCAGCAGGCTTTTTACATTGCACTTCTTTTTCGTCAGCTCACTTTCCCCTTCTCACAATTCTAAAATTCACACTAACATTTTCAAGCTATATACTAAAGCTCAGTGCCTTCGCTCTCGGCATATAACCTTGCATTCTACCACAAGAGAAAATAAAATCTCTCCAGGCACGAATTTCCTCAAATTGTCTTCCTTCTTCTGTGTGCGTATCTGCGTGGGCACAAACTTACTGGCTTGCCTTCTTCCTTTGAGTCTCATGCAACAATGCATCCTTCCTGCTTTACAAAATGAGTATCTGTGACTGTTTTTCAAATCCATCCTCTCCTCAAATTTGTGCCATTAATTATTCCGCCTCTCCCTTGCTTCCATTATGCCTCTCTCTCCCTTCTGGCTCTCCTCTCAGCCTATAAATTAGTCATGTCTCTTCCATTATTATATAAAAAAAGAAATCTCCACTGACCCTGTGTATTAGTGATTCATCATTTGCTCCTCAAGTCCATTCTCCACCCTTCTCTGCCCCAAGTGTAGTCCAGAGAGGCTGACCTCTCTGGACTATATCGCTCAAGTCCCTTTGTCCTCTGGATTCAGATTATGTTCATCCAATCAGATGCACTGGCAGGAGCATGAAAGTTGTCTCCTTCCTACTTTCCACAGTCACTGAGCTTTCATAACACCAACCCCTCTCCCTTGCTTCTTCAGGGTATGAGTGCTAAGACCTTCCTGATCTATTCCCTTAAAATTTGTCCACTCCTCCATAAAAAGTTCCTTTATCAAATTTGATTCATTTGAACTTTTTGTGTGAGCTGTTTCCTGCTAGGACTCTGACTGAAACAAGCATGTTTCAGTCTCATGTCCCTCTCCAGTTCCTTTCCATTTCTTGCCAGCCATGCTTTGTGAAAGGGAAATCCATCCTCAGGCCTAGAGGGTTATTGTGCTAAGTGAAATAAGTCGGACAGAAAAAGACAGATACCATATGATCTCACTTATATGTGAAATCTAAAACACAATAAATGAACAAGCAGAACAGAAACAGCCTCATGGACACAGATGGGCAGGGAGGTGAGGGCCTGGGTGAAAAAGATGAAGGGATTACAAAGTACAAATTGGAGCAAGGATGTCAAATACAGTAAAGGGAACATAATAAAAAATATTGTAATAATCATGTATGGTGTCAGGTGGGTACTAGGCTTATCAGGGAATCACTTTGTAAATTATATGTCTAACTGTTATGCTATACACCTAAAAATAATATAATATTGAATGTAAACTGTAATTGAAACATAAAAAGAAAGTATACAATTTTCTTTTTAAAAAACTTAAAAGATATTTTTTTTAAGTTTTAGTCAAAGATACATAAACTGAATGTGGTCCAAGAACTTATTACAGTCAACCATAACTTAATTATGGGGATATGTTCTGATAAATGTATTGGTAGGTGATTTTATTGTTGTGCAAGCATCACAGAGTGCATTACATTACACAAACCCAGGTGGTACAGCCTACTACACAGCTAGGCTATGTGGTATAGCCTATTGCCCCTAAGCTACAAACTTGCACAGCATATAGTACTGAATATTAATACTGTTGATCATTGTAACACCATGGTGAGTATTTGTGCAGCTAAACATATCTACAAAAGGTACAATAAAAATACTTCATAAAAAATAAAAAAAGGTACACCTGTGTAGAGCACTTACCATGAACGGAGCTTGCAAGACTGGAAGTTGCTCTGAGTGAGTCAGTGAGTGAGGGGTGAGTGAACACGAAGGCCTAGGACATCACTGTCCATGACTGTAGACTTCATAAACACTGTGCACTTAGGCTACACTAAGTGCAAAATGACATAAGATTAAATCAAGCACAAGAGAAAAGGATGCAATCAAGAGACATGGTAAATGCGAAATGTATGAGGCTGCTGTTGCTGTAACACAACATGGTATTTTACAGCAACCTTTTTTTCATACAAGTAAAAAGAGTATACTCTAAAATAACAATATAAAGTAAGTATAGTAAAGACACAAACCAGTAACAGTCATTTGCTATTATTATCAAGTATTATGCACTGTACATAATTGCATCGCTATACTTTTATATGATTGGTAGCACAGGTTTGTGTACATCAGCATCACCACAAACACGTGAGTAACTCACTGCACTGTGACTTAAGATGGCTACGACATCACTAGGTGACAGAAGCTTTTCAGCTCCACTATAACCTTATGAGACCACCCTCATATGTGCAGTCTATCACTGACTGAAATGGTTCTGAGCCACGCTGAGGCTCAGAAGGAGAATTAACTGTCTAAAAATTTGATGGTGGGAGTCCAAAGTGTTGCAGGTAAGTTTAACATTTTTATAATTCCTTCCTTGTCAGAGACACGTCTCATACCCAAATCTAAGATGTTTTATTTATCAGCCAGTGTTTCTCGACTGTCTGAGAGGGACACTCATCACGCAGGGCTGGCCCTGCTCATCCCATCCAGACTAATCTTACAGTTTAAGAATGAGGAGCATTGCCATTTGATCTAAACCACATTTTCTGATAGTAATATAATAGTTGTAGAAATGAATAATTAGAAAATAGATCACCCATTGGCTCCAAATTCTACACCACATTAATAAAGGGCAACTAATTAAATACTCATACTTGCAACCATAGTAACCATTCTCTGAAGAACAAATGCAGCTCTCCAACATTACAGTACACTCATCCCCCACACCCACTTTTATATCACTCACTAGTACCAGGTAAGCCCAAAATTATGTAACCTACACAAAAGAACAAAAGGAACTACCACAGTCCTCTAATACAAAGAAATCTAAATCAATTATGATTGCAGTCACCCAGCTATGTGCTTAAACTACACAAATACGGGAGGATTATCAATTAGCTGTTAAAGCAGCTAATTGAAAACCTTAAAGCAGAAAAACTAGCTCGTGTTCACAATTTATTCCAAGTACAATCATGTCTGTCAGAGTCCTTGATAATGATTAGTGAAAATCTACACTGACATAACATTCACACCTTTCATTTAGTTCAATCCCCTACAGGAACCTATGGCTTGAAGGCATCTTCAAATGTAATCAATCTCCTCTTGAAAAGGAAAGATGGTATCAAAAAGATAAGAGTTTCCTCCAAAGCGGACACACAGATGGCCAATAAACATATGACAAGATGTTCCGAGTCACTAATCACCAGAGAAAGGAAAATTAAAACCACAATGAGATATCATCTCACACCTGTCAGAATCGCTATTATCAATAAATCAACAAACAACAAGTGCAGGCAAGGATGTGGAGAAAGGGGAACATTTTGCACTGTTGGTGGAAATGCAGAATGGGGCGGCCACTGTGGAAAGCAGTATGGAGATAACTCAAAAAATTAAAAATGGATCTGCCTTTTGCCCCAGCGATCCCACTTCTGGGTATATATCCAAAGAAACCCAAAACACTAATTCGAAAGAACATAAGCACATGTTCATTGCAGCATTATTTACAATCACCAAGATATGGAAGCAGCCCAAGTGTCCTTCAGTAGATGAGTGGATAAAACGACTATGGGACATTTACATAATGGAACACTACTTGGCTATAAAAAAAGAGGAAAATTTTACCTTTGTGACAGTATGGATGGACCTAGAGAACATTGTGCTAAGTGAAATAAGCAAGTCAGAGAAAGATAAATACCATATGATCTAACTCATATGTAGAATCTAATGAACAAATTGAACTAACAAGCAAAATAGAGATGGACTCATAGATGGAGAGCAAATGACAGCTATTCAGTGGGAAGGTTAGGAGGTGGAGGGATTGAGCAAAAAGGAAAAAGGACTCATGGACATGGACAACAGTGTGGTGACTGGAATGAGGAGGATGGTATAAGAGGACTAAATGGTAATGGACAAAATACAATAAAAATATATAAATAAAATATAATTTTAAGTAAATTTTACTGATTATGCTATTACAGCTTCCTAATATTTTCTCCTTTATCCCTCCTGCACACTATACCCCCCAACCCTCCAGCATCCCCCTCCTTTAGTTCATGTCAATGGGTTGTACATATAAGTTCTTTGACTTCTCTGTTTCCTATACCATTCTTAACCTCTCCCCGTCTATTTTATGCCTACCAATTATGCTTTTTTAAAAGATATGAGTTTCCTTCAGAACCACCTTAAGGAGTCAGAGTTAGTCTCTTCCTTCTAATGCCAAGGGGCAACACCCTGCAGCAGGGCAGTCCCCAGGCCTAAGCAAGCTGAGCTGAGCAGTAGCAACCATCATTCCCCACAGGCTCCTGGCTATCCTCCAGAGCCCCGTTATCAGAGAACCCAAATTTCATCAAAGTGAACTCAAAGGAGCATTCAAAATTCTTCCATAGTACCACATCATTGAATCACATTCTGCTTTTTTTTAATCAGTATTTTTTAATTGTTGATATTGTACAGTTTTCTGTCTTTTACCCCGCCCCAGCCCACCACCCCAGCCCTCCCCACCTTCCTCCCATTTCCACCCCCCATAGTTTTTGTCCATGTGTCCTTTATACTTGTTGCTCTAAACCGTTCCCCTTTTCCCCTGAAATTCCCTCCCCTCCCACTCTGGACACTGTCAGACTGTTCTCAAATTCAGTGTCTTTGTTTATATTATGCTTGTTTGTTTGTTTTGTTGATTAGCTTCCTGTTAAAGGTGAGATCATATGGTATTTGTCTTTCACTGCCTGGCTTATTTCGCTTAGCATGATACCCTCCAATTCCTTCCATGCTGTCGCAAAGGGTAGGAGCTCCTTCTTTCTTTCTGCTGCATAGAATTCCATTGTGTAAATGTACCACAGTTTTTTGATCCATTCATTAACTGATGGGCACCTAGGTTGCTTCCAGCACTTGGCTATTGTAAATTGTGCTGCTATGAACATAGGGGTGCATAGATTCTTTTGGATTGGTGTTTCAGGGTTCTTAGGATATAATCCAAGCAGTGGAATTGCTGGGTCAAAAGGTATGTCCATTTTTAGTTTTCTTAGAAAATTCCATACTGTTTTCCATAGTGGTTGTACCAATCTGCAATCCCACCAACAGTGCACTAGGGTCCCCTTTTCTCCACAACCTCTCCAACACTTGCTGTTTGTTGCTTTGTTTATGAAGGCCATTCTGACTGGTGTCAAGTGGTATCTCATTGTAGTTTTAATTTGCATCTCTCTGATAGCTAGAGATATCGAGCATCTTTTCATGTGTCTCTGGATCCTCTGTATGTCCTCCTTGGAGAAGTGTCTGTTCAAATCCTTTGCCCATTTTTTAATTGGGTTGCTTGTCTTCTTAGAGTAGAGTCTTGTAAGTTCTTTATATATTTTGGAGATTAATCCCTTGTCTGAGGTATCATTTCCAAATATGTTTTCCCATACAGTTGGTTCTCTTTTTATTTTAATACTGTTTTCTTTAGCTGTGCAGAAGCTTTTTATTTTGATGAGATCCCACTTGTTTATTCTTTCCTTTATGTCCCTTGCTCTAGGGGACGTATCAGTGAAAATATTGCTGCGTGAAATATCTGAGATTTCCCTGCCTATATTATCCTCTAGAATTTTAATGGTGTCATGGCTTATATTTAAATCTTTTATCCACCTTGAATTTATTTTTGTGTATCGTGTAAGTTGGTGCTCGAGTTTCATTTTTTTGCATGTAGCTGTCCAGTTCTCCCAGCACCACTTATTGAAGAGGCTATTTTTGCTCCATTTTATGTTGCTGCCCCCTTTGTCGAATATTAATTGACTGTAGAGACTTGGGTTTATTTCTGGGCTCTCTGTTCTATTCCACTGGTCCACGTGTCTGTTCTTGTGCCAGTACCAGGCTGTTTTGATTACAGTGGCTTTGTAATACAGTTTGGTATCAGGTATTGTGATCCCTCCTACTTTGCTCTTCTTTCTCAAAATTGCTGCCGCTATCCGGGGTCGTTTATGATTCCATATAAATTTTTGAAGTGTTTGTTCTATGTCTGTGAAATATGCCATTGGTACTTTAATAGGTATTGCATTGAATCTGTAAATTGCTTTGGGTAATATGGACATTTTGATAATATTAATTCTTCCGATCCATGAACATGGTATATGCTTCCATTTGTTTGTGTCTTCCTTGATTTCATTCTTCAGTGTTGTGTAGTTTTCTGCATACAGGTCTTTTACCTCCTTGGTTAGGTTTATTCCTAGGTATTTTATTTTTCTTTTTGCTATATCGAATGGGATTTTTTTCTTGATTTCTGCTTCTGCTGTTTCACTGTTGGTATACAAAAATGCCTTTGATTTTTGGATATTGACTTTGTATCCAGCTATTTGGCCAAATTCATTTATTACGTTGAGCAGCTTTTTGGCCAAGTCTATAGGATTTTCTATGTACACTATCATGTCATCTGCAAACAATGATAGTTTTGTTTCCTCCTTTCCAATTTGGATGCCTTTTATTTCCTTTTCTTGTCTAATTGCTGTGGCTAAGACTTCCAATACTATATTGAATAGAAGTGGTGAAAGTGGACAGCCTTGTCTTGTTCCTGATCTTAGTGGGAAAGATTTCAGTTTTTGCCCATTGAGTATGATGTTGGCTGTAGGTCTCTCATATATGGCTTTTATTATGTTGAGGAATGCTCCCTCTATTCCCACTTTGCTGAGTGTTTTTATCATAAATGGGTGTTGTACTTTATCAAAAGCTTTTTCTGCATCTATTGATATGATCATGTGATTTTTGTCCTTGCTTTTGTTTATGTGATGTATTACATTTATTGATTTGCAAATGTTGAACCATCCTTGCATCCCTGGGATGAATCCCACTTGGTCATGGTGTATGATCTTTTTAATGTATTGTTGGATGCGGTTTGCCAATATTTTGTTGAGGATTTTAGTGTCTACATTCATCAGTGATATTGGCCTGAAGTTTTCTTTCTTTGTTATGTCTTTATCTGGTTTTGGGATTAGGATGATGCTGGCTTCATAAAAAGAGTTTGGGAGTCTTCCATCATTTTGGATTTTTTGGAATAGTCTGTGAAGGATAGGGGTTAGCTCTTCCTTAAATTTTTTGTAGAATTCTCCTGTGAAACCATCTGGTCCAGGGCTTTTGTGTGCCGGGAGTGTTTTGATTACTGATTCAATTTCACCAGCTGTTATTGGTCTGTTCAGGCTTTCTGTTTCTTTTTCATTGAGTTTTGGAAGGTTATATTTTTCTAGAAACTTGTCCATTTCACCTAGGTTTTCAAATTTCTTGGCATACAGTTCTTCATAGTAATTTCTTACAATCCTTTGTATTTCTGTGGTGTCAGTCGTAATCTCTCCTCTTTCATTTCTGATTGTGTTTATTTGAGTCCTCTCTCTTTTTTTCTTGATGAGCCTGCTTAAAGGCTTGTCGATTTTGTTTATCTTTTCAAAGAACCAGCTCCTGGATTCATTGATCCTTAGGATTGTGCTTTTAGTCTCTATGTCATTTAATTCTGCTCTGATCTTGGTTATTTCCTTCCTTCTACTTGCCCTGGGCTGTCTTTGTTGTTGTTCCTCGAGTTCCTGTAGGCGTAGGGTTAAGTCGTTTGTTAGAAATGTTTCTGTCTTCTTTAGGTAGGCCTGTATTGCTATGAACTTCCCTCTGAGGACTGCCTTCATTGTGTCCCATAAGTTTTGGGTTGTTGTGAGTTCATTTTCATTTGTTTCCAGAAACTTTTTGATTTCCTCCTTAATTTCATTCTTTACCCATTCATTGTTTAATAGCATGCTATTCAATCTCCATGATTTTGATGATTTGGGGATTTTCTCCATCAAGTCGGTTTCTAGTTTTAGACCCTTGTGGTCAGAGAAAATGCTTGGTATGATATCAATTTTCTTGAATTTGTTGAGGCTTGTTTTGTGTCCTATCATGTGGTCTATCTTTGAAAATGTTCCATGTGCGTTTGAAAAAAATATGTATTTAGTTTCTTTGGGATGGAGGGCCCTATATATATCAGCTAAGTCCAATTCGTCTAGAGTACTGTTCAATGCCACAATATCTTTGTTGATAATTTGTTTGGAAGATCTGTCCATTTTTGACAGTGGGGTGTTAAAATCTCCTACTATAATTGTGTTGCTGTCAATATCTTTCTTGACATCCTCTAAGATTTTCTTGATGTATTTAGGTGCTCCTATGTTGGGTGCATATATATTTACAATGTTTATGTCTTCTTGGTCGATTCTTCCCTTGAGTATTATGAAGTGACCTTCTGGGTCTCTCTTTATAGCTCTTCTTTTGAAGTCTATTTTGTCTGATATGAGTATTGCTACCCCGGCCTTTTTTTCCTGTCCATTTGCTTGGAAAATTTGTTTCCAGCCTTTCACTTTAAGTCTGTGTAGGTCTTTTGTCCTGAGGTGGGTCTCTTGTAGGCAGCATATGTGTGGGTCATGCTTTCTTATCCAGTCAGCTACTCTAGGTCTTTTGATTGGAGCATTTAATCCATTTACATTTAAGGTTACTATTGATAGGTACTGATTCATTGCCATTTTCGTATCTGTGTTCCTCACTCTCTCTTTTCCTTTCTTTCCTTAAAGCAGTCCCTTTAGTATCTCTTGTAGTACTGGTTTGGTAGAGGTGTATTCTTTTAGACTTCTTTTGTTTGGGAAGCTCCTTATTTGGCCTTCTATCTTGATTGAAAGCCTTGCTGGATAAAGTAGTCTTGGTTGTAGGCCTTTGGTTCTCATTACTTGGAATATTTCTTGCCATTGTCTTCTGGCTTGGAGCGTTTCCATTGAGAAGTCAGTTGCTAACCTTACTGGGGCTCCCTTGTATGTTACTTCCTTTTTCTCCCTTGCTGCCTTTAAGATTCTCTCTTTGTCTTGGAAGTTTGCCATTTTAATGATGATGTGTCTTGAAGTGGGCCTGTTTGGGTTCCTCTTGATAGGGACTCTCTGTGTTTCCTGGATTTGTGTGACTTTTTCTCTCACCAAATTAGGGAAGTTTTCCAGCATTACTTTTTCAAATAGGTTTTCTATCCCTTGCTCTTCTTCTTCTCCTTCTGGTATTCCTATTATACGGATATTATTATGTTTCATGTTGTCTTGCATTTCTCTTAAACCCTCTTCATTCTTTCTGAGCCTCTTTTCCTTTTCTTGCTCTATCTGGCTGTTTTTTTCTACTTTGTCCTCCAACTCACTGATCCGATCTTCTGCTTCATCGATTCTGCTTTTCATTCCTTCTACTGTGTTCTTCAGCTCAGAAATTGTATTCTTCATTTCTTCTTGGCCCTTTTTGATAGTTTCTATTTCCTTTTTCATGTTGATATAGTTTGCACTGAGTTCATCGTAGCTTCCCTGTAGTTTCTGGTAGCTCATTGAGAGCTCATGGAGCTTCCTGACAACCATTTCTTTGAACTCCTTATCTGATAGTTGAGTTGCCTCTGTTTCATTTAGCATTCTTTCTGGGGCTTCCACCTTTTCTTTCATTTGGGGATTGTTTCTTTGTCTTCTCATTGTTGGTGAGACTCTTCTTGTAAACCTCTGCTTCTTAAGTTGATCTGTTCTGGCTACCTGCGTTTACGTTGTGAACTTCTGTGGTGGAATACCTGTGAGATTCAGTGTTATAGTCTTCTTCAGGCATCCTGGTGTTCACAGCTTCCACTGTCTCAGCTGTGGGAATACCCCCTCTTTTGGTCCAACTCTGGTTTTTCCACAGTTCTAGGATTTCTTTGCCCCAGGATCACAGATGTGAGCTCCGGGTCTTCCAGAGTCCCCTTCTCTAGTTGCAGGGTCGCCTCTGGCCGCAGGGCTGCTTCCAACCCGGTCACAGAGCCGCCTCTGATCGCGCGACCTCCTCCGGTCGGTTGCAGGGGCCCCTCCGGTCGCTGGGCCGCCTCCGGTCGGTTGCAGAGCCCCCTCCGGACGCGCGGCCGCCTCCGGTCGCTTGCAGGGCCGCCTCCAGTCGCCGGGCCACCTCCAGTCGGTTGCTGAATCACATTCTGCTTTAACAAAGGCTTCACATTTTTCCATAATTGCCTATATTTACATTCGATGTTAAGTATTTGACTCACAGATGATACTGTGGCAACCATCACCCTCTCAAAAATTGAATTTTAAAGTGAAGTTCTCCCATAACCTTTTTATTAAAATGTTTCTGGCCCTGGCTGGTGTAGCTCAGTGGATTGAGCACAGACTGCAAACCAAAACAAACCAGTTCGATTCCCAGTCGGGGCACATGCCTGGGTTGCAAGCCAGGTCCCCAGTAAGAGGTGCATGAGAGGCAACCACACATTGATGTTTCTCTCCCTCTCATTCTCCTTCTTTTCCCCTCCCTCTAAAAATGAATAAATAAAATCTTTTAAAAAATGCTTCCTCTAAATATTTGTTTTGATTTTCTTAGCACTGAATGTTAAGGTCATTGTTGAAAGAAACCATATATTTACAACTATGTTCTTGGCTATGTAATTTATCTTTTAACCAAGAGGCAAAATTATGTAGCTGATAAAAGTACAGGCCCAATTTGATTAATGGGCACAGTGCCTAACATTTTGTCAACTGTAAAGCAACGATAATAATAGTGTCTTCACAGAACTGTGAAAATTAAATGGGTTAACATATGAAAAGTACTTAGGACGGCACCTTGATCATAACAACAGCTATGGAAGTATTGCCACTATTACCACAAAACAGTTTAAATGCCGTTTTAAAAAATATGCCTGCATCAAAATGATAGCAACATATTCTGTTACATGGCAGTTCATGCATATCTCCCTTCTCTGGAGATTTGAGGCAACCCAAGAAAAAGAATAATGCCTTCTCTCCCTTTATAAATCTCACAGAGCCTGTCATCCAGCCTGAAACTGCACACAACTCATCCACAGCATGTGTTGTGCTGCATGAAACAATGAGCCAAAATATATCCCACTTATCCAAAAATAAAAATCTCTTTGAAGTTTTAAGAAAACAAAGAGAAAGCTTAGGTGAGTACATTTACTTTCTCTCGTGCATACCAGCAATTTAAGTGGGAAATGACTCAGCCGAATGCAGAGTGTTATAAAACCATAAATAACTGTAAATTAAACTCACAAAGACCCTTCATATATAAAATAAAATGAACAAATGAAAGCTAACCAATCAATTATTTTTGTGATTTTTCATGAGTAACAAACCCAATAGACTGCATTTTTAAGTATGGAGTTTTAATCAATTTTAGCTTTATTTCTTTTTTAAATTATGCAGGCTATATACTTTGGGCTCCAAGTGTCTTTCTGTTTAGCTATAAGGAAGGGAATAAAATATGCACATATAAAACATGTGCCTAGAGACAAGAGATTCTTGCATGCTGGCTTCCAGCTACTTGGCTCATCATAACTTGGGACAGTGGGAAGCAGACGGGCCAGCAGCAAGTGAGCGTGATGAGCAGTGGGCTGTTTAATTCAGAGTCTTCTGAACAACCGTTAAGTGTAGACAAGCACATGAGAACAGACAGCCCATTTTTAAAGAAACATTTGTAGTAATTTAAGGAAATATTTTTACCCTTTATATTTAACAAAAAGAAACCACCATGCCATTGCCAATGTTACTGCCACTTAGGCAAAAGTGACGGAGAAGAAATTCATGAGGCAAAGCTGATTTTCATTTTTAGTCCACACTCTATCCCCCGTGGCAGCCACCATTTCTGATGTTTCTTGTTTATGCCTTGCTTCTTTGACTCAAGTTTCAGGAGGAGTGTTCTGAGCTCTGCTCTTTGAATTGAGATCCCACAGAGCAGAACCTTTACAAATTTGAAATATAAAGAGAATAGTACATCCTTATTGCTGTAGAACAAAATTATAAGCCTCCGCAACTAATTTCAGCCTTGGATGAAATTAAAAGAGAAACTCTAGGTCAAGATGGTATTTTAAGAGATGCCACACAAAGAAATAATCTTGTAAATCTTAGTTCCTTAAGAATCCAATGTATTAAATACCTGTTATTCTCAGGGAAACAAAAAATAGGTTAAAGATTATGTATTTTCTAAGGACCACTAGAGCCCAATGAACAAAAAGCAAAGTTAGAGAACTAGTCAGGTGAGTCTTATTCCAATTAAATCTATGTACTTTGTAGCTCTCATCAAAAAATATTCCTGTCTTCAGTGTTTACAGGGAAGAAAAAAGTTCCCCAACTTTGAACTACAAAGATTTAATGTAATCTTCCTAGAATGTAACCTTTAACTTATATACAATGTGCAGAAACCCTATCATCCCTCAACAGGAACGATGTTTGTTCCTTTCATCTATAGGATAAATTTGCTGTAAAAAATGAAATGTATTCATCTGAGTGGAAAATAAATTCCCTAGTACTATATATATATATTAACTTATCAATATATGTAATCATGGATAGCTTTATTTATAAATGTATCATATTAGATCTTCCATATATCGTAATTAAAGGCAACGAGCATAGAGTTAAGACACAGGTTAAGTACTATGGAAGCCCTAAGGACTAGCAGAGCGCCTGCACATAGTTGGCACAGAGCAAACACTTGGCGAGAGACTGTATCAGGTGACTGGGAAAGAGATGATGATTCATTTTATGGCCCCATGCTATTAAATTACTGTTTCTGAATCTCTGCTCAGGGACAGAACCGAGGCAAACACTTGAAGTCACAGTACTCCGAGTCTGATGTTTTGTCAAGTACCCCACACAGTCTCTCTTTCCAGGAAAATAGGTTCTGACCTTTAGACTTATGTTAAGTGATTATCATAATATATGTATGTGGTTGGGGAGAAAAATTTACAATCTTCTACTTTCAAAACACATGCATAAAATTCCTAATTATAAATGTACTTCTAGGCCTTGGCTGGTGTGGCTCAGTGGATTGAGTGCCGGCACTGGTTCCATTCCCAGTCAGGGCACACACCTGGGTTACAGGCCAGGTCCTCAGTAGGGGGCACGTGAGAGGCAACCACACGTTGATGTTTCTCTCCCTCTCTTTCTCTCTCCTTTTCCTTCTCTCTAAAAATAAGTAAATAAAATCATAAATGTAAGTATAAAATTATTATTGATGGTTATGAAAATATGCTCCAGCTGTTTTGTTTATCCTCTTGGTTAAAAGCAAGCACGAAATAAACAGTTCAGAGATGGTTTGGAGGTTCCATGAAATCACGAGACTCCTTCTGTCTTTCTGCTTCATCCCTCTTAACTTCCATCCTCAAGGTCACCTCATAATCCAAGTTTGCTGCCGAAGCTCCTGCCATTACATTCACAGGACAGAAAAGAACTAAAGAGAAAGATGACAGAAGTGCACCCTCTCCTTTTTAAAGAGCCTTCCTAGAAATCCCATCTGACACATCTATTTATATTTCATTTGCCAAAACTTGGTCCACCTCACCACAAGAAGCAAAGAAGCCTGGCAAAGGGTCTTTAAAGTAAGCATGCTGCCCAGGTTTCTCTCACTAAGGGAGGGGGAATAATGAATATTGGGAAAGAACCACCTCATATGCTTTTTGCAATGTGTAAATAAAAACAATGTCATCAATGAAGAAAAGAGAAGTAAATTGATGCCACAACAGGAAGCTGACTGAAAAAAGAATTAGTTCCTAATAAAAAAAGTTTCTAAAATCTAGTGTCCAAGATTTGGTTCAAGAAACTTAAGTCAGAATGTAATCCAAATAAAATGGACATTTACCATAAGCTTTTACTAAAGAAAACCCATATTATTTCCTAAGCTGAGTTTATGTCAAAAACTAGGAAAAGCAATTTAACTAAGACCTTATAAATGCTCTTTGCCTTTCTCAGCACAGACTGTTTAATCACATAAAATGAAGGGGTAAAATTCCTCTTTGTGCTGGAATTCCTATATGTGCTTCTATAATAATAACAGAACTATATTATTCTTTAAAAAGTTTATCTAATGACTTCATTGATGTTTTGATCCAATTATAGAATGTTAAATTTTGGAAATCCTCCATCTATTTGAAAGCAGCACCTGAAATCTTTTTAATTAAAGAATATCATGATCCTCTATCATTTTAAAAATGTCACAACTCTAAAAACCACACAGATTTGTTGAGAATAAAAATGAAATCCTATGAAATGAAGTGACTGGAACCCAGAACCAAGTTCACTGTACCACACGGTGACCCCTTGCCAGCACTGGGAATATAACACTGAATGGGTGTTATAGTGTAACACTCATGGCCCGGCCCTCTAGAACAAATGGAGGAATTCAAGAGATGATGAAGAATTTTGAAATTACTTCAAAACAGGGAAGAAAATGCATCTTGGTTATTAAAATAAGAGGACTCTTACAATTATTTGGAGGACAGCTAATTAGCTTACAAAAACAATCATGGATTTAATATTGTAACAGATGAAATTCAAATCATTTGCCCATCATTACAACTCCTCCATAATAAAAGTCCTCAAAACCTCCTTGAAATCCCACTTTTACACAATTACAACTATTCCAGTCAAACTGGTCTAATCAGAAACCTGTATCAGCACCATGCACTCATCTGCCCCCTCTGTTACAAACAACTCATATCCTCTCCTCTCCTCTCTTCTCCACTCCTGCCCTCTCTCTCCATTCAGCTAAATTCCTCTCTCTCTCTTATTTATTTATCTATTTATTTATCTATCTATTTATTTATTTATTTATTTAGAAATTTGAAATAACCTTTATTTTTTTTAATTTTAATTGTTGTTCGAGTACAGTTTTCTGTCTTTTACTCCCATCCCAGCCCACCCACCCATCCCTCCCAACCTCCATCCCATTTCCACGCCCCCTACTTTTTGTCCATGTGTCCTTTATATTTGTTCCTGTAAACCCTTCCCCCTTTCCCCTGAAATTCCCTTCTCTCTCGCCTCTGGTCACTGTAGGCCTGTTCTCTATTTCAGGGTCCTTGGTCATATTTTGCTTATTTGTTTGTTTTGTTGATTAGGTTCCTGTTAAAGGTGAGATCATATGGTATTTGTCTTTCACCACCTGGCTTATTTCGCTTAGCATGATGCTCTCCAGTTCCATCCATGCTGTCGCAAAGAGTAGGAGCTCCTTGCTTCTTTCTGCTGCATAGAATTCCATTGTGTAAATGTATCATAGTTTTTTGATCCATTCATTTACTGATGGACACCTAGGTTGCTCCCAGCACTTGGCTATTGTAAATTGTGCCGCTATGAACATTGGGGTGCATAGGTTCTTTTCAATCGGTGTTTCAGGGTTCTTAGGGTATAATCCCAGCAGTGAAATTGCTGGGTCAAAAGGCAAATCCATTTTTAGTTTTTTTAGAAAATTCCATACTGTTTTCCTTAGTGGAAATTCCTCTCTTCTTGCAAACCCACAGAACACCTCTCCTCAATGGAATGTATCCTCAATCAAAATCTTTGATCTCCTTTAGCTTTTTCACCTGCAACCATTATAATATGATTCTTCAGATTTCCTTTCCTATTAAAAATCTTATCTTCCTGGCCAAATTCTAATCTCTTGTGGGAGCAGGAATTGTTTTATATCTCTTTGCATCATCTGAGCCTAGAGTAACAGAGATGTTCAGTGAATGTTGATAATTCGAGTAATAATCAATCATATGCCTTTACCCTATGCACAGAGGGAAGGGCAGGAGAGTCACCCTAGAAATAAGATGTCTACAAGGGAAATGAGGAGACCACATTAGACTTTCCTTTCTTCCCACCATACAGACAGTTGCAAAGATAAGCATAAAATATTCTCTTGAATTAAGAGGTATAACAATGGCAAATCAAAGTCATTTATCAGGTGTTTTGAAAACCCAAGATAAAAGCTACTAAATTAGTACAAGGTTCTCATCAATCATCTTAGATGCTTAAACCATCATTTAAGCAAAGCATGAATAAAATGCTCATCCCTGAGGAATAGCTTCACTAATACATAACTTTTTAAAAATTGAACTAGTTAAATAATCTTTTCCTAAAATATGATGAAATTTTCTTTTAGGGCATCCTAATGCCTTACCATGAGAAGGCCATTTCTAAGGAATTTCCCAGTCACCGATCTTGGGTGGTAGTTGGGGTGAAGGGTGGGCAGTCTTATTGCCCACACAGAAATAATAAAAGAAAAAAACTGACTGGTGTCTTGGAAACTGGATAGGAGAATGTTGGTAAGAAAAAGTTGACTTCCCAGCTGATACTAAAAAGAAATCTGAGTTTTATAGACATACTTAGTAGTCAGCCCTTAAATCAACTCCTCCATGAACAAAGTAAGAAAGACAGGGCCCCATACCCCATTCATTCATTCAGTCAGTCAGTCAGTCAGTCATCCAACATGTTAAGTACTACTATATCTGTTAGAATACCATGGGACGCATGTAACAGAGAACACCTTGTCAAACTGGTTTAAACAAGAAAACTGAATTATGCCATATAACATGAAGCCACCAAGATAAGAGACTTTTCAAAGTTGACTAATTCAGTGGTAAGGATGTTCTCAAGTATTCGGGTCCTATTTTTCCTTTCCGTCAGGGATCATTCCTAAACTGGCCACAAGACGGTTATAGTAGTTCCAAGTTTCAATTCCACACAACATATTGTACTTTGCCATGTATAATGTATACTTTTTTGCCCAAATTTTTGAAGGAAAAATAAGGATGTGCATTATGCATGGGTATAATGATTACATACCATGGGTATAATAATCCCACATATAATGCACAGAAAAATGTGGGAGCACGTTACACACAGCAAAATATGGTAATATCCAGGAACAGAATAAAAAATTATCTTTTCCAGTTTTTCTAAGGAAAGCTCCCCTCCTCACCACCCAGACAGAATCATATGTTCACCTTTAATCAGTAACAACAAAAAAGTCCTCATGATTGGTTTAGTCTGTCAGCGAACTACTTAACTCTGCCATTGTAGAGGGAGTAAACAACACGCACATGAGCAAGAATTGCTGTGTTCCAACCATATTTACAAAAACTGGTGGAGGGCTGGATTTGGTTTTATGTAGTCAGCTGACCCCTAGTTTAGACTAACAGAAGGGATTCTTGAAGCTGTACTTAGAGTTATTTCCCCCAGAAGTACACTGTAAACTCCTAAACAAACCTGGTGGAAAAAAAGAAGATGGAAGAGAACAAATGGGTGTAGCAACCAGCAGGGTCTGCTACAACCTCCTGTGTGCTCCATGCAGAGGCTGGCAATGTATCTAAGGCCAGGCTGCCGTGGTACCCTTTTGTGATTTCTTTTCCTCTCTCAGGGATGAAAATAAAAATATAAAGTGACTTGGCAATGGGGGCAAGTGAAAGAGTATAAAATAAATAAAACTCAAGAAAAAGAATGTGTTTTCTCTTTCTGATAGTTCATTGTTGGTATACAAGGACACTATCAATTGCTGAATGCCATCAATTACTGAACAGATTTTGTATCCTGCCATTTTCCCAAATTCACTTATTAGGTCAAGTAGTTTTTTGGTGGAGTCTACAGGGTTTTCTATGTATACTATCATGTTGTCTGCAAATAATGACAGTTTTACCTCCTGCTTTCCAATTTGGATGACTTTTATTTCTTCTTCTTGTCTGATCACTGTGGCTAGAACTCCCCATACTATGTCAAATTAGAGTGGTGAAAGCAATACACTTGGGTGGTTCCTGATCTTAATTAAGCAAAATGCTTTTACTTTTTGTCCATTGAGTATGATGTTGGCTGTAAGTTTTTTTGTACATGGTCTTTATTATGTTGAGATATGCTCCCTCTATTCCCACTTTGCTGAGTATTTTTATCATAAATGGGTGCTGAATTTTATTAAATGCTTTTTCTGCATCTATTGATATGATCATGTGATTTTTGTCTTTCATTTTGTTTGTGTGTTGTATTACGTTTATTGCTTTGTGAATATTGTACCATCCTTGCACCCCTGGAATAAATCTCACATAATCATGGGGTACGATCTTTTTAATGTACTGCTGGATCCAGTTTGCCAATATGTTGTTGAGGATTTTAGCATCTATGCTCATCAGAGATTATTGGCCTTTAACTTTCTTTTTTTTTGCAGTGCTTTCCCTGGTTTTGGAATTACGATAATACTGCCCTCATGAAAAGAGTGAAGAAGTCTTCCCTCTTCTTGAATTTTTTGGAATATTTAAGAAACATAGGTGTTAGTTCCTCTTTGAATGTTTGGTAAAGTTGATCTGTGAAGTCATCTAGTCCAGGGCTTTTCTGTGCTGGGAGATGTTTGATTACTGCTTTAATTTTGCTGGTTGTTATTGGTCTGTTCAGGTTGTCTGCTTCTTCTTGGTTCAGTTTTGGAAGATTGTATGTTTCTAGAAATTTATCCATTTCACCCAGGTTTTCAAATTTCTTGGCATATAGTTATTCATAGTAATTTCTTACAATCCTTTGTATTTTTGTGGTATCAGTTGTTACTTCTCTTTCATTTCTGATTTTATTTATTTGGGTCATCTCTTATTTCTCAATACATCTGGTTAAAGGTTTGTCAATTTTGTTTATCTTTTCTGAGAACCAGCTCCTGGATTTATTGATCCTTTGAATTGTTCTTTTAGTCTTTATGGCATGTCATTCTGCTCTGATCTTGATCATTTCCTTCCTTCTACTCACTCTGGGTGTTCTTTCTTGTTGTTCCATAGTTCTTTTAGATGTAGGGTTAGGTGGTTTATTTCAGATTTTTCTCTCTTCTTTAGGTAGGCCTGCAGTGCTATGAACTTCCTTTTCAGGACTTACTTCACTGTGACCCACAGGTTTTGGATTGCTTTGTGTTCATTTTCATTTGATTCCAAGTACTTTTTGATTTCTTCCTTGATCTCACTGTTAACACATTCATTATTTATCAACATGTTATTTAGAAAAAAATCCAATTTGCCATAGCAACAAAAAAATAATAAAGAGCCTAGGAATAAATTTAACAAAGGAGATAAAAGACTATACTCAAAAACTATAGAACACTAAAGAAGGAAATTGAGGAAGATAAATTAAACTGAAGCATATACCACATTCACAGATTAGAAAAATCAACATCATTAAAATGTTCATAATACTCAAAGCAATCTATACATTGAACACAGTTCCTATTAAAATACCAATGGCATATTTTACAGATCTAGAACAAATTTTACAAAAATTTATATGGAACCAAAAAATACCTCAAATGACCTCAGCAATCTTGAGAAAAAAATAACAGAGTAGGAGGGACCACCATACCTGACATCAAACTGTACTACAAGGCCACTGTAATCAAAACAGTCTGGTACTGGCATAAGAACAGACACAAAGATCAATGGAACAGAACAGAGAGCCCAGAAATAAACCCATGTCTCTATGGTCAATTACTATTTGACAAAGAGGACATGACCACACAATGGAGTAAAGACAGTCTCTTCCTTAAATGGTGTTGGGAGAACTGGACTAGTACATGCAAAAAAAAAAAAAAAATGAAACTAGACCACCAAGTCATACCATACATCAGAATAAATTGAAAATTGATAAAACACTTAAATATGTCATGATACCATAAAAAAATCCTAGTCGAAAACCCAAGCAGTAAAATTTTCACATAGCAATATTTTTGCTGATATATCTCCTCTGGGGATGGAAGTAAAGGAACAAATAAACAAATGGGACTACATCAAATTAAAAAGATTTTGCAGGGCTAAAGAAACCATCATCAAACTGAAAAGGGAGCTGACCATATGAGGGAATATATTTGCCAATGATACATTGGACAAGGGTTTAATCTTCAAAATATACAAAGAACTCATATGACTCAACACCAAGAAGACAAACAATCCAATTTAAAAATGGGCAAATGACATGATTAAACACTTCTCCAAGGAGGACATACAGAGGACCCATAGACATGAAAAATGCTCAATGTCACTAATCATCAAAGAGATGCAAATTATAACCACAATGAGATAGCATCTGTCAAAATGGGTACCATCAATAAATCAACAAACGAGTGCTGGAGAGGATGTGGGGAAAAGGAAACCCTAGTGCACTGTTGGTGGGAATGCAGACTGGTGCAGCCACTGTGGAAAACAGTATAGAATTTCCTCAAAAATACTAAAAATGGAACTACCTTTTGACCTAACAATTCTACTGCTTGGAATAGACCCTAAGAATTCCAAAACACTAATTCAAAGAACTTACGCACCCCAATATTCATAGCAGTGTTATTTACAATAGCCAAGTGCTGGACACAGCCTAAGTGCCCATCGGCAGATGAGCAGACTAAAAACTGTGGTACATTTACACAATGGAACACTATGGAGCAGAAAAAAAAAAAAAAGAACTCCTACCTTTTACACCACGGATGAAAGTGGAGACTCTCATGCTCAGTGAAATAAGCCAGTTAGTGAAAGACAAATACCATGGTATCTCAATTATGAGAGGAATCTAATGAATGAAATAAACTAATAAGCAAAATAGAACCAGAGGCATAGAATCATGGAATAGTCTGACAGTGGTAAGGAGGAGGAGTGTTGGGGATCTCACCTTTAACTGGAACCTAATCAACAAAACAAACAAGCAAGCAAAATATAACCAGAAACACTGAAATTAAAAACAATCTGACAATAACCAGAGGGGAGGTGGGAGGGGATAATGGGGGGAAGGGGGAAAGGGTTTTCAAGAACAACTATAAAGAACACATGGGCAAAACCAAGGCAGGGGTGGAAGCAAGGGAGGGAAGTGGGGATGGCTGGGGTGGCAGGGGAGTAGTGGGGGGTAAATGCAGAAAACTGTAATTGAACAACAAAATAACTTTTAAAAACCATTTAAAAAAAGAAAGAAAGAAGGGATTAGTCAAGGAACATACATGAAGGACCCATGCACATGGACAACGGGTAGGGATTGACTACCAAAGTGGGGTTTCAGGATGGGTGAAGGGAGGCAAAGGGCAAAGGGGGAAATAATTGGAACAACTGTAAAATGTAAAAATGAAAAAAGAAAAAGAATATAGCTAGAAAATAAACTTGAAAGGGAAAAAATAATTAAAAGAAATTCTCCCCCCCCAAAAAAAAAGAAATTCTCCCAAGAAGTCTACTTTTGTGGATTAATTCACCTTTTAAACAATTAGTAAGTATGTTTTATGTTACAGTTAAAATTTATTGGGCTCTTACTAATGTGCTAAGCATGGTGCCAAATGCTTTACATAAATTATCTAATTTAACGTTCACGAAAATTCCCCATGTTACAGAATAAGACACATAAATCACATGGTCACTGTGATAGTGTAGGGAAACCATCTGCCTCTCAGAGCCAAACCCCCAGGCACAGTGAAACCAGCCACTGAGCTAAATTTGAGGAAACTGAAGGAGGATATGACAGACAAGATCCTTGCCTTTGGGAAACGTACATCCAGTTAGAAACAAAAGATCAAAAAATCACATTATTAAAGCTATGATACAAACTGGAAATAAATAGGGTATCCTACTTTAGACAGAGTTCATGAAAAGTGGCACTTAGGATGTGACCTGAAGGAAAGGCTGGAGCCACGGATGGGGAGGAGGAGCTGGCCCCAGAGAGAAGGAGCCCAAAGTAGAACATTCGGAACAGAGGGACCAGCAGCTGTAAAAGCCTAGATAAGAACAGGGTGGAATGTTTGAGCAACACGAAAAGGTGATCCAATGCAGCTGGGTGGAAGCGGGAGAAGGATGGCATCAGATGAGAGGTAGGAAGGCCAGAAGACAGTCTTCTCGTAGACCGAGAAGTAGAGTTTAGATTTTTGTCCTCAGGGCAGTGGAAAGCAACTAAAGAGTTTGAAGTAGGTGGACAATTTGACATAAATTGGATTTCATTTTTCTTTTGATTTAATCTTTATTGTATTTTTTCCATTACCATTTAGTCCCCTTATACATAAATTCAGTTCTCAAAAGAGTGCACTGACTGCTCCACAGAGGATGGAAGTGACGGCAGGAAAGCAGACACCAGTTAGGGGGCTAGTGCGGCGTTCCGGGCAAGACAGAGAGTGGTGTGGCTGAGGTTAGTGGATTCCAGATATGTTCTGACTTTTTAAATTGAGATATTCATATAGCATAAAATTCACCAATTTAAAGAGTAAAATTAGATAGTTATGCAACCATCTCTACTAATGAATTACAGAACATGTTTATCACCTCTGCCACCCAAAAGAAGTCCATAACCCCTTAATAATCACTCCCTATCCCTCCCTCTTCCCGTCCCCTGGCAAACACTAAATGTATCTGTTAGGGCTCCCAGAGAAAGAGTACCAACAAGAGGTGATAGAAGACAGAAGAGAGATGGGGATTAGGGGGAGAGGGAGAGAAAGAATGAAGAAGCAATTGGCTTGTGCAATTATGGAGGTTCACGAATCCCAAGAGGTGCATTCAGCAGCTGGAGGCCCAAGAAAACTGGTGGTTTAGTTCTAGTCAGAAAGCCAGCAGGCTCGAGAGTCAGAGAGAGCTGATGTTTCAGTTGGAGTCCAAAGGCAGGAAAACACTGATGTCACAGATCGAGAACTCCTTCCTAGGAGTGTTTCCTCCTGTTCACAGGAAAGTCAGTCTTTTTGTTCTATGCAGATCTTCAACTGATTGGATATGACCCACCCAAGTTACATAGCGATATCTACTTTACTCTGTCTATTGATTCAACTGTTAACTTCCTCCAGAAACATCCTGATAGACATATTCAGAACAGTGTTTGACCCAAAGTCCGGGTACTCTGCAGCCCAGTCAAGTTGACACATAAAATTAACCATGATATTAATCTACCTGCTTGTAGTCATATTCTGAAGGTAGAACAGACAAGATGCTGAGACCAACTCAGAAGTTTTGATTATCTCCTGAAACAATTTTAATTCTAAGTATAATATTAACTGTGTTGATATTCGTGCAAAGATACAAATTTAGCTATACGCAGCATGAGATTTTTTAAAACCTTTCATATACTTCACAAACTTCTCACTCTGAGCCTGCCACTGATTTTTATAAGTAGCTATCTATCATACAATTAAATCAATAAGCAGGAGGGGAAAAAAGGAATTTGTATTTTTCTGCATACTTCATGGTTACTATGCGTGAGTAAGGGTTTAAAATAAAGCATCTGGAAGAAAGAGTACCAGACAAATTTTGAAAGAGTGTGTTTTCTGATGAAAGAAGATGGCAAGTAACTAAATATACTTAAATAATATTCTGCCTCCCTGAGCGGGTGGTATTCACACAGAAATTTCGACAAAAGCAGATGCCCATCACAAAGAAAAACCACCTGTAGTACTTGAGGGTTTTATCCTATTAGTACTAAATCTCATTTCAACTAAGAAAGAAAAGATCATAAGTGCCAGACTCCTGTCTTGTTCATCTTTTATGTCCAAAGGAACTCTTCCTCTGTCTCTCACAAGGGACCAAAAGACTTAAATGGTCCCAGCAATGATGTGATTGGTTCAACATTATAAACTTTGACCTTGCCCCTGCTGTTGTGGCTCAGTGGATTAAGTGCCAGCCTGTGAACCAAAAGGTCGCCAGTTCAACTTCCAGTCAGGGCACGTGCATGGGTTGTGGGCCAGGTCCCCGGTTGAAGACATGCAACCGATCAATGTATCTCTCAAACACCAATGTTTCTCCCCCTCTCTTTCTCCCTCCTTTCCCCTCTCTCTAAAAATAAATAAAACCTTTAAAAAATAAAATGAAAATGTTGACCTTACTTACCTACCTATTTCTCCATACATTTGGAAAATTTAGGCAGAAGTCATTCAACTGACATAAGAATACATGATGTCACCAACAACATCCCCATCAGACTGCGACGCTGATAGGCTTTTATATCAAGTCAAGAAATCCAGAACTGATCACAATCCTGGGTCTGACTGAGGAACGATCATTAGAGCCTCTTCCCACCATGCTCACTTCACCAAGGGTATCTCTGGATCCATTCTGGGTCACATATGTCACCACATCACATAGGTTATAAATGCACCTCTCAGTCATGTATTCATCTAGTCAGTTGCACCACAAAATGATTTACTCTAGAAACCCAGATCTAATCAGCTAGTTTGGGTACTAAATCACTGTTTATGGGTTTACAAAGGAAACACATGGTATGTGATTGATCACTCCAGGCAAATTAGAGAGTAGATAGACCCACTATCTAGGAGCTGCCAGAATTAAACAGCATTTTGCAAGGGTGGATAAGCAAATGGAAGACGATTTTCATTAATGGAAGGTCTATGATATATATGTTACATAATTAACAAAAATATAGTGTTGTTTTATATACATGGCATTGTAAGCTGAGGATGTAAAAGAAATACAAATACCCTTCAAGAGATCATTACATAGAAAAGTGAACTCATCAAGAAGGTGTTTTGTTGTTGTTGTTGTTGTTTAAAAGAGAACTACTTTATTTTTTTGGCATTCTATTTCTTTTTTATCAGCATTTTTTTAATATTGATCTTGTACAGTTTTCTGTCTTTTACTCCCACCCCAGCCCACTGCCCTAGCCCTCCCTTTCTCCCTCCCATTTCCACCCCCCATAGTTTTTGTCCATGTGTCTTTTATACTTGTTGCTCTAAACCGTTCCCCTTTTCCCCTGAAATTCCCTCCCCTCTCCCCTCTGGTCACTGTCAGACTGTTCTCAATTTCAGTGTCTTTGGTTATATTATGCTTGTTTCTTTGTTTTATTGATTAGGTTCCTGTGAAAGGTGAGATCATATGGTATTTGTCTTTCACTGCCTGGCTTATTTCGCTTAGCATGATGCTCTCCAGCTCCATCCATGCTGTAGCAAAGGGTAGGAGCTCCAAGAAGGTGTTTTGGTTAAACAATAATGACATAAAAACATAAATGGATTTTATTCTATTATCATATGATTTGCCGATGCCCTTTCTTTAGTTTATAAAGCATTTTAACATGCACTAGTTCACAGTGACCTGCACTGCAAGGCTAAGACGTTGGTGGATGTTGAAGCATTATCTATGCTTCTACAAAGAAGAAACTGAGGTCCACAGAAGCCACCTAGTTTTCCCTCATATTCGATGGTTACTGAGTGGTGGAACTAGAATTCAAACCCAGGGTTCCTACCTCTGGATCTGGTCCAGGCTTTCCCAACAGTGGTGCTGCTTACATTTGGGGACAGATAATCTTTATTATGAAGGGCTACCCCATGAACCACAGGATGTTTAGCAGAATCCCTGACCTCTATCCACCCAATGTCAGTAACAAAGCCTCCCTCCCCCAAATCATGAGAGTCAAAAATGCCTCTGACATTGCCAACAGTCCCCCTTCCAGAAAAAATTCACACATCCCCAGTGAGAGCCACTCAGCTTGTCTACTTTCTAGGGTTATACGCAAATTAATAAACTATTTATATATTTATAGTATATAGCAATCCCATTAGATCATCAATTTTTCATAAACCAAATATGTGTGTATATATATAAAACAATCTATTTTACCAAATATTTTTTATGATTCCATAGTTTCTTATCTTTTTCAAAGAACCTGGAGCAACTATAAAACCTCAAGCACATCAAGCTATAAATTTAGAAAAATGAGAGTTAATAGAGAGCGGTGATTAATGGAGCATTCTGGAGTTTTCATGGTTTAAAAAACATTTTTAAATATGTTTACATATTAGTGTAACAAAAAAACAAAAGTACCAAGTTGGTTTCATCTCTACTCCCTCTCTTCCCACTTCTGGTATTATTCATGTTTTACATTTGTGGGAGGCGAGTAAAAAGAGACTCCTAATAAACTACCCAGTCAGTGTCATCTAAGACAAAACAGCTGAGAAAGCCCCTCCTTCAGCACCAACAGCCTCTCTTTGGCATTCCCAGCATGGCCCCATGGAGCATACAACCCTATTTGACTTACGCAGGGTATTCAGTGTTTTGATTTCCTAGCATGTTTTTGGAAACAGAATTTGTTTTAATCACTGTCATGTGCTCCACTATAGGAATAAAACAAATCACTCCACTATAGGAATAAAACAAAACAAAAACAAAAACAAAAAACCTCCCCAACAAAAGTGCTAGATGGAAAATAATTAAAATGAAAACTATATACCCCCATCAGTACACTCTCCAGGATAATATAACTAATTTTAGTAAATAGGCCCTGGCTGGTGTAGCTCAGTGGATTGAGCGCAGGCCTGCGAACCAAAGGATGGCGGTTCAATTCCCAGTCAGGGCACATGCCTGGGTTGTAGGACAGTTCCCAGCGATAGTTCCCAGTAGGGGACGGACAAAAAGCAACCATACATTGATATTTCTCTCCATCTCTCCTTCCCTTACTCTCTAAAGATAAATAAATAAAATCTTTAAAAAAATGTAACTAATTTTAGTAAATAAAATATTCTATGAATTACCATCTTGATTATTCAACTATAAAAATCAACCGGGTGTATAAAATGCAGAGTAAGGAATAGAAATGACCTGACATTATAGCTTACAGTTGAAAATTAGATCAGTGCCCACACTCATGTATTCTGGGTCTCTTTCTGTTCTGTTCATTGGAGTTATACAGCAGCATCTGGAGACGGCCTCCCCAGCTTTATCAACAACACCTACTAAGCACAGAGGCTCCCTAGGGGACGCAGAGCAATAACAAGCTCTGTCCATGACAGCAACCTTCAGGACAGTTTTAGCACGATATGTCACCTGTGTTTTATGAGGCTGAATCTGGATTACACTGGAGATCCTATACCTCTGTGTGAACTCCTATGGTTTAGAATAATTTGATGTGCTAAAATGCTAAGGATAAACTTTTTGCATTTTTCATAACAAAGATCCATGAACATGCTATGATTCTGATTCATATTTCACTTTTCAGAGCAGACCGATTTCAGGTCTAAAGGTCAACACCTAGTAAACAGGATGCAAGAATAAAAACAGTGCCATATGGAACTCCCTGAGTCTGACTGAAAAACACATCCAAAACAGCCAGACTAGCCTCGCACAGAACACAGCACTGTCCATATGCGAGGCAAAGTGCTGCATAAACCATCGAAAGCTCAATGTGACATTTGACGACCATCCCTGCAAGCCATCACACCACCCCTTGTGAAACTGTCCTGGTGAATACTCTCATCTACAAAGGTCGCCAAGCTCTTAGGAAACTACATGTTTTAAAAAAAAGACAGGAAAGGAGACCGTTGTAAATGGAGCTCTGAGGTGCAAAGGGCACATCCTGAGTGACTGCAGACTTCAGAGGTGGCTATTTAGGAAAAGCCTCTCCTTGCCCCCAGCCATAGATTGAAGGATAGTTGTCTACACCAGGAAAGAAAAGGCTCCGGAACTGTTTTTGCAGTAAACGTGAAGGTGCCCTGTAAATACAATTCATGCCAGAGACGCCTGAAGGAGTATAGAAGAGTGGCCTGCTTTCATTCACTGGCCTAGAGTCTGACTCGCCCTGCAGAGTCCCTGGCTGGCTGGGGTTCTGAGCCAGCTGCTTAATTTGCACCTGCTGTCGTCATCACTCTGCCTTTGCTGTTAACCTGAGCAAGTGCCAACCACATTCCACATATGGCCCGGGACACACAATAGGAAATGAACCTTACTCAGCTTCATGTTGCAAGCTTCAGCTTGACTAACTAAAAACAGGGAAAGCACTATCATTTCAATGTTTGCAATCAGAACAAAATATCCTCCACTGACCCATACCAAAAGGTAGCTGCACTGCTGACTTTCTGGCAAAGCTGATGCACCCTGTAAAGAGTGCTGACCTAGAGTAACTGCATATTCTGCACAGGAGAATAGGGGGCCGCTTAATGGGCTGGGGAGTTTAAATCTCTCTTACTTAGATGTATGACCTGGGAGATTCCTTTGACTTCTCTGAGCTTCATCTAGAAAAGATTCTTCATTTATAAATGGAAATACTGTAGCTCAGAACTGGAGGAGGATTAACAGGAGATCATGTATAATGAGGATCACAGTGTATTGTTCTTTTTTTCTTCCATAAATTAGGCTCCCTGCAAACCATTGTGCCAGAAAATGACATAAAGGAAAACTTGGTCCAACTGGAAGAAGCAGAAAACCCACCACATCAGGCTCCCAAATTATTGTGAGGGGCGAAGGAGGGTACGCAGGCAAATAGACAGGTGTATCTAATGCTCCCTTGGTTAAGCTAAAATTCCAAAAGGGGTAGATGTGTCACTAGACAGATTGAGTAGACTCAGTTATGGAAAACGAAGCAGTTTTATTTTCTATCCACATATGAACTTAATAGTAAACTGTGATCCACCACATTTACAAGTCAGTGCTGATCTATGCTGTCAGATTTGGCTGATAAATCTTAACCCAGAGATTTACTTATTTTGTTACATGTTACCGAACAGGAAGTCCAGGATCTCAGCTGGACAAAGGTCAAACTTACTTGCCAATTACAGGTATCTCAGTCCAATTCAGTAATGTTTCCAATCACTTCTAGCTTAAAAATTAGTCCAATCCAGCTCAAAATCAAGGTGCCAGTTCCCTCTAACAGATTGCACTTGTCACAGTTATAAGTCCCCCCACCTCGAGATCACACGTGGGTGCCTGCTCTCTCTCCTCCCTGACCCATACAATGGCACTATGGAAGAGAGCAAGGAAGAAAGAATGGGCATGGGGGGAAGACAGGTGGAGTTTACTTACGCAGCAGTGGTTCCCATTTTGTTGGCCACCGCTACTTCTCAATCTGACCCCAGCAACAGATAATCATTGCCATCAGCATGGTTGGCTTGCCCCATGTGAATAATAAAGATGAAGCATTCTACCACCTAATGCTCTTGGTGGAGGCAAGCGTGCTAGCAGCCAGTGTTCACTCCACAAAGGCACACCAGATGCTGAGAAGGGAATTTTTGCATCTCCACTAGACCCCACCAGTGATAAGCAGAGCACTCCCTCGCCCTCACTTAGTGGGGTCCATTTCCCAGGGAAGCACAACACAATGCCTCCCACTCAACCAACCACTGCATCCTTAACACTGAAGCCCTTGGAAATTTTCAGCCCTCCTACCATCCAGCTGGGGGGATGTTGTGAAGCTTTGGCTTGTGGGGCTGCATGCCTTCACTTTCTCCAAGCTGAAGCGCCCCATGCTCCAGCTCTTCACTCCTGTATAGCTCGGGGCACTTCTGTGAGTTGCCATCCAACAGTAACTCCAGGTGAGAAATGAACCACACTCCTTCAAAATGCTGCATGCTACATGCTGGACTAGACATTACCACTGGTTTTAGAGAGGGAAATATGATGAATGGCCCTCCCAAGAGGAGGAAGAGAGGCTTTGTTTTCCATAGGCAACCATTAGTCGGAGTGTGGGCCTGGCTGGCCACTCCAGAAGAAGGGGCCACTCAGGGCCTGTGCTGGGATGCAGGGGTGCCGTGTGGACTCCATCCAGCTTCCCCGATGTTTGGGTGCCTGATCCGGTATCTCCAGACTTCCTGATGGCAGGTACTGCAGGCGGTCTACTACTGTCCACAGTTAGTCGGCACCGGTGAGTCTCCCCCATTGGCCAAGATGGTGGCACCAAATGCACCAAAAAGCTGGAAAGATGAATGGACAGGGCCCAAAGGCACCTAAAGCTAGAAAGATGAATGGAGAGAGAAAAAAGCCTTCCTTCCCCTCCCTATCCCTATAAGAACTGCAGACTTGAGCAGGAAGGGGAGATGGCCTTTGAGACGGGAGTCCAGCATTCTCCCAGATTTCATGGTGCCTGAATAAAACCTTTTTCTTTTTGCACCAGCACCTGCCTCATAAGTCAGGCTTTCGTTGGGGCAGGCAGCAGGAAACAAAGAGGAATCAGGAAGGGCATCTCTTAGTGTTGTTATACATCGCCATGTGATACCCTTAATATCAGGAGTTAGAAACATGTTCTAACATGTCTTAGTATATCAAGAGAGAAATACCACCCTGTTTATTTTCAAAGGAGGAGAAAGATGAGGTGGAATGTGGGAAGGCCCTGCCCTGAATTTTTACAAAGGCAAAGACAGACGAACCTTGCAGGGAACAGCTGATGGCACCCTTTCCCAGCACCATACATGCATAGTAGCAAACAAAGGCCTCTTTCCATGGGTCCTAGATCTCTCATGTTATGGCTTACAAATCTCCAGAACCTGAGCGTGCATAAAGGATTCTAATCTTAGAGCTCAAAAGTGCTTGAAAGCTCATGGTTCAAATGCCTTGTTTTAAAATGGAGCTCTGAGAATAAAGCAACAAAGAAAGCATTCTCTCAGACTGAGAGCTATGCTACACTGGAGAAAAGAGTTGCCTTTTCTTCAATGCTGGGGAAGGCACAATGCAAAGGAGCCACATGGAGTAACCTGGAAAGTGGTCTCCACCACTTTGGCAGGGAAGGCGGAGTTGAGAAAGCATGCACCTCACTCAGCTGCTGTGTTGAATGAACATGACTCTAAGGAAGCGTGCATGCTCCTAGGCTTCTCATTTTGCTGTGGAGTTCTTATCCACAAAGCCATCTAAGGAGCTCAGTATGAGGTGCTGGTTGTGCTGTGAGTTCACTAATGAGAACATATTAACAGCATCGTGCCCCATAATCCTTTCAAAGGGGAGAGAGCCAGGCCAGACCTCCAGCAGCAAAGAAGATAATTAAGTAAAACTGTTTCTCACAGATAAATAATGGATATGACAACAGATGTCCCTCTTTTCTGGACAGGTGGGGACAACAAAGGAAGAATATCTTTGTTCCCCAAATGAATGCAAAAGAGTTGCAGGCTAAAGATCAGCCCGCATTTGAACACCAGAGCAGAGAACAGACCTGGCCTCTGTGCCCCAGTATGAAGCAAAAATCAATGTTTCTATACATGTCACTTCTTTCATTATGTACTTGCACTTTGCCTTTCGAAAGAAGCTAATGCAAATTCAATACATGTCCACATTCCAAACACAATGCTCTTGCCCTGCCAGCCACATGGAGCTCCCACCACAAACTCTAAGCATCTCTGACAGGCCCTTGGACACAAGACACTGCAGAAAGCAACTCTTCCTGGGAGCCTTGCACCTGCCTGCTGTGTCACCTGCCATTTTTCTTGTTCAGCTGCAGTCGGTCAGAGATAACAACAATCGCCCAACACGTTTTCTTCTAGCACACATTGTCAAGGTCGTGTGCTGATGACTACTAGAGGCACATCATCGGCCGCACACCTAATTACAGATAGCACATTCTTACCAGGAAAGCCACCATGGGACCTATTAAGGGAAGTGGAAGCCCTGAAAGTGCTATGCACCGAAGTCTAAGCACTAGGAAAAATGAGACCGTTTTAAATGTTTCCCTTCCAGGGGTGAATATTAGACTATGAGAGAAAATGGCCAATCTTGGGAAAAGGAATCCTAAACAGCAAGCAGTAGGAAGGAAAGCTGTGATTCCTCTTCACAATAGCCTGCAGCTACCAGTAATGAGATCTCCAAGGCAGCTTCCTAATTCTTCCAAGGAGTGGGGACAGCGTGCTTGCACGTGTGTGCATTTTTATGGGCTGAGTGCAGGTACCCACTATGACAAATTTTAGCTCTGCCTATGCTCTAAAATGTTATCAAAGGTATATGCAATGTGATCACCGAAAGCCAATTACCTTTTATCCAATGGGTCCACAGTGAGGCAGCTTACAAAAGAAGCTCAGAACATCTACACTGAACAGATAAACCCAAAAAGGGTGGTGGGGGTGGAGCATGCCAATTGCCTTTATTTATTTACTGTAATCATCATGGCACACACTGCTTTGATAAAAATGAGACTGATTTACTACATTATTTAAAGTCTGTGTTTTCTAAATAAGGTGAGAAAGAAACTACCCAGGAAGCCTTCTAGATTGGCAAAACGACCATGTTGAAAGAAGCGAATGGCACATGTGCCAGATGGTGGTGACAGGTTCACCCCAGGGCAAAACAAAAAGCTTTTCCTGCCTCCAGGAGAGGGGGCGTCAAACCACAGCACATGATCCCGAGGTAAAAGCTGAAGGAAAGTTTTTATGAATGCTACTTAAATAAAATATAAGGTAGCAGCTCAATAAAAATGCAAGCCATATTTGTAATTAAAATTGTTCAGGGAATTCACACTTATATGGGCAGCTGATCTTCCAAAACAGTGCCAAACTAATTCAATGGGGAAAAAAGAGTCCTTTTTGCAAATGGTGCTGAAACAACAGACTATCCATGTGGAAAAATAAATAGACCTCCACCCATCCTGTCATACCTATACAAAAAAGTCAATTCAAGATGGGTCATAGAACTAAATGTTAAAGTTAAAATTACAACTTTTAGAAGAGAACAGGAGCATATCTTCACGACAAAGGTAGGTAAAGATTTTTTTGGCAGGATACAGAAAGAATGAAACAATTAGAAAAAGAGGTAAATTAGACTTAATTAAAATTTAAAGTTCCTGCCAACAAAAGATAACATTAAGAAAGAAGAGTAGGCAAATTATAGATTGGGAGAAAATACTCTGAAAACATACTTCTGGCAAAGGATTCACATTCAGAATATATAACGCACTCCTATAGGTCAATAAGAAAAGAAAAACAACCAAATATAAAATCAGCACAAGACTTCAACAGAAACTTCCTAAAGAAGGATATACAGATGATCACTATACACATTTTTAAAAAATGCTTTCATCATTGGCCACCAAAGAATCACAAATTAAAATCACAATGAGGTACTACTATACATCCATTACAACAGCTACAACTCAGCAGAGTGAAAACTCAGAATGCTGACAAGGATGTAAAGCAACTGGAACACTCATACCTTGTAGAAAGAAGTGAAAATGGTACAACCACTTTGGAACAAGTGTTTGGCAGTTTCTTGTACAGTTAAATAAATACCTATCCAAAGGTCTGGCCGTTCTACTTCTAAGATCCACAAAGAAGACTTGTACAAAAATGTTCATAGCCACATTCTTCATTCATAATAGCTGAAAACTGGAACCAACTCAAATGTCCATCAACAGAAGAACAGATAAACAAATTGCAGTACAATTCCACAGGGGAAAACTGCTCAGCAACAAAAGAAAGAACTTGCTGCCATATGTAACAGTATAGACGAATCTCAAAACCATGAAGTTCAGGGAAGGCAGCCAGACACGCACACGAAGTCAGTACTGTAAAGTTCCATTTATTTAATGTTCCAGAACTGGCAAAACTATGTTTAAATGAGTCAGAAAAGTTGTTGCCTCTTGGCAGTAGGGTCGGAGATGGGTTTAATTGGAAAAGAATACAGGAGAGGTTTTTAAGTGATGGAAATCTCCTCTGTCTTAATACAGATATGTGTCACACGGATACGTATTTGTCATGCCTCAAAATAAACCTTTGGGATTTGTGCACGTTATTTTATGAGCACTGCACCCAAAGAGAAAACACAAATTGAACTCAAGTGAGTCGGTTTGCTTTTTGGAGTGGTGTGGGCTAGTAATTCTGAAACTACCTTCTGTTTGTGTTCTAGATTTGAGTGAATGGATATGCATACACAAGGGAGACTCAAATACCCCCAGAATTTATTCATAAAAAATTGTGTATTTATTCTTACATGTTTAAACTTCAGTCACCTCCAAAGGACTCTCCATTTGATGCAATACACCTATCAAGACATTTTTTTCCTACTGCTCTAAACAGTTACTGAATGCATCGATTTTGATGCCTTTTAGTGCATCTGCTGTTTTTTGTTTCACCTCTTCCACATCAGCAAAACATTTCCCTTTGAGGAATTTTTCAACCAGGAAAACAACAACAACAAAAAGGTTGCTCAGGGTGAAATCAGGTGAATAGGGAGGGTGGGGCATGGGGGTCATACCGTTTTTAGACAAAAACAGCTGGACACACAGTGCAGCGTGAGCAGGTGCACTCATAAATCTCCCATCACGAAATGGGCAAACACATTGAAAGAGTCTTCAAAAAATTCACTAAAATAAATGCAGCCTCTCACAACAACGCCAGCTGGTACGCTGATATAGGTGGGTTCCTAGAACACTTGCCTAGCAGAGGAAGCCTGTACTACAAGGGGCCCACCCTCTAGAAGATAATTTTGATTTTGGGTGGTCCCACCCACCCATAGGTCACCCACCCATAGGTCACTCACTATTGGAGAAGGGAGTTACAAATACAGAAAGAAGAAACATATGAATATACCCTGTGTCATTTGATTGGAACTGAAATCACCAGAATAAACTTGTAGTTTTTAATATCAACAGACAGGTACAGAACTTAGTGAGATACACATGTGTATATGTGCATGTATCTATATGCACAAGCACACACTTTCTAGCTTTGTCTACTAAGAAGACGTAGGAAAAATGACACCCAGTAGAACAAACATGCTTGGCTCCAAGATCTCAGTTCCTAAACACCACCCTCCATTACAGGAATCAGGGCTCCTTGCAGAGAGGGCTAATTCAGAGCTGAAGCAGAAAAAGTACACAGTAAGCCCTGAACATCCTGTGCCAGAAAGTAAGGAAATGTTCAAAAAGTAAATGAAATGGGTAAAAGTAACAAAGTAGTAGCTTGAAGGTGCATTGATTGGCTGAATATGGGACAATTTACATATCAAAATAAGTAACCAAAATTATTAACAAAAATAAGAATCCACCAGTCCATACTGATACAAATAAATAAATAAGAAGAGAAAGGCCTTTTCAGCAGAAGATCAACTAATAAGCCTAGAAAGACTACTGATGGTTGCTAAAGCTGGTCAGTAAAAGTTTAATGGGGATCAGAATATTTATAGAGTCTAAGTGTATCACCCACCAATTTCTAATTGATCACATAGGGAAAATAGTAATTTTACAGTGGAATATCCTAGCAGAATTTAGGAAATGATCAAAGTTACCATCAATACTGGATGAACTAATATCACGTGCCTCCTGATAGAATGTACTGGGAGGGACACAACGTACGTGTTATTTGGGTCAAAAACCTCAATCATGAAGGAACATCTCACAATCCCAATTTAAGGGGCATTCTATAAAATGACGGTTCTGCACTCTTGTCAAAATTAAGAAAGACAAGACTGAGGAACTGTCCCAAATTTAAGAAAGCTAATGAGACAAGACAAGAAAATTCCATGGGATCCTAGACTATTTATTGGACTGGGCAGAAGACAACTGTAATGGTCACTGTTGGAACAACTGATGAAATTGAATACGAACTGTAGACTAGATAGGAATAAAGTATCAATGCAAAATATCCTGATGTTGATTAGTATGCTGCAGTTGTGTCAGAAAATAACCTTGTTCTTAGGAAAGGGATATGATGTCTCCAAATGGTTCAAACACACTCACATGCATACACAGAATGCCTAAGGCAACTGGAGCACAACTTAAACAATTAAAAATCTGGGTAAAGGGTACACAGGCGTTCCTTGTACAATGCTTACAACTTTTCTGTAAGTTTAAAATAATTTTTAAAAACTAACCAGAGAAACATGTGTAAGCCATAGAATAGCTTTTTAATACATGGAAAACAAGCAGTACACAAGTAGCAGTACACTGAATTCAGCATGCTTGGGAAGAAAACGAACATGGCTGAATTTACTGATTCATGAATCAAAAAATATTTGTACCCCCAATTTTTGTTCAGCATTGGTGGGTAAAAAAGAGACCTATAAGACATGAGGATATATTTTCATCATAGACTAGGCAAGGCATGAATCCAGCTAATCAGCATGCAAGATGAATTGCAATCATTCTGCAATAGAGGTTCAAGTTGAACAGGTAAGTGGAGAGAGCACTGTCCTCTGCCTGGTCAATCCCAGGGTGACTGCATGGAGGAAACATAGTTAATCTACAAGTAGGATTTCAACAAACACAATGGAAGTAGGGAATGAAGCAAGAAGGTGTTCCACACAGTGGGAACATTATGGAAAAATGCACAGAGGAGCAAATTGTGGGATTTACTGAATGAATTGTGAGGCGATGGTTTGGCTTGGGAGTAGAAAGTATGAGAAGAATCAATAGAAGAAAAGACTAGAAAAATCATTTTGAGGACAGAGTAGGTGGGATCCTTGAATGCCAGAGCTGTATGAATCTGATTTTGATTCAGCGGAGTGCCCCTTTGCTTTGGAGCAAGGAAGGGTGGGAAAGGAATGACTATTTCATGAAGAAAGTCAGGAAGGAGACTAATCCAACCATCCAGGAAAGCGGAAATAAGGGTCTACACCAAGAGGAAGCAGAAAAAAACTGATGATCCTAATCCCTTTCTCTGGTCTTCTCACTCCTAGCCATAAAAAGGGTCAAGGTAAGCATTGGTTGTCAAGCAAGGTAATAAGCATGAAATGTGACCATAAAGTGTTTTATAAATTCATCCTGAAAGCAGCCTATTAACTCTGCACACTAGAATGAAGATATTTGTACAGATTTATTAGCTCTTCTGTTCTCCTCCAATAAACCTAGGAAAGCTTTAAAGAACACGCTTTAAAATCTCAGTGTAAAAAACTCTTTTTATAAACATTACCTGTGAAGCTTCTTTCCAGATAAGTTCATTTTAAAAAAGAAAAACAAAGCCCATATTCAAAGCACTTCATTTCTTTGAAAGTCTTTCTTTCCAGACTCAGAAATAAAATCTGTGCCTGTGGCTATTGTCAAACCTCATAGTAAAGTTTACATTAAATATTTCCTATGGTCATCATTCTACAACTACTTTCATTTCTTATAAACAAATACACCTTGCCAAGATGGAGAGGGGAGGGAATAAAAGCAAGATTCTTGGTATTTCCCACCCCTGCCAATAGTTTTGCCAATTTGCAGTTGGAAATCTTCAAAACTGGGATTCAAATAGGGCTAAGGTGATTTTATGGAGATGACTGGAGTAAAATAAACTCCAGCGTAGGGAGTAGGAACATATTTTTGGAAGCACTATCTATGATTTTCATCTGTGTTCATATTAACATAGAACCAAAATAATAGGCTTTATAGGGGGAAGCTAAGAATACTTTTGTTTGGGAAAAGCTAAACAACGTATTACTATTAAATATTTTTATTAAAGGCCACCAAGAACTTTTTATACTTGAATTCACTAAGAATTTCTCCCGTTTTGGAGCGATGACAGAAGACATGAACCTCAGGGTAGAAAAGAGAAGTGCCTCATTTTGTTATCGTCTTTGCTATATCTCCAGGGATAAAACTACCGCACAATACACACAACTCAAAGACAGGTGCTACTAGAGTTTATAAATGTAAAGCCAGTGAAAATTCTACGTAAGGCACTACCTAAAAACTCTTAAAAGTTGTCAAACACAAGACAGTAGAAGACTCATACAGATTCCATGAATCTTACTACCTTCCATAACTTGGTGCCCACAGCATCCAACCAGTGATTCTGGATTGCCTATCTTTACTTCTCCTAAGTTCTGGACATAAAACTAGTAGAGAAGGTAAGCGATAACAGACAAGAGCACAGACTTTGCACACCACCTCTCCAGGCAGACTCCCTGCCCTGCCATTTGCCAGCTGTGCATCATTACACAAGTTCCATGGCCTCTCAGAATGTTTCCTCATCTGTAAAAACAAAAATTAAAAGTGGCAATAGCCCTGACCAGTGTGGCTCAGTTGGTTGGATGTCATATGCAAACTGACAGGTCACCAGTTCAATTCCTATTCAGGGCACACACCTGGATTGAGGGTTTGGTCCCCAGCTGGGGCACATAAAAACATACATCAATGTTTCTCTCTCACATCAGTGTTCCTCTCCCTCTCTTTCTCCCCCCTTCCCCTCTCTCTAAAAAAAAAAAAAAAAAAAAAAAAAAAAAAAAAAAAAAAAAAAAGTGGTAATAAAAATGAGTACCGTATTTCTAGTAAAATAAGTAATAGCATTTGGATTTAATGCTTGGGTGGATATAAAATGTCTGAAAGTAAATTAGAGTAAATTAGATAATGTACATAAGACTCTCCATAAGGAATCTTTGCAAGGCTGTGCAGTTTGAACACCATATAAACACACCCACCTGAGGAGGATGAGTTAGGTCTTAAAATTCAGCCTACACTGCACTGATGAAATCAGGTGCCCTGGTGGAAGCTATGCCCATACAGAAGGCACCTCTCTCTCTTTTTAATTCACACAAAGGCACAGTATTGGTTAGCTGCGGTTCTAAATACGCTTGCAATTAGCTGTTATTCTTAAACATGGCAAAGCAATGGATAGGACCAACAGAACTTGAAACCCTTAACCTTCAAGAATATCTTCTAGTATATAACTACAATGTTTTAATAATGGAAGGAATAAACCTAAAGTTTATAACTTGACAGAGGAAGTAACAAAAAATTGAGGGAATATTCTTGGGTGAGGGTTAAGGTACAGCAGTGGTGAGGGTATGCTATAGTAAAATTAAGGTATTAAATCAAAGAAAGAAAACTGGCAAAACATAACATCTTTAAAGTCACCCATTTCAATAAAATGGGGACACCTGTGACAGTGTCAACAATAAAAATAAATATTAAATATTAAATAAAATAATAAAAGTCCCCTATTTCTTTGACAGAAAATAAAAACCAGAAAAATCCACGTAAGGTAAAGAAGGACTGACTCAGACCTCAGTGCTAGCTGAATCTAGCATGGTGACATTCTTGCTGAGTCTACCTTGATAACTCTTCTACCTGGGTGACAATTTCAAAGAACACTAACCCTGAATAGAGAAAAAGAATGCAGTCAAGGACAGAAGCTGATCAGTTGTAATGAACAAGAAATTAAACTATCAATTATTTTATACCAAGTCACTTTTTTGCTTAATATTAACCAAATCTACAACCAATCCCATGAAACAAGTGAAAATCCAAAGATTACATAGACCCTTAGCAAAATGTTCAGAAGAAATGCTAGAAGTCAAAGTAGCTCACGGAGGAAAAACTCACGAAGAACATTGTGACTGTCACTAAATCGACATTATTTCTGAGCCAGAATGTACTGTTTCTTTCTACGGTAAGAAAGTAAACATGCCTTTTTTACAGCAAACATTTCTTTCATCCATCACATGGTACCAAACATTAAATTCGCCAGCAAATATGAGAAATTTATTCCCATTGCTGCATAAAATTATATTTTTACACGCTCAATTATTATCTGTTAAAAGAATATGTTATAGTAGGTATAGTATATTAGATATGGACTCAATTGCAATAGACATTATATTAAAATTAGATATACTGTCTATACTTTTGCATTGTCCACAGTTATATGAGTAAAGTGTAGCTTTTATAATAAAGGCTTTATAAATTTAAAAACTATCACCACAAAACAAGTGTGCAAATAGTCAATGTGCTTCATACAATACCAAGCTAAATAATAAAGGACAGAACATTTCCTGAACTGCACCCGCCTCTGCATATCTGACAACAGCCCCCTACCTTTTAAAATGCCTGATACTGCTGAACACTCTGGTAATACTCAGTTCTTACTGACTGACAGTAACAAATTTCAAAAGAACTCATACTTCAGCAAGGGTAGCTGATATTTATTTTAAATGCCTTTTAGCAAATTCTCAATACACTTTTTCAATTTCAGTGTGTTCTCAAAATTGCCAATTGGCCTAACTTCATCACATAAAAAAATATTGTCCCATATTATCCAGCTTTTACTATTCAGTATCTTGGGAGCTTTCACAAAGATGCATAACAATTACCTATGATAAGGAGTGTGGTCTGTGAGCCACTGGGAAGCTGACCATTGGATAAGCATATTATGTTCCTTACCTTCTAGCCAACAGGATAACACTGCAGATATACTCAAAGGAAGGAAAGAAGGGAGAGTGAAATAAGAAAGAGGGTCTATATATTTTAAACATCAAGTATAACACCTATACCAGTTATATGCTATCCAACAGAAATATAATATAAACTATAAATGTGAGTCACATGTGTAATTATTTTAAGTTTTCTAGTAGCCAAGTTAAAAATAAAAAGAAACAGGTACAATTAACTATAATAATATATTTTAGCCAAATATCATTGCAACATATAATAACATAAAATATTAATGGGAAACTACATTCTTTCATATGTACTGAATTGTCTAAATCCAGCACAGCTCAGTTTGGATTAGTTACAGTTCAAGTGGCCAATAACCACTTGACTCATGGCCACAGCATTGAACAGTATAGATCTATACATTCTGTAGGCCATCAGCAAGTTTGCATTCAAATATATCATCTCTATCCTCCCTAGCGCTTGTTTTTTTCCATTTAAAATCTGTGTAACACTCTGAACAGACACTGCAACAAAAATGCAAGAGGAGCTAAGTGGAACATAGGCAGTAATTAAAAGAACATCCCAACTGGAATGAACAAAGTGCAATGGAAGTCATATCCGAAATGGGTCCTCTGGCAGAAGGCAGCTTTAAATCTGCAGCTGTTACTAGAAGAAAGTTTGCACAGCCTCCACTGCTGACCAGCTAGTCTGATTTCTATCACAATTTATGTACAACCCAGAAGGGAAATAAGTGTCGCAAAGGTAATACACTAAAGTCCCTCTCTCATTCTCACGCTAAATTTGATTGAGTTTAACTCATATCTAAAAACTTTTCTTTATCATTCAGTCAGCATGGTTTTCTGCTTTCTCCTAAAGTCTCCAGGTTTTTCCCCCGGTTATAGGAGATGGCAGATTAAGAGCAACAAGACCAGGAAGGAGGGGGCGAGATGCCTGAAGCTGAGTCACCCATCACGCACGTGCCCAGCTAAAGGCAAACGAAATGACATTGTGCCTTCTTATTTCAACTCTCATACCAAACACAATTGTTCTTTTCACATGTTTAGTCCCAAGCTTTTGCTTTATGAGTGATTTCAGCCTTTGGCACGCCAGTATACTGCTCAGGTGCTATCTAGTTCCTAAAAAGCTGTGACGCACCTTATGGAGAAAATACACGTGTTAGCTAAGTTTCCTTCAAGTGTGAGTTGTCGTGATATTGGCCATGACTTCAAGATGAATAAGTTAACTCTGTGTGTGTGTGACAGTATAAAAATTTATATATATAAATTTTTAAGATTTTATTTATTTATTTTCAGAGAGAAGGGAAGGAAGGGAGATAGAGAGGGAGAGAAACATAAATGTGTGGTTGCTTCTCACATGCCACAACTGTGGGGACCTGGCCCACAACCCTGGCATGTGCCCTGTCCGGGAATCAAATCCATGACCTTTGGGTTCACAGGCCAGCACTCAATCCACTGAGCCACACCAGCCAGGGCAGTTAACAGTATATATTAAATGATAGGTCTTTAAATAGAAACACATATAAATAATGTTTTGATAGGTTGATGAAAAGGTTGTGATTAAAGGCTCTTGTATTTCCCATTCAAGAAAAGGTTCAGTATTCACTAATTCAATTTCCACTGCAACTTCACAGAAACTACTATGATTAATGAGAATTAACTACAGATAGTAAAAAGCTTTGATGCTTAAATAAATATCATTTCCAGATAATTATCTAATAATTCTGGATTTGGTTAAGATGTAGCTATAATAAGAAGCTAAAGGTAATGGCTGAGCACAGGTTTATTACCAGAATTTCAAGCACACCAATGTCGTCCTGTATCTACTCTATTCATAAGTAATCACAATGTGATTCACAAATAATGTGAGGATTAAAGAAATAACTGAAAAAAAATTTTGCTGCATGAAGTGAAGCACATAAGGGTGTATGTTTTAAAATATAAATTTTGATTTATACAAGTCAACCATTTACTACAGGAAATTAGCTAACTTTTTTCTTACCCACTGCAATGATGTCTCTTAACTCCAAAAATACAAAACTGTATTTACATGAGAAAACACTAAAACAAACTGCAGATAAACTAAGCATTCCTTGATTTACTTTGGGAAGTAACTGCTCTGTGAGGAAACTTTTGAAAGTGATGGTTATACCTTGACTGTAACAATGGTTCAACAAATATACGCATATGTCCAAACTCACCAAACTGTACACATTAAACACATGCAGGTTTTTGTATATCAATTACACCTCAGGAAAGCTGTTCAAAAGAAAAAAGAAGTGGTTCACTGCAGGAAAAAAGTAACTGCTATGACCATAAATTAATAACATACTAAGTATATTTGTGCATGTTAACAGAATGACAGATTTCTGATACAAGGAAATAACCATGCAATATACTGTAAAGTCTGTATATACGGTAAAGTTTGTATATTTTTATAAATGTTTTTGCAACAGGCAGAATGTCTTAGACTTTAATCTTTTATGAAACCAATCTTTATCAATATTCTCTACCAAAATCTAGAACCACAAATAAAACTGATAAATTGGATCTGAACTTCAACGCTTTATCTAAAGGCCATTGGACACAAATAAATTATCAGCTTTAGAAGTTATATGACACCAACTTTAAACCCTGCTCTTTCCTACTCAATGCCTGGAGTCTTTTCAACAAGCCAAAAATTTAATTTCTCACTAGCAAAAATTATAAAAACTCTGTATTGAAAGGCCTCCAGTTGCAAATCCTTCAAAATTGAAAAAATTTTTACCTCTATATTTCTTGTTTCATATTGAGCTCTTTACACAAGAGGTTTTCTTAAAGTGGGTTGTCAGTCCACGAGCCTGCTTTAGCCAGTCTCTTAATAAGCTCTGAAAATAACAGCAATTTCCTTTCCAGGCAACAAAGGTCCCTCTGAAGGAGTGATTACCTTCACACTCTCACGTCTCTCCTAAATTAGTAGTGTGCCCTTTTCTCTGCTTAATGATTCATCATGAAACTGAAACCTCAGACCAAACAAATCTAAACCCACAAAAGCAAACAGGTAGAAAATTGTTTCTTAACCTCAAGAGGTAGAGAGACTCATCATTTCCTCAAGACTTTTGAGACAATGAAATTGTTCTGTATTTTAGAGTTTATATGTATAGAAAGATCTTAACCCCAAACTGTCTTTTTTCAGGATGAGATGATTCATCACTGATGAAATTATAAAATTCAAGGTTAGAAAGTTTGCAGATTTGCAGGGAAGGAGACACAAGTTAGTTAGAAATTATAAAAATCATGGCAGTGTCCAAATAACATACCATCAATGTTCCAATTGTTTTTGTCAAGTATGCAAGCATTTGCCACACCAGATTATGTGACTACTCTGAGACAACGAACCTTATCTTCTCTCTATGTCCACAGTCTTGCCCAGCAACTGCACAAGGTAGACTCTTAATGCCCATGGAAAAGGAGAAGGCAGAAGTTGAGAAATAAATGAGTGATCATCAGCAAACTAACACCAATGGAAAAACAATTTCCTAAATGTCAAAAGACACAGACCAGATATAGTCGGAAGAATGGAAACACCCATTCCAAAAACTTGCACCCCCCCAAAAAAAAATCAACTTCCCAAAATAATAGAAACCAAATTTTCTAGAATTTCTATCCTGCTAACAGTCTCACATTTATTTCTCACTGTTGGGAAAATATATTAGAGTAGAAGATGAATTGCCACAGAGAGAAATAGAAAGATGAACAATGTCTTTAAACCAAAGAGAAATCTTTATTTGATTTCACGCATTAACTTTAAAAAGACACCCAGTCTATGGCAATCTCATTTCTTAAAAAAAAAAAAAAAAAAAAAAAAAAAACTTGTAAGATTCAGCAATTGGATACATTCCATTTTGGGAAATTTATCCTTAAGAATATCTAAAGATAAATATCTAAATACATAAAATATATAGCTACAACAATGTTTATTATGTAACTAATAACAAGAACTAGTAACATTCTAAATGATCAGCGATGAAGAATCACTAAAATATCATTCGATACACCCACACAGTGGAATTCTGTACACTTATTTCAAATTATATATATCTACCCCTCACATGGTAAGATGCTCATTATATGATTAGCATAACAGTTCCATTTTCATAAAATGTGTAAACGACTACATATATATGAAAGGGAACTGAATGGGTATATACAAAAGTATTGAGTAATTATCTTGGCATGTTGGCTTACTTATATTTCCTGATTTCCTTTATAATAAACACATATTGTATATATACAAAACAAAGAAACATCATTCAGAAGTAAAATACAAAAACAAGCAAATAAGACTAAATGACTTGCCATTAACATCCTCAGCATGAAGTAAACAGATGTTCTATTTCATACCACCAGAAAAGTCACTTCCAATTTTGACAGTTAATGCAAGAAAAAATGCTAGATGCTTACTTAGGTTAGCATTGATGTAATTTGTTTCCCTAAGATATAAGAATATTTTGTCCATGTATAATAAAGACCAATAAATCAGACTGTCTAAGAGATAAGGCGTTCTAGTTAAATGATTTTCAAAGGGTAAAAACAATTTCCCCCCAAATGAACCAGTTCAACAAAATTCAATCTTTCTTTGACGAATGAGGATCTGGGTGCCTCAAGAGTCAATGCAAGTTATCAGGCTCTGGACACAGAGAGACTGTGAAGGGAAGACTGAGTGAACGTGCTCAGACTCCAGCACATGCCATGGAAACGGGGTCCCTGAAGAAGGGCCGGCTGCGCCCGCTTTCTAGTGATCTACGTCTGTCTCCAGAGAACAAGACAGAAGCTGCTCAGTCGATGGCTGACGAAGCCTTCAGTTTATTGCAGTCTTTTCTGTCATTGAAGGAAATTCTTATGTGGCAAAATAAATACTGAAACAAGCAGCATTTGTGAACAATACGTATGTTTTAACCCACATTCAAACAAGACAATATAGAATTTTTGCTCATTTATCAAACATGTATACCAATCCTTTAAGGATTATTTAGAAAAACATGAGCAAAGGCAGAAACTATAAAAAGCAAGGCATGATAAATTTCACTATCTAAAGTTTTATAAGTCCCCTGTGACAAAAACAGCATAGACAAAATTAGAAAATAAATAGCAAACTAAGAAAATAGTTTTACAATAGACTGTCAAGGCTTATATTTTCACTATATATATATATATATATATATATATATATGCAGGCATTCACAAGGGGGGAAAAATAGACGTGGTAAAATATTTTATCTGAATAAAAATAAAAAACATGAACAGATATATTTTGTTAAAATAATAATAGTTATGCATTTTTTAAATGAGTAAGTAAAAAAGGACAGACACTCAAATATTGCTGGTGTGAATGTAAATCAGCCTAATGCTTCAGAAGGGAATTTGGCAGAGTGCAGCAAAAGCCCTAAAAGTATACACTCCGACAAAACAGTCCCTTTCCTAGGATTTTATCCTTAGAAAATAACTAAGTGGTATTTTATATAAAGGGCTATTCGTCAAGTATTATTTAAAATAGGGGTCAAAAGCTAAACTTTTATCAATAAAGATTGGTATAATAAATTCTGTTTAATAAAAAGCATGATGCGCCAGGATACTATAGATATCAGAAAATATTTTAAAATGGTAAATAATTCCATAAAATACAGAATCTATATGATCCCAATTTTTTTCTTCTAATAGTGTATGTTTTTTATTCGCAGCTGTGTCTTACATGCACACAATACAGACACAGGTGCGCACATATAACTTAAACATACTTAACGAGTTTATGCCAAAATGCAAATTAGATTAGCAGTAGTCACAGAACAAATTAATTTGGGGAGTATAAGCATCTCTACAATGTTGAGCCTTTCCATCTAAGAGGACAGCGCGTCTCTGTTCAGGAATAGTCTTATAATGCATCCCTACGGGGCGCCTTCCAAATGAGAGAAGAAGGTCTCAGCAGTTGCAGGAAAGCCATAGGCCATGAATAAACTAAGGAGGATTAAAACGAAAAGCAGGTTTTACCCAGACCTCATGTCACTAACTTATGAGTTTTTTCCTACAGGAAAAAAAAAAAATCTAGGCTGTCATGGAGGTAATTTACCACTAACTTTGAGTCCTCCTTATTATAAATCATCCTAAAACCCAAGGCAGAATTATAAAAGGCCAAGACCTTCTAAGGCCCCAAAACTTTCTCTCAAGGAATATTAAGTATATTACACTAAATATCTAAACTCAGTGACTTAAGTGACTAAATGAAATTATAAACCAGACATCTCCAGGTAAAAATGTGTGTGTGTGTGTGTGTGTGTGTGTGTGTGTGTGACAAAAGTAGCACAGGCTAGATTCACCAGACCTTCTTTGTGGCTATTTGTACACAATGCTTATTTTCTAGAAACTATCAGCCTACATGTCTGCCTCGTATGAACATACTGGACATGAAAAATTCTACATTCAGTCAAAAATATCCAACAAGAAGTAAAAACATAACCCATTTCCCAAAAAATATAAAACTAGAAGAAAGGCATAAATGTTGATCTTGGAAAAGACTTTATAGATTATCTAAACCAATCTCTTTCTCTTCCACATAAGAAGATAGGACTCCAAGAAAGCAAATGACCCAAGATCACACAGCCAATTAATCGCAAGAGAAGTCCCACAACTGGGTCTCTGGACTCTCTGGTCAATGCCCATCCCACTGCACCCTGGTACATACATGTCCAATTGAACATTACCTCTGTATCAATGTATTTGCCCCTCCAAACTGAGATAAAAATAAAGCTTTTCTTTTGAATAATTAAAATTAGACTATATATTTTTAAGTGGTTAACTAAGACTTATTTTATAAATATTTTAAAAACACTAAGGCTCTCTCATTAAAAAACTTTAATAAATATAAAACATTTTATTTTAAACAAAATCGAATTTGAGTACAATTCTTCAAAAATCCCTGGCATTCTTAGGAGGGTATGGGGGGATAAATGGTGATGGAAGAAGACCTGACCTAGGGTGGTGAACAGTGTACAGATGACGTGTTGTGGAGTTGTACGCCTGAAACCTGTATAATTTTGTTAACCAGTGTCACTCCACTAAACCAAAAAAACAGGGGAAAATCATTTTTTAAATCCTGAACATTCTTAAAATATACATTTTGGACATACATCACATTTTTTAAGGAGCTAATTAATTCGCTACATAAAATTGTCAATTGAAAATTTTCGTCAGATAATGTAGGGAGAAAGGTAGTTTTCTGGCAGGTCGACCCAGCCAAGAGAAGCAGCAGCAGATGGCACAAAGTAAACCTTAAACAAACATGTTCTCCTGTTGTATTTGCTTAAATAAACCAGTCTACCAAAACACGAAATCAAGACCTACGCATGTATCTGCGTCCATATGCTCTTGGTATTTCATCAATGCAGTCCCTGGGAAAGCACTGAGAAAGGATGTCTTCCCAGAATCACTGAACATGTGGAAGTAAAGGGAGAAGAGGAAAGGCTCTGGTTTCATGAATGCAGAAGAACATCGGATTTGGTCTTTATTGAATTGTGGTCATCAGAGAGGTGAACCGTGGAGCCAGGACAAGAATCCATTGTAACAAATTGTCTGCTTTAATATGGTTACTTTCTGAACTGCTGCCAGGTTTAATCTGTGGAAAATTCAAAGGATGTGTTTGCTGCTATTTTACACTAGAGAAGAATTAGGTTTCTTATTCGGAGTTTTCTTTTAACATTTGAAGTTAAATACTATGAAAAATTTTTAAAAATTACTTAAACCAAATATACCAAGTTAAAAACTCAAGGCTGTCTCTAAGAGATTCACTCAGCAGCTATTTTAGGGCAATGCCAAAAGTTAGGTTTCTAAGCCAAAAAGAAATTTGAAAAATATCCAAATAAGTATTATATTTAACACTAATTTTCACCACAGATGTTTTCCTCATTTTAAAGCCTTGTAGTCTGCCTTGACACTAGAAACATAATAAGCGCAACATTTCTCCCTTGTTGTGCTAAGAACTGAGCGTTCGTGGATCCATGTGCTGACAACTACGATCATTAGTTACAATTAGTATTCTAGCAGTTTTTAAATAGAATCCATTACAGTCACAATCTGTTTTATGAGGATACGTCTTAATGGCCTATATTCCAGCTAAAACCCGATGCTGGAAAAGAAACAACTGTTCAGAGAGAACAGGACAGCCAGAAATTGGCTGGAAACATTTCACTGGATCATACAACTGGATCATACACCTAGATATACAAATATGAGCCAATTTCCATAATGATTTTCTTAGTGCTAGAACAAAAAAACTTCTTATAATAAACAACTTAATTTCTCTCTGTAACAGGGTGGTATGTTATGAGGTCAGACACTGGCCTACATTTGCAGCTAGAGCTGTGCTGCCGTCTTGAAAAGACCAGGGGTATGACACATGAATTTAAACAGAAGTTTCCCTAGAGAAAGCACTGGGATGTGTCTCTTTCTTCCCAAGGTAGACAGAGTCTGCATCTACTAGCTCACTTGTTCTACTGTTTTAAACATGAGCATAAATGAGAAGTCTAAGAACAGTCTGACCTCATATTTGTTTAAAGTATTAACAAACCACTTTCTTCTAACTCGTTTTACATTTCTTTTCAAAAAGGCAGTTCAATGCAGGGCCAATTCAGCAAGTGTCCATTTCATCCCAGGAAGTCCATCTCCTGGCACGAGTCCTCTCAAGTGACACCTAAAGTCACCCATATAACTTCAATTAAGTAACCAATGACTGTGCCTAAATGTGACTGAACAAAAAAACTTTAAATGTTATTAGAATAAAACTTCAGTAATGAGAGTATGGGAAAGTAAAGGTGCAATGTCCTGTCCCCAAACATACGTTCAAGTCCAAACCCACAGCCCCTCACAATGTGACCTTATTTGGAGATAGAGTTTCTACAGATATAATCAAGTTAAAATGAGGCGATTAGTATGGGCCAAAATCCAGTGACTGGAGCCCTAATAAAACAGGGAAATGCAGACAAACAGAAAGACATAGAGGGAAGACAGATGTGAAGAGACACTGGGAGAAGGTGGCCATCTACAAGAGACAGAGTGGAATAGGTCCTTGCCTAAAAGGACCAATCCTGCTGATACCTGGACTTTGGACTTCCAGCCTCCAAAACTGTAAGACAATAAATGCCTGTTCTTTGAGCACCCCAGTTAATGGTACTTTGTTTTGTTACGGCAGCCCTAGAAAATATTACAAAAAGATGTCCCTGAACTGGAAAGAAGGAACAGTCATGTGATATACATAAAATGGCTGTGCCTGATTTTTTTAAAAGTCTCAAATTAAACAGTATATAACGCTCTAAGTGTGCCTCATCTTAAGAAAAGGACTCATGGACATGGGCAACAGTGTGGTGATTGCAGGAGGCAGGGGCGTATAAGGGGACTAAATGGTAATGGAAAAGAAACAATAAAAAAGTTTAAAATAAGAAATTTTGAACAAGGTATTATAAGTTAATAAAAAACAGAATCACTAAGCATAGAACAAAATTTGTATTTGGAAGGAAACCTAAGTTTGTTCAGCATTACTCATAACCATCTGCACTTCCCCGTTCAGCTACTGCCCATTTTCTCTTCTCCCCGTACTACCAAAGCTCCTCACAGTCGCCTCTTCTCACTGTGCCTGCCTCCTTTCTTCTCGTGCTCTCCTGAACCCACTCTAATCTGATTTTTTGCCTCTACCCCTCCATTAAAAAATGTTCTTTTCAAAATCGTTGTTGACCCCATATCACAAACCCAAGCATCAGCACTCAACATTCCTCTCACTGGAGCTAAGTGAACAACAGATTCAGTCCTTCATTCTCTTCTCCTTCAACATTGTCTTCGTTGGCCTCTGGGACACCATTCTCCTCCACCAGCTCTCCCAGATCTCCTGATGTGCCCCGGGACTTGGTTCTAGACTTCTTCTTCCTCTGTCTAAAATCACTCTCTAGAAACTCTGGCCAAGTGGCTCAGCTGGTTGGAGCATTGTCCCGTGCACCAAAAAGGTAGCAGGTATGATCTCCAGTCAGGGCACGTACAAGAGGCAGCCTATAGATATTTTTCTCTCATATCAATATTTCTCTGTCTCCTCTAAATCAGTAGACATATCTTCAGGTGAGGGTTAAAAAAATAAACAAAGAAAAATAAAATCACTCCCTAGGAGATCTTTGTAAAGCCTACCATCTCTTTCAAATATATACAAATATACCTTATATACTCATATTATACAATTGCTTCTCACCACTCCCCCCCTAAAATTTTCATCTAAACAGCCATAATGCATCACCCAGATTACTGTAATAACCTAACACATCTGTTTCCCCCCATCTCCAGCATCTGTTTTCCACCTAGCAGCCACATTGATCTTTTTACATATGAATCATATCATGTTCCCTCCGTGCTCAAAACTCTCCGTGGCTCTCACCTCACTCAGAATAAAAGTCAAAGTTTTTAACATGACCTAAAAGGCACATGTGATCTGCCACACCCCATCCACCTGTGACCTCTATGTGTGCATATCCCCATTATTCACTCCACTCCAGACATAGTGGGTCACTCTTTCTTGAACATGCAAAATGTATGCTCAACTCCAGGCCTTTGCTCTTGCTATTCTATGTGCCTGGAAGCTCTGTCCCCAGATGGCTACTCGGCTTGATCGCTCTCTTCATTCAGGCACCACTGAAATGCCATAGTATCAAAAGTCCTCTTCTGACCTCTCAGATAGGTGCCTCCTCTGTCCCCTCACCTCCCTTATTCTTCTTAAATTATCATGACCTGTCATGTATTTATATAATGTCTATAGTCTGTCATTTTATAAACTCTATAAGAGCAGTAACTCTCTGTTTTTGTTCACTGATGTATTCCTACTACCTACACCAGGGGCAAACACAAAAGAAGGGCTGAATAAATATTTGTTGAAAGAATAAATAAACATCGCATGACCTGGCACAGAGTAGGTGTGAAACAAATGGCACTTTAAAAATAATGTTTAGACGGAGTGATTCTTACCCTGGCTGCACACTGGGATCTGTTTCTTAGACACTGTCTTCAGAGATTCCTAAATCTGAAACAAATTATTGGCCTGTGACTCTCACGTGGAACCAGATTGACAACCGCTATGTTAGATTATAATAAGCTCCTTAAAGAAAAGGTTTTTTTTCATCTTTGTACCTCTGGCATAGTGGTTGGCAAAGTGATTAATAGTGTTAATTAAATGAACGAATCATGAGAAATAGCCATTTAGTCTTTGCTTGTATACTTCTATTGATAAACTAACTAGTTCATAAAGCAAGTCTTGCCCATTGCTGTGCATCTTTAAATGTTACCATTCTTCATTAATCTGAGGCAAGGTCTTCCTCACTATAAAGTCCACTCATTGACCGCAGGTCTGAAGTCTGAAGTCTGCCTGAAGTCCATTCTCTAAAAGTAGCCTTTCATACATTTAAAAATAATCATAAGGACCCCTTTGCTTGGGCTTCTTCTGTAGTCAGGACAAATAAAAGCAAATGTAGGAAGCGTTTGCCCCATGCTCATTCTGCCTGGACAGGGGCTATCTCAGCCCCAAATAAGGCACTGAATCTAGGTCTTGAATGATAATTAGAAGTTAGCTGTACCCAGGAGAGAGAGAGAAAATGGCTTTTCAGATTAGGCCATGAGCAAAGCATGTAGGCATGGAAGTGTATGACAATCTCTGAAAATTTAAAATTGTGGTTCGATTGCTGAGTAAGAAATAAGGGTAAAATTGGAAGAAAATAAAGGGCATAAGGAGAAAGCTAAAAAAAGGTCACCTGTGACCACATGATAAAAGACCTTGTATACCTTGTAAAAATGACTTATTTTATGACTGACTGGATCCACATAGAGTCTAGAAACAAGAAGGAAGAGGACTAACAATATCAAGTAAACTACTAATAGCCAATCAAACATGAAAGCTTGAAGGAAAACTTCAAATGGAAAGAAAGATAATGAATTTGGTTTGGGGGTGTATTTAATTTGAAGTAGTCCGTTCTACTAGAGGTGTCTTTCAAGGAGTTGTCAACATGTTTTTGGAATCTGATGGAGAATCAGGCATTGGAGTTTAGATTTGAGTAATTTAAACAAAGATTGTAAATAAGATAAGCAATCAGATACAAAATGTTAACAATGGTTCTCCAGAGTGGGGTTGCAGATGATTTTCATCCTTTTTACTTATTCAAACTATTTAAATTGTTTATAATAAATGTGTATTGTTTTTATTTACATAAATATAGAAATTAATCAAGAAAATATAGCTAAAAATCAAAGATGACATGAACAATGCAAAGAGAAGATCAAAAGCAAGACTTAGAATAACTAACACTTACAAAGAAGTAACAGAAGTAGCTAAAGAAATAAGGATATAAGATTCAGTGATACTGGATTTCAGTGTCTCGGAAAGAACAGAGGAGCAGGCTGGAAACAGGGTTACTGCTGCAGAAAAGCGGGGTAGGATGAGGATAAAAGAAGCACTGGTAATTAGGAGGTGATTACTAACCATAACAGGAGATTTGGGAAAATGATTGGGATGAAAGTCAGACTACGGTGAATTTAAAAGAGTAGAAAATTAAGAAATAAAGGTAAAAAGTCTGGTTTTGAAGACAAAAAAGTCGTAATTGAAAAAGAAGTTCAGGTTAAGGACTGCCTTTATCTGTGTCCTTCACAGAGAATGTAAAACTCAGTGCTATGAATTCAAGCATATCACATTCATTCTCCCTGTCCTGTCAAAGTCATCACCTACTGCTGCAGAAGAAATAAACCTAAATGTGACATGTCAGCCCACCTCGCAATCAGTTTCCATCGGTACCTTTTGTCTTTCTGGAGGAAAAAAAGAAATAACGGTCCCCAAAATTTGCAGAACCACTATTAGTCTAAAACAGTTCTCACCTTGTTCTAAATGCAAACATGTTTGTCAACCAAATTTCCATCACCTCCCACAAAAAAGATAAAACACAACCAAACCTAGGTATCTTGCTGAATTTATGTTTATAGAAATATAATTTCAACTAATGATGCACATATTTAACTGTCCTTCCAAGTGAACACAAAGACTGCTCTCATTATCCAGAGAGGACACAAACGCTATCACTATAAACCAAAAAAGGCCTCATGGTAGCCTGTGACAAAGGGGTGGGAGATCTGCCCTTCTCACCTGCACTCTGAGAGACAGGCGTTCATTAACTGATAATGAGATCTCCCCTGGCTGGTTGTGGCTCAGTAGATTGAGCGCTGGCCTGAGAAACAACGGGTCACTGGTTTGATTCCCATTCAGGGCACATGCCTGGGTTGTGGGCCAGGTCCCCAGTAGGGGGCGTGCAAGAGGCAACCACACAATGATGTTTCTCTCCTCCTCTTTCTCCCTCCCTTCATCTCTCTCTAAAAATAAATAAATAAAGTATTTTTTTTTAAAAGAAGACCTATAGTAGGCAGGCAAATGGAAGTTGTTCCCGCAACCAGCATATCTAACTGACTAATGGAATGATTAGCTCTTCAAAAAATCAAGATTTATCTGAAGTAGCACTAAACACTGAATGAAACACAAAACTAAATTATCTCCCAGAATGTCTCAAAATGCCATAAGTCCCTTTACATTTCATTTTAGGCTGCTGCTGCTGCTGAACTTCATAAACAACCTATTTGGAGAACTTACTAATGAGTTCTTGGTATTCCTAGATTACATTATCATATTGGAGCTTAAGAATATCAAGTACTAGGATTAGAACTATGTTATGTTAAAAATAGATAAGCATATGTGGTGTAGCTGCACAATGGAATGCTCCTCAGCAATAAAAAGAAACAAACTACTGATTGTCCCATAATGTAAATTAATCTCAAAATCACTATGCTAAGTGGAAAAAGCCAGCCACCCCACCAAAAGAGTACATGTCATGATTCCATCTTTAAATAAAATTTTAGAAAATGCAATTGAATCTGTAGTGACAGAAAACAGATCAGCGGCTGCCTGGGCACAGGGTGGAGGATGGGTGGGACCAGAATGGGAAGCAAGAAACCTTTAGGGATACTGGAAAGGACTATCTTGATTATAATGATTGTTTCATGGGTGTATACAACATGTTAAAACTGACCAAACTGAATACTTCAAATACATTGAAGTACAATAAACACATTATTGTACTTCAGTTGATCGTCAATAAAGTTGAAAAAATGGAGGCAATTGTTTAAACTGTCTATAAAACACCTAAATATTTCTTGAAAGCGATAACATTTATATATGAACAAGTAGACTAATAACAACTGATTATTTTTAAATGGGTTAATATATCTAAAACACTTGAAACAATGCCTGGCCCCAAAACTTGGGGTATAAGTCTTTAAAGAAAGAGGGATATGAAAGAAAACAAAAACACTAAAATAATTGTAAAGTCCTGGCCAGTGTGGCTCAGTTGGTTGGAGCATTGTCCCATAACTGAAAGGTTATGGGTTTGATTCCCGGTCAGGGCACCTACCTAGGTTGTGGGTTCAATCAACCCCTGGTCTGGACATAGTCGAGAGGCAATCAATTGATGCTTCTCTCCCACATCGATGTTGCTCTCTCTTCCTTCCTCTCTCCCTTCCTCTCTCTCTAAAAAAAGCAATGAAGAAAACAATGTGTTCGGATGAGGCTAACAAAAATTTTTATAATTAAATAAATACTAAAATAATTGTGGTAAAATAATAGCACTACAGGGCATCAACTTGTATTCTGAATTGTCTTTTGTATACTGTACTGTTTTTTCAGTACAGGGTTTGGCCTTTAATTCTGAAGTTTCACAGGCTTCTGGTTTAAGATGTCATCGGACTAACACCCTCACACCTGCTTACCTCTTCATCTCTTCCATTCCCGGATTTGTACAAGTAAAAACAAAGGCAGAATACACCCTAGGTTCAGTGTCTGTCATGTGCCTCTTATCATGGAGAAACATAGACAGCTCTGCTTTTTTTTTTAATTCTAAAACAAATTCTTCTTCTAAGAAAATTCTCCTAATCAAGATCTAGTAAAGAGAAGGAGATCCCCTCAGCTGATCAGCATAGCATAGGAATAAAGTTTGCCAGACAACAGAAACTGAACTAGGCACTCTGCGGACACCTCACCCTCCAGAGAAGAGGGCCAATGATCATGGGCCACCCGTGTGTGTGTGTGGGGGGGGGGGGGGGGGGAAGAGCAGTACAAAGAGCAGTCTCCTTGTAAGAACATGTGGAACACTAACATCGACCTTGGAGGAGATGATAGGTTTCTGGAACACATAAGAAAGGAGTTACTACCTTGAGAAAAAGGAATTATTTAAAAATGATGGACAGGAGAAAAAAATTATAAGTAGCTGCTGGATGAACTTAATAACATTTAATGCATAGCCTCTTAGAAGCAGTGGTAGAGGGCTATAAGTAGAGACCAGTTCTGTGCTGGCTGAGTGCGAGGCTGTGGGGTGCAGTGGGCTGTGAGGTCTCTTAAGACAAATATATCCCAGACTGTGGCTCACTAGCTTTGTCATCTTTTGCAAGTTATTAATTGCCTTAGAGCTTCAGTTTCCTCATTTCTAAACACAAAGGTATGGATTGCTGTGAGAATTGCTACTAATATAAGTAAAGTGTTTTATGCATTTAATTACACAATAAATGGTACTTGTTATCAAGAAAATCAAAGAATTAATAAGACCACGCTGGAAGAAACTAGATATAAAATTAATTTCCAAAAACCAATGGCTTTTCAACATATCAGGGAAAGCTCAATTAAAAGATAAAATGGTAAGGGGAAACTGTAACAGAGAATAGTAACAAAAAATACTTAGCAATACAAAAACTGTACAAGTGAGAAATACAGAATGCTCCAAACACTAAAGCAGACTGTCTTCAAATGTGAAGATGATACCATAAAGATGATTTTCTTCCAAATAAATAAAGAGATTTAACAGAATCCAGGAGAAAATTTTCTGTGAGATTTGTTTCAACTTTTCTGAAGTTGAACTGGAAGGATAAATGGAAGAAGAAGAACTGAGAAATCTTGGAATGAAAGAAAACAAGTATCATGTAAAATCATATAAAACGGTGCAATTTTGGTACTAATCATAGTTTAGAAAGTAGCCTCAAAACAAATCAAATCAATATTTGTGTGCATATATCTATATGTGCTATAATATATACACATATTATATGCATACATGCATGTGCTATAATACATGCATCTATCATATGCATACATCTATGTATATGATATATACATGCATATATTATATGTGCATATGTAGTATATACATATAGTATGCATCATGTATATACATATATAATGCATGATGCATAATATATGTGTATATTATGCATTATGTATATATATTTATAATGCATGATGCATAATATATGTGTATATTATAATCTGTACATGCATACATATAATGTATGCTGTATATTATACATGAAACAATAGATTACATCTCATTTATACTATATATACCATTTTCTATGCCATATATGCCATATATATGGCAGAGAAAACAAATCAGTGGAGAAAGGATGAGATATGGATTGTTCAAAATACTATTTTTGAAAACTGGCTATTCAGAAAATGTAAGGTAAGGTCAAAGGCTTACCTTACATCAAGCACTGAATAAAATTTTAGATTAATCAAAATGTGGGAGTAAGTTCACAGCATATTGTTAAATGCCAAAAAAGCAGATTACCAAACTGTACCTAAATAGTATTCCCATTTTGTAAACACACCTGTATATCCATAATGAAGTATATGCAAAAATATTTGATATATGTGATAGAGGCAGTATAGCCTGATAGTTAAGACTGGGGACACTGGGGCAGCAGCCAGACTCACAAGTTACTTAACCATTCTGGAAGTATTAGGACCAAGCTCAGTAGAGTTTGTGGATGAGTTAATACATGAAATGCCTTACAATTATACCTGGCTACTGTTCTTTTTATTTACTATTCCTATTATGAATGCAAAAATGTTGAGTGTGGTGCTTACTTGGTGGGATTATGGTTGTTCTTACTGCTTCATATTTCTAGAATGCACATCTTTTACTTTTAATTTTAAGAAGGTAAAATGTAAGAACTAAAACCATAAAATAATTAGAGCAAATGATGTCAGTATTTGTCTGCTCTTTAGATAGGGAAGCACTTCCTTAGCATACCAAAATCAGTTCTGCGTAAGCATCTACTGTTATTTTCATTCATGTTATTTCCTAATATGCATTATTGATATGCCCAAGAATTATAAATAGAAGTCTGAGTTAAACTTACATTTCCAATAGCCAAGTCTTTCCACTCTCATTTTAGGGTGTTAGATTAAACACCAAAGGGCATTATTTTATGTTTACATGGTAGAAATCTTAAAATATAGTGCCAAGGATAATAGATTAAGAATGTATCTCAAGACTAAAGCAATGAAGATAAAGATTTATCTTCTCATCTGTTACAGCAAGAATGCATACACACACACACACAGAACAGCCTCTTAAATCCACCCTAGAAATACAAGCACAGTGCAGTAAGCCAGAACCCACAGTGCCCAACAGATGTGACCCAGGCCAGCAGTTTGTCCAAAACAGAAACTCTATGATTCAGCATTCAGAGAAGCAGCACATGACTCTACAGATATAAAACATCTTCTTGGATGAACTAAATTCTACATTCTTCTATTGCTCACAATCCTAACCTTATTCTCTAAATGAGCATTATATCAATGGCTCTTATATATGACTGCACTTAATGTATTTGAAGCTCACTATCGTGGCCCCCTTAAGTCTTCTCCGAGCTAAACATCTGTAATTCCTTTGATCAGTCTTCAATTATTCAGACACAGTTTTACAATAATTCATCTTCCTAATTCATACCTCAAGCCAACATCTATCTCCCTGTTTCAATGTCCATCTTAAAGATTGCACCTAAGTTAACGACCTAAGTTTAATGTCTACCTTCTATGAGTCAAGCACTCTGCTCATATTAATAGAGCCTAAGACATCACTTCACCCCATCATTGCTTTTAGTAGCCCCATGACATCTCTGACTTCAAAAGTACTTTCCAGCAAGATTTCCTCATCCTATGCTTAAACATCTAAATTTCAGAACCAAAAAGGACAGTCTATATTTAAAACAATTACGTTTGCCCATTAGCTAGCCTTTGAACATCATTTGAATCTCAATTCTGCTTTCCAACTCATTAGGCATGTTGCCCAGCTTTCTGACTTTACAGAATTTGGTTGAGCCTTCTCAAAACCAAAGCATTGATTAAAACAGTAACAGGACAGAGATTAGATACTAAGACCAAAGGTATTACCATGGAGACCTTCCTTCAGTTTAGCACCAATTCTTTAAATTAATAACATGAAGGAACATGTGTTCAAATAGCCAATAACCTGCCTAGTTATACCATAACTCAGCATATACTTCTGCATCTTGTCCACAAAGATAAGACATTTCAAATGCCTTACTGAACATGATGAATCACATGTCTGTGTCATACTCCAGAATGACTGGTAACCTACCCCTTCAACCCTCAGCCAGTTTCTGTGTTGTCACTCTCCCCTGCTGTGCCTTTTCAGTTTCACTCTCAATCACTTCTTGCTCTGCTTGTTTCTTAAATACTGGTGTTTCCCTGAGCCCTCTCCTCCACACACTACTCTTTCTGTGAGCTCAGAGCCTAAGTGACTTCATCAACACCAATGGCTTCAATTACCTCTTATGTGCTCACAGTCCCCAAGTTGCCTTGGTTACACTCCCATACATCCAACTGTCTCTGGGAGAGTGCTGTCTGGACGTCCCTTGGGCACTATAAACTCAGGATGCCGATAATGAACTCATCCTCTTTCTTCCAGCCACCTCCTCCTCCTCCTAAATTTTCAATCTCAATGAAAGGCAGAGCACCTACCCAGTAGTTCAGGGTGAAAAATCCAGAAGTCATGGTAGACCAAAATTTATCACTCAGCTGTCAAATCCATCTTCTGACCTCCCCCACCACTCAGTCATTTGCTTAGCTCTTTATTTTTCTCCCCAAGGAAGAGGAAAGAGTCTCCTAACTGATCCTCCTGCCCCCAGTATATCCCCCTTTGATCTTCCTCCACTCACTAACAGAATAATCTTTCTAATCCGTTATCAGTGTCTCCCCAAAGCTTTCCTACAAGACTCTCAGTCTCTGCCTTCTTCATAATCTAGTCATCTCTTGCTACTCCTACCCATGTGCCTTCGCTGTAGCCCTTGAAGTTGACATATGATTTAATTCGTAGGCAGTTATACAACCTATTTTCTTTCACTGATGTATGCTGGCCACTGTGCATCCAGTAAAGCACTTCTAGAAATATTTCAAAACTCAACTCAAAGAGCACTTTCTTTGAGACCTAGGCTCAATTAGTCTGATTTAATTGCCCTTTCTCTTTGCTTCTATATAACCCTGCATAAAACTCGAACATAGCACTTAACCTATCTGTACTATAATCATGCACTTATGTATTATTCATTTTCCTATGAAAGAAATACATGATATGAACTCATTAAATGCTAGATGAATAAATAAACATATGAATGGCCACGGAAAAGAAATCACACTAATGAATTAAGTAAGACTGTCTTGAAATTCCAAAAAACACATTGTCAGAACAAGAACTGTCAATCCAAGCCCAAGAATTCTTGCTCACTTTGCAGTTGCTTCAGTATTTTCCTCAGCCAAACACATAAAAGACTTGATATAGTGTAGGAATTTCATAAACTACTATGTACCACATATCAGTTTTTAAAAATTAAAAATTTTTCCTATTTTGATGTTACGGAAGTAATTCCATATATACTATATATATTATTATGGCCTAATTAATTGTTTCCTCTAGGTACTATATTGTCTCAAAACATGTAGACAGGAAAAAATCTATGGAAATATATTCTCAGTGCATATATGTTATCCATACTATGTAAAGAGCTCCTATAAATGAAGAAAACAGTAAGGGAAAACACCCTAAACAGAAAATTCCATGAAAAGTGAAGCACAAAAAGCTAAGTGACATAAAAAATACTGACCCTCTGTAGGGTCATTAAAGAAATGTAAATGATACCAATGGGATAGCATTTTCCACCATCAACATAGTAACAACTTATCAATAACGATTTTCAGTGTTGGCCAGGAGATGTAAGGCTCAGCTGTCCACAGAGATGGTATTTAAAGCCAAGAGATGGGACATCACCAAGAATGTGAGGATGGCAGAAAAGATGAGAGCCAAGGATTAAGGCCTGGAATGTCAGGGAGACGATGAAGAACTGGCAAAGACCGAGAAGGATCACAGTGGTCTAAGGGAAAGACCACGACAGCGTGGTGAGCTTGAAGTCAAGTACAAAGTGCCAGTGGGGACAGGGCAATCGCCCAGATCCAGTGTTTCTAACAAGGCAGGTAAAGATGAGGAATGACAGCTGGATTCAACATAGAAGAGAGCACTTTCATTGCAGGTGAAGAAAATGGCTCTTAACTCAACACTGGCACACATTCAAATGATGCTGTATTTTGCAATATATGAAATATTAAAATATTTTATAAATTTTACAAAAGTTTTTGTGAAGAAATATTAATATCATTGGGAAATGCTTACAAGAGAGGAAAAGTTATAACTTCTACATACAAGACAAGCTCACTTCTGGTTTTTACAAAGGAAAAAAACATATATAGGTAACAAATGTGCTAAAACATTAATATTGAATATCACTAAGTAGAAGAATGAGAGCTGATTTTTTATACTTTATTTTCTAAAATTTTCTCAATGCACAACTTCCATAATTAGAAAAATACTCTTATAAAATGCTCTTATAAGTAAACAAATTTTCCTGTCCACATCCCAGTCATCTCATACTTCAATCCATACCCTCGGAAACACTGCCCTTTACTTACGCAAGAATAACAACGAATGACTGGCGGTGCACTGAAATTTACAAAGCATTTTCGAATGCATCAGCTTGATCCTCACAGCAACTCTAACGTGCATAAGGCAGGAGTTACTATCTCCATTTGCAGACGTAGAAAGACTCAAAGAGGTTGATCTGCTCAAGGTCACACACACCAGTGGCAGGGCTCAGATGTGAATAAGTGCTTTGATTACCTTCAGTGCTACTTCTACTACAACAAGATGCTCTGCAGTTGCAGCAAAATGTAAAAAACCCTCCTTCCCCATAAGTAATGAACATCAGAAAACATTTACCAAGAAGGCTTAGCCTATCATTATCACCATGTTTTTACACTTTATCATTACCTCTTTCTTAAAAAAAAGTTTTATTTCATGAGAGAGAGAGACATCGATGTGAGAAACACTGATAGGCTGCCTCCTGCATGCACCCCAGCCCAGGGATTGAGCCCACAACCCGGGCATGTGCCCTGATTGGGAATCAAACTGGCAACTTTTCAGTTAAGGGACGACACTCCAACCAACTGAGACATGCTGGCTAGAGCCCATTACCTCTTAACATAAGCATGTTTTCCTATTCTATTGTCTATCTCAGAGAGAGGGGGTCTTCTTTAGGGATGTAAGTTCTCAGAAAGGGATAACAATATTCTGTGTCACGTCCTGCCTCGAGCATCTTGTCTAGTGCCTGGAGTATAGAAGATAACTGAGAAATGCTTGCTGATGCGTTTCATGGTAATGAGAGAAGCTCACACTCCATTTGGTGTATTTCAGTAGTTTCTAGGGTACCCTGCAGAAGCAGGGAGTAAGCAAGGGTTACAGTTGAAGGAATTTTAGCAATGAAACAGGTCCCTGGATTTCGACAACTAAACTGTATTCCTCATTTTATATCTGTATCTCCAACTTGAGGGCTCATCATGATCCCTAGAAAGTTGGTTATAACGTAGGTCTTTGGGTCTCAACCCCTGGGTTCCTGACTTAGTAGGGTGTGTCAGGGCCCAAGAACTTGCATTTCTAACAAGTTCCTAGGTGATGTTGAAACTGCTAGTCCTGGGATCACACTTGGAGAACCATTGACCTAGGAAAGAGCCTGTAAAAGGGAATAGATGGTATCTTGAACTCCAGAAATGTAAACTGAGCTGAGAATAAACTTCAATATGGTCTGCTCACTGTGTTTTTATGTCAGAATCTTTAATCTGGTAATATTGAGAGAAAATGTCAATTAGGATTAAATGCCTTATAAAGATCAATTCCTTTTTATAATTGAAAAAGTGGAAGCCATCCACTCTTCTCTACAATATTTTCAAGGTAGTGATCAGTGCTCCCAGAGAGGAGGAGCTGTATCTTACTCATTTTTAAAGCTCCTGATGTGCCTTAAACAAAAAGATATTTAATCACTTTTGCTGAATAAAATGATGAAACTCCTGCCCTCAATGAGAAGATCATGTACTTCGGGTGCGCATGGTCAACACATGGCACCTTTGTGTGACTTGGATAATGGTGTCCCCACTGGACCTGTGCCAGGGTGGCTGGCTGGGCATACAGAGCACTGGATGGATTCTAATGCTTATGAGTCCCCACAGCTTGACTTTCTTGTACAGAGCACAATGCTCCCAGCCACAAAAGGGTGGTCCCATGTGCACAGAACATTTGTCAGATAGTCTGTGTATGCCTCAGAGTAAACAATGGGCTGTGACCAGAATCCAGAGAAGAGAAAAATGGTTGGTCTGTAGTACTCCAGGAAGGGTTAAAGGAGGATCCAGCAAAGGATCTAAGCCGGGGGCTTCCTCTCTCAGAGATGGGATATCACCACCCCCTATGACCTCCAACCAACAAACTCCTGCTCATCCTTAGGGTCTTAGCTTAAACATCTTTTCCCTGGGATCCCCACCCCTGGAATAGAAAAGCTATGTTCTCCCACTGCACAGTCATTTTGTGTCATAGCACTTATAGCAAATGTAATTACATGGCATATGATATTGTTTTGATTCTGCTCCCATGAGATTATAAAGCTCAGTGTGGGCAGGGGCCATATGTTTTGTTCATCATTTTACTTCTACTACCTGGTATTTAAGTAACAATAAACATTGGTTTAATGTTAAAATATTAGATGTAACTTAGATTAGGAAAGCCAAAAAGGACAAGAATTACCCACGGTTTCCTCAGGTGGAAGCAAAAGGCAACAAAATTTGACTGGTGTTTTCTGACCATAAAGAATTATAAGATCCAAGACACTGCTGAAGAATTTGCTATGATAGGAAAACGTGCCACTCTACACTATGTTCTGTTATTTCTAGCCCTTGTGCTAAAAAATATGACACTTCCAGGTCTGTCAACTCTTAGTTTTACATTGTAAATATTGATGGTGTGAATACTTGCTCACATTTGCCTCAAACATGAGAAATGGTGCTGAGCATAAGAACTTGAAATGGAAAATTCACATCCACAAGCATAGCAGGCAAGATTAATGTTGTTAACTTCTTGAAAACAGAAACAGAAATGGAGTTCTAACTCCTTCAGCAACAGTGTGGCTTTAGAATCTCTGACACCCTCACTCCTAGCCCATGACCTTCAGAGACTTCCTGCAAATAGGATATTTCTCAATTCTTCCCATCAAAGCCTGAAACAGACAGTAAGGCCATTTACACATTCTCTGATTTAGGTAGATGTGGAAGACCCAATTGCTTACCAAATCTAGGAAGGCTATAGAATACAAGTCTATTCTATCACCACTGCCTCACCTCCAGTTAAAAGGCAATCCACCTCCAACACTCTACAGGGGCCACTCTGGGATGGAGCACCAGTGCACTGACTGTCAAGTTCAATTTTCCCTTTCAGTCCTCAACTTTCTTGAATTTCTTTAGGTGATTGAAATGGCAACCACCCCTTTCTTCCTCAAAGGTTTCTCTCCTTTTCTTTATAACTCTGTACTGTTCCATTTCCCTTATACTAGCCATTATTCACATGTCTTTGAGGACTCCTCCATTTCTGCCTCCCCCCACCCCAGCCCCCATAATGTTGGTAAAACGCAAGTCCTAACTTTGGTCCTCTTTGTTCTCACTTCCTGAATGATCTCACCCAATCCAGCAGTTTCAACCACGCCTTTCATTCAAGTGCTTCCCACATCTCCACACCAAGCCAGACCATGCCCCTGAGCAATAGGGCCTGAGCCCCAACAGCCTACTGAAAGTCAACCTCTCCAGAACCAAGCTCTTTCTCTCCTCTTCCTCACATCCACTTACTCTCAGCTCTGTCTAACATCTTGCCCTCTTTTCCATCTTCATCACTATTGAACCCATCATCCTTTTGCTGAACTATTACCATTGCTCCTAGCAATTTCATTTTCCACCCCTCTAATGAGGGCTCCATATTGTTGCCAAACTAAAGCATATTTTATTACTTCTACTTTTTTAAATCCTTCTATTTGTCCCCCATCACCTAGCAAATGAAGGCCAGCTTCTTAGCACTATATACGTCCCTTACACTCAAGCTTCTGTCTTCCTCTCAGACTCCTCTCTCATTAAGCTCCTGACAGCCCATTGTACTCCAGTTGTAACAAATTACAACAATGTTGTTTTGTCTTTCTGCCCTTTTTTTCATGTGCTCTCCACCAGAAATGTCTTCTCCCCAAACTAGCCCATACTCACAACTGACCTTTGTCCGCTTGGCAAATTCCTGCTTGGCAAATCTTCCAGGTCCCACTCACTTCCTTCATAGGGCCTTTTCTGATGCTCCCCACTAGATCTGACCGCCCTTTCTTCTCTCATGACACCAATTCACTTCATTGTAACTGTTCGTCTACGTTATCTGCCTGTTCCCTACCCAATTAAATTTTATTTTTTTAATTTGTAATTTCACACCAGCTGACATTTCACCTGGCACAAAGTATAAACTCAGTAAATGTTTGTAGTAAACATTGTTGCCAAAGAGTCTTCATTCAATCAAGATTCAGAGAGATAGGTGGGATTGCATTAGGTAGGATTTTGTAGCAATGAACTAAGACTCAAGCAAGCTATTTTGTGATTTAATTTTCTAGATTTAAATAATGCACACAGAACCCACTTAGTTCTGTTCTTTTTACTCTCATGCACTCTACCTTCTAATACCTTACTCCACTCTGAATCCTCTGTTGGCCTGTACCATTTTTTCCTCAGGTAGCTACATTAAGTCCTATTATTCAAAGAGTCAAAAATTCCATCCTATTCAGTTCTTGGATCAGCCCATCCTCTGACCCTCTGAAGTCTCACTTCACCCTTCCTGAAATATCAGGATCTAGGTCTACTCATCTAGCACTAATCAACTCTCAAATGTGTATATATACTTTTTCTTTAATTTATGTTAATCTTATCTCATCCACACAATAAAGATAAGCAGGTCAGTTTTTTTACAAGCAAAAAACAAACACTAAGAAACCCTAATGATACTTATCCTTTAAAAGTTGCCCATCTTTTAAAAAGCCTGAAGAATACTAATTCTGTACTTTCTGATGTCCAGCCATCATATTAATTTTTCTTTAAACACCATCTACCAAAGTCCCATCCTATTATTGTCCTTGAACTGCTGACACCAACTTGACTTTTGTTTGTCTCCCAAAAGATAGCCTTCCTGTGTTGGCTGGTGCTTTCATCCTGCTGATCTCACCCAGCTGAGCATTCCAAAGTAATCATTTCTCTCCCCTTTCCAATCCCATAATCCAACGACTGTGACCAAGGAAGTTGTATCTTACAAATTTTACCCCAGAGTCCAATCCTCTGCAAAAATCTAAGTGAAACTTTACCCATAACCCAGTTGTCTTCTTGAAAGGTATTTTTTCTGAACTCAGGCAATCATAACTAGATTATTCCCAGGCCAATTTTCTGTGCTTCTCATCCTTTTCCTTTTATTGCTTTCCTCTAAAACCAGGCAAGGAAAATGAGAGTCTATGTAACTTGGTTAGCCATGACCACTTTTCTAAAAACACTGATAAGCGAAGGGAGGCTCAACCTACTGGGGGGCACTGAGGTTTAGAATTACCTGCAGATTTTTCCATACTCCGCTTCAACATTCTCATATTGTTCAGTTGGCTTTAGTTCTCAGCCTCAAACCCCCTCACTTTGACTGCTCTCACTCTCCCCCAACCACATGGTACACGTGGCATTTACCTCTTTTCTGTTACTAAAGAGTGGAAAGGGGTAAACAAGCAGGAGTGGAAACAAAATAGTTACTTTCACTGTCTTTGTGCACATTTCTATTGCTATATGTTAGAGCACAGATGGCAAACGAGGCCCATGGGCTGGCTGATTCCCTCCACCTTGTTTTATCCCACTCTGACACCTTGTTTCTACCTGGCAGCAGTGCCAAGCTCCTTGCCCCTAGATAAGGAGTAGTTACATTTATACAGTCCTAGAATTACATTTGGCCCTTTGAAGGCAACAGCAAGTCTGATGTGGCCCCCGGTGAAAATGAGTTTGACACCCCTGTCTTAGAGGAAGTCTTTCCTACACATAAGCACAAGCAGACCCTTAACCTCAAAACCTGAAAAGCACCTGCCCTTCTCACGTTTCTCTAAAACAATGATCAATCCTACAAATTAGCTCAACTGGTTAGACCAAATGCCAAGAAGCAGATTCAGACCCTGAGAGGCTGCTTGGCCTCTCCTAGTACCTCAGGAACCTCTAATCCCAGTCAATCATCTTACAGCTGTTTGTCAGTCATCAGGAAGAACATAAATAGATCTGTGCAACATCATTTCTAAAAACACAACCAACCCCACACAGACTTACTAGAAGCCTCCTATTTATTTAATTTATTCCCATTTTCAGAGGGAAATTCAAACTTGAGACCTCAAGGGATTGAGTCACATGCTATATCTAGTTGGACACAGCCTTCCTGAACCTTTTGTCATCTCTCTGCCTGTCATTGCAATATTTCCGTCTTAGGTTGCAGACTCTTATTCCATTCTTTCTAGGTGTACGTGTGTAAAACATGTGCAAAACATGTGCTTATCTAAAGGATCAGCCTAGTTGTGGTGACCAAAAGCATCACCCCACCACCACCACTGGCTGACTTTCACTAATTTCATGTGGATTCTTCATTAGTAAGAATTTGCCCTGGCTGGTGTGGCTCAGTGGATTGAGTACCAACCTATGAACTGAAGGGTCACTGGTTCAATTCCCAGTCAGGGCACATGCCTGGGTTGCCAGCCAGGTCCCCAGTGAGGGGTGTGCAAGAGACAACCACACATTACTGTTTCTCTCCTTCTCTTTCTCCTTCCCTTTCCCACTCTTTAAAACTAAATAAATAAAATCCTTTAAAAATAATTAATATTCAAAGGCTTAAGACTTTTCACTTTAGAAAAGAAATATGTTCTGCATTGTGGGATTCAGGGTTTCAAGACTGTCTTTTTGCAACTCTTCCATCTAAGGATGTCCAAGTAGCAGCATTCTGTAGAAACCTGGAAGAATGGATTATTCACAGGTGACAGGTAAAGTTGAAAAATACAGATTAGAAAACTAATTATACAAATAAACTCAAAAATTAAACACAGCTGTTTCTTGAGATCTTGCCCTGGCTGCCCCAGTTTCAACGCTACTGTGTGCTCGCAAACATGTCTTTGATATCTTCTCTGTTTCAGTCTGTTCTGGGACTGTTACTTCAGCAGATGCAGATAGAATCTGTGGATGATAGGTGATGTCTAGAATGCAGATATTCTATAATTCAAGCCTGGGTAACACTCAAAAGTGACAGCATCATACACAAAGAAACAGGAACTGGCCTTTCTTCCCAGAGGGGCTATCAGCTAAACTATTTTTGCTGTATAAATGAAAATGACCCATCACCCTGATTCCTAGCAATCTTTCTAAAAACAGTATACACTCCTCATATCCTCTCCGACATAATCACTCAAAGTAGGTCAGAAATGTTGCTTCCTTCCTCTCATTGATTTTCATTAAGAGGATGCACTTTCTGGAACACTAAAGGGAAAGATAAACACCCAATACAAGTACCAATGACACCCCTGTAAATTTTTGGCACACCAAAGTCCAGTTACCCTAAAAGCTAGGGAAAATCTCATCACCCATAATTTATTCTTTTTGGCTGTATATCAACAGTATATCAAGCAATAAAATATATAGTGGCAGTGCTTCAGCCAGGTGATGAACACCTCCCAAAGGAACATACACATTCTGTCTTTTTTGATTTTCTAGATCACCAACCCGCCTCTTCCCTAAGTAAACACTCTTTTTTTCTTCCTAATGTAAATCCATTATTTTGCCAGAAGGATGCCAAGTGACACCACACACTGGCTTAGCAAACCCCCAAGGCCTTATCAGGAAGCTGAGTGCAGGGGAGTCGGAAGAAGGGGTTCGTAGAGACCCGAGAGTAGAGGGAGGAGGAGGAGGGGAAGAGCGGGAAACCCTTCGGTGGCAGTATCTGGCTCTTCTGATAAAGCTGTAAAGGGACCAGTCTCCAAATCCCACTGGCAGGTCTTCCCTAGTTTCCTCGTCTGGCTGAAATCTCCCTCGGCCCCAGGTCCTCAAGGCTGATACTCCAAAGAGGGCGCCGCAAAGTCCTTTAGAGCCCTCCAAACACAGGAGTGCGAATAGAAAAGCATCACCCAAAAGACAGTAAAGCCACACACCCCCAGTCGGCCAGCTTCCCGGGGCGGGCAACTTCATCCCATGAAACAAACGAAAACCCCTGTCCTCTGGAAGGAAAGAGGCCACGGCAGACAGCAATAAACATGCACCACCCTGCCCCAATCTTACGCTCCCTCCTCCCCCTCCCCCACTAACTCCAGGTGAAGGACCAGGTGCGGCTCACCTCCTGACAAGGAGGAAGCGGGCGACTGGAGGAAGGCAGGTCCCCAGCCCAGGCCGCCTGGCAGCTGGCGAGCGCCCAGCAGCAAAGCCAGGCGGTGCTCCAGGACCGCGAGAGCCCGCAGCGGGGAGCCCCCGGCGGCCGCCCTCGACCCCTCCTGCACGCCGGCCCGGGGACGCGGAGCAGCATCTCCGTCCCGCTAAGGGCTAAGGTCGGCGGGCTGGCGGAAAGGCGGCTTCCCGGGGTGAGACGCGCTCCGCTCACCACTCACTCGCCCCCTGCCCGGTTGCTGGCTGACAGCTCAGCTGCGCTCGCGGCCAGGGCAGCGGGCGCTGGTGCTCCCGTCACGCCGGAGGGAGGGACCGCGGGGCGCGGCGCGGGGGCGGGACGCGGGGCGGGGACGCGGGATCCAGGGAGCAGGTGGCGCGGGCTGCGGCCCAGCCCCGCGCGTCCTAGGAGGCTGAGCGGCCGCCTGGGACAGGAACCTCATTACGCTCTAGACGACGGGAGAAGCCGGGGTCTCCGGTAGTGTCTGTGATCCCCAGTCCCCGAGGCCCACCAGGAGGGGCGCTCCAGGGACGAGCCAGAGTAAAATCCAGGACGTCAAGACATTGTTTTCCGGCGGCGGATCTTTAAAATCTCTCTACTTCCCGCATCTCACACAAACCGATGCACCCTAGAAACATCCCTTCGTAAGAATCCAAACTAGCTAGCGTCAGATCGAATTTTTAGGTGATTAGGGCTTGCGTGAAATGGCGAGGAAGAAAAGGGAATGAAATATATATGCAGTTCGCGGCTGTTTTCTCACCTAGCTGATGAAAATCATAACCATACCTAACCCATAGGGTTGTTATGAGGATTAAATAAATTGATGTACGTAAAGCACTTGAAGAGTGCCTGGCAAGCAGACGTAGTATGTGTTGGTAGTTGTAGTAGCATAATTACTGCTGCTGTTGAGGTTATTTTATGGGGATAACTAGTGCAACCTTAGGCAAGTAAGCCCTTTTGTTTGTGGAGGAAGCAGTTTCTCCATCTGTACAATGACTGGGGTGGTCTTCATTTTTTCTTTCATTCAAAACCATACTAACCTGCTTGGTGGGCATCAAGTGGTAAATAAGATGGACATGATGATGCCTTGTCAGTGTTGAGGATCCGAAGTGTCCCTTCTCAGTCTAAAATTCTGTGAATGGCTGTCATCCTGTTGTTCAAAAGAGACACTCAAATTTCTCGTAATTGAGTCCCTAGAGAAATCTAACCCTACAGACTCAGTATGTTGATTTGAATTTGTCTGTGGCACTATCTCTAATGTCCTTTTAATAAACATTTCCACATGAAACATGAAAGTTTTTTAAGTGTTTTATTGATTGAGAGAGATATATCTTTCTGTTGTTCCACTTATTTCCACTTAAGTATGCATTTCTTGGTTGTTTCTTGTGTGTGCCCTCACCTGGGATGAGGCAGCAACCTCGGTGTATCAGGTCCACGTTCTAATCTGCTGAGTCGGCCCACCAGGGCCTGTGAAAGTTTTACTCTTCCTCTCTCCTGTGTGTTCTGATGACAATAGCAATGCTCGTTTATTGTAAATATTTTGGAGAACATTCAAGACTTTCAGAAAGAATATAAAAATTAGGGATCCCACCATCCAGCAATGACACTATTAAACCATTAACGGTATTATAATCTTGAGGAATTTTCTTCTTGGTCTTATATGAGTGTGTACTGAAAATCTGGGATTACAATTTGCAACCTGCTTTTATTTTTTTCTTTAAAAGCAGATTACAAATTGTAATTTCCTTCAACAGGAATTCTGTCCACAGGAATATTTTTCCAATTTGTTAAAGTCTCTGACAACACAGTTTTAACAACCGTATAATATATTCTGTTTGAATATATATATAATTTACTATTGGATATTAGGCATTGTTTCTCAAGTATTCAAAGTTATAAATAATTCTAGAATGAATTCCCTTAGTACATATTCTGTGTATTTTTAAAGTTTTTGATGAATACTGCATAAATTCCCTCCAAAAATTTTAGATCAGTTGTGATCAACAGTTTATGGTACTATCTCACAGCATTCTAGATTATAATATTTCACAAATTTGCCATTTGGGTAGAAGAAAAAAATGTTATCTTTTTAGTGTTTTTATGTTTTTAAATATATTTTCATAATTTGTAACATTGAATAATTTTTCATATACATTTACTGACTATATGTTTTTTCCCCTTGTCAGTGTGTGAATTTTCCACTGGCACTCTTTGGCCATTTTTCTATTGAAGTTCCATCTTTTTTATTAATTTGTTAACAATCTTTATACATTTTGTTTATTATGCCTTTATTTACCATTTATGTCACAAATACTTTTCTCAGTTTCTAGTCTTCTTTTTAATTTTGTTTCTGATGAATTCTCTCTGCAGAAGATTGACATTTTTATGTAGTCGAATATAGCAACATTTCTTTTTGTGATTTCTTCCTTTGTTTTATGCTTAGAACCTGTACTTCTGCAAGATCATATGAATGCCTATCTTCTTATTTCATTATTTTAAATATATAAATATAATTCTTTAAAACATCTAGGATTTGAGACAAATTATATTATTATTTTTTTTCATCTAAATGATACCTAACAGCATGGCTAATGGGTTGAAAACAGTTTCTTTTCTTGTAAAAATAGAAGTCACCCTAGACAATATACCTAGGTTAAACAACAATTACAGGTTTTCCCAAGTGGGACAATTTGCCACTGTCAATAAATCATTTTCTCATAGGAGTCTTACCTAGAGAAAACATCTTGACCTTAGGTAATTAAAACCAGCAAACAGACTTACAGAGCAAAGAAAACATACCAAAAAACTGCACAATTCTCCTGTACTTGTTTTTTTAATCTAACAGCAGACTGTTCAAATGGCTTGCCATTACCTGATCAATAACTTTACCCTTCAAAGTCTAATTTCTCAAAAAGCACCTTGACTAAAAAATTTAAAAATTCCTAATGGAATTGGGGTTGGGGGTCAACTCCGAAGGTTCAAAAAGTGGAAAGTCACCAAATGGTCATGGATTTTCCAATTTGTTTTATGCAGCATGTACCTGAAAATTAAATCGAACTTTGTTAACAATCAACAAAAGCTGTAGCTATATCCAGATGATGTAAAACACATAGATTTGTTTTATTTTTTCAACTGAAATCAGATTATGGTATAAATAACCCCAATTTTCTAAAGGTTGTCTAAACACACAAAGGTGAGAAAAAAAATTGAATGACTTCAAACAGCGTATTGTTTAAAACAGTTTTTAACAGTCAAAATGAAAAAAAATTAGATACAGAAAACACTTAATATTAATTAGCAAAGAGATAATTTTGATAAATGTATGTTGTTGGTTTTATACCCAAGAGAACACATATTTCTGGAGAGCAATTTAATATCTACTAAGAGCCTTTAATATTATTATGCCTTAATCCAGTAATTTTTACTTCCAGGACTCTAAGTAATAAATAGGAGCATAAAAATTTTGTACAAGAATGGCCCAGCCCCAACCCCTCTAACAGCTGTCAGTCTGATCTCTGTATCTATGAGTCTATCATGATTTTGCTAGTTTCTTTTGTTCATTAGATTCCACACACAAGGGGTATTTGTCTTTCTGTGACTGGCTTATTTCCCTTACCATAATACTCTTCAGTTCCATCCACGATGTGGCAAAAGGTAAGATTTCCTTCTTTTTTACGGCCGAGTAATATTCCATTGTGTAAATGTAGCACAGCCTTTTTTTTTTTTTTTTTTAAATCCTTACAAGGACATTTCTTTTCATTGCTTTTAGAAAGAGGGAGAGTGGAAGAGAAAGAGAGAAACACTGATGTGAGAAAGAAGCATCAGTTGTTTGCCTCCCATATGCACCCGGACCGGGGATCATTTGCACACAGACTGGGATTCAACCCGTAAGCTTTCAGTTACAGGACAACCCTCCAACCAACTAACCCACACAGGCCAGGGAAGATTTTTTTTTCTTTTTTAATTCCACAGATACAGTTTTATTTTGGACATAAGCTCTTTAGAAAGCATTCACTCCACCCTTTTAGATCTTCGTCTTCTAGGGCTGCAAGTCCAGGGATAGAGAACAGCCAAGAATGTTTGTGGAAGAGTCTTGTTGCTATGCCAATCATCAGATTCATGGATTCATGGATTCATGAGAAATCTTCTGAGGCTGGTGTCCAGGCACACTTAATAAACAAACGGCCCATCCATCTTTCAGATGACCACCATTGATGGGCACTTGGGATGCTTCCAAATCTTGGCTACTGTAAATAAGACTGCAATGAACATATGGGTGCATATATTCTTTCAAATCGTTTGGGGTTTCTTTGGATATATTCCCAGAAGTAGAATCACTGGTTCTCTTATAAGGCAGTTTATTTTTAAGCTTTTGAGGAAATTCCATACTGTTTTCCACAGTGGCTGCACCAATCTGTACTCCCACCAACAGTGCATAAGGGTCAGCAGTGATAATCTTTTCATGATAGCATACCCATGTTTTTCCTTTCATTTTTACACATATTTCTCATTTTTCTATAATCATATGTTTTTTATAGTCACTATGAATTACTTTAAAAGTTTCTGTTTTTTTCTATCAATCAATCCCACCTGAAGAACTCATCAAAGATGCATACAAAAACATAAGGACAAAAATGTTCATCAGTATTATTGGTAAGAGAAAATAAATGAGCCTAAATATCTAATACTAGGGAAACAGTTAAGTGAATAATGATACTCAGTAGTATATTATTCCAACACAAAAGAATTGTTTTATGAAAAGTATGTGACAGAGAAAAATTCTTATGAAAATGCTGTCATTTAAGTCAGTAAAATCATGATATAAAATGTATACACAATAGAGGCATTCAATATAGTAAAAGTATAAAACATGGACAGAAGGATAAGAACCAACTTCAGGACTGAAATTGCCTAAGATCAAAGCAAGGAGAATAGGATGGGAATGGGTGTAAAAGAGACTTCACTTGCACCTCTAATACTTCATTACTGAAAGGTAAGAAGGATGAAGGGAGGGAGGAAAGAAGGAAAGAAAGAGCTGAAGAAAATTTGAAATATGTAGCATTGTTTCATTGGAAGCTTGGGGTAGTAATTACTATACCACCCAACACTATTGATCTATTATAATAACTAGCACTCCTTTAGTACTTGGTAGATACTAGTACTGCTTTCAAAGCTTTACAAGCACTTCTTCATTTAACCTAAAGCAACTCTATGAGGTAGGTACTCTTATTATTCCCATTTTACAGATGAGAAAATAAAAGCCTAATTTGCTCAGCAAGATGAAGTATGGGGTTTCAAGATACAGAGGCAGTCTGATTCTAGGGCTTATTCACCTGGGAGGTAAGTTTTATTACTCTCTGTACTTTTCTATTTTTTGAAATATATAATGGCTTAAATTGTTACATGGGACAGGATTTTAACTAGGTTTTAAAAATCCATAATAAAAGGACTGAAAGGATAGACCAAATGGTTAATAATAGTGTCTTATGGAAAATATGATATGGGTGATTTTTTTCCCATTTTTAAAATCTTTTTCCATGTTTCCAAATGTTTTACAGAATATATATATATATATATATATATATATATATATATATATATACAGTTCAATTTTTAAAATGAGTAATCTGGGGTATATTAAAAAGGAATATGATACTTAAGCTATTTTATTATACTATGTATACATATTTTATACATCTATTTATTCACCATATTTTAAATAACTTGTAGGGGGAAAAGAATGGGGAATTGGGAAGGATAAATGAAGAGGATTTTTAAAGGAACAGAAAGATGATTCAAAAGTAGAAAATAGGTCATACAAAGAAAGAGTAAATTAAGGTATCTTGGTTCACTTTTTCCAAGTCCCTGAACCTTTCACCAGTGGGATAGATCTCCCTTGCTCTTCATTTCCTTCAAGGATGAAATCAAAGCTTTTTTTGTTAACAGAGAATATTTTTTACTTGGATATAGAGTTGTATCTACTGTGAGAAGTTGTGGAAATACTTGAGAAGAATGAGAAGTCAGACAAACTTGCATTTTATATTGCATCTCCACTACTTACTGGCTGTGTGATCTTGGGAACATTACCTAATCTCCCTTGGCTTCAATATCTTCATCAGCAAATTAGAGCTTACAAATATCTGACATGGGAGGCTTGGTGTGCAGTATGAGTGCCTCTCGTAATACAAAATGAGTTATCATACTAAAGCATCACCATCCTCATTAGTATATTTGTAGCTCTTTGTAAATGGTCCCTTCTTAACTTAGTCATACCACTGTTTCTCCAATGGAGTCCTAAGGTCCTCAATAAGGGGTAGGAAAAGGGGGTGCCTCCATTGTCTTCTTAGGAGATTAGGAGTTTTCTACAATAATGTTTATATTTTGTAATTGCATTTTGTTGATCATAACGATTACATATATACACATGTATATTTCAATTACTTGTATGTAGTCATTAGCATAAAATGTTAGTACCTTAATTTGCACTTGACTTTATGATTCCAAAGGCATCTTACTCCCTGCATGCCAGCCACAATGGCCCCCTTATTGTCCCTTCAACCTACTTAAAGCCTTTTATATTTGTTGTTCCCTCTGCCCAGAATGCTCCTCCTTCTTTGGGTCTTTACTCAAATGTCATTTTCCCAGTAAGGGCATTCCTGGCCACCCTTCTTAAACCCCTAACACTCCTACCTCCCTTCCTCACCTTACTGTTCTCCCTAACACTGTAATCATCTTGCTTATAGCTGATTTTACTTGTCTGTTTCTCCTCACAAAAATGGAAGCTCAATGAAAACAGATATCAGTTTAACTTTTAATTGCTAGTACATAGGCACTCAGTGAATACATGTTACATGAATTAATGCATTATGTGATTGTCGTAAGTGAAGGCAATTAATTTTTCATTGTTCATATCAAATATTTCAACAACTTAATAATTTCTAAAATTTATCCAAAGATGAATTTGGGGGGGAGGAATCCTCAAATTCTAAATTCAAGAAATAAAGGATTAGTTTGAGATAATAGAATTTACTTTACCCCATTTAAAGAGAAAGGAATTTCTTACACAGTATTGGGTACCTTACAGGATTTATTGAAGGGCCAATGAGGGAAGCTTGGATCTATGCAGCCAGGCAAAACACAACTAGAATGACATCCTACAACCCACAAGATTAACTTAGTGAAAACTGCATGCAGCCTTCACGTACCACTCTGCACATGTGATGCTAAGGACTCAACATTCAAACCTCTGTGTCTACTAAAGCAGAAGAGCCAATGTCCCTGTTGCCATGTCAGCCAGAAGAATGAATCCACACTCATGCAACTACTGTCTCGTGTTCACTTTCTCCTGCTGAGAATCATCGAGTACAATTCCTTGGCAAAACCTAGTTTTAATGTAGAATCTGGTCATGAGGGAGTCTTGTGAATGCTTTAGCTGTCTCACCTTTGGTTTAGAAAGGCATACTAAAAGTGGGACAGATTGGGGAGGAGTCAAACCGAAGCTTCTGCAGCAGTCCACCCTCTTGCTACTCAACATGAGCAAACACTCATCATGGCAAACTTTTTTTTTTTCTTTTAAGTCCATTGGCAGAAAGAGCCCAAAAAGCCAATGGCAGTCTCAACCTCTCAACTTCCAGTTCGACTGTCTCCCTCATGGAATATTTCTCCATTGAATACCAAGCCCTTCAAACTAGCAAGTCTAAAGTAAAAACTAGGGATGGAAAATGTTATGCATGGGTCATTCAGTGTAGTAATGAGAAATAACACCCCCACTTCACTCCTCAATTTCTGGACCAGTGTGTTCTGGTTTGAGGAGAAACCTCATCATATGTTAGTCACTAGTTCAGAGGATATACTTTATCCTAAATGGGAAGTAACAACCCAGTGTCAAAGGGTGTTATTTCCCATCTGATAAAGTAAATCGGTTCCTTTGATCATTGCTATGCCATAAGCCAAGTGCTTATGGTGAAGGTTTTGTTGACTACCAGTGAACCCCAAGATCACTGGCCATAATCATTTTGCCATTAAATGAGTTTCTTGATTGAAAACAATATTGTACCCTGACCAGTGTAGCTCAGTTGGTTGGGTGTTGCTCCGCAAAGCTAAAGGCCACCAGTTCAATTCTCACCAGGACACACACCTGGGTTGAGAGCCAATCCCCAGTTGGCATATGTGAAAGGCAACCAATAGCTGTTTCTTTCCCTCTCTTTCTCCCTCCCTTCTCCTCTCTCTAAAAATAAAAAAAAAAAAAACTTTTAAAAAATTGTAAAAATGAAAGCAATATTATGCGAGAAAGCATGTTGTAATAAGGCATGATGTAAGTAAGCCATTAAGTCAACAGAGGCAGCATGGCAGCCTGGGAAAACAAACTATATTGAGAGTGTTTATTCTAATGAGAACAAAAACCTTTCAACTCCATAATGAAAGGGACCCAATATAATCAACCAGGAGGTAGGCTGTCTCCTCATTATATGATACTGTATAGAAAGTTCATTAGTTGTCTCTACTGCCAGCAGATTGGGCATTCAGCAATGGTAGGAGAGCCTTAGAGAGAGGCAATCAATTTTTTATTGAGGTATGTGCAATCCTCTTATGATGGACCATTGTTTATGAGTTCAATGACACAGCGATGTCACTGGGGAAAGAAGCCTACTGACATCAACAGATTGAGTCATCTGGTTCGCCTGATTATTAAACATTTGATAAAAATCCACATAGGACATTAAAACTCCTACATACTGGGCCCACTTCAAGAGATTCACTCACATAATTCTTTCACAATCCACCTTAACAGAAAAGCCTCCAATCCTGTCCCTTCCAACTCCTTCACTATATGGCCAAAACTTTAGCTACTGCCCACAACCTGGTATAGATCTGACATCATGCAGGCCAAGTTCACCATATAGTTGTCCCCATTGGAGGGGTTTCCTTTTCCATCGTCCTTCAGAGCCCCTCGTAAATTATTTGCTAATTAATGTAGCAGCAGGGAGATGGTCCTTGTGTTGTTCCACACATAATATTTTAAGGCCAGAAAGCATGAACTAAAAAATTAAAGAAAAATTAAATCACTTGGTAGGAAAATATTATGCTGAATATGATAGCAAACGTCAATATAATTTTTTCCTATGAGACACACTGCTCAAAGAATGTGTGCGATAACAAGCTGTTTGGGAGCCACACAACCAGTGTCTGCATGCGTCTTCACCAATACTCACAGTACTTGGGACGGGAGCATTGCTGGCTATTGAAGCTGAGCCATCAGAAATCCTATGACCTAACAAGTCTTTTATCATTTTATCAACTTTCCTATTTAAAAAAAAAATGCAAGTATAATTGGCAAGCACAGATTCTGCAAGTTCATTTACCGAGATACCTCAGATAAGAGCAATGAAGGAAATAAATTTTAGCCCTTAAAGGTCAGAGATATGCAATTCATACTTAGTGAGAGATGCTTTTGTGAAATAATTTGAAAGAAAAGACTAGGTAACTGGAAGCAGGGTTTTAAAAGATTTTAAATGTTAAGCACTATAAAGAAGTCAACAGCTGCAGAACCTCAAACCTCAGAAAAGCGCTGGCCTTTAAAGATCACTGAGCCAAATCTCAAATCCCTGAATCCTCTCTGCAATTCTCCCTCAAATGACTTCGCAGGCTTGAAAAAAACTTCAGGGACTGAGAAATGACGGCTTCCCAGGCAGCCCTCCTACCTTTGGACTGCTCTCACAGTAAGAAAGTCTTTCTTCAGGGGAGCAAAAAATCTGTCTCATTGTCATGATTCTAACTCTGGGTCCCAAAAGGGCAAGCCTCATTCCTCTTTCGGTGATGACCCTCGAGATGTTCCTCCTCCTCCCAACCTTCTCTTCTCCAGGATAAGCATCCCAGTTTCTTACATCATTTTTACATGATTTAAATTTATGTTCACCTCAATTTTTCAATATTCCCCTTAAAAGTATACATTTAAACTGAAATAGTAGCATAGATTTAGCCTCTAATAGAGTAGACGTATGATTTCCCTTGTTCTAGAATGGCAGTAATTATATTTTCATAATATAAAGTCCAGGTAGACTTTCTGGAAGTTGCACTAATGTTCACTGCGATTGCTAACATTCCTCAGGAACTCGATGTGCCAAGCACCTCAAAGAGAACCTCACAGGCATCATCTCACTTAATTTTCATGACAACCACCTATGAGGTAAGTACTATTTTTATTGCCATTTTCAGATGAGGAAAGTGAGGTTTAGAAAGAGTAAGAATTTGACCTACCCAAAGTCGAATATCCTGTGACAGAATTTGGATTCTCTCCCAGGATTTCTGGAAAAGAAGTAGCTAACACCTATTGAACATTCACTATGTGCCAGAACTGTGCTGAGCACTTACCTCAAACTGTTAAGTAACTAGTATTATTATTCCCACTTTACACATAAAGAAACTGAGGCTTTGAGAGGTATTAACAAAATGGTTAGAAATTGAGAACTAGCTTATCTGAACAAGTTTACTTTATAGACCCCAGTTCAGGATTTTATATTGATTCCTTATTGGATTTAGTCTGTCACTCTACTCTAAAAATTTTTAGAGATACTGATTTGACCATCTGAAGTATTTTTAATGCCTGATACATTTTTATAACTATAAATCTTATAAGAAAATCTTCCATGTGTTCAAATTACCAATAAGTTATACTGCCTGTTATGCCTAGGAAGGAGTCACCCAAAGCCATGGGAATTCTCTCTCCAGCCACCTTCAACTCAGTCATCAGACCATGTCAGCATAGACGTTCAACTTCTAATGGTCTGATCTAGGCTGGATTTCTCCATTTTGTCCACTAGGATGCAGTGAACTTGTTAAGTGTCCTATTGAAATGTAGATTGTTCACCTCAGCTCAAACACAGTGACCCCATCAAAAAAAAGAATATCAGGTGAGTATGAAGTAATTTAGAGATTGTAAACCCACTCTGAATCTTTCTAAGATCTGCTTTCTAAGTATTACATTTTCAGCAACGTAACCCTAATTAGATATATGTTAAATTGTTTTAATATTCATGGCACTATATTTTTATTCATGTAATTAGTTACATCAAAATGAAATTTGATTTCTGATGTCTTCCCACTCAGTCTTCTGAGTTGACTTTGGTCAGGCATCATGACATGTTGCTTTTTATAACCCATGCTTATGTTCTTGACCTCTTGGACACCTTCAAGATTGGCAGTATAATTTTAGGGTTTTATTTGCATTTCCTCTTTGGCTAAGCTGATAGTTATGCTTTTTCATTCATTGAGTTACCCATCCCTGTAAATGAATTACCTTCTCTTGAAAGTCATCCTTTTGATAGAGAGGTGCGTGGTGCCTACACACCCTTTCCTTGCTTTGAAATGCCATAATATAGACTTGGCAGTTTGCTACCACCCTTCATTTCATTATTTGGCATTTAATAGTCCTTCTTTGTCTAAAATAATGTTCCCATTCAATTCTATACTACAGTATTAGCACTTTTCCAAATATGTAAGAGATCCAAACTTACTTCGAGCATCGGAATGCTACGACATTTGCCTGTATTGTCACTCCCAAAGACAATGACCACTAAGAAGCATAGAAACTGGGACGTGTTTTCCCTTGACATTGCTTTTTAAAAAACATCTAGATTTCAAGTATGTCAAAAATGTGAAAAATACGTAAGTCTGATAATTGAAGAAAAACAAGTTACAGTAATTACTGAGGAGTTTGAGTTGTAAATTGTGCCCATATTTCGAGCAGTACAAAACTCAGAATTTACAACAGTATTTTTCTGTCCTCCATTCCCCATCTACAACCTATAACAGAAGATAGAGTTGTTCGATTAGGAAGTAAGAAAGGTCAGACATCTGTCTAATATTATGAAATGCTTTGCTTAAGATACTTTATACTTTTTAACTGAACACCAAATTTCCCCACATATTTTTGTAAATCTGACACCCTGTCCCAATTAGTATTATTTTAAATATATCTGTAGAGCTAGTACCCCTCTGAAAGATACAAAAGGTCACTTTCCTTTTCTAAAACAGAACTGTTCAACAGAGCTTAATAACTATACTACTAATGCAATTCATACGATACCTCTGAGAGAAAATGCTCCCTGAGATAAATTCAGACCAAGTTTCATTTGTAATGTTAATGCATTTTGCCTGAGAAAGCCTCAGCTGCGTCATTTCCCCACATGCCGGCCAGACCTAATGAGGCTTTGGTACTAGAGAGAAGAAAGACACATATTGCCATTTTTCATCTCAGTTCAGAAGTAAAAATTGCATTAGCCATTTAGAGTATGGCTATTTGTGTCCCTTTGATAATTTTCTAATCCCTAGCATTTATAAAGTAGACCTTGAATTTTGATACCACAAATCCTGATTGACATTTAATGATTCCTTTTCTTATTAACAAAATGAAGTGGCCTAAGAAATTTATAGAGATTCACTGTTCCACTTAATATCATAATCTAAAAAAGAAGATAAAATGACCAAAACAATTTGAGCAAGAACCAGCCCAGTTTTTCTCTTTAAAATAAGGGGGGAAATTAGTTACTAAATAATGTATCCTTAAGGTTATGAAACAGGACTGAATCGTACTTACTCATGGAAGGAAATGCCAAGATGTGGTTTCAAACCCATTCAGAAAATAAATAATTTTTCTAAGTAATGGAAGAAAGTAATTATGTAGACAGCATCAAATCATCATTGGAAATGTAGATTACTCACATAAAAAATCTTGAGTAAATTAGTATTCTACTCGTCTCACATTCCCACACTGCATGCCATTCTCATTTACCCCCGTCTATAACTGCTACATTTAACTGAACAAGTCCTGATTCTACATTCAGCCTCCCATAAATGATACATTTCAAACTGTACCAAATTGAGAGGTTTATGCACCTATTAGTAACTCCCAGCCCCCTTCCTAACCTAAGTTTAAATTGCTTAGGCTAGAATTCATGGACCTTCACACCCAAGACTTTGCCTGGCTCTCCATTCTTATCTTTAACTATTTCCTTAAAATTGTTTACATCCAATCAAACATACAGTTATCTAAAGCCATTCCATTTTTTTTAACCTCCACACCATTGTTCATGCTTTGTTTTCTACCTGGAATAAACTTCCATTCTTCTCCCTCTGTCTACCCAATAGATTGAGATAAAAATGTCACCTTCTTTAAATAATATGCTTTGTTTAATTCCTTGAGTATTTAGTTTGTACCATCCTCATTAAATGTACCATTTATATCTGTAAATGAAATGATAAAAGTTAGCTTTCAAACTCGAGAACTTTTCAATACACTTATTGGCATCTTCTGCAGTGTAACACAGCACCTCACAAAACAGAGTATGCAGTAAAAATGTATAAGAGAGTGAGGAAATGTATAGTCCATGATCTTGTATTTATACTATCTATTATTCATGAAGGATCTTCTCATCCTTTTCATGGCAATCTTAAACTTATTAGAGGAATAAATTATTTTCAAAGACTCTAAAAATCCATTTTCCAGTAATATGACACATGACACCATGACCAACCCTTCCACTGAAAAAATATTAAAGTAATAAAAATATTTTTAAATATATCAATGAGTTAGCAAGAAAGTAAGTACTCTCAAAAGCCATAGGGATCTAGAGAGGTAAGCCGAGCTTTGAATCTGTTTTTCACTTGGAGTACACTTACCCATGAAGGTGAACTTGAGCTTCTGTATTCACAAGCAACAGGAGATAAATCCCGGGAGGCACCTGACCAAGGTGAGGAATCTAATAGGAGATACTTTAATAAATCAGGTACCCCAAAGGCCTAAACCCTGAAGGTATATATGAACTAGAAGTAAATCCAGGGAACAGCAAGGCAAATTGCCTATTATAAAATGTGGCATTGGGTAGAAGGAAACTTAAAATCACCCCTTGGAATTGATATCCACAAGCTGACCCTCCCTGAGCTTGTAGTCCAGTCTCATATTACCCGGGGAAATCCAAAAAGCGTCAGGCAAAAAAAATTAATTTAAGTGTTTCTGTGTCGGTAGAGTTCCCTAGTGTTTGGCAGAAGCAAATGCAAGTTGTCACTGGAGATATAAATTGCCAATACAGGGCTTAAAAGATCCAAACAGATAAAACAAAAAAATATAAACTTGCAGTTGAAAGTCACAAAACATGTAAGGAAACAAGCCACCCAGAGTGAGAAGCAGTAGAAACAACAGGCAGCAAAGTTTGATGCATAAAAACTTCAGGTTTTGGAATAAGAAGACAAAAATAAATATTAAATTTATTTAATAAATTTTTAAAATTTAAAGAGCCTGAAAATAAGGGAATATTTTTAAAAGACAAAACTGCTTTAGAGAGAGAGAAGGAAGGAAGAGAGAGGGGAGGAAGAGAAGGAGAGCGGAAGGGAAGGGAGGAGAAAGGAAGAAAAGAAGGAAAGGGGGAGGAAAGAAGTAACTACATAGAACATTTAGAAATTAAAAATATAATAATTGGAATTAGAAACTCGGTAGATTCTCCTTTCCCATTCTCTTTCCCTTTCTCTTGGTCCAGACCAAGGATTCAGCCTTGATTTTTTTTAATTAGAAAAATTTATTTACCTCATAGAGTATCTACAAAACAACTATTGCTGAACATCATACTTAATAATAAAAATATTCCTATTGAGATCAGAACAATTACCATAATGTCCACTTTTTTCAGCTTTGTACTGGAGTCTCTTGCCAGTACCAAAACAGAATTAAAAAAAATAAACAATGGAAAGAATAAAAGGGAAGAAATTAAAATATCATTATTTTCAAGTTGTATACTTTGTTACAAAAACCTAACAGGATCTATAGATAGTTTCTAGAATAAGAAAAGCATTTAGTAAATAAACAGAGTATGAAATCAATATGTAAAAAGCTATTGCATTTTATACACCAGCAATACAGGGATACAAAATGAATTTTTAAAATCTAAAATAAATATATGTGGAATACTCAAAAATAATTTAATAAAAATATGCAAAACCATTATGAACGAAAATATAAAACTGTACAGAAATACACTAAAAAAGACCTAAATAATGAAGAACTGTACTATGATCATGAACTAAAAGACTCAATAGTATAAAAATTACACTTCTTCATTGTTATGTAAATTCAACACAGTGGCAATAAAAATCCTATCAGGTGTGTGTGTGTGCATGCAAATTAACATGTTGAATCTAAACTCAAAATTTAGATTCAAGGGTCAAATTTGTGACAACACTGTTCTGTGGAATGAAAAGAAAAAGGGTTGTAGAACTTGCCCTACTACATATCAAGATTTATTATAAAGTTGTAGAAATTAAAATCAGGCGGTGTTGATATAGACTGGCATTTAGAGACATTAAATAGGATAAAAAGCTTAGAAATAGGCTCACGCATTTATCAATTGATCTATTACCAAGATGGTCTTAAAAATTTGTGAGAGATAAATGGACTTCCCAATAGATGGTGATGGGACAACTGAATAATCATGGGGGGAAATATGACATTGCATCCTTACCAGACACCATAAGCAACAATCAATTTTAATTGAATTAAATATTTATAAAATAATTACAATGCAATATAGGAAACAATTTTCATGATCTTGCTACATAGGAAATTTTCTTTTAAAATATGTGCAAATGTAAAGAAAATGATTGATAGAATCAACTACATAAAAATTTAGAACTTCTGTTTCTCAAAAGCTACCATAAAAAGATTAAAAACAAATGAAAATACACAATCCAGAAAAAAAATATTCCTGGGAGAAGGTCTTGTATCTAGAATATATAAAGAATTCCTATGAAACAATAAGAATGGAGAAACCAACAAAGTTTATTGAAAATATCCCTCCAATATATTTAACTTATCAACTATATACAAATACTTCTTAAATCTCTACTTCAGTGCCTTATAGCAACATCAATTATAATAAATTTAACATTGACATAATCTTGTTTTTCCTCAAGTCAGAGTCATCAAGGCTCAAAACTTGTAGTCACACTTGTCACTTACCTTACTTTGCTTTCCATATTCAATTATTTACAAATACAATCAGTTCTTCCTCAACAGGTTTTCTCACACTTTGGTCCTTCCCATTTCCATGTCACTTTTATAATTCAGAACCTCATTTTCTTGAACTTGTCCTAACTGGACTCCCTGCCTCAGAGTTCTCTTTTACACCCTTCTTACTTTCTGCATAACGAGTGTAGACTAATCTGCCTTAAACACACTTTATTTTCCAATAAAAACACATTTAGTCATAACCATATAATAAAATGTTGAATCTGATCAAAGAATGGAAAGTGGGTTTTTTTACATTTTTTTATCCTCACCTGAAGACATTTTATTTTCATTGCTTTTAGAGAGGAAGGACTAAAGGACGGGAGTGAGAAAAACATCAATGGAAGAGAGAAGCATCAATCAGTTGCTTCATATACGCACCAGGATCAGGGATCATATGTATACAGACTGGGGGTCTCACAGGCCACACCCAAACCAAGAATCGAACCAGCAACCCAGTCATGTGTCCTGACCATGAATAGAACCCTCAATCTTTCAGTTAAGGGATAATGCTCCAACCAACTGAGCCACATTGGTCAGGACTGAAGAGTGGTTTTTTGATTATACAAGTCATGAAACTCGATATACAACAGAGGTAGCACCCTAATTTGGTAGAGAGTGTATGGATTCTAAGTGATTAACCATAAGGAAATATATATATATATATATTCCTAAAACACACTATATATTTTAAGAAAAACATATATTTTTTCAAAAGTAACACTTCCGAAGAAGAGATACGAGACTATCTTTACAACCTCAGGGTAGAAAGCATTTCTTAAAGAAGACACAATAAGTACAAAAGATTATGTGTTTGACTACATTAAAATTAATCCTCGTAAAAATAATTTAATCCTTGTATTTACAAAACAAATCCATTTTAAAAATAAAAAGATAAATCATAAACTGAAAAACAAAATTTGCATTATAAACTACTATTAAATGATTAGTATCCAAAAGATATATTTTTTTTAAAAACCACTCATCCAAATTAATGATAAAAAAGATAAATAACCCAATGGAAAATGGGCAAAGGACCTGGAAAGCAATGGAAGTGGAAACATGAATGACCAAAAAAACATTAGTACTCAGGGATATACAAATTAAAACTACACCAAGCTCTCAGATTGGCAAGAGTTAAAATGTGACAATAACAAGTATAAGGTGTGGTTATGGAGCAAACAAAAACTTTTACATGGTTGTTGCGAGTATAAATTGGCACAACATTCACCCTGGTAAAACACTATGACATTGCCTAATAAAACTGATACACTTCCCTAATAACCTAGCACTGATGCTCCCAAGAATATGTCTCCTACAGAAACACTCACATATGTGCACCAGGACATTTGTAAAAGAGTGTTCACACCAGCATTTGTTTGTTACAGCAAAAATCAAGAAACAACCCAAATGTCTGTCAAGAATACAAAGCGTAAACAAACTGTGGTATATACATAGAATGGAATTTCACATACAACAACAAAAATTAAAGAAATACAGCTACACAAAAAACATGGATGAATCCCAGGAACATGATATTTAAAAAGAGCAGGGTATAGAAAATACATAGAAAATTATTCCATTCATATAAAAAACCACAAAAGCATGTACTACCTTCAAACGTCTTTGCATTTATCAATATTGTTAGTTCACAATCTCAAGGCAAACAATCTATTTAGCAAGAAATTTGTAATTATTATAACTTTCATGGGAGTCAACCAAAGAGATTCCATCAATCCCTTTTCAAAAATTGATGAGACATAAATTAGAAAGAAAGAGAAAGAGAATAAGAGTATGAAAATGGAGTGAGAGGGACACAAATTGTCCTGTAATGCCAGAATCAATACTTTGCAGCATTTCAATATTTCACCTTCCTTTCTTTTACCTCCTTTGCAAAGTTTAAGCAGCAATCTTTTACTCTATTTTACATGACTTTATAAAATGCTGGAAGTATCAACCAGGAGCTACATCAGTTATATTCATGTTAACAATGTACAGCAAGAAACCACACCCAAGACCTGATTTCTAGTTCCAGCTGGTCTTGTGTCCTTCATCAAGTCATTCAGCTTCACTGGGCTTCCATTTTCTCTTCTGTTCAAACAGTGCTAATCAGGCCTACCTCAGAGCATCCTCATGAGGGTCAAAATAAACTTATTTTAAAAGTGCCTACATGGTGCCCAGCCATACTGACATTCAACAAATAGTACCCACTACCATCATCATGCTACTTGATCACCCAAATCATTTAAAAATAAAAATGGGAGTGGGGAGACAAAATTGGACCTCAGAAGACAACTATTTGTTAATTTGCTTTCATTCCATTACTATGAGGTTACCAAGTCTATTGAAAATACATTTATAAGTCTGTTGCAACAAAAAGGAGGTCATGTTAACTCTAACTTATATGCTCGATAATCATGCTGATTCATGCCCCTTCCTTACATTATAGAACAGCCCTTGCCAGTTGATAACAATCATTGTGACCCGTCACTTGTTTCCTGTTTTTTTTTTTTACAGCGTAGGTTTCTCGTGATGCAGATCCCAAGTCCCAATCCCATCCTCTTTTAGGATGCCACTCACCACTTAACACAAAGCATCGTTTTTTATGCTCATGGAAAGAATGAACCTGTTACACCCATTTCCTGCACCATTGAGGCCCACCCTCTTCTGTTGCTCCAGCTGTTGAACATGGAGGACCGTCTGCCATCACTACCAGAGATCCAGGCACCTAGAATTTGAATCCAGGAAACATATTATTTGACACATATGTGATAATTTATACATTATTTTTAGGGCTTAAATGTGCCCCTAATTTCTAAATAACTAACTCACAATGAAGTTTAAACACAGCCTGTAACTAAATGATTTTCTTAAACAGAATAAGTTTAAAAGAATTCTTGCCTTAATCCATTTTCTATATGTATGCATGGAAATTTTTGACTCTCTTTACTTTCACAGTGCCTAATAAATAATATGCACCAGGCAGATCACCAGTAAATATTGTTGACTAGCAGATTCTTTTTTGTCTTCTTTAATTTTATTTTTCAATTACAGTTTATGTTCAGTATTATTTTGTTTTAGTTTTAAGTGTACTGCATAGTAGTTACACAACCATATACTTCACAAAATGATCCCCTGATATTTCAAGTACCCACCTGGCACCATACACAGTTATTGCAATATTCTTGACTGTATTCCCTATGCTGTATTTTAAATCCCCATGACTATTTTTTTTTAAATATATTTTTTGATTATGCTGTTACAGTTGTCCCAATTTTTTTCCTTTGCCCTCCTCTACCCAGTACCCACCTTTTCTCGAGCAATCCCCCTGCTTAGTTCATGTCCAAGGGTCTTGCGTTTAAGTTCCTTGGCTTATTCATTTCCTATACTATTCTTAACCTCCCCCTGTCTATTTTGTACCTATTAATTATGCTTCTTGATACCTGTATGATTTCTCCTTTTCTCCCCTGTCCCTCTCCCAGCTGATAACCCACCAAATGATCTCCATACCTATGATTCTGTTCCTGTTCTACTGTTTGCTTAGTTTGTTTTTCAGTTATTGATAGCTGTGAGTTTGTTGTCATTTTGATGTTCATAGTTTTGATCCTCTTCTTTTTCTTAAATAAGTCCCTTTAGCATTTCATGTAATAATGGCTTGGTGATAATGAATTCCTTTAGTTTTACCTTGACTGCAAAGCACTTTATCTGACCTTCCATTCTAAATGATAGCTTTGCTGGGTAGAGTGATCTTAGTTGTAGGTTCTTGCCATTCATCCCTTTGAATACTTCTTGCCAGTCCCTTCTAACCTGCAAGGTTTCTTTGGAGAAATCAGCTGCCAGTCTTGTGGGAACTCCTTTGTAGGTAACTCTCTACTTTTCTCTTGCTGCTTATAAGATTCACTCTTTATCTTTAACCCTTGGCACTTTAATTATGATGTGTCTTGTTGTGGTCCTCTTTGGGTCCACCTTGATTGGGTCTCTTTGTGCTTTCTGGACTTGCATGTCTATTTCCTTTGCCAAATTGGGGAAGTTTTCTTTCATTATTTTTTCAAATATATTTCCAATTTCTTGCTCTTTCTCTGCTCCTTCTGGCATGCCTATGATGCAAATGTTGGAACTCTTAAAGTTGTCCCAGAAGCTGCTTATACTATCCTCATTTGTGGGGGGATTCTTTTTTCTTCTTGTTCTGATTGGCTGAGTTTTGCTTCCTTATGTTCCAAATCACTGATTTGAATTTTGGCTTCATCTACTCTACTCTTGTTTCCCTAAAAATTGTTCTTTATTTCAAGTAGTGAATCTTTTACTTCTGACTGGATCATTTTATGCTGCTGAGGTCCTCGCTAAGTTCCTTGAGCATCCTCATGACCAGTGTTTTAAACTCTGCTTCTGATAGATTGCTTGTCTGCATTTCATTTAGCTATTTTTCTGGAGTTTTGATCTGTTCTTTCATTTGAGCCACGTTTCTTTGTCTCTTCATTTTGGCATTCTCCCTGTGTTTGTTTCTATATATTAGAAAGAGCTGCTTTGACTCCATGTCTTGGTAGTGTGACCTAATGCAGTAGGTGTGGGGTTTAGTGTCACAGCCTCCCCTATCACCCAAGCTGGGTATTTGGTTTCACTTAGCATAATATCCTCTAGGTCCATCAGTGTTGTTGCAAATGGTAAGCTTTCAGGGTTTGTTTTTTTGTTTTTGTTTTTTTTTTTTTTTTTTTTTTTTTTTACGGCTGAATAATATTCTATTGTATATATGTTCTACATCTTCTTCACTCATCTGGTGATGGACACTTGGGTTGCTTCCATGGCTTGGCTATTGTAAATAATGCTGCAATGAACATTGGGGTGCATATATTCTTTTGAATTAGTGTTTTAAGTTTCTTCAGATTTATATCCAGAAGTGGATTCACTGGGTCATAAGCAAGTTCCTTTTTTAATTTTTTGAGGAACCTCTGTATTATTTTACATAGTGACTGCACCAATCTTCATTTCTACCAACAGTGTATGAGGGTTCCCTTTTCTCCACACACTTGTGTGTTAATTTATTGATGATAGCTATTCTGACAGGTGTGAAGTGATATCTTAGTATGGTTTTAATTTGCATCACTCTGATGATTAGTGGCATTGAGCATCTTTTCATATGTCTATTGACCATCTGTATGTCCTCTTTGGAGAAGTGTCAATTCAGGTCCTCTGGTAGTTTCTTATTAAAACATATGAAAGAGGTGATAAGAAGGTTATTCTTCCGCATCCTTTGCATCTAGGTCAGGACATGAACAAGAGTTGGACAACTACATATAGGTGATCTTACTTTTTCACCTGACCACTGAAACATTCCATATGGTCCTCAACATTCTTTGCTATTCAGCTGGCCAAATGGATGGCACCCACTGAAGAAATCTAGGGAAAATGGGAAATGGGCACTAACACGAAGCTCATGCTGTGTGCTGTGTCATGAGTAATAAAGCCCTCAGTCTCTGACTGGGGCATCTCAGGTCTTCTACTAGCATCCTTGAAACTGTGGCAGGCTAACTTGTTGCCTTGAAAGCAGTGTAAAATCTCAGACCCTTGACAATCCTTGACAAATGGTGTAAAATTGCACGCCAGAGAGGAGGAAGACAGAGAAAGGCCACACCTTACTGTGCAGGGAGAGTGTAGGAAACCGAAATGATGAGAAAACACAGAAATGATATCAAATGGCTATGCCTCCTCCTTTCCCTCTCAGAGTGGAATGCCTAGACAGTCAACTAAATGGAGACCCAGTAGAAATATCCAGGTAGGTAAGGGAGGATCCCAAGAATGTAAACTGGGAGTCAGGAGAGCTAATGGCATGTTCCCCCAGGACAGTGGATGCTGTGGTATGGTCCCTCATTCCTCCCTTCATTAAGACTGAAGTACTTATTTCCCCAGCTGATGGGTGTGTTGATATCTGACAGTTCACAGCTAAGTATTTCTCAGGGAACTGCTCTCAGCTAAACAGGTTCTCATTGCCCAAGGGAATTCCCCTGGGGAGTTAGTTGGGAGTAGGGCAACTCTAATTCAGTGACTGGTCAATACAGGGTTATGTGGGCCTGTATTGACTTTTGCCTTAATTCGGGGTAACTTTATGATTCATTCCATCTTCAGAGCTTCTCCATAGGACCCGCTGAGCCTTTGCTGCATTTCATCACAGTTCACTCCTGCTTTTATCATTCCTCCAAAGGTGTAGACTCTGGAAGTCCTTCTTAATAAAACTTTCGCATGCAAATATCCCTCTTGGAGTCTGTCTCCTGGCAATCTTATCAGCAACACCCAAGCACAGACTTTATGGAAGACTTTATGCCCCTAGATGGAGTGCCACATACAGCCTAATCCAGCGTGATACAGAGGCAATAATATTGCATTGGTGAAGGACAGATGAGCCTGAAGCAGCAGTTCTGTCCTCCTATGGCCTGCAGAGGGACACAAGTAACCCGGATGTTCCCACATACCTTGATAAAGAGGCACAAGTCTCCAAAAAAGTTGAAGGACCAGCAAAAGCCTAAGATTGAGATTGTGAGGCCTCAAGATGTGGAAATTTCATATTCAGAAATAGAGTATATGTCTAGCACCAGGGTATATGCCAGCATAGTACCCAAATGACCACACAGACATCTCTATGACACTAGTCTAGGGAAAAAAACCGAAATGGCTACTCCACAGCCGAGACCAGCTAAAATCCAGAAGCCCCTGTGTCCTGCTGTGATCATGTGGTCCCATAACTTTCATCCCAAATACACCCAGATACTATTTTGAAAAGGTATAGAGAAGGGGAAATAAATTTAAAGTCTGAGAATCTGAGTCACTCCGAAGACATTAAGCCAGAAGATATTGTACACTGGCAAATTTAAAGTTTGTGTCTCATTCCTTCCTCCACCACTTCTGCTATCAGAAGGTATAGGAAACGTATGGCCATATCTCATTGATACCTGTATTAGTAAATTTACAACCATTGGAAAATATAGGTTTATGGCAACTTCATAAGAAAAAGTCTAGTTTTTAAACCTTAATATCTGTGAATAATAATATAACTACAAAGGCCTAAAACCTACGTGGGTAGTTTGAAAGTCCTCTGATCCAGTAATATAAATTTTAAATGGATCAGACTGTCAACTACTTAAGAGTGGCAACTGAGCTTTACTTATCTTTGAATCCCCACAGTGACTAGCACAGCCTATAGTAAATAAATACAGCATCCGGCAGAAGTAACGCCTGCTTGCGTGTGGTTGGTAGGGTAATAATTTGGGTGTAATAACGTAGTTTTGGTTTGAACACTTCCCCTAAAATGTCATATGGTGTGCTTGAGTGTGATACTGTTATGTTATAGAATTACATGCTTCTGATTTAATAATAAAAGATTTTGTAATATTATTTGTGCTGGACCCTGTATTTGAATGCAATTTGCTATAGGTCTGTTACTGATCATTTTGAAACTTACACCTCCACTCTGTGTCTTTGAGTCTTTTAATTTTCAAAATCTTTTGATAACATGAAAATATCCTCGGAAGAGTCATTTATTTAGCTCGTATTTTAAAATACCTTATCAGGATTAGCCTAAGACTGGGAGCAAGAGAAGAAATAGGACTGGAAGGGGGAAAATTGACAGTCCAAAAGAACTGCTTCACTATTTTGTCTTGGGCCAGCCTTGAAAAAAAAAAAGGCGAGCAAGAATAGTAATTTGACTCCTGAAACATATTTTACATGACAACAGCTGAAGTAATAAAAGTAGTACAATTGAAAACTAGCGAAACAAAAACAGTATCTCTCCAGTGATTCTGTCCCATTTCAAAATTATCTGCTCTTTTGAGTTAAAGTAGTTGTAGTAAACATAAACAGAACGAAGCACCTCGCCAGAAGAAGGCCCACATCCTACTCCCCATACCTGTGAAAGTGTTACCTTACACGCCAAAAGGAACTTAGCAGGTGTGACTAAGTTAATGACCTGGACCCGGGAGACTATGCAGGATGGTCCAGGGTGAGCCATTGTAATCCTGAAGGACCTTAAATGTGGGGGAGGCAGGAGTGTTAGTGTCAGAGGGATTCGTGTAAGAAAGACTGGACAGGCCGTTGCTGGCTTCCAAGATGGGAGGGGGATAAAGGAGACCTCAGAAATGAAAAAGCAAGAAAACAGATGTTTCCACAGCTCCAGAAAGGAACACAGCACTGCCAACGCCTTGATGTTGGTCTAATGAGAACCATTGGGAACATCTGACCTCCAGAACTATGAGATAATAGATCTCTGTTGCTTTAAGCCACTAAATGTGAGGTAATTTGTTTCAGCAGCAATAGGAAACTAATACAGTGTTCACTGAAGGTTTCCTTTTGAACATAATCTTGGGGAGGGAAACAAGGCTAAATACATCAGTCCATTTGTTTAATCACAAGAAGAGGGGTTTGATGTAGGTCTTCAGGCTGACACATTATCACCGGCTCCTCCCTCAGGAAGCATTCCGACACTGAGTCTCTCCAGACGACAAACGGGACTGAGAAGCCATGGAGAAGCTCCACAGGGAGGACAAGAGGCACGGAACGGAGGTTTCCTAAGGCCTTTCTATGCTTCTCTTTGCCTGAGAGATTTTTTAAAAGCAAATGATGAAAAAGGAACACTGCGGTAAATATTCAGGCTGGCGGGATAATAAAAACAATCAATCATCTCAAAACAACTTCTTCTCCAGGATGACTTCGGTAATTTAAAAAATAATGGCCTGTCCTAGATATGTTTCTTGACATTTGGAAAATACATTCTATCTTACATCTCATAAGAAAAAGAGACACAGGTGACACCTAATTATTTATGAACTAAGTATTCTATAAATATTACATTTGATGCTGAACTGGAAACAATCAGAAAATCATGAACACACCAGGGATATTTTAAGAGGTTACTCCCTGCATATGTAATTTGGCTCAAATAAACACTTTTTATTTAAAAGGGGGGGAAATGAATGCATCAATTTCCTTCTTTATTTATGTAGCTTTTTTCAATTAATGTTAAGAAAAAACAAATTTTTAACAATAATTGCCTTTAGGCGGTTGATCTAGACAGTTATTTATTTTCTTTCTACTGTTTTATAGTTTTCTCATTCTATATAATATATGTATATCACTTTTAAATTTGACGAATTAGTAAACCTTAAAAAATTAGTGAGGGCCCTGGCTGCTGTGACTCAATGGATTACGAGCATTTGGTTCACTGGTTCGATTCTCAGTCAGGGCACATGTCTGGGTTGCAGACCAGGTCCCCAGTAGGGGGTACACGAGGGGCAACCACACATTGATGTTTCTCTCCCTCTCTTTCTCATTCCCTTCCCCTCTCTAAAAATAAGTAAATAAAAAATTTTTTTAAAAAATTAGTGAGGGAAGAGGGTTTTTTTTTAATAGAGTGAATGTGAACAATTGTAAAGGTAAAGTTATCTCTTAATTATCAGGAAGCAAATTTGCATTATTTCAGTAACCCATAAAAGTTCTCTGTAATAGTTATACTTTTTAAAATGCACCTGTGATCAGATGGGTGAGAGATTTATAGGGATGATCCTTTAGTGAGTTATATAATGTCTAATCACTGGAGTGCATACTTGAAACTACATAATAATGTATGTCAACTATAACTGAAAAATAAAAATATGATTTTAAAACTATTTTTTTAAATGATTCAAAATAAAATAAAATACATTTATGAAAAGGGAGACCAAGTCACCCACTTTGTTTAGGAGACAGTCAGTCTGCTCTGTCTTCTAGGAAATTTGCCCATCTTCCCACCAGAGAAACCATAGATTTATTTAAGTCTGTAAATAATCTACCAACATGGAAACACATTACTATTGAATTTACACTGACAAAAGAGGGGTGATCACAAGGAATTTAAGCTTTATCTGCAATGTTTTAATTTTAGAGCAGCGTGGGCAAACTTTTTCCATAAAGGGCCAGAGAGCAAACACTTTAGGCTTTGTAGCCCAAAATGATCATAGACATGCATGTAGCAGTTATTGTCATGGACTGCAGTTTTTTATTTTCCATGTTATAGGATTATCCCATTGCTTTCCACCCATGAGCCATATGTATGTGAAAGAGAACAAGTATGCATGAATATAAACGTGTAAAATCAAAGTTGCCTTGAGTCTTAAGTACACACCAGAACAGTCTGAAGGCTTTCAGCCTAAATGAGGTTTTAATGAAAGAGTCTCAGACCAGAAGTCAAGAGATTTGGGTTCTGGTTCTACCTCTGCTGTCAAGGAACTTAATTTTGGGGGCTTAAGTTTCTTCCTGTGTAAAGTAGGTCAAAACATTCTGATTCCATCATCCCAAATCTCCAGATGACAGCCATCACAGCCACGCAGTTATTTTTATGGATAATGGAGCTCCTCTCCCTAACATATTTCTCAATGCCTTAGTGAACAGAGTAATAGCTAGGCCCTTTCTAGTATTATAGTGAAGGGGGTGGGGCAATGTGAGACTGTATATGATTAATCTGCTCCAAAGTTCCCTCCACCCTAAACCATTGAATTCCTTCTACATTTTGCCCAAATTCTGGCATCTCAACCTCATTGAATGTAAACAACCATTGAGTTCAAGTTTCAATCAACCAAGCAACTGTTATAGCCACTTCCAGCTGCTTGAGCTAATGTATATTAAGTCTAGACTCTCTGTGAATTCATATCAATAAATTTAGCCTAGTCCAATGTTATTATATTTCATCTACTTTAATCTAACATCCAGAAAATACCTTCCCACAGAAATTCACCAGGTTTTTGCCAATATATAATAGCAAAATTTCACAATTCTTTTGAGTATACCTATACCCATCTGAGTGATACTTTGTACTTGTTCTGACTCAAGTTATAGAGGCCATGAGAGGTGGAGCTAGTGAGTCCTGACAAGGCAACTTGTTAAAGCAACTACCTTAGGTGGGGTTACTATAGAACCTTGCAGTAAGGGAAAGCCAGTCTCCCCAGATATAGCGGGAGGGTTTGATTCTACTGGCAAAGGGTGCTCAGAAAAACTCAGGACTTCAAGTCTCAGTTTTTTCTGAGTTGACACAGATGTTACCAGAGAAACTCTGGTTCTTCCTGCCAATGCAGTAAAAGAGTACAGCTCAGAGAGCCCATTAGCATGCAAGCAAAGTTTATCAGTGCATGGAAAGCAAAAGCAAGGTAGCTAGGGCAAGGGAGGCAAAAGCAAGGGTGCCCAAGGCCCAGGTAGCCAGCACCCAGATGGCCAGAGGCCAGGTGGCCAGAGGCCGGGTAGCCAAACAGGGGTGGTCAGGGGCCTGGTGGCCAGAGGCCCCCAGCCAGAGGCCAAGTAGCCAGACGCCCGCCCCCCCCCACCACCATGTGGCAAGACAGCCACGAGCCAAAAGAGAGTGAGTCCTCTGTTCTGATGACTTATATAGTGGCAGAATGAGGGTGAGGGAGTTGTATTTTGATTGACAGATAAAGTTGGTCCAGCTTTCCATGGGGATGTGATTGCCTAAGCATACGTGTGGGTGGGATCTGTTAGCCCAAATCCTTACCTTGCTTCATACTCTGTTTGCTCATTTTGTACGTGACGGGAGGAAGGCAATTAACTAAAGTTGTTTATGGGCTTTTTCTTTTGGGCACTAGAGTCCCCCTCCCCTTCTCCCTTCTAGGCCCTGGGGTGAATGCACAGTCAGGTTTTCCTTTTTCCAGCTTGTGGAGATGACACACATACACTTTCAATGGCTTCCCACCTCCCCTACACTATCATAGCTTCACTCGTTGTTCAGTGCCTGGCAGCCTTATCAAACCAGGCTCAGGACTGCTGGGTCACGGGTGCTGGCCAACAACAGCAGAGTAGCCTCAGGATTCTTCCTATGCTATCTCCTGCCACACAGATACCCCATTCCAGGTCCCACTCCTTCTCAGCCAGGGTCCTAACTTTCACATAAGAGATCGGCAAATTATAAACTGAACATATTCTAATTCTGCATTCTACACAATTAAATTATGGACTGATCTGCAGCAAGGTCAGTTCAGTGGCTACAGAAAACAAAAGATTCTTTTAGGTTTGCTAGAAACCAATTCTTCAGCAGTGGCTTTAGGTGAGAGTTTAAAGGCCTGAATTTGTCATCTTTTTGTGGTAAACTCACCAGTGCAATCAAAAGCAGATACTCTACCTTCTACTTTCTGTAGTTTTTATTATTACCAACAAAGATTTATATGAGAGCCACTTGGTCTCCAAGACATATGCTTCAGCCAAGACTTTAGTCATCACAATTAAATACAAGAGATTGTTTGATTAATCATGATATCGGTGCATGGCATGGATTACCAATAACTCATTTTTTTATTGTCAAGAAGTTAAGTAGTGTACTCAAGGCCAAGAACATAATTAAACCAATTCCAGAATTCTGTCATTTAGAATGTTTCCTGGGATTTCTCCTATTGCCATGTGTTAGGATCTAGTCAGGAAAACAGAGACCAAAGTCAATCAATATTTCAAGAGAGAATTAAATATAAGGAATTGGTTACACAGGTGTAGGTGAGATGAAGGAGCAAGATAGAAATGCTGAGAAAACCAAAAGATAATAAGTGCAGCTACCACCACTTAACCCAGAGGAATTCAAAGAGGGGTTTAGATTATCAGAGGCTAGAAGCTCAGAGAAGGGACACCTGGCTGCTCCAGGTACATCTGAGGAGACAAAGGAGCAAAATACCAAAAGAAATAAGAGCTCAGAACAAAATGCTTATGTACCTTACTAACAGGAATAATAAGCAAACAGGATTAAAATCCCTTCTATCCTCCTAACTTCCATTTTTTTTTAGAAGGGGTACAGGCAAGTAGGGCTTGCTATTGCCAAACTTAACAGGCAAAGAATTCTGGGAAATGTAGTTTGAAAAGTCTCAGCTACATCATCACTGAGCAGAATAGAGAAGGGTAAATTTGGAGTGAAATAACAATAGCTTAGTAACTGGTACATTGCTATTTCCCATGGACTCATGTTAACAAACTCAGGAGACTGAAGCATCAAAAACCAAATACTAACTTAGTATTATACAATAAAAGTGTAATTGCCATAGAACCAGGATGCCTAAAGTCAATAGAACAGTACATTGTCTCACCCTAGGCAGACCTTTGGGAGGGTTAACAAGGAGTTCTGATCCTTGGTTCTAATTCAGCCTTTATATTTTGAGCTTTAAATATGTGTAAATACTAATAACCTCCATAATTCTGGTATTAAAATGCTGATTTCATTTTCTTATTTTTTAATTTTTCTATTTTTTAATTGACTATTGGGTACAGGTTTAAAGTGTACAACTCAATTAAATATCATCTGCACACTGCATTGTGCGCCCATCACCCCCAAGTCTCTTTTGGTCCCCATTTTGCCCCCTTTGCCCACCTCCACCTTCCCCTGCCCCCATATCCCTCTGGCTAACACTACACTGCTGTCAGTGTCTATGTGTTTTATTATATATAATATATATAATATATATAATATCAGTGCATTTATATATATACACATATACATGTATACACACACACACACACACACACGCACATATATATATATATATATATATGCCTATACACATATGCATATATATGGGACAGGCATGAACCCCTCACCTCACTGAATCTCAGCTGCAAATGGCGATGATAGAAGTATTTGTCCATGGCTTGTGGGGAGTGCTGTGTGCATGAAATAAGAAAACACATGTAGCACTTGGCCAGCCCTTGTCGGGCACCGAGTAAGCACGACACAGATCATCATGGTCATTTAAAAAAAGCTTATTAGACACATGTTATACTAGCTGATTAATTTTCTTTCTACGTCCCCACCTATCCAGTGAATGATTCTCATTACTCTCCACAAACTCCCCGCATTTCTCTTGGAGTTTTGATTCTTCCAACAGGAAAGATAGTAAAAGGAAGGGGTCTTCTTGGGAACACAGTAGCATCAAGTTCTCCTTTTTTTGTTGTTGTTGGGGTTTTTTTTGTTTTTTGTTTTTCTTTTTTTTTTTTGTTTTGTTTTTTTTTTTTATAGCTAACATCTTTCTTTCATTTACTACAAACAACCAGTCAGTTCAACTGGGGTCAAAAATAGCCAGTGGACTCAACCTCAGGCTCCAAGCAGGTCATGCAAAGACTCAAAACCCAGAGGCTCGACAATACCCAGCCTTGTCCGCCACACCCTGGCCGAGCAAGGAAGGAAGAAAAGTCCAGGGGGTGCGGAGAATTCTTCACCTGCAGAAGGGGGACTGGGGCTAGGCGCTGGACCCCTTAGGAGCAAGGGGCTATACAGCTGGGCTGGAAGCTTCCCCCAGGAGTCTGACCACAGCACCAGGCTGACCCTCTGGGTAGGACCCTTTGCCTGTTGTGAGGCCCACCCAACCCAGCTGCTGTCCACTGGGGCAGGGGCAGGTGTCAGGTCACACCCAGGCCTCTCTCCTCTTGCTCCTCCCTTCTGAGCTGCCTCATGCCCAGCCAGCCTGACACAGTGAGAGCCCGCATCAAAGCTCTCCTTGATGCCCCCCTGATTTTCTTTGCAATCCAGTCCAAAGAATATTTTCCTTACATCACAACTTCTCTCCAATCTTCAAACTTATTACTAAGTTCTTCCCTGTTTTCCCAAAGATCTAAACATTTGAAACTCAAAAGACAGAAAGATTCCTTTGGCTCAGCTATGCACTCTTTGCCTGGAAGGCAGGAACATAAAATAGTACCTTGGGACACAAAGTGCAGTCCCCAGACCAGCAGCACTGGCATTGCCTGGGGGCTTGTTAGACACATGCAGCTCAAAGAAAACAAATCTATGAAATAAAAAAATGTTCATTAAAGACTCTTAAAGAAATCTATAATCAATTAAAGTCAAATATTGAGATAGAGGGGGGAATGTTGTTTTGAATTAATAGCTGTGATGGTTTATCTTATGTATCAACTTGAAGAGAGTTTTTGGAAGTGATTAACACTTAAATTAGTGGGCTTTGAGTAAAGCAGATTGCCCTCCATAATGTGAATGGGCCTCCCCATCCAATCAATTGAAGGCCTGAATAGAACAGAAAGACTCACATCCCAAGCAAGATGGAATCTTCCAGCAGACTGCATTTGAACTTCTCCTGCCTCAAGGGCTCTCCAGATTTTGTACTTTCCAGTCTCCATAATCACATGAGTCAAATCCTTATAATAAATATCTTTATATATAATAAGTCTACACATACACACATGCCCTCTTCTAAGTGCCCCTTAAATTCCTCTTCCTAAATGACTGAGTACACCCCAGTCTGTGCTAAACACCTACATAGGTCTCATTTCTTCAGAGACTTTCCACTTTGAAAACAAACAGAACTAGAGATTTATTTGATTATTTTGTTGTTGTGTGCCAATTCTGACAATTTAATTCTGTTTACACGTGTAAATTCCTTCAATTCTGTCTTATTTAATGTCTATGAAACTTGAATTTACAACTTTGGTAATTGAAAATCAGAATACAGATGCTCCTTGACTTACAATGGGATTACAGCCTGATAAACTGATCATAAGTTGAAAATATGAAGTCCAAAATGCACTTAATACATCTAACCTACAGAACATCATAGTTTGCCTAGCCTACATGAATTGTGCTCAGAATACAACATTCAGAAAAAGCTGGCAACACAGTACACTGTGGAGGATTGGTTGTTTACCCTCCTGATCACATGCCTGACTCGGAGCTGTAGATCGCTGTCAAGGCCCAGTACCACATACCACTCACCTGGGAAAGGAGCAAAACTCAAAAATTCAAAGTGCAGTTTCTACTGAGTGTATATTGCTTTCTCACCCTCGTAAAGTCAAACCATCAGAAGTCGAGAACTGTCTGTATTCTTCCTCAGATTCCCTCATTGTGATTCTCAGTTAAATTTACATTTTTTTCAGCGGTGCTTGAATCCTTTTCTCACTGTCATAAAATATGATATAATACCTTGCACACAATAGAGAAAAAGTCTCCTTTTGTTTTCAGTAATTTGATATGTATTTATTGGTAGGATAGAAATCCTAAGATGACAAAAAAAAAAAAAAAAAAAAAACAGAGGAGAACAAATTGATTTTTATTCTCCTTCAGTGTTCTTTAAATTAATTTATTCCCAGTTTTATAGTCCGAAGGCCCTATGTTGGAGTGGACAAACTCTAAGAAATACATCAATACCTTTACAGATACTACATAGAAAAGTTTGTCTCATTCATTCATTCATTTAACAAGCATGTTAAACTCAAAAGGTCTGGGCTGTACACTAGGCTAGGTGCTGCAAAGATACCACTAAAGCCCTGGCTGGGCCACCCAGTTGGTTGAGGTGTCGTCCCATACGCCAAAAGGCTGCAGGTTTGATTCTGGTCAGGGCACACACCTAGGTTGCAGTTTTGATCCCAGACCAGCGTGTATATGAGAGACAAATGCTCTTCTTGCATCAATGTCTCTCTCTCTCTCTCTCTCTCTCATCAATAAAAACATATCCTCAGGTGGGAATTAAAAAAAAAGAATTTCATCCCAAAATTTGTTTGGCTGCAAAACTGGATCTCAACTAAATGAGGGTATTTATAGTCTTTATTGTTTCCACTTGAATGTTTATATCTTTCACTGCCAAAATATTTATGTATTTGGCTGCAAGGTGAAGATTCAGACCCTCTGAGGCTATTTCACATTAATCAGGCATGCACCATTTTGCCTTTTCAAAAAGGTAGAAGAAAAACAATCTGATTCTGAAATAGTTCTGACTCCAAGCGTCTCAAATAGGGATCGCAAATCTGTTCCCAAGGAACTTGCAGACCTGTGCATGTCGGAGTCACCTGATCAGCTGTTAAAACATTTCAGTGCTCAGCTCTCACTGAGATCTTTTAAAACAGAAAGACTGCAAATGCCACCAGTGTAGTTTAAAAGCTTCCCAGGTGTTTCTCATATACATCCAGGTTTGAAAGTCTCTGTAATTGAATACAGAATGATCAGATTCTGGTTAGGTGACTTTAGGAGTCTGCCAGAGTTCATCATCCTGTCTTTTTAGGGAGGCGCTGAAAAAGTGGATTATGTTGAGAAGAGAGTGACCAGACAGTGACCAGAGAGTTATTTTCTGATATCATGATTTCTTATGATATCAGAAAATAACTCAAATAATTGGAAATATTTGATGCGAGAAGAAAACACTAAAGCAAAATATATATACTATTAGTCTATAGGGTTTTATTTTATCTACATGGTTCCAGAAGATAAATTCTAAATCAACAAAAATTTATTGAACATTCCCTTGTGCTAAGATCTATTCCAGGGACTTTCATATATGTCCTCATTCAATTACTTTTATTCTCATTTAATGTTATTCTCACCACAGTAGTGTGAGGTAGGGATGATTCCTATTTTACACATGAGGAAACTGAAGCCCAACAGTAGAGCATTTTGCCCAAGATCACAAAACTGTTAGCAAGTGAATTCAAAATTCAAAACTAGTTTTACCAAACCCCACATTTTCTGTGTTTTCTACACTCCCTCTGAGACAAAAAGTCACAAGAAGACAGGTTTGAGGGCTTATAATTAGAAAAATGTTTCTAATCATTAGGACAAGACTGAGAATGTCATGGAAAATCATGGACTATAACATTTTTCATTATTAGCAGTAATCGAGCAAAAGCTAAGTGACTACTTAGCAAAAATATTGCAGTTGGGTTTCAATGTCAGATAACACATTGGATGACAAATATCTGAGTCTCTCCCAATTCTGAAACTCTTAAATCTATGACTTTAAATATACAAGTGGAAAGCTAAACAACAAGCCAGTCAGCAAACAACTAGGAACCAAATGCACAAGTAATATAGAAGTTTCAAAAGCAGGGGAGGGCTCTATGAACAAACACTGTGCTCCAGAAATGACTTCCTGGAGGTACCTTAAGAATGGCTTGGCCTTTGGCTGGGCATTTCATGAAGAAAGAACCGCACACAGAGGCAAACATATGTGTATGGGAGCCAATGATTATTGCTTGGGTAAAAGGCTCCTCCAAAGAGGTAATAATGAGTAACATTACCAGAGGGGAGGGGACGGAATTTCAGGGGAAAAGGGGAACGGTTTAGAGCAACAAGTATAAAGGACACATGGACAAAAACTATGGGGGGTGGAAATGGGAGGAAGGTGGGGAGGGCTGGGGTGGTGGGCTGGGGGCGGGGTAAAAGACAGAAAACTGTACAATATCAACAATTAAAAAAATACTGATTAAAAAATACAAATTAAAAAAAAAGAAGGAGTACGTAACAGAATATGGATATGAAAATCAAGCCAATCCTTGAAGACATCTTACTCTCTGAAGGGTTCTCCAGCCTGTGTATGTACACCCTTTTCTTCAGCTGTGAAGTGAGTCTCTGTTCCTTCTTTCAGTATAATCCTAGGACCTGTAGACACTACTACTATGTACTACTATAAATAGCCTCACGTAATCCATGGAAAAATATTATTATACTTAAAAAAAAAAAGAAAATAGTATTGGCAAGAGGGTTCTGGGGGCTATTTTTCTCCCTAACAATGGACAGTCTTTAAAATGTTTTTTCCCAAGGTGTCACATGAATAATATTTTTAAAAATTTTTTAAAGAACAAGAATACTAACCAGCAGATGGCTGCAATCCTACAGAGTCCAAAAGAGGACAACAGTAAGAGGATTAGGAAGCAAGGAACAGGAAGAATTATCAGAACCTTTGCACCAACATGAACTTTAAATGTATTAAAAATATAATTGTAAAAATTAAACTATGACTGTACTAAGAGAAAATTTCAGTAGCGAGAGGAGTTGGAGGTGGGTAAAAAGGAGAAAGGATTAAGAAGTACAAATCAGTAGTTACAAAATAGCCATGGAAATGTGAAGTACAGCTCACACAGCCAGTAAGTGGCAGACCCAGGATTTACAACCAGAACTCTCCAACATCAGAAGCTCTATTGCATTATGGATACAGATCATCTACCTAACTCTAGGGCTTTGTCACACCATGGTAATGCCAGTCTGGCCAGGGCCAGACCACTACCCAGAAGACCCTCCAAGAGTCCTCGCTTCCATGCTTTTCTGCCAGTCACAGAAACTGCCCACCTTCCTTCCAATCACCTAGAGTATACATTTGGGGCCCTTTGCAGTAACACTTCTGCTGAGTCAGGAACTTTCTAACAAAGATGCTGGAACATGCATGTTCTTAATAGGAAACTAGTATATGTCCCTCGGCCCGCATAAGCATAGTTTTCTTAAAGGTCAACACAGTGTAGCTCTGGTCATCATCTCACCCGAACTATACCTGAGTACTACAGGGATTCACTGTGAGCCAACAATGGCAGTGGAGTTCTTCAACTGCATTTTAACAGAGTGTGTAATCTATAGGCTTTTCTTCTCTTCCTTCATCAATATCTTTGCACAGATGGTTTTTCATGAAGGGAGATTTCAAGGATGGTCTATAAATGAGCAGCATTCAGAAATGTTTTTCACCCTGATATAATTTAGTGTTTTAATAAAACCTCTTAATGATGTGCAACGAATAGCAGAACTTGTGTCTCTGTAACTCATGATAATTAACTCAAGGTGTAAACAACTCGAGTCATAAACAATGTTGGCCCAAGGCTGAGCAAAAGAGAATGGCAGAAAGAAAGGCAAAGCTTGATAAATCTCTAGTCATACTGTAGTATCATTCATTTTTTTAGGGGAATTGTATTAAGCTTTGTTATCGTTGAGGTATTAATGTTGTCATCCGTCAAATCATTGTTCTCAAATTCTCTAGAAAGCAACTTCTGGTATTTTCAGGATAAGAATGAATGAAATGTTTCCTTTTGAAGTAATCTTCCTTCCCATAATCATCACTTCCTTGCAGAGTGTTACAATACCTGTTCCCCCTACCCCTCCATTATGCCACCACTTCTCAGTCAAGGTTGGTCAAAGCATGGGAATGCTGTGATGGAGATTTCGGACCATTCATCACCATCTGCAGAGATTGCCCAGTGCCTGTCAAACTCTTTGACTCTAACCATCTGAAGAACAATTTGTCTTTTAAGCCTCTTAGTCAAATATAATTTTAGAGTCACTTTAAAGCTTTGAAATAGAGCATAGAACCAAAATTTAAGCATGAAAATGTCTTTGATGTAATATTTTATTCCTACAGAGAAGACATCTGTTCAAGATGTACTGTACTCATGTCTGCTCATTTACATTATTTCTGATGGGACATCTGCAACCAGACTCAAGAAATAGCCTTGAATATATATATATATAGGCTATAGACTCAAGAATATATATAGATATATCCTTGATATATATAGATATAGATATATGAAATAAAAGCAATACACAAAGACAAAAGGAGAGGAACACAAAAAAGGTGGGTCTGAAATAATCTCTTTTTTTAAAAAAAAGATTGATTTATTTATTTTTAGAGAAAGGGGAAGGGAGAGAGAAATAGAGGGAGAGAAACATCAATGCGTGGTTGCCTCTTGTGCACCCCCAACTGGGGACCTGGCTTGCAACCCAAGCATGTGCCCTGACTGGGAATCGAACTGGTGACCCTTTGTTTCACAGGCCTGCACTCAATTCACTGAGCCACACCAGCCAGAGCACTGAAATATTCCCTATCTTCAGACTTCTGTTGCTTAAATTGAGTTCTAGCATTTCTACTTGAAAACATCTCTTTTTAAACTTAATCCAGACATAGAAGAGAAAACACATCTGCTGTTCTCCCTACATTAGGCCAACCCTTCTCTTCTTCTCCCCAAGGAAAGAGGAATTGTTAGCAGATTGATAAGGCTCAAAATATTCATTTGGCCACACTTAAAAGTACATGAATTCACTGTGCATTTTAAGTGCCTAAGGAGCACACACATTCTCTCTTGGCTGTCTTTCTTCTCAGGGCTGGGTGTGTAAATAGACATGGCATTGCCACCAAAGAAAGGCAGGTCTTGCCAGATCTCAGGGAGTTGTTAATTGCTTCTCACTTCATAACTCATGGCTGCCCAGAGGGTGGGGATATGACAAGATCTGATTAGTGTTGGGAGCAGTAGGTGGGAGTCCCTGCTTAGGCTTACATGAACGCTTTTAAAATAACCACTAATAAATTAAGGTACAAAGGTAATCCTTTGAGAAGTACTGATATAGGATATATGTATCATAAATTGACCTCGGCCAACTGCCCTTCACCTACTCTCCTCTTGCTGAAAGATGAATTGTAATTCATGGAAGCAGCCCTTTGGTGAGAAAGGAGTTGCTTCTGCTGGCTAATTAGACCTGAGTCTTACATACTCACATAGCAACATGATGTAAAATTGCACCTTAGCCCCCACCAGTATGGCTCAGTTGGTTGGAGGGTTGACGCATAAACTGAAAGGTTACGGGTTCAATTCCCAGTCAGGGTACTTGCCTACTTGAGGGTTTGGTCAGTGTAGGCGTGTAGGAGAGTTGACCAATAGATGTTTCTCTCTCACATCGATGTTTCTCTCCCTCTCTCTCCCTCTCTCCCTCCCTCCCTTCCCCTCTCTTTAAAATCAATAAGCATGTATCCGGGTGAGGATTAAAAGACAGTGCACTTTAGCCCTGGCCAGAGGGCTCAGTTGGTTGGAACACTGGCCCATACACCAAACACGCTGTGGGTTTGATCCCAGTCAGGTGATATAGGAGAGCAACTGATCTCTCCCCGCCCCTCCTCTCTCTAGCTCTAGCTCTCGCTCTCGCTCTCGCTCTCAACATCAGTAAACGTATCCTTGGGTGAGGATTAAAAAAAATCCCTATCTACAAATAGGAATCTGTACCTTATTCCTGTCTACCTTATTCCTATCTACCTTATTCCTATCTACAAAGCTCAGCTGAAAGCATTGCCTCTCTCACTTCTCTGTGCCATCCTTAGGCTGTAGCCCTTTCAGAAACTGTTTTCCCACCAAGACTGTCTGTGTTCCCTGTGACCTGATAGCACTAGATTAATGAGACCAGTAGAGCAGACAAGGGGACATAATATGCCCTGACCCAGGCCCTGTACCCTCCACCTCATCCCAAGGACTGCCCACTTCCTAGAAAAAAAGTACAATCAATAATGCTTTAGCCAGCCTTTTGAAATTCCTCATGGGTCAGAAGGCATGGGTTTTGCTGAATTTTACTCTTGAGAAGTTAACCAACTATTGAATTTATTTAAAAAGTCAGAGTACTAAGAAAAATACTTCTTTCTTCTCCAGGAAATTCATTTAAAAATTGGCATCTCACATATAATAATATCACTTACAGTAAGTCTGGAGCTAAAGTAAAAAGGACAATGTTTTCTCCCTAATAATCATCCTACAGACCTTTGAAAACCCTTAGGCACTAATTTTAATGAATAATACCTCCCCCCACCAACAATAACAATCACACAATATTGTGATTCTGATAAAACATTGCTCAAATATGAATGCATCTAAAATACTAAAACTTTTAAAGTGACAGAGGAACAAAAGTATTCTAAAATACTTGTATGATTGTATTCATTGTTGCTGCATTTCTGAAATGGAAAGCTCCTGGAGTCACTTAAAATATCTAATACACCCACAAAATATTAATTCCACCCTCTTTGTTTTTACTTTTAACTAGATTTTATATGGCTTAAATCTTTAAGCCATAAAAAATACCAGATAGGTCTCTTTTTTTTTTGGAGGGGGGGGAGTGGGGAGGCAGGGGAATCTCCGAGACATAATGTATTGTTTTAAACAGGACAGCACGACCCCATTGATGTTTCTGAAAGTGTATGCATGTGTGTGAGTTTGTATGTGTGTCCTTAGGAGGGTTTATTTATTCATTCAACAAGTACGTATTGTGCCCTCTTCTATGCCAGGCACTATTCTTTTCTAGACAGTATGGAAACGTAGAGGAGCAAGACAAAGTCCGTATTCTCGTGGCACTCACTTGTGAATGGAGGAGAAAGACAGCACACAGATAAATAAGAAACTTACAGATAGCCATCAGTGATACAGAAAAAATAAGACTGGTGGGCAAAGTGCATAAGATAGGCTGAGGTGAGATGTGCCCGCCGGCCGCTGCAGGACCCCCAGGCAGCACAAAGCCAGTGTGGTGAGACAGGTCAGCAGAAGATGGCAGAAAAAGCTGAAGCAGCAGGCTGATCCAGACCATGAAAAGCCTTTAGGTCATGTAGAGCAGTGTACATCCTATTTTATATGTAGGGAAACCAGTGAAGCTGGGATTGGGTGTGGGGGAAGGAGGGGACCCAAATGTCTTACACAAACACTCCCCACGCACACCCCCAGGGGATATTAGAAACACCTAATATTGAGGAAGAAATTTTCTCTTCACTGTTTTATTTTTTTAACTGCATGGATATATTTGCAATTTTTAATGGAAAAACGGACTAAGAATATAAGGCAGCAAGCTAACACTGAGTATATTTGTTTGTTTCTTTGTTTACTGAACGATACTTTTTAAAAACATACCTGTGATGTCATCCCTCCTCATGTGAACAAGAACAATGTCATTAGTTATTAACATTAACTAAGATCTCCAAGCTGCAAACTTGTAAATTCCCCCACCAATTCAGGCAGAAATTCTTCTCTTGAGTTCCTCCCTCTTTTCAGCCCAATGTGAACCAATTACTTAATCTCTCTAAATCCTAACTTGGGTTTCTGTAAAGAGAGAAATGATACCCACCTCGGATGTAATGAGTTAAATCAGGGAGAACTGACACTCGGGTGCATATCGAAACTACGCAGAAGTTTAAAGAACACAGAGGCTAACTGAAGTAGGATAAGGCCTGAACATCTTCGAGTCATACAGAGCTGCCAGGTGATTCTGATACATACCCAAGGTTGAAAACCACCAGTTAATACATTTGTCCAATGTAGTGCAATTCCTGGCCACACAAGCCCTAATAAAAAAGGGTTTGCTCCCTCACCTTTCCCACTTCTGCCTGAACCACAGAGTAACTGGTTTCCTTCCATTTCATCAAGTTCTTAAATTAACAAAATGAAAATTAACAGAGGTAAATGTAAGCTCCTGCATAAACAATTAACGAGTCAGTTGTATAAATACTGAATATTATGTACATGATTACAGCCATTTTTAGAATGATTACAGCCATTTGCATATGCATGAAATGAGTGGGAAGTGTGTGAGACCCACCCAGACCCCTCAGTCAGCGGCGGGGATTGTAGTGGATCTGCTCCAGCCTCCCTCTGCCTCCCTGACAGGTGACAGTGATGACTTGCAGCCGGACATCCAAGCCATGGCAGTGTCTCCTAACACTTCTGGCTGACTCAGTGCCTCCCATAATGGAGACCCTGTAGTTCCTGTGTCCCTCCCAGACCCATGGAGACCCACTGAGGCTCTGGCTCTTTCCCACCACCTCAGCTCCAAAGAAGAGCTAAGAAATCTGGGTTCCACAGAAGAGGCGCCAGATAAACACAGCTCACAAGTATGGAGGAGGTCACGTCGTCTGAGAGAAGAGACACAAAAAGGAGCCAACAGGTCAATAATCCCTCGCCCTTCTGAGTCCCCTCCCTACTGCCCTATCCACGTCCCTACCCCCAACTCCAACCACAATCCCAATATTGATCAGCCTCTAGAGCCATCCTCAGTCCTTTCAAACTCACCAACTAGAAGTGAGCTATTAAAACCAGGCAGTTGAACTCACCCTGGGTCATGAAATGTAATGGACATAGAGGATTCTGTACTCCCATCCCTGTAATTATCAGAGGCTGTGGAACAGATCTACAGAGATTCACCAGAAAACAGAAACAGGGTCTGCTATTGGCAGCAATTTCCTGATACCACAGAGAGTCCCTGCCACTCTTGATGATCGGGGTGTGATCATTTGCCATGGACCGGTGACAGCTAGGTGTTTTTTTACTCAGCCTCTTTCCAAAGGGAAGCTTATATTGCAGTTTTTCCTGCTACTACTTAATCATTGCGTATGATTCTGCTGAGAACCAATAACTTGTATTTTATTAAAAAGATTATATAAATAGAAAAAATGTGACATTGGGTATCAAAAAGGTGGACTATGAAAATTCACTTCTACCAGCATGATAACTGCAGTTTAGATTACTGTATCCTCCCTTCTAATAGCTGTTTTACTTTTTTGTTTTATTTATTTTAATATTTGCCAGCATGGAAGGTATAAAGCAATATGTCAATGTTAACTTAGTTTGCATTTTTATGACTAACAGTGCATTAAAGCATCTATTGATATATTTATGAGCCATTTGGATTTGTTCTTGTGAAATGCATATTTATGTCCTTCATTTATTTTCTGTTGAGTCATTTGTCTTTTTGGTCAAACTACCCTTCTGGGACCACTCCCTACTCCCCTATCCACATGCCTAACGCCAACCCCAACCATAACCCCCAAATTGAATATCAAATCACTCTCCATGTATTACAGTATTGACCCTTGCTTGCTAAGTTCATCACCTACTTTGTAAATATGTCTCCCAAATCTAATGATTGTCTGCAGGAATTGCTTAGATTTTATTTTGCGTACAGAAATTTTAATATTTATTTCCTCAGATATACCAATTTTTCAAAATAACTCATAGGATTCTTTTTAAATTTATTATAGGGTCTTTCTGTCACCCTAGATTGTAGACATTGTCTCCTAGTTTTTTCTAAAGTTTTTAACATTTTAATTTTTATATTTAAGTTTTTCAACTTTTATACATAGGAAATGTTGGTATGCAATTTTGTTTTCTTATAAATGGACAATTAGTTGTGCCAACACCACTTATTAAATAAGTCTTTTCTCTAAAAAATGAAATACATTCATCATATATTAAGTTTTCATGTTTCCTGCTCTGTGTCTGAATGAAAAATTTGTCTACTCCTATGCCAGTTCCATATTACTTTGGTTTTAGTAGCTTTACACTATGTTCTGATATCTGGGAAGTACCCCTCACTATTCTTTTGGGTACATTTCTTTGTTATTTTTAAGATTTTTTTCTCTTCCAACTGAAGTTCAAGGTCATTGTGTCCAGTTCCCAAAAAAAATCTAAGGTGGTATTTTAATTGGAATTGTATGAAATGTATAAATTGCTTTGGAAATACTTTGCCTTTTCATAATTAAATCTTCTCATCCAAGAACATGGTATGCCTCTCAGTTTATTCAGACCTTGATGTTAGGTTGAAAATTATATAGTTTTATTAATGTAGAGCCTTCATTTGTTTTGTTAATTTTTGGGTCAATTGATTGCATTAATGGTATTATAGAGGCTGACTCCCTCTCCCAACTTCATGTGACTTGCTTTGGCCATAAAAAGGGGACAGAAGTGACAGAATGCTAGTTCTAAGCCTAGGCCTCAACATGCCATGCATGTTTCTGCTTGTTCTACTGCACCTCTGCCATAGCCATGAATAGAGCTTTCTCTAAAGCCTCTTCAACCTAGAGACGGGCCCCAGAGAGCAGAGCCACTCAGCTAAGCCCAGCCAAGAATTGTGGGTGAAAATACCTGTTGGCATGGTCCATGTGGAGGTCCTATTTGGCATTCTCATTGTGCTGTGGTGAGGAAAGCAGCTTCCTGCCACCTGTGCTGGGACTTCTGCATGCACACCAAGTACAACCAAGCCATTTTGACCAAGCAAGTTGGAGCAGGTATTCTTGTCTAAAAGCAGCCATGGCAGCTGCACATTAGAAAGGGATGTACTGTGTCAGAGAGTAACGTGTCAGCCCTCTCTCTTTCTCTGGTTAAGGATGAAATAATATGCACATGGAGTGGGTCGTCACAACCTCTGTATGATAAACAATTGCTCTATTTCTCCATGTAGCTTGCTTGCATGTGAATTTTAAGTGCTAGCTATTATCTGAGTTTGGCCTATGAATGTCAACAAATATATAAGCATCTCTAAATTCTTATTTTCCAACAACAAAAATAATAGCTGGTGTGTTTTAGTTTTTACCATAAAAAAATACCAAAGAAAACAGTATTTTATTGAGTGGGCCAAAAAGGTTGTTTGGTTTTTTTCGTAAGACAGCTCTAGTAGTACTTAGTTGTCTTCAACTTCATTTGAAATAATTTTGTTAGATTGTATTGTGACAGCTGTCATATCAGTGTGCATTTTTTTAAAAAAACTATCAAAATTGGTGAATTTTTGTGTAGCCATTTTAATATTGAAGATGGGAAAAAATATGCAAAATTTTCAAGGTATTATGCTTTCTTAGTTCAAGAAAGGTAAAAACACAACTGAAACACAAAAAGAGATTTGTGCAATGTATGGAAAAAGTGGCGTGACTGATTGAATGGGTCTAAAGTAGTTTGTGAATTTTTGTGCTGGATATTTCTCACTGGATGATGCTCCACAATCGGGTAGACAAGTTGAAGTTTATAGTGATCAAATTGTGGTAATAATTGAGAAAAATCAATGCTATACCATATGGAAGATAGCCAATATACTCAAAACATCCAAGTCAATAAAGTTATTGGTTAAAATAAAAAACATATCCTTTACTTTACAGGAAAAAAAACTAAAGAGACTTTTTGGCCAACCCAATATAATATTTATGTGTTTTATTTTGTTAAGTCCTGATGAAAGAATCTGAGAGGTAGTTATTATTATTGTTTTCCTTTTATAGGTTACAAAACTGAGAGTTAGAAAGGTAAAATAACTAGTTCAAATGTCAGATAGCTTGGAAGTGGAGAAAATGAGATACAAATCCAGATCTGCCTGGCCCCAAGGATGGTCTTCTCTGGTTAGATAGCAGTGGTTCTCAAAGTGTGGTCCCCAGACAACAGCATCAGCATCACCTAGGAATTTGTGAGAAATACAAATTATTGGGTCCCACCAAACTTACAGAATCAGAAACTCTGAGAACGGGGTCCAGGAATCAGCATTTTAACAAGCCCTCCTCACCAGGATTCTGATGCCTGCTCTAGTTTGAGAACCACTGCTCTCTACCATACTCCCTCTACAAAATAACTTGAAAAGAATGAGAGAATTCTGTGAGCAGGAATGATCTGAAAGACTTCCCGCAGAAGATATACTATAAGCTGCGCTTTACAGGATGGAGAGAATCAATGTGAATGTATGAAGGAGATAGGAAAAACCAAATCCTCTCACCATAAGATCCAGCCATTGCACTCCTTGACATTTACCCAAGTTGAGCTAAAAACTTATGTTTAAACAAAATCCTGCTCCCAGGCATTTATGGCAGCTTTATTCATAATTACCAAAATTTGGAAGCAACCAAGATGTCCTTTGAGAAGTAGATAAATAAATTGTAGAATACCCAGACAATTGAATATTATTCAGTGTTAAACAGAAATGAGCTATCAAGTCATGAAAAGACATAGAGGAAACTTAAATACACATTACTAGCCAAAAGAAGCCAATTTAAAAGGTTAAGTAACTAATAGTTGTATGTCTCCAACCATATGACATTCTGGAAAAGACAAAGCTAGAGGGAGTAAAACAATTAGGGGTGATGGGCAAAGGAATTTTTAGGGCAGTGAAAACACTCTGTATAATACTATAATGATGGGTACATTTCATTATACTGTTGTCCAAACCCATAGAATGTACAACACCGAGAGTGAACCCTAATGTAAGCCATGACCTTTGGATAGTTAAGATGTGTCAGTGGAGGTTCATCGATTGTAACAAATGTCCTGCTCTAGTGGGGAATGTGGATAATGGGAGAAATTGGGCATGTGTGGGGGCAGTGGGGACAAGGGAAATTTCTGTGCCTTCCTCTTAATTTTTCTCTGAACCTAAAAATCCCCTTAACTTAATGAATAAATAAAAGTACTAAGTACCAAAAATATTTTGCCTAGGAAAGCTCAAAGTCAAAAGAGCTTTATTTATTTGGGTAGAAAAACCAAGACCAGCTTTCGTGGAGGAGGTAGTCATTAAAAGAGGGCATTACAAATGGTTAGAATCTGAACAAATAGCAAAGGAAAGGGTTGTCTAGGTCAGTTTCTCAGGCTTGGTGGAGGAGATCATTGTCAGGTGTTGGAGGAAATAATTCTTTGTCATGGGCAAGGCTGTCCTGTGCATTGTAGGATATTTAGCAGCATCCCTGGACTTTACCCACTAGATGCCAGTACCACCCTCCCATTGTGAGAACCAATCTCCAGACAGTGCCAGATGTTCTTGGTCGTGGGAGGAGGGAAAGGGCAAAATTGCCACTGGTTAACAACCAGTTATAGAACCAGGTGAAGGAAATGGCATGTGTGAAGGCATGGAGACAATTAGCATAGGGCATGAGAACTATTTGGTTGAAATAGTCTTGTAAAATTATTCGTTATGAAAGTCAAAGCCTGAAAGCAATAAAGTAATGAACAATGGGGTTAGAAAAGTCCCCTAGGAAACAAGGCTTGTTTAAACAGTCATTTAAACAAGGCTTTATACTTTTGATTTTAAAGTTTGAAGTATATTCTGTGAACAAAGAGGAGCTACTGAAGGTCTTTGATCTGGGAGTAACAGGTTCAGAGACCCAGGACTGTGGATGACGTTTGGAAAGGATTTAAATGACTGGTTAATATCCTTGGTGAAAGAATTTTAAAGAGTTTTCATATAGTTAAACCATTTACACTAATATTTTCTTTAACAACAAAAAATTTGGTAAATGTCAAAAGTTTTTATATATGTGACATTTGATAACAAAATATTTTTCTTAAAAAGTTTATTTCTTGAAAAAGTATATGGCACTATTTCTAACATTTATTCCTGTTTTCTTTATGGCACTACAAGCTCCAAAGGAAGTGACGATTCTCAGCTCAGAACTGGCATACAAAGGACTTAACATATTTTGTTCAACAAATAAACATTTTGACAAAGGATAATGAAATATGCAGGATTCAACAGAAGTAAGGCCTGCTTGAGTGTGGTTGGTAGGGTAATAATATGGATGTAATAATTTATAGTTTTAATTTGAACATTTCATCTAAAATGTCATATGGTGCCTGAGTCTGATATTGTTATGTTGCAGAATTACATGCTTATGATTTTGTAATAAATGAGTTTGTAATAAAAAAGGGATGTTATTTGCACCAGACCCTGTACATCTGGTTCTAGGACTTAAGTGACATTGATTTTTGCACTTCCACATTATCTATGTACAGTAATTATATTTCAATTTTCTTGTCTTTAGATTCTGTCTCTGGACTCTTAAAACCCTCAGCACAAAATGTTCACACCATTATTTCACATGTCTCTCAACACAAGTGCCATGTGCTTCTGTAGCACTGTGATGATAATATGGCCAATAATGCTGTTAGCTTTAAAAACGAGCAGATTATTGCCTGAACAAATCAAATAGGACACTCCAGATTTAGTGTTGTTAAACTGATATCTTTCAAGAGTTGGGGGAAATTATATCATATGGAAAAGAAAATAATACATTGTGTAGGATATGAGATATACTCAACTTATTAACATCTGACATAGACACAAATAAGTGAAGTTTATATGTGGAATTCCCATTCTAATTTATATAATGCTAAAATGTTAAAGCTGTTAACTCTCTTCTATTAGAGATAATCCTACTGATGCAGATCACATAGTAGAAATGGAATACGTATATTTTTCATGGATTGCTGCCATGAAGTGCATTAATACACAAATAATAATATAATGTTTAATTTATAGTTCTCCCAGAAAGAATCACATGACCTGAAAATTTTTACCAAGTAACCCTGAGTAACTAAAGATTTTTAACTGTGACAAAACGTCCTCTCTCTCCCCAAAGTAAATGGAAAATGAGAAACAAGAACCAAAATATCTTAATGAAGTCAAGGCATAGCTTAATCAAATATAAATATGAAGTCAAATATTTCACATACTTCTGGAAATACAGTAGAGACTTTTAAGAACATAGTTATTTTTATTAACATATACATGTATATTATGACTTCCTGCAGGATATTTCAAAAGTGAGATCTAATTTGATTGAATCTAACCTATTGGAAAAGAAGTAGTTCAAAGCTAAGATAAATAAATAAAATTAAAAAGACAGAGTTAAGTATCTGTGGAATTTTAGATGCTTTGAGCCAGCATGCATCTAAGACTATAATAGCCCATGACTTAGGACAAAGAAGTCCTGTTTATGACAAGTAAGAAATGTACTGATCCAGCCAGTCATTGTTTATAATCCCTCCCCTTAAGTGTAGGGCTGAATTAGTGATTTGTTTATAACAAATAAAATATGACAAAAGTGTAATTTATCATCTGAGATTAGATTATATAGAGATCATGGCTTCTGTCTTGGATGCCCTCTCTCACTATCTCATACTTTCACTCCAAGGGAAGTCATCTGTCATGTTAAGAGAAGCCTCCTGGATGTACATAGCAAGGAACTGACCAACAGCCAGCAAAGAATAGAAGCCCTCAGTCCAACATCCCAAAAGAAACTGAATTCTGCCAAGAACCATGTGAGTGAACTTGGAAGTGCATCCTTCCCCAGTCAAGCCTCAGATGAGACTGCAGCCCCATCTGATAGTTTGACTGCAGCATCACAAGAGACTCAAAACCAAAGGCATCTAGTATCTCTGACCCACAGAAAATATGAGATTATAGATTTTTTAAGCATCTATCTTTTAGGGATAATTTGTTGGGAATGATAGATTACTAAAACAAGGGGTGGTTTCAAGTCCTACAGAGGAACTAAAATAGGACTCCCAGTTACAGCTTTGCATTGCCTCCCTGTTGGAGAAATGTATTTGTGAAGTGTGCAGCTCAGAGGATTGATTCTTAGACAAAGGATAAGATCTAAAGATCAAGGGGTAAATCCCTCTCAAGTAACCCAGTAAAGTAAGAATTTACTTCTAATTTTGCTCAAAATAGATGCATTGAAATTTCTTTGCAAATAGAAACATTTAGTTGCACCTTGGAACTACCTGTTCTAGACTATATTTTTTTTAATCAGAGAAGAAAATGGAGAACTATCAGAGAAAAATATAAACCAGAAAGAGATGTGTTCCAAAGAGCTTAGCCTTTGAGAAAGTTCCGTACTTGGGGTTTGTAAAACATAAAATAAACTAAAATCCAAGATCCAATCCACTATAGCACCTATTCTGTGCCACAATTATTAGTTTATCTGTCTTCTGTACTAGATTATGAGAAATTTAGGTAGAAATTGAGATTTATTTACATATGTATCCCAACACATTTTACAAGGTGTAGAACACAGTAAACATTCAAGTATTTAGTGAATAAATATATCAATGAATAAATAACTCTAATGGACTAAGGTCTCTTATATAATAATGCATATTGTATTTATCAGATTATACAGGAATGGAATATCTCCATTTTAAAGATAACGAAGGAGTTTCTGGTTCAATTTAAGATGGTATACACTCACTACACCCTAACTCTCATGGTGATTACAATTAAAACTCCTGCAACAGAATACAAAAAATAATACATGAGGACTCTGAAAATACATAAGAGCAGGCATATTGGGGAAGAAAATCAAAACTCAAAGAACAATCTGTACAGTAGTTTCCTAGATTCAACTTGAGAGTAGCCCAAATACCTGTAACTGTGCAGCAGGTGTAGACATAAAATCTCCAACAGAAATTCTCTTTTCTGATCAGAAGACGAAGTAGCAACATGCCTGAGAGAGTGGGAGAAATCTCTATTGTGTTTTGTTAGTTTTTTTTTTCTTTTTCTCTATCCCAGCCTTCCCCAAAGCAAGCCCCAGTGTGAGGGAAGTGATGACAGTTATGGCCGAACAGGCTCCTAAAACCCTGAGAGACAGCTCCTATCTCCACCCAGAAAACGTGAGAAAGGGCCTGTCTCCTAACCCAAAAGACATGGTGGGAATCCAGGGTATTTCTTTCTCTCTTTTTTTTCTCTTGCCCCCGTGCCCAGTTATGTGAAGTGCACAATAGTGTGGAGAGGCTAAAACTAAAGAGAAATTGCAGATATCTAGTCAGGGGACTGGAGTGAGACATTCTTGGAGGCTGGGAAATTCACAGGGGAGAAAGCTGAAGAAGTCTTTCAATCCATGTATCCCTGTAGAAACACACACAGTCTCAGGCACCCCCGAGAGATGCCTGCGCAAGAGACCAAAACCAGCACAGGGAAGGCTTTAGAACCGAACAGACCCCCACCTGGGTCCCAGAATGGTACCCAGTGGGACACATTTCTGTAAAGACTTTAAAAACTGAACCACCGCCCACAGAAGACAGGATTTGTAGTCTGAACCTAACCAGGCTGACTGCCTGTTAAAACAGCAACAACAAAATCAACCATTTCCAGCAGATTTTTATAGGACTCAGAGGCTCATAACGTAATTTTCAAAACGTTCAGGATAAAATCTAAAATTACTAGGCATACAAAGAACCAAGAAAATCTACTGTAAATAGCTCTTAAGAGAAACTGCAGTCACCAGATGCCTGGAATCAAGTGGAAAGATTAAAGATGTAGAGGTCTCCTGTAACTCTATAATTATGTAAATTTATTTTATTACATCAGCATTTTCACAAACTAAGAACCCTGAGATGACTAATCTTGGATAAGAAAGCCCCTGGGCAAAAAGTAGAAGGCGTCTGAACCACCAGAACCTGGGAGTGGGCTCTGCTACTCACACACTGTGGCACCCGCAGCACAGACTGACTGAGGTCCAGCTCGGCTCCAGCACTTGCCAACTCTCCAACCTTGTGTAAGGACCTTAAGTAACCTTAAGTAAGTTCTTGGCATTAGTTTTTTAATTTGTGAAGTGGAGATAACAGTACCTTACTCGAAGGTACTTAAAAGAACCTGCTGTGAGGATTGAGAGAGTTAAAACATAGGAAGCACGGAGAGCGGATCCTGGGAAGACCTCAGCGCAGAAAGAAGGGGATCAGATGGCTCGTGTGCTCCTGTCTCTGCTCCTTCCTTCGCAGCCTCCTCTAAGATCTTTTGATTATGCAGCAGGCAATGTGCTAAATGCTTTACAGGCTTCACTCCATTTTAATCCTCACAATTTTCAAGTAGGTACTATTATTATTCACATTTTTCAGGTGAGAAAATTGGATTGGCTCACTTTACATATGCGCATACTCACAAATACATATTACACCCCACCAATTAGGTCGCATGTCTTACTTTTAACTCTTGAGTCTTCTGAGTAGCATTGTATATGTCTAACCCATCCATTATATATTGATTTCATAGGTTAAATCTCAAATGAAAACCCAATTACCCTTGCTTTAAAATTTCTTCAGTGGCAACACAGTTACCCCCATATGCCACCTACCTGACTATTGATTACCTTTCCCTTTAAATATGTACATTTTATGGTTTTTCAACCTGTCTAGATGCAACCTTTTGGCCTCATGATAGGCAAACCCTGGTTCATGTGCAGAAGTCTGGTCCAAAGGGTGTTTACTGCATTTGGTAGTAGGCACTTTCAGAGACAGTATGGGGACAGTTGTCAGTAGCCATTTCATGTTGCAATGACAGAAGCATAGTATTAATAGACCGATCAGACTCTTCCTGGCATTGGGAAGCAGATCTGAGTCCTTTGAAGAGTTTTCTTTAAAAAAAAGTTGATCAATTTTTCTGTACTTAATGCCAATGGCTGTGTCAGCATTGCTGATTGGAAGCTAAATACATGATTTCATAGCTATTCTGGGAAAACATGAACATACTGGAAATAGAATGAGGGAGGGTATGAGAGTGTAGACCCAAAAATGGAGACAAGCCAAACTGTTAATGACTTTCATGCATCTCAGCAGAAATCATTTCTCATGGTCTCTCTTGATATAGTTAGAATCTAGGAATGACAGATTTCCAAGTATGGATACTTAAGAAAGGATTATAAGAACTATAATTAATAAGAAAATCTAAGGTCTACTTTAAAATAAATAATGGTTGTTCAACAAATTTTACTGACCAAATTTTGCCTTGGTTCCCCATGAAGGTAGTACAGTAGAACTCATATGAGAACAAATGAGATGTGAGAGCTCAGTAACCTCAGGAAGCCCTTCAGAACTGGTGAGCAGGACAAAGAGGCAGAAGTTAGAGCGATGAGAGCAGAGCTACTCGTGAAGGTTCAGGAACTCAGACCCGTCATTTTGTGTGACTCCTTCCCATGGCAACATCTATATACAGATGAAATCAGGTAAAACTATAGTATCTACATTGTGAAAACCGAATCGTTGAATCCATTAACAATCATTACATGTGAGAGAAAACCTGACTCAAACTGCCTTTAACGACAAACAAATCTATGTCATCAAAGACTCGGTTTTTCTCCACTTCTCTACTCTGCCTTCCATAATAGAGGCTTTATCTGCAGGATCTAGGTACTGCATTTCCTGGGAAGCTTCAGGGTTTCTGTCCAGTGGCGGTAATATGGACGCGATAAAACCCACTTTACATCTTATACCTTATCATCTAGAACAAGAGATGTCTTCTCTGCCATTTCCACAACCGAATTTTTTCTTTACCTTTCTTTTAACAAGAGAGCTCAGCAATGATATCTACCTTTAATATCATCGTTCTGATCCAGTTATGCTCCTGCGTCTGGAACAATCACTATGGTCAGGAAGATGGGATACGTAGGTTGGCTTCTGTCAGCATGGGCCACATGTTCTGCAACAGATGTGTGATGTGCTCAGCTCAACATTCATAAATCTCCAAGCCTCAATCATCAGACCTTTTCTTCCTTCCATAATGTTTAATAACCCTTTGGGAGACTTTGCGGACACTGTGACAACTATCCTCCATTAGGACCAATGTAACCCAATGTAATTAAAGAGGTTCTAATAACATTGGACCTCAAAAGAGAAGGCTTTGCTATTTCAATCACTCCCCTCCCAGAATGCATCTGTTCTGCTCTGTGAATTACCCATTTCAGCACCCAGCTCTCCATACCAAAGGCTCATAGGAGAGACTGACCTTGTAAGGCCATATTTCCTCCAGAGAAATAGGTTTCTATTGGTTTATCTTTCTATAACTAATTTGTACTCTGAACAAAAGTTGAGGATCTATATCTCTTGGCCCAAAGAAAGTCAGACATGTTTACTTTCAACCTTTTAATAAGTGTAACCAAGACAGAAAAAAATGAACAAATCATTAGTGTACAGCTAAATAAATTTCATTAGGTAAACCAGCATCCGACTCAAAGCACAGAACTTGACCACTAGCCCAGAAGTCTCTTCTCATGTCCCTTTCAGTCACTTAACCCATACCCACCAACACCAATCAATATCTTGTCTTCTAACACCATACATTGGTTTTGCCTGTACTGGCTTTATCTAAATGGAATCACATCCTATCTACTCTTCTCTGCCCAGTGTCTTTAGCTTAACTTCATGTTGTTTTATGTAGTTATACTTCCTTTCCCTCTTACGTTTACACTGTGAGCAAGAAAAATAACTGATGAATTTATCACTGTACTTGGAGAAATATACAGGATGGAGTTTCAAGTTATAAAACGTTCTTTCAAAGCTGTAACACAAAGTTTGATTCCAGAGCTCCAGGATCCTTCTGGGTGGTGAGATGGGTAATAAGTGCAACTCACTGTGATCGTACCCTGACAATACTAACTAACATTTATTAAGTACATCCAGAAACTGTACTGTTTTACATGGACTATTTTATTTAATCCCCACAACTATATGATGCTTTATACTTTAGAGATGAAAAAACTGAGGTCTTAGGTTATGAAACTTGTCTAACTAAGGTTATGGGCTAGGTACATGTCAGAGCTGTACATGTGTCTGGATATGAATCCAGGAAGAGTCTCTGGAGCCCATGTCCTTAGTCATTAAGCCATGCCCTTCTCACACTAAATAAAATAATATTTTCCCACTATTCCATGCAATGTACATATTTACTTCCACTCCACTACAAATGCAATAATAATAATAATAATAATAACAATAGGAAAAATGTCTTAGATGAGTTTCCACTACTTTAAAAAATAATACCTGTAGTTTCAAGGAGTATAGTTGATTAAATTAATCGACATGTTAAAGGACTTACCATAATTTTTATTACATTTTTTTTTTGTTCCTCTTCCATTCATTCCATGTGTTTCCTGGATATTCATTGATGGATTTAAGCCAAACAGCATACCACATTACCTGGTGATAGTAATTAATTCATGAAAGGGCACATGATCCAATTCAGGTCAATGAAACAAGAGATGTTTGTTGGAAGGCTTAGAGAAGAGAGCATCCTTGTTCTCTTGCTGAAGCTATATGGAAGGATACCTGTGATTCTTCTAATTGGTAGGGTATATGAATGTGAGGCCTAGAATTGCTACCATAAAGAAAGTGAGCTTGAAGATTAAGCAAAGACATGGAGAAAGGAAAAGCCAAGAGAATCGCTGATGAATAAAGAGCTCTGTAGTCCTATGCCTGGAAAGCCCCCTCAACTCTTCCATTACAACATTACATGACAAAGTTTCAAGATCACAGTGGTGTAGCTATATAGTGAATCTACCCAACAGATATGTGTAGCAATATCTTACATCCTACACTTAACACCCCTGCTAGAAAACTAATGGTATTTCTTCTGTAAAACATACTTACTAAGGTCTTTGCCACACTTCACAATCATGGCTAACATTCTTCTCCTTTGTGCCCGCACACTTCTATTCCCAATAGCTGAATTATATTGTCATCAAGTCAGTTGGGTTTGCTCAAACCTGTTTGTTCAAATTGGTCTTATCATTGTAAATATGTGGATTCAAATAAATATCACAAAAGTCAATGAAATATACATAAAAAACAAAGGTGTTTCAATAAAAATTAAGTGTTTTAGAAATGCTAGGCAATAAAATCAAATCATATTGTCTATTCACTTTAGTGACTCAATAAAGGTAAATCACTAAGAACTATTGAATTAGATGTCATTGAATTAGATGTTAGCCAGGCACTCCAAAATATAGGTGAAAACTTTTTCATAACATAAGAGCTTTCTCTCAACTCACTTCACAAGTGTTTTTAACTTTCCAGTCTATTTTAAGAAAACAAAACTGAAAGATGTAAGTGGTGACTACTATGTGTACACCTAAAAGATTACAAAACTCCAATCATGAGATCCACATGCAAAAAAAAAAAAAAAAAGCCATGACTCTCTTCCAAGTTTGATGGATAAACATACATTTATGTTTTAAATTTTCATTTAAATACATATTTAAAATATTGATTTTTAAAGAGTCTCTGAGAAAAAAAAAAAAGAAAAAATTTTGAAAAAAAGATTCTAGGTTTTAGCCACATTGCTGGTTAGCTAACCAACTAATCAGCCCAGTCCCAATGTGCCAGGTAAAAATGTTTCTGCCATGTTCAAAAACAAGTAAAGCTGCACACTTTACTTGTTTGGGCCCAGCAAGTGCTGTGGGCCCAAAGTGAGATGCAGCAACCAAGAGTGGATTATCACAAATAAATCCAGTTTATACTGGAAGCGATGATGGCTTATAGAGTCATACTGTCTTCTATTTTACATGCTTGAGAATTGGAATAATGTCTCTCTCATAATAGGTGATGAAAAAACATCTTATGAAATTCTTTTCCTGGAAGTATGCTACTTTCATCGCAGACTGCCATTTCATCAGCTGGGCATTCCTAAATCATTATAATGATAAATCATTTCTATACTCTAAAGGATCTGAGATTAATCCTTACCATTTTCTCAAAAAACATAAAGTAACAAATAAGGCCAATAAAAATGTATCCTACTTATGACTTCTTTGTTATATGCATCTTCTTTCTAAATAATTTGTGCTACCCAGATAGAATCTTTCTAATATACTAATTGTTCTAATGTATTGGGTTGGCTAAAAAGTCCATTTAGTTTTTTCTGTAAAATAAAAGATACATTTTTCATTTTCACCAATAACTTTATTGACTTGGATATTTTGAGTATGTTGGCTGTCTCTCACATGGTAGAATGTTGACTGTTCTCATTTAGTGTCTCAATCTGATTGCTATTAACTTCAACTGGTCGACCCAACCATGGAGCATTATCCAGCAAGAAATCTCCAGCACAAAACTTCTCAAACCATTTTTGATACATTCAATCAGTCACAGCACCTTCTCCATACACTACACAAATCTTTTTTGTGTGTTTCAGTTGTGTTTTTTACCTTTCTTGAAATAATAAATCATAATATGCCAAAAATGTTGCATATTTTCTGTCATCTTCAATATTAAAGTGGCTATACAAAAAGTTCATAATTTTGATATTTTTTTAAATGCATGCTGATATGACAACTGTCACAATACAACCTAACAAAATTGTTTTGAATGAAGTTAATGACAACCAAAAGCCACAAGAGCCATCTTATAGGAAAAAAACATGAACTTTTTGGCCAATCCATCCTAAATGCTCTAATTTCAATGTACTTGCCTCACTTAATGTTGAACTATTAAACAGCTACAAATTGATTTGTCTGTGTTTCCAGAAAGGTCACATTTATTTTCCTTATACTCTGAAAAAGGAGGCTACATACAGACAATGGTACACTTACTGGCAAGTACAAGTTGCCGAAATAGAATGCCTTTTCTTTAGTGTTTTTATCATCTGTTTTATCTATTAATTTTTCCCATTAATTTATATCCATTAGTCAAATATTTGAGTTAAAATTTAATGTTCAGGGATAGGTAATTTGCAAAGGAACTAAGATAGTATAGAACAGAATGAAAAGATTTTCACTTCTGAAAAGATTTATTTACACTTCCTATCTCCACATTTTCATCCCCACCCCCAAATTTCTCAATCCCCTAGAATTTGGCTTCTGCACCATCATTATCAACACCAGTGAACTCCATATCATTAAATTCAACTGATATCTTTCTGTCCTTGAATTATATTACTTTATCTCTCAAGGCCTTCAACAGTTGGACCTGTTTATACTCTCTTTCCTTGAATTTTTTTGACTCTGCTCTCTCCTGGGGTCCTCTACCTAACTACTCCATCCTGTGCCTTCATTGCAGGTTTTCCTCTTCCACCAGGCCAGTAAATGTTGGAGTCCCCTCCATCTTAACCCTAGACACTGTCTTCACCGCTCTACTCACTTCCTTCCTAGGAAGTTTCACATGTGCACAGTGGTTAGATTATTCCCTATTGTATCAGCTGTGGCTGTGCAGACAGATCACAAATTTATATCTTTGGCCTAGAAAGTCATCTAAGCCCCAGGCCCAGTTATCCAACTGCTTACTGGTAGCAGACACTGAGGAACAATGGTCACACCCGTGCCCCTCAAAAATGATTAGCCATCCAGCTGCAAAGAATGTGGTAGGCTGACAGTCTTTGACTATTGATTCCACCAGGCTCCATCTCACGTTTCAAGGTAAAGTCATACTGTTCTTACCCAAAGCAATGAAGATGGGTAAAGGTAGTGGCACAAAGGCTTAATCATTCCCACACAATACAAGTCCCCTCTAACAGATAATCTTTGCTCCTTAACTATCCAGAGGGCTGACAGAGACTTCGCCAACACTGCATCAGGGCCTAATGGTTCTGTCTTCCCAGTCCTGCTTATTCCACTTTTCATTCACAAATGTTACTCCTCAACAAACCGTATAAACTCTTAACTCCATCTCAGTAGCTGCTTTCTGGGTAACCCAACATTTTGTACCAGAAGTTTTGCAAGAAAGCATACGTGACCCCCAGCTGGCATAGCTCAGTTCATTGGAGCATTGTCTTGTAGACTGAAGGGTTACAGGTTTGATTCCTGGTCAGGCACATACCCAGGTTGTGGGTTTGATCCCCAGTTGGGGTGTCTACAAGAAGGCAACCAACTGATGTTTCTTTCTCACATCAATGTTTCTCTCCTCCTCCTCCTGCTCCTCCTGCTTCTTTCTCTCTCTGTCTCTCTGTCTCTCTCTCTCTCTCTCTCCCCGCAAAAGCAATGAAAAAATGTCCTTGGGTGAGAATTTTTAAAAAGCATACATGAATAGATAAACAGGAGTGAATATGAAGAATGAAAATATTTGAAGCACATATTACCACCACCAGAAAGCACCCACTGTGGAAGAGGCACTAAACAACTTAAACAAAATCAACTGATTGGTAATGTTGGTCAGACTTTGTCAGCAGCCACTCCAGTGCTGGCCAACAGATAAAACAGTGAAGCAGTCGAGGCAGCAGCGATGTGGGATAGGCATGAGTGTCAGCAGCACAGACTCCCACTACTGCCTCTGAAGGCCTTACTGGCCAGCAACAGAGACCAAAGCTGTGCCCGTAGCATGGCCTGGTCTTTCAGGAGACAAACTGGCCACTTGAGGAGCAAAGTGAAAGGGCTAACAATTTTTTCTCATAGGAATAGATACCTAGTATTAGTATGGATTTTTTTTTTCTGCCCTTCAGGACTCAGACCTCACTATTATGCCTGATCCATAGGCATGAAATCTCACACAACAAGGTATCTGACTAGGTAACGTACTTCACAGCAAAGGAAGCACAAGAGAGGGCTCGTGAGCACCGGATACACTGGGCATATCACACGCTTCAGCACTCAGAAGTTGTCATCAGATAGAGTAGCAGAATGGTCTTCTAAAGATGCAGCTGAAGCACCAGCTTGGAGCCAATACTCGGTAAGAGGAGGCAATATGTGTTCTGAATCAGAGACATTTACACGGTTCTGTGCTTTCAATAAGGAGAATACACGGGTTCAGGAACCAAGTGTGGAAGCAGGAGTGTCCCTACTTTCTATCACTCCCCATAACACACTGGGGGGCTTTGCCCATTCTCTCAACTCTGGACTCTGGTGAGACAGCCAGGATCCTATTGAACTAACAGCCACAGATGATACCTGGACTCTTTGGGCTCCTTGTGTCCAGTGAGTATCAGACAAGGAGAGAAGCCATGATCTCATGACAGGCCAGGGACCGTGATAATCAGGAGACATAGGGCTCCGTGACACAATCGCAGCATGGAGGAGTAAGTGTGAATTGCAGGGTCTCCACTTGGGTGCCTCTTGGTTTCTCTCCTTCCCAGCCATGACTATAAATGGGAAAGTGTAGAAACCCTAGCCTGAGAAGGGTAGGATTACCAGGAAATCTGACCCCTCCAGAATGAGAGTTGGGGGGTCACACCCACTAGGTAGCTCACCAAGACCAGCAGAAATGTTCTCTGTTCACCTAAAAGGTGATTCTAATTGAGAAAAGTAGAAGAATTGAGTCATCAAATGATGGGCATACTAAATTCAAAAGAACTTGTATTATATGGGTCAGTACTGTATTTACGTTGTAAATAATTTACTTTCAGTTAAAGAACAGCCTCATTCTCTTTAAGTCTTGTTGATGTGAACTGATTTGGTTTTATTTATTTTTATATTAAACTTGTAAATTTACTGGGGATTATGAATGTACAAGATCTATGTGCATAAGGACCTTAAATCTAGTTTTATGGTTGTATTTATATAGTAATACTTATCATCACTAGGGAATCCACAGAAATTGATTTCTTTGAAAGGGATTTGCTTGTAAATTACTGGGATTTGAGGAAAACTACACAACATTAATACTTGAGTGACCGTCTATTCTCCTTAAGTTTCCTCTGAATCAGAATACAGTAAGCTTGGAATCTGAGCTAACACAGCTCAGGGGAATTGCATGCCCCTGGGGGCTGGCCAGAACGATGTGGTGGGCAGGCCCCAGTCTCATCTCTGCCCTAGTAAACCTTCTCAGTCCTTGTATTAAAAATATATAATCTGTGAGCATTTGTTACCACTGAATGAGCGTTACTCAGCATGGGAAGTTTCACTTTCTCAACATAAACAGAACTAGAAGATCTGTTCTTGCAGCAGTCCACATGGACTTCATTCTCTCATATTATGTTTAAGAATTTCAGCTCTGGCTGGTGTGGGGCAGGTGGTTGAGCCACTGGCCTTTGAGCTAAAATGCTCTGAGTTCAATTTCCAATCAGGGTACATGCCTGGGTTGTAGGCCAGGTTCCTAACGGGGGCTTGCAAGAGGCCACCAATCGATGTGTCTCTTCTTTTTCTCTCTCCTTCCCCCTCTCTCTAAAAATAAATATTTTTTTACTTTTTTTAATTTTTATTTTAATTATTGTTCTTGTACAGTTTTCTGTCTTTTACTCCCATCCCAGCCCACCACCCCAGCCCTCCCCACCTCCCTCCCATTGTCACCCCCCCGGTTTTTGTCCATGTGTCTTTTATACTTGTTGCTCTAAACCCTTCCCCTTTTCCCCTGAAATTCCCTCCCCTCACCCCTCGTGACTGTCAGCTGTTCTCAATTTCAAATAAATATTTTTTTTTAAAAAGTTTAATTCAACTCAATTCTGACAGTAAACCTCAATGTATTCTTCCATGGGCTGGAGAATGTGATTCATTCAAAAATTCAAATAATGCTATAATCACCAATAAGTCAACCCATCAAATACTCTATTTTGCACTTTTATTATGGGAAACTGAAGCCTAAACAATTTAATTATGGTCATAAAATGTCACTGAATAGTAGGACCTCACAGCCAAGCTAATTATTTTGTCTATCTACAAACAGATTATGGAGCTGAAGAGGCTGGGTGGAAATCTACATCACCGTGACTAAACAGCTGTGCATGTTGATTCAGATGTTTCCATGGAGAAAGGCTGGAATAAAAGGAAATTACCTAAGTTTGTCTTGTCAATATGGAACCAGCAAAACTCAAGGGAAGTTACCTAAATAAGTAAATAAACACATCAATTTCCTATTTTCTCACCTCACTGTTGTGAAGGAAACCTAAGCCTCAAACCTAAATAGTGACCAGCAGAAATTCTTGCTCAGAATAATACTTTCAAACTCAACAGGAACAATAAAATAGGATCTGCGGGCTGGACAAAACAAAGTGTGATCATCAGAACCTCCTCTTTTTTTCCAAGGAAAAAAAAGTATCTCAAGCAAATCAATGTCTGAACTCTTTTTCTAAAATCAGTACATTAAATTACATTAAATAAAAATTAAAAAGAAACAAAGCTTACAATGCACACCTGTTAGGAAGAAGGCCTTTCCTTTATCCAATTTCCCATGTGCAGCCATAATATCCCTCTGTTTCCTGCTGATACATTCACCCCAAAATGGAAGCAGGAAGCAGATGGTGAAAGTACAGGGATACTGGTATGCCACCAACGCTTACAGACCTGATTAATCTGAGTTACATGGACTAGAAATCTGAAGAAAATGTGCTCACATGCATGGCAGTGGTGGGAAGTGACTAGCTAAGAGTGACTAGCTATTCCTTCAGCTACCAGCAGGGTGGAATTACCTTGGTAAATGCCTCACATGGTTGGCTGTCATCCTTGAAAGCTCACGAACCTGATTTGCCCATACACGGTGTAGCATCCCACTAATCCAGCTCACAAAGATTGATTATATAAAGTCAAATTCAGGTATATTAATTTGCAAAAGAAAATGTTTACTGCCGCTCACTGCTATGGCCCACACATTCTTTACCTATAAGAACACTGCATGGGAAGTTAACGCATAATCCAAAGATTTCTTGAAGATTATAAACTTAGAATGGTTGGTGTCGATTCTATGCTCTCTCTAGGCTAAGGTCTCATGTCCCTAGGCACGGTGAATCTTTGTGGTCTTTCTTTCTCTGAAATTTCAGGGCCAGACAAGCCTCAACACCCTCTGACTGACATGTTCTTTCTTCAGCTATTAGATATATTCACTCAGGTTACAGTTCAAGGTTACCTGCTGGGCAACCATTCTTTTGCTATTTTGTCTTGTGATCCTTTTAAAATTTTAAATCTCAAAAGGGAATCTAAAGTATTGAGAAGAAAGGAAGCTCACATCACCCCCAAATATTCGCAACGCAGTAATCTTGAATTTCAAACATTCCTCCCTTTTTAGCCTTCCCTCACATGTCTCCAAAGTAGCATCTAGGTAAAAGACTGTTTTAAGCGGAAGAGCATTTGTAAGGGAAAGGGAGGTAATTGAGAAGTGTTAGTACTTGGATGTGGGATACCAGTTTATTTTAGCCCTAGACAGTCTCTAGAGCAATAGGTCAGATGCTCACAAACAAAAGATGAAAATAAGGATAAGAAAATCAAGAAGAGGGCCCTGACCAGGTGGCTCAGTTGGTTAGAGGGTTGTCCCAACATGCCAAGGTTATGGGTTCAATCCCCAGTCAGGGCACATACAAGAATCAACTCTCTCTCTCTCAAATCAATAAGTTAATATATTTTTAAAAATTTTTAAATAAAGAAAACCAAGAAGAGTTAGAAACTAGAAAAGTGAAAGACGTCACAATTCATGAATAGTGAAACCTAGAACATAGAGTCTGTTGGAAAATGGATGCAGGCAGGAAGCCAAAAAGTCAGAGTAGGACTAGAGTTGACCCATCGGATATTCCAGGAGGCACCTTTCATGTCACTGTATAAGTGAGCGATGCCTGCTGGGGGTTGACGTGCACGTGCACAGAGTTCACAGAGGCCCTGGACGTGAGAAGAACATCAGAGGCCCAGATTGTCCAGGATAAGGGACTACAAAGGGAAGGACAAAACTGGCAGGACAGAATATGGGAGGCCACTGTGTTACGGGATGGACCGCAGGGTGGGGGTGGGGTGGTAGCAGATACTGTTATCGAAACAAGCCCCCTCCCACAGGGTCTTTTTGTCATTGTAGGTTCTTTGCCCACTGCCCTTAGGAACTGTGGCTCTCAATGCCAGAGTTTGGTAAAAGGAAAGGAACTATTTATTCAAAGTTATACAGGTTTAGAGGAATGGCAGAATGTTGCCGTTAAAATCCCAAAGTCCCTTAGAACACCCCACAAACACACATAGTCCTGCCTTCCCCCCTTTGCCCAGTCAGGCCAGTCTTGGAATATACCAATCGGAAGTACCATCCTCCAGAAGAAAAAGAACAGAAAAGTTCGCAGCCCACTTCTCCTGGTTCCTCTCAGTCATCTGTGCTCAGCTGGGTGAGTTTTCCTCATTCTCCAATACCATCAGCTGTGTCACCGGGATCTCCAGTTCTTAATTCAAAATCAAGTGGCTCCTTCTCATGGCCCACCAGGAAATCCTTTCACCCCTTTCCTTCCCCACAAGGTCTCACACTGTCCTCTCTCATTGTCCTGCGTTATCCCCCATCCCTAGTCCTGCACTGTCTCTCTCATCCCTCGAGGTGGTCCGCCTTTAGTTTAAATCCCAGCCTGGAACCTCCCCCCATAACCCATTTCCGACTCCTCCCACAATCGGCTAAGCCTGCCAGCACTCCCACAGTTTTCAGCCTTTCTGGGTTGCCATACTTAGTCCTGGCAGGTGTGGCCCCATGGTATGGCCCCATGGCATGAAGCGAACCATCTCCAAGCTCTTATGCAGGCACTATAACCAAGTGGAGCTGCTTCCCAGTTATGTCATGGGTCCATGTTATGCACCTTCTGGCTCCATTCTGGCTGAAAAACTAGTCTGCTGCTATTGATACACAAAATAACCATTTCTGCACATCAAATATGCAGCTGGCCTGCTAAATGACTCTCAATGACCCTGCTCCATGAGGCCCTTCGCCCAGCAAAGTCTATTATCCTATATTCTGGAACACCCCAAGTTCTGGACCCTGTTACAAGTGCACTAAAAATGACTCTAAAAATCCAAATACTATCTGTCCTGGCAAGCTTTTCCATAGTTCTGCCAAGGTAAGAAATAAATGACTGGTCTACGACAACAGATTAAAGCAAGTTACTTATCCTGCTGAAGTGAGGTGGGTGGGGAAGAGGGTAAATCCCAATAGAAAATGTTGTTTACAGTTAAGATTTCATTCCAAGTTTCACACTTGACCAAAGATGCTGGCTCCAATATTATATTCTGATTCATTCTGATGCACCAGTGAAAAAAGCTTTGATGGCCAAATGATAGTTAAGAAGTGAGTAGAATGTATATCCATACTGGGGATTTACAATTCCCAATACTTTATAATTAGTCATACATAAAAGATTAAGGTAGTTTATTTAAAGGTAAAATTATTTTATAACATTAATATTCTGCAGAATATGCCTTATTAATAGGCAATTATTGCCACGTGAAATAACTACTTAATTCTCCCTCAGGACTGAGAATTTCTCTAAACATTTAGGTTTAGAAACACTACTCCTAACTAAACAAGATGAAAGAGAAAGAGATCAGGGTAAGTGGATCAATTGAGAAATGGTTTTGGGCTGCTACAACCAAGATTCAACCATAATGGCTTAAAGCCATTAAGATGTTAACCTCTTTCTCCTTTCTCTTGTCTCTTCCTTATCTCTCTCCCTCCCTCCCTCTCTCCCTCTCTCTCTCTCTCTCTCTCTCTCTCACACACACACACACACACACACACACACACAATTCTAGAGATATGCAGTTTCAGGAATGATATGTGGTCCTCCAAAGTTGTGAGGAATTTATTATACTCTATCTGTTTATTCTGCCATCCTTATCTCAAGACTTCCATACTCAATGTTACATAATGGCTGCCAGGAAGAAAGGACAAGATAAGGCTTACAAGCTTCTCTGCAAAGCTTATTTTTTAAATTGAGTTAAAACTACTATGCAATGAAATGTACAAATCTTACATGTACAATTCAATGAGTACACTCCATAACTACATATATCATTTGTTCTTTCTTTTGTTTTTTAAAATTTTTTTACTATTGATTTCAGAGAAAGAAATAGGAAGGGGTAGAAAGAGAGAGAGAAAGAGATCAATTTGTGTTCCACTTATTTATGCATTCCCAAAATGTGTTTATTGGGATGATTTCCACTCGTCTTGACTCAGAGTACTTTTAGTACTGCTTCCCTCTACAGGAGCATCCTTCTCAAAGCCTTGCTTTTCCTTCTGTAGGCTGACAGAGGACAGTGGCACAGCCAACACACAAAACTACCATTTGTGCCATAGCTAAACAGTGGTAATGTTACAGCATCCTGGGCATTTCACACCCATGGAGTAGGAACTGGGTCTCTGCACCAGGCGCTTCTTCTTGTGGTTCCTCATCTCTTCTGAAGAGGGATGAAGGAGATCCTTTGCAAGAGGCATTTTGTTATGGGGAGGTCATCACCTCTGGAAAAAAGCCATTAGTTTATTCTTGCATGTGCCCTGATTGGGGATTGAACCCGCAACCTTGGCATTTTAGGATGAGACTCTAACCAACTGAGCTACCCAGCCAGAGACTCCTATATTTTTAAATTTTGCTAAGCAGTATTCCAATGTATGAATATACCACAGTGTTCATGCACTCTCCTGTATTATTTCTAGCTTTGAGCTTTTATGAATAAAGCTGCATAACTATTCTTGTACAAGTCTATTTATGAAGACATGTATAAATTTTTGTCCACTGAGAGGCCTGGTAACAGTAAGATTCGCATAGTAATAATCACACCTAGTACCCAATTCTTCATTTCTAAATACCACTCTCCACTAAAAGGGAACCAGAGCTTCTTGGGGAAATGACTGATTCAAGGAATGAGGTTAAAGAAAATACAAGATGAGCCTGGAATAAGAGGTTTATTTATTTGCTTGTTTACTTACTTTATAACAATTTAAAAATATATTTTTGAATCCATAAAGATCAATAAAGAAAAGAAAGACCAAGAGAAAGAAAGAGAGAGAGAGAGAGAGAGAGAGAGAAAGAAAGACCAAGAGAAAGCCCTGGCTGGCGTAGCTCAGTGGATTGAGCGCGGGCTGCGAACCAAAGGGTCGCAGGTTCGATTCCCAGTCAGGGCACATGCCTGGGTTGCAGGCCAGGCCCCTAGTGGGGGCCACGTGAGAGGCAACCACACATTGATGTTTCTCTCCCTCTCTTTCTCCCTCCCTTCTCCTCTCTAAAAATAAATAAATAAAATCTTAAAAAAAAAAAAAAAAGACCAAGAGAAAGAGAAAAAGAAAGAAAAAGACAAAGAAAAAAGGAACAAAAGTTTATGAAAATGGAGTATTGACATAGTCCAAAAGAATTTTGCCCATAAAAGTTACTAGTTATAGTGAGAGAAAAAGTAACTTTACAATGGAAAAGCTGAAAAACCTTTATCAAGTGATTAAAGTGAACATTACCAAAAATTGGTAGAGCAGGTAGAATAATGCTCCCCATACAAGATGTCCACATCCTAATTCCCAAAACCCATGAATATGTTACCTTAGGAAAAGGGATTTTGCAGATGTGGTTAAGGGTCTTGTGATGGGGAGAGTATCCTGGTTTATCTAGGTGGATCCAATGTAATTACAAGGATAGTTCAAAGTGGAAAAGGGAGACAGAAGGAGGAGTCAGAGAAGGAGATGTGATGAAAGCAGAGTTCAAAGCGATGTGGTTACTGGTTTTAGAGATAGAAGAGGGCCATGTGCTGAGGAATGCAGGCAGCCTCTAAAAGCTAAAAAAGAGAAACTACCAGATTCTGCCCTACAGCCTGCAGAAGAAATGCAGTCTTGCATTCATTTTAACCCAGTGAACCCATATCAGGCTTCTGATCTCCAGAAGTTAAGATAAACTTATGTGGTTTTAATGCACTAAATTTGTGGTAATACAATGAGATGAATCCAAATTTTGTGCCACCTAATAGGATGCAACGAGAGGAATTCAGCATTATTTCTGTGGTGTTTCTGACAAAGACACAGAACCTAAAATCAGTCACAAAGACACATCAGAAGAACACAAATGGTGGGATATTTTATAAAATAATCTGTTATCTTCATTAATATCAAGGTCATGAAAGTCAATTAAAGACCAAGGAACTCTTCCATGTTGAAGGAGACTAAAGAAAGATGACAATTAAATGCAACATTTGATTCTGGACTGGATTCTTTTCCTGTAAAGGACATATGGAGACAACTGGTGAAATTTAAATGAGGTCTGAAGATTAGATAGTAGTAATATATTGACTATGTTTATGTAGGAAATGCCATTGTAGGAAATACACACGGAAGTATTCATGGGTATGGTGCTTCATGTCAGCAACTTATTCTCAAATGGTTTATGAAAAAAGTTAATTGTTATACTTGCAACTTTTCTCTAAATTTGAAGTTCATTCTATTTTAAATTAAAATAAAACAAAACTATAAAGAAAAACCTATATACATGATATATTTAAGTCTTCAGAATCCTATGAATAAAGAAACTTTCCAGTATGAATTAATCTGTCCAAGGACAGATGACTAGTAAGTAACAGAAGGTAACATTAAATCACAGATGTAAACTTCTGACCCAGATTTTTCCCTGCAGGAGACAATTCTGTTGCATTATTTTGGGCCACTTTCAATTGTCCAGTTCTTCATCTCAAAAATTTCAGATGTTTCTGTTTTCAAAGTTGAGTTTGAATCTAGTTTCTGATTCTGTTCTTTTTGTGTTACTCAAAGGAGATTCGTGGAGATCTTTGATCTGTTCAGATTTATGTTGTCCAAATCCAGTTCTCCAGTGACACTAGGGAGAGGCTGGACGTGGCAGGGTTGGGGTGAGGTGTTGTGAGACGTGAATTAAAGGAGGATATTCTTTTTTCCCTCAATTTAGGGGATTTTCACATGCCACTGTCAACAATGAATAGATCTTCCACAAAAAAATCAAAGAAAATTTTGCAGCATTGAATGATACTCTAGATCACAGGTGGCAAACACAAGACCTGCGGGCCAAACCCAGCCCTCCACCTTGTTTTATCCTGCCCAGCACCTTGTTTCCACCTGGCGGCAGCACCAAGCTTCTTGCCCCTTGTTAAGGAGTAATTACATTTATACAGTCCTAAAATTACATTTCGCCCTTTGAAAGCAACCACGAGGCTGATATGGTCCCCAGGGAAAATGAGTTTGACACACCTGCTCTAGATCAAATGGATTTACTTGATATTTACAAAACATTTCACCCCAAAGAGGAAAATATACATTCTTCTCAAATGCACATGGATTATTCTCAAAGATAGAACAGATGGTAGGACACAAAACTAGCTGTAATAAATTCAAGGAAATTAAAATCATATCAGGTATCTTCTCTGATCACAGTGGCTTGAAATTAAAAACCAAACTCAAGGAAAAAAAACTCAAAAACATTCAGGTATATGAAGGCTGAATAACATGTTATTAAATAATAAATAGGTTAACAATCCCAGGGAAGAAATGATGAAGGAAGAAATCAAAAAGTACCTGGAATCAAATGAAAATGAACACACAACAACCAAAAACCTATGGGACACAGTGAAGGCAGTCCTGAGAGAGTAGTTCATAGCAATATAGGCCTACCTAAAAGAAGATAGAAAAATCTCAAATAAACAACCTAGCCCTACATCTACAAGAACTGGAGGAAAAACAACAACAAATGAAGCCCAGAGCAAGAAGAAGGAAGTAAATAATCAAGATCAGAGCAGAATTAAACAACAAAGAGACTACAAAAACAATTCAAAGGATCAATGAATCTCCAGGAGCTGATTCTTTGAAAAGATAAACAAAATTGACAAACCTTAAACCAAATTCATCAAGGAAAAAAGAGAGAGGACCAAAATAAATAAAATAAAAAATGAAAGAAGAGAAGTAACAACTGATACCACAGAAATACAAAGGATTGTAAGAAATTATTATGAACAACCAACCATATGCCAAGAAATTGGACAATCTTGGCAAAATGGATAAATTTCTAAAAATATATAATCTTCCAAAACCAAATCAGGAAAAAGCAGAAAACCTGAACAGACCACTAATAACTATGAAATTGAAGCAGTAATTAAAAAAAAACTACCAGCACATAAAAGCCCTGGACCAAATGGCTTCACAGGTGAATTTTACCAAACATTCAAAGAATACCTATCCTTCTCCAACTATTCCAAAAATTAAAAAAAAAAGGGAAGACTCCCAAATTCTTTTTACAAAGTCAGTATTATCCTAAAATCAGGTAAAGACACAACAAAGAAAGAAAATCACAGGACAAGATCCTTGGTGAGTATAGATGCAAAAATCCTCAACAAAATACTAGGAAACCTGATCCAGCAATACGTTAAAAAGATCATATAACATGATTAAATAAGATTTATTTCCAGGGATGCAATGATAGTACAATATCTGCAAATCAATAAATGTAATACATCACATAAACAAAATGAAAAACAAAAATCACATGATCATGTCAACAGATGCAAAAGAAAAGCATTTGATAAAATCCAGCACTGATTTATGATAACACTCAGCAAAGTGGGAATAGAGGGAGCATACCTGAACATAATAAAGGCCATATATGAGAAACCTATAGTCAATATCATACTCACTGGGCAAAAACTAAAAGCATTTCCTTAAAATGAGGAATTAGACAAGGGTGTCCACTTTCACCACTCTTATTTAACACAGTACTGGAGGTCCTAGCCACAGCAATCAGGCAAGAAGAAGAAATAAAAAACAACCAAATTGGAAAAGAGGAAGTAAAGCTGTCATTATTTATGTAGACAACATAATAGTGTACACAGAAAACCCTATAGACTCTACCAACAAATTACTGGAACTAATAAGTGAATTCAGCAAAGTAGCATGTCACAAAGTCAATATTCAGAAATAATGGCGGACTTCAAGCCAAGATGGAGACATAGGTAGACACACTTTGCCTCCTCGCAAAACCAAAAGGACAACAAATTTAAAAACGAAAAACAATCAGAACTGACAGAAAATCAAACTGTATGGAAGCCTGACAACCAAGGAGTTAAAGAAGAAACATTCATCCAGACTGATAGGAGAGGCAGAGACAGGCATCCGGGCAGAGAGGACTTGTGGCAAAGCTGCGGCTGGTGGACCTGTTAAGGCAGCGGATTGCAGACTGGGTAGTCCCACATTTTCATTCAGACAAACCTAGAGGAACAACTGGGGAGTGAGATAGATGGGGAGTGAGAGTGCCCAGCACAGGTAAATAAAGCCTCAAACTTCTGATTGGAAATACCTGTGGGGGTTGAGGTGGCAGTGGGAGAAACTCCCAGCCTCACAGGAGAGTTCATTGGAGAGACCAACAGGGTCCTAGAATGTACACAAGCCCATGCACTTGGAAATCAGCACCAGAAGAGCCCAATTTGATTGTGGGCAGGGGAGGAAGTGACTGAAAACTGGTAGAGATCAAAGCAAGCAGCTTTGTTCCCTCTCAGACCCCTCCCCCATATATGGCATCACAATGCAACAATGTGGGTTGCCCCGCCCTGGTGAAGGCATGCCTAGACAAAAAATGGCCCAGATGAAAGAACAGATCAAAGCTCCAGAAATGATACAACTAAGCGACAAAGAGATAGCCAACCTATCAGATGCACAGTTTAAAACACTGGTAATCAGGATGCTCACAGAATTGGTCGACTATGGTTGCAAAATTAGATGAAAAAAATGAAGTCTTATGCTAAGTGAAATAAAGGAAAATGTACAGGGAACCAACAGTGAAGGGAAGGAAACCAGGACTCAGATCAACAGTGTGAACCAGAAGGAAGAAAGAAACATTCAACCAGAACAGAATGAAGAAACAAGAATTTAAAAAAATGAGGAGAGACTTAGGAAACTCCAGGACAACTCTAAACATTCCAACATCTGAATCATAGGGGTAACAGAAGGAGAAGAAGAAGAGCGAGAAATTGAAAACTTATTTGAAAACATAATGAAGGGGAATTCCCCAATCTGGTGAAGGAAATAGACTTCCAGGAAGTCCAGGAAACTCAGAGAGTCCCAAAGAAGTTGAACCCAAGGAGGAATATACCAAGACACATCATAATTACATTAGTCAAGATTAAAGATGAGGAGAGAATCTTAAAAGCAGCAAGAGAAAGGAGACAGTTACCTACAAAGGAGTTCCCAATGGACTATCAGCTGGTTTCTTAAAAGAAACCCTGAAGGCAAGAAGAGGCTAGAGAGAAATATCCAAAGTCATGAAAAGCAGGGACCTACATCCAAGATTACTCTAACCAGCAAAGCTATCATTTAGAATGGAAGTACAGATAAAGTGCTTTCCAGATAAGGTCAAGTTAAAGGAGTTCATCATCTCCAAGCCCTTATTATATGAAATGTTAAAGGGACTTATCTAAGAAAAAGAGATAAAAACTATGAACAGTAAAATAACAGCAAACTTACAACTATCAATGAATGAACTTAAAACAAAAACAGAAACAGAAATGAACTAAGCAAACAACTAGAATAGGAACAGAATCACAGAAATAGAGATCACACAGAGGGTTATCAGTGGGTAAGGGGAATGGAGAATGGGGGAATAAATGGCATAAATGGTAGATAGGAAATAGACAGGGGGAGGTTAAGAATAGTATAGGAAATATAGAAGCCAAAGAACTTATATGTATGACCCATGGACATGAACTCAAGGGTGGAGGAATGTGGAGGGGAGGGGGGGTTCAGGGCAGAGGGGAATAAAGGGGGGTAATGGGACAACTGTAAGAGCATAATCAATACAATATATTAAAAATTTAAAAAAGAAATCAATGGTATTTTTGTACACCAACAATGAACTGTCAGAAAGAGAAATGAAGAAAAAATCCCATTTATTATAGTAATAACAACAACTAAATAATAAAGTACCCAGGAATAAATTTAACCAGGGAGGTAAAAGACCTGTACAGAGAAAACTATAGAATAATGAAGAAAGAAATTGAGGAAGATACAAATACAAATATATGGAAGCATATAATCTGTTCATGGATTGGAAGAATTAACATCATTAAAATGTTCAAACTACCCGAAGCAATCTGTAGATTCAATGTAGTTCCTATTAAATACCAATGGTGTATTTCACAGATCTAGAACGAATATTTCAAAAATATGTATGGAACCACAAAACACCCTGAATAGCCTCAGCAATCCTGATAAAAAAGAACAAAGTTGGAGGGATCACATACTTGATATTATACTATACTACAAGGCCACTGTAATCAAAACAGTCCGGTACTAGATTAAGAACAGACAGAGAGATCAATGGAACAGAATAGAGAGCCCAGAAATAAATTCATGTCTCTATGGTCTATTAATATTTGATGAAAGGGACACAAGCATACAATGGAGTAAAAATAGTCTCTTCAACAAATTGTGTTGAGAGAACCAGACAGCTACATGCAAAAAAATAAAACTAGATCACCAACTTACAGCATACACCAGAATAAACACAAAATGGATAAAATACTTAAATATAAGTGGTGACACCATAAAAGTCCTAGTGGAAAACATAGGTAGTAAAATTTCAGACATCCCACATAGCAATATTTTGCTAATATATTTCCTAGGGCAATGGAAATAAAGGAAAAAGTAAACAAATGGGACTGCACCAAATTAAAAAGTTTTTACACAGCTAAAGAAACTATCATCAAAATGAAAAGGGAACTAACTGTCTGTATGGGAGAATGTATTTGCCCATGATATATCAGACAAGGGTTTATCTCCAAAATATATAAAAAACTCATACAACTCAAAACAGGAAGACAAACAGTCCAATTAAAAAAATGGACAAAGGACCTGAATAGACACTTCTCCAAGGAGGACATACTGATAGCCCATAGCCATATGAAAAGGTGCTCAGCATCACTAGCCATCAGAGAGATGCAAATTAAAATCACAATGAGGTATCACTTCACACCTGTCAGAATGCCATCAATAAACAGCAAGTGTTGGTGGGGAGGTGGAGAAAAGGTAATCCTAGTGCACTGTTGGTGGGAATGCAGACTAGTGCAGCCACTGTGTAAAACAGTGTGGCATTTCCTCAAAAAAATGAAAAATGGAACTACAGTTTGAACCAGCAATTCCACCGCTGGGAATAGACCCTAAGAATCCTGAAACACCAATTCAAAGACCCTATGCACCCCTATGTTCTTAGCAGTGCCATTTGTAACAGGCAATTTTTGGAAACAGCCTAAGTGCCCATCAACAGATAAATGGATTAAAAAACTGTGGTACTTTTACACAATAGAATACTACTCAGCAGAAAGGAAGAAGGAATTCTTACCTTTTGAGACAGCATGGATGGAACTGAAGAGTATTGTGTTAAGTGAAATAAGCCAGTCAGTGAAAGACAAATACCACATGATCTCACTTATAAAAGGAATCTGATGAACAAAGTAAACTAATGAGCAAAACAGAAGTAGAGACATGGAAACATGGAACAGACTGACGCTGCCAGAGGTGAGGAGGGGGGAAGTAGTCAAAAGAAGGGGAAGGGATTAGTCGAAGGACATTTTTGAGTGACCCGCGGACATGGACAATGGTGTGGGGATGACTGTGGGAGAGGGGATTGGGCTGGGCGGAGGAGGACAAAGGGGGGGAAATTGGGACAACTGTAATAGAATAAACAAGAATAAAAAAATAAATGCTTTTCAGAACATTCTCCCCACCCTTCATTTCTCCCCAAATAAAAACCCAAAGTGAAGTGTTGGAGACCAAGAGGCCTGTGAGGGGTCGAGGATAGGGTCCTGCACCGCAGGTGTGGTGACTGGGCCTGGTTTCCGGCCTTGGGGCTATCTTGGGCTCTGACTGTTCTCATAACATTGGCCTGCGCATCATGTACCCGGTAGCAATGTTAGCCTGAGAACTTCCCGACCTTGAGGGAGTAGATAATCTCGTGCCAGAAAGCTTCTCCTTTGTTTGCTATGCACTCATGATTGTACTTAAGCCTGAAGACCACGCAATAAACTTGCCTTATGCCAGCAGAGCATTTGGTCCTCTCCTATATTCAGACCCTCGCCCAGCCTCACGACCACCCTTGCCACAGCGGGCTGCGGCAGTGAAGGGCTTTTTTGCAAAATATTTTCACATTCAATTGTAAAATATTTTGGGAATGCAAAGTGTATTGTGGGAGAAAGAGCCACTATATTTCCTTCTCCCCAACCTAAGAGTATCTAATGATACAACCCATATATCATTATGTATTTTTTTATGTATTGTAAAAAGTCACTTGCATTATGACTTTTCCATGTGAATATTTAAAGTGCCAGGGTTTCCAGTATTCCCTGAACATATTCTGCAAGATTGTGGCTCCACTTTAAAATTCTCCCATGATCATCAACAGCTTGTCTAAGTACTGATAGCTTAAACATGGAGCATATGCTCTTCACTCATTCTTGTTCTGAATAATTATTTGAGTAAGCATGTATTAGTTACTAATTTGCCATTTGTCAGAAGGTATTTTTATTCATTTATTTAACTACCAACTCTCTAGTCTGGGGCTCATACTGAGATATTTTAACATAAATAGACTTTTGATTCACAAAGCTAAATCTCCACTTTTCTCCCCACCTCTTCCACCATCCTCCTATCTCTACTGAACACTTTACTTGCTCCTTCCGTTCTGTTGCATCTTTGTTCAATTGTAAAAACTCTCTGCACCCTCAAACTTTTCTAAAAGTATTCTTTCGGTGATAACAACATAGTCAACATCTTGTTTTCCCCTGATGATATCTTCAACCATGAAATCTGCTGTAATGAGATGATAATTCTTATTTTTTGCAGTTCATATGAAAAAAAGGGTTAAGACTTTTCTTATTTCCAACTGCCCTTTAGTTGTCCTCATGAATCTTCCCCTTTTCATCTTCCATGCCCTATGCCATCTACTGCTTACACTCGTGTGGCCTGGATTTCTAGGCTGCTCTGACCTGTGATTGATGGGGGTATATCACAGATGTCCAAGAGCCAATTGAAATAGCTTCTAGTCACCAAAGCTGGGAAACTTGAGCAACAAAATAACAAGCAGTATCGGATTATAACCCAAAGTATATGATAAATGCCCATGAGTCCATACTAGTACAAATATATCATTGACCAGATTAATAAATGGGGAAAAAGAAATTTATTAATTTACTCTCCCATGCAGTTATCCATGTAATTTATGTAAATACTCCACCCTCCACTCCTTAAGCGTGGGCAGAGCATAGTGACCTCCTCGCAAAGGGCACATTGGGGTTGGGGGTGAGAGTGTGGGCAGGAAGGTAACAGAATGGAGAAACCTGACAAAAACTACCTCAGCCAGAAGATCAAGATTCACCTTAACTGTGGGAATTCATGTGGAAAGCATGTACCTTTGATATGATGTGATAAAACGGGCACTTCACCATTGTGGTCTTCCTTCCAAAAACCCATAACTTAAGTCTAATCATAAGAAAAACATCCAATTCCAATAGAATGCACCCTACAAAATATCTGACTGGTACTCCACAAAACAATCCCAGTTGTCATAAACAAGGGGAGGAGAAAATGTCACAACCAAGAGGATTCTAGGGAGACATGACAACTAAATGTAATATGGTATCCTTATGGGATCCTAGAACAGTATATTAAGTCAACACTAAAGAAATCTAAATGAAGTATGGACTTTAACTAATAATATTATGTCAATATTAATTCATCAATTGTAACAAATATGACACATTAATATAAAATGTTAATAACAAGGGGTACTAAATGCTACCTTCTATTACTTACCAGTTGCCTCTCCCTGGGCAACTTAATACACATTGTACCATCTTCTTAATATTTCTTTAAATTTAAATCTGTTCCTAAAAATAAAGTCTTTTTTTAAAAAACAGACAGTTTTCGGCTATATTTAAGACACAGGTCTGTGTCTTTCCTTCCCCACTGTCTACCAATTAAAAGTACAAATTTCCTAGCTTAGTATCCAGGGACCTAGAAGATTGCAAAATATTGTCTCTGATAATTTACAATCCTTCCTATCATGAGGTGAAGCCTTCTCTCAACTCAGATGTGGTCTTGGTTAATGACTTGCTAATGTGAAACAACTGCAGGTTTCAAAAGTACTTGAGCATTGAGTCTTGCCTTCTTTGCTGTGCTCAGAACACTGCTGCCATAAGAACGAGCCAGAGCCAAACAGCTGTAATGACAACATAGAGGAGAACTGAGCCACACCAGCCAGCCATCTATCACCTAGACATGTGAACGAGGCCGTCTGATCCTAAGTGACTTTCTGTCTGACTGTCAGCTGCCTGAGTATTTCAGGTAAAACAGCAGAAGAACTGACCAACCGGTGCCAGCCCCAACTGCCAACCCATTAAGTAGTGAACCAAAAATTGTTTTAAGATCCTAAAGGTTGGGGTGTTTTGTTACACAACGAAGCAGCAAAGACTAACTGATGTACCCCTCCATTACCTTCCTCCACCCAAGACACCTTGTCACCTTTGTCTTCCAGAAGCTCCCTATGTGCCACCTAAATTGCATGGAGTTGTTGTTGTTGTTGTCTTTATTTATTTCCTAGAAATTCTTTGCACTTTCCTGAATGTTTCCTCATGAAATTTTCCTTTGCCTAAAGTGCCTTTACTCTGCATCTCTACTTAAGGAAATGTCCCTCATCCTCCCCTCCTACAGAAAGTTTCATATAAAAAATATGAACAATTGGTCCACCAGAACCCCTCTTAGGAAGTGAATAGTGTTCTTAAGAAATGCCTTGGTGTGAAGGGTAAGTGCATTGCATGGCTTAGGATCAGCTGCAGAAACAGAAACCCAAAAGGCAGCAAGAAGATAAAAGATTCCCTCCGTGGCATATAACATCCTGGATACAGTCAGTCAAGAACAGGCATAGGGATTCTGTCATATGAGCCCATCTCATAGCTCCACTATTCCTGTTGCCCTTATCTGCATAGTTCAAGATTACTTGTTACCACCACACCCACATTCCAGCCAAAAGAAAGAAGAGAAAATAAAAAGGAGGGCAGGCTCATTTCTTTAAGAAAAAACCCAGATTGCTGTACACGTCAGTTCTGTTTGCATCACATTGGCCAGGGTGATAGTCATACAAGTATCCTGGCTGCACAGGAGGCTAATAAAATGTTCTTGGCACTCATATATTCTACTATTACTATAGAATAAGGGAAGAACAAATATGAGAAACAGTAGTAGCCCCTCCCACAAGTAAGATTAACCATATGAACTAAAACACTATTCATTTTTTGTTTGTTGTTGTTGTTATACATTTTTTTAATTTTTTTATTTTAATTGTTGTTCTTGTACAGTTTTCTTTTACTGCCATCCTAGCCCACCGCCCCAGCCTTCCCCACCTCCCTCCCATTTCTACCCCCCCCCCAGTTTTTGTCCACGTGTCTTTTATACTTGTTGCTCTAAACCCTTCCCCTTAAAACACTATTTGTAAAACAAGAGGAATTGGCTTTGCTCCTGAGAGGTGGGAGAGAGAGAAGGAGAGGAGTGAGAGGAGCCAGGAGAATGGCGGCAGGCTATGACTCCCCTCTGAAGCTTTGAACTCTGCCATAAAGCCCCTCCGTTCTTGGAATGTGAAGCTCTGTGGTAACTAGTGAAAAAACTTGATTTTTTAAAGCAAAATAGAGTATATGCCTGGATGCAAGAATTAGAGGAAGAGAGAGTCATGAGAGTGTAAAACCCTGAGAACCTCAGGACGAATACTGAAAGCTTTGAACGTAACTGGACTTTGGAATCGGGCCTTTGAGGCAACCACTTTGGTTTCATGAGACAGGAGTTAGGAAGCCCTATCTGACATTGAGTACTGCGGCAGTTTCTTTTAAAATTCGCAATTTTAAAAAGGGGGGAGGGAGTGTGCTAGAAGCAGGATTATGCATAGTTAAAAAAAAAACATGTTTTTTAAAAAAAATCAGTGTAGAGTTTCTAATTATGCTACTTACAGCATCTATAAAATTAGCAATTTGAGAGAGCTTTTAGTTAGGCTTAACATAGTGTTAGTTTTAGCAACCGAAAATAGACATGAAGTATGAATCACTTTCTTAACTCAAATGTAGGCTAAATGTAACCATCACACATTTTAAGAATTTCACCTAAATTCCTTCTCAGCCACATTTCGTGTACTGACACTGAGACATCAGTAAAGGAAACAGGATGAACTGGCCAATTTTTCTTTTCGAGAGAGTTCAAATGGACTACAGTTTATATTGTTAGTGAAAATGGCAGAGCAGATGGACAACTGTGTACTTCTGATACATTGCAAATGCCTGATTACAAAATAATTCATTGCTGAATAGGCCTCATCACTAGTAGAAGCTTTCATGGAGCGTTTATTTAGAACCAAATAAACCTAAACCAAGAGTCACTGAGAGAACTCTGTGTAAGCTTCCAGCTGTCGTTTTTCACAGAAAATGATTTTTTAGATGTTAACCAGGTATAATACAAGAAGGCCCCCCTAGAAGAAATTTCTTGCTGAACAAGTTAGTTCTGCCCTTCCTATGTAAGCTGTGGGAGAACAAAAGTTGAAAATGATTGGTCAACTAAGAAATGCAGAACAGGACTCTATTCTATTTGAATTACTAGCAGGTACTTCAATTTTCTGCCCAGATGTTCAGGTAACCTCTATGTTACTAATTACTGACATGTAGAATTCCAGTAATTTCTATGGATATTTCACATTATTAGTAATATAATAATATGGGAATGTCTATTATGTTCAGACAACATTCCTTTTCTGCACACACCATGGCTTGCGAATGCTTTTGTCAGTAATATTTAAAAATATGTTGAAAGAAATATGTGATAATTTTTTTTCAGATTCTATCATAAATATTTTCCAAAATCACAATCTTTTTAATTCCTTTAGAAACCTGTGAAAAGACTCAACATCTCTGAGTTGTGCCAGTTACCATTTTGGGCCCCTATTACCATTGTCTCATCTTTCCATTGCTGCAAAGGACTCAGACATTCCAGCCTTTTGGGGCCCAGAGGCACCTCTGCAGTCTTGGAATGCACTCTGCTGAGTGCTTGTTTCCTGGAAAAACAGGTAATTTCCGGATGCCTGTTTCCTCTAATTTCCATTACCTATTCCAGCTTCAATGTTGTAAGCTGGAATTCCAGTCCTGGGTATTCATTCCATGTCTCCAAAATTCCAAAATCTATCACACACACAAAAAAAGAGAAAGATAATGAACTATAATACACATACATACTTTGGGCAAACTTTTACTGATTACAGAAAATCAAGTACCACTTACTATAACTGTTATATGCCAATTATTCCTCTAGTATAATATTTTTAAGCTATTAATGGGTTGCTGTTCCTTCTAGCTCTTTCTCCCCCACCATAAAGGAAGCTTTTATAGCGTTCTTTTTTTAAGATTTTATTTATTTATTTTTAGAGAGAGGGGAAGGGAGGGAGAAAGAGAGGGAGAGAAACATTATTTGGCTGCCTCTTGCACATGCTCCAACCAGAGCCAGGCCCCCAATCCAGGCATGTGCCTTGACTGGGGATTGAACCAACGACCTTTCACTTTGCAGGATGATGCTCAACCAACTGAGCCTCACCAGTCAGGGCTGACAGTTTTCTACCTGCTGCCTCAGAGGAAGAACATACATACTCTTTTGATAGAATAAAAAAGTAAATTTTTGAATGGATTTTTATAAATTCATATGTGATAATATTGAAATCCAGAACTTTTGATCTTTAAGAGCCAGAAACTATGGAGGAAAAAAAAAAGAGATCTCTAAAACCTTTCATTTAAAATCTAAGAAAAGGGACCTGACCACCTAGATCAGAGTTTATGTGATGAACCAGAACACAGAAAGAACGCTGATGATATAAGAGAAGTTTTCACAACCAAAAAGAAGTAAAAAATTTGACAAGCTAACAAGTGCTAGCAGGTACCTGAGAAGGGCTTCCTTCCCATACGCTACTCCCTTCTTGCAGTCAAAATCCTAGGTCAGGGGAGAGAAAGGAATAGCAACCCCAGATAAATCTGTGGGGATCCCAGAAAAGAAGGGAGTGCTTTCTTTCCAGGGTTTAGTCCGAAAGATTCCATGTGCTGGCTAGCTAGTGCTGAAAAAATAATTACTCCAAAATATAGTGGCTTTAAACATGAATAATCATTTTATTATTGCTCATAGTTTTTGTGGATCAGGATTTGGGGAAAGGCCTATCTGATGGTCTGTCATGCCTTTGCAGATAATGGCTGGAGCTGTAACCATGGATGGATGAGGTCCACAAATCTATTCAAAATGCACAGCCCAAACCCAATCCTGTTGAGTGTGGGTTGGCCTTAATGTCTCACTTTTAATGAATAGAATAAAAGTAACAATGTATAACCTCTGAAACTAGGTCACAAAAGACAGCACTGATTCCTCTTTTATTCCTGGATCACTTGCTCTTTGGGAAGCCAGTTGCCGTACTGTGAGAACATGCAAGCAACCCTATGAAAAGTCTCACATGGTAGCCTCCAGCCAACAGCCAGGGACGGAGCCTTGTGCCAGCAGCCATGTGAGTGAGCTCCAGATGTTGGAACTAGATCTTCCAGTCTCAGTCAAGCCTTCAGACGATGAAGCCCCAGCTCACATCTCGATTGCAAACTTCAGGAGAGTCCCTAAGCCAGTTATCCAGCTAAGCCACTCTTGACTCCCTAAGCTGAAGAAACTGTGAGGTAATGAGTACTTGCTGTTTTAAGCCACTGCATTTTGAAGTAATTTGTTATATGGCAATGGATAACGAATCTGGGTGCAAGGCCAGGAGCACTCCAGCCACACTTCTCTTTTCATACAGTCTCACGGTTTTCTGAATGAGCCAGTAGTTTTCTGAATGGGCCAGTTTGTGGTTTTCTGGCAGTAATGCAGCTGCACCGCTTTATATCACAGGTGGCAAGCACAAGGTCCACAGGTGGATACAGCCCTCCACCTTGCTTCTACCCGGCAGCAGCACGGAGCTCCTTGCCCCTAGTCAAGGAGTAGTTACATTTCTACAGTCTTAAAATTACATTCAGCCCTTTGAAAGCAACCATGAGGCTGATGTGGCCACCAGGGAAAATAAGTTTGACACCCCTGCTGTACACTGATGACTCCTAACTTTATAGCTCTGCTAATCGACTGTACTATTCGAATCCCCTGTTGGGTGTGGCACGTGCCTTAAATGTGGAAGACTTGCAGTGTAGAGGACTGTATTTCCCAAAGATGGCTGCCACAGTATTTTCCATCCAACATGCTCTTCCTACAATACAACTTTGACACTCCTCCCATCAAGGGTTAGAGGTATAGGACTTCACTTCTTGAAACCTGACATCTGTGGTGGCTATTTTAACCAATAGAGCATGCAGGAAGTGGTGTTATGTGACTTTGGAAAACAAGTTATAAAAGGCCTCTCAGGTACCAAGTAAGCAACCATCATATAAGCCAGGGGTGTCAAACTCATTTTTTTATTATTATTTTTTTATTTTAATTGTTGTTCTTATACAGTTTTCTGTCTTTTACTCCCATCCCACCCCTCCCCACCTCCCTCCCATTTCCACGCCCCCTAGTTTTTGTCTATGTGTCCTTTATACTTGTTGCTCTAAACCCTTCCCCCTTTCCCCTGAAATTCCCTCCCCTGTCCCCTCTGGTGACTGTCAGCCTGTTCTCAATTTCAATGTCTTTGCTTATATTTTGCTTGTTTGTTTGTCTTGTTGATTAGGTTCCTGTTAAAGGTGAGATCATATGTCTTTCACTGCCTGGCTTATTTTGCTTAGCACAAAAGAACCTATGCATCCCAATGTTCATAGCAGCACAATTTACAATAGCCAAGTGCTGGAAGCAACCTAGGTGCCCATCAGTAAATGAATGGATCAAGAAACTATGGTAGACTTCTGGCCAAGATGGAGGCATAGGCGGACAGGCTGTGCCTCCTCTCACAACCAAAATTAAGGACAACAAATATTTAGAAACAAGAAAACAACCAGAACTTATAGAAAATTGAACTGTACGGAAGTCCAACAACCATTCATCCAGACCGGTAAAGGGGCGGAGTCGCGGTAGGAAAAAGTGGAGGTGCGGACCCAGGAACGCAAGCAGCAGCAGCTGGCAGTTCCCAGGTGCACAGGCGGCAGCTGGCGGTCCCCGGGCACAGGGGGGCAGCTGTGCAGACCCAGTGAGGCCGCACAAGGCGGCTGGCTGGCTGACCAGGTGGTCCTACATTCGCGCGCGCAGACGGTCCAGGCAGAGGGGAAGTGGCGGAAGGGACCGAATCCAGGAGAGAGCGGAGCAGGTGCCATTGTTCCCTCTCAGACCCCGCCCCCACATTCAGCGTCACAACCCAGCAACTGGGCTGCCCCACACTGGGGAGCGCCTGAGGCTTCACTCTTCACTATATAACAGCACTTGCCCGTGCGAGCGTGCGTAGATAATCCAGGTGAAGGGGAAGCAGCGGAAGGGACCGGAGTCCAGGAGAGAGCAGAACAGGCGCCATTCTTCCCTCTCGGACCCCGCCCCCACCTATAGCGTCACAACCCAGCAACTGGGCTGCCCTGCCCTGGGGAACACCTAAGGCTCCACCCCTCGTACGTAATAGCCGCGACCAGACTAAAACCAAAACAAAACAAAACAAAACAAAAAAACCCCACCAAAAATGGCTCAAACCGGAGAAAAAACGAAAACCCCAGAGTCAATTCCTCTAAGCCATGAAGAGATAGCCAACCTATCAGATGCACAGTTCAAAGCACTGGTCATCAAAATGCTCACAGAATTGGTTGATTTTGCTCATAAATTAGATGAGAAAATGCAGGCTACAATACATGAAATGAAGGAAGACGCATGGGGAACCGATAGAGATGGGAGGAAAACTGGGACTCAAATCAACAGAGTGGACCAGAAGGAAGAAACTAACAACCAAACAGAAAACAAGGAAGAAACAAGAATTCAAAAAAATGAGGAGAGGCTTAGGAACCTCCAGGACATCGTTAAACGTCCCAACATCCGAATTATAGGGGTCCCAGAAGGGGAAGAAGAAGAGCAACAAGTAGAAAACTTATTTGAACAAATAATAAAGGAGAACTTCCCCAATATGGCAAAGGAAATAGACTACCAGGAAGTCCAGGAAGCTCAGAGAGTCCCAAAGAAGTTGGGCCCAAGGAGGAACACATCAAGGCAAATCGTAATTACATTAGCCAAGATTAAAATGAAGCAGAGAATTCTAGAAGCAGCAAGGGATAAGGGGACAGTTACCTACAAAGGAGTTCCCATCAGACTGTCAGCTGATTTCTCCAAAGAGACCTTACAGGCAAGAAGGGGCTGGAAAGAAATATTTGAAATCCTGAAAATCAGGGACCTACATCCAAAATTGCTCTTTCCAGCAAAGCTGTCATTTAGAATGGAAGGACAGATAAAGTGCTTCTCAGATAAGGTCAAGTTCAAGGAGTTCATCATCACCAAGCTCTTATTATATGAAATGTTAAAGGGACTTATCTAAGAAAAAGAAGATCAAAAATATGACAATGGAAAGACAGCAAACTCACAGCTATTAAGAACCACACCTAAAACAAAAGCAAACTAAGCAAACAGCCAGAACAGGAACAGAAACACAGAGATGGAGATCATATGGAGGGTTAGCAACAGGGGAGTGGGAGGAGGAGAGGGGGGGAAAGGTACAGAGAATAAGTAGCACAGATGGTAGGTAGAAAATAGACAGGGGGAGGGCAAGAATAGTATGGGAAATGTAGAAGCTAAAGAACTTATGACACATGGACATGAACTAAAGGGGGGAATGTGGGTGGGAGAGGGTGTGCAGGGTGGGGGGAATGATGGGGGAGAAACGGGACAACTGTAATAGCATAATCAATAAAATATATTTTTTTAAAAAGTGGAAAAAAAAAGAAACTATGGTATATTTACACAATGGAATTCTATTCAGCAGAAAGAAAGAAGGAGCTCCTACCTTTCGGGACAGCATGGATGGAACTGGAGAGCATTATGCTAATTGAACTCATTTTCACCGGGGGCTACATCAGCCTCTCAAAGGGCTGAAATAATTTTAGGACTGTATAAACGTAACTACTCCTTAACTGTTAAGGAGTTGAAATTACATTCAGCCCTTTGAATGCAACCACAAGGCTGATGTGGCCTCTGGTGAAAATGAGTTTGACACCCCTGCTCTAGGGCATAAAACACTTTGCCCAGAAAAATGAAAACAGTCCGGTTTCCAAGAAGGAGCTATAAAGAAACAAAAAACAATAGAACTTATATTTCTTTCCATACCTATCATGAATAGACTAACGTTTTGAAAGATAGGTTTTTTTTTATTATTTAGTTTTTAAGTATATTTTATTTTTTTTTTAATTTTATTTATTTATTTTTAGACAGAGGGGAAGGGAGGGAGAAAGAGGTAGAGAAACATCGATGTGTGGTTGCCTCTCACATGCCCCCTACTGGGGACCTGGCCTGCAACCCAGGCGTGTGCCCTGACTAGGAATCAATCCCACGACCTTTTGGTTTGCAGGCCAGCACTTAATTTACTGAACCACACCAGCCAGGGCTTAAGTATATTTTATTGATTATGCTATTACAGTTGTCCCATTCTTCCCCCCCCCTTTATCCTCCTCCACCTGTGTGTTGCAACTGTTCAAGGCCTAACAGGTTGATGGTATTTGGGCAGAGACAGAAGAATATTCATGGAGCCATGGGGATGTCTGGCATGCCTTTATTCACAGGTGGGTGAGCCATCCACGCTGCAAGCCGCATTCCCCCCACATGTCTCTCTCTATATAGCACCTGTTATGGCCCTTGCTCACTAGCATGGCACCCAGCAGGGAGTCCCTACTGGCTTAAGTACTGGAGGCAAACAAAACCAGCTTCAAGCAGAAAATTATATAACATAGCATAACTGTGCATGTGAGCCCACTTCATGTTTTGGGAACAGTTTTCAGATCCAGTCTCAAGGTTATGAGAACACCATTTATCAGGCCCCTCCAAGGCTATAAGAACACTGCTTCCCTTAGTTACCTAGACACCTGGGTAAGGAGCCAGACTGTCTCCACTTACCCTACAGCCTGGTACCTCCATTCCCTCCAGCATCCCCCCCACCTTAGTTCATGTCCATGGGTCATACATATAAGTTCTTTGGCTTCTCCATTTCCTCTACTATTCTTAACCTCTCCCCATCTATTTTATGCCTACCAATTATGCTTCTTATTCCCTGTACCCTTTCTCCAATTCTCCCCATCTCCCTCCCCACTGATGTCCCTCTATGTGATCTCCATTTCTGTGATTCTGTTCCTGTTCTAGTTATTTGTTTAGTTTGATTTTGTTTTTTAAGGTTCAGTTGTTGATAGTTGTGAGTTTATCGTCATTTTTATCTTCATAGTTTTGATCCTCTTCTTTTTCTTAGATAAGTCCCTTTAACATTTTATATAATAAGGGCGTGGTGATGATGAACTCCTTTAACTTGACCTTATCTGGGAAGCACTTTGTCTGCCCTTCCATTTTAAATGATAGCTTTGCTGAATAGAGTACTCTTGGATGTAGATCCCTGCTTTTCATGACTTTGAATACTTCTCTCTATCCTTTTCTTGCCTTCAAGGTTTCTTTTAAGAAACCAGCTGATAGTCTAATGGGAACTCCTTTGTAGGTAACTGTCTCCTTTTCTCTTGCTGCTTTTAAGATTTTCTCCTTATCTTTAATCTTGGGTAATGTTATTAATAATGTGTCTTGGTATGTTCCTCTTTGGGTACAAATTCTTCGGGATTCTATGAGCTCCCTGGATTTGTATGTCTATTTTCTTTGCCAGATTAGGGAAGTTCTCCTTTATTATTTGTTCAAATAAGTTTTCAATTTCTTGCTCTTCCTCTTCTACTTCTGGCACCCCTATGATTTGGATGTTGGAATGTTTAAAGCTGTCCTGGAGGTTCATAAGCCTCTCCTTACTTTTTTGAATTCTTGTTTTTCACTCTGTTTTGGTCAAACGTTTATTTCTTCCTTTTGTTCCAAATCACTTATTTGAATCTTGGCTTCCTTCCCTTCACTGTTGTTTCCTGAATATTTTTCATTATTTCACTTTGTATAGCCTATACTTCTTCCTTCTTTTGCAGCCATACTCAATTATTTCTGTGAGGATCCTGATTACAGGTCTTGTGAACTCTACATCTGATAGGTTGGCTATCTTCTTGTGCTTAGTTCTTTTTCTGGGATTTTGGTCTGCCCTTTCAGTTGGACCATATTTCTTTGTCTCAGTGCCCCTGTTATGTTGTAAGGGGCCTTAGGTATTTACCAAGGTGGGGTAACCCACTTCACTGGCTTGTTGCACTATATCTGGGGGAGGGTCCAGAGAGGGGATAATGCCACTTGTTTGGCTCTTGCCCCAGTTTTCAGTCACTTTCCTGGCTTCCCACAAGTGGATTGTGCCCTTTCAGGTGCTGATTCCCAAGTGGGTGGGCTTGTGTGCATTGTAGGATCCTGTGGGCGCCTCAACAAACTCTCCTATAAGGCTGGGAGTTTCTCCTGCTGCCACGACACCCACAGATTTTTTAGCCAGAGACTTTGAGGCTTTAGTTTCCCATGCTGGAACCCTGGGTTGTGCAGTCTGTTCGCTCCCCAGTTGTTCCTCCTGGGTTATCTGCACGAGAATGTGGGATATCCTGGTCCATCATCTGTCACCTTGTCACCCATCCTTGCCTCCTCGGCTTCCAATCTCCGCCACTCCTACCAGTCTGGATGAATGTTTCTTTAACTCCTTGGCTATCAGCCTTCCATACAGTTTGATTTTCTGGAAGTTCTGGTTTTTTTTTTGTTTGTTGTCACCCTCCTTTTTATTGTGTGAGGAAATGAAGCGTATCTACCTATGCCTCCATCTTGACCAGGCTAATCTGCTCTTTCATTTGGGCCATATTTCTTTGTCTCGGTGCACCTGTTACATTATAAGAGGTAGAGGCTTAGGTATTCCCCAGGGCGGGGCAACCCATTTCACCAAGTCGTGACACTATATGTGGGGGAGAGGACAGAGAGGGAACAATGCTGCTTGCTCAGCTCTTGCCCCACTTTCAAGAAACTGGCAGTTTCTCCTGCTGCCACAACCTCCAGGAGTTTTTACAGCCAGAGGTTCTGAGGATTTATTTGCCCGCACTGGAACCCTGGGTTGCACAGTGGAAGTGCAGAGGAAGCGAAGTGTATTTACCTGTGCTTCCATCTTGGCCAGAACTCCTTGAAAGTAGTTTTAAAAAAGTATTTTAAAATTTAGCAAATCTAGCTAAAAAATAGACTACCTGTTAGTTATTGTTATTTAAATATAAATCTTGATATAGTAAAAAAAATGTTTATATCCAATCCTCTTCACTGGAATAGAATTGCTGCCCTAACAAATCCTACTCAAAAGTCAAATGACACAGGTGTCCTGCAAGCATTCAAGGCCAGGCAGTTTCACAAGGGATTTGGGAAGATGGACAAATACATGTGGAGCAAATGGGATATGACATGCTTTTATTCCAGGGTGGGGCAATCCACGTGCATCACAAGCTGCGATTTACACCACGGGAGGTCCCGACTCACTTATATACTAAGTGCACACAAAGCCAGCAAGGTGCCAATACTGACCTTCAGGTTATATAACAGAGGTTCATTCTATGCATGCAGGCCCCTACTCAAGGTTATATGAACACTGCTAAGTTATGTTTGCCCAGACATCCAGGTGAGAGAGCCTGACTGACTCCATTTTCCCTATAACAGGAAAGTCTCTTTCCTGCTTTTCATTATTTGTAATTATGATAGGTAAAGACAAATAATAATATCTGACATTTTGAGCACTTACTATTTATCATATACTGTTCAAACTGCTTTGATTAAGCAAGACTAATAAACATTTGTCCATCATTCCTAATATGTGCAATTTAGATAAATCTGATATTAAGTGATTTGATTCATATTTTGTCTTAGTCTCTCATTAAATTGTTAATCATGAGCAGGTTTTTATGGGCAATTTCAATAATTTAGTGAATTGTTACTTTAACCAAGACTTTTTTATACAAAGACACATGGAAAAACACTATTCCAATGTATGCTTCCCCACTAGAATGAGCCTCAAGGGCAGAGACTTTGCTTCTCTTGATCTCTGCCATGTTCCCCATTTCTGGAATAATGCTCAGCACAAAGTATGTGCTCAGGAATATCTGCTGAATAAAAGGAATGAATGAATATCACAAATGTGCAAACTTATGAAAGCAATAAAGGTTACACAGGTTTGTCACTGCATATTCTTCTCAAGGGAATTAGATGTACATCACATAAAGAAGGGGACTAGTCAATGACAAGTCTTTAAATGCTAGCAGACTTTTCATATTTGTATTTCAAAGCATAATCTCTGTGGTTTTATTATTGTTGAAGCTTGTCATTGGTCTCCCATAGCATATGACTAACAAATTCAAGCCACAGAATTCCCATCTGCTGTTGAAGCTACTACTCAGGGAAAAAAAAAAAAAAAAAATCTTGCTGAATAGGGACATCTGCTGGTTAAAAAGCAATGTTTCTATCCTTAAAATACTACATCTAGATGAACAAAAAGATTTGGGCAATAAAGTTTTGAGTAACACAGAGAACATGTGCCACTGTGTTAAAACAATCTTCTTCCACTAGAGCAGTAATAAAAGGTTTCCCAAATAGTGATGCTATTTGAAAAAAATAACTATGCTGTCCTATAATCAGTAACTATTGCCAAAGAATGGAAATGGCTAGCTCCCTGGTTTTCTGATTTAAGACACTTAATTATCTTTGATCTCAATAAACATTTAAGAGTCTGCTAAGTTAAGGCACTGTGCCATAGGCTGGCAAACTGAATCTATCAGACAAGGCAGAGGTGACAGGTGGTCCAGCCATCTCTGGCATGTCCTAATCTCCAGCCTTAGAGGAGTGGACTTAAACTCAATGCCTGCGAGAGACTGAGCCTACCATTTACCAACACTGTGCTCTTACCGTTTTATAAATACTGTACAGGCCAGAGTTGCTTTCTACAAATATACTCCCACATTAGCTGAAAAAAATGCCCAGCCATCCCTTGCCCCTTACTATGGAGATTTTTTCTCACCTTTCCAGTCTGTGCTCAAATGTCTTCTCAGAAAGCCCTGTTCTCAACTCCTTATATAAAACTCACTTCCATAGCACTCAATTTGAATCCTTCTTAGAACATATAAAAAATGGCAATTAGTTTTTGATTTACTAATATACTGTCTCTCTCCCTTTTAGGTCAGGATATAAAGGAATAGGCCTTTGAATCTAGGTTCAGACATACTCCCAATTTTAGTAAAGTAATTCAACTTTTTTTTTTTTTTTTTTTTTTTTGCAACACAAAAATTTCAAGGACAAAATGAAAACTTTATCCTTATCAGCTGGGATTCCGGTTTTAGCTCTCCACTCCCGTAACTGGAAGAGGAACTGATTTTTACAATGTTTCATTTGCAGGTCTTGGTAAAGCTCCATTGCAAAAGACAAAGAAGTGAAGAGGGTATGGAGAGGTAGTGAACAGGTTGAAAATTTAAAAGGGCGGAGATGAGACACAGAGAGCAGAAAGTGTTAGAAGAGGGAGTGTCATAAATCCCCCCAAAAAAAAGCCTAGAAGAGGAATCTGAGACAGAGGAGGACCTGGAAGAGCCTGGTGTGTGGGCCTAACTCAGGACAGTTTGTTCATTCCTATGCTAGTAAGCATAGGAATCCCCAACAGCTCCCTGGAAGTTCTGGAAGGCCTCCCAGTGCCCATCATCTGTATTGATGGGTATACAGAGACTGTGTAGAAAGAAAATGAACTACTCAGCAACTGTATTTTTCATTTACTTTGAACAAAAGCCTTTACAAACATCACTTTTTTTTGAGTCACACCACCCAGGACACGAGACGGTCATGAAACAACAGGACCTACTGGTCAGTATTTGTAAGATTTTTTTATATTAATATATCATTCTTTCATAAAATAAAGGTAGTTGCATCAATATTTTGTCACTAATGAAGTTCAAAAAAGTGTAATAAAAGATCTGGAATCCAACAGTTAATTACAACTAGCTAATGCAGCAAATACCATGACTGTGCTATAAATACTTTGATAATATATAATAACTTCTATTTGGGATAGAACAAGTTCTCATGATTTTTTTACATAATATTTAATTCCCAATTAAATAAATCCTAGGATAATATTTAAAATCGTATGCATTCCCTAGTGGCTAAGTAGTGAGGTAGGAATAACCTAAAAGTATAACTGCAGAAATTTGCCCTAAGATTCAAATTATGTTATGGATAATCTTAAAGTGATATGCAAATTAAAGATATGTAGCTGTTACTAAAAATAGATTTACTTTTCTCTTTTGTTATTAAAAAAAACGCAAATTGGCAAACATCAATCTGTTCTATCTACTAGCTTGGTTTTTTGTTTCTTTGTTTCTGATTCCACATATAGGAGAGATCATACAGTATGCGTCTTTCTCTGCCTGACTTACTCCACTTACTATAACCTCTGAGCCCACCCATATTATAGCAAATGGCAAGAGTTCATTCTTTTTATGGCTGAATAATATTCCATTCTACATATATACCACATCCTCTTTATTTGTTCATCCACTGATACACAGGTTATTTCCATATCTTACCTATTGTAAATAATGCTGCAATGAATATGTGAGTGCAGATACCATTTTGAGTTAGTGTTTTTGTATTCTTCCCATTAAATACCCAGAAGTGAAATTGCTGAATCCCATGGTTGTTCTACTTTTAATATTTTTGAGGAACCACCATACTGTTTGACATAGTGGTTGCACCAATTTACATTCCACCAACAGAGCACAAGTGTTCCATTTTCTCCATACCCTCGCCAACACTTGTTAATTCTTGTTTATTACAGCCATTCTAATAGGTGTGAGCTGACATCTCATTGTGGTTTTGATTTGCATTTCTGATGATTAATGATGTTATTGTTATGCATTTTGTCATGTTGGTCATCTGTATGTCTTATGTGGAAAAATGTCTACTCACATCTGCCTATTTTAAAATAAGATTGGGAAGGTTTGCTACTGAGTTGAATGAGTTCTTTATATATTTTGGATATTAGCCCCATATCAGATATGATTTGCAAATATTTTCCCCCATTCAGTAGGCTGCCTTTTCATTTTGTTAATGGTTTCCTTTGCTGTGCAGTTTTTTTAGTTTGAGGTAGTCCCTCTTGTCAATTTTGCTTCTGTTGCTTTTGCTTTTGGTGTCAAAATTTATTACTAAGACCTATGTCAAGGAGCTTATGGCCTATGTTTCCTTCCCAGAGTTTTATGGTTTCAAGTCTTATGTTCAAATTTTTAATCCATTTTGAGTTAATTAGTGTGTATGGTTTAAGGCAGTAGTCAGTTCCATTTTTTTGTGTTGACTGTCCAATTTTCCCAACACCATTTATTAAAGGGACTGTCCTTTTCCAATTGCATATTTTGGCTCCTTTATAATAAATTAGTTGACTGTATATACATGGGTTTCTTTCTAGGCTTTCTGTTCCAAAGATCTATGTGTATGTTTTTATGTGAATATATTGTTTGAATTACCATAGCTTTGTAATATAGTCTGAAATCAAGGAACATAATGCCTATGTTCCAGCCTTAGAGGAGTGGACTTGAACTCAATGCCTGTGAGAGACTGAGCCTACACTTACCAACACTGTGCCCTTACTGTTTTCTAAATATTGTAAATGAATTTGCTCATTTTTCTAAAGATTGATTTGGTTATTTGGGATCTTTTGAAATTCCATACAAATCTTAGAACTGCTTTTTCTATTTCTGTGAAAAATATCATTAGAATTTTTTAAAAGATTTTATTTACTTTTAGAGAGAGGGGGAGGAGGGAGAAAGAGAGGGAGAGAAACAGCAATGTGTGAGAGACACATCCATCCACTGCCTCTCTCACACCCCCAACCCGGGACCTGGCCTGCAACCCAGGCATGTGCCCTAACGGGGAATCGAACCAGCAACCTTTCTGCTTGCAGGCTGGCACTCAATCCACTGAGCCACACTAGCCAGGGTTCATTAGAATTTGTAGAGATTACATTGAATCAGTATATTGTTTGGATGTATGAACATTTTAACAATACTGATTCTTTTGGTTCATGAGTGCATAATATCTTCTATTTATTTGTATTTTCTTCAATTTCTTTCATTATTGTTTTATAGTTTTCAATATACAGGTCTTTCACCTCCTTGGTTAACTTTATTCCAAGATATTTTTATGCTTTTTAATGCAATTGTGTACAGGATTGTTTTCTTCTGTTTTTAATTAGTGTATAGAAAGCACCAGATTTTTGTGTTTTGTAGTCTGCAACACAACTTAATTCATTAATCAGTTTTGCTTTTTGATGAAGCCTTTAGGGAACATATGTATCAGCTGCAAATAGTTCTACTTCTTCCTTTCCAATCTGGATACCTTTTATTTCTTTTTCTTGCTTAATTGCTCTCTGGCTAGGACTTCCAACACTATACTCAATAAAAGTGGTGAAAGTGGGCATCCTTGTCTTGTTCCTGATCTCAGAGAAAAGCTTTTAGCTTTTTACCATTGAGTATGTTACCTGTGGGATGGTCACATATTGCCTTTATTAAATTGAGGTACATTTCCTCTGTACCCACTTGTTGAGTTTTTATCATAAATGGATGCTGAATTTACTTAAATTATGTATTAAGTCAATGTTAAAATACATTGTCCTCCCCAAGGAAATACTAACAGACCTTAGGAAAAGACAGTTATGAAATTTACTAGAAAGGGAGAATTATGGGGATGCAAATGACTTTTTAGGGAATTAACTGCAGTGTGCAGGCTGACCTAAGATTTTGCAGAAGAGAATGGGCAGCCAGACTATGATTTAGATATCGCTGTATTAGCCATAATGAAAAGAATCCTATATGGTTATGCTTTATGCAAACTGTGGCTATCTAGGAACCACTTTCTCATTAATGTTAATACTTTTATACATATGATTATTATTTCATTACAACTGCTCTTTGAGTAGCTTAATTGCTTTTCTGGGTCAGGAAGTTTCCATTTTTCAGTGCTTAACACATGTCAGGCTCTGTACAAAGCATGCTGAAATCATTGTTTTGGGAAATAAATTTTATTATCCCATTTCCAAAAGCAAATGATGCTTTAGAGAGGTGAAGCACCATATATGAAGCACTACTAGAAATGAAGCCAAGAATCATACGTAGGTCTGACTCCAACATCTATACCACAACACTGCCTCGTGGTTTTGCTTACATATTACTTATGTACTCATTAAAAAATTAAATGTCATACATCATTAAAAAATTGAATGATGTATGTCATAACCACAATAGGATACAGAAAGTACCACAATTTGGTAATAAAGTTAGATGCAATAAAATGCTGTTTCTGGGATTTATTTTTGAAAATTGGTCAAACGTGCATCTTCCATTTCAGTTCAGACTCTGGAAACTGGTTCCATTACTTTGTTTGCATTACAAAGACCGTTTGCCGAAGTGTATTTTATGAACTTCAGAAGGGTAGTTCAGATCATAGGCTCTAGAGCTGAGGCTTCCATTCTGTCTCTTCCACTTATTTGCTGTGTGCCCTTGGACATACTGTATTCCTTCACTTCTTTTTGGTTCCCGTCTAAAGCAGAATTCATTTGTAATAATGGTACTCATGCATTTGGCAACTGCTAACATTAATTGAGTTTCATACATGTAAAGCACTTAGTTGACATATAAGTGCTCAAAAAAATGTTACCTCACATTGTCCAAATTCAGTCTTATTTAAGCCCATTCATACTTCCCTTCGTTTCAAAAATAGACTTTTTTTAGACCAGTTTAAGATTTACTACAAAGTTCAGGGGAAGGTAGATATTTTCTATATATACTTACCCCCCCCCACCCTTGCCACAGGACACATGCACAGCCTCCCCCATTATCAACAGTCCCCACCAGAGTGGTATATTTGTTACCAATAATGAACCAACATTGACACATCACTAACACCCAAGTCCATAGTTTACATTAGGGTTCATTATTGGTTTGGTACATTCTATGGTTTTTGATAAATGTATAATGATATGAATCTACCATTAGGGATCATATGGAACCATTTCACTACCTTAAAAATCCTGTGCTCTACCTGTTTCTCTCTGTCCAGCCCCAAACCCTGGCAACTACTGATCTTTTCATTGTCTCCTTAGTTTTGCCCTTTCCAGAATGTCATATCGTTAAGAATTATACAGTATGTAACTTTTTCAGATTGACTTCTTTCACTTAGTGATATGCAGTTAAGTTTCTTCCATGTCTTTTCATGGCTTGACAGTTTGTTTTTTTAAGCACTGGCTAGTATTCCATTGTATTTATAAATGTACCACAATTTATCCATTTACCTCCTGAAGCACGTCTTGGTTGCTCTCAAGCTTTGACAATTATGAATATAGTTGCTATAAATACTGATATGCAGGTTTATACGTAGACATAAGTTTTCAACTCATTTGAGTAAATACCTAGGAGTGTGACTGCTAGACTATATGGTAAGAACATGTTTCGTTTTACAAAAAAATGCCAAACTGTCTTCCAAAGTAGCTATAGCATTTTGCATTACCACTACCAACAAATGAGCATTCCTGTACTCACTAGCACTTGGTGGTGTCACTGTTCTGAATTTTAGCATTTTAATAATTGTGTAATGCTCTCTCATTGTTGCTTAAGCATTTTTTCCTGAAATACAACATTTATGAGTGAGAAATGTACCCCCAAGGAATCGAAGGGTAATGCAGACTACTGGTGAAACTGTACATCTGGCTTAAAATCTAAACATTTTTCTAATCCCATATGAGAATATAGTTTGCTCCGCTCCCCGTCCAAGTGTTTCTTTAATGAATTAGTCTCACTTCCACCAAGTCTTTTTTTTTTCTGACCAAAGCGGTCTTTTCTTTTTAAAATTTTATTTATTTATTTTTAGAAAGAGGGGAAGGGAGGGAGAAAGAGAAGGAGAAAAACAGCAATGTGTGGTTGCCTCTCACACAGCCCCCACTGGGGACCCAGCCCACAACCCAGGAGTGCCCTGACTGGGAATCGAACCAGTGGACCTTTAGTTCACAGTCCACGTGCAATCCACCGAGCTTCACCAGCCAGGGCTTTCACGAACTCTTTCAACTAAATTTCGTATTCAAAGGAAACCAGGTTGCACAGGTTAAAAAAAAAAAAAAGATAAAATAATAAAAGATAAATACAGGAAAATAAGTCACTAAGTATTAACTTCATTAGTTATTTAAGACCAATTTAGATGTATACATTCACATTCTTGATAGCCTCCATCTGACTTTTAAAACAAATAGTGACTGCATTCCCATAGTGACAATGCAGGGTGTGTGCGTCTACACATAATTGTTGGATGCAATTTATATTAGCAAAGTCTAATTTTTGAACTCCTGTAATCCCAGTTAATAAAAGCAAAGTACAATAAATCTAGTTTTATAAACAAGTAAAATGAGATCAGAATCATAGAGTTGTAACAGGGTTCAGACCACTCAATCTTCTGATTTTCAAAGCCCTGTAATGCTAAAAACAAAATCTTTGTCAGGGTCTCATGAAGTTTCTTAAAGGCTGGCCTGGGGGCGGGGTCCGAGTATGGGTGTTCTCTAAGACCTTCCCCGGTACAAAATCAGCCAGCGTAGAAAAGTTGTTTGACGACTGACTGTGCACTACAGAATAGCATCTTCCAACACTCAGAATGCATTTCCCCAAGAATTGCATTGCATCGCACGCCCAAACAGGTGTGTCAGTTACATGTGACTTTAAGCGTCTCAGGCAAAGCAGACCAGATGAGTAGGGACAAACACACAATTCCAGGCTTTCTTCTGCACTCAGACTCCGCTTTCAAGACGTTCTTACCCGCCGCTCCCTCCGCTCCAAGCCCCGGGGAATTATGAAACTCGGCCGCGCGCGGAACCCAAGTTTCTCCAAAACCCGAAGGACAACAGTTGCATATATATATATATATATATATATAAAATCAGCAGCGGGATAATCCGTACCAAAATTTCCTAGCAGAAGAGGAAGACAACAGCCGACCACAAACATCGCTACAAAGACCTGGCCCGAAGCTCCAGAAATTTGGGATCATTATTCCTGCAATAAACCGCGATCTTTTTTCGCGCTCCTACTCGGACGGAAGTGATGTAGCATCTGGCTCGCAGGGCCGTCTCCACCGAGAGGAGAGCGGGAGGGGGAGCGTGCGGGGGCTGGGGGCGGGGCGCGTCCGTAGCTTCGTTTCCGGTGGCTTGTCGCGTCCGCTTACTCTAGCCGCAGCCACTCTTGCCCGTGGTTGCTTCCTCCATCCTGGTATTTTTTGGAGCCTTCATCCTGGTTCTTCCAAAGTGCCCGGACCCAAAACAGGAAGTAAGTGCGATGGAACCTTCAGGTTCCAACCGCCGCCAGGGCCGCTCCGCCCAGTGGAGTCTGTCCGGCCCCCTTGCTGCCCGCCTGCTCCCGCCGGCCGGCGCTAGCTGCCGGCCCCCGGGCACCGCGGGCGGGGTCGCTGCTGGGCCTGCGTGACGCTGAAGCCGCCGTCCCCGCACGCTCAGGCCAGGGCCTCCCTCTCGGGGCTGGGCCTGTGATGCTGGCTCGGGCTGCAGAGTAGGGTAACGAGCGGCCGCCAAGGCAGAGCAGTCCTGCGGGGGCGGAAAATGGCGGCGGCTTTGGAGGAGCTAAATGGCGCCGGGACCCCTGGGGGTGGGGTGGGCCGGGATCTTCGGTAGAGAATTGGGCCCGGGAATGCGGAGAGTGAGGAAGCCTTCCTTGCTCCCTGTGCTGGTTTTTTTCTTTTTTTCTTCTTACCTTTTTGTTTGTATAATGTGGTTCAGTGAAGAAGAGGTGGGTCTCGCCCCACCCACCTTGATTTTTCCCCCCCCTTGTTTGCGTCTTAGATTCTTCTTCCATCATTTTAGATTCACTGTCGCTCAGCTATTCATGGCCCAGGCAGAGGGATTCGGGGTTACTGGCCGAACTGTCTCTGTCAGCCTGAATCTCTTTTAAAAGGAGGGACATGGGCTGGGTTGCGGGGAGACAGTCCTAACCGACAAGAGAACTGTAATATGCGTTGACAAATAATAATTGTCAAGATTTGCCCAAGTTCTGAGGAAGTTTTTAAAATTTTTAAATCTCCTGTGTCCTTTAAATATCTCTTGGGGATGTAGAATGTTTTTAGCCCAGGCTCCGGCGTAGATTTGAGAAGAGTGTCCCAGTGCCGTTCTATGCAGTTGGACGATGATACAGCATGTGTTTTTTAATAAAAATAATCGATGTAGATAAGGAGAGGGTGATAATATTATGATAATATTATCAGGACTCCCTTTCCCTGATTGAATTTGGAAATTTCAGTTTCAGTGCGCGGTTGTTTTTTTCCTAACTTGATTCATCGTCGTGTACCTCACTTCTGACAGTAGGCGAGGCTTCATGTTGGGACATCCGACAACGTGTGTATTCTGTAGGATTACTTTCTAGTCATTGTTAAAGCTTAGAATAATACCATTTGTAATTTTTTAAATCTTTTGCTAGTGATTATAACTTTAATTCTTGTGATACAATTAACCACTTAGACCTTTTAAGATCCAGTCCAAGTAAGAAAATATTCTTCCGTTAAGTTTTACAAATAAAATCTATTTTTCTTTTTCAGTTATGGATTGTCATATTTTTTTCGTTACTTGAGCTTATTTGAGCTAGTTTTAAATTTGTGTTTCAAATAACTCTGTATTGTTATTATTTTAGTACTTTGAGCAATTTGCCACCATTTTAATGGTTATAGACTCTGGTGATAATACACCAAAAACTCAGCTTTTTACTATTATGTTGTAGCAGTGTTAAGATTTCTATTATAGGCCCTGGCTGGCGTAGCTCAGTGGATTGAGCGCGGGCTGTGAACCAAAGGGTCACAGGTTCGATTCCCAGTCAGGGCACATGCCTGGGTTGCAGGCCAGGCCCCTAGTGGGGGCCACGTGAGAGGCAACCACACATTGATGTTTCTCTCCCTCTCTTTCTCCCTCCTTTCCCCTCTCTAAAAATAAATAAATAAAATCTTAAAAAAAATAAATAAAATCTAAAAAAAAAATGTTTAAAAAAAAGATTTCTATTATAGCAGGTTAAGACTTAGAAACTTAGTTAAGATTTAGGGAAAAAATTAAAGTTACATTTCTTAATATTACAAAAGCTGTTCAGACTGAATTTTTAAAAAATAAAATAAAAAATAGCCTGTCTGGTATGAGAATAAACTTTTTCCTTTATTCATAAGGGACAAAAAAAAAAAAAAAATAGCTTGATCCTTCCTGGAAAAGGCATTATTAGTTTTGGGGAGAAGTGCATTTTATGTTTTGTGGTTATTTTAACTCCCATATACTGAGTGCTTTTATTTGCCACCAAACAAACTAATTTATTTTCTTACTACTATAGTTGATAGGCTTATCCCAAAATGTGATTTTTTGGGGGGGGGACTGATCTAGACCTGCATGTTCAGCATGAATCTCTTTAATTGATTGCAGTTGAACTAGATGGTGGAGCCAAAATGCTATTGCCCTATCTTCATTGACAGTAAGTACTGGGCATTGCATACATAACTTAGAACTTTACGTCCATGCTTTAAGCAATTATATGAATAAATATATACTATGTAAACATTTTTCTCTGTGTGTTCAGGGTTTATAAGTGTTCTGAGGGGAAGCATTCAAAAAGGTTTTGGAGTTAGGAGTTGAGCTTTGAAGGGAGAGCATGGCTAGAAGATGGTTAATGGTAGACAGTTATATCAAAGTAAAATAGGTGTCCACTTAAGTTGTCGTTCTCTCTTTAACATGGAGAAAGGTTACCTCATTTCACTTCAAGACAGATAAATATATTTGTCAGGTTATTTAGATGTTACTAGTGTTGAAATGAGAACAACAAAACTAGTCCTTACCTTCCCCCATGTAATGCTTATCTTTCTACTCATGTCTCCAAGATCTACAGGTCTTAGTTTTTATTAATGTTGTAATAAATCTGTCCTAAAAGTTGCATCTTGTCATTTTGAACAGTTGCTTTTGTCATGGTCCTTTAAGTACATTCGTTTAACACTTGTGAAAATGAACGAGATAATGTGAAACAAGTGTCCTTAGGGATTCACAGTCTGGCACATAAATGTTAAAATATTAAGGGGTTGGGAAGTGTTTTGAAAGTGTGTGTTGTAAAGACATCAAAACTTCAGAACAGCCCTAGCTCGTGTGGCTCAGTGGATTGAGTGCCAGCCTGCGAACCAAAGGGTCGCAGGTTCTTTGATTCCCAGTCTGGGCATATGCCTGGGCCGCAGGCCAGGTCCCCAGAAAGGGGTGCAAGAGGTAACCACACATTGATGTTTCTTTCCCTCACTCCCTCCCTTCCCCTCTCTAAAAGTAAATAAACCTTTAAAAAAAAATTTTGAACAGCAATAAAGTGTACGAAGAATTCCACTTTAAATATATGGAAGCTGCCTGTTTAATACTCTACTGGGGGTTGTTAGCCTCCCTTCTCAAAATGGAGTTTTCTTTTCATACTCAATTTTATCACCATCACATGTAGCACTTTATTTTTCCATAAAAAAGGATTCCCTATTATTCTGAATGCTTTGCAGTTTCAGCTCCAAATCTCTTCCTATTTCCAAATGATATGAAATGACCTGAGAAAATGATGAACCCATTGCTGTGTTAACTATAAAATACAGATAGTTAAAATGTGTGGCATTTGTTTGCTTTCATATCATTTCTCCCCCTTTTTCATATTTTTTCCTTTTATGAAGAGAATTCTTGTAATAAAAATCACAAATAGGTTTTGTTTTGATTGGTTCCATAAAGGTAATAAATTGAAATAAAAGAAAGAACTTATTTATCAAGTGTACGTTTTTTTAAGTTTGTGGAGAGAGAACCCATCTTGTGACTGGATACCGGAAATAAGTCAGGAAAAAGTACACTGAAGAGCCCTTTATGAACAATGTGGTTTTAATTTGGAACATTACCCCCGCCCCCACTTTTTCCAGTCATTTTGGTTATGTACGGTGTTGTGTTGTCTGCCCATGCTTCTAAGCACCAGGCTGTCAAAGCTAATCTTTATTTAACTACCATCAGGTGTTAGTAGCAAAAGACACAACATGCTCATTAGGTTTATGTACTGCCTATGAGTATTCTAATGTCTGTTGAGGAAATGCACTTTAAAAATTAACTTGTGTAAATCAAAGGACTATACTAATAATTTGGTGTATTTCCTTGAAAGATCTTCTGATACTGCTCTGCATAAAGTGCTCAGTTTTAAATTGGTGAAACTGTGAAATGTAGCCAACTGTATACACTGTAAGTTCACAGACCATTTACTGGGTGAAAAATAACATTTTCGGTTTTTAATAAACAATATGATGATATTGCCAAACATATAAAATGTGACTCCTTGTAATACTGCCAAGTAATTCTCTTTAATAATGAAATTGTTTTCAATTGTTGATCATTGAAATCAATATCTTAAGCAATTCAAGTCTATTATATTATAATAAGCTCCATTGACATCTTTATTGACTTTTCATGGTGTACAGTCAGTCGTATTTTCCCATCTTAAAACCAAGCCATAATGAGCATTAATTAGGTACCTTAATTCAGTATGCTTTATGTTCATTTATAGCTCTGCTTCTTAGACTTCCACAAAGTATACAGAAGAAAAATCCCCTGGGACCATATTCCAAAACATTCAATTTCGAGTATGACGTGTACCACATTCCTATCTTGAATAAAATCAATATTCAAGGTTTATTTTGTGGCTTTGGGGGCGGGGGGTGGGTTGGCATCCCTCTATGTAACCCAGTTTCAGAATATATCTGGTTAGCAAAGAGTTTCATTCTTTCCAAATAAAACACATTTTTTAGATTTTTTTCATTATATGTTACTAAGGAAATACCCTTAAAACCACTTTCTACGGTATTTATTATATGCAGTGATAGGCATAATGATGGTCAATATGGAGTCTATAATAGCAAGATCTCAAAAATGTTCAGTAACAGGATAATGATTAGGTAAATTTAGATAATATGTATCCACTAAAAATGCTGTGGAAGAGTGAGTAGTAAATACAGAAAATGCTCCTAATAAGTGCAAAAACAGTTGTAAAAGATGTGACAGTAGGATCTCATTATTGTAAAAACAACTAAAAATAGAAATGTTAATACATGGGAAAAAGACTTGAGAGCCCTAATGGGTGTGACTCCATTAGTTTGGCATTAACCTGCAAAGCAAAGGGTCGCTGGTTCTGTCGCTGGTCCGGGCACAGGTCTGGGTTGTGGTTTTGGTCCTTTGTCACATGGTACAAGAAGCAACCAATCAACGGTTCTCTCTCGGAAATACTTTTCTCCCTTTCCCTCTCTCTCAAAACAATGGTACAAGAAGCAACCAATCAACGGTTCTCTCTCGGAAATACTTTTCTCCCTTTCCCTCTCTCTAAAAACAATTAAAATCTTAAAAAAAAAAAAAAAAAAAAGACAGGAGATACCACAAAAAAGTTACAGAGGAATATGAGTTTTCTGATAATATATTGGGTCAGGAAAAAAGACATCTGAAAACTAAATGTGTCCTCACTGTCTTAGTTGAACTGTGCCACAAACTTTGCTTCTTAGCTAGTGGTTCTCAGTTCTTAACCTATCCAATAAAATTCTGGTACTATATGCCCTGTATCTTGCGTGATTTCCCTTATAAAAGTATCTTAGAATAAATAGTGTTTTTCCCAGCATGTAGTTTCATCCCATCTTTCAGTGTAGAATCAATTCCAAGCATCTAGGATTAGCAGAAGTGCCTGTGCTTCTCATGATCTTCACTAACAGACTCAACCCTTGTACAAGTATTGTGTTAGGGGAGTGCTACAAATTTATCTACAGAAGTAGTCCCTGAATTGGGAAGAAATGTCACTTTTCTTGGTTCTAGTTTTTAGACCTTTGTCACTTAATTGCCTAGGAAATCAGAACAATTAATGTAGATGGAGATACAGTCTAGAATAATCCACTGAATAAAGACTTTACATCAATGGAGTAGGAATGGAGAATGATGAAGTATTAATTTCTTAGCATTAAATGCTGTGTTAAATAACATCTAAGAGTTCTTTTTGTTATAATTTAAGTAGTGTCATCTTGTTCATTGGGCACTATAAATGAGATTATATTTCTCATTTAAATGTGAGTATAAGTACTCCATTATAAATGTTTTGTACCATGTTTCAGGTATTTCCTTGATTTTATAGGGTGTTGTTTCTGGATTAAGTTTTGGCTTAAGGGAAGCTGTGGCTGGATCTTCTATTCAGACCAGTGAAACTCCCTATCAGCCGTAAAGCTGTTTTGCTTTCTTACAATCTGTGTTCATTGGAGCAGCACTCTTAATTTCCTTCAAGAACCTTCCCATTACATTCCTAACTTAGCTAACTTTGGTAGAAGAGTCCTAGCTTTTGTCCTTTCTCAGCTTTCAACATGCTAACCTCACTAACCTTAATCATTTCTAAGTTTTCTGGATTTAAAGAGGGAGACATACCTGCTACGCTTCTTTCCTTTGAACACTTAGCAGCCGATGTAGAGGTTAGTAATTGTCCTCATTTCAGTATTGTGTCTCTGAATAGGGAGGCCTGAGGAGAGGGAAAATGGGGGGAAACAGCCAGGTGGTGGAGTAATCAGAACACACATTTATCGATCAAGTTTACTGTGTTTGAAACATTGCGAGAATTACCAAAATGTAACACTGACATGAAATAAGCAAATACCGTTGGCAAAAATGGCACTGATCAAATTGCTCGACATAGTCACCACAAACCTGTTGGTTTGTTGTTGTTGTTTTTAAGAACAGTATCTGAAATACAATAAAACAAGATATGCCTGTATTTGGTATGATTTGGTGGTTATTTTTGGGGTCTAGGAATGCTAAAAAATTTTTCATGTAAATCAATGGTAATTGTTTCTCTGCTTTTATGCCACTTTAGCTTACTGAAGTTTTTATAGGAACCCTCTATTTTCAAATAGCAGGGTAACAACTGTACTTTCTTTTATCTAGCTATTTCATATTCCTTTTTTCCTAGTACTATCTCACCATGTCTTCTCTGATCCACCTTTATTTTTTCCCCCAAAGTTTTAGATTAGCTTAGGTCCCAAGGTGACATTAATTAAATGCTAAACCAGTAACCATTTTGCACCTATCAAATGAGCAGCTGTGTTGTTTTTTGCTTTGCCGTTTCTTTTTAAATAAAAATACTGGCAAGGCTACCAGGAGTAGAGTTTACACATCAGTGATTGGGATATAAATTTGTGCATCTTTCTGGAAAATAGATGGTAGTATGACTTAAGACTTCATTTATTTTCATGTTCTTTGATCTGCTAATTTTCACTAATACTGTTTAAGGAAATAGAGTGTATAAGTGTTTGTTTCAGTATGTTTTAAGGAACTGAAAAGTTGAGAAGAAAGTAAATATCCAGTGATAGAGTACTGGTAAATAATGTTACTTTTTTTTGTGCAGCCTAAGTTTTAAACCATACAGAAAACTTCGGTTTAATACCCATCTTAGTTTCCTTCACACATCTCAGTATGAATGAATTCTAAAAAAACTGGACATAAAATTGCTTATCCACTATAGTCTCTCTCACACCCATACACCAAAGACAGTGAACTCTGGTTTTGGTAAATTTATAAATGATTTTAGGGTTTTTTTTTTTTAACATTAAATTTCTGTCGTCTGCCATAGATACTGCAAACCAGCTTTTAAAAAATACTGATAAAGTCAAATAAGAACAACATGAAACACAATAGCTGACTGAAGGTTTCTCTAGCAAGACCTATACCTTTTTCACTGCAGACTTACTTATTATGTACAGCAGTTCTCAAATATAACCATTCTGGAGAGGTGTTATTAGAATACTCCAAAAATTGGAATTTTAATCCTTAGTTTTGCTGAAACATCCCTCTCGAACCTCAAATCTCACTGAGTATGCTTTTGAACTTTTGGTTGACCCTTTGGGATGAAGATGAGAAGGTTATTAAAAGAAACCTTCAAAAACCAATCATTTCAGGTTTTATAAGTTCCATATTTCATTTAAAAGCTTGCTTGTAATTTACCTTTTCTAGACTGTTTAGGATATTGCTTCCCACAGATCCCTAGTCAGTGTTGTTCACAAATACCATATTTTAACACTTTGAGATGCAATATGGTATTATATAAAGAGCAGTGCTTTGGGTTTTTTCTTTTTGAATTTTTGTAAGAGTTTATTTGAGCCAAACTGATGGCATATGGGAGGAGCAAGATGTCAGTTGTTCCCAGGTGTTAATTATTACAAAGAAAAGATACTGGTGCCCAGATCAGTGTGGCTTAGTTGGTTGGGTGTCATCCCACAAAGGAAAAGGTTCAGCTCCCAGTCAGGGGACACTTGCAGACAGGCAACCGATGGATGTTTCTTTCCTCTCTTTCTTCCTCCCTTCCCCTCTAATAATGAATGAATGAAAGAAAAGATACTGCTAATATTTTGTGGTGATATATTGATATACCCCCTAGGTCATGTTACATGTACCTAAGTCTATAGTTCATAAAACCACTAGCACAGTTCAACCTATTTGCAAGAATGTTTGACTATCTGATGAGGGACAACTGGGTTGAGAAACTGCCTTTGAAATTAACTCAGTGGGTATAGGGATCTCATCATTTCTGCTTTTCATTGGGAAAACTTTTAGAGACTGATTTCCTAAAGGTAAACCTATGAATTCTGGTTTTGTCATTTTTCTGGTTGACAAAGCACGGAGACTAAGGTGTCATCAGCATACTGCTAGCATACACGTGTTCTTAAAAGCCTTACTGTGTAATGCTGTTACTTTTTCAGTGCTGCAGCGGTAGGAGTTTGGGGGAGAAACAGTCTGGATAACATGAAAGTGATGCTGGTGGCTAAGGGAAGGCGACTTGTTTCTGCGGGAAGGGATATAGCTGATCCATCTGTTTTCTAGGTAAGCCTGCCTCTGTTCTAAAGACCTCACCTCATGATTTGCACATTTTAATCATGACTAGATCATGATTTCCACTTATTGTTAATTTGGGAATGGCATCTTTATCATTGTAAAATAAATGATACTCTTTTAAAACAGTAATTTGTACAGTAAAACTTTCATCAATCACTGGTTCTTCATGTCAATGTTAATCAATTCTAAGTTTTTATGCATAATGAAAATGCATTTGTGTAAATGGCAAATATATGAACATACTAATATCTTGTGTATAGGAACCAAATAAATAATGAATGATTAATTTAATACACATGAAGGCTTATGTCTTTCATTATGGTTATTGGTAAAAAATTATGTGGACAAGACCAAAATTAAGTATTGAAGCAAGAACTTGATTGAATATTGTAAGGTAAGCCTGAAGATTTCAACTAGGCCATGGATTGTAATTCAATAAATTTCTCCCTGTCAACCATGAATACTATATTCTATGACTGATCATTCAGTCTAAATAAAAGGAAAAGTATTATATGTGAAAAATAGCTTAAACAAAAACAGTTCTCTTTCAGAAGAAGGCCTAGCTCCATCTCTGTTAGAAAAGCAATTTGGTCAACGATGGCTGTATGTACTTGCTTAATATTAATGAAAAAACTTTAAGAATTATTTAGTGTTTCTACTGTCAGATAATAACAGCTTAAATATTTGTAAAGAGTGTTTTAGAGAAGCAGTTCTTGGATTAAGATAAAAGCTTTGATGAATCTTCTAAAGAATCAGAAGTTAAAACATTTAAATATATCACAGAGCTGCCAATAAAAAATATAGTGGTGAGATTTGCTGAGGTGACAACTTTCGTTGCATGTGGTAAAGAACAACTCTTAAAAAAGTGAATACTGTAGGTTTTTAGTTAGTCATAACAGTCAATTCTTATAGATTATTATATTCTAAATAATGGGTATAAACTTGTAAAAACCATTGCTTGAACTCTAAACTGTTACTGCAATTTCACATAAAGAGCACTGTAGGCAGATACAAATTGTGGGGTTTTCATCAGGGGGGAGAAGTGGGGGAAATTAGAGGCTACTTTATGTTCGTATTTGGAAATAATTTTTAAAATTCTAATGCGAGATCTGTTCTTGTACAGATTTGAGTATGAGCACAGTTGAAGAGGATTCTGACACAGTAACAGTAGAAACTGTGAACTCTGTAACTTTGACTCGGGATACAGACGGGAACCTCATTCTTCACTGCCCTCAGAATGGTAAGAGAACTTTGCAGGTATAATTTTGAATCTTCGTGAATTTCTTGATTTTATGTCACCTTTGACCTTTATTATGCAGATAGACAGTTTAGGCTAGGACAGTGGAAAAGGAGGTTATCCCTTTAGATCATGAATTAATCATAATTTGTATTTTAATTTTTGTATTTTTAAGAGCTTTTTTGATTTACCATAAATTTTAACCTTTTATGAATAGGCTACTTTATAAGTAGATTCTGTTGAGCCTCCTAAGATGGTGATGGATTAAATATAATACACTTTCTCACCAGAATATATGTGGTATATTACAAAATGTAGAGGTAGTCTTGTGCCAATACAGATAAATGAACTTTTGTTTTTTGCTAGAACTTGTGTTAGAAAATTTCAAATGACTATCTGAATAAAGTTTAATATGATCATATGTAATGAATTAAGATTCAGCTGCCTTGGGGCTTGTGGTTTCATTTCTCTACCTATTTCTTATTTATAATTTGTTTGTTTATTTTACTTTAAATTCACTTTTGCTCAACCTAGATTTTGACTTCTCTTTCAATCCATACTTAATCCCTAGGTTATTTCATTCACACTTGTGGTTTTAACTACCACCTACATATTAAAATGATTCCGACTTCTGTCTTTATTCTGATTTCTGTTTCTTAGAACCACCTTTAATGTCACATGTGATGTAATGTCACGTGTAATGACTGAATTCTTTCACAAAATTCTCAAACCTAGTTCTCTTTTCCTTTCTCAATTTCATTACTTTTAGCATCCTAGATCATAAATACAGGTAGGAATAAGTCCTCTCCCACGTTCATTCCATCATCAAGATACGTTGATAGAATTATGTTTCTTGAATCAGTTCCTTCCTCTCTGTCTCAAGTCCTCCTTTCTTAGTTCATTTTCTCACCTGGATAGCTTTAATAGCCTTTTAACCAGTCTCCCATCTCTTAATTCATCTTTCAAACTTCAAAGACACATTGGTTATGATACTGAACAGTGTAAGAAGGTTTTTAAAGCTTACCATGGTTTTTAGAATATAATTCAGACTCTTTCATTTGGCACATAGGCCTCCCATCATCTCAGCTTTCCTTCTACCCTCACTTCCTGCCATGTTTCACATAGATGTTCCACTAGTTCATGGTTATTTATTTGTGCTTTCCTAACATACCTTAAGCTTTTCATACCTTACTGTCACTGCGCATATTACTCCTCCTGACAATTATAATCACTTTCCCCTGGCTCTGTTTCCCTTTCAAGTTGAAGACACATTCTCCAAGAAACCTTGCCTCACCTGTACTCTAAATTAAAATGCCTTTCCTCTCTGCTCATACAACAGCCTCTTCATTCTACCTTCATAGCTCTTATTACACTATTTTAAAATTGTTAACTTAGTTATCTCAGTGAGCTCTTTGACAGTCAGGGTGTCTCTCATTGTTCTTTTCCCAGCACCTACCATGTAGTAGGCATTCACTAAATTTGTGAGTGAATTAAATATTGTGCCTTTGTCTTTACATGTGAAATATTTGGAAAGCCAGATAGTTGACAGTCAGGTAGTTGACAAAAATACGATGTCCAAAAAGTGGCATGTTCGTTATAAGAATGAGAGCTGAGCTACTACACTAGACATAGAGAAGGAAGTATTGCTTGGAGTCCCACTTTTATGGCTAGGTTTAATTAAGTGAGCCATTTGGTAAGAAGATTGTTCTACAGTCATTACTTGAAGATTCTGTGTCTTCCTCACTGTTTCGAACGTTTTGAGATTTCTGTTTTGTTTTGTTTCATCAGAAGCTGATGAAATAGACTCAGAAGATAGTACTGAACCTCCACATAAAAGGCTTTGTTTGTCTTCTGAGGATGATCAGAGTATTGACGATTCTACTCCTTGCATATCAGTTGTTGCACTTCCACGTAAGTCACTATGTATTAAGAAGAGCTTCCTTTTAAAATCCAATTTAAGCTTGCAGAGATTTAATTGGCATTTGAAGGTAGACTTAAACCCATCATTTTTCTCTTCATTTCATCAGAAAAACCTCTCTTTAATACTTAATGAGTGCTTATATATGTTCCAAGCTCTAAATGCTTTTACATATATTGTCAAATTTAATCTTCTCAACCTTTTCTTTGTTATTGCCCCCACACCCCTACCCAGGCATCTTTTTAAACTTTTTTTCCCCCTTGATCAAGCTTTCCCCCATGAAGTTTTAATACCATGGATATATTGTACTTTTTTGAGATGTACTGTCTGTATATTCTTGCATGGTTAATAAAGAGAATAAGATTTTTCCACACACATCGCACAAGAAGCATATTTGCCCTCACTGAGAAAGCATGTTGTAGAATAGGGATTATTAAGGCACAGAGAGGTGTAATAACTTGTCTAAGGTAATACCCAACCATTCTGGTTCTTGTAATTCATATTCTTAACTCCAGTGCTATAGTGCCTCTTTATATAGTAAACAGCTAAATGGAAGTTAGATAGGAGTCTGATTAGTTTATTCTAAGAAAGTTTTAACATGTTTATATTCCAAGGTCATTTAGAGTAGACTAGATTCTAAGGAGGTACAGTATTTCAGGTGGAATACCATTGGCAAAAGTCTACAGCCCAACAACTGTGACATTAGATTGTATTTCCGATTTGTTCAGCAAAAAATACGGAATGTTGTTGAACTGTGTTGTCCCTCAAAGCTGGAGCAGATAGTCATGGCAATGAAGTTGGGGTACAGGGCTCTGGGTGTCACTCTGGCTAAAGAAGAGTCTTGCCACATCTGAGAACTTTAATTCTGCACTCAACATCAGGCAACATCCAGTGGGGAAAAATTGAGACTGGGTTTTCATTGTGGAAAACTGTGTTTTCACTAGTACATATGTACTTTGTATTTAAAGTTTAAATGCTTATTAAATTTACAGAAAAATCCTTTTATATCAGTTTTCTATGAGACTTTACTGAAAGATAGTGTTAATGTTCATATTGCTAATATTGCTTCCAACTGTGACTGTACAAACATAACCTATTTCTAATTAAATCTTTCCTACTAATGATGATTCATAATGATTTTTTAAAACTCCTAATTTGACTGTCATTATATTGTGATTCAGTTTTAAAACTTGATTGGCCTATTTGTACAGATGAATTCTATATGGACTTTTTCTAAGCTACGATTTTTTTATTCAGCTATAATTGATAGGTAACATACTAGTTTCAAGTCTACAACATGATTCATTATATTTATGTATTGTGAAATGATCACAATAAGCCTAGTTACCATCTGTCACCACATAGTTACAAATTTTTTTCTTGTGTTGAGAAATTTTAACATCTACTTTCGTAACAACTTTCAAATATACAACACAGTATTATTAACTGTAGTCACCATGCTGTATATTACATCCCCAGCACTAACTGATTTTATGAAGCCAGAATTTTTGAATGATTTTGACTAGTTAATTCAATTAAAGTATAGTGCCTTGATCATGGTTGTAGGTTCAAACTGTACTTGATAATTTGTTCTGTTTTATTTATGGTGTTGGTCTGACTTCTTCACATCCTTTTCACATAAATGGCTAAGATAATATGGATGTGTTGACATAAAAATACATGAGCTGCTTGATGTTGGGTCATAGTATATCACGGATGGAGGGCATTCTGAAGCCTAATATTTACACTGAAACTGAATTCATGAAAAGCAGACTTGAAGTATTTTTATGTTCCCTGGATTTGTAAAAAGGATGTTGGTAAAATCAACTTAGGAAAGTTTCCACACTTAAAAAGTCATGTAAAAGCATGAAGTCCTAGGGTGGGGGGACTGAGCAAAAAAAAAAAAAAGAAAAAAGCATTAACTTCTATATCCACCATCATCTAGAACTGACTGAATAGGCAAGTCATTTTTGTTGGACTTCATGGAGGTGAATATAAATTTTTAAAAATGTAACTTAAAATATAACTCTAATATTCAGATTTTCTTTACATGCTATATAAAACTGATAAAATTTATCTGTCTGAATCGCAAAGTCCTCCTAACTCTCATGGTAATCAGTCTGGACCACTTGCTGACTGCTTGTTTTTGCAGTCGTGTACCACCGCATTCACTCCATTCCCTATTTGTAGTTGTAACCCTTGGTGTTTACTTATTTAGATGGTTGTTGCCATATCTTAGCCTCCTATTCCTTTTCTTCACAGTGCCTCACCACTACAATGACCACTTTGCTATTACCTATTAAGTAGAGTCCATTTGTTTTCTATTTCAGATTTTGTTTCCTACCACTACTTCTGTGCTTCTGATTTACTTCCTCTAATATTCTTAAAACTCCTGCGATCCTTTGCCTCACTAGCATCCATTGATCTTATCACTCTTTCTATTTGTATCCAGTTTCCACTTTCATGGTTAATCATTATAATCACCATCTTGAAGTTACCAGCAAGTCCTTTTTTCCTTCTCTTACTTCTTTGTTCTTTGGTGATATGATAATATCACCTTGGTTAAATCTGCCTATTTATGTCTGTACCCTATGGGAGAAAAACAGCACAAGCAAACTGACTGGTCTCACTTTAAATTAATGATCATTAATTTGAAGTGGGATCAGGATGTTGCCTGCCAGTCACACCACACATACTTCACCATACTTTCTCCCTCCCACTCTGAGATGACTATTTGATATGTACCAACACCTCTGATACTTCCTCCACCATTTTTACTCTCAACTAATAACCTTGCTTCCTACTTAAGTTTTCACTACCACAAATATACATCCACATGTATCTGTGTCGATATATTATATCATTTCTCCTAGCCAGTCCTTCGATTTATTAGATCCCATCCCTTTTGCCTATTCACAGACATTGTCCCAGCAGTTCTTTTTCTCTTCTGAATCATCACTTTTTTCTTCTCTCCTGGATTGTTTCCATTGGCATTATAAACATACTGTAATATCTTCTTTAAAATAAAAAGTCCCATTAGCTAGTTTTGGCTTCCATCCAATTTCTCTCCTTCCATTAGGAGCAGAGTACCTTAAAAAGATGGCCTAATCTTGCCTCCATTTCTTCTTCCATTCTTCCTTAAACCTACTCTAGTCAGGCTTTCGCCTCTATCACTTCCCCAAAACTGATTTTTTTTTCAGTCTTTGTCTTAATTGATCTAGCCACAGTTTTTGACAGCTTGTCCACATCTCTCCAGCCTCTAAATATGGCATACCCCAGGACTCAGTTCTTAGACTGCTTCCGTTTTCTGTTTTTTACTCCCTGGAATTCATTATTTTAAATCCCATCTCTGGTGATGTCTCCCAGATTTATTCCAGCTCAGACTTTTTTTAATCCTCACTCAAGGATATGCTTATTGATTTTAGAGAGAGAGGAAGGGGGTAGGGGGAAAAAGAGAGAGAAACATCAACTGGTTGTGTCCTGTGCGCACCCGGACTGGGGATCAAACCCGCAACATAGGTGTGTTTCTGACCAGGAATCAAACTAACAGCTTTTGGTGTATGGGACAACACTCCAAGCATCTGAGGCTCACAGCCAGGGCCAGACTTCTCCTTTTAATTATAGGGGTTTAGTAGATACCTCAAATTAATATGTTTAAAACTGAGTTTCTGATATTTCCTAAATTTTGAAATTGCTTCTATAGTCTTCCCCATCTCATTCATGGCAGATACATTTTTTCCATTTCCGGAGATTTAAAAAAAAAACTATAATACCATCTTTGACTTTTCAGTTTCTCTCTTGTGTACTTTATCCACAAAATCTACTTGCTCTGCCAATCAAAATATATCCACAATTTGAACTACTTCTCATCACCTTCACTTGCTGTCACTGTATTCCAAGCCACTGCATCTTATGGTTATTGAATTAGCTTCTTAACTGATCTCACTCCAGCCCTTGCTGCCATTTAGGCTATTTTCCCTATACTGGCCAGAATCTGTTAAAATAAAAGATTACATCAATTCTCTAAATCTGTTGGTTTTCCATCTGAGAGTTAGAGCCAATGTCTTTATAATGCCCAGGGGTGTCCAACCTTTTGGCATCTCAGCGCTGGAAGAAGAATTGTGTTGGGCCACAAATTAAATACATTATGACATATAATCACAAATCTCAATGTCTTAAGTAAATTTACAATTTTGTGATGGGCCACATTCATAGCCATCCTGAGCCACGTGTAGCCTGAGGGCTTCAGGCTGGACACCCCTAGACAATCTACCACATAGTATCTTACTGTTCTCATTCAGTCTGTTTTAGCCACACTGCCCTCCTTGCTATTCTTAGGAAAATCCAGGCATACCCCTATCTCAGAGCCTTTTCACTCAGCTTTCCTTCTGCCTAAAGTGCTCTTTCTCAAGACACCTACTTGACTAGCTCCCTTCCTCACTTTGTACCAAGCCTTGGTTACTTTTCTTAGTGTCTCCCATCTAAGATTTCAAATACTCTCCCTCACTTCCAATACATTCCCTTTCCTGCTTTATTTTTTCTTCTTACTGTTTATCACCATCCAACATAAATGTTGTGTTCATTTTGTGTTTAACCCACGAGAATATAAACACCTTAAAGACGAGGTTTTCGCTTTTTTCGCTCACTGCTATCTCCACATAACTTAGAGCAATACCTAGTATATATTAGGTGCACAATGAATATTGGTTAAACATGTACATATATGAGCAAGGAATGTGTTAAGAAATTAGATGGTCACATTTTTTTTCATGGATTTTTAAAAGTAATTAGAACCTGTCATTCTAGAGTTAAACCGTTCTTTTTCTTGAAGTTTCAGAAAATGATCAGAGCTTTGAGGTGACCATGACTGCAACCACAGAAGTGACAGATGATGATATTACTGAGGGAACTGTGACACAGATCCAGGTATAGTAAGTCTTTTTACCTGCTGCAAGAGGACTATCCTTTACCCATATTATAGGTGATAAAATACTGCAAACATTTTGTGTGACAAAGTAGCAACCACAAAATTGAGGTAAGACTATTACTTCATTCAGGTTTTCAAGTCCCTAACAGGTGTGTCTTAGAATTGTAAGCAAAGATAGATTTTTAAAACTCATTCCCTATAGAGTGGTTCACATCTGGTAAAACAGATAATGAATGTGCATTCTTTATCTACACGGAGTGATTTCACTTGAGCTGTTAAATAACTTTAGGCTTTATCTTACCATAAGAAATTGATTGGGGTATAACGCTTTTTGAGTTAGTTTTACCCAGCAGTTTTCTGTAGTGATTGATTTAGAAAGGCTACATGTGTTCTCTATTTTATGCCAATAGATGCTATACTCACTTAACTCATTATTGACAGTGTTGAAAATCATGGTTAAAATTCAATCATCATTGCTTCATTAGATGGCTATTTACATGTTTAACATTATGCAGCTTAAGCAAGTATTTGCCTGAAGATGGCAATTAATAAGCACATGCCAGGTTTATTCCTAAGGTTCATAGAGTGGACTTGGCTATGTATTTAGACTCATTTTGGAGAATGGTGATTTTATCTTTTTAACCAACTGATTCATATAATGTGATCTTCTCAGAATACAAGAGGCCTTAGGCACTATCTATCCAGTCTCTCTCAATTCTTAGCTTTATAAAGCCCTCTTGGTCTTTAAAAGAAAAGAAATCTAAGATATATGACACAGAAATACAGTTATAAAACTTTTCGTACTTGTTCAGTGATTTCTAGCTTTTTGCCCATGGGGTTTTTTAAAAACTGCATTTATGAATATAATGTATTCATTACCACCAGATATAAAAATAAAGTAGGTGACAACAGAGGTGTGGCTTTTCCCCTTATTATGCTTTGGTGATTCAATGATAACTTCTCTCTTTCCAAGTGAGATGTATTTCATTCCCTCTTGAAATTAGAAATTCATTTTTTCCTTATTCACGGAATAGTCCATGCCCTGGCTCGTGTGGATTGGTGGATTGAGCGCAGGCCTGTGAACAAAAGGATCCTTGGTTCAATTCCTGGTCAGGGCAACTGCCTGGGTTGCAGGCCAGGTCCCCAGTAGGGGGTGTGCCAAAGGCAACCACACATCGATGTTTTTCTCCCTTGCTTTCTATCTCTCTTCTCCTCTGTCTAAAAATAATTAAATAAAATCTTAAAAAAAAAAAAAAAAAAGAAAGAAATAGTCCATTCTTGGTTAGGACTTACCTTCAGCCAAGACATAGCTTAGTCATTGATCCACTGCAGAGACTGTACTCGGTTGAGTGATCAGTAGGCATGTAACTCCCTTAATCCTGGTCTATGATAATCTCATACCTCATATGACTGTACTGTTGTCAGATTTTCCTCTCTTTGGCCCAAGGCCAACTCTTAAAAATGGCTTTGTTCCTGCAGAATTTGATAGATTAGGTATGTATGTAATTGAAAATGGACCCAGTGATAATTGTATAAATATACTGAAAGCCACTGAATTTAAATAAGGGGCAGATTTTTATGGTATTTGAATTATCTCGATAAGTTTATGTTTTAACTACACATTTCTCAATAAGTAATGCTGTAGCTGCAATAATAATAAAAGTAGTATTATATAATTCTTGGAGAAGGAGGCACATTAACGAGGGTAGGAGTCAGCTCTAGAGGTTGGTTAAAGGAAGTCATCAGTAGACAGTAAGCAGATCATGATTTTGCAATAATGTCTTTTATTGCAAATAATGTCTAAAAATGTCTTTTAGCCTGGTGATCCTTTAAATTTAAGATGAGATTGCATTAAAGATGACTGTATTTTAGAAAGAAAACTGCCTGTAAGGACATTCACAATCATAACACCCATTCCCAGCATTTCTGTTTTATTGTACATATGAGCTCATTTTATATATAAATATCCAAATGTATATTTGTACTTTTTCAAGATTCTACAGAATGAGCAACTAGATGAAATATCTCCATTGGGTAATGAGGAAGTTTCAGCAGTTAGTCAAGCATGGTTTACTACTAAAGAAGATAAGGATTCTCTGACTAACAAAGGTAAGATACACCGTGAATTTTAGTGTATATTGGAAAAAATGAAGATAAAAAGAGCTTATAGTTATTTGGATTCTGAGCTGGACCTTCATAATTGTGATTAGTTATGGTGATTGAGCTATTTATTTATGTATTTATATTAAATGTATTGGGGTAACATCGGTTAATAAGATCCTATAGGTTTTGAGTATACATTGCTATGATAGATGATCTGTATATTGCATTGCCTGCCCACCACCCACAGTCAGATTGTCTTTTGTCACCATATATTTGGCCCCCTTTGCCCTTTACTACCCCCAACCCCCTCCATCTGGTAACCACCATACTGTTGTCTGTGTCTTGAGTTTTAGTTATATATCCCACATATGAGTGAAATCGTGTTTCTTAGCTTTTTCTATCTGACTTACTTATTTCTAATTGAATTAAATTTGAGCCTTTGTAATCAAATTAAATTTGGCACTAAATGACTCTGAATGAAACCAACATTTGTTTTTCAATAATTGATCATTTTTCTGATTTGAAGTACATTTTTGTCCTGTTAATTTTTGAACAAATGGATAGTGGTGGCATTTAAAAGACAATATAGTTTACTGCTTATGGGAATAGGAACTCAAGCCTTTTCAAAGATCTACTTACTTTGGTCTGATAAATAGCTTAGAGGCTTACTGTCACATGGTGTTTATAGTGCTGCTATGTTCATAAGGATTGCTAGAAAGCTGCTACAAGAAAGTGGGGGTTGTGAACATGCCACTCTGAAGTAAGGAAAGGAAGCAAAAGTAAGTAAATTGTTTTTAACCACTGTAAATACTCAATTAGAATATCTCATTCATTTGGTATCCGGTGCATTATGTTTACCTTGCCCTGGAATCTTTCATATATGTAATTTTGCCCATAAAGTTTATTTTTCACTAGAGATATTTTTCAGAAGGTTTTAAGCACATTTGGGCTCTTCCGTTACTTGTAAGTTTGTTTGTTTTTTTGTTGTTTTTTTTTTTAGCTGTTCTGTACTACTGAAAGGGAGAGAGAAATAACTGAGAGGAAGTAAAATTTTTTTAAAATCTTTTACTTACCATTGGAAGAGTATTCTTCTTTAAAAATCAGGTTTCAAAAGCAGCTTTACTTGGGGATCTTTCAGGGTTCAGAAGAAAATGAGAAATTAAATTAGCTACATTTAATCAATATATTTAATCAGAAAGCAAATCTTTAGTATTTTATTCCTCTTAAGGAATAACATTTTCTATAACGTTCTTGTTTTCTTTTAAAGGACATAAATGGAAGCAGGGGATGTGGTCCAAGGAAGAAATTGATATTTTGATGAATAATATTGAACGCTATCTGAAGGTATTTACAGCTTTTTTTTTATTTATTCACTAATTTGTTCACTGCCAATTGCAAAAATATCAAGGCAGCATGTTATACATAAAAGCTTTTCTATAATTTTTGTAATGGATGACTGGGTAATGTTGTAACTTAATAATTCTAAGTGTATAATTATAGTATATTTAAAAAAATTTTTTGAATTCTCAGTTTTATTGCTTTAGTTAACACCCTGAAGTTTAGACAAAATCTTGATAGCCTCTCAGACACTTAAAGAGCCCTGTCTTTTAAAGCAGCTTATAGAGTTTTAGTTTATTTTGTCTAAAGCCTAAGATATGCATCTCCTTTGAATGAATTTATGACATACTAGCCCTTCCCTTCTTTAAAAAAATCAAAAATCTAATTCAATTTCATATTCAGGCTTCTGTTAGTTCAGTCATCCTCTTTGTTAACACAGAATTTTTGAGGCACTAGAGATATGAATTGCCTTAATACACAGTGTTTTATTTTGAAAAGCCAGCAGTCCATTTGAGAATGTTGACAATAGGTGAAGAATGATACAAGGCTTTGTATGTGAGTGCTACATGTTGTAAATTCTGCATAAGATCAGAGGAGGAAGAGTGTTCTCAAGGCTAGGATTGCTATGAAAAATGTTCAGGAGAGCAAGGATTTAAAGCTGAGTCTTTAAAAGAGGGTGTAGAACTTAGGCTAAAATAGGGATGGAGGGAATAGCATTCATAAATACTGAGCATCAAGTAACTGGGGATTAAACACAGACCACGTTAAATTAACTTCTTTTAACTTGAACCAAAATTCTGAGCCTCTGGAAACTAGGCTTTGAAGTCCAGTCTGAAGAAATAGAACTCTACCCTATGGGAAATGAGAAAGACTGGTACCTTAATTAAGTTAGAGATCATCAGGGAAGTCTGTGCTCTTTTCAGGGAAATCTTCCAGAAACTTGCTGACCATTCCCAAAATTCTTAGATGTAAATAGTGCATGTTTGAAATGTAGACCATTAGCATCATTTGGGAATGGTAGGTGTATCATATTTATGTAATCATTCTATTTGATACTTAGTTGGCTAAAAATAGGTTGCTGCCTGGAAAAACCACATTCTTAGCTTAATTTTAAGCTTCATCCTTCCCAAACTAAGCTTTGTAGACTATAAACAGTTAAAAACTTTTCTTTATTAATAAACAAAAATCTTTCCCATCCAGCAAGTTGTTTTAAGAGAAACAGAAATAAAGCAACCATTAAAAATTTATCCTGAGAAAAAAATTAAAAAAAAAAAAAAAAAAAGTTAGCCCCGGCTGGTGTGGCTCAGTGGATCGAGCATCGGCCTGGGAACCTAAGGGTTGCCATTTCGATTCCCAGTCAGGGCACATGCCTGGGTTGCAGGCCAAGTCCTCATTTGGGGGTGCACAACAGACAACCACACATGGATGTTTCTCTCCCTTTCTCCCTCCCTTCCCCTCTCTGGGAATAAATAAGTAAAACCTTAAAAAAAAAAAAATGAAACCTAGAAAAAAATTAAAATACATCCAAAAGAGTATTAAGTTGGCCACTCACTGGTCACATACATTTTAGTTAAGACTGGGAGAAAATGAGTGGGTTTAGATAAAACAATGAGTGGTAAGAACACTGAACTTTGGAAATTTAAGCAGCTGGCTGCTTTTCCTAGGGGATTGGAATAGATGATCTCCAAGAACCCTCCCAACTTGGTCCTTCATGGGAAGGAACATGACTAAAATTTGCAACTTTCCAGATGACCATTTCAGGTGACTGGATGAGAATAGTAAGGACTTGAAACTACAGTTAAAGAAGTGGAATTGGCAGGGAGAGGGCAGTTAAGCAAGTAGTCTCAAAGGCAGGTGCGGGGAGAAGGAAATGAAGAGTTAGAATAACTGAACGGAGTTCTCATTTTGGGTGATTGAGAGAATAAGGATAGGATTGGCAGAAACAGGAAGTGTCTAAAAAGGTACATTGTGGGAAAAGATAACTTATTTGATTTTTGACCATAGTTTTTATTATGTGGTGCTCTAATAAGGACATTGTAAAGACATTTTAAAAACCAAGTATTTAGATGTCATATATTTCATAATTTGGGAAAAAGGATAAATGAAAGAAACTGCCACAAGTAAAAACAAACAAACAAAAGAATCTTTTTATCTCACCTACATGGTTATTCTGCAACACAGTGCCCAGTAAATATTTAGGTTTATTGCCTTACAGAATTGAAACTTCATAAACAAAATAATTTTAGAAAAAGATTCTAAAATTTAGAAACTGTTTGCTGTTAAGTTGGTATGGATTTTATACATTCAAAAGTATATAAAATGTATATCAGTATAATTATACCTGTTTCTAAATTTTTTCTAAATAGAATTCTCTGGGAATTATGTAACTTCTTTTGTTAGATGTTATGATTTTGAAATCAATGCCCTGTTGGATTTCTTTAGCTGTATTTTATTGTGCATAATATGTATACTATAGGTTACCCATTCATAGTTAATGGTCTTTTAGGTTTTGGGGTGGGTTTTTTTTTTTTTTTTTAGTTTTTTTTAATTTATTTTTATTACTGTTTACATTTAGTATTATTTTGTATTAATTTCAGGTGGACAGCATAGTGATTAGGTATTTACATAACTTATGCAGTGATTCCCCCCAATATTTCCAGTACCCACCTGGCACCGTACATAATTATTAAAGTATTATTGACTATATTCCCTATGTTGTATTCACATTCCCATGACTATTATGAAACTACCAATTTGTATTCTTAGTCCCTTCATCTTTTTCACCCAGTCCCTCAATGTGTTCTTTTTGCTTTTTGCTATTAATTCGTACAAATCTGGTGGGTGTGGATGGTTTTTTACTATGACTTTAATTTGTACTTTTCTGAATTACATGTTTTTATATGTTTATTAGACATTTGTGTTTCCTCTTTGAAATTCCTGTCTGATTTTCCTGTAGGGTTTTTCTTTTTCCAGATGTACTCAATCTATGCCAGATACTAATGGTTTTTCAGTTGTGTTACAGATAGTTCATCTAGTTTAGTGGCCTATTTTTTCCTTCTCTCTCTTCCCAATCTCCAACATCCATTCTGTCCTAGGTCAGGCTTCTATAGATTTGTTTCTAGGTTTTCTGATTTGTTCCAGGTTCTGTGTGTTGATACCGGCACCCATGCAGCACTATCTTCAAAAGTCCAAGTATCTGATGGGGAAAGTGTTTTCATGAGTGTTCTTGGTCCTTTGTTCTTCCATTATAAATTTAGAGTGAGCTTGCAGAGAATGGGAAACTTTTGGAATTTTTATTGGGACTGCATTGAGTCTGTGCATCAGTTTCAAGGGAATTAACATCTTTACAATATTCATCTTTCTGTTGAAGAACATTGTATAGCTTTCCATTTTAGCTAGTTCCTCTTTAAATTTTGATAGTTTTATGTTTTCCTTCATAAAGGACTTGCCTAACTTATCTAAGATTTAATCCTAATACTTTTAATTTTGATGCTGTTGTAAATGAGAACTTTTAAAGATTTTTATGAGCTTCATATAGAAATGCAAATGACTATATATTGATTTTGTAACCACTAGCCTTGCTAAATACTGTTTAAAATCAAGTAAGTTTTATAGATTTTGGGGGAGATATATATATAATCTGTAAGTGACTCATTTCCAGTCTTCATACTTTCAAATGGATTTTTCTTTTATCAGACTATCAACAAATTCTAACATGCTAGGAGTGTTCTGATATATGAATATTGAATTCTGTGAATGCTCTGTTCACACTTAACTGAGATTTTACATTCTTTTCCTTAAATCTATTCATGTGATTAATTATACTAATTTTTGAAATTAACACAAACTTGTATTACTGGAATGGGCTCCATTGACTTAACGTTTTCCATTGATTTAATATATTTTTTATATATTGCTGGGTTCAGCATGCTAACACTCCTTTAAGGATTTGGCGAATCTGTGTTAATGAATGAGCTTAGGCTGAAAATTATTTTCTGAAACTGTCCTTGTCTGCTTTTGCTATTAAGGCCTTGCCAGCCTAATAAAATGAACCTAGGAAGTGTCCCCCTTTTCCTCTTTATGCTGGAATAAAGTCAGAATTATGTTTCTCTTGATTGTTTGATGGGATTTACCTATAAACTGATCTAGACCTGGGATTTTCATTATTTCACTGTGGTTTTCATTATTGATAACTGATAAAATTTTCTTAATGCTCTGTACTTATTAGATATTTTTCTCTTCCTGAGTCAGTTTTGGTAAGTTGACTGTTTCTAGGAATTTATTTTATGTAAGTTTTCAAATTTATTGTCATAAAATTTTCAGAATGTTCGATTGTCTAGTCTCTGTAGGCCCCATTTTTTATTTCTATATTTTGTCCTTTTTTTCCCTATTTTTGCCATAACTTTGTCTTTTTGTATTTTATTAGTCTCAATGGATCTTGTCAGAGAACCAGTTTTTAGCATTGTTTATCCTTTCTATTTTTTAATTCCTGATTCTGTTGATATTGTTCTTATGATTTTCTTCATTCTACTTTCTTTAGATCTTAACTTTTTATAATTTTAAAAGGAGCTGAGAGAACTTGACTTCACTGAATTTTGTACAATTTATTTTTGGAACATTTAAGTCTTATTGTCATGCAACATTTTGAAGTTTATATTTACTAATGATTAGCGATGCATTATTTTTCAAAATGCCATTGATGATCTTTTAAAAATACTATAAAAAAGTATAGTATATCCATATGCATTTTATCAGAAAACCCTAAATCAAAGAAATGTAACCCATTTAGGCACGCGGAATAAAAGATGCTACAGAAATCATCTTTGAGATGTCAAAAGACGAAAGAAAAGATTTCTACAGGACTATAGCATGGGGTCTGAACCGGCCTTTGTTTGCAGTTTATAGAAGAGTGCTTCGCATGTATGATGACAGAAACCATGTGGGAAAGTATGAAAACTTGTACTGCTGCATGATTTCATGTAATTAGGGGAAATACCTGAGGAATGCTCTCTTTTTTTTCTTTTAAATAGAGTTATGACCACAGCCTTAATTGAGACAGCTATGCTATGAATTACTATTGGGCTGTTTCTCCAGGTCCATGTTGTGAATATGGTGAAACTTCCTTATAATTAAGGTCTCTTTTAGAAATTAAAATCTAAATAATTTTATATAGGTTTGTCAAAGTCAGCTTTCTAGTAACATTATAAAAACTAATAGTGATAAAGATTTAGAAAGTGTGAATTCTATAAAATGCATTGTTAACATTTTTCCTATTCATTTTTCTATCGACAGTATACCATTTTCCTAGTTCAGTGACTTGGTTTTTTTTAAATAACTAAATTTCTGGATACAGTGCATGGATTTCTATTATAGGTAACTTGGGAAGGCATCATATTTTCAATGCAATGATCATATGGTGTTTTGACATATTTTTTATTTTCTCTGGGAATTTTTAGGTGTTAGTATAATAGTTTTGCTTACTGGATACTGTTTTTTAAAAAGAGCATTGCATTGACTATATTGCATACTTGCCCACTAAGACAGAGAGCCTCTACTTTGGAGCTAGAGCAGGTCAGCTGTCCATGCATTGGTAGAAAAAATGAAGAGAACTTTAAATTTTTTAGTGCCTTGTGAGAATTTATCATAGGTTTTCTTTCTTTCTAGCTCTGGCTTACAATGTCATCAATAAGTGTTTCAGAATTGCTATGATATTAGATGCCTGAACCAAACTTTTATAGGAAGAATTAGACAGCATAGGAGCAAGTACGTTTTAAATATTTAATTTTAGAGAAAATTGGAAAGTGCTCACTTTTATTATAGCTAAAAGTATTCTTTGTTTTTTAAAAATAGAAGCATTACTTTTTATTGATCTGCTTTGAAATTGGTTACTTTGAAAATACTATCAGTATGTTAAGTGACTTAACATTTGACTCCTTACTTGAAATTCTGATTTTTATTAGTTTCTAGCATTCTCTGTTTTAATTGATCCTTTTTTAAACTTTAAATTTCTAGATATACACCTGAAGAAATTGAAAAGCTCAAAGAGTAAGTTTAAAAATTTTTATTCATTAATTCTGATAGTTGAGTTCTATTATTATTTTATCTTATATATTTTTTAAGTTTTACTTTGAAATGTCAAGAGATTTTTGATAGACTGGTCTAACTTAATCCTGCTGTTGAGCATGATCGACCATAAAAAGAACTTATTATTTTATACCTGCAGAGTAGCCATGCCCATAAATTTAGTCTCCTCCTATTGTCAGTTAACAAATCAAATGCATCCTTAGACCATTGTTGGGGGTTACAGAAGATATCAGACGGCCATCCTTGGTTGCCATAAGCCTAAATCTGGGGAACCTATACACCAGGATCAAAACCAAGGTTGTGCATAGCTCAGTTCACAAAGTGACTTGGCAGTGTTTCACTGAACGTCTGGGCTGTTTCACTTAATTGCTACCTCATGAAGGCTGTTTCACAGGAAACATAATTTTGCTTCATGGAGTTAGGACCATGAAGCATGCATTAATGTGTTGTATGAATCATGAAAAAAGTTGAAGCTTGGTCCTGTTAATGATGGTAAGGACTTAGGAAACCTTTTCAGATATCTAAGAAGAGCTTGTTGGGAATTTTCAAAAGTGAAAAATCTGGGGATTGCCTGGGAGATTGTATCAATAACCTGAGGGGAAATTTGGTCTTTTTTGAACACATATCCAAGTTACTTATTTCTTCTCTGACCCAGGAAAAAGGCAATTGCTGCCTGTCTTTTTTTCACCCACAGACAACTGTGGACCCCCAAAAAAGGCCACACTTTCAAACTTTGGCTCTCAAAGTATTGCTGCCCACAACTTCCAAACCAGTCAAATGGGAAGAAGAAGAATGAAGAATAAATGATGAAATTAAAAGGGAGAAAACAGTTGAACCCAATGCTGATTGGCAGACTCTTGTTTTAGGCTCCGGATAAAGCATGGCAATGACTGGGCAACAATAGGGGCGGCGCTAGGAAGAAGTGCCTCTTCCGTCAAAGATCGGTGCCGACTGATGAAGGATACTTGCAACACAGGTACTGTGACTGCTGCTGGCGGGGGGTTTTGGTCACATTTGAGTTTCTTGCCCCTTCAGATACCTCTTTCTCTTCTGTCTTGAAAGAAAATTGTCGTTCACTTCAGCTCCAATCTTATTTTCTAGTCTTCCTTTTTCATCAACCCTAATAGAGCCAACTGATTATTTTTGTGCTTTTGCTTAAAAGTGACACTGTTCAGAGAGACAACAGCATCTCAATTGCATAGGTTTTAAGTCTAGCATGTTTCCACTTCGGAGCAATTCAGAACTGCCCCAGTTGGGAAAGTATTTATTTTCAGGGATTATATACATGTGTTTTTAAGGCGGAAGTAATTTTAATTTAAGGTTATCTGTTGAACTTTGTTAACAACAGCTGATCAACTCATGTTGATGAAAAACTTTGGTTCCAAGCAAGTCCCAACTTAAAAGCTGTGTTTAATGGTTTTTATGCATTTTGCTTATTTTAAAACAAAGTAAATTTTTCCATAGAAAAACCTGTAATTGGTGTTTTAGTCCCTAGGCCAAATTACAAATGCCTATTTAATCCTTAATGTATACGCATGTATAGATAGCACTGGTAAACCTAAATTTTGTGACTAACAACAATATTTAGGCTCTACCACTAAACTCTCATTTAACCTTTTGAGCCTGTTCTCTCTGTAAAATGAAGAGGTTAGAATAGGCGGTGTCATAATTTCCTTTTAGCACTAATGTTTTCTGAAGTCTCTCATCAGTCTTTTAATAAGAAAAACAGTTCTCAAGTTAAGCTTGAGCTTCCAGGAAACAAATTTCTTTCCTCACCCCCGCCCCCCACTAAAGTGGAATCAGTAATATTTCCTGTTTAACCACCCCACCAGCACTATTAGCTGCAAAGTGAAGAAGGCATAAATCCTACCAACTGGTTAGTGCCAACTTAATGAGGCAGGAATGGGAACTTTAGGTATAGGATGTACCCCAGAGGTCCACGTAAGGTGCTGTGAGTGCAGAACCCCCTTCGTAAACATAATCTGGACAAACACCCTTCCTCGATAGCCGGCCTGAGGGATTAATCTGCACCTTAACTTTCTGTGTTGCTACATATTGTTTCTGAAAAAGAGTTCTCTTTTGTACCACACCATGAGACAGCAGCCTGGGTCTCCCCTTTCTTTCCTACCATGCTAAAATAGGAGACCAGGTCTTGAATCCATGGTTTCCAGACTGTACCTAGCACATAATACAGGCAATCAATATTTGTTGATTAAATGAGTCTTTAAAGCAAACACTTAACCCTTTTAAATGTTTCCAGAAGTCTTTAGCTACTGTTAACAAAATGGAAACAAAAGGTTTTTTCCTGTTTTTCTACTGAAGCCCCTTAAGAAAAGACTAAGAGGAACATTACCTTTTATTAGTAGGTTTATGAGTTCAGAAAAACCTGAATTAAAAATATGTATGAATACCAATCTCAGACTTACATTTCATTCTTGGAATTGGAATAGTGGGGAAAGGAGATAGCGTAAACCTATTTTTATATTTACCGAAATGGGTGAGAGGCCATACATGTTATTCCACTTTCCCCTCACCATTTATTCCTATAAACAAAGGTCTCTGTTGAGCCTGCACCACTTCTGCAGAGCAGGGACGCTTAGCTGAGCCTAAGGTAAAACTAAGAGTTTCTGTGTCCATCAAGCTATTGCTGAAGCTCTTCCCACTTAGGACTTAGTATAACTTTAGAGTACATAATTCTTTCCAGTAACGTTTTGGATAGTTTTTCTTAAAGAGTCAGCTTGTGCTTTCTGATAGGATTCTCTATTTTCTTTTGTACTAAGAACCTGACTGGTTTAGTAAAATGCAACTGTCTTATATGTAGTTTCCTACCTGAGTGTCACTCAGAAATACTTTTAGTACTACTGCCTACTTCCCATCAGTCCTTGGAAATACAAGGCTAAGTCTGATTTGCAAAAAGAAAAAAAGGAGAAGGTAGTATTCTGGATGATTTTCTTCTTGCAGGGAAGTGGACAGAAGAAGAAGAAAAGAGACTTGCAGAGGTGGTTCATGAATTGACAAGCACTGAGCCAGGTGACATCGTCACACAGGGTGTGTCATGGGCCGCTGTGGCAGAGCGAGTGGGTACCCGCTCAGAAAAGCAGTGTCGTTCTAAATGGCTCAACTACCTGAACTGGAAACAGAGTGGAGGTACTGAATGGACCAAGGAAGATGAAATCAATCTCATCCTCAGGTTCGTATCCTAAATCTTCTAATGGCGAAAGTTGCTTAATCATTGTGGGTGTCTTGATTGATTGTGCTCTTTTGGTTTCCCTAGGTGCCTAATGTGTGAAAAGCATCTTTTCCATAGAGAGCCAGTTTAAGATCCTAAGTATTTCATATTGCGCCTTTTTTTGTTTTGTGTTTGCTCCTTTTTGGTGGTTTTAGTGCTTGTGCAAAGTGCCAGATTAAAGGTGTCGAGACTGAGGTCCTGTATCCACAGACCAGGCGTGGCACAGGCAGCGGCAGTGCAGCTTTTCCACCGTCCCAGCAGCGTGCCTCATTCCCAGCCTAGGGGTCCGCACTGCGGGTGCAAGGGCTGTTCAGTCCCTTTGCACTCGGTCTTTGGCTGCTGTGCTAGGACCACAAAGAAGGGCCCAGTCTGCAGTTTACCCATACCTTCAAACTGGGCTAGATCAGACACTTCCGTTTCATACCTATCAAAAAGTAACTTTAAGATAGTAATCCCAAGTGTATTATTTTAATTAGTTGGCTTAACCATTAAGACTAGTGATCAAACCATTAAGATCAAATAGGCAAAAATACCAGCAAGGAAATATTTGAGACACTGACGTAATTAATAGAAGCTATCATTGCAGCTGCTCCCTGCTGAAAATCAAAACCAGCATGAAAGTTAAAGCTAGAAAAAAAAAGAAACCATTAAAACCCCAAATTTAGTTGGGTTTTATTTTGGGAATTTGACGGGGAGAGGGGTTTGGTTGCTGCTGGAGTATTGTTTTTGTCTTGCCATTTTGTTTTGGGTTTTGTTTTTAACAGATTTTTAAAACTACTCTTCATAAATAGCTCATTTCTAAACTTTTTTTTTTTTAATTTTACAAATGGAAAAGCTCAAGTCCTAGAAGTAACTTACTGTATAACACTATAAAACATTGCAGAACGCTATACAACTAAACTTCTTCTGACCTATTCTAACCTTTAGCTACTCCCTTTCCCTTCCCTGTGCTTCATCTGGTTCATTTATAATTCAGCCCATGGATTGTACCATTGAGAAAAGGCTATTGCTGGTGATATTTCATAGCTTTTAGCTCTTGCGATCCTTTCCCATGAGATGCTATTGTTTCCCAACATAATAGCATCTCAATGACAACCTGCCATTCCTTTCTTTCCAGAGCCATCATGAGAATTCAGAGGAGGGTTCTTACGGAGAAATACTTAACATCTAACAGGTGCTTATTTTGTAATCTGTAGGATAGCAGAGCTTGATGTAGCTGATGAAAATGACATAAATTGGGATCTGTTAGCAGAGGGATGGAGCAGTGTCCGTTCACCACAGTGGCTTCGAAGTAAATGGTGGACCATCAAAAGGCAAATTGCAAACCATAAAGATGTTTCATTCCCTGGTAAGGTAACATTTGCTTAAGTCCTTCCCTTGTCTTAACCATGTTTACTCCTCAGGAGTTAGAGGTTAGAAGTTCTTTGTCTCAGCTAAAGAGATATGAGTCATAGATTTTTCACTTAAACCTTTAGCCCTGTTTCTTTGGAAAATAAGAGTTGATGTGACTGGTAATTTTCAGGGCATCTAAAATAAAAATATACACATTCTTGTTTTCACACAAACTATGAAAAGGAACTAAATTTTACATACACATTTTCACTGTGTACAAAGATAAATTTTTGAAAAGTGGCATTTAATCAACTTTTATGAGTTGAATAATTTCAAATATCTTAAGTTGTAATGTAGAGAAATTCTGTGATCATTTATTTTGTGGAACAAGGGCTCTAAATTTCTAATTTCATTTGTTACATAAACTAGATGTTAAGTTGAGATTGCTTAAAAGTGAAGCATAACATACTTTTCACTTGCCTGCTGTGCATTAGGCACTAAACTAAGTTGTACAGTCTACTTAACTTAGGCAATCAAATTTATTCCACTTAGTATTGTTCTCCAGTGTCCATTTTTCCAAAGGAAAATTCGATGTTGAGAAAATTTGGCTTGATGAAATATTTTTTAATTGAATACGCCACCATAAATTTATTAATCCGATAAAACCAAAACAGTGAGTGAATACTAATGTAACATGAACCCAGCTAGACTGCAGCATCACCTCGGAGGGGATTGACGTAGTCTGTCATGACCAACAGAGGAGGGCAAGTGTAGAACTGGCTTTCCTGTACAAGAACTCAAGGTGGTTGCATATTGTTGTTTGGAAAAGATCAGCTGCTGTTCTAGAGTTGTGAGTTAGGTTCAGAGTCAACGGATTATGCTCTTGCAATGGCAAAAAAACAGTCAGTTGCCCTTGAGTCCTTGGTGGGAAAGTACACTATTCATTTTTAAAACGAAAATAAATTATTTAGCATGACCAATGTCTTTCCTAAAAAGAATTTTTATGAACCTGGCTGGTGTGCGGCTCAGTGGACTGAGCAGTGGCCTGTGAACCAAAGGGTCACTGGTTTGAATCCCAGTCAGGGCACATGCCTGGGTTGCAGGCCAGTTCCCAGCAGGGGATGCATGAGAGGCAACCACACATTGATGCTTCTCTCCCTAAAAATGAATAAATAAAATCTTTAAAAATAAATCAATAAATTTTTAGAAGTTTTTATGAAGAATCACTCTAACACAGAAAATGTCCTATTTCTACGTTCCTGACAATAATAGCTGTTTTTTAATGCATCTTAGATGGCAAGAACAATATCATGTTATAAAAATTTTAATCTATATGATGGAGAACGTTAGCAAAAATTTCCAGACAGTTGTAGTTTTAAAATATTTTTTTATTTTGGTAAGATTTCTCATATAGCATACAATTATTTATTCCAAATACTTTTTCTCCTTACCTCCCACCTCCTTTGCTGTATAGATGGTAGTCTTTCAGAAAATCAATGTTCTTTTTGTCTACCTACCTCCCTTTAGTCTTAATAAAAGGTCTGAAACAGTTACACGAGAATCAGAAAAACAACCCAACACTTTTGGAGAGTAAATCAGGATCTGGAGTTCCAAACAGTAATTCCAATGCCAGTGTACAGCACGTTCAGATCAGAGTCGCCCGCTTGGAAGACAATACAGCCATCTCTCCAAGCCCCATGACAGCCTTGCAGATTCCGGTCCAGATTACCCACGTCTGTAAGTGTTTGGACCTCAAGTGTCCTTGCTGTGTGACCTGTATGATTTGGTTAATGACTAACACATTTCAGTCTTCTAGAATGTTGATATAAATTTATCCAAGTTGATGAATGAACCCTATAATATCCCATTTGAAAATCACTGGGCCACCTACATAACTGACATATATCTGTATATGTAATGACTGTCAAAGTTACCTTACAGACGTTTAAGTTAATCATGCCTGCCTTACCCCTAAAGTTCTAATTTAAATTCGGTTCTTTGCTTTAGCTTTCTACTGTGTAATAAAGCCTGAAGAATTTTCTTTGGCACTGCTTGTTTTTATATTCTTGAGAATTGCAGAGCAACTGAAATTACCGGTCCACCATAAATATGAAAGCTACTTTTGGCTGTAGATGGATTGTACATGGAGCTTGCTACAATTTTCCTTGACTGTCGACTTGACGATACTTTTGGGGAAAACAGCAAATATTTTATACATGATAGCTTAATATTCATTCACAGCATAGCTTAGCTTCAAGCCACATTTGTCTGTAGCCAGAGTTTTCTTACCCTTGATTTAGGTTATCTGGAATCACTTCAGATATTCTAGGCGTGGTCTTAAGAATCCATCAAATAATGAGAGAAATTAACACAAATGAAGCCTACTTGTCTTGGTAAAGGTGTCACATTTCTTTCAAACTTAAAAGTGTTGCAATAAACACTCAACATGAAAAGTCAATTCCAAATAATTTTTTCAGATGGATTTACCTACAGGTGCAACTGAAAGCACCAAAAGATCACATTTCTTCCAGTACGTCTTCGTTCTATGTAACCTTTAGCAAACGCTGATGAATTCTGAGTCTCAGCTGACACCTACAGAGAGATTATACTATCTGATCTATAAAGTGGAGTTCAGTCTCCCAAATGAGGTGATTCTGAAATACTACTTCTGTTTATCTCTTGCTTTTGATCCTCACAACTGTATGAGATAAACAAGACAGATAAAGGCTCTGAACGTTAGTTTGAATTAAAGTAAGTTACTTGTCCAGGTTTACATTGCTAGGAAGCAATGCCACTAGAACCTAAAACCTAGTGTTTTGGGAATGTCTATCACTGTGCTGCTTCCCAGAATGTCCAAGTTCCTATCTCTTTACAAGTTAGCCTTAGTGTATTCCTCCTCTTAGTTCCTAACATTAGAAATACTTTATATCCATACCAAGGATTAGCAGATATTGTTTCTGTCACAGTTACTCAGCTCTTGGCATTGTAGTGCAAAGGCAACCATAGAACATGAACGAACATGTGCGGACATTTACAAAAATTTGTAGTGGGCTGTATTTGGCTGTGGGCCATAGTTTGCCAACCTCTGATCTATGCCATCCCAGATAAATCCATTATATTTCTTAATATCTCATAAGAAGTTCAAATGAATTCAGGTTTCCAGGTAGATTATTCTGTATGAGATTGCCTTCATAATAATTTAGAAAGTGTTTTGTTGTTGTCCTTGTTCTTACTACAGCCTCAACAGACCCCCCTGCTGCTACTGTTGACTCGGAAACCATAACACTAAACAGCGGAACACTACAAACGTTTGAGATTCTTCCAGTGAGTAATACCTCACGAAGTAGATATCAGCCATCTGTGTGCATAAAAAAGATCAGTTGGTATCAGTTTTAGAAATGCTACACACTACATAAGCAAATGAAATATAAAAACGTGACTGGCATTAAGTGCAATTATGTCCATGGTTTTGAAGCCAGTTAGAAGACAACATAAATCAGACTTCCACTTTTATAAATAACTTTTTAGTCTTTTGCTTCATCTGTATATAAACCAATAATACGTTATTTTTATATATGAAAATGACAGTGCTAATGAGTAGGGTACATACGTGCTATAGGTTTGTATTGAGTCGTAAGCAAATATAAAACCAAAGGGTTCATATTGGTTATTTGAGCAAAAGTTTGAGGAATAAATTATTTAACAGTCTCCATTCAGGAAACATACTAGCCATTGGGGATACAGAATTTAAAAGTCCCAGTCCTAAATGGTATAGCCACTTGCAAAAACAATCTTGCAGTCTCTGAAAAGGTTAAAAATACAGTTACTATGTGACCCAATTCTAATCCCTGATATCCCTAAGAGAAACATGTCCACAGAAAAACTTACACATGCATGTTCATATTCATAATAACAAAGTGAAAGTAACCCACATGGCCATCCACTGATAAGTGGGTAAGTTAAAACGTCCTATAGAGGCATACAAACAAAAATTTGGCAGTAAGAGAATGAAGTACTGATACACACTACAATCAGGATGAACCTTGAAAACATACTAAGAAACTAGACACAAAATACCATATAGTGTGTGACTGCCATTTATCTGAATTGCCCAAATAGGCAAACCTATTTAGATAGAAGGTATAGAGAAATGGGCGTGACTGCTAATTTGAAAGTTTCTTTTTAGGATGGAAATTGTTTTTAAAGTCCCAGTCCTTGCCCTTCTTTCTAAAACAGGGTAAAGCCAGAATTAGCTCAACTTTCATAAATGTAAAATAGATTTTTTTAAATTATGTGAAGATTTATTTGCTGTGAAGAACATAAGGGGCATTAGTGCCAGTTTATCTTCTCCACAGCCCAATCTCACAAGGATGGCCAATACAACAAGTGCTCTTTGAGAGCGACTTTGGGACTCTTACTAGTGTACTTAAGCCTCAGCTTCCTAATCCAGTGGTCTGCAAAGTAGGGGTGTATCAGGTAACCATTTTTCATAGGTAGAAAACAGAACATCCTTTTTCTATTTTTCTACCTTTCTCTCTCCCTGGCTAAATAAACAATGTATGCACATATATTTGAGGTTCAGGTTTTTAATTACCGGGTTAGAATCAAATATTTGGACACTTCTGATTTATTGATAGAGGATGATAATAGTGCCTCCACCTCAACAAATTGTGAGCATTGAATGTATATTAAATACAGTATATTATAATATACATGTACCTATAAAATATTTAGTGTGTAACCACACGTGACTAATAAACACAACCATTAGGAAAACAGCTTTCACTTTTATGGAGATGAAAAAAGCAACTGAGTGCTCACTGTGTATCAGGCACCACTGTAATCATTTCTGATCCTCACGGCCTTTGCCAAGAGCACTCCTCACGTCAGCAGTGAGGAGACCTAGACTTCAGGGAGTCTGTACCCAGGAAGGGCAGTTGCGGCTTAACGTCCACAAAACCACACCACACTAAGAACAGGTTCTGTGACTCCTGCTCTATTTTAAGGGCAAATACTGAGTTGGCCAAAAAGCCTGTTTAGATTTCCCCATAAAATAAAAGACGCATTTTTCATTTTCACCAGTAACTTTACTGATTGGGATATTTTGAGTATGTCAGCTGTCTCCTACTATTGGCATCAGTGGATAGAGGGCAGGGGTGCTGCTAAACATTTTCCAATGCATGAGACAGCCCCACAGCAAAGAATTATTTGGCAAAATGTCAGTAGTACCAAGAAACTTATTAGCAAAACACTTTTGACACGTTCAGTCACAGCACCTTCTCCATACACTGTGCAAATCTTTTTCTTGCATTTCAGCTGTTTTTACTTCTCAAAATAAAGTATAATGTGCCGAACATGTTGTGTATCTCCTTCCTTCTTCGATATTAAAATGGCTACACAAAAATTCACCAATTTTGATTTTTTTTTAATGCATACTGATGTAACAGCTGTCACAATACAGCTAAGAAATTGCTTTGAATGAAGTTAAAGACAACTAAGCACTATTAGAGCCATCTTATGGGAAAAAATTAACTTTTTGGCCAACCCAATACTTTTCCTTTAGAACTCAAATTATTATAGAAGCTTATGGCTGTGAAAGGTATATGGGTATTGAGTAGTTTAATTATACTTCTGTACTCTCAAATGTCATTCTAAATGTATTTTTCTGTTTATCAGCTTTTCAAATAGGAATTTTCTTTTTCCTTAAGCAGAACACTGCTAATTGCTATTTCTGTATGTTTCCTCCTAACATAAAAAAAATATTTGTTAAAAGCATACTGTGAAAGAGATCTGTTTAAAAGTAACACTGCTGCAGTGCCTTTTCAAAAATAAAAAACTTCTTAAACTGGGAGCCTGCCAGTTTTTATGTGCTACAGAGAAAGGATAATGAGGGGAGATTGAGTGTACCGGTCACCACACTGCAAACAGTGGCTTATGTGACCATGTCTTCGTGGCATGAAACAAGTAAGACCAGACAATAGAAACAGAGAGTGAGCAGCAAGATAAAGGCCTTGCCTCTCTGTTTTTCACTGCAGGCCAAGTAGTGACTTAAGACAAATAGTCAAAGATACCATATCCTTCATTTTATTACTTGTTCACACCTACACAATTAGTAAGTACATGAGTGGTTAGTAAATTAAAGTCAGTCTCCATTTGGGATATAAGCTAGACTTAATGAGTACTAGTAAGTCTACTTACTTAATGGTGTATTGCACCTGTGTTGATCTTGGTCTTCTTTTTCTTTTAGTCTTTCCATTTACAGCCCACTGGGACTCCAGGTACCTACCTACTTCAAACGAGCTCAAGCCAAGGCCTGCCCCTCACTCTGACTGCTAGTCCCACAGTAACCGTGACGGCTGCTGCTCCTGCTTCTCCTGAACAGATCATTGTTCATGCTGTATCCGTATGTTACCTTACATACATTGCTTGATATTTCTAGTTTTTGTAAAGAAGGTTGGCTAACTGACAAGCATCACCATGTTTTTCTAGTTTCTAGTACTATGATAGAACCCATGTGCCTTCAGTAACAATATCTCCGGGGGCGGGGGGGGGGGGGTACATGCAAGGAGCAGCAGGAGGGTCTATTATGAGCTCAGTTTAAGTATTTGAGCACCTATGAAGGACCAAGGTTAGTTGATATAAAATATAATAGCCAAAACTAGTCCAGTCCATTTATTTAAACAATTCTTTGTACTAGTGTTGTCCCAGGAGTAATGTTTTACATCTCCATTCTGCCTTCACTGGGGTAGATCACTCATTCCCTGTGTTTCCTTACATGTGATGGATTTAAATTAGGGTAATGGGGACATTAGAAGAGCAAAGGCTCACATAGGCAAAGAAAGGTTTTCTAGAAAAATCGTGGTAAGAACACTGCAGTTCCAGAGGTGAGAGGTGGGGGGAACAATAGCCCATATTAGCACCTATAAATGTCCTTTGTTGCCTATAATTTGAATATGGTAGGTACTTTTTTTATTTTTGCCATTGATCATTTTTTTTAACATTTTATAGCCAGAGCATTTGTTGAACACAAGTGACAATGTTACAGTGCAGTGTCACACACCAAGAGTCATCATACAGACAGTTGCCACAGAGGACATCACTTCTTCCATATCCCAAGCAGAACTGACAGTAGATAGTGATATTCACTCATCTGATTTTCCTGAGCCTCCAGATGCCCTAGAAGCAGACACTTTCCCAGATGAAATTCATCAACCTAAGGTGACTGTAGAGCCATCATTTAATGATGCTCATGTATCCAAATTCAGTGACCACAATAGCACAGAACTGATGAATAGTGTTATGGTCAGAACAGAAGAAGACCTTAAACAAGAGGAGGAATCACCCTCTCATTTAGCCTGTGCTTATGTTACTGAGGTAAGTTGCACTTAAGAGAACAGCCTACGGGTTCTTGCCTTGAGCTTCCAACCTGCAGTTTGGAAAGAGCCTAGAAATAATTTATGGGGTGATATCCTGTGGTAATTTCTTTTTTCTTTAGACACAAAGTAAAGTGCAAACCCCACCTCTGACCTCACAAACTTCAGTCAGCCAGCAGTGTTGCCCTGTCCTACCACACTGTTCCTTACTAAAAGCTTTCCCTTGGAAATGTTTGTTGGAACCATGGAAGCATTTTCCTGAGGGTGGTTAATAATCTTTCTGGTTTAGCGTAGGAACCTCATGCTACAGAAAAGCAGTATTCTGTATTCAGGGGACCTATAACTGAATTGGTTCTTTTAAATTTTTTGTTATTCGAGTATAAAGTTACTGCTTTGTCCATTTTAAGACCTTTCATTTCTTTAGATTGTAATTTTAAAATGGGATAATATTTGAAAGTTAAGTCCTTGGGAAAATTAAGATCTTCCCAAACCTAAATGTGTTTGGGATCTTAAGGAAAACTAGTAAGGAATATGAGACAGAATCTCATTTTTTAAAATTATTATTTAGGATTTAGAGTCTTCTGCTATAGAAGAACAAGTTGATCAAACAATTGATGATGAAACAATACTTATTGTTCCTTCACCGCATGGCTTTATCCAAGCATCTGATGTTATAGATACGGAATCTGTCTTGCCTTTGACAACACTAACAGGTACTGTAACACAAGTTTATGGTGTGCTTGCTAAGTCTTAAAGAGAAAATCAGGCAGTTACATATTTAATTCTGTTGTTTAAGTCTTTCTTGATCCAGCAATAAAGATTAGTCTTCTTGTTAAATTTTGCACTTTGGTAGAATACTTAAGTTCTTGATGTGGATTAGGGAATATGTACATTGTATATATTTACCAGTAACTTGAAACTTAACTCATTACAGATCCCATACTCCAACATCATCGAGAAGAATCAAGTATCATTGGGTCATCTTTGTGCAGTCCTGTTTCAGAAGACTCAAAGGATGTTGAAGATTTGGTCAACTGTCATTAGGTAATTCTTAGAAACAGGTAGTTTAAGCAAAGAAGCCACACTGTTAATTACAATATCTCCAAAGAAATAGGAGGAACCCCCAAGAAGCTTAATTTACCATTCCTCTGGCTTTTAAATAGCTACAGTGCTTAAGCTGCATACAGTGTTGCTGCTATGACTTTTTACCTCCTTTCAATGTCATCTGAGGTCTAGTCTTATGGAAATGTACTTGAGTGGGGTCTGTGGGGATTGGGGGTCTTTAACTACATAGATCCCTGTGATTAGTGCCATCTGTTAGCAGGGAATTCCATTCACTTCAGCCACTGAGAAAAGTTTAAAATCACCAAAGCCTAACTACTCCTTCAAAAGCGGTAATATTCACCTCTAAAGATCAGATGTCTCTATCCGATCCTCAAGTAGGCCTGTTTATATTTCAGAGAACTCACAGCATGGTCTAGAGTTTACCAGTGACCTTCCTCAAAAGATGATCATTAGTTTGAGACTTGACCAGCACATAAGGACACAGACCTAGGAGGTGATTGTGCAGCAGTTACCTTGGGTTTACTTACTGATGGCTGGCAGTGGGAGCTGATTTAAGCTGGGTAGAGAGGAAAGCATTAAAAGGGTTAGGAAAATTCACTACAGGTTTTTTTGTTTTGTTTTGTTTTGTTTTGTTTTGTTTTACTTTTAAAGGGAATATGGATGAGAGTAATATCAAAACTGAGTTTTCACTTCAGAGCCCACTGTCATCAGTTTACAAAATTAGCACTTTGAGGTAAAATGAAATGGGAAACAAGTTCCCTATCCTATACCATGACTATTTCTTACATGTTTTGTGATAAGAATTAACCCAGAAAAATAATTGAGGGTATCAGAGTTTGCTGTTCACTTAGTGCATTAGCTGGGGAGGGTGTGATAAAATTTCTCCCTCTCAGGCAACTTTAAAAAACACAATTTGCTTCTGTAATGAAATGAAATATAAATTGAGTCATTCCTATACTAGAGAAGGTTAAACCAAAACTAGCCTCTTAAAGCTTTAACGCATATGACTCCTATAGAAAAGTCACAAAAAAAAACCCTTGTATAAATTATTTTATTTATTGTTGTAATTAGATCTTCACAATCAAAGTTGTCTTTTCACTGTCTGTGTTTTGTTAACATGAAATGAAATTGTAGTTAAAAGCAAGAGTTGGTTGCCTAGGGAACAATAATTGTACATTCAGTTTAACAGAAATAAAAGAATATTTGTCTTAAAATGCAAGATTGTTTGTTACATAGCCTTTCGCCATGCAATTACATTATAAAAAATTTTAATTTCAAAAGTGAAAACTACTTGTGCTGTTTGAGCTTTTAAGGGTTGGAATGTGTGCCATATCAGCTTCTTTAAAAAAAAAAAAAAAAAAAGGCAAAGTGATATATGATGGGTCTCCCCTGAAAGAGGGAGTTTAGATGTACAATTAGCATGAAAATCATGTATCAGACTTCTGCAGTCGACTCTTCAGCATACCTTATCCAGCTCCTATTCACAGTCCTAATATATAGCTTTGAAGAGACCTGGTAAGTGTTTTTCCTTGGTAGCCTCACTTTCCCACATCATGGAAGTACAGGTTCGCACATATACATAACATGATGATAGAAAATAAGATATAGTAAATTAGATTTCTAAATTTCGGTTCTAAGTCTCCTTGTCGATACCAGTAGATCTAAAAGAAGAAGAATTAAATAAAAGTTTTAAGTAATAGCCACTGGGTCAAGTATTTAAAATACAACTAATTCTTTTTCCCCTAAATGAGACAGTCTTTATATTAACCTACATTCCTGAGACTTAATGCAGCCAGAATTTAATTGTAATTCTTTATAATTCAAGTAGTAACAACTGAATTTCCACATCCAAGATTATACTATTCCTGTTTGCTCAAATTAACTCTGTTCCACGTTCTAATCAATAGCATCCACACCAATCATTTGGAAAGCCATCCAAGGATACGTATATTCTGGACATAGTTTAAGTACAGGGTGAACAAAAGTAGGTTTACAGTTGTTAGTACATGAAAGAGTTTATTCTTATATATTATTTATTTTTGCGTATATTTTTCCATATGAATAACTGTAAGCCTACTTTTGCCCACCCCTATTTATTTGAGTAAAAGATACAATTCTTTTAGATAGTGGAAGGGACAACTTTTAATTTCAAGTAACATTCAAATTGCCAGTACAGAATTGGGCTTATGTATGCATGTATTCGGTTTGAACTAAATTACTATTAGTCACTTTTGGCATTAGGCTGGGAGTGTGGGAGTAGGAGGAGGGCATCTCTGGTAGCTTTGTTCCAAAGGCTCCCAAAGTGGGACTGCCAAATTCTTCCCTCAGGTCATAGGAGTATAGCAGAATCAGTGCAACAGAAGCTGGAGGTCCCATTTAATTTTAACTCATATAAGCACATTGCTACTACAGTTCAAGCCCTATGTGAGTCAGAACGATTGCTTTTGAGGGTTTACTGCTTTGATTCTGCCTCATCAAAGGAACAACAGCCAACTAACTAATGAATGACTGAACACTTGGCAAATAACCGAACTGAGATCTACAACCATCTTTGCTTCTTCACCTTAAACAGAGGCTTCTTTGTGGTAAAACTGAACCTTGTGTGACAAGGATACATTTGGGGAGATAAGCACAGAGATTAAAATAGATTAATTCTGTAATTATTAGGAATAAATCCAGAGTGCTAGTGCTTTATCTCTTCCCTTAAGAACAGTAATGGCATTCCCTAAAGCCTGGTGGGCCCTATAGGTAGTCCTTGAAAGAAGACAAGTAAATCACATCAAATCTTTGGCCACCTGAGTCTTTTTAACTATTTCTTTCCTTCCATTTCTGAGCCATCAAGGGAAGTTTCCCTTTAGGGTTACAACTTTGGGGTTTAGGAGAAAAGAAACTCATTAAAAGAGAAAACAGTGCAATTAATATTGAGAATTTTGACATCCTTGGGGGGGTTGGGGGAAGCTGTAATCAGAGATACCCTTTCATATAGATTCAGGTCTGGGAATCTGTCATAGGTACTGCAACCTGCAGCCCTCAAGGATACTCAATTTAAATTCTAAAAGTACTCACAAGTATGCAGGCAGTAATACTACTCAAAGAGATGCAGACAGCAAAAAATATATTCAATGGTTTTGGAGGTGGTTGAGGGAAAACAAAAGCACTGATCAGCGTTACCTGCATGAAGAGAAATTATGTCAGGCCTTAGGAGCAATTCCAAGACTTGGTCAGACTGGAGTCTAGGCAATGTTAATTATTATAAAATGCTTCACACTGTAAAATGATATTTACCATCAGATCTGCCTTGCAGAATGTTAATACAATGTTTAATAAAGTGTTTGTAAATGTGCTTGATTGTGTTACTTTTAGTACTTGCTCTTTCTAACCTTCTGTATGAAAGGAGACAAAAGGTGCAGTAAAACTAGCTCGCCTCAAAATAAACTCTTCATTAACGAAGACTAAAAGCATTTCCACCTCATTCCCAGGATTGATGATTACATCGGGAAAAGTTCTAACCTTTTTGTTACTTTGAATACTCTAACAAAAAAATATAACCAAAACTGGTTTTGCTTAATATTATGCACATGGGCTACAGAGTTGTTTCTGCCATAGATACAACAATGTACCCATTCTTTTTAAGAAGTCATGGAAACAAACTTCCCTAAAATTTTCTTACATTTAATGAAAATGTGCCACAGAAATGTCATTCTCAGGCTATAGGAAATAGAGCTTTGTTTTTTATTTTATTGTGGTAGCACCAAGCTATATTATACAGGGTGAAAAATCACTATATGCTGACCAAATCTTTTAAAACCAAAATACAACGAATGTGCTTTAAGAAACAAAATAAACCTAAGATATTAACAGAAAAAAGGGAGAGATGTGGGTTAGGTATAGAAAGGAGTTGCTGGTAGCAACTGACATATTACTTAGTTATTATGCATGGCAAGTTCCGAAAACTAAGTTATTTGACTTCACATCTTCAACTGGGGATGAAGGCTGAAATCAGTTTACTCTGGTTACCAACTGCAATTTTGTTTAACTTGTAATAAATTTGAAAGCAGCAATATAACTAGGACTAGAATACTTCCCATGCTGCTACACTGGCCCCTTATTTTGTTTGTGTTTTTGTTTTTTGAGAGTTAACTGAACCATAATACTAAAGTTTTCAGAACTATGGCTAAGAGACTAAGCAAGACACAAAGATACTTACTAGAATCAATAAGGATGTTAAGCTGCCAACAACTAAATTGATGATTCGATCCTGAAAGAGAAAAGAGTTTTTGAGCCATATGGTGGACCTAGGGCACTTTCAGACAAGTACAACCGTAGGCATTGCATGAAGAAACAAAAGATCCTGCCCCCTCTCTTTACACGTAAATACAAATGCCAGAAAGGCGAAGTGTACTCAGCCACCAGAGTGGGAAAAGGGTACTTTGGGAAGATGGACAACTAACTGAAGAAGGTTCCTTGATGGGACAGGACATTTTTAACACTAGAGTCTTTTGCAGATTGAGGACTGAATGGAGAAGGGAAGCTTACAAAAAGTCCACGTGCTGCTGTGAACAGCATGAGCAGAGGCAGATACAGGCAAACTGGGATGGCCAGCCCAGATCTTTGGTGAAAAGAACCAGACTAGATGTGGAGTGCCATCAGGAGTTTGGACCTATTTGTGATACAGCTTAGGTGTCCTTGTCTTGTGTAAGCAAAAGGGAGATGCTATTGCTGGAGGCAACAGAATGCCAAGGATGGGGTGCATCTCAGACCACCTTGTCCAGGGGTTTTCCAACTTAATAGCGAAAGCATTCTGTATACAAACAAAAGCAGGATCATTTGATTGAATGAGGAGCCTGGGGTCCAACCCAGTGAGCTTCCTTGTCATTCCCATCCCCACCCCAACAAGCTCTACAGTGGTTTGAAAAGCTTCTCTAATTCAATCAAGTGTACAGGTTAAGGTAAATTTAGGCCCAGTTGTGATTAAATAAAATCACACAATAAGTTAGAAGCAACTTTGAAATGGGATTCCTAAATCAGGGTCACTGGTTAGGTTTAGTTTCAGATATAGGGACTAAAAAGTTTACATATAGAGCCCTGGCTGGATAGCTAAATTGGTTAGAGCATCGTCCCAATATGCCAAGGTTGTGGGTTTGATCCCTGGTCAGGGCACACATGAGAATCAACCAATGAAGGCATAAATAAGTGGAACAACAAATACATGTTTCTCTCTTCCTAAAACAAAACAACAACAAAAAAAAAAACTCAAAAAAAGTTTACATATAGGAGAATATGTGTGTGTGTGTGTGTGTGTGTTTATAAATATATATAGGGTGGGGTAAAAGATTTACAGTTGTGAGTATGCAAAACACTTTTCTAAATGAACTGTAAATCTACTTTTGCCCACTCCTGTATGTTACTAATATGGTACTGTTTTACATTACACACACACATATATATGTGTGTATATATATATGTGTGTGTGTGTATACACACACACACACACACATATGGTTGGTAGCAGTTACAGAGCTTCCAGAATAAGGTCACAAGGGTTTAAGACCTGATTAGCAAACACTACTGTTAGGCCAAGTAGTCTTATCTCTGAGAAGTCAAAAGTGAGTAGTGAATCAGTAGTCTTACAGATTTTTTTGGTAAAGTTTCGGCAGAGAAGGGCAAGACAAGGAATAAACAAAAGCTCAGAGATGGCAAGGGCACAGGAACAAACAGTAGCGACTGAACATTCATCTTCAAACTGCATTTAAAGAAAAGAATCCAAAGTTAAGAGACAAGCAAAGCTGGGAGGGAAGAGGAAGGAAAGCCAAGTATTATATGGGGAATGCCTGAACAAACCCGGCTCTCAGAGCAAGGCCATGCAATTCAAAAGATACAGAGAACAAAGGAAACTGAACACCAGCCACGCCCTTAATGAACTAGGAAGGCTCAGACCAAATCTTACCACTGCCTCAGCTATAGACGCCTACACAGCGCACAGTAGTCTGGAATTATGATCATTCTTTTAAAAATATTTATTTTTAGAGGAGAAGGGAGGAAGAAAGGGAGAGAAACGTCAATGTGAGAGAGAAACATCGCCTGGTTGCCTCTCACAGGCCCCCAACTGGGGACCTGGCCCACAACCCAGGTGTGTGCCCTGACTGGGAATCAAACCAGCAACCTTTGGTTCACAGGCTGGAGCTCAATGCACTGAACCACACCAGCCAGGACTGAAATTTGGACCATCTTTAGAGAAGAGATACAGGGAAATCACTGATCATCATTATTCCCACACAAGACAAATTTTACGTGTGTGCATTTAACATAAATGTGTATACAGACAATCTATTACCATTGTTTTTGCCTTGTGAAAAAGGTTCAACTATACCCTTATGGTCTATTCCGAAAAGTCAAGAAATCTCCCATCAACTCCAGGAACTTGCAAGTTTACAAAAATCTGCACACATCCCAAAAGTCCTCTTACCAACAGAAAGAAGCCAATGAAGATGTTCAGGTGAGAGGTGACCAAGAATTACTAATCTCCGAACAACAAGTTGCCAACCAGGATCAAAGCAGGGGAAAGTAATAATGGTGAAGGGATAGTAACTATGCCAGAGTTGTTGTGTGTCTTTTCTTTAAAAATCCTGGGATGAAATGGTATTATGAACTATTTTACAGACAGTAGAAGAGGCTCAGGGATACTGAAAACTTGCCCAAGTTCTCAATAGCAGTAAGTGATGGAGGTAAGAGGCAGCAGCCAAAGCCAATAGAGCAGATCCCATTTAAACTCCTCCCTGGATGAGCAACCTAGAATGCTACTGCTGGTCTGGACAAGGATACCAAGTGGCAGATGACACCTCAAAAAGCCCATTAGCAACTCCAATACTTCATCAGAGTGTTTACCTTCCAGGAATGAAGATTTCCTCATAAGTGATTTTTTTTTCCAGATTGTTGGACTAACCCATGTAAAACTTACCATATTTTTCAGACTATAAGATGCACTCCCCCCATCCCCAAATTTGGGAGGAATAATGGTTGTTCCGTTTACATTTACACGGGTGAAATGTTATTTATGTTATTAAATACTTTACCACATTTTTTGCTGCAAAATTTTTTTCCTATTTTCCTCTAAAACCTAGGTGCATCTTATGGTCCAAAGAAAATACGGTAACTGGTTTTAATCACTCACGAAAATATACTTAAACTTTAATAACTACTACCCTGCTTGCCTTCTAGAAAGTTCACCAAATGGAATTCTAAGACATCTGCATGAATATCAGTTACTCTGTTGTTATAATGAAGTCTCTCTGGGTCTCCCAAGATAGGATGAACTACTGGGTTAGCCAAAAAGTCCATTTAGTTTTTTTCCATAAAATAAAAGACACATTTTTCATTTTCACCAATAACTTTATTGATTTGGATATTTTGAGTATGTTGGCTGTCTCCCACTATTGACATCTAGTGGGTAGAGGCCAGGGGTGCTGCTAAACTTATAATGCATAAGAGAGCCCCATGGCAAAGAATTATTTGGCCAAAATGTCAATAGTCCCAAGAAACTTATTAGCAAACCTCTTTTGACACGATCAATCACAGCACCTTCTCCATACACTGCACAATTTTTTTTGTGTGTTTCAGCTGCACTTTCACCTTTCTTGAAATAAAGCATAATACACCGAAAATGCCGGGTATCTTCTTCCATCTTCAATATTAAAATGGCTGCACAAAAATTCACCAATTTTGAATAAGTTTTTTTTTTAATGCACAGTGGTATGACAGCTGTCACAATACAATCTAACAAAATTGCTTCGAATGAAGTTAAAAACTAAGCACTACTAGAGACATCATACAGAAAAACTAAAGAAACCTTTTCGCCAACCCAAAATTTGGGATGTGGCAGAAGGGTTTCTCACAAGGTTTTCTTTCTCCAAGTCAAAGCCTTGGATTCAGACCTGCTACTATCAAAGTAATCATGAATCCAGGCCAAAGTAACAGCAGTTAACTTTGGTGGACCTCCCACTCTTTAGCCCCTTCTTCTAAGTGCTTGCTACACAGAGGGTGTTCTGGGGGCCAGCAACACTGGCTCAGCTGAGAGCTGAGGATGGATGCTGCTGCAGTAAAGTCCTTACCCATTTAAGCAACAATACAAAGAGCAAGAAATGATTTCTAAAGGGGTTTTGGAAATGGAAACGTTTTACAGGAAAATGTTCACTAAAGAAAACTCTTCTGCTTTAAGCTCAAATGCTACTATGAAGACTCCTGGCAGCTACGCAGGAAGTACAAGGGGGTTAACAACTTCTTAGTAATAAAAGTAAGCACAATGGATCTCGAGAAGAGGCAAACTTCTCCTGAGTCTAACTGAGGCTCCTGAGTATGCTGTATGGGTCTGTGCAAACACAGGAACAGAAAATGCAGCTACTTCACACACAGTCATTTATTATATTGGCCCATAGAAAAGCTGAAGGCATCGTATTCCCGTATTCCCGAAAGAGAGTGGGACAGGAGGTGGGATGACTGACATGCCACACTCCCAATGGGACGGCTCATCCTACAACTCAAACCTCACCTCTAGGGCAAATCCCTTCTAGACACCAGCAGCCACAGGACCCTCCCCTCAGAATGAGAGATGTTCTGGTCTTGGAGCTCCAAGATCACATTGCCCACGTTACCTTTCTTGCACCAAAATAAATGTGTGGCCTGTCTCTTTAATGAGGACTGGCAGTTCATTGCGGGTGGGGGAGACAGCCTGCTTGTTTTCCCTAGAGACTGGCAGACTGGCACACTGTTGGCATTCTCTCTGCAATGGCTGGTGAGATGAGAGAATCATAAACAGAGTGGCCAACAGCATTTTCCTTACAGTGCCTCTCACTGACACAGGCTACTCTCATCGCTCCCCTGGTGCCTGGCTTGTCAGAATTCTCACCTCCTGGGCAGAACAGCGTGTGGCCTTGCCGCTCCACACCAGTCACCCAATGGCACAGCAGCTACAGCCTGGGCCTGCGCCCCTGAAGGTCATGTTTCTGCCAGCTGAGAAGGCCCAACATCCTAATGGAGGCTCCCACACTAGGCTCCACGGATTCCACAGAAATATTAATAGTGAGCCCCAGGCACCTCCAGGGGCAGGTTTCCCAGCCTGAGGTTCTCGTGTGCTGCTGCAGCAGGACCCAGCATGGGTTCAGGGGCATGAGAGCAACTCCTGCTGAGGAACTCCCAAAGAGAAGCAAAGCAAAGCTGAGAAAGCTCCTCATCGAGAAGAAGAGCATGCAAGCATGGTCAAAGCCATGAACACATTCTCTTCAACACTCTGGAGAGGAGGTGAGGGCAGGGGTTGGGGTAACAACGAAAATCCAACAACTTTTAGTTTTACTTCTTTCTCTGCAACATCACAGGTAGCCCTATAAACCCACATCCCTTCCCCAGGCGCTCTCAGTCCTGTTGGGTCTGTCTTCACATGCCACACCTGCAAGTCCTGTCAGCCAACTCCCCCTTGCCACCACCCTGGAAACCTGCCCCACGCAGTCGCACCACTTCCTGGACCACACTACCCGTGCTGCCTCGGTCTCTGAACACTCTCCCCAGAAGAGCCTCTGCTGCCCACGTCTCATCCCACATTCACTGGGCTGGGAGTCAGCGGCAAGGCACTCCCTGCCGCTCCCCAGGTCAGCCTGAGACGGCAACTTCAGTAACATCCTCTGCTGTGGTGTGAATGTTTGTGTACTCCCTCCTAAATTCACATGTTGAGATCCTAAAGCTCAATGAGACAGTATTAGGAGGTGGGAGTGTTGGGAGGTGCTTAGGTTATCAGGGTGGAGACCACATAAATGGGATTAGTGCCCTTATAAAAAAGGCTCCAGAGAGTTCCCTAACCCCTTTCAATCCAGGAGAGGAACCTCACCCAACCATACTGGCACCCTGATCTCGGGTTTCCAGCACCATCAGGAAGAAATGTTTGTTGTTTAAGTCAGCCAGTCTGTTGTACTATGTTAGCACAGCCGGGATGGAATAAGATGTCTTCAAATTCTGAAACACGTGTCCCCAGACCATCTCATGCCAACTTCTTCCCTTCCTCTTCAGTTACTTCGATTATCTCAGCATCTGCTTTGCCGAATCCCTCTTCCTCCAACCCTCTCCTCTACTGTCCAAGTCTGGTCATCACCCTGATCTCGGACCTGTGGGCCTCCTACCAATCTCCGACCGTGGAGTCAGCAGTTTCAGCAACGCAAGGAAGTCTTCCTGGTGGATATGCTCATCTGCTCTTTGGTTTGCAGGCCAGCGCTCAGTCCCCTGAGCCACACCAGCCAGGGCTGTTCATCTGCTCTTGATGCTTTGAAAACTGAGCCCCAAGTCACCCTCAACCCCCCAACGACTTCCCTACTCAGCCACTAAGACTCGCTGTCAAGCCATTTAAACTGCCCTCACTTAACTGCCAGTCTACTTGTCTGTCTCCTCCTGGAGGCTAAAGGCGATGTCTGCCTTGTTCACTGTTGGATTCTGGGCCTCTGCACATGGCCATGTGGCTAGAATCCAGCCCAATGCTGCACTCTCCAGGCTGTGCACCCTGGCATGGGCCTGCATCCACCCACCGGCAGGAGCACATTTTTCAGTTCGCAGGCTGGCACTCAATTCACTGAGCCACACCAGCCAGGGCTGAAGCACATTTTTCTAATCCAGACAAAGCCAAGCCACATGACTGAGAGCTGCCACCACCTGAAGTGGAAAGTGTATGAAGGTGTCACTGTATTGGTGGGGAGTGGCAGTGGCTCCTTCCCCCTACCAATCACTGCGCCCAGCATGGATCAGATGCTCAAATATTAGCCGAAAGAACAAACTAACTGAGTTCACGACAAATTCCTGTTTTCAGCTGGGCTTTTACTGTATTTCTATAACCTGTTATTTTGGGTTGACTGTTCCCACCTCTCCCCAGAAAATGGTTAGACGTTCCATCCCAACTCGGATTCCCAACCCCACTCTTGAAGACTGTGCACTAGCAGAAATTCTTATCGGGAAAAAAAAGCCACAAAAAAGAAGAAAACTACTCCCCCATTTTCATTCCTTCCAGCTTGAAGAGGACCAGAAAGTGATCAGCTTCTCCGCCAATGTTGCACCCATTCCCTGGCTTGATTGTCTCCGTCCTCATCTCTATGTTGAATTTCTCCCCCATGGAGTTGTTTTTTTTTAATTTATTTTTTAATCAGTATTTTTTAATTGTTGATATTGTACAGTTTTCTGTTTTTATGGAACAAAAATCTCAAGTCCCTCCAACATTAGAAGAGCCTTCTGCCACCCATCCTGCTTCTAACTTTGATGTTATGCATTCATTCTACACTCTTTTTACATGCTAAGTGTTAGGAAGTTAGGAAGAGAATAAACGGGGTAAAAGAAGAGTAACCAGGGTGGGGATGGGGGGCTTAGTTTTAGTCAAAAGAATCTCCTCTGAAAATGCAACATCTAAGAGAAGGGTATTGCAAACAAGCTAGTACAGCGAGTGCAAAGGCCCTGAGGCAGAAGTGAGCTTGCGAATTAGAAGGAAAAAAAGAAGGCCAGGATAACTGAAGCTTAATAAGGAAAGGAGGGAGAAGAATAGGGATTTGCTTAATGCTCTCCTATCTTTCCTGCAATACATATATGCTCCATGAGAAAAGATATACTATCCAGCAGAGAGTACCTTTTCTGGGATACAGTATGTACACGATTAATAATTGAATTTAAAACAATACATGCACACTCCACAACCTACAGCCTGCAGAAGAAAATCATACTCCTCAGCACAGCACTCAAAGCTCTTCACCCAGCCCCGCCTCCCCTGGGACCACGCCTCCCAAGTTGCTGACTCCAGTCACAATGGAGCACTCACATTCCCTGCCACTTCCTGTACTCTCCTGCTCCCACCACTCTGACACAAGCTGGACCTCCTGCTTGGGGTTCCCCATCACCTCCTCCTGCCAAAAATCTTACTCCTACTTCTAGGCCTAAGATTCAAAAGGCCTCTGATCTGATGTTTCCAGGAGAATCACTTCCTTTCTCAGGCTCCCAGGCACTTGGCTCATCATTTCACCAAAGGACTCCTGCCTTTTATATTCAGTACTTATTATTATCCCTAGCCTAGCTCCTTCAGGTCTTTGAAGACAGTGACTGTCTTCTCTTGTGAAGGAGAGACAGAGTAATCTATTCAGCGTGTGTGACTGTCCAAAAGGCACGCCCTTCCCTTAACCTGGAGGGAGTGACTCAGACCCTTGAGCCACATCCGACAAGTTCGAGATTTTGCATCACACATACTATATTTGTCACGTCCCTCATACCATAAGTAAAAGGACAATTCTCAGAAATGACTTTCCTTTTCTTCTTCCAAATCACAGTGGAAAACTTGTCAGATGGCTACTGGGCAGCCCTCTCGGAACCAGCCTACTGAGAGGATGCGAAATGCAGGAGAAGGTTTGGGCCCAGCTGCAGCCAGAAACCTCAGGCCTTGCCAGTGGGTTGGACCTGGTTCCTCCAGAGGTACACAGCTCTTCCTAAGCCACAGCTTCCCCTCACACTGTCCCCAGCGACAGCATCCCTTGTGGCCAGTGACAGGACACCTTTTCTCTGATCACAGGTGCGACTGTTCCAAGACTTGCCAAAGAAACACCAGACTGAGTGGTGCCAGAGGATGCTTGAGAAAGCATTTACGAGAATGCAAGCACACACGCCCAAACTCTGAGGGCACTGTGACCTTCACTGCTGCCTGGAGCCCTGAACTCCAACTTTTCCCTCATTTCTACCTAGACAAAGGCAGTGCATAGACATTTTTAAATGTTTCCCTTATAGCACAGATTCACATTTCAAAGTACTGTCAGTTGTGAATGATTTTGTAAATCCATTCTGTCAGATTCTCCTTCTCACAGATACAGGCATTTGAAACATATCCTTTTCACTGAAGCACCGCTTATGGAAATCAAATCACAGTAACAACAGAAAACACACCTACTCCACATGTCTAAGGGGTAAAGGATCCCTGGAGATAGTACCCACAGCAAGTGCCCCATTTCTATGTGCTGACCTTCAGAAGAGAGGTGCATTAAAGGGCCGTGGGTCGGGAGCATGACAGACCTAACTTCGAGTTCTCCTACCACATGCCTGCTTGTGGCCTTGCAAAAGTCACTTAACTGTTAAGCCTAAATTTCCCTATTTGTACAGTGGTCGAATATGCAGGGCTGCTGTTAAGGATTAGCAGATGATACACATAAAGTGCCCAGAACAGAGTTAACTGACATTTAACAGAGGATTGGTAACTAGTTGCTAATATGGTATTAGCGTTACTTCTACCACATGTAATGGGCATCTTACCAACAACAAACTAGGCTCCTCTGAGTGGGCCCTGTGCCCTGGCCCCAATTTCTAGGGCAGCCCTCATTTCATATGCATTCCATATTCCCACAAAACGCTCAAGTTTGTCAACCCACATGTCCCTATGGTAGTTGAGAAAACATGGTCACTATACCTATATATGGCTTATGGAGTGACCCTAAGGAAAAAAATGACTCAATTCATTAGACCCAGCCTATTACCACAGACCTGAAAAAACCCTGCCTACAGAGAAAACTCAGCAGTCCAGCCACTTAAGAAAGGCCAGACCTTAGATTAAATGTTTTTATACAATACTGTATTACATTTACTCCTGGCCTTTATGCTGAAGCTCAGCAGGGGGAGTGATGACTTTAACTGCAGGAGAGCCTGAAGCACCACTTCCTGTTTTGGTATTAGCATTCCAGGCTTCTGAACACCAGGCCCCCATCTATCACTGCTGGTTTGGGATCTCTGAAGAATGAAGGTTACATTTTGGTGATGCTAAACTATCAGTTCATTTTAAACTTACTGTATGTAAGATTAAGAACTGGGCAAGGCATTATGCCTAGTTGTTACGGACCATTCAGCCTGGTTTCAGGAGTTGTAACCCTCACCCCATGGTGGGCTGTGTAAAAGCCTAGGGACCCACTTCATCTGGGTCTGTTCTGTCAAGAGGATGTGACCTCCTAAGGAGACAAAGTTTATCTCCCTGGCAGGAGCGCTGCTTCTGCTTCATCCATCTCTAGCCCCAACACTTGGTCGCTTGGTTGGTAGTCAGTGACCAGTAAGACTCCTCATGGGAGGGGCAACCTAAGCCAGAAACCGACCACTTGGGTCAGGGGGCTGCAGCAAAGACGATGTGATGGACCCTTGCCCCCCAGCTATTCTGACATAGCCTGAGTCCTCATTTCCATCCGGGAGATGTCTTCTGCTTCCTAATCAGCTTAAAGCCTGAAACTATGAGGGCAAGCAGTACAGCCCTGTGCAGGCCAGGACGGTTCCCTGGGTGATGGGGCATAAGAAAGAATTCCTAAAGTCCTGTGAAACCTGCTTTGCTAAGAGTGCACTCATTTAAATGATAAGGGTCCGAGGAGGAAATGAGTATGTCTTCCAAAGTTTTGCAACCCCCTTTCCTGACCAACACTGACTCAGATTAAGCCCTCAGATTTCTTTGAAATGTTAAACCTGTATTCCTGTGTATTGGAACCCAGTAAAAGCCTAGTGAGGAAGGGGCTCTGGGTCACTCTCCTCTGAGAGTTTGTCCACCTCTCCTCCCCAAGCAGATCATGTCTTGGTAGTTTTTATTTTCATCCGTGACGGAGGGATGGGGCTCTGCGGGCGGAGCCCCCTCACATCTGGCGCCCAGGACAGGGGCGCCCCGCACCTAGTGGTATAGAGAAATGAGGCAACTGGCTCCTCCCCACAAGGAGCTTATACTCTGGTCCAGAGACAAGAGCTAAACACATCCCTCACAGCACAAGGAGTAAGTGCTGGGGCTCTGACCACCATGCTCCTAGGAGGAAAGCATGGCTGCAGGCTGGGTGGTAGGGAAGGTTCTAAGGCAGGAAGTACACTGAGAAGAACTCAGATGTTCGGAGAAGACAGGGCGCTGCAGAAAGGAGAACATTTCCTAAGAGCAGGGAGGCAAAGGAATCCGTGAAGAGGTGCCAGCCTGGACTGGGCTTCCACAGAGCCTGCATGAGACAAGGGGATGTGGGCCCTCCCTATGCACCAGCATCCTCTCAGGAGCTTTCTGAAAATATTAGGTTGGCCAAAAAGTTTGTTTTTTTTGGTAAGATGACTCCAGTCGTGCTGAGTTGTCTTTAACTTCATTTGAAACAATTCTGTTAGACTGTATTATGACAGCTGTCATATCAGCGTGTACTAAAAAAACAAATAAACTAGGACTTCCAGTCAAGATGGCAACGTAAGTAAACATGGCTCACCTCCTTGTACAACCACATCAAAATTACAACTAAAATACAGAACCATCAGAAATTAAGTTGAATAGAAGTCTGACAACTAGGGAATTAAAGAAACCACATCCATCCAGACTGTTAGGAGGGTCTGACATGGGCTGGTACCACATCCGCATGTGGTAGATAAAAATTCCAGAGGGATATCTCAGGAGCAAGGAGTCCTAGCCCCACACCAGGCCCTGTGGCCCAGGGTTTAGTGCCAGGAAGATAAGTCCCCATAATTTCTGGCTGCAAAAACCAGCGAGGATTAATTTGGTGGAAGAAACTTCTAGAGTCCCAAGCAGTTCCCCTTAAAGAACCCACACATGGACATAATCAGACTCATTTCTTCTGAGCTCCAGCACCAGAGTAGCAGCTTGAAAGGCACCATTGGCATAGAGGGAAGAAATGAAGTGTCTGGCATCAAGACAAGAGCTGGGGGACAGCTCTCTCCCAGAGAGAAAGGAGGGCAGAGGCCACTGTTCTTTTCTGAGTCCTCCCCCCACAGATCCACAGAACTGGCAGGCAGGTGCCATACCCAAGACTCCATCAACCTGGCTAACGTTGTTTGCCCAGCCCTGGAGATCCCCTGAGACTCTGTCCCACCCAACTTATGGAACTACCCAAGCTGTTAAAAGTGACTTTTCCATATGAATGGCTGGTCTTGGCTCACACTTCACAACTTCCTAAATCCTATCAAACAAGCAACAGCCAGCCTCAGTGAGCCCCTAGCCTCTGTACTTCTTGCTAAGTGAACCCCAGGGTCAGCAACTGCAGCCAGCCTAGACTCACAACTTGGCTTCCCCTGGGAATCTCCAAGTCCATTACAAGTAGCAGCCATCTCAGTTTACTTTATAGCTCAGGCAGGGTGGCCCCAGGCAGAATACAGGTGGCTGACTTTGGCCTGTACCACCAGAGAAACCCCAGAGCCTGTGCACCCAGTGGACTGCTACAGACCATATCAGAGCACCACCACCCTGCCCCTGCACAGCTGATCCTCCATGGAAGGTGGAGGTTTGTGGTCAGTGGTCACAGGCAGTCCTTGCAGCTGACAGGCCAGGCCTCCCATTGACCTGCCAACAGTAACCAAGGCTCAACTACACAAGGAGGGAGTACTCAGACCACACAAAGGGTACACCCTAGTACCCAGCTTCAGTGATAGGGGAGGCTGTGCCACTGGACCCTATAAGACACCTACTACATTAGGCCACACCACTGAGACATGGAGGGTTAGAGCAGCTCTACCTAATACATAGAAACAAACACAAGGAGGCTGCCAAAATGAGGAGACAAAGGAATGAGACAAATGAAAGAACAGATCAAAACTCCAGAAAAAGAACTAAACAAAATGGAGATAAGCAATCTATCAGATGCAGAGTTCAAATCACTGGTTATTAGGATGCTTAAGGAAATCAGTGAGGACCTCAAACAACATCAAAAAGATCCAGTCAGAAACAAAGGATATGCTAATGAAACAAAGAACAATTTACAGGGAAACAACAGGAGAGTGAATGAAGCCAAGAATCAAATCAATGATTTGGAACATAAGGAAGCAAAAAACTGCCATGCAAAACAACAAGAAGAAAAAAGAATCCAAAAAAAAAAATGAGGAAAGTATAAGCAGCCTCTGGGACAACTTCAAGAGGTCCAACATTCACATCATAGGGGTACCAGAAGGAAAAAAGAAAGTGCAAAAAATTGGAAATCTGTTTGAAAAAATAATGAAAGAAAACTCCCCTAATTTGGTGAAGGAAACAGACATTCAAATCCAGGAAGCACAGGAGTCCCAAACAAGATGAACACAAAAAGGCCCACTCCAAAAAACATCACAGTTAAAATGCCAAAGGTTAAAGACAGAGAATCCTAAAAGCAGCCAGAGAAAACCATTAGTTACCTATGGGAACCTAGGGGAGCTCCCATAAGACTATCAGCTTTTTCTCTCTCAAAAGAAACTTTGCAGGCTAGAAGGGATTGGCAAGAAACATTGAAAGTGATGAAAAGCAGGGACCTAAACCCAAGATTGCTCTACCCAGTGAACATGTCATTTAGAATCAAAGGGCAGATAAAGAGCTTCACAGACAAGAAAAAAACTAAAGGAGTTCATCACCACCAAACCATTATTATATGAAATGTTACAGGGACTTATTTAAGAAAAAGATTAAAACTATGAACAACAAAATGGCAATAAATGTCTATCAAAAATTGAATCTAATAAACAAACTAAGCAAACAAGAAGAACAGAGACAGAATCATGGATGTGGATAGTATTTTGATGGTTGCCAGACGGGAAGGGGGTGTTGGGGAATGGGTGAGAGGTAAGAGGATTAAGAAGTACAAATATGTGGTTATAAAATAGCCATGGGGATGTACCCTACAGTATAGGAAATGGAGTAGCCACAAAACTTATAGGCATGACCCATGCACATGAACAATGGTGAGGGGACTGCCTGAGTGGTAGGTGCTGGGTGGAGGAGGGCAAAAGGGGAAAAATTGGGACAACTATAATAGCATAATCAATTTTTAAAAAGAAATGTAATTCTGATAGAATTAAGAACAACCAATAAAAAATTTAAAAAACTTCTCAAAATTGGTGTTAGTATTTTAATACTGAAGATGGAAGAAAAACACAACTTTTTCAGCATTTTATGCTTTATTATTTCAAGAAAGGTGAAAACACAACTGAAACACAAAAGAAAGATTTTGTGCAGTGTACGGAGAAGATGCTGTGACTGATCAAACATGTCAAAAGTGGTTTGTCAAGTTTCGTGCTGGAGATTTCTCGCTGGATGATGCTCCCCAGTCCGGTAGTTGAAATTGACAGTCATCAAGTCAAGACATTAATTGAGAACAATCAATGTTATACCACACAGGAGATAGCTGACATACTCAAAATATCCAAATCAGTAAAGTTATTGGTGAAGATGAAAAATGTGTCTGTTATTTTATGGAAAAAAACATACAGTCTTTTTGGCCAACCCAATACAAATATCTGAACCCAACTCCCAGAGCTCCCTAGTCCTTTGGTCTGCGGATGAGGACAAAACATTTACTAGAGTAGGAAAGAAAAAGTCATGGCATCTATCAGCCTGAACTGTTTCTCCGGCACAAGGAACAACAACTAAAGTGGTTTGGCAAGCTGGATGAGAGGCAAGGGGACAACTGATCTGGTCCTCTGGGTGACTAGCTCTCCTCTGGGGATCACCAGAAGCACTGTCAAAGGAAAGAAGCTAGAAACCCGTACTCCTGGGAGGACAGCCTTTGGGGTTCTGGGGACATGCGGCTGCCAGACACAACAATTGGAACCACAGCTTTGTTCTTAACAAAGCAGCAACCCTCATACCACCCCCCTTTCCAAAAGGCAAGAAGTAGTAGCACTCTTGCAGTAGCAGAAGGCAAATGCCCAAGTTTGAATTGCCTGAATTGAACTACAGGTCAGAAAAAGATCTTGTTTTACACCTTTGTTTTTAACAGGAAGAGGAGAGTGCAAGAGAAATCCTTTAGTAGATAAAACTTTTGCCTTGGAACCAAAGATCTGAGCCTCCGGGCCCACAACCTTGCCCTTTACCCAGAGGTTCTCCCACCCTAATATCCCCTGAGTTCAGTCTATGTGCCTTCCTCCAAAGTCACTCACTGTTACTACACCACATCCAAGTAGGAATAAAGGGACAAAAACTGCCACCACCCTTCTTAAAGGATGACTCACTTACTTGGTGATCAGTGAAAATCAGTACATTGGTCAGGAAACCAACCAGTTTATACTACCTTCTACCAAGTGTAGCATACAAACTTGTCTCACAAATGTTCCTGGCAGGGAGGGGGAGTAACAGAACTGGGTAGGGTATCATGCCAGTGCTAAAAGACTTTGCCACCAAAATAGTACAAAAAGCACAACTTTCCCACCCTCTGCAACTAGAGTCCCAGTGAAAATTAGCATATTAAATGCTCCGAGGAGTCCCATGGTAAGAAAAAGAACATGGGCTATGGAACCACCATAACTAATAATTCACTTGCTTTACAACTGCACCGTCTAATAGGATAGTACTCTAGCTACATGTGGTTACTGAGCAGCTGAAATGGGGCTAGTCCAAACTGAGAATGGCTGTCAGTGAAAAACACATTCTGGACTTCAAAGGCTTAGTGTGAAAAAAACTGTAAAAATATCTCCACTTTTTATATTGATGACATAATGAAATGACTGGATTTTGATTATATATATTAAAATAACAATATTCTGGATGTATGGAATTAAAATTCATTTCATCTGTTCATACTTTTTATCATGGCTACTAGGATATTTAAAAATCACATATGTGGCTCATATTATATTTCTACTGGATAGTGCTTCCTTAGAAAATGCTAGGCTAAAGCACAAGCTTAAATACCTCAGATATATTTCATTACTATGGTATTGGCACCACATTTGTTTTTCTCCTGAAAGAGAGGTACTTGGTACAGATAAAAACAGATGAAAAAAAGCATCTGAACATTCTGACCAGGACGTATAAGATAGTCCACTAGCAATATGTTAACCTAAAGGTATCAAGGAATGAAGAATATATTTCTTACAAAAAACTGAACGTCTTTCCTCTCCTGTCTACTATGCCTTAGATCTTTACATATGATAGAGAACTGGTTCCCTTTGCCTTTTGTTCCATGACTCTACCTGTCAAGTTTTTCCTAAATACCACGCTAAAGACTGAATAAATCTGGAGTTCAGTGACTGAAATCATTCTGCGCAGCGCATACAGAGGAAGACAAGTTCCCTCAGGGACTGCCCAGGAGGGTGCTGCTAAAGGCCCACTGGGTTACATATGTATTGCTCTATAGTAGATTCCACTCTCTTTCACTCGCACTGTGACTTTGGGTGACCACTTCACCCATTTCCTGCAAAAGGGCAATAGGTATGGAATTTCTAGAGTGCCTTCAGAAGTATGTGGCACAGGTGCAGAATGTACTATCCCTGTCAACGGAGGAAGGGAAGTTGGTAAAACCTTACCAGAGAACGAGTCATGTGACTGAACAAGCAACCTGCTTTGCATTCAGCTTCCTCAGTTCTAAAATAGGAATAAGAATGCTCATTTTACAAAGGAATCTGAGGATCAAACAAAGGAAAGCTGAATGCCTAGCATGTGGCTGGCACTAAGCAAACACAATTTCCCTCCAGACTCCTCTCTACTCTGTGGGCTTCAGTCATCATTGGCTTAAAGTTAGGGACTGGACCTAAAGGCCTAGTCCTTTCTCAATTTAAAATTGAGGGATTAAGCAGTACAAATTGGTAGTTGCAGAATAGCCACAGAAATGTAGATTACAACATAGGAAATACAGTCAATAATATGGAGATAAATCGATATGGGGCCAGGCGGGTACTTGAAACAATGAGAGGAACTACTCTGTAAACTTTATGATAAAGTATGATTTACCAACCACTTTGCTGTAAATCTAAAACTAATACAGAACAATATTAAATGTAAACTGTAGTTGAAAAATAAATTAAAAAATAAAAAAATAAGCCCTGGCTGGCGTAGCTCAGTGGATTGAGCGCAGGCTGTGAATCAAAGGGTCGCAGGTTCAATTCCCAGTCAGGGCACAGACCTGGGTTGCAGGCCAGTCCCCTAGTGGGGGCCACATGAGAGGCAACCACACATTGATGTTTCTCTCCCTCTCTTTCTCCCTCCCTTCCCCTCTCTAAAAATAAAATAAATAAAATCTTTAAAATAAATAAATAAATAATCACATTGAGAGGCCATCTGTACGGGCAGTTGTTATATGGCAAATATAAGTGCTCAGAAGATCTATCACACCGTAAGTGGGGTTTCCCCTCTGTGGATTTTTCTCCTCAGAAGCAGTAGTTCAGTAATATTGTTTCCACTTACAGGGGCTGGTGTATCCAGTTTCCTGGCATCAGAAAGACAGCAAATTGGGAACACTGGCATGTAAGTGCCACTGAAGGGTTTCCCAAGGTCCCCAGGAATTCCCCCTGCTCTGGCAGTGACTGTCCTCTGTGGGAATGGCACCACTGCGATGTGTCCTAGCCTTTCATTATTGAGGTCCCATTCCTGTGCCTCGCCCACTTCAGGTCCTCAAATAAAAGCATCTATCTTTAAAAATGGATTCCTCTCCTTCAGGTCTGGCACCTCCACCTACAGGAAACATGATGTCTTCTACATCCTCAGACTAGAGGTCTCTCTCCTTTCTCTACCCTGTACAAAGTCTCTACATCCAATCATTCTGCCAGCCCCACAGAGGGGCTCAAGAGAGCTCTGAGTAGCTGAATCTACTGTTAAAATGCCTAAAGCTGCTGAAGTAGGGTTGGGGCTATATACTCTTGGACTAAGTATTCAATAAACAGACATATTTGGAATAGCAAAGTTTTTGGATGGACTTCAAATGGATCACAGGCAATAGGAAACCTACAGTCATTGACTATTTAGGCCCGAGCAAGTCAGAAAATATCAATATTTCTAAGTATCTATACAAATCAACAAATCCACTACCAAGTCATCTACCTCAATATTCAGGGGCTATGGGGCTAAATGAGGTCAAGAAGTCTGCATCCCTCAGAACCCCAATCTGTGCCCCAAAGCACATGGGGGAGATACTGAACCTCTTAGCCCTCAAAACAGCTGGGCAGCCCAATGCCCTGGGTCCAACCCCTTCTGGCAACAAGTTGCTGCCACTCTCCAGGCCCCAAATCCTCTTCTAGTCAAACCCCAATTTAGAAGCATTAGTATCTAAGAGCCCAAGGCTACCAGAGACTGAATGAATAAGCTATCATAAGGTCTTCCCTAAGCTTCCCAAACAAAAGTGACCAGTTTCTCCTCTGACCCTAGCATGCGTGCTGGATGCCCTATCATAGCACAGATCCAACTGCATCACATTTGTTTATGTATTTCCTCCACCTAGCTGGGTTCCTTGCACCCCCAGAGCCTACTGCATAATGCTCAGTGTTGGCTACTGGACTTCAGGCATACTTCTCAAACTAGGTGCACTGTGCACAGGGATACAATGCAAAGCCAGAAGATAAACAAGGTGCATCTTCCTACAGTTCAAGCTTAAAACATTTTCTTATTAAGACACTGTAAGAGAAAGTAAAATCGACAGGGAATTTTAGTAAAATAAAGTAGTAGTGTTGTAGCAGGCTGGCAGCTTCTCAGGGCTCTGTCCCAGACTGCAGGGTGTCCAAGTTCCCTGTCCTTTCTGCCACAGGTCCCTGCCAAAGTTGAGAAATCCAAAGACCTCTGGACGTGTAAATGTGCCCTACTTCTTGAGGCTGAAAGCAATCTGTCAATCAGGGGTCAAAAATCACCCATGCCACTTTCTAGGTGGAAAAAAAACACAGGCTAATCTTGCCTAGGCAACTCAAAAAAAAAAAAAAAAAATGCTGAAGACAGGAAAAGAAGCTCTCGTTAATTACAAGCCCAGGATATCATATGGGTAGGCTTGTAAAAAAAAAAAACAAAAGAAAGAAAAAGAAAAAGAAAAAAAAAAAACCTTGCTTTTTAAAAGCCTAAAATAACACACCATAGCTTGTTTAGGTCCAGAGACCCTTTGATCATTTCCTGGAATGAACGCCAGCAAGAAACTCTCATTTCTTGTCTTTACTCTTCTTGCTTGGCTGCCTCAGCAGTAAACCGTTAATGGGCTCTCGATAAACAGTAATCAGAGCACCTCTTTCTTACGGGAAGCCTCTTGCGCACATTTGAGGCCTCTCAAGGGTTAGCACTCACGCGGGTGTGCAAACACCCTCCCCACCTTCCTCCAGAAGAGGGGCTTCCGCACTCCACTGAAGGGCCTCCAACGGCCCAGAATTTTCTGAACTTTTCTCCATCCCCAGCCTTCAAGACTCTTCTTGGCCAACCCTGCCCCAAACAAGGAGCGGACCGGCAGGGCAAAACTTCTTGAGAGGGCAGCAGGATTGAAGAACCGGCTCTTTCTTCCTACAAGTGCCTTCAGGGGCCGCGCGGAAGGAACCTGCCGGGACTCTGGGCAGCAAGGCAGACAAAAAGGCAGACAGACACACAAACACATACCCGAAGGCCTGACGTACCGGTCCGCACTCACCTTGGCCGACGTCTCTCCGAACAGAGGTCTGTTGTCCAGCCCACTGGTGCCGTAGGTCCTGGTAGAAAAGTCCTCCATTTTGGGGTTTCTTTACACTCCCCAAAGTCACTCAAACCAAGCTAGCATTCCCTCACGAAGTGCCAGGTCCGGGCCTCCCCACGCGCCGGGTCAGTGGGCACTCATAGCCGAACTTCAAGAACGTCCCGGACGTCCCGGCCGTGGTGAGCGCTCAGACCCTGGGGAACAGACGGCTCCGCCCAAGCCCCGCTCTTCTCATCTTGAGCAGCTGCCGAAGGAAGTGAAAGGAAACACCTTTGGCCAACTCTCTGCCGGACGCCCCCGCCCGGGCAGCTCCCACTTCCCCAAATCTCGGCGCTCCGCCTGCCCGGCTCAGGGCCGCACGGGCCGCACGGACCGCAGGGCACCGAAGCTCGCAGAGCCTCTGGGCTTCCCCTCCGCCCGGGCCACACGTGATCCCCACCCCTCTCCCCCCCCACCCTCGGCCCCGGCGGGCACGCAGACCTCCAGGCTCGGGGGGGAGGCGGTTCAAGGAAGAATTCACTGTAAGCCCCTCTTCACCACCCCACCCCCAAAGCCCCAGCGGCAGGAGAAGAGAAGTTACTGGGGGGAACAGAGCCCACAGCTCGGCAGAACCCTCCCGCATCGCTGCGGCTGTAAACCCAGCAACTTGGATCCCCCCTCAATTGTTGCATCTACCCGAGGGCCGGCGGGCCTTCGGCAGCGCTGCCCAGCGCTCTCTGCCGGAGCCCCGACCGGAGCGGCCAGAGATCATCCCACCTGAGCCCCGCACAGACTGGCCACCCTACCGGGAAACCCCGCGCCCGCAGGCCAAACCTCAGCGTCCCCTGCCTCCCGCGCGCTAAGGAGTCCTGGCCGCGCTGGGGACCCCGGGTCCCGAGTCCACACCCGCGCCGGAATTCGGTACTGAGGCTTGGGGCAACGGCAAGAAAGAGATCTTTCCGGCTGGTAGGGAGCAGGCGCACGGTCCAGGAGCCGAGCTGCGGATTCCCGCTCGGATGCTCCGGCCGGGACCCGCGGCCAGTGTCGCAAACTGACTCGGCCCGCCCAGACCACGTCAGGGCCGTGGCTGCCAATCCCACCTGCCGAGGCGACGCATTGGCTGCGGTGCTTTATTTCTAGAGGTGCCAGTTTATTCCCAGTGGAACTGCTCGTCTCCCCTGCTGCACGTTTCTCAGCCTCTTAGTAATTAGCGTCTGCAAGAGCCATGTGAGCAAAGAACATTTCTGAAGATAGCTTCGCATTTGGTTGAAAGCGTCTTGTAAACGAGCAGCCTGCGTTAACCACCCCAGTCTTCGCACAATAGGACAGAACGGGGTCAGTGATAAATTTGGTTAAGGGTATGGTTTTCTTGGTACGCCTGTGATTAGGATCCTATGTCGTTTACAGAAACAGCCAGGAGGTAATGAGTGCTAGGTGCTTCTTCGACTTGTCTATTCAATCCTGCTAGTGCTGGTGCTGACTAAGCATGTTTACAGCCCCCATGGAACGCTTGTTAATCTCTGCGTCTTAGAGCCCAGGGAACTGAAGGTGGGCAGGCCTCAAAAGCAACACAGCGCTACCCTGCATTTGGGGCCATTTATAAATATACAAAACAAACACAGCCAGGCTAGTTTCCCTGGACACGACTGCTCCTAGATTGAGGAGGACTCTAACAACGTTTGCGTGCGGGGAGAGCCCATGTTTCGCACGTGTAGCTACAGAACTCTTAAGAGTCCAAGTAAAGATTCCAGTGGTCCCTTAACAGTTTAGGACAAGTGATGGACTGAGAACCACATAGCTATAGATTTTGAATTGGAACACTGACTAGAATCAGGTATGGTGCATGTCTGATGTACAAATATATTTTATAAATGATCTCTTTGTGCGGGGCTTTTTGTTATGTAAGGAATTTTCACCCAGAATCATTTACCCATTTCTACTAGAAAGTTCATTGGCTCAACAAATAGCTTTTCTTACTCATATTCAGCCACATTCATTGAACAAATACTTTTGAGAACAAATACCTTTAAAAACCTGTATCAGACAATCACCAGACAGGGTAATACAGTGAACAAGAGACAGGCGAGGTCATAGTGTGGAGGCTGGAGCAGGCAACTGATTACAGTCTGGAGAAAGGAGCAGGCACAACACCTAAGAGCACAAGCTTTGAAGCTGATCATGTACCGTATTTTGCTGTGTATAATGCGCAATTTTTGCCCAAATTTTTGAGGGAAAAATAAGGATGCACGTTATACATGGGTGTTAACTTATTCCGTATCTATATAAATGTTTTTAATTCTTTTATTTGATTATGCAGTAAAAGTGTAACTCTAGAAAGCAATAACTATCCATATGCAAAATAATACCCTCAGATACAATAATCGGTTTTGTTTCTAAATATAACTAAATAAATGATTGAATTTAAAAATTAAAACAACAGTTTTTTTCCTGAAAGTTTGGGCCAAAAACGTAGGTGCGCATTATACACAGCAAAATGCATGTGTCCTCAAACCTTGATGCCACAAACCGTGTGATCTTGGGTGAGTTATCTAACCGCTCTTGAGTTTCTTACGTAAAAAGTGAAGATTGATAATGATAAATGAAACTAGAATATCTAACTTCAACTGGTTTTAAATAAATAGGTATGTATTTAATAGGGAATATACAACACCTGGCAAATAAACATCCAAATGGTGGTTGTCATAAATGGCGATGAGTGAGTGCTACGATCTGGACACTACAGGATGCTATGGGTGTACTTGGGAGGGCACCCATGGCCCCAGGTGGCAGGGGAAGCTTCCTGGAGGATCCTCGTAAATCAAGAACCGCCCCCCACCCCCCCACACCCCCACAAAAGCCTGTGATTTAGCTGAGGTAAGGAGGAGCATCAAGCAGGCTGGCCAGAGAGGCTAGGTGTTAGTGTCAGGTATATTTGAGGAGAAAGGTCGTGTCAGGGATAATGACCTTCTCACTCCAGAGCTGCCTCTTGTCTCATACCAATGTTGTGCCTCTGCTCCATTCTTTTTCCTGAGAACCAATTTCATCGTGATTACTGCTCCCTAAAACTTCATCTTACATAAGGCTTTAGCTTGTTTTAGGTGCTAAACTGGGAGAAAATGGATCTTGTAGCTCTACTGCCCACACTGCATTGGAGGTTCCATCACTGTTTTATAGTTCAGATTCTCATGAGAAATTTTGATTGGTTGAGTCCAGATTATGGATTGGTTTCTACTTGTGTCAGTACCTCCTCCCCCAGCCTGTCCAGATGGGAGCATAGAGATAGAACATATCTCTTTTAAGGTTCACCCCTTTCACCAGAATATGGTAGAGGACATTTCGATAAAGAACAGAATATATATGGAAATCAATGATAGGGTTATCCAGTATGTTGCCACTCAAAGTGTGGTTCCCAGACCACGAAATTGTCATTGCCTTGTAACTTGTTAGAAATGCAGAGCTTCAATCCTCACCCCAGATCTGCTGAATCGTAACTTGAATTTTAATAAGACCCCCAGGAGATTTGTGTGTACCTTGAAGTTTGAAAAGCACTTCTTTTATACATCTCTATTTTTTACAAATTAGGCCACAGTCTATACAGATGACCCTCCCAAATACCATAGCTCCTCATTTTTTCCTTTATTGTGCTTCAGCCACTCATTACAGTGCAACATTCTGGACTTTGTCATCATCCAGAATTGCACCATGTTGCAAATAAATCCAGGAAAACCATTTTGTTTGTCTTGTCCTCCAATCCTTCCAATTCTCTCTCTCTCTCTCCCTCTCTCTCTCCCCCCCTCTCTCCCCGCCCCCCACCACTCTCACTCTCTCATTCTCACTCTAACTCTCACTCTCATCAGTCCTTTAGCAACTTCAGTGTCTCGAATCCTTAGGTAGCTCAACTTTCTCCCTATGGATCTACTCCCCTGTTTTCACTTTCTTCCAAGTTAGATTCTGTGTTCTATCACTGCAATTGCTTTTTTTTCTTTAATCCTCACCTAAGGACATTTTCTCATTGCTTTTAGAGAAAGAGGAAGGAAAAGAGAGATACATCAATGTGAGAGAGAAGAATCAATTGGTTGCCTCCCACAAGCACTCAGACCGGGGATCAAACCTGCAACCTAGGTATGTGGCCTGACCAGGAAGGGAATTCACAACTTTTCAGTCATGGGACGATGCTCCAATCACTGAACCACATCAGGCAAGGCTGCAGTTGCTTAAAAAAAGAATGAATATATATATCTCCATATCCTGTTCCCTTGTTTCATTTATTTTGTCACACTTGTGCAGAAACTCCCCTGAGATATTAATCTGTCTGCCTTCTCAACATCTGTGACCAGGTGTCTAGGGCAGGTGGAGGGAAAAAATCATTAATGCTCCTGATTAGAGTAATTTTAAATTCAGGGCAGCCAACCTCAACTGTGCCCTTAAAACCAGTTGGAAATCCTGTGTTGCCTGGGCAACACTCCCTTACCCTCGGCAGGTGACTCAGTCACCTACTTCACAGAGAAGAAACAGAAGCCATCAGATGAGAATTCCCTCACCAATGCCCCCAGCAAACCTGCACATTCATCTACACCACCCTCATCCATTTCTCCTTCCCTTCAATTAGAATGGGAGAGATGCCAGTCCATCTCTCACATCTTATATCCCATTGCATCCTATCATCACAGGAGTCTCATTATTATGATGCTGCTTTTTCTATAAAAAGCATTTAAACATGCTCAGTTTCAATCATGTTTTTTAAAAAAGTAAAAAACTTTGATTAAGCTCATGTCTTCCTCTGGCTACCACACCCCCCTTCCCCATGCCCTCTGTGGAACTCTTGGTTGCCTAAATAGCCATCTTTCTCCTCCCCTTCTTCCTTGAAAGCAGAGCCTACCTCCCAATATAAAGGGAAATAATGCCAGACGTTCACTTGCTGAAACTCGCTTGGAGCTGACGGAGAGAGTTGTGAGTGTTAAAGCCAAGGAGTCATCAGGGCGTGTCTGTTGGGAGCTTTCAGGAAGGTTTGCTCCCAAATAAAAAGGAGAGGAGCACATGAGGAGAGCTGTCCCTCTTGACCTCATTCATGTGAGGACGAGTCTATATATATATACATACATACATATATATATACATACATACATACATATATATATATATATATATATATATAGTGTGTGTGTGTGTGCGCGTGTGTTTTGAATAGGAAAGTCTCTATTATATAAAGTCACTTTTATTTGGGTATTCCCATATTTACAGCTGAAAAGACATTGATATATTTTTAAAGCCAAAATATCTATTAAAAGGTCTGTATATATTCTATTCACTTCCTTTCCTATCAGATGTGTTTCGATCACTGAAATCTAGTTTACCCACACCACACAGCTCTACCATGTTCTCCCATGAGGGTCCAGTGAGGATTTACTGCTGCATCCACTGGACGCTTTTTCAGACTTTCTCCTACCTGGCCTCTCGGTAGCACTCAGTATTTTAAAATCCTGGGAAAAGCTTTGCTATAGCTCTGCTGCTCTTCCTCTGTACATGTCTTCACTGTTACCTCCCTGGGTTCTGTCCTTAGCCTTTTTCCCTCCTCACTGCATGCTCGGCCAGGGCCAGCTCATCTGCCTCCATGACTTCCATTTATACCTCTCTGTCTGAGATTTCCAACCTCTTACATCTTATGGCACACATAAACTAATTGCAGAAATTCTGTGCACACCAAAAAATATGTTATTTTTGCTGATCTGACCAAAAATGTAGATATAATTTTGATTCATTCACACCAGATGGCTATTGTTGGTTGGCTGTTGTCATGTTTTAATTTGACAATGGAAGGGAAAAGAGGTCAGTGCCCCTGACTAAATAACCAGGTACTGCATCTTTTAAATATTCTGTGGCACAGTGGTTGAAAATCGCTGCTCTCTGCTAATGACTCCCAAACCTATATGAAGAGACTCCTACAAGTTGGCAGGAGGCATATAACTTATGAAAGAAGCCACTTAGAAGTTAAATAACTCTCATTCATTTTGACTAGGATTTAACTGTGTTTCTCCTCTTTTGTTGTCTCTGTAATAAAGTCATCATAGAGAACAGTACTCTCAGTTCTGGCTGGATATTAAAATACTTGGGGAGATTTTTTAATACCCTGATGCCTGGGGCCACAACCCAGACCAATTATACCAGAATCTCTGAGATGAGACTCAGGCAGCAGTATTTTTTTTAAGCACCTCACATGATTCCGGTGTGCAGTCAAGCAGAGAACCCTGGTCCAGGGGAGAGTACTAAGCTACAGATCTGGGCCTGGGGTTTGTGGGTCCTCAGTCCATACTCTGATGAGTCAATAGCAAAGACTTTGGAATGGGCAGAACCTGGTTTGAATCCTGGCTTTCCCCTCACCAGGATGCATGGTTTTGAGCAACTTACTTTGCCCCCCTGAACTCCAGTTTTCACTTGTGAAATGAGCAAAACAATACTTGGTCTGTAGTGTTTCATGGGAATTAAATGAAATAATATATTTCAAACATCTGACACATAGTTAACACTGTAAATCCTGCACATTATGAATCTACTAAAGTGAAGACTGTAGCAAAATGGAAAAATAAAACATGATTTAATGTTAAAAGGAAAAACTAAATATAAAGCCCAGACTGGAAGGGAACATGTAAAATCTAAGAATAGGGTTTTTAAAACTAATCTTTATTTTCCTGAATGGTTTTGATATTCCATGCCTTTGCAAGGAGTTAGGAAAACCGACAATAATAATGCATTTGTGCCTCTTTCTTTTCCTTTTTTTCTTACTACGTGCTCAGTAGCAAGAGTGGCATCATGTGATCAACCTTCAATAGCCAAGGAACTGAAACTAGAGGGCCGGAATGGGTGAGGAGAGAACCAGCATGCATAGGCAGTCCAGGGAGTGGGAATAAGGGAAAATCAACATAATCAACCCATCAGTGAGGTGGGTTGCAGTGGAAATGAAGCAATTATCCATGTGCAGCCTCCACTGGTATATAGAATTATATCAAGTAGCTGGATTTAGGAAGGGTCACAGAGTAGAATTTTGAAGAAATGTGCTTCTCCCTGGTTCCAGCACTCAAGGATAAGAAGTGAGCATACCAGGTAATCTGTGCCCGAGTCTTAAGGAAGTGGGATGACTCTCAAAGGATGGGGGCAAGGAGAAGCACACTTCTCACAATTCTGTTTTGAGCTTGACCCTCACAGCCTCACTCAGCAGACTCAAGAAAAAAGCTGGGGTTGGGGAAAGGGCAGGGGGAAGCAAGGCAAGATGGAATGAAGGGGGCAGTACCAAAGAAAAGCAACATAAGAACAAGAAGGGAGCCCTGGCCCAGTTGGTTGGAGCATTGTCCCGTAACTGAAGAGCACATAACCTAGGTGGCAGGTTCGATCCCAGGTCCAGGTGCATATGAGAGGCCAACAATTGTTGTTTCTCTCTCCCATCGATGTTTGTCTCTCTCCCTTCCTCCTGGCCTTCCTATCTCTCTCTAAAAGCAATGAAAAAAAATGTCCTTGGGTAAAGATAAAAGAAGAAGTGGGGTGGGGGTAGGAGGAGAAGGAAGAAGAAAGAAGAAGGAGAAGGAGGTATCTTCCTACAGAATGGGTCAGATGGAAAAATTGGTTCACAAATACAAGAAATTTAGGCATTGCAACAGATTGAATGTTCTCCCAAGTGTAGATACGATCTGTGGACTTCCTGACAATTTTTTTTAATAGAAGGATGAGATTTCTGCACACTCCTTGCGAATTGGGGCAGGTGTTACAAAGGAAACAGCTCAGTAACTGAGGCTCTCTGGTCTGGTCTGAGCTTAGGAAAGTCGGCCTGACACCAGTATCCTCAACTGTAAAAGGAAAGACTATATTCTATCCTGCCAGTTCTAAAATGCTTGTAAACTATGAGAACAAATAGAGGATCTCTTTTCAAATCTTTTTTATTTTGAAATAATTTCAGATTTACAGAAAAGTTGTAGAGATAATACAGAGTGTCAGTGTATATACCCTTCACCCAGATGTTCCTAACATTAACATCTATGCAGCTATGGGACATTTATCAAACCTTAGAAATGAGTGTTGTTATACTATAAACTAAACTACACACTTTATTTGGAGTTCCTTGTTCTTAAATAAGGCTGATGTGTAATACAGAACCGTGACCTTGAGCAAATCTCAGAGGCTCAGTTTTATGTGCGCAAAAAATAGAGAAAACAAATTCCTCCTCAGGGTTGTTGTGAGAATTAAATGAGATATGATGGGTGAAATTGATTTTTATATTCTGAAGTGTTACTCATTAGAATGAGGTACAACTGATAAACAGTAATTTTTAGGTGTTTTAATAATAGACTTAGTATTGATACTAAAATGGCTAAAATCTGAACCAGTGGTCTGTTACACACAGCTGAAACACTGTTCTCAATTTGAAAGTTCAAAATTTGCGGGTAAACAAATATGCCAATTTAAGCTAATCCTCTCAAATAGAAGCAAATAGATTTTTGAGCAGGTAAACAGTTTACTGAAGTTCCTGCAATAAATTCTGGTTTTGTTTTTGTTTTTAATCCTCACCCAAGAACATACTTACTAATTTTTAGAGAAAGGGAGGGAAACATCAATGTGAGAGAGAAACATCAATCAGCTGCCCCTCGTACACTCCCCAGCCCGGGATAAACCTGCAAACCAGGCATGTGCCCCAACCGGGAATGGAACCTGCAACCTTTTGGTTTATGGGACAGCACTCTAACCAACTGAGCCACACCGTCCAGGGCAACTTCTGGGTTTTAAATCATGTGTGTACATATTGTTTTTATCTAATTAATTTCATGAATTCTAAATATGAAAATAAAGATTCAAGGACAGGTAGAAATTTTTTTAGGTTTTAAACTACAATACATTTCTTAAGCAAGCTTAGGAAAAAGTGATGGGAATGACATCAGTTATTCTGTTGTTGTTGTTGTTACTGTTTCATTCAAGATGTAGAATATTCCGGAGAACAATTTTGAGTAAACTATTTAAAATCCAGGCATTTAGCTTGAGGAAGAGTACATACTAGGCCCTGGCCTGTCACTTACTGTGTCACATTCGGGTATTCATTTAGCACTAAGAGTTTTCATTGTCACATTGTGGAAAGAGAATGGTGGAATAGGTAGGTAGCTTTTTAAAGATCTCTGACCCTAAAATAATGTGACTCTTCGGCCATAAGAGAGGGAGGCCTAAAGTTAAAGGGGAAAAAGAAAAATATAAATGCAAATGTAGTTCACAGAAACAGAGTAGTTATATTAGCTTTTGATATAGAAATATTGGATATTTTTGGCCTTAGAAGAGGGGGTAAGATCTTTTTCACGAAGGTGTTTTCTCTGTCATAATATATTCAGTTCTGTAAGCCCAGCACCACGCCACGCACACTCAAGCCCAAACCTACAAGCGCTGCTCTGGTTGCTCTTTCCATACTACTTAAGATGCTCTCTAAATAGACATAAAATGGGGTAATCACACTTCTGTTCTTAGAATGTCGCTTTAATTGGTTTTAAGGGAGACTAGACAGGAAATCCATGCTCATAGTGAAAAATAAACATCTGAAGAAGCAAATAGTATTGCTTAACAATGTATCTGTGATGTCTGTTGTTAATTATGAAAATTTATCAAGTTACCTTTTCAATTGTGAAAATACAGAAAGGTAAACACACACACACACACAAACCCCACCAAGAATGAGAAAGTTAACATTTGTCATTCTTACTCATGACTTTTTAAGTAAACAAACAAAACCTGACAGAATGGGTCTTGGGGAAGTTGTTTTTGTGTTGTGTTTTGTTTTGTTTTATTTTTAGAAGATACATTACTATCAGGAAAATAAATAAATAACAATTAAGATAAGTTATTTTACAATCTGTCCATCCAACAGCACACATATTGTTCTTATTCAGAGAGTCATTGATATTCTCCCCAGAAAATATTAGCACCCTTGGCCGGGTTCCTTGCCAGACCTTGCAGTGAGAGAAGACATCTGCTACTGAGCCTCTACTTGGGGAAAAGGTATTAACTCTCGGAATACACAAAGAAACCTCACCTGTAACACCCAGCACATGTTTTTCACCCACCCACTACAAGAGGGAGACACAGAACCTCTGTCAATCTAATGTAACCAGCTTCTCCTGTCACAATGTCTTCTCTTGCCTCCTGCAGTGGGTTGACTTGTGGACTCCCCAAAGATATATCTACCCAAAACCCATGATTGTGGCCTTATTTGGAAAAGGGGTCTTTGTAGGTATAATTCAGGTAAAACTCTCAAGATGAAACCATCCTGGATTCAGGTAGACCCTAATTCCTTCACTTTTAAGAGAAGGTTTTGTAGAAGCACAGACCGAGAGCCAGGTGAAGACAGTCAGTGATCAGAGTTACACAGCCAAGGGACACCCAGATGGCTGGCAGCTACCAGAAGCTAGGAGAGAGGCGTGGGACAGATTCTCCCTCACAGCCACCAAAGCAAAACAACGCTGCCGACACCTTGATTTTGGACTTCTGACCTCCAGAACTGTGAGAGAATAAACTTCTGTTATTTTAAGCCACCCAGTGGGTGGTAATTTGTTACAGCAGTTCTAGGAAACTGCTACGGGAACCTCTTCCTCCTTCACTGGAGATGTGGAAGAATTGATGTTGACAAAGCTTCCTCCTGTGATAAGTCCCCTAGAAGAGCCACTTGTCCCAAAGTGAAAAGGGTCCTAAGAGAATCATGGAGTAAGAATACACAGAAGGAAACCTATTGCCTGTATAGTTTGAAATATAGCTCTAAAATAAGGACCCTGGATTTAATTGACACACAGAACTTTAGAGTCATCCTACACTGTCATTCTTAGATGCTACACCTAGCTCAAGCTGCTACCTTCACTCATACAATACTTTTGAAAGTCTTTCTTTTGTAACTGACCTCTATTAGTCAGCATTCTCTAGAGCATCATCCTGATATGCCAAGGTTGTAGGTTTGATCCCTGCTAAGGGCTCGTACAAGAATGATGTGGATACCGGCCCGCAGTGTCCGAGGTGTTATGGATGAGATACGAGACAAATTCACACAGACTACCCAGTCCTTTGGAGGAACAGGGACGGCACAGCTACTCTCTCAAGAGGAGAGCGCCCTGACCCTTGCCTTGAAAAATTTTTATTGGGTTTCAGTTTGCATAGGAATATAGGTAAAGTTCATTAATCATTGTCAGGCAGTAAGGATCAAACAATAGATAGCATACAAGGAACTATGAGGGCCTATTCTGAGTCAGGGTCTGTTAGCTAAAAGGCTACAAAACTTTGGGAAACAAACTCATTTCCTGCCCAGGCCCTTATCATTTAATTGAGAGCATTCTTAGCAAAGCAGGTTTCACAGGATTTTACGTATTCTTTCTTAGGCCTAATCACCCAGGGAACCCGCCCTTTCCAGCACAGAGCTGCACCACTCTCTGTCATTGTCAGGCTTAAGTCAGGCAGGGGAAATAAGGCAGCCAAGAGATTAGGAGACTTCTCGTGGACAGAATGAGGATTCAGGCTATGTCAAAGCTGAGGGTCCATCACCCCCTTTTCTATAGCCCCCAAGTCCTTCCCTGAGGGCCTCCACGTGATCACGCCTGTCTTAGGCCGTTCCCCCCTTGGGAAATCTTACTCATCATTGACTAACAGATCAAGCATTGGGGGCCAGTTATGGATGAAGTAAAAGGAGCAGAAGCGGCACTCCTGCCAGGGAGATAAGCTTTGTCTCCTTAGTGGCTTATGGTCTGAAGGTTGCTCACTCAGCTTTAGCCATGGCGGGGGTGGGGGGTGGGGGAGGGGGCGGGTTACAGCTCCTGAAACCAGGCAGGGTGGTTCCCAACAGAATCAACCAATGAATGCATCAATAAGTGGAAAAACAAATCTCTCAATCTCTCTCTCTCCCTCTCTCTCTCTTCTTCTCTTTCTCTAAAATCAATCAATAAAAAAATTTTTTTAAAGAATGGGATCATACAATTATGGAGGTTGACAAGACCCATGATCTGGCACCTACAAGTTGGAGACCCAGTAAAGCCTGTGGTGTAATTCAGTCTAAGTCTGAAGTTCTCACAACTGAGGAGCTGATGATGTACATTCCAGTCCAGATCTAAGGTTTAAGCACCAGGAGTGCAAAGGACAGAAGAAGATTGATGTCCCAGCTCCAGTAATCAGGCAGAAAGGGCTGAATTCTTCCTTCCTCCACTTTTTTGTTTTATTTGGGCCCTCAACAGATTGGAAGATGCCCACCCACACTGGAGTGGGCAAATGACTTTACTGAGCCCGCTGACTCAAATACCAAGTTCATCCAGAAACAACCTCACAGACACACCCAGAAATGACATTTAGCCAAATATCCAGGCATCCTGTGAACCTGTCAAATTAACACATAAAATAACTATCATACAAGTCAGGCAAGAAAGACAATTTCATTTGATTCTGGTCACAACTCCACATGTGATCTAATCCTTCTTCTTTGACAATTTGAATTACAAAGGCAGAAACAAATATTGAACTCGAATCTGCATGGCTTTTTATTATTATTATTTTAAAATTTTACTTTTCAATTAGTTTACATTTAATATTACTTCATATTAGTTTCAGGTGTATAGCATAGTGGTTAAACAATCATATACTTTGCAAGGTGTTCTCGATAATTCTGAGTACCCACTTGGTGCCATCTACAATTATTACGATATTATTGACTATATTGCCTATGCTGTACTTCACATCCCCATGACTATTTTCTAACTACCAATTTGTACTTCTGTTTTTAAAAAATCCTCACTCGAGGACATCCTTATTGATTTCAGAGAAGGGAACAGAGAGAGAGAGAGGGAGAGAAACACTGATGTGAGAGAGAAACATTGATCGATTGATTGGTTGCCTCTGGCACGTGCTTTGAAACCTGCAGTCTCCGCACATTCCCTGACTAGGGATCAAACCTTTGAACTTTTGCTCTACTAACACTCCAACCAACCAAGCCATTACCAGCCAGGGCTAGGAGTAACTCTTGAACAAATGTAGCAAGAGACTTGTGCAAGACTGTTCACTTTAATGTTACTGTTCAAGGTAACATTATTTGTGATAACAAAAAAATGGAAACAGCTGAAATGTCCTTTAACAAAAAAAATGGATAAATGGAACATATTCAGACAACAGAATATAGCAGTGAAAATGAATCAACTGCAGTTTTATGTATTAACATGCTGATATGGGCAAATCTCACAACCATAATTGTGAACAGTAACCAAGAGAAGCAATTGCAGAAGGCTCATGGAGTATGTCACAGATATTGGAAGTGCCCACTCACATCCCCATTAGGGCACAGACCAGACCAACCCCCAGCGGTCAGTAATTTCCACCCTTTGCCAGAGGGTTTCTCTGTTTGCCAAGTCTGCTCAGCCTGCACACATGGCAGGCCAATATATATATATACGGGAGAGAGAGATACACACACACACACGTGCGTATATACACATATATATCCTATTAGTTCTATTTCTCTGGAGAACCCTAACTAATACAGTGGCTCACCTTCCAAATAAACCACTTTTATTAGAATGCATATCTCAGAATGTGCTTCTGGGCAAACAAAATGAAGACAGTAGGATTCTATTCGTATGTGATTTAAAAATACATAGAACAGCAATATATTGTTAAGAGTAGGTACAGTGGGTAGTTAGCGTAGAGGAGCTACCGCAGACTGCCGGGGTTTGAAACCAGGGTCTGCCACTTACTATGTGACTTTCAGCAAGTTCCTTAAACTCTCTGTGCTTCAGTCTCCTCATCGGCTGAATGGTGATGATAGTAACGATATTTACCTTTTATGGTTATTGTGAGGATTAGAGGTAAAGTGTGTAAAGAATTTAGAATAGTATCTTACCAGGAGCAAGCATAGAAAGATGTTAGCTATTACTATTATTAAGGATGTATACATTTGCGATAAAACTGTAAGGGAAATGTTAAACTCAGAATTCAGAAGAGTGGTTACTTTTGGGAGGCAGGGAGCTTGATGGTTCAGAGGGAGGTATATGAGGGTCTCAAAGGTATTCGTCATGTTCTATTTTTTAATTTGAGTAATGGATATATTTGCATTCCATTACCAGGCTTTGTAACATACATAAGTTACATCTTTTGAAATATTTATCAAATAGTGTGTCATTACTATGCTTTGTAACATATACAAATTACATCTTTTAAAATATTTATTCAATAGAACATCATTTTTAGAAGTCTAAAAATATAAAACAATCTCCACCAAAGATATTGTTTTTTGTGTCCTTTATAATCTCAGGATGCCCTGTGCTTCAGCAGTCCACCCTGCACCATTTCCCCAGTATTCCTTAGAGGTACCAGCCACTGGGACTCTCTCGAGTGGCCCCTTTCAGGGGAGTTCCCAGGATACCTGCACCTTGCAAGCCCTGGGGTCCCAATCCTAATCACATGATCCTCCTGGAGACATTCTGAAACCTTGTGCTGTTTGCTCTTTAAAAGATCTTGATTTTTAAATTTCTTTCCTTCTTCTAATAAGAATTGCACTGAAAACATTTTAAAAATGTATGCTTGTTTTAGGAAAATAATACTGGTGCAAAACAAAAAATATGCTCATAATATCATCACTTAGCTATAACTGCTATTAACATCTTGATATTGAAACCAAGGATCCTTATGACTTTGATTAAGTTTAGCTTTAAATCCTAGCTCTCTAGAAATCACCTCCCTCTCTCTCTCTCTCTCTCTCCCCCCTCCTCCCTCTCTCTCTCTCTGTCTCCCCCCAACACACCCCTCCCCAATCCTCCCCAAAGACCTAGCCTTTCCCCGAGGATAATCATGAACTCCTGAGGCAGCAGAAGACAGCAGCCTGGATCTGATTAATGGTCACAGGGCGGGGGCCTCTGGCAGGCTAAAAATAACATCTTGACCTAAGTTATGTTTCTGCTCCTAACCCCTACAGTGGAACAACTCCCCAGCCACTTTGCCATGAAACCAAGACAGAGGGACACCTGAACCCACCTCTGAGCTGACAAGATTGAAGAAATGACTCATTTTCCTTACCTCACCTCTGACCCATCAGCTCCCAGCGCAACCCCAACCCCCTATCCCTCAGTATCTTGTGATTTTGCCCTTAGAATCTGTAACCTACAGTCCATCAGGGAGTTCAGGCTTTTGAGCATTAGTTTCCTATTCTTTCGGGCGTTGCGTTCGTAATAAACTAGCCAATATTTTTCCACTTCAATTCTCCACGTCTATAGTTCCTTCAGCTCTGCTAGTGCAATGTGAATGAATTCTTTCTGTTCTGTAACAATGTACATGCTTCCAGATTTTACATTATATTACACATTTTAAAACAATGCTATACACATTTTTAAATATTACATTCTAGAGAAATACTGTTAAGTGATATCCTTTTTAAAGTTAATGCACTGGGAACATCTTTCTTTCTTTTTTTTTTTTCAATTAGAGCCTTTTGCAGGAATAAACAGAGGAGACTCAACTGCTGCTTCATCAGCAAAAGGAGGGTTTTCTGTAAGGATCCTCTACACTGAGGAATGTGCGGGTCTCTGAAACTCCTGGAAAGCAAATCTGGTGTGACCAGGCCTTACCGAGCTGGGAGCTCCAGGGATGGGGACAGCAGGGGTCTGAGATCTTCCCTCCGGGGTTCCACCTTCAATGTGACTGCATTTCTGCTTAATTTGCTGCTCTCTCTTCTTTCTCCCGACAGGTTTCCTGCCCTATGTATCCTTTTCCAGCTTCTTATATCTTTTGCTTTTTCAGTTTCTGCTTTCCCATAACTTCAGCTTACAGAAACTCCTGATCCACTTGCTTGGGTTCTGCCACAGACAGCATTCCTGCCCTTCCCCTCTTCCCTGGGAAGTGCCTCGAGTGTACGATGTGTCTTGCTAGAGTTCTGATGTCCTCTTGTGGATATATTTGGTGTTACAAGCATGGTGTTTTCTTCTGGAATTTGAAATTATGTATACGTTAATTTAGGATGATAATAAAGAGCTTCCCAGACAAGAAAGTGTTGAAGGAGTTTATCACCACCAAACCAGTATTATAATAAATGCTAAATAGACTTCTTTTTTTAATTAATTATTTTATTGTTGTTCAATTACAGTTGTCTGCATTTTGGACTTCTTTAAGAATAAGAAGAAAAACAAGATCAAAATATGAATAATGAAATGTCAATAACTACATACTATTAATAATTGCTTTAAGTGTAATGGGTTAAATACTCCAATCAAAAGACATATAATAGCTGAATGGATAAGAAATAAGATCCTTACACATTCTGTCAACGACAGACTCACTTCAGATTGAATAATACACACAGACTAAAAGTAAAGGTATGGAAAAAGATATTTCATGAAAATGGAAACAAAAAAGAAAAAGAGAAAAGGCTGGGGTAGCTATACTTATACCAGACAAAACAGAGTTTAAAACAAAGAATATAATAAAAGACAAAGAAGGACCCAGCAATTCTATTTCTGAGTATTTATTCAAAGAAGCCCAAAAGCCTAATTCAACAAGACATATACATCCATATGTTAATTGCAGCATTATTTACAATAGCAAAGATATGGATGCAACCTGAGTGTCCATCAGTAAATGAATGGCTAAAGAAGAAGCGGTGCATCTATACAGTGTAGCAGTGTAGCATATATACAGGACTCAGCCATGAAAAAGAATGAAACCTTGCTGTTGGCAACAACGTGAATGGACCTAGTGGGTATTGTGCTGGGTAAGTCAGACAGAGAAAGACAAATGCCATTCGATTTCACTTACATGTGCAATCTAAAAAGCAAAAATAAATGAACAAATAAAACTGAAAAAACTCATAGATACAGAGAACATTTTGATGGTTGTCAGATGGCCGGGGGGTTGAGGAAAAAATGGATTGCAGGGGAACTGAGTAAAAAATGGAAGGGATCGAGAAGTACAGATTAGTAGTTACAGAATAATCATGAGGATGTAAAGTGCAGCATAGGGAATATAGTCAATGATATCGTAATACCTATGTGTGGTGTCAGATGGGCACTGGATTTATCAGGACCATCACTAAGTTATATAAATGTCTAATCATTATGTGGTATACCTGAAACTGTAATATTGTATGTCAATTGTAATTGAAAAATAAAACATTTTTTAAAAAATTAGGATGATAAAATCAACTAGAGGCTGACAACCAGAATTTTAAGAATGGAACAGAATGGACTAGAATAGAACAGAACAAAAAATAGAACAGAAACAATAAGCATACATCACATTTCTAAGATTGAGTATTGTTTCATGAAACTTTTGTTTCAGGGGTGTGTCTGTTTGTATAAAACAATATATATAACATTCAAAAAATTTAAGGACTGGCACGACAGGGAAACAGACACGCACGAGAAACAAGCAGCACCATTGTGCTGGTGGGAGCCAGCTTGCCCTCTCTCCCTGTCTGGCTGGGCACAGGTGTGATGAAAATGTTTATTGCTTGGCATAGACATTTCAAAAGAGTTTGAAAGACACAGTTCTAGAACACATCTCAATATAGTTATTCATCATAACAAAAACCTTGCATTGATCAGGGAATAATGACATTTATTTTGTAAATTTGCTTGTCTTTGATTACTAGTGAGGTAGAATAATTTTTCAAAGGCTCACTGGTCATTTATATGTGACCCCTCAGTAAAACTCCTTGAGAGTGTATCTCCATGTAGAGTTACTTTTACATATGACACTCTTCCGATGAACCTGTGAGGCTCTCCCTTTTGAATTGTATACTCTGGCTGAGCACAGATCCTTCACTCAACTGGTCCCAATACATCCTAGCTGAGTTAAGCATCACTGGCACCACATCTGATCTCTACAATGAATTTTTTTTAAGATTTTTCTTTTAGAGAGGGAGGGAGAAAGAAAGGGAGAAAAACATCAATGTGTGGTTGCCTCTCCTATACCCCCTCACCAGGTACCTGACCTGGCCACAACCAGGCATGTGCCCTAGACTGGGAATTGAACCAGTGACCCCTTGATTTGCAGGCCGGCACGCAATCCACTGAGCCACACCAGCCAGAGTTGGTCTCTGCAATGAATTTTTGAGCAGACTTATCTGGCAGTCAGGGAATGCATCAGTCGGATCAACTCCCAACTGTCTCAAAATGGCCTTGGGCAAAAAGAGGTCCTATCCTTGTCTTGTGCTTTCTGAGAATTTGATGATTACAGAAGAGCATTGAAATCTATTTCCTTTTTATTACTGCTTCTGTCTGATGGTTGTATGTTGAAATGTTCCCCTTCTCGAAGAGAATTGTTTTCACATTCCAGACTACACAAACACTGTAGTTCTGAATGGGACTGCCTTTTCATCATCAACAAGTATTCATAACACAACTACTGTGTGCCAGGCATGGGGAAGGTATGTGCACGGGGGAGGGAGGAATGGCTATATATACAAAGTATAAAAACAGTGTCTTCACACAAGCAAGCACCACAGTTGCCCTTTTTGTCCTTTGGGGATGATACATTCCAATACCCCAGTGGATACCTGAAACTGCAGATAGTACGAATCCTATACAGTCGTCTGTCAATTAACAACAGGGATACATTCTGAGAAATTAGTCATTAGGCAGTTTGGTCATTATGCAAACATCACGGAGTGCACTTACACAAACATGGGTGGTACAGCCTGCTACACACCTGGGCTGTATGGCATAGCCTCGTTCTACTAGGCTGCACATTTCTGTACGGGATACTGTAGGCCACCATAACACAGTGTAAGTATTTGTGTATTTAAATGTAGAAAAAGCACAGTAAAGACACGGTATGAAAGGTAACGTGTGTAAGCGCACATCCTGGGGTGGGGGCAGAAGAGGGCTGTGGGGGGCAGACTGGGACTGGGAGCAGAGAGAGAGAAAGGGAAGAGGGGCTGCAAAGTAAGAAAAATCATTGACTGCCAAAATTAGATACATATTTTCCTTATTTTTACTGAACTGTGTTGGAAACATGCCCCATACCATTCATGTGCTGAAGTAAGAATAATGTGTCTATTTCTGCCCGGCTACTAGGAAAATTCCAAATTAGTCTGTGCAGTCTTTGCTCAAGGGTGAGATTTGTTCCTTCAAGCAACCATCCCCACTCCACCCCACCCACCCCCAGTCTTGTTCTGGTGGCTTGTTTTGCCCTCAGCTATCCAACCACAGCATGGGTGGGTGGCTTATAAACAACAGAAATTTCTTTCCCACTGGTCTGGAAGCTGGAAGTCTGAGGTGGGGTACTATCATGGTTGAGTTCTGTGCAGGCCCTCTTCTGGGTTGCAAACTGCAGACATCTTGTGTTCTCACATGGCAGAAAGATGCAAAAGATCTCTTTGGGGTCCCTTTTAAAAGAGCACTAATCCCATCTGTGAGAACTCCACCCTCATGATATAATCACCTCCGAGTCTCCACTTTCTAATAGCAGCACATTGGGAGTTAAGATTTCAACATATGAATTTATGGGGGACCAAACATTCAGTCCATTACAGAAACCACTGGAAGGTGATTGGCCTGATGGGCTGACTGCTGATGGTCCTCACTCTACCCACAGCTGGGCCCAGAATCCTCCACAGGGTTGCCTGTCACCTGCAATGGGTCCTCCCTGCCTCATCTCCAGGACTCAGGTTCTCCTCTCTTCTCTCTCTTCCCTCGTTCTAGTCTCTTTTCACTCCTCCATCCTCTTCCCCAGCCTGAGTCTTATCTACTTTCTAGATATGGAAAACTTGGCTTGACAAAATTTGTTTCTAAACAAGTGAGTTAGATCTACTGGTTTTTGTGGTGAGAAGGAGAAAGTAGAGATTAGAAAAAGCATCAGGAACAATAAACACACAGGACAGACTTATGTTTATATGAGAGGGAACTCCAAAAACCCAGAATTTATTTATAAAAAAATTGTGTATTTATTCTTACATGTTTATACTTCAGTCACATTCAAAGCATTCTCCATTTGATGCAATACACCTATAGAGATGTTTTTGCCACTGCTCAAAACAGTTTTTGAACTTGTTGATTTGGATGCCTTTTAGTGCTTCTGCCGTTTTTTGTTTCACTTCTTCCACGTCAGCAAAACATTTCCCTTTGAGGACTTTTTTCAGCCGGGGGAAACAAAAACAAAGTCTCTCCGGCAAGATAGAGTGAGTAGGGAGGGTAGAGTACAGGGGCCATGCCGTTTTTGGTCAAAAACTGCTGGGCACGTGCATTCATAAATCATCCATCATGAAATGGGCAAACACGTTAAAAGAATCTTCCAAAAAATTTACTGGAGCTGAATGCAGTGTCTCACAACAACGCCTGCTGGTACACTGATACAGATGGGTTCCTAGAACACTCACCTAGTGGGGAAAGCCTGTACCACAAGGGGCCCACCCTCCAGAAGATAATTCTGGGGTTTTTGGTGGGGGGTCCTCCCTTGTATACTTACAGAAGTAAACTAACCATACTTGAACTATGTTGAAGACATTTTAAACATGATTGTGAAAAATAGAAGCATCTTAGTTATTACATGATTTCGTAAGTCACTGCTCCCTCCATTGGGAACTGGACACCTCGTGCTGTTTCTTCTTTTTCTAGCTGTCAGCTGCAGGCCCCACATTTGCTGTAGACTTTTTTTTTTGCCTGGAACACTTTCATTGGGAGCCAAAGTCAGCTTTATTTGAAATGGAAAATAGACTTCACAAACATAGAAACTTCTGCACGTGAGTTTTGTATTTAACTATTTCAGAGATATTTATAATCAATTTCATCCTCCAACAGCCTCCTATTGGGTTTTCACTATTGGGTTTACACCGCAGGTCAATAGCTTCTGTTTTCAGCTCTTTACTCACACTATCAATATTAATCACAGAAAGAAAACTAACAATGTTAGTTTATTTTCTTCCACTTTTAAACCAGAGAAGCTTCCTGACATCCATCCTTCAGTGCCACAATTTTAGGAATGTAGCTGCCTTGGAACATCACTTTCGTTTCTGGGAACCAACTCCAGTGGGACAAATTATTTTTTGTCAAGTTAGTGCACCAAATCATACGTTCATGCAACTATTTTTTAAAAGATTTTATTCAGTTATTTTTAGAAAGAGGGGAAGAGAAGGAGAAAAAGAGGGAGAGAAATATCACTGTGTGGTTGCCTCTCTCATGCTCCCCACTGGGGACCTGGCCCACAACCCAGGCATGTGCCCTGACTGGGAATCTAACCGGTGACCCTTTGGTTCGTAGCCTGTGCTCAGTCTACTGAGCTACAGAAACCAGGGTGCCTTCATGCAACTATTGTTAATGCCCTTGCAGAGAAATATGTTGGCTTTCATGGAAACTCCAACCCCAAAGACTTTGATTTGCCTTTGCCGCTGAACTGAGGTAGGAATTTTTCTCTTGGATGACATGAACAATCTAATTTCTTCAATTTTAATCAACAACAAAAAATTACTTTTCATTTTTCTTCTAAGTTCCCTAAAAAAGTAGTGTGTGATGGTTAATTATGGTGTAAATTATCTAAAACATGCCTCATTTCCTTACACAGCATGGCTTTCACGAGCAGTTCAAACCTGGATGCAGTGTTATCACACGTTTTATACTTCTTTCTAAACATACTCAGCTATTGCCTCAGAAGAAATACAGCTTCAGTCTACCTAGCAAGTTTATCTATCAGCTCCTGCTGTTTTTTATAAATAGGCATTTGTGTTTTGATTAGTGTGTTTTTTTTTGTTTGTTTGTTCATTTGTTTTTGTTTTCCTTTGCCTATAAATAGCTCAGCAGGGGGTTTTCTTTTTTATTTTTAGCACTACAGATACCTTCTTCACTGTTCAGCCACATATTTGTATGCCTGAAGAGTAGGCATCTCTAATATATCTGGAAATGCTGCCGTAATCCTTGTAATCTTTTTAGCATCAGTAAGTCTAGAATATAAAAAGCTTGTAAGAAAAATGCCAAGTGAACATTGGAGTGCCAACTAAGGCATTTGAGACTTCCAAATTTTAATCTCGTGTTTTGATGTAGCTTTAGTAAAAAATACTTCTTAAATTGTATTACAAATGAAGTATTTTTCTCTGAGAGGTAGACTAAGATTAATTAGTATTGTGCTGTAGCTATGTGAAACCATATTCTTCAAGGTTTGGTTTTTCAGTAAAGCTATGGAGTGTTTTGATTATTGGCTCTACATACTAAAGAGTGTCAATGAATGATCTGAACCCTGAGAGAAGGAAAGAAGATAGACTCAGTCAGGCAGTAGGGAGATTAGTTGAACCCTTAGTGAAGGAAATTAGCAGCAACTGAAAAAGATGGGGCTACACAATCTGCCCAGTAAAATCAGGGGATAAAAGAAGAAAAAGAGTAGGCTAAAATCTTAAGATGATTGAAATGGAAAGATGTCTGGGGGTTCGGTGATGTTGTATGGTTGCATAACCGAGTCCTAGATGCAAAGGGGTTGGTGATCCCCCATTCACCCTGTTAGCCACATGCAGCTGGAGGAATGGGGTTGGCATGTCTAGCTATGGTTCAGGTAAATTCAACCTGGTGTCCAATTATTGATCGACAAGTGGTGCAGACGACCTGTCCTTGTGTCCTGCTGCTGTGTCATATACCATAGCTAGAGAAAAAACAAATCTAAAATGTAATGTAATATAAAATGCTACCTTAAAATGTGATTTTTTTAAAAAAAGGTACTCTCTCTAGCACTAGGTAAAACTGACTCTGTCACAGAACCAGATTCGACGCTGAAATGATTCGACGCTGAAATTGCACAGCTGTCACCTGCAGGTTAGTGATGATTCTTTCAGATACAATGATCATGTGGGGGAACATTGCTTCTCAGGCGTGGACAGACCAATATCGGGAACTTGTTCCTTAAATCATTGTTTTGTTTTGCTTGGTGAACCAATTCTTTTAATATATGATTCATTCACAAAAGTTTGTAAGTAAAACTCACTTCCTTTTCTTAATGTTTTTGTTTCTGAATCTTATTTTCACACAGCACTATTTCATGGTTCAAAATCTTGATTCTAGTAAACTTGGTCTTTGGAGATGGTAACTCTGCTTATAAATTAAAAAATTTCTTAAATTGATAGAGAGATCTATTTGTTGTTCCACTTATTTATATAGTCATTGGCTACTTCTTGTATGTGCCCTGACCTCAACCAGGATCAAACCTGTAACCTTGGTGTATCTGGTTGGATAATGCTCTAACCAACTGAGCTACCTGGTCAGTGCTCTGCTTATAAATTTTGTACTCACTGAGCTAGGCCCTTCAAATCTTGTGATTTAAGGTGCTCATAAATCTGACTTGTTAGAGAATCTGATACTTCAGCCATGTGGTTTTCACTTGAAATGTGTCATTGATATTACACTTTCTATTTTGACTTAGCTGGTATAGAAGAATTTTATTATTTGTAAACTGAATTTGAATGTTTAAGAGAATCTGATATATAAAAGTTAAATACTCAGGAAGATCTTGATTACATGTCCTCTTTGGCTGCCTCATTAGATGTCTGAAGCGTTCAAGAAAGCCAGAGACTTTGCATCTGTACTTGTTGCTCTAAGGATTCAGTGGTTCTCAGAGCGTGGTTCCCAGACCAGCACCATCAGCATCACCTGGAAATGTGTGAGATGTCCGTGTTCTTGAGCCACATCCTAGATCTTCTGTGTCTGAAACTAAGGGGTGGGATCACAGCTTGTGATTTTTTCATTATGTTTTAACAAATTTCCAGAAGTTTATAAACCACTGGTTTAAGGTAATTTAATTGAATATGTTTACAAACAGGTTATTTGTTCATGGGACTTTAAACTGTTAGGAAAACATTAAAGAATATTTTTCTAATATATGCAAAATTATTTTATTTATACATGGAAAATCAAGATCTGTAAGTTAAACTTAGTATCTTAAGAAAAACTAAATTTGTGATGTTAATGAATTGAATATTAGTTGAAACACAAGCATGGCAAAGCTCCCCTTGAACTTCAGAGAATTCAACTGACAAAGACCTAGACATATTTTTACTTTGTACATTTCCTTTGGTGACATCACTGTCAGGACAAACTATTATGTGAGCTGAGGAGTTTTTCTCCCACACACTTCATGTATTTCAAGATCTAGGAAGAAAAGATGTGCTAGATTAGAAAAGATACAACAAAGAAAAAGTATTTTAACTTATTTTATTATTTTATTTTTCAATTATAGTTACAAAGAAAAAGTTTTAAGGCCAATTAGAAAATCGACATGCTTCTTAGATTTCTAAATCTTGATATGAAATGTTGAGTACTTCAAAGTTGTTCCTTTTCTGTCTAGCACTGAATTGTTTTCCAAATGTCTCAAAAACAATCTTCACCATATTAGGAATGCCTGGGGCTTTTATACTGTTACTGTTTAGTGTTAGTGCCAAGGACTGCATTTTTAGCTTTATAATTCATCTAAATTGGTTCAAAACACACAACTAAATTGCAAAATAACAAATTACACAACCATATCACTTTTGTGTGGCAAAGATTTTAGCAGCTTTGGAAAAACAATGACCATACAAATGACACTTAGATCATTCAACACTTGATAAAAAAAGGTATTGTTACTGATGGATATGGCAGAAAGTTTGTTAAAGTATATCAAAATATAATAAACTTATTCAGTTGCTACTCATTTCTGCAAAGTGACTTTAGAATAGAACCATTTTCTTTTTAAATCATGAAGACCTTATAGTATGCTGAAATCATTTTTTTTTTTGTTTAAGGGATTCTGTATTAATATGAATATCTTCCATCTTAAATTCATGACTGCAAATAAAGTACATACAATACTACAAAGTACACAAGATACTGCTCTTTTAATCCACCCTAAATTCCCTCTGCCTTCTGAAGCAGTGTTTTGAGTTCAGCAAACTATTTTCTTTCTGAAATACACTCATACTTTTAGTGGTGAGCTAGAGTCAGTTTCTATCAACTTGCAAGAATGAAATGTGAAATTTCCAGAAATTCCACAAGCCAGTCATTAAGCTCAGCCACTAGTTAAAGTTAAAGTACAAAAACTTATAATTAAGTTATATTTAAAATAGAGACACTCAAAACTCATCATTTCTGAATCATTTGAATACATTGCATGACACACCCTGCAGGTTGTTTAGGGTATTGCATCTGTACTGTGGCTGCACTACACAACGATGGGCTCCTGCACACGTATCCTCCCAACTTTGCTCTCAGTGACAACATCTTAGCAGCTTAAATCAGTCCTGGTGGGAGTATTCACATCATGCAAATTAGCAAGTACTTAGATCAAGGTTTTAGGGTGTGTCGTTTGTTTGTTTTCCCCAGAAAAATGGATATTAAACACAGTGACAACCCACTGAATATACTGGTTAGGCCAAGCCATAGCTACTAAAGGTATCCCACCCATATAGGGTTGCCAGATAAAATACAGGATGCCCTGTTAAATTTGAATGTCAGACAACAAACAATTGTTTTTGTATGCCTATATCTCATACAGTATTGGTGTATATTTTTGGTACAATCATGTCCCAAATACTGCACGGGATGTGATTATATTTAGTAAAAGATACTTTTTTTAGTATAAGTATGTCCCAGATACTTCATGGGACATGCTTATATTTTTAAAATTATTCATTGTCTGTTTGAAATTCAAATTTAATGGGGCACCCTGTATTTTTATTTGCTAAATCTGGCAATCCTACACCTATTGTCTCTTCTTCAGGGATTATTTTCTGTGGAGTTTTCCTACTTTGCTCTTCATGACCCATCATCAGTGCAGCTGGTTGAACTTTGGGAGGGCACATAGCTAAGAAGCAGTCAATGCAAGACCCTGCCGCACCCCACTTTGTGGGCCCAAGTTGTTTTCAGTGGCATTTCCATATAAACAATGCATCTTGGCACATGTTAGAGTCTTTCCTAAAACTTCTCAAAGGTCCACAACCCCCAAACAAACAGTATCTGGCCTTGGCATGCCTTGTACCTCTTGCTAAGTGGCCTAGGCTCAGCACCACTGGCAGCTGGCATCAGTTCTTGGCCTCAGTTTGCCCCTTCACCTCTCCCCAGCACCTCCAATGCCAGCACAAGTAGCAGCCAAATGCAGATCACTCTGTAGCTCACATTAGGTGGCCCTGGGCAGGACACTGGTTGTAGCTGATCTTGGCATACACGTCCCTCCAGGCCCCAGAGTCAGTGCACCTAGTGGTCGGCTTCAGACCATGCTGGACCAGCACCACCCAACCATGCTCAAGGGGTAGACTTATCAGGCACGGGAGCCCCGTCTAAGTCAGTCCTGCTCTGTGGAGTTGGCTCCTACACAGAAGCTCCTCTGCTCTGGTTGTGGCCAGTCCTCACAGCCCATCGGCTGGGCAGTCAAGGCTCAACTACAACAAAAGGAAGCACACAGCCCACCGACGGGGCACACCTGGAGCACCCAGCTCAGGTCACTGTGGAATCTGTACCACTGGGCTCTTCAGGACACCTGCTACATACGGGCACTGTACCAAGTCTAGAAGACATAGCAGTTTTACCTAATACATAGAAACAGATATGGGGAGGCTGCCAAAATAAGGAGACAAAGATACATGTCTTAAATTAAAGAATAGAACAAAACTCCAGAAGAAGAACTAAGTGAAACAGAGACAAGCAATCTACCAGATGCAGAGTTCAAAACATTGGTTGTAAGGATGCTCAATGAACTTTGGGGAAGATTAAATGAACTTAGTGAGAACTTCCACAGAGATAGGAAACATACAAATGGAGATAGAAAACAAAAAATACAGTCAGAAGTGAAGACTACAATAACTGAAATGAAGAATACCTTGTAGAGAATCAACAGTAGAGTAGATGAAGCAGAGAATCAAATCAGCAATTTGAAAAAAAAGGAAGCAGAAAATGCCCAATCAGAACAGCAAAAAGAATCAAAAAAATTGAGGATAGTTTAAAGAGTCTCTGGAACAGCTTCAAGAACACTAACATTCACACCATGGGGTGCCAGAAGAAGAAGAAAGAGAGCAAAAAATTGAAAACCTATTTGAAAAAATACTGATGGAAAACTACCCTACTTGTTGAAGGAAATAAACATACATATCCAGGAAGCGCAGAGAGCACTCAACAAGATGAACCCAAAGAGGCCCACACCAAGATACATAATTAAAATACCAAAGTTAAATACAAAGACAGAATCCTTATTTGGAAATAGGGCCATGCAGCTGTGATGATTTACAGTCATGTCATACCAATAAGGGTGGGCCTCTAGTCTAATATGACTGGAGTCCTTATAAAAGAACATCGTGTAATCATATTTACATAACACATACACACAGACAGCAGTGTGATGATAGCCAGAGAGAAAGGAGGTGGGGCTGAGTGGAGGTGAACGAAGGGTGGGGGAATGGGGACATCTGTAATGGTGTCAACAATAAAAATAGTTTAAAAATAAAAATAATTTTTTAAAAAAGAACACCATGTAAAGAAACATACATGCACAGAGGGATAACGCCATCTGAACATGAAAGCAAAAATTGGGCTGATGTATATCTACAAGTCAAGAAACACTGAAGAGTTCCCAAAACCCTGGAAACTAGGAGAGTGGCATGGAACTTATTCTTCTGCAATGCTCTTTGACAGAACCAACCCTGCTGTGAACCAATCCGGGCCTTCTAGCCTTCCTATCTGAGAGACAATATATTTCTATTGTTTAAACCACCCAGTTTGTGGCACTTTGTAAAAGCAGCTCTAGAAAACTAATATAGCCATGCACTCCTTGAAGTTAGGAATCCCATTATTGTGGCAGCTTTCCCCCTACTGCCTACCAGAATAATAGGACACGTAATGCCCTTTAACAATTGGTCAGCTACCTGTGTACATCCAGGACAGGATCTGGACTGTTGCAAAGACGCCGTTGAACTTTTGTCTTATGAAGTCTTCTCTGGGGTGGGACATGTAGTGGAGGGTGTGGAGGATCTGGCCAATACTTCCCATAATTCTAGGTAATTCGTGTCCTTGACACTACTTTGTTTCTCTCTAAGAGGCCAGTGGCCAGTAACAGCTGGTAAAATAGAGCACTGTAAATTGTTAGTTCTCTAACCAACATTCTCCCCTACCTTTGGCCCTTTTGATAAGGCTGAATTTGGTCAGTTTACTAAACTTGGTCAGTTGATTCAACTCTTGATCTAAGCCCAACGAGAATGAGAGCTTCCATAAAGGGGGCCGGCTAGCATGCAGTACTCCATGTGCACCAGAAGGTGTCGCTCCACTCCAGATAGCACCCGCAGAAGGATCCAACTGCTCCTCACTGAACCCATTTCTACAGCCAGGTAATCAGTTACCAGGCTCTACCCAAGTACACATTTTCACCACGTTATTACCCAGAGGAGATTTATCAGGACTTCAGATTACTTTTAACTTTTTGAAGTACTTTTTAAAATTAGTTTCTTTTTTAGTCAGGTATTTTAAGATTCTCAGTGAATGATGTGTGCTAGGAGCTTTCTTAAAAGTGGGAGTACAATGTATGCGTTGCTTTCTTTCAGGATGAAGTGATTGTAGGAAATCTAGTCTTAATGAATAATTCTGTCGAAATGCTAAGAAACGAAAGCCTATGCTTGGCATTAAAGGGACTGTTTTGAAGACGGGCCACATAGTCTGACCACCTTTGCCAGACGGTCAGATGTGGTGAGAGCGATGGGGCACAGAGGTGGGCAGGATGCAGGTTCTTCAGGCACACTGGCTACTATCTAGGTACGTGGCACATTTTGCCTCAGATTATTATCTTGCCCTGGGGGAAAATGGCACTCATAAATTACACAGAGATTATGTATGTAGAAAAGAGAACACACCTCTCAACCCAGCCTCTCTGGCTGTGCCCTGGACAGAGGGAAAGAATTCTGTGATCTTTAAACTGCTCTTCCCCTGCTTATTGAGTCCAAGAACTCAGCTTAGTCAAAGGTAAAAATAAAGTGAGAATCAGTGCTTCTGTTTGGACTTTGTATAGCTACGGGGTAGCCACTGGGATTATCCTCTCTGTTGTTGGAAAGACACTATAATGGGTCTGATTTGTTTTTATAATATGAAAATATTAGTAGACTCCTGGGCAAGGTCTGAGGGAGAGAAATACACAAAGAGGAACTGTTACTGCTGCTCTGCACAGTGAAACACTCTGTCCACTGAGGGAAAGGGACCTGCTCATGAGGTTGCAGGTAGAGAAATGATTCTCATCCTTTGTATGGATGTAGATGCCACCATTGCTGATTGTTTATCCTTGAAGGGTGCATATGCAGGAGTGGGGGAAGAAACCTGCTAGGAGCCTGCAGGAAGAATGAAGAAGCACATCCTCATTGCTCACCTGTAAAGAATTCTCAGAGGAGAACAGAAGCCTTGGAAGGTCAAAGCCCCTGTGGGGCCCACCTGATAGAGCTCTCCCCCCACCACACTCAGTGTTAACATTTGGAGAATTGTTCTATGGCAACTTGTCTGCCAGGTGCCACTGGGGAAGAGATGGAGAGTCGAACACCAGCTCCGGTAAGGGGTTTTCCTGACACATGGTGGTTTATACTGAGAGATACCAAAAAACTTTCCTACTCTCCTCTCTTTCTGAAGAAGTGAGTGGACACCGAGACAGGGAAATTCAAGGTGTCCAGGGAAGGGCTTAATTATTTTTTGTTTATTAATTTTATGGAGGTGGTGGTGATGTCATGTGGGGCTTAACTATTTTTAAGAAATCTAATATGAGAAGTTATAATTAGCATATATTTTTAAGTTTTTGCCTTACATGGAATTTTGCTCTAGTCACTCATGGCTCTTCAGTAAAGTCAGTTACATGAGCAGCAGTCTTAGGTTGGTGATATTACCTTCACCCTAAAATTTGGTTTGGAGAAATAAAGCAGTAGATAGGCAGGCACTCTTCACCTCCTCCTGCAACCACAGAGAGAATTCCAACTATTTCTCAAAACAAATAACAACCAGAGGGTGGGCTGGGATGGGAGTAAAAGACAGAACTCTGTACTTACAGAACAACAATTAAAATAAAAATAATAATAATAATAAAAAACAAATAATAACCAGAACTGTCAGAAAATTGAGCTGTATATAAATCCAATAACAAAGAATTTAAAGAAGCCACTTTCATCCAGATGGATAGGAGAGGCAGAACTCAGAGATGGGTGGAGAAGCACAGCACAACAGGTGGTCCCACATTCACGGGGCGGGGGGTGTATACAAATCTGGAGGGACACCTGGGGAGCGAGCAGTCCCAGTTCCAGGCCAGACTGCACAGCTCAGGGTTCCAGCTCTGGAAGATAAATCCCTATAACTTCTAGCTGTAAAAGCCAGTGGAGGTTGGGGCAGCAGAAGAAATTGCTGGATTTTCAGGAGAGTTTATTGAAAGGGCCTGCACAGACTTAGAATATATGCAAATTCACATACTCCTGGAATCACTACCCGAGCAACAGCTAAAAGGGTACCAGTCACATACAGGAAGTGACTGGAAATGTGGTGAGTGCCAAGCAAGCCTCCAGCAGCCAGGCAGTGGTTTTGTCCCCTTTCTGAGCCCTCCCTCCACCCAGAGTCACAAAATGATGAAGCAGTTGCCCTGCCCTGGCAATTACCTAAGGCTCCACCCCACACAATTTACAGATGCCTTTTACAGGGAGTCAATGCAGCTCTACTTAATACACAGAAACAAACACAGGGAGGCTGCCAAATTGAGAAGACAAAGGAATATGGCCCAAAGGAAAGAATAGGGAAAAAAAAAAAACAAACAGAAAAAAAATCAAGTGAAATGGAGATAACCAACCTGTCAGATGTAGAGTTCAAAACACTGGTGATCAGAATGCTGATAGAACTCAATGAGTACGGCAAAAACATAAGGGAAGAAATGAAGGTTACCCTAAGTGAAATGAAGAAAAATATACAGGGAACCAACAGTGGAGAGCATGAAGCTGAGAATCAAACCAACAATTTAGAACACAAGGAAGGAAAAATCATTGAATCAGAACATCAGGAAGAAAAAATAATTTAAAAACATAAGGATAGGCTTAGGAACCTCTGGGACAACTTTAAACAAACCAACATCTGAAGCATAGGGGTGCCAGAAGAAGAAGAGGAAGAGCAAGAAATTAAAAACTTATTTGAAAAAAATAATGAGAGAAAACTACTCTAAATTGGAAAAGGAAGTAGACATACAAGTCCAGGAAGCACAGAGAGTCCCAAACAGGACCATACCAAGACAGACCATAATTAAAATGACAAAGATTAAAGATAAAGAGAGAATCTTAAAAGAAACAAGAGAAAAGCAGACAGCTACCTACAAAGGAGTTCCCATAAACTATTAGCTGATTTCTCAAAAGAAACTTTGCAGGCAAGAATGGATTAGCAAGAAGTATTCAAAGTGATGAAAAGCAAGGACCTACAGCCTAGATTAATCTATCCAGCAAAGCTATCGTTTAGAATCGAAGGACAGATAGAGTACTTCCCAGACAAGGTAAAGCTAAAAGAGTTCATTACCACCAAGCCATTATTACATGAAATATTAAAGGGATTTATTTAAGAAGAAGAAGGTCAAAACTATTAACATTAAATGGGCAACAAATTCACAACTATCAACAACTGACTCTAAAAAAACAAACTAAGCAAACAACCAGAACAGGAACAGAATCACAGATATGGAGATATTTGAAGGATTCTCAGCTAGAAAGGGAAAGGGGGAGAATGGAGGGAAAGGTGCAAGGATTAAGAAGCACAACTGGTAGGTACAAAATAGAGAGGGGGATGTCAAGAATAATATAGGAAATGGAGAAGCCTAAGAACTTATATGCAGGACCCATGAACATGAACTAAGAAGGAGGATTGCTGGAGGGGATGGGGTACCAGGTGGAGGAGGGTGAACGGGGGAATTATTGGGACAACTGTAATAGCATAATCGATAAAATATATTTTTTTAAAAGGAAGTAAAACACTAGAAAAGGACAAGTGGAGATCAACTATCAGCTCTATTATTAAAAAGTGACTCAGAGAATGCGGCATTTCAGAAAATCCCAGTCACCAAGTGTGGGGTAGTTTGCTATGTAGCAAAAAGTAGCATGGGGTGGGAAAATGATGAGCCAGCAACTGAGGTACATAAGCTAGCTTTGTAAACTAGAGTAGAGTAAGTTATTAACTCCCTAACCAGCCTTCTCACCTCAATTTGCTTCAAAATGGGTCTGGGCTGGACCCCGCTCTGAATTTTTTTTTAATATCCTCTTCAACAGGCAAGACAATGTAAAGACAGTCTGGTGTTAGTCCTGGCAAGACTGATGACAAATGACCCTTTTATAAATGAGTTCTCCTTGGTCTTCCATGGTCATTAATGTTTTTAACCTCACCAGCGGATATGTTTAATGTTTATTGATACTAGAGAGAAAGAGAAAGGGGGAGAGAGAGAGAGAAACATTGATCAGTTGCCTCCTGTACAGTCCCTGACTGGAGACTGAACTCATAACCTAGGTATGTGTCCTGACCAGGAATCAAACCTGCAACCATTTGGTGTATGGCACGACACTCCAACCAACTGAGCCACCCAGCCAAGGATATGGTTGTTTACTTTTAACCATCCTCATTATGTATGTTCACAAATAAGCACTGAAACACAATCCAAAACTTCAGGTTCTAAGGCAAGCTCTGCTGCTTTCAACAGCCAGATGTAGATAGCCAGAAAATGGATTCACACTGGCTTAGTATGTAAATAGTGAGGCTACTGCTGTGTTTACACTGGTGTGAAATGAATGCTGATTCTAATAATTATCCTAATATTTTCAAAAATATACCATGTACATCACTACAATTGGTCAATAAGTAGCATTGTTTCTAGTTCACAGCAAAGGACAGTAAATTTAAATAAATGGTGCACATTTCCACAAATCTACACTATTTTTCATTCAGAAGCTCATTTATTAGCTCCTTAAAACATCAGTCCTATAATTTAGACAAGGATCTGGTTTCTGAAAGTGCATCAAGATTGGGGTTGAAGTATTTCAGGGAGGGTTTTGTTGTGCTGGCTAACAGTCTAGGTTTAAGAAGGTAAATTGACCTCTCTCTCCCAACCCCAATGTCACTGAAAAGTTAAATATTTATGCCCTGGCTGGTGTGGCGCACTGAATTGAGCACTGGCCTGCAAACCAAAAGGTTGCTGGATGGATTCCCAGTCAGGACACATGCCTGGGTTGCGGGCCAGGACCCTGGTTGGGGGTGTGGGGCAGGCAACCTCACAGATCAATGTTTCTCTCCCTTTCTGTCTCCCTCCCCTCCCCTCTCTCTAAAAGTAAATAAATAAAATCTTTTTTAAAAAGTTAAATGTTTATATCATATAACCATGTCCTCCAGGGAAATTCCACGTGGGCCAGCCCAATCACTTCTCCCAGGATTAATCCTCCCACCTCAGGATAACTTCGGGCTCCACTCACCCCAACCTATATTCCCACCCCCTATTCCCAGGGGGAAAAACACCACTACCACTGCCACCTTCAGAGGCTGTTATAATTTATGCCTGGGCTATTGCATGGAAATCACCTGAGATCCTGTGAAAAGGCAGATTCTGGTTCCGTAGTTGTGGGGAGGGGCCTGAGAGTCTAACGAGCTCTCAAGTGACACTATGCATCTGGTTTCCAGACCCCAGGATCAGTACCGAGGATATCCACCCGCATTCTCTGTAGGGGTTCCACGACGCTGTTAGAAACAACCACGACAGCAAACACACATAAGCTTAAAAAAGTTATTCCTACCCCTTCTTAAAATATGCTGTTGTAAATTTGAGGAAGTTTTATGTTAATATCCATAATTATCTGTGAACACTGTCCTTTCACGGCCCTCTTATGATTAAAAGTTTCAAACTTCTTATATGAGTATGAATCTGATTACGTTTCGTTTGTACTCTGAATACAACGTTGATATTTATTTCCTGGTTTGGCACTGATTTAGGTTGAAGGACTCTTGGAGTCGTTCGCAGGACAGAACGCAAGTTCCAACTGGTACTTTAGTTGCTAAAGAGTTAAAATAGCTGCAGCACTTACTCTGAAATCGATTGTATTTGTTTGCTCACTGAAGAAAAATCCAAATAAGATGGTCGTATTTGTTCATCCTGGGCCCCAGTAGAGACACAGAGCTTATCCCAAGAGCTGGGGCACTTTGGCATCTGGTGAGAAGAGTGGGGGCTGTTTCTGCTCAGGCAACCTCTAGGGAAGTAGGAAGTAGGAGCTGTAAGCCTATGTGAAAAGACTCATTTAAACCCCTGAACTTGTTTGTGCTCTCTGTTGACACTGGGCTGCTTGCCAAGATGCAGGAGCTAATGCCTTTAGGTTTAGTTTCTTGCCAGTTGAGGACAGTAAACCAAGTTATAGGTCATGAGGTTTGGGGCCAAACAAATGATAGAAGAATTTTGTCTTTGATGGCTGACTTTCAGCAAGTTACTCCCTAAACCTGTATGGTGATGAAAATGGTATCTTCTGCCTAGGAAAGCAGAGAGTATTATACAAGCTGATGTAAGTAAAAGACCTGGCAATGCAAGACACAAGGTAGCTGCTGTTTGTGCAAGTATCAATACCATCAGGTATTAACGAGTGGGAGCTAATCTTCATATTAGTATTCGTACTGTCAAGGCTTGCTCAGCAGGGCCTGTCTCAGCAGTTGGCAGCCAGCTAGCCCAGTCTTGGGGTCTATAATTTACCGCCCCCTTCCCTCCTTGTCCATGTATGCTTAGTGCTCAGTTTCCACAGAAATAGGATTCCTGTATCCTTTCAGAAGCGTGTTCGGAAAAATGGCCTGACTGCTTTTATTTTTAAGCTTACTTTTGGAATGAAAACTTGTTCCAACATGGATTCTAAAGGTTTGGCAAGACTGCTCATGAATGACTGGTTTTATTCATTTTTTTCTAGCTTTATTGAAGAATAATTGATAAATAAAAATTGTGTCTATAAATAAAAATTGGGTATACAAGGTGATGATTGAATAACAGCATACATTGTAAATAATTACCACAATCAAGTTAATTGAAACATCCATCACCTCACAATGGTCTGTTTTGTGTGTATGAGACACTTAAAATCAACTCTCTCAGCAAATTATAAGTGTAAAATATGGCATTATTAACTATAGTTGCCATGCTGTATGTGCGATCCCCAGAACTTACTTATATCATAACTGAAACTTTGGCTGGTTTTAGAAGCCTAAAAATTTTCTCTTTCCTGTGAAAGAGGAATTTGCTGTTGGAATGGCATCCTCCTATAAATCAGATTGTTTATAAATGTGGCTTGATAATTAGACAATTTAAATGTTCATTCTCATTATTCTGTACTTTTTAAAATATTTTATTTATTTTATTTTTTAGAGAGGGGAAGGGAGAAAGAAAGACAGGGAAAGAAACATCAATGTGTGGTTGCCTTTCATGCGCCCCCTACTGGGGACCTGACCCACAACCCAGGCATGTGCCCTACACTGGGAATTGAACCAGCGACCTTCTGATTCACAGGCTGGCACTCAACCACTGAGCCACACCAGCTAGGGCTTATTCTGTATTTTTAAATCTCGAAAATAAGAGTGTTATAAGGGAAAGTAACAAAAATTGTGCAGATGATATTAATCATTAATTTTTTTAATTTAAAAAGTGAGATGTAATATACCATAAAATTTACCTTCTTGATTATACAATTCAATAGTTTAAAAAATATACCCACAAGGCTGTGCAACCATCAGCACTGTATAAATCCAGAACATTTCTGTCATGCCAAAAAGAAACCCTGCACTCATTAGCAGTCATTCACCATCCCACTTGCCTCCCAGCCCCTGGTAACTACACATCTATTTTCTGTCCCTATATATTTGCCTATTTTAAAAATGAAATGTTGCCCTAGCTGGTGTGGCTCAGTAGATTGAGTGCCAGCCTGCAAACCAAAGGGTCACTGGTTCTATTCCCAGTCAGGGCACATGCCTGGGTTGCAGGCCAGGTCCCCAGTAGGGGGCAGTCAAGAGGCAACCACACATTGATGTTTCTCTCCCTCACTTTCTCCTTCTCTTCCCCTTTGTAAAAATAAATAAATAAAATCTTAAAAAAAAGAAATGTTTATGGAACTTTATAAATGCAATATTACTTATGTGATGCTTGTGTTTGGCTTTTTTACTTAGTGTAATGTTTTCAAGGTTTGACCGTGTTGTATCATATACTAAAAGCCAACCAAAGGAAAAAAAAAATTGAAGATGAGATTCAATTAGAAAGCCTCTGAAAGACTGTGGATTTAAAATCAGACATATAAGCATTTACATTGTATGTAAAAGGATTTAATGTTTTAATTAAGGCAAAAATTGTTGAATGAGCTCCAAAAAGCTCACCTGCATACCATGTTTAAGACTCACATTAAACACACAGTTGCAGAACAGCAGAAAAAGTTATACCACAATTACACTATTATTAGTTTGCTTAAGTGTAATAATATCTGATAAATAGATCTTAAGGCAAAGAGCATTACCAGAGAGATAGAAAGGTCACTCCAGGGAGTGGCACCAACCTGGCCAAGTAGGCAGCCCTATGCTCCCATCCACCATCAAAAGTTAAGCAGAAATGATAGTAGCCAACCCTGTCGGAACTCTGAAAAGTAGTCAAAAGTGAATAGCAACCAAGCAAATGCTGAACAAAGAAAAAAGCAACTTGAAAACGATAGGAAAGGATTGTGATATTGTTTATTTGCCCCACCCCCTACCCCCAGGTCAGTGGTAGTCTGGAAGACAGCAACCTGTGTTCCTAGGGTGGGACCTTGGACCCTGGTTCTGAGGGAACAGACTACAACTTATTCAACAATTGGTGTGTAGTTCTATTCCAACCTGCCTGGGGGGCTGGCTGCCTGAAGGACTGAGGCAAGATGATTGTCTGTTTTACATAACTGGGAACTTACCCAGGCTAGAAAAACAGGAAGCAATGCTCGTTAACATTGGATGGCAGACAGAGTGCATAGCCCAGAACAAAAGATCATGGCTGAGATATACCACAGATCAGCTAAGGGCTGGAAGAAAGTCAGAAGAGAGTTTCTTTGGGAAATTAGGGCATTCAAAAGCACTCATGTATACAGAGGATTTTAGAAATCCCACTGGACAGGACAAGCATGCTCAGAAAAGATCTGAGAAGACCTTAAGCTTTCACCTCAGACCCATCCCTAGAGTTCAGTGCAAGTCTGGTTCAGTGTCCACGAGTGCCTCAGCATACAGCCCATCTTCAGAGACTGGGTTGTTTCTTGTTGTTGTTTTACTCTTGGCAATCAAGGAGCGCTCTGTCACAACACTTGCTGAACACAGGCCAAAGAATGCAGACATCAGTAATCACACATGACAACGAGTTCAGTGGGGGGTGGGGTGGTGGGGTAAGAAGGTCACTAGACAAAAGGTCTACTACAGACTTCAATTTAAAAAAGTTAAAAAGCAACAACAAACCTAAGGAAGGAGGAGAATCTGATTTCCAGGGTAACCACATTATAATATTCAAATATCCTATTTAACAAAAAACCCACGAGTCATACAAAAAATGGAAAGTATGACCCATTCAAAGGAACCACAAAAATTGACAGAAACCATCCCTGAGAAAGCCCAGACATTGGACTTAACCAGGTGAAGACCTTAATAAATTGTTAAATATTATCAAAGAATTAAAATAAAACATGGATGAAGAACTAAAAAAAATCAGGAAAATAAATGAACATAATGAGAATATCAATAAAGAAATATATTTAAAAGGACCATCCCACAAAATCAAGAAAATGACAAGGATGTCCAATATCACTACTTCTGTTGGAAATTCTGGTCAGAACAATTAGATAAGAAAAATAAATGAAAAACATCCAAGTTGGAAAGGGAGAAGGAATATCATCTATTTACAGATGACATGATCTTGTCTATAGAAAACCTTAAAGAAAAAACAATTAGAATAAAAGAATTCAGAAGTGTTGTAGAATAGAATATCAACACATAAAAATGGATTGCATTTCCATAAACTAACAATGAACAATGCAAAAATGAAATTAAGAAAATCAATTCTATTTACAATAGCATGAAAAAGAATAAAACACTTAGGAATAAACTTTGCCAAGAGGGTGAAAGACTTGTACAAATAAACTATAAAATACTGATGAAAGAAATTAAAGAAGGCATAAATAAATGGAGAGTCATCCATGTTCATGGATTAGAAAGTTTAATATTGTTAAGATGTCAATACTACCCGAAGTGATTTATACTTATAATGCAATTCCTATCAAAATCCTATGGACGTTTTTGCAGAAATAGAAAAACTCACCTTCAAATTCCCATGGAATCTTAAGGGACCCTGAAGTCAAGAGACTGAGATTTCAAAAGAGAGTTAATGGGTATGAGGGTGATGACTTGCAAAGTGACCTGAAAGGTAATATTTACATTTAAAAATTATTTCTCTTTCAAGTTTCAGATTTTATACAACTGAAGGTCCAGACATTTGTGTAGTTTATCTTAAATATATATCTACCATATCTCTTTTCAAAAACAATTTTAGAGAGTTTACAACTCAAGACATGAATAATATTAATAAAATAGAGATTAGAAAAATTAGAACCTAGATGAAAAGGGAGACCAACAGCTAACCTTTACAGAAGATCACGATGAGCACGCAGTTGCTCTGAGTATAAGAGACAGCCAGGCCACAACAGCTTCTTTGCTTTGTATGGGTTCCAAAGGGACTTATTTAAATTTTGTATAATCAGTCTCTCTTCTCTCTTTTGTTGAAGGACAGGATCTAGCATCCTGTTTCTTGGGTAGCCGAAGGATCTTTCCGAGCCTGTTTTTCAAAGTAAGCTTTAATATTGCCCTAAGTGGGCTACCTTTAAAAAGCTATTTTTCCAGGTAAATTCTCAGGGACCATTCCATAAGGCACTTGGCACATCTGTCACTCATTTCAGACTTGAATCTGCTCATCTGATTACACACAAGGCAGTTGTTCATGGACTTAAACATATCAAAAGCTCCCATTCTTTCAACTTCTCTCCACTTTATTCTTTTTATGCACTCCAGTTAAATACCATAAGAGTGATGCGCTGTACTAAAAGTCTTTACTAAAGTGCCGCCCTGGCTGGTGTAGCTCAGTGGATTGAGCGTGGACCTGTGAACCAAAGGATCGCGGTTCGATTCCCAGTCAGGGCACATGCCTGGGCTGCAGGCCAGGTCCCAGCATGGGACACATAAGAGGCAACCATACATTGATATTTCTCTCCTTCTCCCTCTCTCCTATCCTTCCCCTCTAAAGATAAATAAATAAATAAATAAATATTTAAAAAAAAAAAAAGAAACAACTTTTAAAAGTCTTTACTAAAGTGTTAATGTGTGTGAAGGATGAATGAACTTCCTGTATGAAAAGCACAACATATATTGCTAAAAGGGTAAGCATTCAAGAATTCAAAGTACCATATTTTGCTGTGTATAGTGCATGTGTTTTGGCCTGAATTTTTGAGGGGAAAATAAGGATGCACATTATACATAGGTATAATGATTAAATACTATGGCTATAATAATCCCATGTATAATGCACACAAAACCACGGGTGCACATTATACATGGCAAAATAGGGCAAGTAGGTCAGGGTCATAGTAGAAGTAGGTGAAGGAGAAAGTTTGGGGAAATAATATTCTTTCTCAGTCAAGATTCATTCATGGACTTTGTTGCAATTGATCTTATATACCACTGACATGGGGAATTATAACATAGGGAAGATTGATTTGATAGCAAAACCAACTAAAAAATACTGTACATGTCCTTTTCTTAAATATTTCAGACTTTCAGAAAAAAATCTCTAATTGAAATAACTCAATAGATTATTCTTCCCTTATTTATATGTAAGTAATATTGCTACGATAGTGTTTCAAGCATAAATTTGTGAGTCAGAGATGATCTGGATTTGACTTGCGATCCATTGCTTCTAGTGATAGGACCTTGGGGAAGTAATTGGTTTATCTATCTCATATTAACTTCCTATTGCTCCTGTAATCAATTACCACAAATTCAGTGGCTTAAAAAAACACAGGTTTGGGTTTTTTTTTTTTTTTTTATCTTTTTGTTCTGGAGATCAGAAGCTCAAAAGTGGGGCCAAAATCCAGGTGTCAGCAGAAAACTGCATTCCTTCTGGAAGCTCTAGGGCATAATCTGTCTTTCTCAGATTCCTAGAAGAGGTAGTTCACCTGGATGTCCAGGCCTCTGGCTCCCTTTCTGTTTTCAAAGCCAGCAATCACCTGATTCCTACCTCTGCTGCTCTGACTCTGACCCACCTTCTTCCCTCCTATAAAGCTGCTGTGATTACATTAGGCCCACCTAAATAATCCTGGAAAACCTCCCGATATCAGGATCCTTAACTAAATTAAATCTGGGAAATACTTTTGCTGTCTGAAGTAACATATTCACTGCCCAAATCTGCACACATATTGGGTGATATTATTGCTTTTTAAATATGATTATATAGGTCTAAATAAAACCTTACCTTTTTGTACTGTCCCAAACTGGAACATATTGAATGCTTATAGTGAGCTTGCCTTACCAAGACAAGCTTGCTCTCTTTTCTTTTTCTCTTTCTCCTTCTTTCCTTCCCTTTCTCTCCTTCTTTCTTTCTTTGAACACTTGGCTGAGAAATCTCCTGGTCAGGTTATTGTAGAACAATGTGGACAGTTTATCCCTGAAAGCATTGAGACATTGCACTCTGGCTGACGACTCAAGTACCCCTCTCTCAGAGCATACTCACGTAGGTCAGAATGGCCACTTAAAGCAGCAGCTGGAGCTAAGATTCTTCATGCTGGTTGGGACTATGTGAACATTTCTGCCTGAACTTGCTTCTTTCTGACCTCTTTTCTTGACTCTCTTTCTCTGGTTCTTCCCAGAGATGTCCTCCAGCCTTCTTGACGTCCTCTGGTTCTTGGACCTCCAGCCACATGGACCTTTTGTAGGTCCCCTCAAAGTCTTTTTTTTTTTTAAGATTTTATTTATTCATTCATTTCTAGAGAGAGAAGAAGGGAGGGTGAAAGAGTGGGAGAGAAACATTGATGTGTGAGAGAAACATCAATTGGTTGCCTCTCACATGGCTCCAACCAGGGACCTGGCCCACAATCCAGGCTGGGAATTGAACCATTGACCCTTTGATTCACAGGCTGGCACTCAACCCACTGATCAGCACCAGCCAGTGTTTCCTCAAAGTCTTGAACATGAGTTTCCTCTATCTAGAGCACTCTCCAGTCATCTTCACCTGGTAACAATCTGGTTACCAAGTTACATCTCATAACTTCTTCACCCTTCAGATCTCAACGTAATGCTACCTTTTTAAACAGTCTTTTAAACACCAAGTAAAAATTAAACTATGAATTAAAATAATATTTTATTTTCACTTAAAAGAACTTAAAACTTAATTTCATATTTATTTATGTATTTCATTGGCCTGCGGCTGTCTCCTCATCTTACTGTCTCCATGGCTTCTACATGCCACTACCACTGTCTTGCTCATGATTTTGCAGGAGCCTTCAAACTCTCTTTAATTCTTTCCAGGTCCTGCCCAGACTTCCACTGTGCCCATGCATCTATCTGTCCAATGCTGCCCCTTCCTCAGCAGCACGCTCCCTCTTCCCTTCCTCTTCTTTTTTTAAAATGTTTTATTGACTATGCTATTACAGTTGTCTCATTTCTCCCCCATCATTCCTCTCCACCCTGCACAACCCCTCCCACTCACATTCCCCCCCCTTTACTTCATGTCCATGTGTCATAAGTTCTGTAGCTTCTACATTTCCCATGCTATTCTTGCCCTTCCCCTGCCTATTTTCTACCCACTGTCTATGCTACTCATTCTCTCTCCTCCTTCCACTCCCCTGTTGCTAACCCTCCATGTGATCTCCACTTCTGTGGTTCTGTTCCTGTTCTAGTTGTTCGCTTTCGTTTTAGGCGTGGTTGTTAATAGCTGTGAGTTTGCTGTCTTTTCACTGTCATATTTTTTATCTTCTTTTTCTTAGATAACTCCCTTTAACATTTCATATAATAAGGGCTTGGTGATGATGAACTCCTTGAACTAGACCTTATCTGAGAAGCACTTTATCTTCCCTTCCATTCTAAATGACAGCTTTGCTGGATAGAGCAATTTTGGATGGAGGTCCTTGCCTTTCAAGACCTCAAATATTTCTTTCCAGCCCCTTCTTACCTGTAAGGTCTCTTTGGAGAAATCAGCTGACAGTCTGATGGGAACTCCTTTGCAGGTGACTGTCCCTTTATTCCTTGCTGATTCTAGAATTCTCTCCTTCAATTTAATCTTGGCTAATGTAATTATGATGTGCCTTGGTGTGTTCCTCCTTGGATCCAACTTCTTTGGGACTCTCTGAGCTTTCTGGACTTCCTGGTAGTCTATTTCCTTTGTCAGATTGGGGAAGTTCTCCTTTATTACTTGTTCAAATAAGTTTTCCACTTGTTGCTCTTCTTCTTCCCCTTCTGGGACCCCTATAATTTGGATGTTGGGATGTTTAATGATGTCCTGGAGGTTCCTAAGCCTCTCCTCATTTTTTTGAATTCTTGTTTCTTCCTTGTTTTCTGTTTGGTTGTTTGTTTCTTCCTTCTGGTCCACTCCATTGATCTGAGTCCCAGTTTTCCTCCCATCTCTATTGGTTCCCCATGCGTCTTCCTTCATTTCACATATGGTAGCCTGCATTTTTTCCATCTAATTTGTGAGCAAAATCAACCAATTCTGTGAGCAAAATCAACCAATTCTGATCACCAGGGCTTTGAACTGTGCATCTGATAGGTTGGCTATCTCTTGGTTGCTTAGATGAATTGGCTCTGGGGCTTTGATTTGTTCTCGAGTTTGAGCCATTTTTGGTTTTATTTTTTTTATGTTTTATTTTTTATTTTTGGTCTGGTCTGGGCTGTTATGTAGCGAGGGGTTGAGCCTAGGTGTTCCCCAGGGCGGGGCAGCCCAGTCGCTGAGTTGTGACACTGTATGTGGGGTCAGGGTCTGAGGGGGAACAATGGTGCTTGCTCTGCTCTCACTTGGATTTCAGTCCCTTCTGTCGCTTCCCCTTCGCTTGGATTATCTGTGCATGAATGTGGGACCACCTGGTCAGCCAGCCTCCTTGTGTGGCCTCGCTGGGTCTGCACAGTTGCCACCCTGTGCTGGGATCCGTCAGCCGCTGCCTGCACACCTGGGAACTGCCAGCCGCTGCTGCCTGCATGCCTGGGTCCTCACCTCCACTTTTTCCTACTGCGACTCCACCCCTTTTACCAGTCTGGATGAATGGTTGTTGGACTTCCGTACAGTTCAATTTTCTATTAGTTCTGCATGTTTTCTTGTTTCTAAATCTTTGTTGTCCTTAATTTTGGTTGTGAGAGGAGGCACAGTGTGTCCACCTATGCCTCCATCTTGGCTGGAAGTTCCCTTCCTCTTCTTGATAAACTCCCATTCTGATTCTTAATTACAATACCTGGCACTGGATATTCTTTATTCTTTTAAGTTTTTTCTTTTCCTACTTAAAATTCTTAATATGAGATCAACAGACACCTAGACCCTGAGATTCTCACACTTGCTGTGCATTCCATTGGAGGGTGGTGAAGGAGTGTCTTGTTAAAAAGAGGCAGGTTTCCCTCTGTAAATTCCCTGTGGTGGATTGCAAATCATACCACACCATGACTATTTCACCTTCCCATGGGATTTCTGCCCAGAAAGAGACACGGTCACAATGAACCCTGCATTGGGACACATTTATAAAGCTCACTGGGCGAGCCATGGAACTCAGAGAAAAACCATTTTATTTTCCAGAAAATGCTGGGGCCTACCTAAGGATCGAATGATTGTCTCAAAAACACACATCTATTAGCTGTAGAGGGTAAGGGATGTAGAAAGGGAAGGAGAAAAACATCAATGTAAGAAAGAAACAGTGACTGCAAGCACCCTGTCTGGAAATGGAGCCCACAACCCAGAATGTGCCCTGACTGGGAATCAAATCGGTGACCTTCCAGTTTGCAGGACCACACCAAACTGAGCCATGCCGGCCAGGGCTCTTCAAGGCGACTCAAAGTAGGTTCATTGTTTATTCAAGGATGTTATAGTCTCGTCTTCAAAATTGTATCTGGAAAAATGATAGCCTGAAGTATAAATGGTTTTGTGTACCAAGATAAGTCTCGGAGCCCTGAAGAGACACAGGCAACACCGCAGGCATTCTCAGCACTCTATATATAATATGTTTTCCTCGATAAAACAGCAATACAGTTGAGACATTACTACACACACACTAATATGATAATGTGTCTTTAATATTAGTACTTTAAAACAACTTATTTTTATTGATCTAAAAGTAGGTCATTTGAAGTTTTGCCACAAAAATTTAATGCAGTTGTCAAGTTTCTATTTATCAGGAGAATAACTATTATTAAGGAAGAGTCCTTATAGTCTTCTTTTGGTGCCTGATTAAATGGAGTATTTCCCCTAAAATATTTTTGTATCAAGCAATAAATGTAAGCATTAAAATCATAGTATTCAAACTCATTCATAAAATTCATTCTCCAAAATGCGGGAAAAGGCATCTTTCAGTGCCTTTCATTTTCCTGAAAAGTAGCAATGAAACGGAATGGCTGCTCCATACACTGGAAAGATTGCTACTTAAGAGAATCCTCTATTAAATATATTGGAGAAGTTGCACCTAGGATAACCTTGGTTTGTATTTGTATAAACCCATATTACTTATATCAAATTTGCTTAGAAAGTAATCAAGGAATGGAAACCAGCTGTCTTCCAAGTCAGGTGAGACAGTTCAGCGAACATTAAGTGGAAGATTAATAATATTCCTAGAAAGGTCCCAGTCCTGGTCAGTAGGAACTTCTGTGTTTTGATCTTGTCTTTTGCAATGAGGAATCGCAGCAATAATGCAGCAGGGCTCTGAGAGGAATTCCTGAGCATCGAGCTCTTTTTTGCTACTTCAGTAATGAATTCCTTCGTGAAAATGAAAGACTCTTCTTTGGTTCTACCTTTTCACAGCTTTGTTACACTTTCTAAAATCTAATTTTAAGTGTTAGCATTTCATTTTAGTCACAAGCATAATAGGCAAAAAACAAAATGAAACATAACCCTGGAGCTCAGAAGACTTGCAAAGCACCATGATGAAATAACACAATAACATGACACCTTCCCTTTTATTTTTATTATAATTATTTTTAATTTTCATGTGTGTGACGGGCTCCACCCGAAGAGCACCCCATCCACCATGGATGAGAATAATTCTACCAAGACATTTGCTTGGGGAGGAGAGGTGGCCAATCTTTCAGAGGAGAAGGACCAGAAGCCTGTTCCTCAATGGGCTTTTATTGGGTTCAATTTGCACAGGAATACAGGTAAAGCTCATTAATCATCGTCAGGCAGTAGGATCAAACAATAGATAACATTCAAAGAACTATGAGGGTTTATTCTGAGTCAGTGTCAGTTAGCTAAAGGGCCATAAAACCTTGGGAAACAAACTTATTTTATGCTTGGACCCTTATCAGAAAACTGAGGACACTCTTCGAAAAGCAGGTTTCACAGGATTTTATGCATTCTTTCTTAGGCCTGATCGCCCCAGGGAACTGCCCATTCTTGCCAAGAGCAGCACCCCACTCCATCGTTTCAGGCTTAAATCAGGCGGAGGAAGTAAAGCAGCCAAGAGATTAGGAGACTGCTTACAGACAGAATGAAGACTCAGGCTATGCTAAAGCCAAGGGGCAAAAGTCCATCACCCCCTTTTTCTATAGTCCCCCAAGTCCTTCCCTGAGGGCCCCTTCGTGACCACGCCTGCCTTAGGTTGTCCCTCCTTTGAGGAATCTTACCCATCATCGACGAATCCATCATCCACTCGGGGTCAAGCAGGGTGAAGTAAAAGGGGGGCAGAGGTGGCACCCCTGCCAGGGAGATAAGCTTTGTCTCAGTGGCTTATTGTCTCAAGGTCTCTTTACTCATCCTTAGCCATGAGGGTTACAGCTTCTGAAACCAGGTAGAGCGGTTCCCAACACATGTGAGGACATGTTTTTATTGATTTGAGAGACAGAGAAAGAGAGAGGGAAACATCGGTTGGTTGCCTCCTGTTCACACCCCAAAAGGGGATCAAAAACGCAACCTTTCGGTGCACAGGACAATGCTCCAACCAAGTGAGCCACTGCCCAGGGCCACATAAACCCATAATGGAGTTCCCTCTGTTTGGTTTATGGTATCCTTTCTGATACCTAAGTATCAAAATGAACACACAAACCCCAGAATGATGATTAAGTACTCAGAAGTATTTTAAATAAGCAACACCAATATACCTTAAAAGAAAATATACATGTACCTTTTAATAGGTAAAGTACACCATAAGGTGTCTATCAGAATATGAGGCATAAAGTAATATGGAATGCCAATTTTAAACACAAAATATTCAGTGTATTCCAAAGGTAACAAATTACAAGTCACCTTCAAAATCTAACATCTAACATTTTCCCCTAAGCACTCAATGCTGATTGATAGACTACAAATTGAAAAATATTTCTAAAATGTAAATAAAGGTCAGGTTTAAATGTCAGCAAGCATGACAAAACAAAATTAGGTAGGTCACCCACAATTCCATGAGTGACCATTTTCTCCGATAACTTTTCAAAGTGAGATTCCTGATAATTTGTTTAGAAACATGGCCTGTTAACTAGCTCTCACTGATGTTTCACTAGAGGGCTGACCGTGATACCATTTTTGTAAACTATAGCATAGTTATTTAAGATGAAACTGGATATTACTGGTTTCCTTTTGAGGATACACATACATCATTTCTTATTAGAAGCTATATACTGTATGTTGGGAAAATCCCCTAATACACAGTAACATGAATATTATGCAATATGTAGTTTACAAACTGTTTTGACCCTTCAATCCCTGGCAGGTTCATGGTATTCGTGCAGTGGCATGCCTTTACTCCTGGGTGGGTGAGCCACGCACATTGCAAGCCGAGTGTCTATCTGTATGAACCATGTCATGCATGGCCCCTGCTCCCCAGCGTGGCACCCATCGTGGCACCTGCCCCCTTGCGTGTATCTCTCATCATCGTCCCCAGCAGGGAATCCCTGCCTGTTTAAGTACTAGAGGGGAACAAAGCCAGAAAACTGCCAGAACATTACATAACATAACATAATTCTGCGCACCGAGCTCACTTCATGTTATGGGAACAGTTTATTGGACCCAGTTTCAAGGCTATGAGAACACTGGTTATCAGGCCCCTCCAAGGCTATGGGAATACTGCTTCCCTTAGCTACCCAGACACCTGGGTAAGGAAGCCAGACTTCCCACGTACCCTACATAAACCTACTGTTATTAATAAATATTTGTATTGAATTTTATATCTGTGAATTCTTTTTTCCCTCATAACTGTGAAAGTGATGATTTAGCTTCTTGCTAGTGAAAAGAACTAAGAACATTGATACTTCCAGTTTAATAGATTAGATTGGTTTCTCAGAAGCATAATATATATGAAAAGTACAGTATTTGTGCACTAAATGTCAATATTTATGTACTCTGGTGCCTCAGCTATACTGTAAAATGCCATTTTCTTGGAACGATGATGAAAGGATTAGATAAAAAGCATGTGCACGTAACACACAGACACAGCCAACAGTGTGGTGACAGCCAGAGGGAAAGGTCAGTGGGACTAGGTGAAAATGGGGACACGTGGTAAAAATGGGTGAAAGAGACTTTGCTTGGGGCAATGGGCACATGATGCAGTGGGCGGATGATGTTCTACTGAGTTGTATACTTGAAACCTGTACGATTTTGCTGCAGATAGAGATTGGGTTCACACTGTTGGTGGTCACGAACAAAGAATTGAACAGACCAGACAGAGATAAGCAAAGCAAGCAAAAGTTTCTGGCATCATAACTGACAAATCCTCTGAGAAACAGGAGAAAGCCTAAAATCAGGAATACCCTCCAGAGCCAATACTGACCATTGAAATATCCAGGGAAATAAGTGGAAAACCCGACAACCAGAAGCCATTAATTAGAGATAGACCAAATCCTGAAATGGCCCCGTATCTTCCTGTAGCTGAAGTGGTCAGGCAAAAAGAGAAAGCACATCATCACACTATGTTAGGGAACATCTCAGAAGTTCCAAGTGAATTTTTCCTTTTTCTTTCTTTTCATGAACAAATTATCAAACATTTATTTAATTTTTTATTTTTTAAATTACTGTTCAAATACAGATGTCTCCATTTCCACACCCCACTCCCTCGACCCCAGCCATCCCCACTTCCCACCCTTGATCCTACCCTACTTTGGTTTTGTCCATGTGTCCTTTATAGTTGTTCCTGAAAACCCTTCCCCCTTTCCCTCCAATTATCCCCTCCCACCTCCCCTCTGGTTATTCTCAGTTTGTTCTTAATTTCCACCCTTTGGGACAGCGTGGATAGAACTGGAGAACATTATGCTAAGTGAAATAAGCCAGGCAGTGAAAGACAAATACCATATGATCTCAGCTATAAGTGGAACCTAATCAACAAAGCAAACAAGCAAGCAAAATATAACCAGAGTCAAGTGAATTCTTTCTTTGCTCCTAAACTAACCCCTTCCCTATTCCCAGCCCTTGGCCTAATCATCAGGAGATAAGAGAAAAAGAAAAAAAAAGGGATAGGGACTCTAATCATACAAATTCCAAAGTCAAAATCATCTCAACTCACAAAATCCTCCTGTCTTACAGCGGGGGTGTCAAACTCATTTTTACCGGAGGCCACATCAGCCTCCCAGTTGCTTTCAAAGGGCTGAATGTAATTTTAGGACTGTATAAATGTAACTACTCCTTAACTAGGGGCAAGGAGCTCTACATTCAGCCTTTTGAAGGCAACCAGGAAGCTGATGTGGCTCCCCGTGAAAATGAGTTTGACATCCGTGTCTCACAGGAACCAAAGGGATAGTAGTTTCTGCCTTGGTTCTCTCAGCTTCATTATCCCAAAATAAGGAAGTAGGTGGCTCTCTTCTATTAAATGGTTACAGGATTTATAGGGTTTTTACTTAAGTTTCTACAAATGCAATTTCCCACAATCCTCCTTGATTGCCCACTTGGGGAGGAAACCACAAAGCTAATCACTATCAGGTGTCACAAGGACATTGTCAGAAATCAGAATGCTGACTGATGACAGCTGCAGTGCCCTAGGATTTCCTGTTCTATGTCCTGCTTCAGTTTTTCAAACCAATGTCGCCCCAATAAATTCAATTAACATTTTTAAAAATATTATGCTCTGTTTAGTAATAAGGAACTTTTCTGAGGTATAAAAACATCATAGGTATCTTAACTCTTTCCTAGAATTTTGGTGATCAATTTTTAAATTTTTTTCCTTCATTTTAATTGTTGTTCTTGTACAGTTTTCTGTCCAATTTTTAAAATTGATGTTAGAGAAAGGGAAAGGGAGAGAGAAAGAGAAAGATCAATTTGTTGTTCTTTTTACGCATTCGCTGGTTGATTCTCAGATGTATCTTGACCCTGGATCACACCCACAACCTTGGCACATGGGAACAATGCTCTGACCAACTGAGCTACTTGGCCAAGGCTGCTAGTCAATTTTTATTTACTAAATATGTATAGTAAATATCATAAATGCAACCAAACCGATGATTAGTTCTAAAAAGAGGCCTCTGCACATTCATCTGCTGTTGGTAGTGGAGCTAATTGTCAATATCAGGTTGACCTCTTTGCACTCAACATGTTTTAATTTGCTTTGGCTGCTTCCTAAAAGGACCACCCCTCTACTGCAGTCCCCCACCCCCATTAAAAAAAATGAAAGATCAATGCCTTCGATATGTTCATTTAATGCATCCAAATGAAAGTAGGTTAAAGATATGTCCCACAGATTAGAACTATTTATACTACATCTCTTCTTAGAGGCATAAGTTTTAGCAGAAAGCTGGCTATGCAGATCAAAATGTAAACGTTTAGATTTTTATATTTTTCATGGTAGAACTTAAAGAACTACAATTTATACTCTTGTGAGAAATTCTTATTATCAACATCCCTTGTGTGCCTGAAACATCTTTCTCATTAGACAATATCTCCCACCTCATTCAAAGAAATGCAGACTAGTTCAAATTGGACCTGAATATAATTTGGAATCTATCATTAAAAAAATATAGTATGCATTTTGAAGAAAAATTACTTATAAATATATGGTTTTGGGGACTACTGGTGTGTCTGCTTATTAGTATATTTTAAAAGTTACCTTTTTTCTCCTGCAAATTCAAGTCTCTGTTCAACTTATTTTCATTCAGTCCCACAGTTTTTTCTTTTTCCAAGAATCCAAAAATCTTTACAGAGATATCTTGTTTCCCTTTAAATAAATATCAAGACTAGGAGAATGACAGGGAAGCTAAGTGACCCTAAATTCCATGCCCCCAACAGGCATTAAACACGCATAAACTTTTTCAGAGGTGATGAAATTCACTAGGAGAAAAAAGTTCAATGAAAGCTTTTGAGTAGCTTTTTATTACTATTTTAAAATAAGCAAATTTTAACATTATTTCCAACATGGCACATAAGTTCTTTATTGCTTCAGCGATTACTAATACGTTTACTATCCCTTATCTGAGACTTTTTGGCCCGATATATTTCAGAATTCAGAACTTTTAATGCAAAGGAGCGTCTGTCAAATATTTTGCAACACCTCCAGTGAAGGCTGGAACTGCATGGTAATCAAACATCATTATTTTTGTAGAAAACTTATGAATATTTACACCAAGTGAATATTCAGTTATACATAGCTTCAGTTCCCTTCAGGTCAGATTTCACCAAGGGGAGTTAGGAAAGACATAAAGAATTGGGACTTGTAAAGACCCGTTAGTCTGAAATCTAGTTCTTTATTGTAAACTGCTGTTTTTTTTTTTTTTTTTTTTTTACAAAAAAAATAAAGTATATTTGAAATGAAATAGTCAATTTTATTTCAGGAGGTAAATGTAAAATAGATTAACCTGTGAGCAACAAAGTTAATTACATTATGTTCTTCCTTTTAGAACTTGCCTAACTCCACTCTGCTTGAAAACTCCATCTTTTGGCGCGATAGTAAGACATCACGTCAATCCCAAACTTGCAGTGTGAGCATCTCTGGGGGCTTAAAGGACATCAGGCATCATGAAGACCTGCAGAAAGGTAGGGAGGCCTGGGATGGTGCAGAATCCTGCAGCATGTCTACGCTGGGCAAACTTCAGCCTTGATGGATGAAGGTTAAGCAAGATTCAGTAGGTACCAGTGTAGTTATTCTCTTACTAGGACACAGAGTGAACAATAAGATTCCTTTATAAGGCAATGGTATAACTTCTTGCTTGGGGTTTGCATAAAGGTCAAACTAGGGAGCGGGGCGAAGCGGATGGTAAACCAGAGCTGGGGCTGGTAGAGAAAAGGAAACAGGCCGCCGAGTCTTGAACAAGTTGGACATAAAGATCTGAGCCGTGGTTTCCCGCGTCCACCCTAAAGGGTTAGTACCTGTGTAGGCGGAGTGTAGCCGGCCTGGGCGCTGGGCTCCGCCTGCACCAAGTAGTTTTCTACGGGTAGGCAGGGCTTGGACTGTTCATCCGGTAACCACCGAACCGCTCCAAGACCCGCAGACCAGGGCCCAGCCCTGAGCCCAGGATCCCGGCGGGACGTGGGGCCGGGTCGCAACAGAGCGCAGGCCCGGCCCGCCCCTTAGCTTCGAGATTAAGGCGGGACCTTTGCGGCTCCTACCCAATCCCCGCTCGCTGGTGACTGTGGAAGATAGCCTCGCAGCTTTCCACCCAATCCCCGCTCCCTGGTGGCCGTTGGGCTGGACCCTCGCGGTTTTCCGTCCTATTTCTCGCTTTTCCGAGGACTTGAGGGAGCGGGCCTGCGCGACTGTCGGCTGCGGCGGAGTGGGCGAAGTGAGCGAAGTGAGCGAAGTGAGCGAAGTGAGCGGGGTGAGGATGAACTGGCCCCTGGAGACAGCGCTCCCTCGTTCTAACTCGTCGTGGGTGGGGGAAAGTTAAACAGTGTAGAACAGAGTTAAATAATGCAGGACGGCGGAGGTGCTAGGGCTCCGCGAGGGAGCTGGGTCAGCAGGCATCTTGCCTGCCGGGGTCGGAGACGTCGGGCCGCTGGTCTGGTCCGTCGTGATGCTTGGTTAGATTTCTCTCACTTGGCCGCCTCTTTAGTGTGCAGAGCTGACCTCGGGTTGGAGGGAGTAGTCTCCGAGCTCTGGTCGCCCTCTGCGCCCCCTTTCTTTGGAGCCTAGCCTTGAACTCTGTCGCCCTGCGATAGGGCACTGGCGCCAGATAGCGACTGGGGCACGGAGAGGTTCATTGTATTCCGTGGACCTGTCTAATGGAAGGGAGTGCGGTTGTTTAAAACAGTGTAATTTTCATCCAGTTTTCAAGCAAATGGACTTTATGCGTGTGTTTGCTGTGCTTTCCCAAAAGTTTGTCTTGGGTCCTCACAGCCTCTAGATTGTCTTCCACCTTCTTTCACCAGTTTCTGTTAATATCCACTCCCCCCACCCCCCACGCTTGTTTCTTCCTTCCCATAGTCACCAGACTTGTTCAGACCCATGTTATTTCAAAACAGAGGCTCCTGGCAGTCCTAAACAATTATCTGGTGTACTGATATGCTGACAATCAATTTTTTTTAAAACTTACCGTTCCTAAGTCTCTTTCCTACTTTGAGTCTACAACTTATTGCTGCCAGTAAGCCTATTATAATTAAATCCAGTGTCGTTTTCTAATGCGAATATACGTTTTTGGGGAATTATTTAATTTAATCTTTATGGTCGAGAGTTCAGAACAAATAATCCTTGAAAGAATCTGATAATTCGTATTTTCATGAGTATCCCTGGGTTAGATAAGACTGCAGTGTGTATGGAATTGGAGTCTGTTAAATGGCAGGGAGGCGTAAGGAGAATAGCTTATCTTTTCTATATATGTGTATTTGTTGCCTATTGCTGCCATAACAATTTATTACAAACAATGAAAGAAACACATTTGTTATCTCATAGCTTCTGTAGATCAGAAATCCAGGTAGGTTTAGCTGCATACTCTGCTTAGGATCTCACAGAGCTAAAATAAAGGTTTCTGTATGTAGGTCTGGACTGTTCTGGAGGCTCTGGGGGAGAATCCATCTCCAGGAGGCTCATCGAGGTTGTTGGCAGAATTCATTTCTGTGCAGTTGTAGAACGGAGGTCACGCTTTCCTTACTGGTTGTCAGCTGGGGCCTCTGTTAGTTCCTTAAGACCACCTGCGTCTTCAAAGCCAGATAGGAAGCACCTCTTGTGGTTTTAATCTCTGACTCTTCTGTCTCCAGCTGGAGACAGCTTTCTGTTCCTAAGGGCTCAGGTGATTACATTAGACTCATCTGGATAATCTCCCTATTTTAAGGTCAGTTGTGATGTGTGGAATAACATGATCACAACTATAGAAGGGAAAAATCTCATGTTCACAGGTTCTGGGAGTTAGGGAGGGGGTGGGGAATCATGGGGGCCATTCATAGAAACTCTGTTTAGGTGGCGTAATATGGTCATCTTAACTAGATTAATTTATTTTTATAATGTGCTTGGGCAGGCATTTTTTAAAAACTCTTAACTCTTAACAGCTCTGTCTGATCATATGATTATGCTCTCTAGTTAAGGAAATGTAGTTAAAGTTAGTTGCCTAGGGGCACATGTGTAGAAAGTGGTAAAGTTGGTATTTGAACCCAGATCTACATTTCCATTAGATCTAAAGCCATGTTTGTGGATGATCAAAGTGAAGTGCAGCCAAAGCCATTAGACAAGAAGAGGCTGAGGAAGTATGAGATCTTTGTTGTAGCTCATTTTTGGATTGTCTCTTTATATTAGTGGTATATATAGGCTAATCAGCTCTTCTACTTTAACAAAGGAAGCCCAAAATACAGTGGTATGAATAAGAGAAAAGTTTCTTTTTTTCATATATCTAGAGGGAGGAGTCCAGGGCTAGTAGGAAGGTTCTGACAACCTCAATACATGCATCCCTCATTTTACTGCACTTCACAGATTTGGATTTTACAAGTTGAAGGCAAGACCCTCTACCAGCAAAATGATTGTAACTCAGTGGTTGGGATCCAAGTTCCCAGTATCTCAGAGTTATGCTTGTACATGGCTTCCATGAATGGGTCCATGGTGCCGTTTCAGTTGGGACTATCTGTGAGGCAGTGAGAAGGAGAGAAAGCACAGGGAGAATACTCATAATCCTTTATAGGGGATGACCTGGAGGTGGTACATGCATCACAGAACCATTCTTAGCTCCAAGGGAGAGTCAGACATAGAGCCGTGCAGCAGCATGCCCAGCGCAAACTTGAGATTCTGTTAAGAAAGCGGGGAAATTATATTGGCTGAAAAGAGTTTCTGCCACACGCTTGTTTTTGATAATGTTTTATTTTGTAACCTATGATTGGAACATTTTGTTTGTCTTTGCTGTTAATTTTAAAAGGTAGTATTTAAAAGAATAGAAAATTCTTATACAATATTAATGGTCCTTGATTTCTCAATTGCTATTTTAATATATAATTTATTTTAAAAAGGCTTTTTTGAGAAATTTCATTTTTCATTTAGCACTTATGTACCTCATTCACATTTTGGATTAATTTAATTTTTTTGATGACAATACATTTTGTGGAAAATGTTCGATTGCTTTGGGGAAACTTGAAAGCATTCAATATAGGCCTCACACCATCCACACAATTAGATTAATAGCAGCTTCTCCTGTGATCTTAGGTATTTTGTAATATTCTGTAACTGCAGAATATTTGCTCTTTAAAGCTCCCTCTGCTAACCCATTACCCTTCTCTGTACATCTGGATTCTGCCCCCACATTTAGATCTATTCTATGTAGTCTTTGTACAGGGAGAAGAGTGTAGCCAAACAGATCTGGGCTTGACTTGGTTTGGTCTTAGGCAAGTTACTAAATCTGAGTTTTGATTTCTTCATTTGTAAAATGCCACTGAATGCCACCTTTCAGAGATAATATGAAAATTAGGGAGGTAACACATTTTCTGTTACATGTACTGCAGTATTTGGCAAATAGTAGTTGCTCAATAACTGATAATTATCCTGGTCCCACTGATCACTCCTTGACTTCTAGCACTTTGAATTGTGGGGAAGAAAAATACCTTTCCTTCTACTCTTCTAAATTCTTGTGGTTGGCCTAATAAATTGTCATGAGACAGAGTAACAAGAGAAAATAGCCAAATTCATTACGTAATAGATATGGAAGAATATGGGCACCCGACCCCCACCCAGGAGAGATCTGGCAGTTTAAGGCTTAAATGCCATCTTGAGCTAAGAAGTGGGAGGTTGTGGTTTGGGACTACAAAGGGCAGGGAAGCAGTTCACATGGAGAGTGAAAAGCAGATGTTTGGTAAATATATGTTTGCTGGGTCATCGGTACATCCTTTCACAGTGGGACACTGAGCTGACTTAGACCAAATGCCTTGCCAGGTTCCTCCCTCTGTATCACACTTTGCTCATACTTAACTGTAGTTACCAATCGCTCACTTCCTGGAGCAGGTTTTCTATCTGAATTCTTTTAGGCTGTTTCAAAGCAGGTCTAAGTTTTTCCTAAGTCTTCTTTCTTAAAAATAATGAGCTTAAAGTAATCAATATCCCCAAAAAGGCATATTTTGGGGTGGCAAACTCAGCTTCCCATCAGTCTACACTTTTTTTTAAGTTGGTTCTTTCTGTGACAAATTCATGAAAACGTTTATTAAGGACTAGGACCAAGTCCTGAATATACTGTAGTCCCTAAATATTGATTTTGTGAATTGGACCTACCCTATGTAGAATATTTATGAGATTGAAGTTCTGAGGCCAATTTTTTTCTTTAGTTTTTCTGTTGTGATTGCATCATGGAAAATCAATTGGCTAAGTCAACTGGAGAACGAACATTTCAGTACCAGGATTCTCTTCCCTCACTTCCTGTTCCTTCACTCGAAGAATCATTAAAAAAATACCTTGAATCAGGTATGTTTGTAATCTTTTTGTATAACTACTGTTAGCAACTTAGGACACTATGAAATTATTAGAGGTTAATGAGGGTCTAATTGCTTTTTCTTTTAGGCTCATGATAATTAAATATCCTTAAATGTCCAAAATTTTCTCCTAATTCTTCCATATAAGTTTAAAAAGCCAGATATTACTATTAGGCTTACAATAAAAAGTAGTAGTCTTCTGCCTCACCACCCACACCCTGCAAATCCCACTCTCTCAGAACAAAGCTTTGGTTCTCAGTCCAACAACCCTGTCATGCTGGTACATGTATGATCAGTCACATGTCTCCCAGGTGACAAAGGAGAGAATGCGCGAGTATGAGTGTGATTCTGTTTTCTAACAAATGGCTTCTCCAATAGGCTTCTGGAACAAATTAAGTTCAACAATCAAGGTTCCACTGTATTTAGTTTTCTTAATTTAAGTGGAAGCTCTGTTTTTTAATTTTTTTAAATTCTTTATCTCTTTTCTTTTTTTTCCACTACTTTCATCTGGGAATTCTAGTATTATTTTTTAATTCACTGGTTAATCACTGTTTTTGATTATTCACTTGTATACTTTATGAACACAGATATTTAAATTCATTTTAAGATAAGATTTTAAAGAGGCAAACTACAACAAAAGGAAGATATTAGTGCCCTAAGATTTCTAAAATGTATTTTATAGCTTAATTTTCAGAGCACTTGGTTTCTTGGTTTTGATGGACTAAGAAAGAACCCTGTATCCTTTCCCTTTCCTTTCCTTTCCTTTCCTTTCCTTTCCTTTCCTTTCCTTTCCTTTCCTTTCTTTCTTTCCTTCCTTGCTTCCTTCCTTCCTCCCTCCCTCTTTCTTCCTTTCTTGGTTTCCTTGATTTCCTTTCTTTGTTTTCTTTCTTTCCTTTCCTCTCTTTTTGAAGGAAACCAAAACCAACACTGCTCTGGGCAGGCTTTGCACTCGCATATTGCATTTACACACAGAATGCTCAAGGCTCTACTTGAACTTCAGTGGACAGACACTTATTCACTATTCGAGGCTAAACAGCATTTACTCTCCTACTGGACTAATAGCTACACAGTAGTCCTGTCGCTGTCATTTTAGCTATCATCATGCAGAGTGATGTTAAAATAATTTCTCAGAAAATGCTTATTAGATTACATAGTTTCCAGTTTTAGTTTTTTTACAGTATTTTGTGTTCTTTTGAGATATTTTCAGGTTGTAAATTCTAATTTATTGGATTGCATTGATAATTAATATAATCATAATTATTTTACATAACCGAGTCTCTGGATTTGTGTAATAATAATTGAGGTGATTTTGTGGTACTTGATATGCAAATACTTTAAGACATATATGCATATTTTTTCTTTATAGTAAAGCCATTTGCAAATGAAGAAGAATATAAGAAAACTGAAGAAATTGTCCAAAAATTTCAAAATGGCATTGGAGAAAAATTGCACCAGAAGTTGATTGAAAGGGCAAAACAAAAAAGAAATTGGGTATTTATGTTATTGTACTTAAGATCAGAAAATTGGTGATGCTTAAAAAATAAAAATGTAAATAACTTATTTTTTAATTATTAATGTAAAAATTCTTGCAGTCAATATGGTCATTCAAAAGAATTAAGGAATCACTTAACTCCGAAGAGGTTTGAGTATTGTGACTTGGAAAACTTATTAAAATGCAGATTTCCTGGGACAAATAATTCTGATTCAGTATCTCTGGAATGGGGCCCAGAAATCCTTATTTTGACAACTACTCCATGTGGTTCTGATGCAGGTCATTTTTAGACCGAGCTTGAGAGAAACATTTTATTAAGGTATTGATTGCCTAAAAAATCTTGACACACTAGTAAAATAGGTGTGTCACACAGGTGGTGTACAAATGTTTAAACAATGCATGTGAAAAAGGGCCATTACAAAAACAGAGTGGAGAATGGTTATGAGTATTCTATGTTTCATATCGATCAATGAGATGTTGCTATAATAATTATATAGGATATCAGTTTTCCACAAGTAATCTTTTTCTGGCTTCTTTAGCTTAACTACTTCTGTAGTATAACTTGAGGGTTTAGTCTAGGAATAATGGTTGTAATTATCTTTTAGCTTTAGAAATTAAAAAACAAGCTTATCTTTTCATCAGCTCTTGATGCTTATGATGGGATAATAAAATTTTATACTTCCAGATTCCATTATTCTCAGTCTTAGGCCTTGACTGATTTTAATTAAATAGGGTAAAGTTAAGAAGTTGTTGTTCTACTGGTATCTTTTTCATTTATATCTTTTTCTGAATTATAATCAAAAACATCAATTTCTTAAAAAATAACTCCAAGTAATTTGACAAGATTTGCTTACTTATGCATGAAATTAAAGTGCTTCTAGTGAAAGGAGGGCACACACATCCCCATGTGAAAAACCTGAACTAGTTTTTAAAAACCTACTGACAAGTTTTTCTATTTCCAATTTAGTATTTTAGTTTTTGCTTAAAAAAGAAAGAGTGTAAATCTCTTAAGTGAAGAATTTATTGACTCTCTGTTGTGCCCGAGGTACTCTGAGAAAACACACCTGAGTACTGTGTTGGGCCTTTGTGACTTCAACATGACCTGTCTGAAGGTGCTTTTTTGTTTAACGTTTTTGATAATGTAGTTAAACTGAATCGTATTTAAGACCCTACCATTTCAAAAGAAATGAAAGGAAAAGAACCATATAGACAGTAACTTTTTTTTCTTACACATTCACGTACCTTCAGTATTATTGGGCTGATGTTCTTTATTTTAGCTGGAAGAGTGGTGGCTGAATGTTGCCTACCTGGATGTCCGTATACCGTCACAGCTGAATGTCAACTTTGGGGGTCCTGCGGCCTATTTTGAACACTACTGGCCTCCAAAGGAAGGCACCCAGTTGGAAAGAGGAAGTATAAGTCTTTGGCATCACTTGAACTACTGGCAGCTATTAAGAAAGTAAGACTACTTATGTGAATTTGGTACAAAATTTACCCAAAGTCTCAGGTGGCAAAAGCTGAGAAGCTTTATTTACTTATTTGGGAATGAATATTACAGTTGTGACTATTTGGTATAAGTTTTATAATGATTTCTTAATCAAAATACTTTTCTTTTGTTTTAATAGAGAAAAAGTGCCTGTTAATAAAATTGGAAATACTCCTCTAGATATGAATCAAATGAGAATGCTATTTTCTACCTGCAAGATTCCAGGAATTAACAGAGATTCAATTAGGAATTATTTTAGGACTGGTAAGTAGAAACTGCGGGTACTTTCTTTGGTAAAAGCACTGGGATTTTGGGTAGTTTTGTTGTAGTTTCTATGACACCGTGAAACATTATTTTGAGGAGTATTTCTTTTTGGATTTTGACTAATCAAAGGCTTTCTATTGACTTTATCTTTCAGTCATCCTGATTAGTCCAAAGTGACTTATGGGAATGGATTTTCTAAATTGTGTCTTACATGCTTCTGTACAAATCTGATGCTTATGTTGCATCATCTGAAAATTTAAATTTTAAAGAGTGGGATTATGAAGAGTATTAGGAAATCTGGGGAGTACGATTTGGATCCTTCTGTTTCTGCCTTCATTCTGTCACGGGACAGTGTCCAGGCCCCGAGTGGGTCTGCCTCCATCTGGCTTGTAGTGTGTCAGGTCTTAATTTCGGACAGGAACAATTTCACAATTGCAGGTGATTTTGAGAGTGTATTTATTAAACCTGGGGCAGTGAAACTAAGGAAGGACTTAGGGTAGAGGAAGCAACCGGAGAAAGCCTGGGTGGAGCTCTGCTTTGGCTCCCTAGAAACATTACAGGAAAGAAGTGAGTCAAGTTAGGGCTGCTGTTTGCTCACTGGAAAGTCAGAGAAAGGGGACTTGGAGGTGGGTGGAGCTGACACTGCCTGCAGCTCCCCTTGTTGCAGGTCTCATGGGGACACCTCCAGTTTAGGAGGAAGGAAAAAGCTCATGTCCAAGAAGAGGCGTGGACACACTCTAGAGTGAGTGCATGCTAGTGTCCTTTGCCTTAAGAGTTTGATTTCTCTTCCGTGGGTACTAATCTTAGGGGAGGATTTTAGGAGAATATTCATCAGCTTTTTAGGTGCATTTTTGTTACGCTGATGCATCAAAATGAGCATATATGGGAGTTTGGGATTATTGTGTGGTCTGCTAAACTGTTTTACTTTTATCTTGGGTCTCTCTGGCTCTAATCTGGTTTTTATTTGTTCCCTTGACTTCATCTGTCCTTGGGTTTGGCTGGCACAAATGGCATTAATTGGTTCTTTGTTCTCTATTTCCCTGACCAGGGTGATTAAAGCTGTGTATTCTCTGATTAGGGAGCGGAGATATAAACCATTTGCTCTCAAGTGTCCTCGGTTGGGGAAGATAAGGTCTTGTGATTCACTAGCTGGCTTTAAGTTCTTCAAATTGTTTGGCCTTGTTTAATTATCTTGTCTCAATTTCCCCATTCCACTTGCCCAGGAATTTTCCTAGCATCTTAGTACCCTGCCTCTGTTCCTTCTTATCTGAAGTCTCTTTTGGAGTGTTTGCTTGTATGTGGTCATCATGCCCCTTTCATTGTGAATGTACTTTACTTTCTCGTTGTATGAGGTGAGAACCTGGCATGTGAGTTCAGATTGACTCATCAAAGTCTTTGTAAAGTTTTTGCTATTAGTTCAATGACAGTTTCTCCTTGGTGTCTTAGCATATATTGAAATGGAAAATTCGGTGGTAGTAACCGCTAGTTTTGTTACTTCAAGACGTTTTATTTTTTATAAATTTAATAATATATATTATAATTATTGCAGAATGTATGAATGAATCTTTTTCTTACATAAAATTTTATTTAAAGGTAAAATTTCTGTAGCCAACTTTGCTTGTAGTATGAGAGGTATGAGTTCATTTTCATGTACAATTCAACTCCTCTTTGTAAACCTCTTTAGATGCTTGGGATAATGTCCTCAAGCCTATACACATTTACCTCGATGTTACATGTGAAAGAATTAAAAGAAAGGATTTAGGAACGTGTTTATTTATGGCATAAAGTTTAATGCTCAAATATGAATGGAAAAGATGAACAGGAAAAAATTGGTATGAGAGGAACAGCAGCAAAAAGAGATAATGTACACATCAGTTAAGAACTAGTATCAGTGCACCTGGTTTTGAATTCAGTATTTATCGCCTAGTGTATATCCTTATATAACGTAACTCCTTTAATTTACAGTATGTAAAAGGGGGATTAATTAGTTTAACAATGTGCCTCCTGATACAGTGGCATGAGCTGTCTTGGTTAGTATATTCTTGAACTTACGGCTCTGTGAAGAGGTGTAGATAGGGATAAAGCTGAGATAATGAGTACTCCTGAAAAATATCAGAGTCAGTGACAAATACCATACAGAGAATCAAATAACATGAGTACTGGGTGGCTGTTTTAGATTCGACAGTCAGGGAAGACCTCTCCAAGAATCTGAATGATAAGATGATCCGGTGCAGTTTTTTTGGCGTTTTATTTTTTTTATTTCGTTCAGTTTGTTCTTGTCGTTGTTGCTGTGTTTGTGTGTGCATCATGGGGCAACCCCCTAGGCATCATAAACTGGGCATATTCAAAGGGCATTTTAGCTCAGTATGACCATTTCAGTCTTCTGGTCCCCAGACCTGTAAAGTAGTAAATTTGTGTTACTAGTGGTAAATTACTGAGTTAGTGGAAATTTGCTACAGCAGTCGTAGAAAATATACTCATTTAAGTATTTTCCCATCCTACAACCCTCTTGCATTACATTACTGCAGTCATATGTTTTGCCTTCTGTTTTTAGAAATGGATGAACTGTTCTGACTCCTTAGGATGCTTCTATGTAGTGCACTAGGCCCCTCCTCCTCTTGCCTAATCCAAGATCTTGCTTCTGGATTGTCCTTTTTCTCTACGTTACCAATTTTACCTTCTTACTGGATTGTTCCAATTTGTAACATCTTCCTCTTAGAAGAAAAAAAATTTGACCCCTTCTCACCTTCAAGTGTCACACCCTAGTCAAAGCCCCCATGACCTTCTGCTTAGGCCATTTTCGCCCGGAAAATGCAGTTACTTCCTAACTGACTGCAGTTACTTCCTAACTGACCTTGCTGTATATTCTCTTCCCTCTTAAATTTCTTCTCCATGTAGCAGCTGGAGTGACCTTTTTAAAGTATTAATTAGATCGTGTCATTACTCTCCTGCTTAAAACCCATCATACTGAAATGGAAGGCCCCTTTCTGAAGCTGGTATCATTAGGCCCCAAGCTAATCACTTGCATTTTCCTCTTCTCTGTCTGCTGCAGCTGCACTGACCTTGTTTTCTTACAAGCAAACCAGCTCATTTTTGTCACAGTGTGCTTGCCGTCTCCTCTGCCTGGAACTCTCTTCCTGCAGATATTTTCATGGTTCACTCCTTCACTTCCTTTAGTTCTCTGCTCAGATATCCTCTCTAAGGTGCAGCCTGAGTGAGCATCCTCCTCCCACCCTCCTCCCAACCATTTATTGATTATTTTTGCATCAAGCTGTTCTTTTCCAGCCTTACAGTTTGGGTAGCTGTGTTCAGTAGAGGACCGCAATAAAAGTAGTGACAATAAATGTAAAAGGGAGTGGGGGAGTGTTGGAGGGGAAGAGAGTAGAAATGGATTGGGGGTAGCCGTGAGGGACAAGGAAAGTACATGCTTCCCCTCCTAGGACTTGAGGAAATAGGTTATCAGGGAAAAAATAGCAGTACTCTCAGGAGATGGTCTTTCCTCATAGTTGATGAATAGATTTCATGAGATAACATGTGTAAAGCATTTAGCAGTTTCTTGTACATAGCATCAACCAGTAAATTTCCTTCCAGTGGCAGTGTATGTCTTTTCTAAGTTTTCTCTCTCTTTTTTTCCTCTTTCTTAGAGGGAAGGAGCAGGGGTCATACAGGAAGATCCTTGTTTGAAGGACTAGTACTTGAAAAATGGGGTACAACAGAATAGTCTGAGGTCTACAGCAAACCAATAGTTCTTGGGGAGTTAGAGAATGCCAAAGGAAACATTAATCAGTTACCAGTGGCTTACTAGGTATCAGAATAAAGCTACAGATTAGGCAAAATTCTTTTTCCTTGACACTCAGGCATACAGCGCCCTTATTCTACTGAAAACTATTTTCTTGAGAAATCATAGCTAGATATTACTGCAATTAAATTATCTAATGAACAATGAACATTAAAATAATCTGAAAGAAAACTGGTTAATTCAAATAGCTCTCCTAGCACCATGACGGCTAAGGGCCGTGGGGCGGCGGGGAGGTTAAGGAGTAGAGGGATTGAGCAAAAAAGAAAAAGGATTCTTGGACATGGTCAATGATGTGCTGACTGCGGGAGGGGAGGGGTGGTAAAAAGGGCTAAATGGTAATGGGGAAAAATACAATAAAAAATTAATTTTAAAAAAAGCCAACAAGTAGATCTCCAGAACTCTTCTGTTACCCTTTCCCCTTCCCGTTCCTATCTGTAAATAAAACTAGAATTCCCTGTAGTAGTTGGGATTTTTATAGTTCTCAAGGTGTACGAATATTTGAAACTCCCATGGATTTCTAGATGTTCCACATGGACAGGTTTCAAGAACATGTATTTATATCATAATAACTGAATTCCATCGCCTTATTAAAGCATTTGTGCTCATGTGATATATTAAATACGTAATATGTATAATATTGGAGGAATGATTTTTTTTCTGTTGGATATAAATGTGCTTTACTCTTGTTTGAGAGATTTGGTCTTGTGTTTTCTGTTTTTTACCCCCCAGAGAGTGAAGGGTGTTCCCCAAGTCACGTTGCAGTGCTGTGTCGAGGCCGGGTTTTTGTCTTTGACGCAGTACACGAAGGATGTTTGATCACACCGCCAGAGATCCTCAGGTTTTCAAACTGCTTTCTTCAATCTCATTAGGTCTTAGGCTTTTGTATGGATTGAAAAATAAATGTTCAGAATTGCCGGTTTATAAGGTGACAGAAAAATAAGAATTTTATATATGCTGAATTTTTAAAAAATCTATTTTTATTTTATTTTTAATTTAAATTAATTTTTATTTTAGTAGGCATATATGAATATATTCTACTTGGAGAAAAGAAAAACATTACAAAGACTACCAGTCTATTTCTGCCCCAGAATTTATCACTGTTACTAGTTAAGTGTATTCTGGCCTTTTATACTTATTTATACACACATAAATTTTAAAATATATATATTTTATGTATAATATGTATTACATACATACAAATAGATTGTACATATAGTAGTATATAGTATGTATAGTAGTATACAGTATATAGTTGTGTATAGTTTGCATGTTTGTAATTTTAAAGTGTATTAGGGAAAATTTCAAAATGTACAGGGAATGTAACCTTCCCCTAGTTTCAGTAGTTATCAACTTCTAGCTTCAGCAATGATAAATTCATAGTCTTGTTTCAACCGTACCTCCTTGTGACCCTCCTCTCGTTCTCCCATGGATTATTTTAAAGAAAATCTCCAACATAATCTCCTTTCACTATAAATGTTTTTATTTATTCTTTATTTTATTTTTTCCATTACCATTTAGTCCTCTTATACTCCCCTCCCTGCAGCAATCACCACACTGTTGTCCATGAGTCCTTTTTCCTTTTTGCTCAATCCCTCCGCCCACTTACTTCCCTCCACTAGCTGTCATCTGCTCTCCATCCATGAGTCTGTCCCCATTTTCCTTGTTAATTCAGTTTGCTCATTAGATTCCACATATGAGTGAGATCATACGGTGTTTTCTTTCTCTGACTGGCTTATTTCACTTAGCATAATGTTCTCTAGGTCCGGATGGAGTACAATGGGTATAAATGTCCCATAGTTGTCTTATCCACTCATCTGTTGATGGACACTTGGTCTACTTCCATATCTTGGCCATTGTAATTCAGTAAACATAGAGATGTTTATGTTCTTTCAGATTAGTGTTTTGGGTTCCTTTGGATATATTCCCAGAAGTGGGATCGCTGGGTCAAAAGGCAGATCCATTAATTTTTTGAGGTATCTCCATACATACAGCTTTCCACAGTGGCTGCACCATAAATGTGTGCACAGTCTGCATTCCCACCAACAGTGCAAAAGGGTTCCCCATTCTCCACATCCTCACCAGCACTTGTTGTTTGTTAATTTATTGATGGGTAGCCATTCTGACAGGTGTGAGATGATATCTCATTGTGGTTTTAATTTGCATTTCTCTGATTAGTGACATTGAGCATATTTTCAGTTGTCTGTTGGCCATCTGTATGTCCTCTTTGGAGAAGTGTCTATTCAGGTCCTTTGCCCATTTTTTAATTGGGTTGTTTGTTTGTTTGTTTTGGTGTTGAGTTTTGTTAGTAACTTATAAATTTTGGATATTAACCCCTTATCAGATGTATCAGAGATTGTGTTCTCCCATTCTGTGGGTTTTTTATTTCGTTGATAGTTTACTTTGCTGTGCAAAAACTTTTTAGTTTGAAGTAGTCCCATTTGTTTATTTTTTCTTTCATTTTCTTGCCTCTATACATTCTCCATAGTCATCAGTCTTTAGAATTCAAACTTGACTATATTTCATTTTCGCTTAAGATTCTTAAATTGTTCCTTGTAGTCTAGAATAAAGTCCCAGTTTCTTAGCAGTGGTCTAGATTTGACCTTCGACCTTTGCCTATCTTTAGCCCTGTCACCTGCTCCTCCTCCTGGTGCCTCCTATACTCCTACCCCATCTCTCTGCTTGCAGTTCTAGTGATATATCAGATTATCTGTGATTTTTGCATGTACTCATGCCTTCTATTTGGAATGGCCTCTCCTGCCTTGTCTGCCTCTTGAGTAAGCATTCTTACTCATGCTTTGTGTCTCTGTTCACCTGTTACCACAAGGTCAGCTATTCCGTAATTTCCTAATCTCTTTCCTAACCTCAAGCCCCAAGGATTGCCTCCTTTAGTCTCTTTATATGCCTTATATTTATCTCTGTTATATTGATTATAATGTTTTATTAAAATCATTTATTTCTGATTTTACATGCAGGTGGAGTGCTAAGATATTAGTTACCAGGTCTTTTTTTTTTTTAATTCTCTTTCCTTAAACAAAGAAAATGTGTGTGTGTGTGTGTGTGTGTGTGTGAGAGAGAGAGAGAGAGAGAATGAGAGAGAGAGAGAGAGAATGAGAATTGAGTTGTCCGGCCAGTCCCGTGCATTAGGAAATTTTATATAGAAATGCACAAAAAGATACATATTAGAAGAGGAAGATAGATTGGTCAGATTCTGAGTCTTAGTGACTTGGAGCCTCAAAAAGATATATTAAAATCTACAGCCCTGGCTGGTGTGGCTCAGTGGATTGAGCACCGGCCTGCAAACTAAAGGGTTGCTGGTTCGATTCTCAGTCAGGGCACATGCCTGGGTTGCAGGCCAGGTCCCTGGTAGGGGACATGTGAGAGGCAACCACACATTGATGTTTCTCTCCCACCCTTCCCCTCTGTCTAAAAATAAATTTTAAAAAAATCTACAGTAATCCAGGAAAGAAGTAAGAAGTTGGGACTTTAAAGGATGGTATGAATGTAGAAAATGTTTTGGAGTTAAAATTAATAAGACTTGGTGACTGGGTTTAGAAAGAAAGATTAAATATGACCTAGGTTTTTCAACTTGAATGAGCAGAGAGTATTACAATAGGAGGGGGCAGTAGAAGAGCATGTACCATTTCAATTCTTTTTTTCTAGCTTTTAATGACAGCCTTATTGAGATAGAATTCTCACAGCATATTTTTCACCCATTTAAAATGTACAATTCAACATTTTTGAATATTCACAGAATTGTATAACCATCTCCACAGTCAATTTTAGAACATTTTTGTCACCCCCCAAAGTAACCCTGTACCCGTAAGCAGTAACCCCATTGCACCCCGGCTCTTACCCCATCTATTAGCAGACACCTCCTAAATCTCCCCAACACTTCCACACCACCAGCCCTAGGCACCACCCACTTGATTTTCTGTTTCTGTAGATGTGTCCGTTCCAGACGTTTTATAGAAGTAGAAACTTAAATGGACTTTTTGTGTCTTATTTTTTTGCTTAGCATAATGTTTTCTAGGTTCATCCATCTTGTAGCATGTATTTGTACCTCCTTTTTTATAGCTGAATAATATTCCATTCTGTGGATACGCTGCATTTTATTTACTCATTCATCAGCTGGTGGACACTGGGGTGGTTTCCACTTTTTGGCTGCTAAGAATAATGCTGCCATGAATACCTGTGTCAAGGTTTTTGTGTGGACATAGGTTTCCACTTCTCTTGGAATACCTAGGAGTGGAGTTACTGGACCTTAACTCTGTTTAACCATCTGAGAAACTGACACACTGTTTTCCAAAGTGACTGCACCATCTCACACTTACAGCAGCGTGTGAGGGCTCCAGTTTCTTCGCATCCTGGCCAACGCTTGCTGCCATCTCTCTGCCTTCTGTATCACAGCCCTCCTAGTGGGTACGAAGTGTTCTGTCATTGTGGTTTGTGTTTGCTTTTTCATTAAAATAATGTGGAACATCTTTTCATGTGCTTATTGGCCATTTGTATATCTTCACTAGAAGAATGTCTATTCAAATTCCTTGCCAATTTTTAATTGGGTTACTTGTCTTTTTATCATTGAATTGTAAGTCTTCATTATATATTCTGTGTACAAGTCTAATAGCAGATATATAACTTGCAAATATTTTCCTCCCATTTTGGAACTACCTTTTCACTTTCTTCATGGCCTCCTTTGGAGCACACAAGTTTTAATTTTGATAAAGTCTTATTTACCTAATTTTTCTTAGTTGCTTGTGCTTTTGTTGTTAAATCTACAAAAAAAAAAAAAATTGCCTAATCCAAGATCATGAAGATTTATACCTATGTTTTCTTCTAAGATGTTTTTTTAAATTATGGGATGGGACAGGGAGATAATTTTAAAATGTACAACTAGTTTGAAATGTTGGCAGAAACTGAGGTAGAGATTTCAGCAAGAATTTGGAAATTTGGTACCAGAAATTTACAGAGAAAATAGAGTTGAAGTTAGAGATTTGGTTGCCTCTTACATAGAGGTGATAGTTGAAGCAATTAAAGAAGTGGATGAAATTACTAGCAGCAAAGTTGTAGAAAGGGTTGGGGGAAGCTAGTGATAGAAATTTGGGGAAGCACATTTGGCAGTGGAAGAACAAACAGTCAATGAAGAAGACTGAGCAGTCAGCGACGGGGTAGACCACAGTGGAATAATGCTACAAAGCCAAGGCAGGAGGTAATTTTAAGATTTACTGCTGGGTGTTAAACACTGTGATGAGGAAAATAATGCAGATTATTAATTGTATTTTTTCCAGGCCACTATTGGTACCATGAGGAAGTAAGACTGAAACTAAACCTCTGTGGATTTTTTTGACTGATAAAAATTTATTTTTTATTCAAGAACCCTATTATTTATTTGCCATATGTTTTAAAATACATGAAACTCATCAGACTGGGAGTATATGGGGAGAAATAATTGATCCTTAGCTAATAGAGTCTTTAAAATGGTTGTAAATAACAATATGTGACTACATGGCTTAAGTACACAGATATTAAGTAGGTAGAGAGTGAGTCCTCTGAAATATACATGCACGTGATTTTTAGTTAGATGTGTAGGATATTTGTGAGACTGTTTATGAGAATATTATTCCAGTTCTCCATTGTGTAAAGGGGTATTTCCTTGGACCCTAAGAGGCCATGTACATTTTGAAAGTATAAATTATATCAACCAAACACCAAATTTATTTACTTAAGTTACTGTCAAATGCACTTTTGGTGTTAATTGGCCACATAATCTTCTTTAAAAATGATGTGGTATGGAAATAAATCCATTGTTGTTGAGATTATAATCCATTTTTTTGGATAATATATCAAAATATTTAAACACTGGTAAACATTATCACCTGTGAAAGGCCCAAGTAGCTAGAGATCCTGCCAACACTCTCTTAAATCCTCTTTCTTTAATCTTCCGTAAGGCAATTGACACACATCTACCAGAAGTGCCATAGTCAGCCTGACGGACCTGGGATTGCAGCGTTGACTAGCGAGGAGCGAACTCGATGGGCTAAGGTTATAATTTACACTTTCCTTTTTTTACTGAGGTATAATTGACATACAACATACTGCTTTCAGGTATATAACATAATAATTTGTCATTTGTATGTATCGTGAAATAATCACCACAATAAGTCTAGTTAATGTGTCTTCATAGTTACAAATTTCTTTTCTTGTGATGAGAAATTTTAAGGTCTACTCCCAGCAAGTTTCAAATATGCAGTGTATTATTAGTAGCTAAACACTTTTTCTTAATGAGCCTTTCCTTGCTGGATTTAATCATTATCTCATTATCTCCCTTGCCCTTTAGGCACGAGAATATTTGATTAATCTTGATCCAGAGAACTTGACCATGTTAGAAAAAATTCAGAGCAGTTTACTGGTCTATTCCATAGAGGAGAGCAGTCCACATGTGACAACTGAAGATTATTCACAGGTACTTAACTATCTTGTTTTATCTATCTTGTTAGCTATCTTGTTCAGTTTTTTCCTGCATGTACCAAATTGAAGCTTACGCATAGGTAAATAATGCTTTGTGAATTCTTTCCTCATTGTTTAGGTCCATTTAGAGAAATCTTGTATGTTGTTCAGAGAAGTATGACTATTTGCATATTACATATCAGTCTTTCTCAGCCTTTTCATTGAATGCATATGCAGAAAATTTGCCCAGGTCACTGGGCTAAATGTCTTGTGCCAAAGGTGATAGGAGACCCTACCTATAACCCATACCAGTGTGCCTTGACACCTTAGTTGGTGAGGTCTGTCCTAAGAATTATATCAAACAGTAAGTAATTTATTTTATCATTTGGTTTTATTGAACAAATTGACTGTAGTGAGTTTAAGGGTAAATGTGGCCTTATTATTTCCCCCCCCGGGATAATATTATCATTTCCTGGGAAATGATAAAAGGCAATAGTCATATTTTTAGAAGTCTCACAGTCTTTTAAAAACAAATTATTTCGTAAACCATCCAGTTTAAATGATAGCAATAAAATAGTATGGAATTGAAAAGGCTTGTAGCTAGAAACCAACTTTTCCTCTCCTTTAGTTTTATTTTTTTAATAGAAGAATCACCAGACTTCTTGAGGAAAAAAATGTTTTAATGCAGCATTGTTGAAACCTTTTCAGTGCCACCTCCAGTTAGACACGCAACTAGACTGCAGCGGCTGTGCACGCGCCTGCATGCGCACACCACGTGGCAGAGGCTCCAGGGCAGCCACTGTTCTCGAGGCACTCCCGTGCTCGCGTTCTGTTCTGTTCTGTCCTGTCTCCTTGTAAAGAGTGCTTGCCGTGGGGCACTGAACTAGTTTCATGACTCACTAATGGGCCAGAACCCACTGTTTGAGAAACAGGTTTGGACGGATGTGAAATCTTGACATATTTTTGTCATAACTAAATTTTAATGACTAAAACTTATCAAGGCCTCTTCATATTATTCAAGTTGCAAAAGCCTATTCTTTCAATTGTATATTCTCTAAACATTTATCAATGCTGTACCAGCAATCTCTTTTATGGAGGATTTCTTGAGGGTTTTTTTTTCTTTCTAAATTATAAGAGAAAGTTTATTTAGAAAGTTACAGAGGTAGTAGAAATGAGCCAGCTGGGCTGTGCAGGCTCAGGGAGCAAGTTACAGAGGCAGAATAAGGGCCTTTGGAGCTCAGGAGAGAAAAAGCTAAGGGTAATGCTCCTGGGGGGAAGAAGAGGGGGTAAGGAAAGGTGTGGGCGTGTTCCCAGGAGGGAGAGCGCACCGCTTGAGAGTTTAGGAAATATCTAAAGTTGGGCCAGAATTACTCTCTTGAGCACAACTGTTATCATTTATTAAATTTGGTTTACCCAAAAGTTAAAAGTCAAACTCTCTCTCTATATATATGTGTGTGTGTGAGAGAGAGATAATATTGATTATAAATCAATATTAAAATCTTTTGAATTGATTTTAGATAATTGCAATGGTCCTCACTGGAGATCCAACAGTGCGCTGGGGTGACAAATCCTATACCTTGATTTCCTTTTCTAATGGAGTATTTGGCTGTAATTATGATGTAAGTAAACTACTAAAGTTATTTTTTTTTTCTTTTAATCTTTAGGTTGATTTACTGGCAGTAAGCTATAATACTTAGTCTATGCTGTAGTGGTGTGAGTAAACACTTTTTCAGTTTTATGGTATTATCATAAAAGGTTGGGTTATGATTTCTCTGAAAGTAGAGTATAGGACAAGTTATTTTCAGTAGTAAAGCTAATAGTTTAGTGTATATCTGCAAAGTGAAATTTGCATATATTTCTATGGATTATAAATTCTTCAAAATTCACTATTGAGAATTAGAACTTTATTTCATTTTATTATTTGTTGATTTTAGAGAGAGAGAGAAACACTGATTTGTTGTTCCACTTATTCATGCATTCATTCGTTGTTTCTTGTATCAGTCCTGAGCAGGGCTTAAACCCACAACCTTGGCATATAGGGATGGATGGCGCTCTAACCAACTGAGCTAGCCGGCGAGGGCCCAACCTATTTTAAAAGATACTATAGTAGCATTATGTGTATGTTCCAACCACAGAGAAATACATGTGGATATATTTCTTTATTTACCTAGTAATTTTGAAACTATTTTCCCAAAATGAATGACCCCATGATCTTGGAACATTATGTATGCTGTGGATATTGAAATGTCTGGTGTTTAATACCATTTTTACCCTCCTTATAAAAAACAACAAAACTTGTTTCTCTTCTGTTCTCCCATGGTCTTCCTCATTAGCTCTACCTTGCCATTTTCTGGTAGACAGTCAGGAGGCCTATGAATCAAGAAAATTTAAAAATCAGCCCAAGTTAGAGTTGCAGTACACAATTGTAATCTCTTTATAACACTTTTCGTAAAGTATGTAATTTGGCATAAAGTAGTGTGACGTAGATTTTTTTGTTTGTTTTGGTGACATTCCTCTAAAAGCATTTAGTGGCTGTAAAATACTAAAAAGACCTGTTACATTGATCTGGGTTCAGTGGTTGTATTAAATAGTATTTATTTAGTTTTAGGTGATAGAAACTGGCATTAGCTTAGGAAGATATTTGTTGACATAGGGGTACAGCTAAATTTGGGTAAGGCTGACGTCCAGATTCTCCCATTAGAAATTACTCTTTCTATTATTTGGTGCAACTTTTCTACGTTTGGCTTTCTTTCGGGGGAGACTACCCATGCAGTAGCTGTGTCCACCATCTCAGTCTTCACAGCTCTCTTCATAGGTGCGAGCATTCCCCACAGCAGTCAGCTTTTCCCCCCAGTGGTTCCAGCAAGAGGCCTGGGAGTTGTGCTCATCGGCTGTGATTGGCATGGGTGAACCACGTGCCCATTCCAGGGAGTCGGGCACTCTGATTTGCCTGGTCTGGGTCACATGCCAAACCTTGGAACCTAGAGGCAGAATCACTCGTACTCAAACCACCACAAATATACGTGGTGGCTGCCTAAAGGAAAATGAAGTTGTTATCATCGCATGAGAAGGTGGAGTGGTTGATGAGCTGGTCATTAGTCTAGTTGTCTATTGTAGTAATTCTTCAGAGTAGAAGGTTGCCGTGAGTCATTTTGAAGTTTTATTGTCTTTGCTCTTCCTTGGAGTCCAGTGTTGACAAAATATTTCTTGTTAATTGTCTCAGTTTTCTTCTCCGCAACTCCCTGTTGGATTCTTCTTCACCTTCTCTGTCTAGTTTGTATCCTCACTAGTCCATGGAGACGATCCTCTGTAAGGGAGCTGACTGCCCCCTGGCTTTTGCCCGCCCCCTCTGTCTGACCTGTCTGCTGCAGCAGATCACCCTCTTCTTCGTCCAGCACTGACACTGTCTTCATCCTCTCACCAGTCTTTCCCTGTCTGTTTGTTCTAAAACTGACCTTAGTAGTGGTCATACTTTTCCCCACATGCCTACTGTCTTCCCTGGTTTAATGCTTTGATTGGCCGTTTTTTCTAGACAGCTTGCAGTTATACTTTTCCAGTTTTTACCTGTTCTCACTTTGAGAGTTCCGTGTCACCGTATGTTAAATTGTTCAGACTGGGTGTTACTCAGTGCACTGTTTCATGGGGCTAAATTGCTCCCATCGTTAAGAAGATGCATCATCTTGCTTTTCTCCTTCATTCCCAAACCCTCCTCCACAAAAAAAAACCTTGTACCACTTTGATTTTTACTGATATCACCAACATCCTGTTGTTTGCTCAAATTCAGGATGAAAATAATATCATGATTTTTCTGTCTTTGAGTAAAGAATATTGGTCCCATTATCAGCATACATCCCAACATAGTCGAGATGCTTTCCTGTAGGACATGTAGGACGTTTTTTATACGTGCGCATCAATGCCCATGTGCGTCTAGTCAGTCTGCTTTTCTCCACATGATAATCTGCTTTTAAAATTCTACGTAGCTCTCCCTTGTAACATAAGATGCTAAGATAATGCAATTTAACCTATGAAAGCATCATTAGTAAAGTATATATGCTGTAAAGTAAAGCTGTTCTTAATTCAAAGCCATATTCTCTTCCATTGGTGCTTGAATGTGTATTCTGTGATTATACTAATTAATCACACTTACCTCTTGGGATTTAAAATCCTGAGTTTCTCCACATAGGCTTTGTGGAGGGCACATAAAAAGCATGTAATAAACATTAGTTGTTATATTAACATATATTTGTTAAATTAATATTACAACTAATGTTTATTACATGCTGTTATATTATAGCATGTAATAATATATATTACAGTGACTACTGCTGCGGACCAGGTTCTATATAGTAAGCACTTTATAAGCATTATTAAAATCACTTTCACAGCAGCTGTATGAGAATAGGTATTGATATTATTATGCCCACTAATAGGTGAGGCAATTAACTTAAAGGATTAAGTAACTTTCTCACAGTTGCACAGCTAACATGGTGGGGTTTGGACTCAGAACCAAAGTCCACATTTTTAAATAGTATGTTGTACATATTGCCTTCGTGTAAGTGAAATAAAAACAGTCAAACTTATGTGAACAAATAAAGCATTAGGAAAGCATTTGAATTTTTCATATTTTCTTTCCATTTTTTTTGAAATTGATTATTAGTTTTCCATCAGGAAATGGATGAGTAGAATTATAAATTGAAGGGATTTATATCCATCAGTCTTTTGCTCTTTCTAACTGGTTCCAGTAGAAGAGTTAGAGATTAATACTGTTCTCTTAAATGAAACAATGTATGTGATATCTGTGAAAATTCTTTGTAAAGCTATAAAGCATTACACAGTTGTGAGATGCAGCGAGAGAAAGGTGGTTTGCCAGTTACTGTTTCGTTATGTGAGCTGTTGCTGACAGGTGGGACCAGCTGCTCCTGCATCTTCTACCGCCATCCCTCATGAGCCTTTCCTGCTATTTTGGTCACTGTCTATTCCACAGCAGGACACTGTGCTTCCAGGCTCCATCAGGCCAGATAGAGGGCCGCAGAGCTGTGTAGTGTTAAAGTGATATTTTAGACACCTAACTACTCCTTCTGAACCTGGGCCCAGATGGGCTGGGTTTGTATTTTAAGCCTCCCCTCTTCCTCCCCAAGGCTAGCAGTGTCACATTCAGTTCATGAATGGTAACTGTGTTTAATGTAAAGTGGTAGCAGTAACACAGAGAAAAAAAAATCTGATGTAATTGTCATCAAAAGAACATGGAGAAAATAAGTCAAAAAGTTTGACCTTCAAAATAAATTATGGAAAAATTCACCAGCTGCAATTTATTCCTCTAAATACAGCTTTCAAACCTGTAGTGCCCTGTAATTCAGCCCCTTTCCCACGTTCCTTAAACATTGAGAATTCTGCCTCTTCCAAATACTATTATATATGTTCACAAAAGTATTAGGTTTTAATCTCATCTAGTGGGCCTATGTCTTTACCTAAAGTTCACACCCACCCTCAATTTAGCCTTCAGATAGTCCACCATCCCATTGGCTTTGACACAGTGCCCTTGTTACAGAACACAGGTCCAAGGCGGGCAACTATTGGCCCACCCAGGGACGCCAGAAACTGTTACAGAACAGACACACACAGGTTCATTATGTCCACCGCCTTATAGGAAAGACGTCTCTCAATGCCAGAGATTTGTGAAGAGGAAAGGAAGTGTTTATTTAAAGCTATACAGACTTAAAGTAGTGACCTAATGTCTTCATTAAGATATCAAAGTCCTTTAGGATACCCACGGGCGCCCACAGTGCTTCCTTTTCCCTCCTGCCCTAATTCAGGGTACCCTCACTCAGGAAAAGAAGCAAATGTCCAGGATCCAAGCTCTTGACACCGTCAGCTGTGTCTGTCGCCGTCCAAGCAGGATCTCTGATTACAAAGCCATGTGGCACCCTCTCATGGTCTACTGGCAAAAGTTCTTTCCCCCTTCTTCCAGGCAAAGTCTCTCTTGCTTCCCAGGCCATGCAGCCAGAGGGAGCACCCCAAAGCCATGTGGTCCTCTTCTACCAAAGCTGCGGGGGTCTCCACTCTGCCAAAGCCGTGTGGTTCTCCCTTCACCTAAGTTTTGGGGAGGGGGTCACCACTTGGCCAAAGCTGAGTGGCGGTTCTCTGCTAAAGCCACATGGTAACTCTCCCTCACATGGCTGCAGGGGTCCTGACTCTGCCAAAAGCACGTGGTTCTCCCTCCAATGGCTGCCACATCTCTGGGTTTTAAATCCCTGCACCAATCTTCCTCTGCAGCCCCATTTCCGACTCCTCCCACAATCGGCTACACTTGCCAGCACTCCCATATCCTTCCAGCTTTACTGGGCTGCCATAGTGAGTCCGGGCAGATGTGGCCCCATGGCGTGGAGCCAATCATCTCCAACTCTCACGCAGGCACCTTAAACTGGGGAGTTGCCTTTCAGTTCCATCTTGGGTGGAAGTCACTCCCTTCTCCCTGGCTCAAAGCATGGCCACAGCTATTCAACATATCTGTGAAACCAGTTAAAGGTTATAGATATGTTAAATTACCATGCCAGAGGTTAGCTGCAAAGCTATTGCTATGCAAAACAACTTTCAATGGCCCTGCTCCATTTGTCCCTTCCTCAACTCACACCTGAGGGAGAAGGGGTGAGGCCATCTTATATGTCTTTATATTTCCTAGACACCCTGAGTTCTGGGCCTCATTCCAAATCCCTTGTTTTTGGGCCCTCCTCTTGACTGTACCCTGTTACATCCTCACAGTTCCAAAACATCTTGGCATTGCAACTTACACCTGCTTTGACTTCCAATACAAACAGCAAGTATTTTCTCTAGATAGTTTGCATTTACTTCACACCCTCCTCATTACCTCCAGACCTAATTAAGTGCTTCCAACTATAAATATTTGTTCTTTCTCAGAAAATAAAGTGTAGCAATCACTATATTGTATAATATCCATATCTTTATCATTAGGCAGTAAGGGCATTTGAGAATTCTTCACTTTATCATGTGTTAAGAATGGAGGAAAAGTGAAAATGCAGCATTGGGTTAAGTTTTAACTTGATATGAACTTTATATTATAAAGTATTCAAAACATCGTGTATTTTTGTTTTAGCATGCTCCTTATGATGCAATGGTTATGGTAAATATCAGCTGTTATATTGATGAGAAAGTTTTTGTGAATGAAGGAAGATGGAAGGTATGTTGGAATCAATATTTTATCCTTTTTCTCCTCTTATTTTTATGGGTATAATATTCTTAATTCTCCCCTATTTTCAGGGTTCAGAAAAAGCACGGGCCATACCCCTTCCAGAGGAGCTTGTTTTCACTGTGGATGAGAAAGTGTTAAATGACATCAGCCAAGCTAAAGCCCAATTTCTCAAGCAGGTAGATTTTTCACTTTTCTCTTAGATAGTGATGCTTTCTCTTTTAACTGCTATATATAAAAACTTGGCTAGCATCTGATATGACAGCATGAAACACTTAAATTATACCTTAAATTATGTTTGATAATTACTTTCGTGAAAAGTATAATTTGGTTATCTTTGGGATATTCTCCTTAGGTAATTGTCACTGTTGCCATTAAATTTTTTTTGCTGTCGTCAGTCATCTGATATACAGGTTGTGGCACATCCCTTCACAGCTTTTGGCAAAAAGCTGACCAAGAAGAAGGCGCTTCACCCTGATACATTTATTCAGCTTGCTCTTCAACTGGCCTATTACAGACTTCATGGGCGGTGAGAGCCATTCGTTTTCTGTCTTCAGACTCTTGAACTCCAAGGGTACATCTTTACCATAGCGATTTCATTCTCAGTGTTTTTTCCAGTTGACACCATGTCTGAATTTGTACTTCCATCAATAATAATTGCGAAGAATGACAGATTTCCATCTGTGACATTTTCATAGCTTACCTTGTTTTTAATTACCTTAATACTCTAAGGGGGGTTTTGCCATTTTTTGGAATTCAGGTCATTTGGTTTTCATGCAGTCTGTTTTCTGATGGGTTCATGAAAAGGTGTGATTTTGTAAATTAGCTTAGTCTTTACTCATTTTTAGTATAGAAGAGATGGTATGTTGCAACTTTCTATATCCTATGCAGAAGTAGAAGCTCCTTGATCTTTTTTAAATCCAGTCTGAGAATATCTGTTTCAAATGGGATGTTTAAATCATTTACATTTAATTATCAGTAAGGTTCGGTTTATGTTTACCATCTTGCTGTATATTTTGTCTTGTCTGTTTTTGTTCCTTCTTTTTTATCTTCTTTTGCATTTGTAGAGTGTATTTTTTTTAATTGTTCCCTTTTATCTTCATAGTCTTTTCTACTGGGTTTTGTTTTTTTTTTTAAGCGATTGCCCTCGGATTTACAAAATACGTCTTTAATTTATTACAGTCTATCTTTATATAATATTGGGTTGGCCATTTAGTTTTTTCCATAAAATAAAAGACATATTTTCATTTTCACCAATAACTTTATTGATTTGGACATTTTGAGTATATTGGCTATCTCCTACTATTTGCTTCTAGCAGCTAGAGGCCAGGCGTGCTGCTAAACCTCTTCCAATGCCTCAGACAGCCCCACAGCAAAGAACTATTTGGCTAAAACGTCAGTAGTACCAAGGAACTTTGCAAACCACTTTTGACACATTCGATCAGTCACAGTACCTCCTTACACAGCACAAATCTTTTTTTGCGTTTCAGTTGCGTTTTTACCTTTCTTGAAATAATAAAACATAATATGCCGAGAACGTTGCGTATCTTCTTCCATCTTCAATATTAAAGTGGCTGCACAAAAAGTCACCAATTTTGATGTTGCTTTTTATGCATGCTGATATGACAGCTGTCACAATGCAATCTAACAAAATTGTTTTCAATGGAGTTAAAGACAACTAGGCAATACTAGAGCAGAAAAAACTAAAATGAACTTTTTGGCCAACCAAGTATTTCTCACTTCATGTATAATGTAAGAACCTTAAAACAAAATACTTCTATCTCACTCCTCCCATTCTTTGTGCTGTTGTCGTACATCATACTTCTACATATGTTATAAACCACACAATGTACTGTTACTATTTTTGCCATAAGCAGTTACCTTAAGCAGTTTTTTATTATGGTAAAATATGTATGAAGTACACCTTGCCATTTTAGCCATTTTTAAGTGTGTAATCCAGCAGCATTAACTGCATTCATAGTGTTGTGCCACCATCACCACTATTAATTTCTAAAATTTCTCATCATCCCAAACAGAATCTGTACCTGTTGAGCAGTAACTTTCCACCCCCTCTTTGGCCCCACACCCTGCCAACCTCTAATCAGCTTTTTGTCTCTATGAATTTGCTTGTTCTAGATATTTCCTGTAAGTGGAATTATATAAAATTTGTCCTTTTGTGTCTGGCTTATTTCAGTTAGATAAGTTTTAAAATCTGGAAGTATGAGTCCTTCACCTTTGTTCTTGTCTTCAAGATTGTTTTGACTCTTCTGGGTTTCTTGAAATTCCGTAAGAATTTTAGGATGGGTTTTTCCATTTTAGCAAAAATGTCGCTAGGATTTTGATAGAGATTACATTGAATCTGAGACTATTTTGGGTAGTATTGTTATCTTAACAATGTCAAGTCTTCCAATCCATGAACATGGGTTCCCTTTCCATTTATTTTTGTGTTTTAAAATTTAGCAATGTTTTGTACTTTTCACTGTACAAGTCTCTTCACCTCTTTGGTTAAATTTAGTCCTGAGTATTTCATTCTTTTTTGATGCTATTGTAAATGGAATTTTTTTTTGTTGTTGTTGTTGTTGTTGTTTTATTTTCTTTTCAAATCACTCATTACTAATGCATAAAAATGTAACTTGATTTTTTGTGTTGATTTTGTATCTTTAAACTTTGCCAAATTTGTTTATTATTTCTAACAGTTTGTGTGTTTGTGTCTGTGTGTGTGTGTGGACTCTTCAGGGTTTTCTAAATATAAGATTAGGTATCTATGAATAGAGATCGTTTCCCTTTCCAATTCGGATGTTTTTTTTCCTTCTGGCTAGAGCAGCCAGTTCCATGTTGACTAGAAGTGGCAAAAGCAGGCATCCTTTCCTGTTCATCTTAGGTGGAAAGTTTTCAGTCTTTCACCATTTACTGTGAGATGGGCTGTGGGCTTTTCATAGGGGCCCTTTGTCATGCTGTGGAAGTTCCCTTCTCTTTGTATTTCACTGAGTGTTTTCATTATGGAACACTGTTGGACATTGTCAAGTGCTTTTCCTGTATCAGTTGATCTTTCATTCTGTTAATGTGGTATATTACATTGATTGAGTTTCATTTGTTGAACCATTCTTGCATTCCTGGGATAAACCTCACTTGGTGATGCTGTATCATCCTTTTAATATGCTGCTGAATTGAGTTTGCTAATAATGTAGTGGATTTTCAAATCTATATTTATAAGAAATATTGATTTATAATGTCCTCTTTGTAGTGTCTTTGGCTGGTTTCCATATCAGAGTAATGCTGGCCTTGTTATGAGTTAGGAAGTGTTCCTTCCTCTTCCGTTCTTTTTTGTTTGTTTGTTTTTTGCAGGGTGGGGAGAGTTTGAGAAGAACTGATGTCAATATTTTAAGTGTTAGAATTCATTAATGAAGCCATCTGGTCCACAACTTTTCTGTATTGGGAGGTTTTTGATTACTGATTCTTCTCCTTACTTGTTCTAGGTCCAGTCACATTTCTCTTTTTTCTTGAGTCGTATTTGATAGTTTGTGGGTTTCTCAGAATATGTTCATTTCATCTAGGTTATCCAATTTTTTAGTGTGCTGTTGTTCATAGTGTTAACTTACAGTCCCTCATATTAATGTAAAGTTAGTAGTAATGCTCTCTTTCATAGCTAATTTTAGTAACTGCAGCCTTCTCCCTTTTTTTAGTCATGTAGCTAAGGTTTGTCAATTCTGTTGATCTTTTCAAAGAACTAATTTTTGGTTTAGTTAACTTTCTGTTTTTTTCAATATCTGTATTTTATCTTCACTCCATTAGTTTCTTGCGTTTGCTAGCTTAGGATCTAGTTCGCTCTTTTTTTTCCTGATTCCTTAAGGTGTGCAGTTAGTTTATCGATTTGAGATCTTTTTTTTTTTTTTTTTTAACGTAAGTGTTTACAGCTATAAATTTTCCTCCGAACACTATTTTCTCTTGATCCAATAGATTTTGGTGTGTTTTTTCCTTTTCATTGATCTCAGGGTATTTTCTAATTTACCTTGTTATTTCTCCCTGACCAATTGGTTTAAAATCTGTGTTATTTAATTTCTACACATTTGTGATTTTCCAGTTTTCCTTCTTTAATTGATTTTCTAGCTTCCTTCCATTGTCATTGAAGAAGATACTTTGCATGATTTCAATCTTCTAAAATTTATTGAGACTTATGTGGCCTAATTTATAGTCTGTTATGTGCACTTGAGAAGAATTGTTATTCTGCTGTAACCCAGTGCCATGCTCCATATAGGTCTGTTAGGTCTAGTTGTTGGTACTGTTGAGTCCTCTGTTTCCTTATTGACCTTCTGTCTGCGCGTTCTGTTCATTACTGAAAGTTCGTATTGGGTGTTGAAGTCTCCAACTGTTGTTGCAGAGCAGTTGTCAATGTTTACTTCTTATATTTCAGGGCTCTATTGTTTTGTGCATGTATTTTTTATAATTTATATCTTGATGAATTAAATCTTACATCAATATATTCTTTAGTATTCACCTCTTTTAACCTTTTGACTTAAAATATATTTTTCTGATAACAAGATAGTTACTCCAAGTCCTTTGCTTACTAATTTTCATGGAATACCTCTTTTCATCCTTTTACTTTTAACCTCTTAACTTCTGTTTGTCTAAAGTGAATCTCTTATAGACAGCCTGTAGATACTCTAATCCATTCTGCCAATCTCGGTCTTTGATTGAAGTGGTCAGTCTATTGACATTGTAAATAATTACTGAAAGGGATTTGCTTCTGCCATATAGCTATATTTTTGTAGGTGTTACATGTTTTTATTCCTCAGTTTTTCCATCACTGCCTTTTTTGTATATTTAATTGATTTTTGCAGTGTACCATTTTGACTGTCTTCTTTTCTATATTCTTTAGCTATTTTCTGTGTGATTACCTTGGAGATTATGGTTAACATCTTAAACTTTTAACAACCCAGTGTGAATGACACCAGCTGTTTTAATAGTTTACACGCATTCTGTGTCTGTGCTGCTCTGTGCCACCCTCTTTTATTTTGTTATTGTCATATGTTCTATCTTTGTGCACTATGTCCCACCAATATGAATTTGTTGTTTTATGCATTTGCCTTTTAAGTTAAAAAAAAGTTAACTATATTGGCCTGTATCCCATATTTTCTATAAACTGGTAATTAAATCTAGAGACTCAAAAATAATCAGTTTTTTTTTCTTACAACAATAAATCAAATAGTCAGTGTTACTGATTTTCCTCTTTCATTGTTTCTGGTTGAGAGTTCAGTTGTCAGCCAACATCCATTATAAAGCTTCCCTCTGAGTTGTTCACTTAATGGTTTTAGTAGCCATCGAGGATTGTTGCCAAGGTCCGTTATTTCATTAGAGGTTACAGAGTGGTGCTATTGTGTCATTCATTCTTACTGCTTTTATTTTTAATCTGTTTTAAAAAAATGTTATTTTAGTGGTATTTTAAATCTTTATTTACACTTTCTCCTTCACATTTTGAAAGGATACTCTTTCTTCTCAGGGAGACAGCCTTACAGAGAAACACAGAACAGAAGAGACTCAGTAACTCTGGGCCCTTTTAACAACATTCCAGCATTCTGCTCTTACTCCATTTGATCTCTTTAACTCTAAATTCTAACCAACAGGAAAGTAAGAGAGCTTTTTATCTAAAATTTTTGTATCATTCTCCAACCTAGAAAAATGGTCATCACTCTGGAGAGCTTGTTAAATCATGCTTTTACTTAATTCTGCAGTCGTTCATGTTCTAAATGAAGGCAGTGAAGGCCAGGGATTCTGTATTATCTGTTGCTGTATAACCAATTACCCCAAAGCTTAGAGACTTATAACAACAAGTGTTTATCCTCTCATATTTTCTGTTGGTAAGGAACTCAGCTGCAGCTTAGCTGGTGGCCTCTGACTTAGGTCTGGAGCAAGACTGTAGTTGGGGTGTCGGCCAGCTCTGTGTTCTCCCCCAAAGGCACTGCTCAGAGCGGATCTGCTTCCGTGCTTACTCACTTGGTTATTGGTAGGTTTTAGTTTTTCCTAAGCTGTTGCCTGAGGCTTCCCTCAGTTTCTTACCACCTGGGCCTCCTTGTAGGGCAGCTCCCAGCATGGCAGCTGGCTTCTCCTCAGAGTAAGGTAACGAGAGCAGGAGTGAGCTCTCTTTGTACCTCATTTCAGAAGTGACATCCCACCACTTGTCAGGTGCTTTCATTAGAAGTAAATCACTTAGGTCCATCCCACATTCAGAGTGAGGGGCATATGTA